>CM022392.1:118133100-122933100 GCA_011833715.1 Carcinoscorpius rotundicauda | reverse complement strand
CACAAGTGGCCTCTTATATAACCCTAGAGTTGACAATAACCTTATGGATTGTAGTAAGCAGGTTTCCTATCTACTTTCAAATCAGTTATTTCTAAATTGTAGCCGAATAAAGTTAATATAGGTTTTAAAAAATATGGTTTCTTTAATTATCTGATCTAAGCTGCATATAGGGTTGAATTAACCTAGATTTTAAAGCTGTATATCATTTGACTTGGTTTTCTTCTTTCAGATTCAAATTCTAAAACTCGTTTAGATTTCTGTGTTTTAATGTTGCTACAGTGAGTGGAAGTATTAAGAACTTTTAAAAAATTCTTGTTGTTTTTAATGTCAATAATTTGACTCAAACGTTTGCTTGAAGAAATGTTTCCAAATCTTTTTTTTTTTTAAATTTGGTGATACCGCCTGAAGTTATTACATAATCTGTCAAGTATGCCAAGAGCTGCTAATTGTTATATTCCCTTTCATCCATAACTATTTAAAGTGAAAGAAAATAAACACAACATTATTATACCAAAATCATGTATAGTATTTGTCATGATTATCTTAGCAGTTGTACTTAGAATTAGATTGTGTCAATCGCAAACTAATCATTTTCATGATTAGAAGAATAAATCTTATATCAAACAAATTACTAAAGAAGTTAATAAATACTTAATAACGATAATTAGGTTGTCGTATAAATCATTAACCGTGATTACAGCTCATTAATAGTGTTTTCAAATGTCAGTAGAGTGATCAGCATTGTGCATATTGGTGAGACTTTTATAAACTGATAAATTGTTATGGTTGTTTTTGAATTTCGCGCAAAGCTACACGAGGGCTATCTGCGCTAGTCTTCTCGAATTAAGCAGTGTAAGACTAGCGTGAAGCCAACTCTTGGGCTACTCTTTTACCAAAGAATAGTGGGAATGACCGTCATATTATAACGTCCCCGTGGTTGAAAGGGCTAGCATGTTTGGTACGAGAGGATTCAAACCTACGACCCTCAAATTACGAGTCAAGCTCCATAACCACCTGGCCTTGATGGAACTTTATTGGTACTAGCAAATTACAACATCTGGATTGCGCTTTTAACACACACACACACAAAAACAAAATAAAAACAGAGTAAAATGAACTAATGTAAAAAAAGCTTGCTATTGAATCAGTTGAGGATATAATATTTCTTAGTGTAGTATTCTGATTTACCGATGTTTAGTCTGTGTGTACTTTAGCACAAAGTTATAGGTGCGTCAGGTGGTTTGTAGCAATATAAGTCCACAGATATGCCTTGTGCCAGTGGAGGTACAAAGTTTTTATTCATTAATGTTAAAATTCGTATTTAATGATATTTTTTATTAATTTCTTTCCTGTGATTTCAATATATTTAAATTATTATTGCTCGCAAAAATTATGTTTTTGTAAAAAATATAGTTTTTATCTCGAAAACTAATTTTCGAAAGTGTAAAACGCTTTTTTATAAAATAAAAAGATTATGAAGTAGGTATGAGAGCACCAAAAAGCAAGGAAACAAGGTAGGAATGGTCAAGTTAACATTAAACACTTAGTGTATTTTAATTTGATGTAATTTCAAAGTATGTGTAGTCATCATTTCACCCATTTTTACTTCTTGTGTTCTTTGTAACTAAGTGCTTGTTCAAACTAGTTCAAATAGGTATATATAGCTAAATGTCTCTGTTGTAAACTTTAATTTAGCAATCAAGCACAGGTATACTCATTTGATAAAATTACGTGACCCTAACAAAATGCACAACATCAAAATGAGGTATTTGATATTGGAAGTGAGTCACGAAGTTCCAATATTTATGTTTCTTAAGGGAGACATTATAGCTATCTGAGTGATTGGGGTAGACCGAATAAAGTAGTATCAAAAACCACTGATTTTAAACTTTTATATTTTGTTGAGTATTTAAAAAGGACCTACTGATAAGACTCAATTCAAGTATATAATTGGATCAAAGTTCAAACCTAAACACCAAATAGGAATGGGCAGAACCCACACCCACTTTGAGGCTGCATTGTATCAAAACCACCAAGTGTTATAACATTAGTCCATCCATTCCTACCCTGTTTCCTTATTTATGCTTCTATTCCTATTTTTATTTTTTAATTTAGTGTTTTTGTACTTGTTTCATAGTTTTCTCTGATACTAAGTCACGAGAATGACTGGGCTGTAAATTTATCCTTCTTGTAGCTTTTCTTAAAGCTGTATATTGAAACTTCTTGGCTTTTTCCTGAAATTTTTGTTATATTTTTATTCCATCTAGCCAGAGTGACAGCCTTTTCTTTGGCTGGATTATTGGCTAAGGCTTGTTTTGCATAATCAGAATTACTGTTTTTAACCTTATATCTCCATTTTTGTAGTAATGTTCTCTTCTCTGAAGCAAAGACTTTTCATGGTTATCAAGGTAAGATTTTTTTCTCTTTCTCCATTTTTGTAGTAATGTTCTCTTCTCTGAAGCAAAGACTTTTCATGGTTATCAAGGTAAGATTTTTTTCTCTTTCTTTCGATTTGTTTCTTTGAAAGGCATATTTTAAGAATTGCACCATTTTACTTACAACATTAGAAGTTAATAAATGACAGTTAGTTAGAAAAATAGGAAAGATAACTTATTCAACTTATCGTTCTTGTTTTCAATCTGAAATGCTCGAGCAAATTCGTATCAGACTTCGGTAATGGTAGCCTTCGTATTTATGTATGAGATACACGTCTTGGGTACCAACAGCTACAATAAATTGCTTTGTATAGAACTGGAAACTTCACTTTCAAAGGTTAGCCCAAATGTAAAACCTAAATGTGATCAGGTGACGTGTACTCATTAGCAATCGTACACCCGTCCGTGATATGACAGAAGATTTTTATTCGACAGCTTAAAGAGCATGTAAGTAACCATAGGATACAGCTATTAACTATTGTTAACTCATTAATAGTATTGCAAAATGGTTATTCTTTATTTATTGCTATTGTCAAGATTTTAAATAGAATAAAGAAAAACGTTTTCAGACAAGGTAGCGTAACTCAGTCATCTGCATTTACATTCGTGTATGAAGGCAGGAGAGTTTTAGTCAGTCTTGGGGTCAAAATGACAAATTTGTGGTTTCGTGAGATTTTTGTTTTTACTCTAGAAACATTCTCAAATGCTTTGGTGCCAGAGGAGTTGGTTTGTTATTTTGTTTACCACACAAATGCATGTGTAATATCAGATACGTATTCTACTTCATTTCAATGTTCAAGTGTTTCCTACGCAAAGAGTGCTGACAAACAATTTTATATCTCAAAATGTTGAACTATAAAATTACGTATTGAGCAATAAAAATTACACATTTGCATTTTGCAAAGCACTCCATTTCATTCTGCTAAAAATTAACAATAGTCTTGAAAGCTCAAAAATATCGCACATTAAGGTATTTTATGAACATAACGGATTTTAAATCCACACTACAAGATAATCCGTAAAAACGCCTCATACAAAAGATGAAAGTTATAGTTACATAAACAAATCAACCAATCTAAAAACGTTTAAATGAAAGTGGGCAAATACACTGGAACCGTAGCAGCATACATAAGAAACAGGATTTCAAGATAACAACGGTTCAAGAGATCTCAGATACATCTAGAAATTAATGGCTAATCGTATGAGAAAGATGATTTAAAAAAGCTGAAATTGTAGCCGCTCTTTTCCATCATATTCATTTTAAATAGCAGATGTAGAAGTAAGGACACTTTTAGCCTTTGATATATTTAAATTTGATTTGGAAACCTTTGGCCATTTACAATAGAGAGGTTGTGAATAATTTTTCAATTTTCGTTGTATAAAGTTTGCGAAAGCTTATTACAGTAAATATTGCGATGTTTAAAAATAGTGTGTAAACTTGGCTATTAGACTGTGAATCATTGAAAATAAAGAAAGTGGTTCTAAAGAAAGCGTGGGCCATGGAACATCACTCTTGTAAAGTGTGGTTAAGTTCATTCCATATACTTCGGTGAAGTTTGATTTACTCTAGTGAATCGTTGCCTAGTTTTTACTTGTCATTTGTAAAATTGTGTCACATAGCTTAGAATGATTTCCAGAGTAAAATCAATAAGGTCATATATAAATTGAAAATGCATTATTATTGGTTTAATATTTTGTCATATATACTGCTAGTTAATAAATTCATAGAGAAAAAAGAAAAACACACAAATATGAATTGCATTACTATCTAAGAGTAAACCGACTAAAATTTGGCTTTATTTTTAAAAGTTATCACTTGTTAAAGCAATGTGTTTATTACTTCTTTTAGGAAAAGTTTATTATATTCCTAAGGTGATTACAAGAACTGACCAAAAATAAGATGTATCTTAATTTATTTAAGACGAGTTTTATAAAGCTTATATTATTTTATGTACGACAGTTTTATAAAGCTTGTATTGTTTTATTTAAGATGGCTTTTATAAAACTTATGTTGTTTTATGTAAGACCAGTTTTATAAAACTTATCTTGATTTATGTAAGGCGTGTTTTATACAGCTTATTCTGATCTATATGAGACAATTTTATAAATATTATATTTATATTTTATGGTTTCCTCTTCTATTGTATGATATTGTGATTCTAATGATAACAACTATTCATGAAATAAACCACAGTTAATGTTTCTTGAAGATATCTGCATTTTTTATCTACTTCAAGAATGGTTAACATCTTCAATGAGAGCAACTTTGATCACCTTGATTTTCTAACAATAAACTTGATAATAAACTGATATAATTAAAAGAGTGAGACGATACAGTCCCTCTTCATTCAAATGTTTAATGTCAAACCTATCGAGTAAGTTGACAAAATATGTATTAAAAGATATTACACTTAAATATGTTAACAGACACACACACCACTAACGTATAATACATTCACATGTACGCATGTTTAGAACTCACACACACCACTAACATATAATACATATGTATGTTTAGAGAAGGCAATAGAGAAAGAAAACAATTGTTATTTTCTAATTTTTAATCAGGTAAAATGTTCTTACTTGAGAGGTGAAAAATCAAAAACGGGTGTCTTTTCAGTTGGTCAGTGGGATGTTTGTGAACCAATAACAACATCTACCAGACCAAGCTCCAAGTATAGATAAGGAAAGGAAGAGAGAGAAGGAACTGAGATATAATCCTCTTCTGTAGTTCTACACCCAGCAAGGTCTGTTAGCAAAATTAAGTCTGTACCATTTCACGGCGTAAGGTGGTTGTTTCTGAACCTTGTGGGTAGCTAGCTTTTCAGGACAAGACCCGATAATTTCATCGTTTCACGATAATTAATATCATGATGTTCTAAGCTGTTCACTCTGGTTACTTCTTCAAAGTAGTTGAGACAGCTAGAAACAGAATAATACCCCCTCCCTATAAATACAAGTTTGAAGTTTTTTTGTGAAACTTCAAAACGAATTATATTGGTATTTAAATTGTGGTTTGTTTTTTACAAAAAGGTTTCAAAAAATTGCTCGCAAAAAATATTGGTATAAAGTGACGCTGCAGAAGCAGATCTGAAGTTTAATGAAAAAATTGTTACTTACCTATCTAAAGCCAACAGTATCTTATAGGATATCATGAGTGCTTCTTTGAGTTTGTGTTGAAAATAGCATAAATATTGCAGTAAACTTAGACTTATGAACATGATGTTTGGTAAAAACAGATATTACTGTATGAAGGTGATCTCCTTAGAGAAAATATTTCAGATGTAACTTATTGGTTATGGAATATATTCTAATATTTTATAATCTATTGGTTCAGTTCACAAGTCTCTATTTCAAATAAGTTTATTGTACACTGCTGCCATAGTATCTTTCTTAAAATGTGTTACAATGAAAGAGAAATCAAGTGTAAAGTATTTTTAAAATGGTATTTATCGTATGTAAACCAACATCACGAAAACGGTGATTTCTCCAAGATAACATTTACAAAACTTCAGTCTCCCAATGGCGCAGCAGTATGTTTGCGCATTTACAACGCTACAACTCAGATTCGATACCAGCGGTGAGCAGAGCGAAAATAGCTCTTTATGTAGCTTTCTGCTTAAATATAAATAACAATAATGAAACACTGTTAATAAGTGTGTATATTTAGTAGTTATTTGTCTTTGAAATAACATCACAGCAATTAAAAACGCATTACTATTAAAACCCATGGCATGACGTTTTACATCCAAAGACTACTGTAATAATAAGAAAAATAAATACATAGTAGAGAGTAAATCATGTTTTATATCTAAAGTTACTAGTTTTATTTAAAATGCTGAACCAGTAACTGAGAATATTTATGTGTGAAACATATTTTCCGAATAAAAAAAAACAACATTTCCAGCTGAATGCAATACATCGCCAGCACTATTTACATGGCCTATTCCTGACAACGGAAAAATCGTGAAAAACACAGAAAAAACTGAAATTGTGTATATCACTGCTTCAAAACTGCGAGGACATGAGGCTAATAGGCTCTTATCAGGGTAATCTTAGGCAACTCTAATACAATCTTCAATGGTTACTCGCTGTATTTAAGAGCATGAAGTAATAGAGAATGGTCATGGTAAGAGCGAGTCCCGAGGCTTACTAGAATGGTCACTTTGGTTTGATCTTATGGAAAGCAAAGTGATATATATGGATATATACTCTTCTAAAAAAGAAACGCAAAAGGCAAAATTTGAGACATATTGTTAACAAGTTTATTCCGGGTAGTTCTGTATGACATGTGTGAAACTTTGCACGTTCACTACTGAACATCCAAAGTCTGCAAAGACGAAGTACACGCTCACTAGTTGACGTTTAACGTCACTCAACATCAATAATAAGTATGCACTCCGTGAGCATCAATAACTGCTTGGCATCTCCTGTGGAATGGCTGTTCACTCAGCCTGCAAAGTTGCTGCAAGCTGAGGTAGAGTCTGCGGTTGAAGTTGTCGCCGTCGCAGACGTCGGTCCAACTCGTCCCAAAGATGTTCGATGGGGTTTAAATCTGGTGATCTGGAGGGTCGTTAGAAGAACGTTGATGTTGTGGTGTCTCAAGAAGACAGTGGTGAGTCGGGGTGTGTGAGGACGGGCGTTGTCATGTTGAAAAACGTCGTTGACGTTCATCATGATGAGTTGCACATGGGGTCAAAGAATCTCGTCGACGGTTGCGTACGGTTTGATCGGAATTTTTACGCAGCCCTGGTATGGTTGAGGCAGTAGACGTCGCAATGGTGGTCCTATTCCAAAGATGACGTAACGGGATGTAGGGATCATGTGCGTGCGTGGTCATACGAGGTCTGCCAGATCGTGAACGGTCACGAGTTGATCCATGTTGTTGGTGACGATTCCATAGCCTTTTGATGGACTAAACTAAACTAACGTGGCAGGGGTTCAGTTTAGAGAGAGAGAAATCAGAAGAGTTCTCTCCCCAACCGGGGTGTTTAGGAACGTTGTGGTTCCTCTTTGTCCCCTTTCGTGGATTGTTATTAAGATTAAGTGGTGGTTTTTTATATAAATTAATTATTATTATTCTTGACCATTTGGATGGAAAATGTCTCTTCTAAATGTTGTCTTGGGTGGAGGCAAAGGCAGCAGCGGAAAGGAAGCCCGGGACCTATCCCGAAAGGAAGAGGTTGAGCAGATGTGAACCTGAATATTATTCAAATCCAGATCAAAATAAAATAAAATAAAAGAATTCAAACGGCACGATTCAGGGTCTGGCAAAAGAGTTGCCTGGGCTGGGATCTATAAATCCAATGCCTGAAGATTTGGATGTAGGGGAAACGGGAGTGCCCCGAGAAAACCCACTTTATGGTTATTTCAGATGCTCTCTTACAATCGTCCATCTTTGCAATAATATGTTGAAGCATCAATTTTCTGTGTTTCAATTATATTCACTGTATAATTCCATTATATAGTGGCTGTAGAATTGATATTGCACATAGAGGTAGAAAGTTTGTTTGATTATTTTTGAATTTTGTGTGAAACTACACAAGCGTTATTTGCTCTAACCATACCTAATTTAGCAGTGTGAGACGAGGGCTTGTGATGGTGTTTGGGTGGACATTCACAGCTCTGGCAACATCTGATCGAGATTCTCCTTCTTTCAATAGCGTTGTTGCGTTGTGCTTCAGTCAGTCTTGGCGTAACTGTATTGCGTGTCGGTGGCTTAACACTGAGCTATGGAAACCGAGAACCCGTCACTTTTATAGGGATTTTGCACATGTTGTACTTGCAGAACATGCAGATCTCTCAAACAAATTTACTGGACACGAATGCGTTTTGGCGAAAAATCCGATGTTTTCCTTAGTGAGGTTAAATCACAAAGTATTTCCTTCCACGTCTTCTGAAGTTCATAATAAGATGCTCATTAATAACTTTATTGAGTGAATAGTAAAATTAGCTCTATTTGCTCGGGTCATTAGATTAAATTATTCTAGATGTTTGTTTTTGTTTGTTTGGAATTAAGCACAAGGCTACACAATAGATTATTTGTGTCCTGCTCACCATGTATATCGCTACCCGGTTCGAACCAGTGTGTCTGCAAACATATCGCTTTGCCACTAGGGACACACTCCATATGACTATGCCAGTATGTGTATTCCAAACCTGTTTTGATATTTCAAAGATGAGCATAGTCTTAATTCGGACTTTTATTTAGTTTATGTAAATAAATTGCAGCCTTTCTATTTCGATCTTCACGTAAATTACGAATTTAGTGACAGAGGTGCAAGAAGGCCATGAAAACTTGTATGTGTAATGATGTTGTTGTTGTTTTGAATTAAGCACAAAGCTACACAATGGGCTATCTGTGCTCTGCCCACCACGGGTATCGAAACCCGGATTTTAGCGTGTAAGTCCGCAGACATACCGCTGAGCCACTGGGGGGCATATGTGTAATGAATGCTGTTATGATATAAATTAGTAAATAAGCTTAAAATAAAGACATAGTGTGATATAATCTAACCTAGACGGAGTACATAAAATTTATCATGAAAGAAAAAATATCGATCCAATTTTGAACTTAAATCGTTTCTGCATTAAATTATTTTGTGTTATATCACTACCAACCTTTTAAATAAAAACAAACCTATTTGATCAACAGAAACTCTAAGTTAATGAATCAACAAATGTTTTTCAATTTTGTTGTTTAGCATTTTATTTTATACTTTCATGCCCAGATAAGATAATTCATAATACCTAGGTGCACACCCTCAAGGTACAATTAAAATAAGTGCAAAATTTCATATTTCTAGTTTCTTTCTTGTTGCTCTTGAAGTCGCATACGCACACACAAATACAAATATGCCCTATGATTAATAAATATTTCTGAATGAACTCTTTTAATACTGTATATAATAGAGGAACATTTTATTTTTTTTATGACGTTAATATCCATGAAGTTGCAGTTTGAAGTAATCATATGAAACCATACACTGAATTAAAGAAGGAAACCAGTAGCAGTGGTAACTGAAGCTTATATAAAATCTCAAAACGAACTCTGAAACCTTCGGAAATTCCTAAAACATTAAACTGTCATTCTATTGCTGTATAAGAATTATAGCACAATTGTTTTAGTGTGCTATACGAGAATACTGTGTTCTCCTACCAGCTATATCATTTACTTTTTGTACTTTTATGGCAACAATACATAGTCCAAGATGTACAATATCTTGTTCTTACCACTTCAACTCTTTGTTATTTTGTTAGATGACATCCTCTTCCTGCAAGGACATTTCAGTGCTATATCTTGAGTTTGAGTTGAATTTGTTAAAATTGAAATCTTCTTTGCTGATCGAACTGCGATGACCATTGAAAATGATAGCTAGCAAATTCTGTCAGTGAACTAAGGTCACGAGGTGATGCTGTCAACTAAATAAAGCAAACAAGGCGATGTTTTAAGTTCAGACACACTTTGTTTATTCAATTTTTTTTGTTTTTATTGTGACTAGTTTGAAAGATAAGATGTTGAAGAAGCACTCACTGATTTAGTAGAGGCAATCATCCACTTGTCTACATAGGTATCTATTCTTTTTTATGTTGCACATAGATAAGGACTGTTTTCATTGTCATTTAAATGCCGTCAATATAATTTATTTTTTTACGCAACTTAAAATTCATTGAAGTTATCAATACAAAACAAAAAAAATTTTTTTTTATTAAGTCTTCCGTTATTTACGGTTTTGCCTGTACGATAACCGTTGGGTAATAGATTTCACCTGAAAATACCACATTTGTTCTCAATGGGATAGCATGGTTTTATTGATCAGTTATTTTAGCAATTCCACTGGTGCAACTGGAATTATACTTCCTAGAGTGCTAAAGATATAAGTAAATAAGTGCTTGCTTCAGTTGTGATGTATCTGATTACCAGTTATGATGACATTCATATCCTGTTGACATACTCCCTAACTCAGTGCATAGCATCTTTATATTTTGTTTTTGCTCTTTTCAAATATATTATAAAGTAAATAAATTTCATTAGTCAGTTACTTCTTTTAAACCATATGGACCAATGAGTCGTAATGCCATGTGTTCTGATATAGCCATAGATTGATGTGTTATGCAAATCGAAATTTGTGTAGAATTCATAAATATTCTTTAACATATTGAATCAGTTGGTATACATTTAAACTTATCATGAGAAGAATGCAACATTTTTGGAATCAAATTCAAACTTTCTTATTTAATAACAAAATTTCAGCAAACATAATTATGAATTAGTTCTCATAGTTTGTTAGTGAAAAGTATTTTACATTTAACATTTTATCATTATATAACATTTAATTAGTGTAATTCTCAAAAGCTTGAACAACTTCGTTTCTGCACAGCTTCCTAAAGTTTCCCTGTAAACAACATAATCATAATTTTAGGAATGTTTCTGCCGATTCAATATCGCATTTGCTACGAAATTGGATTGCACATCCTCTTGCACTTTTTATTACTATGTTTTGATGTCAAAGTGACGAGTTAATTCATGGCCGGCATGGCCAGGTGGATTAAGGCGTTCGACTCGTAATCTGAGGGTCGCGGGTTTGAATCCCCATCGCACCAAACATGTTCGCCCTTTCAGCCGTGTGGGCGTTATAAAGTAACTGTCAATCCCACTATTCATTAGTAAAATAGTAACCCAAGAGTTGGCGGTGGGTAGTGATGACTAACTGGCTTCCCTTTAGCCTTACACTGCTAAATTAGGGATGGCTAACGCTGATACCCCTCGTGTGGCTTTGCGCGAATTTCAAAACAAACAAAAAATAATTGAAACCAATCGAGAAAACCCAAATACTGAAAGATGAGGAAACACACAGGAGATGTATTGCATATATTACTTTATTTTAATAATTTATTTTAATTCGTTTGTTTATTGCACCATTGACAAGTTTAAATAACTCATTTTATGCATTTCAATAGCATAATTCGTATTGCTTCTAAAAATAACTTTACCATTTATGTTAGTATTAATTGTTTTTACGGTAATTTATATTGGTAAAAGTTTGTACAGCAAAATACAAGTAAGATTTATAATATATTATTTTGAGGTAATTTGTAGTAAAAAATAATTTATTGACATTGTGATACGTGTAAAATGATTAGCTTAGAACTGTCACAAAACTGTGTTTTATTGGATTTTTTTACGATAAAGACTAAATTATTTGAAATGAGTTCTAGTGTTAATGATATCCCCCACCCGCTAGCACAGGGGTAAATCTATGGATTTGCAACTCTAAAATCAGGGGTTCGATTCCCTTGAGTAGAGTCCGCAGATAGCCCAATGTGTCTTTGCTATAAGAAAACACACGTTAATGATATCTTTGAGAGAAACATTGCAAATTTGTCACAGCTCCAGCTGTGACTTTAATTTGGGTAGCAGTTGATACTGGTGTAAGATCAGTGTCATAGGTTTGATGTCATAGGTTTTGCGTTGGAATCTTAGAATTTTGAATCTACAATATTTCAAAGTTATTTTTGTGTTTCATTATATTTCGAGTTCTATCTTTATTTATTTGAGCTGCTTGTTTCATTTTATTTGTTGTTAAGTGCAAATCTCTACAAAGGGTTATTTTCTTTTCTCATTACAGGTATCTAATTCTGCGTTTTAGCATTATAAGCCTACAGACCAAAAATTGAGTCATAAAAAGAGGTATCTTTATTTGGAATTTAATTATTTTTAAAATGCATTATATTTTAGTTGTATTTAGTGTTTCTAGATGTATCATTTTAACAAACGCTTTTAACACTAACAAGTCACCCCATTCACTATTTTCTAAGAAAGTCAATCACAAACTGGTGGAATTCATACCATCGCCATTACACACATACACGTAGATATACGTGTTTGGTAGATGAAGAAGTTAACCATCGAAGATACCTTGAATTAATAACGTTTTTTGCGATAGTATATTTGTTTTGAAAATCTTTACTACAGAATTTAGAAGTTATAAAATGTTTATCGCTTTGTTAGCCAAGAAATTAATTTCTTGTTATTGCAGTTGCGAAATCCAATTTATGTTATTATTACTTTACAAACATTATGCTGTGACGTCATCTATTTTTTGCATCGTTTTTTGAAGAAGTGAACACTAAGACTTTGAGTCTGCTTGCAGCTGCAGAAGTTAATAAACAAATCATATCTTGACTTGATAGGTTTTCAGTTTGTTCGTAGAGACGTTTGATTTAAATTTTGCCCAAAGCTCCACGAGGGCTATCTGCGCTAGCTGTCCCTAATTTAGCAGTGTAAGACTAGAGGGAAAGCGGCTATTCAACCCTTCGCAAACTTTTGGGTTACTCTTTTACCAGCGAAAAGTGGGAATGACTTTTACATTACAACGCCTCCACGGCTGAAAAAGCAAACATGTTTGGTGTGACGGGAATTTGAACCTGCGACCCTCAGATGATGAGTCAAGTGCCTTAACCACCTGTCTTGTATAAAAGTAGTTTGACAAGAAGCTTGAGCTACTCAGCTGGCTTGTAAATTGGAGAATCGGCTTAAGGTAATAACAAAACTATTAATTAAAACTATATATTAGAATAGTGTACTGTAATTTTAATGGTAAATAAGTTGTTTTTTTACATAAAGATCCAAATATTTTCAAGCATCTGTTACGTTTTTTTGATGTTTTAAGTTCTTCGTAGATTAAACGCAACAGAAAAACGCAGATAACAGCTTGTATAATTTATTACACTAAACTATTAACAAATATAACAGATATAACATGAATTATATAATAATAGTGACAGATATTAAGTTACAACATTCGAAATTAATTACAAATCAAAATAATATTAGTTTCAAACTTCAAAATAAATCACAACACAAAACGGTACTGGCCTGTATCTAATATAATGATCTAAAATTAAAGTCTCAAATTCCAGTCTAGGGTGTGAATTTGGTCCCACGAAGAGATTCCGAAACAGTTCACCGTTCAATGAAATCGCCGTTTCTCAGTTCAAGCAGTAATTCAGATGTATCGTAGAGATTGACGAAATAAAATCACGGCTTCCGTAGATCTAATTTCAATCACAAATCCAAGTTGAAAATTCACAGCAAACACTTAATCTTTCTCAAATAACTAACTTTCTTCTTTTGAAATGAAACTGGTGTTTGAATCTCACTCTTTGTCTTCGAATAAAACTGATGACTGATGACTCTCACGTCACCGTCTTTTTTATACCGATAGGCCTATTTCTCGAACAATCTCGCAATTTCCATACAACTCCAGAGCTATCCACGCATATTCGTTCTTGCACGAGACTACACTTCTAGACAGGAAGTCACCAGCACTCATTTACAAACATGTGATTGGTCTACTTAATTCGAGAAAGTTCTAAAACGTTACCCTAAATAAATAACATATTTTAGTTTAAACTTCGAAACAATAATATCAATATGGAAAAATGAATAATACAAATGAAAATTCAAACACAATACGACATGTTGTCGTTTACAAAATATTTATACATATACATAACACATCATAACAATAACTTCACTTATTGTGTCACCGCTAAAAATGTTTCAGGCGCGTAGAGCGTTTGACTTGCAAGCTGAGAGTCACATGTTCAAATCCCTCTTACATCAAACATGGCCGTCCTTTCAGCCGTAGGGGCTTTATAATTTGAGGGTCAATCTCACTATTCATTGGTGAAAGAGTATCACAATAGTTGGCGGTGGGTGGTTATGGTTAGCTACCTTCACTTTAGCCTTTCACTGCTAAATTAATGAAAGATAACGCAGATAGCCCTCATGCAGCTTTATGCGATTTTCGAAACAAACAAACAAAATAAACAAAAAAATTCACTATTTAGTTTTTTCAAACAGCATTCCAACTCCAACTACGACGATCAAACAGTAATATATTTCAATAATTAGTTATTATCAACTCACCTTACATGCTTATCACTACATTATCTCTACACTATGATGCTAACAAATACTCTTACAATAAACTCGTTTTCCATACTTAAAAACACATCAATTAATACGATTTGCATAACTACATGTGAGATCTCTGACGTCATTCTTTCTAAAGTGTTCAACAATTCTTACTAATATATTTACTATTATTCTAAATAATAATAATATTATTACTAACCCACACCTTTAACACAACAGTAATTAGTATATTTATCATTACATTTTGCCCAAGCAAAATTAACACCCCCAGTCTCACCTTTAGCATCACTACCAAGTAACATGTGTAACATTTCTCAGAGTTTGGTCATTACGGGTAGAAATGGCAAGTTAATGAGATTTTAATGTAACTTTCTTTGATTTTTATAACGAACAAAACTTTTCATTTATCACTAGAGTTTATCTCGTCAATGTAGATTATTTCAAATATGCGATGTCCTAAAATTGAATCTGTTAATATTAAACACTCTTATATCCAGTTTCTAACAATGACTTGTGAAACATGACGCTCTACGGTAAGGATGCAGAAAAACTAAAATATTACCTTTCCACAACTAATTTGTTCAATATAATTACAACCCTGATTATATATCGAATTCTTGTTTGCTTTGTAAACTAAATGAACGCATACAAATTTATAAATGAATTTACACTTACTTAAGCTAAAGACATTATCATTTGTTTATTTATTTATCTGTTTATTTATTTTCAACCAACACTTGGATCGAAATGTATGAAATGGCAGATTGAATTTGAATCCTTATAAATTACAGTGCCATAAACTTCTGTCCTTTGCAAGAATAGATAACTTTATGTAATATTGAACGAGGAAATCCTCTATCTCTGCCTAAATTAATAAATGTACCAATATGTTAATCCAAGAGTATAATTAGTAAATAAACTGAAAAATGTGATAATCGTTATGCAACACTTGGATAATTACTTCCATTACCGAAGATGGACAGAGTTTGTGCTTTCACCCTTGAGTACAGGTATGTGTATGTTTGTCAGCAGACTTCGTAATCTGAGGATCGCGGGTTCGCGCCCGAGTCGCGCCAAACATGCTCGTCCTCCTAGCCGTGGGTGCGTTATAATGTGACGGTCAATCCCACTATTCATTGATAAAAGAGTAGCCCAAGAGTTGGCGGTGGGTGGTGATGACTAGCTGCCTTCCCTCTCGTCTTACACTGCTAAATTAGGGACGGCTAGCACAGATAGCCCTCGAGTAGCTTTGTGCAAAATTCAAAAACAAACAAACAAGTTTTCATTCAGTGGCAAACTTGAAGGCTTTTAACGCTAAACCTTGGAAATGGATAATTACTGTGGAATCTTAATGTGGTTTTTGTACTCAACAACAAAATAAATGCGTGTATATTCATAACATTTATAGTAAACCATCGTGTAGTTTAACGTGTCTTTAGCATTTCAGATTTTATTTTTCACAAAGCTACACCAGCTGTTAGTATTTATCACTTAAGAAGTATTTAAATGTAGAACACATTATCGAATGTCGTGATCTCTGAGTTTATATGCAGTTTGGTCGTTTAGAAATTTTACTGGCTGCTGTTATGACATGCCGAAATTTCACATGTAATCTTAAAGATCAAACATTTTGGAACTCACGCCTTAATAACGCTTGACGGGTCATCTTTTATTCTAACTTCCCCTGCATCCTTGAAAATGTGAGGTGATAAAAAAACTGGACACCACCACCAACTAAAAGGTAAGGCTGTTTCTCATGATTTCATACTGAATGTGTGAGAAGGTGGGAAGGCCATCAGCTATATGGGTGACATCTATGGGTAAGTAGCTACACAAACCTCCAGTTTATTCTGTCAAAAAGATCTATATCTATATGTTATACAACTGATGCTTGACAATCGAAAGAACAACCCCGGAAATAATATTAAAAACAGCAATAAACATTTACGTTAAAGAATGTTACACATTGGACAGTGTAGGCTAAACTAACTTGTTTATTGCTCCTTAAGAACTATAACGAAACTATAGCTTGCACAAAAGCGAAGAATGTTAGAAACTTGCCAAAACATGTTTAGTTCATTTACAAAGTTTGATGAAAACCTGAGTTTCAACACTGTTAATATTGTGGGAAGATGATGAGAGCAACTCATCTACTTGTTACATTCATGAACGAACACACACCGTACATTTTAAAAACACTTCCGATCCTAAAATCTTCGGCATAAATGTTTTAATGTCGTAGTATCTGTATTGGTTATATCATGTACAGGAAACTCTATAGTGACTAAAAAACACAAACACACAAAACACTCTAATGCCCACAGATTCTCAAACTTAAATATAATTCCAAAGAGATAAATCATGCTAATGTGTTTCAAGATAGACTAACGAAAATGTTAATTTTCAAAACATCTACAAGTTCAAATGGAATAAAGATATATAGGGTGAAGCAAAATTTTACCACAGAGTTCGTCTTTTAAGTTATAAGACTGGTAGTGTTGAAACAATTGGTTCTGTACGGTTGGTGTTAAAATTATTACAAAAGCCATTGAAAGAGATTGAAATGAATTTAAATTGCTTTATGTTATAAGTAAGCTTTACTAAGGTTTGTTGGTTTGTATGAAACTATAACATCTTTCACAACTATATAAAGATTGATATGGAAAATAAATTCTGAATCTAATTCTATTTGAGCTGAGATGCAGGGAACGAAGTGAGCCGATTTAATTTATATTTATAAAACTGTTTTTATGCTCACTTATTACGAAAGAGTATTTGAAGCTGTCCATCTTTTAATTACAACCAAAACTTCTATTTTGTATTGTTCCCTAGCACAATGTACTGTTTTAGTGCTTAACAGACAAGACCCAATGGACTTCTTGCATTGTATTTGCCGCCGAAGTAGAACCTTAAATTCGATAGTAATAAGCTTACCGCCAGGCTACCGAGAACTGCTTGATAAATATTTTAAAAGTTGGTTGGTTGATTGATTGTCAAAGATTTTCAGTACATTATATTGTACACAACCATCAAGAAACGACAGCGTATGAAATGATTATTAAGATATAATAACATTGCATATCTATCTTTATATTTCTAAGATTTATTTTGAGCCGTTGATAATATAAGCGCAACGCTACATTTTGGCGATTCCTTGCCATAACTCAAATTCAACTTAAGAAATTGTATATGTTTGTGCAAAATAAGTCGTTTCTAATTAAAAGTAAAAAGTTGTTTCGTTATCTTACTTCTCTAGTATAATTATCAACAAGTCCATAGTCTGTTTATGAGTTTACTAATGAAATGAAATAAGCCTTTACCAAAAGATTTAGTTTACAAGGTTCATAATTTACATTAAAATCTTAACTACTCTCAAGCTAAGAAAACGATTCATTACAAAATATATTCTACTACTATAAACAGTTATACGTCAAGTCACAGAGAGATTCAAGCCCACTCATAATTTCATGAATCATTACCGAGGCGACAGCAGAACTATATATATAAAACTCTTAGTAATGAGCGTAGCCCTATGTCGGTACACAGTCATTAGAAGAAAATAACAGCAAGAAACATTCTTTTGGCTACTGTGTTCTTTTTTGTTAAGTTAATCGAGGACTACTGTAGCATTAAAGTTGTGATCTGTTATTAATCTAAGATTTGTTTGTCTTTAAAACGCCTTCTGTCGCCGATTATGGAACTCATTTATCAGAACATAAATCTTAAATCAAAAATAGACGTTCATTTGTTTAATAATAAACAAGAACTTTGCAAATAGAAGTACAGTTATTAATTAATAAATAATGAAATAGAGATACTTATAAGAGAGAGGTTATGCAGTGTTAATGACAGAAATATCATTACAAGGATAAAAATATTCCAAGAAGAATTCAAAACGACGAATTGGAACTGTATAAGTAAGCTCTACGCCAACTAAAGATTAACTTTTCCTTCGGATTTTGTATACAAAACAGTTTGTCCAGTTTTCATACAAATTTTTTTAATATTGTGAGCTGTAACAGATTAGTCAAATGTCTTTAAGGCAATTTGAAGAAATTAACTTTTCCCTTGGTTTTTGTATACACCGGACTAGCTGCTAACAAAGCCATTTTGTCAAGTTTTTAATAAAATAGCTATTTTAAGTAATATTATTTTAATAGAATTCTCAAATAGCTTTATGGCAATCTAGAGAAAAATACACAAAAATACAACAATAATATTTTAGGAAGAAAGTAGAGAAAACTATTGTCATCTTTAGTTGCAATACGTTTACTTATTTCAAGGAGAAACCCTTCGTAAATTCCTAATTCCTTCTTAAATTTTATTTATATATATATATATTAAGTTTGTACAGATAACCCATGTTTAAGTACTGCTATTTTTAATCATGTAATTATTTCCTACTTACGCTTTAAGAGTTGGCCTTCACTGTATTTGATGAAGGTCCACGAAATTGCTCACAAAGCATATGTGAAGAATTAACTTTCCATCTTAGGTATAAATGATTCAAGATGAAATAGGTAAAATGTTTGTGTCTTAAGATTACGGCTAAAAGGCCAGATGCATTTCCTTTAAGTAAATGACTACTGAAGAATATAGACGCGTGTTTGTGGAGCTTTAGAAAACGTTTAAAAATATGGGATTAAGGATTTTAGAACAGAAAGTGTGTTTTAGTTAAATAGATAACAATTTTTTTTTCAAAATAAATTAGAAAGACATCATTGTTTAATTTAAAATGATGTATTTGACAACTTATCTGTTAACTATTTAATTTGCTGTTTCAAATATTGTAGTTATTAAATACCGCTACAGGCATAGCTTAAATTTTTCTGGGCAGTTTGTAATGCTGGATAAAGATAAATGTGAAAAACAATGATCTATTATTAAGTCAAGTAAAAATAACTTCCTTTTGATGAGAGGCTGTGCATGGCCGAGCGCGTTGAGACATGCTACTCGTATTCTGAGAGTCGTGGGTCCGCGTCGCACTAAACATGCTCGCCCTCCCAGATGTGGGGGCGTTATTATGTTACGATCAATCCCACTATTTGTTGGTAAAAGAGTAGCCCAAGAGTTGGCGGTGGGTGGTGATGACTAGCTCCCTTCCCTCAAGTCTTACACTGCTAAATTAGGGACGGCTAGCACAGATAGCCCTCGAGTAGCTTTGTGTGAAATTAAAAAAAAAAATACTTTTGATGATAATTTCTGTATCATTAAGAGACAAACTATAAATAAAAATCGTGAATGTAGACATAAATTTACAATGTGAAATCTTCTTGTTTGTGGTGCTATCTCGTCCACATGCCATTAACACCTACAATATATTACTCAAGAACTATAACGATTATTACAACGCACAGTCTCTGAGTTTATTTCAATTCCTTGTTCTGAATTGTATATATATATATAGTTTGGTCTTTATGTTCATTCTGTTACTTTGCAGGTCCTATTAATGATGATAAAAAATAGTTTTTAGGAGGACAAAGCCAAAGGAAATGAGGTGGTGTCAAACACACCTATTGATCGGTCACGTCTCTAGGGAACTTAGAATATACACTTGCGCTCCATAAGACTCTGAATAGTATGAAGTTTCTGCTAGAAACACGTGCGGTGCGAAGTATCAGACTGAAACTGCATTCATTTAGAGATAAATAATGTATTAACTAGGACCACGCATTGTTGTTTATATGAAATTGGAAAATAATAAAATTAGTTGCAGTCCTGTGTTTGCTTGTGTTTTCTTATAGCAAAGCCACATCGGGCTATCTCCTGATTCCCACCGAGGGAAATCAAACCCCTGATTTTAGCGTTGTAACTCCGAGACATACCGCTGTACTAGCGAGTGGCAGCTGCAGTCCTTCTTATGAAATAAAATTCACCATGGGCGTATGTTAAAATTTGCTAAGAACAAATAACCTGGTTGGAAAAAACACTTGTAACTTTGTTGATGCATGCAAAGCAAATAAAGAGCACTTCACTCTATTTTCATATTAATCTCCTTTCACACTACAGACTAGAGATAATACCATAAAGTACTGTTCATAGGACATAATGTAATCAGGTAAGCTACACATATAAACTATTCTACTTCACACATTGGAGTTTTGGAAATGGACAGTCAATTTTTAAGGTAGGAAGAGGTTTTAAGATACTAGTCACCAATTCTGAATAAAATTCTTATCTATTATTTCTACAAAAAATTTTTGGTATGCGTAACGTAAGACCTGCGTTCCGATCAGACGACTAACCATGAGAAAACAACCTGTAGACAGAGATCAATCCAGTAGTAGTAGTAACTTCCTGGTAGAGTGTATCATCCTAAACATGGGGGCGGGGGCTCGACATTAGTTATGCGTGAGCAATAATATCTTAAATGTAATGTCATCAACCCACCTTCCAAAAGTCAGTTCCAGCAGAAGTGTATACGAAACAGAAGTTCTTTGAATGTTCGGCCAGACAGTGAATACTGCACAAAAATACAACAAATTCGTGCTTGATAACTTGACTAATATTTTAAAAGTCAAGAAGTAGCTACAGACTTACCTTAACTCCCAGTATACTAAAGACCAAGGTTATATTTCAGATTTAACAGAAACAAATGCTGCACAAACAAAAGAAAGAAGACGAGTAGAATATGATACCAAACATGATGAAAACACAGTTTTAATTAAACCTCATTCAACTAGCATTTTAGTTAAGGAGACCAGTGATTGAAGCACACAAGGAGACATCTTCTAGGAGTATATGAACACCACTAATTGCCTGGTGGACAGCAAAATTTCTCTCTTAACGTGACGAGAATCTTCATGTAACTGACCTAAACAATCAGGAAGACCGCCGTAGAATGAGCAATAAACTTCTCCATAGAGACTCGTCTTGAAGACATAAAAGTAATTTGTGTACCATGCGTAAGTTATGACTTACGTTTTGACCAGACGACTAATGACGAAAATAGAAACTGTAGACATGTACACGGGAAGTAAAAAGGGACATTTTGTGAAAGCCTGAAATATATAATGATATCTCGAGAAAGAGTAAAGCAAAGAATCTAAGACCAAAGATTTGTGATTTTTTTCTTTTGCTGAAGTATTCTAAATTCGGTATATATTTTATTTTCGTAGACTTTGCACTTTAGCCTATGGAGATAACATACGTTTAATTTGCATATTTTGATAATTAACATTTAAAATTATTATTGTACCTATGAGATAAGCTTAATCTTTGCTCATGTGTCTCGTTATTATCAAAATCTTAAATAGCTTATCGGAATGGTCTTTGGAAGAATAAACAGAAAGTAAATATCAATAATTTGTATAGTTGCTGATATTCACTCAATTTCTCAAAGATTATATGTCAAGCTATCCTTAATTTTGATATGATAATCTAGGAAGAAGGCTTTTAGTTGATAACAATCACTACTTCTATCTAACTAAATAGTATCATTTTACTCTCAACCTTGTAGCGCAGCTCTAGCTCAAAGTTTGGATTGCAATTCTATTTTATTTTATTCATTTTTTTTTAATTCTGTAAAGAAACACGAATGACTGAATCCCAGATTCGCATTCTGTCATGTTAATTTATTGAGATCTCCTCAGCCAGGTTTCTTATGATTCAATTATCTTTATTGTTCAAATATAACTCTTATCTAAAATTTTAATTAACATGTTTGTATATTTAAGATGCTAAATGCCTCTCATGGGCTAAAAGATAATTATGAGGACTTATAAAGCTAAAACATTGATGCGCATTGCAAGGATAACTGGTTTTTATTGTTGTAGTTCCTCATACATGCCAATGTGCCACTGTAAGAGGGTTACCACGAATAAACTGTGAAACAAAAGATGCTAAATATATAAACTTACTCAAATGTTCTTCTATATTATTCTAAGTTATATATGGTTTAAGTGTATTAAATATGAATAAACGTAAAAGAAAGAATAAATATGTATACTTAAATATAAGTAATAGAATGTAATTCGCTATTTATGACGTACAGCACGCAACTTTACTTGCCTTTGTTAAAACAAATTTTGGGACCATCTCTTGGTTTCATCGTAACGGATGTGGGTGGGCTTATTTGAAAACGAACTAACTTTGTCCTTGATGGGTTAAGAAGACTGCAATGTTCTTCACAAACAATCAAGAGTAAGGTATGAATAAGTAAATGGAAACTTATTTTTTTAATAGTAATAACTTGAGATGAAATAGGCAAAATGATTGTAAACTGCAAATTTAAGGTTTCCCCTTGTGGGCAGAGCATTTCACGTCGTTCTTTTTCTTTGGTTCTCGTAGCTGTTGACAGCCGCAAAGTACAAAAGTGGCGTAATGCATGGAGCCTCGAGTTGCCCTTGAATATAAAGGATCAAAAGTTTTAGTAGGGAAAAATTAGTTTTAGTTCCTTAAATATAGTATTTTATAAATTGCTCCTATCAAAAATGTATTGAATTTTTATTTTTAAATTTGGTTTTCTAGATATCTAATAACGTTTAAAATATTCTGTTACGAGAACACCATAATATTAAATACTGCTTGTCTTCAGGCAATTTTTAGGCCACCGCTATGCATTTCTATAGTTCATGTAAAGCTTTTGCATCTAGGTCAGTGGGTAGCTTGAACAATTGATATTTTTTAACTGTCAACAGAAATAGTCAGTGAAAATGAGAGTTCTGATTTACTCTGTATCCCAAATAATTTAAAATACAGGTTTTGTATACGTTTTACATTTTATATGACACTGTTTTAACCTTCACTCAAAATAAGCAAAGCGTGCAAGAAACATGAAAAAAATACAGCTTAAAAAATAAAAAACTATTTACGTGATCTGATACGATAGAACTTCATGTTCCGAAGACAAAGGTAGACGTTGTATCTTTTATTTGTGTTTTATGTTAAGAGAGTATATTTGAAGAATAAACAGAAAGTAATCCAGATGTAGTTAAAAAGACTTAAAGATCTAAATGTGAACTTAACAGTTTTTGCCGCTTAATTCAGGGCCTGGCATGGCCGAGCGCGTTAAGGCGTGCACTCGTAATCCGAGGGTCGCGGGTTCGCGCCCGCGTCGCGCTAAACATGCTCGCCCTCCCAGCCGTGGGGGTGTATAATGTGACGGTCAATCCCACTTTTCGTTGGTAAAAGAGTAGCCCAACAGTTGGCGGTGGGTGGTGATGACTAGCTGCCTTCCCTCTAGTCTTACACTGCAAAATTAGGGACGGCTAGCACAGATAGCCCTCGAGTAGCTTTGTGCGAATTTCCAAAAAAACAAACAAACAAAGCTTAATTCAGATGGACAAGAATAAGAAAACCAATCGTTTTAAATTCAGAACCTTGTTTTTATTCGTTTGTTGTCAAGCATAAAGCTATAAAATCGACTATTCGTTCCCTTCTCATTGCGGGTATCGAAACTCAGTTTTTGGCGTTATAAGCCAAAATAAACAATATAGTTTTGGAAACCTTTTTTTTTAAATTATTTTATTGTTATTCGTTTATAGCTCATTTAAGCATAAAAATTAATATTTATTGATAATTATAAAATTAAGAAAAAATTGTTCATTCACCAACGTGTATATCTGTCCTTTCAACAAAGTTTTACTAAAAGCATACACAGCACTTTATCAACTGATCTTAATGATGAAAAAGAAATAATTTTTTAAATGATAAAAACATTTTTGTAATATAATTATCACAACAAAGTAATATGTTTTATATTCTCAGCACCTTCTAAAATATTGCTTACGGCAGAATTACTCCTATTTAACCTTGAAGAATTTAGGAGACAATATACAATTTTTATGTTCTGTATAAAAAAAAAGTACATATTGCTATTGCCAACAAACAAATAATGAAATATAATTACCTCCCGCTAGCAAAGGTGAGAAACATTATGTTTTTACCTTTGTTTGTTTGTCACTGAGATTTCTCGAAAACTGCTGATGAATGTATTTGGATGAAAGTTAGAATACATTTGGACTAAGATCACATCTAGAAGTGATTAGTTTTTGGACGACCAACGTCATAAAAACCCAAAACATACTTACGTGTCAATGTGTTGGACAGTTTTTCACATTATTTTTACTCTATATTATTCATCATTGTTCTGCTAAAAATAGCTCGTATCCGTTGGAAATTACGAACGTACTAACAAATTTACGTATTTTTAGGGGTCGAATATGATCAACGTTGCGAGGCGGAGGTGTGTCCTTTACTGAGTGCCCCTGGAGTTGATACTTGAAACTGTCGGTACTTGGTGAAACTTTTTTTTTCTTAAAATAATGAAATATGAAGAAGAATAATTTCATTAAGTTTCTTCATCTTTAACGGAAACAGAAAATTCAGGCTAATAAATCTGAAAAGTAAATCTAAAAAAACGTATTATTATGTGATGTATGGAACCTTCGATTTTTCTTAAAACAGTTGTTTTAGTTCATTGTTAAGCACAAGGCTGTACAAAGGACTATCTGTCCTATGCCTGTCACGGGTATTTAAACCCGCTTTCTAGTAGTATAAATTTGCAGACAAACCACAGTGCAACATTCAGAAAACAAGATATTTTCGCGTTTACTGTTACAACTGAGCTTGAGTAAAAGTTTGATTGGAAAGATAATGCGTTAGAACAGAATATGTTATGCTATGTCATACGTAATCTCGCTGCTGTAATTTTTAAACTCTCCAATGGATTCTTTAACTCTTCGATTCAAAGAACTTTCTATTTAGCTAATTTACTTCCCTCAGTACACAATAAACTCTATTAACGGGCAACATTTTTAACGGAGATTCTTATTTCATTTGTTAATTTTTCCAGATATTTTGAACTCATACATTAATTCCATTGCTAAATTAAAGATCAAACTAGAAATTAGTTACAGTTGCAGTGATAATACAAATTACATTTCGGTAAACCTTATAGAATGGACGGCAACTGTGTGTCTACATCAAGCAATTACTGTCCATTCTACAAAGTTTCATTACGAATACTCTGCCTGAACAATATATCAAGTAATACATTTTGTTAGTTTCACGTAAGAAATAATTAGTACAACAGACATTATTACAGACAGTTGTAAAATATTAAGTTGATTTCTGAAAATATTTTAGTCCTTTTCAGGTCTTAGCCTTATGCTGAACTGTGTGGCAGATTTTATTAATGCTGACTTAGTAACCATTTATCGCCCCCCAGTGGCTCAGCGGTATGTCTGCGGACTTACACGCTAAAATCCGGGTTTCGATACCCGTGGTGGGCAGAGCACAGATAGCCCATTGTGTAGCTTTGTGCTTAATTCAAAAAACAAAAAAAACAGTAACCATTTATTATACATCTGTATGAACAATTTTGTGCATGCTGTAACTGAGTTGGCCTGACGAGTTCTGTTCCAGGCAAAATAGCTTTTTGAAAGGTATAAAGAAATGGAGTTGAAAAGTTGTTGAAAAAATATTATTGCTAGGAACATTGGGAAATAACTAAAAGTAAACTGTTAAATTATTTTGTTTATTGCCCCCAGTGGCTCAGCGGTATGTCTGCGGACTTACACGCTAAAATCCGGGTTTCGATACCCGTGGTGGGCAGAGCACAGATAGCCCATTGTGTAGCTTTGTGCTTAATTCAAAACAACAACAACATTTTGTTTATTAATTTTAATTCGTTTAGAATTTTGTTTTATAAAAATATATAACAGGTACACATAAACAAGTTTCACTGGTCTATATTTTTCTTATTAAAAAATAATTATTGATTGAACTGTGAAGGGGAAACAATTTATCCTAAAAAAACAAAAGCAATCGTAGACGCCGAATAATAAAACGTTTTATACATCTTACAGTTTACAGTTTTTAATAACTGGCTGTTCTGTAATTGGTGTCATAAAGTTTGTTTTAGCTTTAACAATATAGTTAAAATGTATGTTTAACATTCTGCAAAATTGCGATCTAAAATGCTTCCATTTTCAATGTAGACAATTTATTATAATCCATTTCACAATAATATTATTACTATCACATACTAAAGCTCTGTTTCAACAACATATTAAAATCACAAACTGTGATTGTTTATTTTGTCGATAAGTTATTAATTTTCTATTGCAATAACAATGTTTATTTACTATGAACTTATCTGGTCTGGGGTGATGTCGGTCAAATATGTTGATTGTATTGATGATCATCCTAGTGCAGATTCTCGCTAAATAAAGAGTCAAATATAACAGCAACAGGCTGCACTAAGAAATTAAAAATTACATGGAAATCACAGTGGAAAAAGTGGCTCGCCAGGGTAGTTTGGTCTCACACCTGAAACATTACTAGCTCTGGAAAAATATTTTGAAAAGAAATGTGCGAATTAGTAATATATACTGAAAATAGGCTGAAACAATAATTTATAGTATTGTTTTCTCATTTTTTTTAAAAAATGGAGCTATTTCTACAGTCATGCATGCATAGCACAGAGTTTCTACTTAAAATAAGTTTTCACTGGTAGCTAGGGGCATTTAGCATAAACTAACAGCATCTGTTTCTCCTGGAATATATTTGAATTGGTTCATACTTGGGCACTTGAAAGTGGGAACATAAACAGACTCATATAATATATTGAATCTACTGAAAAATACCCTGCCTAAGAATTCACTTTTCCTTTAACAGAGGAAGCGTCTGCTACTATTTTACACTCCAATGTGTAAATAGTACACACAGATCACGCTATTTATTGTTCTGGCAGGAAGAATCACCTACTTGATATTTTGAATCAAGTTTTTAGTGTTTGTTTATATTCTAAAATAGTTAGAGGGAACGCAAGGAAAGAAATGAATATAACGTGTTTTTACACTCACAGGTAAAACTAAAGCAACAAAAACATGTAATTTTCTTGTACCATCGGTGTCACTTGCACATCCTTTTGGGAAAAGTCGTATTTATATTATTCTTCATAAATAACATGATCAGTGATATGTACATAATAAAAAAGTGTTCAAAACATATATCATTTATCATAAATGGGCAACTCTCTTATTTCTATCGGAAAGATCTCTACGTTCCACATGAGTCACGAGGGTTATGTGTAATTCATTGTTTTCTACTCATCAAATACTATGTAGAAGTTAGTACAATAAATCCAAGGAAGAAGAACTTGTTAATGTGAAACATAATGCTATCTAACATTATGTAAACCATTTTATTACAAGTTACAGCTTTAACAATAAAAATAAAATGTTTTAGAACCAAAACAGGTATTTACTGTAAAGCTGTAACTTGTAAAGTAATTTTTAATCAGTAGTTAAACTCAAAAGGAAACTATTAATTATCTAAATCGTTTTGTCAAGGCAGTAATCTAAAGATGCAAATCTTCAGAGATATAAATCATTGGGTTATTGAACTTTTTAATTTTGTTTACAATTAATAACAACAATTCAAATAGAGGAGACATTTTTATTGGTTTGTAAATACTTCCTTTTAATTATGTAATTTAAAATATTAATTTTACATTTATAATCAAACTTTTCACTTAAATGAAATTCTTTACTAACTCCTGTTACTGCTCTTGTTTAGGTTGTTGTTTTTTTATTAATGTTCATGAGTTGAATCACAATCAAAAAACGACTTCCCAAAAATCAGATTTTTACACGATGTCCAATATTTAGTTTATCTTATTCATCGAGGTAAAATTGATATAGTGATATGGTAACTTCTCCTTTGCCAATATCAACATTTTGTGTGTTTTTTATATTCGTGAATAGATTAATTTGTGTTATATTTTAAATACACGTGATTAACTGATTAACTTTGATACTCAAAGTACTATTATAAACATTAATTTACTGGTTCTTTACAGACGGTTTTAGGATAACGTTAGCTGAATAAACGATGATAATTAAGTTATGATTAAAAATTAATTTCACATAAATAGCAAATGCCGTAAATACATCAATACCATAAAGATAGATCAAAATGATTACTGAACCACAAATTTATTAAATGCTTTCTGTTCAAGAATCTAAAAAAGAAAATATTTAAAATTAATGTCAACCTTATTTAATTTATTTGTTAGGCAACAAAGTAAGGGCTAGCATTTGATCATTCTTAGAAAGAAGGACATCGTGGAGGAGAAAGATGTTATAATTGATAAATTATTAACCTGTAACTAATATAATCAATAAAAATACATGTATGACACGAATAATGAATAAAATTATATAAAAACTTATGTTTATATTTCTGTTGTATGTACGTACGAGATACTATTTAGGTGTTAAGGTTAGGTACTAACGAAAGGGAAATTGTTGGTATTTTTTTCGCCTGAACGAAATCCATAAGGACTTAACATAGGATTGTACCAGTATCAGAGTGAGTGTCCTATACTCCATTAGCAACTTTCATTTCAAACATTTTCATTTTGTTGTTGTTGTTGTTTTATGTAGTATTGTTGTACTGTGGATAAAAGAGAAGGAATTAGTAGAAAAAATGTTCGATTTTCTTTTGTAACAATTCAGAAAACTTATATGAAATTAGGTTTAGTAAAACTGTTCATACATTCACTTAAATATAATTTTAGTACCATCTTATATGAAATAATACATTACAATCAACCATTAAAACATCACAAATAAAAAAGTAATAATGATGATATTCGAAAAAATGAGCTCGAGCCAAACTTGTTAAAATAGAAAAACCTTGACTATTTCATTACCTAATCAGTTTTACGAAAACACAAACAAATATTTGATACTATATTAATCAATGCTGGTCACTTAGTTACAGTGAAAAGAGTAACAAGTTTAAAAACCTTAATTGCATTGTCAAGAACCATCCGCAATGGGAGAGCAGTAGATTTACGGACTTACAACGCTATAATTAGGAGTCAGGTTCCTTGCATTAAACACAGCTAATAGCTGAATGTAGCTTAGTTCTAGATCAAACAAACAATTTCCAAGAAATCAAATTACATAAGCTTGTTATGTAGTTGTTTATTTACTGATAATTATTGAAGGATATCATAGAGAGAACAGTTTTTTTATTTGATAATTAAAGAGATTTACAACATTAATGCAGTGTGTTGTTATCTCTGCTCCATGGCACTTACTACTATTACGGTGATATCACCATTCTATGCTTTCTATCTAGAGTTATGTAAAGGAAACAGCAACATAAAATTATTTGTTTAAATCCTTATATATTCTTCTTCAGGTCTCAATCCATCATTCTGATACCATGTGCAAATCTTCTTTTATGTCTAGATAAACCAATTGCTCTCTCTCTTATGAATCAAAAAGTTTTTGTACACAATAAAGGCTACTCGCTACTAAATAGTAGAGTTATTTTAAATGTGGCCGAATTGTATGTCTTACCGCCCCCTCCTATTTAATTAATAACAGCTGGAAACATCGACTCAGCTTATTTCTATTTCAGTTTTTTGAATTATCACAGCTATTCATTTTTGCGTGACTTTAAGTTTTTATTTGACTAATCATTGTTACGTATTTTTTATGTTTTAAATTCTTCGTAGATTAAACGCAACAGAAAAACACAGATAACAGCTTGTATAATTTATTACACTAACTATTAACAAATATAACAGATATAACATAAATTATATACTAACAGTGACAGATATTAAGTTACAACATTCGAAATTAATTACAAAACAAAATAATATTAGTTTCAAACTTCAAAATAAATCACAATACAAAACGGTACCGGCCTGTATCTAATGTAATGATCTAAAATTAAAGTCTCAAATTCCAGTCTAGGGTGTGAATTTGGTCCCACGAAGAAATTCCGAAACAGTTCACAGTTCAATAAATTCGCCGTCTCTCAGCACCAGCAGTAATTCGGATGTATCGTAGAGACTGACGAAATAAAATCACAATTTCCGTAGATCTAACTTCAATCACAAATCCAAGTTGAATATTCACAGCAAACACTTAATCTTTCTCAAATAACTAAAACTGATGCCTGAATCTCACTCTTATTCTTCGAATAAAACTAATGACTGAATCTATCTTCTTTTTTCGAATAAAAACTGATGACTGAATCTCTCTCGCGTCACCGTCTTTTATACCGATAGGCCTATTTCTCGAACAATCTCGCAATTTTCATACAACTCTAGAGCAATCCGCGCGTGTCCGTTCTTGCACGAGACTACACGTCTAGACACGAAGTCACCAGCACTCATTTATAAACATATGATTGGTCTACTTAATTCAAGAAAGTTCTAAATGTTACCCTAAATAAATAACAAAATATTAGTTTAAACTTCGAAACAATAATATAAATATGGAAAAATGAATAATAGAAATGAAAATTTAAACACAACACGACATGTTGTCGTTTACAAAATATTTACACATTTACATAACATCATTGTCAAATTTTTGTGCAACAAAGTTAAATTCACCTTGTTTAATTGTTATTACATGGTAATAACAAAATGTTGCGGGCAAAAATGGCCCTAAATTGGCCGTCGTAATTAGATAAGAAAAAGAGAGAAGGAACTACGTCATTCTACTGAAAACATGATTTGTGTTAAAGCATCAATTTTATATGTGTGGGGATTCGACGTCAGGTGCTTTATGAACGTTCCATATATAACGAAAGGCTTAAGTACCATATGATACAGTGATTAAGCTGATTTAGAGGAGCGTTATTACATAACATATTCTTTGACCTACACTGTGAATTAGTGCAGTATTTCTAACACTTGTGTCCCCTTTCCCGTGTTTATTCTTAGAAATGTACAAACTGCAGGATAGCGGCACTTCTATAACAATGTGTTGTTTCGCTGTAACCTTGGTGCTACAAATCCTCTACGATGTGCTATTTACCTTCCAAACCCACGTTATTATCTGAAACACGTTATAACTACAATAATCATGTCAGCATTAAACCCCATGAAGAAGGAGATTAAGAAAATCTCGTTCATCATTCAGATTTTGCTTTGTAAAGAAAAGAAAATTTTGTTTTAGTTATATTGAAAGATTTATGCCTTTTTCACTTTCTAACTTATGTTATACTTCTCAGGATGTTAAAGAAAAATGGATTCCTACGCAGCATTACTTTTTTGTTCCTTCTAAGCAAGTAAACTGCTGGAACAGCGGTAAATCCATGGATCTACGACGCTAAAATCAAGAGTTAGATTTTCCTCAGTGGACATTGCAGATAGCTTGATGTGGCTCTGGCATAGAAAAACACAAACTCTATTTCACCAAGTTTTACTATAGTTATTCAATATTCTAAGTCTGATTTATAAAGTAAGCTAATCTATAGATAGTAATTATAATAGCGACTCTAAAATTTCGTATTCAGATAACTTTTAAAGTATAATATTTATATAATAAAATCATTGAACCACTGTTAAAGTTTTTACTCTTCCCTTGCCTTGGTGTAAGGAAAGGTATTCGGATAGAGGATAAGCCTATTAGCCTTGTGATGTTTAAGAAGTTTTCATTGTGAGATAATGAAATAAATAAATTAATAACAAAAACTATTAGAAAAAGTCGATTTTCGTGACCAGATTAAATGTATAATTGTGATTGTGTTAGTCAACTGACTGATTTCTGATTGTTGGGTACAGGTATTATAATATGTAATATCACTAAAATTAGCCCTAAGAAGGTAGCTCGTGATAGTCAAAGAATCTGGCGTATTGTTCAAGTCATTTTAGTTAAATAATTACCTATTTTCTAAAATTTTACATCTGGTTAAAACAGCTAAAGTTGTTGTATCTTAAACACATACATCATTAACTTGTACTTGAAATAAATATTTGGTTGTATATTCTTTCAGTCACCAATACCCCCAAAACAACGGTTTCTTGTTGACAGCGAACATCTAGCAAGAAGCAATAAAACTGAAATGTAAGCATTCAGGATTTCCTTACCATGATATAAATAATCTGAGAAGTGAGGGAGAAACAGACAATAATATGTTTGTCAGTGTAGTTTTTACACACTCGTTTGTTTGCAAATATAGCATTAATTTGTTCATGCATTTACGAAAAGTTTACAGCACGCAACGATACCTACTGAACACACTCAGTGATCTGGATGACGTTTTTCTTTAAGTAAAAAACCCTACAATATCCGAGTAACAAGATTCCTGAACAAATATGTCTTATCTTCCGCTGTCCATAAGTTACGTTGGCATGGAATTCTTGGACTGGTTTATTAACAGTTTCATAAGAAAAATTATGAATATTTCTGAAGGTACCAAGTTTCGTACAGAATAATTATAATGAAATATTTTGATACGTAGTCTAAACTGTAAATATAATAGGCACATTTGAAAGGTTAACAAAAAGTATTACTTAAATGGCAATAATTTTTACGTTTGTATTTAAAACAATAAAAATATTTAGTATTTTATACAAATAACTTTTCAGTACAAAATCGCTTTTTTATGAGTTAATGTTTATTACAGCTAACAAAACATTGTGGAAGATAATGTATGCTCGCATGAAGTTATACGCATCGTTATATAAATAAATATCAAGTCAGTCCTCAAATTATATTGTATAAAATAGGCTAAGTGACTCATTTTTACACAGAAATCTCATGATGTATGCATAAGCCCTTGCCCTACATTCAAGCATCTCAATGTACTAGCGGTACATGCGTTTTAAAATGTAAGGGATATGAGGTTTCATGTTTTTATACTTTTTGTCGAGGTTAGACCACAACGAACCTGACCTTTCGAAAGCTGACTTTAATAAAAATAAAACACCTACAATGGAGATTCGTATTTAAAATATTAAGTTTCCAGTTGCTTAAACCGCTCGTGCTTCCCTCATTCAGCTTGTTCGTAACCTCCAACAACGAGATCGTCTTAAGAAAAAAAGTGTCCTACATATGAGAAGAAACGTATCGTATTTTATTTAGCGGCTTTAACTAATGGGAAACTTTATATAATGCAGATTTTTATATGACACGGTAAATTTATTCATGTGAATTCCGCTGCTTTGTGGACATACTGCACGTATAGTCTACGTATACATGTTTGTTTATTGTGCATATATATGTATATCACTTTGTTTCTTTATTTAAAGTTAAACACAAAGCAACACAACGGGCTATTTGTGTTCTGTCCTTCACGGGTGTCGAAATCTGATTTCTAGTGTTGTAAGTCCCCAGAAATTTCGCTGTGCTACTGGGAGGCATAGCAATACCAGTAAATGATATGACACTAGTAGGATGATATGACACCAAATAATTCATATAAAAGAAATTGTGTACCATTTATTTGTCTAAAATTTCAAGGTATAAAAATACAAGAAGCAAGAACAATTATTATTTTATTTTCTGACGTCTGAAGCACAAACACAGTTTTTAGGAAATTAAACTTTATAGTGGGTTGTTAACAGTGTCTCTAGATGTCAAGTTCTGTTTAGAGTCACCTTTATTCATACCTTTATACATTTCACCTGTATTTCGTTAATTCGCATAATTTCTTTTTATCTTTATCTTTTCTCAAAATCTATATTACACATAATTATGATTTTTTAGTCACAAAAATTTACAATTTTGTGACTAAAGTATAAAAATAGTGACTGAAATAAATTACAAAATAAATAACAAAATCGAACAGTCTAGGCAAGAAATGAGTTAAGTAAGACATTTGAGCCTTTTTCTACACTGCATAGACAGAATAAAATCAAAAGCTAATTAATGGAACAAAATATATACAAAACCGTAACATACGCGAAGGTAACTTCAAACGAGAAACCTCAGAAAGTTATATGAAACGTCAAATATATTTATAGGTTATTACCATATAAAAACAGCCAATATATTGTTCTGCAAAAAATTATTCTACTAAACGTTTGTACAGAAACCGTATAAAAATTTATAGAACTTTTATAAAACCAACAAACGAAGTTTACTCAAAAAGCATAAAATGATTCATGTACAGTTTTGTACCATTTTAGAAGAGACACAAGATTCCAAAACCCTTTACTGTTTTGAAAAGTAAAACAAATAAATTAAACCTCTGGAAATAGATCTATTTATCAGTAATAAGGTGTCTTTAAAGACTTCAATGCTCCCCACTGGCACAGCACTATGTCTGCGAACTTACACCACTAGGAACCAGATTTCGATACCCGTGTTAGGCAGAGCACAGATAGCCCACTATTTAGCTCTGTGCTTTATTCCAAACAAATAAACAGAAGCTTCGATATATGTATGGCTCATTATAGTAACTACTAACGTACATATATTTAAATAAGTTTCACCATTCGTACATTCACACGTACACTGACACCCAAACAAATACCCGTATTTATGTAATAAAAGACTAACAAGCAAACACTTGATCAGTACAGGTTTCGTCATTGATTATTTAAATGAGGCAGTATTTTCATATCGCCTCTATAGCAGTCACAACAAAGAAATTATTTTAATACATTGGTAAAAAAGGAAAAACTCAAATGCTGGCACAAAGCTTTTAGGTCTTTAGTGAGTCACGAGCCAGCTGAAAGTTTGAAAGAAAAATTTTTGATGGCTTTCATGGCCTGGATATTGTACGAAATACCAGTTAAACCACGATAATAACATATAACTTGATTTAGATTATATTCCATTTACAATTAAGTCAGGTACTAGATTTGCATAGCAATAAACTGAAAATAATGACTGGCATTATATTATAATCATATCATAACAGTGGTTTTCGAATTATTATAACACAGATATAATATATTATATTTAATTGTTTTTGAATAATGTATACACTCTAGGACTTCTTTTCTATTCAAATATAAATAAGTATTTAACGCAAATAAAATTAATTTAATATTAAAAATATACAAGGTCTGTAACTTTAATAATACTTAGAACATCACTGATACCCTAATCCATGCCACCTGTTTCTCATATATTGTATGCAACTTTTGTTTAAAGCTTTTTCTTGTGACTAACAACTTTGACTAAATAACATTTTCAAGTGTTCAGGCACGCACTTGAATTTAGAGTTATTTTATGTCTAAACAAACCCATGATCTCGATCATTATGAGCACCCACTACCACAGCTCCCTCTCGTTGTAGCTCCTATAACCATGTAAAGTTGGTCAACACAAAATCAGTGTGTCTGAGACTTGCGATTGCCATTGGACTTGCGAACGGCACGAGGTGGCTAACGATACGCACGCGAAAAGAAAAAGCCAGTTACGACCCATCTGACGCATAATAACGAGTAGAATACCCTTACAGGTAAAGAACCCATGTGAAGTTGTGGATGAGGATGTTTGGACTGGTAACTACTGACGTAGCGTATATACAAAGTTGATAACGTACATAACGCACGTGCGGCGAATCGAAGTATCATGATAACTATAAAAAACATCACGAGGTAAGCCATTTAAATTATTGTAGTTGGTCTGTAACTTAATTGTTGTATTCATAGATTTAGGATGATTTCTGAAAAAAAGTAGATATCGTTGATGAATAAATAGATGTGAATTACAGTAAATTCTGATGAAATATGAATAAAACACCATAACCAGAGCACCTTCAAAAGGTGGACCTTTCTTCTTCAGGAGCAAACCATTAACATAAACGATTTATTAAATATTTATAAAATAATACTTGTCAAATTTCAAATACAGTTCACAATAACAATAATATTGCATAATAATTGATATTGTAATCTATTATAGTTTGGTGTATTTTTTGCTAGCACTAAGTCTTGTCTGACCAACCTACTACTAATGAAAAACTGTGCATGTTAGTCCTTGAATGAAGTAATAAAAAGGCATGCTTGTGTATGTGAAAGTAAATAGAAAGTATAACGCGGTACACATGTTTCTATCCTGGTCGTTAAGGGCGCCGTGGCCAGATTACCGAACAGTTGTATTAAAAAAAACAGCAACTAAAAAAACAAAACAAACTACATACACTCAGTTAAGCCTACCATTAAATATTGGTGCAGCGTTAGAAGTAAGAGGTTATCAGCGAGTCGAAGCTGTACGGGTAAGATTGGGATGCATGCCAGGGGCGGGTTTATAATATATCAGACTACACAACGATGCCGCAACGGATCCACTTACTATAGAAACTACCAATGGATTTTATGTATTTAGGTAGTTTTGACGTCAATCAACATATGTGACTTAAATCGGACGTGATTGACGCCTGGAAAGAGCGGGAATTTCATGGCTCCTGGTAGATGATGAAGAATCCCCTCATTTAACCAGTTAAGTGTCTATTATCTTGATATGACCAGCCGTCTAGATGTACTCGAGAAGTCGATTTCACTATGTTGTGTATCTTTTTCGCTCGACAGTTTACTAAGGAAAGGGTACACGTACGCTTGCTTATACATATCTGAGTGTAATTAAGCATTCGATAGAATTCTCAGAATCTATGAAACAGATGTCACTTGTGTCTAACATAAGAAACAGTATACGTAAAATGCTTTTCCTTCGCCTATATATAAAACACAGTAGTACACTAGAATACAAGGTTTTACTGTATAGCACAGATCTGTCCGAGAGTACCTTCGTGAAGTCAATGCGTTGTGTCTTCTAGTTCATGAAAGTGTAGAAAGTTTATTAAACCATCCTTTAGGCCTAGGCGTACAAAAAATATGCAGATACAATTTATTCTGCTGCAAGTTTATCTATACGTTACTAGTTGAAATATGAGTCGAATCAGTACCATCGCTTACTGGAATTGGCAGTGATATGAAGTTTTGGTAGTGCAGAGATTTTGCGCTCTTCACATGTGTGTAGATTTCGCAGAATTTTATAAAGTTCATAGACGGGGCTTCGTTGAATTTTCTCACAATTTTTATCGCAATTTTTTACAATTTTTTTTATTTTTTATCGGCTAACATCATTAAGTGTGCAACTTATAAAATTAACGTCACTGTACATAATAACTCCGAGTTATGTAGGCGTAATCCATTTAAGATATTTTTTTATTTTCGTCTATTCATTTGTTCTACTACTTATTTACAACTCAACCACTGCAATCTAAGTTGAAGAAGAAAAAAACATTTTATGCGTTACGAGGTACGTTGTCGTTTGGTATGAACCGAACTACGCATTCTGTAATTTAAGTATGTCAGACGAAAACCTTTAGCTAGGGTTAAAAGTCTGCTACGGAAATAGTAAAAGTGGGTGTACACTACTTTTAATTATGTTTGTCATAAAATGAAACATTTGTCGGTTTCTCGTAGTTTTTTTTAAAAGTAGTACTTGTACAAAAGAGAACCATCATTTTATTTACTCTAAACATTTTTATTTTGACTCAACGATAATTTTGACAGAGGGTCACTATGTGGATTTTCAGTATTAAAGAAAGAATTTCTACTGTTTTGATTATGTTTGTTTTTGTTGCTGTTTGTCACGTAGTTGATCACTCATGTTGAAGATATAATAAACTAATTGAAAATGTGATTTAGAGAGTTTGTACAAAACAAATGTGGGGTTTATCTTGTTTGTTTTTGAACTTCGCACAAAGCTCCACGAGAACTTTCTGCCCTAGCCGTTCCTAATTTAGCAGTGTAAGACTAGAAGGAAAGCAGCTAGTCATCACCACTTACCGCTAATTCTTGGGCTACTCTTTTATCAACGAATATTGGGACTGACTGTCACATTATGACGCCCTCACAGTTGAAAGAGTAAGCATGTTTGGTGTGACAGGAATTTGAATCTGCGACCCTTGGATCACGAATCAAGTGCCTTACCCATCTGGCGAAGTCATTTGTCTTGTGTATAATATTTTAGCAAAGTCATTTCGCTTCTGTAACTTTTGTAATATTACATTTGGTTCGTGATATTAAGGCTCTAAAGATATGTTAAAGCACCAAAAAGAAATCCATCACTTTAGCCACTGGAATAGAATTAATAACTTAGTTTTAAATAAACTCATAGATATACAAACATACAGAGAGTTCAAAATAACGATTTGTTCGATAATTTATGCAAGTTGGACAAGAGCTATCAGTAACAGTCATTCTTAATTTTTAATTGATAGATTAAAGGAAAGGCAGCTTGTCAACAACACCCGCTGCTAACCTTAGAGTTACTCCAGTTGAATATCATTTTATTAAGGCAACCAAATATTCAAAAAGCGAAGCACGTGTTGAAGCAACGGGACGCAAACCTGTGCCCTTAGGTTTACAATCCAACGCGCTTACATACAAGACCAGAATCTTGGAGAGAAAGAAACTTCAGCAACATTAGTTATGACGAACTGCATAGTTAGCGTGCCGAACTGCACAGTCAACATGCCGAACTGCATAGTCAGCATGACGAACTGCACAGTCAACATGCCGAACTGCATAGTCAGCATGACGAACTGCATAGTTAGCATGCCGAACTGCATAGTTAGCATGACGAACTGCACAGTCAGCATGCCGAACTGCATACTTAAGGTTCAAGATACGATATACGCTCGATACTTTCCGCTGTTGAGATATTATTTAAAAATACAATCGTGACAGTCAATCCTGCTGTTTCACGAATAGTAAAGGCTTTAATGTCGATGTTTCTAACATGTACCTTCCCTCTGGTAACCAGTTCTAAAATAGTTCGTCATCAATTCTGAAGTTATAAAGTTCTAGCTCGACTGTTTAGCATAGGAAGCAAACGGGATGAAAATACCAAATCTTTCATCCCTGCTCAAAATAAGGAAGAAGTAAGATCTAAACTAAAAATAACAAGATATACTATTCAAAATAAGAAATTTGTGCCACATTTTATAATCAATTCGTTAGATGGGTATCATTGCATTAAACTTTGCAGGAAAATAAATAATTCAAATCAAACAAAAATCAGACTTACATCAAAGCTTTGACACAGAGAAAAAATGAGAAAAATACCGAGTTAACCAGATTAAATACATATTTTTAATCTATTCTGAAGTAAAAGACGAAAAAATAAAAAGACTAAAACACGTTGTTACGATTTTTTTGTTTTCTTCGAAGTTAAGAACAAAGCTATACAAAGGGCTATCTGTGCTCTACCCGCTACGTGTATCGAAACCCAGTTTCTAACATCCTAAGTATACAGATATACCGCTCTGCTACTGATGCTTAGTTTGTGTTGGTTCTTTGTTGGTACAGCGGTAAGTTTAAACATTTACAACATTATAATCAGAGGTTCGATTCCCCTCGGTAGACATAGGTGATAATTTGTTTGTTTTTGAAATTCGCGCAAAGCTAATCGAGAGCTATCTGCGCTAGCCGTCCCTAATTTTGCAGTGTAAGACCAGAGGGAAGGCAGCTAGTCATCACCACCCACCTCTAACTCTTGGACTATTCTTTTATCAACGAATAGTGTGATTTACTCTCACAGCTGAAAGTACGAGCATGTGTGGTGCGACGGGGAATAAAAACAGCGACCCTTAAATTATCAGTCCAGCGCCCTAATCACTGAAACTTAATAAGAAACTTTGAAACAAACGACCTAACTTGAGATAAATAATATGATTATTATCACAGTTACACCCTACACAGATAAAGAGAACATGAAGTAACATATTAAAAAGTGAGAATATTAACATATTTAACGAGTAATGACGCATGCACACACATATATGTAAAGCATTGTAAATATTTATGGAAATTGTTTAAAAAAAAAAAGGTTAAAATGAATATTCTTTGGAAATGTAGTCCCTTTATCGTGTGAAAATGAGCTGCACCGTGCTACCGTCGTGTGTAATTGGTTGACCAATTAGAAAGTGTCATATCAGTATCAATGCTATAAAAGTAAAGGCAATCATGCTATGGTTAGTATCATAAGCGTACATTCAAACGTAACTTCCAGGAGTCAAATACTGCACAGTAAGCTTGTAAAAATGAAAATTTGATTTGATCTATGTAGGATTTTTCATTTTGGTGAGAGGAAAGTATGCAAAACTAGCTTTGCTAACAACGGAGAAGAAAATCTCAGTTATCCGACAGTACTTCAAAATATGTTATTTATGAGGTAGGCTTTGACAAATGTCCTTAGCAAGTATAAATATTAATTCTAGCATAGTAGTTTAATGCAACAGCCCAAAGTGTTTTAGTTTAGATGCAACTCTTAGAAAACCATACCAAAAAGAGGTGACCAAACTAACAGTGTATAGAGTAAAGATCTGTGCTCTTTACTGATGGATCTAAAGTAAAATTATCCAAAAATAGTCAACGACAGTGAACACAGTATAAGTCTCGGATGCATCGATCAACACAAAACTGATACCACGCTGGCTGCTGACAAGAACAGCAGATTCTTATCCATCATGTCATCCCTTCAGGAACACGACCCACCGGGCGGAGACTCACCTTACAGCAAATAGTGATCCAAAACACGCAGCAAATGAAGTAAAATGACATTTTGATAAAAAAAAAAGAGGCCGATAGAACATTTACAACCAAGGACTACTTTGTACAAAGTAGTTTATAAGGGATTATCTAAAATCAAGGAATGTCGAAAGGAAACTACAACAACGTACCTAAATCGTGGAAAATAAGAAAGAATATTTGGGATAATATCCCCGAATTACACTTTAATAAATTGTATAACACCATGAAACTAAGATGCAGTATCGATGTAAAGCAAAATACTAATTGTACAACTTATTCACTTTTTTGTATTTTTTATGATATTGTTTTGTAGCGTAAATAAATCACAGCCTAGCTATCATCAGGTATAGTTATTACTTGTGTGTTTCTATAATAAGTTCCATTAATGAATATAAATATAAAATTGTTTTTAACAAAGTCGGCTCCAGATAACAGCTGTTAGGAATGGGTTAAAAACATCTTTATAAATTCACTACAAGAGTTCAAATTAAGGTGAAACAAGATTCTTTTGAAAAAAATGTTTTATGAAAGAGTGCATTCGATCAATAACAAATCATTTGATTATTGATGGTTAATAAAATTCAAATCCAATGTCAAGTACATTTAAAGTCCTGATAATTACTGTATATTTTTATTCTACCTTGCAAATAGTTTCATACTTAGATATTTGTTTTAGGCTAAAATATTAATATTAGGTAAGAAAAATAAAGTAATTATCCATTATTCTGTAACTTGTTTCGATACGTATTGGCCCGGCATGGCCGAGCGCGATAAGGCATGCGCTCGTAATCTGAGGGTTGCGGGTTCGCATCCGAGTCGCGCTAAACATGCTCGCCCTCCCAGCCGTGGGGACGTTATAATGTTACGGTCAATCCCACTATTCGTTGGTAAAAGAGTAGCCCAAGAGTTGGCGGTGGGTGGTGATGACTAGCTGCCTTCCCTGTAGTCTTACACTACTAAATTAGTGACGGCTAGCACAGGTAGCCCTCGAGTAGCTTTGTGCGAATTTCAAAAACAAACAACTCAAACAAACGATACGTATTGACTAATGATAAATGCTTATTCTAAAACATTATAATTAGTTTTCAATTACCTGATATATTTTCTAAATATTACCATCTGAAGAGCTGGTTCTATAAGAGTCCCGAGAAATTTCAGCTTTCTTACGTATACCGAAACCTACTGTGGGTAACGTGATAAAGAAATGAAAAATAAATATATATGCAAATATGTAATATGTATTCGACCGTCAAAATGAATCGTTCATTAAAACATGCAAACTCTGAAACGTGTAGCACAAAATAATACAACTGAGATAGAATCCACTACTTAAACTTTAAATGAGATTTCAGGAATACGACCTCACGTATACACCGAGCCCAATGCTACTGAATTTCACAGATAGGTTGTAGTCAATAAGATTCAAAAGCTGCAATGCAAGTTATCAGGTGTTATGGTGCAAAGGATGTCAAGACAAGATTGAAGAACAATCAAACTGTCTTTAGAGGCGTTCTATGAACTGAATGAGCGATAAACTGAAGAAAAATGTGGATGAGCCGTTCCACCCATGAAAATTGGTAACTGTAAGGATGGGTCTTTCGTTGATCTTCTAGTAATGGGTAAGGAGGATACTAGTGGATTCTTATATAGGACCACTCTCGAAATAACTACTACTTATATTCATCGATTGCATTGCAAAGGATCTTACCTCATGTATGATGTAACGTAGCACAACCTGTGTTAAGAAGTGGTTTAAAAATAACGTTAAAATTTTTCCTTTACCTTCTTAAATCCCGATGTAATTCCTTTTTTTTTTGTCCGAAATATTTTTGCGCTTGGAATTGTTTACTTGAGAGAAATGCTGATCATGTGCTAACAACTGATCTTAAATCTTTCCAACAGAGTCTAGACTGTGAATAATGCCATTCCTTTCTTCAGTGCATGGTGTCCGAATAGTTTTAGTGCTGCAGTTTAGTTCCCCGCTGGGATAGTGGTAAGTCTACGGATTTACAAAGCTAAAATTAAGAGCTCAATTCCCCTTTGTGGACACAAGAGATAGCCTGACGTGGTTTTGCTATAAGAAAAACACACGCACGTGAACGTGCTATCTATAAATCCGAAAAAACATTGCAAGTAAAAATAATAATAATGAACAACTCTTCAACTCGTATCTCTCACAATAAGTTCTGCAAGAGAATAAGCGTATCCTAGAAGTGATTCCCCATTTCTAAAATTGTAATTCAATTACACATCAAATAATGTGTATGTACACATTGTACAGCAAGAGTTGTGTTGTTTGATAGAGGTAAAGCTCACTGATAGCTTAAGTGTTATGGTAATGACAAAATTCCATATGACAAATAAGTTGATATCGATAATTGTTTGTTTATTTGTTTGTAGTTAAGCACAAGGCTACACAATATTCTATCTGTGATCTGTCCACGGCGGATATCGAAATTCAGTTTCTAGCGTGGTAATTTCACAGATATATTGCTGTGCCACTGAGAAAGCTAACGATAATTGAAATACTTTCTAAAAAGAACAAAAATATTAATGCGATTGTGAGAGTCATTTTTTAAATAAAGTTAGTTCCAAAGTTTATTTTTAAGCTCCTAATGCTCCCCGCTAGTACAGCGGTATATCTCCGGATTAACAACGCTAAAATCAGGGGTTCGATTCCCCTCGGTGGGCTGAGTAGATAGCCCTTTGTGGCTTTGCTATACGAAAACACACACACAAGCTTCTAATACAGTTTGGAGAAGACGGTAAACTCTAAATGGTAAATTTCAATTACAAATATAATAAACTGAATCTTCTTTTTATTTTCTCAACAAAAATACTAATAAATGTTTAGTAGCATTTTATCACTTAAACTTAATAAATAACTTTATTGACTCGTAATCTGAGGGTCGTGGATTTGCATCGCCCTCGTGCCAAACATGTTCGCCCTTTCAGCTGTGGGGTAGTTATTATGTGACGGTCAATCCCACTATTCGCTAGTAAAAGAGTAGCCCAAGAATTGGCGGTGGTTGGTGATGAATAGCTGCCTTCCCTCTAGTCTTACACTGCTAAATTGCGGATGGCTAGCACAGATAGCCCTCGAGTAGCTTTGTGTAAAATTCAAAAACAAACAATAACTTTGATTGTTATCAAAGATAAATAAAATGTTTTTAAAAACTAAGTTTCGATTGTTTAGCAGTGCAAAGCGAATATCTTAGCAGTGCAACCACTAAATGTGTATGAGAACACTAATATAAAACGAATATGAAACGCGTCATAAATATCAGAAATAAGGACTTTTTCTCGTTGGGTGTAGTATTTTTAACATCCTATGACGTAATACCTCTATGTTGTTTCCAATCAAACATATAATTCACTTCCGTTTCCAGGACGCTTTCTCACATTTTAAATAGTTTTACATTTCATATTAATTGTTTGATATAAATTCCTGTGTGAATTATTATTTCAGATAGCAAATCAGTTTTAATAAAATTATGCATCAAAAATAAACGACATAGACAATTCTGGTGCTTTGCGCCCTAACCAAAATTTATTTACGTTTTAGTTAGTTGTTTTTGTTATTTACTCTTCAGTTCAATAACGCTTATCTTCCTTGATTACCTTTTATAATTCTTTTTTTGATATTAATTTCAACTATTCCAATTACTTTACGTGTGAATCAGATTTTATCATAACATTCTCAGCTCACAACTTTACTAATTAACTTCAATATGAATGGACATGCTATAAATATTACATTCAATATTTAATTATACATACGAATATAGATTCTTATGTAACTACTTGACTTTTGCCTCAATGTAGTTTCTACAAGTATAATATATCTATATTACCGTGTGATTTCGCTATAGGTTAAATTCAGAAGTAATGCCACCCCATATGTAATAATACTCATTTTCTCCATGTGAATTACACACTAAATATTGTTTTTGAGTGACAAAGCGAGTCACAAGAAATTCCAATAGTTGTTTTTTGTTGATGTTGTAGCTGTTGGTAAGTTCAGAATATAATTTATGCAAATGTGCAATCGTGTGAAGTGGCGTCAGGAGTTACGAGTAATCAAAGAGATACAAAATATTCAGGTAGATAGACGCATTACCTTAACAGCAACGAACAAATACACTAACTGATTATCTCCTTTTGATTTCAAATGAGATTTTGCAACATTTCATCATTGTCAGTTTGAGATTGAATACCTTATTCTTGATCTTCTGATCTGGTGAAAGTCTACTATCACTGTTGTTTTTATCAGCATCAAACCTATTTTGAGTGCAGCTTTTGACTTGATAGATGAGTTTACCCAAATAAATGCTGTTAAAAGGTAATCGCATGCACAGTATCTGCACTGTCGAACGTTTCGGAACTTTGCACCCGTAGGTAATCGAGAGAATAATGTTGACTGATGATGACAAGTTGACGAATAGCAAAGTTACAGTAATGAACATCGAACTTGGAGTTATCTGTTGAAAACGTTTAGAGCTTTTACCTGAAAATCGGGTGCAACGACAAGTGATGAAGAAGGTTTCCATAACGGACCTGTTGGTTATACATCAATAAATATTGTCATTAACTACAGGGTTTCTCAGGGTTTTTGATAACAGTGTGGCCAGTCATAACTCGATCAATGTTGTTCGATTTCAGAACTGTAAGCCATAATCGTTATATCTCATCGTATACTAAGTACTTTATGAGTTTAATCAAAACAAAATAAATCTCAGATTTTTTTATGTCCAATCGCTGCGACCTAAACATATCTTGTTGAGAGGGAAACAATGTTTTTGAAACTAGACATAGCTATAAAATAAACTCATGCTAGGAAAGTGAAGTGACATGGAAGGTCATCAATATTTTCAGCAAAGGCTGAATAATTTCCTGTTTTTCTGATGTTTATGCTTTTGACCCTGCAATCATGTTTCAGAAAAGAATTATTTAATGCCATGTTTTTTTAAGTGAAACTTTTCATTAATCAGCTAATGTGTTCATTTACAACTCCAAGAGCATATGAAAGTAAATCAAAAGCACAAAGAATCACTGTAATTGCATCAGTGGAGTTGAGAAGTTAGCGGAGGAACTAGATTGTTGTGATCTCATATCCGTAAACCATTTTCTCAATTAAAGAGTGGTTTTGAAGCATAGCTAGAAACGTCTGAGAATTTGCCTTCTGAGCAAGTTTTTGTCAATTTCAAACTTCTAACGGTACCAGAAAATATTACTTTTATTTTCAGAATTTTGTCTGTTGCAACCATAGTATTCATTTTGTAAACGAAATCCAGGCCCTGATGGTTTGGTGTGTGGTTTGGAAACCACTATAGTCCAAAACACTATTGTGATATTTTATCCTCTTTTATGAAAATTAAAGACATCTTTAGAAGCACCACGTCGCTAAACCTGCAAAAACATTTATGCATGAAGAGAGAGGTCACATAACAGCCCTGCCACTGACAAGATTTTTAAAGCATTCAAGCTAGTCAGCGCAAGTTACGTTTCTATGCGGAAGAAGTAGAGCTTTGTCACATGACTATATTTTAGATTTGTCCCAACATTTGCAGGGACATTATAGCTAATTTACACGTGTTCAATTATTTGTAAATGATTCTGTGTCGTTTTTGTTGTTTTGAATTAAGCACAAAGCTACACAATGGGTTATCTGTGCTCTGCCCACCACGGGTATCGAAACCCGGATTTTAGCGTGTAAGTCCGCAGACATACCGCTGAGCCACTGGGGGACAATTCTGTGTCAATAATTAAAAAGGTGTTTATTAATTACTTTATTGTCTTCTTTATAATGGCAAAAAATAATATATTTTTCTGTTCGTTTTTTTTAGAGCAAAGCCACATCGGGCTATCTGCTGAGCCCACCGAGGGGAATCGAACTCATGATTTTTACGTTGTAAATCCGGAGACTTACCGCTATACTAGCGGGAGGCATATAGTTTTCTCTCAATTCATACATTCTGTCGTCTGTTGAAATTCCAAGAATGCTTACCACTTATTACATCTTTTTACATATTTAATCAATGCATTCTAGGGTATGTGGTTGATAATATAACTAAGGATCAACGGTTATCATTAACTAGTGTATTCGACACAGTAGCAAACTACTTGAATCGGTTATTAAGGCGATATCTCTACAAATGTGTGAGATAATAATTTTATTTGGTATCGACACTGATAAGGTTTATTTTACTTCGTGGTTAACAGTTAGAGAAAACAACGTAAGTATAAATTGCTTTACGGTACCCTTGATGAGGCCCGACATGGCGTCACTCGTCTCAGAATGTAAAGGTGGCAAGTTTAAATTTCTATCCCACTAAACTTGCTTGTCCTTTCAACCGTTATAACTAATGTGATGGTCAATCCGCATATTCATTGGTAAAAATGAGTTAGCGGTTGGTAATGATCACTGATTGCCTTCCCTCTAGTCCTTCATTACTAAATTAGGGACGGCTGGCACAGAAAGCTCGATGCTCGTGTAACTTTGAGCAATATTTAAAAATCCAACAAAGTTGTTGAGTTTATTTATGCCAAACATTTAAATGAATATTGTTAATCAGTTACCATATTATAACAAGCAATACAATCAGGTGTATAGTTTAAGACTTGTACTCACATATATACCTGCATTGCTATTGTCACGATAGAGTTATGATTAAAATAAAGTTTGAGCAAAACATTTCAGTACTTTCCCATATTAAAAATAAAACATTTATGGACAGAGAAGTTATTTGCTTTTTATAAGAATGATGTGCATATTACGTTGCAGATAATTTTGTCTTAAAAATACTTTGTTTAATGCACCACACACACACTTTCAAACAAGTAATACTCATCTGTAACATACAAACGAGCATAAGTGGACACGAGAAGAAAATAACATTCAACGATAAATAAGTACAAATGTTTTAAACACTAAAACTCGGCATCGATACTCATGGTTCTAACAAAAGAGTCAGCTTATTGTAAAACTTCGTGTTTGCAATAAAACAAACAAACAAAATTTCTAAAAGTGCAGTTGTCAAAATACTTTCATGTGCTCACTTTCACAAGATCTCTCAAGTCCATAAGTGGAAAAGTAGGAAATAAAAAGTTAAAGATAGGAAATGACAGCAGTTACTTATAGGATTAAAGTACATAAAGGAAACTCTAGTAAGGAACGTTTTCAGAAAGTGATACTTTGTGTCTCTATTTTTAACAGATGTACTGGAAGATGCTACTTCAATCGTCTCATATCATAAGTAAAACAAAATATACGCTATATCAGAGGTGAACAACTTATTTTTCAAAGTTGTCACAGCTGTGGCTAATAAAAACAACGTTGTCCACACTATTTAAAAACTAATAATTTGAAATATGTTAATTTAATCAAAATAATTGTATTTCAACTAACCTTCAATTTGAAAATTGATAGGGGTTTTTATTAATGAGTTTCGTAAAATTTGGCTTAATATCTGTGCTCAATGAGCATCTTATATATGTAAAAACGGATCGTTTGGGTTGAGAAAATATTTTACATAAATGAGCGAACAACGTTTCGATCTTCTATGTAAAATATTTTCTCAACCCAAACGAGCCATTTTTGCATATACATTTCTCTACAAGTGGGTTTCTCGACATCACTGAATGAGCATCTTAGCGCTGCCTCTAAATTTATGTCAGTAAGTTAAGACCTCTATCTAGACTTGAGAAAATCTAGCGTAGAAAATGTTGACTCTCACACCCATGTGGATCCAAACATGGAAAATAATTTTGAAATTGCTTTCTTTAAATTTGGAAGACTCTCATTTATCAGAGTAGTGAGCCACATCTCTCTAATAGAGCACTTTTGTTTACCTTTTATGTTTTCTACACTTTGCAGGGTAAATCTGGTCTTCAAGTCCACACTCATCTAAAAGCAAAAAAAGATTTCCTTACTGAAATTTCCTAAATCAAATTGAAATGGATCAGGCAAAAATCCAAATATCAATTTCAATTTTTTTTATATTCGGAGAAACGTGATTTAAATTTTTGAGATAGATTTTTCATCCAGTTTACATAAAGGTCAGCCTTAGCATCAGAGAAATCATAGTTCTTATTATTTTCTGGAAAACTATTCAACTTTGTAAAACGTGTTAAGTCATTCTTTTGTAACTGTTCCACAAGAAGGTTTAGGTGTAATGGAAATTCATTAATAGAATATGGTTGCTCGCTTATTATTTTACCTCTTCCTAAGCTTTGCATTCAAATTATTCAAGTCGCACAGAAAGTGCAAATCACACTGTCGTGACAAAGTTTCAATTTCAGGGAAATTTTTAATCTTATCTTTTTCAACAACATACTCTTTTATTTGATGAAATAAGGAAATAAATCGTTCCAAGACTTTTCCTCAACTTGACCATTTTACATTTGCAAAATTAGTAAGATCCCCAAAAGTACAGTTACTGATTTTCTTCAAAGACTCAAGAAACTGCCGATGAATAAGAGAGCTTCCACTTCTAATTTAATTCACAATTTTTACAACAATGTCCATCCTAATTTTGCTAGATGGTCACTTATTTGGAAAAAAAAAAAGAAGAAAAGTACTCGATTTAAGGGCATGTTCAGCCTTGTGTATAAAAATTGTACATTCACAAATTGAAAAAAAATGAATATTTTAATATTCTTGGTGATACTAATGTAATTTAAAGCAGGAAGATGGTAGAGTTTATACGTATATTAGAGACTCATATGCAACCTTTCTGCCTCTCAGTGGCACAGCTATATGTCTGAGGACACACGCCGCTAGAAAAACGGGTTTGAGTATCCGTGGATGGCGTACCACAGATGTACATTGTGTAGCTTTGTGCTTAATTCTAAACAAAAAAGCAGACATTCTGTGTTTTTAACCCATATTTTGACTTCTTCCTGCTTCTGACATCCCTTTGAAAATTTGTTACATTTCGTTGGTTTTCGGTATTTTTTTTCAACATTTTTAGATATATTACAGCTATATCTCACTTTCGATTGGTTTAGTTTGGTTTGTTTTGAATTTCGTGCAAAGCTATCTGCGCTAGCCGTCCCTAATTTAGCAGTGCAAGACTAGAGGGAAGGCAGCTAGTCATCACCACCCACCGCTACTGTTGGGCTACTATTTTACCAACGAATAGTGGGATTGACCGTCACATTATAAAGCCCCCACAGCTGAAAGGGCGAACATGTTTGGTGTGATGGGGATTCGAACCGTAGTTTTTATGCCGTAGTGCGACAGATATTCCACATAATTAACTACTACTATCTCTAATATATTAAATAGAATTCACTTTTTCAAAAGCGTTTCCTATATTTTACGTTGTCTATTTGTCTACAAAATAAACTGTAGAAAATTATCCAGTTTTCAAACAATTGATAATGCCCAATGTTTTAAGCACACATAAAATTATATTGTACATATACCGTACGCTTCCTAAAAACCACTTCAGGAAACGATATTTTAACAAAACTTTGTAGAAAATTTGAAACTATTTTTGGAAAATGATAAATAAAAGTTCATTACAAAAACCTCGTTATTACAAATTAAACATTTATTTTATATACGGTGAACTGAGTTTGAAAGAAACAACACCTTTATATGTATTTCATCGAAATAATTGAGATGAAAATTTTCCAAGAAAGTAGAATGCTCTTTTATATTATTATACTCTACACATTTTGTATATAATTGGTTACAATAAAAATATACATATTATATTATAACTAATGTTTCACCTTTGCGGTTTCCTCAGGGCTAATACACCCAATTAAGTTTATCATGTACGTACGCTCAAAGCTAGACACGTCATAAAATATTTCTGCAACATACAAATAAATAACGTAGTTTAGGTTACACATAGCACTCACCATTCATAAATACAACCGCATATTTTGACCTACCTTAAGTTAAACTTAAACAAAAAATGAGATAAGGTTACACAGTCTCATTATGTTAATAAAGAAAGACTACAAGATAGATAACTCTCACCATTCACAATACATACAAACACATAGCTAGAGGCTACACAACACACCACAACTAAGCCTTGAAATACGTAACACTCGTCATTCATAAGCAAAGACAAAAACTATACGATAAATTAACGTCGCCATTCATAGATACAGTCATGGTAGCAGACTACCATAAATATAGATTTTATTCATGTACAAATCCACACCTTGGATACGTATTACTCACCACTCATATACAAGTACGCATAGTTGGTAACGAGGTAAAAACATTCTTTAATCATGCACATGTTTAGGCAATTGGTTTTGATTATAGCCTTTACCATTCGTATACACACGCACAAATCTTGGAAATTTTTACCATCTGTATCTCTAATTACCATATTCTACTTTAGTTCTGGTGATTCTTGTTATTTATATCTAAAAATGTCACACTTTTAAGTTTCTATACCTGATGTTTAACATAAATGCATTTTATTCGGTTACAGAACTTAGTATATAGAAATACTCGTCTCTGCTATTGCTTCGTTTGTCCATTATGTTTCTTTTGCATAACCGCAACGAAAACGAAAGAAGAGTTTTATTTAACACCTAAAATGGGAGCTAGACATATAAAAATAACAATTTTATGCGACAGTAGGCTAAAGGTAAATAAAATTGTTTACTTAGAACTAAAATTTAGGGAACGAGAAGTGTAATAGTAAATAATGAAAATTATTGACCAACCTAAATATATATAAAACCACTCCTGTTTCAATTAATATCGGTTATATGTATTAAAAAACCTACCGAAAAATATGAAGCTCAATTTAACCTTATATTAGATACTATGGTACATTTAACGGTCGTTTTGAGAGTAATTTTTAATTAAAGATGGCTAAATATTTTTCATCGGTTTTAGCACTTCTATCACAATCTTATGAAATTCAGAGTTTCATTTTTTTAAAATACTGTAGAATGTAAGAGTTCAAATTATGCAAACATTGCGACATCAATGAATATCTCGTGGCAATTAGGTAGTCGGTGTCTTGTTTCCCTACAGAGATAGCATCGCTAATGAAACGAGCCAACTGTAAACAAAACTAAAGAAGGCCTGTTAAAACAACTTTTATCACACTGTTAGTGGCAGTTCTTGACTTCTGCAATCTCAGTCAACAAATGGTATCAGACAGAAGTGTCATCTTTGTATGAAATGCGTTGGTGAGGTTGTCTTGACAACAATTCTCAGACTGTCACACGTGTCGAGAATATACTTGTTCTTCTTCCAAAACAAACATTCACAAAAAAACCTTGGACCACCGACAGTTATTGGAACCACTAAAAAAAAAGATAAAATTAGAAAAAATAATAATATGTGAACAAAATCTTTTAGCCTAACGTGTGATTTTTATACTATTTATTTATGTCTACGTTCTCTGCTAGTATAGCGGTATGTCAACGGATTTACAATGGTAAAATCAGGGGTTTGATTCCCCTCGGTAGGCTCCGCAGGTGATAATTTGCTGTGACTTTGCAATAAGAAAACACACATACACACATCGTTTTTAAAATAAATAACGATACAAGCAATGTTTATGTATGGTTGTTACAAATAGATATCATCTCCCTTTCACTTTTATGCGATAGAAAGTTTGAAAATTATGTTTTTGTATTATATGTACTATTTCTCTATAAACTGATGTTATAGAACAATTTTTCTGCCGCAGTGTGCAGTAATCTTAATTCATACGTTCTAAATTTTATTAGCAAAAACTTAGTTATAAATAACCCATATTTAAAATGATTTACTCGTTTCCAGAGGAAACAAAATTCCACAGGAAAGTGTAGAAAAGTCTTTTTTTTATTTAGCTCTATAAAATACTCCACGACTAAATCATTTTTTCTCCCAAGTTGACATTTCTTTTACTTGTCTTTCTTTTCCCAACAAGAAGACATTGCTGATTTGAACAAAGTTTGTGTTAATGTACAGAATACTGCGAACATAAATAAAAATTATCTGGATAATGTTTGCAGTATCTTTATTAAATGGTATGCTCATTAAGAACAAGGGAAAGTACACTGAATATTTTTCCACCATGTACCCAATCCAAACTATCCTGAATAACTGGTGACATTTAGTTACATTAGACAAAGATATGTTTCTCCTTATAAACCTTCTCAACCTTCTAGTTTTCAACTAACATATTTGATGTTTCGGGCTCGACATGGCCAAGTGTGTTAAGGCGTTCGACTCGTAATTCGCGGGTCGCGGGTTCGAATTCCGCTCGCACCAAACATGTTCTCCCTTTCAGCCGTGGTGCGTGCGTGAAGATGTGACGGTCAATCCCACTATTCGTTGGTAAAATAGTAGCCCAAGATTTGGCGGTGGGTGGTGATGACTAGCTGCTTTACCTCTAGTCTTACACTGCTAAATTAGGAACGGCTAGCGCAGATAGCCCTCGCGTAGCTTTTCGCGAAATTCTAAAACAAACAAATAAATAAATAAATTTGATGTTTTAAATAACTTTATTAATTTTAATAGCTATTTAAACAAATACTTTATAATTTCTATAATAATGACTCATAAGAAGCCTACTTTATAAACATAATTACTAACACAAAACAAATCCTAAGATTATCACAATAGTTAGATTTCACTAACTGTGTAGACCTGTATATTTAGTCAAAGCTGACTTGAACTACTGCTGCTAAAAATATGTATGTGCCTGACAACATTTGTTTGTGTGTGATTACGCAAAAAAAGCTAGAAAATTCATTTCTAGCGGTGTGAGTATGAACATACCATTGTGCCAGGAGGCTGCCGGTCGGTATTAAACTACTACTTACATCATTTGAATTTACCTTGATGTAAACTAACATTAATTTTATATCCCTATATACGAAAATTTAATAATTCAAATTAGTGTGTTTTTGTTCTGTCACTGTATAAAATTCCTGTTTATTTTATTCTGCGGGTATCACGCCTGAAGCCAGAAATAAACGAGTTAATTGGTTTTTCTTACGTTATAGCAATGTTTGTTTTTCACAAAAAATATTAAATAGAGATTCCTAAATGCTATGTTTTTATATTTTTTAGGTTTTATTACCAATTTGCGAACTTTGAAAAAAACATCACACTGATTAGTTGTCTTTTAAGTGTAAAAGTTTTAAATTTTTCATCACCACAAAATCTTGAGATAGAGAATACTAAATGAAAATATAAGCGCAATGCTTATTCTGACAAGACTGCATTGTTTTTAGTGCATTATAAGATACTGTGTGAGCTAACGAGTTTGTTTCGTATTAAATATTTTCCTTTTCTAAATTTTGAGAAACAAATAAGATAGTCTTGAGAAAGTTAAAAATATCAAAGTAATTAATGTCAGAAAGTGTGATATATGTTGTTCCGTAACGACCTATTTAGTTTCGTTTTACAAGATATGAAAATAAGTTGCAGTCCTACAGCATGGTTTATTTCGTTGTTTCATATTTATATTTGTTATTTAATTATGATAACTAAAAATTCAAGTCACAAAAGTGGCCTAATCACGATTCAAAAACTCGATAACTAGAAGAAGAATCGCGTTATCAGATTTCCTAAATCTGGATTTGTTACACTATACCTTTCGTGAGTGATTTCTTATCCCCGAATATGGAGTTTCAGATTATTTGCTTTGGCATAAAAACAGCTTACTTGGAGAACTTTCTCATGAAAACTTAGCATTCTAGCATTGTCTAATTTTACTTGACTATCATATTTAGGATATTAATTAGTGACGTTGTATCTTTAACACTTTATCCTTCAGTGATATGAAGTTAACAAGTGTATAACTTTAACATACCATTGCATAATAACGTTTATGTTTATATATATCTGATCCGTAAAAGACTCATAGAAACTGAAAAGTTACACTTTACCAAATTAATGTAGTTTACATTATATCAGTTGTTGTTAAAGTAATTTGATGACACAAATAGCTTTTCAACCACTACTATATCTGTTGCATCGCTGTGATATTGGATGAAAGACCTCGTCATCATTGAGAAATAACGGGTAATCTGATTGACACGTTGCTATACGTTTTTCCTTATTTTCATTGATAAGTCCTTGGTATTACTATTGTAGCCTTTTTCTCGTTGATGCTGTCTGCTTAACTCGCTTCCGGAACAGTAACACTAGCTTGCTGGTTGCCAGCTCTTCTGAAAGATAAGTAAAGTTAAGTCAAGTAAAAATAAATAATTATACCAATAAATAATTGATGTTAAGATAAATAATAATATTGTATTATTAATCTTTATTTCGGTTCCGATTTGTAAATGACTTATATAGAACAACTGATAAAAATTCCGCTCCACCAACTTAATTTAGTTCACACTGTAGCAGCTGTTGTTCGTGTAATTTGAGAACATGAATAGCGTAATATGTCTGTTATATTCTAGCTGGACTGAAGAGCTCTCATACTGGGCGAGAGAATTCGTCGATATAAGATATAGTAGATAAGATGGTTTCACATACTGTTTTATAGTCTTCTGTATTGTTACTTACAAATTCTTAGAATTATAAGATGATCCCTTTCAAATTCTATATCAGTTATATACTCTAATAAAACAAAAACCTCACAATTTTTCTTAATTCCAAATATCCATTTTAAAACTATTTTTGCAAAAAAAAAGCTACTTGATATTAATAAAAAGAACCATTACACCGTTTAAAGTAATGTCTACCCAGGTTGATTAGTTTCAATGTTTTTTCCTTTTTATATATCAAGTAAATATCTAACAGTCCCTTGTCTTTGAGTTTAGCAAGAAAATTTAATTTGTTAGGCAATGAATAAAAAAGGTCTAAGGCTCAAACCGCGATATTTTGCTGAACATACTTTTCACACATTTAACCGTGAGGGCATAACAACTCTAAAAGCCTGTTCCATAATTCGTTTTAGAATGGTTGTTTATTAGACAGGGGGTGTTGCTAACTGATAGCTCTTTTTTAATTTTTAGGATTTCCAAATAGGGGTAGTTATGTATGAACCTTAAGAGCCTCTGACGTAACCGATTATCGTATGAGCCGCAGAAAGCGTCATTAAAGTTAAAATTACCAAATACTTCATTTCTTTTGTTTGTTTGTTTGTTTTGTAATTTCGCACAAAGCTACTCGAGGGCTATTTATGCTAGCCGTCCCTAATTTAGCAGTGTATGACTAGAGGGAAGGTAGCTAGTCATCACCACTCACGGCTAACTCTTGGGCTACTCTTTTACCAACGAATAGTGGGATTGACTGTAACATTATACACCCCCACGGCTGGGAGGGCGAGCATGTTTAGCGCGACGCGGGCGCGAACCCGCGACCCTCGGATTACGAGCGCACGCCTTAACGCGCTCGGCCATGCCAGGCCACTTCATTTCTTTGAGAAGTAGAAGTTGTTATTTTATAACAATATTTGTAATTCCTTTGATATAGGGCAGACTTATTCAACTGAAAAGCACATCTGATTTTAGAAAACTGTAAAAGATAAAGTAAATCAACAATATTAGTTCGACTTATCTGAAAAACAACATTCTGGGTCGCTGTTCATTTGACGTTTTTCTCTGTTTAAAGAAGTTGTTTATTCTGGCTAAATCAAAAAACTATCAGCAAACTTTATAGCCATGAATAAATATAAATACATATACACGTGCTCAAGGTTAATATTAGCTGTTACTGGACAACAATGATAAACTTACGCTAATGTCATCCTTTACTTAAAAAAAAAAAATGAACGCCGCCCTTTGCAAAACACGCTTCTACTAAACAGGGTAGAGTACGTGCACTGGTGAACTCCTAGGCTATTTTTTGTGTTTGGTATACTTAGTCACGTGCCTAACTTGAATATCTGGCATCATTGACTAATATACTAATTAAACATATTGTATAGAAACTTATACAAGACCAGCTGTAGTCATAGCCTGGCTAGAGAAAATCCGATATCACAAGGTCATATAACACTTGTTTTTATAGACGAAATGAATGGTGATTTAGGAGAATGAATTGTGTTTGGCTGATCCGCTACTTTGTATTGGAAAGGATGTGAAGTGGATGAAATATTATTTTACTTATGGTTGAAACGTGAAGTAATTTTCAACAAAAAATAATAAAAATGTGTAAAAAACATACGTTTATTTCAATAACTAATATTTCAAAAGTAATAAGCTGGATAAAGAAGAGCAAAAGGGAAAAAATATCTTTTTTTATGTGTAAGAAATGTTTCGTATACTAAAAATCCAAATAAAGTATCGAATATTTTACTTATTTTAATAACATTTGTTTTCGACATTTTTTTGGTTCATTAATTAATAAATAACGTCAAAAGACAATTTTTATTTTGATAAATATTTGTGATTAATGCACTGCTATTGTTCAGAAATACTCCTTTTGATTCATGTTCAAATGTTCTGCTTCAACAGACATGTCCGTTACTGTAGCAGTAAGCTACAGGTCTTATAAGTGTTTAATTATTCAGTTCTACTCTGGACTCGGCAAAAATAGTTCATTATGTAATTTGTTCTGAAACAGTAAAAACATTTATACGATCAAAATGTCAAACATAAATAACTTGTTAAATTAATAAAATACATTTTAATATTATCAATAAATTTTAAATTCAAAATTCGATATCAACCCAACACTGATTATTCTACAGATTTATATAATTAACTTTTAGGCTCACAAAGTTACAGATAACATAGAGCATTAAGAATACTGAGCATTTTCATAAAATTTAAATATTTACTTTGATGAGGATCACAGTGAGAAAATGAACATTGTGTGCAAAAGTACTAATACTAAGCTTAATCTAAAAACACGTTAGTTTGAGAGTTTATCTGATAAATATCTATATCTATATACATATCTATATACATCTATATATTTAGAAAACCTATATATTAAAAAAACATATATAAGGATGGACAGTGCAAATTTCACGAATCATATTCAAATCTTAGATGAAGTATAATCAGATGCAAGTTCATTAGAAAACAATAAAATCACAACCAGAATACAAACATCCAGTACTGGACAATAAATAATAAGGTGGGTCATCACGTAATGTACCCTGGTTTTTAGAGGTACTGGCGGAAGTAAGATTGAAATATAACATTTATCTTGTAGTTCTAAGGATTCAGAACACTTGTATATCAAAATAATGAAGTAAATTATTTCGAAATGAACATCAAGGTAATTAATAATTAATATAATAGTAATATTTATGAGAACAGAAATGATTTTACATTTCAAATTTTTGGAGTTACCTCCTCAAATAGCAATGTACCAATAAATGCCATACAAGGTATTATATATCTACTGCTTCTTAGATATTGTAGAATCTGTAGTAATGTACAGTTTTTTTACATCCAATATTTGTATATTAGTACATGAATTGAATCTAATGGTTTCGATGAGAAAATTTTAATTACGTATTTTAAATTAAATTTTTACAAACATGGAGATATTTATATTAATTTGAAAATAGCGACTTAAGGTAATATTACAAGATTCATTATCAAAATAATTAGAATTACTTAATGAACATATAGGTAGAATAATGTACTGGTAGTTATATCACCTTCCTTATCTAAAGCCTGCTAATGTGTGCATCTGTTTGGTACTATTGAAGATCCATACAGCAACATTATATGTTTTATTTTATAACAAATGAAATGGCGCAGGTACGAGAGAAAAAGGAGAATAAAATATCTTTATAGTTCTTCTGAAAGCTCTGACTATGATATTTATATCTAAATTTATCATAGTCACTTCCAAAATCTTAAAAGTAGTAAAAAACGTAGTCTTATCTGTGACAAAAATAATTTCTAATGAATGGCTAGCGGCGTTTCAAATCTGTGCTGTTTATGGTATCAGTAAAGATGTCCTTGAATATAGTACCGTAATTTAAGTTATGTGTTTAAGTGCGATTTTGCAAAAACAGAATAAGTGTTATAAAATGTACTGGTAAATTTTAACATTACATAACAGAGGTAGAAAGATGAAAAATAGTGAATCGAACAAAACGAAAGCATATTTTTCACATGTGGTATTGTCATAAAAAGACTGATAGATAGATACAAAATTATGAAGTCATGCGAATGCTTAAAACACTACCACTAAAGAAGGTTTCGCTTGTTAAGATGTGACGTGACACAAGGAATAGAGTACTGTTACTCCGTATAGGAAGATTCATGTTGTTATTTGTTGATACATAAATGCACTCCGGTCTGTGGGGTCGTCAAGGCATTAAAAGAGTGAAGGTCCGATTTTACCTTTTAGCTAGACTAAAGTAGCCCAAGAGTTTATGATAGGGCTATTGAATAACTGCTTTCCTCTAATATTACAGTTCAGTATTAGAGACTGTTATGTGTAGATAGCTTAATCACTTGTATAATATATAGACGCTGCAAAAAGTGAACATTTTCAATAAAAGTAACAAAAATAAAACCAAAAATGCATCAATAAAACATGACAATAAATTTCTTGAAAAGAATTTGAAATAAAAATACCCCAATTTGAGTTTGAACTAATTGTTTACGTTACAAATATTGAGCCTTTGGAAAAGAATTTAGAGCAAAGTACTTCCGTTGGCAAAGAATAGAGAGAGATGGCAAAAGCTCACCATCTTGTGTAAAGAGAAGTTATAAATTTCTTTTTTAGTCGTGAAGCCGCTATTGCAGAAACAAGTTATTGATAGTGAGATAAAAGTGGCAGTAGTGTAAAGTCGTCTCATAATTTATCGTCTAAATTACAAGTAATTGTAATCATGCTCGACAAAACGAGGCAAAAAGAAGGTAGAAGACAATTTTGGTTTGGTTTGTTTTGAATTTTGCGCAAAGGCACACAAAGATTATTTGTGCTAACCGTCCCTAATTTGGCAGTGAAAGACTAAAGGGAAAGCACCTAATCATCGCCACTCACCAACAACTCTTAAGCTACTTTTTTATCAAATAATAAGGAGATTCGCCGTCACATTATACGCCGCAACGACTAAAAGGGGGATCATGTTTGGAGGGACAAGGACTCAAACTCGCAAACATCAACGAGTGCGCTAACCACCTGGTCGTGTTATGGAAAGCAGGTGTTGTTCTATTGAAACATGTAGTGTGTTCTCCCAAACACAAATCTTTTAATTACGCTTATAAATCGTAGTTTGCGAAATAATTACACTATGTAACAAAATTTTTACTTTTTTTGGGGGGGGGCAGAAAGTATTATTTCCCAATTGCTTATTCCTAAAGTGAATGGAAAAGACTTATTTTTCTCTTTAAGCTTTGCTTTTGTTACCTAGGTAATGAAATTTTCAAATTTACCCATTTTCCAGAACATTACAGGTTGATTCAGTACAGATTATAAAAGTATCCACGATAACTCCATAAGGTACAATCGTCAACTTCAATCTATAAAACCTCTGACACAATGTAAATACTCTATCAACAACTTGAAAATGGAAAGCACACCACTTATACAGTAACAGACTTTATAACCTTCTGTATCAGCACAACTTACTTTCAACACGAGAATAAATACCAATAAGAAAAAGAAAGTCTAACCACACATCGATCCCTATTACCAACACTAAGTAACCTCCATATGGAATTTTACAAAAAAAAATCATGCTCAAAACAGATACTTACATCTAGAGGGATGAATCATAATGTTGACGACAGATTCATTATTTGGACTCATACTGCAGCCAAGATTCAATAGTTCATGAACCATCTGAATAGAAAACATCCCACGATACATTTCACAGTGGAAATAGAAAAATAGAAACTGTCATTCCTTGAAGCGAAGGTTAAAAAAACACATAACTGAGACACTACAAAAGTTTAAAGTTAACTTAAAGACACTGACAACCACCATGATCATAAGTCAAACCAGCCCAAGTGCGTAAAGACGGGTGTTATACTCTGCCTATTTTACAGGCTGATCAACATTTGTACTAAATGAGGAAGTGAAAATAAAAACGAAACAAAACAACCGAAGAAAGAAAAATTAAATTATTAGAGACGATCAGCTATGTTTCGCCCTCTAAACAATTACAAATGATATGTAAATAGCATAAAATGAAAATGGCATTATAAAGCTACAACATAATTTGATTGCAGTTAGAAAACACACTAAATTACTTATAAACCCAATAGAGGTTAATATAATTTACATCTTTGAAAACGTGCATTGTACAAAACGAGAAGGCCATCATAAGTTAGAATTCAGGAACATAACAGACGTACAAGAAGCGGTAATAATGATATATGTGCAATAACCCATCATGCCAGAGAATAAAACCATACAATAAAATGTAATAGTACTAAAATAATAAGATATGAATCGTAAATGAGAAAAATAATAATGGAATAAAATTTTCACATCCATTTAACTGAAAGTACATTAATGCAGTCTAACCCAGAACTCGGTTTAGTGTCAATACTTCTCATAAAAGTATTTAAATATTTAATTGGGCAGACCCCAGTCGAGTGGATAATTCACCAGACCTCTTATCAAGAAGATAGTGATCAAATCTTCTCTCTACCGATGTAGAAAAGTAGCTCTAGGAAACATTATCATATTAGGAGCCAAAAGATAGGATAAAAGGATTAGTATATTTATAAAAAAAAATACTCAATTATTAGAACTTAGTTGTTGTGTAGGCTACTGAAGTGTGACGAATTTGAAAATAAATAAGAAACAATCAAAATATAACAGCAAATTTCATATTAAAAAATGATAAAACCAGATTAAAAAGTATCACTGAAAGAGAAACAGGATAGTTTGTAAACATCTGCTAAGATACATTAAGCAAGAAAATATAATTATGTTCTGTTTGTATATCAATGAGCTGGTGTGTCAATGTTTGATTATTTCCAGACTTGTACAAGATTACATTTTAAACTTATCCCTGAAACCTTTAAATATTTCAAAATTCTATCCATTTAAAAAGTTAATTACGACTAAAAAGATATTGATAAGTTTTGCCAAGTTTATTCAGTTATTTTGATTAATAAACGAGCATATACTATTCAGAGCTTTTTTTGGTGTTACAGAAAAAAAATAAAACTTCCTGTATGATTCTAGTTTCACAACTAGGGTTTAAACTACTCATATGCCACTCAATTCATTGTTTGTTTATTTTGAAATTTCGCACAAAGCTACTCGAGGGCTATCTGTGCTAGCCGTCCCTAATTTAGCAATGTAAAACTAGAGGGAAGGCAGCTAGTCATCACTTTCTACCGCCAACTCTTGGGCTACTCTTTTGCCAACGAATAATGGGATTGACCGCACATTATAACGCCCCCACGGCTGGGAGAGTTCGGCGCGAACCCGCGACCCTCAGATTACGAAGCGCACTCCTTAACGCGCTAGGCCATGCCGGGCCCCCACTCAATTCAAGCTCTATGCAAGGATGAACTACATTCAAAGTGATCCTACTGTAATACGTTCTTTCATGGTAAGGTACGCAAGTGCAAGAAAAACCATTATTTATCGCATAATTAAACAACAACTATTTAAAAATTGTATATCCCTGATTGCCATGATCGAACAAATTCTTCGTTAATACGCAGGATGTGACGGAGATGTTTTCATCTTTTGTAAGTAATTCTTGCATTAAATACAAAGTTATATATGATAACTTATCTAACAGCTGATGGCTACAGTTACCAAATAAATGCTACAAACTGTTATCCAATGTAGACTGATTTTTAAGATATAACACCTTCAGAAACGGAAATAATGAACAGCTGTTTAAAATAACTTAAAAACATGTTAATATCCAGTTGTTTTGATATAACTACACTCAAAAGCTGAAGAAAACCCCGTTTTTTAACACACATTAAGAAGTTGAACTGAGTACCCGTTATAAAAACATACACTAAAATGTAGAACTGAGGACCTGTTAAAAAACTTGTCTCAAACTGTTACGTTTTTTATGTTTGTGGACTGAACGCAACAGAAAGACACAAATAACAGCTTACATAATTTATTATAATAAACTATAAAATATGTAACAGATATAACATAAATTATATAATAACAATGACAAATATTCAGTTTAAAATCAATTACAATACAAAATGGTACTGGCCTGTGTCCAATATAATGATTCAGAATGAAAGTCCAAAAGTCTAGATCAGAAATCCAAAATTCCAGTCTAGGGTGTGAATTTGGTCCCACGAAGAAATTCCGAAGCTTGAATGAAAAAGTCCAGAAACAATTCACAGTTCAATAAATTTGACGAAGTTCTTTTTACGATGTTTTCGATGAATGTCTCGGATTTGTCGTTCTCCAAATTTTCCCGTTCTCCCTTAAACAGTCCTATACGTGTTGGCCTTCAGTATAACTAGTAATTCCAATGAATCGTAAAGATTGACGAAATAAAATCACAGCTTTTGTAGATCTAACTCCAGTCACAAATCCAAGTTGAATAAACACGCAGCAAACGTTGAAAATTTCTCAAACGAAAAACACCATCTCTTAAATCGAATGAATACGAATGACTGACTTCCCTCGCATTGCCGTTTCTTTATATATTAGTAGGCCTACTCTTCTCGAACAATCGCGTAACTTCCCAGCATTCCAGAGTAATCTTGATTCGTCTCGTACAGGCCAATACAAATGATCGATCTACCTAGTTCTAGAAATTTCTACATGAATAATAACGTATATACATAATGCTTTATACATAACACAGAGTAATCTCGATTAGTCTCGTACAGACACCAGGCCAATACAAATGATCGATCTAGCTAGTTCTAAAAATCTCTACATGAATAACAACGTATATACATCACGCTTTATACATAACACAAACAGAGAAATATTTTTATATATGCTGAAAACTTGTTGGTAACTTTAAACATCTCTTAAAAATTAATTAAAATTACTAAATATTTTAAAACTTTTCTGCTGTTTTTCTCCTACCACTTTCAGCAGTTTTAATGAACTAAACATATATTTCTTGTGTATTTGAAATATGTGCACCTTGTATCTTACTTATTTCGCACCTTATTGTAGATTGTGAAATTGTGAAGCGTTACAAATGCTATAATAAATGTTTAATATGAACAGTCATGCATGAAGCGAAACAGCATATATCCGACTAATTAGAAGGCATAAGCAAGCTCACTCTACATGTGTTTCTGCATATTTATAAGTTAATGAGGCTCTGTGGGCGAATTTTGCTGTGCTGAGTACAACAAACAAACGTGTGTTTTTTTTTTCTATTTCATTAAAACGACTATTCATTCAAGGCGCAAAATGTGCTTTTCGTTAGTAATGAACGATGTAAGACTTTTTAGTATTCATTTTAGACACTCAAATTATAAAAAACAAAATTTATATGTTTTTTGTACTTATTTTTTTAAGAAGCTCTTACAGATAACTTTAAAAAATAATTGTATTAGCATTACCATTTTTGGTAGTTCTAAAGAAAAGATGTAAACAGGTTTTTTTAGTTGTCAGAATAATGAATCAAAATCACTTTTCATGCCGTAAAGAAACGAAACAATTATTTAGATAATTCGTAATTGAAGCAATTGTTAAGTGAGTGAAAGAATATGGTCTTTTCTTTTCTCTTTGTTTTTCTAATTTCGCGCAAGGCAATACGAGGGCTACCGTATCAGATAAAATGGCAGAATTTAACAGTCGCTCTTATAACACACCGACCGACCCAAAGTGAAGGGTGAAGTTTTTTCTGCGATAACTAAACTAAACCACGGCACTACAGTTCCACAGACTGACATGGTTCCCATTAGGACGAACTCAGCTTCTTTATGAGTAGGCCTGGCATGGCCAGGTGGGTTAAGGCGTTCGATTCGTAATCTGAGGGTCGTGGGTTCGAATCCCCGTCGCATCAAACATGCTCGCCCTTTCAATCGTGGGGGCGTTATAATGTGACAGTCAATCCTACTATTCGTTGGTAAAAGAGTAGCCCAAGAGTTGGCGATGGGTGGTGATGACTAGCTGCCTTCCCTCTAGTCTTACACTGCTAAATTAGGGACGGCTAACGCAAATAACCCTCGAGTAACTTTGCGCGAAATTCCGAAAACAAACAAACAATCTTTATGAGTAAAAATTACTGACCGTTAATATTTTGTTGAACGCGCTGTGGTTCTGGAAAACTAAAAAACAAAAAACTCGGGAATATACCAGTTATTTAGTAGATTATTTAACTGATTTGTTATCCTTAAAAGCTCATCAGAAACTTTGAGACAACATTAATGTGTTGTGAAAGGTCTGTAAAAACTCTTCTCATGTAACAAGATATCATTTCCAAAACATCATAGATCATTATTATTAGAAAAGCTAATCTGAAATTATATTTAATTTATACAAAATAAAGGGAAATTTATTTTTGGCTAAAACTGTAGATTGTGTCAGTGGCTGCAAATAGCATATTGAAACCCTATACGTTCGTATACACATATCTAAACAGTAACAACTAAGATAAAAGTTATTCTAAGGTGCTTTTAAAATATCATCTATCAAAATTAGTCATTGGAGTTGTCACTAACCAGGTTTCTAGGTCTTGGGGACTTATGGTTATCCAATAAATTTCCTCATTCTAGACCAAAATCTTTCATAAAGTATAACTTGACCGATTTATATTTTGCACTTCCAAAATCATGTCAGATTCATTTGTCTTAAAAGGAGTTTTAGGTCTTACAAACACATGATCTAAAAGTTAATTTTATTCATCTTTACTCGGTTTAATTACTGGTTACTGTGTCTGTCTTAACAGTATATGTAAATAATATAATAAATACGATATTATCATTAGTGGATAGCTTGTTAGACATTTATTAAAATAAAAATTTAAGCTTTCAACATTTAATACTTTAAATCAGTTACTTATTCGATACTCCTTTCCTAAGCAAAGTTTTCGGCTTTTTTTCTCTTATTCCTGCCATTTCTAAACTGAAAGATCGTGTAGTTTCGAAAGTAGATATTGCATCTGCGTTTCATAACTTTGCTGTAGCGGTTTATGATATGCAGATGTCAGACATTTCAGTTTTAAACGATGCACTTGTCTCTAGGCAAAATATGTTGTAATTGCATGATCTACCGATGTATTTAGTAATGCTTATGCCACGAAATACCTTTGAACACAGTAACTAGAGTAATATACCGGCTTAACATATTTTCAATTCTTGTTGTGATATCTCAAAGTTTGTCTAAACTCTGTTTGTTAAAATATTTGAATTTGTCATGTACGTATATGGAAATACATATCAACGTCTATAACGAGCAGAGGTAGCTGCTAAGAAGAGTTGTATCATAGAGTTCTTATACAATCTTAATCACGTTTGTTCGGAAAGAAATGTTTTATATACACAAGTTAAACTATTCGGAAGTTTTTTAATAATGTATGGATGGCCTGAGGGATAATGGCATATTTAGTTGCAGTATTTGACTTGTTAAATTATACCTTAGGGCACATTTCTGCTCTTTTGTATTCGCTGAACTCAGATACAGTACGTCACAGGGCGTATCATAGTTTCTCAATGGGACCGTGGCCTGGGGAATGGGGAGGGAGAATAAGAATCACCAAATTCTAGGAAGAAAATCATTAACTCATTAATCAGTAATGTTAATTAAAAATAAAAGAATTAGTAAACGTGGAAGGAAAATATTTGATACCCTAGGGAATGGAAACATTGGTCATATATAAGTAATTCTGAGAACTCACTTCTTGGAGAAAGTTTGTGTCAGAACAAACTCAAAAACTGTGTACGTTTAAACAGCTACTTAATAACAGTATACATGTTTGTATATCATACTTTAGGTACCTATCTTTCCGATTAGTGCTATATTTACAATTCTTTTTTTCTGAATTGAATACTCTAAAGCCTACACACACACATATTACCTTCCTTTATTTTAAAGTTGGAGCCGCGTAAGTTTGACTGAACGATCTTTGTGTCTAATAACTACAGCTTCATAGAAATTCAAATAAATTGACTTCTAATACGTAACTTCGTTGTTCCGTCTCTAAACACGTCCCTCTAAAACACTTATATACATGATGTTTTATGTAAACCTCAAAAGTCACCATATAATAAACTTTATCCTTGAATTTGTATTACTAACCTTTGAAGCATATTAGAATTAAATTTTGTGAAACGATTTTATTCTTCAGCAACTATGTGCTTATATTTAGTTTGTGGTGACATCTCACAATGAATGTTACGCGTAGAACTGATAAGCTAAAACCTTGTATACGTTCGGTTGTACAAGTGTCGTACACAAAAATTATATAATCTTAACTGTGATTTCTCAAATGCTTTTAACTACTTCGAATTTAAATCATAATTTTATATTTTCTTTGAATAAAGTAAAGTGTGAAATAAAAAATATTCCTCGCTATTCTCTATTCCATTACATAATTCTGAAACTTTGTATACGATTGTAAAGGAATAAAAATTATCAATATTTTTCTATAATATCACCACTCTACAAATAAACCTTAATAAAAACAATGTTTAACAATCCATACATTAAGTTTTGTTGTCAAGAGCGTAGAGCTTACTTAATATTGCAAGAAGTTTGCATAAAAGCTTTACGTTATGCTCGTAGGACTGACAAATTGCTGCAGACTTGGAATGCTCCTTAAATACTTTCAAATACACCCTAGATCGTGAGCCCGAGACAAGTAAATTTGAAAAGAAAAAGGGAAAAGTCAGAACGTTTAAACACAATGGTACTGGTTAAGTATCTTAGTTATGCAGCTGTGCGATAGAGGGAAGACTGTCACTGATATCAAGGGACTAGGTACCAAAAACAGAAAAATGTCCAGATCTGCAGTATCAAGAAAACTCAACGAAACTGGTCGTTTGGCAGTTAAGAAAAAAACTTTTCTATTTGACCTCCAAATATTTCATGAGACTGAAATTTGCCTAAAAGTAGAAAAACTGGATTGTTGATGATTGGAAAAAGATGTTATGGACGGATGAGCCCAAGTTAGAAATATTTGGTTCAAAGTTTAGGTTGAACGTTTGGTGGAAGAAAGGTGAAAGATACCTCAATGAATAGGTTTATATCGATATATATCAAATTTCTGATATTTGCTAACAAGATTGATACATAAAATTTTATTTATTAACAAAAGTATATTTAATGTATAAACATTAATACAATTTATAATAACAGATATTAAAGATGAAAATTTATATATAAAAGGTTTCTGTCTGGTCTAGAACTGAATATTTTGACGACGGTTCACGATGTTGATAGAGCTAATTTCTTCACACTTGAGTTTTCTCCTCATACCCGACAAAAGTATTTAAAATTCTTATATAAATACTGAAATCCAAATTTAATTCACTGAAGCTAAACGGTTTGTAATGTTCAAAATATATAAATGTTCCTGGTTAAATATCTGTAGTTTATCGATTGATAAGCGTTTATCACTGTTACACTCTCTAACGTTTACAGTATACTAACTGCAGCAAACCAACAATAAATAGTCTGAAAAGTGTCTTTTAGTGCAACTACTTATAAACTTTAGGCAAAGATCTCGAAAGTTTAATTAGCAACAATGTAAAACATATATTGTTGATTCTTACACTGAAGAATCTTCTATAACTTTAGAGAACAGGTAGAACGTTCGCCACAGACATTTAACAATATAAGTTACATGCATTTATAAATATATATTAAACTGAAACAAACACAGATACTAAAATAGATGTGTAATGTTAAATCATTTACAATAATACTTATTATGAAGCATAGGAGAAGTAATGTGACGGTTAGGGAAGAGAGGGTTTCTGCTGATATGACAGGTTATATTTGAAAAATAGATGGAATAATTGACCATTGCAAGTACCATCAGACACTGAGATGTTATAGGATAACCAGTGGTTTGCGTATTATTGGTAAAGGATTCTACTACCGAGAAGACAATAAAACAAACGCTTATCCAGCTTATGCAGAAATTACTAAGTGAAAAGCTGCTGGAGCCATTCAAAAGATGTAATGGCCCTACAGTTGATCATGTCTGAGATTTAAAAGATCAAAAATTTGACAAATAAAATGTCAGATCCAAAGAACTTTTATGGAATAGTATGAGATATATTTGGAATAAAATCCTAAATGATATTGAGATTAAATATGTTGCTACAATGCCTGAAAGATGTTTGCAGTTTTTAAAGCTGAAGAGGAGACACATAGAATATTATTTGTTATTTGTGTGCTGAAATCAAGTGCTTTCGCTGACATTCTTTTGTGCAAAATGTAAATATTAATAACATTTTTATATTTAATCTGTGATTTATCTTCCATTGTTCTTTGAAAGTAGCCTGATATCTAATTTTTGACAATGTTCCAACACTCTTCCACAGTATTGTATGTGTTTATATAAAACACAAAAACGACGTGGTATTTGCTGTCTGAATATAAGAACAAGAGGGCGTATTTGTGTCAAACAACGTTGATTACGTTTGTCCATTAAAAGTACGAACATATGTCCGTTTGTATCAACAAATATGGCACAGCAAGGCCAGGTGGTTGAGGCACTCGACTCGTAATCCGTGCGGTTTTGAATTCCCGTCACATCAAACATGCTCGATCTTTCAGCTGTGGGGGCGTTATAATGTGACGATCAATCCCATTATTTCTTGGTAAAAGAGTAGCCCAAAAGTTGACGGTAGGTGGTGAAAACTAGCTGCCTTCCATCTAGTCTTGCACTGCTAAATTAGGGACGGTTAGAGCAGACAGGCCTATCGTAGCTTTGCCCGAAATTCAGAAAACAAACAAACAATCAATAAATATTCAACATTTTACATATGTCCCCCCCGCTAGTATAGCGGTAAGTCTACGGGTTTACAACGCTAAAATCAGGGGTTTGATTCCCCTCGGTGGCTCAGCAGATAGGTTGGTGTGGCTTGGCTAAGAAAACACAAACATATTTAAACAAAATCCAATAATTTTTGACTGAGTTATGAAGTAAGTGTGTTTCGTGTTTTTCTTATAGCAAAGCCACAAAGAACTATCTGCTCAGCCCACCGAGGAGAATCAAACCCCTGATTTTAGCGTTGTAAATCCGGAGACATACCGCTGTACTAGCGGGGGGTGTTGTGAAGTAAGAATAGTTTGGAACATTGGTATCTATGTTAACAGATTAGATTTTATTTTAGTAATTTCGGGATCATGAGTCTTTTTAAAGATCTGTTAACTGATATACCGTAAACAGATAGACCGTCCCTAGCATAATTTGTTGCAAATTCAGTATCGAGAAAATGCATTAATTGTTATTTGAACTACGAACTAACTTAAATTTTTATGTTTTTGAAAACTTGCTAAAATGTATGTTTCACTTCAGATTTTCCCATCAAACGCTTGAACAGAACAGTTATTGTATTACCATTTGAGTTATAGTTTATTTGCACATTTTGCTCATCATATCTGATTTATCAATTTATGTGCTAATCCTACAAATAGTGTTTATGAAATGTTACTCAATAGGTCAAGAATTCATAACCGCTTTTATCCTTTTTTCCTTAGAATGTAATTAAAAACGAGAAATTTAGAGCTATATTTGTATTCATTTACAATATAATTTATTTTCAGAAGCGATGTAGTTCTATGAGGCATTTTAACTTAAAGAATCAACTTTAAAATTAATCCTATTTTTAAGATGTCAGTATCAGTATGACAAATATGCATAGTGGGATTGACCGTTACATTGCAACGCCCCCATGGCTGAAAGGGCGAGCACAAGCATATTTTAATATACATATAGTTGTTACATATAGTTATTACAAATACTAATTTATATATAAATGTTTTACAAATGTACAAACTATGCCAAGTCTTCTATCTCGTCTAGAACTGAATATTTTATCGACAATTCACAATATGGTAATTAATTCTGAGTTGACAAACTAACTAACTTTCTATTCTGTCTTCTCACCGTTTACAAATTGCATTTTTTCCGACGAAGATATCTAATGTTCTAATAGAAATACAAACGTCCAAAGGAAATTTACTGAAGCAAACGGTTAGTAATGTTCGAAATCGTTTCATTCCTGGTCCAGTATGTGTAATTCCCGAATTATAAGCATTTATCACAATTATAGCTTCCAGGATTTATATTGAACTAACTATAGCAAACTAAAAATATGCTCAAAACTGTCTCTTGGCAAGACAGTTTATAAACTTTAGGTGAGATTATCGAAAGTTCAGTTGGTAACAATGTAAAATACATATTGTTAATTCTTACACTCGAGAATCTTCTACACATTTAGAGAATAGACGGGACTTTCGACATGTACATTTAACAATATAACTTACACGCATTTCTTAATAGATATTGAATTGAGATAAACATATATATTAAAATAAATACATAATGTTAAATCCATTACAGATGTCACTATGAAACTGATAAAAATCAATAAATATCTCTGTTTCTTCAATATTAGAAAAATTGACTTTGTTTACCAGCTTCTGTTACTCTGTTGCATACATCCATATATAAAACCCAAAAGTTATAAAAAAGATAATATACTTAATGGTGATAGTGATATAATAACATTCTTAACCATTTCATACACATTTAATTTTCTGCCACATTAATAGTGTGGCTATATTTCGGGTAGGCAAATTATTACCATTCTATATTTATTTGTAAAAATGAATTTTGCTCGAGTTTTTAAGTTCTCGAAACCTAAATTCTTAAATTTTGTGCAAATAAACCTAAAGATTAGAATTAATGATATAACTAACTGCTTCACATAAATACAATCGTTACATTTTCTAATTATCAGTCTATTCTCAAAATGTACGAAGTGTAGGTTTCCATTAAAAGGCCCCCTAGTGGCACACCAGTATGTTCGCAGACTCGCACCGCTAGAAACCGGTTTTAGATACGCGTGGTGGGTAGAACACAAATAGTCCATTGTGTAGCTTTTGTGCTAAATTACAAACAATCAATCAATATCATAGATGTTGTTGTCTGTCGTGTATACTTTTCCGCTACATAGAATGTAAAATAATATAATAAAGTATGTACATATATATATATTCCCCAGATGGGTCAGCGGCAACTTACAGATTAAAACACAGAGCAAACACCACACTATACTTGTATGTGTATATGCTTACAAATTTCTGCTACTTAACTCTCGCGAAGCTGAATATACCTTGGCTTCACTTAAATACTGTTTTATATACCCCACCTCCTCCAATAGTAGCACGGCGATATACATGCGGATTTAGAGCGTTAGAAACCGGGTCTAGACACTCGTGGTGGGCAGAGCACAGATAGCCCTTCATGTAGCTTTGTGCTTAATAACAAATAACAACTATTGTTTTGCATGAAACTAAAATTCAGTTATGCATTTATTTATTCAACTACATTTTTTCTTGAACCTCAATAATGTGTAGTTCACGACAGATAAGACAGTTTGAAATGCTTACACTTGCGCATGTTAATATCTTATCAAATTATTTAATTAAATTTTATTGTAATATTGGACATGTTTTAAAGTCGTCCATGTCAGGAATGAATACGTGTGTCAATATCGTTGTTTAAAGTGTATACAAAGTCCCTTTGTTGAGACTAATGCCTCTTCCTGGCTAATAGTGTGAAGGGACATCCAATTACACATCAACAAGAGCATAGGAAGGTCAGACACCATTGCTCGAAGCTACACAATTGTTGACTTCCCGCCTGAAATGCCTATCACGGAGAGAAATGGATATACTACACTCCCATTGTTATAATAAATTTCAAAGCACAATTCCATCTTTAGGCTATGCTTTACCATGGTATCTACAACAATATTGTAAACAATGCGTTATTATCATATGTGTTGTTAAAACTTTCCGCGGTAGTTTAAATGCAATTCTGAGTTCATTGGTGACACGAAATGGCATTTTTTTTTCCGTGGTTTTACATTTCCTCAACGATGTTTTTCAATTTTTACAAACTTTGTTCAATTAAGTACAATACTTGATATCATAAACATGAAATGTTGAGGTTGCCGAAGTTTTACGTCTACTTTTCTTCCGTTTTGAAGTATTTTCTGAATTGTTAGTTTCTTTAACATTAGTAGAGGGAGAAAAAGACTAATGGGACGAGCTCGGTAAATGTTTGTTGCTTCTTTTTTTTTAAATGAAAGAAGCATACTCTACACAAGAAGTACTTCAACATTTTTCCAGATAGGTCTTATCAAAATTTGGTAAAAAGCACATTATTTATAAATTACCAAATTTATGGTTTGTAGCTAACCGTGAAATGTCTTCCTGAATTGTCTGGTTTATTTATAACACCTTTAAACAATAATTTATAACACTCAAAGCGAAGAACAAACACAAGGAATGTTGGTAGAATTCACTTATATATATATAATTTATATATTTAAATAAATTTATATATATATAAATGTCTTTATTCACATGTGTGTATTTATAATTATTGGAATAGGAATCTTAGGTCAAATGTAAAATCACCTATAATTACTTTAAAAGATGATCGTTCTTCGGTTGCCCGAAACTGGTGTAACTAAATATTTCCTGACAATTATGAATACTTTCAACAAGTCAGAAAAATTGTGCACAGACATCTCGGTACTAGAGTCATATCCAATTTAAGTCATATTAGTTAAAGGACAGTTTTTGCTTGCTTTCTCAGGAACATAAAGAAATTTGACTCACTTTTTTATATGCAAAAACAGCTCGTTTGGAAGGGGTTAGCTTCCGCTCAGTTACCTCTTTCTTTGTGAACCTGACGATGACCGAAGAAGGTTGAAACGTTGTTCGCTCTTCTATTTAAAATATTTTCTCAACCCAAACGAGCCGTTTTTGCATATAAAATTCTCAACAAGTGGGTTTCTCGACATCATTGATTGAAATTTGACTCGCATTTTAGTACTTGTTAAGGGTATATAATCTTTCCGTGATTTGTCTGTTTGAGTAGAAAACGATCTGAAATATAAACCTGAATAACAGAGGTGAAACGTTACGATTTGAAAACTTTGATAGAAACTTTTTTCATACATTAAATGCTATTTCTCCTATTAAAGTTATATACTTTAAAATAGTCTGCCTGATCTCATGATGTATCTTTACTATTAGTTTGGGCCCAGCAGGTGCAGGTGGTTTAGTTACTCAATTCGTAATCGAATCGCGTGTTCGAATCCCTGTCACACCAAACACGTTCGTCCTTTCAGGCGTGGAGACGTTATTATGTGGTGGTCAATCCCACTATTTGTTGGTAATAGAGTAGTCCAAGAGTTGGCGACGGGTGGTGATGGCTAGCTGCCTTCCTTCTAGTCTTACACTGCTAAATTAGGGACGGCTAGTGCATATAGCTCTCGTGTAGCTTTGTGCGAAATTCAAAACAAACAAACAAACATTTGGTTTTCCTGGCTGTTATTAATGCCCCCTGCTAGTACAGCAGTATGTCTTCGGATTTACAACATTAAAATCAGGGGTTTGATTCCTCTCGGTGGGCTGAGCAGATAGCCCGATGTGGTTTTGCTATAAGAAAAACAAACTGTAACTAATAGTTCGATAATTGAGGGCAGTAGGGAGAAAAAGAGAATTTTGGAACTTACTACTATAAGTACTGAATACCTTATTAAAGTTCATATGAATAAAATTTTTGTTTCTCTTTTACAGCAACATTTACATGCAGTTATTACCTTTTATATTTGTTGTCATAGATATTTTAAATGCCACATAATTTGTTATTTCTAAATTGTCTTAAAGGTTTTTTATCCTCTGCCAGTTTTACTTTTTTTTTCTGACATTTATGTGCAAGATTGTTCGTTTTCAACTGGGATAATTTTGTGAACTATCACGTCACAGGCCATATGGAACGCTTTTTCTTTTTCTTTTTTTTTAGTTTGACGATGCGCATTATTGAAAAACTAAAGCATATAGATATCACTTTCAAATTTCTGCTGATAGAAGTGATGAGGCTAACCTCACGGTTTGAACTGAATGTTTATAGTCTCTGGTAAATTTAGTCAGTTAGTTAACAAATCGCCGTAAAAAGACACTCCGTCTGTAACGATCGATTGTCGATGACACGCTACTTTTCGGTATATGTGGTATTAATATGTAACATACGCATTAAAGCCCGGAGAACTAAGTGCGAAAGTTTCGCCTTGTTAAGATTAGATTCACAGTTTACCACAGTTTCGTTTTTTCCCCCTCATTTTTTAAAGCAAGTTCTTGACCTAAGACACCTGTCAATGCTATGCACTAGTGATCAATCCAATATGACCAACCGGCTGACAGGAGAAATAACGATTTTAGTGTCGCCATATGCGTCGTCCTTCCGTCTGGTCTGAACAGGAGCACGTGATCATTGTTTGTTTTATCACAGATATATCTTTACAAGACAAATAACGTTTCCCATAGAACAACAGTCTTTAGTAATTGTGAAAGTCAACATATAAAATCAATATGTCACAGATGAGTAGATGTAAAATACATGATTAGCTAAAGTATGCATTTCTAATTAACAAATAAAAATAGTGATTCTATAAAAGATACCGATCAATATTTTTTTCTTACACAACAAAACTCAATTGCATCAGAAACACACTTATGCTTTTTGAAATGTTATGAAACAAAAAAATAAGATAAAACAATACAATTTTCGAAATATACAGTACAGCTAGTCACATCTAAGGGTAATTGGAAACAACCAACAAATTAGTTCAATTATTAAAAACCTGCAATATTAAATTTTATCCTGATGTTAATTAACAAATTTTAAACGCTAAAGGTCCGTCTTTATGATACAAGTAAAATGTGCAAGTTCGTAGTATTTTATATTACTAATAAGTATTTCGATTAAAACAGTTATATACATATATACATAATTGTTTTGTTACAAAAGCTGCTTTTTAACTAAATCTGTTAACTCACAAGATGTCGACTTACATAATAATAACAGTAGTACTAAAACATCAATAAATCTTAATTATTAAAAATATAATTTTCATTACATTTCCGTTTGTACAATTTAGATTTTTCTGCTTATGGAAATTTTAATTCATCCACAATTTTCTTTCTCTGAAGCAAGAGAAAGTTTTATTTAAAGTATGTTTCCCCCAACTAATATTTATTGTTCAAGATGTGCTGCCCCCCAGTGGCTCAGCGGTATGTCTGCGGACTTACACGCTAAAATCCGGGTTTCGATACCCGTGGTGGGCACAGCACAGGTAGCCCATTGTGTAGCTTTGTGCTTAATTCAAAACAACAACAATCAAGATGTGCTTAAATTGCCTTAATATGTGACACATGTATATATAAACATTGGTTTATAAAATTTTCGGGAAAATGTTTATGAAATATACAATATTAGAAATAACCGTTGAACTAGTGAATATAATTGCTCTCTCTTTCTAATATACGAAACAGAACCACATCATAATAGAGTCATGTTTTGATCATTTTCTCTCTATATATGATCGATTGTCATTTGAACAATCATATAATGCTTATAATACTACTTGAACTCGCGGGTTACATGATAGAAATACCATGTGACAAAGACGTAGACATATGTTGATTGATGAGAAATACTGAGACAAAATGAGAGAAAACTACACATTTAAGTAGAAATGTGTGTATACTGTGAAGAGTTTTAAGAAAAGCAGTATTGTAAATAATAGAAACGAGAGATAGAAAACCCAAACCTGTCTAAAATAATATTAAGTAATTCGGGCATGCTCTTTACTCTATACACGATATCTTATCAATGTTACCTCCCAAATAATAAGATAAAAATAACATGAAGTTGTTTTAAACGGATGTGTAATTGAACGAAAACCACTGCACAAAACAGGTAATCAAACCTAAACTTGAAACGGCTATTATGCTTCAAAATACGAGATGAACAAAATTGAAGGATGGTGTTGTTTTTTTCAGGTGAATCCAGATTTAAATAGTTTAGCAACAATCAAAGATAGTTTGTTGAATAGCAGTAGTGATAATTGTTTCGCTATCAACGTACAGCACATACAGTAAATCATATTGGTGACTAATATAAATGTGGACTACATTTCAGCCAATACTGTTAAGAATCAACACAAAAATAAGACCAATCTGATTTCTTACTCCAAATACACATCTTCGGACAGGCGTTTTAGAATGAAGTAAAATGTAACTTTGCCTAAATTTCGTCAATAGCAATTTGTCGTTCAAATTACACTGAGAAAATATTTATAATGTCTTATATAAAAAATAATAGTTTAGATTTCAAGCATAGAGCTACTTTACTTGTCGTTCGTCTTACCTCAGTAAATATTGATGTTTATTCTTCTACTTATCTATTTGAAGATAAATATAAGTTTTGACTCATTCAAAAATATTTATCGATATATTTGTTATTTTAATGAAAAAATTTTAGCATCACATTATAATTTCTAAAATTTTAAAGAAAATTAAACTCCAGTTCATTGTTAACTAGTACTACGGTCCCTTATCCCTTATCGTGTTCGTTACGATGAGCAAATATCAAAAACCATTTCTAAGCCACGCAAGAAGTCATAAGAAATGCAAACTTATTTTATGTGACACAGTTAATCCATGCGTGGGATGTGTTGTCACTATTCTAAAATGGATTTGGATTATGTGTCAAACATTTCAATAAATTATATCCACTAATATATATGATGAAATATATTGTTGTAAAACATCGACTTTTCCAAACTCATTTTCTCCTAAACTAAGAGAACCTGAGGTTTATGATAGGGCTGTTGTTATCACTTTCTAAATATTTCTCATTAAACTTTATAATTATAACTAAAATGCAAATAGTCAATATTAGAGTTAGCAAGATAAAAAACGTGTTACCCATAATATTTTATGAACAAAAATTAAAATGTTGACATCGAAAAGTGGTTTACTTTTATAAACCTGTTATTTAATATGGGATTCATACTTTGTTGTGGTGTTTATCCCAGAATTCTTTGACCTTCTGTTTCTTTTTTTTCTTGCGCAAAAATCGATAAATTACAGAAGATAAACAGAACAATTCGAAAGACATGTCAAAACAATTTAAGATAACAGATGTCATTCTGCTGTTATTAAGATATTCTTCGAGAGCAAAGAATGTACACCGTTGTATTTGACTTGCCGACGTTGAGTTGTCGTAATCATGTCTTTGGTAGGAAATTCTAATAAATTATAGACTACGTAAGGTAAAAACATTGAATTTTGATTTATTTATGAGAATATTTTTTGCTAAATATTTAATTTATTTTCATTAAATATTTGAAAATGTATACATCAAAACAGCTCGTAAACACAGTTTGAATATTCATCTACGAGTACAGGAATTTAACCTTTTTTTGTACATTCTCTTTGACAAACGCTCATAAATTAAGTAACGTAGACGTTATTTGATTTAGTATGCATACGAGAAAAAAACAGTATTTATTTACTGGTATTGTGAAGTAGAATAATTAGACATGCCTAAAAAGAATCACACCTTAACAACAGACAAACAACACCACAATCCATCGTGAGCAGGAAACTAAATTAATTTTGGAAACATACTTTAGGTTTACTCCCACTTTTCGCGACGTTTGAAACTCTTAACGTGCGTATCCTTGGTGTGTGTATATTTCTTACTCGCTTTAAATACAGGTTGCTAATTTTTGCGGTGAAATAAACTTCACAGATAAAATAATTCAGCGAGTAACCATTTCAACACTTGGTGTGCGACGAGGAGTATACGTTTCTAACGTCTATATCCATTTATATAAATATTTAAGAATCCGTTTGCAATGATATATTTATATATCTCAGCTCAATAAAGTTCAGGTGCATTCGAGAGACCAATTGACTAATTCACACACATTTCCGACAGTATTCTATAAATACCATTTGTAGTGCTAAGATGATAAAAACCAATAGGTTGTTTGATTGATAAGCTCGGAATTCAAAGCTGTTGTGCATGAGTAAGATATGTGGTATCTTGTTGAGATTTACTTTGGTTGAACTCACGTTGCTACGAAATCATGAATGTAATTCTTCCAAGTGCTTATATATTTATGTACAACAAACAATAGATACTTTATCAGTTTATCTATGAAGCGTAACTAAGCATGTTGGGTTATCTTATGTCTGTTTACTTCGCGATTCAGAAAAGACAAGTTGTGAGGTTAATGTAGACACAAGTAAAGCACAAATCAAATTAAAATATAACGGAAATAACAAAATTTAAGTATTCATATCCCACACGTAATTCCAAAAAACGAATCATATATATTTGAAAGCACTATACGTATCATACATTTTACAACCACGTAGAAAATGAAAAACAACTCGACAAATTTATTGAGTTAATGTGTGTGATTAAACGCAAAGCTTCACAAAGGGCTGTCTCTGTTCTGACCACCAAAAGCAACGAAACCTAGTTTCTAGCGGTTTAAATCCGAAGACACAACACTGTGTCACTTGAGGGCCAATTTGTTGAGACAGGTGTTGAAAAAGATGTTGTTTGATTGTCATTTTCATAAAAGAAAACATTTATACATTCATTTGACAGGTGCTCCTAGACACATGTTGCACTGCTATAAGTGAGAAGCCTGAACAGTTTTATCCTGTGACATACCACTTATTATAGCCATAAGAATAAAGACAAACATGGTTATTTTTAAGTGCAGGTTTTTGTTTTTACTTTTACTTTCAATATTATTAAATTTTTGCCGAAAAATTTCTGACACCATTTACATTATTTCTTTTGTTGGTATTAGTGTTTACAACCATGCAGAGAGGAAGCTAATAATTGTTAACAACAATTGAACTGTCCACCACGTTAAGCGTTCGAATATTTGATATTAATATGCTGAAATTAAAAAAAAAAATAAGTAGCTATTATCACAAATACAAAGCTATATTATACTACGGTTTCACGTACAGGACTTATAAGAAAACATATATTAGTGAAAAAAACAAAAAGTTTGAAATGAATATTAACTTTATCATGTAAAGGTAGTTGACATAAAAAAAGAGTACAGAGCAATTGTTGTTTTCTTAGCTCATTACAAAAAAATATCTTAAACAAATAATAAACCTTTTTTCCTAAGCCGTTAATGAATTTATACACTAGTTACTATGGCATACTGTGCCGTTAGATCAAATATTTGTCAAAGCGGGGCAGTACTCAGGAGTGTGCCTGAAAGGCTCAGTCTCATTATTAACAACACAAACAAATCTTTTTGTTTCGTCTAGCAGAGGTACTTATATCATCAGTAAAACACGACAGGTGTGTTTGTGGAAAATCGTGTAACACGAAAAATATCAAATGAAACCTTTTGATAAAACGAACAAAACAAACAAAAATTCTTTTTAGCCAACGTGAAGAGCAACTGGGTTGCCTTGACGATATCTACGTTTAAATTTCATAGAACTGGTTAAAGTGTAATTATCTCACTGTATCTAATGCATATATATATGCAGAGAAATTCATGACCATCTAAGCGGGTGTATGAAATATGAAAAACACACGAAAAACGTAGCTATACTTCCAAAACTAGCATCTTAGGGCACCAATTGTATCATTATAACACCTCATACTTTATTCTTCAAGCTTCTTAATATTTATTCTTGTACGAACTGGCTAATGATGCACCATTTATTTGCATAGAGGTTTATGCAGCTCGCCAACCCCAGATTTATTTTATGTTTGTAACGAACAAAATGTGTTTTCTCAGTTAGTAATTTGGGTGTTTCTAATAGCTACAAACAATCACTACTCTTGTTTAGAATGTTAACCTAATACATAGAAGTCTTCGTGTAACAAACGTTATTCGTTTATTTACTGCAGATATGAGAGCTTTACTATTCTGATACAAAATATAAAATAGTGCTTGAAAATTAATAATTTAAGACAATAAATCAAATTTGTTTTGAACTTTATGTCAGTAATAACTATTTTTCCCAGTTGTTATAGTTTTTTTTTTTTTTTAAGCAATGGTAATAGACACGTTTCTTAAGGTTACTTTTAACGCTAAACGTTAGTCGCGAAGTTTAATGTTTTGTACAAATAAAAGGTATCGTTGTTGGTCAAGAATAAAATGTGCAGACTGTTTTAAAAAATAGTTTTAATGCATAAACTAAAGCAAACGAATTTTCTTATTAGATGTAACAATTCCGTTGTAAAACAAAAACTCAAATATAACAGCTTAGATGAACTAGTGACAAATTTAACACAGTAGCATCTGTTAGTGATCGTTTTTATTGTTTATTATAAAGGTCTAAATTTACAAACGTTCTATCATTAATCCGAAGTTTGAGTAATCAGGGTCTTACTGATACTCTAATTAAAACTTGTTCTTCAGCAAATTATTCACGATACATTAGTCATAAAAGTACGTTGAATGCACTTTCTGGGAAATGTGTTATAAATAGTTTCTAGAATGTGTTTTACAGTTAGTTTTTAACATTTGTATTTTATGTTTTTCAGGACTACAGTTTTTCTTGTATTACTGGTTGGAGTAACCTGGGAAGCAGCTAGTAATTATTCAGATCAGGTAAGTTTATAGTATGCAGGAAAGTCAGGTCACACAGTAGGTGAAAATGCTACAAAGTTAAGATGCTGCATTATCACTTAGATTGTTAAAGCGTTTAAAAGATGAAATTTGAATGAATTAATGCAAGATACCACTCTAATATAATAATTTAAAACTGGTTTATTAAGAAATTTCTTTACAATTAAATTAGCACCGTAGGAAAAAAGTTTAAATTGACCCATTCGTTTTCAATATTAACATGTAATACGTTTTGTTATTGAAACGAAACAAATATTTGGTTTCCCCCTTCAAAAACACTCACACACAAATTCTGCTCAGCAATAAGAATGGAAGTGACACTGTTTCCTAAACTAATGAAGGTAAATGCTGCACAATACGTTTTGGTATTTATTAAATTATTTAATGTTAAAACTGTTAGTTCGTAATCGAAAGGATGCACATAGACCGAAGACAGTGGCTTGATGTGTTACGCGGTTGCTTTACACCCAGATGGCCTGAATCTGAGGATGATGTCGTGTCGTTTTATGTTCGATTCAATAACGAAGATTTTCATTTCCTTTTTTATAAACAGTATACACACTCGTTTGTGTGTGTGTGTGTAAAAGAGCTGAAGCTTTTCAAACACATTTGTAAGCATGACGACAGACAAGAGAGTTCCAGTTTCTGAGCATATAATTTCAGTACCGATAAGTTTCAAAATTTCTCTCTTCCTTTCAGCTGTTTTTTTTACTTCATGCAAAACGTCACTGTAAGATTAAAGAAGAACTATTGCTTTAATTATAAAATGATTAAATGATATATATAAGACTATTTCACCAATCTCACACACATAAAAATTGTTTTTTAAAGGCAAATATAAACATAATGTATCAATCATATCAATAATATTTTAGTTATTAAGTCTCCATAACTTTAATAAATATTTCATCAGTATTACTGTAGCCAATCTAAATAGTGCTTTATAAGAATATCTGGATGATCCTTGAAATCTAAACATCCTGAAACAACCATCTTAACTCCAAAAAATATAGAAACAAACTCCAGTTCAACAACCAATACAGAAATAGGACCACGTTTTCTGTATTATATCAGTATTTATTACCAAACGATGAAACTAAAATATTTTTGATAATGTAATACATAATTTGAAATAACATAATAATTCTCTACTGAGGAGCACTTCACAAATTCATTTGTTTTCACTAAAATGAATGACATATTAACGCGCTCGGCCATGGCAGGCCTAATCATGGATTAAATTTGGGCGAGACAATTCAGAACGGAGTTCTGCCTTTTGAGGTTTCCAGTCATTACCATTCCTGTTTTTCTGATTGAAATGTCAAAGCAGATTACAAGAGATAATTCTGATTTTTTCAAAATACCAATTTAATCACTGATTACAAGGTAATAGTAGTATTTCATTAAACTTCTTTTCATTTCAGAAAATTCTTACAAACACATTTTTGCAAAGAATAACTCCAAGCGTTATTGCTAGAGGTAAAGGGTCTCCTTTCCTGAATAGTATAAGGGGTAATTCTATAGACATTTTTAGCCACGGATAAGCGACTCATACAGCGAATTTGAGTCTGTTTTTGTTAATAACACATTTCCAAAAATGTAACTTAATTTATTAAAACAACATTAAAAGGGTGGTGCCAAGCTATCATTCCCAAAGCCTTTATTGCATAGGTTAATTTATTATAATCCTGCCTAAAATAAGTTGAATTTGATGGTAGACTTATATAGATTCTGATGAGTAATAAAATTTAATCTGGCATACGCGCACCCTACGTTTGACATTTTTTTATTAATAAAAAAACAGAGGTTTCATAGAACTAATTTACTCTAATTTTGCCTAAAATAATTTCATGTTCGCAACTATTGAGATTTTTTTTTCATGAAAATGTTTTATCAAATATAAAGAACCCTAATTAAATACCAATGCCACCTTGTAATAGAATGTTGTAACCTTTCTCAATAATTTTTTTTTTTAAGAAGGAGAGTAGCCATTTATGGTTTAGCCATCCAGAAAACTTACCAATCATGATAGCGTTGTCAAAGCAAAAATATGATTCTTGATTTTCCCAGTTAAGACTCATTTCTAATTGTTCTTTTTTCGAAAATTAAATATTGCAATGAAGTTGTAAATTTGTTTACATTTTCGAACTTAACGTTGTTGTTAGGTTACTCAGCTATGTCGACCAAAAATAGCATGACACGTTTCGTTTCGATTAATACGCTACATATATAATATAATTAATCTAATACGAAATAGTGTTTTAAATGTACATATGGTGAACTTAAGATAATATATACAAATCGTATTGCGAACCAAAGGGTATCAATATTATACAACATAAATGTAACTTTTTTGGCCTGATATTCCAACAACGAATATTACATATATCTGATATATAATACAATATGTGGTACTTATAATTTAGATCAATAATTGGGAGCTGTGTTTCTAGGAGGATGTGTGTGCTTTGAATGAAAGGAAAAAGGAGGCTATAAATAATGTTTTTTACTCAGTCGGATTTAGTTACTTATAGTTGTTAAACAGTTTGCTTATGTAAAATTATGGTTATAATTATTAGTCGTAAGTTTTTCACAAACTTTTTATATTGATACATAACCTTGATAGCAACAGTTAAAGTATAGCTGTGATTTTTTGGTTATCATTGAAGTGAGGTTTTATCGATCTGATTATTAAAGACATAACTTACAAAACGTGAGTATACTGAGTGTAAGATCACTAGTTTCAAATTAAACTATCAGAGATTTCAGTATAATGTCACGATTTCCGAATAAAACGTTGAGGATCGAGCGTACGTATAGACAGTTTCTACAGTGTTGTTCCTCTTAGGTCCAGGCGAGGTTGTTACTCTAGTGTTTTATGATTTTTATTGTATTTTTTTCCATGCTTAAAACTGCAATTAATACTTGGAAAGCTATAACAGTCAGTTACCATGTAGAAATCTTACTGATATATCCGTCAGCTAAATATCGAAAGCTTTAGAACTACCAGAGAGTTAACATATAAAAAGCCTGCAGGTCTTCAGTTATTTGACATGTAGACATCTTACTGATCTATCAGTTACTAAACATATTATTATTGTTCTTGTTGTTCCAGTATTGTAAGTCCACAGACATGTCACTGAGGGGGGAGGGCATGAACATGTAGAAAGCCTACAGTTCTGTCAGTCACTTAACATATAAAAAGCTATAGATCTGTCAGTTTAGTTTCATTGAATAGGTATAAACTAGGTGAAAAACCTAGTTCACACAAAAAAAAGCTCACAAGTACACGATTAATCTGTTTTTTTATCTAAGCTAACGAACGATTCTCTCGCACATAAAGTGCTTATGAAAACTGTGTGGTTGTTACAGAAGTTTATTTTGATAATACGAAATGAAGCCAAATAATATACTAGTCTACCATGTAGACTTGAAAGAAAAATGAGGAAGCCTTACTTTATGTATATATTTCTGTAAAGGACAGGCATGTGATTAGGCATTTTATTGTTTATGAAATGAGAAATGGCTGTTCCTCGCGTTTAGGGCACGTGGCCTCGGTGAAAAGTTTCGCTATTTATTCAGTCAGATTGTGTAATTGTCTTTCTTTTTCCTTGTTTTTCTTTTCTCGTTTACGAGTTTAATTTTCCAACATTTATATTTATGTAATACTAAAAGTGTTGAGCAACAATTCTGTACGTCACAAGACTGTTCATTCATATTATGAAGGACATCTATATGGTTTTGTACCATCAGACTTTGACATCATTTATAAACTCCTTAGAAAAGAGGTATACAGCATATAATGCACGATGCAATTGTAATATTAGATGCTATAAACCTATTGTTTTATAAAGGATGAAAAATCTGTTGCATACTTACGTATAATTTTTATTGATCTACACCTCTGGATATCATAGAGAAATATTATTCTCTGTGTGTTTTCGTATAGCAAAGCCACATCAAACTATCTGCTGTGTCCACCGAGGGGAATTGCACCCCTGATTTTAGCGTTGTAATTCCGTAGACTTACCGCTGTACCAGTGGGAAACAGAAATGTTATTTTTCCGTTTCTTATTTTTTACTTTTTTTTGAGAATATACATATTCTACAACATTACACTGTTATGTTATTTCCACCTGATAAATGTTAGAAGGATATAGCGAATATTTTAATATTAACTGCATGCTTAGACAACTTTCATTGCTTTTTAACATTTTTACACTGAATAATTCTTTTATTAAATCCTTTCGTGTTTGAAAAATCACATTTTTGGTGACTCGAAGAAAAAATGTAATCATCATTATTATGTTGTCAATTTTTTTGCTAGGAACATAGAAACAATATTCAATAACAAAAAAAAAATATTCAGTGTACTCTTACAAAATTAAACCTGGGTTTGAAAAACATGCTGTAACCTATTTTAATGGAAGAGAAACATTCTTAATGGCAATGATATCTGATCAGTGAAACTAAGAATTCAAAGGTGAGTAACGAGTTACTTAAACTTTGATAAAATTTCAAGTTACATTTCACGTTATAAGTAGGCTATTGTACTTCTGAATTATTAACAATTATTTTAGAAATATACAGCAAATTACACACATGATGACTTTTGGATAAGAATGTGATAGAAGTGTTTTGGGTTTGTTTTCAATTTCGAGCAAATCTACTCGAAGGCTATCTTTGCTAGCCGTCTCTAATTTAGCAGTGTAAAACTATAGGGAAGGCAGTTAGTCATCATCATTTACCGCCAACTGTTGGGCTATTCTTTTACCAACGAATAGTGGGACTGACCATAGCGTTATAACGCACCCACGGCTGAATGGACGAGCATGCTTAGTTTGATATCTATTGTTAAGCTGGACTGAAAAGACTCAACAGATTATTATAAATATTATTTCTGTCGTCAGTAACGAATCAACTTCGCAAATAAAACATAGAAGCGCTTTTTTTTTCTGGATTGGGTTTCGTTGTAGACCGAAAAAGAAGACTGAGAAAGTGTGTGCAACTAGAAGTAATGTTACATCAAATTTATTACGCCTAAAATTTTTTTTCATTTTGTAGTTTTATGTGCTTTGATGTTAAACATAGACCAAACAGTGACAATACTTAAATTTAGTTAGATGGGCCATTTAGACTTTAGTTAGCTTTTAGCTCTCACCCTTATATTACTTCACCAGTAGTAACACTAAGACTTATTTCATCGTGTATTTGCTACTTAGTCATTTATGGTACTGAAGTATCAAGGTTTAGGAATGTGTGTTATACGTTATTCTGCTGTAGGACTGTTGATACCATATGTGAGTTGGTTGGTTTACTCCAAAGAAAAAAGTGAAAGAGCACTTTTCAAATGTATCAACTATTCAATTGTCTTGCATATACTTACATATATATTTATTATAAGATACTAGATCTTTATGACATTTTTATTAAATATATTACATATTCTTCCCTTTGGAACAAACCTTGCGAAGTGTGAGGAGAATCTTGCATCAGTAATAACTAACACTATTGTTATTTATTTTTTATGCAAATAATGTGGTACCATTAACCTTACAAATCATGTTAACATTAATAATAATATTTATTTTCAAATGAGTATAGTTGTTAAAAAAAGAACAACATATAGTATTTGAAAAATTAAAACTTAGAGAAAGAGTAAGTTAAAAACGATCACGTGACTAAAACGATGAGTAAGCGAAGCACCCTGCTGGCGACGGTGGCGGCTTCATTCAAAGCATTACGAAACCTCACACTGACACAGCCGCAGGCATAGACAAGTATACGTTAAAATAATTAATAATAGTAAATAAATAAAAACATTAATATCAAACGACTTTGGAAAATAAGCTCATAACACATTTTCTCTCACTCTTCACTGGCTTTCTTTAAGATATTTTTATGGCTGAATAAATAATATATAAAATGAACGTATATTATTAACGTATATTAGTTTCGAAATATTACACGAGATTATCTTATAAATCCGTAATCATGAAAATATATCCGCTTGGTAACAACACTGTTGAAGGAAAAACAAACAAAAACAATTGTTTATAAGAGAAAAAGTATTTAATATATTACAACAATTTTACAGTGCGTGGCACATGTCACATTTCAAAACTTTCATAAGATGTAAGTTACTAACGGCGAAAACATACGTATATTACAGCACTACGGTATTCGATAAAATTGAATACTGTGTTCATGAAATTTATATTTGCACTAACTCATATAAGCTTAACCCAGCCCTCACGCTTCAAAATTGCCAAAGAGATAGTAAGCTGCCCAGAGAAAGCTGAAACTTTATGGCATTTCATTTGTCCTAGAATATCATGTATGTACCCAACTATCTTGTTGTTTTTAAACTCACTATTACGTATCTGACACATGCTGATTTTAAGCTATAATAACAACTCTTTTGAATACCTTGTACGATGTTGGTGTACAGATTCTCAGATCTCAAAAGCTCTAAAGTATATCAAACTGTTGTTTCTCTACCACAAAAGTTAGACAAGAATACACATAAACAGATACTTTAGATTTGTTCCTCTCTGTAATATTAGTTGTGTATATGTGTGTGTGTGTGAGTGTGTGTATGTACAAAGTATACAAAACAAAAGTCACAGAGAAAACGAGTGTAATCTTTCTGTCTGTGTCTTTATTCACAAATTAATTATAACTCGAAGAAAAGTTTAAAAGCCGTCTCCAGTAAAGTATTACATGCATTTGATATTTAATTTGAGCTGCAGTAAGTGTTTAGAAGTATCTAAACATTGAAAGTATTCTATTTGTTTGGTTTTTCTAAACTAGTCATGTAACTGTGTATGATATCGCTTAACGCATTCCTAATGTGTTTGTAATGAAAATTAAACCACTTGCTCGGTAAAATCGTATAAAATCAGGTTTAATCATTGAAACTAAGGCTTATTTTTTGGATATTTACAAATTTCTTATAGTTCTCTTTTTAACCGAAGAAATTCACGTATGTTTTAGAACTTACATTCTTATTTTTCTAACTATTAACCAATTGATTAGATTATATAAAATCTGTAGTTTCATGATAACAGATTATCAACCCATATTGTGGCTTATTTATAAAAAATATTGACTTTTTTACAAGGTATGTTGAAACGAGCATTAAGAAGTGCTTCTTTATACATGTGAAATAAAAATATATAAACATTAGACACGAATGACTTATTTGGTTGTGAAGGGCAATGGAGTCTCTACTCAAATGAATGTTTTATATAATATGTGAATTATAATATTATGCATATGAAGCAAAGCTGCCTGGAGAAGAAATAATTATGAGATTTTCAGGTTGAAAAAATTGTATAAGAACGTGGATGTGAAGACTGCTAAAATCAATAATTATAAATATGAAATATAACTTTACTTAAACGTGTTGTATTAAATCTAAACAGCTTGAGACATTTAGTCGTTAATATAGAATTGCTATAAACCTCTCACAAAGTTAATGGTGGACCCAATATTGTGATTAAACAATGTTGACAATCAAAAGAAACATAACCAAATAATCTATCGACTTTCTTAACATGTCTTTAAAAATTACGATACTTGTTTAACTAGAAATAGAGAACATAAATGTTACATTAACAAAAATCTTAATCATTTCAGTACTTTTAGCTATTTTATTAAGAACATTCACACAGACCATTTTGTGAAGTGGTATTGCTTGCCGTTATCATACTGCTTATTCAGTCAGACTTTACTGTCAAACACTACAAACGTCCCTCACGTTGATTATGACAATTATGAATAACCAATTTTCCCTCGTTATTACAGAATATGAGAGAATTTATATCTAACAAAATATGTGTACTTTATAGTTAAATACATCAAATAAAAGCACTTGATTACCCTACGGTTGTCTCTATATATAGTGTTCAAACATGAATTGCGTTGCTGTTTACTGTGTAGTAAATATAAGTATGGTCCTCAATTTCTTGGAATTGCTTTCCTTGTTCAGTGTTTTGACGCAGGTCACATCGAAATCTAGTAGCATCATCTTAATATCTGCAGGGCGCATGCGCCAGTAGGATATAGCAGGGAGTTAATTTTACCGTTTCTGACATTAAAGATGTACCTTTGATTATTCTTCACACCTCGCTTCGCATTTCTAAGAAGAGCTTTCGAAGTGTTTATTACCTTAAACATAAAGTCAAATTTATAAATGAAGTTTTTTGATTCTGAAACGACATTATTTACTGCAACACGTTTTAATAAGATGAATTACATATGTGGTTTCATTTTCTTTATTACAAAATATATTAAGCACTTTTTTCATGTTTTGACCATCATAAGGTCTAAAAGCGGGTAGGCTGATAAAATTAATTCTAAAATATATAACAATGTATGATCTGGTAAGAAACGTAAAAAATGATCTTGCTAAATTAAAGCCGGTTTCGAATTAACAAATTCCACACTTTTTTCAATTTCTAATTCAGCTACACTCTCCATACAAACATGATTATTTTTGAATACAACATAAAATGTTGATGGCTATGTTGGGGTATTATTGTTTTTTTTTTTTTTTTTTTCGTACGACTCGATAGATACCTAAGTGACGGGTCTAAGTATTCGTTTCCATAAACAGTAAATAGGTTCTTGTAGAATTTGATAGAAAAAAATAATAAGGCGTCGAGAAGTGAGTATGTCATCTTCAAGAATTACTCTTCTTTCTTTATCTTTTTAAAATACAGGAATAACTATAAAATAGCCCTTACATTCTCTATTTTAAGAAAAAAAATTATATTAAGAAATTCTGCAAATTCACCATATGAAACTTAACTTAAATAATATCAATACTATTTTATATGTAATTTAACTTGTTAATTTTCAATTGTGATTTAGAACAAAAGTGAACATACAGCAAGTTCAATGGAAGTTCTTCTAACATGCCCTACTTTCACATATAAATGGCCAATGTGGCTTTAGATATCATGACGTAACTCACTGAGACGACGAATCCGACAAATCTACTTCTTTAGCGAAGCATATTTCGGAAATAAAATATTAAATAAAAGAATGTATATGTCTTCTAAAACTGTCATAGGTACAATTATATGAAATAAACACTACATAAGCGTCTTTTAAAGCACTTTGAAACACTTAAAAAGGCTTGTGTGGGATGTTTTATCTTCTTTGAATAATTAAGCTGTAAACACATTTAGATCAAAACCATGTACAAACAACTAATTATACGAACTCATTTAAGCGCAATGAAAAGACTTACTTTCTTGCAAAATTTATATATATTAGTACATTACTGGAACAAACATGTTTTGTAGTAATACCTTACGGGAACATTTTTTTTCAAATAATATTTCTCGCTGAAGCAAATTTTTTATAATAGTCCTCACAGGAACAAAAGTTGTTGTTTTTATGTTACCAGCAGTTTTTTTTACGATAGTCTTTACCATATATGTACAAAATAGTATCCTTCTGAAAGAATCATTTTTATTATTTTATACAACATATATATAGCTTTAACAGAATAGGTATGTCAGGATGTAGTGAAACTTGGGTTCATCTGAATAAAGCATTTCCACCCCGAACCCCCTTGCAAGGAACTGGTCCGTATTTACCTTCCATGCTATGGGAAAAACCATTGAAAACAAGAATATTTTTTATAAAAGTTTTACTTTCAGCTTAAAGGTATTATTTCTATTGAAAGCTTAAAAAATGTGTTAACCATAACTGGACATTTTTGAAATACAAAAGGCATGCCATGAAATATTTCCTGGAAAATTCAAAGGTGTGTTCTTGTTGCTCTTTATTTGTCTAGTGCAAACCGGTTCAGATTCCTTTTTGGGTGTTTGTTATGAAGGTTATCCCACTTATAACAAAACCAGTAAAAAACTCATAACACTTCACGATATATTTAGTTATCAGCAAGTATTTGGCTTAAATAATAGTAATTGCTAAATGTTATTCAATATGCGTATTTACAACAGACAAGTTAAAATAGTTATATCTTCTGTCAATATCGGTACTCAACCCTCTATATTTAACAACAAAAAAGTGATAAGTTATAAGTTGAAAACTAAATATCATTTTTTGGACGATAGATATGGTCACCCATCTTTGTTTATTAGCCCTCCAGCGGCACAGCTGTATGTCTGTGGACTCACACTGCTAGAAACTGGGTTTCGATACCCGTGAAGTGTAGAACACAGCTAACCTATTGTGTAGTTTTTGTGATCAATTACAAACAAACAAACTACGTTTATTAATAAATAAAAAGATAATGTATATATCGGACAGGTAGCTAAGGCGCTTGATTCGCAATATGAGGCTCGCGGATTCGAATTCTCGTTCCACCCTAACTGAACAGTGGGATTTGACCATCACACCTTCGACGAACTCACGTTCCCAAACTTTTAACTGTGATAATTACTGTTAAGATGTTGTTTTTATTTTGTCTATTTGTTGTTGTTTTTACGATAACGGGACATATATGCTGAATTGCCCCCCAGTGGCTCAGCGGTATATCTGCAGATCCGGGTTTAGATACCCGTGGTGGGCAGAGCACAGATAGTCCATTGTGTAGCTCTGTGCTTAATTCAAAACAACAACAACAATATGCTGAACCCGCGTATCCTTACCCTGGCACACTAACAATTGGATCACTTTCTGTCCTGGTATTCGTAACAACGTGAGATTATTCTTCAAACGACTGAGTAATTTGCTAATTTTCCTAAGATTTTATTATATAAGTTTAAGTGGAATTTAGAAATGAAGTATACTTGCAAACAGGGAAGTTTCAGCGAAAATAATTTGAAACATGTATTAATTCGTTTCCTTGATAACTTCGGCATTCTTCTGTCAATGTATACTGAGAAGAAAGAAAATATAATGTGGATGTATATATAGTCTTATCCGTCAGGATGCACAAAAAGATATAAGTGAGGAAATACTGAAATGCTCTTCTTTTAACAATAACTGCAGGCTCCCGTCAATGTATGTCAAGACACGAACAGCAAAAGCGGTGAATAAATGTAACACCTCCTTCTATCATCAATGATTATCGGAAGATATTTATCAAAGAAAAAAATGATGTATTAAAACAAGAGTGACCACCCACCACTGTATATCAAAAGAACAAAGCATAGTGATACTTCAAGATGATCAGTAAAATAGAAGGTGAAATGTGGGTATAGTGGATGAAATGACATTCCGAAAATGTATTCAATAACGTAGTAGAAAGGAACAAGTTAGATATGATAAACGTAAAGCTGATTATTTCAACAGTCAGAGCTGATATGCATTAACGAAAGAGGAAGAATCGAGATGTTGTGTCAAAGAATGATTGGAGAAATATTTTCTTCAAATAATGTTGAACTGTGATCCAACAAAAAATAGATATAACGAGGTTGTTGAAATGTTGCCTTTCAAAAATCTTCAATATATAAATTCAACTATGCCAAGTATACAGAATGTAATCACGTGTGTTACCATCTACTAATATCACTTGATTAATTTAAAATTTCCAAATAATCAAAACATAGAATGAGTTCCAATACTCGCAGAACATACTTCTGATCCGTTGTTTGTAAAGATGTTAATGTAAATGTGGACAATGAACAATCATTGCGATTGCTCATAGCTTTGCTTCGTTTAACATTTTCTTATGTTTAAAAAAAATGCTGAGTTATTCAAGAAGTACTTCTTGCATTCCAACATAAACGTGATACGTGTTCTTAAATTGCTTAAATATGTATATATAAAGTAATACACAACCTGTTTTGGTTTCAAGGCAACGGCACGTTGTACCTTAGTAGAAGGTTCCCGTGCATTAGATGAATAGTTAGCTGATTGTTTCTATCTTGAAGCATAATTATCAAAGAATTCAACACATACATTCACATATTTTTGTTTACTACGTATATCTCAACTATACTGTAAATCACTGATTAATGTGTAATCACGTCTTATCTTCTCTAGTAACATTTGTTTCTTGTCTGTTTTTATTGTCAAGCACTTCAGAGATTGTGTTGTTTTCAACTAGTTGTTGAAGAGATTGATTTTTTTCAAAGTTTTCTATAAAACTCAATCAGGGATGTTAATTTTTATCTACATGTAAGATCTTACCGATTACATTCAGACACACGTCTCTTACTCTCTCTCTTTCTCCGGAATATTAAAGGTATTAGGGACTTTGTGGATACTCAGAACAACCAACTACACACTTAGTTAAATAATGTAAACTCTTTATGCTTTTAAGTTTTTTATCTAACTATCTGCTTATTTTTTATGGATTAAATTTCTATAAAAACGAGAAAATCACCTTACTTTTACTTTGAATGTCTTCATAAAATTACATAATAATATTTTTTCTTATATTAATACTTTAATTATAAGTATTACTTAATGATTTCCGACCCATGTAATTTTTGTACTCAGTGTAGTTATAATTTTACGTTTATTTTATTATACTGGTGAGAGGCCCGGCATGGCCAAGCGTGTTAAGGCATACGATTCGTAATCTGAGGGTCACGGGTTCGCATCCTCGTCGCGCCAAACATGCTCGCCCTTTCAGCTGTGGAAGCGTTATAATGTGACGATCAATCCCACTATTCGTTGGTAAAAGAGTAGCCCAAGAGTTGGCGGTGGGTGGTGATGAATAGCTGCCTTCCCTCTAATCTTACACTGCTAAATTAGGGACGGCTAGCACAGGTAGCCCTCGAGTAGCTTTGTGCGAAATTCAAAAACAAACAAACAAAAAAATTATACTGCTGAGTGTTAACGTAAAATGTAGTTTCCTTGTTCGTGTTTTTGTTCTTTTGTTTCTACTGATGTCCTTAAAAAATATTCTAATAACTTTTATTCAGAAATCGGAAAAACTTTAAAAATTAAAATAATAAAATACGAACTTGCAACACGTGTTTACTAACATTACTAAACGTTTTATGCATTTATTGTATAATGTGTTTTCTGTTTTTCAATTCTACATGATACTCTTAAATTAAAACATTATGAGTTAAGTATATAAAACTGACTTGAAAAGTTCTCCTTCGTAGCCACGAAAAAGCAAGTGTGTGTGCGTTTTCTTATTGCAAAGCCACATCTGGCTTTGTGCGGAGGTCACCGAGGGGAATCGAATCCGCAGCTTTAAAATTGTAAATACACAGATTTACCGCTGTACTAGTTGAGGGCCCAACAAAGTGAAGTCGCGTTGAAAAGAATATATATATGAAAACGACAAAACCTTTGTTGGTTTGCGTTTATAAATACAACTTTTATGACTTTTATGATTAGTAATTTAACACCTTTATCTAAATCGCAAGCAAGTTATATGCTAAATCTTAAGATAAATATTATGCTTATAGATAACATGAAATTTCCAGCAACCTTCACTGAACTTGTCACACTCGGTCAAGGTTTTAGTCCCACAAGAGTCTTTGTTCTGTGAGTTCTAAAAAAAATATAAAAAGAATGATTAACCCAAAGGGGAAATACACACACACACACACACACATATAAGTGTCGTTATTTATATTTCATTTTATCTGTTCAATTCTTGCTAGCCTCTTAGTGGCATAGGAGTAAGTCTGCCTACTTTCCACGCTATAAATTGTGTTTTGGGTCCGTGATGGGTTTAATGCTTAACTACATGCAACTAGTATTTTAATTTTACATATTTTTATTTAGCTTCTACTGTTAATCTTGTGTTGCTATTAATGACAAGTCATCCGGTTTTTCAGATACATAAATTACTAGTTTCTACCGCTAAACACTTTGGGAATAAAACGTTTCAACCTATTATATCATTTTTGGTTAATGACAAAAACTTAAGGCGGAATCTAGCTTATGAATTCTACCATAATAATATAGCAGTTAACAAAACCATGTCTACTTTTATACACAACTGTCTGATAAAAACTGGTTAGAAAGTAAGTTCAGCTTTCACAGATTAACATGATATCCTGGGTGAAACATTTTTGTCATTTTCAGTTTTACATCATTTATCTACAAACTTCCGGAAGCACGTTTTTCAATTTGGCCCTTTTGTTTGATTTATAAAAATTCTGTTTAATCAATTATAAAAAGTCTCGTTATTTTTTTCATTTGTTTCTTTGTCTTGCATTTAGAGATTAACTTGTCAGCTTGAAGTTTTCATATTTTTTCTTTTTTTTCATTCTAAAAATTGTTCATCCTTGTCACACAATAATTAATATACATCGTTTGACATCTACATGAGAAGAAAAACATAATAAATGAGCTATAGTTTTATATGTACTTTTAAGACGTTCAGGAATTGTAATTTTTAATAAACAAATAAGTTTTATAAAAACATAAAGAGCGCACAAGAAAATAAAAATTAGAATATTATGAGAAAAGTTAACCTCAATGTTTTTCGTATACCTCGGATACTTTAGCCCTGGTTTCCTATTGTCACAGATAAAATTATTTTTCTTGTCATTTACGTCACATCTGTATTTGGAGATTATGTCTGTTTCAAGTGTCTTTTAAGCATTTGAATCAAAGCATTTTTATTTTATAAAAAAAAGGAGGAAAACTTCAAATAAAAAATTAATAACACAAGGGAAGCTTGAGAAATCTCATTTTAAAATTAAAAACAATTATCTTTTCCATTTAGTAGCGCTTTGCTTTTTAAATCAGAAAAAAAAATCATAGATTGGTTTATTTGCTGAACTTCGCACAAATATACTCAAGGGCTAACTACACTAGCCTTTCCTAGTTTAGAACTGATACACAGTTAGTCAACACTATCTACTGCCAACTCTTCAACTACTCTAAGCAAATAGGGTAACTGGAGTAACATTATGACATCTCTACAATTGAAACCCTAATCCTCAGATTGCGAGTCAAGCACTTTAAACGCCACACCACCTGTCATAAAACTATAAAACCAGTTGTTTTGAGCTGTTAATGTAAAATAATAATCTGTCTATTTTGTGATTGGTTTTAATAAGATCTTAGTTTTACGACAACATTAAATGTAAAAATAAAAAAGTGCTACTATATAATAAAAAAGGCACATATAGCAATAAAAAGTACGACTGTTTGAATACGAATCTGTGTACAGAAAAGAATTGAGAGTTTAGGCACATCTGAAAATTTTCATCGTAAAAGTAATTCCTATTAAAATAGTTAGGCGGACTTTTATTTTTTAAAACGTAGAAAAATATCAATACTAACCATTAATGCTTCTCTGAGTTCACATAACTGTGATATTTTTATCTCGTTTCATTTTACGAAAAAAACACTTACAAAACCAGATATCCAAATAAATAAAGTTTAAAGGTAAAGTTAGGTAAGTCAGTCGAGCTATGTCTTGACTCTTATTTTGATTTCTAACACAATTTTGACTGAAAATGGTTTATCTTGTGAATATTATCTTGTAAAATACGAATAAAATAATATGAATTTACACTTAAATATTTTAAATTGTCAGTCACACATACCCGAAGTTATATAAGGTAATTCAAGTATAAAAAATTAGAAATGACTCGAGAATCATAGAATGGGATCCAAGTATAAAAGAGCAAAACCTAGCCATTATTTGACAGGCGGACCACTAGATCGATTATCAACAAATGTGTGTACTCTGAACATTACTCAGATACTATAATAGTGTGTTGGTTTTAGTTTTTGACTATTTATGTTATCCCCGCGATTATCAGTACCTTTTACATGCATTGAATTACTAGGTCAGCTGGTAAAGTGCTAAACAGGACATTCACTAACCGTTATAAAGCTCCCCAGTGGTACAGCGGCATGTCTGTAGATTGACGCTGCTAGAAATCGAGTTTCGAGACCGGTGGAGCACAGATTGCTTATTATCTATCGTTATACTTAATGCGAAACAACCAAACAGTTCTTAAATGTGATTATACGAAATATTAATTTTCGTATTTCGTGGCAAAATAATTGGAAATACAATAATACGCATTTAGATACATACAGATCTGAAACGCATATTATAAAGTTCGAAAAATAAACGTGTGAATAATTAGTGAGGTTTTCTACTATTTCAACAGTTTCTTAATCTTTTGTTTAAAGAAACACATTTGAGCAAAATAAGATTAAAGACACAATCTAGACGTTTTACAATGTTTGTTACAGAAAGTAATTCCAATTGTTCTGTTAGATACTGTTGTTATTAAATGTCTCGCACCTGTAGAAGGCTTAAGTAATTGAGCCGAAAGCTTGTGCATTAATTAGAAAAACAAAAAAACAACAACTAAAATAACGAATAAACGTGGTGTTTGTTTGTTTTTGAATTTCGCACAAAGCTACTTGAGGGCTATCGGTGCTAGCCGTCACTAATTTAGCACTGTAAGACTAGAGGGAAGGCAGCTAGTCATCACCACCCACCGCCAACTCTTGGGCTACTCTTTTATCAACAAATAGTGGGATTGACCGCACATTATAACGCCCCTACGGCTGAAAGGGCACGACGGGGATGCGAACCCGCGACCCTCAGATTACGAGTCACACGCCTTAACATGCTTGACCATGCCGGGCCTCTAAACGTGGTGATAGTTTAAGTAAATTACTTAATACAGAAGTATAAATGCATATTGATCAAAGTAAAATATTTATACAAGTTTTAAATTTGATTAGAAAAACACCGGGTTACAGCCTTGCATGAATTTCTTGTTAATTACTATAACTATAATTAGTTTGTTACTTTCTTTAAAATAAACTCTAATGTGTCGATAATGCTTACTGATTGACACAATCATTCTAGCAGGTGAGCTCAAACGACACTTTTTGAAAACGCATGTTATTAAAAGTTTAAAGAAAAACGTATAATAAAACTAATAATTATGAACATTATACCGATATTAACCACCACAATATGCCTCTTCAAGAACGTCATTGTAATTGGACAAGCATCCTTGGGCAAATTTCTTCGTGATAGATTTGGTGTAACTGATATCTTTTCCTCCGCATAATGTAAACGGCAGTTAACTAAAAAATTTTTATCACTTACCTTTTATTTGATCTATACCTAATACACTTCAAGTGTAAAATATAGGGCATGTAAAGAAGTTTGTTGTTCATCAAAGAATGTCTAACTTTAATCATATCCTCTACACCCAGATTCTACAGAGAATAGATAATATTTGTGGCTGCTATTTTTTTATTTTTTATTGCAGCTGTTCAGAATTTCAGCTGATCACTAATGTTCATGAGAGCAGAAAATTTTAAAACTGTATATAGGGTCAGTGTAGGTTACCTAGAAGGGTAAGTTTTAGGTATAGAAAGTGGTCATAATGTTCTTGTCCAATTTCATCACAAGTGTACATAAATGTGTTTTTTTTCTGAATTTAGATATTTAATGTGTACTTGCCGTAAGCTTGAAACGTATGACAATAGAACTGTTTAATTTTCGTGTGCGTATAATCAATTTTGACATATGTGGGAGTTTACAGTCGACAGGTAGGAGTTGTTACATATGTTACAAATAGAAGAAGGAAAACAAAGCACATCAGCTAGTTCTTGTGAAAGCTGGTTTACCATGGCACATATAAGGTTGTGTGCTTCTTTAGAACTGTGAAGAGCAACAAAACTATTCGGAACAGATAAAGAGAAAAAAATTGTAGCAGGGGAAACAGGAAACTATAAGACATAAAAAGGCTCACGGGGATTTATTGAGATCACTTCCCATTATTTATAAACACGAAGGAGAAGTTTGTAAGTCTTGTCTTTGCAATATCGTCGTTCCTTCTTGAGGTAGGACGTTATCACAAGTTTGTTATCTCCATTCCAAGGGCGCAACTGTAAATAGTGGCTGTTAAAAGTTTTCAGTAGTTTACACGGAATTTGTTTCACTAACCCTAGACATAAAGTAAATTCAACAACGTTCGTTTTATTCAGCCCTCCTCCTCTAAATTATGATTGGATAGCTGTCAGTTGCCGTATAAAAAGAAAAAGGAAAAACATGTGGTTCTTGTGAGCTTGTTGCTTAACTAACGCTGCTTGATGTCTCGCTACCCTTCAGCATCTATTGAAAGTTTTACTGCCCGAAAAAATCCATTTATACATATGAATACGGATATACACGGCTGTGTAACGTTTATTTTTGTTCTGTTATTGAGTTTTTAATAGTAGTTTTTTTTGTTTTAATGTGGTCTTCTTGCAAAAGCTATTCTACTGTTATTAGTATACATGTGTGTGTTTTTCCTTATAACAGAGCCCCATCGGCCTATTTGTTGAGTCCACCATAGAAAATCTAACCTCTGATTTTAGCATTGTAAATCCATAGACTTACTACTGTATCAACAGGGGCCGACTAGTACATATAGGGTGAATGTAAAGAAAACTATATGGTTCAAGTTATTACATCTTATTTAAAGTATCTTGTCGTAGAATAATTATGTCATCAAAAGTCCATTAGTACTAAGAAAATAACTAAAAAGGTTTTTGTTTGTATACAGCTCAACTTTTCTGTTTTGTATTTATATACTATGCGTACAAAATACATGACCCTATATCATTAGCTAAATAGAACAAATACCGTTTATAATTCCATCCACGTGATCAGTACTTCATCAAACTCCATAAGAAATTCAGATTACCTATTCAGTAAAGCCACTAAATTCAAAACAAGAGAGTGACTAAAGATTAGTTTATAGTAACATCATACAAAAATTTTCACTCTTCGAGCGTCTTATAAGATAATGTTTACTGGAACTAGTGATTTTAATACGGAATTACTTTCTTGAATAACATTATTTCTGTCTCGTTTTTTAACAAGTAGTTTATTGTAGTTACATGTATTCATAACTTATAGTCAGAACTAATGAGATATTTATCGAATCCGTAATGAAGATAAGTGTAGTTCTGGTTAATTTTTTTAAATCTGGAAACTTTGAAATATTTATAATAATTATGGTAGAATGTATTAATAGGTTGGTAGAAACAAGTCAGGTTTTGCATCATTAGTAATTAAAATTTTGTTTTATCTAGATGTTTTGTTTCGTTACTTCTCATTACTATTTTTTACCTTAGGGTATAATATAGTTTAACACTTTATACATGTGATGAGTTTCAATTATTACTTTTTGTTTCAAAATTTCAATTATTAAATCATGATGTTCTAAATCAATGCTTTCATTGTTTTATCAGTAACGAAACGCAACTTTTGTTTGGAATAAACAAAGAACCAAAGGCAAAGTTAAGCTTTTATCCCGAATTATCTATATGTTTATAATACTCACTAGCTGCACTATTTTCAGGTTTATCTAAGTACACATTCTTTCCAGAAACAATTTTAAGTTTGTGTTTTTTATTCAAAATCATATAGCCTAGGCTACGATTTATTTATTTCATTTGTTAATATACGCTAGATTATTAAAACATAATTGAGTTTGGCCGAGTAGTATTGACACCTAGATAGCGCTACTAAAAGAAAGAATCCCCCCCTGAATTATACCCAACGTCTTTTCTCAATGCTTCTTTTGAAAGTAGCCAAAACATGAGAGGTTTCAAATAGTTATCTTCCTTTGGAACTTTATCTTTTAGAACTTAGTGTCACACAAAAGCTTTACCTCTGCCTGCAGCGACATTTAACATGTTAGCGTAAGCTAAACGGTGAGGTAGAACCAAGTGAGAAAAACAAACAACTGAGAAGCGAGAACTTTAATACTTTTTCATACAACCATTTGTATTTTACTGACAAGAAGGCCTGAAAAAACAAAACAAAAAATCTATCCAGCGGGTCAACAGACTTATTCAGTGTATTGGGAAACGGGTTGTTCTAAGACCACTTGAAACGACTCTCTGGCTTTAAATACATTTACTTATCCAAGAGGAAAGCATAGAAGGAAGTTAAGCTTTTTTTCTTGGTATTTCTGTGCACCATGAACATAATTCAGAAACAAATAATAGCCATTTAAAATCCCATTCAGTGAAGCTGACACGTTTGTCTTTCTTAAACCTTGCTGTGATCGCAATGACATATAAACTCTATATGGGTTCCTCATGTCATTTTTACTCCGTCGTTATAGAAAAACAACAACAACTGGACTCTGTTTTTGTGACTTTCAATGAATGAGTAAAATTATTAAAAAAATTAAATAACTTTACACGTGCTCTACTGTCACTTCTGATCCTTATTAAAAATCAACTTATCTCGTTAAGTCTATTCGGATAAAGATATGACCCTCATCGACCATTGCAGCACCTAGGTGAAATAAATGACAATTAGTTAAGAATAAAATGCATGAAACTTCATTGAAACCCTGAATATGTAATTACAATGTTTTGTCTGTTGATTATATATATCATAAATAATTAACTTTTAGTTTATTTCTAATATGTATAATATGAATATCACTTAATATGATCTAAAGCTTCTAATATTTTCAATTCAAAATACATTTTAGTTTGACGACACTAAACATACAAGATAATTTATAAGTAAACATGAATTAAAACAATAATCATTTGTGTATATATAACTATGTATTGTTTTAGTAAATGATTTTGGTTAAATTAAGTATGAAAAATGGAATCGAAATAATTCATGTACATCGTAAAGTAGGATAAAAGTAATTTTATTTCATGTACTTTCGAAGAATTTTATTAGCTTAGACCGTAATACGATTGCAGAATTTTTCTGTGCAATGAATGACAAGTTTTGCTGTGCTAGGCTTACTTTACAGATATTCATAATAGCTCATTATAGTGTCAGTTTTTAATGAACTTTTTCTTTCTCTTAATTTTGATACATTTGAAGTCTGTCTACGCTGCCAATGTATTCTTAGGAATTAAGAATATGCTATATAGACAGTACTTTTATATATTTAATGGAAGGAAGCATTTTTTCCTTTGTTTCTGGTGTTTTTATTTTGTCTTTCAATAATACCAATACCATGTACTCATTTCTACTTAAACATCACCTTTTTGTCGTAATAGTAGTTCCTGTTGAAAAATATGCTCACCCAAACTGCAGAAATACCAAGTTTCATGTATACAGATGATATAAACAGAACCTGGACACTTTTCAAAACCATGATCATGTAACAGAATAATTTTCTTTGGTCACATTCTTTTTTTCTAAAGTACAAACATACGCTAAGTTCAGCTCAGAGGTATAGAGTTAATGATTATAAGCACAGTAAGAAGAAGACAGAGACGTTAGCGATAATATCAGTAATTGTATTTACCTGATCTCTGCCAGTAAGTATTCGGATATATACATTTAGAAATTTCTAGCATAATTGCTAAATTAAAATAGAGTAAAATAAAGATAAATTGAAATAATATGACGACAGTTAATTAAAGCATCCTGGTGAAATAAAATGTAACTATGTGGGCTTATGGTGGTAAAATTTAGGATTCAGCGGACACAGCGCAGATTTGTCAGTCTCAGAACAACAATCTATTGAAATCGTTCAAAACATTATTGAAAATGTGAATAAATTTGTATAGAAAGGCAGAAGCAATTGTATACATGTATGTATAAAATTCTTGAACTTGAAGAATGTTTTCTATTTTCAAATACATTCTATAAGTTTTTAAATAATGTGATCAACTATTTCTGACATTTGATAATCAGTTATCGGAGTTTATCACCGATTAATGTATTTAAAATATTTAGTGTTCATTTCCTAATTTTAGCTTTGTACCATATACGTAGATAGTATAAAAGCGGGATGATTTGTTTAAAAACAAATAGTCTAAATTGTATTTTTAACAACTGTGTAAAAGTTTACGAAAATGTTATAAATAATTCATATTCAAAATGATGCGTTCTACTTTTAAATGCGCAAGTGCACACTAGTGATGTCTAGTGCATTACTACGAGCTCAATGGAACAATTGATCAATTTGCTTAATTTTGAAATGAGAGGGCATTTCTTACGTCTCCTTGGATTACATGTAATATTTTCAGCCCAAGTGGACCTCATAAAAGAACATTTTCATGTTAGACCATAATTGGCTTAAGTGATAAAGTAGGAAGACGTACAGACAAGGCATATGTAATAGACACAAATAGAGGTGTTTTAGTATGTCTCATTACTCTTGTTACCAGAGGTAAGTTAACCATATCTTTACTGCTAAAGGTCGCGACATCATTGTTATGATATGACAAGCTGTCATCAAAAAAACTTCGCAGAGAACTTTCTAAAATGGGTGTTTTGAAATATCAGACGGTTTGGCTCATAAATTATTAAGCCGTTAAGGGAAATATCTTAGCAAGAAGCTCGATACAATCATATTTTTTGCTTTCTTTTGATAAAAAGTCCTTCAAATATAATTCTCCACACGCCATTGAATATGAAAATAAAATTCATAAGTCTCTAGCTTATCATGTGAGCCATCTGGGAAACTATAAAATCTTTTTTTTTTAAATAGTATTCTTCAACTGACAGAAAATTCAGACTAGATGTGCAATGACTTTTACTACTAAAATATACCTTTTTTACATTTCATTTAACAGATAAACAAGCCTTAAAGCGCTAAGCACTAATTACATTCACGTTGCGATACAAATATCATGTCAGACATTTCATACTTAGGTTGTGAAATCACACAGTAAAACAGCCAAAAAAAAACACACAACAAACCATTATTCGACTTCTCATTGGTTTTATGATTTCACTTAATATGGGGCCCGGCATGCGCTCATAATCTGAAGGTCGCGAATTCGCGCCCGAGTCGCGCTAAACATGCTCGCCCTCGCAGCCGTTGGGGTGTTATAATGTACGGTCAATCCCACTATTCGTTGGTAAAATAGTAGCCCAAGAGTTGGCGGTGGGTGGTGATGACTAGCTGCCTTCCCTCTAGTCTTGCCCCCCAGTGGCTCAGCGGTATGCCTGCGGACTTACACGCTAAAATCCGGGTTTCGATACCCGTGGTGGGCAGAGCACAGAGAGCCCATTGTGTATCTTTGTGCATAATTCAAAACAACAACAACCCTCTAGTCTTACACTGCTAAATTAGGGACGGCTAGCACAGATAGCTCTGGAGTAGCTTTATGCGAAATTCCAAAAAACAAACAAACAAACATAATATGGATTATAATTCATTTGATATTGTCAGGAAAGTTACAACACTTTTCTGAAGTAGCCGTTCGGAAAAGAACCTGGTGGGTAAATATTTTATTACTGTGATTTGAAAAATATTGTTCTTAAATTTTATTTTAGTGCAAGCAAAATTGAAAAACAACTACAATAAACAAATACTGTTCTGTAAGAACGAATAAGAAAACTGGTTAAGAGTCAGGATTTTTACAATGGATAAGATATGGCTAAAGAAGCAGTAACTGTTCAGGTAAAAAAGAAGGAAACCTCTTTAAAACTGGTGAACATTAAGTTTATACAATCGACAGAAGTAATGATTGATGCATACTCGCAACACAAGAAATTTCTTAGAAAACACAAGAAGTATAATAATAATATTTTTGCCAACGAAAACAACTGTGTGGCGTATTTATTGTGACAAGAATTCCTTTGTAATTTATTTAAAAAAAATAAAAACTATCACAAATAGCAATTCAAATATTTCCTGTGAAAGTTCTTGACATATTTCACTTTATCAACTAATATCTAAATCAGAATGAAAGTGTGCGTGTAAAATACATTTTCCTTTTGATTATACATAATTATATGAATGTAATAAAATAAAACAGATATAAGCAGGTAATCTTACAAAAGTATACATATAAAAATGAAAGTGACATTCCATTTTTGTAAGTAATTTTTAACATCAAAATAGAAGTTAAATATTATACACGGTCAATAGATTGAAGATGTGTACATTTCAGTTTTCAGTGTTTATAGTTTCTATTAATCGGTAAGATCAAACAAAATTTGTTCTGTTTAATTGTTTGTTTTGGAATTTCGCACAAAGCTACTCGAGGGCTATCTGTGCTAGCCGTCCTAATTTAGCAGTGTAAGACTAGAGGGAAGGAAGCTAGTCATCACCACCCACCGCCAACACTTGGGCTACTCTTTTACCAACGAATAGTGGGATTGACCGTCACATCATATTAAAATGCACGTATAACAGTAAATCGTTACAATTCCTCGTCGTTTTCGTTAGAGCAATTTATTTCACCATATCCTGAACTTGTTTACTGTGTGTTTGTTTTTCATACATTTTGCTTAGGCTTTTGGGTTTACTTTTAATCTACAGAGTAAATTTTTATTTTATTTTTATTTTTAGCATTACGATACTTGTAATTATTACATTAGTTTCAATACTACTTTTCAAAACAGAAGACAAAAAATATATTAAATGTACAAGTATAACTTAGGTTATAAAACTACAGACCAAGGCCATGTCAAATATATTGAGCCAAAATGAAGCTATGAAACGAGAATGTCAACAATAAATGCTCTTTTCAAGTAGAGAAAAGTTTTCATATGAATATGTCTCCTTAATCACGCGATAATATGGTTTTTACAACTGCTAAGTTTATCAGACATTTAAACAAAGATTAATATATGTTAATTGTGTTGAATTACAGTGCATTATAAATATTTTTTTTCTTAACGTTCTTCAACATTGAAGCGTATTTTAGAAACTGGACTTTGTAACATATATTACGGACCCAGTTTACTGATGACCATATCAAATTTAGAACAGTCATTTTGTAATACTTAAATGCATCTATTTTTCTAAGTAACTCAAACAGTGAATAATAATTTCCTGTTTAACACTAACACTGTTTCAAAATGTTTTTTTGGCGGGGCATGACCTAGTGGTTAGCTTGTACAGACTGTTATAATGAATTTGATATCATTTTAACATCCATGTTCGTTTCAGTTTAATATACATTTAGAAATGAAGGTAACTTACAATGTTGAATGTGTATTTCGAAAGCCCCAAAAATAAGAATCAACAGTGTATGTTTTACAAAAGCACTATACCTTTGAATATTGTTGGGCCAACTGAACTTTCTAGAACTTATTATAAAATTATAAATCGACGCACCAAGAATATTATTGGTATATTTAAGTCAGTATACTATAAACTTCGGGAGATATAACTGTGATTAACGCTTTTTAATCGTAAAATTACAGATTTGTGATCAGAAACATTTATATGCTTCGAACATTACGAACCGTTCAACTTCAATGAATTAACTTTGGACATTAATATTTCTACGAAGACGTTGTATAATTTTGACGATAAAAATGTTCGTGTGCCTATGAAGCGGTTAGCTTGTTTTGACGTCAAGTGAATTTTACATGTGTATCAGCATAACATTAATTCGCTCTCTGTGAAGCGTCGATAAAAATATTCAGTTCCAGACCAGATAGAATACTCAGTAATGTTTGTAAGTTTGTAAATTTTTTTATATAAGTAATTATTTATAATAACTTTTATTATCAGTTGTATTATTATTTGTATATTAAAATATATTTATGTTAAAAAAGAAAATTGTGCGTATCAATCTTGTTTGGAGAATCATAAATTTGATATCGACATGCGAATAACTTAGAATTCAAATTTCCCACTTTCTAAAATCATAATACGTAATGTACGTGACACAAAAAATATGAGATTTGTCCGAGATAAATTATAATATGCAACGATGTAAGTCCAAAAATTTATGGTTCTCCTCCTGTTGTCGCCCATCAATTTGAAGTCACGGGTGCACTATAACAGTGACAGACTAATCAGTATAACAAGAGTAGTACAAAAGGTGTTTGTGGGTCACATTGATTAGCTTCTTTTCAACTAGTCTATTACTTCAAATTTAGAGACAATTATATACAAATAGCCCGTTTATTTGATTTCGCGTGAAAAGTCTAATAAAACAAAAAATAACAAACGTACTTTGTCTCACATTATTTTATCTCGGAAGACGCAACCATCTTGCTTTCGTTTCCTGAACTCAGAAAAGTCCTGACGCACATATCTACTTTTAACAAGTCAATGAGCTAACTACGACCAATGGGTTATTAGCACAACTTTAAGCACTATAAGCTCTGCTGAGCCACCGTAATTTAATATATGTAACTTCAGATATTCAGAATGTAAAATATTTTAGGGAAAGTAAATATGTATAATAAATAAATAAATAAATATGTATTACGATTTTATAATAAGTACGTTAATAAAATTCTTGGTGTTGTCTTGGTAATGGAAGATAGTTTTCTCAAAATAAAAGCTGTACTTTGATTAATGCTTTAATAATGTCGATTGGAAATTTTATCATGAGATTTCATAGTTCGGATGCCTTTAGCATTACCGTATCCGCAAACCATAAAGTGTTCAACCAGAGAAATAACTCAGTGTTAGAATAAACTCATTTTCTTGAATATTATTGAATCACTTTTTAACTTTTTAAACAATATCAATTATATCTACTGTCAAAAATTTAACAACCAACTCAAAATTTCCTTAAACTGTGTAATAGCACAACATATATTACCATTTATTTAGATTCTCTGCTGTGCCAATAAATAGCTAATGTCATTTACGTTGGGTTAATTTGAACTATTTGAGTAATATCTTCTCTCGGCAACCCAACTAATCCCTTTCAACAATATAACTTTTTAGACAACTTCATTCAAACACCCCCTGCAAAGATTCGGAATCAGTGATTTTTTTCTGACCATAGAATTCAATTGATGTTATTTTGAAGTGTTATTGCACAGAAAACAGAGTCCAGTTTTCCACATAAACTTTTGATATTAACCAGACTACTTGTTTTAACAACATATTCGCAGATAGAGATAGAGGAATTTTGTTAAAGCTCACTGAATAATTGTACCATGCAATAGTTCAGTTGTACTTTGTGAATTACGTAGACAAATGCAGGAGGATTAACTTCAGTCCTAGAAGTCAAGTCGGAATTGAATTAAATAAGAAATTAGTTCTAGCGTGTGTTTTTCTCCTTCAAATGTTCTGTACAAATATATTTACATAATTCATTTCTAACACTTGGAAACATTGCACACACACACTTTACTTAACTATATTTATATTGTATCTAGTTCGATCAAGAAATAAAAAGTGAGATATCGAAATGACTTGACAGCAATAAATAACATTCTAATAATTATTAGAATCTCCACATTACAAATTCGATAGATATAATACATATGATAATAACACATACAATACATAAAATTCTTTATAGGTTGTATTTCCAGTATGTATTTCTCTGTAAATAACACAAATAATAATTATATACGTACGCACACACACATTAATATATATGTATATGTTTAGTAAAATATTATAATAAATAATTAACATGGTTTTCGTGAGTTTCCAATGCACGATTTTATCGTAGTTTGTAGATTGCTTCCTTTTTTTTGCTATGCCCGGCATGGGCAGATGGTTAAGGTATTCGACTGGTAATCTGACAGTCATGGGTTTAAATCACCGTCACACCAAACATGCTCACCCTTTCAGCCTTGAGGACGTTATAATATGATGGTCAATCCCACGATAAAAGAGTAGCCCAAGAGTTAACGGTGGATGGTGATGACTAGCTGTCTTCCCTCTAGTCTTACACTGCAAAATTATGGAAGGCTAGTGCAAATAACCCTCTTGTAGCTTTGTGCGAAATAGAAAACAAACCAATTTTCTTATTACCATAATATTTTACAGTTTGACACAATGACTGTGGAAAAAGATTTTTCAGAAGCTCAAGTGTGATGGTAATAATTTATATGAAATTAATGGTGGCTAAGTTAATCTCAATGAATAATGAATTTAGAAAAAAAGGCCCCGTTATTGTATTTATTTTTAGTGTTTGATCATTTGTTTTTTTTTAATTTTGTAGGATGACATACACAAGAGACATCAACATCTTGCCTCTAGTCGAACAACCTGGTCAACTAGAATTGGGATATGGGACAATTGGAGTAACTGGTCAGCCTGCTCTCGAACATGTGGTCGAGGAGTATCAATTCAGAGCAGAGAATGTCTTGTAGCACCACGATCAAGAAGGTGAGGTATATGTAATTCGAACATGATTTTTAAACATTGGAATTAAATCCACCTCAATAAATGTAAGATTAGGAATATTTTGTTCGGTATTTTTGCCACAAAAGTATGTTTAAGAAAGTTAAAATGTTACAATTTGCTCTCAAATTTACTATCAATTTTGTTAAAATAATTAGATCTTATCAGAGGTCGCTGTTTAGTTGAATGTTTAATATTTCAGTAGATGTTAAACGATACAGGAAATATTCAATGATGACAAAATATTTTGTTATTATATACTATATAGAAACCCTACGTCATTTCCTCTTTCAAATAGTGACACGTGATATGTATGCCCACGCGTTTTTAACTTGAAAGAGGCAATAGATGTGGTTATCTCCTATTCTTAGTTCATTCATTTGAAATATCGTACTGATGATTGTGACATAGGTATCAAAGATTAGCGTGCTTAATAATTTGTGTTCTAATGATAGCTTGTAGAAAGTACTTAAAATAACTATAAACCATTCGAGCATTAGCTTCTTAAAATTTAAAGGTGTTCTGACCCCCATTAGTACAGCGGTAAGTCTACGGATTTATAACGCTATAATCAAGCGTTCGATTCCCCTTGGTGGGCTCAACAGGTAACCCGCTATGGCTTTGCTATAAAAAACGCACACAAATTTGAAGGTGTTCCTTGCTGTAAATAAAATAATTAACAATTAAATATAAGTGAAAAAAATATATATTTCTAAATAGTACGAAGAATATTCAATCCATTTACTGAGTGTGTGTTTTTCTCATAGCAGATCAACATCGAGCGATCTGCTGAGCCCACCGAGGGAAATCGGACCTCTGATTTAGCGTTGTAAATCGGGTGACTTACCGCTGTACTAGCGGGGGGCCCCATTTACTGAGAGTAAAATGTCGAGAAATCATTTTTCATACTCACAAGAAAATGTTAACATCTTTTGAGTATTCAAAAATCAGTTATTTATTGTACTAGCTTAAGTGGTTTACAGTTGTCATTCTAAAAATCACTGTTGAATTTCTTTGTTTGTTTCATCTGATTTACATCAACAGCTGAAACAATTACTTTGAATATGTCAATAATACAACTGCATTGCGAATCTCGATTGAAGAGCGACATTTAGTAAACAAGAAAAAAAAGGAACATTAGTTTGTTTTTAACTACGCGTAAAGCTACGTGTGGACTATCTGCGCCAGCTGTTTCTTATGTAGCATTGAAAAACTGGAAGGTAGATAGTCATAACTACCCACAGCCAACTTTTGGGGTATTATTTTACTCCTTTAAATAATGGGCTTGATCGATATGTGGTAATAGTCCCTATAGCTTAAAAGACGAGCATGTTTGGTTAAATGGGGACTCAAACCAACTGACCTCAGATTGCAAATGAAGCGTTATAACCATCTGGCCATGCATGAGTTTGCTTTAAACTGAAGAAAAAAACACACAAAAATCATTATATGTGTTTGTGTGTGTGTGTGCAGTGTGAATTTTAATATTTGTTGGTTTTGTTTTTTTCAAATTAGATAATTTTTTAAACTTTTGAATTAAATACTTCTAAAATCAACTTTTTCAGTTAAAAGCCAATTCAAAATTGTACCTATGCCACATTCATACTGATAAGTGTTTACACAGGAGCATTGCACTTGACGCAAAATAACGTATATTTGTTCCCTGAAACTGAAACGTTAAGTTAAACAGTTTATATATGGTTCATAAAAGTTGGTAATTCACTCGTGGAGATAGGAGAATTGTTCGTAGAAGCACAACGATATACAATGGACTGTCTGTGCTCTGCTTACCGCGGGTATCGAAATCCGGTTTCTAGTTTTGTAAGTCCGCGGACATATCGCTTTGCCACTGAGGGAAGGCGAGAAAGGAGAAAATATATAACATTGTTAACATGAAAAATATTCTTACCCTATTGATTAGCTCGTTGGACTGTGAATATAAGGGCATATAGTTTGTGATTCCATTGACGTAAAATCAAATTCCGCATTTTGGAGCTATATGCGCGTTACAAGAGTGACGATTAACTTTCGCTATTCTACTGCAGTGGGCAACAGTTTGCGGAAAAACTGTTTTGGCTAGTTAGCTACCTTTCCTTTTGTCTATAAGTTCCAAAATTAGGGACACCACAAAATAAAATCTGTTAAACGTTCAAAAGAAGGTAGATTTTCAACTATCTTGATAGTTTATTTTTGTAATGCGTCAACAATATATAGTTTTCATTGCAAATGCTCCGTAAACATGCATGCCTGTTGCATTTCACAGAACTGCTTGAGAGATACAAGCAATACACCTTTTGTTTTAATATCTTGCTTATTATGTATCATCATGTTTTATTTTGAAACAGACGCTCTTTGTTTCTGATTGCACGACTAGCAAGTTTACTTTCAAGCTGATTGATAGGATATCAACCCTTTACAAACAAAGTGAAAGTCATTAAAGCATTAATTATATCACCACGTTCAATAAAAATCAAGATTGTTTAATCATGATGAAATATTAGATAACGTTTGCATTTGATGATATTTTGCCTATTACAAACATATTTGTTTTTGAATTTCGCACAAAGCTACTCGAGGGCTATCTGTGCTAGCCACATTATAACGCCTCCACGACTGAAAAGGCGAGTATGTTTGGCGCGACGGGGATGTGAACCCGCGACCCTAAGATTAGGAGTCGTATGCCTTAACACGCTTGGGCATCCGGGCTCTAGAAATACATGTCGGAATAGAGTAATACCTTTCTTGGCTTGTGTTTTGAGCAAGTTTTGATACTTTAAATGTACAAAAAATTATTAATTTCTTTTTCAAACCATCAATTACAAAATAATAACGTCATTATTTCTTTATTTCTTTCTTTTTCAACTCAGTAAAGTATATTTGGAAATCAACAGAATGCTGCTTTCCTACAGATTGCTAAGGTATCAACTCCTTTTGTGACATTAAGATAATTACTTGCTTGTCTGAGGTACGCCTGTCACAAAAAAGTATAATAGCTAGATATTTTTAAAGTAATCTACGTAATGTGTCGTAGTTATAATATCCGTCATAGACTGAATACCAACCTTGTTATACTTTTTGAGAATTTCGTTAGCTTATATCGACCTTCTATTTGAGCTTTTACAAGATCTTGCAACATGATCAGATATTTGGTGTAAATGTATTTTTTTGAATAAAGTCCTTAGTGGCGCAGTATTAATCTTAATGACTTCTAATGCTAAAATTGTAGATAATTTGTAATGCAGCTTCGTGCATACCAATAAACAAATATATAAACAGAATACTTATTATTATTATTTAATACAAAATTATAAAATAACCAGAAATACTAATCTGAAGATCCATGCATCTGTTTTCAATTTGGCTTACCAGATGCCGCATTGTGTGACAGCAACAGTAATATAACATCTAATCTACTTTTATTACATAATTTTTACCATTAAAATAAACAAATCATATGTGAAAAATTATCGACCCTTTTGCAGTTTGCAACGACCCCGGGGGCGTTAATTAAGTTCAACACATTTTTTTATTGACATCCTTCTTTTTATTTTTACATTTTATTTTTCTTCGATGAATCAATGGCAAGCTTGAGATTTCATAACGCTACAATCCGTAGTTCGATCTCTATGGTGGCCACAGTGCAGATACCTATGCACTAAATACCTAAGCAAACAAACAAACCTTATAAATCCACATCAAATATACAGAACAGACATTAAAAATGTTTAAAATATCATAGAAATTAATGTTGTTTTATGCTCTAAAAATATACAATCATCTGATTTGGGCAAGTCTGTTTAAGAATGTTTTATTCTCGTTGTATAAAATCGGATATAAATATTTGTTTGTATTGCTCTTCTAATTGAGTTTTGTACGCCACGTATCACTCAAGGCAGATATTTTGCTAATACCACGTATAGTTCCTGGGTGTTTTCTTATAGCAAGGCCTCAAAGGGCTATCTGCTCAGCCCACCAAGGGGAATCGAACCCCTGATTTCAGCGTTGTAAATCCGGAGATATACCGCTGTACTAGCGAGAGGCGTATAGTAACTAACAAAGCCTCGTGTAGAAGTATGAAGAGGGCTTAATAATCCTCATTCATATGAAAGTTATGATACTTTTTGACAATTTTTTTAATAATATTATTCATATTTCAATTATAATTGTTAATTTTAAAGAAATTTATAAAACATTTTTTATAGTTTTTGTGAAATGTGGTAACGTTTTGGTACAAGTTTCAAAGTGTATTTTATTTTTTTTGGACAAACCTGATTTCAAGATTTTTTATGTTTTAAAATAAAATACATTCGATTTAAATAAATTTGTTATGAAAGGTTACATTAAAGCCACCCAGCGCTATTAAAACAAATCAAGAATTACAATATTCCAGTTAATCCACTAACTTAACATTACTTGTATCAGTCGAAGCTTCGTTTATTAAGCTAAGCATAAAGCTATTTGTGGAATTTTTACATGTTGATGATGTCACAAGCTCATTTCCACGTTGTTGATGACATTGTTGGCTATTGAGGCATAAGAATTTGGTAAGCTAATTTAGGCCCAGCATGGTCAGGGGGCTTGACTTGTAATCTTAGGGTCTAAGGTTCGAATACCTTTCACACCAAAATGCTCGCCCTTTCAGTCGTGGGGTCGTTAAAATGTGTGTAAATCCCACTATTCGTTTCTAAAAGAATACCCCAAGCGTTGGCGGTGGGTGGTGAAAAAAAACTGCCTTTCTTCTAGTCTTACACTGCTAAATTAGCGACGGCTAGCGTAGATAGCTTTCATGTAGCTTGTACGAAATTCAAAACAAACTAAGCTATTTTATATTTTGTATTTCAAGTCTTGGAATTTTAACTTTTTAAGGGTGATGTATATTGAATATTTTGGTTTCAAAATCATGACTAAACTGGAAAAATATTTCGTATAAAAGTTTCGTCTGGTGCAAAAATCATTTACTCTAATCCGTGAGAACATATTTTATTCAAATGATTATCACATGGTTTATATTTTATATAAATCTTCAACTGTTCCTATGTTAAAATCTGTGATATATTATTCTATTGTGTTCCATGAAAGATATTGAGACGACAATGAATCAATTTTAGCAGGTTTTGTGTATAACCCAGTAGTTTTTATATCGGACTGTGAATTCGAGGGTCCGTGGTTTGCGTTTTTTTGCCACAAAATTGCTCTACGTATTTTGGGATTATGCTTGCTTTTTAAGAATGACAGGTAAATCTGAATACTCGAAAAGGATATTCCATGAGTTAGTGATGAGTGCCGTTGATTCGCTTTCCCTTTATTTTATCAATGTCTGAAACAAACTTGTGAAGTGCAGTATTCTTAAGAATGAACCTTATGTAACAAGCTTAAACCAAGCAGTTTTCAGCGATTTTCTACCTTCATCGTTTTGTTTTTGAGGGTGTAAACCTGTTTCAATTAGTTTTGTAACCCTATGAGTTGCAAACTATATATATATAAAAGTGAGAAGAAACCATAAAAAGACAGAGGAAATTCGTTATTGGAATATGTTAGCATTGAGTACTCGAAAATATTGGAAGACTTGTAGATTTTACAACTTATCTTAAATCCTTGAAAAGTAAATCACTATAAGGCCAACTTAACTGGACAAGATAATATATGACTTTTTGTAAAAAAGTTAAAAGAATATACTTGAAAATCTCACAGCAGTTTCATAAACATTGAAAAAGATAAGTATTATTTGATACAAACAACTTATTGTGAAAGGCAGAAACTTTACTAGAGTGATTTTACAATTAACAACAGTTGTAAGTTTACAGAAATCTAATCAAGTTTGGCTTCTTTTCAATTTCGGGCAAAGCTACACGAGGGCTACCTGTGCTAGCCATCCATAATTTAGTAGTGTAATGCTAGTCAACATCACCTATTGCCAACTCTTGGGCTACTTTTTTACCAACGAATAACGAGATTGATTGTAACATTATAACACCCCCACAGCTGTAAGGACGAGCATGTTTGGTGTGATAAGAATTCGAACTCACGATCTTCAGATTACGAGTCGAGTGCCTCAATCACCTGGCCATGCAGGGGCGATTTAATTAACGAAAACGATACTAAAACTTACTAGCTAATGATCACAAAAAGAAATAGCACCATCAATGTCAAAACTCTAAAGTCGGATCATTCCTCACCATAAACAATAAATGAATAAATACACATACGCTGTTTAAATTGATATTATTTATATTTATGTGTAAATAATAATTAATTTAATTTTAGCTTCAGAAAGGTACAAAAGGTATCAGTGTTTACTTTATAGCTGAATGCTCTAATGTTTTAAGTGAATGATTTGTTTCTTTAGTGAGCACAGAGGAATTCTGTAATGGAAAGCCTCATATTTTTCAGACTATAAGTTTTGTTTACATGCTAAAAATTACATTTATTAAAAACGTAATTAAATATCTTTTTTTTTCGTACTCACATGCGAAAATGTGAAGTATTTGAAAAAAGGGACACACGCGCAAGAAAAATTTACCCGAACAGAAAATATGTTGATTTATTATAAGAAGCGTCGACAACTAGCCATTAAAATAGTTTTTAGCAATATCAGTCTATCTACATGGGGTTAGGAGAATCGTGAAACGTCTTTAATTGTCATTTTTTAAATTTATAACTGATTTTAAAATAAATTCTAGAAATGAGATTCATGAATTTTATATGGATAAAAAATTAACTGATGATTTAGTAGTTATTAATTAATTTCGAAAGAGGGATATTCTAAAACTAAACCGATATTAGGTAAAAGCTACTCGTGTGAGGACTGACTAACTTAACAACTTCAGTAGAAGACAGAGGAAACAGGACGAAACCGTTAGAAGATGACTTTCTTGGCCTGATCTAGAACTTTCTAGCTTTTTATATTCTCAATGGATTCCATATGTACTCGCTCATCGGATTTGACCTAAGAACTCCTGTTCAAATACCCGGCTGTTACTCACTGAAAAAAAATAGGTTAAGTTTTGCAGCTAACACGACTATCTTTCTTCATGTGATCCTGGTTTTCCTTCCTCTTTTGTCTGAGTTTACAAATAAGGAAATTGAACAAATTCTGGAATATCATAAAAATAATATATCAAAAGCTTTATAGAACATTAGTAAGTTTTACAAAGTCAGTTTTATATCAGAATATACTATTGTAATTTACTCTGTTTTTTATCATGTGTGCACTGATTACATATTTTAACGATTTTGATCAGATACTACAAATACATATAAGAAAAAAAAAGAAAAAAACTTAAAGAAAAACTATATAAAAAACACATATTGTTGCTCTAAGTTTACAACACGCTGAGGTTAATTTCACATATTTCTCTTTTATTTTCTGGTAAAATATTTCAGTTAAAGCACTTCCCTATTTTCATGTATATGATACAGTGAAAGATTTTTAAGTGTCAAAGACTTAAACTGACGTCTACAAAGAACGATATAAAACATATTTTACATCCATATCTACATTTATACACCAATCACATTAAGCAAACTAGCCTACTCTGTCTACACTCAGTAAGTCAGTGCAAGTATCTCAAGGATCAAGGATGAGTGTTTTTATCATTACAGCTTTCAATATTGAAAAATTATTTTTAGATACTTTAATTTGAGATAATTTACAAACGTTTTAAACATTTCTTTTTTTTATTAATGTGTAGTATAGCAATTTTTCGTTTATGCATTTAAGTTTGGAGTCTCATAACGACAGCACAGATTGTGTAGATTTATAGTTAATAAAAAATAAAACATATATGTATATGATAGGCATGTAAATAAACACTTAAAACATTAAACTTGGCTTTTCACTATCTATATTCCTCAAACAAGAAACACCGTATTCAGTATGTGTAAAAAGAAGTGAAATGAAATAGAATATATTGCTTGGATAATTTATCAACAGAGCAGATCATTTAGTAAAACAACGAATTTCTATGCCTTTCGTGTTTGGTTTATAGAATAAATTATTTCATTTGATAATGAAGAAGTATAGAAAATTCCTGTAGTTCTAGTGTCTTTTCAAACATAAATGTTCACGTGTTCCTTTTATTTATCATCTAGACATTTGTTAACTTCAAACGCTTAAGCATTTCATGATTTTTTCTATCAAAAATAAAGTTTTTAGTGTATTGTTACCATTGACTGGTCTTATTCATTATAACATAATTTGTTTCCTTTGTGAAAACCCTCGTTCACTACTGAGATATACGACGTACCTGTACGATTTTATTACTTAGCTTGAATACCACAGAGTAGGATAAACATATTAAAGGTTTTTACTATGAACGGGAACTTAATAGAAATGTAAACTATTAGACTTTACTCTGTATCTTCTGTCTTATATTTTATTGTTCTTAGAAATTTCTCATTTTTTTATTTTGTTGTATGCAAATGAGTTGCTCCAATAAGGAGAGCGCATTATCAGAAATTAAAGATATCTGTTTGGGTAGCAATTACCATGGTGAACCTACCAAGAGCTTAAAGAATCCCTCCTTTAGGTAAAAAAAAATGCCTACTGGCACTCTGCCAAAGTAATCAGTGTACAGTTACCTAGCTTTCAAATAAGTTAGTTTAGTTATCATTAATATTAGCTTACCTGATACTATCAGTAAAGAAAAAAAGATAGCGACCGGAAGTCTCTGAGATATGGGTGAGTCTGAGCACTCTTTTGTTTCTCGGAGGGGTTTTTACAAGACACCTATGTTGCACTGTAACATCACATATGGACTACCATGGCAGTGGCAAGATAGAAAGAAACGGGGTTGAAGGTGGTTTTTGTTGATCTGTGATACATTGTATCAGAGTGCGCAGCTGTAATATTTTTGAGAGACAAATAACCACTAGTATAACTAAGTGCTCTACTATGACAAGTTTGCTGGTACTATTAAAGATCATCATGAAGTTTGGGGTTCAACAGAGAGGCAGAAAATGTATTCACTATAATGGCATAGACACTAAATCTCAAATTCAAGTTCAATAAAAGATTTAATGAAAGGATGAAGGCAAGATAAGTACATCAATCACTAAATAAAAAAATGATGATTTTGGAAACCTGATTCTACTATTCCAGTCAAAAAGTGTTGGAAGATTTGAAGTATTTTATAGTATGCTAGGAATGCTTAACTTGAGAACCAGTACTTGAAGCTGTAACTGAACTTGAGTAACGAACAGTCAGTCTGTAACTTCGAAATAGTTATGGAGAGATATCTTGACAGTTTAACTTGGTGGAAAAGAGAGTCTTGTACCATGTCAAATTTAGAGCTCTAAATCTCAGAAGAACAAAAACTGGGCTACATGTGTAGTTGGATGATGAGAATGGTTATTTCATAAACTATGTAAACATCACCAGGATAATCTCCTTGACAAGTTTATGGAAGGATCATCAAAGAACTTAAAAGACGTAAATGGATATCAAAATTAATTTATAAGGATTGAAATAATGAAAGGTTTAGTAATCACTTGCTGGATAGGCAAATGTTAGCTGATATGCTGAAATTACGCCCTTGTGTTACACATATACTCCTGAGATTTAACTGTAGTTGAACTGCTTTTGTGATAAAAAAAACAACTAGAAATGTGTCACTCTTTAGAAAAAAAACTAAGTTTGTTTTGTCATATCTGACTGCTCATAACACGCGTAACTCGGAAACAGCGGCAGATTTTATCAACGAAGAATCCAACAGTGACAAAAGGGATAAAGGCAAGAATGTCTTGTTAAATTAAACTAGTGGACTCCAGGTAAACAACCATTGAATTAAACAGATACAACAGTCAGCTTGTTTCCAAAGATAGTCGCCAACTCATTCTAAGTTGAGATTGGCTTGATACAATTTATTACATGTAACATATATGGGTGGTAGCTGTTCAGATGTATATATGTATTACACGAACTTTTTTGATCTCTTAATATATTATAAATTACTTCTAAGTCACTATCGTTTCCGGTAACAGAGATCAATTCTGTGCGTAAAGAAGTTCGATTCTGTTTTGTTATCGGTACAATCCTATGAAAAACAAATATTTTTAGCAGTGAAAGCGTTTTCAACATTGTCATTTTAAGGTTGGACATACTGTAGAAAATTTCAGTTTGCATATCTTATAGAAAGGGGAGCTACAGCTCCGAGGAAAAGCCAAGCCATCATATGCTAACTAAATGAAGCTCAGGAACAGTGGACTTCATGAGTGCATATAGAATAAACTGATATTTATTCTAACACACAAATAATATTACAGAAAATGTTGTAAATATAGTTTCATGTCATCATACCAACTGAGGTAACAACTGAACTGCCCAAATATTGTAGTAACGAAGATGAGGGTTCAGCGTTCATATAAAAAAGAAGCACATAGTTTTCTCATGTTTGTGTTGAATTAGTAACATTTCATGGTAAAGTTTTTCCAAACAGAAACACATTCTCACTAACTATATACGATATATTTTAAATGCACGGAAGAATGTTAGCACTAGTTTTCATTATGAATACAAATACCACTCATTATGGAATTGGAGCAATGCAGTCACATATTTAAGATAATGTAAAGTATGTAACTGTTTAGTGTAGTCATACATTTACCACTACCGATTGCCATTACTGTACACAAAGAAAGAGATTTTTATACTATTTGTCAACCATTTCTGCTATTATTTGAATATAAGAGAGAATCATTAAAGTACCTTTAAAGCTAGAAAATGAGAAGGAATGGTTTTGTATTTGGATCACAACTGTAAGAGTACAATTACGCTCAACATCATTCTGGATAGTAATAGAGGAATCCAGATAAATACGAAGGCATTAAAATACCACTAATGGATGGACACTATGAGAAATGACATTTAAGAGTATAAGGAGGCAATTATAGGATCGAAATGTTGTTGGAGCACTTCTTATTGTAGAACATAGTGAAGTGTAATTATCACAGAGCTATGAATATAGTACAGATGTGCGTAGTCTTCGGCAATTACTTAATTAGTTAAAACTGTCAGATGATTCTTACATTTTAAAGAATAAAATTATTCAAGCCTTACATAAATGAAGGGCAAGAAACTCAGTACAGTGTCATACTCTAAAGCAAACCTGCAGAATTGGCACTTCTGGACAATCGCTAAGATAGTGTTGACGTAGAAAAGACTCTGTACCGTGTGTTTGTGTATTGCTTAGAGATAAAGCTTATAATGACAGGGCACTTCAAACAAAACTTTGTACTACTTTCTCTGTACAAGATAGATAAAGATATTTCTGAATTTTTTTCAGTGTCTGAAAAAGATAATTGGTATCATTGGTCATTTTTAAGATTGAATCAACAATTGAGCACAGACCTTTGTTGATAATTTGTCAGTTCGCAACATATATCATGTTAGATCACCTAAATCAGTCCATATTAAAGAGTAAGTGTTAACAGTATTTGCAGAGTTTGGTTGAGTACTAAATGTAAGGAAAATGAACACTCCATCATACCCTACACATTCTGATGGTCTGAATGAATGGACCATATAAACTGCTAAGTGAATGTTTACAGAGTCTGTAAATTTGGATTGAAAAGGTTGGTATGAACACCTGCTATTTACAATGACAACATACAGTGCAACAGAACAACAGTCTACACTCTATTCTTAGACATTGTCAGTGTAATGACCCAGGACAGGTGTTGCCACGGTGTCCATTGGTATACGTGAAGTTAAAGGGCACATTAATTGAAGTGCATAAAAAGAGGTTTAATATAATGAATAAAGATAGTGAATTTCAAAAGTGAGGATGTAATAAAACACTGATGGAATACCATTCGTAACATACGTCACTATAGCACCAACATTTCCAAAGCATTCGGTATCTATGAGCATTTTCGACCCAATAACATCGTTAATTTCATATTACAAAACGTACTGTTATGTTCGAAACTATTCCTATAAATAAAACTTCTATAAAAATGCGTTTCTAATGATTCAGAACAACAACAACATTTGTGTTCTTTATTCGTTGATTGATTGCTAAGCAGGCTGTTTTACCTTAGTGTACTCTTCAGTAATGCTGTGAGTAACTGCAATAAATATACACTAACTGAAATCATATTGTGAAATAACACTATGTAACACAAATTTTTGTTTTTGGATATTATGTGTTATTTCTTAGTTGCGTATGTTGTAAAAGTACAGAAAATCGCTATTATTTTTTTCAAACTGCTTTTGTGACCTGGATAATGTAATTTAGAAATTAACTTACTTTCTATGTAAGAACGGGCAAATTTGCACATTGTCATTTATATAAGGTCTGAATAAAACAACATATGAATCAAGATTTACATGTATTTATACTAAAGTTATACAAAAACGAACTAAAATGTTCAGAAGTAGTAGTTTTTTTTATATTTGCTACTGTAATGTAAATCCCTTTGACGTATCAGCCCCTAAATATAATGTCCCATCGTATTTTCGTTTTACGTTCTCAGATCACAAAAGCAAAGTTTGAAGAGAAAAATAGATCTTTTCCATTTACTTTAGGGATAAGCCACTGGGAAATAACACTTTCTGCCAGGAACAAGAAAAAGTAAAAATTTTGTCACATAATGTAATTTCTACAGTCCTATTCGCAACCTAATAGACGCCTGCTTAATCAAAAGAAAGCAGGCCAGAAAATAATTGACTGTTATGTCTGATACTGTAGAAGTGTTGATCTTTTTTCTTGGTAACGAAAAATGAAATTCGAGGAACACGGTTTTCCTCCCTACTCTGATCATCAGAAAGGTGACAGAATGCAGGTTACAAGAAGCTGAACGAATAAATTTATATGTTGATGTCTTGGCCCGCCTGACTTTACCGGAAATACAAAGCTCACGCGAGAGTCAATCATTTTCACCCCATTAAGAATTTCATCAGTTAATGTAACCTCATTATAATAACTTAATCGTTTACATCAATAATGTGTGTAGTAACTGTAAGAACGTTGCGTTATTAAGGCAAAAATTTATTGAAAAGTCTTTTAATAAAATCATGTAACATGAAAATAGAAGAAAAATATAAAAGACTCAAACATCAAAATATATAATGTTTGAAAATGATTTCTCTTAAAAATAGTATTATTAACGAATGTTTAAAAACGAAATTTTAATGTGTTTTTAACTAATGCGCATTTAAAAATGTGTTAAATATGTTACACGAAAGTCTAAGGAATTATTTCATTGTCTGCAGTAATATGAATGATACTTAGGATGCTTTAAAAATAAGTAATTTTGTTCAAAACATATTCAGTAAAAGTACAACGTAAAACTAATTGTTTAAGTGCAAACAGAAGATTGACATACTTTTGTCTTCTAATGTATGGAATATGAATTAGTAATTTGTTGTTAAGCACAGAGCTTACAACTATTTTTATTGTATTTTCCGTGAGTATCGAAAACCCAGTTGCTAATTTTAAAAGCCTTAAGATCTACTATGAGCCATGTAAAGCGTGACATACATATATAGTTATGACTTCTTATAATAGAGATAATTTAATTCTTCATCAAACAGCAGAAGAAGATAAAACACGTATTCATATCAATTTTGTCTAATTGCTTTTTATATGGTGATATGGTACCTTATGTAATACACGCTAGACTCTGTTTAGCACGTTCAATAAATAGTTCTACCGTTTGTCTATTTGCATCAAGGATAAAAGTGTTTCTTGATTACAAAGTAGCGGAAAATCGATGTTATCCTGTCTTATCATAAGATATTTTTCTTAATGTACTTTGTGGTTGGGGCTGTATACGGGTCAACAGTTAGAGTATGCCGAAATCTGAATCCCAGGTTCAGTGAATCGTGACCCGTTAGGACAGTGAGTGCGTTATAATAGTGACAGTCAAATTACACTATTCGTATAGAATATCTTACGAGGTGACGGTGGGTGGTGTTGACTAGCTGCTTTCCATTTAATATATTATAAACAGAAAGCGTAAATAGCCTACGAGTACTAAGCAAACAAAATTTTTAACCGCTTTGAAAATTATGAGAACTCTGGAGATGACAAACTCTCACTGCAATCAATATCATTGGAAAAACGAACAAGTTAACGCAATGATTCGGTTGAATGTACTACTCCAGAAAATTTTACGGTTAGAATACGAAAACACTTTATCAGTGTAGAGCTATTTGAGCAATGTATTTTAAATGTTGTAAATTAAATTTGATTATGCAACGATAATAATTACTATTTTTCTTCGCTTCCCAACTTTCCTTACTTGGGAAGTGCAATACTTTATTGAGACGATCGACATAAAAACGACGACTACAGATAGATTATATTTTGAATTTTAACATCGCTAGGTGTTCTTCTTTTTGAAGCAGTGTTGGTGCCAATAATATTTTCGTTTTGTGAACAACTATAATAGATATTTGTGAGTGGCAAGAATAAGCGTCACAAAGTAGTACAATACGAGGTTCAATATATTCCAAAATATTTATAAGAATTCCCATTGTGAACCTGAAAGAGTGGTGAGGTGCCGCTTTGAATTCCACTGATATACGACTAGAGAGCCGTGGTTGAATTTCTAAGAAGAATGTACCAGTCACATTAGTCCCCTCTCTTCTAATACATACACACTACCATTCATTCTTGTCAGAGTCGTTGTGAGTAAATATCTCAAGTGGAAACGAAATTATATTTCGTTTCACTTTCGGTAAAAAAACGGCGATAGCTATTCAAAGTTTCTGAATTAAACCGTATTATTCCTCGAATATGAAGCATACATAGAAACGGATTCAACAGGAATTTATGGAAAATAGGTGCTTTTTTAATAAATAAAATATTAACTCAAGGCTTTAAAATAACTGAGCAACGCGATCACAATCTTGATGGTGTTTAAAAACATAAAGACCATGTAATATGTGTGGTTTATTATTGTGAATTTATTTGAACGGACCGATGATATATGGATAGCTTTCCTGTTAGCGACCCAGCATGGCCAGGAGGTTAAGGCAGTCGACTCGTAATCTGAGGATCGCGAGTTCGAATCCCTTTAACACCAAACATGCTTGTCCTTTCAGCCAGATGGGCATTATACCGTAACGGTAAATTCCACCATTCGTTGGTAAAAGAGTAGCCCAAGAGTTGGCAGTGAGTGGTGATAACTAGCTGCCTTCCCTTCAGTCTTACACTTCTAAATTAGGTCTAGCTACCGCGGATAGTCGTCGTGTAGGTCTGCGCGAAATTCGATAAACAAACAAACAAACAAACTTCGGAATAACAGCAATATTTTACTTTAACTTTACAGTGCAAGTAAACAAAAATGTTTATTTGTTTGCAGTTAAACACGATACTACACAATAAACTATCTGTGCTGTTCCCAACACGAGCATAATGTAAAAAGAAACTGATATTAAACTTTCGGGATGCATAAGTACGTTAGAATAACATTTTTTAGGTAACACAACTGAAATAAGAGGAAGTGCAAATTATTATATAAAAATAAACTAATATTACAATCTTATAGGAATATGTGATAAATAGTAAAACGAGTTTGTTAGGAAAATGGAAAAATATTAGATATCCAGAAAATGAAATTATTGCACACAAAGCAAAGTAAATATAAACTCACACAATAAAATTTTAACCAATTTCTAATTTCAAAATAAATAAGTGTAAAAAAATCTAATTAGAAAATTTGTTTTAGGTAAAGTAAATAACAAACGATAACTTTCAGGTGAGGTCATCAGAAATTAACAATGAAAATCTAATATGCATGAAACAAAACCTAATGACGGTTTGATTATGAAATGTAGAAAACGTCGAAATAATATCCATGTTATTAGCACTTCTCTCCTGCAGTTATAGAAAGTTCCTTCTATTTTAATTTGCGACAGATATAGATCTTGTAATGTGCCAGTAACAGCATGAGCTCTATAAATACAGAAATTTATTTAATGTATATAACATTACTTAAGGTTTCTTTCATATTTTCTCTTGCATGTGCACTAATGAACAATCTGTAAGTTAACGAAGATGGTTTATTTTAAGATAAACAAATATATTTTTGGCGACAAAGATATTATGTAATAAATATACAAGACTATATTTATGAATAGATCTCATTATATTCAGTTAGATCTTTAATACTTTTAAGCGTCCATTTTTCAGAGTGTTTCACTCCAGTTATCGTCGTATGCATTTAGTAAATTCTCTTTCCAGTGCACGTTAAATTTCCATGACAAGAAATGGATACTTAAGATATTTTACAGTTTCTAACATTCTACATATTGATAGCTTTGTGTGTGTGAGTGAAAACTTATGAATATATGTGCTATAAACACAAATATCACATATCCAACTATTTGTTTTTAACTCATAACATCGCCTGCAAAAATCCTCAAAGAAGGTCATGTGCTAAATTGTGTTTTTAACAATATTGTCTTGTTAGCTCATTTGTTTACGTGTAATGAAAGAGGCAAAACTTAAAGGTTAGCGTTTCTGAAGTCCAATGTTTCCGCCGCGATGAAGTTAAATAGGATCTGCACTTTCAGCCTGGTGCATTATAAGAGTTATTTCATTCAGAGTTAAATAAAACCATCCAGTCAGTAGTTGTTGCTGTCTGGCTGCTTTTCCTTGTTAGTTCAGAATTAGTCAGCTATACGTGAATCTAGGATTCTCTAACTAGATAATTTAGCTTTCAAGACCATAAGGTGTTATTCAGATTGAACATGCTTACATTTAACCTAAATTAAAAGTCTAAAAATACCATAATTAAAGAAATAAAAAATAAACTTAACGCTACGATAAATTGTATAATTAAAGTTAAAAATGTGTAACTGCTGTTTACTAGATACAAAATGTAAGCTATTACAAATAAACCAAAATTAAATGTAATTAAGCAAGGTTGGTTAAGTTTATTTCGAATCATTTTAGGTTTCAAATTGTATATTCTCAATATCTGTCGCATTCTGGTTTAAATTATTGCACATAATTATAAAAAGTAAACATCTCCAAATCTACAAGTTACCTTAAGGTGATTTTTTGCAAATAATGCATATTTCAATAGTTAGATGCATATGTATTTAACATCTAATGAGTTCATTATATTTGTCACAATACATTAGTAACAGACTGATAATAGTTTAACATAACATTGTTTGTATAATACTTTGAGAATTTTTATGAATTAGAAGAATATTTATATATATAATAATATTTCAGTCATGCTAGGTTCATTATATAAAACTATAATTAATCATAACCATACTTTGCTATCTTATAAAAGGAACTCATACTACAATAATTGTTGATTTATATACGTTTTCCGATCAGTATTATGTTTGTTGTGTCTCAGCCTACCTGATGAGCTCTGGATTAGCAGTCATTAGCAGTGGATATGACAAATATATTTTGGTTAAAATGCTATTATTTTACGCTTTTCTGATTTCTGAAAACCCCTAAAGGACTAGATTAACAATCAGATGTTAAAAATGTAACAGGTTGAGAATAATATCTTATGACAAATATAATTATTTATAATCGTACTTCTCCAATTTATAGCAACGAGTTCACATCATGACAATTCTTTAACAATTTTTGTTTCTTTAAAAGGTACTCTAAGCTAGTTGTTTCCAAGCGCATTTAAGGTCGTGAACTGAATCTGATGTATATGACATATATCAACCTGAGAGGCACTTAATCCGTATGTGGGTTAAATGGCCAGGTCAAAGATCCTTACAGTTCAAGTTTAATCGTACCTAATTCTCAACTAGTGACCGATGGAGAAGGCAGTCAGCAAGCAGCAACCGTCAATTTAAGGATTTTTTACGATTCATTGAAGCGAAAGACTGAATTGACTTTCGTTTTTAAAACGAGACTGCAGATGAAAGTGACAAGCTCGTTCAGTGCCACATTTTCAAATCGTGATACTGATTTGTAGCTTGACGTGTTATAAACGTACTGTGGTACGAATTTTAGGTTTAAGTGGTCATCTAATGACTTTATCGTGCGATTTTTCCCACCTAACTTCTGTGGTACCCCGATTGAACTTGTTTTATGTTGTCCTTTCATTTAATTTTGGAAAGTATAGAATTACAAGTTCTCGAAAAAACGTTTATGAGCACAAAGTATTCGAGACTTCAAAACACAAATAAGTTTCATGTACAAGGCATATAAAAGAAATAATTCATATTCAAAATGTATATTATTAGATAATAAATAATGAAAACATTACACATTTATGTTGATTTAAATTATTTTTATTTAACAATGACGAATAAAAGGTTGAATATTCCAAAAAGCATGTTTATTCAAGTTCTGTGTAATGATAACCATTAAAAAGAGTAATGGCTTAGGCTTCACTTGATGTTTATTGCGCCGGAGTATGAATCTGTCATCTGTGAGTATTCTATAAGAGTAGCACGTCAAATTACCCGATTAGAGATAGACAAATAAGTGGATGCGCATCCTCCAGCTCTGTGAGCTCGGAACTAGAGACGGCTAATGCAGATAGCCCTTGTAGTGCAACTTTCATAGATATCCGAAACGAACAAACAAAATTAATAGATTGTATAGAGAAAATTTATCATTTTTTACTGATGTGTTATTCGTAATAAAGAATTAATCTGGTCAAACAAATGTATATTACTTCTACTTACACTGGAATCTATTTCCTCAATTTGTTTACGGTTCTTAAACGTATGATTATATTGAATGTTTCTTATATATCTCAATTTTAAGGCGCTGTGATTGTTTTTTTTTGTAGGCCTATTTCACATCATGGAATCAGGACACGACGAAATCATAAACGTGGAAAAGGAAAATGTCTTGGTGTTTATAAACGCTTCCAATTGTGCAACTTAAAGGTAATATCAATTCCAAATTTATCATCAAAGTTATTGATTATGAAGAAAATTTAACTATGCTTTTCTTTCAATAAAGATTAAGACTAAAAGAACCAATATACAAAATATGTATTTAATTAATATTGAGACTAAAATAAATTACACAAACTATACATTTAATAAGGATTGAGACTAAAATAACTAATACAAACGATACACTTAATAAAGATTAGACTAAAATAAATAATACAAACTATACATTTAATAAGAATTGAGACCAAATTAACTAATACAAACTGTACAGTTAATAAAGATTAGACTAAAGTAACTAATACAAACTATACATTTAAATGGCTCGGCATGGCCGAGGGCGTTTAGGCATGCGCTCATAATCTGAGGGTTGCGGGGTCGCATCCGAGTCGCGCAAAACATGCTTGCACTTCCAGCTGTGGGGGCATTATAATGTGACGGTCAATCCCACTTTTCGTTGGTAAAAGAGTAGCCCAAGAGTTGGCGGTGAGTGGTGATGACTAGCTGCTTTCCCTCTAGTCTTGCACTGCTAAATTAGGGACGGCTAGATGCAGTGGGCTAACAACCTACTCACTTAAAACAACTGTTAAAGAAACCGCAGTGAGTGCGGCCCTGTGTTCCTTAAAGAAATTGAGTGGCAAAAAAAAACATTTAATAAGAATTGAGACTAAAATAAATAATATAAACTGTACACTTAATAAAAATTAGACTAAAATGAATAATACAAACTATACATTTAATGTTAAAAATCACACAACTTCTTCGTCGTTAATATTTACGCGATGCTTTGTATCTATGACTTTAATATAGTAACATTAATGGGAAATTTTACTGATTTAAATGGAAAGTCTAATTCAATATGTCGATCACCGGACAGTAAAATATTCTTTTTGTTGTCACTACCGGCAATAGGAAGCTTTAATGTCGTATTTTATCGGCTATAAGCTCTGTACTAGGATCTTGGAGAAGAAAGAAAAGTCAATTTAAAGAGAAATCTATATATTTCGTTTCCTTTCATTCTGTGCTGAGTGTTTTCCAATCCAAATCTCTCTAAACCGACGAAGAGTACTTAGTACTATTTTTGGTTCTGGATGTTTGCCAATATGCAACTGGACAACGACCTAAAATGTGTCGTTAGGTACATGCTACAATAAGATACGTAACTACTAAATTTCTTCTGGTCATGTTCACCGTTTCTTTACGTTACAAAGTAAAGTTTAAGTTCACGTTCTTGGTGTAACAGCAGATTATCGTCATATTCGTCACTGGAGTTTTCTTCATAAGTTCGTGTTTATGTATTAAAACATGTTGCGAATAAAATACTTCCTTCTCAAAAATACGCAAGAATACACGGGAGAGTCAATAGCATTTATTTTTTACTTATAAATAAGTCACAGAACCGTTCCTTAACGGTAACGAAGTTGATAACAAGTAAGAGGTCTTAAAAGGTGAAGCCTAAAAATCGTACATTATGATTTATAGGTTCGTAAAAAAAAGAAAAGTTTTCAAACTGAATGACAAATTATATCCAATAAACATCCACACTCTCAGGGGTATAGACGTCTGGCGCCATAACATTCGTGTTTTGGCTAACAACTATGACACATATACAACCGCCTTACGTCAAGGAAGAGACAAGATCATTCCTCTTTTTCCCACTAATTCAGCAGAGAATAATCTAAGTCTGGTTAAAATCGAAAATGCGTAGCGTTTCATATGTACACACACGTGTTAAAGATGTTCTGGTGTTGTGTACCAACAAATTTAAGCCAAATAAAAAAGCATTTTACGCACATACATATCTTGCAGCAATACTTGCCATCTCCTTCCTTGAAGCTATTTTTTAATATCTGATGTACATCAAATAATTTGTTCATGTTAATAAAACCTGTGACACCTTCTCGAACTTGTTGTGCACTTACTATTTTTAAGGTTTCTGTAATAAAACTGGTGTAGAATGCATTTTGTCATTTTTCTCTCACAAGTTAATTTAAATTGAAGATGTGGTTCACAAAATTTTATATATTTCGGTGCTAAAAGAGGAAAAAAATAATGAAACTACAATGACACTCGATTTAAATACCTCGCTTTGATACTATACAGTACATATTTTGTTTCGTACACACACACGTATATTTATAAATAATTTTTGCAAGAAGAATCAGTATATATGTATATATGTACCACCTTGCAAAACTAAACTAAGATATGACTACTTCTTTGATCTCCTAATATCAAAGAAGTGTTAATGTGATGTTCTTGTAGATAAAGGAAAGTAAATGCTTAGTTTAAATTATTATTTATTGAAAGTCAATAGTCGTAGAAGGTTTGAGTCAATCGAGTGGGTCAGTGAAATACTTACATTACATTTAATTATTTTATTCTGCAATTTTGAAACTATTTCTTTTGACTGAGAGAGTATCCTATAGTATATTCTAATGTTTAAGATTTATGTGGTGAAAATACTTGCATTGGCTTCGTGATGACGAGAAAACCCATTTGTAGAGAAAAATATATTTGTAAAAACGGTTGGTATGAGTTGATAAAAATTTTATGTAGAGGAGCGAACAACGTTGTTCGCTCTCTTAGATAAAAAATTTTCTCAACCCATACCTGCCGTTTTTACATACACTGCTGGCCAAACTCTTAAGGCTAATGAACATAAAGAAAAAATATGCATTTTGCGTTGTTAGACTCAACCGTTTATTTGAGTAGAGCTTCGAAAGATGAAAATAAGAAAAGGGAAAATAAAAATAAAAAAACACTCTTTTAGCATTCAATAGGGAAAATGTGAACACTATTAAAGTAGCTTAAATACTAGCTGGTCAAAAGTATAAGACCATATTAAAACGAAGCGTTAATCGGTAAACACGTAACGAAATTTAATTGATCGTGTTCAAGCATCAGCGTTGTCAACATCTCCCAGTGACATGTTCTGTGTTACTTTGGGTAAAAACATGGCAAAGGTTAAAAAGTTGACAGACTTTGAAAGAGGCAGAATTATACAGCTGTAAAACGAGATCTCTCTCAACGTGCAATTGCTGGTGAGATTGGGCGAAGTAAAATTGCAATTGGAAATTTCTTAAAAGACCCTGAGTGATACGAAACGAAAATTTCAAACGGTCGACCCAAGAAAATTTCGCCCGCGTTGAGCAGAAGGATTCAACGGGTTGTCCAGCAAAACACCAGTCGATCGTTAAAACAGATTAAGACCCTTACGGACGCAGAATGCAGCTCAAGAACAATAAGACGGCATCTACGAAAGAAAGGCCTTAAAAACTGTAAACGTCTTCAAAGGCTACGCCTCCTTCCACACCGCGAAACAACTCGTTAAATTTTGCTGAGAAGCACCAAACATGGGACATAGAAAAGTAAACGAAGGTTTTGTTTTCTGATGAGAAAAAATTAACCTGGATGGTCCAACGTTACTGGCAATAAGGATATCCCACTGGAGACATTTTCTACACGATACAGTGGAGGAGGTTCCATCATGATCTAGGGTGCTTTCTCCTTCTATGAAACAATGAAGTTTCAGGTTATACAGGGGCGTCAAACAGCAGCTGGCTATATTAGCAGGTTTGAGAGAGCATCCTTATTGGCTGAAGGCCCTCGTTTGTGTAAAAATGACTGAATCTTTTAGCAGGACAACGCTGCAATCCACAATGCCCGCAGGACAAAGGACATTTTCATGGCGAATAACGTGATTTTTTTGGACCATCTAGCATGTTCGCTCGAACTTGGGGGTGAATGGCAAGGGGAGTCTATAGAAATGGACGTCAATTCCAAACAAATGCAGATCTTCGTGAAGCCATCTTCACCACTTGGAATAGCATTCCAGCCAGCCTTCTACAAACGCTTATATCGACCATGCCAAAACGAATGTTTGAAGTTATTCGCAATGACGGCCGTGCAACTCACTACTGATACTTCTTGTTGTGCATTTCCTACCCTGTTTAGGACTTCTTTTTGGTATGGTTTTAAACTTTTGACTAGTTTTTTATTTTTATTTTCTTATTTTCATCTTTCGAAGCTCTAGTCAAATAAGCGATTGAGTCTAACAACGTAAAATGCATAATTTTTTTTTACGTTCATTGGCCTTAAGATTTTGGTCAACAGTTTATATATCATGCATTGGCTTGTTTCACTATTTTACTTTTCTAGCTAATCAGAAGCATTACGGCAAATATTTATCAAGTAACGGTGAATATTTTATACTGACCTGTATTTTCTATATTTTACAACACTTATTTATTTAATGTATAATATCAAACACTTAATTTATGTTTTGTGTTACATAAAACACTTTTATTTACTTGTTATGTTTCATCTGAAATATTTACGTTTGAGTCACAAGGGACACTTTTAAATACTTCTTGATTTACGTTTTGTATACTAAATAATATCAAACTTTTAGGAAAATTTACTTATGATTAAGAATAATGTTTAAATGTTCTTGAAATTTATTTAATTTACCACTATTTGGGTGCTTTTTGAGTTATGTTCAAAAACGTATCTCGCATATTTTTAATTTATGTAAACGAGTGTTGTAATACGTTTTTGAGTTAAAGTTTTTATTTTTATATCTAGGTTCATTTAGGTAAATACTGTTACCTAAATGAAGGTAAATCTAATATAGTGTATAAATCGTCTGCTAGTAACTTCTAGGATTTTCTTAACAAAAGGTTTACACTTCTTTCTATAGCCTTGTCATGTTCCACTTGACCACAGGAAGGAACAGTGTGCCATTTTTGATGGGCAAAGCTTCAAGGGAAGGTATTATCGTTGGGCACCTTACATAAAGGGTAAGAATTTTAGTTAGGTAATTCATATTATGTGTATAAATGCTCTATCAAAACAAAAAACACAATGTAACAAGATAGTGGGAAAAGAAAAAAATGAGCAACAAAATGTTATACGCTGCTGACCAAAATCTTAAGGCCAATGAACATAAAGAAATAATGTGCATTTTGGGTTGTTAGACTGAACCACTTATCTAACTAGAGCTTCAAAAAATGAAAATAAGAAAAAGGAAACTAAAAATAAAAATATTTTTTTTTAAGTAAACGTTTCGGGCTGGATTTTGCAAGTACTTAAAATACCGAATGTACACATGAACTACTTAAAATCAAACCATAACAAAGTATACTGACTTACCTCAGTGTTAGGTTTTTTAAAAAGTTGCCGCAAAATATATAGACAAATTAACATGTGCAGTAACCTTTACTCTAATAAAATAAGCCACATTAAAATACTCATAGAAAAAATCAGACTGGCTTACAAGAGGTTTACAGGATAAAATTCAATTTTCTGTAATGATAGAACACTTAAAGGATTACTGAAGATCGAGAAAGTTAGTCAAACAGGAAATTAGCAAAGAAAAACTATGTGGTAGAAGGTTAACTGGAAATGTAAAAATGAATAGCAATGATTTATATAAAATATTAAAGCTAACCAAATGTTAGATTGGGAATAGGGCTTTTGATGGATGACATGGGAAAGCTCATAGCTAACAAATGAAAGATAGGTGGGCTATTAAATTAAATTTTTTCTTCAATTTTTGTTATTGACGATTTAAACAATACTCCTCATCCTTAACAGTCCATAGATGGAAATGAGTTGATCACATTAATTTTGAGTTTGTTTAAAAAGTGTGGAAGTCAAAGATTAGATAAGTGAGTCATTTGCTACTATTTTAAAATAATCCTTGAATAGTGGGCAGATGCCAGAATATTGGATGTTGTCTGATGTTATTCCACTTTTTAAGGAAGATGATCCAAATTATCCTGTTGATTATAAGTCTATTAATTTTACATAACTGGTGGACTTTTTTAAAATTTGATAGAAAATGTTTGTAAAGTAATTTAATGAAGTTTAAACGTTTGTTGGGTAGTTAGTGTGGTTTCAATATGGAAAATGTTGCCTTAATAATTATAATCTTTCATCTTATATTGAGAAAATACACATTAGTTTTGGTGAATTTGAATTTTAAAAAGCATTTGATAAACCACCATATAAACTGATTGATAAAAAGAGTATGTTTTTGTAGATATGGTGGATAGAATAGCTGTTTGGACACAGAATTGGTTAGATGGAAGAAAGTAAAGAATTATTATATTTGAATTTCACTTAACCTGGATTCACGTTACAAGTGCTTCCCGCTAGTCCAGCGGTATGTATCCGGATTTATACCGCTAAAATAAGGGGTTCGATTTCCTCTCCGTGAGCAGATGAAAGGTCTTTCTATTTGGGGGTTGTGCAGTTGATTAGCGACCTACTCACTTAAAAAACAGTCCGTTACTGAAGCTGCATGTGACTGCGGCCCTATGTTCCTTGAGAAATTTAGTAGCACTTTACTTTTTTACAAGTGGGGTAATCAGGGTCTGATACTAGTACCTGATATCTTTTTGTATTATTTGTATCAATGACATGGATTTCTGGAATTTATTAATAGTATTACGGTTTTAGGTGTTACTTGCTCTGAGAAGATTGTTGGTACTTTACACAAGATTTAAATTATTTTGTGAGTTGGACATGTGACTTTTAATTATTATACATGAAACATAATGAATATAGGATATCATAATTTCAAAATTATTTGAATTGATAACGGTAATAACCTTAACAGTGTTAACGAAGAAAGCTTCTTTGGTGTTCTAATTAATAAGTCTCTTGAGCTATCCAAAGAAATATGGTAGTGGCAAGTCAAGTAGCATTTTAGGTTTTATCTACAGAAACAACCAATAAAATATTTATAAGATTATAATTTCATTTTGTATGCCATTGGTTGGAACACATTCAAAATTTTATATTGATTCTCTTATGGCTTACCTTAGAAAATACATTAAATTATTGGTAAAGGTTCAGAAGATTCCAACCTGATATGGAAAGGTTGTCATACGAAGACAGGTTAAGAAATTTATTTATCTTGAAAAAAAAGAAGAATTAGAGGGAATTTGACTGCAATGTTTAACATTGTTAAAGAAATTGGTAGTGTAGAAAATGTGTTTTTTATACTAAATGGAGAGAATGGTATCACTACGAGACACATATAACAGCGTGGGAATTGTATTCAGCTAAGTCGATTTTATTTTTTTAACAGTTGATTGGCTTTTGGAATGCATTGCTTTCAAATGTGATGTAATGCAATTAATTTCAGGAAGTTAAAGGGAAGACTTGGTAAATGTTGAAATGATAAAGATTGTCTTTGAGTGTTTTATTCTCTTTTTAAAGTTTAGTTTAGTGAATGGGATGGCCTAGATTAATGATTACCAACCAGGGGTTCTCGCACCCCTTGGAGGTGCAAGATAGTGTTCCAGGAGGTGCGAGATAACGTTTGTTTTGGCTACCTTCACCTTTATTCTCAAATAAATGATTACTGTAAAGGGTGCGAGAACATATTAATTTTTTTAAGGGTGCGGGGCATAAAAAAGGTTGAAAACCATTGGCCTAGATGAACCAAAAGGTGTCTCATTGCTTTCAGTTCTTTATACGTATCGAATTTATTTATTTGATGTTAATCACAAAGCTAAATAATGGATTACCAGCTGACCCCGATATTTAACGTTGTCGCGCCAAACATGCTCGCCCTCCCAGCCGTGGGGAAATTAAAATGTGACGGTAAATCCCACTATTCGTTGGTAAAAGAGTAGCCCAAAGGTTGGCGGTGGGTGATGATGACTAGCTGCCTTCCTTCTAGTCTTACTTCTGAATTAGGGACGGCTAGCACAGATAGCCCTCGAGTAGCTTTGTGTGAAATTCTAAAACAATTTAACGTTGTAAGCACTCGAACTTACCGTTGCACCGCTGAAGGGGGAAAAGATAGGAAGTATTCAAAACAAAAAAATGTTATTTACTATACTTTGCATACTCAGTATAAAATGTGTTATTCTATTATTCTAGCTTATTTAATAACAAACGCATTTATTGTAACAACCATCTTTTCTAAATTGGAAAATATTATATTAGCTCACGATACAATCAAACTACTGTAAAATAATAAGCTACGGAAAGAAGCACAGATAAAACATTTATTTGAACTTTTTTTAGAAATTTCTGTATTTTGAAATAAAATGTTTTAAGGAATATGCTCAATAAAGGGAAGATTTGTGCAATATTAAAAATTAGAAAACTATTCTGTTATTTTTCAATGAAGCTTACTGAAATATTTTCCATCAATATACCGAATTTTGTAAAAATCCTCAAAATGGGCTGCAGGAAGTTATCAGTTTTTCGTAGTCTTTCATTCTTTAAGGTTTCAAATCAGCGATTTCTTGTTAACTCACACTGTTACTGTTGCTTCCATGAGCCACTATTTTGCTAGCTAATGTAATGCAAAAGTGCATTATAGTAACTTTCCATAGTCTACTGTTATATTAGCTCACATGGCGTCAAAAATGCAATGATATAAGTAACGCCTAAACCACTACTAAATCTTATCTCAGATTGCATAATGAGCAATAGTATTGGTAAAAAAAAACAAAAAAAAACTCGACTGTACTGAATATGGCAAATATAGCGTTGTTGAGATATTAATAAATACTCTTTTTTGCTTTCACAAGTCTTACGGACTGCTACTACTATGTTAGTTAACACAACAAGACACTGAAATTTATTTATGGCCACTATCATCTGGAAGGGTTAGAGATAAATTAGTTATTTAATTTAAGATAGTGATATTTGGTATTATATGAGTACAATACAGTAATTATGGCCTTAAATTGTTGAGGTTTGACTCCCTAGGAAACAAGTTATATTAGGGAAAGTTGACAGATTCATTCAAATGAGACTTTATTATGCTGCTTCTTTAAACCTTCATTTGTGAAAACCGCTTTATATCCAGCATGAAGAGATGATATCTAAAGAACACTGATGTACCTGGATGACTTTTGTCTCATTCTCTTTTTGCTTATCTTTTTATAAATCCTGTAGTCTGTGCAAATAACTATGCCATTCTCATGGGAGTAAGTGACTATACTTATTTATTGAGGCAACACTTGATTATTGCGATATCAGTAAGTATTAGCTATCGAAATATCGTCTACCATTATATAATAGTAGAGCAGTTAAACAATATTAACCCAGTATGTAAACATCAGTACATAATCATTGCTGATGAGACATTATTTAGTTGACTACTTTGAGATGCAAATATTTCCGTGCACAAACATTGTTCTTGTAAAACGTCACCACCTGAAGTTATTTCTATGTTGATGAGTGTTCGGTGTCGTTGTTGTAAATCGTGTGCTTTTACTTCTTTTCAATCTTCTTATCCAGTGAAAGGTCTCTATGATATTTCATTAATTTACAGAAATAGAAAAATGTGAACTCCATTGCAGACCAGTTGGTTATCAGTTTTACGCTCGTCTAGCCAAGACTGTTGAGGATGGAACATCGTGTTCATCTGACACATCGATTGACAAAGTGTGCATCGCTGGACATTGTAAGGTGAGTAGCGAATTACTTCAAGGCCTTAAAAGAATGAGCTCAGTAAAATATTTTGTGAGATCAAAACCTGGATTAGAACGTTGAACTAGCACACATGTTTTAAAAACTGTTCCAGAATAAGTTTAAAAATGTTGCTGAGCTGAATAAAAATAATTAAAGAATTTGGGATGAATAGCATGTTTTGATCATTAAAATAAGTAGAAACCCACAAATTAATCATATATATTTAAAATTAAGAGGATCAGGTATTATAAATATGCTTAAATGAAAAAGTATATTGTGAGAGAAAAATGATCAATGTGGGGAACATTAATGAGATTAATATGCCCTAGTGAAGGTATAAATACTTAGACTTGAACTATTACTGTTATATAAACAAAATGATATCTTTGTCTCTGCTTATATTCCAATACAGAGATAACATCAACTGTTATTTAATACAATTCGTAGTTTCTTAGAGCAATCTATAAAGCGGAAAACGGAGCAACTTGTCATGTCGATCAATTTGATATATGTTTCCATGAAAGGTATAATAAGGCTGTTTATACAAATAAAAGTGTCTGTAAAGTTTTTCAAACTTCATTAATAGGTAATAAAGTAAGGCATATTAATATTTATAAGTTAGAAATATTTATGAAAGATATTTCTATTCTAAAAACATTTAATGTAAGTTATTAAATTAACTTTCGAAACAAACTGGTCAAAAGTTTATGGACGATTGACACGAATAAGCCAAGAAGTAGTAAGTTTTCCTACTATTAAAACCGATTGGAATTAAATAAAGAATTATAAATTGTTTTAAGATAGTTTTAATAGCAGTTAACTACTTATCACCAAAAAATAAGCTCGTTGCTTATTGTTTGTGTACAATGCTTATTGTACATTTCAGAAAAGCGTAGCCTTTTAGACTTACTGAATGTATTTTTAAAACTTAACTGTAAAACATTTCTGACATTGTGTGAGATTGCTTCTTTACATACTTTGATAAAACTCATGTCCTCTATGAAAACTTAAGAACATTTATTCTTTTTCAATGTTTACCCTCATGAATGTGTAATAAAATCGTTTTACTCAAAATATCACAATAAACTATTAGGTAAAACCTATCGAATATTAAGTCTGATAGATAATATGGCCCTCACAAACTGGCAGCCATCCCTAGCAGACAATTCAACTCATCGGTCGTCTTGTAACTTCCCTGACATGAATCATATAATATTTTTTTTTTCTGTTTATAGGTTGATTTATCATTATCGCAACCATTTACACAATTATCAGTAGTCCAAGAGTTTCTAAAGATGACGCATTCGATGGCCTACAAACACTAAGATATGGGTGTCATGGTTTTTACCACAAATCTTTTAGTGAATAACATGTTTACTGACCCACCAAAGAAGCTGTTCAGGGTTTCTTTCTAGCTCACTATGAACGACGATTTTATGTTTCATCTTGCATACCAACTAAAGTATCCGTTGCTTTATTTCCTTAGGTTTATGACTTAAGAGTTATGACACTGTCACCCTGTGTTTGCTGTTGTTTTTCTTTATGCATGCAAAGATTTTTAGACTGAATATGTCCACGTATCATTTGAAAAGAAAGTATAAATGAATTCTTCTTTTTTGTAACGTTTTATAAAGCAGAAATTAGTTTCATGCTTGAAGAGTTTACCTGATCCTTCTTCCTTGCTTTTAATATTTGAGCTCTAAAGTCAATACAATGTATCAAACTGTAATGCCATCCAATACTAAGTGAGTTAAAAAACAAAGAATATTCTACCAATGTTCAAAATAAAAGAAAAGTGAGTAACCTGATATATAATATTTAAACTACTGCGTGTATACAAGGAGAAAGAGAGCCTCATGTGTTAATTTTATTCTAAACATTTTTCTAAAAATAATTGGCTAAACATTTTCAACAGATCATTTAAAAGTAACGTACTTGGCTTTAGTCGTAAACTTTGAAACATCTCAATGAGATGTGATTGTCAGTTCTCACAACAGGTGATTTTAGAAAAAAAGTCTATTTAGTTAATATGTATTTAAAATATGCAACCATACTGTACTTTTCTAAGACAAGTTTAACAACTAGAAAGTGTGACAAATAAGTTGTATGCATCTGTGTATACAAAACAAATAGCTTCAAAGCCCTCAACATTTTAATAGTGAATTTTATTCTACGTGTGTGTTTGTAGGTTTTTCTTATAGCACAACCACATTGCGATATCTGCAGTGTCCACTGAGGGGAACCGAATTCTTGATTTTAGCGTTATAAATCCAAAGACTTACCTCTAACCCGGCGCGGGGGACTTATTTAGAAAAATAAATAACAATAACGTTTTAACGCCGCAGTCATAAACTCCAGCGTTAATAAAACCACTTTTTTGAAAAGTAATTAATTTGCAAATACTTATCATTCAATAAAATGTTCAAATTATTATTAACAGTATATGTTTACTATTGTATTATTCTAACTGTTCCTTAAGCCTACAGAAATAGATTTAAAATAACACATTATTCAGACTAAATTTTATAATAGCTGCGATAATTAAAGAAATAGTAACAGTCAGTCTAATAGTGTACAAGAAAATTCTTAAGTATGTATTTTTTTATTTCTTTAGCTGTTGCTTTACATCTGATATTGTAATTTTGATTGCATATGTGAATGATGCGTATTGAAACTATGGATAATCAAAGTGAACCAGAGCACGTTATAAGAGAAACAAAATTTTGTTTAACGAAATTTAAGATGCAATAACCTTCATGTTGTTTGTTAACTGACTGTATTTGTTGCAAAATCTTTCTTTTTTAATTATGGGCTGGATGTTACCCTGCAGTTAGAGTGCCAAGAATATGAATTTTAGGGTTCACATTTCATCACCGCAAACACTTGCGCTGTTGTTTGAAGAATGATGATAAAATCCCACTACTTTGTCGTACAAAAGTAGTCCAAGCACTAACAATGGTCTCTGTCAACTACTGTCTTTCTTCCATTCTATCAGTGCAAAACTAGGGACAGTTATGGTAAGTAAGCCTTTGTGTAGCTTTGTGTAAAATTCCTAGAAGAAACAAATAAATATTTAATTACTGCACGACAGGTAGTCCACATAGCTTGTCTGAATATTCAAATGGCCAAAGGTCCACGAATGCAGCCAAAAGTAAGGTTATTTTAATAACAAATCTTCCGAATGAGACTAATGTTTCTAGCAAGCTTTACAGAATACGCAGCTTAGAGAAGCTTAATGCAATTTATGATACATATTTTAATGTAATAATGACCAAGTTTCTTGATTATTTGGTTTCTGATAACTTTATACATGTATATTTCAAATGCATCTCAAAATCATTAGTGAAATTATGTTTGTTTATTTTGAATTTCGCGATAAACTATTCGAGAGCTGTTTGTTCCAGCCGTTTCTCATTCTCCAGTGATTGACTAGAGAAAGAGAATATAGTCAACGTCTCCCTCTGCCAACTCAAAGATAACTTGTTCCCAGCGAATAGTTAGTTTGAAAGTCACATCATAATGTTTAGACAGCTGAAACAGAGAACATGCTTGTGGACGGCATACTTAGAATCATGCGCTATAACTACTTGGCCATGATAGGCTGTGAAAAATATGCCTGGTATTTCTGTATCAATGAGAACTAATACAGTAATAATTAACTGGCTGGAATGTATCACACACGTAAGGTATTTTACGCACTTAAGACGTTTGCATTATGTTTTTTACAAACACATAACATTATCTACTAGTAACATGATTTTAGTTGAGAAAAAATCATAAACAGTTACAGATTTTGTTGATTGAAAAAAACAACAACACAAGCAGTTATTACCTTCTGATGAAAACTATAAGCTAACTATACAGATCAGTACACTGAATCGGCAGTTAGATATCTTTTCGTAAATTATATTTTCACCCATAATTCGACAGGGTTCAATCAACTATAGAGGTCTAAAGGTACCAAAGACTCATTTATGATTAGCCAGTAATACATTGTAATTACCATAAGTCTAAATATTAACGTACACTAATACAATTCAGAATTATTATAAATTTAATAGCCAGTAATATAAAAGAGAATAAAACTTACAAGATAAAAAAAAATTTAGTCCTCAAAAATTGCGTAAAAATCACAAAAGTTTGCTTCACAAAGATCTACAATGCTTATCAATATATCAAACCCTGATATACTAATAAAACACAAAACTTTTAGAATAACATAAATAGATCAAACAAAAACGGTGGTAAAAGACAGTTTTAAAATGTTTGACGTTTATATATATATATATTTCAGCCAAAGCTTAAAACATTTTTCTTATAGATATTGTGTAACATTTCTTTGAAAAAAGTCAAGAACATATTAATTTCTTTATTAACTAATATGCTAGATATAAATGTTAAATCGAAACTTGTAACTTTCGTAAACTTTTAAATTTGAATAAATATTTCAGTGATATAAAGACGTCCAGCTTGCAGAAAATAAGCTACTGACAGTATTTCCATGTCTGACCAACAGCGACTCTATTTGCAACTTCTTTAATGTATTTCTTTAAGTAATACATCTGTGCTATTATCGTATGGCCATCAACTACATATTACGTAGTACTAAACACTATTATATGTAAGTCTCCCATTTTAACAGGTTTGTAATTAAAGCGCACATTTCTTAACTTATAATGGTTTTAACTTATTAAGTTTAACGGCAAACCAGTTCTACCATGTCAGATGTTCGGTAAAATCATGATCATGCTCTTTTCTTCATTTCTTAAGAGAAAACAGAGAAAGTCGTGAAGCATAAAGTTTTTATGTGACTAAACGATCTTATCCAAGAAGTAGAGAGTCGTTAAGCACAACACGTCTGTCTGATTTACCAAGTAGAATTCATAGACCTCCTCCTGGCAGTTCTAACCACAGTCGGTATCCTTTTTCGTGAAATGACTCATTCACGTTCTAGGGAGACAGGGAGAGAGCCTTATCTGGTGGTTGGCAACCTACCCATCAGAACGCCCAAGGGGCTGTCTGGTTTTATTTCATCAGTACCGCTTACTGGTACAGCATTGACAACATCAAATGCTTAGAATTTTGCTTTCAGCTTCAACCGGTGTCCATTAAACAATTTAAACGTTACTAAACGAAATATCTGATTAACTCTTGCTCTTTAAATTATTAATAAAACGTGCAAAATAAAAACGTTTCTTCTTAATCATCCAATCTATTTATGCCACATTCATTGATATTTTCAAAGGATAGGCATATTAAAAAAAACTTTCTGTGGCAGGATGTTCTTCAAATGAATCATGTGAGTTTATAGTTGCCCCGGAAACCTAGTAGCTGTTAAACTTATTACGTCAGATTATGTCGACAAAACAAGTACTATAATGTATTGAAAGGTTCCTTTAAGATGCTCTTAGACACATACATCAGATTCGAAACTGGGTCCTCGAGATCATAAACACATAATCTAGCCCACTCTCTCTTAACTATCTTAGGTACGTAAAAAAAAACTTGATAGTTGAAGCAATGTCCACTGAAATAACTAAAACATAGCTTCGAGTTATAAATGCCGGATTTTATTACTGGCATTTTAATAATAGCAACAAATGATAACAAATACATCATACTGTTTGTCGCAATTCCAGTTTCTCCTTTCAAATATTCTCCAGGCTCGGCATGGCTAAAACGTGTTAAGGCGTGCGACTCGTAATCTGAGAGTCACGGATTCGCATCCCCGTCGCGCAAAACATGTTTGCCCTTTCAGCCGTGGGGGCGTAATAATGTTACGGTCAATCCCACTATTCGTTGGTAAAAGAGTAGCTCAAGAGTTGACGTTGGGTAGTGATAACTAGCTGCCTTTCCTCTAGTCTTACACTGCTAAATTAGGGACGACTAGCACAGATAGCCCTCGAGTAGCTTTGGGCGAAATTCAAAAAGCAAACAAACAAATATTCGTAGAAAACGTTTCTTTCTAATCACAAACAAATTTAATTATAAGAGTTAGAGGCAATTCACGTAGAAATTATGTGTTTTTCAAGCCCTAAGGAAACGAAAGGAAATCAAGTGTCACGAATGGGATCACGCCAAAGAAATATTACGTTGCAGTATAATATTAATATCCTATTTCCATAAATATTATATTCACATACTCACGTGGACACACATATTTCTTGTACATAATGTTTGTTTTAGTTTTTCAAGTAATCTATAGGTTGCTACCTCTTTTAAACAATGAAGCAAAGCCATATGTGTAAAAAAGAAACAAAAGTGTTTGAAATGTGTATGATATGGCAAGTACACGTCTTTTTTTTTTTACAGCTTGTGTTCTGTTCCCATATATTAGACCAAGATTCTGCCTTGGTTGTTGTTAGCTAATAATATTTATAATTAAAACTGCTGCAGTAGCTATTGCTCTAAACAAGAAATATTTATCATAAATAATTTTTATATATAATATGTATAGTGTTTTTCTTCTTTACGTGGTTATGATTTCACCAATATCTTTGTTCTTTATTTAATAATATTTATAATTATTTGCGATATAGTAATAATTATCATTTATATCTTTTCCGACTGTACTGATGAACATAACCGTTCATTTGTAGACATCTTTTCACGAAATCACTTGATTTTAATCACAATTCACAGGCTATTTCCCTGGGACTAGGGAATAATCTAACTGATTTTGGAGCTAAGAGCTGAAAGAATAAAGTCGTTGTCTAAAAACATAAAATATTAGTTCCTATGCAAAAAATAAAAAAGAAAGGTACAGACGAACAAACTCACCATTTATAAACGCGCAAAAAGGCCAGCCATGACTAGGTGGTTAGGGCGCTCGACTTATAATCTAAGGATCGGGTTCAAATTTTCATCACACCAAACATGCTAGTCCTTTCAGCCGTGAGGGTGTTAGAATGTGCGGTCAATCCCACTATTCACAAATAAAATAGTTGTTCAAGTGTTGGCGGTAGGTGGTAGGTACTTTCCTTTAGCCTTACACTGATAAATTAGGGATGGCTAATTTAGCAGATAGTCCTCGTGTATCTTTGCTAAGAATTTAAAAACAAACAAATGCCCAGAAACCAAACAATGAAAAGTCAGAAACTTGGTAAGTGATCGCTGTTAATACTGATTTCAAGAATACCTGTGATTCCGTGCGAATAATGATTTCATGATTGAGATGTCTGCATATGTTTACGTACTGTGATGTTCCAAAGGACATCATCTTCAAAACCTTCTGAGACTTGAAATGAATTCTATCTCTTTGGGAGATTTGGTGGGATCATCTCTTAATTCTGTTGTTAAAATAATTTTTTGCACCTAGCTACGTTTCGGTTTTTGAGGTGTTAGTAACGACCATTTTTGATGGTCAAGTATGTAATTGAGTTTGTTCACTTACAGACAGATTACTACAATAAAATGTGTTTTATAGTTGTATCAAAGCTGTCATTTATTGTACAGTATACATTTATTTTTTAAAGCAGCTTAATACAATTCATGATTTTGCACTGTAGAAACGTTATTATGTTCAAATGCTAATTAACTGTATTTTAAAAGCACAGCTTAACTAGCATCATCACCATACAGAATATTTTATGAATGGTCGAGAGTCTGGAATGTTTGAAATCAGAATTATTTACTCATACATAATAATTTCTTGCAGTATACGTATGCTATAACGTTATACTTAACTTCCAACTTCAGTCAGTTGCGAAATTCTTTAAGTACAGATATGAAGCACTTTTAGCTTAAGCCTCAAGTGCGTTTTGAACACTTTATATTAGCTAATAGATGCAATGTTATCAAATTTAATGAAGAGCTATACTTTCTCTAGTTTGGTGTGATTGGTACTTACGTTCGTAATTCATATGAAGGAGTGTTGGAAAGCGTGTTCTGCCGGCAGTTTTCGTTAGTGTAGGCATTCAAAGGTATCTTCTTAGGGGAATGAACAAGTGTGCATTTTTGGACTGAAGATATAAATTAAAGTTCATGTGGTTTTGAGTCAACCTGAAAATTTAACTAAAATCTACGACAAACATTATATTTAATACCAATAACTACTGTTGAGCTTCCCTGTGTACTGTACGTGGAAAATAACAGGTTTCAGAGAATTTTACTTTTGTCAATTCTTTATATTAAGTGCTATAGTGGGCAATAGTATAAATTATACAATGTGATGAAATATGTGGACCAGATTGGTGCTGAAGGTTTTAAAATCAAGTCTAATTTGAGGGATAACAACTGACAACTTCGTATGTATGTCACATACACATATAACAACAGAAATAAATATCAAAAACACGTGCACGAATTGATAAATTAAAACCTCAAAATTCTAATCAATTGATACTGGTTCGTCTCAAACGCTGTTAATTTATTATATGAGTTTGAGATTTTTTGAACTTAGATCAAATGTTCTTCAAATGGATCTAAATACACACTTATGTCTTTATGATTTTATCGATTAATTCATTTAAGAATAATTTGAATGAGAATTAGTGGGTAGCTTTCATCTTCAAAGGCTAACCTTTTTATCAAGTAATGATAAGTTAACAATAATCAAACAAAATACTGAGCTATGTGGTTGTGTTTTTGAAAATACGCTTTAGATTATTCAATCAACCCACATTCAACCATCTATTAAATATATGTTTTGTCAGTTTAAAACATGATAAACTATTTAAATGAATTTTTATTTTATTTTATCATACAAAATCATTACTTCATAAAGTACTGGGTTGTTTGCTTTTGAAAACTAGATGCACTAAGTGGTTAGGTACGTTTCTAAATGCATTGATACATTTTTGGAATATAAAGATTTTGCTTGGAAAAGAATTACGGTTTTTGAATTTATCAAGTATAAACCTAAAATAAATAATCAGGAAAGTGAACAATAATCTAGATATCCGTATGAATAAAGAAGTGGCTAAATTATATTCAAATATACGATAGAAAACTAAGCTGTCAATTATGAAAAGTGAATAACACAAGTACCAGGCTCTGTTAAGTTAAATTTGAGTGTCTGAAATATTTATGTGTTACTCATATAATTAGAAACAAGTTTGCCCTGAGAAATGAAAAATGTAAGTTTTTATTAGTTCAGAATTTCAATGTGATGGAACGAATAATATAATACATCAACACTAATGTAGTAGTTGTATTGTAAATCAGACGAGAAAACTAATAAATTATATCTGATTTTAAAACATATCTGCAGCTGAAAAATTGAATTTATATATGTTGCTCCGATAGTTACATAGACAGGAATGTTTTAGTTAACGGTAGGTCAAAATAACACTTGACATTGCTTTATGTTCGCATGGGTTACATGAAGAACAAGAGGCGTAAAAGCACTCAAGAAGAGGTTTACTTGCCTGCGTATTTATTTTTTCTATTACCAGGCAATGCCAAATCAAACACACCAAACGGGGAATAGCAAGTACTTTAAATATCTAACTTATAAAGTGTGAGCGCTAATGTAACGAGTGTCTAGTCCCGAAATTCAAACATTAGACAAATTATAATCTTATTTAGTAATTCGATTTCTGTAAGGCAAAGAAAATTATTAAATTATCCGATTTTTACTAATAAACATTTTTATATGAAGTTTTTTCTATACCTTGTTATATTGTTGATTTTTGACGAATATCTTTTTCTTATTTTTGTTTTAAACTTTCGTATGACTTAAACAATTTTGAAAATGGATTACTTGCTAAAAGATTTAGTTTGAAATAAAAATATAACAATTAGTATCCTTAGAAAATTTTACAAACATTTTCTCTGTCGTTTCGCGATCACTGATACTATGCAAAATAGTTCTTGACAGCAATTAATGCTATCAGAAATGGTTTAAGAAATACTTCTATTCATTTTACTTTTTGTTTTATGTAATAATTTCGAGAAACAGTGATATTTGAATTTATTTTAGATAATTTATTATATCGTTTTACTTAAGTATTTTGATCGCTGTTGAAATGTGTTAAACAACATTAATATTAACTAAAATATTGTTAACATTTTAAGAAATTTTATTTCTTCTTGTATAATCTACTTCCTGGTGGTTTGTTTCTTTATAACTAAGCACAAAGTTATACAGTGAGCTATCTGTGCTCTGTCCACTACAAGAATCAAAATTACTTTTCTATCGCTCTGTTCAGCGGTAGTCTTGAAAACATGAATCGTTAAAGTTCGGAGACTGATCCCTGGGTTGAGCAGACTACTGATAATTCACTGAAAAGCTTTGCGCTTGAAACAAAACTCTTTAACTAATTTTAAATATTTTTGTCACATTTTGCGTTCTTTTTATTCCCTTATGAAAACATAAGGATATGTTAATCTAATAGTTAACATAATGTTCAATGATAAAAGTATTCCCGAGTCTAAATCATTGTAGTAAAACAGAAACATTTATCGAAAAAATACATAACATCAACAGTTTTAAATTATGCAGCACGAAATCAGTTTTCCAAACCGTATTACTTCATTTAACAAATTCGTAACAGTTACTTTTTATTAATAATCACCACCCAAAAAGAGACCTGCGACAAGTCGTAGGTAAAGTGTGACACTTTGTAACAGATGAGAATTTACGAGCCCAAAAATATGTGGTAAAACTTGTCTAATGTCTTAGGCAACAGAACGCAACATAACCAAGAAAATTATCTGTTTTAAAAATCGACACAGGTCAACTGTACATAAATTGCTTCTACAATATATCTGTATAAGCAGCTGTGAAGTGAATCGGGTATTCATGCTATTTCATGGATTTATATTTCCGGATTTCTGTGAAATCAGACTGTTGAAATGGTAGCTGAAAAACAGTCGTTTTCTTACACTAGGTGGTTTGTGAAAGGTAAGCAGGACAAAATGGTGTGCTTTGGACATGAAAGCGTTACGGCAGAGCCTTTTACAATGGTAACTGCGCTCCAGAGCTATAATCACGTTAAATAATTTCAGATTTAGCACGATAAAATGAGGTGACATGGACTTTAACCACATGATAATACTCCAAAATTGTTTTAGCATAATATATTTAAAATCTATAGAATATTGTATGCAACAGTTACCCATTCACGAAACACAGGCAATATAGAAATTTAACTGTAAACCTTAAGTCTTACTTTAAGAAATAAAAGTACAAACTGTAATAACAGGGGGTGTAACTACAGTTAGAACATGTGAAATTAAAATCACTTTCATTGCAAATGAACTGTACACCTAATGTACAAATAGTTCAACTGGCACGTTTCAAACCAGAGAAAGGCATGATGGGAAGGCAGCTAGTCATTACCACCTACCGCCAACTCTTGGGCTACCCTTTTATTAACGAAAAGTGGGATTGACCGAAACATTATAACGCCACCACGGCTGGGAGGGCGAGCATGTTTGGCGCGACGCGGGCGCAAACCCCCGACCCTCCGATTACAAGTCGCACGCCTTAACACGCTTGGCCATGCCGGCGAAATGCCAAATTGTCGAAACCATATTAATATATTTCTTCGTTAAGACTTAGCGTGTTTGCTTGTCTCCTCGTTACGTATACTTCCTGTGTTAAATTTCAATACACCAAGGTTTTTACCAGTAAATGTTATCTTCGTTTCACTTCTGTGTTCTTTAGTAGTTTTGTAAGAAATATATTGCTCTGTTTCATTTTATGTAGTAACTTTGTCAAGCTGTGTATTTAGGGCCGCATGTTTTCGTCAGTTCCCTATTAGGAAAGCAGCGGCAGTCCAGAAGCCGGGTGTTACTCCACCTCTCCCTCGAGCGAACAACTCGCAGGTCTTAGAGAGAGGAGTCTGTTGAACACATCGCAACCTCTATACCACATTTATCTAAGGCACACACCTGGGAGGGAATACTAGGCTGGTTGACTCCCTTTTCTGCCTTTCGTTTCGTTTTGAAAGGGTACCACTCCTTGTCGTGTCTTTAACCGAAATCATACAAATGGATTTTCTTAGTTTTACTCTGATTGAGAATTGCATTTTTTTTAAACTCGCTATTATGCATGAATCTAACGTTTCCTATTGTGTCCATCAGGCATTATGGTTTCTTGAACGATTTGTTTTCCTTTCTTGGAAGAAACTTAAGCGGATAATATGAAACGCCAGTAACAACAATATAAAAGCTGTCTGGTACTTCCTTTCAACACATACAACTAAGTGCTTACACATATACTATTGAAATAAAAGTGTACGAATTCCATGCAACCTTAGACAAACCCTTGAGAAAGGCGACTGATAGACATTGAAACGTCATGCCCTCTAACAACGTTAGTAAGCGAAATATTTGTTTTACTTGAATGTTGTTTTCATATCTCTTCTTTATCAGTAGAGGATGAAATAACGCATCTATAAACAAAATACTTTCAAAAAATAAAAAGCAACAATAAAATTTATGTTTTTGTAAAGACAAACTTCGTATATTTAAATATAATAATTTATGTTTTTGTAAAGACAAACAGCGTATATTAAAATATAATAATTTCAGGGGAGAAAGAAAGCATCTTATAATTTTTTTTTGTGAAGGCCAATGGTCAAATATATCAGGTATAAACGAGACGTTTTTTTCTCGCTTTGTCTACTTTAAACAAGACAATTTAGATAAAACTTAACAGAACTGCAAAATATCTATAAAATTTTGTTACTAATTATTGCTATGTTATTCTATACTTACGTAACATCGTATTAATGTTATGGTTACACTAGATGGTTTGAACATTCCTTGGCTATGTGTTAATAATTTGTTTCATTCTTGCAAGTTTGTAGTTAAACACCAAACACGGTTTTACTGATTTAAACTTCATCGTCAGATCTTTGTTGGTGAGTATGTTTTAATATAATGAGGAATATTGACCAAGGATTACAACAGCATGTATTTAAAATCGTGCCCCATTGTCTAGAAAGCTTATATTAATATTACATCTTTTCTATTTCGTGACATTCTCTGACAATTTTTTGTTAGCAGGATTAAACTTGGCAGACAGTTTCGGAGTGAGGGAGTATGATTTTGTTCATTTGGAGTAGCCTCCTACTATGGGGTTTGAAACGCACCTTGGAAGATTCAGCTATAGTAGAGGTTTAAGAGTACGTTTACAGAGTCGCAGAATCTGTCACCGGATTTTTCGTTCGAATCTTTTCTTCGGGTTCCAGGAGTGCCTGTTTCGAAGCTGATTTCACACATGCACTCACAAGCTAACAGAACCAGAGTAGTACATGTGCTCAGGTTATAGGAGCGGGTATTTTCTGATGTAACCACAGAAGTAATTAGGAATAATGGAGAATTTTTATCTATACCTTGGAAATTCTTTGAATGATTAAGGGAACTTTAAACCGAAATTGGAAAACTGGTGTTTTCTTAGTAATTTTAGAAATGCACACATTATCACAGCGGTATGTCTGAGGACTTACAACGCTTAAAACCAGGTTTTGATACACTTGGTGGGTAGAGCAGAGATAGCCCATTGTGTAGCTTTGTGCTTAATTCAAAATAACAAGAAGTTTAAAAATTAATTTAATTTTCAAATAGTTAAAGGAACAGGACATTATTTATACCGATTTTAAAGTCTGTGTGTATCTAAGTTTACTGTAATGCAACAGATGCACAATATTTGGGAATATTTTATGAAAAGCAAAATAACCCGTGGGAACTAATAATGACTGGGGTGAAATAAACTTCTTAATACAGTATAAAAAAAACAACTTCAAATGCTATTTTCCAAAATTTAAGTAAAAACATAAAATATATAATCTGATATTTCAACAGCACATTTTACGAGCAAATGTGCTGTATCTGCCATCTAGTGAAAAATAGCAACATTACCCAAAGCAAGGAAGTAATTTTGCTTTCACTAACGAGCAAAATCTTATAAAGATAAGAATTTTGTATTCTTTGTTGTCTCCTATCTATAGTTTTATTTATTTCTTCACTTTGGAATAAAATTATTTTTTACATTAACTAATTATCATTGTGCTTTGACGAAGGACAAGTTTTAATAAATTATATCGGAACTTTTCTGTCTCGGGTTCTGGGAGACTCCAGCTCTTTTCAAAGCAGTAAACTAGAGATACAAAGCGACCATTTGATGTCGTAAAGCTTTTTCTAGTGTTTGTTACTCTTTCATGTCGTTGGCAAAGTGATTTATTATTTGATAGGTTTAGTGAATATATATATATATATATATATTTGTTACCTTTCGTACTTCAGTAAAATAATCTAACAAGCTAAAGGTATGGATGTTTTGAGTCACAAACAACTTGTTACAAGCTCATACAGTTCAAGTATGTTGATGTCTGAATCAAACTTAAACTGAGGAAAGGAAAAACGAAAGAGATTTAAGATTCTTTCTTATCTGGAGAATAATGAAAACAGAGCCACAATTTTGTAGGATATGATGCACGATTATGAATTTCCAGTTGAATGTCGTCCCTTAATACCTTGTCTACAACTAATTACCTGTTATCATTATATACTCACCAGCGTAACGTTCATTTATTTTTGATGCAGAACCCAACATGACCTAGTGATTAGCGTTTCGGGTTTAAGAAAGGAAGGTGAAAGGTTCCATTCCACTACATATTAGTGGACAAGCTCCCCACTTTCAGCTACCCACGCATTCTAGATGTGAGATCCATTCCCAATATTCTGTTAAATGTACCCATGTAGGAGGCAGGATTGCTAACTGTTTGTCTGCACTCTCGATCAGTAGATCTAAAGTTCGAACGACGGCTACCTGATCTTAAAACTTTTGAACTAGCCATTCAAACCATATATAATGTAAAGTGCCGTTTAAGTTGAAAATGCAATAATTTGGCAAATTATTGGATTATTTCACGCCCTTTTTTAGTAGGTTATATTTATTTAATTGTAAAGAAACTAAAGTGTTTTCTGTTTTGAATTTTTATGTGAAGTGATACTAAATAGAGTCGTTTTCAGCAGGATCTCTCTATCATACATTTATTCTGCTGCTACTTGAAACCGACAACCCCTTGTCAAATACATTAAAATACACCCCTTAATTTTTGGACAGTTAAAGAAACCCTAGGATAAAAGAGAAAAAAAGAATCATAGTTAAAAAATCCACTTACCCTAAATCTATATTTTAACTTTAAAAGTTTTCGGAATGTTGAGGAAGCATTGAAAAAGGTATTGATCTAATAATGCAATTTGTAAAACGACTTCTAAACGTAACAGTTATGTTGTAAGAGAAATCACGTGCGCATTATCATAAACACTTTTGTTGTTTAGTTTCATTAAATACTCTACGTCAGTTAGCAAATATTTTTCTTGTTGGCATAAGTTGTCAAGTTTCACACAAGTTTTGGTTGTCATTCAAGTCAATACTGGAAACGTTTTGTACGCTTTACAGACCATAATTCCAAACATAAAGAAATGTGCAAACGTTTAGGAATCTTTGTTAATAAGTTTGTCCACCAATGGGTGAATGGTAAGTTTAGGGATTTACAACACTAATATTTGGGGGCTAGATTACCCCTAGTGAACAAAACGCAGATAGCTTAATGTTCACCTTTCCACTACAACAAAGGAACTAGTTAAGGAGTACAGACTATATAGAAACTCTTAATATAAGTTATGTAAAATAAGTTATAGCGTATAACGAATATGTATTAACTTATTTCATGCATGTAAATCATAAGTGCGTATGCAGTGACAAAACATTTAGCTTTATTTTAGTTACCTGTATTTTGAAATATTTTTTTATCAGGAATGATGAAAGCGATCCTTTCTTAAAGGCGTGGATGACAGTATAAATTTATCATTGGAATAAATTAATGCATTAATATATTAATTTGATAAAATAAGTGTAAATGGAGTTAACAATTAAATATGTAAGCCAATTAGCAATGCTTTGCGCGCGATAGGGAATAAAATCGTCTATTCATCATGACGTCACATTAACTTGTGCAAAAGTTTCAACTCTATTCTTAGATCGTTTGTTATATGAACACAGTTTAATAGTGTTTTAGGAACAAATAGTGGGGATTTTTCTGAATATATTTCGGCATCAGTTTGAATAGGCAACGTTGAAGGTGACAACTGGGCGGGACGGGGAGTCCTCTTCAATAATACTGAAGTAGATTGAAAGGAACTTGTGGAATGTCTTTTTTAGCGTTTGTGTGGTCTAAATTCTCGGTAAAACTGTTCTCATATTTGTTTCCAACTTAATCTTAAAACTAAAGGATTCATTTCGTTTCAATTCAAAAGGACTTTTGAAACGATTTCCTTAATGAACAGAGTAAACTAAAAGATGTTATTATGCTAATAAATCATTGATGGACTGGACAAGATATTAGCCTTAAATTTTCAGTAAACAATACCAGTCTTGAACTTTTTCAAATAAATTTAGTGGTTGTAATGACTTCCATGTTGTACAACAAAATTTGATTATCACATTATATTTTGTGGGGTCATGATAGTTACGAGTATATTTATTGTTTTTAATCATGTATTTATAATATAACGAAAAGTTATAAATATTACTTGTAGTTGTCAAAAGATTCTGTTAATGTCTTGATGACATTAAAAGAAGATTGGTCAGAAGACGAAAGTCTTCACAGCAGACAGTTTGCGTCCATTCTACAAAGTTTCATCATGAAAACTCGGTCTAAACAATCTATCAAAGAATGCTGTTAAGGTCTTGTTAATTACATAAATAGTTATCACAAGACTGTGTTTTCAAATCATTTTTCTATTATCTCATTATTAGAAAAAATGAAAAAGAAAAACTAACTCCTAGTTCATATTTTAATAAAACTCTCATCCTTTGTTTTTGTTACTTAACAGTAATATATGGTATCATTCTGTCTAGTTTTCGTTAATCAAACTTTACCAAAAAAAAGAAAAACAATAATATTAGTTTTCACACATAAGCTAAAAATTAACTGTTTAGGAATAAGCTGCTAACTAATTGTTTTCTTTTAACTTTATAATCGAAGTGAAAATCGTAGGTTGACTTGTAAGTTTATCAGTAATACGTCTTAACAAGTGCATATCATAAAATATATTCGAAAGTTATTAGACTACAAAAGAACTTTTCTTTTTCTTTTTACTTTTTGAGATCGTATGTTTCACCAATCTCCTTCGAAGGGGAACAGGTCGGGGCATGAATGCCATATATTAGGGTATGTACAGCTTGAGGTGAATTAAGTTGAGCATTACCACTTAACTATAGTTCGTAAATGCCTTAGGTAGCTAAGTAATTTTTTAAAAACTTCTCATTTTACTTCGTTTTGCCCCTGTTTTACATTTTTATCACGAGTTACTAAAGATGGAAGATGAAAAGTCATACTGTGCTGGTTAATACCGAATAATGTATCGTACCCAAGTATAAAACTCATTTGACTAAAACTTTTGTTATTATCACCCTTCACGTTTATCCAGAAGTAACTGAATTTCTTTTCGTAACTCCTTATTCAGGTGAAAATATTTCGGTTAACATCGATAATGTTCTCAGTTTACATGCAGTAATATAACACCACCAACCACAAAAATCCTCTAAGCTAAGAAATATTATCAGGTGGATTACTGTTATGTTTTGAAAACCATAGCTTTACTTCTCTTCGTGAATACGTAGTATAACTGAGGAATCGCTACTAGAATGTTGCAAGTTCACATTAGCACATTCAAGTTTTGTTCAGGTGGCTTATGTCTGGTTGTGTCACTGATGTAATTATCACGACAAGAGAAGATAATTTGGTCCTAATTGAGCTATAGTTATTTTTTCAAAGCCACTTTGAAACAACAGCAAAAAAAATTATTTTGTATTTGTAATCAAGTTTCATACAATGCTGAAACTTCTTATTTTATCCATACGCTACACTTCCGGAAATTCCTTCAGAAAACACCCTAAAAGAGCTGTTCATCTCTTCAAGTTGATGGGTTATTTACACATCATCATGCTCTGCCTTTACCATCCATCATTGTTTACACAGGCAGAAGCAATTCAACACCACAGGTCCACTCACGAGTACAGCTGTAACGAAATATGAAACGTTGTTACCATTCTTTTCACGGGCGTACCGCTACAAAAAGCTATACGTATATTAGTATCTCTGAAAGCTGTTTTTCCACCGCCCCTTCACGAGCAACTAAACCACGTGGCTGTTGACCGCCCGCTGTCATCAATAACTGAGGTGTCCAGTGAGTGGCTCACCAGCTTTGTAGAGATGAGTGGCAGTTGTTAACAGTTCGTTGACAGGACACTGATGTTTGTTTGTGCTTGCTATTTTATTAGGGCTTTATTTACAAGAAACGTGTAATAATTCTGACAGTAAAACCTCTGGGGACACAGTAAACATTAACGTTTATACTAGTACTATGTGAAGAAAACAGTTAATTTTTATAGTTCTGTGTGACCAAAATATCTTATAAAATGGTTTTGAGCAAAAATCACGGACAAAAATAAACTTTAATTTAAATTGTCAAACATCAATTGATGCTGCTACTTACAACATTCTCCCTGTTTGAGGCTTAACAAATAACACCATACAATACAATGTTTCGCCATTATTAATGTGGCGTCATCTAATCATAGTTCTTTATAATTATTATTTTTTTACGTATGTAGGATACCTCCATTACTTAGCTCCGAGGCTTTATTTTAAGCCTATTTATATCCTCAAGGATAATAAGTTGATAGTTATAAAAGATTTAAGTACCTTCTTTTAGCGGTACGTCTGTGGACTTACAACGTTAATTACCAGGGTATTATGTAGTTTTGTGCTTAACTTCGAAGAAACAAACAGTCATGTCTACCAATAAATCAATAATACTTCAGCAGTTCTAAATTAATTTGATGTCAGTTGCTCTCGAGAGAAACATATTTTGAGTTTAACATGTAATTTGCATTAGTTCTTGCACTAATATATAGTTTATTATTCCTCAAATTAAACTTATGTAAGTTTAAAATGGTTTGGTGGTTAGAGTGTGCTTACTCTCAATCTCAGGTCGCGGGTTCTAATTCTCCTCAACGATAAACCTCACCATTTCATCCATGGAAGCGTTATAAGATAACAATGAATCTCATTATTCGTTGGTTAAATATATAAAAGTCCAAAAATTGGCGGTCCAAAATAAAAATTTTGGATTTTTATTAGTCCATACTTTTGTAATTTTCTACCATCTATTAGCTCAACAATTCAAATTTTGAGAAAATTTCGTTATCATCAATAAAGTCAGGCTGATACAGATCGAATGTGCAATTCTGATATGTTCAGTATTCTACATTACTTATATATAACTTGATATTTGATACCGCTGTTTACCCAACACTTACATTTATATTTCCGTTGTCCATATTTAACACCAGGTTTAGTTTACTCATGAGAACGTCTTCACCATTCCGTCTCTTTGTACATTTAAAAAATACATCATACGCACATAGATACCCTAAAAGTGGAAAAGCATATAAATCATTAGATGTTCTTCCATTTGTCGATCATCGTGACATTAAATTTTCAAACATTGTCGCCAGATATCACAGGAAGTATGTAAATAATTCGTGTACCTATTTGTTATTATTTTGCACAGTAAGACATATGGATTCTAAGCCTACGCTTTGTGGGCTAGAAGCTGTCAAAGCATTGAAATGCTATAGGTGTAATATTTCTAATAAAATTTTATTAGACTCTCTTTTTACCATGTTCTTCTTAATTTGTCCGTTACGAATTTCAAACCTTTTGGTTTAAAATATTAATGTATGAGTTACGTGTAATGCGAAAAAAACAAAAAACAAACGTATCTCCGCCGTCTAAATGATTTGTATATCAAATCTGAAACTTTTAAGACTATATTTTGTTGTTGTTGTTTTTTAAATAATATGAACAACAGATAATGCAAATAATGAATACGGCGATTTGATCTTATATACCAGATAACTCAATTATATATAGCTAATATAACATTTCAGATCAAATTCCATAACTATTATATTTAATTTTAATTCAGTTAAATTCATTTAATATAAATTTTGTACTTTATTATTCTAACAAAACTTAACGGACTTTAATAAACTTTAAAACTGTCTACAATGCTCACTGAATTTAAAAGCTTGTCTTTAATTATTAAAATTTCCTCCGGTGTGTATTTTCCTTATAGCAAAGCCACATCCGGCTATCTGCTAAGCCCACCGAGGGGAGCCGAACCCCTTGATTTCGGGAGACTTACCGATGTACTAGCGTGGGGTATTTTTTAGGGTTTTAGTCAATTAATATTTAAAATAATATAAAAGTTTATTACTATGCTTTGATTTGTTATTTATTCGGTTATGGTATTTTTAGTTTCGCTTCTATCAGCTATTTTGAAGGCAGGACGTTGAAGAGAAGTCAATTATAAATTTGAATTATCATGGAAAAAATGTATGCGCCGTACATAAGAAAATAATATGATGTCATGTATCAAACTGTAAAGATTGTTTTTGTTGTTCTCGTGTGTCCACGCCTGATATTTTCCTTTGTATCCAAATCTCATTAACCTCTTCCAATTACGGAGCCTCAGTTATACGTATTACTACCGCCCATAGCCTCATTCATGGTTACAGCGTCTACTTAAATGTGTATAAGTGCACATATAGTTGTTCGTACAAAGTCTTGTTGCATCCCATGCTGAAGAAAAGAAACACTTTACAGATGAACAGGTTTATCTAGACTTTTATTTAGAACTTATATATATATATATATTTTAGTGGACGTTTTATCTTCCAGATTGGGAGATTAACTGGCAGACTAGAGTTAATTGTTTTAAAGTATAGGTCGTATATACCGTTGTACACAATTATTTAGTGATTGTGCATTTTTCTTTGAACGAAAACAAAGTATTTCAACGATCACAAATGTTGTTTTTGATTTTTTCGAATAATTTTGTTAGGGCATCTGAAACAACCAAACTTTGATAATACATTATCTAAGTAGGAGAGATTTGACAAGGAAGACACTGATAACTTTTGTTACTGCATTAGTTGTGCAACAAAACAAATAATTAAATAATTAAACGGTCTGACATGGCCAGATGGTTAGGGATTTCGACTCACAATATGTGGGTCGCGGATTCGAATCCCCGTAACACTAAATAGGTGCGCCCTATAAAACGTGAGGGTGTTATAATGGTGCGATAAATCCCACAATTCGTTAGTAAAAAGTAGTCCAAAAGTTGGCGGTGGGTGGTGATGATTAGCTGCCTTCCCTCTAGTCTTACACTCCTAAATTAGGGACAGCTATTGTAGCTTTGCATGAAATTCAGGAACAAACAAATAATTAAATATTACCCAATTTGATTTTAGTTTAGTAAGTAATTATTTTCGTACATCTTAAACTCCAATGTTTCATGTAAATATCAAGAAAAAATTGTATAGTAAAAAAAATTTTTTGAGGCATAAATAAAAGACATTATCAGGTTATTTAGGAGAACTGATATTTTCTGACTTACTGTATGATCTAGGTATTCAAATAAGTTTTTATGTTCTTCGTTGTTTAAAGCATACTGTTTTGAATGATCTTTAATCAGAAGATCTATGATGTAAATTTATTTTTATTAAGCATCACTGATAGTTTTCAAATATTTCACAGTGATTTAAAATATTTCCATATTATTATAAGTTTTTACAACTTCATACACAAATAGAAATATATTAAAAATTTTAATGGGACGCAAGAGAGATTAACCTGATTAATTTGTTTTTGAATTTCGCACAAAGCTACTCATCCCTAATTTAGTAGTGTAAAACTAGAGGGAAGAGAGCCAGTCATCACCATCACCTACCGCTAACTCTTGGGATACGAATAGTGAGATTTACCGTAACATTATAATGTCCCCACGGCTGAAAGGGCGAGCATGTATGGCGCGACGGGGATGCAAACCCGCGCCCCTCAGATGACAAGTCGCACGCCTTAACACGCTTGGCCATGCCGGACCCAACCTGATTAACTAAACGTGTTGATCATGAACATTAATATATTTGCTTTAGAATCTTTATGTTGCAGTGATGGTCCGGGCGTTCAACTCGCAGTATTTGCGTAGTAGATTCGAAACTCGTTTCCGAAGGTGTATGCTCTTTCAGTTGTAGAAATCCAATATTAGTTAGTAAAGAGTAGCCTAAGAGTAGACAGGGGGTGGTATTGACTAAGTGTCTTCTCTATAGTCTGTCGCAGCAGCACTGCGCAGAATTCAACAAACAAACAAACAAACACAGAATAGTTCTTATTGTTTTTAATCTAAACTTAAATTTATTCATTAATTGATACATAATATTTGTGAAATTCGCTAAAACGAAGACAATCTTATTTGTAATTTATCAAATAAAAACATGATAATTTATAGTATACTTTTTGCATGATAACAGCGAACTTATTTAAATTGATATGTTGTTTAATTTCGGAATTTGATGAACAGCTTTGCTCATGCCTAAAACTCTATAAACTACACTATTATTAAGCTAAATTTTAGCCTGAACTAAATAGTTTATTAAAATGTTGAAAAAATCAACTTCCATCCAAGTTTTGTTGAATTCTCCATAAAAGACAAGCTTGAGTTAAAAATTACACCCCTTTATTTAGCAATCTTATAGATATTCTCTTCACGTAGAGATAATAAGTTTTTTTAAAAAGAAAACCATTTAATTTCCCTTTGCTTATTAGCGTCTTTAAAACTGCCTTAGCATTTTTAAACGTATTTTTTTATTTGCTACGTTATGTCTATATTATTTCTACCGTAAATGCACAGTAAAATAGCCCCCTGGAGTGTCTATTATGCAGTATTTTCTAATAACATTACGCCCAAACTGTGTGTAATCTTTCATAGGTCATTGATAAATTACTTAATGTCGCTAGGGTACTGAGACAAGCCCTTGGAATTTTTGTTTATGTTTTATTAAAGTTTGCTGTTAGGAATTTAAGCTAATGCACCGCTAGACAAAAGATCCACGGTGAACAGAAATAAATAAATCATTCTTAATAACCAAGTGAAAGAAATCATCTTAATTTTTTCCTTCTCCTGGAGTGGCAATGGGTAGAAATAAATACAGACTGTTTATTAATAGTTTTTAGCGTTTTGTGTAAAACTTTTCATAAGTTTGATAAATCACAAATAGCATAACGTCTACCTAAATGGAGTTAAATACAATCATTCTCAATCAGTCTTAGAATGTCTCTGTTTTGCACCCTCTCCCCGTAGCTTACAAATAACCACCAATACTTACAATTACAATTTTGAATCGATCCTTGCATTGGTCGTACCATTATAACTATTCAAAGAAAAAGCCGCTATTTTATAGTAAAAAAATGTAGTTTTACTATTACTTTTACAGAAACATGTTTTTCTAAGAAGATGTAAAATTGAAAGAGATTTGATCACAGAAAGACATTTTACCCTTGAACTCTGATCATATTTTGTTTTAACATTAAAATAACAAAAACTGACAGTCTTCAAAACTGTTACAAATGTCAGAATTAATATTTAACCAAGGGCTGATATTTAAAAAACTAACAAGATAACGTTTTTCTAAATGAAACCAACGTTGCAACAGGATGAAACTGCACGTTTGAACCAGAGCAGCACCTGTCCAGCTACTTCGAATATGGTCCTTATCTAGTAAAGGGACTTTCTAATAAATTGGAAAATTGACCTATTGTCGGTAAATGACACCAGAAGCTAGAATTTTTTTTTTTACTAAAATGAAAACAGAATTAAACACTTATTTTACCTTAGTATCTAGTTTTTAAACACGAAAATTAATGATGTTATTTTTTCTTTCTAGGTTAACATCTCGTAAAACCATTGACAATTAATGACAGAAAATAAAAAAATTGCATATTATCTATTCCTCGTCATATCTTATATAACACTCGAAAATACTATTTCTTAACAATTAACTAGATGGCAGCACGGTTACACATTTGCTGAACATTTTAAATTAAGTTGTATTTTTTTTGCTATTCTCTGTTTATGTTAGTTTAATTCTAGTTTTGACGAAGTACTTTTAAGAAAGTTAGTTTTAAGTCAGCATATACAGCGTCGATGGCCCCCTTTCACTGTCTAAAATATTCGTTTTATTTAAGATTTCTCAAATAATTTTTGTGTATTAGGAAAATTTGGCACTGCTCAATTCTAGTAGGTTTTTAAAATCTATTTTTAACTACTACGCGAAAGTTAATGTTTTTAACACGATTTATTAAACAAAATCGCTAACAAAGTTAAAAGGAGGTGACATGCATTGTTTAATGTTGTTCAATATTCCCCCTTGAGAAGACGTTAATTTGGGTACGACTGGTTTTTTTAAGCCTAAGAATTTTCGAGGTTACATAATTAAGCACGTGGATCTCTAGATAAGGCCTATAAAATCGAGATGTGATGAACTACAGTAACAAATAAAATGCAAATCTAGTCAAATTCGGAAGTATGTGTGAAAAATTAGGTGAATACGATGCCATAGAACCTGTAGAAAGAGATAAAATTTACATAACTATAAAACAGGCATTTCGCCGGAAATGTAATTAAAACGCTGAGAAGTCAAAGCTTATCTGTTAATAAGCGAACTGGGGATACCGTAGATTCATTTTGAGCAACATAAATCCTCATACTTACGACTCAGACGCAGAAAGGGAGTAATATAAGTATTGTTTGTTTGTTGTTAAAACGTAAAGATATACAATGGACTATATGTGTTGTGCCTCCTGCGAGTATCAAAGCCGAACTTTGAGCGTTAAAATCCGTCAGACCTTCTACTGTGTCAACGGTGATGAGGTGAGTAGGACAAACCATAAACATCAAATTAAATAATTTGTTTGTTAGTACTTAAGCACAAAACTACAAAATGGGTTATCTGAGGTATACCCACCAGGAGTATCGAAACCTGATTTCTAACGTTGTAAGGCTGCAGGCATACCGCTGTGCCACGGGGAGAGGGAGAGGAGTATAAGTAAAAGAAGCTGAGATCTTTGTTGGATCGTTGGAAATTCGACGAGCTAGTCCTTTATTTAATGGTTAATTTTATTCATTTAGCACATGGTTTTTATCACATAAAATAATACATATTTTTTTGAGTTTAAAACCACATAATAGAGGATCTAATATAGCTTAAAAACACATTTGGGACGTTTTTTACTAATATATAACATCTGAATTATTTAATATATGTATATATATATGATATATCTATATTAATTTTTTAAACCTGAGAACAACATTGTTTAAAGGTACATTAAGTGCGTAAGTTACGGATTAAGCTTCCACAATGGAGGATAATGAACAGGAATTCCGTAAGAAGGAGTCTGTTTATCAATATACCACAGTTCGTGGTTTATTATTTGCAGAAAATAATCAGCTGACTGACAACTTATATTTTGCAAATACTAAAATCCAAACAATTTCTATTAGTTAACTAGGGCTATCTTCTCTTGCTTATGAAAAAAAACAAACTCTATTTATTTTCGCTACATTTTATTACCTTAACTTAGGTCTTAATATTGTACATCACTCTATTATATAGAAACACTATATCGTTTTCTCTACGTTTTTACGTGAACTCAGCCTTTAATATTGTATATTATTCTGTTAATTAAACTTTCGTCATTATATTCTAGAATAACTGTATCTATTTTCGCTATGTTTTACTACTTTAACATACCTTATAATGCTGTACATCATTCTATTAGATAAGCTTTCATCATTAAATATTTAGATGAAATATAGTAATTTCCAGTATTCTTTACTGATATAACACGCTTCTTAATACTTTAATCCCTACATTATTAGAACAACTACATTTATTTCCTTTTCTCTCCAGTGATTTAACTCGGTGTTGTTAACCCTGTACAATATGCTGTTAGTTAGGTCTGATCATTACAGTATACTATTTACTCAAAACGTACATTTGTATAACAGAAGATTAACAGCCTCAGTACGTTTTTGACATATACTTTCAACGTTTGCAAAGTAGCTATATTCATGGTTCACTTGTACAAATTTGTTCCCAATTAATAATCAAGATTACTTGTCTGGTTGCTTACTAGCGTTGATAGCCTCTGAAAAGGGAAAAGAAGAATCTGATACTAGAAGTTCCCTGCCATAAATACAACATTATGAGTGTTAAATCCTGCTTGCGTAGCTTTGGAAGACTAAACACAGGTGGAAATGTTGCATTTAACTGAGTAGAAAAGTTTGTTTGTTTGTTTTGAATTTCGCACAAAGTTACACGAGAGCTATCTGTGCTAGCCGTCTCTAATTTAGCAGTGTAAGACCAGAGGGAAAGCAGCTAGTTATCACCACTCACCGCCAACTCTTGGGCTACTCTTTTACCAACAAATTGTGGGATTGACCATCACATTTATAACACCCCCCACGGCTGAAAGGGCGAGCGTGTTTGGTGCGACGTGGATTCGAACCCGCAACCCTCAGATTACGAGTCGAACGCCTTAACCCACCTGGCCATGCCGGCCCAAGTGGGAGAGAAAACGGAGTCAACAGCGGTGAGTGTAGGTAATATGCTAATTTTATGTCAAAGAAAAAAAAGAAAGTTTGTTGGCCAGACATACACCTGTTGGACATCATACCTAATACGTAAACGGACTGCACTCACGTCAACCATATGAAAGGCTAATGCTGGTTCGTGGTACGAAAAAACACTGCAGTAGACACCTACTTTTTCAGTAGCTATATTAACTTTTGTATACCTCATTATTTCGTGGATTAAATAATCTTAGAAAGCAATTGCAGGACTCGGTATACAAACCGATATTAGTTGCAAAAACTGACAAAACAATTTTCATATTATTTTAGCCATTCTGGAAAAACAAATTAGTCACGTCATGTTGTTACGTTTGTTTTGTTTTTGTTTTTTGGCGTTAAATATCACACAGAAAACTATTTTGAATATAATATATTTTAAGATAATAGCTTAGCGTATATTAAACATGAGAGAGCGAAATCGTAAATTGTTTTATAAGAATAAAAGAAAATTGTAAAGAGAAAAATAAAAAAGACAAGAATAAACAAATAAATTTACAAATGGACTGTTTGTGTTTTTCCACAGCAGGTATCGAAACTCGATTTTGAAGATTAAAAATTTTTAGACTTATCACTAAATCATTGCGAAGCAGAACTGGGTGTTGTGTATTTTATTATATTTCTAACAAAAGTTAATTATGTGTATTTGAAGCTAAAGATTTTTCTAATAGGACTGGAACTTGTAAGATGTAACGCAATCTTGTAACAAGTTCTTTTGATGGACAACCGGTCATATATAGCAAAACACCACTGGTTTACGAATTTACTTTTGTTTTTTAGTTTATATAAGAGCGACTACAACTCATGTAGTTCTCAGTAATGTTCGTGAACGATTTCTGAAGAAACGTAGTCGATGATTAATCAACTCCTCACGCGTTGCGTTGTACATTTCATTAGAATAAGTAAACAGAAAAGGACAGTGTTAAGTGTGCTTTCCATTCCAGTGTATCAAATTTACTGACCGAAGATTTCTAAAATTCCATTTATTAATTTTGCTACTCATCATAATTTAAAATGGACAAACATATATATACATTTATTTTTATTAAAATCCTCAAATGCAAAACTAGAACACCATTGAAGGGACATTTGGTCTTGTTAAGCATTTTTAATGTGTCGAAAATGGTGATTAGTGTCATTTTTTATAAAAGGAAATAAAGTTATTTGTACATGTTTTTAAAATTATTTTTCTGTTTTGGTCATTTGTAAAAGCAAAAATTTGAAAAACAAAACAGGTCATTGAAATTTAAGATCATCGACTATTTTGCATACCAGCCTATTTTAAGTAATTCAGTTGCCCAACGTTGCCTGTATGTCCAGTGTTTTTTTTGTCTATAAAGGATCTAACTAATAGTTCAGAAAGCGATAAATACCCGACTTATATTTTAGATATTATGAAAATGTCTTAACACAAGAGAAGCTATTGTTAGAAAATCAAGCAGTTTTTTTTTTGATAGAGTCATTTTGATAAAGACTTTAAGGGAAATATTGTATGGCTTCACTTACACAAAAATTAATTTTTATCTATTGCACTTATGGAAGTAAATTTAAGGTACTTCTGATCACGTATATAATTTATAAAGTAAAATGGTATAGTTTTTTAAGTGAACAAACCGATTCGTGTTTATGTTTATGTTAGCTTTTCTGTTAATGCGTACATAAACGAAAATAGCATCCTCTCAAACAACATGTTTGTCCCTCATTTCTGACTTGTAAAAAATAGTTTAATCTTTAGTCCCCAACAGTATCACATTTCTCCAGTAACAAGAATTAAGCGAATTAAGCATCTTCGTCTACAGAGTCTGGTAACCTGTATTTTGTTTTATAGTATAGTTATGTCAATTTATTTGCTACTTCTAGCATGTCTATATAAAAGATTTAAATACAGTTTATGTGTCCAGCTTGATTGCCTTGATCTTAAACATCCTCTAGTGATCTAATAAACAAACAACTGCTTGAACAAAGTATTTAATCCAACTGAAAGTCACCAAAAGTTACTACGTCCAAAAGATTTCCTCTAATGCCGACACACATTTACAGAACATATGATACATTCATTAACATATATATGACAAATTTTTCTCATAATGCTGCTCTGTTAGTCCTTAATGCAGATGAGCTTATGCCTTTGCTATAAATTACAGTTAGACTGAATAGATACGATTTCTATATCGGTTTACCAGTTCGTCCCCAGTGACATGGTAACTAGTAGTAAAACAAATTTGCACTGTTACCAACAAGTGTTTCTGTTTTATGGTTCTCTAAAATAATTTTAACATTAAATCGTCCGATTTTCAAGAAAATTAACCATGCGTACAAGGAATAGATTTGAATTTAAACCGGAATTATTTGTGAATAGATACAACTCATAGTATGTTTAGTAACTTATTTTGTTTTGTTATATTTATCTTGTTTTGTTTTAATTAATAGTTTTACTATATACTGCACGAGTTTGTTAATAATGTAATTTGCAATATATATCCACGTATATATTAGTTTTTAATGGACTTTAACTGGGATTATACAAAATGTTTCGTACATTTGTGTCGTGCTTTTCAAAGAACAGATAATTAATTAATCATAATGCATGAAGCGAATAATATGTTTCTGTGTGTTGAAAAAGATAGTTTTAAATTTTCTCTTAAAAAAGGTTTAATATATATATTGTATTTTAGAAATTATTCTGCCCATTCTTTAAATTGTTTAGCATATACATATTAAACATAGTTTACATGTATTTATTGTATATCTTTTTACTTAAGAGAACTGTTTTACATTGTTAAATTAGTGTATAGATTTTAGACAAATCTGCGTTTTCTGAAGAGATCTAATCTTGTGAGATATTATTGGAATTATGGCCGAAAATACTGGAAATGATTTTGTCTTATGATACTGCACATTCTCTGCTTGACTAGCACACTAAATTATCAACATTAGACACTGGGTTAATTGTTAGTTATGATCCAGGTAGAAGTTCACTTACTGATGTTGTACTTTCATGGTAACTACTTTTGTTACAAAATTCACCAAAATATTTTTTTTTTACCTATGACAGTTAAACACAAAGGATGAAAACAAATATCAAGAAGCTGTCCTTGATTAAAAATACAAGTATTTTTTATATGAAGGATTCATTGCAGGTTTATCACTAGATAGTGTCAGTTATTTGTATATTGAATCTATACCACGTTTATGTTTTGTTTCTCCTCCATTCAAAGTTTTTTAAGCATTTCGAATTATATATGGTTTCAGATGCGACTATATCATCTTTTATTGAATTATATCACTAAATATGAGTATTTTTTTGTTCTTAGATCGTTGTTTACACATTGAGTTTCAAAACTGAGCTGGTTACAAAATGTATACTTTTTAAAAAGTTCTAATCGTCTATATGTGAAAAATCTGTCAGAATTTAAGTTTCATTCTTCACCACAGTAAAATCGCTCAGTTAATAAGTCCTCGTCTGAAAACCATTCTTTGTGATATTGAAGTTTAAGGAGTTTATTAACTTGTGATTATTTAGACCGTAGTCAAACATTTTAAAATGAAATGCATAAAAGAAATCTGAGCGAAGTAGACCGGCAAAAAACACAGTAAAATTTAGTAATAGGTCTAGTTTTCGTATAGTTCCCAGAAATATTTTTAATCACTATCTCCACTAGCGGATAAGGTCAACTCAGTAGCTTCGTATTTTGGACTCGTACTCAGATTATTGCCGGTTCGAGTATAGCTCTTGTCGTTCTGTTGTACAGGGGTTCGATTCCATTCGATGGGCTCAGCAGATAGCTCGATGTAGCTTTGCTGTCAGAAAACACACACATACGTTCTATTGTGTCCTTGAGAAATACACCTAACTCCAATTGTTTCAGTCTATCCAGTTATGTAAAAGGTACTAGCTGATAGATGGGGGTTGATTTGCGAAGAGCTGTGTTAGGGGGAATGTGTCCTCTTTCTCATCCGATTATGCCACATAAACCAAAAAAAATCAAAATTTAGCACTAGATTCTATGCGCCATTTTAGTATAAAAGGGTTTTTACCTTGACTGTACCAACTGCTATTTGATTTATTACGTTCAATGACGTAACTTCTATAACCTAATCCTTTTTGTTCTATTCATAGTGCAGTTTGAGAAATACGTTGTTTTTCTTTCCAATATTAACCAATTTTATAGTGATTAAAATATTTTCTGAAACATTAATTGACAAACCAATAGCTTTTGTTTCTTTCTTTGTTTTGAATTTCGCGCAAAGCTACACGAGGGCTATCTGAGCTAGCTGTCTTTAATTTAGCAGTGTAAGCAGGGAAAGCAGTGAGTCATCACCATTCACGACCAACTCTTGGGCTACTCTTTTACCAACGATTGATCGTAATATAATTACGCCCCTATGGCTAAAAGGGCAAGCATGTTTGGTGCGACCGGGATTCGAACCTGCGACCGTCAGGTTCCAAGTCAAACGTCTTAACCCATCTGGCCATGTCGGGCCATAAACCAATACCTTTTCCATGATAAAAATGAATACCTTGCTCAGTTTGTTAATTTGCTGACATCATTTCGTGTTCTAGTTTCAGGAACGGAAGCCCAAGAACCTTTCATAGCTCAGAAATATAAAGTAACTTTAAAATGGTAAAAGATGCTACCTTGAAGTATGCATTTGTCGTTTTAAGTATGATTTTATTACAGCTGTTCTCACACCTGTGCTTTAAAATCCATAAAAGTTAAACAAAAAGGCTGCCTCTGTGGTAAACATAATTGTTGTCTCTTATTCCGTTATTACATGCCACATTTTATACTGTAGTATGAAATCAGAAAGCAGGTGTCGCTTAACCTTCGCCATCACATATCTATTCCTCATCATTCCTTTAGAAACATGGTAAGTGGAATTGATATCGCATTGTAGAAATGATGTGTTATTACATTATATATGTTGTTTATGTTTTAATCACCATATATACTGTGGAAATCTTAAAACAGCCTAATCTCTGTATGCTTAAATGATATAGATAAAAGTTATTTATTTTTTCAGTTTCCGTTTTAGTTGAGGTTTACCCTTCATTTTATATTTTTACAAAAAAACAACAAAAGAGACTGTTTTACTGATAAAATTCAGATAAATAGACATGTTAAATATTAATGATACATTAATGCTTCGTGCCCTTAAAATGAACAAATTATTCACGCCACATTGGTTTCTTGTTTGAAAACTCCTTACATAAAAGGAAAAGACCTTAAGTTGATAAAATGAAAAACAAAATCAATTTTCTAATCTTTCACTTATTCTCTTGTTTTTTCTTCACTTGATATTTCTGATTTGTTTATTATCTCAACATTGAACTACGATTTTTCTTAAGATGTTTGGCACTTCACATCTAATTCCACTTTCGTATTTACTCCTATAACCTATAACCTCATTTTAAAAGTCCTAAACGAGCCGTTTTTATATATATAATATAAAATTTTGTTGTCATATTTGGACCAATCAAATTTTTTGAAATAACTCACTTAACCTTCTAAAAGTTTTGTGTAAAACAAAAGTGGGCGTGAGAGTAAATCGTGTAAAATATAAACAGTTCTTGTCGAACGTTTTGGCATTACACAATGGTTAAACACGTTTAATGCGAGCTAATAAAACTTATGCTTAGAACTATTTGAATAACTTTGGTGTTCAAGAGAATTATACCAATTTTATGACATTGTTAGTTTGGGTGGTTTTCTTTTCTTGACAGTTCCCTTGATGAGCAGCAACTAAACTCTAATAGTATTAAAGAGAGCAGTAGTAGGCTGGCCACACAAGTAGAATCTACAACTCAAAGTTAAATCTGAGTCTAAGCTCATTAAATATTACGCTTATCATGAATCTCAACTATAGATGTGGGAGTCGTGTAGTTTTATTTTGTCAGGTTAATATATGCAACACTTACGTTTGTTAACCAATATGGTTTGGTGATTTCTACTCTGTAACAAAAAGAGACTGCGTCCATATATTTTACCTAAAAGTGTGGATGTCTCAGATGGTAATCAACTCCATTCATTGATTTAATATGGTATTTTTTTTTAAAAAAGCAATGTATGTACATTCTTTCTGAACTGAGAAGTTGTTATACGAATTTAATATTATACCTATCTGCTTAGTTTTTAATAATTGTTAATACAAATGATTTGAGCTGTAATACAAATAATGTCATGAATATTAATTAATAGCTTTACACGTTAACCCGTATGCAGTTGTCGGTTACGTATCTTGTTTATATACAGTTTATTTTGAAATATTTAGTTTTCGGGTAAGAATAAGCTTTGTTTGTATACCTGATGGAATTATATACCTGGAAGCTTGTCATGGCCTAGCAGATAGGTCGTTGAACTAATAATATGAGAGTCATAGTTTAAAATCTCCGTCACACCGAAAAATCTCACATTTTCATCCTAACATTGTCATAATGTGATGCTAAATCCCACTATTCTTCGGTAAAAGAGCAGCCTAAGAGTTGGTGATTGGTTGTGTTGACTAGTAACTCTCCACCTAGTATATCTCAACTAAATTATATACAAGACTGCTATACAGATATTTCCCCGTTTATATGGTTTATTTTGAATTTCGCACAAAGCTACACGTTTATTTTCTATAACCAAGATGGCGACTGAAGTATCATCAAGTTAATATTGACAAACGAACTATTACTTCTGACACTCACTGTTTTCAGACATCTGAATATATAACTGTTTTCTATAATTATCAAACGCTAACTAATTGTTTTGTTTGAAAGGTGAATAGTATAACAAAAAAGGCAGTTATTGTTTTAGCTGTTGTACTTATGTTACCTGCAAGATAATTAAAAATACGAACTAATGTTTGTAGCAATATACTAAATGGTATAATATTGATCGCAAGCTTCAATGTTACTCTACTCGGATTTTGTCTTCGTTGTATTTTGCCAGTGATCTGTTAGTCTTGATCTTTGTTTTAACGTTATTTGTAACTAAATCTGAAACCTGACTACGATAGGATATTTTCAAGCTAAATATAAGCACAGCATTTTACATTGATGTATAGGATTTTTTAAAAATTTAAAAAAAGTTCAGTAATCAATGCAATTAAGTGTTCAATGGCCCGCCATGACCAATTGGTTAAGACACTCTCCTCGTAATCTCAAGGTCGCGAGTTCAAGTTCCCGACACACCAAAAATGTTCGCCCTTTCAGCCTTGAGGGCATTATAATGTTATAGTTAATCTCACTATTCGTTGATAAAAGTGTAGCCCAAGAGTTGGCTGTGGGTGGTGATGAGTAGCTGCTTTCCTTCTAGTTTTATACTGCTAAATTAGGAATGACAAGCACAGATAGCCCTCGTGTAGCTTTGAGCAAAATTCGAATCAAACCAAACCAATGCCAACAGAAACAAACATATGTTAATCATTCAAGAATGCTAATAGTGATACAAAGCAATTTCTGAAAGAAACAAAGATAGACTAATGTTGATCCTATGTAAGAATGTTGTCAAAAATATGGTACTTTCAGATTTTTTAGGTAACAGTTTCCACATAGTTGAATACGTGTAGCTAAAGTTATATCGTCTTTGAACAGTACATTTTTATGGTTAACAAAAACACACCTTCAAGTTTCCTAGAAAACGCAGAGAATGGGTATTTTTTTGTTTTGTGCTATTACGTGTTATCTATCGAGTTCATTTTTAAATAAGCATTAGCTCAAAACAATACCTCTATTTATTAATATCCACTCATATGCTTTTAAGTAGAGGAATATACATGAGATTAAGAAAAATTTAGTCCGATAGCGCGACCATGAAAAACATGTGATCCCTGTAAATGAATAAAGTCTATTTCTATGGATTGCATTGCAGCAGTTTTCTGATAATTGACTTTTTAATATGCAGAAGCACTATATACATCAGTTCTTTACGAAATGTGTGTGATCGTGCAGCATTCACAGAAACACTTTTATTTTACACATGTTTATCATGTTAGATATCAAAATATGTACACCAGGTATATATATGTGTGTGTGTGTGTGTGTTTGGCTTTGGAAGCTTTAACTTTAATAATGTTATTAGTTGTCTGTTTAAGTACGTATGTGCAAGACCTTTGATGTTTTTAAGATTTCCCTTTTTCGTCAGAGACATTTTGGCTACGTAGTGTTATTTGTTTAAATAAGATCGACTAGAAGGAGGACAAAACTATGGTATAGAATATGAAAGCTGTAAGTTGATAATTATGCTTCTTTGTCAGCAAAGTAAATTATTGTTCTGATAATAATGATTGTTTGACAGTAGAATAAACACTATTTATGAATAACTGTGACTGATGTGATGTGAGTATGAATAACTGTGACTGATGTGATGTGAGTATGAATAACTGTGATTGATGTGATGTGAATATGAATAACTGTGATTGATGTGATGTGAGTAGGAAGACTATGGTTAGAATCTGAATAATGCCTTTTTATTTCTAAATAACTGAATTACGTAAAACAAGAAACGATAAACCAGTATAGCTTGCCACTTTAATAAAGCATTTCCATTATTTTTATTCGTCATTTTCAATACGTGTATGAGCTTTAATGTTTCTAAGCTTTGTAAAGTGCTGTTTCACTGAAAGTAAAAGGGGTAAGCTTTACTCACAGGTAATTGAAATAATGAATTATAATTTATGTCAAAATGAGTAAGGCTTCTGAAACTTAACATATTTGTAACCTATAAAACATGCCTGTTGCTCATACCTACCAATACTTCCAGGCTAAAAATCAGTATGTGTTTCTTTTTTAAGTTGTGATATGTCTGCTATTATTTCTAGTGGGTGGATTGGATGAATTACACAAACATCTTAGTTTTTATAAATATTTTTTAGCCATCATCTTTTGCTATAAATTACAGAGATAATGGATCCGTGTTTAACATGAAACAGGTTAAAGAGCATCCTTAACTTCTCTTGACGTCTATTGGTGTTTGATTTGAAGACTGGCGCCTGAATAATTTAGTGATGATACTTGGCTCATCTTCCATTCCTTCATCCGTTGTCATTTGAACAAAGTGCGCTAATGAACTTTTGGTTGTTCTTTATTATTGAACTATAATCACCCGTCTTTATTTTGTCTTTGTCTTCTTTCATTACGAGGACAAAAAATTCCTTATTTCTTTTGCCACTTTATTCTGATTGTCTGGTAGCGTTGGTACTTTCTAATGGCTGCATATAACCTGCAACAAATATTTTTCTGAATATGAGAGTTTCTGTACATTCAATTAGGTTTTTTAGTTAGATATCAGAATGAATATTCTGCTGGACATGATAAGTTTAAAAATTAATCATAGCAATCACACACTAGCTGTTTCAAAATGTGTTTTTTATCTTTTAAAAATCTCGTAGTATTTTGCCAATTTGTACATTAAAGCTCCTGAAATATTAATATTCAAATACTTAAATATTACAAAAAATCCACATGTACGAAAAGTTATAATATGTTTATGTGTGCTAAATTTTGATTACTTTAGGTGTGTTAAATGGCATTTACGCTTTTAAAAATAATTATGTTGTTTTTTTTATAGTGGATACTAGATTAATGTTTCAATTTGTAGTTCACGAGACGCTTTTGATTAATTGAGAAATACTGTCTCAGCTTAGTCAGTTTTCCCTGATGGAATATATTCATACATTCAAGTAATAAAGATATGTTCAAATCACAGCTTCAGAAAAATTCCATGTACTTAATCTCATTAGAAGAAAAAAGAATAAACTTAAGAAACTAGGATCGCCCAAAAAGAGACCTGCAACAAGTAACATCACAGATGTGCTAAATAAACAAAGTGCTGTAACGTGTGAGAATCCACAAACATGAAGATCACTGACAAAAGCCGTCCACTTGTTCCCGGTAACAATTTCTAACATATCTAAAATAATCTCCGTCTGGAAAAGCAAAAAAAATAAAAAAATAAATAACGTTAAGGTTGTTTTCACGACATATTCATTCAATTATCGCATATCTCAAGCAGCTGGAGAATGAAGCGGGTATTCATACTATTTTGGTGAAGTCGCTAGACGCTGCGCCTATAAACTTTTGTGCGATTCAAGTGTTGAAACAAACACTGAGAAATCATTGCACTAACACTCTTGATCTTTGTGGAAAGCATACAGGAAGAGGGATATGCAAAGTACACGACAGTCCTACAAAGGAGCCTCTTGCAACAGAAACTATGCTACATGCTTTCAACCAAGAGTACGATCGTCAGATAAAATAGAATCGACGTGCAGACATTGAATGTAATGACATTGTGGGGCTCCTTAATCGTTTTAATATAATGTATTCAATATCCTTATTAAATCTAAGCTGTAAATGTCGGTTTTTTTAAAAAAATCTCGAAAGATGGACGACAACAGTCAGTTTTTGAAATAATATCATTGGTGTTTCATATAGATCTCCACTTTTGAAACATTTCCATAGCAACTATACCCTTAATGACTTTTTACCATTTTGGCTGAGAAAATATTTTCCACGCTGTAATGTGTTAATAATAATATCTAAATTCAAATTTTTAAAGGAAAATCTCTAGTTACTTACAACTATTTGTGCAGGTCTTTTTACAATCATATTTTCCATTTCATAAAATATTTAGAATAACCAGTACAGATGGGATTTATTTGTAGTAGTTTACTTGGTTTGTTTTTGTATGTCTTGTGTCTTTGGATAAGTTTTTATAGTAGTCCTCTGTGTTTTGATGATACTGATTTTTTTTTCCTGCAGTATCAGTGTTTACCTTGTGTCGACATTATTATTTTCTATCACTGCATCATCTTCTTTAGGCTATTATCTCAAAACGCTCCACCCAGTGGCCCAGTGGTATGTCTAGGGGAATGCTAAAACCAGATTTCGATACTTCTGGTTGGCAGAGCACAGGTAGCTCATTATGTTGCTTTCTTTTTAATTTCAAACAAAGAAACGATCTCAAGACTTTAGTATTTGCTAAGAAAAATATGCATGTCTGGATGGATGTATTTTAATAATACGAAAATAAGTTTTATAGAATGCAGCAATTATACCATATGAAACTAAGAAGTGGCGAATATGATAATTCTTGTTACAACATCTGTTGTAACGTAATATTTAAAATACATACCTTTACTGTACGCATGAATAACGTGAGAAGTTGTGGAACTTATAAAGATTATGAAAGTGAAATTTAATCTGTTTGACTTTTTAAATAATTAGTTTTGGTGAAAGTTTCTAAGTGTCACATTTCACATGTTCTAGTGTTTTAGTGACATTTGTTTCTGATAAACCTATTCAAAATATTTTTGGACGCTGCAGAGTGTTATCATCTCAAATATATTATACTTTTACTTTTTTTAGCAATTTAATTATAACTGATTTTAAACAACTAAATTTTGTATTATTTTACAATTTTTAGTAACTATGCAATGGGCTAGTGTATTGCTTCTTAACCTTTTCGGCTTAAAATGCATGTTGTATAATAAGGCTATATCGTGAAACGCGTGGGTTTTAACCTTTTAAGCGTTGTACGTGATTAGAGAAAGTAACAACACTTTAAAACCGCAGGCTTTCTGTTTTACTCATTTTCTTTATCAGCTAACACTATGTTGAGATTCGTTAACTTAAGTAAGTCCAATTACGGAGCTAATTTATAGTCTCAGCTCTTGGTAACTATTTATTTACACCACTATCAAAACATGAGGACGCCATTGAAGCTTAGATTACTTCAAATAGACGAGCATCATCCATGAAAAAATGCTGAAAAATAGTGAGTCAATAATGCGAATTACTGTTCATGGCTAAGATCAAACCTTTATAAAATTTTGACAGAATTTAGAATGTGGGCCTTAATTTTATTAATATTTGTTTGTATTGACAGATGTTAGGCTATTTAGCAACACAAAAGTAAGAAACCTTGTGAATCAATTTATTTTAGATCAGAATACAACTATAAAGCACATGAAAAAGAAAACAGCATTACTGGAAATACATAGTAATTTTCTTTTCAACAGCTATTCTCAAGACTACTCAAACTCTAGTTTTACGTTATGAATCACGATTCTAATCGAGTGTGTGCGTTTAGAGCTACGTGTATTGTCTAAAATAAACTGTCTAATAACTGGGCTTATAGAAGAGTGACCAGCTTAAATAGTAAAGCGCACTAACCTATTACCAAAAAGATGCGAGTGGAATATTTTAAATGCCTCATTCTGCGTAGGGAGAAGTAAGTGTTTGAGGCTTCAGTGCTACTTGATTTGTCTGGTATGAAAGTTTGTTTGTTTGGTATATCACGCAAAACTATACGAGAGCTATCTGCGCTAGCCGTTCCTAATTTAGCATGGTAAGACTAATCATCACAACCCACCGCCAACTCTTGGGGTACTCTTTTACCAATGAAAAGTGGGATTGACCGTCACATTATAATCCCCCTCACAGCTGAAAGGGCGAGCATGTTTGGAGTGGCAAGGACTTGAACCAACAACCCTCAGTCTATGCGTCAAGTGCTCTTAACCATTTGGACATTGAACGAATTGAAATAGACATATTTTTTATTATAGTTTGTAAATTTGAAAAAGGATAAAAGTAATTCAGTAGTTAACGTGATCATACTGTGTATTGCCTCTCTGCACATAGGTGCATTGTAAGAGTGATAGTCAAATGACATAATTAAATAAGATAATGGTAGCCCAAGAATTGGCGGTGGGTATTATTTATTATCTGCTTTCTCTCTACTCTTTAAGTAAAAAATTAGGGACTACTACCCGCAAATAGTCTTTCTCCATCTTTGCACGATTATCCGAAAGAAACAAACAATATCCAATTAAATATTGAAAATATTTCCTGGATAAATAATTACTTAAACTTTATTAATTCCTGAATGTAATTAACAAACGTTGCGAGATAAAAAAACAATAAAATACATCATGCTATATTTATTATAGAATACAAAGATTAAAAACATGTATATTAGGTACAGTATTTTAATGATGTGGCCAAATATTAGCTCACTGTCCAATTTTTGTTGTCTCACATGTCACTCAAATGCCTAGTTAAATTAATGAACAAATTAAATGTATTAACATAACATGACTACATAAAAACAGTGAGACAATTAAGTAAAATAAAGCTTAGTGTGTTTTAAATTATATTTTTGTCAACAATTTTAACCATTCCTTTTTAATGTAGTTATAGCGTGAAGATAATTTTCGTCTTAATGTTTAATACCTATCTTAAATAAGTAGCATTGGAAGATCACAGAAATAATTAACATAGTTTTACAAAATAATATTTACGTAATGGTTAAGCGTTATAACAAATTCGGTAATTTTAAATGTCAAGGAGAATAGGCCCAGCATGGCCAGGTGGTTAAGGCACTCGACTCGTAATCTCAGGGTCACAGGTTCGAATCTTCCTTACATCAAACATGCTCGTTCTTTTAACGTTACGATCAATCCTACTGTAAAATAGTAACCTAAGAGTTGGGAGTGAATGGCAATGACTAGCTGCCTTTCCTAATCTTACACTGCAAAATTAGGAACGGCAAGCGTAGATAACCCTCGTGTAACTTTGTGCGAAATTCAAAACACACAAACAAGGAGAATAATCGCAGAAATAGTTTTGATTTTGGACGCGTTGGGACTCTTAAGGTTTTTTTGTGGTTAAGCAAGTATTGAAACCCAGGTATTAGCATTATAAGCCCTCAGAATTACCGTTGAGCCATTGAGTGGAGGGAAGGGTTGAGCTTTAAGGACTTAATATATATTGCTTTCTGAAATTCCCTTCTGATAAACACTGGTATATGGTTGTCTTCTTGCGTATGGTTTTTCAAACCTTTACCATATGTGTCTTATTTATGTATTTTTTTTTGCAATTCCCATCATATCTTGCGCACTTGTAATGACCTTTTGTTATAGTACACCATCTTCAACTTTTCATAGATTTTACGTGTTTTATTTTTGCACTGCATATACTGCAAGACAAACAGCTCATATGACTTGGGATTGCTTCAGACTTGACCTTTATACATATGTACTTACAAAATTGTGTGTTGGTAAAAAAAAAAATCAACACAAAATCCATTTAAGGTCCTGGTAGGATTAACATATTAAAATACTTAAGATTCAATAGAATACTTCTGCTAGCTTACATCATCCTTCCACGTGTCGTTATGTGGAGAAGATTGTCATACACTAGGATTATATGAAATATGTGCCAGCCCATCACATCTGTACACGTGTCGCGATTTGGATAAATCGAGATAGTTTGTCGCATATGAGGAACTATCTTCCTGTTACACATTTTGAAAGCTTGTCATATCTGCGAAATGTCAACTGTTCATAAACAAGTCCTTTAGAAACTTTAAGTATCTATAATACTTAGTAAAATAACTTGTGCTTTAGCGGCTGTCTTTCTAGTTAAAATTTGTGCTAGTAAACAGAATCAATGTGCTGCTAATTATATATAGCTTGCAAAAATACCACTAAGTCCTACAGCATTACACAAAGTAAAGTATAACGGTACTCTAACTTTTCAGAATGAATTTGTATAAAATAATTATTCATGAGGATGTTTTAAAATATTGCGATCATCAGGTAAACAAAGCATAAGAAAGCAGCTGAACAGTCACGTGAAAGTCAAAGATGTAAAAGACTAGGAACTGTAAACAGAAATATAAAATCTAATAATTAAACTTCTACATCAAAAATATAAAAAAGAAAAAAATGTTAGATTGTCTTAAATTCAACGCTTTAAATGATGTACGTATACAGGTAATATACATATTTTTTAATATCTATAAACAGAAATAACCTTCAATGCATGCTGGAAATTCGTTTTTTTTTACTAACAACTTACATTTCACTACATTGAAAGCAATCGTTAAAGTAGCTTGATACACAAAGGTTCTAAATATAACAAATTATTATTTTAAAATGCTAAACAAAGGGATTAGACAAATTCGTTGTCTTGTAAAATAATGGTTTAACGTTGACTGAACTATGCAGTGTATGTATTTTTTTATGAAAGGATACTCACACGATGTTACGAAATAGTTTAACATACATATATATTTATATTTACTATCTATCGAAATATATTATTAGTACTACATATTACTTCATACGAATATTTATTTGACGAAAAATTTAGTTTTAAGAGTATTTTATGATGGGTCCTTTGCTGGTGCAGCGGTGATTTTACGGATTTACAACGCTAAAATCAGGGGTTCGATTCCCTCGATGGACTCAGCAGATAGCCTGATGTGGCTTTATTATAAGAAAGCACACATATAAACAAAGCAATAATATATAATTATTGCTTTTAATTTATTCTGTTCTAATACAACTATATTGCGTTACCTCTAGTAACTGTAGCATAATGTATGTCACGATTGTATATATACACATTGTTGAGTCATACACCATCTTTGAAAATATTATGTTAATATGCAACTGAAAAAGAGACAAAACACCTCGAACCACTTTTTTTTCTACTTGGAGGATCATTTTTAAAAGCTGAGTTTAGATTGTTTGTTTGTTTGTTTTTGAATTCAGCACAAAGCTACTCGAGGGCTATCTGTGTTAGCCGTCCCTAATTTAACAGTGTAAGGTTAGAGGGAAGGTAGCTAGTCATCACCACCCACCGCCAACTCTTGGGCTACTCTTTTATCAACGAAAAGTGGGATTGACCTTAGCATTATAATGCTCCAACGGCTGAAAGGGCGAGCATGTTTGGCACGACGGGGATGCGAACTCACGACCCTCAGATTACGAGTTGCATGCCTTAACACGCTGAGTTTAGATAAATACAAACATTTTTGTTTCAATTCAAACGTTAGGAGGGATTAAAACTGGAAAGGGGTATACCAAAAATGTTGTTGAACTTCGCTCAAACGATAGACTAGCTGGAAAATATCACCTAACTCTTGGGCTAATCTTTATTAACAAATAGTGTAAATACTATCGCATTATAACTTTACCACCTCCACAGCGACGAAAGTAATCAATTTCGATGATGGGATTCGAACCTACGACCAAAAGATTACGAGTTAAGCGGCCCCTAACCACCCAACCACAACAGGCCAGCAAATATTTGTAACTTATAAAGTAATCTTTATTGCATTGGAAGTAGGAAAATATAGTTTAAAGTCCTAAAACATTTATATGAAAGTTGTGAATAAAAAAAAGGAATATGACCATTTTTACATGTACACGTAATATCTTAATTAAAGTTGTGAAATTTATCTGATTCACCGATCATCCTGTTCTATTATTCTCAGTATCATTTTTAAAAGTACCGTAACCAATGCTGTTGTGTTATATTCAATAAACGAAAAATAAGCAGATAAGCCGATTTGTGCCAAAATCTAGAGAAGCAGGCCAGAGTTCTCATTAGAAGTCCAGAATCACCAAATAGCAATTTTAGAAATTTTAAGCGTTTAGACATGTGAAAAAAACAATTATGTTTTATAAAATGTCAACAACGATGAGTCAGAATAAAAAGTAACAAGACTACAAATGGCTACATTCTTGAAAAGCGACTCTTTTGAGGTTATTCTTTTTTTTTAACCATATTGGTGTCATTATTCCTCCTACCAGTTCCGAACATTTTGTAGACGGAACTAAACTGCTTTGAAGTAAATCAAATGAAAGAGAATATAGAGAAAACAACTAAATTAATATTACTAAACAATACACCTCCTCACTCTTTCTACCTGCCCTTTGTATTACTAACTTTCTTTTAGAAGTTCTGGGCTTCAGCACCTATCCATACTAAAAATTCTTACAGATGCTGTCATAAAAGCGGAGTTCTATGAGAATTGAGGCTAGTCTTGTATCAAAGACTGCCTGGATCTTGTCAAACTCCCTGTAATATTCATCAGTTAACAAGTCGTTAACCACTTGAGTGACGACATAAAACCATTTGCCTAACTTACTCATTTCTTGGCCAAGCAAGAAATTATTATAAAGAAAAGTGCCCTCCGTCGATAGACACTTTGACAGTGATGCTGTTGAATTTTCAAAAGGGTGTCTAGACCATAAAAGAATATCTTGATCACATTGAAAGACCGGCAAGCTTTTATCCTTTTACAACAGCTTTACTAACTTAGCTTTTAGTCGAAATCGTATATCTAGATTGAAACCTGTTATAGTAGTAGTTGTCTTACTACAGATAAGGCGGTTTAGTTTTTTCCTCTCTCTTCTGCGAACCCGTAATTTTAATGGTACTGCTGGCAGCAGTTGATGGCAAAATTTTGACTTGAAAAAGAGCAGAAATATAAGTGGTTAGGTCATCTGTCAGTTGTTCGTAAAATGTTTTTTTTTCTGTATTGTGGTATGAGCTCGTAACAAACAATCAAGCGATTCGAACATTTATAACAATTTCAACAGAAAAACAAGAAAACTTATCTATGAAAAAAGTGATACTGAAAAGCTTTATAAGTCTTTCTTAATGTACGGAAATTCCAATTCTTTAAAGATACGAAAAGTCTAAACGGTTAGCATGTGTGTGTTTTTCTTATAGCAAAACCACATTGGGCTATCTGCTGAGCCCACCGAGGGGAATCGAATCCCTGATTTTAGCATTATAAATCCGTAGATTTATCGCTGTATTAACGAGTGACGAATGGATAGCTAAATAAATGTTCATGGAACATGAACATATATGTTATGTCATGGGAAGTTTAACTTTTTAATGCATAGAAACTCTATATGCCATTAAGTTTTATAGTTGACAGTTACAAAGTGTAAAGAGAGTGACAGGCCAACATAATGTGAAGATATAGCATATAAAGCATACATATGTCACTATATGTTAAAAATGTAATGTTCAAATTACGGGAATAATACTCAAGTTTAAGAATATCGTTTGAATAACTCTTTGTTCTCACATGGATCACTAGAGATATGTTATCTCATACTGTTGTGTATCTGTACTTAAAACTTAATATGCATGCTCATAAAGAAGGGTTATTGACATTGGGTGTGATATTCCACAGAATTCTCACAAAATATAATCTGTAAATTTAGTCGGCCACATGACCAGATTTTCCAGCTGTTGGTCAAGCAATTCTAGTGAGACTTTAGGTAACAACATGAGAAATCCACTTGGGGTAACTGTGACTCTTTCTTTTATAAAAAAATGTTTATAACACAAGCTACAAGATACTTGAAAAAATGTAAGAAAAGCTTTGTGGTCTTGTCAGTTTTTGTACATATTTTGGTGCTTATGAAAACACTTAAGACAATATCTAAATAAGTTTACCATTTTTATCTTTGTACTGTCGCTACAAGAAATACGCGCCCTCTTGTTTCTAATAACCAAGTTAAACCAAAGGATTAAACCTATGTCAAGTAAATAATTGATTATTTACTACTAGTGGCAAATATCGATTGGTATAACACATAACATTTCTTACCCTTTATTGATACACAGTGATATGGACGATGACATACTGGTAATCTAATTCTTTTACAACCCACAAAAAGTGTGTGTTTGTGTGTTTTATTATAACAAATTCACATAAAGGTTATCTACTGAATCTACCAAGGGGAATCGAATCCCTGATTTTAGCGTTGTAAATCCGAAGACTGTACCAGCGAGGGGCAGGTGTATAGAATTTGTATACTTCTCATTAGTTTAAACAGGTTTTACATGAGTAACTTTCCAGTATAAAAAAATAGTAATGAATAAGACATGAGGCAAGTACTTCAGGATACTGTTCCTTTATTCTCTAAAAATGAACTGTACCAGACTGTAGTCACATGTTGATACTTTACATTTTGGTTGGTTGTCATTCTGACCAATGAGAAACTGCTACTCCAGTATAAAACCTACAAAAGTACAGGTAGTCGTATTATTCTGAGTAACAATAGAATAAATCTAATCATGGATCCCACAGTTGAAATACTTCATGACAGACTTATAGAAACATAGTTTTGTTTGGTCAAGAACACTTTATTCAAACCATTATGGCAGAACTCTGAAGATTGTTCATGAAATTGACATTGTTAATAATGAAAGTGGTAGAAATCTAGAAATCTCCAAAATTGCTGTCAAGAATCTTAATGCATATTCTTTATGAAGCAGATGACGGTCGAATATACATGTTGCCAACGGCATTCGTAAATATATAGAAAAAAATTGCATTACAGTTAAATTTTAACATCTACAGTAAAATATGATGGGAGATCAGCTCAATTTTGTAGCTTTTGTTGGTCATCTACAGAAAATCATGACGTCCTGATTGCTGACATGAAAATACATATTCTGATTTGGCATATCACCTTTCTTATGAAACGTAGGAACTCATCTTCGAACAAGATCTTGATTTCACGCGTAAAATAAATATTGTGAAACGATATCTTGGTGATAAAGACATCGAAGACATCTATAGTTTGTCGTGTATAAAGTCTAACTTATATACAGATTAAAGAAATCAAAACATGATCAAACTGTTTGGCTGAACTATGAGAAGCAATACAAGTCATTTTGAGCAATATTACACAATCGTGTGTTGACGACCTATATGCGAACATTAAGAGACAGTATAATTATCTGTGACAGAACACAACCGGCTCGCACAGAAAACACAAGCGGAATACACAAATTATTTACTTTTTATTATACTTTCTGTGATATTTTGTACTATTAATAATTTATATTAATAAATACATGCTTTAGGAATGTTCTAAAATTAAAAATCATACATTATTCAGGAAATCTTAACATAACGATAGCAGCTGAAAATATTTTGCTTCAAAGGTTCTTATTAAGCTTAAAGTAAGCAGATACGTTATTAGCTATGCTGTAATTTTTTGATAGAGCCCCTTACAGAATTAGCAACAGTTTTTACAGAAAATACGTGAGTTTACTCTGTATAGTATAACGTAGTTACAACTTTTATTTTATGTCAAATATACTCAGTAACTGAACTACTGAAATACTAATACTTTAAAATTAAACAGAATCAACACTAAGAAAATGGTTTCGTTAAGTATGATTCAATTTGTTGTTTCAGTAAAATTGTTCCATAGACGCAAGCTGTTATAAAATTGTATTCGTAAGTACGTTTCTTATATACTTATCAGATTTCTAAGTTTTGCTGAATAGACTGTAGAAGTGGGCCCAGCATGGCCAGGTGGTTGAGGCATTCGACTCGTAATCCGCGTGTCACGAGTTCGAATCCCCGTCACATCAAACATGCTTACTCTTTGAGCCATGGGGACGTTATATCGAAGGTTAATCCCACTATTCTTTGGTAAACGAGTAGCCCAAGAATTGGCGGTGAGTGGTGGTAAGTAGTTTAGTCTTACAATGCTAATTAGGGACGGGTAGCGCAGATAGCCTTCGTGTAGCTTTGCGTGAAATTCAAAACTAAACAAACTGTAGGAGAGAAACAATGTTTATTGAAAAAACAAATAATCACACTCCAGGAAAAACGATATCATTTAAAATCAACATTTCGACTTTCGTTCTTCTCATGGGTTACATAGTCACATACAAATACTAACTAATAACAGAAAAGAACGCATTAAGTAATTTAAAATTACTCTAGAAATAATAATGCCGGGTGCTATTGTACTAGTTAAAAATAATTCAAGCGACTTCTTAGTAACAGAAAATAGTAAGCTATCGAATGAAAAAAAAAAACAGACATTATATCAGTTTGTTTTAGGTTTATAAGGTGGAATCTGGACAGACTCTTTGAGTTTACGATTAAGAGTTTAATATTAAAGATGTTTTATCTAATAAACGAAGTTTTGTTAGTTAAAGTGTTCGACAGTAGCCTCTTTAGAATCCAGATTCAATGTGAAATAATAGTTTCTGAAAATTTCATTTACTGGTTTAATCAACGAATTTATCATTACACTGGATACATTTTATTTTATAGAATACAAAATTCGCAGTACGGATGTTATTTGGTTTTCAGTAAGTAAAATAATTCTAAAAAATTATCTTGCTAAAAATAATGGACTAGAATTTTTATATAAGTGTATTCGTTGGTTTTTTTTTCAGTTGTTATTTGCAGTTAACACTGTAACCCTTGAGAAACGGGTAAACCAAAATGTAGCGTTTAAATATAAATATTTTTGATACTGTCATATTTAGCAGTTCTCAAGAGAACTTAGAATATTTTACTACAAAATATTACAGATCACCTGAGCTCTGAAAGTTTTAATTTGGCATACCAAAAGTGCTATATTTAGGCCACGTAAAAGGACGTGATATTATGGGCTCTGAAGTATTAAGAATAGAAGTGAATAAGTATTTTTACATCTCTCCCCCTTAGGACAGTGGCAAGTTTGTAGATCTACAAAGCTAAAATTCGGAGTGCGATCCACCCCTAGATATGAGAGATAGTCCAAGGTGACTTTGCTCCGAAACTAACAAATACTTTCTCCCACGAACATTTTGTCTTTTTTTTAATGCTAAGATTTTTAAGGTTACATGCATTATGGAGAGTCTACATAATACATTGTAGACTATTCAGTCATGTCAATGGTATTAGCTGAAAATTGATGAGAAAGAAAATATGTAATAATTTATAGGTCGTACCAAATACTCCAAAACTTTTAGCTTTCCTATCGTAACTTAGGCTTCCATTTTAAGTGATTTTAAGCAAAACAAACTGAAATAGAATTTAATATTTTAAATTAACAGATCTATAAGTGAAGTTAATATTGAGATGGAAAATATTCATTACCTAGATGTGAGCTCAGGTAATTCGCTAAGACAGATAATCTACCAAAGAATGCTTAAAATATGTATGTGTATGAATTACTCTTCCATGTAATAGTCTAAGTAGGTAGTTTTAGAAAGACTAGTTGGATTAGTCACGGTATGTTGATTTCTAGGATGGTGAGTAAGCCAGAACATTCTCTTGGCCTACTGCTCTAATATTCTATGAACAATTGTGACATGTCAAATAACAATTACCATATCAAATAACATTACCTGAAGGACAGGTAATATGGGGATTACTATGATTCTTTGAAACTGGTGATCATTTTAGCGTGTAAACGCCATTTAAAGTTATATTGAAACCATGTAAAGTGTATCCTTGTTTGAAAACTTGATGTGATTTTTTATGTATCCGAAATATCTTAGGTTAAGTTATGAATTCATCGTTAAACATCATGAAAATATTATTTTTACTAAATATGATTTTTCTCAGAGATCTTGCATAATTTGAATTACATGTTTAGTTGGTCACACGGTTGAAGTTCATGGCTGGTTGCTTCTGCTATGTCAGTATGGGAGTCATGTAGTAATATTAGAAAGCCACTTTAGGTTATAGTCCATCGGTTTACTCAGTTATTTGTAGCTGACTTTTAAGTTATAAAAATATAACGAGATATATACGAAAAGCATTACGATGTAGGCTGTTAGAAGTTTCTGCCAGTGTCAATAAATAGTTCTTGTTCTCTGAAAATATAAGGTTGGTAAAACTATATTTTATATGTATGAATAGCAACTTCATCATCTGTTGAAATTCTGAAACTTAATAATGCTCGAATATAATCTACTTACTATATAAGCCCCCCAGCTGCTCAGCGGTATGTCTATAAACTTACAACGTTAAAAACCGGGTTTCGATACCCGTAGTAGGCAGAGCACAGACAGCCCTTTGTGTAGCTTTGTGCTTAATTCAAAACAACAACAACTACTTACTATATACTCATGGAAAAATAGGCCACTCTCAAATGTCCCTAATATCAAAAATTAAAATATATATGCACATCATTTTTCGGTATAGTTTATCAAAAGTAATAATAAAAACATATGCAGTAGAGTAAGACACATTATTATTAATAACAGAAATGGGAACATCTGTAGTCTAACAGGTAAAACAGATTATTTATTCATAAGACTTGGTTTTATTCGTGAACATTGCTTTCGATAACAGACAAAATATTAATGCAAGTTTTTGACATAACCAACAATTTCTTTTAAATAATTGCACAAAAGTACGTAGTATACAGGAAATTAAATCTTCATTAAATTTCCTTCATATTTTCAACGATGTCATTAATTTTAATAACCGTATTTCTGTGTTTCCATTTATATCATTTACACAAATGTTTTACAAGAGCAAAGTGTCGAAAAAAGCAAAAAGATTATCAACGGATCCTTACGTAAAAGGTGCATATTTAATTTTACTTGGAGTATTTAATACTGTAATGTATTTTTCTTACATAATGCTGGAGTGTAATTGGTTAATACTCTTGTTTTTCCAAATCAATTTTTCAATGTATTTGTATCTTCTAAATTAGGATCAAATAGCGTATTTTTGCTTATATCCAATAAGACGTGCTTATATTCATAGACTTTTGCTTCTTACCGCATAGACATTTTCCTCAGCCTTAACCCATCCTAAGCAGAAGTTTTAAACTTAATTATACTATGTTTTACAATTATTTTATATTATACTACTTTTCTCTATAAAAAATAGTTTTATGAGTCAAGTAGATCTATTAGTAACATTTCGGGCTGCGAATTCAAGGTCCAGCGTTCCTACCATAATGCTCTATACTTTCAGTAGTTGGTGCCTTGCAATAGTAACAGTTAAGTCGTGTTGTTTAGTTCAAAGCCCGAAAAAACTTTTGTGATGCAAGATGCTCAAACTCAAAACTCAAACTAACGTGGCAGGGGTTTAGTTTAGAGAGAGAGAAATCAGAAGAGTTCTCTCTCCAACTGGGGTGTTCAGGAACGTTGTGGTTCCTCTTCGTTCCTTTTCGTGAATTGTTATTAGGAATAAGTGTTTTTTTAATTATTATTTTATTTATTATTATTATTTTTAACTCTTTGGATGGAGGATGTCTCTCTAAATGTTGTCTTGGGTGGAGGCAAAGGCAGCACCGGAAAGAAAGGCCGGGACCTGTCCCGAAAGGAAGAAGTCAAGTAAATGTGAACATGAATACAATTCAAATCAAATCAAACGGCACGATTCAGGGTCTGGCAATAATGCAAGATGCTGCTGACTGGCTGTCTTTATATCTGGACAGTAATTCACCATTTTGAACGACTTCACACGAATCTTAAGGAGCCCTAATGTGGCCATTTAGTCCATGTGTGCATAAATTTCCGTTCAAGTTAAAAGTATCAATAGCCATACCGTTTTTATTAGATGAAAGGAAGCCTTATTTAATCTAAAAGTTTGACTTTAAAGAAGCAAAGTAATCAATTTTAGAAAATAAAAACAAGCTTTTCAAACTTTTACTGTACGATATAATACCTAAATATTTAATAAGATGTTACGAGGCTCATTCAGTTTAAGGGGGCAGATTTGTCAGCTGAACAGAAGCATAGGGATATAAAATTAAAGTAAATAACTCATAACTATCAGAATTAGAAGCTGGCATAGTACTAGTCATATAATACACACATTTTAATGACTCTCCTTAACTACTTTGTAAAATGAGTCATATATTACCACAACACATGTTTTTTGTGAGGTTAAATGAATGAGTGGTTACACAAATGACGTGTGTATGAAAATTTCAAAGATTAAGTTACAGTTTTTGATTGCTTCATAGCAATACCTCATTCATATTCGTAATTTTTCTTGTGAAAACCATGCCTCAACAACAGCAACGAAAAGTCTTATGGCGTGATTGTTGTCTTTGAGACCAAATATTTGTCATACTGTAATTCAAAAGAAGTAGACAATTGCGTAAGAAAGAATATGTCAAATGTATCATTAAAATTGAGACTCTGAAGGTGTATCTCCATAATAAGATAGGCACGTAGATAAGTTGTTAATAGTAATTTTTTACCTTCTAATAAAATCTTTTAGGTACTCAGCCTACAAGTTTTATTTATGAAGACATTGGATGTAAATATTTAATAATTAAAATCAGTAGGTGACAATACATATTAAATCTGATGTAAATCAATCTTTTCTGAAGGTTAATGATACAAGCATGAAGAATAAGAAATATTTTATGAGTAGTATATCATATAAGTCATTTTAAAAGCACTTCTTTGAGTCAGATAAAATCGAGTATTTTAAAATAAATTATATACTATTTGAGTCACGAAAGATTATGGTTTTAGCTCACTGTCATTTTTTTTTATCTTCCTTTGTATAATTCATCATCAAATCACTCGATTATCACGTGAATAATCCAAGAGTGTGTAATTCGTTCTTAGGTAGATTTACGTCTGTGATTTACAGAGTACTTCAAAGTTTTTGGATGCTTTATAAATCCTTACTACACTGGTTCCGAATAATATATTTCAATTCACGTATGTAATAGTAATAAAAACTGGGGTGGACAAAGAACTTTATTGTTTAATGCTAAGTCGACAGAGAAAAATAGGATACATTGTTAGCTGAATGTAAATAATAAAATAGAAACTAATTATTTATAAAAAACATAAAAAATAATATTTAACTGGCTCACAACGAATGAAACTGTTGATTATCGAAAACTAAAACTTCTACTCTGAGAACTAGTTATTATCTTATTGTTTGTTGCCCTTCTGATAGCTCAGAAAACTCATAACACTAAATATCTAAGATCATTCGATAGGCACAGAAAGATTGTACACAAACAAAGAATAAATTTCTTCACTATAAACTGAATGCGACTCTCATATATATATAAATATTGTTATTTTCTTATTTTTCACAGCCATTGTGGTAGCTAATTATAATAAATATTAAAATCTACAATCTCAATCTTTCGTTTGGACATAAACACTTGTGTTACACTCTATTGGTAGGAAATCGTCTTACTTTAACAGCGTAGTAAAAATGTCATTGCCAAATACAATTACTTTAAACGAAAACTTGCTATAAATATATGCGATATTAACGCCTCCAGTTTCATAATGGTATGTCTGCAGATGTATACTACTAGAAACCGGGTTTCGTTGCCCATGGTAAGCAGTACACAGTTAGTTCTTTGTGAATAACAAACAAGTTTTCATAGAACATGCATGACCAAGTGGTTAAAGCGCTTTACTCGCAATCTGAGAGTCGCGGGTTTGTATCCTCGTAACATCAAATATGCTTGTCATTTCAGTCGTGAGGGCGTTATAACTTTACGGTCATCCCCTTTTCGTTGGTAAAAGAGAAGCCCAAGAGTTGGCGGTGAGTAGTGATGATTAGTTCCCTTCCCACTGGTAAATTAAGGACGGCTCGCCCAGATAGCACTCGCGCGTGCAATATTAATCAAAGCGAGAATCATACAACCTATATATGCAAAAACATAAAATTCAATCTTAACTTCAGTTAATAAAGTACCACGCAGCAATTTGTGCACAAGTATGCAAACATAGAGACGGTATCTGAAAGACTCTTCCATGATGCACTGAATTATTATAATAAAAAATTGACATTAAAATGATTTATTATGTGATCTCGACAGATACTATATACATGATGAACACAGTCAGTCCTAAGTTCCTTCTTCCGATGAATATGTCCCCAGCTAGTACAGCGGTATGTCTCCGGATTTGCAACGCTAAAGTCAGCGGTTCAGTTCCCCACGGTGAGCTGAGCAGATAAGCCTTTGTAGCTTTGCTATAAGAAAACACACACACACACACACCCTATGAACATATACTCCTCAAAAAAAGAAACGCAAAAGGGATATTTTTTTATTTTAAAGAGAAATATATGTAATAACGTTACAAGCTCAGAGTATGTGATGTTACACGTGTTAAAGCACTGAGTGTCAGACCAAAATGACAATAAAAGTTGTGCACTTTGAAAACGGAGAAAAACAACGAATTTTTCGACAAAACCGATTCGTGTGCAATAAATTTCTTTGAGAGATCTGCATGTTCTGCAAGTTCAACATGTGCAAAATCTCTATAAAAGTGACGGGTTTTCGGTTTTCATAGCTCATTGTTAAGTCATCGACACGCAATACAATTACACCAAGACTGACTGAAGCACAACGCAACAACGCCATTGTAAGCAGGCGAATCTCGATCAGATGTTGCCAGAGCTGTGAATGTCCACCCAAGCACCATCACAAGGCTATGGAATCGTCACCAACAACATGGATCAACTCGTGATCCGTCCACGATCTGGCAGACCTAGTGTGACCACGCTCGCACATGATCGCTACATCACGTTACGTCACCTTTGGGATAGGACCACCATTGCGACGTCTACTGCCTCAACCGTACCAGGGCTGCGTAGGAATTCCGATCAAACCGTACGCAACCGTCTACGAGATTTTTAGGCCCCATGTGCTGCCCATCATGATGAACGTCAACGACGTTTTTCAACATGATAACACCCGTCCTCACACAACCCGACTTATCACTGTCTTCTTGAGACACCACAACACCAACGTTCTTCCCTGGCCCTCCAGATCACCAGATTTAAACCCCATCGAACATCTTTGGGACGAGTTGGACCGACGTCTGCGACGGCGACAACCTCAACCGCAGACTCTACCTCAGCTTGCAGCAGCTTTGCAGGCTGAGTGGACAGCCATTCCACAGGAGATGCCAAGCAGTTATTGATGCTCACTGGGGACATACTCGTTATTGACGTTGAGTGACGTTAAACGTCAACTAGTGAGCATAGACTTCTCCTTTGCAGACTTTGGATGTTCAGTGGTGAATGTGCAAAGTTTCACACATGTCATACAGAACTACCCGGAATAAACTTGTTAACAATTTGCCTCAAATTTTTCCTTTTGCGTTTCTTTTTTTGAAGAGTATATATTTAAGAAATATAAATTAACTGGCCACCGTGCACTCGACGCTTAAAACAAGCATAATATTCATACATTTTTATTTTTTCTCTTCCTTTTTCTGTTGTTGTTTTGAGTGTGTTTGTGTGTGTTTTCTTATAGCAAAGTTACAAAGGGCTATCTGCTCAGCTCACCGAGAGGAATCGAACCCCTGATTTTAGCGTTGTAAATCCGGAGACATACCGCTGTACTAGCGGGAGGCGTGTTGTTTTAAATTAAGCACAAAGCTACACATTGGGATACCTGTGCTCTGCTTACCACGGGCATCGAAACCCGGTTTTTAGCGTTGGAAGTCCGCAGACATACCGATGAGCTACTGGGGCCTTCCTTTTTCTTTCTTTCTCTTTTTCCGTTAAATATATATATAAATAGATTTAAAGAAATTAAAAATAAATAAAAGTAATAATGAAAAAATATATAAAAGAAGAAAATAATAAATGAATAAAAAAAGGGGAAATCAAGACAATACATGGACATTGAAAAGGGCCGGAGTACTGTGAGTTACTCTGACCCAAAGCAATACAACAACAACATTGTAGTAGCCGACGTAAAAGTTAGAGATGGAGGAAGAGGTCTCGTGCACCTGATCCTCCTGGGTATATAAAAATTCAACATACCCTAATACCTACAAAGAAGAAAGCGAAGCGATATTAACTATATACATCATATTTCTGCTACATACTGAAAAGACTTGAAATTTAGAGTTAATCTGTTAAACGTTTTTCAACCACAGTGCTTTGTGCATAACGTTTTGAAATGTTTGTTTATTTCATAATTTTGCACGAAACTTCACATCTAATCTGCACATAGCTATTCTTAAATCTGAAGGATAGACTAGAAGAAAAGCAACTAATCAACAACACCCATCGCCAACATTTATGATTCACTTACCGTATCCGTTGGTTGGGTTAGATCGTCATTTGTTGTATCCAAAGCATGTTGAGGTAATGGAACACCATTCCTCGGATTTACAACCCAGGCGCTTTGATTATACCGTACCCAACACTACTGCCAGCACATTGTCTTCTCTATAATTATATCATACCCAGCACCGCCGCTTGCAGACAGTAGTCCCTATAATTATGCCATAACCGGCATCACTGTCAACAGACTGTAGTCACTATAATTGTACCATACCCGGCACCAATGCCAGCAGACTGTAGTCCCAATAATTATAATATACCCGGCATCACTTCGAACAGACAGTAGTCCCTGTACAATTTGCTTACAATAAATGCCGCTGATAATAAAACAAGTCGTTCGACCAATTGAGTTTTAATAAATGTTGGTTAATAGTGGGTTATTCAACTTGTATAAAGATAATTTGCCTATTCTTAAAAATTTAGTGATTTTACGATCTCTTAATTAAATAAAAAAGATAGAATCTTAGACTCACTGGAGAATTGATCTCAGTTAATGTTTATATTGCCCAAACCACATGCAAAAACATAAATGTTTACGTTATAATATTTTATTTATCACTGTTATAAGTCGTTTTTTGATTGCAGGTAATAACATAGGTTTATCTTAATCTAAACTAGCAAGCTGTGAACTTTTGTTAATTTGACTAGCCAGTTTGCAGACCATGGGGTGACTGAGCACTTAATCACAGTGCATTCAGCACAATCCAAACTAGCTGGTTCTGTGATAGCTAGCTAGTTATATCCTGCTATGACCTTTCGTGAGCAACGAGTAGAGAAACCCTAAACGCAAATAACTAAACTGTTCGTTGTATAGTAATAAACTTGGAATGTAAATGTTGATATCAAAATCTGATGAGCTAAGTTTAAAGAAACAGTAAAATGTTGGTAAGGCTGAAAGCATAACTCCTTCGTATAAAATTGAACGTTTTTCTAATATCTCTCTCAAAACGTAAGAAAATAAAGAAGATAAGAGCAACAACAGCAAAAAACAAAACATACCACTGCTTACGTGTTGATAAGTTATATGGCTTATTAGTATGTAGGTCTGTATTCGGTGCTACTTTTTTCTTCAAGGTAAAATGTGTAACGGCCCACTCGCTCCTTACAAGGTGGTAACAAGTTGAAATATGTGAACTATCCAATAGGAACAAAGTTTGCGTATAAAATATTATATGTATAAAGTATAAATTTTGTCATTTTAATTATATTTTTAAAATTTTAATTGCTGTGACTTTTCTTTGTATTTTAAACTTGAATGCATATTTTATACACTAACCGTTTTTATAATAATTGAACATTTTATATTTCAAGAAATTTGACGCTGTGTACGATATAACTTTTCTGTAAAACCTTCTTAAAACAAAATAATTTTTTGTCTTTTTACTTGTTATTACGCTTGCAATTTAATGATTGTTTTTTCGCAATTGTTTATGATATACTATTTCTACAGATATAAGATGAAGTTTTATAAATTCGTTAATAGACAGCCTCGATTTCAAAAGCTTGATGACAGTAGTTATCCTTTACTTGTAAACTATCCACTTATGTGAAGAACTTATGTCCTACAGAATGCAATTACGTCTAGGATATTTGCACGTGGGAATTTATTATTTTTTGTGAAAGGCTTTATTTACATAAATTTTATTCGAAAAACGTCATGCATTTTACAAAACCGGCAGAGAGATTTCATCTGGCTACACCTGTCCATTAACGGTGTACTTTCTTGTTTTCTGTTGAATTTTTTGAGAAGTTGGACACGAAGTTTTTATAGCATATCACAATTGTTTGTGATATGGGCTTCATTGAACTTAAAGTGGTTAGAATGTGACCAGCAATTTAATAAAAATTGATGTGCATGTTCAGCTTGCAATCACACCCCTTTCACCTCGTTTCAATCAACATCACTTCCAGCTCTAAGATAGAATGATAAGCACGTTATTTTAAAAATAAAAAAATGTATCTTTAACACTGATTTCTGTGCTTAAACAATGGTTGCTGTGTAAGAAATATAGAAAACATAATTCTAAGCTGAACTAAAGTAATAAATAATGCTCAGACAAGAGTGCTGTAATGCCCATGGAATGAGGAAGAAATATAGAGCGTTATTATCTCAGTACTGGTGGTCTAAAATGATGGGTCCTTTTTTAGGTAGTCTCGTCCCTAATCTAAGAGTAATTTATGTGTAATTAGTAAAATTCAACCTCCAACAGAGATATTAGAGATCACTGCAATTACGTTGTAACAAATGTGGTTTAGTTTTGTTTTGAACAAAGGGGGCATGGTTGCTTTAGAAACCTTAAAAATACATTCTTAAAAAAACAACAAAAAAAACATGTGGCTTACATTACACTCCAATGGGTGTACAGCCTCAGTGTTTACAGGAGATATTCGTGTTGTTTAATTATGCCTAATTTATCTGTACTGCTTCTTCTGTGAGGCTTTGAGTCGCCGACCTCAAGGGTTTGTACCCAATCCAACACAGTGCTTTTTCTTGACATGATGCATAAATAAAAGAAATAAATCAAATATATATGTAATTTCTTGTGAGTGTGGTTGCGTGGTTCTATACATCTGTTCCAAATAATTTTAATTTAACTTGATAAGAAGAATCCTGACGTTTTAGAGCTTTTAAACTGGCAAAGTATAAAACCTTTCAGATCACAAGCATGATGAATTAATGAAGCAGATTGCTGACGATTAAAAACACGTGATTTCTAGAATGCCCATTACGAACTTTTTGCAAGAAAAGTGCACAAGGTTGCCAGTTGAAACATTAATTACACACATTTCTGATGAAAATCTACTGATAGCAGTATACTTGGAAATCTAATAGTTCATTATTTTATTTCATCATATATCACACCAAGAGCAGTTCATTGATTAACTGTCCAATTTTTTCTTCTCCGTTGTGAAATTCAAATGCAATCATACAAAGTTTTTCAACTCAACATTGCAATAAGTAGTTTGAATGGTTTTCAAGATTGAAATTATTTTGAAAGTTCTAAGAGTATGTCTCTGAATGAACTATTTGCAAAGCAATTTGGTTGCTGTATTTTTGTTTTAGAATATTTTACATCAGTAATTGTTTTTAACTATATTCGTAATGACTAGCACTAGGATTTTAAAAATCTAATCTAATTATTTATTTTCTCTGACGTCCATCTGTTATTCAGTCTTTCGCGTTTACACATTGTTTTTACTTATTTTAAACTCTGGTTTTCACTTTACTACGATATTTTAATACTGCTAGACATGTTCTTTTTAATGTTACCAGCTTGATTTCTATTTCATTTATTCTGTTTTAGATGCTTAACAGTTACACTGAAGTACATTTTTTATAAAAGGTTTATAAAAGTTAACAAATCATTGTCCCTAGCTGAAATGGCGATAAGTTTACGGATTTACAACGGAAAAAACAGGCGTTTGATTCACCTCGGTGGACACAGCAGATGGCCTGATGTGGCTTTGCTTTACGAAAAACACACACAAATCATTTATATGATTCATTTATTAATTTAATTGAAAAGCAATAAGAAAGATGTAGCAATGTGTGAAAAAAATTCCTCAAATAAAATGCAATTGTGGAATTAATAGTTTACCCGTTATGAATATGGATAATATTTTTGCATTTGCTCTAAATATGACATTCATGATCGAAAGTACATAGGTTACATGTATATTTCAAGTAATGAAAGAGGAAACAGGAAAATCTCACTAATACCCTTAGGTCTCACTTCCATGGACTGATCTGTATTTACCCATCACTGGAACTACAAAATTTATATACACGAAACAAGTTCTAATGGATAAATCTCGGATCATTCCTAGTTAATTAAACCACATTTGATCTCTCCAAGTGCCAAAGTCTAGGAAAAGTTGGAGGATAAAGAAACACAGAAACAAAAACTTCTCTCATATTCTAGCAGGATTCCTGGGTGGTCTTACGTTATTGGATATATATATATATATATATATATAAAGATCAAGCTAAAGTTGAAGAAGGATGGTAGCTCAATTTGGAATATATATTAAAATGTTGTGGTTGTTGCTAGGAACTTCAGGGAATATACTTGAGTCGTCGTTGTATTTAGACTATTCTAGTTTTTATGGAGCTCATTTCGTCTTAAGGACTCTCAGATTTGTAAAATACTAGATCTCGTTTCTGAAAGGTTTGCAAGACTATTGTAGAGTGATGTACAGCAATTTGCTCTTACTTTATACAAGTGGTAGGTGAGAACGTTATCACAACTCAAATATTTTCGAAGGAAAGTCTAATAAAAATGTTTGAAAACCCCTGGAATAAGTGATGCCATATTTTATATTTTGTCTGTATAGAAGATGACCCATGTTGGTGGATCTACCATACACAGTAAATTATAAATAATTCTTATAGTATATATACTCCTGAATAGAAGTTTACTTGCGATTTAATTTTTGATGCTGAATTTAATATTGGGGATTTCGGTTGGAGACAATTTTTCAAAAGAGTTTGAACCATATGCTCATGTGAACAAGATGTCATCAACTCAGCATACTCCGAAGTTGCACCTAAGCAGAGATGAAAATAATTATACCAACCTGAATTTCAATGCGTTCTGGAAAACTTCATCTTCCTATCACAACCGCGTTTCTTCTCTATTAACAACTCCTGCTACAGGTCAATTAAATTGCTGTAGCCTAGTAAATATTTCATTTCTTTAACGATCGAGAGGTTAAGTTTAAAGTTTAGCATATCGTATTTTACTTCTTCTTTTCCCTTGCGAGAAAATGTCAGGGAGCTGTAATCACTTCCCTTCTCTACAGTTTTTGATGACATTCCTTTTATTTGTTTATGTCAAGGAAATGAAACACAGCCTGTTAATGATATTGCTATTTGGAGCACGCCTAAAAGCTCTCCAAAAATGATTAATTTTTTCAGGTGACCTACAGTTATGGTGTTTCAGCTGCCAAGTGCATTTAAGTTAAGTACGTCTAAAACTTATGTATTCATTTTGAAAAGAAAGTTTTTATTCGTCACTTTTAGATAGAATAATAAGATGCGTTCGCTGTTACATGGACAAAATAAAATACATAAGTTTTCTATTACTTTTAGTTAAAAGTATGATAAAACTTTTATATTTATGTTAATCATTATGCTTTACTAGAACATTTAAGAAGTTCAAAGAGTAAAATATATTGATACTTTTATATTATTTTATTCTCTATCAATCTTTTGACCATTTACTACTTAAATTTAATTGCGTATCCTTTTTTATAATGTTTAAGCCTACTATTATGTTGTCAGAAAATCCAGAGTCTGTATTTAGTTTGTATGTTCCGAAGATAGATATTGTTATCAGCAATAACATGATAAAACTAATTTTTTGCTTGTGATTGTCGATCCTATATCATTCTTCCAAATAACGCGGGTACTTAAATACGTTAATTACATTATACTTCTCCTTCATAAGCCACTTCAAATATATGTTTGTTGTGGCGTACCGGATCATAAATACCTCCATTTTCGTTACTTATGTCAATCACAATTTCATATTGATTTCCTGAATAGCTACTTCTTTCATTTCCAATGTATTATATCTCTCACTGCTATTGAATTGTAATAAAGTTCATTATATAACAGAAACATGTTTTTAAAAATATTATACTTTACTTACGTCAAGATGGAATATACACGTTGCACTATTTCTGAAATTAGAGAAGCAGTAAATTAATTTATTTTGTGAAAAGCTTATTTTGTGATGTATGTATACTTACTCCCGAAATGAATGTGTAATATTTACATATGGTTCAAAGACTTAAAATGTTGTTTATTTCCCTCTATCTCTATAACACCAATTTCTTTTGTTAAGTTATGGTAAAGGTTAAAAATTTACAGTGAATTTCGATCAAACACTTTTTCTGCGAGAAATTTATTTCTGTTTTTGCATGAGTAATAGTTTAATTGATAATTTTTCCTCTGTTTATTGACGTATTTTATTTTGTGTTTCTTTCTCATTGTTATATATATACAACTCAAAGTGGTTTCATTTCATACATATTATTAGCTATAACTAAATATATATATTTAAACACCTTTTACTAGTTAATTAAATCCTTCTTTGTTCTTTATTTACTTCTTTACTTTATTCTTAATGCAGTTTTCAACAGACATAGGAAGGCTGTATTTATAACTAAGTTTCAAGTGTAATGTTTACTAATCATCTATTATAGGCTGGTAATTCCTGTTTCATCTTGTAATTAAACGTTTTAAAATGAGCACCATGTATATGAAAGAAAGCTAACTTCAAAGGGTAACGATAACATAATTTACACTAGAATTGTGATTATTTCAATAACTTCTAGCTAATAGAACTTATAAAAGGGAATACTCCGTTTGAAACTATGTTACCTCAGTGTATTTGGTTAACGCCATTGCTTTGGATTTTGAGTCATCTTGTAAGAAGAAAAAAGAACAAGAAATTTAAACTTTTTACCATGACATTTACAGACATTTCAAAGCTTGTGACTCAGTCATTATACAGATATTTTTATAAAAGGAAACACTACATAGTATTTTAAAGTTTTGATGACCCATTTCATTGACAATCCAAGTCATCCCTATACAGGGAGAATCATCGCCTGCCTGATATGAATTAAATGAAGTTTCCTAGCAGTACTTTATTCATGAATAACCAATGTATTATTTTCGTTTGGAAAAAAAAATATACTCTACATTAATCAATCCCTGTGAATGTCTAATAAGAACAAAGTGTGTATGAAATAAGTAAACGTCAGTTAATTCCGTTTACATTTAATTTTTGAATAAACAAGGTAGCTTGAATGTTTCTGATTTTGTTGGTAAGCAGAAAATGCGTTATGTGTGTTCTACCAATTTAGAATATCTCAACCTATTTTTTGAACGTTATTTGTTCTCAATCTTCCTGCTGAGCCATCCAAGTTGGTCTTTACTATATTAAGAAAGATTAGCGCACATAATCCTCGAGTACCTCTGCACAAATTTTAGCAAACAAACAGATAACCCTACCATGACTCAGTGGTAAGTAGGAGGGTGTAAAACGATAAAACCTGGTTTTGATACTCGTGATGGTTACAGAAGAGATAGCCTACTGTATTGCTTTGCGTTTAATATCAAATGAAGAAAATATTTCGACTATCATTTAATGATTCTCTTTATCCAGACACACATATTTTAGCAATTTTAATAGTCTTTATTAAAGGAAATGTTCCGTTAATGTTTCCTCTTATAAGGTGTGAATATCTTAATAGTGAAATATGTTGGACAACGAACCAAAGTTACTCCAAAGTTCGAGTCATGTTTTCACTAACCATAAATTCCGTTATTTGGCTCAAGTAACTCTATAAAGTCTTTTTTACGTCGGATACTACTAACTTGCTGCTCTACTTCTCTTTGATAAGTTACATTATGGAAGTTTGTTTTGCTTTTTTTTCATTTTGCGCAAAGTCACACGAAAGCTAACTGCGCTAGCTGCCCCTAATTTAGCATTGTAAAACTAGACGGAAGGTAGCTAGTCGTCACCTCCCACCACCAGCTCTTTGGCTACTCTTTTTACCAGCAAATAGTGTGATTGGCTGACACATAACAACACCAATGCGATTGAAAGAGTGAGCATGTTCAATGTCACAGGGATTCGAACCCACAACCCTCAAATTACGAGTCAAGCGCCTTAACCACTTGACCTCTGAACATTAAGTGTTGACCGACCATTCAAGTCATGTTTGTCAAAAGGTAGCCTTCAAGTTGAAAATTAGGTCTTCCCTGTGTTTCTCGTCTTCATGTTATAACTTCACATTGCTTAACATTGAGAAAATTATAACATTTAAAAAAAAACAATTATAAAATAATCTGATCAATAAAATTGGAATTTAGTTTCAATTTATTCTTAACTGTGTATAAAAGTTTATATTTCAGCTCCACTTAGTTCTAGAAACCAAGACGTGTTTTGATTTTTCAAATCCTGACATCCTAGGCGTTATACACTATACCATAAGACTAAATGCTTCATAAATGGTAAATATGAACAGAGTTTAACGAAAAGTTAAGTATATTCCTACACTTTCTTGTGAACCTATGCATGTAAATGCAATGTTTCTTAAAAGTGGGTCAAATTGGATACCAAATTACTTCGATAGATTTAAGATTACTGACATCACAAAAGCGACCAAGTTTTAATTTCCCATCATACAACTTTATCTAATTATTTTAATGAGTAAAAAGAAAACTTAAAAGTTAAAGTACTGTAATTAATGACCATTAAAATTATTTCGAACCGTTTAACATCTTTTTTTATACTTTTGAGGTTATTATGCTTGTTACTTTCGAAACGAACTATCACAAATATAGAACTTACAAGTACAAACAGTTATGGACATGGACTGCAATGCAATGTTGTGCTTTGTATTATGACAATGAATGAATTTGAGTGAGAAGCCAAATAAACTCGTGCAGAAGTTGGTAGTTTTTATGTTTCCTGATATATGGTATTACTTATTATATTTAATATTGAATGAGTTTCATATTTATTACGTTACAAATACTACGTATTCAGTTTTCAAATAGACAAATATTTTCATTTTAATTTAGAAGTTAATTAAATTTTGATATGTATTTAATTTATGACAATTGCTAACAAGATTGATACATGCGATGTCCTTGTTTAACATAAAAATATTTTAATATACAAAGAACTATTACATTTATAATAACAGTTATTGCAAATAACACAAGAATTTTACAAACTATACTTAATCTTCTATCTGGTCTAGAACTGAATATTTTATCTACGATACAGGTAACGACGAGAAAAGTATTTTTGAGCTCATATTGTCACACCCCGAAGAAGCTAGCTAGCTTGGCTGGACTCACACCGTTCATAAGCTGACTTTTTATTGACGAAGATATTTACTGTCCTTGTAAAAATACTGATAATCTGATACTCGTATGTTGAATTTCAGATAAATACATATGCCCAATGAACTCTTAAAAAAGTGAATGATGATCATTGATGGTAAATACTTTTGTTGATTTTTTAAACTTTTCTTAATGAGAAGCTCATAATTCGATGTTTTTGAAATTGGCCAAATTACTACCCACTTTTATACTTTTGACATCTTTATACCATTACTGTTGCTAAGAAAATACAACTTTCTCTTGCAAGTTCAAAGAACCAAACTAGAGATAAATCTTTAATAGCAAAAGTTAGCATCATTTTATGTTATCAGTTTTACCGTGTATAGAATGGCAAATCAGTATTTTTAAAGTTATGCAGTAAATTAAGATTCAACAGTATGCAACTTTATTTATTTTAAACTTTCCAAAATCTATTTAAGCATAACTGTCCATAATTTTGTGCTGATAGACTAAAAGGAAGGTAACTAGTCAACATCATCCATCGCCAACTCTTGCGCAACTCTTTAGGACAATTGATGGTCATAACGTCATTTCTCACACTTGAAAAGAAGAGCATATTTGACCATACGATTTGAACCCAACACTCACATATTATGAGTCGAGTGCTTTAACCACAAGGCCATGCCAAGTATGTTGGTCTCAACTGTGTAAAGAATGACAATGCCAACGGTTGTTCCGACAGTAAAGATTAAACCAAAAATCACTAATTCAAAATGCACTAATTTTATCAAAGTTACAATACACGTACACACTCGGTAACCTTTCCACTTACAAATAAAATAAACATCAATGTAAATTAGATTTTTTCTAATTTTGAAAGATAGAAATGATGCTGATAATGGTTACCTGCCAATCATAACGCAAGTTTATTTTCTTTTTCCTCTTTATCTTAAAATCATAACACCTTTTATCTGATCTATTCAAGTTATTCTTACTTTAATTTTGGTATGTAACGATATACATTAAAATATATATTAGTGAAATACTAAAAATTATCATAATGATATTAATAATATTATTAGAAATGTTGAATAAAAGTATTACATGGATTATGAAAGGCTGTAGTCAACTGTAGATCCTAAATTAAACAATGTTGTGTTTTATTGTACGGTGCTACAACCTAATCTAGTCCGTGGACCATACTTGCCTCCCTCAATATCGTTGAGGGTCGTCAGACCATTCCTTTACCAGTAGTAATACATATTGTCATGTGGGTTCGAAATATAAACAATTTATTTAATCATTTAATAAAATAATAATAATTTTATGTCTTATACAAAATTCACTATACTTAAATTTTAGTTTAAAAATTTAAAATAACTTTTCACTGGGTCAACAGCAGGTAACGGACTTAAAATATTAAAATCCGGAGTTCGATTACCAGCGGTGATCATCCCACTGATTTATTCATCTTTAAAGTTAATCTTTCACAACCAGTAGACAAGTACCATTTCCGTAACTGGTGAAAACAAAGCTATTTTGTTATAAAGAACCTTTAAAATATTGTTTTAAAATGAAAACAACCAATTATGATGAAGTTTTAAGCATTTCATAAAATGATGGTCCAGGAATTTTCTATATACATTTTTCGTCTTTGTTTTCCCATCGGGATAGGGAAGTATTAATGTTTCTAAAAACATAAAATAACCCTACAGGTCTGTTAACTATATAAAAATAATCTAAAGAATAATTACTTTTAACAATTTCCTGGCTGTATTAAGAATAAAGTTTTTTTTATGTTTCCTGTCGTGAAAATTATCAATCCAGGGAACATCTTGTTTCGTGAACCGAGATCAACTGCGTATGAATTCAATTTATAAATGATGTAAACCATTAGAATGAGGCTTGCTAAGTTAAGGATTAACTTTAAATGTGAATTTCTAATTTTTTAGCTAACTGTATAGCTTGTCTAAGTTATTCTATCCAGCTGGAGAGTTACAAGGATTTTTAACTAGTCCTTTTCCCTATGTAAGTGATATCTCCTTTAAGCCAGACCTACTCATCACAATTTACTGATGATATCTTTATTTGTAACACATTTAAATGGTTTTTCTTAACTGCCAAGACAGTTTAAATGTTAATAAATGATCTGCAGCTGTGGTGCTTCAGGTGGTGAGTGCTTTTCATTCTTAATACAGCTTAAGTTGATACCTCCTGACAGCGTTGAAGAACTTCCACGAGTTTAATTAGAATTGAATGATAACGTTTTTTTCACCTGCACCAGTAAAATTCAGTTATTTATTTACACACATTTAAATTTTGCTAATAAACATACTATTTAAATGCCGCTCAAACATTGAGGTATTTAAATATGATATATTTTTAATATATACCAGATTTCTTATCAATACCTACACGGAAGTTGCTCATTCTATGTCTGACAATGGTGTTAAAACCACTTTGAAATTATTGGTAACTTATATCTTATAATCTACGGATTATTTATAATTCACCCTTGTATATTTACATTAACACATCAATACCCAATTTTCCTACACGTACTCTATCGCACAAACGAAGTTGTGTTTCAACCCCCTCTTTGAAATGTTCTGAATACTCTCTTTACCTCAAGAAATATTTGCACTAAAACTTTTATAGCTCAATAATTCTTTTCTATTTGAGTAGTATCAGCCACTTTATGATACAATTTGGCACATACAGAGGTTAATGAAACTTTAGCTATAAATGTATACACGTTAGTACAATAGTGTAACATTTCAAAAACGAGCCGGGTGTACGGGCAATGTTTAACACTTTTATATTTGACTTATGTCAAATTCTTAACCCTCAAAAAACACAATGCTACCCCAGAAGACCAATGATTGACGGAATATATCCTACGCCCTTTCTCCAAGGAAGAATACTCGAATATTGATACTGTTAAACAATGAAATGCCAATAGATACAATATGTCGGTAAAGGAATTTTTTATTTTATTTTTTCTTTGTACTAACAAGACCAAAGAGTTTTAGATCACACTTTATTTATTTCACTCTGAAAGCTCTACAATATGTAGGTTACCATTATAAAACAAAATGTTCCAACCAAAAAAGTTCCATTTCAAATGTTAATTGCATCTCGGTGTCGAGTGACAGTATGTAATCATGGACACCGTCAACGACGGTGGAAACAGTTTCAAGAGCAACAATAACCTCGATGATACGTCAATTACATGAAGTTCGAGTGTTCTGAGAAAACAATGAAATGGGGCTGTGGTGTCCAACAACCTTTAATTCAAACGCTTGTAAGGTTAGCATTCACTTAAGCTCGAAACTTCTTCAATATTGACTTTACTTTTACCAAGAAGATTTCAATAAAATATTATAATTGTTTTCATTCATTTCTAAGTGTTCATTAATATTGCCTTATTTAGTTGTACGTAGAATTCATGAAGAGTTCGATAATTCCTTTGTGTTACAAAATATAAAATATTAGAAGAGTTATTATGCAACATAATTCAAAAATGAGGCTCATTTCAAGTGGATAAGATTAAAATCACTAATTATGAACAACTAACGTGGTTTATAAGAGAGATCACCTGGAGGTTTCATATAGTAGAATATACAGGAAAAGAAGTTAAAATGCAAACTTGTTTTTGAATCAACACTCAAAACCTTCTAGCTCAATAGATAAGACTGCTAAAATATTGATCATATCAAAATAAACTGATTTTCCGATTATCTGATAAAATTAATAATTTAATTATTTGTTATTCGAATGATTATTATTCGCATTATTATTGTTTCACAAGCTCACAGTAAAATGGCTATAAATATTTTATTCAAATTTGGGTAAAGCTACTGAAAAAAGACTCATGTCACAGGACTATTTATATTTTAATTATTGATAAAATGTGATATTTTTTCAACTTCTTCGCCATTATAAAGCAGATTTCTCTTCGAAGCTATTCAAACACAGAAGCATACAGCAAAAACAGATGGATATATTGCGGCACAACCGATTCACAGCTACTAAACAAACTCCTGTGAAGGTTATAGAAGTATCTTTAAGTTGATTCCTTAAAGTCGATATTTCCACCTTCTAAAAGTTCTTCTTTTCTGCCAACTTTGAAGCCATTTAAGCAAAGTTATGCTAGTCAGATAGCTCTATTTCATACTAAAAGATAGTAGTACCTGAAGTAGGGCATTGCCCGAAACATTGTATCCATTTTTCTTTCTCTATTTTAAAAGCCACTACGCATTATTTCCTACTCTGTTTTATACTGGTCGGAAATGTTTGTTTCACAAACTAACAACAAAGTCTGCTATTTACTTTGCACCAAAGCCTAGACAAATGCACTCTATGATGCACCGCGAATGTTCATTACCTATTTAAAAAGTTGATTATTTTTCACTGAAAGTTAGTTGCTTTAGTGTCTATAAATATATAATATACGCGCTGTTGTGAGCGTGTTAAACGCGTGTTTACACGAAACCTCAAACACATAACCAACTAGCTCAGTAAATAATAGTTGGGTGAGAAAAAATAGCGCTGTGGTAACCTGTTGGAAAAATAAATGTAACATTCAACTACGTATAAGTGTTTATGTAGTTAAAAATTTATTCTCCATAAAAGAGTATAGAAATTAGGAAAGAATATAATTAAAAGTGTTAATTTAAATTTAAAATTACAGAAACAACTTCAATCAAGCGACAAATTCCCATTTTTACTTTACTAAAATTGATAACTACTGTAGATATGGACTCAAAATATGGATTTATAGCTTGAGAAAATAATGTAGAAATTATTTACAGTCTAATTTGTTTAATTTTAGTATAGTTCCAAGTTCTATACATGAAAATATATACTTTGCATTATGATTCATCTTGTTTCTGTACCTTTTTGTGTATTCTATATTGCAATTTATGTTTTTAATGTTAGATTAAATCTATAAGGTTTAGTTTGTTTTTGGTTTGTTTTGGAATTTCGCACAAAACTACTCGAGGGCTATCTGTGCTAGCCGTCCCTAATTTAGCAGTGTAAGACTAGAGGGAAAGCAGCTAGTCATCACCACCCACCGCCAACTCTTGGGCTACTCTTTTACTAACCGTCATATTATACACCCCCACGGCTGGGAGGGCGAGCATGTTTAGCGCGACGTGGGCGCGAACCCTCGACCCTCGGATTACGAGTCGCACGCCTTACGCGCTTGGCCATGCCAGGCCATAAGGTTTAGTAAAAATTTGAGGATTTCACGCACACTTATTAAGTTCATCCACCTAATAGTTTATAAAGTAAAAATATACAGATTTTCATGACTTTCTTTCAGAGCTTCATGATTACGTTTTCTCAATATACTTTGTTTAAGCGCAAATCTGCACAATATGTTGTCTGTCTGTGCCTACCAGAGGGATCGAATCTAAATTTTAGCGTTAAGCCTTTTAACTTATCATTGTTTCACAGGAAGGTACGTTAATTTTCTTCTCGATCTTATATAAGTTTGTTATTATAACCTTAAAACAAGCCTAAACAAAAATAAATTACAATATAATGAACAAAAAAGGCTGCACTAAAAAAAAATATCCCAGGGTACAAGATATAATGTGGGATATAAAATGTACCCTAGGGTTTTCGAGGTGACTGCGGAAGTAGGACCCACATTGTGGTGGAGATAAACCATCTATCAGTCTTAACCTCCATTCCCAGTGTCAGATATTCAGCACAAGCTGATCAGCTGTTAGTTAGAATATGTATGTAAATACTATTAACAATCTTCCTGAATCAGCGGGGGGAGAAGGTCACATAGTATCTAGAACATTTAGTTCCACTGTCATTATCTGAAGAAGTTTCGGATTCTATAATACGTGCATTATTGGGGAGTAAAAAGTAACCAGTAAGAGTGACAAAGAAGACGCTATAAATAAACCTGATGTAACCATCGCTTCATTTCAATTTAACGACGATCGTAAGTTTATTTGGTTGTCCCAAGATCTAACAGTTATTTATAACCTTTATTATTCACTTAATTTTTATTATGATCTATTTTTACGGCTTATTATGTACAGATAAATCTTGTTAACTTGACAGATGGCGAGAGGTAAACACATGCTCTGAAAACTGAGATAGAACATAAAAAGTTCTCACAAAGAGGATTAAAGTGTGAAATAGGAGTAGTTGATCTTATCAACATCTCATTTACTTGAATTCCTTAATAAGTTGGTCACAGATAAAGTTTTGATTTGAGTATACATCGCTTGTTTGTTTGTTTTGGAAATTCGCACAAAGCTACTCGAGGGCTATCTGTGCTAGCCGTCCCTAATTTTGCAGTGTAAGACTAGATGGAAGGCAGCTAGTCATCACCACCCACCGCCAACTCTTGGGCTACTCTTTTACCACCGAATAGTGGGATTGACCGTCACATTATACACCCCCACGGCTAGGAGGGCGAGCATGTTTTAGCGCGACGCGGGCGCGAACCCGCGACCCTCGGATTACGAGTGCACGCCTTAACGCGCTCGGCCATGCCAGGCCTCAGTATACATCGCATTAGTGTACTTAGTTGGAAAAACAAATATTAAGTGGGTGTGTAGATTTCTACTGCTACTGCGGTTCATTGTGAAAAATGCAACACCTTTAAGCACTTAACGCTGTGAAGTATACGGAACCTGAAAGAAAGTTTTTGTGGAAAACTTCAAAATTGTGAAGATAAAGATTAACTTCCCTACACAATAAACTAATAGTAAACAATAAATTAGAGATAATCAAAACTTACATTGCAGAAAATTCCGTAATACTATAAGATATGATCTTTCGTAGAATTGAAACTGTCAGCTGACTGACTGGTACATTGTGATAGAGTATATCATGACGAAAACTTTCGTCAAAGAGTTTTTACCCTGTAGAATAACTTTCTTTCGTCTCTAGATATTTGATAAGCCAAGCATGTTAATCTCCTTTCATTTCTAATGTACATTGCGTTAACAATACAACATTTGACGCTTGTTTGGCTGTAGAATTCAACTAAGTAATTTTAACTGTCTGCTGGTGATAAAATATAGAACATTCCAGGAAATAAAGCACTCTCTATCTCTTGCTAACTTTCACAGCTGACTACACTACTAGTCATTGTAGTGTTTGAAAATTTTTTGTTCTTGTACGACAGGAACAGTCATTTCTATATCGTCCATGTAGAGATAACGTAATGAACTTTATTTTATGAATCCTTGTTCCAAATGAAATACTTTGTTGAAAGGACATGGTTTCGTTTGTCACATAATTGCTTGCACCACCCAATGTAACACGATAAGGCATGTTTTCTACAAGCAAGCGTGACCCAGCAGATATCGACATGATTTGTAGCAGTTGATCTTAATGTGACCTCCTCCACTCGCAAAATTATCTGCTGAGCGGTTTACACACCTTCATGAACACACGTACGCACAAACGAATATATTTTTTTACACTTTTTCTCTTACTTTCTTTGAAAATGTCCACAAATTGAAAAATGTGGTACATAGATTACATGTTTAAACTTTACTCTTACTCTTCACTCTCTCATTATATCAAATTTTGTACACAACTGATGAGAATTGCTCAGCATTGCACCATATTTTATACTTAACTGACGAGTACTAACAAGTATTATATTAGATTTTGTACATGTCTGAAGAGTGTTACCAAATGTTTAATCAGGTTTTGTGCATAACTGATGACTAGAACTATTATTACATCAGATTATGTATTAACTATCGAGAATTATCAATAACACAGTTTATTTTGTACAAAACTGACGAGTACTTCCAAGTGTTTCAAGTGCATATTATCACTTCATGTGATCCATATAACTAACGAGTACTATCTTGAATAACATTGGTGTTTTGTTTATAATTGACTTTTAGTAACAAAAGAACAAAAACATTTCGAGTTAAGTATCATTTTCGTTTTCTTTTGTATGTGTGTGTGGAATAATAACCGATATTTGACAACATTTACTGTATCTATACTTATAAAAGAGGTGCTTAATGACTTTTATCGTTAATTTTTAGGGTATCCTAACTATGAAACATAAGTTACTCTTAGTCTTTAATGATAAAATTTATGTAAAATAATAAATTCATTCTCGTGAGAGCGGCCATAATTCTAGGCCTACGATAAACAAACGCTGAACATTTGTTTCTTTATTTTTGTTTTAATATAAACATTTAAATAATCTCTAGGCACTTGTTCACCGGGGTACTAGAACCTTGAATTTTAGTACTGAAAGTCTGTCAATCTACCACTGATCTACAGAGATATTGAATGTTTGTATGTTTTCGTTATTCTGAGTGTTGATAAAGGAAAAAATTAATATGCTGAAAGTATGCTTCGTTTTATCGAGAAATGAAAGGAACGTCACTGTTACTGCTCATTTAGAGGCTTTAGTTGTTTATTATATATTTCTGTTTTACAAACATTTTCCCAAAGAAATATAACAATACAATACTGAATTGTGAAATAAGTTATAAAAATTCATTAAAGTATTCAAAAAATGTCTTTGACAAATAATCACCTTAATAATTATATATTTTCTGGATATATGAACAATTAAACATTTTTGTAAACAATCTAGTCCCAGAAATTAAGTTCAGAACTGGTACTGCATAAGATGATGACACAAGTAATATTATGGTGTGTTAAAGTGAATGTATCAATTCAGGAAAAATTAGATATATTATGGTAGGGTTGTCAAAGTCTGGTATATCCGTGATATTCTTTTCGGGAAAACCCTGAAACTATAGTTCCTTGATAGAAAAAAGTAATACGTAAAGCGTTTATATTTTAGAACCATTAGCAGGCGACATATATATATACACATAAAATCTATATATATATGTGTGAAAACTACTGGTATGGATTGAGATTTTTCTTTATGTAGAGGAGCGAAGAACGTTTCGACCTTCTTCGGTCATCGTCAGGTTTACAAAGAAAGAACGAGGTAACTGACCGACAGCTGACCACATGTTTGAAGGGGGTTGAGTGTAGGAATGTAGAGGACGTGCTTAGATGTTTGATTATATATATTAATATAGATATAAAGGTGTTCCTTTGTATTGGTTTATTTTGGGCTTGAGTTGTTGTATAAGTAAAACTTCTTTAATTTTGCGTTTGTTTATTTTTGTTTTTTTATTTAATATTTAGGTGTTTTTTATAGTTATGTTGTGTTTATTTGATTTGCTGTGTTTGAAAACGTGTGAAGGTGACTTTTTGTGTTCTTTGAATCTGGTTTCCAATTTTTTTTTACTTGTTTCTCCAGTATAGAAGTTTTGGTAGTTATCACATTGTATTTTATAAATAATGTTGGTGTTGTGTTTGTCAGTGTAGTTTTTACATAGTATACATCTCAGTTTTGCGTCTGGTTTTTGAATAAATTTTGTATTAACCGGAATGTCATATTTTGTTACTAGTTTTTGCCAAATGTTTGTTATTTTTCTGCTGATAACGGGAATATATGGTGTGCAGCAGTATATGGTTTCGTGATTTTTTGATTCGTGGGATATATTTATTTTTGTTAGTTGATTTTGCTTTTTGTCTCGGTTTGTGCGTATAATATTTTCTCCGGGTTGTGGAGTAAACTTGTTGATGTTGATGAAGTATTGTTTTATTTTGTCTAATTCGTCTTTAATTTTATCTGGTGAGCATAGTTTTATGGCTGTGTTTATCTGGTTTCTTAGTATGTTGAGTTTTTGTTTTGTTTCATGTGTTGAGTCCCAAACGACAGAGTGTTTAAAACTTAAAATGTGAGAGATTTTTACATAACATTCTTCTAATACGCCAGTAAAGAACGTCAGTCATATTGAGTATCAAGCATAAATATGTTAGAAATAAATTAATAAAGGCAACTTATTTCTTTTATCAGAGGATTGCTGGAAAAAAACTGTTTTAAAGTTAAAAAACAAACATCTATGTAGAAGCAACGATTTTTTGTTAAAAACACAATCTATTTTATAAATTACCCTACAATTATAAAGGTAGCTTATTTATTATCATTTGTTCACATATAAAATTAACTCGTTGTTAGAATTTTTAAAAATATATACATCAATATCATTAAAACAAAGGTATAAATAATGTTACAAAAAATGTAAAAGCTGAGGTTATAGAAAACACAACCGTCACGGTTGAAAATATGATATACAATCACAAGGGTTATGAAATCATATATATTTATTTGTTACGTGCAAGTAATCAACCAAAGTCGTTATTTCCTTTAATATACGTGTACTGATATTTCTTATCATATGTTTTATCCATTCTGTATATGTCTTGAATATTGGCGTATGACGTGATTCAATTAGTTTCAAGTCATTTTTCATTTTGGAAGAACTTTTGGTTCTTTTTTGTGTTTTTTCCTGTTAACCTAATACACGCTGAATCAGTTTATAAACAATAAAAACTTTCATTGAAAGCCTATACACATGTCCAATTATTTAAAGAACATGAAAGGTTTATAGTGAAGTCTTGCAAAAAGCTAGAAAAACACAAACAAATTGATAAATCAACCATGAAGATTAGTGGTGGGAGGAGGCGTTCTTTTGTACAGCTGCAGATATTCTGCCAGCATTACTCTAACGTGAGAGGGAGTGTTAACTGAGAGTAGCAGTGATGATTGCTTGCACGATGCTACTGATTGAGTCATCTTTCTTTTGAGAACAACTATCAATACAATCACTCAGTATGGCTAGTTCGTGCTCGTTTCTACTTGTAGCCTTTTAAACTTGCTATCATATTTTATTTTTGCAGACCACGGCTAATGATCTGGACACCTGGTAGTTAGGCATGCAGTAGGAAATTCTATGTATCCGTATAAACGTTTTCAGTGGTTTTATTTTTGTATTAAGTACTTATAATTATTATTTTGCATGCTTCCATGCGATGGAAAACGTATTTTAGTCGTATCACGCAAAACTTCTTTATCGTTATTGACACGGCATATTTAGAAACACGAATTTCCGTCAAAACAGAACGTTTTTCTCATGAAATATTACTTGAAATTAAGTTTGCCAAATAAAAGAAAACATTCCAACGAATTGGCCAATTGACTGATGTACATAAACAGAGACATGATGGATGTGTCAGTGTAGGTGGCTCCCGATTATAAATTGACAACACTGTTGTAGTAAAAGAACCATTTGCCGGCGAAACTAATTAGTATTCTTCTAGCTTAACCTGCCACCTGTTGCTGATTTAAACTCATGTCAAAGTGTGGATGATCTTTCTTTTCTATCAGTTAGAGAAAACATATTTCTAGTAATCTAGACACGAAAACAAAATATTACTTTCACAGGGAAGTTCTCGAACAAAAACCAAACTGTGACTGTGCATTAGTTTTAACCGTTGGGATGTCTTTTTATTTGACCCTATCTGTACATAGCAGAGAATAATCTGCCACTTCTATAGAACTTCTAAATCTAGTCTTGTTAAGAGTTAAACTTATCACTAACTTATATGAACAAAACAATGTAAATTTGTCGTTCTATTTTACGTAACAAAATAAATTGATTTTTTTCACTATTTGAAAATATAAATCCCAAATAAATCTTTTAAATTTCTAGCTGAATTATCGTACTAGTGCTGCCTAAGAAGTTTTGATTAATTATAGTATATTATAAGTGTAATTTAACACTTTTTACCTTCTAAAACTGACCTTATGTTTGCTCCTAATGTTCTAAATATGTTGAATATTATCCCGAGTCCAACCGCTCAGATAACTGAAACTTAATAATAACCTAAATCTGATGCAATGGCAAGTTTAAACATTCTGAATCACTTATATTTTCAGTAATAATTGTTGCTTTACTTATTTTAATTACAATATGTGATATTTCATTAATTTGTTTACTCACTAGAGCATTCCTTTTTAGATGAATCCAAATTGTGAATTTTCTTCTGTTGTGAGAAAAATTTAGCATATTTTTAATTTTTTGGACATTTCACTCTCATAGAACTACCTTTTTGTCACCAGCTCATCGTCAAGTCAAATCCTTTCGTGTTTCAACAATGTCTTTCAGTTCAGCTTAAATTGATTTAAAGACTTAAATGACATTTCAAAGTCTGACACACTTTTTAGCCTAAGATAATGTCTATAATAATCTAAGATAAACTAATATATAAAAACGTCTATTCTTTGCGATTGCTAAATCTTAATATCTCAAAATGGACCGAGCAACGCACCTCTGCCTATAGTTTGTTTTTACATAAGAAGAAACCTCGATTTAACTTTCTTCTCGTTAATATGACAACAATAAAAAAGCAAAGCTTTATCACATGTAATTATTTTATAGTGAAAGTATTTTATTTTGAAAATTCGTTTCTTATTATGCTTTAGTTCACTGAAAGTTTAACATTCCAGTAATTTTACTTCCTTTTTTGTCTTATAAGGAACTAATAGTCAGTCAACAATGCAAAAATTTGAATGCGAAAATTAATTTGCAATTACACTCACTTGCCTGCTTTTGATAACTGATTTTGAAGCTCTTCAGTCATATTCAAATATTTGAGTAGTATTTAACTAATGTAGATATATAGCAATGCTATTTAATATAGAGTTTTTATCTTTACATATTTAATTAAGATACATTTGTAAGTTTGTTTGTTTCATAGAATTGAATTTATTAATGAACGGTTTCTGTTTTGTTTTAACCCAAACAATATACTTATGTTTTCTTGGATGTTATTAATGATCAATGGATTTTTCTGATAACTACTTCACTTGTATATTTTATTATTAAATAATGATAAATAAGAAAAACGAAATTGGCTTGCAGTTATACTTGTTTCCCCACCCTCAGTGCTGACTCTTTCCGTCTTTAGAGTTGCCTTTATTTGATTTTGAACTTCTTATAATGACCTCATGAAGTGATGCTAGTAGCTCAAAATTTCGTCTACAGGTTACTTCAGTATCCAAGGCAAATAAAGCAGATTAACTTAATCTGAATTCAGCAGTAGGTAACATTCAAGCAAATTCTATCGTCAGGAGTGCTTCCTTGTGTAAACTTAGAGCAGATCTTACCATAAACATTCCTGCGCTTTAATTTTCCATTTCTTAATGTATTTTAATATTCCTGACAATACCACATTGTGCTTTGTTTTCCAGAAGTTTAATTACCCTTGAATATTTATCCAGTTGATGGATGGTCTTACCATGCAGTTGTTCTTCTTTCTGATATTCATAAAGGAACCGACAACTCTGAATTTTCCGAAGTATTGCTTGCATGGTATTTACATATATTTTGTTGATGACACTCCCAATTTACGGCTCCTTGCTTTCAGCAATCCAAAGAAAATTTTGCTTTTTGACTTCCAACTCCATCCTGGTATTGCTTGTGTGAAGCTGAAATGGTCCACGAGCTTTACACAGAATGTTGTTGTTCCACAATATGATGTATCCATTTATCTCTCAAGTTATCTGTTGTGTAAGGATCTCCTATGGATATGCTGATATGTGACTGTAAACTGTGGTCTTGAAATGGGCACTGACACGCTTTTTCTGCTTTGTTCTTTGTTAAAATGCATTTTTCATCTAGATGATTTTCTTTGATGACTGACGCTATACACTGTATATTTACTAAACATGAGTGGAGGACTTGAGATTTGATGGTGAGGGAATATCTTAGTGGTGGCTGAATGGTTCATGCTCATCTACGTTTGTCTCCTGAGACTTCTTTTGGGAAATTAAAAAGGGAATTCGCTCATTGAAGGAATGCATGACCATTACACAAGTGCTGGTAAAAAGTTTTACCGTAATATTATTGCTGCTTTTGATATACTTAAACTTGTGAGGTGTAATAAAAACTGGATGAGGTTGATTGAAGTGCATTCCATGAAGATTATTAAAAAAGTTTGCAACCTTCAATTTTATTCATACAGATCATTGGTAAAGCATAATCAAAGATGAGGTGGATAATACTTTTGTAAAGAATAAGCAGATGACGCTTTTCATTGTTACCTCTTGCTTTAGCTTTTAGAGCATTAATGGCTTTAACAGCTCTGTCTATCATAGTGTTAATGTGGCTAGTAAACTTGAATTGTCTATTAAATGTTACACCAAAGTACTTATATATTTTTTGTTCAAAAAGATAACACCACTTACCAAGGATAGTGATGGTTTTTTCATTAGTATGTCTCATATTGAGTAAATAGAATATGGTTTTTGGTATGGAAGAATTGATAAACATTCATTTATGATTGCTTCATTTGTTTTATCTGTTGATGGATGATTGTATCTTGCTTTCGATTTAAACTATGCCAGATCTTTCTGCTACACATGGGAAATGTTATCATGTGACATCTGTCAATACAGGTTAGATCCATGATATAGGGACTGGTGAGAAGGTGATTCTTAAGGTAAATTGGTATTTATAATGATCTGGCGTGACTGCTGACTTCCATACTTTTATATACATCTTATTTTAGTCAGTTCAGCTGTAACTCATTTTATACATGTTACACTGATACATATTCTGAGTATTATTTCAATAAAAACGGATTGCTGGACTCTGTCATATGCATCTTCCAGATTTAAAGCTTATGTGTTAGGAACAGCTACAAGCCTTCCCATGTATCACGAACAAATTTAACCGAGTTGGTTTAAGTTTATTTTCCACCACAATAGCAAACTACTGATAAAGTAGCAATGGCACAGACTAACAAGTAAGCCTTCTTGCTATAACATTCGAAAAGCTTTTTCTCATTAATTTCATAGGAAGATGATTTGAGAGTTTTTAATACGAGATTAATCGTTCATGAGTTTGATTTCATAAGGTAGGCTTCTCACATCAACTAAACCTGGAGCAACATCTTCAGATGTATAAAAGGTTAAATGTGGTTCGTCGTAGCTAAAGGTGGCTTCTACATCTGCATGTAGATTGCATTGAGATTGTTGTAATTTGATCCTTTCTTGCATGTCTTCAGAACCATATTGGTTATTAAATTTTTTCTGTATGAAGGTCGTGCCTTAGCATTTCTGCATAATTCATTCCATTTCATATATCGTTCTTTAAAAACTGATCTCAGGCTCTACTACAAATAATTGTTTCCTTTGCTCTTATTCCATGAACTGAACTTGTGTACTTTCTAGGCTTTATCAGCTGTCAATACTTAGCTCAATTGCAGGGAGATTAGGTTAATTGTATAGGTTTGTAGGTTGTTTTATACTCCAATGCTTTATGCATCTACACATGTAACTTACACATGAGGTGATCACTATTCACAATGTGTTCCTTGTGCGAAGTAAAAATTATACTTAAGGAAGAACTAGCAAACACAAGGTTTATAAAGGGATCCTGTCGCTCGTCAAATTGTTTCCCACAAAAATAAATGAGCATAAAATATCTTATATTGTACATACAAACATATAAAACTAAATACATCAAATGTTAATATAATTTTCTATTGCCAAAATATAACAGATTATTTGTTTTATTATGGAATTTTTGTGTAATGCTACGTAAAAATCTATCTGCTCATAGAATTTCTTAAATTTGAACTGCTACAAAATAGGGAATGCAGATAGCTAACATTACCTATTTAAAATACTTGAGCTATTCTTATATGATTGAACAATGGAATTTGATATTTGACCGTCACTCTCACAATGTAACCATTTCTCCAAAGTAAGAAACGAGTTTTTTCAGCACTAGGTCACAAACTGTAAATCTTCTAATTCATTTTGAACATTTCCGGACACAGTTCTACAATGGCAAAGAGAGTAAACGATCCTACGTCTAATTTTGGACCTGTTGAGACTCTTAAGGTTTATTTTGTTACTAATCAGAAAGCAACAAAATGAGCGATCACTGCCATGCCCACCAAAGTAACAAAACCCATTTTTAGCGTTATTAGTCTTCAGACTCATCTCTGAGCCACTGGAAACAAGTAATTTTACAACAAAACTTTTAAGAATTGTATAGAATATTGTCATTTAACAATCACGAAAAAGAATTTTTGTTACAAAAATGTAGTCGTTATTTCAGTTTAAAATTCAGAGCAACAGGATTTATAACGCACACAACTTTTCTTCTCCCCCAGTGATTCAACGATACATCTGAGGGCTTATAACATTAAAAATGGAGTTTTAATACCCACGGAGCGAAGAACCCAGATATCCCATTTTGGGCCTTTATATTTAAAAACAAGAAGAGATTCGAATTGTTGTAATATATACGTGGAAACGCTAATTTTAATAGTTATACTTACTACAAACTTAGGCCCCGTATGGCCAAATGGTTAAGGTACTTGATTTGCAATCTGAAAGTCACGGGTTCATATGCCTGTTATACCAAATATGCTCGCCCTTTCAGCCGAGGGGGCGTTATAATGTAACGATCAATCCCATAATTCGTTGGTAAAAGAGTAGCTCAAGAGCTGGCGGTGGGTGGTGATGACTAGCTGTCTTCCTCTAGTCTTACACTGCTAAAGTAGGGACGGCTAGCGCTGATAGCCCTCGTGTAGCTTTGTATGAAATTCAAATTCAAACAATCTACTAGAAACTTAATTTTTTTTAATGGTATTGTTAACTACTTAACTATTCAGAGTACAGTATTGTGTAAAAATGTTAGGACAAAGGAATATTCTGTCATTATTTCGATTTTATTAAGCTAATTTTACCATGTGCTTACTGAATATAAATTTGTATTCTCAAGAGGCTGGTATGGGTATTAAAACTTTAATTAAAATAAAGTACAGAATCACGTTTCGATCTTCCTAAGTCATCTTTATATATTTCTTAAGGTTTCTGCTTGAATTAATATATTGATGAAATTTGGGGTCTGAAATAACTGTCATGATACCCCATGCAGTATTTTAACTACATGCAAAGAAGCTAACAAGGCGATGGCCTACAGTAACGGTATATGCCAGAAGAAATCAAGTTAATAACATTTTACCAATAAACCTTTATAAAAACATTGTTTAAAGATATATGTTAAGTTCTGTTGTTGTGCCAGGGACAAAAAGCTTAGAGATTTGTATGTAGAATAGAGAGTTTGCATCAAAGCTTCATGTGATGATTGTTGGACTCTCCAACAAATTGATGCAGACTTGAAATGTTTCCCTAACACTGTCAAACACATCCTAAATAGTGAGACTGAGGCAGATAAATCTAAAAATTGGAAAGGAAGAGACAGAACATCTAAAGTCAATGATACTTATGTTAAGTATCTTCGTTTTTGTAGCCTTCGGGTCAGAAGGGAGACTGTCACTGATCTCAAGCATGAAATAAACGACCATGTACCAACTGACAGAAAAGTGTCCAGATCTACACTGTTGAGAAGGCTCAGCAAGAATGGAATATTTGGTCATGTAACAGTTAAGAAACCTTTATCTCGATCTTCAAATATTTTCAGGAGACTGGATTATTTATGATTGCAAAAAATGTCATAAACGGATGAGTCAAACTTTGAAATATTTGGTTCAAAGCATAAGTTGTAGATCTGGCAGAAGAAAGGTGAAAGATGCTTGAATGTATAATACCTACCACGAAGCATGGGAAAGGCTCCGAACGTAATCCAATTTAGAAAATCCAGAATTTAATGGATCAAAAACTTCACAAATCAAATGGTACTTCCAAAGAAACTTCGTAGAAGCATATTACAGACACTCTTAGTAAAATCCCAAAGGACATTTTCATTAAATACAGTTATTAAAGCAAAAGGAGGTCATACCAAATATTAACTGTTTGCTGAACTCAATCACTTCCATTGCGTTTCAGTTGTATTAAATGAGAACTAATAATCTCATTATGCTTCACCTGTGATTTATCTTAGATTGTTCGTTGAAAGTAGTCTGAAATTTAATTTTTTACTTTGTGCGGACACTTTTATTATATATGTTTTTTTTTATACTTAGCAATCTTATAAATCTTTTTTTAAATTTTTTTTCGAAGAAAGTTTTGTACATGTGATTCTTATTGGTGCCTCAAGGTAACCTGAAACAAGTTATCATGCCTTGTTTAGTATCAATTCGTAAGTGTAAACGGTATGAGATGCAAAACTGTCCAGATTCCAACCAACTGCTTTTGATTCTCAAACTGAGGATTAATAAAATTAAGAACAAAATTCTTGTAGTTAATGAATAATTTTCAAGATACTTTCCAGAAACTTTAGTGTAACTGCTCTCCTGCTATCGAAAGTTAAGTCATAAGAATAGATAGAAAAATGTTTTCTTTTCATAATGTTAATTATGTAAACAGTTTTGCACATAATTTATAATTAGCTGATGAAAAAGAAGCTGAAACGTTAATATTCATTTTACTTACTTTATGTTGTTTTGAATGCTTGGAAAGCTATTCTACAGCAACCATTGCTAGCTGTTGGGTTATTCTAATTGAAAAGTGGTGATTAATTGTCACACTTTAAACGCACACCTTGCCTAAAATGTGAAACGCAATTTCGCGTTTGTAGAAAACAAACCTTAAACACCTGAATTTATAGTCTGGCTAACTACCCATTAATTAATGCTTGGCTCATATTACTTACCTTTAGAACCGTAACATAATAATTATCAAATGAATTCTGTTGATTAAACACTCATTAACTTTTACACATTTTCAAGGTATTTGTAAAAACAAAGATCGTTAACTTATCTCTATTTATTTATGTGTATTTATGCATGAAATGTAAAGTTTCAGAGTCGTTTTTATACTCGAGACACACTGTGAAATATTTATGAATGTAATTATACTGAAAATATGTTTATGCTGAAATTAGTACGTGTAATTTTGTGTATCGCACGTTATTGTTTTCTGATTTGGAAAATGAAATCAAAAAGCAGCTTACAATTCCAATCAAGTACGTATCTTTGCTGCCCAGAACCCTAATAAATGTGTATAATCTAAATTAAAATGCCACAGTAAAAACAAATGAAAGAAATTTCATAAACTCAATGTGTGTTTGTGTATTTTATGTTGATGTGTAGTTTTGTGTTAAAAGTGTTTGTTTTGACCATAAGTTTTAACGAATAAAGCCTAATATATATAACTGTAACATTTCTTTGTTAAATTTTAAAATGCGTGTCTTTTTCTAAGTTCCCTACGGATCGCCTGTAAGTAACATCCCCACGTAAACTCGACTAAAATGTGATGTATTTAAAGACAGGAGTTTTGCATAATTTGTACGAAACTAATGACATGTTTATCGGAATATTAACTTCATTTTTCAAAGTGAGTTCGGAAACTGTGATAGTATATTAATATCGACAAAGATGGATCAAGCTGATCGTCTATAAAGAAGAAGCAGCGTACACGTGATAAGAATAAACTGCTATAACATGTGAAACATACACAAAAATTATCCTTGGTTCTTTTCGATGACGAAATAACATACTGTGACAAAGTTCTCTCAACAATTCCCTTAGCCACAGGAATACAGTTTGGCACATGTTGTAGCCCTGCTTGTTTGAACCGTCAGGGCCAAAGTCAATAATATGAAAGATTTACGATGTATCACCGACGATGTCGCTTTAGTTAAAGCTGTGAGATCTATAAAAAAAACAACTCTATCACAACATATTTTATTTGAATACCTATGCGGCCCCCCACCGTTTCTTTATTTTTTTCTGACAAAGTGAAATCCAACTAAGGGATATCTAAAAAACCTCAGTTAAACAAAATTTTGATTTTACTGAGCAGTTGAAACATAATGATTCGCAATTAAAAAGTCCTTTTGGAGACCAGTTTATTTTATTTACTGAGTCATTTGTATATAAAAATAACAATTATTCTTCTGTGAAACACAAATAGATTCCACAAAAAAATATAGGTTCTGATAGCTGATAGGAAATTCTCGCAATGTAACCAAAGTGTACATTTTCCTTTTCTAGAGTAATAATTATCTCTACAAAAAGTATCAAAATAAACAAAAAAATACCAAAATTATTGATGAACACAACAAAATCAAGGAAACATTAGGAGATATTAAACAAACAAGGTTACAAGGCTGCTATGATATTCTGACAGTGTAATTGTGGTTAGTTTCAAGAAGTAATTTAAAATATTCTTGTCTTTCCTCTACCTCAAGAAATAATTATAAACCAGAGATTGTAGACTCGATGCTCTACAATTCATTTGTGGATGAATTATCATTTATTATCTAGAAATGAAAAGACAGTTAGTTTATCGATAATTTTGAAATATTTCTTGATAAGAATTTTCTGTCTTTAACGGGTTTTTTTTCTAATGGTAAAACCATGATCAAGATTAAAGATCCGTGTATACTCTTGTTCCTGAATTGTAGGTCATAAAAATAATAAACCAGAAATTATTCTCTTTATTCTTATAAACTTTAACTTATCCTATTTTCTAAGAACTCTTGAAGATATTTTACGTGTATCAAATCGAGCTCTTTAGTGTTTCGGACTTTAGAAAACTTTGAAGACAGCTAAATGAATGTAGAAAAATAAGTCACTTTCCGTTTGTTGTTTGCTTTTCACTTCATATTTATTGTCTTGTATAGCACTTTATCATGGTAATGTTTGCCATTAAGTATTTCGATTTCCTTAAATTGTGTTTCAATATATGTTTGTACCCTTTTACTCACGTTTTTGTTGTGGTTGAGAGTGTTATTCAGCTGATAGTCTCAATGTTACACACTTATTGGTGAATGAATAATCAGCTAATAAAGACGATTGCAGACTATTAACAACATACGATTAAAGCATAACATTTGAATTTTGAGTTTATAGTTAACGAAACTTTTTAATTTTATTTCAAAATAAAACATAATATACTTTACATTCTATAAGAAAATAAGCGGCGCTAAGTTGCCCTTTTGTGATTATTGACGTTGTTGAACTTTATCGATCGGTAGAGAAAAATATAGCCGAATATAGTTTTATATGACCAAGTATACAAGTTTGTGTTCTGTACATTTGTTTATAGACGTCTTTGGTTTTTATTGTACGTCCGTATTTGCGGTTGCCACCTGTGCTTTCTATTTGTAAATACTGAAATTTACCTTTTTAATAAGTTTTATTTGTGAATTATCCAAACGGGTTGACACTGAAAAATGACTTACAAATTTTCTTTTTATCTTCAAGCATTTCACACAAATAAAATTAATATTAGTCAGAAGATTATCCAAGTTTAACCACTAAATATAACGTGTGTGTGTTTTCTTAGAGCAAAGCCAAATCGTACTGTCTGCTGAGTCCGCAGAGAGGAATCAAACCCAGTGATTTTGGCGTTGTAAAAGTAACGTCTGCAACTAACTATAACCCTACGCGCTACATGATAATTTAATTTTATATATTTCGTTAAATGTTATGACCTTGTCAACATTGTACTACCTTTACAGAGGGAAAGACGGAACAGGAAATTAGCAAAGTATTTAATCTGAATATCAATGAGTATTTAACGTAAAATTTAAATACAACTCATTAATTAACTCCATGTAATGACGACAAACAACTTAAAAAAATATTTAATTACTTTTTATCCGACGTTTCAGCTTACGCCTTTATCAAAGGTCTAGAAACTTTAGATGGTTAAGGCTCTGGACTCGTAATCCTAGGGTCGCAGGTTTGAATCCCCGTCACACCAAACATGCTTGCCTTTTCAGCTGTGGGAGCGTTATAATGTTTCAGTCAATCCCATTCTTTGTTGGTAAAAGAGTAGCCCAAGGCGGCGTGTGATAATGACTAGCTGCCTTCCCTTTAGTCTTACACTGCTGAATTAGAGACGATTGGTGCAGATAGCCCTCGTGTAATTTTGGGCGAAATTTAAAACACACTATAAACTTCAGAGTTTAACACCTAAAACAACCTAAAACAAAATACAGCTAAAATAATGTGACGGATACAAAATATACCTGAAACAGTACAACGGAAAAGTGTACGTGATACGTAATAAAAGTATAGTTTGTCATAAAAATAGAGAAAATGATATAAATAAGTTTAAATTAAAAAAAAAAATTAACAATAATAAAATGTTAAAGAAGTCGGGCATTGTACCTGTTAATTGATGGGTGTCTGGACTAAATGTTTTCTCAACAAAAAATATTTAAAATTTAATTCAACTTTCTGGAAACAAAGAAGGGCATTGCTATGGGCAATAATACTGGTGTCTTTGCAGCATCAATATTTATATATTTATTTGAATCAACAGGAAGTGGTAGTTTCTTCATTGTCAATGTTTCCAATAGCACGAATGTGCTCTTTGAAACTCTCATGCATTTGACAACTAGATTCACGTATTTATATATATATGTACGTGTGTGTGACCGAACACTGTGTACATATAAGTTCATAGAAAATGTTTTTAAGTGCGCAGGACTTCTCTGAGCCGTTCTTCTTTGATAAACATTTTGGGATTTACGTATGTTCTCGTTATTAAAGGCTGAATAAGTAAGTATATATTTCGGTTTTTTACCAGGTTTTTGTAAGATTTTATTCATACTAAATCTTCTAATGAATTGCTTGGCCGAAGGCCAGTAGTTCAAAGCTCATAAACGAAGGACATGCTCCATGAAACTGTGTCTATATGTGGTAGTTTCTTTATTTGATGTCGTTTGTTAATATCTTGTTAGCCAAAACTATGAAATATGAAATGTTTTAGTAATGTAACTAGCCATTAGTGGTAGCCATTGGATAACAGTAGCTTTTGAAGTTCGATTCTTGCTTGAGTCTTGCCATTCGTGGTATTGTAGATTTTTTCAATTCTGTTAAGTTGACAGATAATAACACCTCATTTTTTAATTGATGGATGGTGCAAGCTACAATGTAGAATAGTGAGCTTAGAATGTGATTTATAATCTACGGAAGTAACAGATTTGCTGTTTACAATATCGACAATGGTATCAAGAAAGAGTAAAGATTTGTGAACATTATCAGTATGAATATCTATGAGCATTATGTTGAAGTGTTAATTATTAAGGAATTCAACTAAGTCGATAAAATGAGGAAGTCTATGATTCCACATATCGAAAATGTTTTCCATATATTTGTACCATCTAGTTAAACAAACATTTGCTTCCAAATTCTAGTGGGTAAAAGCTGATGATTCAAATCAATAAATAAAGTAGAGGCCACAAAGAAAAGAGTATTATTATTCATAGCGATGCTTTTAATTTGTTTGTAGAGTTGAATCAAATTTGAAATACTTATTGTTGAGAATACATTCAGTTCAGACACACATTTATTAACAGGTACAATGTATGGCTCTTTTAACATTTTATTATTATTAATTTTATTTCTTGATTTTAACTTATTAATGTCATTTTCTTTATTTTTATGATCAACGACTCAGAACTGTTCAACTATACTTGTATCACGCATCACATACACTTTTCCGTTATATTGTTTTAGGCTACTGTCATTTAAGATCACTTTGTTAACGTATAAAGTTTATAGACCATTGATGAAGGTGTAGGCTGAAACGTCAGGTACAAATAATTTTTTTTTTCTAAGTTGTCTGTTGTCTTTATACAAAGGTTTCTATCATTCAATCAGCTCTGAAAATTAAAAACAATAGTAATATTATTATTCGAGCTACGCATGGCCAGTGGCTAAAGCGTTCATTTTGTAATCTGAGGGACGCGGGTTCAAATCTTCCCAGTCACACCTTTCAGTCGTGGGGGCGTTTTGATGTTATGAAACTTAAAAGGCGTGAAACTATGATGTTAAACTGTTTGCTTTTGTTTAGAGCAAAGCCACGTTGGACTATCTGTTGCGTGTATCGCGAGGTATCGACCCCTGGATTGTAGTGCTTTAATCACATAAAATTACCCTGCCTCACAAGCGGACATGATGGTACTGAATATGTTTGTCTCTTTAGAATTAAGCACAAAGCTACACAATGGGCAATCTGTACTCTGTCTATCAAAGATATCGAAACCCAGTTTCTTGCGGTGATAGTCCGCAGACATGCCACTGAGGAGCTAATAGATATGAACTTGAAAGTAATATCACACGTGAATTATGGTTATTTATACTATACTGGTTATTCACTTAATGTATTTACATATCACTTTCTTTTTGTATGCACGCCTTAGAAGACGAGATAAAACGTATTTTTTCGTATAAAAATTAATTATTAAACAAATTTCAAAAATATGAATTGTAAAAATACATAAATAATCTATAGAAGATTAAGATCTAAGATTATATAAATTGAAAAGTTGAAATATTCATTTACACAAGTAAAAATATTTTAAATGTATTCATTGTTTCTTGAGCTCAAAAGATTACATCTTAAATCTATTAAATAATCTTCTTAGTGTTTCTTATTACAAAGTGACTAACATCAAAGGCCCGACATAACCAGGTGGGTTAAGGCGTTTGACTCGTAATCTAAGAGTCGCGGGCTTGCATCCCCGTCACACCAAAGATGTTCGTCTTTTCAGCCGTGGGAGTGTTATAATATGACGATTGATCCCACTATTCGTTGGTAAAAGAGTAGCCCAAGAGTGGTTGGCGATGACTAGTTGCCTTCCCTCTAGTTTTACACTGCTAGGGATGGCTAGCACAGATAACCCTCGTGTATTTTTGCGCGAAATTAAAAACAACTGACATAAATATTTTAATATTTACCAAGTGGGTAATACACGTAGGAAAGTATTTGTTTGTTTGTTGAATATTGCACAAAGTTACTCGAGGACTACCTGCACTAATTTAAAAGGATAGCGCCTAATAAACACCATACACCACGAGTTATTGGACTTGTATCAAATAGTACGATTGAAAGTTACATTATACCGCCCCACGGCTAAGAAGTGAGCACATTCGGATATGGAATTCAAACTTGCGACTTATAAGTTGCGAGTAGAATTCCTTAGCCTCCAAGCTAGAGGAAAAATATCTGAAATTTCCATTTTATAATACTACATTACACATAAATATTTGTACAGTGAGCCGAATTTTATGTAAGAAAACAAAACACCTACAAAATTCTCTTAATTTTAACTTCTTACCAAACTTACATCGTTAAATGTCAAGGTCCATTTTTAATGGTGACAAATTTTCTGCCATGTTTGTAGATTCAAGAATTAACCCTAACTCTGCGTACTAATGAGCAATTTTTTTTTCAAACTTTTTTTAAAGTCTGACACTTTCAACAGGGCAGGTGTTGTGTCATTTTAGCAGTTCTAGGAACCAAATCTTGTACTTTAAGAACTCAAACACGTGCAGCTTGCTGTCAACTGGATGGAAGAGGTCAGCAATTAATATTTTGATAATTTTAGCTCTTAAGACTTGGGTGTCAAAATAAGTTAATAAACTGGTATTACTTCCTTTTTAACGACTACAACAAGACTAAGCAAACCGGCTATCAATAAACAGCACTGTATTTTGCTGAGAGAGTTTCATTTTTATTTTATTTATTTTTATTTTTTGCAAATGGCAAGAACAAAATGCGAGTTCAAAAATTCGTTATGTTGGCATGTATATGCAAAGCTGCAGGAATTGATAAACAAATTACCTGTTCATGAAAAAAGAAGAAACAGATAAAAATAATACAAACTGAAAAACAAATGAGATGATTATACAGAGTATGAAGAGACTGAAAAATTAATGAATAATGAAACAAATAGTTTGAATGAAGGTTGAAGATGAGCTGTGGTGCATTGACATATGGTAAGTGTGGAGTGATAGAAACAGACAGAGAAACTTATAAATGAATAAATGGTTTGTGTAGTAACCAGACACAAAAATATCCTGAAATCGTGGTGAATGGAAGATAAAAAGGAAAATGAAATGAATGATAAAGCAAACATGCTTGGGATAGTTCGGTATGATCTTTCATATAAACACACAGGTAGCTAGAAGGATTAATAAACGACTATAAAAATGGACAGAAACAGGCTACCATGCAAACGAATAAAAGCTGATCGATGTATGTTATGTAAAAAAAAACGTAGCAAGAAAACATATAACATATATGTCGATCAACATAGAGGGAACGAATTATGTAGGTAACAATTAATAGGTAGAAAGTCGCTTAATTGATAAATATATATATATGATTGTGTGTCAAATTTACAAATAACACATGAGTAAGTCATGAAATCTTGAGATCCTTATACGAGCATGGAAACAACCAGTAAAGTGTACAGGTTCAACGATAAGTATACACGAAAGATTGTTTGTTTGTTTTGAATTTCGCACAAAGCTACTCGCTCGAGGGCTATCTGTGCTAGCCGTCCCTAATTTAGTAGTGTAAGACTAGAGGGAAGGCAGCTAGTCATCACCACCCACTCTTGGGCTACTCTTTTACTAACGAATAGTGCGATTGACCGTACAATATATTATAATGCCCCCACGGTTGAAAGGCGAGCATGTTTGGTGCGACCGGGATTCGAACCCACGATCCTCGGATTACGAGTCGAACGCCTTAACACACTTGGCTATGCCAGGCCCTGCACGAAAGAATAGATGGAAATAATAGTTGAAATAAAATACTTGTTAAGCGAATGGAGAAATTTACAAGGTATTAAAAGAAAGAATGCCTAACAAAATGGAAATTGGATGAACTGAAATATATACCGTTATATTATAAACCTAAATTTTTGGTTAAACACCCATGACTATAAATACACAATAACTGAGAAATACATGTAAACAAGAAGCAGATGGATAGATCAGATTCTTAAAAATATTTTACTTTTTTATATCATGCTGAACTGTAAACATTGAAGATGAGCGATATATTGAATTAGTGAAACTTGAAGGGTGGATTTCAATTTTCTTTCACCAACTAGATGCATGTACTGCCTTTGTCTTTTTAGGATATATCAAGGATACAAGAATGTTATCTTTAGAAGGTAAGCTTTACTAATCATACACAAACGTCCTTAGAAATTTTGTTTCCATTCTTAAGTGTTTTCTTTCTTGCTTTCTATTTGTCTATAAAAAGTAAAATAACAATTGAGCAGCTTATTACAGACGGCAAATAAAAGTTCAAATTATAGAATTCATACTCTTTAACGCATGTATCTGCTTCTAGTTTTAGTTTTTTATACCGATTTTACTTGACAAATGGGGCTTGTAAATAAAGGTATATCTCAGAAGTGCTGCATCACCCATAGCTGATGATTCTATTTCCTCAAATGCTCCTCTTGCTATGACACGCTTTATCATTTCAACGAAATGGTTTGCACCCTTTCATTTATGTATCTGACTTACCAATATAAACAGCTTTTGTCTTTGTTTAGAAATCTAAAACGAAATATAAAACATCCAAGATATCAGAAAGGTGTTTAATTTAATGTTATCGTTGTTTCGTCTCGTAAAAAAAGTATATATATATATTTATAAAAGCTAATGGTATTTAAAAAGCTAACATATTTTACAAAAATGTAACGTAATAACGGACAGAGAGACAAACGAGTGAAAGATATATTGTCAAACAAACCACCAGGTCAGTAATGTGTCGGCAATCATTGAGGATGATGGGAAGTGGAATTAAATATAAACATGAACAGATGAACAAATATAAACATGTTTACTCTGTAGAAAAAAGTTAGCAAAGAGTAGCTTTGTAAAAATGTTATGAAATAAACACGTTTATTGTGAAGAAAGCCAGACTGACTGGCTTTGAAATAAATCAATATATAGACACAGTTTTCAGGTTTTCTGATAATTTTTAATATACTTTCTTTTAATAAAATTTACATGACTTTTAATATGTAAATGACTCAAATTTGGTCATTTATAGCAATATTTTCTCGTATTTGTTACGAGGAAATAATTAAATATAAACGTGTTTTTGAAATCTGCACGGATTTTTTCTCTGGGTCTGAAACGTTGACCGCAAGTAAAGATTTGTTCAGAGTTTACTTTATAATTAAATATTTCTAATGCAAGTACACTTTTATTGTGTACAAGTAAATATAATACTCCTTGTCAAACTAGGCATTCATCATTTGGAAATTAAAACTTTAAAAGTTATAGTTGTTCATGTAAGTTTAGTTAAGCTAGCCTGCGAATGTAAACTTCATAAAAGTTGTTTGGATTTAAGTAACGAATTTTTCATAATTAACAGCAACGCAAATTTCGAAATTAATTTTATTTCTTTTCCTATCACTTAGAGATTTTTTTCTTTTACACATCGGGAAAAAGAAAAAAATCTTACTTAGATTAAATTATTATTCGTTTACTACAATTAATTTATTTATTATTATGTTTGGGTTCTAAAACGACCGATAAGACTCACTCGTCGCGATTGGTCCACAGAAAACTAAAATCAATGGTTGTCAATATTTGTAACCAATTTTTTCATGAAAATGGTTCACTTATGTCAAGGGCCCGGAATGGCCAGGTGGTTAAGGCACTCGACTCATAATCCGAGGGTTGCGGGTTCGAATACCCGTCACACTAAACGTACTCGCCCTTTCAGCCGTGAGGGTATCATAATTTTACAGTTCCTTTGTAAAAGAGTAGCCCAAGATTACCTGTTACCTTCCCTCTTGTCTTACAATGATAAATTAAAGACGACTAGCGCAGACAGCCCTCGTATAGCTTTGCGCGAAATTCAAAACAAATGAAACTAAACTTATTTTAAGGTACATGTGGTGTTCTGTGAAATCTATGTTATGGAGAAAAATGAATATCATTTTCAAATTCAGGGTATAGATTCAGGCCTGTGTTATTTCTGTCGCTTCTAAATGCTTCCCTGATAAGTTACACCCGTGCAAGTACAGCGGTAAGTGTACGGATACACAATTCAATTCGCCTCAGTGGGCTCAGCACATAGCCCGATGTGGCTTTGCTATAAGAAAAACACCCTGATAAGCAGGTTTGCCTGCATAACAAGGAAACTTTCCAATTAGCAAGCGAACTCTAATGTTTCCTTATTATACATAAGACTGTCCAATTTTAATAACGTGTTTTTACTGCTACATTCTTACAGTAGAGCAAAGAAAAACAAAGAAAATAATCATACTTTAATAATAAAGTCAACAATATGCTCTTTTACAATGGAATACAGACATGGGTGAAGAAAACAGGTGTTATGCTGTTTTTCTTAAAATGGAACAAACTTATTGAAAAATACAAGTTTACTTATTCTATGTGTTGTTATTACATATATATAATTATTAATTTATCTTTGAAGTTCATAAAGATAGCGTCAACAAATTATCTTAAAATAACACTTTGTAAATAAGTTAATAAAAATAATCTAATTTTATTCATACACTCCCAGGAAACCAAAATAAACAAAAATATTCCACTTAAATTTAAGATTTATCCTACTTGGCTATTGATATTTTTATTTATTTTATTTTCAGTTCTCATAGTTACTGAATGCCACGCTAAAGTAAGAAATATCAGTTATGTTTTTGTTTTGTATTATTGAGAAACAACATTAAATGTATTTAACATAACATATTGCTTAAGTCAGAGTATAATAGTTAATTGTTTGAATTGTAACAATAGAACATAAACTTGCATGAAATCAACTTCAATCAATTTCTGGCCCAGCCTGGCCAAGTGTATAAAGGCGTTCGACTGGTCGTCTGAGGGTCGCGGGTTCGAATCGCAGTCGCAAACATGCTCGTCATTTCAACCGTTGATGCGTTATAATGTGATAGTCAATCCCACTATTCGTTGGTAAGAGTAGCCCAAGAGTTGGTGGTGGGTGGTGATGACTAGCTGCCTTCCCTCTAATCTTACACTGCTAAATTAGGGACGGATAGTACAGATAGCCCTTGAGAAGTTTTATGCGAAATTCAGAACAAACAATCAATTTCTTTACGGTAGTCAATTCATATTTTTAAACCAATTTAACGCATGTGAGTGTTGTGAGTTTTTGGTTGAAATGAACCAACTTTTATATTTTGTATCTGGCCATATTGATTAATATAACGTGTTTTAGTCTGTACCAGTTATTGCTTGGATTTCCATTGAAGCCAGCGGTGAGGCAAAGGAATGTTTTGTCTTTTCCTTTTTTACTTTTTCACCTGCGGCGCTGATATTGTTCTGTTGATCCCGTTGCACCATTAACTCAAGTCACGTTTTATGATATTTTGATAAACGTGTTCACTCTGCTAAACATTGCATATTAAAATCAAGACATAGCGAAAAACTGATGCAGATAAATGAATAGTGATGTTTGCTCCTGTGTTTCTTCATTACTTCAATAGGATAATAACGTTTTTATGCCATAGCGGAAGACGCTATCATGTCTTGGTACGTGATGTCAATTTACTGCACTACCTGTGACCTGGCTCTGTCTTATTCTGCTTAAAATGGTTAAAGAGATAATCCGAAGGTTAATTTCAACATGTAAAAGTTGTCAACCATACCTTAGGTATAAAAATGTACTCCTTATTAAGCAATGTTTCTGTCTACAATTAAATATATCTTTTAACCTTATCATTAACTAGGGGAAATATATAAAGACTGTTAGCACGAAAAAGCTTATGTGAATATAAGCATAATAACACAAGCTGTGTTTCATTTTATAATTCAAGACAATACTATAATTATAAGAAATATTTCACCTTAATTTAAATATGTTTTCTCCCGAATAAAATATCTCTAATCATATACGTAGCTGTATCAGATATAATGTCTCATTTGTTCCAAAAGAAAGTTGCATATTGTAAAGTTTCATCATAGATTCTGATTTGTGTTCTTCATGATTTTCTGGTACATATTTTGTTTCGATACTCACGTGACTGAGCTTCAAAGTAAAAACTTCAGGTGAACTTATGGCAATCAATTTCTAACCAGTTTTTTATTAAAACTGGATTCTTTACATATTCCACAGCCTTCTGAGGCAATAGAGCTAAATGAAAGGCCCGGCATGGCCAGGTGTTTGTTTGTTTGTTTTTCGTATAGCAAAGCCACAAAGGGCTATCTGCTCAGCCCACCGAAAGGAATCGAACCCCTGATTTTAGCGCTGAAAATCCGGAGACATACCGCTGTACTAGCGGGGGCGTTATAAATTTAAGGTCAATCCCATTATTCGTTGGTAAAAGAGTAGCCCAAGAGTTGGCAGTGGGTGGTGATAACTAGCTGACTTCCATCTCGTCTTACACCGCAAAATTAGGGACAGCTAGCGCAGATAACTCTCGAGTAGCTTTGCGCGAAATTCAAAAACAAACAAACAAAACAAACTTTACATGTTTGAATATAAAAGTATTAGTATTTGTTTTTAAAATTAACAAATGATAAACTTATAGTTCTCCGTAAAGTCAAATGCATCATTTTATAAGGTGGGTGCTACTTAAGTTTTATCAAATTGTTTGTAAATCCCATTGTAACACGAACTGATTGAAGTGTTTGTTTAAATAACGCGCATTTTAAAATAAATCCTTTTTAGATTAATAATAATATGAGATGACTATGAATACAGATTAATATATTACATAATATCGCGATCACGATATACTTTGAATCAAATAATACTTTTCGTACAGATTAGTTCCCCTGGCTAAGAGCCAAAAGTTGAATAAGTGTTTGTTAAAACTATTTTGGAGACTCTTTGCTTCATTACACTTTATGTTTCCTCATGCGAATGTACTCAATCTGAAGAACATACACAGCTTCCATTTCAAATGGATCCGTGTTACGTTTTCATGTGGACTGAACGCAACAGAAAGACACAGATAGCAGCTTGTTTAATTTATTATAATTATCTACTTATGTGATAGACACAAGATATATTATCTAATGGCAATAACAGATATCCAGTTTCAACCATCAAAACAACTTACAATACAAAAAGGTACTGGCCTGTGCTTGATAATATGATCCAAGATAAGTGTCCAAATCCGAAATCCAAAATTCCAATCTAGGCGTTGAATTCAGTCCCACGGAGAAATTTTCGAAGATTGAATGGGTAATTTCAAACAAAAGTTCACAGTCCCATTCCTATTGACTTTCGATATAATCCGTAATCCGACTGAATTGTAAAGATTGACGGAATAAAAATTTTCACCGCTTTAGTCGATCTAGTTCTATTCACAAATTCAGTTTAAACTTTCTCAAACAAGACAAACTTCTTGACCCGAGTAAAAGTGGATGATTTCCTCTCTCGCATCGCCATCTGTTTATATACTATATCGCGTAACCTCCCAGAATTCCACAGCACAAACACCAGGCCAATACAAGTGATCAATCTATTTAGTTTTAAAAATTTCTAAATGAATTTTAATTAATTCTAAAATGTTATTTTAAATTTCACCGATTTAAACCTCGAAACAATAATATAAATATAGAATTATAAATAATAAATATGGGAATTCAAATATGACGTTACATTATATTTACATAACATATGCATGATATTTACATGACATTTACATAACAATCCGTCATAAGGTTGTTATGTCCAAAACATAAAACTCCTTATTGCAAGCTTTTTATATCCTATCTAATGTACGAGAGTCCAACCATTTTCAACAATCCGTGTGCACAGAAATCACTTTGCAGCGGTTAAGCGAGAAACTGGACGGTAAATTCATAACGTTTTACCTAAGTTTCCAGATAGAGATTCTTCTTGATAATTGTTACATAATCTTGCCTTTTGTCTTTCATTTTTGTATTCTGAGTTATCACCTGCTACAAGATGCTGCACATTGCTTGCTACAGCTAGGGTACGACTTCAAGCAGTTCTATTTTAAATGGTCCTGATTCCCAAAGTTCATACATATTCATTTGTTGTTAACTTTTACAGAACTATTAAGTACAAAGGAAAAAACCGTCTAGGAAATTATAAATCTCTGATCTGAACACTTCTTAATGACCTAAGGGTACACACAGTGGTATAATATAAAATGCCGTTTCATAGCTAAGATAATGTACTAAACCGTATATATGTTAAACAATTCAGTTGAATTTCTTGAGGTTTAAATAAGCTCAGTACAGCTGAAGTATTCTTGACAGAAATTATCAGTATATGGCTGAAATACATTAGAAAATTCATTATACATGCAAACTTTTCTAGCCATATTGCATGCATTAACGTTTCCTAGATATGAATACTTGTCATACATCTGAGCTACTTTGAATATGAATACTTAATACAAAGCTGAGCTTTTATTTTATTGAAACTGAGTTTGTTTTTTTATATAAGTTGATGCGTAAAGTTATTTGAAGACTTGATTTTGTTACAAACTGTCGGGAGATATTTTACTTTGTATACAAAAAGTGTTATAGCATAAAAAAGCGCAAATTCTTACAGAGTGAGTAACTGTTTATAATATTATTGCGATGATAAGTGGCTGATGGACCTCAAGGTTGAGCTTTTTTTAAACTTTTACTTTACATAGATTATCTGAGTTCTCCTCTAGATTGCTTAATATGGAACAAGAAACATTTATGCAAAGTCTCTTTCAAGTCTGACCTTGTTATGGAATGATGGCATTGCCGTCCTTAAGAGTCTTCTTCTAGTGTTTCTTCCGGCCATACTGAACAAGAGCATGAACCACTTAGAAAGGCAGCCTCTACTATACTACAACAGATTCATTACAGCATATAAAAATAACGTTATATGAGTACATGATTCTTGTATATATGTGTACTTCTCGTAGGGCGAAGGTGGTTTTAACTGATGTGCAGTTACTTTTTTCACTATGAAAGAAACCTAAAGAACCTCCGTGATATCTTTAATTTTTTCAGTAATTATAATGATATTACGTTTTAAACATATTAAGTTATGAAGCTTAAGATTTCATTAAGAATTAAATCCAACAAGTAAAACTTCATTTATGTTCACTTGTACGTAAAATAGCGTTTAGATATTGTAGAACATTGCTAGATACAATTCAGTAGTACAAATAAAATTTCTAAATAAATGTCACAAGGAAATATACAGGAGGCCTGGCATGATCAGGTGATTAAGGCACTCAATTCGTAATCCGAGGGTCGCTGGTTCGAATCCCCGCCACATTAAACATGTTTGCCCTTTCAATCGTAAGGGCGATATAATGTTAAGGTTAATCCCACTATTCATTGGTAAAAGAATAGCTTAAGAGTTGGCGGTGGGTGGTGATGACTAGCTGCCTTTCCTCTAATCTTACACTGCTAAATTTGGGACAGCTAGAGCACATAGCCCTCATGTAGCTTTGCCCAAAATTCAAACCAAATGAAACCAAGCAGACAAGAAGAAATACCCTCACTATATATTAACACTATATATTGATGTATACTGCATATGGGAGAGTTTGGCTTCTTTAATATTATTTAGGTAATTTTGAAGTCCAGCCTTTTAAATGTAATAAGAATTATATGATGCAGCAAAAAGTGTGTTAAAGGTTTGTACAATTTATTCCGTAATAGGTTTTAAAAATCAACAGCACCTGAAATAAGATCATAACATCATAGACTATGGTTAAAATGTTCATTTGTGAAAAACTAGAATTACAATCGGTATTATTTATTAATGGTATTTTAACAGTATTTTTAAACTGATGATTGTTATCTGAGATGTACCAGAATGTAAAATTGAAGATTTGTTGACTACACTTTTTGGGAAAGTGCCTTGTTTTGTTTGTTTTTGAATTTCGCACAAAGCTACTCGAGGGCTATCTCTGATAGCCGTCCCTAATTTAGTAGTGTAAGACTAAAGGGAAGGCAGCTAGTCATTACCACCCACCGCCAACTCTTGAGCTACTCTTTCACCAACGAATAGTGGGATTGACTGTAACATTATACGCCCCCACGGCTGGGAGGGCGAGCATGTTTAGCGCGATGCGGGCGTGAACCCGCGACCCTCGGATTACGAGTCGCACGCCTTACGCGCTTGGCCATGCCAGGCCGGGAAAGTACCATTTAATACGTTATTTTCTACACGTTTACAAATTATGGCACCATTATCACTCAACGTTTATTACTGTAATTACTATAAAAGATAGAAAATGAAAATCCTTCTATTGCGATATTTACTTTACGTGCTGATCTCTTTGACATTTCCGGTCAAAACTCATTTCCTTTTTTTCATTTGGCTGAAGGAAGTTTTGTATTTTTTTTATAAAAACATATTACATCGTATAATATGCTACTTGTTGTATTTCTGTGTTTTTGTACAACCTTTTCCCCTGTCAGAGTTTGTCTGTAAATTGGTTCCATTTGCTAGATTGTGTTTTCTTATGATATAGCGAAATGTCATTTCCTAACAGATCCAACTGAATCGATGAAGCACAATAAATCAGCTAACTTAGATGAATCACATTTTACCAAACAGTTCAGTTCCACGGTTATTTGAGAACTGCCGTTTCCAGTTATACGGGCATAAGAGTTCGATAATAGAAAACGTCATCTAAATCTACAGTTTATTCGGAAAGTTGTTTAAACAAAACCTACACCAACTTGTCTTCTACATCTAAATATATATATACTCTTGTATCACATCCTCTGTCACTGACTAGGCTGATGCAAACTAGTATAGCTTGAAAATTTGAAACTGTAGGCTTTAGATAGTCACAGTGTTGTGTTAGTTATCTAGTATAAGTGCCGACATTTAATATTACAGTATATACAACTGCGTGTTAAAAAATCCCAAATGTTAATGCCAGCTGGAAAGATAAATAACTTTCAAAAAATATTTTGATTTGAACTTATAAAAAATTCTGTATGGAAAGATTAGACTAAATTTATATGAAGTATTAAATTTCTTTTTCCCTTGTGCTTCTATAGAAACTTATATATTTTGATTTTCTTGTCTTTACCACCATAGGCTCAGTGGTTAAGTTTGTTTATGTGTAAAGTCTTTCACATTCACTACAATAATTAGATTAAGTTGCTAAGTGTGTATGTATGCATGTGTGTGTATGTTTTTCTTATAGCAAAGTCACATCGGGCTACCTGCTGAGTCCACCGAGGGAAATCCAACCCCTGATTTTAGCTTTGTGAATTTGTAAACTTACCGCTGTACTAGCAGGGGACTCCTAAGTATGTCCACAATGTAAAATGTTTCAGATATGTGAGTAAATCGAGTTAGTTATATCTATATGGTACAGTTTACATTTCAAATTCATGTGCAGTTATCTGAAGTCAGTAAGGAACAACAGCTAGTTTTTATTGTTTGGTTGTTAAAAATAAGGAGGATAAGATCGTGTAAGTATAGTAGAAGAACAGAAAATGAATTGTTTTAACTGCATGTACTCTTGGACAAGTTAAAAATTGGCTCTTCTATTGGATATCTGATCAGAACAATAAATACTCAAAAGTCAAATTTAGGATTTTTGCAATATTATATTTATTGTTCTATTATGTGAGGTATCGATTAGATCTATTTATTCCTTGAGGCACATTAATAATTAACTCTGAATACTAATATGTACTAGAACTTAGTTCAGTTCATCGGTTGACAGCGAAAATGTGCGATAACAAAACGACTGTTGGAAGAAAAATGACTGCTGTTAACACACTTTGCAAAATGCCAACTTGATATGACCTTAGCATATTTACACGTGTGGAAGTCCGTTGAATAAAATTGACTGAATATTTTATTTCTTGCTAGCCAATGTGTGTTTAAAGGGAAGTTAAATAAGAACAAATAAGGATACGACCTCTGAATAATTATCTCCAACGTAAAAATAGTATATATAAGTCAATTATAAACAATAAGAGACAATTACTTAATCATGGGCCCCCCGCTAGTACAGCGGCATCTCTGCGGATTTACAACGCTAAAATTAGGGATTCGATTCCCCTCTGTGGGCTGAGTAGATTTCCCATTTGTGGCTTTGCTATACGAAAAAACACACAAAACAAAAAACTTAATCATGATATAATATCTCAACATTCAGGCCAAGTGTAGATATTCAGTTTATATGACAAGGTTTGGAAAGAAATGTATGAACATTTTTCTACATCATGCGAAAGCAATCAAACATTAAATGGAAACAAAATTTAGCGTGAAGTCTGTTAGAAACTGACACATATTCGCCACTGGTTAGCAGCGCACGTGTACGCATGCATTCATGCATTGCCTATTGAATGATAGAAGAAAACATGTGACACACCACAGTTACACTAGTACAGCATAGACGTCATGTGTATAGAGAATTCTGTGGAACCGCTGACATCAATATTGAGAGTGTTCTCACATGGCATTCCGTTCATGTCTGGCCGTGAAGCTGAGAACATATTGCTCTGAAGAGGGCTCTGTAGTATCACTCTCCCCTCTCTTTCCTTGATATCCCTTCCGCCTAAACACACGTAACTTGGCTTTAGGCGATACAGAAACACAGGTTGTACAGTTAGTACGTGCTCTAGCTGCAACTGATGTAACGTTTGTGGGCAGAAGACCGAGAGGTGGTTGTGTTTGGCGCCTGAGGTTTCATGTGGGCGACAACTTGGTGAAGGTTAACGACGGCTGACTCAGTAGGCGGAGCAAGATTGGAAAACACTATAGAAAACGTTACAGTGAACATCATCTCATTCCGGTGATAATTGTGCCCGATCTTTCTTCCACTCTCTTTGACCGTCAATATCGTTTGACTCTGTTTGAGCTTTGAAGAATAAGAAAGGTGGCTATGTTAACACTCGTGTTCATGTGCATATTATTTACGGTGAGTGATAAACACTTTCATAGTATATTTGTTCATTTTCCAGTATTTGTTTTACTATATTATATATCATATTTCTTTACGTGATAATTTATTAACAAGTTGTAGCTGTTAATTTTTCTCAAGTATCAAAGTAACTGCTGTTATTAACTCGATGAAACCTACAGCTATTGTAGCAACTTCAGACATTTAAACATAGAATTAGTTATCACAGAACTACGTCTAAATGCACATAATGCGCAAAGAGTAAGGTGAGCTATCAACTAACTTTTCTCTAAAGAAACAACTTCCTTTTATACAGCTCGAGTACATTCATTTGAAGTAAAAACCATATAAATGTAATCGAGTGGCTTTCCTGCCTCACTACTCTTTAAAAAAAAAAACGAGTTCATGAGCCAAAGAAATGGGAATTATAATTTAGTCATGCGTTACCAAACATACTCGTGTTTGAAACTAGTTAATATTTTTTGATATTATTAAACACTAGTACGATATTTACCAGCCTTGTCTGTATCTTACACAAATAATATATTAAAATCACATAGTTATAACCTCACTTTTTATACGATTCAAAACAGAGAATATAACAATTAACATTTAACAAAAGTTAAAGAAAATCTAATTGTTTGCATTGAACAAGATTGTTTTGAAACATACAGAATCAGTATGCTAACCCAAACTAAATTTACCTCTAAAAAAACATTTTTAGTGATTCATAAAATGATTTGACATACATAGTTTTTGATTAACGCAAATAATAACTTTATTTATTGTTTCATTTTTACAACATTTTCTTTTAAATTTTACCCAAATGATTGTTAAAATTTCTATTATATTGTTAAGTTTAAGTTTCTGTTGTATTTTATGAATGAAAACTCGGATTATATTTGCCTATCTCGGATAAACCCCTTTAAGCGAAAGCACTGACGAGAAATGTCATCACATTCTAAGCTATACCCAAAAAGAGAAATTCTGCACAATGGCTATCTATAGCACCAGACCAAAGACTTAAACGTTTATTAAGCTAGAAAATTAAAATAAAATAAAATAATTAACTTAAGGTCCACAGTGCGGAGTTTTACTGCAAGAAAGCGGGTTACATGTGGGCCCGGCATGGCCAGGTGGGTTAAAGCGTTCGAATTGTAATTTCAGGGTCTTGGATTCGAATCCCTGTCGCACCAAACATGCTCGCCCTTTCAACCGTGGGGGCGTTTTTATGTGATGAACAATCCCACTATTCGTTGGTAAAAGATTAGCCCAAGAGTTGGCGGTGGGTAGCGATGACTAGCTGCCTTCCCTCTAGTCTTACACTGCTAAATTAGGGACGGCTAGCGCAGATAGCCCTTGAGTAGCTTTGCGTGAAATTAAAAAAAACAAAAAACAAACAATCGACACCCGTGATGGGCAAAGCACTGATAACCCTTTGTGTAATTTTGTGCTTCAGGATAAAAAACAAACAATCAACAACTAACTTATGATAATGTTGGTCTGACATGCATTTGAGAAACTAATTACTTTCACTCCAAACCCGTACTTGAATCAGATTTATCATATCGTGGTGTGTTTTTCAAAAGGATAAGGTTTACCGAAGGGTGAAACATACAAAATGTGCATAAAAGTTCCTTCATAATAATAAACAAAAAATAAACTTATTTTACTAAACTCTCAGATAAATCCAAATGCGGATTTGGTTTGTTTATTGAAAACCAAAATCGACTTTTCGCAGCCGAATGGATTGCAAAAGGATTACTTAGTTTGTTTTATGTAGAAAGCTACACAAGGGGTCACTGTGATATCGCAATCCGATTTATAGAGTAAAGGTTTTTACACTCACCGCTACACTACTAGGGAAGGGGGCATTTGTTACTAATCATAGTTTTTGTTTTTGTTCACTAGTTAATGAAACCAGCTCTTATACTTTCTCTCACATGACTAGCAATAAAATTTTATTTCGTTCTAGCATTGAAGAATTAAAACAGTATTTCTGATACTTAATATCTTAATTTTTTTTTTCTTTTCAGGCTTATATATTTTTAAATAATCTTAAATGTTATTTCATGTATCCTCACTGCAAGTTACGGAATCGATGCTAAAGAAAAATTGTTGTTTTTTGTAATAGATAATATACATTTATTCAGTGGAAAAACAGACGAAATGTAAGTAGATTAATGTAAACCATCAAACTGGAAAGATTCTTTCAAATACTTAGAGAACGATAAGTGATACATTTGTCGTAAAGACTGGATTTTGTTTGCTTCACTAGGTGGCGTTTGTATCTTCACTAAAGACTGGTTAGGCACTGACAGACGCGTTCGTTTTTTATTTTTTTTAATCTGTCGCGGTAGACTTCAAGATGCTTGTCGCTAACTATGTGCTAACCATATGGCAACTGACAACTCGTGAAGCTCTAATCCTTCAACTCATCAGTCTAGGAACTGTACTGTTACCAGTAGACATGTACAGAGTTAGGCCTCACACCCTAAGAATCATGGTTTAAAAACACCGGAAGAAGGTAACCCTATCTTTCGAAGTAATACTTCTAACGCCTTCACAAAACTAGACCGATAATACGGTTCCATTAGTGATGGCTGGGTATACATTTACTCACCAACTGGGAGAAAGGTTTACTTTATAATATCATAGCCGACCTTGTTTGCTACGATATAACTCTTTACGCGTGACGTGAGTTTTCAGTCATTGTTAAATATCTCTCTCATATTCATTCCTGACTTGTGTTCGGCCTTGGCATAGAACTTGAAGAAAACCAGATCAGAGCGTTACTACTTTTTTTCTCCGTGAATACATACTTACGATCCACTTATAAGGAAACTACGTTTTGTAATTCATTGATACTGCTGATCAATTTTGCTCAACACATTAAAATTTGTATTTTAAATGCACGAAATTTACTGAGCTCTTTAAAGAAACGTAGTGAATTCTTATTCCACTCAATAAATTAATAGAAATAAAACCCGTTTGTATGCAGTTTACAAGAATCCATTGTATTATATAAACACTAAATTTCCAGCCAAATTGATTCGCTTAAAATGTGAATTAAATGAATTTATCGAACAAAAGTTTTGGGTCATATCATATCAGATTTGTACATCACTTTTGAAAAAAATTTAGAAACATAAAAAACAACATTTCTCAATTTTATCTTGTTTCATTTCAGATGCTCTCTATTGTTAATTTTATTCTTGTAAGAAAAGACACTCAGTTAAGTTAAGTTTAGTTAATTCACGTTCTTGGAGTCAGGTTATCACTTTCTAAGTATTTTATTTTCATTGCAAAAAGTCATCGAGTCTTTTAAAGAAGTTAAGTTGAAAGCATTTTATGTATATTATGGCTTCAAGATGTTTTTTTTTTTGTTAAAGTGGAAATTAACGCTTGTCATGTTTGTGTTCGAAGTTTTTTCCTTCGTTTTCTTCTTTGAATGCGTCGTTCTTAAGCCTTGTCAAATAAAGCATGGCTGCGGAAAGTACCGGTCGGACTGCAATTTCCCACATAAAAACTGCCTTAGAATTAATGCTGCTCGAAAATTCTTTTACATATGAAGACATTTTCAAGGGAAAAATGTTAATATAATACGTATGATTGATTTCTAAAAATAAAATCCTTCATTTAAAGTGTTAGAGGGAAAATCGAGCATGTTAAAGATCAGTTGCAAAATGTTTGCACATTGTCATTCTTATGTTCATTTTAATTTGATTTTTATGTTTACAGATGCAAAATCTTGTAAGATTTTAATGCAGAATCACCCTTTAAAATAATATTATTATTCTGAAATGATATTACGTGCATTTTATTTCTTTAAAGTGTGTGTTTTGCTTATTGCAAAGCCTCATTGGGTCATCTGCTGTGTCCAGCGAGGGAAATCGAACGCCTTTATTTTAGCGTTATAAATCCGTAAACTTACCGCTGTAATACAGAGGAACTCGTTAAAGAGAGAAAAAAAATTAGAAGTATATCATTTTAGTTCTGCAGTAATTTGGAAGTTTCCAAACTGTAGATGTACAAGTTTGTCAAATCTGCTGATAACGAACATAAGTCTGAAAAAAAAGTTTTGAAAATTATTCTAGAAAATTAGTTTCTGTTGCTAATTTTTATTTAATTGTCACCTTTAAATAAATATAGTTCTAACAAGTTTGAGATTTCTTATTGCTCTTCTAGTTTCGATATTATTTATGTAATATATAAACAAAAGTACGAGCGAAAACATTTTTAGGACTTTGTTCTGTTTAGTAGAAAACCCGTAGATGCTTAATATACATTTTGTACATTTGTAGCATCTGGGTGTGTTCTTTTACAAATAACTGTAGCTTTTTTTCACTAGTAATTTAATTATACTTAAGATTAAAGATTGTGTGGTCTTTCATACGTACATTTTATAAAACTCATTGTATAAATTTAGTGGTATTTTGTTTATATGTAATTTTATCATGCTTAATTTTATACCTATGGTAATTTGTTCACAAGTTAATATTCCAAGTTTAATTGTGTAAATATCTCATTGTTATTTCATAAATGTACGAATTTCATGTTTTTGCTTTTACAAGTTAATATCGTAATTTTATATGTATAAACATTCTGATTATTCTCTCATAAATAGATCCTTTATTCGTGGCTTACGTCCCGCGATCCTCAGTTGCCTTTTATCTTATCTATCATTTCAACGTTAGGAATCGTTAAAGTTAGTGGTTAGTTTATATCAAGTAAATGTGTAAACTTGGTTGGCATTGTTTCTCCATTAGTTTCATGGGACTTCAATCTGTTACAAACATCATAATCACACCTTTATAAAGTAATATCATTTTCCTCGAAGATAAATGACATAAGAAACGAAGATTTAATGTCAAACATGTTTTAAAATGCTTGTACTATACATGAACTGCCTGAAAATATTTATTCTTACACACGCACAACACGTACTCATATTTTTAGAGAGAGATATGTGTATGCCAGTTTATATGCCTTCATACATGTTATGATCCCACAATATTTGTACATCAGAAGTAATTTAATATTTCATTTATTGTATCGTTGCTACATAAGTAAATAATTGTTTATCACACAACAAGTGAAATTCTTCCTCTTTCAACACATTGGTTTCATCGATTTGCCATTACAGCAAAGCACTTGCTTATTTATATAGCAGGTAGTAACAATTTACTGATCACTTACACACATGGAAAATTTATTGCATTAATGTCATTTCCTATAAAAGTAAAAAATACAAAAAAACTCATCTGTTTAGGACAGTAAGTGGTTGTATTGGAGATATCTGTGGCATGTTGTTGTTTGAATTTGCAATTTATCAATGTGTCTGAGTCACAAATATGTAGAATCTAAAATCCTATACCCGAGTGGTTATTTCAAGTTTTTTAAAACTAGCAAATCAAACTTTTTACGTTTATATGACACTACTTATCTCACTAGAATCAATGTAAAAATTCTCAAGACGATCAAGCTACATCCAAAATTATTTGGCATCAAACTAGTCAGTTGCCACTAGACCATAACTTATTGTTGTTCTAGCTCCAAACGAAATTGTATAACGCACAATATTATGTTTCCCGTGTCAGATGAATTGATAGTTGTTGTTTTTTTTACATCTGGTTACCCAGTGTAGATTTGTGGATCAAATAGAAATGTAAAGCAATTATCGTATTTTTTATCGTAAATTTGGTAATCAGCAACTGCACTGCTTCACGTCATCGCTAATGTCGCGCTCTTAATCACTACCACGGAGTTCGCCCATTTTGCAACATCAGTCTAGTTTAGGTGTTTATTATCGAGTGTGTGCAGTTTTGCATGCACTTGGAAACATATTTTTACTGTGCAAGTTTTAAGAGTTTAAATATATTTTGTTTTTTAATCCCATAATGTAAATAAGTAGATAATTCGAAAACGAAAAAATCCAGACGATAGTGAACACTCAGAAAATAAAGACAATATAATTTATTTTAGTATTACTGCCGAAAAAGAGAATGGCGCATGACTAGAAAAACGTGAAAAGAAAATTTAATGAAAGCTGGAAGTTGAAAGTTGCAGTGATTGAAATAAATAATAAGCCAGTGTATCTTTTGTGTAACAAATATTTTAGGAATTATAAAGTATACAACCTTAAATAATACATTAACAATTTTCACAATGAATTTGATGTAAAATTTCCACTTGATCGCAAAAGTTGTTTGATAAGTCAAGAGATTTAGTGACACTACACAGTTGATATTTTTGTAGCTAGTTACATCAGCTTGGATTCTACCTCAAAAAAGAAATCATTTTCTGATGCTGAACTAGTGAAAGAAATATTGATTTTGATCATTGAAAAGCTGTTGGAGAATTATGATTCAAAAATAAAAGATGATGTTCTTCAAAAGGTAAATAATTTGCAGTTTAGTCAAAGAACAATTGTTTGTGAGAATGCTAGAGTTAATGAAAGATAGAGAAAATCAGTTGCTTGAACAAAAGACTATTTGTATTTTGTTTTAGCACTAGATGAGTCAACAGATCTTAGTGACACTGCACAGTTGATATTTTGGATTCGATGTGTAACTTCAGATCTTTAAGTGAGGGAAGAAATGCTTGGCCTTTGTGAATTACGAGATCGGACACGTGGAAAAATCAACTTTGAAAAATTTCTTGAAATGTCAAAAAAACTCAATTTATATTTTAAAAAACCGGTTTCTGTCACAACAGATGGTGTTTCCGCAATGAGTGGGGTGAAATTAGGATTTGTTCCTCTTTTAAAGCAACATTTAATTACACCTTTTTTGTTTTGTATAATGTGGATTTAAAGACGAGATGTTTATCCTGCAAAGCATAAAACACATAAAAGGTAAGCAAAAATTTTCTATGAGAGAGACGTGGCTCACTTTTTTGATCAATGAGAGTCATCCAAATTTGAAAATAGCAATTTCAAAATTATTTTATATGTTTGGATCCACATGGGTGTGTAAGGCAACATTTTCTACGCTAGATTTTCTCAAGTCTAGATAGAGGTCTCAACTTACTAACATAAATTTCGATGCAGAGCATTGAAGCTAGTTGAAATGCAATTATTTATAAAAAAAAAAAACTAGCATATTTCAATTATTTTTATTAGTATGGTCAACGTTGGTTTCATTAGCCACAGTTGTGACCACTGTGAATTATAAGTTGCCCACCTCTGATCTAGAACATTTTATGTAATAATACTCCTGTAAATTCTTTCGAGAATATCTTGTGTAGTAAATAGCTTAATACAGTGTCGTGGATTTTTAAGAATTGTATACATCAACATCTTACTTCCCTTTAGTTATTTTATGCTACAATACTTTAAAAACATTTAAGTTTAAAGTAACATAATGTTTGTTTTTGAATTTCGCGCAAAGCTACAAGAGAGCTAACCTTACCTAATTTAGCAGTGAAAACCAGAGGAAAGGCACTTAGTCATCACTACCCACCGCCAATTCTTGGGCTACTATTTTATGAAGTTTCAAACAATTTGAGTGGCTTACTTTTATGTTATTTTGTAGCCAGCTTAGCACACCTTTTGTTATCGACTTAAATTAAAATAAATTATTTATTTTAATTCTTTATTTGTTTGTTTGATTTAGAACAAAACTACATTGAGCTGTCTCCTGTGACCATTCAAGAGAGTAGAACCCCGAAATTGAGAGTTGTCGAATAACATTTGTTATAACGATCAAACAACAAAATAATTCCTCTCGGTGGACTCAGCAGATAGTCCAATGTGGCTTTGAAGGACACGAAATTAAGGGTAGCGAACAGCTCAGATAAATACAAGAATTTTAATAAATTTAAAATGATTTATAGTTAGACTAGCAGTTTAACAGTCTTAGGTATGGACAAACAGAAAATGAGAACATTATGTGTTTGTGTGGTGTATTAAACCTAGGTTAAAGTAACATCGGTAGATTAAAGTTTAAAAACAAGATGTTTAAGTTTTTGATAATAAGGACTAAATAGGATTCATTGCTTTTTGTGCCCTTACTCTCCTTAAGGTACTCCACTTAATTATTTTGCAAATGATTCGATTATACAGTTTTCAAAGACGTTTGTTTGGACTCTATTTTAACTTGTTTTTCACATATTTAAAATAACCCAAACCCGTGTCAAAAATCTTTTTATCCCTGATCTAGTGCTATGTCATGGTTTGTCGAGGTCGTTTATTATTCATTGCAGGTTATACACGTTACACAAATGATACAGTGCGTACCATCATAGCTAGATTATCAGTTTCTAGTTCAAGTTTTCAAAAGAATCATTGAGTAGGTGGTTATTATTCATTGCCGACTTTTTGCCACAAATTGCTAAATTTTATGAAATTTACCTATTTAAGAAATTTTGGTATCATACGACAACAGTTTAGGCAATTAGCATAAATAATAATAGTTGAATGTTTGATACGACTACCCCGAGCGAATGCAGGTGATGATAGGAAAATGTTAAATCTATTTTCCACGGCGTTACTATAAAATACGTTATTAACACTGTTTTAGAGAGGAAAAACTAACACAGTGGATGATTCTGCAAAGTAAAAGTGCGTGCTGAATAATAGGGTTACAATCCTGAAGTTAATATTTTGGTTACCATTGAGTGTCACTTTTTTATTTGCTGTGGTATATTGTTGTGTATTGACAAAAAGTAATGATATCTAATTCAAAAACGCCTTAAGTGTGAAGAAAAGGCTTAACCAAAGAAAAAGAATTTGTTGTGCAACTTAAAGGAACGAAATAAAAATGGACGGTCGAGCTGGTAGGAAAGCTTATAGCTTTGATGAAAATTCTACAGAAAATATTCTTACATTGTGACGGATTTACTATCTTATATCTGTTTTAATATCGATGTTTGTTTAAGTTAAATTTATAATTAGCAATATACGCCACTTATACTGTTAACTCTGTGTTGTGAAATTCTCACTTATTCACTAAAGATGTGTAAGATTCTCGAGGGTAGGAATCAACAACATAGGTGCGAACGTAAACACCAGTGTATTGTTTATATTGTTGTTTATACTCATATTTCGAGAAACTTTTCTCGTGCCTACAAGTATAATCAGCATGACGCGCCAAGAGACAGTATATATTTTTGGTTTGCTGTGGTTTGTATACTATAAATTCTGAAAGCTATACTTGCGATTAACGATTATTAATCGGGAAATTCAGATATCTGACCAGGACATTAGTATTTTACGAGGCTATTATATAAATAAAGCGTTAAAAACTCAACGTGTAATTACTGAAGAGCAAAGAATGCAGAGCTAGCTAGCCCACTGTTAAGTGAATTGTGCTTACCTCAACTCGAAGTATATGTGTTTTTCTTATAACAAAGCCACATCTAGCTATGTGCTGTGTTCACCGAGGGAAATCGAACCCCTAATTTTAGCGTTGTAAATCCGAAGACTTGCCTCTGTCCCAGAGGAAGACAACTCGAAATTAACTTGCTTATTGTATGTAAATCCCCTCGATAAAATATCAAGGAAGTTCCAAACGAGAAAGAAGACTCATTATTGTTTTAAAGTCTGTAAAACATTTGTACATAAATCATTATTTTATATGCAAAAACGGCTCGTTTGGGTTCAGAAAATATTTTAAATAGAAGAGCGAACAACGTTCGACCTTCTTCGGTCATCGTCAGGTTCACAAAGAAAGAGGTAACTGACCGGAAGCTGACCACATGTTTGGAAGGGGTTGTGTAACTGAGTGTCGCAATGTAGAGGGCGGGGTTAGATGTTTGAATATATAATTTTATCTATAATATTAATATAGGTAAGATGGCGTTCCTTTATATTGGTTTATTTTGGGTTTAAGTTGTTGTATAGGTAGGGCTTCTTTAATTTTGCGTTTGTTTCTTTATTTAGTATTTTAGTGTTTTCTATGGTTATGTTGTGTCCATTTGACTTGCAGTGTTCGAAAACGTGTGAAGGTGACTTTTTATGTTCTTTGAATCTGGTTTCCATTTTTCTACTTGTTTCTCCAATATAGAAGTCGTGGCAGTTATCACATTGTATTTTATAAATAATGTTGGTGTGGTGTTTGTCAGTGTAGTTCTTACATAGTATAGACCTTAGTTTTGTGCCTGGTTTTTGAATAAATTTAGTATTTTTTTCAAAGAATTTTCTTACAAAACCATCAACATAATTTCACAAAACAGAAAACTAAAAAACATCCTAACAAAAAGAGTCATTAATTCCATTAAAAACCTAAAACAAGACAGAAACATAAAAATTCTAAAAGCAGATAAAGGTAACGCTATAGTAATAATGAACACGAATGAATACATACAAAAAATGAATAACATCCTATCAGACACAAACAAATTTAAACCAATACACACAAATCCAACAAAGACACATGAGACGCAACTGAACAAATTACTACTACAAATGAAAAAAGCCAACACAATTTCACAAACACTTTATTCCTACCTACGTAAAACCGATTCACGCACACCGCAAATATACGGCATCCCCAAACCTCATAAACCAGATTGTCCATTACGACCAATAATGTCAACATATGAATCGTTTAATTACAATCTTGGTAAATACATAGCATGGGCATTCTCCAAATATGCAACATCAGCCAGCTCATTCATCAAAGACTCTTTTAATTTCAAGTCTAATCTAAATCAACTTAATCATAAAGCCTTAATGGCCAGTTTCGATGTTATATCCCTCTTTACAGAAGTTCCAACAACAGAAGCCTGCAAGATAGCCTTAGAACTCTATATCCGAGACCCTAACCCAATTATAGACATTCCCAGTAACCAGTTGGCAACCCTCATAGAATTCACCACAATAAAGACAAACTTCATGTTCAACAACCAAAACTACCGTATATACAATCAAATGGCCTAAGCATGGGCAACCCAGTATCACCAGTTCTAGCCAATATTTTTATGACACAAATTGAAACACAAGCAATTAATACAGCATTACATCCACCACTATACTGGTACATATATGTAGATGACACGGTTGCGGGATTCAAATCTACAAAACACATACTTAATTTTTTCAACCACATTAACTCTATAATCCCAACATTAACTTCACATGTGAACAGGAAGAAAGCAATCAAATATCATTTCTTAACCTCAAAATTAGAAGAACCGACACACAATTCAAAACAGAAATCCACAGAAAAATCACCCATACTGGACTATACATTCCTTGGGACTCAGCACATGAAACAAAACAAAAACTCAACATACTAAGAAACCAGATAAACACAGCCATAAAACTATGCTCACCAGATAAAATTAACGATGAATTAAAAAATAAAATAAAACAATACTTCATCAACATCAATAAGTTTCCTCCACAAACCGTAGAAAACATTATACGCACACACCTAGACAGAAAGCAAAATCAACCAACAAAAGTAAATATATCTCACGAAACCATATACTGCTGTATACCATATATTCCTGACATCAGCAAACAAATAACCAACGTTTGGCAAAAACTAGTAACAAATATAACATTTCAGTTAGTACTAAATTTATTCAAAAACCAGGCACAAAACTAAGGTCTATACTATGTAAGAACTACACTGACAAACACCACACCAACATTATTTATAAAATACAATGTGATAACTGCCACGACTTCTATATTGGAGAAACAAGTAGAAAAATGGAAACCAGATTCAAAGAACATAAAAAGTCACCTTCACACGTTTTCGAACACTGCAAGTCAAATGGACACAACATAACCATAGAAAACACTAAAATACTAAATAAAGAAACAAACGCAAAATTAAAGAAGCCCTACCTATACAACAACTTAAACCCAAAATAAACCAATATAAAAGAACGCCATCATACCTATATTAATATTATAGATAAAATTATATATTCAAACATCTAACCCCGCCCTCTACATTGCGACACTCAGTTACACAACCCCTTCCAAACATGTGGTCACCTTCCGGTCAGTTACCTCTTTCTTTGTGAACCTGACGATGACCGAAGAAGGTCGAAACGTTGTTCGCTCTTCTATGTAAAATATTTTCTGAACCCAAACGAGCCGATTTTGCATAGAAAATTCTCAACAAGTGGGTTTCTCGACATCACTGATTATTAGATCATTATTTGTAATGAACGTTATTGTAAATTGTATTATTATTTATTTGTAGAACAGGTGGTTTGGGTTGAGATTTTTTTATGTAAAGGTTTGCCCCGCTACATAAAAAAATGTTCTTAACCCAAATCAGCTGTTTTTACATATATATTTTTTTACAAGTGGATTTTTTCGTTATCACTGATGTATTATTATTTGTGTATTAACATACATTTATTTGTATTAAGAAACTGTACATCAATCTTGTTGGCAAGTATCATAAATTGATACACATCGACACATATTTAACTTTTAAACCTTAATTACAACTTAATATCATTTCTAGGCTATTCGAAATTGTAATACGTAACATTATTAATTAGTTAGGCCCCAAGATAAATAAAAAATAATACCTGACTAATGAATGAATAATTACTGTAAATCATTATAAATGCTATAAGTACAGCTACTAGTCTGGCCACCAGTTTTAATTTCGTTCTTTTAAGTCGTATTCTTTTTTGGCCTTACCTTTTTCACATCTGAGGTGTTTTTGATTAGATACCCACAGCCTAATATCAGAATTCATCAAACAGTATTTCCAACTGTAATACAAGTATGAAAACAATTGCCGTGCTAGCATTGTAATATCTATATAAGTCCTCCAGTGGCACATCGGCATGTCTGCGGATTCACACCGAGAGAAATTGGGTTTCGATACCCGTGGTGGGCAGAACACAGATACTCCATGATGTAGCTTTGTGATAAATTCTAAATAAAATTAATATTTATAAAGAATAGGTGATTGTACAACATTTTTGAAACTACTTTTACTGCACCATAATTTTATTGTTAGTTGCTGATGAAAGTTAAGTCTCCTACTACGATAATTTAAATATAAATTAGTTGCGTTTACTCTCTAACTCACTGCATTAACATAGTAGAGGATTTATCATCTTTTCAGGTTAGGAAAAGAAATCAAGTAAGTAAGAAAGAACAGTTTAACATTTTTCTTGTGTTTTTTTCTCCAGAAGAGAAACTTTCATGTCATTAAAAGAAACAGAGTAGTTGACTGTAATGTTGTATATGCTCAACAGTTTTGACATTACTTTCACGTTATTAAATCATCTGAGTGATAGTCTTAGTAGTTGACTGCAATTTGCTAAGAGATACTGATTTAGAGTTTTTCCTAATATTTTGTATGCTATCAATTTCTAGAGAAGAGCGGTTAATTAATTTTTCTTGATCTAGAGAACTTGAATATTTGAAAGAAAAACAGCAATAAAATAATTCATTACTGTATAACATTACCTTCGTAAACTGTCGAAGCAATCTGAAACAGTCACGTTTGCCCACGTTCCACGTGATCTATCTCTCACATGCCTACCATATTTAGACTTGGATGGAATCTAATAGCTTCGGCTCTCGATTGTATCTTCTAAATGATATGCTTAAAGCAGCTAGCTTCTGTCTCAGTCCTCCTACACGCATGAGTTGGCAGCTCTGTTTCAACTTTTAAATTCTTGATAGGTTGTAATGAAGGTGGTCGTGTTTTCTTAATTGTAAACACATCACCTACTACTGTATATATAAAGATTCCTCATAATGACAATGTAATCTGTTGTTTTTCATTCTTTTTTTTAATTTGTAGTGATTCTCCTTTACAGAACTTAGAAACATGACTGATGGATGTCGCATATCTTTTTCGAAGCTTGTAATAACTAAGCACTTAATGGGATTCAAATACCATAAACTTTAGTAGAAATAAATAAAACAAACATACCTATTGCATTGCTCCATAGACTATGTTGCCTAATTATGCTAATCGACAGAGGGTTATTTAGTTTCAGTTCTTAGGACAGTTGTCAACATTAAGCTGACACACACACATATATATATATATATTCTTTAAAGTTAAAAACTAATGTAAGGAAAATACATAATTAAAAAAAGAACTTCGAAAACACATATGTAACGTAAAAAGCCTAAGTGATTTTTGCCATATGTATCAACGATGGAACTGTATATACAATAATAGCAACAACAAGAACAAAAAATCGTAATTCTTCACCGGACTAGTTTCATGAGTGAACAGCAGTTTTAAATTTTCTCACATTTGTAGTAAAATGTAGTGAGTAAAAACTTGTCATCAAAAGCACTATTCTCGTCATGTTTAACACTGAGCTTCTTAAAGTTCTTACTAATAAGGACTAAAGAATTTTAAGCAAAAATAAAAATGCTAATAGATACTTATAGTTTTACACTCTTAGGTAAACACTCGTCAAAGCTATGCTAGAAGAAGACTAAACGTTTTGTAATTCCAAACGAAATTGGTAATAATGCTAGAACCTAGTAGATTGTTCAACTTCACTCTGTAATATAAAACAAAAACAGCTAATACTAGCACTATTGCAACAAGATGTAGGTAAAGAAGTATAACGTTACTTCCCAAAAAATAATACACGTAATCTTTAAGTGATGACTTCCATCGGAGAGTCTTAAAGATTTGTTTTAATATTTAATAAGAAATACACCATAACACCACTGAGTTTGTTTCTTAAGTGCTGCCCTTCAGTTTACAAGCAACTTGTTAAACTGTATAAAGTTTATTGTACCAAGTATAAAAAGTTAACGACATCTAAAACGTCGAAAATGTACGATTTGTTTAGAAAAAAATATGGGTTAAAATTTGTTTTATAAAAATAAAACGGTTTTTATAGCATTACTTCTGTATAATATTTTCGTCACTTTAGAACTCTTTTAGAATATTTTACATTGGAGTTTTATAAAATGATTACTGAGGTAGTAAGATGTAAAGGTTAGACAGACAATAGCTAACTCACAGATAACTTACCACTCTTGCTGAGTACTCTTCTAAAGCTTTGCCGAGAAGATGAACAAAAACTGTATTAACAGAGTATTTAAAGAAGTAAAACTACTTATGTTCCATAGCTTTGGGCTATTAGGAAATTCGTCGATAGAAATTATGTAATACTAAATTATTTCCATCAAAAATGTTTTACAGACGTCATACAGGGTTATGTATAGAAGATATGTTTGTGTAATAATATAATATTAGTAAACTCCCATTAGAAGTGTTTGACAGCTCTTGTATAAGGGCTACTGTAGTAGATTTGTTAGTACAGACAATGTAACATTAGTGATTTTCTAACAAAAGTGCTTGATCTACCTTGCATAAGGTTACTTACAGTAGATTTGTTGGCGAAGAGAGTGAAAAAATAGGTTGTCAGTAAATTACCTTCAGAAGTAATCAGTAGACCTTGAATAAAGAAATCTGTATTTGATTAGTTCAATACTTTTAAATGTACAGTTTACAGAACTGATTTCAATTATTATCGCATAACTGTCTTGAAGATACTGAAGACAGATAAAATATCTAAATGGCACAATTGAGCTTCACTGCAAGAGTTTCGCTTAGCCTTTGCAAACCGTCAGACAATTGCAAAATTTCTTTTAAGTTTATATCACTTTGACTGCAACTAACGTACCGATAATGGAAATTAAGTCCCTAAATAAACAGTGTAAGGTTTCTATATGTAAACATAAGCATAATCCCATAACGACATTTATTACCAAACAGCATTAAAAAAATCGACATAAATATAAAATCACACTTTAATTATTTCTTCCACATGATAAATACTGTCATACTTAAACTTAAACTTAATATAGCCTAGTATTTAGAGTATAAGACCTATGAAAAATAAGGCTTCATTGTTCGAGCCGTTCACTATAAACGTGAGCAGTCAAATTCCACCATTCGGTCATCTTCCTTTCCTCTCATCTGTCATACAGCCCCAGTGGCTCAGCGGTATGTCTGTGGACTTACAACGCCAAAAACCGGGTTTTGATACCCGTGGTGGGCAGAAGACAGATAGCCCATTGTGTAGTTTTGTGCTTAATTCAAAACAACAACTGTCAGTACAGGATTACGGTCGGATATGCGCCTATAGTCTTGTTTAGTTTTGCGCGAAATTTTGAAGAACAAACCGTCAAATTTGAACATCACTCCAACGAATAATTACATAGATTTCTCACGATGTAATAAACAAAAAAAATTGTCTTCAAACAGTTCAGCTTATATTTGTACCAAGGTGCTATTGCAGTTTGTATATCTTCATCAATTATTTTTTTCAAATATAATTGGAATAAACTTCACATATCACCATAAAATTACATACATGGAACTTAAACTAAGCTAATATTAACATGTACTTATGTTTTACTTAGATGACATAACTGTTGTATGGTTATTATTACGTACGCAGTGAACTTGAAACCATTAGGAAAAACAAAATATTTATTATGCTTCACACAGAAGAGTCGTTCTGTCTCTTTTAGCATGATTATTTAGTTATTCGTTAGACAAATCTCGATTGACAATGTCACTGATGGTGAATGTAAACAACATTCGCAGTTGAGACGAATTACCAAATTTTAACTGCTCTTTCTTTCAACCAGATAAGAAGACATATTTTATCAAGTAACTGTCTAACTGAATCCGCCTTTCTTATTCATTCCCCTCCCCCATTCCTAGCATCGTGGCGTCTGAGGATTTACTGGTTGTCAGGGGTGACAAGACTACTTTATTTTCTGTGTACAATATGTAAGTCCCAACTCAACACAGTAACTGTTCCAATAATGAACATCCCTGTCAGTTAGTTATGCAACCATTTAGGGCTCCCGTTACATTTTGTTGAAAGAAAGGATGTTTGGAGATAACTCAAGAACCAACCGTTTTCTGATTTAAGCTGGTCTCTAAGATACTCGCAAAATCTATACGGTTATAAGCTATTTATTTAAGACTTCAAAGAAGAGTTGGATAAATCTTTAAATGATTGCTTCAACTAATATATTAATCTCTACACTTTCTACTACTCCAAATAATCTCGTACATTCTTCAGTAAAATACATGAGCGATAACATATTTGTTTGTTTTAACGCAACGCTACACAACGCTGTATCCGTCGCAAGTATCGAAATTTACATTTGAGTTTCATAAGCTCTAAGGTCTACGGCTGAGCCATAGCGACATCAGAACGGTAGAATATGGCAATATAATTCAAAACAACTACTTAAAAATGTAATAGCTACATTAAACCAATTCCAATAACTTATTAAGATTAGTATTCCTAAAAGTTTGTATGTAATCTTCATTTGCTACACTACTTCAATGTAACACAAGTAATAGGAAAACTTTCAGAAGTGAATTTGAGCACTTATCGATTTTTACATTATACGATTTTCTTTTATAGAAATGTAATATTAATGTCATCCTCACTTATACTTTGTTTGTTTGTTTTGAATTAAGCACAAAGCTACACAATGGGCTATCTGTGCTCTGCCCACCACGGGTATCGAAACTCGGATTTTAGCGTGTAAGTCCGCAGACATACCGCTGAGCCACTGGGGGGCTACTCCTCACTTATACGATTAATTACCATGAATACTATCCAGAAGTTGAGAGAACCAAGCTTCTTAAATTATTTTAACACTATCAAATAATATTAGGCGTGTGTTTATGCACAAAATTCCTTGCTCATTGTGATAAGCAACTATAATAACGCCACATATTAAAATACATACAATTCATACTACTTTTATAAATTTTAGTACGTATTTCCATACTTAGTTTCATATTATAGACAAACAGGGTGTGTCAGACCATGAATCGTACTAATCCTACCTTGGTAGAATGTCACACAAACACACAATAGATATTTCCAGTTGGGCATCTGCTTTAGCATATACTTGATAAAGATAATCTTAATGATATTTCTATGTTGGTTTAATATGAAAACTGAGGTAGCAGAAACTCTGGTTTACGCTTATTGTTAATAGACTCATGATGTTAAATTATTTGATTTTAAAAGGGTTTTAAAACCTAAACGGCTCAAAAAATAGATACAAAAAATCAGGCACAAAGTATTTAACTCTTAATTGCAGAGAATATATGCCTCCTCCTATTCCAAGTTAACCCAAACTTATTCAGTTCTTTATTATTCAATGCACATAAATACTTAAGTCAATAAAATATTAGTATTGAAATTCATTTACGAGTAATATCCAATTGCACTGCTTATTAAAAGTATCAATAATTAGTGCATTTACAGCTACTGCTTTGCTATAGGACATAGTATACGTTCGTAGATTTACTTCATCTTGTCCAAACCTATTCCATCGCGATTTGATTGTTTTCAACCATGTTGTAATGTTTATCGCTATGCATCTATATGAACGTTTCATTTGATAGAAACCGAATGTTTATAGTACTTTCAGTTTTGCCTTTTGGTATACGGTCATATTTTCCATTTGGTTTTAGTAATTTACTGATCAGCTTAGTAGAAATAAAGATCAGCTTAGTCTATACTCATGACGGACAATTAGATGACTCTACCAACATTTACTGGTTTAAACTCACTCAATCAGCAATTTCTGAACACCCTCCTAGTTTCCTGTAGCAGTTTATAAATAATTTAAAATCCATTTGTCGTGATGTAGGACCAGCACAACTCAGATATACGATGTTGACATCTGCTAGTCTCAGGACAAAACCCAAAAGCATTGAAAATGGTTTAAAGCGTGCACTTCCAGTGAAATAGGACCCATAACCTGAAGCGGGAATTATCTAAACCGAAAACAGGCCAATGAATAGCCTCTTTACTCTTCACTGGTTACTAACTCCGCAGCACTATTGCATCCAGCCTTTTAACCCCAGTTCTGCAATAAGCGTTGATGGGAAATCGAGCATGATGGCTGCAATAATATCAAATTCAGGCTGTAAACGTTAGGTCTCAGTAGAGGTTGTGTCCTTCAATTTCAATGTAGACTTTAGCTCTCAGTAGAGGTCTGTCCCTCAATTTCAATGTAAAATTAGCTCTCAGCTAAGGTCTATCCCTCAATTTCAATGTTAAAAGATATATTAACCAGCTTAAATGATGATCACCTAAAGCAAAACTCTTATTTAAAAAGATGTCTATCACTAACAAAAGTCCTTATCTGTGGTATTAGGATTTATTTTCCGCTTTCTAATTCATCTTGATTCCTAAACAAAATCACGCGTGTAAAGAAAATGAAAAGTTGAATACATATGTGGAAATTTAAAGTTTCTTCCTATTTCCTATCTTTTTAAATGTAAATTTCCTCTCCAAATATACCGTGTATTGATAAAAAATTATGCATTATTTAAAATTCTATTCTACAGTATATATTACTAGCTGCACTATTGTAGTGGTTAGTTATATATTCTGTATTTTCCATACTTAAAGCCTCAAATATAAACCATTGATATAATTAAAATATTGTATAAATGTCAAATATTGGCTATGAAACAGTTGTGTTCTTGGTCTATTTATGCTTTGACTTCAAAAGACAGTCGTAATATTGGTCTTCTGATAGTGTATTATGCTTTGATTTAATAAACAGTAGTGATGTTCGTTTTGCGAAAATATGTTATGCTCTGGTTTGATAATACAATTTCTTTTCATCTGGCAAAAGTTTTATATGCACTCATTAGCTAATCCTTACTTTGTATGATACTTAACAAATACGCTTTATTATCTAATTCTTCTTTTTCTTCTTCCTCTCAAATTTTACTATTCGATTTCTTCCTTTTTTCCACTCTTTTGATTATCATACATCCCGATATTCGACCATTGTTATATCCGGTCATCTCTCGGTTGATTCTTTTATTAAGATAATATTTGCATCAATGTTAATAGCACAATCTTTCCAAATGTGTTTTCTAATATTTTACTGTTGTTTTCACCTGTGTATAACAGAGTGCTTTATCAACTGTTCTTTGCTCTGATGATTGCACATAAAGTTTGTTTTGTCATATATAAGTATAATTACTCCCAGTTATTTCTAGTTCATTGTTAAACATTTATAAAGATAATTTTGTTAATTTAATTAATTTAATAATTTGTATTGTAGGTTTAACACTACCAATTCAACGTAAAACTGCTCACAACTTGTGCATGTATAACAGACTAGAGACTTTTGTTAAGCTACATTTCATGTATACCCTGACCTGGCATGGCCAAGCGTGTTAACACTCCTACGAAAAAAATATTTACATCCACTAAAGTGATTTTGGGGCCTATTAGGCCCCATATATTTTTCCAATAGAAACACAGTGATTTAGCAGCATTCATCACAAACAACTTTAGAATGGTTCTGACAAAACATTTTTTTTACAATTTGAGCAAACAATTTTCGACTGTCTATCTTTTGATCTGCCGCACAAATGGCATCGTCCTCTTTTTGCCCTCTTTGCAGGCGGTTCACATGAGGTTGTTTTGTCATTATCTTTGCAGTAAATTTCTTTGATTTCAAGCACCAATTGCCGTATAAATTCTCTTCTGGCTCTTAATTTATGTTGACGAAGAAATTCTGGATGTTTTGTCGAGTATAGAACGAAATCATTGTACGCAGCAAGATCTAGAATGTTATAGAATATGCAGACTGACCAGCGCTTTGATCGCCTCTTTTTTTTTTGTATAATATCTCACCAGTTGATCGAGAGTGTCGACACCTGCCTTCGTTGCATTGTAAAGATTGACGATTTCGGGCTTTCCATTCTCTTCTACTTTACCAGACTGATGCTGAGAACTCAGTAGTAGCACATGTTTTCCTGGTTTGTCTGAGTGCCTGAGAAGAGTGATGTCGTCATGGTAGAAAAACTTTGGTGATAACTCTCTAGATTTTGCATTTATTTCAGGAGGCAGGAAGGTTCTTGATTTCCGTATAGTTCCAACAAGTCCTGTTCTTTTTGTTCGTAGGTACTTGGCAAGTGTCATTGTTGTGAAGAAATTATCTGTCGTTATTGTCCTTCCTTTTTCAAGAAATGGCTGACTCGGTTCTCTGACTATTCTTTCTCCTTGATTTGTTTCTGTCGTATTTCCAACCTTTCCAGTATAAATTTGAGCGTTGAGGAGGTAACTTGTCTTTGCATCTGTTAGGCACCAAATCTTTATTCCGTATTTGCCTGGCGTTGTCGGAATGTATGTTCTGAAGCCAACTCTTCCTTTGAAGTTACATAGTTGTTCATCCACTATCAGGTATTCACTTTGGTTGTAACTGTTTTTGCAATCTTCAATGAAAACATTCCAGACTCCAGAGATGTCGGCATCTTTGATTTCTCTATTTCTTTGAGAGTGGATGTCAAATCTGATTTATGAGCACATTTTTTTGAAATTGTCTTGTGTAACCAGTTTTCGCAAAAATGGCAAACCGAATTCGGTTGAAAACATTTCGTCTATCGATGCATTTTTGGATTTGCTTATTCCAAGGAAAAGATTAGCTACGATCCATTTCCAGAGGTCTTCTTCAAAAATTGGTTATTTCATGACGGTGTTTGTTGAGTGAATGATCTGTTCCATCATATTATCAGAAATGAAAATTTTGAATGTTTTGAATGGTGTAGAGACTCTTGTAATGCCCGGGTTCCCATTGAATATATTGAGAGCTGCAGTTCTCATGTTGATCCTTGAAGGTGTTGTTGAATAACTAAAACTCTTATCTTTGGACAAAAGTTCGTTCATTGGCATCGTAGTAAGATCTTCTTGATTACTTTCTTCACTTTCAGAAGGGTACTGCGCGATTTGTTCATCATTTTCGGCTTCAGAAGGATCATCATCACAACTTTCAGAGTAGTCTTCGACATTATCATGTTCACTTTCATTGTCGGATGGTTTTGTCAGTAAATGTACAGCTTCATCAAGAGATATCATTTTTGACACGGTTTGAAGATTTCAGCTCCAATATATATAGGATTTGTGGATTCTTCTAGAATATTCTAGAAGCTTCTAAAATATTCTAGATTATTCTAAATACTTCTGTAAAGTTTCTAGAATGTTCTAGAACAGACGTGGGCAAACTAGGCAATAATCAGGACCCTCTAAAATTATTGTTGGAGTAGAGTTATTATCCTAAATATCCATCTTTTAAAAAGAAGTTGTAAAATTAATATATTTTTACTATAATTTGCTTTTTTTCGGTTGCCCAGGCCTGTTCTAGAATCATTCAGGAAATAAATAAAGTCATTTTTATATTTTTTTTGATCTGGGGCCTAATAGGCCCCAAAATACCCTTAGTGGATGTTTTAAAAAAAAATTTAAATATTATTTCGCAAATGTCTGAAAAGTCAAAATATTATTGCTCCTTAAAATATAAAGGGATAGGGTCAGTTAATGGCAATTTTATTTAAATACAAAATTATTAGCCTAATATTAATAACCTTTCAATTTGCTCTGGGGCCAATTAGGCCCCAATTTTCGTAGGAGTGTTAACGCGTGCGACTTGTAATCTGAGGGTTGCGGGTTCGCATCCTTATCGCACCAAATATGCTCGCCCCTTCAGCCGTGGGGGCATTATAATATGACAGTCAATCCCACTATTCGTTGGTAAACGAGTAGCCCAAGACTTGACGGTGGTAGGTGATGACGAGCTTCCTTCCCTCTAGTCTTACACTGCTAAATTAAGGACGACTGGCACAGATAGCTCTCGAGTAGCTTTGTGCGAAATTCAAAAATAAACAAAAAAAACATGTATACCCGACAGTGTTCTTGTCTAAAGGGTTATATCTTAAATCAAGAACAAAGAACAAAATTCATCGAACATTTTATACATGTCTTGTGGCCCAGGCATGGCCAGGTGGGGTAAGGCGTTCGACTCGTAATCTGAGGGTCGCGAGTTCAAATCCTCGTCGTACCAAACATGATCGCCCTTTCAGCCGTGGGGGTGTTATAATGTTACGATTAATCCCACTATTCATTGGTAAAACAGTAGTACAAGAGTTGGCGGGGGGGATGATGACTAGCTGCATTCCCTCTAATGTTACACTGTTAAATTAGGGACGGCTCGCGCAGATAGCCCTTGAGTAGCTTTGTGCGAAATTTAAAGCAAACAAATACATAGCTTGTTCAAAGATTTTGGTTTGTATGCAACTTCCTTTGCAGCAGAATACTTTCTCAAGGGTGAAGCTTGAACAGCAATAATTTAGTTGAGTATACCGTAATTCAATAAAAAAACAAAATATAATATCGGTTTCAACATATCATGCGATTCAACACAAATAGCACATTACAAATGGACTATATCTCACCATCAGGCATAAATGTACATTGAATGGGGATGTAGTTTCATTCAAAGCTTCTCTGCTAAACACCCAGTGTCACAAATTTGCGTTTATGTGAAATTATTTTGATATATGAACGTAAATAAGTCAAGATAAAATAATTGTTTGTCTCATTGCCTAAAATTATAACAGTCTGTGTTTAAAAGTTACGAAATTGTAATTATTAAGTTTAAAGATATTCAGCCCAATTAGTTAAATAAACACTAGGAATGATGATGATTAATAAATATCTCGCTACGATTGACTCGGCCTAATATAATAACATACAGTAGGGTTATTCTAGTCTAAAACACTATTAAACAAATTCAATAAAATAGTTTTAGTGTTATATAATGATGAATTATTATATTTGAATAAGGTTTTTTATTTTTATTTTCTCTTTTCTTATTTTCATCTTTCGAAGTTCTATTCAAATAAGTGATTTAGTCTTATAAAGCATGTTACGTATTTTTTGGATGTTTTAAGTTCTTTGTAGACTAAACGCAACAGAAAAACGCAGATAACAGCTTGTATAATTTATTACACTAAACTATTAACAAATATAACAAATATGACATAAATTGTATAATAACAGTGACAGATATTAAGTTACGACATTCGAAATTAATTACAAAACAAAATAATATTAGTTTCAAACTTCAAAATAAATCACAATACAAAACGGTACTGGCCTGTATCTAATGTAATGATCTAAAATTACAGTCTCAAATTCCAGTCTAGGGTGTGAATTTGGTCCCACGAAGAGATTCCGAAACAGTTCACAGTTCAAAAAAATTCGCCGTCTCTCAGCACAAGCAGTAATTCAGATGTATCGTAGAGATTGACGAATAAAAATCGCAGCTTCCGTAGATCTAGTTCCAATCACAAATCCAAGTTGAATATTCACAGCAAACACTTAATATTTCTCAAATAACTAACTTTCTTCTTTTGAAATGAAACTGGTGTTTGAATCTCACTCTTTGTCTTCGAATAAAACTAATGACTGAATCTCTCTCCCTCGAATAAAACTGATGATTGATGACTGAATCTATCTCTCGTCACCGTCTTTTATAACGATAGGCCTATTTCTCGAACAATCTCGCAATTTCCATACAACTCCAGAGCTATCCACGCATATTCGTTCTTGCACGAGACTACACTTCTAGACAGGAAGTCACCAGCACTCATTTACAAACATGTGATTGGTCTACTTAATTTGAGAAAGTTCTAAAACGTTACCCTAAATAAATAACATATTTTAGTTTAAACTTCGAAACAATAATATCAATATGGGAAAATGAATAATACAAATGAAAATTCAAACACAATACGACATGTTGTCGTTTACAAAATATTTATACATATACATAACAAGCAAAATGCTTATTTTTTTTTTCTTTATGTTTATTAGCCTTAAGATTTTGGCCTGCAGTGTATGTTTGTTTCGGGCAAATATTGCCTTCAAGGGCTCAACTATAAGTATAGGGGCTTATAATGCTAAAAATCAGGTTTCAATACCTACGACAAGCAGCTCACACGTTGTCCATTGTGTGGCTTTCCGCTGAATAATAAACAAACGTTGAGAATTTTGGGAGATATACCAGTAACTACTGAGTGTAAACAGAGTGTAAGAAATAAATTTGAGGTAAATGAACTTCTTGGAAGTTGAAAATTTAAGCGAAGTGTAACTGGTAAATATTGCAAAAATATTATATATGTGTAATAATGAAACGTATGGAAAATTTATGCTTAACCGTAAAAAATTACAATCTAAGAGAAGAATAGTTACAAGAAACAAATATTTGAAAATTTAAGACCTCTTTGTAGGTAAGGCTGGTGATTAAGTCACAATATATAATATTTTAATAATATACCACCCGTACTTATACCAATATCGTAAGATAAACTCAGTAAAAACATTACATTTACAAATTAATTACACTGAAAGTTTGTGAAAAATATTTTGGTTATTAGATGAAATATTTCGTCGCAAAATTAACTCTTAGGTTATCAAGTTTTACTAGTATTCTTTAGGGGGCTAAATACCCGCATTATGTGTGTTTATTGCGCGTTCCACATCATTGTTAAAAACTTTTGCATTGTATTATAAGAATTTTTATTCACTAGCTCACTTCAAAATTTCATTGGATAACAAATGTTTACAAAATTCATCTACGTTAACACGTACATCTTGGTTGTGATTACTTTTATGTATGCTGTACACAAGGAACAAAAATTGTGTATCATTCTATTTTTATGAATTATACAAATAACAGAATAAAATACGTACATCATTATCCAAATTACAAGCATGCAATTGTTTTTATTTTTTTCTCGTAAATTAACTTAAAATGAAAAAATGGAAAGTTTGTATATTTGTTGTTAAGGGCAAAGCTATACAATAAGCTATTTGTGCCCTGTCGGATATCGAAATTCAGTTTGTAGCATTATAAGCCCTCAGACTCACCAATAAGCCCAGAGTGGAAAGGCAATAATAATTCAAACCTTTAGGGCTGTTTCTTTCGTGAAAGAAAATAGTCGTAATTTAATAAATATTAACATTTGTGATATTATAATGGAAAATGTTCATCATATTAAAATTGTAGTAAGACCAATGAATTATGAAAAGTTTGAAGGTTTCTTAAGAAGAGGGAATTCAAGGTCTATATAAAAATAACTTATATATTCAATAATTCATGCACATCTTATGTAATTTTCAATGATATTTATCGCTGACTGATTGTTATCTAAGATTTGTGATTTATAAATACGAAAGTCAGATTAATATCAGTAACATGGTGTCCGTTAGAATATTACGTAGAGGTAACGTGTATTCACATTTATTACATATATCTATAGAAAATCAAGCAAAGAGGTAAAGTAAGAGCGTATTAACAAAAATTCAAATAATACACATAAGCAAATTCGTGGATATAATGTTCTTCAGGTTGCAGCACAAATATCTCTTTCAGACCACTTTATGTTGTGAGGAGAAAGTGTAATATGAAATTGACAAAAACACACAGGATTGTAAGCAAGTCTAACTAAAGGAAACAAATAGGCATTAGTGAGCATCTTTATATTCATTGTTTTCACTCCCAACTGGTTCTATTTTTGTGAGAGCTTTTAATATGGAAATAATAAAACAAAAGTTTCTCCGAACTTTTCAAGCATTTAATATTTTGTTATTTTGCTATAGCTCTAACGATTCAAATATCAACTATAACAGTTATTCTACACATTGTTTTAGAAATATTGTTTAAGATAAATCTATTTGTATTTTACCGTATTACTTACTGATATGTCCAACATTGCCAGCGATAGCAGCATGGTAGCGATCGGCCAGTGCTGGCATCGTCATTTTTTGCGGGCCATCAACAATAGCGTCACGCCTCAGTTTGGAAGCTGGCGCCAGTCTTCCTGAGCTCCGGCCAGACCAGGAACTCATCACATCACGTCACGACGAGATCGTGAAAAACAAGAAATAAGTATCTGTTCATAGTACAGTATTAAAACGAAGTCACTATGTCATTCTCTATTTTGTCTTTTTTATTCCAGTGTTAAATAAAATTGTTGTATAATTCCTCCTCGATAAAGAGTTCGCCTAAACATTTCATTTTCGGCCCCAACTGGTTAACCTTATATGTAAACATCTTAATAATTATTACTTCATTCCACTTGATTATAGTTCAACATTTGAATCCTTTAGATATTAAATGACAAAAAAAAGTTTTAACTTTACAGTATTTCACCTTTACATCAAAGGTTTAAGCTGATCTTTACCAACCACGTATAAATAATACTTGTAAAATGTCCTACCAATCATGTATAAATAATACTTGAAAAGTGTCCAAATTGAGTAACGTAGGCCCAAAAAACTAGAGAGGATTCCAAGTATTAACATTTATTTTATAATAACAGATTTAAAATACGGTAGAAATATTCAGAACACCAAAATGTAGTATTAATTGTAGCACAGCATACACTTTCGCTGAATTTCGTCCATGTCTAACGCTATTAAAAATAAGTCTTATAACTTACAGTACTTACGATCTGCTTAATTAAATATAAGTGACCCCAATACATTTACAGAACTTGAAAAAAAAAAGAGTTTTTCTTACATTTCATGTATTTTATTTTTAATTTAGTTACAAAATATGAGCTGTGACGCCTACACATTTCAAATTCAGAGGATTCTGGATGATTAAAATCTTGATAAGTTTCAAGTTTTATACATAAATATAGTCATAGCAGATATCAAGAAATATTTTGGAAATCATGTTGAAAATCAAGCACATTATACATTCACGCTATAATGTTTTAATTAAAGTGCTTAAATCATGTGAACAAAATTTCAGAGACAGATTTTTCTACTACAGTAATTTAAACATCTAATATTTTGTAGTTCTCTTTTTTGTAAATGAGTTCATATAATTGTATCGTTATTTTTACTGGAAAATTCGTTTATCTAATTATTACACTAGCTCATCACTATGTGATTATCCGTTACATTGTTTTGTAGTTATCAGTATTACATAGGTAGTTACAATATATTAATACTATACAATAACATTTTTCTTGGCTTTTGTCCTTGCATAAGGTGTTAAAAGTTTATATCCAATGATAAGAAACCCCATCTATTCTCATTTTAAAATCATTTTGATGTTTTAAATACTCGTATTTTGAATTTTTTTCAAACGAGTAAAAATTCAAAACTGAACAGGTTTCGAACCTTTTGAGTTTCTAATTTGTTAAGAAAATGAGACAATAGATAACAAAATGCATCTATAAATTTTTGTATTCTAGTAAACTGATGACAAACCATGAAGTGACGAATATGGTTCATTTAACAACCACTTCTTCAAAAAGTGTATAATTGTTTTTTTTTTTCATAGTGTATCTTAAATATATGTATAATATTAAATGTATTGATACCAAAAGTTATTTATAGACTAAATTAAATTAAGTTCCATCACAACTTTTGGAAAATTTAGGTTTTACTTCGCCATGCAAATCTCAAGTGTACAGTCAACTTCAACGGAAAGACAATGTAGTAATAAGTACCTAGGCTAAGAATTGGCTAACATGATATATTTCACTTCTACCTTTCGATTATAGAATTCACTAAACATATACTCTCATTTATAGAATAAAGAAAAAATGAATAGTTTACTTAATAATTTTATAATGGATATATTGTTTTGTTAAAAGAAAAACATAAGATATGAAGATGGTAGCTCCCTCGACAGGTGAAATACTTCGTAAAAAACATAGATAAAGTATCTTAACAGTATGTTCTCGAAGCAAATGACGTAATCAGTAAACAAAAAGATATAATTTAATTTTCAAATTGAAAAAGTAAACTGGTTAGATTGATGTTGAAAGTGAATTTGAAATTACGAATTTTATACTTTCCTCCATCTAATTAAGAATATAAAATAAATTGTCACGAAGAAACAATTATTTAACCATAATAATAAAAAGACATTCAAATTTCATGATCAAGATAATTAATAAACTCAATATTTACCTGTACATATCTGTGTGTGTGTATATGTATATATATATACGTGTCTGTATGCACGTACATATTCACGTATGATGTATGTATAACTTATTGCTAATTTATTTGCTGTATCAGCAACAGAACTTGATCAGATATTAAAGTAATGAGTGATCAAGTTCTTGCCAGTTGTTTTTTTTTTATTTTATTTGCCCAAAACTGATCACACATTTCTCCTTCCTTTGAGCCCTGCAAAAGTAGTTTGTGTACCTGACTGTGGATCCATGGCTCAAGCCTCCACACAAAATGTGTCATGTAGTTTCGAGCCTTGTGTGGCGTTATAAGAACTAGAGTCAAATCCAACTATTTGACAAAAATACTCAAAAATTACTGTCAGTTCAAACCAGAAACAGCTGAACGCAGGTGATTCTTGTGTAGCTTTGCATAAATATTCAAAACAAACCGAGTCAAATTCTTTCTCTTACAACAGTTTTAACAAATGCTTTAACACAATTATCACATATTAGCTGAATTGATTTGTTTTTGGTCTTGGTTTCAAACTTTGAAAGGAAAATATAACTACGGTAAGTGTTATGTCCAGTGTTAGATGTTTTTTTTTTCTGTTTCAACTTTTACCCTACTGTTAAATAAAAAACAACATTTATATCGCTTTATTCCCAACAATGAAATGTTTATATGTGAATAAGTGTAATACTGTATATACATTAATAATATATGTGAATAAGTATAATACTGTATATATATTAAATATTACTTAGAATTACATCTTTCCTATTGTTTTTTTTATCCCAAACCTACACAATAAGATATGTGCACTATTTTTATACGAAGGAAAATAACTCAGTGGATTACCGTTGTAATTTCTTACATTTACCGCTGACCTACTGGGTTTGGTTTGAATTTCCAGTTGCAAAGCTACAAGAGGGGCTATCTGCGCTAGCCGTCCCTAATTTTGCAGTGTAAGACTAGAGGGAAGGGAGCTAGTTATCACCACCCATTGCCACTGACCCACTCGTGTACAGATATATCTTAATACTTGATTTGAAATAGTTCGTGTGTAATATTACTTTTTTTCGTCTGAAACTACAAAGATAAATATCTTAATAATTTTTGTGTGATAAAAGACACTTAAATATACAAATTTTATCAACAGAATATCTAAAAACATGAAGGTATATTATGCATTATAAGCTGTTAAATATTTCGATACAACAATAATTCCATTTTAGTGCCAGATGAGCAAATATCAAAGAGATAATTTGAAATATATATATTTATTGATGTTTTACTGAGATTCTACAGAGGATACTACAGCCCCTTAGTTTTTTGTGTTTTTTTTCTGCTTTGAGTTTTGCCACATTTCTGACTTTTAACGGTCATGACCTAGCACCCCTTATGGCAATTTGTGTCATATTCCCTGTGTAAGGAACATGTTGCTTCCTGATTCCCTGGTGCAAGATGAACGAATACTCCACAGACTCCCGACAAACGCTTAACTTAAATAAACACGTTCCTTCATTATGACAGAAGCTGTCAATGCATCAACCCCTCGGATCGAGTAAAAAAAAAAACCACGGAGACGTGCGCCAGATGTTCACTAGACTCCTATAATACCGCACACACAGAAACATACTGACTACTAAACAATTTGTAAAATTACATACGTATTGCCTGAGAAGTGCAACTGGTAATAAAAATATTTGTAATTTAGGAAGTTTTTATTATAAGTTTACAAAGCCGTATTGCACCAACAACATAATGGTATATAGGATCCATTGTTCGGTTATAAATTGTACAATTTAAGTTTTTGTTTGTTTGTTTTTGAATTTCGCACAAAGCTACTCGAGGGCTATCTGTGCTAGCTGTCCCTAATTTAGCAGTGTAAGACTAGAGGGAAGGCAGCTATTCATCACCACCTACCGCCAATTCTTGGGCTACTCTTTTACTAGCGAATAGTGGGATTGACCGTAAAATTATAACGCCCCCACGACTGGGAGGGAGAGCATGTTTGGTGCGACGCGGATGCGAACCCGCGACCCTCAGATTAGGAGTCGCACGCCTTAACGCGCTTGGCCATGCCGGGCCCTACAATTTCAGATTTAAAAATGACCACCATAAAAAATGTGAACTTGGTATTATTTCTATTATTAGATAAAACGCCTGTCACTTTGAACTTAACTTTAACTAAGCGCATCTGAATTTAAAAAAATAAGTAAAAATTACTGCAAATACGTAGAGTAAAATAAATTATTGTCCCCTAATAGCGGACTAATAACTCTAGAAATATTGTTTTGATACCCGTGGTGGACAGAGCACAGATAGCCCTTTGTGTAACTTTGTTCATAATAACAAACAAGAAAATTAAATATTTGTCATCTGGTAAAAGGTAAAATAAAAAAGTTTAAGTCGGTAACGACATATTTAATTTTTCTTTAACGTTAGCTTCGTTAATATTATTAATTATAATGGTTAAAATATTATTAATTCTTACGCTTAGTAGCTTAGTATATGGATTTATAACATACATGTCATAAGACAGACGATCTTTTCAGATATTTTAAGGGTATTGGCAAAAATATTGTTGACAACTTATGATGCCTTCTAACTATTATAGATTTTAAGTTTTGTGCGTGTTTACTTATAACAGTATTTACTTATTAAGTGATGTCGAGAAACCCACTTGTTGAGAATTTTATATGCAAAAACGGCTCGTTTGGGTTGAGAAAATATTTTACATAGAAGAGCGAACAACGTTTCGACCTTCTTCGGTCATCGTCAGGTTTACAAAGAAAGAGGTAACTGACCGGACGCTGACCACATGTTTGGAAGGAGTTGTGTAACTGAGTGTCGCAATGTAGAGGGCGGTGTTAGATGTTTGAATATATAATTTTAGCTATAATATTAATACTATATTATAATATTAATACTTCTATAATGGCGTTCCTTTATATTGGTTTATTTTGGGTTTCAGTTGTTGTATAAGTAAGGCTTCTTTAATTTTGCGTTTGTTTATGTTTGTTTCTTTATTTAGTATTTTAGTGTTTTCTATGGTTAGGTTGTGCTTATTTGACATACAGTGTTCGAAAATGTGTGAAGGTGACTTTTTATGTTCTTTGAATCTGGTTTCCATTTTTCTACTTGTTTCTCCAATATAGAAGTCATGGCCGTTATCACATTGTATTTTATAAATAATGTTGGGGTGGTGTTTGTCAGTGTAGTTCTTACATAGTATAGACCTTAGTTTTGTGCCTGGTTTTTGAATAAATTTAGTATTAACTGGAATGTCATATTTTGTTACTAGTTTTTGCCAAATGTTGGTTATTTGTTTGCTGATGTCAGGAATATATGGTACACAGCAGTATATGGTTTCGTGATTTTTTGATTCGTGAGACATATTTACTTTTGTTGGTTGATTTTGCTTTCTGTCTAGGTGTATGCGTATAATGTTTTCTACGGTTTGTGGAGGAAACTTATTGATGTTGATGAAGTATTGTTTTATTTTGTCTAATTCATCGTTAATTTTATTTGGTGAGCATAGTTTTATGGCTGTGTTTATCTGGTTTCTTAGTATGTTGAGTTTTTGTTTTGTTTCATGTGCTGAGTCCCAAGGAATGTATAGTCCAGTATGGGTGATTTTTCTGTGGATTTCTGTTTTGAATTCTGTGTCAGTTCTTCTAATTTTGAGGTTAAGAAATGATATTTGATTGCTTTCTTCCTGTTCACATGTGAAGTTAATGTTGGGATGTATAGAGTTAATGTGAGTGAAAAAATTAAGGCCCCCCAGTGGCTCAGCGGTATGTCTGCGGACTTACACGCTAAAATCCGGGTTTCGATACCCGTTGTGAGCAGAGCACATATAGCCCATTGTGTAGCTTTGTGCTTAATTCAAAACAACAACAACAACGAAAAAATTAAGTATGTGTTCTGTAGATTTGAATCCCGCAACCGTGTCATCTACATATCTGTACCAGTATAGTGGTGGATGTAATGCTGTATTAATTGCTTGTGTGTCAATTTGTGTCATAAAAATATTGCCTATAACTGGTGATACTGGGTTGCCCATGCTTAGGCCATTTGTTTGTATATAGTTTTGGTTGTTTAACATGAAGTTTGTCTTTATTGTGGTGAATTCTATGAGGGTTTCTGACTGGTAACTGAGAATGACTATAGTTGGGTTAGGGTCTCGGATATAGAGTTCTAAGGCTATCTTGCAGGCTTCTGTTGTTGGAACTTCTGTAAAGAGGGATATAACATCGAAACTGGCCATTAAGGCTTTATGATTAAGTTGATTTAGATTAGACTTGAAATTAAAAGAGTCTTTGATGAATGAGCTGGCTGATATTACATATTTGGAGAATGCCCATGCTATGTATTTATCAAGATTGTAATTAAACGATTCATATGTGGACATTATTGGTCGTAATGGACAATCTGGTTTATGAGGTTTGGGGATGCCTTATATTTGCGGTGTGCGTGAGTCGGTTTTACGAAGGTAGGAATAAAGTGTTTGTAAAATTGTGTTGGCTTTTTTCATTTGTAGTAGTAATTTGTTCAGTTGCGTCTCGTGTGTCTTTGTTGGATTTGTGTGTATTTGTTTAAATTTGTTCGTGTCTGATAGCATGTTATTCATTTTTTGTATGTATTGATTCATGTTCATTATTACTATCGCGTTATCTTTATCTGCTTTTATAATTTTTATGTTTCTGACTTGTTTTAGGTTTTTAATGGAATTAATGTCTCTTTTTGTAAGATTGTTTTTTAGTTTTCTGTTTTGTGAAATTATGTTGATGGTTTTGCAAGAAAAAGATGTTGTTTTTAGGTGTTTCTGGAAAATATAAATTTGTAATTTTACCTGGGATGTCAATAAAATTATCTAAGTTGTCTTCTTTCTCTTGGTTGTTTTTGGTTTTTTCTTTGTTTTTTGTAGAAAGTATCACAAGTCTCTTGGCTAGGTCTTCTAAACATGTTTTGATTTCTATGGTTGGTATGTACCTAGGTGTTATTGCGAAGTTTAGTCTTTTGTTAAGTAGATGTATCTCGTCTGTGTTTAATTGTCAGTCGGATCTGTTAATTATGAGGTTAGTCAACGGTTTGTCGTTTGGTGTCGTTTCTGTTGTTTATATCTTAGTTTTTCTAGTTTTTTGTTGTGGCAGATCTTTTTCTCTCTGTCGTTCTTGGTATTGATTTGGTTTATGTTTCGTTGTATAAGTCCGTAAATCTCTGGTTTAATGCAGCATGCTAGTTGATGGTCTAGGTTCATTTTTTTTGTTTTTATAAGTCATGTAGTTGTTTGTATTTTGTGTTCAACATGGTTTTAAGTAGTTTTTTCTGTAAATTTTGGATAATGTTTGTGTATTTATTACAATTTTTTGAAAGTTTTACCTTTACAAAATTAGGGGTTAGTTGTTCCTTTCTACATTGTTGAATAAACTTGATGTCATTTCTTCTATTAATAATTCGTTGGTTTAAATTTCTTAGTTTCTTAACGATCATGTGAGCGTGTACTGTTAATAGTGGTGTACTGTATGCTTGTTCAGACATAATGGTAACAGGTAAGTACAAATACACTGAGAAAAACACAAAAACTTACACTTCTCGAACAATCGCCGAGATGAAATAACAATCAGTGATGTCGAGAAACCCACTTGTTGAGAATTTTATATGCAAAAACGGCTCGTTTGGGTTGAGAAAATATTTTATATAGAAAAGCGAACAACGTTTCGACCTTCTTCGGTCATCGTCAGGTTCACAAAGAAAGAGGTAACTGACCGGAAGGTGACCACATGTTTGGAAGGGGTTGTGTAACGGTCGCATCTCATTTAGTCCATCATGAAATATTATATTTCCTAAAATAATCAAGTGTTTTGTGCGATTCCTCAAGATATTTTGTAGATTAAAAATACATCTTGTTGAGTATGTTTTATATGGCGAAGATATTTTCTACAATATGGCATGCAAAAAATTACTTTTTCCATTGTACTGTACCACATAGCACATTGTGGTGTTCATACAGCTTAGCATGCTAATTTGAAAAAAAAATATTGCATGCAATTTTATATCAACGATGTAGAATTTCATTTAGTGTGGTGTTGTTTGTTCTACATTAACCACAATATATTTTTTAAAGAATAATATGGTAATCATACTATAATGGAGCTCATGCTTACATGATACTGAAAAACATTTTTTATATACAATGTGCAACCCTCGACATTGCAAACTTTTTATTATGTGTGCTTGTAAATTTGAAATAAAGGTCACGCTTTTCTCGTTTTGCCTCCGTTATCCGTCAGAGAAAACTTAATTTTTCTCCATTCTCGGGGTACATATTGGATGTCACGTACACATCACACTCAAAACTCATGCACTGGCACTATCTATATAAATATAATAGTACTGTCTGTTGTATGTTCATGTAAATACTTTGGAGGGTGTAGAGATCTTTATTAAAATTGGTTCATGGAAAAATACACAAACATTTTCAGTTTTGCATTTTTTGGTTTTTATAAGTTTTTTTGCGGGTATTTTTTTACCATTACTTCTCCCCTGTTGATGGATTTTTCGCAAAAGTTCACATGAAGGTTTGTTGGGTCCACTGTTTCACATTTTGTGTTTTGCTGTTTTGATTCGCATTTTGGTGTGTTTTTTTTAATTATATACATAAAAGAAACAATTTTTAATGTTCTAAGATAACATTTTATTAATCATAAAGTTACAATAACTAACGCCCAGAGTATGGCTAAAGCAGCTAGTTCATAGTAATTTGTAAAGTGAGACATTGCATTTTGCGCAGTATAATGTACTGCTTTGAACAAAATGGAGTGATATTTTATGCAACTTGGCGTGGTACCTAACTCTGTATGGTGTCCTGTCCTTTTAAAATTTGTGCAATATGGGATGTTATCTTACGCCGTGTTATGCTTATTTCTATTTTATTCGATTGCATACGATAGGAAAAATAATTTACAAAGCCAAATCTTGCTGTTACAGGCGCAAAAAACAATAACAAACAAATCTGTTTAATATACAATAACCGAAAATACTATGCAATACTTCATATATATAGTAATATAATTTTTGTAACATCTGCTATTCTTATTATGACATCGTATGAATATCTGGCATGTATGTTTGATAGCAAGCAGTTAGTAGATACAATTCTTGAAAGTACGATATAAAGTGGGTAATTGATTTTTTTTGTTTATTTTTATAAAAAAAAATATCTTACAGTCTTAATGTAAACACAAGCTACCCATAAGGTTTCTCAAATACACCACACACTATATTGACATTTTGAAGACCTGTGGTGACACAGAGATATCCAGAAAATGAATTTGAAGGTACAACGCTAAAATCGCAAAATGTCATTGAAAACATTCAGTAGTTAATATCTGATACCGATATTTAACTGTAACGGTCAACACCAGTGTTCTGTTAAGGATGGTTTTGTTGACGGCGGGATCTGTTGACTGGTTGTTCCCCATCCTGATGACATTTTAGGTACTTTCCCTCTTGGGCTGGACATAGCTTGTGGCGTGTCCACCCTGTGAATTCGAAACCCCATGATTCGCGTCCTACTACCTAAACATTTAGTTCACGCTCTATGAATATGTGTGTGCTATAAGAAATAACGGTAAAATTCCCGCTGTTTTGTCAGAATATAGTAGTTGGTTTCTCTTTAGTCTATTAATTCAAAATTAGGGAAAGCTATATGCAGATAACACTTTTGTGGCTTTTCACAAACTTTATTAAACAAACATTTCATATCTGTAGTAAATAGGAGGTACTAATAATTGAAAAAAACTATATATAATTGGACGATAAATGTTGTTGTAGGTACTAGATTTGATGTTTTTGATTAATTTAAAGATGGGTGTTTAAATTTCAAAATTTTGAGTCGTTTGTTTTCTTTTTGCTTTTGAATTTCGCGCAAAGCTACTTGAGAGCTATCTGTGCTAGCCGTCCCTAATTTAGCAGTGTAAGACTAGAGGGAAGGCAGCTAGTTATCACCACCCACTGCCAACTCTTGGGCTACTCTTTTACCAAAGAATAGTAGGATTGACCGTCACATTATAATGCCCCCACGGCTGAAAAGACGAGCATGTTTGGTGCGACGGGGATACGAACCCGCGACCCTCAGATTACCAGTTGCACGCCTTAACCCACCTGGCCATGCTAAGCCCTTATGAGTCGTTTATCAAGGTTAGCAGTGAACATATAATAGAGAAAATAATTCTGATTCATGTTCATACGATACTCGAACAAATCTTCATTTCGTAGTTTAATTTTAGGAATATTTTCTTAGTTTTCTTAGTGTCTAGTAAGAGTTTAATATAAGGTATATCGGGCAATTATTTATTGAAATAATTTGATTTGATTTCATTTTCAAGTTACTTACAGGATATTTTTTTCTATAACAATAAAATCATTTTTGTCCAAATAATCAAAAATGCATAAGTAGTGCTTTTGGTTATTTGTCCAGCTTATGAAGAACCAATAAAAACAACTGTAGTTCTGTTAGATCTTGAAATATGCTTTCATCGTTTCATGCAACTTAAAATATCAGCTAGAACTATCAGTAAAACGCTCAACATATAACGTTACGAAGGTAACCGTGCAATTACCAGTGTTTGAAAGTACTTTTGGTGATCAATGTTAGAAATTTAGTGTGATAAGCCCAACAGAACGTGATCTTTACGATAGCACTCTCTTTAGATAGGTGGAGCTTGACCTGTCTTCTTGTAGCGAATTTATGCTGACGTTTACTGCGAACCAACCGGCAGGGGGATCGCTTCGATCTCTACGTGTAAGCCTTTTCCTTAGTGGTATGAGAGTATCTATTATATTATAGCAAAAAGCGCACCACATATTATGTAGGGTCATGATCTTTCATGTATTACTTTGAAGTTTACTTACATAAAAGTGTAGAAGCTGCAGTTCTTTTGCTGTGTGCACAAGGACACACTTAGGAATGCATCCTGCTAAAATGCTAATAGATAGGCAGTTTTTGATAACTCTGCTTTAATGGCTTCACTATATAGTTAATAACCAGTAAAACCGAAGAGTAATGATCTTGAGAGAATATTATATCATAACTACAGCACCGTCGCATGCGATTATTTAAACCATTATCACATAAAGAATGGATTATAAATAAACTCAGCGCTATCACTCATCGCATGTTAGAAGTTAATATCATATAAAATTCAGTTATATTTAAATAATATACTAAAAAACCTAAAACGAAGGCTCACCGAGTAGCTTCTGAGAACGTATTATACATAGCATAACATAATAATTAATGTAAACGTGAAAGGGATAAATTAACAAACCACTGCATATGGTGGTTTTCGAATCTTTAATCAGTAACCAATGTTAATGAGTATTATGACTAGTCGTAGTCTCAGGTGTAATGAACAGTTTCTGTGTTCAATGTGGATACTTTGATTTCCATCACCAAAACTCGTTGGTTCTTCTTCAGTCCATATACAGGTCTAATTTTCTATATATATATATATTTGCACGTTAATTTGAAAAAAAACAAACGAAAATTAAAAACATTAAGAATATTGTTCCAGTTTTAGACCACTCTAGATAATGAATGGCTATTTTCGCATTATTGAGTCATAGACACGAGGTCGTTAGCATACAATTTGAAATTATCGTGAGCTGAAATTATTAAAATAAAAAACAAATTATGATGAACACTTGGATATACTTATGTGTTCGAGATTTTCAAATTTGCATTTCATGTGAAGCTAAATATTTATTTGAAAACTGTCCATTAACGTTTTTATAATTGAATCTATCAATAAGATTACTCATTGAAGCTATATTTCTTAATGCTACATGAAGAATTACGTTGACGCCCTAACGAAATGTTAAGTAGTTATTTCGTATTCTAATTGGAATTGTTCTCCGCTGAAATAGCGGCAAGTCTTCGGACTTACAACTCTAGAATCAAGGGCTCGATTCCTCTCGGTGATAGCAGATAGCCCGCTGTAGCTTTGTTATAAAAACACACACATACACACACACTCTAATTAGAATTTAAGAGATAACTTATAGTTTCTACTTTTTCTTCGTTTTGTGGTAAAGTACAGACAAACTGCTATGGAAACTTTCAGTATTAAATGACAAAAGTGTGACACAATAGTTAATAAACCTTTCAAAAATTAACATTAATTTCGCTTGTACCTTAAATCAATAGAGAACATCAATGCCATATTAATAATGTTGGTTTTGAAAACAGCAGTTTGAAAACTGTGACTAGTTATTCCTTTGTGATATATTGAATATTGAGAATTAAACATAATGAAATGTGTTGAAATTGGGCAAATCGAAAATGGGTTGATCTTGTCGGGCTTCCTTTTATTTGTTGCTATTTGCTTAGTGTAAAGCTCCACATCGAAGATTTGTTCATCGTCGGAAATTGATCCTTGAATATTTGCATTGTGATTACGTAAACTTACAGCTAATCTACGAGCTACACGTATGAAAGCTGCATTTTCACATTGTTTGTACGTAATATGATGCTGCTTTAAATTGATCGATTTTTGGTGTGTAACACCTTTTCCGATGTAAAATACTTACTCGTATACATTCAGTTCAGAAATAGTGTTCATCTCATGGATCTCGAATTTTAAAAATCAAGAACTTCCCTTCTAATTGATAACGATGGGAAAAAAATTAATATAGATAAAAATGGGACAGCAGGGCCATCCAAAAAGAGTCTCCCTAATAAGTCGTACCCTAGTCATGGTAAGCAAACCGTTTTATAAAGGTTGATAAACCACAAACATAAATACGATTGACAAAACATGTCATGGGGTACAGTATGCAATACAACCAAAACACAAACCAGGTGTTCTCACGCTGCTTCTGTGGCATAAACATTTAACTATCTCATAGCTTCAGCAGATTCAATATACTGCTGTGCAATCGGACTGCTGAAACGAGCGCTTAAAATTGTCATCATCATTGTACAGTAGATCGATTATCAAAAACCTCAGCCAAGAATGGTAGGCTTTTGGTTTTACAACCCTGCAACGGATCATTCTGTTATGGAAACTGCGTTCCATCCACTGCTATTTTCAAAGTGCACGGCTGTCGGATAAAACAGCTTGTCGTGACAACATTGACTCTAACGGTGTGTTCAGACTAAAAAAAAAAATATTCGGTGTGTGAGCCAAAATGACACATACAAAGAATATAAAATAAATACATGATACTTAAATTACCCTTCTATACAAGAATTGCAACTCTCTATTAAATAAAGCAATATCATTCACATCTATAAGTTTTAAAGAAACATATTAGCTTCTTTGTAAATAAGGGTTTTATACGTGTATAAAACTTATGACGTATTATACCATGAGATGTGTTCGATCAAGAATATTTGGAACCTAAAGTCTTCAGGTCATATATATGTACTTATATATTCGCACATTTATTAAATTATTTCGCAATGAAAGGTATCAAAAGAGATACAGTCATTCTGAAGCGAGTCCTAGGTAATCAGTTCTTCACAGCAACATTAGAATTACGGTTTGTTTGAGAAATAGCTTCTTTCGACAAGTAAAGTAGTCCAGGCTATTTAATAGTTATACATTTCCTGCCCATAACAGCCAATTTCAATGCTTTACGTTCCTTTCGAGCGTTTAACGAAAATTACATGCTATATTAATATTGATAAACGTTAATATCTTTTTCCTAGTACATGTCTCTACGCGCCAGAGACTTTCGCTAAGTACGCCTCGTCCGCTTATCACTATAGTTAACATACACTTCAAAGTAGAACCACGTTAGATGATGACAGGATGAAATAGACTGGTGGAAACAAAAAAATTGAATATCCTATTCAACTCTTACTAGATGATTATGTATCTTTTTTCATTGTGATTTATTGTAATACAACGCGTTGTTAACTAGTGGATTATGAGCTTTCAAGAGAAAGAGATTAATACGTATCACTACCACGGTCGTTGCTCGTTACAGCCAGTTTTTGTTTTCACTGATCCTTCGTAGTTTACTTTTATTTATTTATTTATTTTGCAAAAAAGACGCCGCTTGATATATAATTTTGTTCTATTTATTCATGTACAACACACATATGTGAACGTTAAACTAAAATATATGAGCTGAGTAATCAATGAGTGAAAGCTTACAGGGCGATCACAGAGCAAACTCTACATACAGAATAATTATACCTTAAAATTAATTATTCTAGTGAAACATCTTATGCTGCATACTAAACCACTTTTCTTGTAATCTAGTATTAATTATATTTCTTTACTTTCGCCATCATTCATCAACGTGATATTGATGGTTTGAATAAAATTAGCATTAGTTTGTAAAATATTGAATATTGCTAGGGTAAATTACCAGAACAATGTCAAGAGCTTGCAGAAACTTCATTGAGTTTTATAAGTTGATTAAGAACGACAGATTAAAATAATCTTGTATCCAGTATATTGAATAATTGTAAAAGAAGACACTCTATGCTAATTTTAATAAAAATGAACAAAAATGCAGTCTATTGTGCTTTCAGGGATATAACTGTACATAAAGGTTTAATATCTATTGAGCTACGTTACTTTTAATTCTTAAAGTAGTTATTCACTTGCTGTTATCATTCGAATAAATTCTAAATAACATTAAAAGATAAACGTCCCTGAGATAACAGCAGTGTACTTAATTATATATTACTTTAAGTATCCTTGGTAACTCTTCAATTCTTTTTGTTAGTAAAATGTCCTTAACTTTTATTTGATAAGTGAAAGGGGCTCTTTCGCTCGAACATGGTTCAAATTTAAAATATACCTATGATTAGAATTTTATTTGTAGAAATGATGAGAGTGATGTGTATAGGGCGCGAATATGATGAGCGATTATGGAATCTAAGGAGAAATAGAGCACCATGATGACATATGTAATCACACGAAAATGTATCTACCAGCTGTTGTAGAAAAAATATGAAAAAGTTATAGCTCAAGGTTTTAATAATTAACGATGCCATTTCTTTGTCTCAAAAACCTGATGGGAAAAAAAAGCAGTCAATGATAGTATCAATAAAGGTACCAAATATATCGGAAATACTTACATCCTATTCAGATTATAAAAAAAAAATATTCTAATATTCATACATTTATAGAACAGTTAGCCGTATTTTTACACCATTAAAGTATTTTAATTATTGTATTTTAGCATATTGTTGCGTTAAATTTTTGTGTCTGTGATATATGCTTTAGCACTCTTGGATTGGTACTTTCAGAGAGTTTTCCGAAAGAATTGAGTCTATGATGTAATCATGATAACCTCAGCTACTTGACAGCATTATATCACTTCTGGCTTACAGTGAGCCAAGCTCATGACCAGTGGGAGCATGTTTTAAGATGGCCGAGTGTGATAAAATGATTATGGCTGACAGTAAGATGGATGAGGATTGATAACACGTTGATTGTTTCAACTTCTTTAAGTAATTAAAATGTTTATCATTATATTTTAAAGCAAATTTAGTAAAACTAATACAAAAAATATCATTACTATCCGTTTGGTTAACTAATATAAATTATCTTAGGATCATAATACTAACATTTAAAAAAATTAGCAAAAAAAGCTGTCTTTGGGATTATTATGTTGTTGTCCATTTCAAACAGATGGAGCAAAATACTAATCCCCATCTGTAACTTTTGTAACGTTTTCATTTTAGTGATGACGTCTATTCTGATTCAATATGTGTTCTAGGAAATATAATACTCAAAACAAAATTAGCTGCTCACATTAAGATACTTGATGGGCTTTAATAATAAACTACAATCACATAATAAAGTTTAATGTTTTTACAATATCTTGATAATACGTCATTTGTGGTTTATACATTTAATTGATAAATTGTTATATATTTTGGTCTGGTTTGTTTGTTTGTTTGTAATTAAGCACAAAGATACTCAATCATCTGTCCGTATTCTGCATCACCACGGGTGTCAAAACCCTGATTCTAACGATATAACTCCGTACAATTACCACTGTGCCACTGGGAAGGGAGAGTTTTTTTTGTTTTGAATTTAGCGCAAACCTACATAACAGCAATTTGCGCTAGCCGTCCCTAATTTAACAGTGAAAGACTAGGAGGAAGGCAGTCATCCCTTCTTAACGCCAATATTTGGGCTGCTGTTTAACAAAAAATAAGGAAACTGACCGTCACAATATAGGTTTTGCTCTCTCTCTGTTTTTAATTCTGAACATATAGGTACAGAACAAATCTATTTTTAATGGTTTAAAATTTATGAAAATCCTAGAAAAGATGTATTATTTTTCATGTTTCTTTGTTTTGTTATTAAGTACAAGCAACACAATGGGATATTTGTATTCTGCCCACCATGGTTATCAAACCTCGATAAAGTGTACTTATGTATATAAGTAGATAGATAGAGATATTTATAAGTTGTTGGGAGGGTGGAAATAACCTACATTTTACATATGTCTTTTACTTATGCTTAAGTTAAAAACCAACCTATCTTGAAAGATTTCTATTAATAATTTCCATTCATTGCATTTTTATCTTTATGACATTTTAGACCATCATGATCTTAAGTGTTTGTGATTTTACTAAAGTCAAATAAAATCCTTTTGGTATGTTACTTTTTTTTCTGAAAGTTTCTTAAAAATTCATTTCACACGTAATTTCCCCTTACATTGACCCGTTTGGACCGACAAAGAAATTTCGGAGTGCATCTTAGCAAGAAAGTACAAAAACCTTCATGGAAAGTAAACGTGCCATATCTCAGCCAGATTAGCCACTAGAGCTTTATTTTTTATCTTTGACCGACTGATGTGTGTTTCCTAAAACATCCATTATCTGAAAGAGCTTTGATAAGTTCTGTATCGTTCGAGTCAACAACACATGAAATTGTTCTATGTGTAATTTGAAATAATTTTTATCGTGTGTTGATGTGCTTCCCTGTAAAAAATAAAAAAGATATTAAATGTGTGTGTTTTCTTATTACAAAGCCATATCGGGCTATCTGCTGAGTCCACTGAGGAAGGGATCTTAAATTTTAAATTATTTAGTCGCTTAAGGAGATTATTAAGTTTTAACGGGTTCCTCGCTGGTACAACGGTAAGTCTACAAATTTACAACGCTAAAATCAGAGGTTCAATTCCCCTCGGTTGACTCAACAGGTAGCGCGATATGGTTTTCCTATAAGAAAAAACACAAACAAGCCTTAAATAACTTAAAAAAGAAAAAAATATTAAATTGTTTAATCGCTAAAGGAGATTATTAAGTCTCAACAGGAAATGTCACACTGACTACAAAAGAAACTTATTCATGATCATTGTAAAAATTTATTCGATGCTGTTCTGCATTATCAGCTTCATGTTAATTTCTCATATTAATGACGAATCTGAGGGTCAATTGCATTTATTAGGTAATTTATAATAACAAGGTAGAGTTCACAAGAAATAAATAAATTCAGAAAAGTTGAAATGAGCGACTCAGAAAATTTGTTTCATCCTGCTTTCATCTGATAACTTACATTGGTTAATTTTCAAACTCGAGTATTAATGGCTTCTCCTCTGTCAATGACTTAATTTCAGCTCATTGTCTTTTAAGGCAAGGAACGACTACTTAGCTACTATTAACTGAACAGTATGACTGCTGTTATTTTTCAAGCCCGGCATGGCTAGGTGGTTAGGGGGCTTGGCTCGCAATTCTAGAGTTGTGGGTTCGAATTCCTGTTTCACCAAACACGCTCAGCTTTGTAGACTTGGGGCATTATATTGTGTCGGTCAATCAACTACTTGTTGATAAAGAGTACCCTAAGAGTTGGCAATGGGTGATAATGACTAGCTGCCTTCTCTCTAATCTTTCACTGTTAAATTAGGAACGGCCAATGTAGATAAGTCCTCGTGTAGCTTTGCAGGAAATTCCAATCAAACCAATTTTAAAACAATTGCTGCTAGTAACTTCGTTAAACTATTACACCTCCCCATGGATCAGCGATACATAAAAAAATCTACATTACTAAATATCGGATTTCGATGCTAGGGATGAGTAGAACACATATATCCCATTGTACAAAATTTTGCTTAAACAAACATCTTTAAACCGTGTATATGCCAAAGCAAAAAATATACAACTGACAACCAGATGTTTGCATATTTTTTCATTCAGTTTCTTTCAACTGTGAGCTAAACGATATATGTTTTACCTAAAATTACCTAATATTAAATATTTTATCCGTTCTCTCTTACATTATTTTGATTTCAATAATATTGATTCAAATCTCAGAGGCTATCAGCTTAAATGAGCGAGTTTGAGTGTGGACTAGTAGCATGTGTGATAAATTCGAAATCTCAACAGTGAATGCACATTATAAAAATAACAATCAATCCTGCTATTAATTTGAAAATAGCCACGAATGCTTCTGGCTTGTTGCCTTCCAACATGTCTTCAGTTCAAAATCAGCTAAAGCTACGTGTGAAGCACATGTGTTTTTTGCTTTAGACCTTTAACCTGTTGTGTTTCATGACATATCCATTCATAAGGCGTCGTTCAAGTGAACTCAAACAAACTTAAATAATATTAAACTACATTCAAGTATCCTCTATTACCTGTTTATAACGGAAAAGTATATTTTAAATTACAGGTCTCTTACACATGGCTTGTAGCAGAACGGTAAATTATATTTATTAAATATATACAGGTATGTATATAAATAAAGTAGTGTGTCCATGTAACCACTTTGAAGAAAGTGAGTGTTCACCAAAATTTGTATACAAACTCATTAGGTTAATGAGAGGGTACATACTACTTCTCAGTTTTGCATTTTGCAGTTTTATGAGTGTTTTTGCGTTTGTTACTATTACTTCGCATCCTGTAAAAGGATTTTCACCAAATTTACTATAGAAGTTCATTGAATCCATTGGAATTTACTTACAAATTTTCAGTTTTGCATTTTGCTGTTTTTATAGAATATTTTCTACTACTTCATTCCTTATAATAGTTCTTCACCAAGTTTTGCATAAAGAAATTATCGGTCCATGCAGAGATACACTTTTATCTTTTCTGTTTTGCAGTTTTTTGGGTTTTATGCGTTTTATACAGTTACATATAAAGAAAGTAGCTTTTCATGTCCGAAGATATCTTTTAATTACTTAATAATTTACATAACTTCCATCCATGGGACGGATACTTCAGTTAGTTGGAAATAATAGTGGGAATTCAGAGTTGACACAAATACAACCTTCACAGAAAATGCAAAATTGAAACTAATTGGTAAAATTATTGTTTTTCAGAAAATAGAAAAGTTGTTTTGAATTTGCTTTTAACAGAGTAGTATACCTTATTTTCATACAACTGCTCTAAATATCGTATATTTAGCCAAATTGATCGTTTGCGTATAACCCTCTCTATTTTCATAGAAGCCTATAAGTCCTTGAAATATCTGTATAGCCACTCTGTGCAGCCCAAGCTGTGCTTGTGATTAGTTCATCTGCCTCTTTGTTTTGTTTTTTACTCCTTAGTATAGTTTTACTGCAATTGCTATCTCCTTGAGTTCGCTAGCGAAATATATATTAAACCTTTACACAATAAGTTTTGTTCTTGATAGAAATAATGAATACCAATAAGTTTGTACCTATCAACAGCCAAAATGATGATTTTTTTTCGTAGATTTTCAACCATTTGATTAAAACAGGCCACTCTTGTCCACCACCATATTTCACCTTAATATATATTGATCATAATACACTTTATCATTGAAAAATTCTTTTGTTGATTGTTATCAAACAGTTTGAAAATTTATCTGCAAAGAGACCTTTCAACTTTATTCAAACAATCATGTGAATCATGACGCCGATACCAATCTTCTGGTCCGGTTATCTCTCCTAAGTAGTAATTAATGATTAGCTATATTTTCACTGAGGATGCTTTGAGCTAATGTGTATCTTGCTGTTTATGAGATGTCATTTACACCTGTACTATGCTAAATCTTCACTAGATTGTTGTATATTAAGTAAAGAACCACCCCTGAGCTATTCGACATTACTTCTGAAGAGTTTAAGCTTTCTAATTTAATCAAATTTTGGTAAAAAAATACTAATGTCCGACATAAATTCCATGAAGTCAAACGATTCGTAATGTTAGAAATCTATAAACATTCCTAGTCAAATAATGAAAATAGATATATTATAATAAATCCTTCAGACTTGTTAAACATTGAACACTTCTTCAAACAATATATTTCATATAATTTATAAAATAGACTTTTTACTGTTCAAAAGGTTTTCAACCATATCAGTAAAAGCCTTTTTCGCGACTTGCTTATCTTTAACTTAAGTATTGAAATTTTAAGATTTTATCAATGAAAGTAAAGAATAAAGTAAATATGTAATAGCACGTCAAACACACTTTATCTACCATATCCAGTTCCATTTATCCATATCCGAGACCCTTTACTATGTACCAGAATTTGTTTAAGCCGGCTGGGATAAAACAAACATTGTAGTGTCCAAGACTTTATTTATATTATCAAGTTGCATAAATAGAAACAAATGAAGATAAGCTATACATAACCTGACACAATGTAACGAAGTAAATCAGCCTCCGGTGGGTCAGCGGTAAACGTCAGTGTTTGCAGTGAAAAAAGGAATTGGAGTTCGATACTCGCAGTAAGCAGAATGCAGATAGTCCACTACGTAGCATTGTCCTTTAAAACAACAACAACAAATCAGCAGATCGAGTATGTGGTACACCGTTTTTTAATTGGCCATCTGGAATGATTTCCAAAATCATTTACCAGCAGAGATCATATGACTGAAACTTGGCACGATGATATTACTAGTGTTATAAAATGTCAAGTGTTTTATTTAATTATTTGCCTCTGGCGCAAAACATTCAATTACAAAAACTGCTCAAGAAAAACGTCAAAAACGCACCACCACAACTGATAGGGGGTATTGTTTGTTGGTTGTTTTTTTTAATTTCGCACAAAGCTACTCGAGGGCTATCTGTGCTAGCCGTCCCTAATTTAGCAGTGTAAGACTAGAGGGAAGGCAACTAGTCATCACCACCCACCGCCAACTCTTGGGCTACTCTTTACCCAAGAATAGTGGGATTGACCATCACATTATAACGCCCCCACGGCTGAAAGGGCGAGCATGTTTGGCGCAAAGGGGATACGAACCTGCGACCCTCAAATTACGAGTAGCACGCCTTAACACGCTTGACCACGCCGGGCCAACGATAGGGAGTAACTTCAATCTAATCTGAGCTAAGTTTACTTCGTACTACTTCATGTGTTTCCTCACTGGCTCAGCGGTATGTCTGCGGACTTACACGCTAAAATCGGGGTTTCGATACCCGTGGTGGACAGAGCACAGATAGCCCATTGTGTAGCTTTGTGCTTAATTCAAAACAACAAAGAAGTTTTCTCACTTTGATACTCATTTTAACTGTAGTTAGCATACATGGCTCTCCATACAGAAATTTTACACGTTATCTAATTAAAATTAAATCATACAGTGCAGTAAAAAATAAGAAAATTAAGATGATTTTTATATTGACTGATTTTCAAAAGTTATGTTCCTTCTATAATGATGAGTTTAGTTCATGAATTCCAAGTATATTTTGGAAAGAAGACAGTTTTAAAATAAACAAGTTTACAACTTAACTGAAAGTCACATAATTCAATTTTCTTTTTTTATGTGTGTAGATATACTCATTTGTATTCATAAGTCTCTTAAAAGGAAAACGTTATTTGGTAGAAAAATTAATTATATGAAAAACCGAGAAGTAATAATTAGCTATGCTAAATGTAAGATGAAAAAAAAGGAATTGTGAAATTTGCCTTGAAGTCTGAACTCAAAATAGAATTACAGACAATTTTCTGTCATGTATCTAATGCAATAGTTATTTCGGGTCTAGTCTTGTGATCTCTCTGCTATCATGTCCTCGAAAGATGCGTCTCAAACAAAACTTAATTGTAAATTTCGTACGATCTGTACTGATGAATGTTTTAATATTGTACTTACTAAGATATCTTCTTACTCTTCCGAATGGCTGAGGCCAAATCGTTTTCGCTTATGAAACAAATTTGAATACACATTCTTATAACTACTTTGCATAGAAACTTTGAATTAAGTCTGCTATCACGCAGCCCGATGTTTTTTAGTTTGTGTGCCTTTAACAGCTTATACTAAGTATACATATTAGAGAATATTAAATAATTTGTAAGAACTGATGAAGTGTCAAATTTATTATAATAAAGATGTCATACCTTCATCTGGGTAAGCGATAAGTTCACCACAGACTTAGAACAGTAAAATCCGCGGCGGACGGAACGTATTTCGCTACTCTTGATAAATTTATGGTATTTTGATATTGTGAAAATAGACGAGCTAAAGCACGAAGATAATCTAACTTCCTTTAGTTTTATTTCAGTAAACTGAAATCTCTTTTCACAATGAGCATTAAATTAGTTTTCCTTTAATCTGAAGATTCATTCACTGCCATTAATTACAGAGGTTCGCTATAATGAAGCCTATATTATAGAAAGCAAAAGTTTGTATTACTGGTGATGCAAAGATTGTATCTCCAAATAGAATCTTCCTCATTATTATTTTTAATCTATCTAGTTAATAATATCTATATATTTATAAATTTGCTGAACATTTTTTATCATATTTCTTAATACATCCCAGATTGCCAGCTGTCAACTGCAGTTTCGAGTTCTAAATCTTCTCAATAGTCTATTTAGGTTGATGATAGAGGATGCCACGCAATGAAGATTTATGTGTATTTAGGCGTGGGGGTCAGCTACGTGTAGTATTTTGTCTTTGCTGACATGTTTATGCTGCTTTATTGAGAAGAAGCGTTTAAGACTGTCTTTCTTTACAATTAGATCTCGTATTTAGATTTTTGTTCCTTACAGGTGTTAGAGAGCCATGATACGATGTTTTTGTTTACTGGGAATTTAAAGTTTTTCGTCTTACAATTTCTACAACGTCTATAAAATCTAAGTACTAAGCCTACCTGGAAACCTAAGAAGCCTGAAATGTTTTTCTACAATGAAATATATTGTTAATGTCTGTAAACATGATAAAACTTCACACTGACTTACTAAGTAAAATAACGAAAAGTTTTGAAGTAATGTGACATTTAAGATAACTAATACCTTATTTGAAATTATTAATAATCTTTTTCAACACTTTAAAAACGGTTATGACTATTATCATGATTAACAAGTAAAAAAATTGAAAATTAAAGCTTCAATTAAAATTCTAAATTAAACATTTAAACGTGACTTAAGGTTTTTAATGAGTTAATTTGTGTATTTCTTACTATACACAAAGCATCACATGAGCTGTCTTTGTTTCCACCACTACGAATATGTAAACCGAGATTTTTAGTGTTATAAGCCTACAGTTTTGTCTCTGTTCTATCGGAAGATACATTCTAAATTGCTGATCACTTTCTGGGCAGTGCTACTTTTTCTTAGAACTTGCTCCCCTTCAGTGGCACAGCGCTACTTTTGTGGATTTACTACACTATAAACCTGGTTTCAATACCCGTGGTAGGCATAGCACGGATAGACCATTGTGCAGCTTAGTGTTTAACTACTAACAAACAAACAATCCTTGAAATATTTTGATCCAGTGTGAAGATGTCTTATATACAGAGTGAAGAACTTGATCAAAATTCCTGAGGCCTTACGTTGGCAGGTAGTTAGGGCGTTCGATCGCAATCTGAGGGTTCCGGGCTCGCTTCCCCATCACATCTAACATACTCACCTTTTCAGCCATGGGGGTGTTTTAAGTTACGGCCAAAACCACTATTTGTCGATGAAACAATATCCCAAGAGGTGGCGGGTGATGACTAGTTGCCTTCTCTCTAGCCTTACACTAGAGCTCCAATAATAAATAAGTATCTACATGATAGGATACTATTTCAACATAAATGAATGCAATTTGATCAGAGACTGTAAGTAATGGATATTCTAACTGTTTTATGTACGTATAATATCAGAATACATTTTTTTCGTATCATAAGTAGCTTAGGACCACGATAAATAGTATTAAAATATAAATTATGTCCACATAGTGGTTTATAAATAAAAATTCCATTTATTCTCAATATAATCGTGCTTATTTACCCATTTAAAAGGAAATTCCAAAGAATAAAATAGTTTATTTCAAGACATATGTCAATCAAATGGCATTTTGAAATCTTTATTGAAAGACAAATTAAACCAACTAGAATTATGAGGTACAAATTAAGAATATGAAACAATTTGTAGAAGGTATCGTTTTCAAAGGGTACATCACATTGTGTTGTCTCATTAACCAGGTGGTGATAGATGTTTAGAGCATGAAAAACTGAAATGTGATTGTATTTATCACAAATTAGAACATTGTTCACGCTTGTACGCCAATATAGTTTAAAACTTAAACTCAGACACAGGAAAAGTAATTTTAATTTCTTTGCGATTTTATTCATATACAAAACGTCTACATAAGTTTTGTTTTGAACGGTTTCCGTTGTGCATCATACAGATTTTCACTAGTGAGAAAAAGATAGTAACCTTCTTTTCTGTTTATATTATGTCTCGAGTATCGAACGTTTTGATTAACTTTACTAGCAGTTTTACACCAGACTTTGTTTTGTAACTATGACTTATATTTACTTGTCTGATGATTGCGTACTTTACAGTTTTTTGATTGATTTACTTGTCTAAAATATGATGGCTGACAGTTTTGAAGCGAACTTTATAAGTTTGCTTGCAACATATGAAGACTTAACCTTTTTGAAATGAACCGACTTGTTCATATTTTCTGTCTTGTATAATATTAAGTATTTTAGAGTATTGCATTTTTAATTCGTCAATCGTATACAAATATAATAACATTTTTTCAACTATGAAAGAATACACTTCGTAATATGTACATAAATGAACATCATTAAAATAATGCCAAGGTAGCTAGCTACATATGAAATTGAGTGGATTTCTCCTTACACCACCGTGTGTGTAAATATGTGAATTATCAGCAGAATACCGTTTTCATCCACCTGGGTACCGTAACTGAGTACCATAGCTTTGCAGTAGAAGGGTATTAAACTTAGGTGAGTTTTTAAAGTTAAAGTCAAAGGACTGGTTCCAAGGTTTATTAACAAATAAAAGTTAAGGCGTAAAACATCTACAGAAGCAAATAGAGAAAGTTGTTTAGATCTATTGGATTTGATGAAGCATCACGCTCGAATGCAAATGTTTTTATCACATTTCTCTTTGGCAGTCAATTAATTCCTTCGGGCCCGAGGTAAGTAAAAATTGATCTTTAGCTCAAGTCAGTGGACAAGAAACATTTTATAAAATTATAACTTTGAACCGAATTTTATAGATATCCGCGAAAAAAACTTCTTACAGCTAGATATAGTGACACATCACACACAGTTTGTTTAAAATGTTTTCTCTAAATTCTTTGGCATTATAACTATATCTCTCAATTTTTTTCTGTTATAATAAAACAGCGCATTAAAAAGATTTTTGGCTGCTATTGTGCACTTCCAATATTTCCAGTGTATCACTTTATGTAGTTTGCATTTGTGTTTATGAAGAATAGCTATTTTGACTATAATTATCCACATAATATAATAAGTTAAAAAGGAGGAATGATTAAGTAATTTGTAAACAAAATGAGTTTAGACTACAAATTGTCCTAACTTAGAGATCGTTTATCCAAACATTATTTGTTTCATTCCATTTAGACGTCCGATAATCTAATTTGAATTGCAGTTTCTGAAGTTATGACAAACATCTTGTTTTTCTGGAGCCAGACATTAAAACATAGCTGAAATTAATACAACATTTAAAGCGTTCAAGGGCCGAAAATGACCTCTAAAAATAAAGCTTAAACTAAAACTACAGTTCAAAAATGAGAGACCAGTATTCAACCTACTGTTAAAGAGTGTTGAGGATTCATCACAGTAATACCTCTACTGCAGTAGACCCTCCACTATTTATTCATATATCTTTCAAGTCATGTGTGTTGTTTAAATAGATTCTTCGAAATTTAAGATAAAAACGAATTCAGAAGTGACAATAACTATGTTTTTGAAAGTTAGGTATTGTAGCTTTTAAGTGATGTATTATTGTAGCTAGTATATTATACCATAGTCCATAATCAAATAGCATTCTACCCATTTATTAGTTTTTTATAGTAAATATATTAAAATAGTTTTCATTGATTGTTATTATTTAATTTTATAAAAGGTAAATAAAATGTTTTTTTGTCTGTGGTTCTAGCACGACTACAATTTTATACGAAGTATGGCTTCTAATGAAAGAAGAGTTAGCATAATAAATTTATATAAAGAGAGCTACAAGAAAACATGCAGTATTAAATATTGAGTTACAAGATTAATAAAAATATACAATGAAATTGGTGCCACTGATGACAAAAGCATGCCGCAAAGGATATCTAACTTTTTAGATTTAAAGTATGTTATGAACTTACTTCACTCAGAGACAGACGCGCAAATAGTTCTCTCTGTAAGCTAAAAAATAACATTTGTGTTAAATTTAAACCTTCCACAGTACAATGAAAGTTATGTTAAGATTGGTCGAAATGATGCATTAAAGTAATAAAACTTTTATTTATTCCTAAACTGTATGAAACAGAGGAAACGTAACTTTGTAAAAATCAAAATAATTGGAGAAACTGTGTGTGGAGAAGATTTCTTTTACTGGGTAATAAGAGTGTACGGTCAGTATAAGCCAATGGGTTAGTCGTGGGAGTGATGAGTGTATGAACAGTATGATACTGTTCAACCACAACTGAAGTTTATGATAGCTACTGCAACTGAATCTCTGGATTCTATTCAATATAATAAAGTATTCATTCACTATACTGTTCCTTCTGGACGTCTTTTAATGGGAGGAAATTCAAATCTACATCGAGCGCAGTAAAATGCTATTTTAATAGGAAAAAAGCGGATATTACACTTGTGTCCTTAATGTGGCTTTTTCCGAACCAAGTTTTCAATATTTTTAATGAATGGGACTATCTTGATTGAGGAAAACGACAGCCGAATTCAAATAAGTAATCAAAGATTCCTAGTATTATATTTCCATTGAGTTTCTCCAAAGCTTAAAGCAAGCTCTTCATCGGTTTCAAAGAGTGATTTCAGCTAACAGTGGTTACACAGAATATACATTAACTTTTCTTTGCAAATGTTTGTTTGTCATCCTACGTTATAAGATTCTGAATTAGGTACACTTAAAATTTGGTGGTTTTAAAATCTATAAATACTTTATGATGATGTGATGATTAAGTATTGTCTAACTTATGCACACCACTACAGTTAAACGCATAAGTTCAATTAGTTAAGTGATGCAGCAAGAAGAAGGATCATGAGGAAACGTTGCTGTAGTAATTATCAACATGTTGTTCAGACATATACTATAAGGAATATTTGAACTATATATTGTATGTAAGCAGTGAATAACCCTTTATTTTATTAAAAAGCTAAAATACAAGACTGGCATGTTGTTTTTGTAAAATAATTATATTACGCAATAACAAATATAATTAATATTAGACTGAGATTTATTCCACCTTCTAACCAGAGTCATTAACAACATTTGTAACGGTTTCTGTTTATAAACCATTGCACTAAAATGTTGGACAATTATTAGTAAGTGAATAATCGCCTTCAACATTTCATGAAAATATGCCCAACTACAAAAACCTTTAAATGTTTTGGAAGTTTGAAACTATTATTTTATGATAGCTTCTAATGAAGTGCATGTACTAAGTATAAGGAAGATTATCGTTTCAAGTTTACTCAACTAAACGTCCAGCTTAGCCAATCAAACTTTATTAAGGAAAAAAATTATAGATGGTTTTTATATATTTTTTACGATTTTGTTTTTTAATTTCTCTTTAGAAAATTTACGTTTACGCACTGATACCAACTCATGTGTTTGGCTGAGACCTGGGTTTCATATTATGTTATACATATAAATAATGTGATTATCTAATTATTGGCAGTAGAATATTAAATTATGCATCTTTTCGTTTACAACTGGATTCTGAATAATGTTATCTCAATTTGTGGACAACTTGCCTAAAATAAGTTGAGACTCAGATTATTTAGTGTTGGTGTCATCCAAGAATACTGAGATGGGATTTGGAGGTTTAACATAGAGTACCATATAGAAATAAAAAATAAATTACAAAAAGCGTCACAACAAACTGTTTATAGATGGGAATTAGATGCGCCTCACTCTTATTTATCAGTGCATATATTTTTTTTCAAAGTCTAAGGTGGTAATGGTATATTCTTTTGGATTTTATTCCATGTTATCGTTTACTTTATTTTGCATTAGAAATTCAAGTAAATCTTTGTGTGGATAATACATTAAAATATTCAAATTTTATTTTTGTTTACTGCTTTATTTCCTAGTAGTAACTAAGCAAATAACATTTTAGTTTAAAAGAAAATGTAACAATTTATTTACCTACAAAAAGGAAATAAGTTCGTTCAATCATTTTATATTTAACGTATAAGTTTATTTTTCTAATACTAGCTCCAACTCATGAAACAAGTGGTTAATAAATGTGTCACTACGTCACGTTAAATTACCATAGACATGAATTTACTTATAACTGCAAATTTATGATTTGTTTGGAAAATAATTTATTCAATGAATTTTCTTTAGACTGTAGGTTGTGACGGAGTGCTGGGTTCTGAAAAAATACTTGACCAGTGTGGGGTTTGTGGAGGAGATAACAGCACGTGTCGTATAGTGTCCGGTTTGTTTACTCGACCTAACCTACGAACAGGCTACAATTTGATAGCCAAAATTCCTCATGGCGCTTGTAATATTAACGTTACGGAACTAAAACATAGCCAGAACCATCTAGGTAAAATACTTCTTTTTTCATCATTTAAATTATTTATCACTTTAGCTCATTCACTAATAACCTTAACAATTCATTTCAGACTTGTAACTTAGGTAACTAATTAGTGCATTGGTAATATTAAGGTACTATGAGGAGGAATAGGAAATGTGTGGCATTATTGAGAAAGAAAGAAAATGTGCGGTTATTTTGTAAGAAATCTGAAAGTGTGTGGTAGTTTTAAAGATAAAGGCGAAATGTGGGGAAATTGTGTATTGGAATTGAACTTTAAAAAAGTTTGTAACATGTGTAAAATGTAACATTTTGAAAGCTTTATAGAGAAACTGGGAATGTATGATTTTCTTTATAAGATAAGATGTGTGTATGAATAAAGACAAGGGTAAACTTTTGTGAGGAACACAATGGAAACTGTATAACATTGAAAGAGAGCATGAGGGATATATTAGTCTTAGTAATAATAAGAGTAGTTAAAGTTAATTTCCTTACAATTATAAATGGTTAATTCAGTATATTGAATTATTTTATATAATTTTGTTGATTTTAAACAGATTTTTTTCAATGAGCCACATGAAATACTGCCTATAGGCAGTTCTTATTTTGTTATGTTATCACTGAAATAGTGGAAAAACGACTAACTGTAGGTGAAATGAGTTAAATTCCCTTATCAGAACAGTAGTAAAGAAGATTTTTAATCAGAAAACAAAGTTCGTGATTAAAAAGAGGATTACTGGACCAAGTAAGTAGTCTGTAACCAGAAAAGATTGGTTTAATAGCATGGTAAAGATGTGTGTTAGTAACTGTTGATATAATAAAAATGACGTTAAAACACAGGATTTTACAGTAACCAAAATGTATGTATCACATTGTTATAGCCATCAGGATAAACAGTGGTGAATATGTTATCAATGGAAACTGGAAGATTAATTGGTCTGGATCATACAACGCTGCTGGAACGACATTCTTTTACACCAGAAGGAATCACATTACTCAGCAGATGGAAAATATCGTTGCAAAGGGTCCAATTGACCAAGACGTTCAGATATTATTGGTAACTTTTACTTTGATACGCAAATTTTATACAATAATAAAACGTAGTAAACAAAGAAATATAAATTATGTTGTTTTAGTAAAGATGTATATTTTTTCGGATACATTGTTTTTAACTTATATATTGAATTGTCATTTACCCACGTAAAAATATTTTAAAATGTGCTGAGTTAAAATGCTTTGTTATGATAGAGAATTAATAGCAGCTATTAAGTTTAGCAGATATCGGAAGAGCAACTTGTGTCGAAGTTAGCTTATACTGAAATATGTGAAAACATTGAAGCCTAGAATAACAAAATATTTTAACATTTATGTCTTATTTGTTCACTTAAAGATAAGCATAAATTTCCATAATAAGGTAGCTGTTCTGCGTTCATGCACTAAATTGTATCATAAACAGTGATCGAGTTTACTGATGAGTCACCGAGATCCAATCACATCTGAATAAAGCATTAAATCATAATGAATAGCTTGACTGTAAAGTATTTAAAGAATACTACTAGTAAAAAAATACATAACGATGTTTGTTTGAAATTAAGCACAAAGCCATAACAAAGGATTACATATACTCTGCCCATCACGCGAGTCGAAAACCTACGTTTACCGGATAGATCCGTAGACATACCGCTGTACCATTGGGGGTTAACTATATTAAAACAACTAAATCGTGGTAACTTAGTACAATTAAGTGTAACAAATTTTACTAATTTTATAGATGTAATTTGAGCTGTTAAAAATGTCTCACTAGCCACCGCTAGTAGAGCTCACTTAATGGATAAAAGGTTCGAAGTTTGATCCCAGGAATTACAAAAGTTAGTTTGCCAGATATTTTATTTTTAAAATTCATACTTCATCAACGTATCACCCTAGTAGTTAGCGTTTTATTCTGTGTATTTAAAGTTTTATAGTTCAAGTCGCTATATGCTTTAAGCACACTCGGTATTTCAGTAATATAATAGCAATTTATACTGTTCGGTTAATAGCAGCCGAGTAGACGACTGGTGCTGCTAACAAGTTCGGTCTCTTTGTTTAAGCAGTTGTAAATTAGAGATAGCTACTCCTGAACTTTGGCGTTTAATTCATTTGATGCTGTGTAAGCAGTTATGAATTAGAGATGGCTATTCCTGAACTTTGGGATTTAATTTTCGTGGTGCTATTTCTGTTTAAAATGTAAATATCAAACTAATTCTTTATCACAGTGGTGGTAGTCTTGGACTTTTTCAGCCAAGATGTATCAGGGTATTTGCGTCCTACACTGATAAATATATCATGTTTTTGTTAATGTTTTTTGTGTTGTCTTTTTTTAATTAAGATCAGAGGTAAACATCAAAACAAAAACACGCTTCGTATAATGGCGGAACTGCAAAACATTTGTATTATATTTTCAGAATCATCTATTTACTATAAATAGCATTAAATAAAATAATAGATATACCACATTTATTAACATATTTTCAAGCAACCTGTTTATCACATAGTGTAAAAAACAAACTGGAAATGCTCATGTTACTATGCGATACAAAACATGCAATGAACATTAAAGCTATAACGTCTCAAATATATGTTACCGAATTATGCAGTTCATTGTTTGTTTGTTTTGTAATTTCGCACAAAGCTACTCAAGGGCTATCTGTGCTAGCCGTCCCTAATTTAGCAGTGTAAGACTAGAGGGAAGGCAGCTAGTCATCACCATCCACCGCCAACTCTTGGGCTACTCTTTTACCAATGAATAGTGGGATTGACCGTCACGTTATAACGCTCCCACGGCTGGGAGGGGAAGCATGTTTGGCGCGACTCGGGCGCGAACCTGCGACCCTCAGATTACGAAGCGCAAGCCTTAACGCGCTAGGCCATGCCAGGCCTATTATGCAGTTGAATGTGGGACTTACAAAACAAGGTAAGGATATTCTGACATTCTTTGTAAATGTGTATGTCAAAAATTCCAAAAAGTGTGTTTAAGTAAATAAGTACAAGTTACTTTTATTATTACATGTTCGTAACCCTTAAGATTATGTTAAAGTAAAAACATTTTTTGTAATTTATTACAATGACTGGCCATTTCACTACATTTGTAACACACAACACTTTGGAAAAACATTTCTTCCATTTGTATGTGTAAAAGACAGATTGGCCATCTAAAATGTTTGGTAGTTGATTAAGCTTAATATAAAAATGCAGATATGTACTCATTTAGTGGACACTCTCTGGCGTTGGGTTCCACTACCCCGGTTACTTTCCCAGGGATCGGCAGCAGATATCTTTAGTAGCTTTTCTACAAAATTCAATGTTGTCATCTTATTTCCTTACCAATTTTAATTCTTAGCCAGAATTTATAATTGTCAAAAAGAAGTTATCTTGTTTAAACTTATTTTATTGTTGTTATTCTCGTGCAAATTGTGTTTAATAGACAAAGGTTGACTATTTTAATTAGGTGATGTATCAAACAAATAATCCAGGAATAAAGTATGAGTATACGTTACCGTTGAAAGAGAAATCAACGTTATCACCTCCTAACTTCGGGCCGATTTCATCAGCCTCCTCAAGTCCTCCAACGTCATTTCCATCGTGGCGTACACCCGACTCCTTTTCTATGCATGGATCTCAACAGGGAAGGGACCAATCTATTATGGCCCTCGATCGTGGAACTTATAATGAAAATAGAAGACCGAGAACAAGAAACCGACAAGCAAACAGAGAAGACTCTATGACCCATCCTTACTTGTATCAGCGTACTGCGACAGGCTTAGAAACTCCATTTGGAAATACTAACAGTCTGAATATCCGTTATACTGGAAATAAAAATGTAGGCGTTTTCGAATGGAAAGTATCAGGTCTTACGGAATGTTCTGAGTCATGTGGCGGAGGTAAGTGGTTTAGACTAGTTTGTTTTTTGTTTTGTTTTAATTTTGCGCAAAGCTACACGAGGGTTATCTGCGCTAGCCGTCCCTGATTTAGCAGGTAAGACTAAAGGAAAGGCAACTAGTCATGACCACCCATTGCCAACTCTTGGGCTACTCTTTTACTTGCGAATTATGTAATTGACCGTCACGTTATAACGCCCCCACGGTTGAAAGGGCGAGCATGTTTGGTGTGACGGGGATTTGAACCCGAGACGCTCAGCTGAAAGTGGTATAGAACCATTCGTTTGCTGAAAATGAAATATTTATGCGAGTCCTAGGCTTCACAGATATTTTAAAATAGGCATTAAAAAGGTAATAAAATAGATAAATTCTTTAATGTTTATGTACATTTATACATGTCTTAGTTTATTATGTTGCACATATTAAAGAAATGAGTTCTACATGTAATTACGGTTAAGGTAAGAGAACTGTTGTACGTAACCGCTTACAACAGTTAAGTACGTTTAATACCGATTTTCTGTTGATGTATAATATCCTACAATATATATGTTTGTGAATGTAATGGTAAAATGCATAATTAGTTTCTCACAACCTGAGATCTACGTGAAATTGTTTGTTCGTTCGTTTTTGAATTTCGCACAAAGCTACTCGAAGGCTATCTGTGCTAGCCGTCCCTAATTTAGGAGTGTAAGACTAGAGGGAAGGCAGCTAGTCATCACCACCCACCACCAACTCTTTGGCTACTCTTTTACCAACAAATAGTTGGATTGACTTTAACTTATAACGCCCCCACGGCTGGGAGGGCGAGCATGTTTAGCGCGACCGGGATGAGAACCCGTGCCACTCAGATTATGAGTCGCACGCCTTAACACGCTTGGCCATGCCGGGCCTTCTACGTTAAATACTTGCAAAAATAAATAAGAATAGTGGGTAAACGACATGTAATTTGAGTAGGAAGTGACTTTTTATTGCTTTAATAGCATGTTAAACGAGAGTTTTTGTTAGTTGTCTTAATGTAGCTAAAAGTGTGTATACGGTGGCTTAATTTTGCGAATAGGAGAAAAAGGAGTTCAAACTAATTACACTGTGCAACACAAATTTTGTTCTTGGATAGTTTTTTTTTTTCATTGTTTAGACTCCGATAGTACAGCGATATGTCAACGGATTCACAATGCTAAAATCAGGGATTCAATTCCCTTCGTTGGGCTAAGCAGATAGCTCAATGTGGCTTTGCTATAAGAAAAACACACACACACACTCTTAATTGCTAATTTTGTAAAATGGCCATTATTCCCTTCAAACTTCGCTTTTGTGACCTCGATAATGATATTCAGAAATTAACCTATTTTCTATGTAAAAACGGATGTCTGGCATGACCAGGTGAGTTTAGACGTTCATCTCGAAATCTGAGGGTTGCAGGTTCGAACCCTCGTCACACAAAATACATGCTCACCCTTTCACCCTAGAAGCATAATAATGTGACAGTCAATCCCACAATTCTTTGGTAAAAGAGTAGCCCAAGAGTTGGCAGTGGGTGGCGATGACTGGCTGTCCTCCCTCTAGTCTTACACTGCTAAATTAGTAAGGGCTAGTGCAAATAGCCTTCGTGTAGGTTTGCGCGAAATTCCATAACAAGCCAAACCAATGTAAAAACGGACAAATTTGCACATTTTCATTTACCTAAGCTCTGAATAAAACAACATGTGAATCAAGTTATACAAAAATGTTTAGAAATTAATTTTTTTTTCGAGATTTGCGAGTGTAATGTAAATCACTTTCACATATCAGCCCTCAAGTATAGTCTTCCATCATGTTTTTGTTATACGCTTCCAGGTCACAAAAGCAAAATTTTAAAGAAAAATAGGTTATTTCCATTTACTTTAAGCATAAGCAATTTGGAAATAACACTTTCTGCCAAGGAACAAAAAAGGTAAAATTTTTTTACTTAGTGTTATAAATGGATGTCAGAATAACACGTATAAAATTACACCTACCAGTAGACATCAAGAACTTTTTCAACAGGAAGTATTTATGGTAATATTCTTTTTTGTTGTTGGTATTTTTATAACTTGAATAAACACCTAGAATAACAAGCCATTGCATAATATTTTAATTTATTAATGAAATATTCTAAACTATTTACCTATCTATTCTTCTGTTACGTATTTTTTAATGTTTTATGTTCTTCGTAGATTAAACGCAACAGAAAAACACAGATAACAGCTTGTATAATTTATTACACTAACCTATTAACAAATATAACAGATATAACATAAATTATATAATAACAGTGACAGATATTAAGTTACAACATTCGAAATTAATTACAAATCAAAATAATATTAGTTTCAAACTTCAAAATAAATCACAATACAAAACGGTACTGGCCTGTATCTAATGTAATGATCTAAAATTAAAGTCTCAAATTCCAGTCTAGGGTGTGAATTTGGTCCCACGAAGAAATTCCGAAACAGTTCACAGTTCAATGAAATCGCCGTCTCTCAGCTCAAGCAGTAATTCAGATGTATCGTAGAGATTGACGAAATAAAATCACAACTTCCGTAGATTTAACTTCAATCACAAATCCAAGTTGAATATTCACAGCAAACACTTAATCTTTCTCAAATAACTAAAACTGATGCCTGAATCTCACTCTTATTCTTTGAATAAAACTAATGACTGAATCTATCTTCTTTTTTCGAATAAAAACTGATGACTGAATATCTCTCGCGTCACCGTCTTTTATACCAATAGGCCTATTTCTCGAACAATCTTGCAATTTCCATACAACTCTAGAGCAATCCGCGCGTGTCCGTTCTTGCACGAGACTACCCGTCTAGACACGAAGTCACCAGCACTCATTTATAAACATATGATTGGTCTACTTAATTCAAGAAAGTTCGAAATGTTACCCTAAATAAATAACAAAATATTAGTTTAAACTTCGAAACAATAATATCAATATGGAAAAATGAATAATTGAAAATGAAAATTCAAACACAACACGACATGTTGTCGTTAACAAAATATTTACACATATACATAACATCTTCCTCACTCCTCAAAGCCAGATGTGGTATAATGGTTATTGTGATCAGACTATGATGCAAAATCTCACTCCGTACCTTGGGGTTGTAGATACGCTATAAGAGTTATGGTTAAACGCCATTATTCAGTCAAAAAAGAGCAACCTAAGAGTTGGCGGTGGATGCTTTTGAGTAGCTGCGTTCTATTTAGTTTGACAGCTAAAAGTTAGGTACAACTATGCACGAAATGTTAAAATAAATACACACTTACTTCTAATCTCTCTCACCAATGTAGCAATTTTCATTTCTTTTAATTCTACCCTCAAAGAACTGTAATTCAGTTTTATGTTTATATAAACATCAAACTGAGCTATCACTCATAAAATATATCGTTTCTTTTGCTTTATTTTATAAAAATGAAAAATCACTGACCTTACTTGTACCAGAATTTTAAATCTTAAATATTATATACCCTGTAATGAGGTTTTTATTATTGTTAGGAAATAGCTTGGTTTATGCCAGTAAGTCCAACATCTTTGCTCATGAATTTGCCTAATAAGTAAGAGAATGTATAAATAAATAATGTATATTTCAGTCTCATGTTTTATCACAACCAAGACTAAAAATTAATCAATAGCAGAAGCTGGAATTAAACTGATTTCCAGTTTCAAAAAGAGAGGGTTTGTTGATTTAAATATAACTTCAGATCATCAAATACAAGTTTTTTTTCTCGATTCTTAACTCCATCATCTTCAGTTCAAAATCGTTAGATGAATCTGTAGCTTAAATTTTGTGTTCCAGTTTCGAAAGTATCTGTCAAATTAAAATGAAATCCAATTATATATTAGAAAACTATGGAATGTGATAATATATAATTTAAAGGGATTTGAAAGGTAACTCAACTTGCTATATCTTTTTCTTCTACAACTGAAAGCTCTTTTAATTAAAATATTTTCTTAGCCTAAGTGCCGTTTGTTATTAGTTGCAATAATTAAATACCAATAGATATTATTAAATAAATAAAAATCAACAAATCAGCTTTTAAAACTTTATAAAGTTTTACTTTTAAATATTATCAAAATAATCACAGTCTTGGTTAAAGATGTGATATGTTATGACATAATTGGACGGCTTTGCCGCTTCAATATTCTGTGTATTCACGGTCTCTTTCTACTCTAGTGTGCTCATTATGTTTAAAATGTGTGCAAAAGTAATAATGTTATGTTTCCAAGTATTTATCTCATAATATATAAGAATTTCCATTATTTTCTGCGATTTTTGTGAGACGTGTTTTATCTTGAGTGCATGATAAACTCTAAATTTCTAATAGTAAATGTAACTTATTTTCCAGGAAAACAAAGCACATTAATTATATGTCGAAGAAGAGACAACTTAGTTGTAGTTCATGATCACTACTGTAACCCGCTCCATAAACTCAAATTGCAGACCTTTAAGTGCAATACCCATCCTTGTCCAGCTAGGTAAGTTGTGAGATTAAATTACAATCATACGCCAATATTCAGTTAGGTTTATAATACAAACGTAAAGAAAACTTAATGTTGCCCAATGGAACAGCAATAAGTTTACGGATTTCAAACGCTAAAAAGCGGGATTCGATTCTCTGCACTAAACACAGAGGTTAGCTCAATGTGACTTGCCCCCCAGTGGCTCAGCGGTATGTCTGCGGACTTACACGCTAAATCCGGGTTTCGATACCCGTGGTGGGCAGAGCACAGATAGCCCATTGTGTAGCTTTGTGCTTAATTCAAAACAACATCAACGTGACTTTGATCTTAAACAAAGAAATATAAGTTTAAGTTACAATAACGTCTACGATCTAAGAATCATGTTAAATAAAGCTGTTTTTTTACATAAGATAATTTAAGCGCAGGGTTGTTAGTATTTGTTAATTAATTACCATTTAGCTGCATTCTGATCATTATTTAATCTTAACACCCAGGCTGTGAATCATGCTATATGTTGATTCTTAAATAAAGCTTTCCAGTAATCATGTTTTTTTAATTATGAATAAAAATTTTATATTCTTGGGGTATGTAGAACCTGAATTGCCTTCGAGCGTGGCCAAATTCACAAAACTTGGCAGTGGCCTTAGTTTATTAACTTTATAATACGGTTTCCTCCGTAAGTTTCACGAATTTTGTCGAAATAGGTAGCTGATGAAAATTTATTGAAGCTCCTTTGCCGCTATGAGTTGTCTAAGTGCGGTAATTTGTTGAACATGAACACTTGGAATATTTTGCACGTGAGGAACAACCGCCTAAGCTCCACATCTTCATGACCAAAAGCTATTGAGAACTAAGTTTGTTTGACTGTAAAATGTGTTTTTCAGAGTATATTTTATTTGATATTTATTTGTTCTTTAATTTTGGTCACAAACTAGGTGTTAAGTTGAATTCTATTTGTACTGATTTTGAACCCAGAGTGTGAGTGGCTTGCATTTTAATACTTGAATTCTTTTTGTGTTGATTCTTATCAAAATTATTAGTGAACTGTGGTTTAAAGGCATTCTTATCATCCATTAGTATAGAATGGTTTAGTTACATTGTAATTTAATGATCGCCTGATTATTAACTCTTAATTCTGTAATCTACATTTAACTGTATAGTCTCGATAATAAGAATGGTTTTATGTTATATTTTTTTATCTATATATATATATACATATAATTATATTTACGTTTATTATATACTCTTTACTATTTTTTCAATGATATGTTAGCCCTTTTTCAAGAAATAAATAAATAAACAATTATCGAAAATATTTTTTCAGTTTAACTTCAGGATAATGTAGAGTTGGGTTACAAGTGTCAACTCTCGTCATCTCTTTTAGCTAGTGTTAATGTCTTACATAGTTCTACCTATGTGGTGAACAATTTTACCAAGATCGGTTTTAACTGTGACATTCTTGCGATCCTTAAGCCTTTTTATTTTGTTTATTTCGAAGGTATAATGATTATAACATGTTTTACTGTATTTTATGCTTGACTATATGATATTCCTGTCTAGCCTTATTTGAATATTAAAAAAAAAATACCTGCTAGCATGAAAATTACACATTTTCTCTTAACAGTAGTCATTCAGTGAAATCATTTTTTGTAGCTGGTATACAGGAAAATGGGGTCCATGCAGCACTACCTGTGGAGATGGTACTCAAACCCGTGATGTTACTTGCAAACAAAGAGTCTCACCAAGAGTGATAATGAAAGTGACTGAAAGAGCCTGCTTTGAGTTAGAAAAACCCCTTTCCAAGCAGATGTGCAGAGTACAGACATGTTTTCACTGGAAAACAGCTGACTGGGGAGAAGTATGAAAAATATATAGTCAACTATACTGATAGTTTTTTGTTATCAGAACAGTTCCTAACCTAAGTATTTACATCTATAGAGACGGTCACATGATGAATGAATGCGATAGTTTTATTAGCATATAGTCAGCCACCTTCTTTTAAAAGTTATATTTATATTGAAAAAATAAATAAATGTAAATAACATCAAATAAATATTGAATGAAATGAAATGGATATGAAGTCCAAATACACAATAAATATTCAGTTATACCACTGTGTCAATTTTATTAGACTTTTTATTAAACGATAACAAATAGTTTAGATGCACCTAAGAAGTAAAATAATTCTTTTGTCCGCCAAAACAAAACAAAATTTTCAACTTCTAACAGAAACCTAACATTTAATATTACTTTTCATTTTTAATAAGTTAGTTCTTTTGGAGTACAGTTAACAGGAGCAAATATGTAGCCTTTATTTATTCTTAGAAAATACATTGAAGATATCTTATATTACAATATTTATTATTATTTTCAATAGTCCAAATAATTATTTTAGCATGCTATATACTGTATTGAAACAGAGCTTTTATCATCATAAACACAACTTTTGTCTGTGTTAGTGTTCTACTCATTGTGGAAAGGGCATGAGGGAAAGACAAGTTCGTTGTGTAACACAAGATAGTGCAACCGAAGTCCCCGAGACTAAATGCACCGACAGTAAACCAGACAATGAAGAAATGTGTGATATGGGACCCTGTGACAACGCCTGGTTTTTCTCACCTTGGACAGAATCGGTAGGCTGTCGTTACCCCACCCCTTTTACTTTGTTTTCATCAGTTAAGTTTGTTTCGCATTTAAAATACTGATACACTTTGTGGAATACACAAGGTTATAACTATTAAGTTTTTTTAATACGATACTCTGAGATACTCTGTTGTTCTATGTTGAGAATCTCAAATTTTATGGTTGATCTGCGTTTGAAATTTAATGTGTTTATTGAAAAGTTCAAGCACCTTTTAAACAGCTTTTATTTTGACATTTTGAAAACTATCTCGCTTATTTACAATTGTGTATTAAATCAAAAGAAAAGTAATTTTCTTTAATACTGTGGATCTAGTGGGAAAATATTTTCGTAGAAAATTAAAATCTGTTTCCATTATTGTTGCATTGTAATTATATGCTTGTTATTGTATACAGCAGTTCTAGCTTTTATTTGCCAATAAATTTATGAAACTCAAAATAAAAAAAATCAGTCTATAACAATTGATATGGTCGTTATTAGAAAAAAATATTTAAATATTTCTCTAATCTATCTCTACTTTTGAGTTGCGATGATTTCATTTTTTCTGCTGTTCAATCATTCATAGTACGTATAACTGCTCAGATGCACTGAATTATGTAGTTGTTTATCAATCATTCAATGTAGTGTCTTCATTAATGTGCGTCAAAGCTGAAACAGTTTTATTATGTAATATTCATGGTCAAAATTATTCCTTAAGAAGCAATGCTTTTAGATTTTTGTATACTTACATGTCTTTGCTTGTTATAAAAAAACACTTAACATAAAGCTTAAAGTAATAAGAGAAGTTTAATATATTTCTAGTCTTCCACAATCCTTCTTCGTGGTAATGATGGAGCATTTCTCAGTCTATAGCTTTAACTGTGTCTACAGTCATAAAATGTATACAAATATCAGTTACTTACAACTGGTAATGTTTGGATAGTCAACCATAAGTTCTTAAACGTTTAATGCTTCACAAGTGAAGATAGTCCTTTATAGTCGTGTCGGTTTGACACAGTATATTTTTATCATGTTTATAAATGCGTTATGTCGATCAACAAAAGCCATCAATGGTCAAATGTAACCATTGAATAAAGGAATAAGCAACTAAAAATTAAGTGAACAGAGGTCAAGAAATTGATCACTGGTGAATTGTCATACCAATGTTTAAATTGTACTCTATTTTATTTATAATGCATTTTATATTCTTGTATTAGCCAGAAAGAAATTATTAAAAATATATTAAAAACACAAGATATCATTGCGAATACTTTAATAGACAAGTTTTGGAAAAAATATCTAGACCGCTAGAAGTTTAAGAAAAGTAGGAAAGTGTTGACAGTGCACAATCACAATAATATTTATCAGTCTTGTGAACAATAGGTCAAAATATTTTATCAGGCTTAAAGCGCATCAAACACAAGTAAAACGTACCATTGTCATGATTATGAAAAAGTACCTTAAATAATATTTGTTAACAGCTATTTCACTGTATTCAATGTAACCACAAAGGAAAGAGTACCACCAATGGGGTTAGTGCTGCACCTTTTACAGGTTTGGAAATTTTAGAAAATGTAGGACATTTAAACTGTCTATCATAATTTTCCGTGATATTTCGCTTGTTTTAAGACCACACAAGCGCTTAGTATTGAAGCTCAATCCCATATAATGCAAAATTAGGAAAGACGTTTTATCCATTTTTTAGTTTGAATAAAATCAAGTAAATAATTCTTTTGTTTCTCAAATATGTGTTTGTTTTTGTATTTTTTTAATTTCGCACAAAGCTAGTCGAGAGCTATCTTTGCTAGCCGTCCCTAATTTAGTAGTGTAAGACTAGAGGGAAGGCAGCTAGTCATCACCACCCACCGCCAACTCTTGGGCTACTCTTTTACTAACGAATAGTGGGATTGACCGTATCATAATAACGCCCCCACGTCTGAAATGGCGAGCATGTTTGGCGCCATGGGGATGCGAACCCGCGACCCTCAGATTACGAGTCACACGCCTTAACATGCTTTGCCATGCGAGCCCCTCTAATATGTGATCAATCGTTAAGGAAGAGTATAGGCTGAATTGTGTTTACTAGGCATTGAACCCACCAGTAAAATATTTATTCTACACATCTAAATATCCACACATATCAGGAGATCTTAAATTAAATTGTTACATTATAACAGATGTGATATTGAGTCAGAATTATAATGTGTTGCCTCATTACAGTAAAGTTGCCTACCACATGTTATACACATACCATTTCTAATTTTAAAATAATAATATCAATATATTTTAATGCCCTACGTATGGTCCATTTTGGAATCCCATAATAATCATTTGGAATCATTAAGATAGTTAATTCGAAAACGTTTTCAATGACAATGTGTTCAATTCAGTGTTCGCTATATTGTGTAGATATGTAATAAACAGGTTTGCATTGTTCAGGTCTAAAACGTAATGTTTAGCTATAGTATGTGGGACAAAAGGAATTTCATTGACAATATTTTCAGTTCTATGATTTTATGCTTAGCCGTGTGTGGGACATGTAACAAAAAAGGTTTTTACAGACAATATGTTTTAATGATTGATTGTTTGAAGCTAAGCACAAAGCAATATAACACAGGCTATCTGTGTTCTGCTCTGCCCGCCACAGGTATCAAAACTCGGATTCTAGCGTTTTAAGTCAGGGGGGCAGATGATTTAAATAAAATTCGTTTGCATTGCGATAGGCCTATGATGTTTTCATGTTTACCTGAAAATAGTAAGTTACATTAGTTGTATTTTTTAAAGAAGAGATAAACTTGTCATTTTGAAAATATATTGATTCTAAAACAAAATTGTTTTCCTTGATTTCAGTATTTAAATCCTCATAACCAAACTGCTAGTTAAAAATGGATTCCTGGAGAATTTCTGAAAATATTAATAGTAACAAAGCAGAGTAAAAGTAAATATTTTGGTACTTACTCTTGACTTCCATGAGATATCTTTCTTGCTGTAAAATAAGCTAATTATAAAATGTGCATTTCCATAGGAATGTTTTCAAAATACGTTTTCTTCGACAACAGGACTTGCTGTGAAAATCATCGTAAGCGTAATAGCAAAAGCAGGGGTTGTACCGTTTCCTTTTGCCTACCAGTTAGGTCACTTCTGAAATTCAGATTGCCTCACTTTTGAAAAATTAAAAACAAAACAAAAACTGTACCACATTTTATTGTGCGTCACACAACTATACTCTTCTTATACTACACATGGTTACTTTTATTTGTGCATTCAAATGTTTCTTGTACATTATGTGATAATCCATCTATGTTTACCTCACAGTTATTTGGTCGACATTATGATCAATGGTTTTTAACATCGCCGAATGTCTTTTAGTGTTCAGAAGAATGTGGAGCTGGTGTACAGAGTAGAAAAGTCCTCTGTTTACAAGGAATCGCCAACGACAGCATAAAAGGAACATGTGATACATCAGCGAGGCCAAAGGAAACCCGTCCTTGTCCTACCACGAAAGGATGTGATGGTCAGTGGTTCACTGGCTCCTGGAGTCAGGTGAGGTAGAATGTGATGCTAATCAACACTATTAAGGTCAGTTTCCTCTAATTTTCAATTATACACACCAATAAGCACCCCGGGTAGATTAGTAGATCTTGTGTGCTGAAAAGAAGGGGAAAAGAGCTCCTATCCAGTACAGAATTCATATGTTTGTTCGTATAAAGCAAAATCAATTATTTTTATTCATCTGTTGTTATCTTTATGCAAAACCAGATTTTCTTTAAATAATTGACTATTTATGTAGAAATACTTGGGTATAAAAATGGAAACGAATATTGGAAAGTATTTATTTGTGTGTAGTTAAGTACAAGTCTACACATTAGGCTATCTGTGATGTGCCCACCACAGGTGTCTAAACTCTTATTTTATAGTTGTAAGTCTACAATCTTAATGATGAGGTAGTGAGGTAAGTCGTGTTGAAGTCTGATTGCATTATATAAGATGGGGAAATTTCCATTATCTATCATTATTTCCCTTATATTGCTATTACTTATATTGTGAAAGTTATGCTACTTTGATGATAAGTAACATAACTATATCTAAGTCTTCTTAAGATTTTTGTAGCTAAACCTGTGAAGGAGAGACCAGTTTAAACCTACATATATTTTTAACATATACACTCAACATCAGTTTTGTTTTAACTTGGGAATAAAATATTTGTGTTTTGTACGATTTAGATAATTATACCTACATGGCAACCATATCCTCATAAAATTTTGTGTTGTGTCCATTAGTTCTGTAAATTGAATAAAAATTACACATTTTTAAGATGTAGGAATAGCTTCCTCAAAGATTGCTTTATCAACATGTTGTATAACATTATAATAATTCAACAAACTTCAGTAATTTATACAATGATTGAAAGGGATGATTATTTCTATTGTTTAATCTAATAATGGAGTACATTAAAACAATTCACTGTTGATTTTTCAATGTTTTTTTATAAACTCACGCAGTGTTACATTTACTTGTCTTTGCAATTATAACCTTTCATTCATGAAGTAGTTGGAAATATCACACTCTCATTGGAATACTTCTTCCCACACATGTTAGCATTGTAATAAAAAAATCTCGAAAGTTCATTTTGTGATTCCTCACAATGTAAAAGTGTTCCGAGACGTGTGGTCCAGGCGAAAGGAGAAGAGAGGTGATCTGTATGACTTTCACCAGAGGGCAGTGGTATTCTGCCCTAGACATGAACTGTCAGAGAAAAAGAAAACCTGAGACAACAGAAACATGCAACCAGAAGGCGTGTGGCCCAGAATGGTACAGAACTTCATGGACGGAGGTAAGAGCTCTTCTGTCTGTTTCTTTGTTTACATTATAAATGTGCATTGTAGTCATAACAAGTTTTACTATGTACATTTGTATTGCTTTTTCTTGGTGATCTACACTAAATGTTTCAATAAAGTGTCACGTTTACAATATGCTCCTAGCTAAAAGTGTATACTATGTTTAACGACATTATATTTTCAACCTCAGACTGTATGACTCTCAGTTCAACACGCTGACTACTAGGCCATGCGTGGTCACTTCAACTCCTTTAATATGAATTTCACATTTGTAACTCAGAAAAAAACCTGGCTATTTTACGTTGAATTTCTGAAAGTTCATCAGAGCTTCTTTTTATAATTTCGATCTGCTAAATGTGTTTGTTTGTTATTAACAAAATGTGGTTATAGCTTTATTAAAGGACTAAGCTAAATATTTTTCTAACATTATGCTAGCTTATTTAGTATATTATCACTGTCAGTTCCATCAGGTGTAGTACATTATTTAATTATATGATAAAAGCTAATGTGACACATTTTAACTTGAAATTAGTTTAGATACGTTACAAAACATTTGTATCAATATAGTGATACAAGGCAGTATCTTTGAGAGCATATTAAAATGCTTATTATCATAATATTTAATAAACATTGTGCTCAGTCAAGGGCTGGTTGTAGGTAGCCTAGTGTTTATTCTGACTAAAGCCGATCTATGAATTTTGTCTAATGTTACCGCAAACTCATACACTGTTTTCTGAAATAGTGTGTACGTTGTAAAAGCGATGGTCAAATTTCACTATTCAATTAGAGCAGGCTAAAAGCTGGCTGTTGATCTGTTGGCTAGCAGTCTTCTTTCTGGTTCACAAGCTCAAAACTAGAGTCGGCTACTGCAAGTAGCTCTGAAGTTTACAGAAATATCGAGAAGAATGAAGTATTTGTTCATGAAAAAACCATTTGTTTTTGCTGTGTAGTTAATTCTGTTAATTTGGGTTGCATTTGTTTTAATGTTATATGATAATATTAGGTAAATAATAATAACATCCGGTCTATGCACACAGAGTAAAACTAAAAATAAATCTGGTCATCGATAGAACTAATTAAATATACCTCTTATGTTTTTACTTATAGAATTTAAATTAGAATGCATTGTTCCACCTTTAAAACTAGCCTATGTAATAACATATTTTATTTAACGAAGAGATTTAGTTTTAACACATATTCTTATTTTTTCTGCATGTACAAGTCGTTCAACACTTTCTCTTAAGCTGTGTTAAACATTTTTGGTTTTAGTTTTAGCTTAATAATGTCATGTTATATAATCTTTTGTTAAGTCCTATGGTATTCATTTTGGAATTGTAACGTATCATTTCTTAATGCTGGAATTGATCATGTACTATTATACAAGTATGTGTGGGAAATATGGGCACTTGGATACCGGGCTAATGTTAACTGTTTCTCTGTGACATATTTCTGTATGTAGTGCTCTAGATCCTGTAATACCGGTGTACAGTCACGAGAAGTTTCGTGCGTGAGTGTGAATCAAGAAATAAGCCAGGAATGTCCCACAGGAACAAAACCAGCACTGCGAAAGGCATGTAATACCCAGGAGTGTCCCAGATCAAATATAGGTACATTATTTTATATACCACGAATCACTGCAAACTTATTCCTGCTCAGAAAACGCTGAAGCACTATTTCTTATGGAGTATAAACTTTATATTAACTTTTTAATGTGTAAGATAATGTGTTGTGTTCGAGCAGAAATAATCAGTATTATACCATAATTTCTGTAAAGATTATTTATACAATATCTATCATCTTGCATTTTATCGATATTTAGATTATTTGTTAATATTTTGGTTTTTAATCTCGATTTTTTGAAAATCAGTTTTAAAAAGCGTTGAGGGTCTGGTATGGCTAGATGGTTGAGGATTTCGATTTGCAATCTGAGGGTCACGGGTTCGAATCCCCATCATACCAAACATGCTTACCCTTTCAGTCGTGAAGGGCATTATAATTTTACAGTCAATCTCACTCTTCGTAAGTAAAAGAGTAGCCCAGGAGTCGGCGGTGGGTGGTGATGACTAGCTGCCTTCCCTCCAGTCTCACACTGCTAAGTTAGGAACAGTTACCGCAGATATCCTTCGTGTAGCTTTGCGAGAAATTCAGTAACAAACAAACAAGAACATTGGAATGCTATACCTAAAACGCACTTTAAATCGTCAAGCTTTCCAGGAGAATATACTAGCACGTTGTCTGTATATTTATTATCTAGTGAAAGTCAAAGTATTTTATTTTGTGATTAACAAAACTAAGAAGATTATATCACAGGAGTTCTGGAAAGTCCTGGAAAGAAAGTCCACAAATAATAAGAATAAAACTGTGCTTCTAAGCAAATACTGATAATTTTCAATTATAACTCTCAGTTACAAGATTTTGGTATATTTTTATCAGAAACTATTTTCTCCATTTTTGAGTGATTTTTTTATTAAATATTAAAACATTTTAGTATTGATTAGAAAAATAGTATTTGTTTTATCAACTATAAAAATAATGATATTTATTAATTCGTAATTACAATAATTAAAATATATAACGTTATTTTCAAAAGTAGCTTCTTTTTTTTGAATTTCACAAAAAGCTGCTAGCCGTCCTAATTTAGCAATGTAAGACTAGAGGTAAGGCAGCTAGTCATTACCACCCACCGCCAACTCTTGGGATACTCTTTTACCAACGAATAGTGGGATTGACCGTAACATAATAACGCCCCTACGGCTAAAAGGACGCGACGAGGATGCGAACCCGCGACCCTCAGATTACAAAGCGCACGCCTTAACGCGCTAGGCCATTCCAGGCCTTTAAAAGGTTTGTTTGTAGTTAAGGAAAACCTACACAATGAGCTATTTCTGCTTTGCGCACAACGGGTATCGAAACCTTTTTTTGTCTAGTGTTGTAAATTCGTAGACCTTCCTCTGTGCCACTGGGGGGAGTGGCTTTCAATGACATAGGGTACGATATATTCCAGTATTTTTTACGTTGTTAAAACGCTCATCATATATTAAACTGTGGCCTTTAAATCAATTTCTGTAATTACGTATTTCGAAAGATTGAAAATACTTCCAAAAACTCTCCTTTAATATTTTCCAATTTTATTAAACATTTATATTTAGAGCTCTTTCCTCACTGATGAGTTCCAAGGATGATTTTTTTCATTTAAATCATGTACTTTGGTGTACTGTATGAGATATCTACGATAAGATTTGTCTTAAATTTTCAAATATGTTAGTGATAAAGTACCTGGAAATTTTTATTTATATTTGTTACATTTCAGCTTCTGGATGTGTGGATCAGTTTAAAAATTGCGTTCTTGTAGTTCAAAGTCGCCTCTGTCGCTACAGTTACTACAGACACATCTGTTGCAACTCTTGTCATGGCATGAGATAAAAAAAAAACTTCACTCGATCTTACCAATAAACAACGTAAAATCGTAAGTAACGTTTGTCCAAGAACAAACATTTGTGGTTTACTCTCCAGTTGGCAGGGTGTTTATGGCCGCCTACAACCTGGTGCTTCTCATCAAATTGTTGTTCCTATGGAGCCTATTGGCAACTATCAATTACCGTCTTTTGTCTTGAAATGCCACAATGTTAATTGTAACCAAACAAACAAAATATTCGATGGTCCAGAGACCGGAGTGCCAAATTTCTCATGTAAGCCTTGCAGGAATAAAAAACATAAGTTTTGCTAACGGAGATGATATATAAACTTGTTTTCAACTGTTTTATTTTCTTTCTTAACGTCTCAACACTTTCAGTACATTCTACCAACCAATATCATTCTCAGTGACTAGTTATCATGCGCCCATTTTTCAAGAACTGGAAAAATCTGGGAACACTTTTTGCTTCTTAACTGTTCTTTTTAGGAATGACTGGTTGAGACTTTTAAGTTCACATCCGTTAACAGCAATTTTTCGATAGATCAATTTTTGTTAAAACTTCAGTTGACAAGCACATCCAGATCAGTGTTTGGAGTTCATCTTATCCCGCAGGAAATTACTAAAACTAAGCTTTCATTGTTTGATTAAACAAAAGAATATTGTTTTTTGTAACGAAGTATGCCAGCGTTTGGCCATGTGAATTCGTCGTAATTTTAGAATTCCATTCCGTTAGCACACAAACTTATGCATCGTAACCTCAAACAAATTTCAACATCATGAAAAGCTTGGGTGAAAATTCTCATGGTGATAATGAGAAATGAATGTTATGAAGTTATTAATATTGCTGTTTTTATTTCTTGGTTACTGAGCTACAAAATATCACTTATGAACAATATGACTTAAATCTTCAATTAGGTTATAACATATTTGTTTTCCAATTTGCTTATATATTTCACTTATTGATTCACGCAGTAGTTATTTTTAAACAAGACTAAATAAAGTGTTGGACGTTTATCGTATTGCACGCAATTTTTATTTATATCATAGCAATAGTGTAGCTTAATTTATCTTGAAAGATAAAGATTTCTACTCCTTGATTCATCAACTCTGAAAGGTAATCTTTTCACTCCCTGCTTGACTCACCTTGAATGTTACAGGTTCCTTCTCGTGTTTCATGTTTATTAGACTCAAAACAGTCCTGTTTTACATTTTGTTTTTGTGAACGAAGTGTACAAGTTTTTATTCTTTATTTAATTAACTTTGAAAGGTTCCAGTTTCTACTCTCTGATTTATTAAACTTGAAACTTAAAGCAATTATGCTTGAAAGGTATGATTTTATACTCCCTGTTCGTTTCAATTTAAATACTATAGGTTCGTGTTTTTTCCTAGATTAAACTTGTACTCAGTGTCTTAAAATACTAGGCTAGTGTTCTGTGATTGATTAGCCTTAAAACATTAGGCTAATGTATTTTACTTGATTATGCTTTTAACATTAGACTAGTGTTTTCTGCTTACTTAATTTTGAAAATTCTGGTAAGGTTAGGGATATATAACCAACATTTGGCTGGTCTTGTGGTATGCATACACATTTTCTATGCTGTCAGATTAAACACCAATATATTATATTTGTTTATTTCAGCAGTGGTGTGGTCATATTATTCTCGATTGGATATATGAATATTCAGTGTTATATTGAGGAATTCTTAATTGTATTAACATAAATCTATGTTTCACTTAATCATTATGTATTGCTTTTTGTTAATCCGATTATCAATCACTCTACTGAAGTTTTTCCTGGTCCTATTTGAGTAACATAACATAAATATATATATTCAATTTAAAAGTAATTTTCCATTTTAATAAACAATTGTCGTCCATTACATAAATTTGAATATGTAGTGGTATCATTCTGTGTGAGCAAACTCTAACTGTACCGCTAAATTACAGGTTTATATGGTTTACTTGACTAACTAAATCATTCGGTTGAGCAATCTGATAAATCGCTAACCTAATATACAGGATCCATTTATTTGTAAATTTAACAAATTAAACAATCGAGATTTCTTTGGTATGTTGTTAACCTTTAAAAAAAAACATGGTTTCCACAACTTTCTCCAGAGTGAGATATCGATCGTAATATACAATATATTTTACTTGCAAATAATTTGACTAACCTGACAAACATTTCTTTTTTGGTTAAATAGATACGACAATGTGGCATACGCTTATGTAAATGTTTTAGCTCGCGTGTGTTGTCATTTGGTGATTTTCGTCATTTTTCGATTTGTTAAATCTTATATAATATAATAAATAATTTAAGTGTAAATTTTTATTTGTGCATGTGTGTGAAGGAATACAGGTTGCACTCAGAGCCCTAAACCTAGATTTACATATGAACAAGTGGCATATCTGTATTGTTTTAAACCATAAATGAAGAAAGTATTTACAAGGTATATATATATGCAATTTTCTGTAAAATATTCTAATTAAGGGTTTCTTTACATATTTTGAAAAAACATGTTCTTCCAACGCCCATGAACTTCAATTTGTGAATATGTTTCTTATAGCTTTGAGTGTAGCAAATCACCTTTAGTATTTCGTAAAAGCTATTTTCGATCATATCACGGAAACTAGCTTTGACATATTTTGTGGGAAGATTCCCATCTTTGTGAAATCATTAACTTTTCTATTTATTATTTCATGTTTGATATTTTTCGTGTAAACTTGTGCCACGAATGTTCTTTTAATTAGTGTCTTTATTAACATATGTTCTTGTGAAATTTATCTGTTATGAAGGTTAATGAATGTTCTTGTTTTATAATCCATTACGAGCACCCAATTCAGATTAAACACCTGTGCATTCAGCACCAAAAACAACCGAGTACAAAACGTTTTTTTTCTATTTTTCTCGTAATTGTTGAAACGACTTAAATATATTATTTTGATCAGTGGAAGAAATCTATGAAACTTATCTATGATGTTGAAAAGCATATTTTATATAACCATTTAGGTTGATTTGTAAGTAGAGGCCGCCCTGAAAAAAAAGATAGTTTTAAATTATTTTAATGATTGGTGAACTGTTCTGAAATGTTGTTTTTTATTTATGTCATTGCATAATATGTCAAATAATCTATAATAAATAAAATGCTTAGAACAAAAATGTATGTATTAATTATTGTTATATCAGTTTGATAATCCACAAAAATTAAAGAGCGCAAAATAGGCTCTAGTTTTGTCGGCTATTATCACTACTTTATTACACGATCATACAGATCTTTTTGTTAGTTTTAATTCTTGTTTTCCCCATCACTTTAATTACATTATTAGGCCTTATTTTACTAAAACATTAAACATGATTTTTTTTTACATTTCTTGTTTTTGTGCATTCAGCATGAAGCAATTTAGACAGATTTTCTTTTTCATTTGTTAACTTGATCAATAATCAATAAACCCTCTGAGTTAAAAATATTATTTGAAAACAGGAAATTTTTATTTTTATACAAAAAGTAGTTTATCTAATAATGATAATTTGTTCGACTTTCTTGAATAATTTTAATAGTTTGTTTCTTTTTTGCAACGACTTGTACTAGTCCTAGATATTTCCTGTGAGTATTGATAACAAAAACTTTCCTCAAACTAACTGAATATTGATTATTTGAAATATCTTTCGAAGAAGCCAAATGAAGAAGAAATAAATAAATACATGTATAGCATAAAATCTTTAAGATTTTTCTCTGTATTCAGTTACCAGTAATGCTTTTTTATTTTGTGCATAGGTTCATTAATATTTAAATAAAATATTTTAAAAAGCATAAAGTAACACTATTTTAAAAAATAAAATGATTATTATGCATCACGATTCTTTGATCTACTAAAATTTTTATTTTTATTTCGGTATAGAATTGAGCTAATTAACCAATTTATGAAAGACCTTATTACAATACTTCATACGGTACGGATAATGATCTTTTACGTATAACGGTGCTTACGTTCATTACATTGGTATTCAAAAGCGTAAATATTCATAAATAAAGACAAAGATGATAAGAAAATCTTTAATTTAGTAGCCTTTGATAGTTTAATAAAATTATGTTGGCATTAATATAATTCTTTCATCATTGAAAAAAAAACATATCAAATTTAAACAGCTAAATTGACAATTTGATACATATCATACCCTAGTGTTGAATTAATGAACTTTTTGATGCAAGAATAATGATTCTTTTAACTTACAATTAAAATTAAAATTGAAACTTTTGTGTCTTGTTACCAAAAATTTAAATACTTTCGTCGTAGGTAAGAGTCTACATTTTCTCGGTTATACCTTAGTGCGTATCACAAATAACTAAAAATTTGGTTCGAAATTAGTTGCTAATCCAATCTTAGTTATAGATATATTCGAGCGTTATATTCCTGTGAAATTTTATAACTAATAAGAATAAATAATGATTACGTAATCTAAGAAGTAAAATGTGATTTCCATTTACAAAATTAAAAACAACTATGTCTGTATATTTTAAATATATCTTTATTAAAGATAACTTCAAAATTTTTAAACATATAAAACCAACAGCTATAAAACATTATTTGTGGTTATTGGATCTTGAAAATAAAACTTAAAGCTAGGGGTAAAAGCAAAAGATGGATAAAACATATTTTCACCCATGCTATATATATATATAACCTGCTGAAAATTCACAATTAACAATCACAAATATTAAACCGAAAGTATATGTCAAAGATATGTGGAAAATTAGTGTTTTCATTTTTTTATTTAAAATAAGTTATCTTCAGAAACTTATCGAGTAATTCAAGCATGCTTGAAAGATCCTCTGAATATACATTAGTGTTTTAAAGGTATGGACCAACAAATAACTCGATTACAAAATATTACTTTTCAGTGTTAAAAAACATCTTTGAAGATTTGGCTCAATTTTCAATTTTTTCCCTTATTTGATCACAACACACTTGTAGGTGTTTTCGATTTAAAACACTCAAAATATAAGATATTAATAATACCATCCCAGGTAAAATGTTTCAGATATTGCTACCTCATATTTGTAACTCCCTGCTGAAGAATGTCCTTCGATTTGAACACTGCTTAAAGTTTTAGATACGTAACTTCCTGATATTGAGTATCTTACGATTTAAAAAACTCTTTGAAGTTTCACATATTCGTAACTTTTCGGTAAGCAGATATTATCAGAAATATTGTAACTGTAAGATATCTGATGATTCAAGACACCTACAGGTGTTTGAAAATACTGAAATTTCAAAACTCATTAGATTTAAATTTTTCAAAAGAACATTCTAGCATAAAAGTTACAGTATTTCTGCAAAGACTGCTAATCACAAATATAAAAAATAATAAAATATTTTACAATAAACTGTCATGAGAAACGAAACTCTAGATTAACAAAACTGTAGAGATTTAAAAAACGCCTCTTTCCAAAAGCAATAGTCATAAGAAATTATTGTCATAATCTTTATATTTTCCCAAAAGAGAATAGCAAATGTTAAAGCTCTATTTCATGAGTAGCTGAGAGAAGTCGCTATATTTCGTTAATAAGGTTTACAAAGTTGCAGTCACGAGGAAATCAGCTTCTACTTTTATTAGATCAAGTAGTCCCTTACGTGTATGACAAAATATAGCCTTGAAAAATATTCTAGGAAATGCACAAGATGATTCACTGTTTAAACTCCAATTTATTCACATTTTCGAAATAATTACCAAGAATAAATGTCATTCAATAAATCAATTCAGCCACAAAGACTTACTTGGAGCTTTGTAAAACGTAATTTTCATATTGACCAATTGTAATGCTAATAATATATTGACCTAAAATATGCATTGTTTTTTAAACACTTCACTGGGAAGACATTAAAGAGTCTGATGTAAGTCGCTGCTGTATTACGAACCTTTAGCACATGAACCACAACACAGATTTCTGTAGTAGGAGTAATGACAAAGTCGAGCTCGTACAACTAGTTTGCAGTTGCTGTACTTATCTGAACATTTGGAATCTGAAACAAGTTAAGAAACAACCGGTATGACGTAAAAATATATTTTTATATTTTATTTCAAGCGAACAAAATGAGCGTGTTTTATTTTACTATTTCTTTTTATCTTGATAATAACAGTTTAACATATATGAAATTATTTATATCTAAATTTTTGTGCTATCGTACTATGTACTTAAAAGTAACTAGAGATTATAATATTTTTGCATAAAAACATTATAGTAATCTAAAACTTCAAACTCAAAATACTTTTGTCTGACACATTATCAACGGCGATTGTAGGGTAGAGAGTTGACTGCGGTAGTTATGTTAAAAATGCGACATAAATTTGTATACACAATTCTAAAAGGGAGGTGCCTAGCCGTCCCCCCCCAAAATCCGCCAATGAGTTAAGTTGTCTGTCAGATAATACTTCTGATATTACTGTCCTTATTCGTTAGTCAGCAATTCTACTAACAAAGTTAATTTTAGTTAGAATAATTTGGATTGTTTAACAATATATTCAAAATTATTACTAAATACCTTCATACATAAAAGGATGATTTTAAGTATTGAGAATGCTATAGTTTTAGTCAACAGCATTTCAAAAGTCCTGCTACTCTTGCTTTATGCATCATATCTGTCTAAAACTTCTACCAAAATGTGTGGTTCAAAGTGCCTTCATGTGGTTATAAAAACTACCTAAAGATTCGTGTTGTTGAAAATTTTCTAAATTAATGATAGTCTACAGGCAACCAAGTAATTGACCTAAAACGGCTATTTGTTTTGAGTCAACTTTAAGGGCATCTGTGATGTATTCAGAGTTAATTGCTTATATCCACTGTATCTGTAGATCTGCTTTAAAGGTTGGATTTTTGTGTAGAATGTTGATACAAGATAGTAGTTTTGAGGTATCTTAACTAATTTGTTTTCTTTGCTTTAATTCATTTCAAAATATTTTTCTTTTCAACAGTTAAAACTTGTTAGGGATGTAATCGTATCATTTGAATAAAATACACATTTTTAACGCACCCCGAAGAAATAGTAAACACTATATATGTATAGAATCGTAGAAATGTTCATAAGCACTGAGATTTATTTGATATACTTGCTATCTTTGACATTACCTCAGTTTAAAGCATCACAAAATGCTTTCATAAAAGCAAACCGTCATGTTATTAACCTCCATATATTTTCTGTAATTCAATAGCAAAACTCCTTAAAGGAAATTCATTCATTTCACTTTCGAACAGTAATCGACTTGAAGAGGCAAATTTAAATTGCACCTGTGACGTTACTCTATATGAGAAGTTATTTTTAAGATCATTTTTGATTTTACCACAATTGAGAAATGAATGTCACGACATGAAGTATATTTCGTCATATATGCAAGATATGTTAATCAGAATTTGTTTAAGTGATCATGAATGGAAATAGTTTATTTTCTGGTAAAAAAAGTTCATTCACGAATGCAAAATGCCTTTCATTAAGTATATGTTTGTGCGAGAGTAAGTTAGTTTGACAAACAATATTAAATCAGTGGGAAACGCATTTAAAATTTAACGAATGAGGTCTCATAAAAATAATTTTTGTTTTACCTCCTTTACTCTCTTTGATTATAAGCCACTCAGTTTCTTACATTTTAAAACTACAATTTCCATTTACATTCCAATCCTTCGAAACACAGTAAAAACAATGGTAGTTCAACTGAGAGAACGGTATTTGATTTGGCATTTTCAAAATATAAATACTAACACCTAACAGAACACATACTTATGTAGTCTTACCTGAATCTGGTATATTGAAATCACTGAACAAAACCATTATTATAAAAGATGACAATGTGAAATAATCCACTACACCATAACCATTCACTCACCCATAGCATAGTATTGATAGACAAAGAAACAGCAATTTCAGGGGTAGAGAGGCTAACAAAATCAAATCATATTAACTAAAACAAAACGAAACAAGCACAGATATTTTTCTAACCGTGTAGATATGAATATACGAGAATAAAAACAAATATGAATGACACCTCGTGTCATAAATATAAAAAAAGATCATACGTAAATATATTTCGCTGTAACTCTCATGCAACTTAACCACCAAGGATATAAATACACGCATATCATATATATAAAATAAACTAACAACTGTTGTATCTACTCATCCATAAAAAAAGAGCTAAATACAGCTAGTAACAGGAGCAATACATTTAGCACTTTTTCATGGGTAATTAAGTATGACAGATAAGTGACATGTGTTAGTCTATTTTATATATACGACATGCGTGGATTTATATCCTTCATGATTAAGTTTTACCTCTCACGGGAAACACAAAATCCTGTTCTATATAACCCACTAACGTAAAACTAAGCACAATGCAAATTTTACAACTTTTACTTAATAATTAGTAAATATCAATTTCTAAATGGAGCAACGCAAACTTATAGTAGCAAATTTATACGATGAAAAAGACCATTTGTTGAACAGAAGAAATACAACTATGATAATTACAGTTATACCGACAGGATGAAGATAAATCTAAAATCTACTCATTGGTCATACTACAAGTTAAACCAAAACAGATCTTTAATAAAAATATGACAAAATGAAAGTGACTATCTAAATACTAAACTCTGGGTTTCAAGTATGTCTTTTTATCAAAATTAAAAATTATAAAATTATTCTATTTTGCTAACACATTATAAACCTTTTTACTTTTGTAGCACATTATAATACCCTTTAAGTTTCAAAACAACGTTTAATCTTGAATAATATTTTCGTGGTCAGTATAGTGGTGATTCTACTTGCTCTATTAGGGGTATTAAAGCTGCCCAGGGCAATAGAAATACCTCCTGTCAAATGAAATGCAACTATTTATATTCATTATTTTCAAGTACTGAAAGTAGTACACGTATTTCCACTGGGATGGAGGTATCTAAAATAAAGGTTCCGCATCTTCTTTAATTTTTAAATAAGTCTCAGATTTTGATTTAACTTCCATTATAGTACGTGGAAAAAAAATGGAAAAGAAAGAAAAATAATCTTTTCCATTTGAAAGATGACACCATAATATTTCAAAAATATTTTTTTTCTGCTTATACAGGAAGATGATAGCAATGGTAATTCTAAACTCCGAATTGTCTTAAGCTAAAGTTTCAACTGACATAAATGTGAAATCATAGCATCTCGAAACTAAAATCACCTATATTTTCCAATAAAGAAATGAAAAACAAAGTCATAAACTGTTGTCAGGTTATCAGTGATGTCGAGAAAACCCACTTGTAGAGAAATATATATTCAAAAACAACTCGTTTGGGTTGAGAAAATATTTTACGTAGAAGGTTGAAACGTTGTCCGTTCTTCTACGTAAAATATTTTCTCAACCCAAACGAGCCGTTTTTGCACATATATTGTCACGTTATGTACAGCTAGTGAGACTGCTAGTCTTATCCAAAGTGTTATTAACAGTAAAATTCTATATTTTAGTCCGTTCGTTATGAAGCAAAAAGCTGCTCAATAATCTATTAGTAATGTGCTCACCAGTTACTGAACTCTAAGTTTCAGTGTATAAACTCTCATCTTCCCCCGTCGACCCACTGAGGGCATGTGTTCAGATTTTCTGGAGCAGTACAGCGTGCCATCTACAACAGCATACGTTCGTTCTCACTTTATGACGCAACCTACTCCATAGCATATTATGACATCAACTGATATACTGTAACAACATTTTAATAATTCCTATACTACTCACTGGTTTCTTGGTAATAGAACAGGTTTACTGAACCAATGTCTAAGCCTCTATAAACAGTATTCACACCAAAGCAAAAAAGATTCTGCTCAGACTATTAGAGAAAAACACTTAATTAACAAAGCAATAAAAATAACACAGAAAAAGAGCTTTAGGAAAGAACAGTTGATTACCAAAGTAAAACTATAAAAATAGCACGGGAAAAGAACTGTGTATACTGTTCTAATATCCATCTCTTCCTCTTTCTCTATAGCTCATAAGTTGAAATCGAGTAAAACTTACAATTGCTTACGATCTTTACTTACTTGCTTTTAAATGTAAATCAAAAACAAAAGCATTAACATTTGTAAAATGTTGTGACTAGTGATTACGCTATCTACTGTTAGAGCAGACTTATTTTGTTATGCCAAACTAAAAATGTTCGAAAAATTTCTAAACTATTATTAAGGATGTTTAATAAATAAATAACGGCACTTCCTGACACTGTTTTCATACAACATTTTTAGACTCCTTCCTCTGAGGCATTGTGAACACTAGCTGCCACAAAACAACACACCATGTTTCCATGGAGTACAAATTTTCCCTTTCTCATACCTGTAGTTACTCATACAATTCAATAGAAATAAATAGAAAAATGATTCATAGTGTTTCTACAGTCACTATGTAAGTCATACTTTTGTCCACTGTAGTACTTAATGCTCATACACGATTAACTGGTCTTTCTGACGTTACTTTTCGGTCAATTTTAATATATAACATATAATCTTTATTGTCGATATTTCTGAAAAATTATATCTCTGTATATCTTAGCATAAATACTTTTCTTCCTTTTCTTTCAGACATGATTTTCTTATTCTCTAACACGTTTAGGTTTTTAGAAGCAATTTAGAGCAGTCAATATAATATCAATATGGCATTGACATAGATCAAACCCTGTTTTTATTGCAATCATTAAAAGTAGCCTAAATTATAAGACATTGCCTTTATTGAAAACCACAAGCATAAGCTCTACTACCTGCTCAAAAATTGACGCATTAAACATCTGAATGACAGTACTCAGAGATGACCTTTTATATGCAAAAACGGCTGTTCTGGGCCCAGAACAGCCGTTTTTGCATATAAAAGTTCTCAACAAGTGGGTTTCTCGACATCACAGAGATGACCTTGTTAATAGCATGATTTTCTACGTGACGGAGTTGTGGTAAGTTTCTACATCAGGACACTATTCTCTACTTTTAGAATTTGGATTTATTACTAAATTAACTTTGTATTATTTCATATAAATGTATTATATACTGCATTTAGATAAACAATATTCGAATATACTCTTTATTTCCAAGTTAAGATTGTATATAAATATTTAGTGGTAACCTTTTCTGCTTTTTTATTAAATATATAATATATACATATAAATATGTTAACGAAGAGTTTCAGGAGTACAACGGGTTTTTATTATTGTGATCTGTCTGCCTTATAATATCACATGATAAATAACTGTAACAAAACCTGAACTATTTCCTTTACGTAAAATACGGTATACATTAAGGTAAAAGCTATCAGAGTGGATCAGCTATACACTAGATTTAATTTATAGAGCCATTTTATAAGAATACTGGTTGGGTACGTACAGTTCATTGATATTATTCCTTTCCTACACGCTATATATCTTCAATAATTGAAAATAAAACAGGTAATAAAGATAAAACTCAGTAATATCATGGTCACACCTTCAAGAAAACAGCTTCAGACATTTCCATAATTTATTAAACCATTTAAACAAGTAAAATGCAATTGATTTACCATACAATATCCATTTGATTTAGTTTTCAGTTTTTGTGGTTAGAAAAAACGAAAATATATTTTATGTTGTCTTTTTCCCCTTTCTTTCCATGAACAAACATGATTATTTATAATAGAAGTATAAATAAAAATAATGAAGCATAAGTACTTGTCACACTATATATAAATGACTGTACTCAGCCTTAGAAGTTTGGAAAAAAAAATCGTTGAAAACCTTTATTTTCAGGCAATCCTTTCGTAGCAGACGGACATTCGTTAATGTTGCATGCTTGTCTCGTATTAGGTCGTTCGGCTAGATTACATTGTTGACTAATTTGTTGTTCCAAATCTACACACGTGACACTTCGTGTCTGCACTCCAGTATCGCAAGATTTCGTGCACTGAAAATAAATTGAAAATGTTTATTTGAATACGTGCATATACATAAATAACTTATTTTTCTTACAGATTTAGATTCAATTATCTGTAACACAAGTTAAACTCTGGTTTTTATTAAGGTTTCTTGTAAAATTCATCTTAAACAAGTTCTTAGCAGTTCTTTCGTCACGACTCATCCCATGGTGAGTTATAATTAAAGAAAAAATTCATTTTACGTCATGCATTTTCTCTTGCTTCCTGTCACAAATATATGTTTGGAACTCAGTCAGCATACGACATGAACTTTTGAGAATTAATCGTATGACCTAAAATATGTATTTGTACTCCGAGAACACCGTTTTTTGTCGTGGCCTTAAACATAGTATCAGGTTTTTTGCTTTATTAATTTAACAACTTCACTACCATTTTTTGATGAAACAGCAATGTTGAACTTTTCTAATGGAAAGAAAGTCGGGTGAAATAATATAGTATAATTTATTACACTGGTCATATGTTTGCATAGCTGGAAGCTGGCAAACGTGTCTAGAAAGTCAAACAACTTGTTAAGCGTTATGAAATACTCTTTTTTTGGTTCTAAACCTTCCCACTACTAATATGCCTTTAAAGAATCTGATTGCTAAATAACTTTATCAGCTTAATAAAGGAATCTCGGTATTAATATATGTGTACCAAAGTCATTTAAAAGTACTGTTATGTATATGTGTGAATATTTTGTAAACGACAACATGTCGTATTGTGTTTGAATTTTCATTTGTATTATTCATTTTTCCATATTGATATTATTGTTTCGAAGTTTAAACTAAAATGTGTTATTTATTTAGGGTAACGTTTTAGAACTTTCTCAAATTAAGTAGACCAATCACATGTTTGTAAATGAGTGCTGGTGACTTCCTGTTTAGAAGTGTAGTCTCGTGCAAGAACGAATATGCGTGGATAGCTCTGGAGTTGTATGGAAATTGCGAGATTGTTCGAGAAATAGGCCTATCGGTATAAAAAAGACGGTGACGTGAGAGATATTCAGTCATCAGTCATCAGTTTTTATTCGAAGACAAAGAGTGAGATTCAGACACCAGTTTCATTTTATAAGAAGAAAGTTAGTTATTTGAGAAAGATTAAGTGTTTGCTGTGAATATTCAACTTGGATTTGTGATTGAAATTAGATCTACGGAAGCCGTGATTTTATTTCGTCAATCTCTACGATACATCTGAATTACTGCTTGAACTGAGAAACGGCGATTTCATTGAACGGTGAACTGTTTCGGAATCTCTTCGTGGGACCAAATTCACACCCTAGACTGGAATTTGAGACTTTAATTTTAGATCATTATATTAGATACAGGCCAGTACCGTTTTGTGTTGTGATTTATTTTGAAGTTTGAAACTAATATTATTTTGATTTGTAATTAATTTCGAATGTTGTAACTTAATATCTGTCACTATTATTATATAATTCATGTTATATCTGTTATATTTGTTAATAGTTTAGTGTAATAAATTATACAAGCTGTTATCTGCATTTTTTATGTTGCGTTTAGTCTACAAAGAACATAAAACATTTAAAAAAATACGTAACAGTACTCATTGATTTTGGTCTGTAGGAATAATCATAAATTTTGTTATATATGTTCTAGTGTTTGTGATACATTTACTTTTACCTAGGTAATGTTTTAGTATTTCAAGGTGCATACTCTGTGAATACTGACACTGTAATGGTAACATGAAAAGCTGCTTTCTCTGAAAATAACTTATATGGTGACTTTTAAAAACATAATTTAAATGTGTTTTACAATAACGTTTGAAAAATATGACCTCAATCTAATACCACCTTCCCAAAAAGCAAGCTTTTGAGAACAATTTAAAAATGAGGCATATTTTCAGTCAATTAAAAACTGTGCGAATTTGTATGATAATCCGTTCTACAATCCTAGTACGATATACTTGAGGAAAATGTAACTGAAAATATTTATAAAACTACTCGTCCGTATTTTCTTAAGTTGCAAATTGTTTTATATCATACATATGTTGTCTTTTAACACAACGCTTTGAAAAAGTTCTATATTAGAAACGACTGTGGAAGTTTTTGTTGGTGGATCTCATAAGGTTATAGATTAGACTGTTCTCCTGTCTAATGCTTTCATACATTATACTTTATTTACAGTATCCGTGTTCTTGATTTTGTTGCCAAATGCATGTCGTATAGCCTACTTAGAAAATGTTTAAAATTATAATAAATATATTTTACGATTCCACTGCAGGGGGTATTTTTTTTCCTTCTGGCAAACGACAGTATTCAAAACAAGCCAAATTTGTAAGCAAGCCTCATATCAGAGATTATTTTCTACTGTCAAAAGGTAACGTAGGTGGATGTTGTCATAAATTTAGTAATAATAACCATGTAACTGTAACTGCTAGAATAAAAACTGGTAACACGCGGAATGCGTGCATTATATTATGGTGATTCGTTTGCTAAAGTTGTTATATATATTTGTAATACTTCGTGATACTTTTAAATAAAAGTAAATTACCAGCAAAGTGGTAATCTTATTATACTATGCACATATAAATTGTATCATCACCCAAGTTTCTGATTTAAATCGATTCCATCATCAGATATTAGTAAATAAAATCATGAAGGCTCATACGCTAAATTCATATGAATTCCCACCATATCCACAACAATAGATCAGTTGTTACGATTATGATAGAAAGACGTCTGAATTTATCAAATACTAATTTGTAAAGAAGTAATAAAAACTGAAGTAAGTTGTTTTGTTTTGAAGTTAACCACAAAGCTGGATAATGGGTTACGTGTTCTGTGCCCACCTCGGTTAACTAATCTAGACATGCCGCTGTGCAGTTGGTGGGAGTGACGTAAGGCTACTGAATTCTGGAGTATGAGAGGGCAATTTTTTGTAATTCCTGAAGTACATATGCGGCTCTTTAGGAAATGTATGTGGTTCTGAGACTTTACTCATACTGAAAAAAATCGAGATGTTTCAAGCAGTCAAAATAAAAAAAAGACATTAATAATATTCTTCAAAAAATTGAACTTAACAATTAAATGGTTATTTTCACATAATTATAATCTAAGTAACTAATAATTTCTCATATCACTGGTATTATGATCTAACTTTTTTCCTGTTGTTCAGTACATTTATAGCTAGTTTGTTTTCTTTTTCATTGTGAGTAACTTTCTTACTGGTCTGTTTGATAAGATGAAAATGTAACAATATATCAGCACTTTTGTATTATGTACTTAATGGAAAGCCTTTTTTTAATTAATACACTGTATCCTTGAAACAAAATTTTATATTTAAAAAAAAATAAAAAATGAGTTGATTACTTTCAAGGCATTCCTTTAAAATTCACGATGGTAAATGTTAGATTATAAAAACTGTTGTGTATATAGAAACATTTATTCGTCTTTAAGCTTATTAAAACCAATTTTAATTAAATTTAGTGCACAAAAATTGGTGACTAAAGGGTTGTCTTCAGTCAACGTGTTTTACAGAGTGCATCAAATGTGGCATTAACTGATATACGTGCTTTATGAACAAATAACTCTTACTGTCTATATTTAGAAATTTAATATATTAAATTAATAGCAGAAATTAAACAAAATATTTACCTCGGACCATTCTGTGACATACCACTCTGGTTGGCACTCGGCAAGGTTACAGGCTTGTTTATCCAACGGCTTTTCTACTGCTTGGCACTGGAGGTCTAGGGCTGCTCGCCACTGACCCCGTGTGAAGTACATACAAACAACATCGCGTGTTTGGGTTCCATTTCCGCAATCAGAGGAACACTAGAAAATAATTATTATAACAGAAACAAGCAAAACAAAAAAACACTAATGGACTTGTGAATCAAGGTTGTTCCCTCAATCAGTTTAAGTTTAGCGAAGCATTAATTAATATTTTCTGAAAATTAGAAACAAATCGAATTAAATTACGTACATTTTGGACCGTTAGCCTACTGGTGTTTTCTAGTAGACTTAATGTTACTATTATAAATTCTTCATATTACTTTTAGTTATTATTTACTGAACTTGATTCACGTTGCGATTTATATACGATTAATACTTAAACAAGAAGGATAAGTAAAAAAATTAAATTATACTGAAAACTTGCTATATTGATGATCATACCGTCTTAATAAAAGTACACTACTCGTAGTTAAACACCATACAACCGTTTCAGCTCAAAATTTTACCTTTATCAGTTACATTTTAATTGAATACTTAGATTCAAATGAATTCAATTGAATAGGATACTTAGATTTTACAGATTAATTTAAGCCACACTTTACATTAGTTCTATTCAGAATGTTATATATTTCCCTTATACTGTAAATCAGTAGTAAAAGTTATCATTTGCACATATTATCATAAACTGTTGTACAAATCGTTCAAAAGTTTAGCTGAAGAGTTAACAAGTTTTCGATGTTTCACTTATAACGTTCAACAACACTTTGGTTCAGTTTTCACCCTATCGTTAACTTTCGGGAAACGTATTGTTAAACATGTTTAATTTATCTGGATGTAGAAAAAATATCCACACAAATACTACTTTAGTTACAAAAACTCTATGTGGTATGAAAAACGTTAAAGGCAGTTATTTTCTGTTTCCTAGGCCACGTGCTTGTCCGGAAGACTATTTGACGTTTTTATTGGCCGTAGATTCCGCCACTTTAAGCAATACAAAGGTAATTAGCTCAAAGATATTTTTTCTTTATTTGAAAAAAGTCGACATCATATATTAAAGCAAGTTAAAGTTATTCTTTAGAACCATCATTACAAAAATAATACGAAAACAATTGTCGTCACCAATGTATAAATATCTTATGCCTATTTGATAAACATACTTTCGACCACGATCCTGTAAACCATCGTCCTCCACAACTATTGTCTTTAGCACAGTGTTGTTCCGTTTTAGGGCGGTTGTTCAAGTCACAACCATTATCATTTCCATATTTCTCCTTTCCTCCTCCGAGACAAATAACTTTTCTGCGCTGGACTTCTGAACCGCAGTTGGCTGAACACTACGCAAATATCAGGTTTATCTTCAAGACTCATAATTTAGAAAATCTTTATTTTAGAGACGTTTTATTGAAACATTTTCCATGATAGAAACTCACTTACATTTACTGTTAATATCTTACTCATAAAAGTACAGGAAAAGTAATACGTAATAAATAAATGATCATAATGATAATCTTCAGCACATCTTGTTAATGTCATTGTTTTATCCTGACAACGGTTGTCATTTCATGATAGATTTACTCTACAGTCATATCAATGAGATGAAAAGAGTAAGACGCAAAACATTTTAGTTTCCACAAAGTCAAACTTATTGAGTTCGATCTGTTAATTGTAACTCACAAAAGTAGACGTGTGTTTTTGTAATATAATAATCTCAACCAGCCACCTCAACTTGTCTCAGCACACCAGAAATATCAACTGCTCACTTTAACGTTGTTGTGAATAGTTTTGTTTTTTGTTCATAATAAAATGTGAATGTATTGAAATTATTGTTATTGTCATCATATTTTTAAAATAATTCCTCATATATTAAACAAATGCCATGTCTCGACCTTCGAGTTACATTGAAAGATGTAGATAAAACTATATAATAAATACGTTAAAATTACATAAATTTAGAAAGCAATTTATCTCCATAACGTTTAACTTTAATGTAAATATTTTCACGTTAAATAGGAGTAAAAAACAAACATTTAAATCATTAGTAAAATATTTCTGTGAACTTACTGTATCTGACCACGAAGAAAAGTACCAGCCCTTTGAACAGAAAATCCCTTGGCACACTTCTTCTTGTACAGGTTTACTAGCAAAACACTGAACGTTGTCTACTTTACTTCCACTATCAGAAACGCACTGAACCTGTCTCTTCCTTATCCCATTTCCACATTCAATAGAGCACTGATGATACATACCAAATGATATTTTGAGTTAATAAAATTCCCAAAAACTCTTTGACAAAAACAAAACGAGCAGCATGTATTTGACAGAAAAACTGTTAAGTTTCTGCAGTGTTCAGTAAAGACACGTTAACATGTTTTTATCTTTATTATTTTTATTAGAGTTGTCTCTCTCTTTTGTGGTATTTAAATATGCATAACCTTACCAATTTAGTTTTATAGTTTAATGATTATTTGACAACAAAAACTGATTTTAAATACAAATATAAGACGACGTGTAAGGTATTAAAGACACACACAGCGTGAAATAAAACTAGACATTAATATTGTAGTGTGATCCAGAATTTACATACAAATGCATCATAAACTTAAGGCGGAATCTCATAACAGGAATCCACTATTGTTATTATTTAGACTTTTATTTTATTTAAACATTTATTGTGACCCTAAACACCAAAGCTTACTTTACTCCATTCTCCAGCCTTCCACTTCGCGCAAGGCCTCAGTTGGCAGGATTGTTCACTAACGGGCTTTTCCTGCTCGAGACAAGCAGTATCTGCTACAACAATTTGTAATCTCTGAGAAATATTTTGTTTGCATCTCACAACTCGAGTCTGGGTTCCTTGTCCACAGGTGGTGCTACAAGAACTCCAGTTTTCGAACACCCATCTGATGTGTAAATAAATATAACCATCAGTCTTTCTTTTGAATAAAGTTCCATGTTTAAGATTAAACAGATATAAAACAGCGAACAACTATAACCACAGTTCAATAGGCTCTATAATACTGCAAAAATTGTTATAGTTAAAATACGTTATATTTCACCCAATAAAGAGAAATGAGCAATAACCATTTCTGGATGCGGGTGTTTAAAAACTAAATGGTTACCAGTAGAAAATATACTGGCAGCAATGTTACTGATGAGGTAAGCGCTACGTGAACCTACGTATTTATATTTTGTATTGGGTTTTATAAATATATAAGACAAATTCTTATATTTATATTATTTATGTTTTGTATTGGGTTTTATAAATATATAAGAGAAATGCTTAGATTTATATTATTTATGTTTTGTATTGGGTTTTATAAATATATAAGAGAAATGCTTAAATTTCACAAAAGATGAGATTACAGATATGGTTGCGAGTTAGGGTATACAGAGGTGCCAGCCTTTGGTAAGAAAACAAATTAACGTTTAGAAACTACATTGACTCAAGAAAAGACACTACTATAAACAGCTAAATCAAATAATTTACCGTCAGTAAAAATCATATTGGAAGCAACATTGTTAAACAGGTGAGTTGTTTTATATTTGTCCTATAAAGAGAGGCCTTACAACTATATATATATATATATATATATATATATGTAAACTTGCACATATATTAAGTTAATCTAAACCATATAAATTGTACAAGCCCACATTAAATTTATATGCTCTTTGATTTACCTATTTCATACATTATTGTCTTTCTAGACATATCTTACATATTTAAAGCATTAATTGTAGAGGCAAGCTCTAGGTGTAAGCATTTATATTTCTTGTTATGTATTATATAAAAAGATTAATTGTAGATAATTAAGTTTGTTTCGTTCCTGCCATAAGCGAATTGTTTTTTTTTCCTTATCTTAGGTATCTAGCTGTCTGTAGTAATTTATCATGAACTACATGCTCACCTCCTCTCAGAACATCAAAGACATTTCGTATGAACAATTACATCAGGACGGTTTCTTTTCTGGAAGCGTTAAAGGCGTACATGCTTAATTAATCTCTGATAGAGGTTATGTTGAAGTACTTCAATGAATAATAGCTTAACAAACATAATAGTAAGAACGTTTCAACGCACACTTCATTTTCGGGCTTGAGTTAAGTACAACTTGTGACAGAAAACTGATTTTGAAACTATTTAATTGTATTTTGCTAATACCATTTAATCTATAAATCTTCAAGTAAGCTTAAAATACGACAATCGAAGCACATTATTAATTAAAATCTATATGAATAAAGTACTATTTATTAAAGACTATTCTAGTATTGAGATACAGGGCGTTAATATTCGCCGCGGAACTCGATAGAAAACTGGTCTGTGGGCGTTTTTTACTGCCGAATCTCATTTATTATTCATGAAGTTTGGGAAGATAAAATGATAAACACCTAATTTTGAGGTAAAAACATTCTTCATCTTTATCATTTTTCAGTGGTTACTTTTCATCAAGAAAATGTTTTATAATAAATACGAGTTATGTTATTTCATAAACAAGGGTATCTTAATTTTCCAGATTATATTTCTATCATGATGTTACCTCCTGTAGTTTTAGAATAACATTTTCTTGGTTTTAGTTTCATATGCTATTAATGAAAGAGAACAAACAAGAGACTCGATTGCAAATATCAAAGTAATATAATTAATCAAAAAATTTCCTGTGACAAAATATTTCAACTAGCATGTATAATAGGAGTATTGCTTCAGATACTTACCAAAAGGACTCATGGTATTTAGCGACTGTTTTTATTGTACTTTACGATTAGAAAGCCAATAAATGTAAACCTATATATTTACATGAAACACATCATGATCATGAAAGCTAATTATCAGCAGAAAATTTTTCATAGTAAATATTTCAACGATTGAAATATCTGAATATGATTATGAAGTTTTACCCTAATTATAACACTTAACCTTAAAATACTGGATTTGTTTTTTTACGGTTGTATACACCATAACGAGATGAAGTACGGGGAACACTGTGAAAAACATAATTTGTATTTTCTCGTTCCTTTCTAGCTAATAAAAGCCATTGTGTAAAATTCCCATGTCCAAAAATTCCCTAACCTGCTCCAGCCTCTAAAATAAAGTAATGCTTTTTAAGATATACGTATAACGGCATATGAAAATGGCCCAAAATGATTGAAGAAATAAATATTTTAACTCACTCATCTTGATTTTTGCTTAGATGTTGATTTTTTGTTTATTCTTTCACCGTTTTGATCGTATCAATATTTTAAATGTTACAATGTTACAAAATGCATTGTAATTTCCAAAAATAATCAAGTGAGATTTCAATTGTATTCATATTTACCATATCAAAGCAAACTTTACCTTGTTGGACAAGGGTGAGAATTACAACGAACAGTCTGGACTCTGGGCTTTGATCTAGGATCACAATAATTGTCACCGACCACTGTCACAGAGCTCAGTTTAACACAGTCTGCCATTGTCTTCTTTGTTCCTAAAAAAGAATGTAAAACACTACTTATAAAGGTGATGAGAGTGGAATGCTGAATGTCGTAAAACAAGTGATTGTTTGAATAGATAAATGATGTAGAAAAGGCCCAACTGGTTAAGTGATACTGTAGTAATCGGAACAATAAATACGTGAAGGCCTCATGTTCGTGGTTTGAGCGCATTTATAAAAGTTTTCAGAATTTTTCATTTATAATGTTCGTATTCAGCTTTGAATGACGTATCCAATAAGCAAACTTAAAATATGCTCTGTTAAACTTTCGTAGACAAATCTAAGTGAGTAACGAGCAGCTGATATCGTCAGGAAGTTACTGGTTCAGTTTTAATTGGCGTGTTGCTTAAGACACTTGATATATCAATCATCATCTGTACCAACACATCTTATGGGAGGTCTGCAAAAGTTTATTAAATCTGCATTTGTTGAAGGAAATAATTACTGTTCATGTATTGTTCGATAGACATAATAACGACTTATTAATCAAAGCTAGAAAGAGAAAAGTTGAAAGAACCGTAAAAAAACCATTGTGTTGGTAAACGCTGTTCGCCGACTGAGCTTTCTCTGTAAGCAGTTTTACATTAGGTTTGCTATACTTGATTCCTAGAGGTTTATGGCCTAGCTGTTGAATCCAACCTTTGGTAGCATAAGGCTCCTCAGAAAATATTGCATCTTGGTTGATCCTACCCGATGAATACATAAATACTGAGTACCTAAAATATGCTGTGTATCTGCTACGCCCTCCCTTACACTTTCCTACAGCTCCTAGATGGGAAACCCCTAACATATAGTATCCTTCAGATTCCAAATACCAAACGCAACGAATGTTTTTGGTATACTCACTGATTTTTGTTTGTGACTAAAAATAACTTAGTTGTTTTCCTGGTATAAAATTATAAAATGTGCTATCAGAACTCTGTCTAGGTGTGTAATCGAAATTTAATGTTATAAGTCCATCAGGATGTTCTCAAAATAAATAATCCGATTTGGAGTAAAACATAGTTGTTCACATAATACGTAAAACTGCCTAAAAAATAATCGTTGAAATTAATAAACAGGTTGATTTTTTCTCAAAACTATGTTCCTTCTTATGATAAAAAAGGGGGAAAGATTTGTCGAACGTACCATCTATAGAACAGAAGTAAATTATTTCTGGCTTAGAATCTTTGCTTCTTCCAGATTTAGTGTGCGTTTTCTTATAGCAAATCTACATCGGGCTATCTGCTGAGTCTATACCGAGAGAAATCGAACCCATTATTTTAGTGTTGTAAATCCGTAGACTTATCGCTGTGCCAGCGGGGGACTTTAGATTTAAAACGTAGAACCATTTTTTTGTGTAATATCTTATAGGTACAGCTGTAAAAAGCTGTATAGAGTAAAATGATTGTGTTTACTCGTTGTTAAGCACAACACTTCACGATATGTTATCTGCGGTGTCCAGAAGTAGGTATTGAACCTTTAATTTCATTATTTTAAGTCCCGAAACTTAACGCTAACCCACCAGAAAGGTACATCTGAGAAGTGTGATATTGCAAAGATGTTTTCCTTTACGTGTGGAGGGGGTGTGGCTTAGTGTTTAGCATGAAAGGCTGTGGATCCGTGTCTTGTTGCTTCAAAATCGCCCTGTACACGTTGGAGTCGTGTGAGTGTTATAAGAGTAACATCTAATTGTAGCATTCAATTAAAGTTACCCAAAAGCTAGCGATGAAGACAAATGATTAGCTTCATTTCCTTTAGTCTACTGGTTCAAAATTAGGAAAAGCTATTGCACAGAGCCATTGTGTAGCTTTGCATCAATATCTGAAATAAGCATTTGCATTATTATTACGGTTCCCAATTGAAAGAAAATAACTAATTATCTACTTAAGAAAGGTGCTGGATGCATAAATTTCTTTATGAAACTAAGCAACATATACATGTTTCACGAGTCTGCTAAGATATCAATGTTTATTAGATTATTGCCTGACAACTGATTTTCAAACGTTTATCAATTAGAAATTTATGACTCAAAATTTAACATCTAAATTTAATAAATTTCAGTAATCTTATTGCAAATTACAAAATACGTGGTCAAAGCAAAAGAAACAACAGCAGAATGGAATTATACCTGGCAAACCATGTTCTGTCGATGTGATTTGTACTTTACCAATGAGCTTAGGTAATGAAAACTGACAAATTTTCTATTCATAGTTTAGCTTATTTTGATTTGTTTTTTCATTTTCTTGCAAGACTACACAAGAGCCATCTGCGCAAGACGTCCTAAGTTGTCTGACGAAATAATGGAATTTAACCATTAGTTTGTTTTTTAGCTATTCATTGCCACAAAGTGCGTTGTGTGTTTTTCTTGTAATGGAACAAGAACAATGAATATTTGCATTTATAGTGCAATCTGGCTAATTAAATACCATGCGCATCCATATAAGTTTGGTCAATTATTTCAAGGTAAGCAAGAAAGAGATTAGTGTACAAATATACATATTTTTACTGTGTAAATATAGACATCTATTAAGTAAGTGGAAAAAGAAAACTATAATAAACAATGACAAAATAACGTACCTCCTCCACAGCTGATTGAACATTCTGAAAATCCTGCAAGTCTCCACGCGTAATCTCCCCGAAACGGAGTACTTCTCAGAACACCATTTATAGCAGGGATAGAACTTTTACGTCCAAGTCCAGTGTCTGTACTTTGAATGTCTTGACGCGTTTGACCCTTAACTCTTCGATTCCTTTGTCTTGTCCAGCGGTTTCTATGGTTATTTGGTTTTTGTCTATGTCTGTGTCTCCGTCGTCCGTTGCGTTTTCTGTGAAATTTCTTGCTTGGTATTGTATATTTGTAAGTAATTCCCTGGCTCGACTGTGCATATATTAACTAAACATTGGACAAAATAGGAAACGAAGCATTTTTTAAAATCAACTGCGCACGAAACACATGAAACCCAAATCAATGTTTGAAATTTCTGTATGTATTTTGCAATTGCATGCAAAAAAGTACGTAGAAAAGCTAATTTAAAGTCACTTTACTTGTAATTGAGCATTTTTCTAATAGGAAGGAAATAAGAAAGATGTGGTTACACAGTTTTTGTCAGATCGTATTTCTTAAATATATCAAGGAAATTTAAATATCCTATTCTAAACTTTTCGTTTGTAACATACAACAAATTGCAAGTAAAAATTACTCGTTTTTAAATTAAGCTTTGACATAATAGCTGACCCAACCTTACTATATTTCCTACTAATAATTACTTATTTTTCTTCGTCGAGTGCAAATATAATAATAGTTTTTACTTTTGTTTTGATAAACCTTGTATTTTTTAAAAAATAATACAGTTAATTCTATAGACTTTCTATATTCATTATCAAACTTATCTTTAATGGAATACAAGAGGTTCAAATTAATCGAATATACGTCACATAAAATTGGGTTATCATTATTTATGCATCACAAAAATACAAACCCTACACGAAAACAAGTCATGTTTTGAAATCCACTTAAGACAATACGTTATACATACTCTTACTAAAGTCTCGTAATGTGGGTTAATCACTTCACTCAATACTAAATAGGACTTTACATGAAGCTTTATTTAAACAAATGAGTTTATTACTTGTCAACTTTTGACCCTTTTTGGTGGAGTTTTCAAGGGGTCAATTATGCATTGAACTCTATAAAAGGCAGTAACTCAAGCAGACGTATGCCATCTATTATTTAAAAGATTAATTATGCTAAAGATAAGAAATGAGATTTTTAATTAAAAAACATAAAATTAATCTCAATTATGGTTTTCAATAATACTGAAGTAACAAAAATTTCAAACAGTTCAAATATAATATTTTATAAACTCCATTTCGAAAATGAATTTGCTATTGCTTATCTTCATTTAGTGGGTTGGATGACAAAGAGGTCATACAATAACTATTACATGGTCCACGGTGCTATGATGTATTCTAATAATTACTACCATTAGTAACTGAGGATATCCAAACGAAATAAATTTAGATCGATTTATAAGTTACAATAATTGTATATTTTCTATTCTCACCAGCAACAGATGTCGTATGCATTAAAGTGTTTCAGCTAAGATTTAAATATTTGACACTGCTATAATAGGTCAGAAGCCAACACCTTTTAGGGAGATCCTGTTAGACACATACTATGTAGAGAAAGTGTGAAACCCATTGTTGTTTTTCGTGAATAGTCAGTAATAAGGAAGTAACCATTTTGAAAGTCTTCAAAACACCTCTGTTTTCATTGTACAGTACTCATTGGTTGTTAATGAAGATACGTTCCATCTCTTCTACATCTGGTATTTAAATAACGTTTTCAAAAGGCCAGTGGAAGGTTAATGGAAAACGTATTTAGAAATTTGAGTGCAAAATATTCAAAAAGGGTCTAAAATTAAAGGCATCCATACTACAAATGTGGTAAATTTGCGAAATTACTTGTGTTTTCATCATAAAGAAAGAGAATAGATAATCTGGATTAAAGTTTTAATCGAGTGTGTGTTTGTGTGCGTGTTTCTTATAGCAAAGTTACAAGATGCTGTGTCCATTAAGAGTAATCAAACCCTTGATTTTAGCGTTGTAAATCCGAAGACTTACCACTTTCCTAGCGGGGCAGTTTTAATCGAAAATTTAGCATGTTTCTATCCATTTGGTACAGAATCTCACTGAGAAAGGAGTGGCAAGTTTCTATCTACAAGAAGTAACATTCATTTGACAGCTTCACTAAATCGATACGTAACGGATGCAGCGACTTGTGGTTATCCAAGTACAGAAATATTAAAATTTCGACTACTTGAGAAATTCTTTGAAATATATTATTTTCATAATATGAAAATATTTTAAAGCATAATATATTCAACCCATTTGAAATGACATAAGCATTGGTGAGTATGAAAATTAAAGATCTAATTTAATGTCTTAAAAATCCTTGGATTATGACTCGACATGAATCAGTGCACCAATAAAATTTGAAACGTTCCTCAGGTTTCTCAGCAAGAATATAGGAGAAAAAGGGAAAAAAATTACCTCTGGAATTACATCGTAATATATTCGAAAGACTTATAGTCATTTCAAAAGAAATAAATACCACTTCAAAAATACCAACTTTCAAGTATCCCACTGGCAACTGCAGAAAAAGTCAGATCCTTAGCCAAAAGTAAAAAAGTAAGACCATAAGAAACACTGAGACTGAAGCAGCTTCTTCTTTATATCCAGAATACTTCAGGACCACAATAAGGGATAAGAAAACTGAAACAGCCATTTTCATTGAATACATAATATGTGTTCAAGAGATGTAAACTATTATTACAGGAGATCTAGAAAAGTTTATTAAATCTGCTTCTGTTGAAGGAAATACATATCGTTCATGTAATGCCTGATATAGGCATAATAGCGACATAACAATCCAAAAGGAAAACAAGTTTTTATTCAAAAACATTTTGTATTTATGCTCTGTTTTTGTATTTTTAGAGGATACAGAGACTCACAACAATAGTTTGTTCACGTGCCTAAATAACGTCCATTATTTAATTACAAGACTTTAGGGTGGAAGTTTTAGTAGCTATGACTTCTTTATTACTAAAGAGTGTAGTGACTTCAAAAATAGAATTTTCATAATCCTGTAAAAACGTATAAGTACCTCTATCTTCTAATTTGGTGTGATTGCAAAGCACAAAACTACATAATGAGTTATCTGTGTCATACTCATAGGTATTGAAACACTATTTTCAGTCTTGTAAGTTTAGAGACTTAGACTTAGTTAGTGAAAGGGTTCTGTTACTAGTGTTTTGTGTAAAAAAAATTATAAAGATCATATAAAGAGTCATTAGCATTTTCATCGTAATATGATGCACATATGAAAATCAAAAACTTGTTAAACTGTAAATTAAGCAAAAGAGACAGTGCTTTTTCATGATATACATTTTCTACAGATACATCCAGAAACTTTATGATATGCTTCAGAAAAAAATAAACGTAAACTCCAGTTTTTGGAATTCGTAGTGCTGCCACCTATCGGAACAACACTCATTAACTTGAGATGCACTTCAGAAATCAGTGAGAAATCATTTACTCCTATAATATACATCAAGAGAAGAAGGTCGAAACGTTGTTCGTTCCTCTACGTAAAAAAAACTTCTCAACCCAAACGAGCCGTTTTTGTTTGTTTGTTTTATGAATTAAGCACAAAGCTACACAATGGGCTATCTGTGCTCTGCCCACCACGGGTATCGAAACCCGGATTTTAGCGTGTAAGTCCGCAGACATACCGCTGAGCCACTGGGGAACAAGAGCCGTTTTTACATGTGTATTTTTCTCTACAAGTAGGTTTTCTCATGGAAGAAATAGTGATCAGAAACATAGGTTAAGTTATATACCTTATTTTTCTATGCGGTTAAATGATAACGAAGTAAAAAGGAACTGGCAGTTTCACGCACACTTTAAAAATTGTAATATACAGAGAAAACAAAATATGGATTTTAATATGTTTGGACTTCTTAATGGCGAAACAGCTCACTTTATGTCAAGATGATGGCAACTTATTTTGTTGTTCATTTGGACAGTTTACGTGTAATTTGAAGAAAAAAATAAAAATCTCTTCTCTATGTCCGTTTCTTTGTGTTTAGTCCCGGCATGGCCAAGCGCGTTAAGGCGTGCGACTCATAATCCGAGGGTCACGGGTTCGGATCCTCGTCGCGCCAAACATTCTCGCCCTTTCAGCCGTGGGGGCATTATAATGTGGTAGTCAATCTCACTATTTGCTACTAAAAGAGCAGCCCAAGAGTTGGCGGTGGGTGGTTATGACTAGCTGCCTTCCCGCTAGTCTTACACTGCACAATTAGGGACGGCTAGCACAGATAGCCCTCGAGTAGCTTTGTGCGAAATTCAATAACAATCTTTATGTTTAACCTCTTGGCGCACATTCATAGCTAAAACATCTGGAACTTTGCCATTTTGAGAGAGAGAAATGAGAAATGCATAATATCAAATACAAATAAAAATATCATTTATAATATATTGCATACTGATAATATTCTCGGTGACATAAACAAAATTATCTTCCCAATTAAGAACGATATGTTTGATACGTTTCAATAAGTCGTAAGAACAGGTTGACGTATATTATTTATGTTACCTGTTTTACAACACCACGTGTTTATTTGGTTTGTTTTGAATTTTCCGCATAGCTACACCAATGCTATCTGCGCTAGTCGTCCCGAATTTAGCAGTGCAAGACTAGAGGGATGGTAGCTAGTCCACCCACCCCCACCTCTTGGACTACTCTTTTACCAAGAAATAGTGAGAGTGATATTATGTGACCTCACTTGGATATCTTACAACTATAAAGCGCCGTTTTGCGTGAGTACTCTAAGAGACTCCTGCTATACATAAAAATAAAATATTCTACTTATAATAGGACATAGCTGATCAGATCTATATGTTAAATGTACAGAACTCACCAATACGTCAACTGGTTCTGTTGTAGGACCCTCAGCACTAATCAGTTCACTTGTCTGAGTTTCAGTGCTGTGTTGCTTGTACACAAATGTAGTGCCTGCTGCCTGGTACTTGCCTGTTGGGTGGATAGCCCAGTTTCCGTTGATGACATATCGTCCAGTCCTTGTCCTTAGGGCTTAAACGATACAAATTTAATGATAATTATGAGATGATTAAAAATACTGCATAACACTTCACCCAAGATCGTTAGTGATTTACTTTATCAAATATATGTTTTATTAAAATATTTGACTACAATAGTATTTATTATTTTATCCCATTCTAACTTAGTATTTATTTGTTATTCTTTGGTAATTTAAAATTTATAAAAAACATAGTTTTACACCTTTAATCTTGATTTTTAAACGATTTTAGATTTCAACTGATGTTTACGACATTTTTTAGATATATAAATCATTTTATTATGAACGGATTTTCTCAGAAACACAATGTTTTTCATGACTTACAGTAAAACAACCTTAGGGCCAGTTTATAATGATAAACATAAACTAGTGTTTTTATTTCAAAGGTTTTCACTGTATTGGATACAATATCAAATATTTTATTTTGTTGCCTAGCGAATGATTTACTAACTATACCTCTCTTATAAACATTTCTGTCACCTTATGCTTTTTACCTGATGCTATGAAATAATTTGGTATTTATTTCTGTTTGTGTGAAGCTAATAAGAGGCGATTAGGTTGAAGCTTTAAATCACGTGCCCAATGAGCAAACTTAAAAGATGCTCTATTAAACTTTTGTCAACAAATCGAAGAGAGTAATGATCAGTTGATATCGTCTAGAATTTACTTTTACAAATTCCTCTGGTTCAGTTAATTTGGTGTAATGCTTAAGACAGTTGAGATGGGGCATATCAATTCATCAGAGTGATATGCTTCAGATCTCATGCGTGATTTACGTAGTAATAAACAAAATATGGGAGAACACCGATAATTTCGCAGTTAAGATTAAAGTTTTGGCGCAGACAGCGCAAAAATTGTTTTACAGCCCTATTAAAAGCAATTGTGATTGCAGTGGAATGAGGCTTTGGAGTCAGGATGTTGTTTCTGTGTCACGAATATAAATTTTTAGACCGCTCATGCTGTCTTGCTCATAAAATATGAGCATAAACAACTTTGATTGTTTTGTTTCTTATTACTGAAACAATATTTTTACACGAAAAAGAAAAAAAAAATTTTTGTTAAAGAGTATTAAGTAAAAAATAACATTCCTAAGGTGATAAAGCGTGAATTAAAGTTTGTAAAATACGACTGAGAAAAAAGTTAGGAAATTTGCATACTTTCCCAATATCATAACTGTGTAACATTATTAACTTACACTTTGAGTAAGTGTTAGATTTCTTATGTATTAATATTTGAATATTTTTTTTCGTTTAAAGTAATTCATGTAGCTTTAAACATTGTACAGTGGTGTGGTATATTTGATGTGCTCTATAAAATCAACTTGTATAATTGTAAATCTTTTTGAGAAATTAACAAGCAAGACAATTAGTGTTTTATTCTTTATTTCATCCTCTGAAAAATTAAAATTTTACAACTAAAATACAAAGTTTATGTGTCATAGTTTGTTTTAAGTTAAAATAAAAATATGTAATGAAAGAGTCAGCAGCACAATGTAAAAGAAAGTGAGACAATGTAGAGAAAGAATCAGGATTCATAAATGCATATATATCCTAATGAGAAGAAAAGACGTATCTTGGAATGCTGCTGAAAGTTTGAAATTTACAGTGAGAGGAGGAGCGCTATATTATAATCAGAATGATTAGCTGTGTGACAATGTAGTATTATACAAGGAAACAGATATAATTTGTAAGCTGGGAAATAACAAAATCATAATTTATCTATACTGCTATATTTGGAACTTAAAAATACTGTTATCAGAGTGATTTTAAGTCACTGTGGTTAAAAGTCCCTTTATATTTGGCAACGTTGCTTGACAGCAAAATGAAAAGGTTATGATTTTGGTGTAGTGTAAAGGAAAAGGTGACACAGGATTAAAAACTTTTACAGTAATAGTCCCAAGAACAATATTTAAAACAGGCTGATTACTAATTTGTTTTAAAGAAAATGTAAAATAGTTGTTAAGTTAGTACTTTACGTTTTTAGAAGACCCAAAAAGAAGTGTATGTGAAATAGAGTTAGTGGTAGTTCAAAAATATGCTTTAATTTTCTATTGTATACAATTTTCCTCTTTTTGAAATACAATTATTTTCCTTCATATTCACATTTATAGCCAGTGAGTTATATCATTGTCAACTTTAACGTGGTTCTGAAACAAATACATCAATTTCTACTTTATGCTTTTTGAAAAGAAACAACACTTCTCATTAAAAACATGTTCTTAATAATTATAGTATATATAAATGTATTTGTTAATACTAAATTCTAAATGTTTTTTGTAAATTATATAGTACATACCTCGAAGAAGAAAAGATATTTTACTTTAAGATTACATTTAAGCATTCCCAGGGACGTTGTCAAGTCCACATGTTAATGTCTGGTATAGATATGTACTCTTGGAGGCACGTCAGGGAAAATGATATAAAAAACAAATACCACGGGAATGCCACCCCTTTGTCGTGTGAAAATGAGCAACATCAAAGTACAATCACGAGCTGAGAGATTGTATTGTGTTTCGTTGTTATTCAGCCAACCAAAGAGTAAACGTCACTACAAAAAGTATTCAAAAGTGCAGGTAAATATGTTAATCTACGTAGTAGTGCAGCGTGATTCCAGTTATGCCTCTCGCAACTGAAGTAGCACATTAGTCATAGATTTTCCAGGCTCGAAAAAGATTTAATTAAACCGGCATTAGCAATAATAGAGGAGGAGCCGAAATCTCTAAAAATGATGTTAAATTTATCAGGGCATATTCTTTACGAAACACACAACAATCAAATATAAACCTTATTATAAATACAGGATGAATGTTACATTGAGTACTATAATACATACTATAACGCGGAGTGATCTCAACTGATACGTAGCTGCTCAGAAAAGGTAACCAAATGAAAAGGTTGAAATGAAAATAGAAACAAAAGCTTGACGTGTGTATTCTTTACAGATAAAGTTAAACTAAAATTTTTGGCAACAAATAATCATTCTTCAACAGTGGTAATGTTTGTTTGTTTTGAATTTCGCGCAAAGCTACACGAGAACTATGTGCGCTAGACGTCCCTAAATTGACAGTGTAATACTAGAAGGAAGGCAGCTACTTAGCACCATCCGCTGCCAACTCTTTTATCAATGAATAGTGAAACTGACAGTAACATTATTACAACCCCACGACTCACTAAAAGGGCGAATATGTTTATTCTGACAGGGATTCAAACCCGTGACCTTCAGATTACTAGTCAAGTGCCTTAACCACCTGAAAATGTATAAAAAATCAATATTCATCTACAGTGGAGGATATGTAAAAATTCATGGTTGCTTCTCAGAGTTTTATGTTGGTGATCTACAAATATTTGACGGTACTTTGACGTTTGGCATATCGTCAGGTACACTTCTCATCAAGCAGGGCATTGCCGCCTAGGAAAACAATAATCACAAATATATAACATATATTTTAAAACAATATATTTACAGCAAAACCTCCGATGAAACACTCACATATACGCCCTTGTGCATAAACATTCCTGAAAACGTATGAGTTGTAAAAACTTAGAAAATCAAAAGGTGATCAAACAGCTTGGCTGAATTATAGAGACTAGTAAAAAGAATGTGAACAATTTTCTACAACTGTACATCATTAAACCATATAAAGAAAATGTGTAACGCTCTGTGTAAGCCGATCAGAAACGTAAGATCATCGAATACCTTAATAGCCTTTTTTTGTATTTTATACATGATGTTTTGTATCGTTAATATATCTTATTTTATAGTTGTTGTTGTTGTTTTTACTTTTACATATTTGAATCAACTATGTGTTTGTTTCCATAATAATTTTCATTACAGTATATTTTAAATAACCGATTTTAAAGTCACGGCATTGTCTCCAAACAGGTGTAAACAAAGTAATAATTCAGATTTAGTATTACCGAGAAACATATGATAGAAGCAGAATTAGTTATCTCAAGTTATTATGATAGAAACGTAATCTTATCACTTTATTCTCTGTACTTATTAATCTGACAGTTAGTTCTTTATAATTTCATTTGAAGTTGTTGCTAATTTTAGAACTTAAAGAATTTAAATTTCCATATTGAATAATCCAGCTTCAACGATTTTATATCTTAATAGTGTAAAACACAGGCTAAAGAGATTTTCTGAATCCAGATAAGATTTTTCTTCTAAACTAATATAACAATGAATAAAAGGGAATTAGGGAACAAAATAGGTTTGATTTCTCATTGTCATTTCTTCAGAAGCTTCTAGATAATGAAGTGTAAATTTCGTCATCATATAGTAAAACCTGTTGAGATTTATAATTGTTGAGCACATGAATACATACATGCATATACACAAGACTGTAAATAATTATAATTATTGAAGCAATTAATAAAATAAGTATAAAATACACGTATTATAGTATAATAACAATGGCATATTGGAGAAAGCACCATCGACGTCCGAAAATGAATAATGTTTTGGGATAAATATAAATGTGGTCTACAATGACATGGAAATATACATCTTCTTTCTTTCTTAAGTAGCACCCAGTTTGGGCAAGGATTCTTCTTTAAGCTAGTCAGTAATTCCGTGTAGTACAGAAGAAGTTCAACTTAAAATCACAGCATTTTATAATAATGATATCACTAAGTCAGCACTGAATTCAAGTGTGAATACTAAACTCTAGGTGGAAATGTTTTCTTTCGATATGTAAAAGTCACAAATAGAGGTTAATTGTACTGAATAGTACATTTAATATGAACAAAATATTTTATTTTTATATAAACTACAAAAGTAAAGAAAATAAGTTTTACAATACACGGATATTTTATAATAACTATAAATAGAATGCTGCATCTTGTTTATATGCTACCTTAAGTTTATTATTGTACGAAAAAGAATTGCTATCCCAAATATTCCTTGTTTGTCTGCACAAGTCAGTCAAGATATTTGGTTTCCCATTTTCCATATAAACCCATTCAGCAGTAATCGTCTGAATACTGTGATTTTATTCAGGTCAAACCATGGTTGTGCTTGTTCCACTGACCTCTATTTTCTCAAATATTGTTTCGTCATATTTGCTGCATGCTTAGATTACCATCTTGCGAAGTAGACTTATTCCTAAATAAACAGCATGATAAATAATAACAATAATTTACTTGCACTTGTTAATAACTAACGTAATAACAATAATGTTTGGATGCGCAACATCACTGGCTTAGATGTTACTACATTTGTAATGCCCGAACGTACATTGTCACAGTTTGTTTGGTTGTTTTTTTTTTACTTTCACCATAATCCCATTTTCATCTACGCCATCGACAAAACTATTGCTGATAGTTGCCAAAAAAATTAAATTTAGATTTGTTTATAAAGAACACACTTTCTACCATTGTTCATCCAACTGTTTGAAGTATATGTTCATTTTAACCTTTTTGATTTGGTTTTAGTTTTTAATTATTGGTTTCTGAGCAACTACACATCCACTGAGTCCGCTTCGTGCTAATGTTTCATTCTTTCTTGAGGGTAAAATTCAGTTATGTACTCATAGCTAGGTTATTTGCAAACTTTCTAACGGATTGACATGTATCACATTAGAAAGAAGCTAGAGAGTTACTTAATATAAGTTTTGAAGAGTTTGAGCTTTCTTCTTCAACAACTCCTATTACCAACAACATTAGTCTTTACATGATAGTGTTTTCTAGAATTTCATTTTTATTTTAAATTATGAATGACATATTCTTACTTCTACTGGATAAGAACATTTGATATATGTGTGTAATACGATTTTTATATCCTAATACATTATTTCTACTATTACAAAATAATAGATGTGTTAAATAAATAAAACGTACCAAGATAGTTTCTACTCTGACGAAGTTCAGTGATACTAATGTTACACGCACCACGTGGAATCCTGGCGATGAGATTGTAACCTCTTGGTAAACGAGGTCTAGTAAACAAACCAGAGACAACATCACATGTGTTGTTCTTTCCACTGCACATTCCACATTGTTTTTCAGAACTGTCTATTTCACTCTGTACTATCTAGAAAAAAAAAGTCTATGCGCAAAAACAATTCAAAATAATAGTAGTATAACGTCAAATGTAAAATTCCATACAGTTTAACCATAATACACAATGATTTCATCTAGTATAATAATTCTTGTGTGTACTAAAGGTCGCTTGTTGACACAGAATTAAGACGTGTAAGGTTATTGATAAATATATGTATCTAGCAATGCACTACACATAAGAATAATTACAAAATAATTGAAACAGAAAATCACCAACTGCAGTTGTTTTAATTAGAAAAACCCTATGTTATGTCCCTGAAAAATATTTTATACATATACATTATACTACGTGAACGTTGTCTTAAATGTTTCTATGGATACACAAAAATGTATAATTCTCTCTTTTGAATTACCACTTTGATGTACAGTATCCAATGTATCCATTGACGTCAGCTAACAGCCGGGGATGCTTTTCCAATTAATTAAACCTATTGCTTTTAAGTTCTTCTCAGGAATTATAATATTAAGATATTCTTTATGTTAAACAGAGAAAAACTCAGAAATAAGGTCGAAAAACCATTAAGACAACATAAATGACATCGATATATTTATGTACAAATACAGAATTTGTATTAAATTATTAAACGTATTTAGAATTTCGGCTATTATAGCACTAGAACTATAGCACTATGCAATTTGGAGTTATTTTGGCTCGAATTAATTTTTGATCTTATTCTATTTGGCACTGTTTTCACTAATAATATATGGTCGGTATTATATTAACTGTTCAACTGTGATATATTTTAAGATTTTCAAAAACCATAGAATAACCTCTAAGTATTTTCAATCTATACATTGTTTCACACAATTGATTTTGATTCTATTTCATAAAACGAGTAAATAAATATCAGCAGGTTTATTACCCATGACTGCTTTAACTATGCAGACGCTGCAGGAAACAGATGCACATAAAATTTCATTTATATGTGTTATTGTTTAATTATGTTTTATTCCTGTTGTAATCCCGATGAATTAGTTAAGTTGCAGGTGTCACTATCATGCATTTAGAGTCAAAAGTAATAGCAAAAATATAAAGGTTTGTAGTTCTTTATTTTTAACTTGCACTTGTAGTTATAGTTGCTTTAGCTAAAGATGTTGATTTTCACAATAGAAAATTTTTATTATCTAGCTGTAGATATCATTAAGAATTATTTTTTATAATTTACTAGGTTTTTGATCATTTGAAGGTTTTTGCTCTCATTTAGTCTTATTAAACTCAAAGTCAAATTATGTACATCTGTAAATTGTATAATTATAACTAATATGTGTACTAGATATTATCAAGTATATAACATATATACAATATCTTTAGTTATTCATCTATAGTACAAATATACTATACAAAGTATAATAAATACGACATAAAGAGCCTTTATGTTTGTTTTGTAACATAAATAACATCAATGACAATTTGGCATTGTTAAAAGTTTTCTGTTAATTTCTACTAAATATGAACAGAAAACAGAAATCATATACAATTTGCTTAACTGCAAATAAACAAGCAGTTATTTTTCTTACTAGTTCACGGTGAAACAAAAACGATTCATTGTGTGTTTGGATCTCACAAATACATGTGAAATATAGCGGTGAAGTCCTAAAATATTATATTCTGGATAAAACACATTTTATGGTTTGGCTATAACCAGCCGAAATTTTTCTTCTTCCTTGAAGTACATAAACAGTTTCATTCCATTTAATTGTTAACTTACATTGATTCAAATATAATACACCACTTAAAGAAATGATATAGTGTTTTACTACAGTTATTTTTAATAAAGTTTTAATTTCTTTATAATTATTGTTCATAATACAGTAACTGTTATGAAAAAAAGTTTTCCAATCTGAGTAGCATAAGTCAAACTATATAAATTATACAGCTATTTAGAAATTGATTTTCTATATTATCTAAAAGAACGGTATACAACAGTTGCACAAAATCTTGATTTTATATAACGTTTTTTCTTATTTTTAAAATATATATTTAAGGAAGTAAAATCACAATGGAACTTCAGGGAACATTTTACTCATGTGTCATTGTATTACTCCACAAACTGTTAAAATTCACACAACTAAAATTATTTGGCCCAAATGTAACTCGGTTATGTACTTTATAATATTTCGACAACACTGACAGAACGTTGTTTATTTCGTAAATATTCTTAGTGGTATATATTCTCGTGCTAAAAGGTAAAACGTATTTATACATCAAAAGAGAATGTCACGGTGCCATAAACTACAATTTCACAAATAATAAGCAAAACTTACTTAACGTTAACAAAATATAGTTGTAGAAAATTCTTATAAACACAATCTTACTAACAAATATGTGGGCGGTGTGGATCTTAATGTATTTTCCCTTCTTAGTCTATATAATGTGGTTTAATACGAGAAACTTATCAATAGGTTTACAATTTTTTATTAAAAATATGACTATAGATATAAACATAAGTTTTAATGAAAAGTTGTTAAAAACTAAGCTGAGCGCCAAGTTGTAACTATTTCCACTAACCCGTAAAGAACACTTTGTTGTTTTGTGTCTTCACAAAACTGTTTCTTTGTTTGTTTATAATTTCGCGCAAAGCTACAGGAGGGACATCTGTATTAGCCGTCCCTAATTTAGAAGTGTAAGACTAATCATTACCACCTCCGCCAACTTTGGAGCTACTTTTTTACCAATGAATAATGGGATTGACCGTCACATATATTTCCCCAAGGCTGAAAGGGCGAGCATGTTTGATGCGATTGGTATTCCAACCCACCACCTACAGATTACGAGTCGAGCGTTCTAACCACCTAGTCATGCCGGGCCCTTCACGAAACTTCCAATTGTTTGTTAAAATATATTCGTAAGCCATCCCTCTCTCACACGTTCTCTCTTACAAAAGGATGAAAGACTGGTATTGCATTGAAGCTATTCCACTTGCAAACGTTATCTGTTAAACTCTGCTTTGTCAATTAAAGTTTATATTTTTGAGCAATATACAATTCAAGTGAACTTTAGCAATAAACTGTTTTTGTAAGAGTGATAAATCCTAGAAAGCTTGCGAGTAAAATGCAATATTATACCCAATTATCAAGTATAACCGAATTTTATTAAACGTTTCTTATTGAGTACTCTTTAAAAAGTAGTGATGACAAATGAAGCTAGTTATTGCCTGGGGAAGTAAACTTTGGACATTAATACGGTATTTAAAAATTACAATAAAACAATCGAATCTACTAAATAGATATCTCTCTTGATCCCAAATAAAAGGATAAGAAAAACATTTAAAAATGTGCCAAATGTCTTCAACTAGGGTAGGCTTTAAAATTCTACCAACTTTACAAGACAAAACTTTTTCTTATTGTTTTCACTTTGATCTAGAGGTTTGATATTTAAAATTCTGTTTGACCTTTAAATCTTCTCAGAATTCTTAGGTCATTAAACTGGATATAATTGTATACATACTATAACCTTCACAATTGAGGCATTCAAAACTTAATCTTCATAACTTGAAATCCTGACTCGGACTAAAACCATTAATAAAGAGCTCTTGCAGTCAAATTAAAATATTTGATTATTTTTGGCCTACACTATGATCGTAAATAAAATGCATCAAAAATGTAAACCAGTTTCACGATGATGCGGCAAGGAATAATGCAAATGCATACAAGTAAATTTTAGTATTCTAAAATTTGCTCAAAATCCTGTTCGTTATACTCTTATTTTTAAACAATTTCTTTGGCATCATGGTTTAGTGATATTCACAAAATTCAAGCTTAAGTAACAAAACCTGTGCTAGCCTTAGTTGCAATTAAAGAAAAATATTTGTCTCAACGATGATTTATTGTTTCAATATACTAGGCTTTTCCACTGGCCTATTAGTTTTATTCAAGACCATATATTTTACTTAAAATAGCCGTGCTCTAAATTATACTAAGACAAAAGAGTGGCATGCTTCTTTTAGTTAAAGCATTGATGATGAATACGATTTTAACATGCAACCATTGGGATTCGAGAGCTAAATTTTGCCATCATTTCTAGTAAGGCCATTGCAGCATACAACATTGTATTTCATCATTAAACCAATGTGACACACGTACTCCCGATAAACAGATCACTCTTTTAGTCACCGAGAAAAGAAACTCCTAATACGTCTTTTTCTTACATTTTCTGACAGATTGTAATAGCTTAGATATTTTAATTCCTACACTAATTTTAATCAAATTTACTGTATAATTGAAAATCAAAAATTGCATTGAAGTGTAACTATAAACATTATGTTTTGAAAACAAGTAGTTACGTCAAGTTTACTTAACATGAAGCACGGGCGCTAAGAAGTTGTATCACGTTCAACGATAGTACAAGATTAACTCATTTCAACAGAGCAGTAAATTTTTATCTCAAGATTGCTGGTATGGTAATCACGAAGAGCAGTAACGGTAAATTGATAAATTTTATTGAGTGTTTTACGACATTAGAATCAAATTATTTAGATAACGCCGAATTATTTTTACACAATCTTGATATTTTTCTAACATTAACTTATCTTCTTATTGATGCTAAAATACAAAGAATATTTAAATTATTCAAAAATGCGCAGTATTATAAAACAACTGCCAGAGAGTCATTTTTATCTATTAACACTGCATCACCAATTAACATTATTTAGCACATTTAGTGGGATTTCCAAAAATAATAGTATTGTAACATTATTTTCCTGTTAGAATAATTTGTTTGACTTGTTTTGGCATTAAGCACAAAGCTACACAATGGGATGCCTGTATTGAAACGCGGTTTTTAGCGGTATAAGTCCTCCGACATTCCCCTGTGTCACTGGGGTTGGTAAACGAAAATGGCACGCATGTCAGGTGTTAAAAATCATAAATATGCTACTTATTTCACTGGTCAATATTACAGAATGTATAACATAAAAATAATATAATTTCTCAGATATCTTACTGTATATATATATATTTTTTACACTCCGTAGTAAAGAATTTTGAATGAGTAGAAAAAATCAGAACAAACACAAATACAATGTAAATTAACACATAATACAATCCTCGAAATTGGAAGTGTTATGAATAAGCACAAGAAGATCTATTTTTAACCAACGTGGCGGATAAATTTCAAAAATATGAGTTTTTCAAGTAGACTTAACTCTCTTGAAGTGAAAATGGGAAGCATTTTCCAATGTTTCAGTATTCAAGTTATTTGACACAACAATAGAACATGTGTCGAGTTACTGCGACGAAAAACTCCTAACGCTTATGACATAATTTGTTTAATATTTATAAAACTAATATCTATATAAAAAGGCAGTTTACATGTTCTACATTGTTTTTCAGCAGAACTGAACTATAGCTAAAAACTTTTGAACATTGATAATGTGAATAACTTTTATACTCAAAACTTAGCAAACTCTTGTGACGTTAACAATAAAAGTAATGATGTTAAAACAGTTTTTGCAAACAAATACATCGTTCTTGGGTATTTGTGAAAGAGTATTGTAGCAATACTAGCTATATAATAAGTTCAATAAACCTTAATAATTTAATAAAGTTTAATCAACAGCAAGTTATTAGTTTAATACATATTTCTTTGTTTTAATTTTTTTCCTTCAGGTGCAAAGGTCATTAGAATACTTTAATTTACAAAATGCGAGCTGATTTATAGAAAAGCGAGATTGAACTCGAATAACAGTCATATAGTTGTCAATTAACAAGTTCAATTACTAAACTGCTAAATATTTTGATTCAAATTTCGTAATTAATTTTTAAAACTTATACGAACTTATAAGTGCAGTATTTGGCAAATGATTTTAATAACCCTGTTACACATAATGCATAAAGATATCATGTTAAAAACTGGGTCCTCCTTTTAGGAAAATTAGATCTCCACCATAATGAATAACAAATTGACACAATACTTAATTCAATGAAACATCAGGCAACAGTAAATAAATGAATGGCCTTTCACTTCTCGTCTTGTGCATCTTAAAAATACTGTACATAAACTAATGAAATCAACCTAATTCTTACGATGTATGAGTGGGTGATAAGATGGCAGTGAGATCTTATTTCTTACAGGCCAGCCATATCAAGTTACAAACAAATAAAAACTTAAATCAATGGTATTAAGGATGTAGGCAGACAGACACTACTTCGTAATAGTTACAATGCATGTACAACGTTACAACTCAAACAAGTTGCCAGGAAATACTGTACAAATAGTTTGTCCTTTAAAAGGAGAATAAAGATTATAGTTTCAAAGTATTAGGTCAAAGTTGTATGTATTAAGACCAAATTGTGGTAAAATATTGTTGCACACCATTCGTTTTGAAAATGTATAACATATGACGATGCTTTAATGGGACTCTCAAATTGTCGATTCTTTTTTCTTACCTTTCATTAGTGGCAGTGTTCAAATGAATCCCATACATTTATGCGTGAGGAATCATATTATCTATAGTCCTAAATACTTTGAAAGCTTTAAAAATTGATTTACATATTAAAAAAAGAGTTGTGCGAAAATAAAAATCATATCAGTAATTTTAAAAGCAATATTAAAACCATCACAGCTACCTCATAATATCATACGATAACGCATTTTTACACATAATTTTGACACTATTTGTGTCCGGTTCTCAACGATAGAGCTTACAACAACAACATTTTCAATTATAATGAGCATTGGTGTCGGACTGCACTTGGTATGCATCGTTATTTGTTTGTGTTTTTTTTATGTATAATCTATTTTCGTAGTATTTATGAAAAAGAGAACTTTATGTGATCTTCCTCTACTACGATCGGTTCATAATTATTGGAGATTTTTACATTACGTATATAGACTGAGAAATGTTAAAGTAAAGCCTTGAGGCAATGTTCAATGTTTTTTTTTTTCACCAAATGGTCAAAGAACCTACTTGCCAATGTCAAATCAATATGCTATGATATGTGTAATATGGCTGTGTATAGAGTGGTTATCATAAGAGAAAAGGTTTTGATAAACAAAAAACTAGAGATGGTCTATTTGAGGAAATGTTTACTTCACCAAATGGTCAAAGAACCTACCAGAAACAATACTATTTTACATTTATTATAACTTCTAATACAGAAATAGTTATGAGGGTGAAATTTGGAGAACATCTAGGTGTGCGTGATCATCACTGAATTAGGTTCGTTGTTTTGATACATTTGGAGAACAGAAATATTGTTGTTGTGGTGAAAAATTGCTGAGTCTACCGAAACAAGTTTTAAAGAGATACGACAACAATCATATGTTGTTAATTACGCAGCTAAGTTATTTGGAGACATTTTGAAAAGTTTTAAAGATAAATTTTTAAATTTTCAAAATAAACATACTTTCTTTTGAAAGGAATGAGTGATGTCAAGTAAAAACTGGTTAGCACACAAAATGCATAAGAGATAAAATTGAAGAAAAGAATCTCAAATACAGAAATTTAAATTTACTAATACAACAGCAGACTTAGAAGCTTATAGAAGATCCAGAAAGTTAGTCAACCAAGAAGTTAAAATATCAAAAAGGATGTTTGAAAAATTTTTGGTTGAAAATTTAAAAATGAACAGTAATGATTTTTTTAAAATATGTCAAGGATAAATCAGAATGAAGTAAAAACTTAATTAGATTATAAAAAAAAGACCTATTTGATTATTATGAGATGGTTGGATTATTAAATTCTGCTTTTTGCTCAGGTTTCATTCACAAACGTTTAAGCAGTTTTCTTCATCTTGAATATTTGATAGATAAGAACAATATCGAGAAGAATAATGACATTAATTCTGAGCTTATTAACAAAAAATGAAAACCCTAAAGAATGGTAAGGTTCATGGGCCAGATGCTACTTTCTTAATAGTTTTGAAGTAAGTAAGGATTAGATATATGAACCACTTGCTACTACTTTTGTAAGTCCTTGAATAGTGGGCAAATAACAGAAGATTGGAAGTCAGCTAATTTTATTTCTCTTTTAAAGAGAGATGATAGAAAGCATCCTAGTAGTTATGGGTCTATTATTTTTTTATATCAGTTGTAGGAAAAGCTTGGGAAATTGTGTTAAAAAGATGCTTTTCCACAATATTTTAAAAAGTTTAGAATTTTATTAGATAGCCAACATGGTTTCACTAAGAGAAAATCTAGCCTTATAAGTGTTTTAACATTATTTGAAAAGGTTACTGCTTATATAAAGGTGTAGATATGGTATATCTATAGTTTAAGAACGTGTTTGGCAAGATCCTTCATAAAAGGCTTGTAGAAAGTATGTATAGGTGGAGGATACGAGTTAGCTAATTGGAAATAAGAGTGGCTGGATGAAAGAAAGCAAAGGACTGTTACAAATAGAGTTTAGTCAAACTGCAATAACGTCATAAGTGGGGTATATCAGGGTTCAGTCTTAAAATATTTGCTTTTTTATTTACTTTAATGACATAGGTAAAGAAATGGTTAATATATTACTTAATTTCACTAATAAATTAAGGTTTTGAGTGTTTCTGGTGGTGGTGTTCCTGTGCTGCTAATTTATAAAATGATTTAGATCATTTATTGAATTTAGTAAATAAATGGAAATGAGCTTAATAATAATAAATAAAAGTAGGAGGGTTATCATAATTTTATTATTAGTATTATTTGGATGGAAGTAATCTTAACAGTGTTATGAAACAAAGGTACCATATGTAGCGTTTGATCAGTTTTTTAAGCCATCCAAGTTGTTGCTAGAGAAAGGGCAACTAAGATGTTTAGGTTGCATCTACAAACACATTCGATAAAGAGGTTAGAATTTCCTTACATAGGGTACTGTTTAGGTCACACTTTTGAGTATTGTGCTCCTTGCCTAGGACCTTGAAATTTTGGAAATGTTTCAGAATATGGGTATTATTATGATACTTGGTATAGAGTGGTTGTCACACAAGAAAAGGTTTTGACAAACAATAATAGAGATGATCTATTTGATGTGTTTAAGGTTCTCTACAGAGTATTCATGATGAAACATGATGAATGAACGGTAACTGCCTGTTGTAGAAACACAAATTTTGAAGACGATATTTCGAGAGTCTTCTGTCTTTCATCGTCAAATGTTTGAGATTCTTAAGAGAAATGACAGTGTTGATGTTTCATCATTTTTATACTTAATGGTAAGAATAAAGACACGAGCATAAATTTTAGCTCAGTAGGAGTCTGTTTAAACTAAAATAGTTTTATTTTTTAACAGGGTGATTTTGGAACAGGTTGCCTTCGAATGTTGTGGAGTTTGCGAAAAAGTTTGCTTATTAAATGAACGAAAAGAACTAGCTTTAAAGGTTCTTTTAGTTTCATTATTTAGTTTAGTTTAAAGGATGAGACGACTTAGATAGAATAACGTATCCCTTGTCATTCCTAGACATTGCGTTATGCTATATGTGATTTTAAAATGAATTTAAAAACAAAAATATTAAACAGCAATTTCGTTTGTTACGGTTTATTTTGTTTATAAGCACTACAGGGCACTATCTCATGAAACAGTATTGCAGTGTATCAGAACAAAGATACTTTAATTTTATTTAAAAAGAGTTTTTCTCTCTTTGCTTGTCCATTTCAGTATCTCCTCCGTTAGATTCTACTCTGTGAATGAACTGGATGCAAATAATTGAATATTAATATGTTTGTTTGTATTTGACACTCTACCTCAACAGTGGGTCAATGATCAGTTGTTATACTAAAAATGAGATTTAATAGCTTTAACAAGAAAAGCACAAAGAGCTCATTGTGTAACTTTAGCTTAAACACCAGCAGACAATTTCGTTGGAACTGGAGTTTATTTGTAAAATTTGCAAATTGTCTTTATGCGGTTGGCTGTTATTTTGCTCTTGAAAATCACTCCAGTTCATTTATTTTTGATAAGTACCTTTTCCACCACTTTCGTCAGAATTTATATAATTAGTTTTGTGTTCATCTCGTCTTTTATCGCAAGCATTTTCATCAACACAAATAATATTATAAGCTTTCACTTCTTGATGCCTCGCTTTTAAATTATTATAGTTTTCACAGTCGTCAAGAACATTTTCAGCTGTAATACAGTCTGTCTCCTCTGCGGTGGATTAGCGGTAAGATTCTGGCCTATTATTCAAAAACAACATATTGTGCAGGTATGAGCTTAACAATGAACAAAACTGAAAGTTACCATATTTTTTGCTATGAACTTTGATTCATTCCCTGCAAACGTATTAGTAAATATACTCAGAATAAAGCCAAAACTACTAACCACTCTTACCTTTGAAAGCTAGTGATTAGAATGATAGAATAATGAAAACTGAAACAGTATGATGCAACAAGCTATTGCACGGGTTTAAATATATTACAATGCCTTACGTGTTGTAAAGCACAAAGTTATTCATGGGCTAGTTATGCTATGCTTATAATGGGTATAACCCGGATTTTAGCGATATGTCTTAAGGCTTACCGCTGAATCACTGGGCTCGAAATTATTAGACCCCACTCAACTCATTCAACAGCTGAACAAAGCATATAGTTTATCTATTATGAAACTTTAATAAGTGTTGACAATTAAATGTGAAAGTATTTGGTGAGAAACTGATAAAGTATAGAAGCATATCATCAAATTCATTACTTTTAGACTAAATCTACTTCTTTTAAAAGTTTATGTTTTCATTATCTTTTGTTATTGTCTGTAATTAAACACAAAACTACGCAATAGGATATCTATGCTCTGTCCACCACTGGTATCAAGACACGGTTTCTAGTATTCTCAGTTCCCAGAAATACGGTTGTGCCATTGGGAAGGAGACCGCTTAGGAACGTGTTGATACTCAAATTTTTTATCCACTTACACATCTTCACGTTCAAAAATGCTCATGACTATTATTCTGTAGTATAAAATATCGTCAGTTTCTAACGAAACATATTCTTTAAAGTACAAGACGCGATTTAAGTATTAAATATTTTACTATACGGATGTTTTTAAGTCGAAGAGGCTTAACACAAATGTATTTGAAATGATACCTTACTATTTTTTTATCGATTTAAGTTTGACGTTAACTAATTTGAGCCGCCATGACGTCGGGAAGAAATGTATTTAATTTTGAACTATTGACATCCAATTTTGACATAACCACGCTATAATCAACTGATAAATCAAAAATTAAAATGTCCACTAAAATAAAGAGTATTTTTACAAAAAAAACTTGACCACTTAATCCTCTTAAGCTACACAATTTTTTTAGTCTTCTTCTACAGTTCATTAGTCATCGTTAGAAGTACCATTTTTGTTTGGCAATGTAAATGTAGCTAATTTTGTTCAATATTTACTAAAACCTATTATTTTAGAGGTTTCTTCTGATCTTGCTTTGATAAAATTAAAGTGAACCTAAAACTGATAATCTCATCAGTTTGTACAATGCCTAACTTCTTTGGTTTTAAATATCACAATAAACTTTCCTCATTTTTTGATTACCATTTTGAAACGTCCAACAATATATTCTTGTTTACATGAATTGTTGTTTTTTATCATCATATACTTAATAAGAACTTTAGTGTATTTTCACGTGCTCAAAATTAGAGCATGAGATAAAAAAAATATCTGAGAGATTCGCCGGATTTTAATACCACCCGGTAAGGTCAATGACTTGGAAACAGAAATATATAATTTCTGCCCTCTCACAAGCTCACTTTGCAGTAAACTAACAGGAAAACCAAAGTGTTTCATTCATCAATGAAATAATATTGTTGAAAAATATTTTAAAACATGTTTTAAGTGTAGCTGATAACTGAGGTAGAACTTTTCAAATTTTTAGCACTATATATCTTTATCAGGAAGATAAAGTGTAGGAAGATAAAAAAAACAATTAAATATTGAAAATTGGAAACAACTGTGAAAGAAAACTAGGTAGTATGAAGTCTTGGAAAGCGTACAATTACAAGATCAAGAAGAAATAGATATAACTATTGTTGCAATCAAATAGAGGTTATCTTTTGCATTCGACACTTTTCATCACCTTCCCGTGTCTTATGCACAATTCTTCTTCGTTTACATGGTGAAATACTGCACTAGCACCTGGAAATAATGTAGTCTTCAAACTATCGCATGAAATATCTTAGAGACACTCCAAGCTACGAAATCGAAAACTTTGTCAAACAAATGACAAAATTAAAATAAATTGAATGTCAATTTATTAACATTCATTTATTAAAAATGAACTGAAAACGGAGAATCAAAGATTAACTAACAATAAATTGAGGACTTTTGACCAAAATTAGAAATGAAATATACTGAGGAAAATTAAAACCTAGCTACCTTTGCATTCCACTAGTTTTAAATTGTCAAAAGGAAAAAAACACAACATTGTTATGAAAACCTGTCCAAGTCAATAGAAAATGATAATTTCGAAAACAGAAACAGGAAATAAAAAGGTAGAAGATGCTGCACAGCAATTATTATAAACAAACCATTGTATTAGTAAATATTATCTACGCTTCAAAAAAAGAAACGCAAAAGGGATTTTTTTTATTTTAAAGATAAATATATGTAATAACGTCACGAGCTCAGAGTATGTTATGTTACACGTGTTAAGGCACTGATTGTCAGACCAAAATGACAATAAAAGTTGTGCACTTTGAAAACGGAGGAAAACATCGGATTTTTCGCCCAAAACGCATTCGTGTCCAGTAAATTTGTTTGAGAGATCTGCAAGTGCAACATGTGCAAAATCCCTATAAAAGTGACGGGTTCTCGGTTTCCATAGCTCAGTGTTAAGCCACTAACATGCAATACAGTTAAACCAAAACTGACTGAAGCACAACGCAACAACGCCATTGGAAGCTGACGAATCTCGATCAGATGTTGTCAGAGCTGTGAATGTCCACCCAAGCACCATCACAAGGCTATGGAATCGTCACCAACAACATGGATCAACTCGTGACCGTCCACGATCTGGCAGATCTCGTGTGACCACGCCCGAACAAGATCGCTACATTCGGCTACGTGAACTTTGGAATAGGACCACCATTGCGACGTCTACTCCCTCAACCATACCAGGGCTGCGTAGGAATTCCGATCAGACTGTACGCAACCGTCTACAAGATTTTTAGGCCCCATGTGCTGCCCATCATGGTGAACGTCAAAGACGTTTTCAACATGACAACGCCCGTCTTCACACAGCCCGACTCGCCACTGTCTTCTTGAGACACCACAACATCAACGTTCTTCCCTTGCCTTCCAGATTACCAGATTTAAGTTTGTTTGTTTGTTTTGGAATTTCGCACAAAGCTACTCGAGGGTTATCTGTGCTAGCCGTCCCTAATTTATCAGTGTAAGACTAGAGGGAAGGCAGCTAGTCATCACCACCCACCGCCAACTCTTGGGCTTCTATTTTACCAACGAATAGTAGAATTGACAGTACATTATAACGCTCCCACGACTGAAAGGGCGAGCATGTTTGGCGTGACCGGGATGCGAACCCGCGACCCTCAGTTTACGAGTCGCACGCCTTAACACGCTTGCCCATGCCGAGCCCACCAGATTTAAACCCATTGAACATCTTTGAGACAAGTTGGACCGACGTCTGCGACAGCGACAACCTCAACCGCAGACTCTACCTCAGCTTGCAGCAGCTTTCCAAGTTGAGTGGACAGCCATTCCACAGGATGTAATTCGTCATCTCATCACTTCCATGGGCAGGAGATGCCAAGCAGTTACTGATGCTAACGAGGGGCATACTCGTTATTGACGTTGAATGACGTTAAACTTCAACTAGTTGGTATGTACTTCGCCTTTGCAGACTTTAGATGTTCAGCAATAAATGTGCAAAGTTTCACACATGTCATACAGAACTACCCGCAATAAAATTGTTAACAATTTGTCTCAAATTTTGCCTTTTGCGTTTCTTTTTTTGAAGAGTATATATTAAAAAAGACAGATAGCAAAAACATGTTTGAAAGCAAAATTTCAGATAATAGATAACTCTGGAACTAAAAACTACCGAAATCAACGTAAAATATATCATTTGTAGTTCATGTAGAAGAGGGTTTATCATTAAGGCTTCAAAAGAAAACTAAATATTTAAACATAGTTGTAGTTGAGTTGTAAACTAAGACTGAGTTTACTAATAAAAGTGTCAGAAAAATTAAACCAATCATGACCCTGATCCAAGATAAAATGCAAAATAAAGGATACGATTTTCTTAAATTAATTAAGACCTTAATCTTGACACATTATATTCCAGGACAACTTTTACTTTGGTTTCGTTAATATGGTTTATTGTTATAATAAAAGATTCACTTCATGAAATACTGCACTTATCCAAATCATTGTAAGTGATACCAAGCTATGAATTCGAAACCTTTATCAAATGAACAACAAAAGTAGGAGAAAACAGATGTCACGGAATAACTCAAAGTCTTTAGCAAAATAGAATACTTTAGAAAAAGTTTTAGATATAAGAATTCCCTTTTGAGAAATTGAGGTAGTTTGGTTTGAGCCAAAGAAGAGCAAAATAATTTATTTTTGTAATAATAAACTCTTTGCAGAGTGTGGATCTATAGATTATGCACGCAATCATACCCATTCAATATAATTTATAGCTTAACATTGTTGAAACACGTATTGTATTATTTCATTATAACAAAAAAATGCAACGTAATATTTAGGAGATAAAAGCTGTAATGCAAATATATCAATAATCATTTTACATATTCTCTAAGAAATGAACAGCTAATATGGCAGTCAAACTTACTTAAATATACAAAGAATCAATATATTGTACAAATGCTAAAATAAAAGAAAAAAATTAATGAAAAGAGTTATATCATATAGTTTCAAAACATCATAGGTTAAATCAAATTTCATGCAAGAGTGATTAAAATAACGTTTGGAGCAGATGTTTCACACTACAAAGACTTAATTTTGACTTCAAACCAAACTACTGCTACAAATAAATATCTTTCAATCACTACTAGAATACAAATTCCAAATCGGATCTACAGCGACCAAATCTATAACGCAAATGCTATTTGTACGAAAGGATGGTGTTAAATTTCCATGTTAGCGAAGTAATGACAATTTTCAGGTCTAATAAAAATTAATTAAACTCGTGGTTTCTATATATAGATATATATTGAATTTCTCCGTGCTCGGTTTTGATGAGGAATTTTAATATTACTGAAATAAAATCGTGATTCGCTATATCTATTTATATACAAAGAGTATTCTCTAGGTTCGACCCACATGAGAAATTTTAACATTTAACTCTATCTCTCAGACAGAGTGACTTGTGACAGACAAAAAGTAAAGAATGCATGTCATACCGGTTTACAGAAAACCCATTTTATTGTAGCAAGGTGCTAATGCATTCCATCAATTACAGTACTGCATTGTAGATTTGAGATATAATAGTTCGCATTCCGTTTCAACCAAATTAACAATAATGTTCCACACTTTGAGGACGTAAATGGGGCAAACCTTATTATTCTGTCTAAAAAAAATGGCCAAAATTTGTCCGTAGCTTTGCCTCTGGCAGAGTGGTATGTCTGCAGACTTACAACACTAATACCGAGTTTCAATACTTGTGGAGAGCAGAACACAAATAGTTTATCGTGCAGCTTCAATTTTACTTCAATATTAGGGAAGCGTAACATAGCTTTGCACAAATTTTATTAGACAAAATACAACAGTAAAGAATAATGTTATAAAAATCATTAAAATATGATAACAGGGCTACTATGTACAACCCCCTATTAATATCCTGACGGTACTTCAGGTGCATCCGTCCTCCGTTGGGGACGTAAGTCTACTGGTTTACAACGCTAATATCAGGGATTCGATTCCCTTCGGTAGACACAGCAGACAGCCGGATGTGGCTTTGCTATGAGAAATAACACACATTGTGTGTATGCGGTAGAAGAACTTTATTGCGAACCACCTGAAAAAATAGTTTTAACACATCAATAGGATGCCACTGATATACAGAGTTGTTAGTTTGGATACGTTTATGAGAGTGCCTTATTATTAATTGGAAACCTTCATAAAGTTACATTATTGTTTATTAATACTTCATTCGCGCAACTTGTTTTCAGAATGCTTGAAAAATGGTATCTATAAAAGTTGGTTTCGGGCTTCTCCTTAGTACCAAATTGCAGTTTCACAGTAAACCAGTAAAAACAACGAAGTACTTCAAATGTAAATATATATGCTCAAAGTTCATCTTTAGGAAAATTCGATATTTCCTTACGTCATTTTACCCAATAGATATTAATTTCACAATAAGTTCGTATTTGTCTATATAACTAGATATAGAGCAACTGAGAAACGTATAGCTCTCACTAAGGAGTAAAAGACTAGTGTAATATACTTGAAAATGCTTTAAATATAATAAAAACAAGATAAAAAGGTAAATAATATAAAAATATGGATTAAGAGTAATTTGTTATTTAGCTATAAAAGTAGGGTAAGAATATTTAAAGTATACATATATATATATATATATAAAGAGGGAGAAAGAAAGTTTGTTTGGTTTTGGAATTTCGCACAAAGCTACTCAAGAGCTATCTAATTTAGCAGTGTAAGACTAGAGAGAAGGCAGCTAGTCATTACCACCCACCGCCAATTCTTAGGCTATTCTTTTACCAATGAATAGTGGGATTGACCGTCATATTATAACGCCCCCATGTTTGGCGCGACGGGGATGTGAACCTGCGACCCTCAGATTACGAGTCGCACGCCTTAACACGCTTGGCCATGCCGGGCCCTAAAGAGAGAGAAAGGGATAAGGACGAGAAAGAAAATTACCCGAGTTTACTTGAAACAAAATTATCTTTGAGTGAGCTAAGTATCAAAAAAAGTTGTTAATGATTCATAAAACATGTTTAGTAATTTATGAAACATTCAAACACATGAAAGTTAGTTTCCAAAAATATGTGCAATGCTACAGGTATCTATATCATCGTTATGCATGTTGGACTGATGGAAAGGGTTACATTCATCGTGCAGCTTGTGTTTTTGAGGTTGTTTTTTTAAGAAAAATAGTTATAAAGGTCTCGTCAATTTCAAGATAGCGATAAGTTTAATACTATTTAATGAATGGGGAGAGTAAATAAAATGTGACTTCGGACTGTGATAAAGAAAATATAATCTGTATTCATGTTTGTGTTATAGAATATCAAGCTTATTTCATATAAATCATTCAAAATATATTAAAATGAAAAACACCCTGTTTGTGTCCATTTGTTATATTTGGGCATAGGATGTAATAATGATTATTAATCACTCTATTTTCTATTTGCTTATTGAGGATTATTTAATTTAATCCCGACCTTAGTCACTTACTAATCCTTCTTATTCAGATAGAAGTTTGAAGAATGATTTAACATGGTATATTTATAAACGTTTTTAGAGAAAGCTTGACAATTATGAAATGAGTTTCGTTTCTCTTAAGTGCACTTCAATAAATAATAAAATAGTAAATACACATGTGTGTCTAGAAAGGTGTGTCTCACAGATACTCCTTTCAAAGCAATCGAATTAGGTCAGCGTACGCTTTTCCCTTGAAGCACTCCTCTTTGGTCAACACCACTTAGTATTGAAACAACAACAAAGATGCAGTAGGCTGGCGCCAGTGACATCATCTCATTGTTTGAATATATTCCACCTGCTTTGTTCGTTTTTGTTTTTTTTCAAATACGTAAGTGTCAAACATGCCTAAATATTATATAAATCACGAGAAATTTGTCGGTATACAGCAAATTATTCTCGTCTAGTCCAGCAGCTAACTGAACATATTCACCAAGAACGCCATTATCTAGCAAAAACAGTTACTTAACATGCCATGCGAGTGGGAAACCTAAGACTGGGCTCATTACTGTGTGTAATTTACGATAAGGAGGTCGAAACAAAACACTGGTTGCAGGGACATAAGAAACAGGACCCGTTTCTAGAGCTGGTTATAGCCATCATATATTATTCCACCAGAATTTGCCCCGCTATCACATGAAACAGAGTCGGGTGAGAGTAAAGATATAAAGTAAACGCCATCGTTTGTTGCACGCTGGCTTTATTACTATTTTTATGCGTTAAAAACTTGAAGCCATTGTAACGGTTTCAAATGAAAAGTCATTACTGCGTGTTACTTACCGTCCTTTACGCTCCAAATACAAATATATAGCTGTCAGAATTTCCTGTCCAGCTACTTATTTATAAAAAACAAAACAGTATTCATTGTAATCAGACTTGCAAATAGGACTTTGGTTTCAATTATTGAGATTCGCTATGAAGAAAAATAGTTTACGTTTCTTTTAAAACCAGTATTATAAAACAAAACAAGCTCCCAAACACTGTGAGATATAAAAGATGACGAACCACGAACAGTAAATTAGACTATACTTGCGATGAAATACCTCGTTTCTTGAAAGTTAAAATTGTTTATATCATTTGGAAAACGTATAACAAAAAGGTTCACAACAATATGTGTCTATCATGAAAGATTTTAGTTCGTTTGCTGTTGCCTGTAAAGTTCACTGTAAGCATCGAAAACAATTTTTTTGATGAACAACCGGAAGACATCTTCTAAGACGAAGACCTATTTGATAAATTTAAGACAAACTTCAGATATTGAATAAAGATTAATAAAGTGAATCTTATAAGTACGAGTTTGTTTCACTTTCTTCTTTATTTCATATGGAATCAAATTTCTTCAGGTGTTTCAGTCGGAAGAACATTAATAAAATTACAGGAATTGTAACTGAAATATTGTGAATATGTTTAAAATAATAACTACTTTAAAACAGAAAGCACATGTTCGCTTTCTATTAGTTGCTCCCTTAACAACATTTTTCCTCAGAATGTTAAAATAATTTGAGAAAGATCAAAACTGATACTTTAATTCACACAACATAGGGAAATGTTTAGAGGCTTGTACAGAAATTACTGTGGTAAATAATCTCCTCAATTCCACGGTTAAAAATTGTGATTGCTATTAATTGAAAGTATCAATCTGAACGACTGCTTACGAGTATATAGGCAGAACAACCTTTTCGTAAACCCTTGTACTTGTGTACATAGCCATTAATTTAAACAGCTCGTCTTAGTTTGTTTTTATTTTTAAATTTCGTGCAGAGCTACAAAAGGGATATCTGCGCTAGCCCTCCCTAATTTAGCAGTGTAAGACTAGAGGAAAGGCAGCTAGTTATCACCACTCACCGCCAACTCTTGAGCTACTATTTTACCAACGAATAATGAGATTGACCGTAACTTTATAACGCCTCCACGGCTGAAAGGGCAAGCGTGTTTGGTGCGACGTGGAATCAAACTCGCCACCCTGAAATTACAAGTCGAACACCTGAACACACCTGACCATGCCTTCCCCAGCTAATCTTAAAGAAAGTTTATTTGTTGTTTGCTAGATTTCGCGCGAAGTTACTCGAGGGTTATTTTGCAAGCCGTCACGAAATTTAAATAACTGTATAAATTTGATAAACTAGAGAGAAAGCAGCTAGTTCTTACAGCCAATGGCAAACTCATGGACTACTCTAATCGAATTGTGGGATCTGATCGTCAATCTTATTATGCACCCACCGCCTAAATTTGTGAGCTCGAATTTTTTTCAAAGGTGACAGGTGTGGACCACAGAGCCTTATTTATATCCGCAGTCTGTTACACCAAAAGTGTTCCATTCCCATCCTTTAAGAAAGACAATTAGCTAACTAGAATCAAAAACCTCTATAGTACTTTAGTTAAAAATCTGTGAAGAGATTAATAGGATTGCCTTTCATTTTTATAGCATGCAAGAGGTGAAGGTAGAGAGTATGTTCAGCATCACGTCTGTTGATCGGCAGTACCGCCTACACTTTTAATATATTTTTATACTTATTGCAAGATTTTCCTTTGTTATATATATGTATGTATGTATAGAGAGTCTGTATGTTATGTAGAAATATATATATATATATGTGTGTGTGTGTAAATCTATATGTATATAAATATTAGAGTTTGAAAGGTTTTCGTTTTAAAATGTTTGGTGTAAATATTACTCTATGATGAAACTTTGTAGAATGGATGGCAACTGCCTGTTGTGGAGACACAAGTGCAGAGAATAGTTTTTCGAAAGTCTTCCGCCTTTCGTCTTCAGGTCCAAGTTCTATCATGAACACTCTGCCTAAACACTCTATCAAAGAACATTACTGTAATACCTGCCTTTTCATTGCAAAATAGAATTTTAAACGTATAATGTGAATATTATATGCAATAAACAGATCCATAGTATTAAATATCTTCTTGACTAATCTTGAGTTCTTATAAACAAAAATAAATTGGGCGATCCCTATCAACCATTATCGAAAGTGAATTTCATCTTTCATTAAAAGAGGTAATGTATTTCATACTCTTCAGATGTTACTTTATGTGGTGTGCGCATAATATGATGCAATCATTGAAATCGTTCTAAGAACTATAAGCACAGAATACGTTGGTTTCTTGTCATGAATGATTAGTTTTAATTGGTGGTATAATTACCATAAATCACGCCATCTATCAAACTGGTTGTAAAGTTCTTGTCCCTGAGTTAAGAGTTCCTGTTTCCCACGCGTTGTGTAAGAGAATTTATTTGATTCTGTACTTCCAAGAAAACTATTTAGAAATATAATTTATGCTTTAAGTCTTGCTTATTTCATTTTCATAGTCAACATTCCAAACATGGTACAGAAGTAGTTGACTATTCACGATTTTGTAACATGAAAAAAAATTCTATTCACTGTGTTGGATTCGTTGAATGCTATTTGTATGAAAAAATTAATCGCTATAAAAAGTATCTTCAAAAGATTTAATAATATATATATATTTCAGAGAAGGTTAGTTTGTCTTTTTATACAAAACTATTTACCTTTCACTTTATTATTTTAACATTCATTTTGTGGGCATTATAAATCTGTTTTACAATGACTCCAACAGTAACACTTATTTTTCATCTTTAAACAATAAAAATGCATCAAGTTTTTAATTCGCACATTTCATACATATTTGTAGGACATTATCTTCATATATTGCAATTAAAAAATTGCACAGACATTGTTTTACATAAAAAAAAAGAAACACGAGAAATATTGAGTAGATCTCTCACTGGATACCGGACCTCTTCACTGATTTAAATGTCACTACGTACCTCTACCACAAATCCACTTGGAAGGAGCCTATGAAGAGCCATTTCAATTATTAGAGGTCGCTTATTGAGGGTGAAGAGGTGGAAGGATCACCATGACATTCCACGCCATTAACTGTCAGACACAAGTAGAAGCAGCCAAGCTCGTTGTAAACACATTCTTATTAGTGTTTAGTGTTCTGTGACAATCTGTGTTGCATCATTGATTTATCAAATTACATATTGAATGGCGTTGAAGGTAGCTTTTCCAACCGTGTCTGAGTCACCTAGATATGGGGTCCATATGTTGCATGTTTTCTTCGGAATATCACGCAGGGCAGCTTGAGAGGACACTTCCGTTTTTAGTACTTATACAGGGGTACTTACTTTCTAATTGTAACTTGTGAAAGACAGCACACTATTTTTTTCTTAATGAGTTTTATTTTCTTTTTCAAATGAGATACTAAAGATAAGTTAGGAAGCTATTTTTATTTCTGTTACAATGAAGTTTTAAAAAATATATTTATGTATAATCAGGATTTGAAGATATCACAGTTTCTATATTTTATTTCCAAGTAATACGGCTCAGCATGGCCAGGTGGGTGAAGGCGTTCGACTTGTAATCTGAGGGTCGCCGATTCGAATCCCCGTCGCACCAAACACGTTCGCCCTTTCAGCCGTGAGGGCGTTATAACGTGACGGTAAATCCCACTCTTCGTTGGTAAAAGAGTAGCCCAAGAGTTGGCGGTGAGTAGTGATAACTAGTTCCCTTTTTGTTCGAATTAAGGACAAAGCTACAAAGTGGATTATCTTTGCTCTGCCCACTACGGGTATGAAAACCCGGTTTCTAGCATTATTAGTCTACAAATATACCTTTGTGCCACTGGAAAGCCGTTAGATAATGATGATTAGTTTTCTTTCTTCTAGTCTTCCACTGCTAAGTTAGGGATTGCTAGCGCAGATAGCCTTTGTGTAGTTTTGCGTGAAATTCAAAAAACAAACAAACTAAAGAAACAATGTTTTATTGTTATCCGACAGGTAAAATTAATCCAGTTTTTGAATTGTTTCTATCAGTTAAAGCTCTTGTAACTAAGTTCATTAGCAGGTGATCTCCAGGTGAAAAGGTTTAACACCACGATTTAGGTTCCATGTTGAACACATTAAAATACTTTTTCATTTTTGTAAATTAGTCTGTGCCTCGTTACAACGTAAGTTCTCTCTATTTTCAGTTTAGAATCCTCAAAATGTTATTATTGGAATAACAAAGTGAATACTATTATGCTTATTTTGTAATCCTGCCGATTTATACAATTACGTTTAGAATAGCGAAATGAGTTAGACTTTCAGAGCAGTTTTTTTACTGATTTACCATATCAGTTTATATGTCATTTATTAAATAGTATTGTTTTATAATATACCAGTATACTATTTCCCAAAAAAGTGCTAGCAATAAATAATAAAATTTTTGTCTCCTTAAGACTGTTTATACTTGTATAGTTTAAAATGTCAAAACATGCGTATATTTATATTCAATTTGGTCCACTGAAGAAATAGTTTTCGTTAGAAAATATCACTTAGAGCTTGAAAAAATAGAAATGTTAAATTCAATTGAAAATAATATGTGCGTTAAGTCAATTTTGAAGTGTGAATGACGGTTTAGAATACAAACTACTACTTGTTATTTAAATGTAACGAAACAAATAAGGAGACACAAGGAAGACTAAAATATAAAATTAAGCCTTTTTCTTCTTTTAATATTGCTAAGTGTTTTTTTTGGTCATTTCCTGTTAAAATAATTAAATTAAGTACGGCCGACTCCGTACATCAAAAGCCACTGCGCGTTGATACGACGTTTGAGTGCAGAAAATTTAGAGAAAAAAGTTGTTAAGAGTTCAAAGTTGTTTTAACTATAAAAAATTACAGAAAGTGTAACAACAACAATAGTGACACAATAATAAGGAAGTGTTTCTTTTTAAATGATAACAACAATCACAAGAAAATGTTTCGTCAAGCTGTTTGACGAATACCCTCAAGCGCTACAGCGATATATTTTACTATAGAGATTAACTACTAAAAGTATATAACTTTCAGTGGCTCAGTCTGGAGGTTTATAGCACCCACAAAGCGGGTTTCGATAGCTGTGGCGGACATATCACAGATATGTTTAACAACAAACAAAGTTAAAAATCAGTGATGTCGAGAAACCCACTTGTTGAGAATTTTATATGCAAAAACGGCTCGTTTGGTTTGAGAAAATATTTTACACAGAAGAGCGAACAACGTTTCGACCTTCTTCGCTCATCGTCAGGTTCACAAAGGAGGTAACTGACCGGAAGCTGACCACATGTTTGGAAGGGGTTGTGTAACTGAGTGTCGCAATGTAGAGGGCGGGGTTAGATGTTTGAATATATAATTTTATCTATAATATTAATATAGGTATAATGGCGTTCCTTTATATTGGTTTATTTTGGGTTTAAGTTGTTATATAAGTAAGGCTTCTTTAATTTTGCGTTTGTTTATGTTTGTTTCTTTATTTAGTATTTTAATGTTTTCTATGGTTATGTTGTGTTTATTTGACATGCAGTGTTTGAAAACATGTGAAGGTGACTTTTTATGTTCTTTAAATCTGGTTTCCAATTTTCTACTTGTTTCTCCAATATAGAAGTCGTGGCAGTTATCACATTGTATTTTATAAATAATGTTGGTGTGGTGTTTGACAGTGTAGGTTTTACATTGTACAGACCTCAATTTTGTGCCTGGTTTTTGAATAAATTTAGTATTAACTAATATGTGATACTTTGTTACTAGTTTTTGCCAAATGTTGGTTATTTGTTTGCTGATGTCGGGAATATATGGTATGCAGCAGTATATGGTTTCGTGATTTTTTGATTCGTGAGACATATTTACTTTTGTTGGTTGATTTTGCTTTCTGTCTAAGTGTATGCGTATAATGTTTTCTACGGTTTCTGCAGGAAACTTATTGATGTTAATGAAGTATTGTTTTATTTTGTCTAATTCATCGTTAATTTTATCTGGTTAGCATAGTTTTATGGCTGTGTTTATCTGGTTTCTTAGTATGTTGAGTTTTTGTTTTGTTTCATGTGCTGAGTCCCAAGGAATGTATAGTCCAGTATGGGTGATTTTTCTGTGGATTTCTGTTTTGAATTGTGTGTCGGTTCTAATACTTTTAAGGTTAAGAAATGATATAAAAATGAAATACTCAAACCGTTGAACATGATCTGATTAAAAATAACAAAATTAATATTCGCGTAATCTATATACAAGAATTTGTTACAACTTCTAAATGTTGATTCGATTGGGAGACGTTAAAAATTTTCTATTACAAAATATTATCTCATTGCTCTTTATTATATACATTTCTTCCCAATTAGAAGAATACAAAATAATATTTAAGTTGCTGTATATGTTCTTGACTTCAAAGACTGAAACATGTATTTCTTACCACAAGCAAATAACATATCCAAATAGCCTATTTTAAATATTGTAAAAGAAACCTGTTTTGTTTTCATATTGCATGACAGGATTTTCGCTTTAACTAGTAAGTCTCTTTAAACGTAGATCTATGCGTACAAATAGAACTGATACTGAAGTAGTAGTGTGCGTGGACGGTTGAGTTGGGCTTGGCGCAGAAAGACTGGTTTAATGCTTAGATAATTGATTGACATGAGTTAGACTAATGGAAACATGTAAGATTTGTTGGAAAATTGTTTGAAAGTCAATTTCTGTAAGGTAAAACAAGCAACAGATCGTTATGGTTGTATAAGTAAGTTCAAATGGAGTTTATAATGACTATGTTCATAAGTAGATGGATTGTAGTGGAATAAAAGCCTGTTTTTGTTAACGCCATGAAAATATAAATTTAGTTGTATTTTATCACAGGAACTGTCTTACGTCTAAAATGTTACAGTGTGAACCCCTGGTATCTGATCCTATGATTTTACGTCTCCACGCTTTTGTGAATCATACTTCATCTTGTCTTAATTGAAAACTCTTATAGAGCAACCCTGTGAATAACTTAATAGACATTTAAACATTTTGAAAGATTAATCTTATGTCCAATTTAGTTTATGTATGAAGACAAATCGTGAATGCGTTATTTTTTCCTTTTGTCGAATAATATGAAATCAACTTTTTATTTTTATTGAAGATAAGCAAACAGTATAATATAATTTGTAAAATAATATTTACACAAAGGAATAGAATATATTACATTTTGCTAAATGTTTATAAATCTTAAACAATATTTAATTGGGTAAAAAGACTATCTATGTGAGAAACTCGAGGTTAAATGCCAGGCAAAATAAACCTATCATAGCAAGAGAGCCATATGCTCAAAGATACATGCTTCTACTATAATAAATATGAAAAAGGATACCTATTGTTTAACTTAATTAATTTAGTTCTCAAGACAATATAACTGAGTTCCAGCCACATTCGTCGTGCAATGCATTACCTAAACCTAAGAGCAATATTTGTTTATTTATTTGGTTGGACAAACTATCCATTTTTATGCATTTATAATAATTAATTACAAAATGTTCAATTAGTTAATAAATCTAATATACTACGGGTACGTAGGGCCGCCTGAAAATGAAATGTTATTAATGACATAAAAAAGTCATGAATCAATAAACCTTGACCATTCTGTAAATATTTCAATTTCTTTAAAATTTCTAAAATTTACAAACTTTAAAAAAAACGATTCTCAATCATCTCACAGAATAAAAATTTTATTCTCCTATTAATTACTGCGTTGGTGTAGTTGCACATCAGTTTAATAGTAAGATATTTTTGGGCCTTTTGAAGTGTGTGAAATTGCATTAAATTACAAATGTAATGAAATCGTTTTTCAGCGTTGTCATAAATCTAATGTAGAGAAACGCTTAACTTGACATTCCTGAACACAATATTTTAGAACTCTGCAATCAACATTTTTTAATCATTGCGTTTTTTATTACTTTTGTAAAAATGTAGACGTAAAATATAGTTTAAATATAAACTTATATTATTCACTGCAACTTATCTCTTTCTTTTGAAAAACTTTTATTTAAGTATAAAACAGACAATTCCAACCTTATGATCTTAGTTATTCACTAGATGAAATAATAACTTAGGAACAAATAATGAATATGTTGAGTGCCATAACAAAGAGTATTGCCGAATTGTTTGATTAATAAATCAACCATTCACGCACATACATTTATAACAAAGCACGTTAAACATAAAAGTGTATAATAAATAAATTAAACTGCTTATTTATTTTTGACAAATAGGAAATTTTCTTTTCCAAGTTTTTTTACCTTTTATGGTTTGTTTTATGCTGAATAATTTACATAAAGATGCTGTAGTAACGGTTAAAAATTATTTTTATAAAATGAAATTACATTAGTACAAAATATATTTTAATGTATAGTAGTGAATACTTTTTTCGATTTTGCATATTTTGAATTACCTCCTAGCGGTTTTCTTTAACATGTGTGGCGTACGATTTGAAATGTAGTTTCAACTGTAGTTTAAGTTTTTATTTCTTGTTTATAGTTGTTGTTTTGAATTAAGCACAAAGCTACACAATGAGCTACCTGTGCTCTGCCCACCCCGGGTATCGAAACCCGGATTTTAACGTTGTAAGACCGCAGACATACCGCTAAGCCACTGGAGGGCTCTTGTTTACAGATTTTTCTGTGTTTTCAATTTTCTTCGGATTTTTCACCTTAGTTTAATTGTTTCAGAGCAAAATTTTACATTTTCGAAACATTTTAACTTAACATACTATTCCTATGGTACAATGCTGCTGAGTCAGTAGAGATAACTTGTAGCTGCTTAGCCACGTGGAAGGACTTTGTAAATTTGTTTTTGTTTATATCTTTTTTATTTCCTACGTTACCTGTGTAAACTGATTAACTTAATTTCTATATCTTCTCAGACTATAGCATTAATTTCAACATAGCAATTACTATCAAGATTCGTGAAAGAAGAGGAGACTGCCTTTACCTAGTCTTGAAAGTCATGGTTTTTGTCCCACATGTAGTCTATTGTGTAACTTTTCACTAATATAGCACAACAACCATTAAGCACGTAAATTCAAAATGTCTAACCAGCGTGAATTTCAATCCTTATTCAAAAAATAGACACATTTAGAGATACTTTTTTGTTAATGCAAGTTTTTACAGGAAGGAGAAATTGAAAGAACATGTAACAAAGATTCTGTTCATTATCTACTCATTTATTTCTTTATCAAAACCACCATAATCTGAAATTATTTACTATACCAACCTCTTCTCCAAAATATTATGTGAAGCTGAGATTAGTTTTTAAAATTATCGCGTTTTTATTTTTTATTACTTTTGTGAAAACGTAGACGCATAATACAGTTTAAATATACTTATACCATTCACTGCAACTTTCTTTCTTTTTAATTTTTTTTATTTTAAGCATATAACAGGCAATTCCAACCCTATGACCTTAGTTATCTACTAAATGAAATAATAATGTGTACCATAATGAAAACAAATTATTTCAATACTGTTTTTTGAGAGATTGTAATTAGATTAAAAGACATCTGTACAGAAAAGCATGAAACTGGAAGCGTTACACTGATAATATTTTTATTAACTGGGTAAGAAATAAGGATTCCTTATCATCCATGACACATTTCTAGACTATTTTATTTCCATACACGTTGCGTTTCCATTTTGTAAACCTGAAAGGGTAATTTCATGTTTTTGTTCGTTAGCTAAAAGCTACACTGTGGCCTATCTATGATCTTCCCATAACAGTTATTGAGATCCTGTTTTAAGCATTATAAGTTCCATGTTTTTATTCTATTCTCTTGCTTTATTGTTTTTCAACCATAAAACAATAAATAAATAAAACAAAAGATATTTAAGAGAAACTCTCCATATAAATAATTTTCGTTTTATGTTATTATATTTTTTACTGTTTGATGAATAGAATCAAGTGATTTTGCTCATTTAAATAAGTCATTTTCTCCATTTCTATATTAAAAAATAGTTGTTTTTATCTCTCTTTATAAACATGTACTTCTTTTCACTTTAATCGTATAATTTGACAATTTGTTACCTTGAACATTTTCTTTGTCTAATGACATACCTATCTTTAATATGAACTGATCAGTTTTTATAGCCATCTTGAAAAACACAAACTGTCCACGCGACATATACATATGTTTGACATTTATTTCCCTACATTTTTAACCTTTCCTTTTTCTATCATCAGAGAATAATATTCAACTATTCTAACACTCCCAAGTTCTGGATCTTTTTAAATCTTCTTTATTTTTGGGTGAAATTTAGTTCTATTTTTTCATCGAGGAAAAAATGTTTAAGCCTGACAAAACTATTAGAATCGGAAAGCGGAACTATTTAAGGCTCTTATCAACACTGATAGAGACTTTTTAATTTGTTTTGATCAATCAAAAATATTCAATTCCTTTCAGTTCGCCATTCACGCACTTCTGCCACACATCTACACACTGAATGTTGGCTATCAATGAGCATCAGAAGTATTCTATCCACCAGAAAGTACAACCAATGTAAATGCTTAATATTCATTACTAAAAGAGTGATATACTTTTCTAAGTTGTAATTTTGAAGATATAGTGAGAAATATATGAGAAAAAGTATTCAGTATCTTATGAGTAATTTGCAAATATTTTAGAGAACCGAGATTTGCTGATGTACATCATCTTACTGACAGTTGTCTAAAGTCATAATCGTCATACTTTATGAACAAAGAATATAAAATTATGGTCGTGTAATATATAACTTAGTAATAACTTATTGAATAAAACTAACAACTTATTGGAGATTACTGTAAAAGCGCAAACTTTTATTTTACATTATGTTATATATAGTTTCTAAAGAAAACCAACTTAACATATGGATTAACCAGAAATTATAGATATTTGAACTGGCTAGAAGTAACAGGTTTGTTTTTCACATTCTTTTCCATTAAACCAAACTTTGAGAATTCACCTATGAATATTAACCCAGAAACTTTTTACATAAGCTAAAAATATGGGTTAAAATAAGATTTTAACTCTATTGAAAAAACCCAAAATATCTTATTTGTTTTAAATATTTCACTTCTATTACATAGCAGTTTTACCATATGTATTTATAAATTACAAAAAGTTTGTCTTGTAACGTTGATATCACTCAAAGATTTATTCAGAAATGAGAAATACTGTTATTAATATATTCTTGTGCTTTATGACAGTTCTGAATATACATTTTTGTTTAATAATTGTTCAACTGTTATGTCCAGCATCACCAGTAAAATTAATATCTTTATGAGATTTTTGTTATATTTACTTGATGTTTCATCTTTTTGATTCATAGGATGTGTCTAAAGGAAATTCACGTTTTCTGATCCAACTTATGCTTTTGATGTCAAGTTTTCTTCAGGCGAAGATAAGGTGATGAGTACTATAAAAGGAAATGACATATTCAATGAAAATAGGTCAGTGATTATAACACTGTTCGCCGGTGGTTTAGCGGTAAATCTAAGAACTTTCTTCCAACGCTAAAGTCTGTGATTCGTTTCTCTAAGGTAGAGAGGGCACAAATATCTCACTGTAACTTTGTACTGAAACAAATTAACTAATACAGTGTATTTTCCAATTTTTTATATTTTTTGAATCTCTCTTATTTCTCATATTTTCTTAGGAACCCATTATTCATGAAGTAAACGTGTCTTGTGCTTTTGATTGGAAAATACCTTCCATTTGAAATAACTGCTTTCAATTTGTATGATTTTAATTCGTTGTGTAAAGTGCATATTTATGTAATTTTGACTTTGGTAAAAAAGAGTTTATATATTTTTTAACATTTCAGTATAATATTTTTATGAGTGTCGTTTGTTAATAGGAATCTTAATGTATTAGGATTTGTTTCTTTGTTTTTAAGGGGTAAATCCCATTGACGTTGATCCCGGGTTTGGGAAATGGCAAATAACAACCAGAGTGATGTTAGGTTGCCTTCATTGGTTATTAATGGTAAGCCATTGAATGAAGTTTCAATGGTATAACGAAACCTGAATCGTTGTTCTTATGTAGTGCTGTTAACCCTCAGTAACCGTTTTGATTTGTTTTTATTTCGTTATACAAGTGTCAGATGTGGTAGTGATCTGAGTCTCCGTGTTTTCTTTGAATCAACCTTTACTCTTATAAAATACTTTAAATGTCAGAATAAAACTTCTTTGTGTAATTTCTGTTACATTTTGATATTCATTATACCGTTTCTTGGGATCTCGAAAGACGTATATGATTCATTATCAACAAATAATGTAACTTATTCCAGCCAGATTTGTTTTAGATAGTTTTTTTGAAATATATTAAGCTGAAATTTGCTTACTTTTCTTACTTTTTGGTGTAGTCAGATTATAAAATACGTAATTTGAAAATTGATTTAAATATTAACTTTGCTGTTGTTAAAATATGTGATAATTCGCAAATCTGGAGGTGTCATTAATAATTGTCGTTTTGATACCAATCACAAAGAACTACCTGTGCTCTGCCCACCGCGGGTATCGAAACGCAGTTACTAGTGCTATAAATCTACAAACATACAAAGGTGCCATTAGGGGCAGGTATAAGTAAACAAACACAAAGAAGTGCGTATGAATAAGAAAAACGTACGTAGGCTTTTGATGTGAAGTTTCAGCATCAGAACTTTTCATCTCAACAAGTATGACATCCCACTCTTTACTCTGAGAAAGTAATGTTTATCATCTACCTTTTTCATAGTTACATGTACCTCAGTGCGAGTTTCAGATTAAACCAATGTTATGTTAGTTCTCTGGATTTTCATCTTAAATGAAAGAATAAATTTTCTAAAGTGCTTACTAAAATAACCGTGTTACGTGGTATGATTTTTCTAATTCAATTAATTGTTGCAACACCAACGGCCCGGCATAATCAGATGGTTAAGGCTCTCTATTCGTAATCCGAGTGTCGCCGGTTCGAGTCCCAAACATGTTCGCCATTTCAGCCGTGTGGGCCTTATAATGTGACAATATTCGTTAGTAAAAGTGTAGCCTAAGAGTTGGCCGTGGGTTCTATTCTTACACTGCTAAATTAGGGACGGCTAGCACAGATAGCCCTCGTGTAGCTTTGCGCGAAATTCAAACCAATGCCAACAGACACAAACATAAGTTCATGATTCAGGAATACTAACAGATATACAAAATAATTTGTTATCAAGCGTTAAGTAAGAAAAGTTACTATTTCACTTAACAATTTTCAAAGTTGTGTAAGCCCATAGTCCGAAACTATATGACTATTACATACTTAAAGGAGTAATGATTACGGTTTGTGCTCGATAAGGGCACAGTTTCTATTTTGCCACACACCATTTGGCATCAGTAAATGTCTACATGCTCCGTATGTAGCCTTCAAAGTGCCGATTAGATAGTCGATTTGTATTCATGTTCTGGCAAGCATAACGGGCGTCACATCGGCTATTGCATTGTTAATCTGTTCCGCATTGTCTTCATATCAGTTAGCTTTGTCCAGTAGGCGATATCTTTTAAATAAGCTCAAAGGAAAAGAGCCAAATGAATGATATCAGGCAATTATGCTGACCATGGGATCAATCCATCGCGGCTCATTTCTTGTATAACACAATTCACGATTCTTGAAATTGTCAGCACAACATTTTGATAGGATTTGCAAGTAAATCGTTTTTCTGTACACCCTACAATATTGCCTTTACACTAGAGAACATTTTATCTCTGATAGCCACAGAATGGGCAACCTTTTTGTGGCCATGTTTTTCAGTGCTGTACCTGATAAGCTAGCAGCATGCATTCTGTGCAATGTAGGATTTAAATCACTTTACCTAGATTAAATATGTTTAAATACGAAAATATGATCACCAACCATAAGGAAAACTAATGCTTCTACTTCTTGGTTTTCTTAAATGCTTGTTTTAATAACATTTGTAAATAATGAAGCAATATCTAAAAGTCTCATAGACCATCACACGATAATCATTATGTTATGTAGAAATAATATATTATACAATAATACATAAATTTAGACCAACCAGGAATAATCTAAATAGAACAAAAACAATAGTTCAATGCTTCAAAAATCACATAGAGACACAGTACTATATATTACTGGAAGATTTTTATATCATCGATTTATTGCATATGCATCAGAGAAAATTACTTAAAAAGTATTTCTTAAGTTATACAATGGAAGTTATTAGAGAAATGTTACATTAAAAACTTAAAGTTATTTAAACCATCCAAAGTACTATAGATTTTTACAATATTTTAACCTTCCTATAAATCGTACATATTTCAGAAACAGCTTGTGTAGATCAGAAGCAATGTCTGATTGTTCTTTAATCCATTCAATGACAGTTTGTATAGATCAGAAGCATGTCTGATTGCTTCTCATACACTTTAGTGTTAGCAGACGTAGCTCAGAAACAATGTATGATAAGCTCCTTTGATTATTCTGTGTATATAACTCACAAAAAATGTCACACAGCTCTTTAGACTAGCCAGTTATGTAACTCAGAAACAATGTTTAATAGTTCCTTTTGCTGTTAAATAACCTTCACAATCACTGAACCTGGCATGTTTAGATTATATTCTCAAGGCACCTTAAGAAAGTAATGTACATTAAACGAATTCAAGATCACTTGTGAACCGTCAGACAAAATTTGAGTAAACTTTCGTAATTCCTGTAAGACCAGAAGCAAAGAATTATATTTTTTATACCGATAATGGAACTCAATTCAAACATTCTACTTTATAAAATATTTTCATAGTGAACCATTTATTAATAACTCTGTGTTATAGCGAAAGAAACCAAGGATAGTTAAATACTTTCTCGTTCATACATATTTGTATGTGTACATAATATAGATATTTATATCTATATAAATGCATTTAAGGTTAGGCTTGTTTTTTTACGATTTATCTTAGGAAAAATGTAACAGCGTACTGAAAAACAAAAGGACTCGTCTATCAATAGTTGCAACTCTTCTAATGAAAGACACATTCAACATCACTGAATGTTTTTTATACATATACATTTAGTTAAAAAAATTAATGCAAGTTGTCATTCTTCGAAGTTACAGTTTCCTTATCTTTTCAGAGTTATATTTACTTACGTCAGCTTAGATATTTTTCATTTATTTTATAACAAATTACGCATAAAGGTATGTTTAACCCTTAAACCAGTGCTTTTCAACCTTTTTGCAGGCACGGATCCCCCGAGGAGCTCATTTTTTCTTGCGGATCCCCTTGTACATGAATATATATATATAAGATTTTTTCAATGAAATAAAAACGGTTTATATACACAAAAACACAATACAGTACCATCTAAATTTGTTTATTCAAGAGAATTACAAATTAATGTGAAATTTGTCCTTGGTGATTTTTGAACAGAACTGGATAGTTTGGCCTGGTTTTAGAAAGACATACATGCATCTCTTCTTCAAGTGCTAGTAATTTATTTCTTTTCTTACTTTTAATGTTCGTCATGGTGGAAAATCCTATTTCACACAGGTATGATGTAGAAAACTGCAGGAGAATGCGCAGAGCCTTATTCGAGATTGATGGATATTCTTTTGCAGTTAAAATCCAAAATGAGTCCAGATCAAGTTCAGTGTGCTTCATTCTAAGTGTCCGGTCATTTGAAATACCTGCCAACTCTTCCTCGTCGGTCAAACTGAAATCCACGTTCAAAGATTCAACAAATGGATTTCTAATCCAATCATACTCTTCAAGCGATATTGAAGGGAAATATTGAAGGTTGCTGGTTTCAGATGTGAACGACGAGTTATCTCGACAAGATGCACTAATTACATTGATACAGTGTACTACTGTACCTACATTGATGTGATACTACATATTGATACACATTGATACTACATTAATTGCACATTGTACATCTGTCGGTCTTGCGGATCCCCTGGGCGAATTTCGCGGATCCCCAGGGATCCGCGGATCACGGGTTGAAAACCACTGCCTTAAACAGATGGAATGTTGGATGTAACAGCATCAATTGATGATGGCCGCTGTTTAAGGGTTAAAATAAGTAAAGCCAAGAAACATTTTCAACAATGTTTTATAAACTAAGAGAAATTCAAAAACGACAAAAACTTCAGCAATCCTACCAATTATTAGAAACGTCAATTGACGTTCTTATTAAAAACAACCTATTTTTTTTATAAACATTGTCATTTTCAATTAAGCACAAAGCTACACAATCTGTGCTCTGCCCATCATGGGTATCGAAATTCGGTTTTTAACATTGTAAGTCTGCAGACCTACCACTAAGCCACCGGTTGGAGTATTAAAATGATATTCATCTCGCATTTGGCTGAAAAAAATATACTACGGCATAATAAATATCGAAATACTTTCTTTCACCATAAGTTTTAGATATATTCATATTTTTCATGTAAAACGAGGACTGTTGTTTGAGTCTTTAAGTTTAACAATGTAATAAATAAATCTTGAATAACAACAGAATTATTTTGAATAAATAATAATGAATTTTAATTATGTAGAGTTAAGAGGACCAAAAAAGAATAATTTTATTTGGCTGGCACTTTCAGCTGGAGGAGCTTGATTAGTTTGTATATATTAATTAATAAGAACTATTTCACTGGCATATAAAGCGCGAAATTTTGATTATGGCATTGAAATGAACCTAGAAAACATAGGAAATGTAATATCATGGTACCCATTTCGAAAAGAAACGGCTCTATATAATATTACGAAAGGTATGACAGCAACACATTAACATCATGTCTAACATAGAAACAATGATAGCTTAGAAGAACAGTTTTAGAATTTGATTTCTTTAGACGTTGTTCAACAGCTAACTAGAAATAAGAAATCAAACTGATTTTACTGATGGGGTCGTGTTTTAATTAAAATTTACCATCCATTCCACTTCCCAAAACAATCGCCACGTGCTTAGTGAGAAATGTTTCAGTGTTTTCAAGAGGCTTGACTTGTATACTTTACCCATGGAGGTGGGCCTGGCATGGCCGAGCGCGTTAAGGCGTGCACTCGTAATCCGAGGGTCGCGCTAAACATGCTCGCCCTCCCAGCCGTGGGGGTGTATAATGTGACGATCAATCCCACTATTCGTTGGTAAAAGAGTAGCCCAAGAGTTGGCGGTGGGTGGTGATGACTAGCTGCCTTCCTTCTAGTCTTACACTGCAAAATTAGGGACGGCTAGCACAGATAGCCCTCGTGTAGCTTTGTGCGAATTTCCAAAATAAACAAACAAAACCCATGGAGGAAAACACTGCACGTGTTAACCGTTCTGACTTTAAGAAAAAGTAGCAAGCTATTACAGCTGATAATCTCCTGTTGGTTGTTTCTGAGAATGCTCGGATTCATCAGTGAAAAATTCGGCCAGTGAACTTTAATAATACTGAATATGAGAATGGACAGGTACGAGAGTTTAAATTTGAAATAGGCCATAAAAACTAAATTGTAACACGTTTATTATTCTTTTCTTCAAATGAAAGAATGTGCGGCAAGAGATATGTATTAAAAATATTACATACCTGTTTTTAATATATTACTATATATCAAAAATAAATAAAAAGCTCTTATAGTGCAACATGATTATGTCAGCAACTTAAAGGGCTGAATCTGCTAATAACAATTGACAATACTCGTTTATTCGTTTCACTAGATGTGGAGAGTCACAGAGGCTAATTCTACCTTGTGAAATATTCTTATTTTTCGTTTTGTTTGGGGTGTTTCTATTTTATGAAAATAAAGCATGCGAATTACGCTGTTGTACCTGTTATAATGCATGACACTCACAATGTGGTCTTCTAAAGAGAATGTACTGCAGTAATAGGAAACTTTGTACTCAAGTCGTAGTAGAGATATTCTAATGTAATCTCGTATAAAACAATTAACTTTATGTATATTTCAGTATGAACTGCTTTTCATCACTAATTACTTCATCTAAATGTGTTACTGTTTCAGTAATAGGTGTTATCTTGATGTGTTACTGAGATTTCAAATTTGTTTTCCTTTCATCAGAGATCAAATCGAATATACAATATACAATGAAGAGGACCTAATAAAACCTTTGGTGAAAATAAAATAAATCTGTAATATCTTCATCTAACATTTTGATCCTCTGTATAATATCGAATGCTAAGTTTGTTCTAATGCCAAAATATTATTCACAAACCTAAATTAGTTTATGTCTATTAAATGATGAGCTGAAAAAACTTCTTACATTACTGTATAACTTTTTTCAGAACAATTACCTTAGTATGAGTGAATGTTCATTTTTAACCAAAAAGAATCATTTATATAAGCAAAGAGAGAACTATAATAGGTACGAAAACATCATTTTAAGATATAATAATCTTAATATTGAGGAAGTGATTATGCTAATTCACATTTGCTCATAACTCCGTTATATAACATCTTACAAAAAATAAAAAGGTGACCGTTCTAGGATGGTGAAAACGTAATGGAAAAGTATTTTCGAGGAAGTTTATGTTTAGTTATATTATTGTTATTTTGAATTAAGCACAAAGCTACACAATGGGCTATCTGTGCTGTGCCCACCACGGGTATCGAAACCCGGATTTTAGCGTGTAAGTCCGCAGACATACCGCTGAGCCACTGGGGGGCTTATGTTTAGTCCTACCGTTAATTTACCGAAACTGGCATACCTTTCATTTATTGAGTTGTTGTTTTTAATTATGTTTTACATAATTAACGTTAGCATAAATAACTTGTATTTTGTGTGGAAGTAATTAAAACAATGATTAACACAACAAATAAAGATGAGACTAAATTCTAAAGTTCCTTTAGCAATGGTTTTAGTTTCAGAAAGAGGTCGTAAGTTAATATTCCCGATATTTTAGTCTCATTTATATTGTTCTTTAAAATTTTGTCGTTCATTACAATATTTCGTAAGCAAATTCGACAAGAACGTAATGTCAGAATAAGAAATATATATCGTTAAAATTACATATCAAGTAACAAGTAGATATTATTATCTAAAATCTTAATAAAAATAATTTGAAATATTTGCATTTTATTTTCTATCACTATATTAGCCATTTATTAAACTTAACATCATAACATGACGTTTTACAATTAGTGAAACTATTTCTAGTTAAATACAAAAGTACACTGTCAGTACTTTGCTCACCTTGGATATCAAAACCTAATTTTCAGCGTTGTAATCCTTCAGATTTACTATTGTACCACTAGTAGGCATTATTAAAACAATGTGCAATGGTTTGTTTGTTCTGTATCTAATTCTTTCAATCTGTGTTCTTCCTACCTCGGGCATTGAATCCCAGTTTATAGCAGTATAAGTGTGCAAACATACCACTGTAACACCGGGAGAAAGAACATTGGTACTTGTTATATACAAGCTTTTTATATTCCACTTATTATTAAATACTAGATAGATCAAACTATTTACAAAGTCTTGTAAAAGTCCTCACCCACATTATGATTGCAATGAATTTTAGTTATTTTCCGGTAAAAGACATAATACAAATATCCAAAAATATTTAGTATATTAACCTCAAATCCGTTTTTAACGATACCAAAGCACAAAAGATGACTTGCTACTCACTTACTAATATAACACAAAAACATTTTAAAAACACATGTTAGAAAGGTCTTCTTCTTCCTCCAGTTCTTGTAAATTGAAAGGATGTCTTTGATGCACAGGAATTTTTAAAATTTCTCCACAGATATTCAAGTGGATTTAGGACTGGGCTTTGGCTTGGCTCGTCAAGAACATTGATTTTGTTTTTCCAAAACCATGCTTGGTTTGCCTTTGATCTTGGTTTGATATCATTGTCTTGTTGAAATGCAAACTTTTGACAGAGCTTTAGGTCTTCAACTAACTTCTTCAAGTGTACCTCTAACATCTCTGTATATGTTCCACTCTCCATGGTCTCTTGAATGTTCAAGTTCTTCAGTATTAGCTGCAGAAGAACATCTCACAGCATTATGGATCTACCATGATGCTTGTAAGTTGAAAGTGTTTACTCGGTCAAGAGCAGGGTTGTTTCTGCCAAACATACTGTTTATCATTTAACTCAAAAAGTTCGATTTTGATCTCATCTGATCATAGAGTTTTCTTTCACATTTTTCTAGGATTATTGAAATGTTTATGGGGATAGTCCATTATCAATTTAATATGAATCTTCGTTAGTACACGTTTCTTTTGTATCGCTACCTTAACATACAAGGTTTTGTGTGTGTGTGTGTGTGTTTGTAAGGTAGTGACACTGTCAAACTATTTACAGTAACTCCAGTTGCTGCTACTGGAATCTGTAGCTTCCTCACTGTCACTGTTTGCTTGACAGTCACTTCTCTGACTGTAATTAATGGCAAACTGAAAACCGTTGACAATGATTTATAATATTTTCTGGAAGTATGCTTCTGAACTTTTAGGATGTATGAAGTTCTTTTATTCATTGTTCTCAATATATAACAGTAAACCAAACTTTGACTTATTCTCTGTTTAAGTCAATACTGTTAACCCTATATGACAAAAAGTATCTTTCTCACACAGCTCTTTAATATACATTGATATACGATACAGTTATGTAGAACCACTTGTATTAACTTTAGCAGGGTAGTAACGTAAAATTAAATTAACGATAATAAATGCTGAGGAAGGTGAAGAATTTTGCAACATGTACCTCTTGTTCTTTGTAATCTTTACAAACTGGTGTGATATTATTATGATAAATATTTTTGGCTACATGAATTTTATCTTTTACAGGAAAATACCTAAAACGTATGTAGTTGTCTTTTGATAGATTAGAAGTACGTTCACGGACTTACTACGCTAAAATACGGGGTCTGATTTTCCATGTGTTCAGTTAACTCGGTGTGGTGTACATTGTGAAGTTCTGCACAATAAAAGCAACAACATCTCTTCATGTAACACCTGACGAAGTCTCTTTGTTCGATTATTTATGTGTGAAAAAGAAGCTTATTCTAAGCGTATTTATTTCATGATGTTACTTTTTAATTTTTAATGGAAATGCTAATATAGATTATAGGTTTAAGTTCAAATTTAGAAAGTCTTTAATGCATGGTATTTTGGTATTCACGATTAATATAAAACCTATTCATTTTAACCTTAACTACAATTTTAAGAAACTTGTTATCAGAGTATTTATGGATTCACTAGTTTTTACTATTATTCCTAATGTTATACCACAACTTTTATTTGTTTGTTTTGGTATTTCGCACAAAGCTACTTGAGGGCTATCTGGTCATCACCACCCACCACCAACTCTTGGGCTACTCTTTTACCAACGAATAGAGGGATTGACCGTAACATTATACACTCCCAAGGCTGGGAGGGCGAGCATGTTTAGCGCGACGCGGGCGCGAACCCGCGACCCTCGGATTACGAGTCACACGCCTTACGCGCTCGGCCATGCCAGGCCACGATATACCACAACTAAAAACACCAGCTTTAAGCTAGCATACAATGTGTTGTTGTTTGTCTTGAAATTTCAAGATGTATATATTGTTACATTTTTCTTTCTGTTTTCACTTTTAATTCTCCCACTTCCATATATTTAATAAATCCTATTGAATTTTCAAAAACATGAAAACAAGAAAGGATAAATGTCAGTGATTTCAATGAAGAGCCATTTTTATGGTGAAAATATTGTCTTGACTGAGATGTGTGTTTCACTAAGTGAAAAATACAAGTAAGAGGCAAACGTTTTAGAGGATTTGGGTTTGATTTGAATTTCACGCAAAACTACACAAGAATATATGCGCTACCCGTCCCTAATTTAGCAGTGTAAGATTACAGGGAGGTCAATTAGTCATCATCACCCACCATCAACTTTGAGGCAACTCTTTTATCAAAGAAAAGTGAAATTAACCGTCATTTTTAACGCCCTCACGGCTAAAAGGACGAGCATGTTTGGCGCTACGTGATTTGGGAATACCGAAACCTTGTTGCAAATAAAGATGAAACTAATCAACTAGAATATCAAAAATACGAGTTTTTGCAGTAGTATCAAATATAATAGAAACAGTATTAATTATTATGTTCTTAATTCCTGGCTCCTGAAATATACCACCACATTGTGGAGAGGTTAGGGTGGCTTGATGAATGGGTTAATAGACCAATAGTAAAACAAAACACATTTTAGTTAACGTTATAAAAACAGATGAAACAACAGTACCCTTTCTAAGCATATATATAAATCTTTGGTGTCGCTCTTGTCAAAATGTTATAAATTCCTCAATTCTGTAATAGATACACGGACATTGTTCCAGCTCGCAAGTCTCCATATACATAGGTTACAGACTGTATATATAAGTTATCCACTCATTTCTTGTACTAGCCAGAAGGCTACCAAAATATCAATGTTAGAGGATATCACTCGTCAATAAAGACATTGTAAGCATTATATCCCCGTTACATTGTACTACCTTGAAGGTTTTACACTATCAAAGTTATACGATATTTCTTGACAATATATAAACATTCTATCTACGTTACATTGTACTAACCAAAAAATCACCACGCTGTATCGGTTATATAGGCTTTCTCATAAATTCATGGCATTAAATATTCAATTTTTATTTTTTTATTTTTCGCGTAAAGCTACCTGAGGGCTATCTACTCTAGCCATCCCTAATTTAGTAGTGTAAGACTAGAGAGAATGCAGCTAGTCACCACCACCCATCGCCAACTCTTGAGATACTCTTTTACAATAGTGGGATTGACCGTCACATTATAACGCCCCCATGGCTGAAAGGGCGAGTATGTTTGGTGCAACGAGGATTAAAACCCGCAATCCTCAAATTACGAGTCTAATCCACCTGGCCATACCGAGCCTTCGTATTTAATATAACAGATATTGCCGAATTTATCAACACGTCTGCAATTAATATATATTTCAGAGTCAAAATGTACGTAATATATATTACGTAGAATATATTGTAGAATATATAAATTTTGATATTTTTAAATATCAAAGTCGTTGAACACGTATAGAAGAAAAAACTGTAAAGCACTGATTCATCAAGTATTAAATAATGTTTTTCACAGAAGATACCAACTAAAATTATTCAGAGAAAGAGCGGAACAAAACTTTCCAAGAAGGGCTGAGTCTAATATCTTTTCTCAAGGTTGTTTATATTCTATAAATAAATCTCAAGTGCTCTTCCACTTCAATATCAAAACGCCTGTTACAACCAAGGAGTACATCTTCAGACTATATAGTAATTAAATCTTACTTTAGTCTTAAAGCTCAAAAACCTCGCTTTTTCGAAAATTATACTCAAACATTACTTCAGTCTCAACCAGTGTAATAATCAAATTATTGATTAATAGAATATACTTGTAGAATATAGTTCAATTTTGCATTCTTCGTCAAATACATTTTATAAAGTTAATATGTGTCTCTGTATCTTACTGGTATAGTTTCACGTAGTTTTACAAAAAAAAAAAATAGTGTTACATACATGTTTTCATTCGTCATTCCAGGTTAGAGGCAAAGTTCTAACAATATTTGAAACTAATATGAATTCTTAATAAACTAGTAAATATTAGAAATCAATATAAAATAAATAGGTTTTTCTGCAATCGATTGAAAAAATAACAAAATATCCTAATTTTATCACTTTATTTGTATACGATGTATATTTTTGTCACTATAAATTAATATGGTATAATGTGTTTGTGAGTTTTTGTCACCTGAAGCTCCTCCTTTAAAGTTTTCATTTTATTGCGAACTCTAATATTTCAGGACTGTTCATCGTACATGAAAATATATTCTGAAAAAATCCCCATAGCTGTATGGTTATCAGTTTTAAGAGGAAGATTTATCATCTGTATGACACTTACGACAAACTAGCGAACACTTATTGCACATGTTTTCTCAATAATGATTTAAGAAATATGTTGTATTCCCGAATATTGTGTTACTTTTTCTTTGTTGTTTCACGAGCTAAAAGAATCTTACGAGAAATCTGATAAGAACAATTTTACGTCAAAGAAATACACCAGAGATATATCGAATTTCGCAAAAATTATTTCATTTTCTCTGCCCTGCTAAATCAGTCTACACTTTGAAACCACACTAATTGCTTCAAAATGTAACGTGCATCAAGAAAACGATGAAATCCAAATTCACGAGAAGATAGAAAGTTAATATTTTGAATAATCTCTTTGTTGCTTCTTTCGTATATATATCAGTCAAACTTTAAATATATAATTTGAATGTTCTACAACTGTGAAAAAAAACTAAAGAAACTAAGTTACACAGAACATTTTGCTAATTTATATTGAACTAAACAACAGAACCCGGCATGACCAGGTAGTTAAGGTACTTGACTCGTAGTCGCGGGTTAGAATCTCCGTCACACCAAATATACTTGCCCTTTCAGCCGTGGGGGTGTTATAATGTGACAGTCAATCCAACAATTCGATGGCCAAGAGTTGGCGGTGGGTGGTAATGACTAGCTGCCTTCTCTCTAGTTTTACACTGCTAAATTAGGGACGACTAGCGCAAATAGCCCTCGTGTAGCTTTGCGCTTAATTTAAAATAAACCAAACTAATCAACAACAGCAAACAAGATAACCATATGAACTAGTTATCCGATGATGTACCAATAGATTTTGTCAAAAATGTGATATCCGTAAAACAAGCGAAGAGAATTTGTGCATTAATAATTTTTATCAATAGCTTTAATTCTAATGAATAAGGCTTAGTTTGTTTGGTTTTTATGTTTTGTTTTATTGTATTTGAAGATGTTAATATCATTTCATTATTTTTAATAAATATTTTGACTTCAAAAACACGTTATTTTTTAAAACAGTTTGTAATGTTTCTGGTTATTGAGTTATTATAGTCTTATATACTAAACCGTTTACATACATTTTATAATTTATTATTTAAGGTTTGGGTGTCTTTACTCAAGACACTGGACAAGCTATATAATTTATTTCTCTCGAGCAACAGTGCAGCTTTCAATAAAGCTTAGAAAGGTTCTATCTACCTAACGAGTGTTCAGTCCCTTTTGTAGTTTATAATTATGTTTCGTGATTGTTCAATGATCGGTTTTATACTTCCTTTAAATAGTATCATTTGTTATCACTTGCCTTAAAGCGATATCTGCAATTTATGAAGAGAGATAACATTTATATGATTCATCCTTTTCTGAATTTTCATAGTAATAAGTTGAGAAACAATTGAGGTTATTTATTAGGTTGTTTAGCATTCAAATGTTGTTGTTGTTTTTTCACACAGATTCTAACAGTTGTCAGTCAATCGTTTACAGTCAAAATATTTTAAACCTAAATTAACGGTAACCTTAACCATTAGAAGTTGTATATCGTCAAATGTTTAGTGGCTATAATGAAATGTTATGATGACACTAAGAAAATATTTTTCTTGGTGTCAGATAACGATTTTTACCATATGAGAATGTCTATTTAACATGGCGAAATCATGTATTTTGTGTATTTACTTGTTTTCTCAATTATAAATGCTTAAAAAGTTTCCCACGCAACCTTTGTCAGGTTTTTTCTTTGGTTTTGCTTCTCATTTTCTCTGTCTCCCATTCTCCCTTTAACAAATTCTCTGTTATTGAGCCCAAGTCCTCACCTCTCTAGATACATTTATCAAAATCAGTTTACATGGTGATATATCGCGATTCTAATCTTTAAGATGTTTCCACCACCGATACAGTTGTGTATATATATAGGCCTGTTTTCACTGTCGTTCACATTTCTTCTTTACCATTGTTTACCACTGTATAATCGTAAAATATATTGACAATTGTTCGAACTCACACACATATTTACAAATATTGTAACACTAGAACATGTATCTGAAGTCAAAATTATACTAACAACAAAATACATGCTGGGTACCTACCTAAAATTAAAACTGTACTTACAATAGAAAAAGGTATCAATACCTACTTGAACACAATATAACACTAGCAATATTAAGGAATATTACTACCTACATAAAAACAAAACCATACTAACAAACATAAAACGTACTAGCACCTAACTGAACTAAAAACTATACTAACAATCATAAAAAATACTAGACCGATCTCAGTTCATGTTTGTTTTGGAATTTCGCACAAAGCTACTCGAGGGCTATCTGTGCTAGCCGTCCCTAATTTAGTAGTGTAAGACTAGAGGAAAGGCAGTTAGTCATTACCACCAACTCTTGAGCTACTCTTTTACCAACGAAAAGTGGGATTGACCGTCACATTATAACGCTCCCACGGCTGGGAGCGTGAGCATGTTTGGAGCGACTAGGGCGTGAACCCGCGACCCTCAGATTACGAAGCGCACGCCTTAACGCGCTAGGCCATGCCTACTTGATACCCTAATCAACTCCTAACATACAACTACTTATAATAAACTACATCAGATTTACATAGCAAAGGAGGTAAATAATAATCTATTATATTTGCTTAATGTAATAGTTTGTTTGTTTGATGAATTTCGCTGAAGATTGACGGCATTAATTGTCCCCATTTTAAAACGATAAAAGGTATTTATTAGTTAACACCATACACAACCAACCTTTGCTACACTTGTTAGAATAAATAGCAGAATTTGATCGTCACTCTAATAATTTTCCTAAAGCCCTAAAGTACCGATTGTGATTTTTTAAACTTTATTTTCTTCACTAACGGAGCGCGATCCATGGAGCTTTAAATCAACAGTTCAAAACGCTAATCTCTGGGCCTTCATACAAAAAGTACAAAGCAGTCTGCGAGTATTTTTACAGGATGGTGGTTCCACATATTTGCAAATTAAACAAAAATATTTTAGCTCAATAAACAAAACAAGTGCAATGTATTTTTAAAATGTTAACTTTAGAACAAAAAGAAATTCATATTGATACACATTTTTTGTACTATATAATATATATATATATAGAGAGAGAGAGACAAAATGTTTTTTTTACTGATTTTTTTCCACAAATAAGTTATTGAATATTCTGATGATACGATTAAAGTATTCTGTTAAATGAGATAGAAAATAAAGTTTCAGTTTACAGATTAGAATACACCCCACCTAATAATGATTACAAATCAATTTGTTTCACTTTATTTAAGCAGATATTACACTGTTATAAAAACATTATGTTGTTCAATTGTATCCAAGCCCAAATAATTAAATAACTTAGCATGTAAGCCATTAATTTTCAGTGGAAAAAGTTTAAATTCTAACATTCCTGGTAAAATTAAGATTATAATTGTAATATAATCTGAGATAAAAGCATATCTTACAGCAATCACATTATCAAAGTAAAACCGCAGTTATTGTGGATTTTTTGTTTGTTTAGAATTAAGCACAAAGCTACTCAATGGGCTATCTGTGCTCTGCCCACCACGGGTATCGAAACCCGGTTTTTAGTGTGTAAGTCTGCAGACATACCACTGGGGGCAGTTATTGTGGAAATAAATATGTTTGTTTTAAGCATAACGCTACATAATGGGATATGTATGCTGTTATAAGCCGATCTATTTACTAATAAGTTTTAAAAGTAAATCAAATCCACACCATATATATCGAAAAAATAATTAAACTGAGTTTTATATCACAAATAAAATATTTAAGTATGAAATCATAAAACACATAAAGATGTCTACGTAAACGAGAATTTTAAAATATAATCACCCCTAGTGAGTAGCTTACACATTTTTATTTCTTTTATAAAAACTATCACTAATAATGAATATGGCATAGACGGTGAATTTGATTGTTTGTTTTGTTGTTAAGCGCAAAGCCACACAAGTAGTTTATCAGTTCTGTGCCAGTCACGAGAACTGAAATCCGGTTTTTAGCTGCGTGAGACTTACTATTGAGCCACTGAGGGTGGTGAGGCTGGACCAGGGAGAATTTGGAAATTCACATTGAATACAAGATTAAATATTCGATAATGAGATTTATTTTGCTTCTTTTGTTGTAGGGTCAGTAAATACTAATGTATCGGGTCTCTACGAATGAGCAGTGATTTATTTCAACACGTGAAATCGATATGTTGCTTTCTAAGCACGAGTTTTGGCAACTAATTATTTTGCAACAAGGTATTATATTTTCTGCTTAATATCATGCTCTGTAATGAGAATTAAAAACTTTATAGTCCCATATCTGTCCTTGTGTCAGATGATCTCTAGCATTTTTTTCTGCAATTTCATCACTCATCACTTTAATCTACTACTTTAGGAATTTAGCATCTTTCTAGTTGCTGACAATTCTAGGATGTTATATATCGCCATTCGATTGTTTTTTCGCATGAATTTAGTTGATATTTTGCTTAAAAGAAAGTTGTTCATCTACGTACCTTGTCCAGGTATCTCATCATCACTACTTTTTTATCCCCTCAGTAATTTAACTACATTTTCAAACTTCTGTTGTCTGTGTGATTAACTTGTCTATAGAATTTCCACAACCAAGAACACAAAATAAGTTAAAAAAAACTATTTATTATTCAAATAAGTAATTAATTGTTTAGATATGTTTATGGTATCTCCAAAAATATCAATGAGAGAATGGAAATAGTTTAAAAAGTGAATATTATCAAGAAGCTGTTCACTTCAGATTGTTTTTATTTACACTTCAAGAAATCTCTTTCAGAATAGTACCAGTAATTTCTAGAAATTTCCAACAGGTCATCTTGTTATTGTATTTAAAAGTAGTGTATATTGTACTAAATTAATATTGTTAGTTTAATAAAGAGGATGGATGATTCAAAGTTTAGTGAGCTCAGTTTGGAAACACTTTGTGACATTGTAGCTGTCCATAAGCCACATGCATAATCTACTAAACACAACAAACCAATACGTTGTTTGAAAACAAGGAAGATCCACAGCATACATATAGTTTACATTGGATAAAGAAAAGATCTGACACTTCCTTCTCTACTTTGCTAAATGGGTCCTGTGCCTTACCGGTTTCAACGTATCGTGTGATTTTGACAAAATGAAAACTTAACCAACTGAGTTTTTCACGACTTTGGTATCCAACCTTGAACTGCGACGATCATAGGTGCATATCTTAAAATCTGCACTCGGTCAAGAACTTTAAAAAATAAAAGCTATAAAATTAAGGACTTGAACTGACCTGCCTTATCCCTAGCAAAACATGGTGAAATTAATCATATCAGTCTTTAATTTTCCTCAGAACAATAAAGAAAGATCATGACTACTTCCTGAAACGATTTAGGAACGGAATATTTGCTTCTAAGTTGAGTTAAACAACATATGCTCTATAATTCTGACAGAGCTGAACTCTGTAAGACCACGCAATTCAGAAAGAATCTATTGAATCACTAAAATAGTAGTCATAGGTTTGGATCAACGAAGAATAGATGTTCTAAGTAGCTGAATATGAAAACTGCTGCAAGAGAAAGATGACGTCCTTGCTACCTATGTAGATTATCTGCAGCATAGTTAGACATATCTAGGTATGAGAAAATATACACAAATGTGTTGACAGTTTGTCTTATAAATCCATGGATTGTCATATAAACCCCAGAGATTTGACCTTTCTAACCCATTTTTTGTTTCAGTATTCACGAACTATAAGGATTGTTTGTACCACATCCTGACTGCTAAAGAAGAGGAATGTGGCTCCAACAGTATGCCTTATATTAAAAAAATGCAGTCTCCGATTATCTAATATGCATATGATCAACAAGAAATTAAGTGAATAATATCTAGAAGGAATAATACAAATATCATAAAATGGGATCCTTTCCAGGTATGATAACGAGAAAAAAACACCAAAGTTGTTTATGAAAATTTGCAAGGTTAATGACATAATATGGGCTTTATGTTACTACTAAAAAAATAATTTCTACGGATCCTTCTGTAATTCATACTTGCTTAGGACACTGGTTATGATACTGAGACTTAGGCGAAACAAGTGGTATAAGTCAAGTGTCAGTAAGACCATTTGAGTCATGCAAGAAAAATTCTATACAATTTTATTGTGTTATTCTGTGTGTGTCAGTAACAACTGTAGTTTACTTATACAAAGACGTGTAACATATGTACATAAAAAATCGGTTATTGAAAATCATTTATGGCTGTTTCTGTATTTCAAAGGTATGACAAATTTGTTATCAGAAGAGTTTATATGCACAATGGTGTCACACTCTTTGGACACATAGTGAAACTCATGGTAATCAAGACAAACTTTTGCTACAGTAGTAGGTATGAACGATTTGAATCTGCCTGAGATGAAAAAGTAAAATTTTGACTTACGTAGTTTTGTATTACATTAATGATATGTTAGGGCCATCCTGACATCTGTACTAAATAGAATGGAAGAACACTTAATACGATCCAGTATCTCTTGGCACTACTTTTTCAGTCATGATTTTTGCTCCAATTAGCGCGTACAGGAACCTAGTCATTAAATAAAATACTGTAAACTTCTGCTTGACTCTGCTGATATCAGCATGGACATAGAGGGTGTGTAAATTATATGCTGTTACTCTACAAAGCAAAACATATGATAATTCCCTCAATAACCTAACAATCTTGCAACGTTAAATGATTTATCTGGTAAGAGACTGTTATACTATTTTTAAAGTATACACCAGTGTTCCAACCCTGACCATTTAGAATATCATAAGTAAATGGAATGGCAAAAGGACCAAATATAATTGACCACAATGATTATGAATCCTACTGAAGTACAAGAAAATATCTGAAAATCCCAAACCTTGCCTTGGTACACTATTAATCAAAGAATAGAATGAAAATGAGCACGACGTTAATACTCAGCATTCTTTGGTATTTGTATAATTATTTAAATTGCATGGACGGTTTCTTGAATTTGATCAATAACTTATGTGTATGGAAAAATCAGACAACCCTGCAATTAATGATGCCAAAGTTTTTTAATCTCAAACGCCACTGAACATAGATTCACCGCATATTTTGTATGGTTTGTTTTACTACAATAGAGAGAAATACTATCTATCGAAATAGTTCGAATCTTCTGGTGAACTTTCTAAAGGTTTTGTAACTTATTTCTTTTATGTAATATTGTGTGAATGATAGCCTTGTGTTCTGAGAAATAGTAGCTAGCTTGATGTGTCTCCTACATTCTTCTAAAACTTTCCTCTGACGTATTATTTTTTAAAAAATAGGTTTGTCTTTTTTTTTCAAAAACAATCACTAAACGTAGTCTCATTGTGTTTATGTTTGAAGTAAAGCACAAAGCTGCTCAATGGACTATCTGTGATTTGCCCACCAGGGATATGGAAACCCGGTTTCTAGCAGTGTGAGTCCGCAAAAAATATTGCTGTGCCACTGAGCACCTTGTGTTTATAATTGTTGGCAATAATAACTTTTATTCAAACCGTAATTATAAACAAGTCAATTTTTCTTTAAACTAGTAAACAGACGATTTCACTAAGTGTGTATATAATACGTTTTAAATCTATTTTTATGCATTTATACAGATGTATATATATTACATTTCTTTTCACTGATATTCTTTGTCAGTTTAAGTAGTTACAAAGGCTGATATGGCTTAACGAAGTAGCCTTATTGGAGAAACAAAATTTGGTGTTGTTGAATACAAAATGAGCTACCTAATTTTATTTCTCAAAAAACATTTTTTCCAGCTTAACTTAAATTTTCCACAAGCCTTAAAAAAATCAAGATTATAATTGTGGGGACAGTTGTTAGCAAACATCTTTTCTTCTACGAACGTATAACCAAATTAAGCTTTTATCACTTGATCATTGCTTGATCTCCTCGCGAACCTACCTGAACTGGAAAATATATTGGCTCATAGAGTTAATTATGTTTTTTTGTTGAATTTCACGAAAAGCTACTCGAGGGCCTTCTTATTTATGAAGTGAACTATTAGAGGGAGAACGGATAGTAAATACCACTCTCTGCTAAATCATAAACTACTTTAATCGAATAGTAAGATTTAACCATCACTCTCTAATAAACCTATGATCTCACAGTGCATAATGCGATTTTTATTTGGCGATAACATATCCACAGTCCAGCACATTAACCATAGGTCCACAAAAGTAAAATTGAAAAATGCTTTACCCTTTCATTTTGCTTGCCTATTACTTTTCGAAACTAAGGTACAAGTAATTATATTATACCTGAAATTCAAAGAAAGTAATTTGCTTAAAATGATTAAAATAGATTTGTGTACAAGTTTTACAGTTACTTTATCTTTTTTGTATTTTCTGTCGAAGCCTATTATAACATTTTTTTTCTAAAAATGCTATAATTAATATTATGCCAACGAAAAGAATCAGAAAATGGATAACATTTTGTTTCGTACACTCTAAAATTAACCCAAAATCAAAATTTAAATATTAAATTTTATTTTAGTTTTTGCAAAAGAATAACTACAGGTTTATTTTGTTTCTTATTTCATTGGTACAATTTTGTTCTCATAAGGATGTGAATTGGAGTTAGATCAGAAATGCGAGTAACATAACAGTTAGACCGGGGCAATTATGGAAGTCTCACATTATTGCTAATGAATGAATTCATGTTCCCATTTCTTTTGGTCAAAGTCAGTCAATGTCACAACATTATATAAAATATTCTGTACTCTATATTTGATTCAGTAAAACTTTATTATACCGAAATTACCAAAGCCAAGAAACCATATCTTGACCTGAATGTTGTTGGACCTTTTCAGGAGATGTAACATAGAAAATGATTTTTTTAGATGTAACGTAGTTGCACTGTAAATTATAGTGAAACTAGATGATATCTCAACTCAGAAATAGAACGTTATAATATGACTGTCAATTCCACTATTCTTTAGTTACAGAACAGTCCAAGAGCTAACGGTATGGGGTGATGACAGCTGCTTTCTCTCTAATCTTTGCTGATAAATTAAATTTGGGACGACTAGCACAGATGGCCATCGTGTAGCTCTGTGCGAAATTCATAACAAAACAAAACAAACTTTTGGCTAGATGACGCGAATAACATTGAGGTTTACTATTAACTAAGCGGGACATACTCTAAAGGTTAGTGGACCAAACAGTGAATCCAATTACCCATAGTTCACATCCTACTGCCACAAAATTACTCTCCGCACTTGAAAATGGTGTATATCTATGAAAGTGAAGTTCAACTGGTACTATTCAACTGACGTTACTCAGTAGTTAACAATGAGAACTGTGGAGTTGAGTAACTGGCTTCTGTGCAATCTATCAGCTCAAAAATAAGTAAAAAATTGTCTTTTGGCTTTGGTTTCTTACCCATTTTGTTGTCAAGCGTTCAGTTTCAAATATCCTGATAACTAGAATAACACAATAGCACAGATAGCCCTTTGTGTATCTTTGTGCTTAATTCGAAACAACAACAACAAGAATAACACAACAAGTGAACAATAGGAGATGATCCGGTCCTTGAAAGTGGCCCTTCCACGACACCCTTGAGATAAGTAAATATTTAAATCATTGTACTTCTATCAAATAATAGATTATCCTGATTTAATCCTTTGTAAAGTGCTATCCTTTACTACTGCCGAATAATTTGTTTCATAAATTAATCGTTTTGTTACAAATCTGAAAATGTTATACCTGAACTTAGCGTGTTTTTTTTTCCAAATCTTAAGTTTGTATCTTCATACCCTGCTATGTTCATAGCACAAATAACACAAACTGTAGGTATTTTTCTGTCTTTCCTCCAAATAGTCTTCTTAACTTGAATAAACTCATCTTTCTTTTTTCGGTTGAAAACAAATTAAAATGTGTAAAATATAAACTTTTTGTCCGTAGATTTCCTCTAAAATAATTTTCAGTTAAAAAAAATATCGTATCCTAAATATGAAGACCATTTTTTTCAAGTGTGATCTAACTACTAATTTGAATAAGGAAAATAATTATATTATTCTATATAATATTTAGGTTCATCAATAAGTTAACGTTTCATATTGTTTTACCTTGTACATTTTGGCTTTATAATATTACAGGGTTTAGTATATTAAAGTAAATTTTAATTTTCATATTAGCAAATCACATACCAATCACAGCTGATACGAAGCAGCAATATTAAACCACTTATCAGAACTACCTTTTGGCATTGTTTGGTGTTAATTAGGTAGTATACCATCAAAAACAGTTGCTTTTTGGAAACGCTATAAATAAGCCCTGCCCTTTCAGGCTCAAAGTATTCATAAACTTAGTTCATAAGAATCTTCTCAAGTCGAGGACCTATAATTTATAAGTCAGGGATATTCCTTGTGTTTAATGGCATTGGGAAACAAAGAGATAGATAAATTTGCAACAAGCCGTACTACAGCTGTGGTAAACAACGTGCGACGCCTTTTAACAGATGAGAATCCACGAACACAAGTTTCGATAGAAAAACCTTCCACATACAGCTGGCAATACTGTGAAACATTATCAATGTTTGGTTCTCCGTCTTGAAACGAAACCACAAAGATAAGATTTTCAGTCAAACTTTTCAACAACAGTCGTATTTTCCAAGCAACTGGAGAATGAAATGTGTTTTTTATTCTATGACATACTAAGTCATAACTGTCAAGTTGTCAAACGCAGTACTTTTGGGTTTCTGTGCTATCGTACTATTGAAACACGCTGGGAAACTCTCGTTCGTATACAATTGATAAACTATGGAAAGGATGCTGAGAGGAGTAGTGTGCTTTTAACATGGCAGTCAAAAGACAGAACTTTTTGAAAAAGAACTCATACTTCAAAATAATTATCACGATACATGGCCATTGGATGGAGCATGATTTTACGTGCCGACATAGAGTGTAAAGACGTGGTGAGACTTTAAAATTGTGTGAATATAACATACTTTGTAAGATGCTAAGTCTCTGTGAACTTACAATGAAACAACGTATTCAAAATTGTTTCGACAACTTTGAATTCAATATCAAAAAGTGGTAATATTATATAGTGATTCAATCATTTCAAGAAAGATATAGTAAATAGGAAAACAAAAAGCGATGTATTTTGATTTAATAATACTAAATAACACTTTATTTGTTTATTTTTCTCGCTAAAAGATATCTCCCCAGCACTCACCATAGGCCAGTAGCCTGTTGGTGTTTCTTATAGATTTTTGTCTACTGATCACGAAAATCACATTTAAATTTGCTCATCACGTAGCATTTCATCGAAATTTTCAGTTTCACCAGAACATTGCTACAATAGGAAAACGATATCAGGGCAACTGGAATCCGTCAGTGCTTGCTGACTACTGTTGGATACTGCAACGTGATGCACCGGACATTTAATACAAACGAAAATCAGGAGCAAAACACTTTTAATTATGTTGAACTTGATAGCGTATTAGAAACATAAACCCAATTAAATACGTTATTGCCGGTAAACAGTTAACTCTCTATTTCTCAGAGTTCTTACGTGATGAAGTAAAACCAAAACTATATTTGTGCATACCCCTCAGCAAAAAACTTTTCAGGAAGGAAAACTTTTCAAAAAATTGTTGTGCAGTGTTATATCTAAGCAAGCTTAGATATAATTTTAAAGGAAAAGCGAAAACGTGTTTTTACACAATGTTTTATAGTAATCATAAATCCTAGTGCTTAACATTACTTCCAAATCCCTCGGGAAATTGAGAATATTTTCAGGGAATTAAATTGTTTCTTGAATTATTATTTGAGAAATTATAAACTAATAATAGTAATAGCAAAATTGAGAAAGGCATTAAAAAAGTATCACTAAGCAAAACCAATATAGTGGCGGATTTAGGGGCGCGTAGACACTTCCACCTCTAATTCTTCCTCCACAAAACTTGCTTGTTTGTTTTGAATTGCTCGCAAAACTACACAAGAGCTATCTATGATGGCTCAAATTTAGCAGTGTAAGACTAGAGGGAAGGCAGCTAGTGATCGCCACCCACTGCCAACTCTTGGGCTACTATTTTACCAAAAATTAGTGGGATGGCCGTATGGTGTGACAGGGATTTGAACCTGCGACCTAGAGCCTTAACCACTTGTCCACGCTAGGCCTTACGTGTGTAATACTACTGGATATGAGTTCATAATCATGCATATAAGTACTAAAAAGTATTTAAGATCAAATTTTTGGGAAAGACTAAATATAAAAGAGAAAATTAAACGTGCACAATCTTTGTTTGCATTTTAACAGTTTCCTATTGGTATTATTTAACTTATCGTAGGTATAAAAATCACATGCACCTATAAAATGCTACAAAAATAACTTTCTAACGTAAAGAATATATCTAAACAACGAATGACTTGCTGCTATAAAAAGTACCGTTACATGAGTAAATCTTACGAAGCAATATGTCCTCCAGATCAGACCGATATGAAGTTTTCAAATAAAAAGCATCTGTTTTAATTCGGTAAAAGCTAAAAAAATGTGCATAAACTCGTTTATAGAATCAATTTTAAAATATACGATTCCCTAGAGAGTCAATGGTACGTTTACAGATTTATTGTGCTAATATCCGAGATTCCATTTGCCATGGCGGCTGGGATGTAGATAGTCTATTCTGTGGTTTCACGTTAAAACAAATATATATATATATATATTACGTACATCTCAAAGTACAATTCATAATATTTGTTTCAGATATAAACAGACAAAAATGTTACTGACAATTTCTAACAAAGTTTCTAAATCTTGTGTTCAAACAACGATCTAGTGCTGTTTAATCATTTCTTAAACAGCCACCAAACACACTGGTCTCATACAAACATAAACCAAGAGATCATCAAACATTATATATGATACACACATTGTTATGTGTTGTCTTAAAATATTCCTCAATTGTAAAACAGCATGATGTTATTTTGTCTTGTGTTATCAAGCTGTGTAAGTAAATTTTTAATTTAGTATTTGCAACAGATATTATTTATATGTGTTTGTGTATGTGCGCGTGTCAGTATGCATTAGAAAACAAGAGTAACTGGGTTTCAGGTGCTGTTACACAGATCCACCGCTAACCAGATGGCGTTGTCTGTAGCTGTCTTATAGCTGCATAAATTATCAATTTCTGAGAAATAACGTTTATTACTATTAGCTGAAGCAGTAGAGAGGTAAGATGAAAAACAGCATCAGTACTAACGCTAAAATAAAAAGAAACATCATTGTTTCTACATAGCTATTTAGATGAACAGTTTCACGCTAACCTTAAATCGATTTAGATGCATGTACTAATTTAGAAATATAGAACACAAAATGATATCAAAGTGTTTATTGATCTGATTATTGAATTTGGCTGGTGAATACTGTATTTCAAGGCTTGTGAGAAGATATCTGATGTTAAAATTTGTATGACCTAAATTATGACTTCATAAGTTTCGAGCTTCTGTTCACAAGACAAGGTAAAATAAAAATTTCCGGCCTCTACACATAGCTTGACAAATATTTGATGACCCAGCATAGCCAGATGGTTAAAGCACTCGGTTCATAATCCGAGGGTCGCGGGTTCGAATCTCCGTCACAACAAACATGCTCGCCCTTTCAGCCGTGTAGGCGTTATAATGTTACGATCAGTCCCGCTATTTGTTGGTAAAAGAATAACTCAAGAGTTGGAAGCGGGTAGTAACGACTAGCTGTCTTCACTCTAGTCTTGCACTACTATATTAGGGACGACTAGCACAGATATCCCTCGTGTAACTTTGTGCGAAATTCAAAACAAACTAAACAAACATTAGATATGATCCGTAATATTGTAGATTTACATATTTCACCCTACTTACAAATATAAATCGATAGGTCCAGTTATGTGCTGGAAATATAACTAAGTCAAAAAACTATAACTCTAAAGTGAAAAACTTCACCTATAACGATACAAACTAGTCTCACTTCCAGTTTTTGAAAATTAATCATGCAACTGACGGTGAATGTATAATACATATCATCATTGAAGCAAGTTGACGATGAAGTATAGTAACTAATAACCAATTTTGTTCACAGTAACGACAAAAAGATAAGGTTTGATTCAAAGTTTACAGGTGATATAGAAGAGATTATATGACAAGAAGTTATTTTAACTGCAGATCTATCGTTACAAATAATGGTGGCTCAATGAGCTTTAATATCCTTGATCTTTACTCTTTTTCCACTAAATAAATAAATATATATATATATATCCCATTTCCAAAAAATCTCAGATACAATCATTAAATCGAGTTTCATGACTGTTATCCATTCCAGAATTATTGAGTAGGAAAAGTATTGAAAAAACGGGCAACACTCATCATTCAACCCCTACTTGTGGTCTGCCTCCTGGAGTGTGTTATTTAAGCGTACTTACCTACATTGACAGTAATGACACTAGAAAGCTTTGGGGTGTTACAAAGAACACGTTTTGAAAGTGTAGTACAAGAGAATTATGTATATTTGCGATATATGAACATTACATTCAGTCAAGTGTCATTAAATTAAAAAAAAACATGAAATTGGACTCCAAAATGGTCGTAATAACAAGTATTTTATGCTGAAGCACATAAATGCACTTACTCCTATAAAGGAGTTTTAATAGGAAGATATTAGTTTAATTTGAATTTAAAACATGTGCAACGTTCCAAAATACGTGCATTAGAAGTAAAATGTTTAAAAGATGTTTTCGTAAAATGACGAATATCTCGTTATAAGATTCATATTTTGATCTTCAGGAATCGCTTTGAACCTACGGGTTTGCGTAACATCGTAAATGCCTCAATGTGATATTTTTTCAGTTTAGTCTTTTCTCTTTATTTTCACATAAGCGGACTTCACTTTTTCATGATATTTTTGTCTTTTTTAAAAAACGAAAATAAAATGCTAAAAATTTGTTAAACAGCTTGATAACACAAAATAACACCATGCGGATTTTCGATTAAGGGAGCATTATATGGCAAAAAATAATAAAGTTTTTATCACATATAATATTTGACGATCTCTTATTTCATATTTGTATCAGGCTAGTGTATTTGATGTCTGTTTACTAAATGATTAAATAGTTATTTAAATAAGTGATAATTATTCAATTCATGTTGACTACTATACACACGCTGGTGCGTTTAGCTTAAGGTAGTTGCTAGTATATTTTTAGATCTATGATATTACTGGCACATGTAGGCTGTTATTTTATCCGTTGATTGTTTAGCAAATGTTAGAATCAGGAAATTAGTGTTACGTTTGTTTGTAACGAACACAAATAACTAAGTTAATTAATTAAGCTATGGGTTCAAGTCAATTAGGCTTTACTGTTATGAAGTGTTTATCGTCAATCTTACATAAAACTTGGAAATCATTTCAATGCACGTCCACATCAAACTTATTTAATCAGGTCTCATATCAGGTTTCTTTAGCACTAAAATCAGGCTCCGCTCACCACGGGTATCGAAAACTGGTTTCAAAGATTTTCAGCCGGCAGACATTCCACTGTGCCACTAGAGGGCTACTTTTGTTGTTTTGAATTAAGCACAAAGCTACACAATGGGCTATCTGTACTCTGCCCACCACGGGTATTGAAATCCGGATTTTAGCGTGTAAGTCCGCAGATATACCGCTGAGCCACTGGGGGGCGGAGGGCTACTACACATCCAGTTATATATGTTCTTTACAACGAAACACACTTTTTGTTACTGAAACTAATATTGTTGTAGTCATGATGAATACAATGACGCAATAATTACATTTCTCTTTTAAACACATAAAAATATTTTAAGTGTTTTCAGCTGTAATTGAGTCGTCTTGTTGTTGTTTGTAACCAAGTACAAAGCTACGCAATAGATTATCTGTGTCAGCAACTACAGAAGTGTGAGACTGAAATATCAGAATGTAAACAGAATGAAAGGTTTGTTTATTTACCTGAAAATAATGATAATTTCTGTGCAAAAATGGCATAATTTATATAAATATGGATTCGAGAATATGGTCTAAGAAGGTCCAAACGTTGTTCTCTGCTTTAGTAATACCCATACCAGCAATTCTGAGATACAAATTACACAAAATGACATAAAGCGACAGAAAAATGTAAACACTGGATGATAGGAGAGAGAAAACGTCTATGAAGATAATGAAAAGTACAAACATAACATAAAACATAATCACAACTTGATGAATAACAAAACAAATGATGTTCAGAAAGGAAGTAGAAACAAATGATAAAAAAATGAAAGAAAAAAAGCAAGAATGTAAGTGACGTAATACTGTAATATAATACTATACATGGAAAGACTGTGGTTGAGAGAGAAAACGAAAAATACAAAAACTACAGACGAAGATGGAAGAAAACAATAAAAACGTGATGTAAGGAACACTAAAATACCGATACAGCTTGAAGAAGATTGTAAAACAAATATCAAAGTGAGAAACTGAAATACCCGAAAATAATAGATGCGGATGATAGAATCTTGTAAAATAGGATTGTAGAAGAGTAAGTGAGTAGTAAGTTCTTAAACTTATCACTGACCCACCAGGAGATACGATGATGGTAGAGGGTGAAAAGAAGAACTCAAAAATACTGATATAGAGAAAGATATTAATTAACTCATGATCATAGAAAATAAAACCAAAACTTATATAATGAAATAAAAGACAGTTAAGACGTTGATGACAGGAGAAAATTAGAAGCGCAAAAGTCACACATATATTTGTAGAATAAAACTAAACATGATCATCGGTAAAAAGAAACATAAAAAATTAGCTATGGATTAAAAAAAGGAAAATAAACTTAATGATGTGACATATAAATAACAAAAAGAATGATATTGATAAATATAGAATAAGTTAAACGTTTTGTAATGTTTCAAATAAATACGAAGGAAAAAATTCAAGTGTGGGAAAAGAGAGAAATAAAATACAAACGATGGAAAAGAGAAACAAAAACATAAATACATACTGAAAGAAGAAAACTCCACAATAAAATATTTTGTTTATTTTTGTAATTAAACATAAAAATAACAATGAGCTATCCGTGCTCTGTTCATCATAGGTATTGAAACCCGGTTTCTAGCTATGTAAATGTAAGGACACATCACTGTGCCATTAGGGAGCGTGGTAAAAGAGTTGTCATTGTTGTTTTTGAATTAAGCACAAAGCTACACAATGGGCTATCTGTGCTCTGCCTACCACGGGTATCGAAACCCGGATTTTAGCGTGTAAGTCCGCAGACATACCGCTGAGCCACTGAGTGGCTGGTAAAAGAAGGAAAACAAGTAAAAAAAATTTGCAAACTGACTGAAAACAATCATAAAAATTTGATAAAGCATGTAGACATAATAAGCTAAAATACTTATATAATATGAAGTAGATTTTTAAAATATTACATACAGAAATAAAAAGATATCAAATGACCTTGGATGAAAGCAAGAAAAACAAAAAACACAAAGTTATAGCTAATGTCAGATAAAAGAAAACAAATTTAAAAGCAAATGGAAAAAAAAAACCCACTAAAATACGGGCCTGGCATGACCAAGCGCGTAAGGCGTGCGACTCGTAATCCGAGGGTCGCGAGTTCACGCTAAACATACTCGCCCTCCCAGCCGTGGGGGTGTATTATGTGACGGTCAATCCCACTATTCGCTGGAAAAATAGTAGCCCAAGAGTTGGCGGTGGGTGGTGATGACTAGCTGCCTTCCCTCTAGTCTTACACTGCAAAATTAGGGACGGCTAGCACAGATAGCCCTCGAGTAGCTATGTGCGAAATTCCAAAACAAACAAACCACTAAAATACTTCAGCCACTAAGGAAAGCGTATAATGAAGGCTCAACAATAAAAAAGGAAAACAATAACAAACATTAACGATACAGAAGGAATAAAACGTGTTACTGGTGAAGACAAAACTTAAGATCTCTAGATAGAGACTGGAAAACATAAAAGATATTGTAATAGAAACAATAAACAAAGGGAAAAGAAAAATCAAAAATAAAGAAACAAAGAGAATGTTATGTAAATGTCGTGTAAATGTTTTGTAAGCGACAACATGTCGTGTTGTGTTTAAATTTTCATTTCCATATTTATATTATTGTTTCGAAGTTTAAACTAATAAAATATGTTGTTATTCATTCAAAATAACATTTAGAATTTTCTAGAATTAGGTAGACCAATCATATGTATTTAACTAAAATGCTGGCGTCTAGACGTTTATTCTCGTGCAAGAACGGACATGCGCGGATTGCTCTGGAGATCTGTAGAGTTTTCGCGGTGTTTCGAGAAGTCTAGGCCTACAATATATAAACAGACGAAGATGCAAGGAAGAAAGGAGAGTCAGACATTAGTTTTATTTCAAAAGAAGAGAGTCAGTCATTTCGTTTGAGAAGGTTTAAGTGCTTGCTGTGATTTGTGACTGAAGTTAGATCTATAGAAGCTGTGATTTTATTTCGTCAATCTCTACGATTAATCTGAATTACTGGTTGTGCTGAGAGTCGGCAAGTTTGAGACGTTCATCGGAGGCATCGTGATAAGAACTTCGTCGAATTTACTGAACTGTGAATTGCTTCTGAACTTCTTCATTTAAACTTCGAAATGTCTTCGTGGGACCGAATTCACCTCCTGGACTAGAATTTCGGATTTCTGATCTGAACTTTTGGACTTTCATTTTAGATCATTATATTAGATACAGGCCAGTACCATTTTGTATTGTGATTAATTTTGAAGGTTGAAACTAGTATCATTTTGTTTTGTAATTGATTTTGAAGGTTTGAACTTAATATCTGTCATTGTTATTATATAATTTATGTTATATCTGTTAATAGTTTAGTGTAATAAATTATACAAGCTGTTATCTGTGTTTTTCTGTTGCGTTTAGTTTACGAAAAACATAAAACATACGTAACAAGAAAAAGACAATAAAATCTTTAATCTTTGGAAAAATATTTTTTTTTAGAATTAAGCACAAAGCTGCACAATGGGCTATCTGTGCTCTGCCCACCACGGGTATCAAAACCCGGATTTTAGCCTGTAAGTCCGCAGACATACCGTTGAGCCACTGGGAGGCAGGAAAGAGAAAGTAGTGCAAAAAATGTACTTTCGTAGAGAAGAATGAAATAAATTGGATTATGACAGAAACAAGAAATACAAATATTGTAGGCACAAATAGTTAAATTAAATAAAACTTTTGTATAAGAGAGAACCAAACACACGAAGATAAGATATTAAATAAAATAATAAATATTAGTGGTGAATAAAAGAAACAAAAACTCAAAATATATAAAGATTTTATAAAAGATGAGAGACAGAAGAAAAGCATCAACAATTGAACATATTGATAAAGTATGTCACAAACTTTGATCATAAGAATTAAAACAAACAAATACCATACACACAGATTAAAGAAGATAATATAAACAAGAAAACTATAAATGCTGGTTGAAAATATACTGAAAACAGAAATATAAAAAATTGCAAGCATGTTCATATGCTGAGATTAAAGAAAATAATAAATTGCTCTGATGCATGAGAGAAATGAGAAAACTATAACTGCAAAGAGAAAAAAATTCTGTCATGCGATGTAAGCACAAAATGCGATGATGAATGATAAAAATAAAACAAACAGAAAACTACACAAATGGATTTAGAAGATGGGTATTAAAACACGGTGATGACAAAAAATCAAATTCGTATAACAAAACTTATTGGTGATTAAGAAAAACCAAAATTTCAAAGTTCTCGATAATTCTTTAAGAATATAAAAAAGTTTGATAGAAGATAAAACCAAAAATTAACGACGCAAATGAAGAGAGGAATTAAAAATAAATGATTAACAGATTAACAGTAAAAACCATAAAGGAAAAAACTGAGATAAATCTTTATGACGTGGCAAAAAAAAACACATACAAAATTTGCAGATAGGGTTTAAATAAGATGATAAGATCTTAATAGTTTGAGGTATTTGTTTATGCTAGAGCAAAATAATTTTGGGATAGCTGATGTTTCCACTCCGGGGAATAAAACCAATGAGCTAAGTGTTGTAAGTCGCTATCCTTATCGCTGTCTCACCAGGGAATAATGACTAGAAGATGAAACACTTTCAGATAAATATTGAAAAATGTAATAAACCATGATGATGAATAAAAAGAACAAGGAATATCAAATAAAACCTAAAGTGTTGAATAAATTGAATAAAACTTTATAAGCTGACAAAAGAGCAAATGCTAAATATATAAATGAAATAAATTAATTATAATTGAACCATGGGAATGAAAGAGAAATGTCAGAAAACGTAGAATTGTCTCATATACGTTGAAGAAGTTAAAAACTGATGATGGTTGAAAGATATAAGTAAAAGAAAAATGTAGATACGCGTAAAAAAAGCATAATGAAGCTGAAAGATTGATCTGATAAATTACTTTACAGCAAATATTTATTCATTAGTTAGTCAGACAGCGTATTTTGTTTTACATACTATCATGCCCCAAGATTATCAACAAAAAAAACATTCTGGTTATCTGTAAAGGTCTTATATATGTTATAAGTATAGCTATCTTTTGGCATTCAATTTTGATTTCATATATCTAAGTCGCACACTTAATTCTTTCTTGGACACACCTTTGTTTTCACACGTAAGGTGGTTTTGAGTGGATTTCATGAATTTCTTGTCAATACTCACCAATAAACCACAGAAAGTAGGAAAGAGACACTGAATAGTAAACAACATTGGGATCATAATTCTACAGAACAGAAATTAATAAAAAAAAATCATAATCTTTCGAAAGATGTAACTTTCGTCTTCAGGGACAAACTGTACAAATTCGGAACAAAACTATATTTTAGAGAAACAACCAGATTCTTACAAATATATGATGGTAGTTTTTTTTCTTTCTGTAAAACACTGTTCGTAAATTCCTTTACAGTAACACCATTGAAACTAAACTAACAGGTTCTTTGCATCACCCGCATCACCAAGGCTCCTTAGTTGGTAGAGTTTCATAAAACACAGCAAATGTACGTTTAAATGCTAGTAATGAATAACAACCACCCACACATATAATTATTTTGAAAACATAAGCTAGAAACTAATTATCTATTTTGCTTGGTCTAACCAATATTTGTGTACCTGCACGCGCTTTTATTCTATAGTTTTGCTGCTCCAAATTAGCAGTCTTTAATCCGAATGACGAAAAATTAGAAAAGGTCCACCTCCGAGATAAAGCTGTAGTAAAACTTTCAGACTGATAGCTTTCGTGACTTTTGTGTGTGTGTGCGTATGTAGGCGTGCGAAAAAAATGTTTTGTTAACATTGAGTAGTTACTGTTGAGTAACTTTACATATGTGACCTATAATTAGACAACATTTGACATCTAATTGTGGGTTGTGAAGCGAAATCAGTGATCCAGCTATAAAAACAAAGTATGTCTCCGGATTACAACGCTAAAATCAGGGGTTCGATTCCCCTCGGTGGGCTGAGCAGATAGCCCGATGTGGCTTTGCTATAAGAAAAACACACATTGTAAACAAAAGTGCGTGAAAACTGCTTATGTTTTTCTATCAAATGAAGTTTCTTACTTTCGGTTCAAAGAAAGAAATTCAATCAAAATCGGAGATTTTGTAACTTGATTATTTCCTAATTGGTTATCTTGTAAGTTGGTATGTAAGTTAAAGAAACACTTCTATTGAAGATATGTGATAGTTTGGATTACCACAGTTCCAGCTACAGAAAGTGGAATATTGTGAAACTGTCATTCGTGTTGTCCTGCAAGTTTCGTTACACAACACGCTTCAAGTATACCTTGATATCACCAGTAAGTTTAAACAAACATCTAATTATTCATATTAGAACAATCATAGTCGTAAGGATGAAAATTAGTGAAAACTATAACACAAATAGTTTTCCTGATATTTTAGTATAGCTACCCTAGTGTTCATATATTCCAATTTTATTACAGTATTTTAGTGTTTTGAAGTACCAGAAAATTAAGTTTCAATAAACTTTTATATTATAAAGATGAGTAAATTAGTATAAATTGATTTACTGGGACCTAAATAGCTCTGCTCAATACATTTTTCATTAATATCTTTTTTCTTGTTCACACACACAAAGCCAATAGCCAGTATACATTTTTCTTATACAGATTATACACCCCAATATTTGAAAACAGACACGTTAGTATGTATACATGCAATATCTCGATCCGGAGAAAATGTACCATGAAATTCGTGGGCGACCACGACAGCTGCTCGGAGTGGGTGCAGCGAACTTTTGTTACATATCTTAGTCGCAGATCCGGTTCTTCATTAGTATTCAAAACAGACACGCCTCCTATAGGCCCAGGTGAGTTATGATTGCCACAGGCTTATTTGAATAATAAAATGAAGAAGGTCACTTAAGGTGTCAGAACCCTGAACAAGAAGGTATAAAGTAAATAGCATAGTTCTTGTAGATTATCAGTATAACCTCCTTAATTTCTCGCTGATTTAAAGAAATATTTTGAACACCACGCAATAGTTCCTTAAGCGGGTGTTTAAATTCATTATCCTTTTTACTGAAAGGTAGAATTTGCAAATGTATATCTTTTTAAGTATCAAACAGTTTTGAAACTGGAAATCTTACAACGCTTTCATTCATTTTAAACCAGCCTTTCCCTAACTTAATGTTCCACCATGTGTTTGACCACCAAGAAAAACATTGTCAATTATGTGTACAATCTTCACAAGAAAGATAAACATAAACCATCAATAAGCTGATTTTTTAAAAAAACAAACAAACAAACAACACAGAATGCACATTTATTTAAAAATAAATAACGACTGAAAAAGCAAACTAACTTATTTCACTAAGATATAAAAACCTAAACATACTAAAAAGCAACAGGAAAAATATGTACTGAAAGAACACATTTCTTCTTTCAAGATAAATGAAATAACGAACTATATTTTCAGGATTTATCTTTATTAACTGAATATTTTGCTTTTTACACCTTCGTCAGGAGTTAAAATTGAATTAAAAAAAGATTAGTGACTCAGGTGCAAATCCAGATTCAACTACTGACGAAGCTGTCAAAGCGAAAGCGAAATATTAAGGTAATAAAGGTCGTTAGGACCTAGAAATATTGGTCGTTATTTTATTTACCTGGATAAAAATGTCTCATCAAAACTCAAGTTTACATTAAACACAGTTAGTTGAAAAAAAATCCTTCTGTCATCTGTTATCTTATATTAATAACCAATGCCTTAGTAGCTTGTAAATGACTCTAAATAGTGATTATGAAACTGTAAAAAATATAAAATACATTTCATCACCAAAAATGTTTAATACTAAACCAAGGACAATTTCTAGTGTATAATTGAGGTTCTACTTTATTTTTCCAGATTTAAAACATATGCATTGAATGCAGATTTATATTTGAAAATATAAGTAGAAGTTAAACTCACAACATTTAAAATGCTTTGGTTTAAGAAAGAAATGCTCTGTTTATTCACATTAAATAAGTGTTTACAACTACACACCCTCATTACAAGGATAACGGTATCTGAGCTATATAGAAAGTTTTATTGAATTTAAATTATTCTGAGCTGTTATCTGATGAAGATTGTTATTACAAAGTATTTATCTAATGAAGGTGTCATATTGAAGTACGTATTTGAGGAAAATGCAATGTTAACTACAAAATAGTACATGATGAAGTTATCATGTTGAAATTTACCTAGTACCTAATGAAGTTGTTATATTGAAGCAGTGTTTAGTACATGATGAAGCTGCTACATTGAAGCAGTAACTGGTATTTTATAATGTTGTCACGTTTAAGTAGCAGTTAGTAACTGAAGTTGTCGTATTGAAATGTCACTTTGAATTTACGGATTTCATTCTTAGCATGAGAACCTCCCGTGTATAAACACTTAACCTATGATGGATGAAATTAATTCCTAAACCAAAATATATGAGCCTAAAAGCACCGGTTGTATCTAGTCTGGTAGTCGTAGAAAACAATATGTAAACACAAAGTGAAGCCTCTGGTAGCGACAGGGCGAAACAATAAATGTTATATCTCGTGGAAGAGTCGTGATCACAAACAAGCTTCGACAAATAACACGATTAAAAATAAACAAGGCTTAAAGTGCGGATGGTACAATAACTTCACTAAGGAAACGGTCTCATAAAGCTGACAGATCATTCTCTTTCATAAATTTACCCAATCATAAGACTAACGCTAGTAAATTAGGAAATTTAAATTATTTCTCGTAGTCTAAAACTTGCTAACCAGTGTTATAAATCTGCTGACTATCAAAATTATTTGTTTTTAATACGAAAGATAGATGAGACTAACCAAAATTTGTATAGCAAAAACCAACAGCTAAAACTTGTTGTCAGAGAACAAAAATGGCATTTATCCAATACGTATTTCACACTAGACAAGAGACTACTTGGAAGGATATGGATAGAGGAGAGCGGGAAGTTAATGGAATATCCAATTAGTTAATATTGTTATCTTTTTTTATAATTGGTCTTCTGTGATTAGCAGACTACCAAGTCCTACCTAATGCTAAAGACAAATGCCTCAAAATTCTTCTATTGCTTATAGTTCTGAATTCAAGCAAATCGTAAGTTACAGCTTTAGAAAATCAAATTTAGCAGAATAAAAAGAATCAGAAGAAATTTAAACACTGAAAGCATTAAATAAATGCACAGTTAAATTATGATGTATGTGTATGTGTGCGTGCAAGGCAAACGTAAATTGAAATATCTCAAGTAAATAAGGTGATTTAATGTAGTACTTTCATCATATCTAAAGAACACATTACGATCAAAACTGAAAACTTAAACGCTAAGTGAAACTTTGTTTGTTTGTTTTCGAATTTTGCGCAAACTATCTGCGCTACTCATCCCTAATATAAGAGTGCAAGACAGCTATCCATTGCCACACACCGTCAACTCTTAGGCTATACTTTTACCAACAAATAATGGAATTGACCGTCACATTATAACGCCCCACATGGCTGAAAAGATGAACATGTTTGGTGTGACGATGATCGAATACGCCTCAACCACTTGGCCTTGCTAGATCTCTAGGTAAAACTTTTAACGATTACTTTGTCTAAGAAAAAGGTAATACAATTTCAGTATGTGAAACGAGAACATATTTACTTACTGTATAACTATTATTAAATACCTAATAAAAACATAGTACCTTAATATTCTTCGAAATATATATATAGTACCTGAAACAATGGGATACGCTAAATTATGCCGGACAACAACAAAAATTATTATTAGTTACAAAATACCTGCTTTATTTGTTGCGCGTTTTGTGTATGTTCCCAGTTTTACCCTCTGGGAACCAGCAGTAATATTCCATTATCGCTGCATTCCACGGTCCTTGATATCCCTATTTTATTGTAGTAGTATCATCATAATCATCGTTTACTACACCTAAATAGTTTAGAAATAATTATAAATGAAAAGCTAAGTAGTGCGTGTTTACTTATCCTAGACATTTTCTTGTAGTTCTCCAGTATATATCATTAAGCATTTCATCTTTGTGATTTCCTAAAATGTTTTTGGCAAACAGTCTGAATGATTTCCAAACAGCAAGTTCTTTCTGATTTAATGCTGTTTCAAAGTAATCATTCATCAACACTTTTTGAAATATTTACCCCAACAAAAATATCTCTTTTTATTTTTGCCTCACTGAATTTTGGGAACATTTCAGACAGATATCCGCTCATTCCTTTTACAGAATTCTTCATGAATCCCAGTTTAATATAAAGTGGGGCTGAAACACATTTTGAGGATTTACTAAAGGTTAACAGTCGATATTCTGTTTTCCTGTTTTGTAATATCTCTCACCAGCCATTACTTCTTTCTGAAACGATTTTTATCAACTCGGCTGTTCTAGAGACACATAACATAACGGTATTTGATATTCCCATTCTGGAGGTCTAGCAGGAGTGCAATAACTTTAAGATAACCACATATGTTCCATCTATAATAATCATACTTGACGGTCTCAATTATAATATGTTTTTTGGTATGTTTATTTCGTGTTCACAGCATGAGAAATAAGAAACAATAGCTAAATGTTTCCGTTGTGCAAAAAACATAGTTTACAGACTAGCTTTAGATGAACCGCAAAAAAGTCTTCATCTTGAAAAGAACGTTTAGTATTCAAAAATATTTCATTAAAGCATCAACATTTATACAGAAACATAAACTATCATATATAATGCAGAGAGAACCAATACTGGAAAATAATTGTGAAAAAACGCACTCTATTGTTTAATTTAACACATGAAATAAGCTATTTTCAAAATCCCTCAGATATTAGCAGTAATGTTATGTAAATGCATATAACAAGCAGCTGAAGTCTAGAATCACGATAAAAAATGAAAACTAGGGAAAAGAAAGCATATTTTGTTTGAGGGGTTGTTAATTATTTTATTGAAATATTTTCTATCTGTTTAGAAACAAAGATGCATAATGAATAGTTAGTGTGTTCACTATAAAACAAAATTATTTTTATTGCTCAATAGGATGTAGTATTATTGAAGAAGAGTAGTGTCTAAGCTTTTCTTGCAGGCTATTTATTTAAATATAACAAAGTATGCAAGGAAGCTAAAATAAATTGTATATGTGGTAAATCAAAATAGCAATATGTCAAACATTATGAATTATTTCATGAAATGATATAAGTCAGAAAGTTGATATCTTAAAGTGTTGTGAGGTATTTTTATAAGTGAAAAGTAAATGATTTATCTGCTGTTAAACAAGAGTGAGAATTACAAGATATATATAAAAGACTGAATTCATAAGACAATATGAGTAGGAGCAAACTAACGAAATTTGAAGCAGGAAATTCTACCTATTGATCTATGAGGACACAATTAAATGTATCTAAATTAGATATAATTAAGCTGCATTTTAACACAGGATCCGCTCTGGAAATTATAGCTTATTAGGATAACTTATTGATCTTAATCGTTTAAAATATGTGTAGCATCAAGAATTACGGAACAAAATGTTTTTGCTACGTCTTTGTTTACCAGATGCATCTAGAGATATTTTAATTACACTTTATATCACGCTTTATGAATAAGGTGCATTTACCGAGCTTACAAATGACGTTTTTATTCTTCTAAACATAAATCTTGAGTGCGTTATACGTAGACAACTGAAAACCTTAGATTTTCCTTTAGTCTTTTTATTTTCCTTATTTTGTTTACATTACAACACGTTATCTTCAGTCTTCTCTGTTAGTCTGAGAGGAACCTGAAAAAGCTCACTATGCTTTACTAAACTTCCTTTTATTCCAATTTAAAGAATTACGTTTCACGTTTTGTTGTTTTTTTCAGAAACTGTACGATAGGAGAGAAACCTAAGTAAACAAGTTCTTACCTGCCACTCTTGTGAGTTAAATTAGATACCTGCTTTCTTCTCAACACCTATTGGCTTTTTTTTAAAACAGAACTTTGTTACAACTTTAAAAGAAACACATAAGCTGAATTCTACTGAGCCAAGTACTCTAAGACGATATTAACACATTAAAAATATTTCGCTAAAGTTCTGACTTCGTCCAAATGTTCCCTTTAAAAGTATCAAAATGTGTTATATAAAATTCTCCTACATTACAATCGTTTATTTATATTCTCTACATTGATACGTTTTTTATATTATTTTTATTTATTGCTGTGAACGAATTCGATGGATATTTTAAGGGCACGTAAAAAAAATAGATATCGGGTATATCCATGTGACGTTAACCAATTACGTAGCTGAAATATCTGATATGTATATACGTGATATACTAACAAGTCATATGGCTCAGATATCTGATATAGATATATATATCATATGTTAACCAGTCAGGTAACTTAAATGTAGGATAAAAACATGTATGTGATATATTTAAATAAGCAAACAAGTCTCAGTAAAATGATAGCTTTTATAATACGCTTACAATAAAATGTTACTTTTCCAAGGGTGTTTTAGTCAGTGGGTAGAAACTTTTAAAAACTGTTTGACTGTCTGTAAAACGCCTAATCTACTTATGCTTAACAGTAGAGACTTCAGGAAGTTGTCATTCATTAGATACGTGGCCTAATTTCTATAGGCACTGAGTTAAAATTGTGTAAATAAAAGACGTCTATCTCAGTAACTGAAAAGCCCTACTAAGTTATATTCACGTATACTAGATATACTAGGTTAATGGCTTCCTATTTAAACATGTTTCTAGTAATAAACCCAATTTAAACTCTATAATTACTAACGTTTATGAAGTGATATGAACATACGTGGCATAAAAGGTGTTTGTAGCCTTGATTAACATATTACATTAATAAATGTAATAAGTACAGTAAGATCTCGACAATAAGAGAGTTGGTAAAAGCAAGGTCCGGTGTTACAACATTTTTCAGGCTAATTTGACGACGTTCACATTGTAACGTCATGTCTCGTATTTACCTTGCGTTTGTCATGTCATCTATCTTACTTTTCTTAAGTCAATATTAAGGTTACATAAACCACAACAAAGCCACACCCCACACAAACAGTACATCACTATATCTGCTAGTGAATAGTTATATACTAAAAATGTGCATGTAATACATTCAGTGCGTCTGTTAAAAGTTTTGATAAAACCTTATATATTTTGAGCTTCAGTGCACTTGTATGCCTTTTTAAATGATAATTTCTTATCTATATCAAGTGATGGCTGGTTGTAATTTCAATATTAAAATTAACGTCAATATTCTTGCATACGTTCAGTATGCAATAATATTAACAACATACATATTATAATCAGACAAAATCTAACAGCATAGAAGTGTCAAAGACAGAAAAAGGAGGTCCCAGAAAATAGAATGTCATAGATGTAATAAATATGTGATCTTGATAAATCAGTAATTTTATAACCCGCTAGGAAGGGAACTTACGAGGAACTAGGAACTCGTATAGCTCTTTCGCTATCAACCAACCTCCTTTTTAAGGAAAGTATGTTTAAAACCTAATTTATTAGAACAATGTACTGCAAAACCAAATTTCAAGTCTCGTATCATGACTGTGGGTTGAATAAACTATTCATATTAGTCCACCCTGCCGAGTTGATATTTGTTCAGAATAGTGCAGTGGTAAATTTTAATTAACTTGTGTAAGGTGATATTAAAAACAGTCATAAAAAGAGTACAAATGGTGTGTTGCCCGCCTTTGGAAGCCCTGTTTGCTCCAGGTCAGAAAGTTAGCACTGGGTCAGTGAGTGTTTAATGAGATATTTATAATATTTTCTTTTCTATACATCTGTCTGACTCATTAGTACAACGCTGAAATCAGGGGTTCGATTCCCCTAGGTGGGATCAGCAGATAGCCGGATGTGGCTTCGCTATAAGAAAACACACACTCGTTATAAATTAATATAGTTTACTAATTATTTTGCAAACTTTATGAACAGTTTCTTTGATGTTTATGAATAACGAGGTCACTTTACATAAATAGGTCGCCATTTGCCGTATAATGTAGTTATGCTGTTATAAAGAATATAATATAATGGAACACGAAAACTCAATCTAAGCACTTCGACTATTCAGGGATGAAACTAAAGAAAATGCAATGTTAAAACATAATTTAAGTACTTAGAATATAAACTTCAATGATAAGAAAATACTAAAAAACTGAGTAATGAAAATAACTTTGGAAAACGAATAGTTAACTACAATTTCACAGTATTTTAGTAACATTTGTTCCATCTAGTGAACCATATTTGTTAAGTCGATTATGTTAAAAATGAGTATTTGTAGACTACATTATTTTTGAAATTTATCTCATATTTAAAATTCGGAAACAAATTGGATACTTAAAATAAATTTATTTCTGAAGTACCACATATATATTAATGGAAATGGGACCTCAAATAAGGAAAATTATAAACTGTCACACCTACACACAAGTGTGCTATAAAGAAAAAAATGACATTCATAGTGTTTGAAAAACTTGTATTCTATGTTTAAAATTTCGGTTTTAATTGAAACTCATTCAAAGTCACATAATTATATCTACAAGTATTAATAGTATGAATAAAAAACACTAAAAGCTCAATTATCTATTTTCTTCATCATCATCTACTTTCAGAATGTCATCTTCATCGAAATATATCAAACATCATTCATCTGCTTACATTCTTAGTTTTATTTTCAGGTAGAAATTTTAGGAATTACTTGTGTTTCTTTATCATGCAGCCTGTACTAACCGGTTAAAGTGTAACATTTCTAAGCAACCTGTTCTGACTGGTTAAAATATAATATCCGTAGCAACTTATACTAACTAGTTAAAGTATAATACTATTAGATAACTTACACCAATTAGTTAAAATGTTTCACTTTCAGGTAGACTGTACTAACCGATTAAAGTGCAACACTTCCAAGCAGTCTTTACTAATTAGTTAAAGTGTTAAATTTACAAGCAGCCATTCAGAAGACAGACCTTGGTTTGACGAAATATGTAGTATGTTTCCTCAGAATAAATCACATTATTATCTTATAAATCGTTGTTTACCACTTATTATTTGGTTAAATTGTAACACTTCTAGTTAACCTGTGATAATCAGTTAAATTGTTTCGCTTTCAGACGTTCCACGCTGGGACATCAGTAAGTCTATAAGTCATCAGTAAGAATCAGGAGCTCGATATCCCTCAGTGAACATAGCAGTTAGCCTGATGTTGCTTTGCTAAAAGAAAACATGCGCACACACATTATTATATATTTATTGTTTACTCTGGTACAACTTTTTTTAATTTAATAAATTGTGGCATTACTTAATTCAGATAAAGATTCCCTATTTGTTTCTATAAACTGTGTTTTCCATGGATTGATAATAACTCGTCATATTTTACAACACAATTTCAAATTAAATAAAATAAATTGTAAAGTTTTTATTGTCATAGAATTTCCAGTGGAAAAAAAAATCCAATATAGGCAGCATATTGACTTATATTTAATAATTTAATGTCAAAGATAGGACAAGGTTTTTAAAAATGATGAAATACATAAATAAATAATAATGAGCTGAGAACAGTCCCTTGTGGAGATCCAGGTTTTGAAATGCACAGAGTTGAATTAAAGTTGTTAAATTCATCTGATGTTTAACGAAATTATTTAATCAATTCAGTTAAGCTTAGTTTAAGATTCTAGACATCATGCCTGATATTATCAAATATATTTTTTTTATCTAAACAAACAAGAACCATTTATCATACCATCTTTTTGTCTACTCATTATTTTCTCTTAAATATCTGTTATATATAAACTAATTTAGCAATATAATGTTTATATTTAGAGCCCTGTAATTTTAGTTGTTGGTTTTATTTTATTTGCTTTAGAAATAATCGTGATAATAATAGATTATATAATCTTGAAATAGTCAGATTTAAGAGGTAAGGCAAAATGTTTCACCTTTTTAATAAACAATCTGTGAACATTTTCAAACATTATTTATTTCATTATGTTTCGACCGACAGCATTATATTCGAGATTTTAAAATAAATTTCTAATTTCAATACTTTAAATATCAAATTTTCTCAAATGCGTATTTAATATTTTTGTTTTCATGTTTTTCTATTATTTGTACTACGGCTTTTCTTATATTTATTTTCATGCTTTTATTCACATTTTATTCATTTCTTAAAGTTTTTATAGTTTAATTTCTTCTACCACGTTAAGCCTTACAGCAACTGCATAAGGATGCATTACATTTAGGTGAATTTCAAATGTTTAGCCAAAGGTAAAAAAAAATTAAAGTAAATGAACTTAAATGGAAAATGTATAATTAATCAAACATATATTCTATTGATTAACACATAAATTTGGAATGCAATAAACTTTACCTTGACCCTCAAAAGTGGAGATGGGTTGTGTTTGCACGTCTTACTATTTCGATTGCAGGATTGTATTCTATTCTGCGAGCTCCCAATGACGGCCGAAATAAACAATTCGACTTGATCTGATAAATATTGAGTACGTAACTTAAAACTTGTGAATGTAGTTCACAGAAATCTTCACATAAGTAATGATTCGAGTTTCAAAAGAAGTTCAACACAAGACTTTGAAGAGAGGGCGTGAAACAGTGGTCGAGGTAAAAAACCGTAATCTTCCAGAAATCACATTAAGAACCTCATGTTGTATTTTTACAAATTATATAAAATTTCAAAAGGTGTCGAAACAATTTGACCAGAACCCCAGTGGCTCAGCGGTATGTCTGCGGACTTGCGCGCTAAAATCCAGGTTTCGATACCCGTGGTGGGCAGAGCACAGATAGCCCATGGTATAGCTTTGTGCTTAATTCAAAACAACAAAACAGCAACAATTTGACCAAATTCAGTGGAGCATTAGGATATCCTACGATCGCACGTTGATAAACTTTTCAGAAATAGCACAAAATAGTCTCTATGAATACATATTGCTGAGAAGAGGCGACTAAATTTTACAATAAGTAATAAAACTTTGTTCGAAGGCAGAGAGGAAAGTATGTCGTATGTCAACAAACGGTATCAGTGGTATACACAAAACCGATGGAGCCGTGATGCTAAAACATACATGCGGATCTATCGTACCAATTCTTTAAGGATGCGACACATCTGGCAGAAACTCATCTTCTAGCAATACAGTTACTCCTGACATACATCAAATGTTGTGAAATAATACCTTAAGGGTAAAGAAGTCAGTGTAACACTCATAATCGTAACTTAGTCTGTTAAAAGCCTAGGTATAAATATTCTTGAGGTTATATGGTCAACATTGTTTTCTCAATTCTCTGTTGAAAGTACTTTATTGTGCGCTAAATATACTAAACTATTTTTTTGCATGATCGCTACGAAACGAAAACTAACAATGGGCTATCTGTGTTCTGTCAATTACGTGTATTGAAACCGTTTTCTAGCATTGTAAATCCGCAGACATGCAGCTGTTCTACTAAAGGGGAGGGTATGTTATAAGCTCTCCGAGTTATTCCTGAGCCATCGGAAGGAGATACTAACCAATAATAAAACATAATAGATGTGTATAATTATTGATATATTTGAATGCAAGAGTAGCATTATAGCTCATAATGATTGAAAATACAATATCTTAACATTATGATAAGTAACTATATTATTTTAATTGATTAAACTAAATTATTATCCTTTGCCGTAAGCTAAGTATTTATCATCTATATGAAAATGAAAGTTTTACAAGCAGTGCAGTAAGAGACAGTTTTTTTATTTCTAAAACATGTTTTGTCTTTTAACTTGTTTCTTTTCTTCATGTTCACATTTCCTCTTTTTTCATGTGTTTGTTTTATGTTGTTGTTTCTTTTCCCGTTTATGATTTTGTATTTGTAACGTAAACACTGTATTTCATTATATTAATGTTTCACTTAACAAATATGGACATTGATCTCGCAATCATGAGAAATTAACATTTAAATATCATTGAAAATCACACTTTACAGATTCTTAAGTATAAATCAACTTATATAACGGGTTTTCTCTACATTAAAACTATTCCTACTCTCAGATCGCTCATACGAATTTAAACGTATAATGATCGTTTTTTAAGTGTCGTACCGTTTTTTTCAAATTCAAAAATAAAACAATTTAGAGAAATAAAGTTACATGCAACCAAGTATAGGGCACGTGGAAATTTGCTCCATTTTCTTATTTTTGATTGGTGTTAGAAAGGCAACTCTGTTTTAATAACAAGTATTAAAATTATAAATAATTAAAGTTTTTAAAGAATAATATGAACTCGTTTTACTTTCTTTGTTTTGCCTAGGTCAGTTTTTCTTTAAGTATTACTGAAGATGATTTTAAATAACAATCGTTTTAATGAAAAATTAACTTATTTCATTATTTCTTCAGACATTCTAATCAATGAGAAGTTAAATCTTAATGAGAAATTAACTTATTTTCAAATTTCATCTGTAACTTTTCTAAATAAGAAGTAAATTTATGTCATGATTTCGTGTAAACGTTTTCAGTTAAAATCTAACGCACTTTAAAACATCACTTAAATATTTTCGCGAAGTAAAAATTAACTTATTTTTATTTCACCCTGATCTTCTTCTTTAGGACAACTTACCTAATATCGTGATTTCAATTACATCGTCTATTTGCTTGAAGTTAGGCACAAAACTACACAAGGGTATCAAAACCCAATTTCTGGAGTCAATTACATCATGATTTTACTTGATAATATTGTAATTGAGAAGTTACTATATAACATAACTTTATGTGGATCGCTTTGCCGTTAATACTCACTTCTTACTTGTTTTAGCACAATTTGCACATTTAAAAGCTAATTTACACGCTTACTGCACTTTTTAATTTATTTTTTCTACAGTTTTATCTTAATGTCTAAATTACTGAGAAGTACATAAATCTTTAACCATATACATTCACTAAAATTATTCTTTAATTATAACAACTTTCTATCAAGTTGTGTTGTACAAATAATTTAATGCATTATAACTACTACAAGTATATAAAGCTAGTTACACTACCCTAATTTATTTACTCTATTGTCCCTCCCGCTTTGAGATTAAAAAAACAGATTGTTAAGTCATGAGAAGTTCACTGCTGTCTTTTCGTGCTGAGATATTTTATACAAATGGCCATCATGATAGACATATACACGGATATTTTAAAACACTGTCGTGACCCTTGTAATAACATTCACGCCCAAACTAGACAAACAAGCCGATCAATTTTAGTTTAAATATTATGTATAAAAAAGTACAGACTATAGAACGTTGAATTAATCAATTGTTGTTAAGTGATATCAAGCGTGAGGTTAGTGAACGTAGTTATGTTTCACAGTTACAATGATATATGTTTTCGTTTTATTTTTCATTTCTAGCTCATGAGCCGCGCATCAAAATAAAAAGAATCAGTCATCATTATGACTCGTCTAACATAAAGGCTGTAACAAATGTTGTGGGGGAGTAAGAGTACAATTAACAAGTTACTATTCATTGTTGGAGTGTTTTATATATCCTTATGCTCAACAGATGGCTCGACTCGTATCTAAAAAAAACAACAACCAAAAAACAATACGCTTTCTGATAACCACGTCCTTTGTATTGTAAATTAGCAGCCTTCTTTTGGCATATTTATCAATACAAACTACAAGCTTCAAATTCAATAATTATGTGTTCTGGACTTAAGTTTTGTGTAAATATAAAATATACAATAGAACAAATAGTTATGAAGCAAAACATAACATTTTTTTACTGTTCGGTTTGTTATCTTAATGATAAGTGAAGTCTCAAGCTTCCTTATTCGTCATTATTATGATAAAAAGTGGAACAGATTTTTTCAAACTAAGAAATATATATATCATAATTTCAGATGCTTATTCTCTCAGTACTCGTTCCCTACAAAATCTATCATGGCTGAAACCAATTTCAACAACGAAAAAATACAAATTATAAAAGAATCATTGTAAAGCCTTCATACAAGTTCTAAAAAAGATATAATAATTTTAAAATTCAAATTAGTAAGACTTATTATATCGAACACGAACACCGAAGGATATTTTAGTTGTCTCAGAAGAATATTTTACAGTAAGAGTATCGCTGCGTGACCTTCCCTAAGTTTCAGGTAATAGACTAGAGAGAAAAACAGCTAGCAAGAGAACTCACCGCTAACTGTTCAGTTACTTTTCTTTCATCGAATACTTGGATTTGACTGTCACTCCTGTGGAGCACCCCACCTCCAAAGTGGGAGGCGCATTTTTTTGCAACAAAGGGACGCAAACCTTAAATCCTCAGATTCAAAGTCAAAGCATCCTAAATAGTAAACCATATTCAATTTTAAGAGGCATGGTAATCTTACTAGTTTTACACCTTTGTTCTTTCTAGTGTAAATAATATATAATAATTCCTCTCTGCATTATGACAATGTATAATGTAAAACAATACTTAGTATAAGAAATATCTCAACAATAAATATACAAGAACCAAATCAATTCCAAAAGGATTCGTCACAACGTTGAATTTAGTAAATTTAGTTTCCTAATAAAGGTATCACATTATACGAAAAAGAAGTTTATATCTTTACTGTAAGATTTTGTGTCAGTTTCTCATTAGTCATTATTTGTAGATATAAATTATTGCTATAATGATTCAGTGATTAGTAATAGTACGTGGTTTTCAACAGAAAAATATTATACTATGTAACTTATATGTATTCAAAATACTTTCTATGCTTACATAGAAAATTTCTCATATTCAGAATACAACATATCATGCGAATATGTTTTTCGAAATAATAACATAAAGTAAATTTATGAATACATAAACAGGTTAAAAAACGCAAGTTTTTCTATAATTTATCATAAAAAAATTATGATAAAATTTATCATATCATCCCTTATATGAGGGATGACAGAGTTTTAATGCTTTGATACTTTATCATTTTTTTAATTAGAATTTCCTCTCAGACAAATAACATTTAGTACAATTAGCAAAAAAATGGTCATAAAGACTCATTCGGCTGTAAAATGTTTTAGTTTCGATTTTGTTTCAACTTTGATCCACTAAGAGCTCCCCCAGGAAAATATTTATTTGTTTTATAGCAAAGCCACGCTGTACTATATGCTTTATTTACCGCGGAGAATCAAACCCAGGATTTTGCTGTTGTCAGTCCATAGACATGCCGCTCTCCCACAAAGGGCTCAGGAGAATAAATAAGAAAATAAAATATTTTAAACGCCTACTTAGTGAAAAAGGCTTGATTGTAGATCAGATTAATTACAAATTTGTATAGTATCGTACACTAGTAAAGATAGTTTTTGTCGACATATAAAGTATTCTAAGTGCTTAGAATTTTTTAAGCATGATAAAATAGCAGTGAGCGCAGCTTCAATTTGAATATGTCTGATGTAAGTATAAATAAATGTTGCGATTATTAATTGTGATAAATTCCTTTTTATGAATGAAGAAAAAACGAACAGTTTTAATCGTTTAACTAAACCGGGTTTAGAAGAAACCAGAAAACTGCTTTTAGCTGGAGCTTGAATGATTTTGTACATGGGAATACATTTAAATTTACTCTAAATGCTTTAAAAGACAGCTATTTAATTCTTGTATTTCTTTAAATTCCATAGTATTGCCTTTTAAAAAGCGTTTTTATTTCATTTGTTAAATCCTCTTTAAACCATGATCTTACTAAGTGGTATTATATACTAAAGAAAACAGTTTGAGTAAATAAATGTCGTTTAACAACTAAATACTTTAAACCCAAATTAATTATATTTTATCTTGGCTCATTTACACTTTTTTCAGAAATAGTGCACACTTACCAAAAGCAGGAAAAGAATAAAAGTCACTTGTTCAAAAATGATCCAATTCATCTGGCGTACTACATTCATATTGGAAAATCGTGTCTTTCAATAGTATACTATCCACACCTTCAAACTTAAGAATCATTCGCTAGCGTGTGGTTAACATAGTCAACAGCTGATAAACGATCACTGCTGAAATATCAGCTCAGGTATATTTTCAAGTAGAAAAAAAAAGATAACTTGTTTTGCGGCTCAATAACAGCAGAGGAAGTACAGTATAGAAGAGGTTTGTAAGAAGGAGCATAACACTGCTACTGCTTCGGTGAAACTGAAGCATTTGCCTTTCATACGTTCGTTTTGTGCATCTTGAAAGACGGGTGGAGTAGCTTCTCTGCAGGGGGTTGTTCGTTAAATCAAATTAACTTCCAATCAAATTAAGCTGGAGAGAAGCTAAAAATCAACCGGACTATCAATATAGCTATTTAACTATACTTTTCCTACATTTCTTTCGTATATTAGTTAATTAATTTAAGTCTGTTCAAAATATCCATAAAAAAGAACACCGATTTCCTATAATCATTGAAATAGCATTATCCAGAAAGATAAACATCATTGTTAGCCAGCAAGTGCTAAGTGTTCTCTCCAAATATCAAACTGGATAATCGGTTATTTTCACTCGATTGACTGTGGGAAATATATCCCGAGTTTTACTTTTAAAACTCCGTAAACTTACCGCTGACCCATTCATTAGTCTTTATATTCAAAAACTTTTTAAAAAAGTTGAATTATTTTAGCTTTCTTCTGTATATTGTTTCTTTTTTCAAATGTAAATCAAATCCCTATCATCGATAAATATCATCATTGTATTCAAAACAAATTATTGTATAATAACTTTCTTACTCATAACTTTCTAAATATCTTTTATAACTCGTCAATAAAATAAATGCTTGTTTGTTTTTCATTTGCCTCTCCCCAGTGGCTCAGCCGTAATCTTAATGGCTTATATGTTAAAAATCGTCGCGAGCAAAACGCAGTTAACCCATTGGATAGTTTTGAGCTTGAGTTCAAACAATTTTTTTTTGTTTATTTTAGCCCAAAGCTACTTGAAGTCTGTCTGCGCTAACCTTCCATAATTCTCAATTGGTAGACTAGAGGGAAAGGAACTAGTCACCACCACCACGGCTAACTGTCGAGTTCCTCTTTACCAAAGAATAATGGGATTGAGCATCACATTATAACACAATCGCAGTATATTGCGAGTCAGAGCCATATCACCAGGACATACCAAGACAGCAAAAATAATTGATAAGAAACATGAATAAACCTCTTGTAATCTTTTGATGATGAAAAACCCACTTAAAATAAAAATGTATCTCAAAACGGCTGGTATGGGTATTAACACTTTTATTGATAAGAAGAGAACAACGTTTTGACGTCAACGGTTACATTCTAACTCTCTTTTCTTAACATAAAGATGACCTAGGAAGGTCGAAACGTTGTTATTTCTTCATCAATAAAAGTATTAATACCCATACCAGCCGTTCTGAGACATCGCTTGTAATCTGTAGTCGTCATTTCACGGTAGTGGACAAATAATATTAATTTAAAATACTATTTTCCATTGCTCTTTACATCATGAATGATGTTCTGAATCACAAAATAAACTTTTAAGTTGCTTTTGGACAACATTGTTCTTTCTAGTGTAAATAACATATAATAATTCCTCTCTGCATTACGACAATGTATAATGTAAAACAATACTTAGTATAAGAAATATCTCAACAATAAATATACAAGAACCAAATCAATTCTAAAGAGATTCGTCAGAACGTTGAATTTAGTAAATATGATATTCTGTTTTATGAATATCTTAATTTTCTACCTGACCAAATTGTAATTCCAAGTTATTAGAACTCAACGATTGCAACATTATATGCTTGCTAAAACCTCAGGAAAACTATTCATATATATTATCACTCTATTAAAGAGTGATGAGTATTTCAGTTTTCAATAAATATTAATATTAAACAGAAATATTATTTTTCAATGTAAAATTTGCAGATAACTAATTTCAATATTTTAATAATTAGTCACTTTAAGATATATTTTATTTTTAATGTCTAGAATTTTAATGAATTACTGAAATTTTTGAAGACTCAAAAGCCAATAGCCTTCAGAACGTTGATACTAGAATTTTTCGTTTACGCCTATTTACTATTTCAGTAGAGAAATAGTGCACCAATTAGGTTTAATCAACCGTTGTTTTTCAGCATAATTAAAGCTCCTGAAAAATGATATTATTTATATTTTGTACTTTCAGGAGTGGACTCACCAGATAGGCCGAAAAACCTCCTTCTGTCTCAAAACGTTTTTTAATGAAAGTGCTAACTTATTACTTTTTTCTCCTTTTTCGTTTTTGTTTAATGTCTGACAAAAGCAGTCTCTCTTGCGTGTAACTTTAGAAATTACAAATATCAGGAAGTTAGCAAATGAGACATAAGTTAAACTCATTTATAACAGGTTACAGTTTTTCAAGTAAAATCATTTAGAATAACATACATACACCTTCTCCTACTTTTATAAGTAAGAAAAGTGCTCACTTTAAAAGTTCACAAACATAAAGATAAAATGTCTGTACGATTAAACGAGAATATCGTATCTAAAACAGGTTCCTGGCATGAACGTGCCCCCCAGTGGCTCAGCGGTTTGTCTGCGGACTTACATGCTAAAATCCGGGTTTCGATACCCGTGGTGGGCAGAGCACAGATAGTCCATTGTGTAGCTTTGTGCTTAATTCAAAAACAACAACAACAAGGCATGAACGTATGACTTCCATTAATCACGTTCCAGCGCCATCTACAAGTGGTTTAAGAATATATTCTGCTGTGGAAATATCAATTTAATACTGAATGTGTTTATCATTAATTTGATCAAGGTGTTTGATTCACTTTTCGATTAATCATCACTTTGTTATTATATAGGATTATAAATACATCATTTATGTAATAAACTCAATTTATAAAACTATTGAACCAGAATATTAAAGCTAACATGTTTTGTGTTTCAAAAGGAGTATTTATTACTTTGTAGAATGAACCTGGTACCGTAATTTTTAAATCATTACTAAATGCATCACAACACATATTTTACTCTATAAGTTAAAATGTCATCGTTAAATTAACGTTTATTTTAACAGTCAGGGTCGTTCATTGTAGGTTAATTACTCCAACTGTACTTTAAAAGATCAACAAATTTGTATCGAAATGTAAAACTCCACACCAGTATAAATTCTATGCTCCAACTGTAATTCAAGAAATCAATATTTTTGTGTCGTAATGTAAAACTGTCCTACCAGAATATATATATACATATTCCAACCGTAACTCAAAAGTCAACAAATTTGTGTCGAAATGTATATAGTGGCCACAGTAGCATGTGTGGATGTATTGTAATACTTGCAAAAGTAACTGTAATTATGTTCATGAAATTTCACCATATTGTTAATCAAGTGATTTAAAATGTTTTTATCTGTTTGTTGTTAAGCGCAAAGCTACATAAACAGTTACCAGCTGCACATGCAAAAGAAACAGAACTTCGCACTTTAGCGTTATAAGTCTCATAATAGGAATAATAAGGAAATTTATATCTTATACTTTCGATTCTGTTTTACATTCCACTAAATATGATAATTACCCATCACGTTATTAGGATTACTCCTACTACCTACATAAAATGCTTGATTAGAACAACAACGTTTGAAGTGATAATGGTTTGTAGTGAATATTGAATAAATTTTACAAATCCTCCGAAAGATTTTTTGTTCGATTGTAGCCATTTATCTATTAGTAGTGGTTTAATCGCACAATTGTTCGCATGGGATTACATTGATGAATATGAGTTAAAGCTTATCCCAAAGGCGAACCAACAAATCCTATTATTGTGCTTCTCAAGAAAGATGAACATGACTTGCATCAATAATATGAAATGTTTAGTGTGTTGTTTGCCGCTTTTATACAATCGGAAAAACCAACTTTTACCACGAAAAGCGTATTCCACACCATTACACCAATACCACGATCTTTCTAAATGGCACAGGCAGAGTTACTTATTGAAGTGTATTCTCAGCTTCTACAGGGAAGTGTTAAATACGGCTCATCATCTCACAGTCCTACAAGTATTTATTATCGAAAGTTTGCAGTTAAATTCCACTGATACGTGTTTGTCAAATGTTGTGTTTTTAGCTTAAGAAGGGGTTTTCTGCTCTTTGTTCACTGGAGAGAACTAAACCTGAATTTTAGCATTGTAAGGTTGGAATCTCATTGTTGACCTATTGGAGAACAAGCTTCACTGATAATGTTTTACTGTTTATAACTTAGTTGAGCGAGTTACATAATGATCATACGATATATTTTGACGTGTTCACATCATGGTATAATGGAATACCCTTTATTATAATTCTTGTGACGTCGAAGATAGCCTTGTTTTTACGCACTGTCTCGTAGTCTATCTATCATAAATATGAACATCTATGTTAATAAGGCACAATGAATCATAACTGATCACATGATTAGTCTATATTCTATATGTACATAAAAGTTATTGTTTTTCATCTACGCAAGATACGAATAAAATAATTAATCATTTAAGTAATTGTTTCAGAAAATACTTATTACTTCTGCAACCCCAGGTTGATGGATTTTATTTTTCACCGTGTGTGTGAATTTGTTAGCATGATTTATTGAAAGCTACTGAATGGATTTCAAAGAAAAATAGCATACATTTGGACTAGCATCCAACTTTGAAGCATTTATTTTTATAGGGTCATGGTCAAAGTGTAAAGTCAAACCAAGGTCACAAAATCCAAAACAAAATCCCAATATGTTGACATGAGGACCAATTTTTGTGTACTGTTATTGCTCAGTAGCTCAGTAAAAATTATCAGATTTTAATAAAACTTGTAGAATGTTGTTACTTATTGTTTGTATCCGTTGATAATGACGGACACATCTTCTGTTGATTTTTTTCTGAGAGCCGAAAATTATCAACGCTAAGTGCCCCTCTAGTTCTCTTATGATTTTCATGGATCTGAAAAATATTTGTAAATCAGCAATTTTTAATGATGCTGTACGGGGTTACTTTATTAGAACAGTATTAAAGTTATTCGGTAAGTAGAAGTTAAATGTCGACTACATTGGATATGAATTCAACTTTAAGTTTGAAAAATATAATGCTTTATAAAATTTTCAAAATGATACTTTCAGTTAATCTGCGACTTTGAAAACACAAGCATAAACAGGGAGCACTTGAGTAAGTCTACAAACCAATGTTCTAACGAAACATGTAGTATATTACACTATCAACAAAATTTTCCTTATACTTATAATCGTAGTCCCATATATTATTATCATATAAATAGTACTTATAATGCAGTTTAAGGTTTTACTCAAAGAATATAGGGTGTAGAGATTAGCATAACCAAATCTAAGCTGTGAGTGAAATAACTAAAGAATGTATCGTGGCAGAGAGCACCACGTAGTTAGGTTCTCAAATAGTGCTGTATTTGTAACAATGATTACATCTAATCTAGCTAGCAAGAGAAGAGAATGCTGAACAATGGTAATCTACATTAACACGAAGAAGATCCAATTAGATAGCCTCTCATGCATCACCATAACTCATGTAATGCTCCATTACTCTACGGTCCACGATCTGTTCTAATGACGCATTAGTATAATGTTAGTGCTTCACCTAGATTTCCTTCTGCATTGACAGCAGGCTGCTTTTGCACTTAAAAACTGAGACGTTTAGCTCTATGTGCAACCTTCCTTTGAAACTTATATGCAATTATTTAAAACAATAATTCTCCTCACCTCTGTTGGAAGAAATCTACTATATCCTCAGAACCAATTTTGCTATATGTTACATCATTTATTTTCTATGACCCTCATTACATGTTACACACTTTAATTATCACTCGTATATAAGATCCAGCTTTGCTTCGTTTATACTACAGAAGCACTGTTTCTGATTAATGCGCTTAATGGGAATGTTTTATCACAAAACTCAAAAACACCATTGTAAATAGAATGCTTTATATAGAGCATATACATCAACCACGTATTACCTTCCAAGTTGCATGAAAGTAGAGTCACTTCTTAATTTATTCAAAGAAATAAGTATAACAAGTTTTTTTGTGTGTATGTAGTTTTGTGTACTTATAAAATCATAAAAGCTTAGTAAAGTTGTGTCTCCTAGGTTGCGCCCGCAAATACTACATGTTTACAAGAAAAAAAAAGTAGAATAACCCATTTTCATCGTTTTAGTAATGTGGTATTTGTTTTGTGATACTGTTACGTATTTTTTTGTTTTAAATGGACTGAACGCAACAAAAAGACACAGATAACAGCTTGTATAATTTATTACAGTAAACTATTATATATGTAACAGATATAACGTAAATTATATATTAACAATGACAGATATTCAGTTTCAACTTTCAAAGTAAATTACAACACAAAAATGGTACTGGCCTGTATCTAATATACTGATCTAGAATGAAAGTCCAGAAACAATTCACAGTTCAATAAATTTGATGAAGTTCCTTGTACGATGTTTTAGATGAATGTCCCAAATTTGTTTTCCAATTTGCCTCGGTTTCTCTTAAACAGTCCCGTACGTGTCGACCCTCAGCACAACCAGTAATTCAAATGAATTGCAAAGATTGACGAAACAAAATCACAGTTTCTGTAGATCTAGCTCTAGTCACAAATTTAAGTTGAATAACCACACAGCGAACGTTGAAAACTTCTCGAACAAAGACACTATTTCTTGAATTAAATATAAACTAATGACTGACTCTTCTTTCTTGTTCTCCTCGCGTCACCGCCTTTTTAATACTAGTAGGCCTACTTTTCTCGAACATTCGCCAGAACTTCCACAGAGTAATCTGCGCATGTCTGTTTTTGCACGAGACTTGTCGTTTAGACGCTAGGCCGCCAAACATTTCCATTTATAGTCATATATTCAATCTACCTAATTCTAGAAATTTCTAAATGTTATTTTAAATGAACAACAACATATTTTATTGGTTTAAACTTTGAAACAATAATATAAATATAGAAATATAAATAATAGATATGGAAATCCACACAACACGACATGTTGTCGTTTACAAAACATCTGCATGACATTTATATTACAATACTCACTATAATTTCAAAATCCTTCACAGAATAATCACCAATGTGGCTGAACAAGCAGCTTTCCATAACTATTTCTTTTAAAAAAACTTAAACAATAGAAAATTATAGGAAAACAGGTGTAAATAATAAATGGAATAGTGTAGACCGGGGTAAACAAGCTTTTATTTTATCGGGAAATATTAAATACTATCTGTAATGTTTTCGAAGGGCATTAATCAAATTAATGTTAACGTAAGCGCTTAAACTAACTTATACTTTTAGAAACTAGAAAACTATATAACCTTTATTAAAAGTAAAGAAAAGAAAATAATACAATAGTTTTAGTAATCATCGCCGGTGACAAAAATGAAAATATGTTCTAGTCCCCTCAAATCGTAAACAATTTATGCATTTTTAAACTAGTATTTCTTATCCAGTTTCAAAACGTTACTTGTATCCTGTTCAAATAAGTCATTTCATTTCATTTCAAAATATCCCTTTTATCCCATTCAAATATAATCCAGTTCATTTGTTTCAAAATAATCCTCTTATCTTTCGCAAATATTTTTTGGAACATCACGCCACGATTCAACAAACAATCATAATTTCCAAGACAACATCTATATGATACATATAATATAATATATTTTAATAATGATGATCCAAAAACAATTTGTTTTGATTGTGATTGAAGTGATTAAATAGAGTATAGGAAAAAATAGTCGTTATTTCAGTATCTTATAAAGATACACCATAATTTATTATTATTGTTATTGAATTTTGCGCTAGCCATTCCTAATTTTTAAGTGATAGATTGGAATAAAAGCTTACAACCAACATCGCATGCAGCTGACTCTTAAGTTATTCTTGGTAGATCGAACAGTGAGATTTGATCAATACGTGTTTGATCGGTGTTTAAATTCCAAAATGTGAAGCACTTTTTTTTTTAAGTAATAACTGGACGCGAATTTCAGAACCTCAAAAGTTTATGACGTCATTTATTCAGTCCAAGAACAAAAACAAAACACTGTTGGTAAGGTATAAAATTACCGTTTTACAATGTCACTTTAGTACAAAAACATTAATGTTTCGAAATATCTAATTTACATAAAACATAATAATATAACAATTTATATAACTTTGGCCACTGTATCTTGTATATGGTAGGTTATTATATGTTATCAATGATGTGCTATATGTTTAAAATATCGTCTTTTTTTCTCTCAGATAGACCATATTTTGCTTGCATACAGAAAAGCTTGTAGTTGCATGCCTGAAAAAGATATTAAATCATTACTAGTTAGTGAAGATATGCTTTGACACTTCATAAACAAAATAACAAAAAACGGGCGAATTTTCAGTGTCATACATATCTTTAAATAAATATTACTGGCAAAATTTGGTCACTCTTGCCATGGTTCTTGTGAAATATACAAAACGCAAACGATGTATTTTTATTCGGTTCACGTTAGATAGAAAAAAAGAAAGATTAATTTCTGTTTTATTTCTTAAATGAGCACCAAAAAAGGTAAGTTACTAGCCCTATCAACTAGATTTAAAAGCACACGATGTTTAAATTCCAATATAACAACTAGTCTCGATAACAAACAATAGAAACAAATGCGGAGACGCCTAGAGGTGGCTGACTTGTTTGATATAGACTTATCAAAAACATTCTGCGAAATATCTGTTTATCTACCGGAACGTTCACCTTTATCCTATATATGACATGTCCATTTATGGTTTATCTACTTCATTATTGTATATCATTGTTATAACTAATCTGGTATATTTTCTTTTCATTACAACAATTGGTCACACGCACACACATAATAGGTCCGTGGTACCCAACTTTTTTTATGTCTCGCAGTCCTAAAAATTGTTAATAATTGTTCTCGCACTCCTCAGAGTAATTATTTATTTAAGAATAAAGGTGAAGGTGGTCAAAACAAATTTTATCTCGCACCCCCAAGGGATGCGAGCCCCCCTGGTTTGGTACCACTACAATAGGCAGTAGTCTCAAATCCTCTACTTTGATTGAGTAACAGTTTTCAATGGTTTATCGAAAAAAAATCAAACAAATTATTTTATATCAAGTAGTTCCGATGAAGCACATCAGAAAGTGGCGTTTTATTATAAGAGTATCTAAAAAAATGTAAAGTATATTCAACTTGTTGTGTGTAAACATTTTGCCGTATTGATAATTCATGTTATGTAACTGACGTAGAGAGTACATAAGTATTTACGTAATTAACCGATACTCCTGCGCCATCTATTTAGTCGCACCACAAATAAAAATCTATAAAAATGTTCATATTTTTAGGTATTCAAGATGAAGACAATACATAAAATAAATGTTACATGTGCAGCAACCATTTATTTATAACAGAACACAACTTGTAGTAAATGTGTTCTCCTCACAACAAGAACACGACTTTAACCAGAATTGCACTTGAGGGCTTTTTTTTATATCTTTATTTATTTACTTTTTAAATGCAGTATTGAGAAACTGGAGTTCTTAAAACCATATTACTTTTCAATTAACGATATCACATTAAATATATTAAAAAATACCTGCATGAAATGTATGAAAGTTTTGAGCACTATTCATTGAATCACTTTGATGCAATGAATTGCGTGCACAATCCGAACACTTTTCCTGTGCAATACGTTCCAGTTAAAATATTAGTTTTCTCTAAAATTTTTCAATGTGATATTAATAATACGAATATTAAGTTCTAGCAAAAACAGTCGCTTGTAGGGCGGTGTTTCTGATCATTTATTAAATAATTATTCACACAGTTAATCAACAACAATTTTATGGACAACGCTAAAATCCGAGGCCCGATTCCACCTGGTGAATAAAATACGAATAACTTATTGTGTAGATTTGTACAAAAAACAACAACAAATAATTAAACCATTTTAAATTTTAAAAGAAAATGCTGTTGTGCTGTGTTACTGGAGCTAAAAAACATAAAAATAATCTCACTTAAATGTATACATATACAATAATGTAAATGTCAGCTTGAGAAAATATTTCAAATTTTTAAACTAAAACATGCAGGAAGATAACGCCTTTAGAAATCTGTTCGTTGGTTTTTGAATTTTGCGCAAAACTACAGGAGGGCTATCTGAACTAGCCGTCCCTAATTTAGTAGTGTAAGACTAGAGGGAAGGCAGCTAGTCATCACCACCCACCGCCAACTCTTGGGCTACTCTTTTACCAACGAATGGTGGGATTGACCGTTACATTATAACGCCCCTCGGCTGAAAAAGCGAGCATGTTTGGTGCGACCGGGATTCGAACCCGCGACCCTCGGTTTACCAGTCGAACACCTTAACACGCTTGGCCATGCCTGGCCTGGAAATCTGTACATAAAAAATTTAAACTCAAAATCACGTATACTTGTAAATATATATTCTAATATAACTGCAACTAAAATATTAGAAAAATTACCTGTATAAACAAGTTACCCTAGTTTTTAACATTAAACTACTGAATTACAAGAAAGTAATGTTGAGATATTATTACATATCTATTAAATATTCAGTGAAAGTATGTTTAAATATATCTTACATAATATACATCATAGTTCAGTTATGGTACACATATATCCTTTTTATATTCACCACTTATTAGTCACAAGTATAATAAAAAGTGTTGTTAATAGTTAAAAACTTTCTAACATATTTATTTTTTATCTTTTCTCACATTTATTGTGATTTTCTAAAATAAAATGTAAAAATAGCAAACTAGCATCTTATTCTGCATAAACAATGGTAGAAAAAAATATTCCATCTCTCAGTTTTTAGCACATATTTCATGGTTCCGGTAATTTTTACAAGATTATGCTGTCTCCAAGTGTCAGAACCAGTGTAAAAACGGTTGTGGACATATTATTTTGTCAGGTGACTCATATTTCGACAATTCAAATAAATATGTAAATATTTAATAACGACCCAATTGTGGCAAACGTATTATAGTAAATAATCAAGAAATACTTGCCAAATACGAAAATAAGAAACCTTGATTTAAAGATAACGCCAGTACTGTAATTGACAAAAGTGGTCACAGAATATGTTGTTTGTTTTAATATTTGGTTTTGCTTCTTAACTTGATAACTGCGTGCGTGATGTTGGCATGACATGGAGTATATAAAGAACTGAATGGAGTCAGCGATTAGTTCATGACGTCACACGTAAATCAGAGCTTTCTGCAGTTGTAAGACGCTTTTCGATTTCCTCTCTTGCTCTTTGTTATTCATTATCTGTCAATAGTTTTGGGTAGAAATGAAACCTAGGCTGTTGCCTGGCTAGAATAGTGCCATGATCCATTCACTCCCTTCGAAAATAGTATTTTATCTGAAGCAATGGAATAAAGCTTTTTTTGAATACATGTAAAGTGAAATTTCTTCTTTACTTTTTCGTCTACTGTAAAGATCGCATGGATATTACCAATCTGTTTAGTCTTGAGGACATAAATGAAGTAAAAGCGCCTTGGAATCTACACTGGTCAGCTCCACCGAAGTGATTCTGCATTGTTGGCTTTCATCAAGACTCGAAGATTTCAATGTACTCGTCGATATTAACAGAACAAAAACGTCCACATCTTGGCCCGAGATATATCTCTATATCAATTGCCACTGTGGATACTTCACTGTTATGATAAAACACGTTAAATTCTTCACATCGATGTTCTTCTCCTCACACTGTGCAGGTTGAACTTCGATTCATCATAACATTATTTATGTTCAGTCATCATGCCTTTTGTCCTAGTTGAGCCCCATCTTCATCATCATCTTGACCGTCTTGATGCGAGGCGAGATGGTGAATGTGATGACAGTGATCCCTGAAGTTTCCTGCCATACTCCTTTGAAATCCCTGAACGACAGTCAAAGATTCTGAAGGTTCATGCACTTCAAAACATGATCGTCATCTACAGTGAAAGATTTTTTTCTTCCCCTTCCGTCAATCTCTTTATATCGCTGCACACATTGGCCCTCATCACACTAGCTAAATTTAATTCTTCATGCAATCTGCTTTTTAAAAAGTTTCGATTTGTTCAAAGAAATAACTGCAACATTTCCTGTAGAATTAATTTGCAATCCTTGTTCTCAAAAACGTCACGTAAGCATTATAACATACACTTTTAAACCGACTTTCAATAATAACTTCTATTTATGGCACTAAAAATATGTTATGTTGTACACAAATAACCAATAAAAATTGCTTTTGTAATAGATATTATTTTATAACTTATGAAGCATATTTACTCTCAACTGCAGAAAGTCTCAAATCAGACGATGATTGAGAAAATAAAGTGTGAAAAAATAAGTAATGCAATACATTTTTCAACCACCGTATTTTAAGCAAAAACGAAAAAACTTTAATAGTTGTATGAAGGTGATAAATCTTGTTGAGAATTTCAATGAGATTTCATTCCTTTCAGAGTTTTACGTTTTATTACGAGGTAAGTCTTCTATTAATTTGTAATTTGTAGTGCTCTCAAGTTAGTAACTTTTAAAATTATACATATCTATCATTAAATCATAAATGTACAACCCGACAAGCGTCGATGCTTTACAAGCTTTTTACTATTATTGTTGTTGTTAATCCGCAGTAGTAACTTTTTGTTATCTATTTTTCATGAAAGTATAAATATAACAAATTTAGTTTATCTAAACATAAATCATTTCATCTTGTAATTATAACAATCATAACTGGAACAAACAGTCATTACTGAGGATCTCTTTGAGCAATAGAATAATTATTTACATATTTTCGAGCTTCCTTCTTTGCGTTTCCTTTTAGTTTCTAACGGTAAACCAATGAATAATGAGTTACTAAAAATTAAAAATTAATATTCACGAACTATAATTGTACGAATTCCACAGGACGCCGTATAAGTTTATGGACTTAAAACGCAAAAACTCACCATTCGATTTTTCTTTCAGGCACAGCAGACATCACACGAAGGTTTTGCTCAAAAGAAACAACTTTAACCAGAAACAATTTATATAAAATAAAAATCTAACAAAATTTGCTTCTGAGTGTGTACTGGTTCATCAGATACGATACTTGAAGTATATGTCGTTCTCCATTTGAAAGAATGTGGTCACGTTAGAAATATTTTGTATATGATGCATGTGGATATGAAAATTAAAACAAATATTTGAAGTAGATTGTAAGTTCCTTTTGTATCATGTAAGAAATGTTGAGGTTTTGAATTAAGCACAGAACATGTCCATCTAGTGGTCAGATACTGAATTTTTTTAAATATTCACATCCATATTTTTATCTAGACGTGAAAATCATTGGTTTGTAGATCTACTCAAACTACTCATAGTAAATTAAATTTGAAGATCATTCACATGAAGTATACTGTATTGCATACTATATGCTTTACAAAATTTTCCCATGTAAGTAGTAATATTCATAGATAACGTAAGTAACAACAAAAATTGATGTACCAAAAAGTTAACCCGGCTTGATAGCTTATTACAGTGGTTCCCAAACTTTTTCAGCTTGTTACCCAATTTAACATGTTACGTTAAGCATGTTACCCCTTTCACAAAATGTTTTCAACATTGATATATATGGCTAAATTAAACTAGAGATATATTGCACTTTATTTGTTACACTTTATTTATTTACAATTTATTTATATAATTTATTCACACTGAATTACGCTTTTAATTATTGTACTTGATCATTGTGCATTTCTAATGAATATTGCCAAAGATGTCAAGAACATCAGTGGGATGGATGGAGTTGCATACTTGAAGCTAGTTTAGGAATTCTTGGCTTTGTGGTTGAAAGTGCCAGCCTGGCATCGTTTGCAACATTCAAGCGAGTCCTCTTTTTTGTTTTCATCCCCAGCACGGTAGAGAACCCCTTCTCGCACAGATACGTTGTTGAGAATGATACCAACAACTTCAAGGCTCTCTTGGACACAGTTGGCGAGTCAGCCAGTTGTGAAATCCAAAAGAAATCTGCATTTTGGTTTTGGAATTTGACTTTCAAGGCTTCATTTGCTCGTATTGTAATCCACTCCTCCTTTCCAGGGAAATAATCATCATGAATGGCCTCATCAGGTACAGAAAAGGGATGAATGATCCACTGAAGACTGGCTGTTTTTAGGTCACTCTCTGGAAAGTAGTGCTGCATGCTTGTTTTAAGCCCATTCAAATGGTCGCTCATCTCTTTGTTGATGGTCTGTAAAAGTGATCCAGTACCATAACTATTCTCCTCAACAAACTGGTCTAGGGTGGGAAACTGAGCGATCACTCCTTTCTCCAAGCGTCGAATCCAGAGTCTCAGTTTTCCCACAAATGCAGTCACAGTGTGATGGGCATCAATGACAGTCGTGTTTTGACCCTGGAGATGCAGATTATCACTGTTCAGCTCTGCAAATATGTCAGCCAAGTAACAAAGTCGAGCAAGCCACTGCTTATCAGTGAACTTGGTAGCAAAAGGAGATTCTTCTTGTTTCAGAAATTCCTGAAGAGCCGTTCGGAGCTCAATGACTCGAAGTACAACCTTGCCTCGTGACAACCAGCGAACATCGGTGTGGTAGAGCAGAACTTGATACTGCTCTCTCATTTCCTTGCACAGCTCCCTGAATATGCGCGAATTCACATCCCTGGACTTGATGAAATTGACGATTTTCAACACATCTTCAAACACTAATTTCAGATTACCAGGCAGGCTTTTTGATCCAAGAGAGTACCGATGAATGATGCAATGATCTACAGAAATTTCTGGATAAACAGCTTGTATTGGGTCCCCGTAATCCACGATTACGACCCATCATCGACGGTGCTCCATTGAGGGAGACCGAGATTAAAAAAGAAAAACTATTATAGATTACGTCAGTTAGTTATTCTTACTTATATTTTGCGTTATAATTATATGGTTTTAATTTAATTTAATTTATTTTAGTACTTTAGTATTTCAGTACGACAGGCACGATACTTTTTTGTGAATTATGTATAAAATATTACCTACACTACAGCTACTTGTACAATAAATAAAACTATATGACTATATGCCATGTAATTCATTGCATTTATACTAATCTAGACTTTATATAAACATCTCTCCCTACCTGTTGAACGCTGTTCCAGTCCAATTCATTCGTGGTAAAGAAACTGTTGATGATATTGAAGATATATTCTCCCTTCGTAGTTGTCAGCAGATCTTCGCATAATAGGAACTCTTCTTTGATCTTATCATGGTGGACGTAACGAACGAACCCAAGGAGAACAGCACAACTGGCTACGTCACACGATTCATCAAATTGCAAGGAGAATTTGCTGTATGAGCTTTCCTTGATCTGTGTTGTAACTTGGGACAGAATATCTGATGCCATGTCATCGACTCGTCGGCGGATTGTATTGTTTGATAGAGATATGACACTCAGTCTCTTCGTTTTGATCCTCCCCACATACCTTGTTTACCATCTCGTTTGCACAAGGCATAATCAGATTCTCTGCAATTGGGTGGCATTTTTGTTGTTCGGCAACTTTATATGCAACAAAGTAAGATGTTTCTACCGCAGCTTGAAGCTTTTGGGCTTGAATTCCAGATGAACCGAACTGGATATTCTTCAGTGCTACAGCCCAGCGCTGAAAATAAGCCTGATCCTCCTTTTGAAGATTTGGATGGCACTTCTGGAGGTGAGCTGAGAGTTTTGAAGGCTTGAGGCTTTCATTTGTCACCATTTTGTGACATACTACACATTGTGGCCGATCCTCTCCACCAGAAGGTAAATTCACAAAGCCATAGCGAAGAAAGGCGTCAGAGTAGGTGCGCTTTTTAGACATTTTATTGTTTAATATGCAGAAAAAGAAAAAGAAAAACTGCATAAAAAAGTGTGAACAATGTGAACTTATTATTTATTTTTTCAGGATATTCTAGATAGCATTAAAAGAGCTTATTCAGCAAAGAAATGATGTAATAGTAGGTAAATACTAACTATACTGCACAGGGCAGTACACATACATACCAGGTTTTGTCTACCTCGGTTGATGCTCACATAGAAACTGACCGCGTAAAATAGAGGCAACCTCAGGCAGTGAGTGACGCGTACTGGACACGTCGATGAGTCATCAGGGTTACTGAGTTACTTGTGTTCTGAAGCATACTTGTCAAAATACATTTAGGTTACCACACACTTAGATACATATTTTTTCTTTTCTACTACTGCATTTTAGTTTTTGATGTTTATTGTTATTTGGTTTAACTTTATTACATACTTAAAATAGGTTTAATTTACAACTTTACATATTAAGACCAAGGTAACATTAATCCTAATACCAGCTACCTCAATGTTTTCTTGATTTTCAGAATTTTAACTTTTTTCTGTCACCCCTCCATTACCCCCGATAAATTGTTAAATTACCCCCAGTTTGGGAACCACTGGCTTATTAGCTTAGTCTTTTCTTTTTTACTTTCCATTTTTCCTTTCATTTGCTTAAATAAATGTTATAAGATTGTAGTTTCTCAAATGATGAAAGAAGTAACTTCTGTGTCTAAAATATGTGTAAATATGAGTGAAAAGAATCACAGTGATACATATTTATTATTTTCAACTTCAGTTATCTTAAAACATTAATCATCATCGTACGAAAAAGAAAAGTTACACAAACAAGATAGAAAGTTCGGATAAAATTAATAGAAGTTACCACTATGTAGAAATTTACTACCTGTGTTGTTTAACCAAACATAAAAATAATAGTTTCGTGAACTTAATCATATGTGTTTAAAAATATGTGGTGTTTGTGATTATGACAATCCTATCACGTAATAAAACAGTTAAAATAGGTTCAAAGGGTTAAAACAGTTGAATCTGTCTACTGACAGGTTCACTTGACGAAAACTCTACGTTTCAGTTTATTTTTAAATTGTGTCTTTATAATAATAAAACATGCAAATAATTTTGAAGTGGTAAACAACTACCGAGTTACTCTTAATCGAATAGAAAGATGAATCGTTACATTATTCATTTAGTAGTATAATACTAATAGTTACATTATCCCTCACGAGAGGAAAGAGTGTTTGTTTTATTTGTTTTTTTTAAAGTTCGCACAAAGCTACTCGATGGCTATCTGTGATAGCCGTCCCTAATTTAGCAGTGTAAGACTAGAGGGAAGGCAGCTAGTCATTACCACCCACCGCCAACTCTTGAGCTACTCTTTTACCAACGAATAGTGGGATTGACAATCAAATTATAACGCCCCCACAACTGAAATGGTGAGCATGTTTGGCGCGACGGGAATGCGAACCCGTGACCATCAGATTACGAGTCGCACGCCTTAACACGCTTAGCCATGCCGGGCCCGAGAGGAAGGAAGTGAATAATTAACCTTCGTCGTAGCTCAATGGGAAAAAACACTCATTATTCATTATACTGATGAAATTGTGTCCAAATCCTAGATGTCGGGTTAATATATTCGTTCATAAATGTGAGATGTTCAACGAACTAAGGTATGATATATATATCATAATATCAAGATGTGACAATAGGTTGTAAAGTACTAGTACTATAGTCTCAGGACGTGATGCGAATGAAACGCTTAGATTATCTTTAAAACATCTCAAAACATTAGTTTTTTCGTTTTAACATTATTTACAGGCTTTTTATCGAACCATATATAAGTGAGAGCTTTTAGGATATGTTTTACTTCTTATGTTCTCTTTTGTTTGCCTTCAGTTGTTCATTACTAAAATGTTTGTTAAACCAACGTGTCTTATTACGGCAACGGGTATTTCATTCAAATCATCTTTTTGTACACGGAAATTTTCAATTAATATTGAAATTATTTGTTTTACTTTATAATTCTCTAGATAACGACAGCAATGTGTATTCGATCTCCACAACTACTTAAGTAAATAACATTTATTAAGAAAAAGTAATCCTTATTTCATTAAAGTTTTGTAATAATCTTCTCCATTACTTTAATAAAGTATGCATATGGTTTGCTTATCACTAAGCTATACTAGAACATTTCACGACAGAACTAATGTAATGTATCAAGCAAATTAGTCAATCAATGATTAAATTAAATAATTTTGTTTTTCAACTTGACTAAAACCCGTTTCCGAGCTTGATAGACCTTTCGGCCGTGGGGGCTCATAAAGTGATGATTAATACTCATTGGTAAAGAGGTGGTAGTGCTTGAGTTTTACCAGATGCTTCTCCCTCATCATCAGTCTGAAAGTTTAGAGCAGCTAGTGCAGATAGTTTTCGAATAGTTTTGCGTGAAATTCAACAAATAAACATATTTTTTAAATGACGTTTTTATTTTAATATGTATTTTGCTTTTAAATATTTCAAAGAATTAAACAGAACTTGATTTTTGCCATTTTGTAGACTGTTAGTATAATATACAAGAACTGTGGTGGAACACTGTAAGCATTAGTATATAAATTATATACAGGGAGATAAATGATGGAACAAAATATCGTTCCTCAGTTAGAGGACTAATAAATTCGACCTTTGGATTTCCAGTCACAATATTTAAAACTGTTTTTGTAGAATGACAAACAAAGTATTAAAGGAAAAAGAAAAAACGTTTTAATTTCAAAAGTTAAGTATACAAAAGCATTATACACCTGCTTACAAGAGCTTGTTAAATCACACATGCTAACAAAAATGTTATCGTACTTGCTTTTAAAATTGTAAAATTATACGTCATAAAGCTGGTTTAATTTTGACTCTCAGTTTGCATTAACTAAATAATAACCAGTTAACTTTTTAACACAACTAAAAAAAGCCAAATCTCTACGTATTACATTGGGTAGAGTACATATTCATTCATGATTTAAATAAGCCATAAGTAAAATATTTCTTGTTATTTAAGAGGCCAAACACATATCTAGCCCTGTAAACCTTTCGGGTACATACCTAGGAGCTTACACATTCTGGTACTTTGCACAAGAACTTCCCCGCCTCATCTACCTGAAATAAAAATAGCAATTGTATTTACACAACGTATCTAAAAATTATCCTTTCTAGTAATATAATTGTTATCTCATAAATCTCAAAATACTTTTCGTCAAAATGAAATTCAAAGCAAAATAAGTAAACGTCTTTAAGTGTTTCAGTAGCAATAAAATGTATATTTTTTTATTTAGAACTTATTGACTTGTCGCTAAAAAGAGCTGTAAAGTATAAAACTACGTATTTCGTTTCGTACAATGTTACTAAGTCTAACAGCTTAACACAAGAATTCCTCTAATCCATAGTGTCCATCGCCTTCCCTGGGACGACACTCTTTTACGAACGAACTGTGGAATTGATCGTAACATTATAATGCTCCCACAGCTAAAAAGAAGAGAATATTCGGCGCTGGCTTTCGATTCTCCTACGCACAGACCGTGAGTCAAGTACTCTGCCTATTAGATGTGAAGTTTTGATGATCACATTGTATTTTCCCTTAGAAACAAATACTTCTTGGGTATAAACTTTGCAATGTAAACATCAGTTCAAAAACATAGTCATTCGAGTATAAAAACAAAATATCCGTGAGTCGACTTCTTATTTATTTGGAATTAATGTCAAATGAAAAAGAAGGAAAGCTGTTGTCAACAAATGTTTGTAAATTACAAAATGTTTACAGAAACTGAAAAATATTTAGGTTTCGTTAATACTGACAATCAATAAGTAACGCCTAATGGTCTCATCATAAACATCACATGCAGGAAAATGTCATAAAATAACGATACAGCTATCACATTTGTACAATTTAAAGAATGTTAGTTTGAAACTCCTACCAAAAGTATAAATTATGGAAAACCTTAAAAGCTTTACATCCATTAAGAAAACTAACGAAAGGATTGTGCGTCGTAACTCATTGATTGACGACTACTGCAAATTTCGTGTTGACAAATACAAAACATTAAATAGTACTGACCAACAGAAATACCCTCCAAGTGTTTTTTATGAAATACACTATAATTTGACATCTTCATATGTTAATAAATATCTTAATTTTTGTTACTAACCTACTAAAATATGTAACTTTTAAATATTCTGAAATAAATTATACACGTTAACATTTTCAAATGGAACTAGTAATCCCTCGAAACAGCTAATTATTTGTTGTTGTATCTTCTGAGACATCTTATTCTATATTCTACAATTAGTATCCTGTGGTATATCTTATATTTTACCACTAGTACCTTTTGGTGTATTATGTATTCTACAATAATCATGTTTTGGTAAATTGTGTGTTCTACTGTTAGTACGCTTTGGTATATTCTATACTTTACTGTTAAAATATTGTGGTATATGAATATTTTATGCTGTTTATTCCCTTATCACTGTATAATGAGACGGTTTTTAAGCTACTGTTTATTGGTCGTTGAGTAAGGAGATTTTTTTTTCCCCCTAACGGATTCTGTACCACACAAAATATTGAAGTATGTAAGTTTATGTATGGAGGTAATAACTGTATACAACAGAGATAAATAGTCTGTATATGATTTATATTAACAACATAATTTGTATGAATGGTTTGTACTCTTGATTTCAATAAGTTGTAAAAAACGTTTTATATTATACTGAAGAAATTAATTACGCTTTATGAAAACAGCATTCAAAATCCTTTAAGAAAAGATGTCTAATACAGCAAATTTTCCACGCCAACGTACGTGGACGTCGGTTTTCAAAGCTTCGTTTACGTAAATAAAAGGCACAGAAGTTAATTGGAACAATATGAAAAGGATTTGACAGCTACGTGGTCAAAAGTTTCAGTCTCTTTTGCTATTTTCTCGTGACAATAGCGTATGGTTTTGAAGTGTGACTTGAAACTTGTATGCTTTTAGATTCATAATGTGATTGTACTAAGACTTCTTTTCCAGTTTAAAAATCTATTTTTAAAGTTGTTTTGAAATACAGATCTTTTTTATTTATTTTAATAAACTCGATAAACTATAATGTACTTATTATTTCTCTGTTACAACCGTTTTGATGCATTACAATAAGAAATATGTCTCTCCAATAAATACCTTTATCTGAAGTGTATACTACAAGTACAAAATCATAAAGAAAACTCAATCTACACAAACACTCTGTACATATGAACCTTCAACTCTATCATGCATTCATTGATTCCAGTTACGTTCGTGTAGATAAACTCCTGAAAAATCAGTCAAACATGTAAAAACGTTAAGCAAAGCATACAGAGACTTAAAACAATTTGTAACCTCATGACTTCAGTTAAAGGAAATTACAAAAGAAACAGTATATATAATATTATTAATACTTTCGTCCTCCTTGTTATAGGTAAGTTTATGCACTTAAAAAGCTAAAATCCCAGATTTGAGTCCTTGTGGTGGACAGTGTGAAGACAAATCATTGTGTAATTTTGTGCTAAAACAAAAGAACCAAACCAGCATTTATATGCACAAGATTTATAGGAAGCAGTTATTAACAGAAAGCTTCAGTATGTATGTTAATTTTTTTTTTTATGAGTGGGCCCGGCATGGCCTAGCGCGTTAAGGCGTGCGCTTCGTAATCTGAGGGTCGCGGGTTCGCGCCCGAGTCGCGCCAAACATGCTCGCCCTCCCAGCCGTGGGGGCGGTATAATGTAACGGCCAATCCAACTATTTGTTGGTAAAATAGTAGCCCAAAAGTTGGCGGTGGGTGGTGATGACTAGCTGCCTTCCCTCTAGTCTTATACTGCAAAATTAGGGACGGCTAGCACAAATAGCCCTCGAGTAGCTTTGTGCGAAATTCCAAAACAATCCTTTCTTTTGATGGGTCATGATATATTTATGAACTTACCTCGCTCAAATATGGGGCTTGATTCTCTACTGTAGACAGTGTGCAAATCGTCCATTCTGTAGCTTTTACTAAAAAAACTATTGCTACTTTTCATAATGGCGTTTATTTACTTGTCAAACGTTATTGCATTTTTATATTCATTTTTATTGTTTTAACTTATTATACTGTTTATGTTCATTTTTATTGCATCACTATCTTATAATATCCACTGGAAAGTTTGCACTGTTTATCATACTGAAACAGTTTTCAAAACATTGTGACAGCTCACATACTAATTTTTTTCTTTTTGTTGTATTTTCATTTTAAAACAATTTTATAAAATCTCAACCAAAAGCATTGGGAAAAATAATATTACTGTAAAAGCATATATGATTAATGACTTCTATTTCTTACTCTCAAGTTTTCCGTTAAAAGTGTCTTATTGATAGTTCTCAGTCTATTGAAACTGAGATAAAACAAACATGTAAAGTAATGGTTCTGAGGTTCCGTTAAACAATATGAAAAGAATAACATCTTCTGTATCACTTCTAACCGAAAAAAACATATTTTGTTACATCTGCACACCCATCAATACTCTTCCACGCGAAAATGTTTGTACAAACTAATAGCTGTTAAAAATGAAACAATAAAGCTAAACTGACTTTCAGGGTTACTCTATAACGTTTTTAGCTTAGCCTAAAAAAGTCAAACTGAAATATTTCTTAGTTCCATACGTTAATTAGCCATAAAATAGAACTTTCCTGTGAATGTAGGAGAAACAATTATAAAAAGTCATTCTGAAAAATCATAAAGGATTGGCGGGAGTATTAAAAACAAAGCATCGTTAAGCATAGAAATGCACATTGGTCTATATGTGCAGTTCACACCACGGGTATCAAAACCCAGTTTTTAACGTTATAAACTTTCAAACTTACCGCTTAGTCACTGGTGAAGAAGGGGACATGACACAGTAACAGTCAATAAAACTTGTGTGAAAAGAGTTTTGTGAAGAAACATAATTAATTTACTTGAAAATACTTGGCTCTGCAGGGGAATTTCTTTTTGGAACACGAGTCACGGCGGATGCACTTTCCGAATTTTCGCAGACAGCAGAAATCGTCCGGAGAGCATTTGATGCAAGTAGAACCTTCCACAAATTCACATGCTCGGCAAGATGTATGCTGGCACGCTCCTTGGCATTCTTGCTTCTCTTCAGCGTTATATCTGAAAAGAATAAAAAAAAAGCTTAGACTTGTACATGTGTTGATACGTTTCCTAGCTAAACAGTTCTACCTTTGATTAATGGGCTTTTCCTTAAACTAAGATTAAATTCATTTTTTCTTTTGTGTGTGGTCCTTTTAAGAAGTCCCTTTACTTTTCATTTGCTTGTGTTATGTATGTGTGTAAATATTTTGTAAACGACAAATGTCGTATTGTGTTTGAATTTTCATTTGTATTATTCATTTTTTTTCCATATTGATATTATTGTTTCGAAGTTTAAACTAAAATATGTTATTTATTTAGGGTAACGTTTTAGAACTTTCTCGAATTAAGTAGACCAATCACATGTTTGTGAATGAGTGCTGGTGACTTCCGTCTAGACGTGTAGTCTCGTGCAAGAACGGATATGCGTGTATAGCTCTGGAGTTGTATGGAAATTGCGAGATTGTTCGAGAAATAGGCCTATCGGTATAAAAAAGACGGTGACGTGAGAGTCATCAGTCATCAGTTTTTATTCGAAAAGAGAGTCATCAATCATCAGTTTTATTCGAGGGAGTCATCAGTCATTAGTTTTATTCGAAGACAAAGAGTGAGATTCAGACACCAGTTTCATTTCAAAAGAAGAGAATTAGTTATTTGAGAAAGATTAAGTGTTTGCTGTGAATATTCAACTTGGATTTGTGATTGAAATTGGATCTACGGAAGCTGTGATTTTATTTCGTCAATCTCTACGATACTTCTGAATTACCGCTTGTGCTGAGAGACGGCGATTTCATTGAACTGTGAACTGTTTCGGAATTACTTCGTGGGACCAAATTCACACCCTAGACTGGAATTTGAGACTTTAATTTTAGATCATTACATTAGATACAGGCCAGTACCGTTTTGTGTTGTGATTTATTTTGAAGTTTGAAACTAATATTATTTTGTTTTGTAATTAATTTCGAATGTTATAACTTGATATCTGTCACTATTATTATATAGTTCATGTTATATCTGTTATATTTGTTAATAGTTTAGTGTAATAAATTATACAAGCTGTTATCTATGTTTTTCTGTTGCGTTTAATCTACGAAGAACTTAAAACATCAAAAAATACGTAACAGAAAATTGGGGGCCCGTCCGGGATATCGAACAAACAATTTAATTTTATTATAAAATAAGATTTATATTCTATACAGATAGACAGCTTGTATATTTAAAATGGCATTCGAACTTGAAGATTTTATAAACGAATTTAATCGGAATCCCTCTTTCGAATTAATCAGTGAATTAAAAAAATCTGAATTACTTGATGTTGGTAAACATTTTAATTTAGAAGTGAAGCAATCAATGAAGAAAGCAGATATTAAACAAATTATTGTTGAACATTTGGTCAGCCAAAAGGTATTACCTCAAACAGTTGCTCAACAATTGCCTGTCGCTCATTTTGACCCAGATTTCGAATTAAAAAAAATAGAAATGGAAATGAAATTTCGTTTAGAAATTGAAAATAAACGTATTGAGGCAGAAAAAGAAACCAAACGACTTGAGGCAGAACAGGAAAACAGACGCCTTGTTCTCGAGGCAGAACAGGAAAACAGATGCCTTGTTCTCGAGGCAGAACAGGAAAACAGACGCCTTGTTCTTGAGGCAGAACAAGAAAGCAAACGCCTTGATGCCGAAATACAAATGGAACGCATTAAAGCTGATAAAGAAATCAATATGAGAAAGGCACAGATAGAAGAAAAGGTTGTCCAAATGCAGTTGGATAATTTTGATGCTTCCAAACAAATTCGTTTAGTACCTCCATTCAATGAAAAAGCTGTAGATAAATATTTTCAGCAATTTGAAAAATTGGCCCTTAGGCTAAAATGGCCTACCGAATATTGGACAGTGTTACTTCAGAGTGTTCTCAAGGGTAAAGCTCAGGAAGTATTTTCCAAACTCACAGCCGAGCAAAGTTATGATTACGAGCACGTAAAAAAATGCATTTTGAATGCATATGAATTGGTGCCAGAGGCATACAGACAAAAATTTCGCGGTTACAAAAAGTTTGACAGCCAAACGTATGTCGAATTTGCTCGTGAAAAAGAAACTCTGTTCGACAGGTGGTGTGATTCCAAAGAAATTACAGATGATTATACAAAACTCAGAGAACTCATGTTAGTTGAAGAGTTTAATAGATGTATTCCCGTGGAGCTAAAAACTTATATTGATGAACAAAAAGCTTCCAAAATTCATGATGCTGCTGTCTTGGCAGACGAGTATGCTTTGACTCACAAAGATTTCTCATATAAAAGCAAAACAAATCACACAGCAAAGAAACCCAATGACTCATTCAAATATTATGCAAATGTCGACAGAGACAAAAAAGAGCAAACTTCTAATTCTCAAACGAAGACTCCATCTTATTCTATAAGCTCATCATCTACTAAAAACGTGTCATTCTCATCCAAAACATGTGCTTATTGTAAGAAACCTGACCATCTGATTTCTGAGTGCTATAAGCTTAAAACAAGCCATCACCCAATAGTTTCATTTTGCCCTTCTTTGATATAAAATTGGTTCCCAATGATTTTGACCCTGTTCAGTCCACTGTGGATTCCAAGTCCAATATTATTGATGTACCTGAAGATATTGTTGAGGACAAATTTAAGCCTTTCATGACTGAAGGTTGTTTCTTTTGTTGGCGGTTCACGTCTACAACCAATTAAAATCCTGCGGGATACTGGAGCTTTTCAGAGTTTGATTTTGGAAAGTGTACTTCCGTTTTCTGAAAAGTCATCCATTGGGACCAATGTGCTCATTTCTGGTGTAGAAGGTGGCGTCGTTTCTATTCCTCTTCATAGATTAGATTTACATTCGGACTTAGTTTCAGGCCCAGTGACTGTGGGTATTAAAGCCTCATTGCCTGGTGAAGGTGTGTCTATGCTTTTGGGGAATGATTTGGCTGGTAGTAAGGTGGTACCAGAGGTTCGTATTGTTGAAGCACCTGTTATTAGTTCCAGTACAGAGCAACTCGTTGAAGAGTTTCCTGATGTTTTTCCCGCCTGTGCTGTTACTCGTTCTCAGACACGTTCTCAGGATTCCAAAGAGGATTTCTCTTTATCTGATACATTCATGTCTCACATCGATGAGATTTCGGACTCAACTTTAAGTTCTACTGATGACACTAAGACATTTTTCGACTCTCTTCATCGAAACAAACTTATTGAGGAACAGGACAATGATCCTGAAACTCATTCTCTTCTACAACTGGCTGTTAATGAAAATGAAATAGGAACTGTCCCTATTTGTTACTACCAGAAGTCAGGTGTGCTAATGAGAAAATACAGATCTCCTGACGTTGCTGCTGATGAAGAGTGGAATGTTATTCATCAAATCATCATTCCAAAGTACTATCGGAATGATATTCTTAGTCTTGCTCATGACCATGTATTGTCGGGATACTTAGGTGTAAGAAAGACCTTAGATCGTATCCGACGACATTTCTATTGGCCAAAGATGCGCCAAGATGTTGTTAGCTTTTGTAAGGCATGTCATTCTTGCCAAATCACTGGAAAACCAAATCAAGGGATTCCCAAAGCACCACTGCAGCCTATTCCTGCCTTTGAAGAACCATTCTCAAGAGTCATTATCGACTGTGTTGGCCCAATACCAAAAAGCAAAGCAGGAAATGAATACCTCTTGATGATCATGTGTGCTTCTACACGTTTCCCTGAGGCAATTTCTTTGAGAAAAATCACTTCTCCCAACATCGTCAAGGCTCTTGTCAAATCCTTTACCATGTTCGGAATTCCAAAAGTTGTGCAATCAGATCAAGACACAAATTTTATGTCCAAGCTATTTGAACAAGCCATACATGAATTAAGGGTCCATCAAATTTCATCCAGTGCCTACCATCCTGAGTCACAAGGTGTTCTTGATCGTTTCCACCAAATTACTGCCACAAACACTCAAAGAACTGGGTTGAGGGTGTTCCCTTGTTACTGCTTGAAGTTCGCGAGGTTATTTCAGAATCTACTGGATTTAACCCTTTTAAATTGGTTTAAAAAGACAAATAAGCAAAACAAAAAAAAAGTTTTCACAAGTTCAAACTTTTTTTTTTACTTTTAAGGGGAGAGTGTTATGTATGTGTGTAAATATTTTGTAAACGACAACATGTCGTATTGTGTTTGAATTTTCATTTGTATTATTCATTTTTTTTCCATATTGATATTATTGTTTCGAAGTTTAAACTAAAATATATTATTTATTTAGGGTAACGTTTTAGAACTTTCTCGAATTAAGTAGACCAATCACATGTTTGTGAATGAGTGCTGGTGACTTCCGTCTAGACGTGTAGTCTCGTGCAAGAACGGATATGCGTGTATAGCTCTGGAGTTGTATGGAAATTGCGAGATTGTTCGAGAAATAGGCCTATCGGTATAAAAAAGACGGTGACGTGAGAGTCATCAGTCATCAGTTTTTATTCGAAAAGAGAGTCATCAATCATCAGTTTTATTCGAGGGAGTCATCAGTCATTAGTTTTATTCGAAGACAAAGAGTGAGATTCAGACACCAGTTTCATTTCAAAAGAAGAGAGTTAGTTATTTGAGAAAGATTAAGTGTTTGCTGTGAATATTCAACTTGGATTTGTGATTGAAATTGGATCTACGGAAGCTGTGATTTTATTTCGTCAATCTCTACGATACTTCTGAATTACCGCTTGTGCTGAGAGACGGCGATTTCATTGAACTGTGAACTGTTTCGGAATTACTTCGTGGGACCAAATTCACACCCTAGACTGGAATTTGAGACTTTAATTTTAGATCATTACATTAGATACAGGCCAGTATCGTTTTGTGTTGTGATTTATTTTGAAGTTTGAAACTAATATTATTTTGTTTTGTAATTAATTTCGAATGTTATAACTTGATATCTGTCACTATTATTATATAATTCATGTTATATCTGTTATATTTGTTAATAGTTTAGTGTAATAAATTATACAAGCTGTTATCTGTGTTTTTCTGTTGCGTTTAATCTACGAAGAACTTAAAACATCAAAAAATACGTAACACTTGTTTGTAAGATACATAATAGACTATCTCTACTCAGCCCATCACAGGTTAAAAATCCAGATTCTAGAGTTGTAAATCCACAAGAAATAACGCTGTGCCACAGGTGGGCTTCTTTTTCTGATTAACGTCCATCATACCATTTTATATTTTCTGTTTTCTAAACTTAAAATAGTTGTTGAAGTTCATGCTACAGAAAATCATATCAAATTAAGGTAGATATAATGGTAAAGTTGAAACCTCTGTTTTAATTATTACAGTTACAAACATAATGATTATTGATAAAACCAATAGTTATTTTACAGTTTTCAAAATATTCAAAAAAATATAATATTCTTCAAGGATTTCTATTTGTGAAAGAGCGTCTGTGTAATTGAAGTTCTACTTAATAATATAGTCTACAGACTATAGTAGATTCTACTGTTTGACCATTTAGAATAAATACTGTAAATATTACCTATTATTCGAAATAGTACGTGTAATGACATTAAGTAGGTGAAATAAATACTTAAACAAAACTGTTCTGTTATCTAAATTAACAATCAATGTTTATTAGTATAAATGATTGTTATCCAAATTAACAATCAATGTTTATTAGTTTTCCTATGTGATTACTATATTTAATTTCACACATAAAAAATCACTCCTTCTGTTATATCCTTGGGTTGAAACAGAACTCAACCAGTGAATAGTCATAGGCAATAGATCCACTGTTTGCTTGAATAGTGTTAAAAGTTTCAAGGAATAAAAACAAATGAAACTAATGTTAATACTGTATAAAAAAAATGAGTAGATTTAAATACCTGTACCATCTATGCAGCATATTACTAATATTCTAATTGTTCTCCTACGATTATTCTGTTTGGTAATTCATCACCTCTGCAGTCAATACGCAATACGCAGTAAAAAATAAAGCAACGTTTTATTTGTTGCAGATATAAGAATTGTAAGTTACCATATAGTTCAGATGTTAAAGAGCACCTCCTAGCAGCGCAAAGGCTATGAATAAAGCATGTATGTTAAGCTAACTCTTTGTCACAGAGTTCTATGATATGATACTTTACTAGTTATCGATTATTACCGGCCCTGGAAACGCTGTTGAACTGAATAAGACGTAGGTTAGGTTTAACCTAAATGTTAATGCTACAAAAGGCTTGTTTCTGTATAAATGTTCCACAGAGGAAAATTATTGAATACAAAAATAGAATGAGAGAAAGTTTTATGTGTTGAAAGAATTTAAAGCCTTTTCGAAAATGAAGCATAAACAATATTACATACTTTAACTTTACAATAAATTTAAAACAAAATCAAGGATAGGATAACCTAATTTAAAAACTGAAATTTCAACTGTGCTACGTTACGTAACTGCAAAATTATATTTTTGTATGTTTGAGCTATATATATTAGCCTAAATAATAATTGAAACAAAGTAACAAAGTAAGTTTATACAATAAAACACGAATAAATTGTTTAGAACTTATATGCTCTTAGGGGCAGTGTGTAACTTACATATTACGGTCAAATCTCACTATTCAATTCGACGAACTGCTTTTCATTTTGTTCATGACATCAACTTAGGAACCTTTAACAAATACATTTCATTCAACTGATGTGGTATAAATCATAGTTCCATTATTCGAACTTAATCAAAGCAAATACTTGTGTATTAAACCAAATACGATAATGTAAAATAGTCAGTTGACAATGAATGATTTATAAGCATAAGACGTGATTTTAGTTTGGAGAATAGTCAATTTGCTGTTATAAACCAAAGCAACTAATATTTACCATTGAACGATTGTTCGAGGATTCAAAGCTAACAGTAAACTTGGAGTTATCTGGTTGTGTAAAAGGCAGAAAAGTAATTATTGTTAGTACCTTTAAGTAACTTTTTATTGTATCCATCACTTAAAGGCACTTCATACGATTGAATCAAGATACAACAACATCGATATATACAGAATAGTTATAAGAAAAACACTGTTTATGTGTATGGTATAACCAGCAGCTGAAGATAAGTTGTTATTGCTCTAGCTCATGTGAATTATCACAGCTAGGTTGTTTGGGAAACCCCTCAGTGGCGCGGCGGTATTTCTTAGGGATTTACAACGCTTGAACCCTGGGTTGGATACTCATGGTGGGCAGAGCAATGGTAGTTGCTGTCATTTTAATTTTTTTTCTTTTGCTGCATTTAGTGTTTAACAAGAAGGATAGGCGTCTCTTTGTTTTTTATCTTCGTGGTCAATATAACAGAAAACAAAAGATCACCAATAAAGTAATTGATTAACTCATCACCTTAAACATCTATATTGGTAATGTTGAAACACCGACTGTCTGTGGATTACAGCAAGATATCTTGAAGACATTTATATTTTTCCAACTAACTTCAGTGTAAAAACTAACTTTTCTATTTTGTTCTTTTTTTTTTTAAGCGTAAATCTACAAAACCCTTTTTAGCGAAACTGCTGAGCCACTGGATGGAGACATTCTGTGCCTTATGTTGAGTACTAAGCACGCCGACATAGCTAAAAGCATTATAAATGTACATAGCAATAATACTTCATCTAAAAATAAATTACTTTTCTTTCTTATATATATATATTTGTAAACGTTTTGAACAATTATAATCAAGATTTACAAAGTGGTGTGAATTAATACAGTTTTTACCGTTAATTATTGTAAAAGTTCAAATAAAAATATATTAACAGTTTAAAAAGTAAGAAGCCACTCTGAGCTTTAAACAAAACAACATGTAAGCAAATAACAAGGTATTATTAAATATTATTACATGCTGTTTCAAGTGTTACATAAAACAACGAGTAAATAGGTATTACAATGTTATTGAAGCTGCTAACAAATAACATACTTAAGATATATTGCATGGTGTTTCAAAAATAACGCAGGAGAAAAGTAAGTAAATATTGTAGTTGCTTATTTACTCTCTTTTATAAATGCGCACTAAAATTTTATTAGTCGTGAGTATTCATTTAACACGAAATATTGAAAAACTCGTTACCTAATAAACAGTTTGTATCAGTAATTATCGCTTATATTATCTGTTTAATCGGTGAAAGAGTAAATACGTGTTTGAAAAAACTATATACGTGTGATTTATATATATCATATATTAAATGAACTGTTAATTGTCTTCAAATTAATTATAACGTTTCTTGGTGTTAACATTAAATTATTTACACCAGAGTATTACAGAATTGTATGGATCTAAAAGCAATCTAAAAGAGCTGTTTCTTACAACGATGCAAGCTCAACAGTCAAAATATAACAATTAGAAATATGTGTTTAACGGTCAAAAGTAACGATTAGAAATGCATGTTTAACAGTCGAAAAGTAGCAATTGGAAACACAGTTTTAACAGCCAAAATATAACAACTGAAAACATTCAGTTTAAATCCATAAAAAATAAGAAAATACAAAGATTAAGCAATTGTAGACTAAAAGCTAAACTTACTTCTATTTCGTGATAAACTGCCAACAATATATTATTGTAATTTTCTAGTGATTAATATGTCTTGTTGTATAGATGCAAGGGTCCATGATCTGTTAACATAATTAGAAAACCATGAAGTTAACTCCACTATTTCAATAAATTCAAATTTATTGCTTAAGAAGCAATGACGTTGGGAATGTTTTTTCTCGTTCAAACCAGGTTTTGTTCAAGTATTCAACTGACAGAAGTGTGACGATAGGTTTTTACAGTTAACAATTAAAGTTCAACATTTTTAATAATTGCCTCAATTTAAAATTTATGATGTAAAAATAAAAACACAAATGATTAGCAATTTCAAAAATAATTTCGTGGTTTTAGTTTGTTCAGTCAATAGATTAGATACTATTTACGATTAGAAAATAAATTAAATGAGATTTACTTAAAGAAAATTGTTAAGTTATATTTGGACAGGATGGAACTATTAGAACAAGCTCAGCATTTTCAGAAAAGAAAATATAATATTTTGTCTCAGATTTCTTTCATAAAAACTACCATTATGTTGAGTATTACCCCAGCATCGATTGTTGAAACTTATATTATGCGGCCACATCAAATACACGTGTAAAAATAGCAAATAAGTTGAATGATTATTTAAAATATTTTAATGTTTCAGTTAGTTTTATCGTCCATAACACGAATCTCAATTGGCTTTTATTGTCTTCTGTTGTGTTACATTACCAGTACAAATAAAAGATCGGGACTTTTGGTTCCAACAGTAAAGTACAAGAAATTACACATATCCTCTCCAAGATTATCTTCCTTAACTGTGATCTAAAAAAGTTTAACTTATGACTTGTGTCTGAGTTTAATAAATTACATAAATGTTCTCCAAGATCATCTTCATTAAGATCAGATACAAGTCACAAGTTAAACCTCTTTAGATCATAGTTACGCCGCTATTCCACTTTACAACAGTATTAATTTATTTAGTTTTTTATTTTCCACTTTGCTTCAAGACCACTTATTGCGGTAATGCTTCACGAACCACTCGGCAGGTGCTTTACGAAGTCAGTTGGCAGCGAGTTTCAAACCTGTAAAACACTCTGAACGTAACTTCCAGCTCCCAAAGTAAGGTTTATAAGTGAGTGATTTGACAGTTAATAGGTTTAAAAGAGGTTGTTTTTTTCTTTTTGTTTAATATTCTACCAAAAAATACCATGAATTCCTAAATTATCCGGTCTATCATATCAATGTTATTCTGAAGATTCTAGGGATAATTATACAAGCAACAAAAAGATTTTAACGTTGAGAAGTTTTACATGAGAAAATCGGTATAATACAGAGTGTTCGGAAAGTCACTGTGCAGTTTTGTAATCATATGTCTATTTGGTGTATTTCAAGCTAGCAACTGATAGCGGTATTTAAAAACAAAATAAGAAAGATCCAAGCCTGTATTAATGCCACTTTCAACATTGTCTATAATTGTTATTCATATTTACCTCCTGTATTTTATATTGAAACATGTCTGTTAATAAATATATAAGTGCACAGTGACATTCAGAACACCCTGTAGTACCCGATTGTTTTAATACTGTTGATATATAGTGTATCACAACTTATCCAAACCTTTCTATCGTGATTTTGTTAGTGACACATCTGTATATTTATTTGGGAAGTGATCACCAAGCTACACAAAGATTACTCTTCTGTGTCCACCACGAGTATAGAAACCCAGTTTTTAGCGGTGTGAGTCCTCAGACATATTGTTGTGCCATTGGGGAATGTATGCTTAAACCATTCATAAGTTCTACTAAATGATGTCACTGTCACTGTTCTTAACGATTCTGAGCTGGATAAAAGTTATTTAAAATACGTATGTAAAAACGGCTGGTTTGGGTTGAAAAAGTTTTTTTATGTAGAGAAGCGAACAAGAAGGTCGAAACGTAAATTTTTTTCTCAACCCAAACCAGCCGTTTTTACATATATATTTTTCTCTACAAGTGGGTTTTCTCGTCATCACTGAAAAGTTATTTAAAATAGACGTTATCAAATTATTTCTCTCCTAACTCAACCTCAGCCTTTTCAGGCATAAGGGTATTATAACATAATGATCATCCCCATTTCTCGTTGAAGTGAAAGATTAGGTGCTTTGTTTCAGGGTTACCGTTTCAAAATTAAAGAAGATTAGCTCGGATAGCCCTCAAGTATTTAAGAACAAAATTCAATAAATAACATATACTCAACCTATCTTATTGATAAAATAAGCTATTTCTTTTATTACTGCTGCTTTAAATATTGAAACTGGTAAACACTTTTAAGTTTGTCAGTGAAAGAAAAACCGTATGAACAACTGGGAAATCGTGGATGCGGTGATAGCATTTTATCTTTTATACTTTACAAAGATATTCTTTAAAATCAAGGCCCGGCATGGTCAGGTAGGTTAAGGCGTGCGACTAGTAACCTGAAGGTCGCGGTTTCGCATCTCCGTCGTGCCAAAAATGCTCGCCCTTTCAGCCGTGGGGACGTTATAACGTACGGTCAATCCCACTATTTGTTGGTAAAAGAGTTGGCGGTGGGTGGTGATAACTAGCTGCCTTCCCTCTAGTCTTACACTGCAAAATTAGGGACGGCTAGATCAGATAGTCCTCGTGTAGCTTAGCACGAAATTCAAAAATAAAAAAAATAAACTTTAAAATCAATCTTAACTTCAGTATCAAAAGTTACAAAAGTTAAAGAATAACACGTTGATAAGGTAATGATCGAACTATATTGAACTAGACAAGCATTTTTTTAAGTATAACTTAAACCCACAGTATCATTTTTTACAGCCGCTCCACAATGGTATGTCACCGAACTCTTTCTGTAAGTCAATTCGACGTGCCTGTCTAAAGGGTCGGGTCTGAGTAACAGGCTATACATGTAGCGTAGTGAAGAATTTGTATTATATTTCTGAGCTTTTGCACTTTTATAGCAGAGTGTTAAAAACTTCAGAGAGCTCCTAGCAGGAGTTAAACTGCCTATAAACTGAGGTACTGTTCGACTTTGACACACGGGGAGTTTGTCATGACCAGTCTGACTTTCAAGAATTATGGAGCCAAAACAAGATTTTGGTGTCTCTCTTCCTTATTCGATCCAAGAATAGCATTGTTAGGATGTTCTTGGTCGGTTTATATATATATGGTATGCTAATATACATATATATATATATATTCTGTTTCTATCATTACATCAACGATGACTCAATCGTCAACCTTCCCAGTAAATAATTAACATGAATACACTGAAAGATGTTTAAAATGTGAAATAAACGAGTACATCAATCACCCACTCTCTGCATGTGTTCACTACTGTTAAAAAAGATCGCTTTTCTTCTTGTGAAGTATTTCTGCATGATGAGCAACTAAAAAAACAGAATCCATAAAATCAGATACATGTGGATGAGTAACTGATCCACATGACAACAAAATGAATCAAAACGATTTATAATTTGTTTTCGTTATCCTATAGGAAAATAAATTGCGCTTAAGGTAACATATATGTAAGTCAAGACCATAGTAATGAGTGTTTTTTTGAAATGTGTTTCTTATTCAAAGATTTTGAGCAGATATTTGAAAATCTAAGACACCAGTCTACGAGAAATATACTTATTTGATTAATACAATACCGTGAAGCGAGTTGAGATAAAAATCAAAGTTAAATTCGCACTAATAAACATCAAAATACTCAAAACTTGCACATTTCTAAATGCTATACTTTTATAACATACACCGACGTACTATAGTTTCTGCTCTTGTACTACCTTTAGAAAATTTACATTGTGAACTCAAGAATCAAGTCACTTGCAGAGGATTAAAGATTTTTTTTATATACACACACTGACGCCGGAGCCCTCATTAGAGACAGCTTAACCTTACATGTTTAGCTTTGAGAGTTTCTTTCTCTTGTTCTAGGCAGTTATAAATATTAAGGCTTAATCTCAACTTATCACATAATCTAATTAATGAACTTTCTAGAGATAGTGACAAAAGTTTCACCACACTTACTGGGGTTTTAACACCCATTTAAGTATTGTGTTGGATTTTAAGGTGTCATAACAATACCTGGGTGTTTTCAACAATTTTATAATTACACAAGTTTACCAACCAAATGCATTCAAAGTTTATTTCACCGTAGAAAACCTTAAAATTACTTTATTGTTCGCCATTCGACCTTAATCTCATCTGATAGTAACCATAAAGGGCAAACATACTCGATAATAATGTAATTCGAACCCACAACCTTTAAATTCCAAGTAGAGCATCTTAATCACAAGGCCATGCCCAAAAACAGAAAAAAATACCGAAATACCATCGACTCAAAGGACGAAGAGATCGATATTAGCTCACTTACAAAACATATACAAACTTATATCATGAAACAAATAATTCTAAACAAATCACATTATTTCACAGCAAAAATATACACAGAATTCATAAGTATGTTTGTGCATTTAAAATTCGGAATTTGTTTTAGGCTGATGGTTAGTTTGTTGTGCCGTGGATCGATAGGGCAGCGTTGGAGACGTGATACCACTTAAAAAGCTTCGCAGTTTCAGCTGCGAATGCGTGACAAAGGTAAGAGTCAATTCGCTTTATTCGGTTCAAAAAGGTCCTTGTAGTGGCGGATTCTTCTGTCAAATTGCCTTGTCTCTGAATGGTTAGTAACACAAAACTAAGAACGACTGTACTTGTTTCCTAGCAGCCTTTAACATGGCCGTTTAGCTCACGTAGGTATGAGGTGCCGTTCAGATTGAACATTTCAATTACATATTTCAATTTACCATAAAAAGTAAAAATTGCGAACTGTACATAGATATATATAAATATAAATGTAAATAAAATCTATGGAGTTTCTTTTCCTATGTAAAAGCACAAATCTGTATGTGGAAGTATGCATTTAAACATGTATTTGTATACACTACGCACTAACTCAATATCATTCACAAAATGGCTCTACTACTTACACTTATCCGTTAAACTCAAAAGGCTCCAACATAAACCGATAATACAGGCCTGCGATGATTTTATCTTCTTAAAATGTTTACATGCTCAATAGTAATTCCTTTTAACTAAATCCGAAAATGACATCCGTTTCACCCCATCACATGCAGATTTTCCACAAAACTTCGAATGTTCTTTTACAAAGTTAAATCAATTTCACTGAAATCGGGTCACATTTTGTTACGCTTAAAATGTTGACCACCACTGGTTATGGATTTCTCTAGACCAAACGCCACATGAGAGTCTTATCGATCTTACCAGAATCCAAACACAACAAATATAATAATAATAAATGTTCATTGTGATAAACGAAATAATAATTTTAATTTTAAGTAAGTTGTTATTATTCCGGATTATTAAAAACTCTTTACGTAACAGAAGAGCCATGAATATTATATTTAAAATTTGCACAGCTAAATTATGGAAAATATGTTATTAAATTTAAAACAACTTTTATGGAGTTTAAATTTGCAGGCCTCTGTAGTTCTTAGATAAACACTGTAAAATCTTGTATCAATAAGTATATCGCACAAGAACCCCAGGGTGATAATAAGTGATGTCGAGAAACCCACTTGTTGAGAATTTTATATGCAAAAACGGCTCGTTCGCTCTTCTATTTGAAATATTTTCTCAACCCAAACGAGCCGTTTTTGCATATAAAATTACCAGGGTGATAAGTTAAGTTTACAGACTTTAAACGTTTAAAAGCAGTATTCCATTCCTCACAGTGTATATTGTACATATAGCAAGTAACGGTGACTCTTTTAATCAGGTTGTGGACTATTTTAAACTCTATTAGTAGCTACATAATTGCATTCTCTTGCATATATACATGTATTTGTTTTTTATGTGTACTACATTTTTTAATTTCTTTCTCTAAACAAGTATTCTTCTAAATTTTGCATAATAGTGCACGACTCACAGGTAGAACGTAGTAGTAGTTTATTGGATCATTGGTGGTGGTTATTTTGTTTTTAGTACACAGCTATACATTTGCTATCTGCACTGTTTTCACCACTAAAAGTCAAACCCCTGACTTTTGCACTGTAAGTTTGTAGAGTTACCGCTGACTCAGCATTGGATCATTCAGTTATGATTTGGAACAAACATTTTAAATAACATCTTTGCTCTTAGAACTGAGGATGAGTTTCCTTATGTTCTAGTTGATCTGTTAGCTTGTTCTGCCATAACCGAAATTACAAATGTTTACAAATAATGAAAATGTGTGTGTGTGTGTGTGTGCAATTTTGAGAATTTTTAATGAGTCTCGCAAATAAAAAGTCGAAAAATTCCAAATTTATTTGGAATATCAGTTCGCTTCATTTAGATGTGTTAAATGTGTAGTATGTTTTGGTGAGAGCTATGAAGTTGGTAAACTTTGAGAGCTCAAAAAATTCTTTGACATAGTAATGTTTGTTTTCAGTCATATATTTTATTGACATAAAATGCTACTGTAATTGACTAGTTTTATATTATTTTATATTTTGGTCTGACATTAGTGAAATGGTGAAAAAAAGATCAAATCCAGCAGTGAATAAGAACCAATAAAACCAAAACAAAAAAACAGTCAGGTACATCTGCTATTATACAACGTAAAAAAACACCTAAATCATCTCATGCCTATCCTATCGGGAACGACTAGTTCACCATTCTGTCAGTTTACGAGAATTATTTAGAAATTCACAAGCGGGCTTCCTGTGGCACGTGGTTTGTCTGCGGAATTCCATATTAAAAACTGGGTTTCGATAACCTTGATGGGCAGACCACAGATAACCCATTGTGTAGCTTTCTGTTTAATTCTAAATAAACAATTCACAAGCGACAGCTCAAGAATTTTGGAAAAGAAAAATTATATCCAACCATAGTTTAATTCGTGTCAAAAATATATTTTACTTATCTATTTGGTTATCACGGCACTGATACGATTACAAATAAGATTATTTTTCTTTGATAGGTTGTTTAGGCTGAGCATTAACGATGAAACTTTGTGGAATGAAGAGTAACTGCCTGTTGTAGAGACACGAGTGGAGAGAACGACGTTTCGAAAGACGAAAAATTTTCAAAACGTCATCTATATAACATGCAGTTACCGTCCATTCTACAAAGTTTCAAGTTCTTTTAATTTTATCAAATTCAGAATGGCAGAATTAATGTGCACCGTTTTCCCATTTTGATAATTGACAACTATAGTTAAGCAGTAAAAAATAATTGAATAAGAAAATTAAATCAAATATCGTAAATATAAAAACCATGAACAAGTATACCATATTTTATAAGTACTAAAAACATAATGTGAAATCAGTAATCTTAGTCAAAGTCATCACTTTTAACATATTAAATAATTTGAAATCAGAATTGAAAAAACTTATAAATGTACAGTTCTGTTTTACTGATTCTTATTCAATGCTGAATATGATTTTCTATGTCGTTTCACTAATGCCAACAGCATTTATTTTATTAACAACAGATCAAAATATAAAATACATTATTAGTAAATAACAGCCACATTGTAGATTAATATAATTAGTATAGCCGAAAATAAACATTACTATGTCAAGGACATTAGATTTACAACCAAAGAAATATATGTAACAGTTTACTTACGTTTAAAGGCTGGTTCAACATTCTTTCTTCCATGTAACAGGAGAGCATCAGTCTGATTATTTTCGGTGAAAGAGACAGGATATTTATGTTTGAAAAGTGACCCAGATTTGAGTGAACTTGTAGGCAGTATTAAAAGTAGGATGTGTATTAATATCCGAAGGTATCAACACTAATCCGAAACAGTTAACTCTGTCATCATTCGAGTATGTGCATAAATACAGTTCTTAAAGTTCATGCATTTCACACATTGATTAGTTACTGACTTTTAAATTAAGTGATATACAAAAAGCAGCTAAAGTATGGTGAACGATAAATATATATGAAAACATATATGGTAATGTAGAATTTGAACCCTTTATTTTCAGTGTTAAATATAATGTAAATACACAGACAGTGACAGTGTATTATAACTGACTTTTATTTTATGTGAAGCAAACCTGGCCAATTTGGAAGTGATTTTTCATCTATCTGAGTCATATTTCTCTCTTTCTCTATATCTTTTTTATCTGTTTACCATTCCTATGTGATCACACATGCATAGATTCAACTTGATAATTTCCAAGTGAAACTATGGTTTTGAACATGTGCACTGCTGGCCAATGAACATAAAGAAAAAATGTGCATTTTGCGTTGTTATACTCAACTACTTATTTGAGTAGAGTTTCGAAAGATGAAAATAAGAAAAGGGAAAATAAAGATAAATATGTTTTTCGGCATTTAACACGGAAAATATGAACACCATAAATTAGCCTAAATACAAGATGGTCAAAAGTTTAAGACCATACAAAAAAGAAGTCCTAAACAGGGTAGGAAATGCACAACAAGAGGTCTCAGTAGTGAGTTGCACAGCTGTCATTGCGAATAACCGAATAACTGCAAAGATTCGCTTTGGCATAGTCGATATAAACGTTTCCAGAAGGCTGGCTGGAATGTTATTTCAAGTGGTGAAGATGGCTTCACGAAGATCATGCATTGTTTGGATTAGACATTCATTTCTATAGACTTCCCTTGTTATCCACCCCCAAACATTTTTAATGGGATTCAGTTCGGTCGAACACGCTGGATAGTCCAAAGGAATCACGTTATTCGCCATAAAAAGTCCTTTGTCCTGCGGGCATTTTGGATTGCAGCGTTGTTCTGCTGAAAGATCCAGTTATTTCCACACAATCGGGGGCCTTCAGTCAATAAGGATGCTCTCTCCAACATGCCAATGGAGCTAGCCGCTGTTTGACGTCCCTTTATAATCTGAAACTCCATTATTCCATGTAAAGAGAAAGCACACCTGATCATGATGGAATCTCCTCCACTGTGTCGTGTAGAAAATGTCTTCGGTTGTATATCCTTATCGTGCCAGTAAAGTTGAAAGCCATCTGGACCACCCAGGTTAAATTGTTTCTCATCAAAGAACAAAACCTTCTTCCACTTTTCTACGTCTCAGGTTTTGTGCTTCTCAGCAAAGTTTAACCGAGCTGTTTCATGGTGTGGGTGGAGGCGTGGCCTTTGAAGACGTTTACCGTTTTTAAAGCCTTTCTCTCGTAAATGCCGTCTTATTGTTCTTGAGCTGCATTCTGCGTCCGTAAGGGCCTTAATCTAGTTCGATGATGGGCTAGTGTTTTGCAGGACTACCCGTCGAATCTTCCTGCTTAACGCCGGCGACATTTTCTTGGACCAACCACTTGAAATTCTCGTTCCGTATTTTCCCTATTACATGCTAAAAAGGTTTTTTTATTTTTATTTTCCCATTTCTGATTTTCACTTTTTGAAGCTCTACTCAAATAAGTGATTGAGTCTAACAACGCAAAATGTATACTTTTTTCTTCATGTTCATTGGCCTTAAGATTTTGGCCAGCAGTGTGTGTGGTGTCCGTAATATTTCTAATGTATAAGGAGGTTTGGTCCTCAAATATTTACGGAAAAATGGTAGGTATCTTTATTCTATAACAGTAATTAATCACATTTATTATATATTAAAATGATTTACTTCAGAAATTATTTCTTTGTTAGAATAATTGACTCGTTGACATAAGAGCCTTACGTCCTTTTCGGAACGCAAAAAAGTTATACAACAAACACACCATAATCTTTACAAAAACTTGTAAACAGTACGTTAAATGTGATACTAATGCTATCCAGTTACAGAAACATTGAAAAATGTATGCCATGCAAGTTAAATGCACTGTTTTTTTAGGTGTCACCATTACGTTGGTTTTTTTTTTCAATTTTGCGCTAAAGCTAGTCGAGGGCTATCAGCGCTAGCCGTTCCCTAATTTAGCAGTCTAAGACTAGAGGAAAGGCAGCTAGTCATCACTAACCATCTCCAACTCTTTTACCAATGCATAGTGGGATTGATCGTAACATTATAACGCCCCCACGGCTGAAAGGGCGCGCATGTTGGTGCGACAGGGATTCAAACCTGCGACCCTCAGAGTATAAGTCGAACTTCTTAACCTATCTGGCCATGCCGGGCCTAACACTGTTTTAAAACATAGGGTGTTCGAAAACTCACTGTGCACTTATGTATTTATTAACAGACATGTTTCAATATAGAATACAGGAGGTAAATATGAATGACAATTATAAACAATGTTGAAAGTGACTCCCGTTGGCATCAGTACAGGCCTGGATCCTTCTTATTTTGTTTATAAATACCACTATCAGTTGTTGGCTTGAAATAGACAAAATAAAATAAATTACAAAACTGCAGTGACTTTCCGAACATCCTGTATATTTGAGTTTTAGAAATATCACATGAACTGTTTCAAATAAAAACTAGGTTATTTTTTATCGACTGTACCATTCGTTCTATAACAAAATTTCATAAATTTTGAAGAAAGTATTCTAAGCTGATTCTTGTGAATTCTATGTACAGGGTGGCCCGTAAGACACTACCCATTCTTATGTATCCAGTGTATCTGTGTGCTGTCTCTCATTCTCGCTGTATAATATTATGCGACACCATGTTCTGTGAGACATTTTCCTCAACATGGGCTTACATCGGCATATTTCTGTGAAAAAAGAAGCAAATTTATAATACATGCGTAATTGAATGAGACATAATAACATATGGATGGGTATGGATTTACGGGCCACCCTGTATATCCGTCTGTATGTATGTGTATGTATTGCTCAGTTTCGTTGTCGACATGTGCCAAAACGAAAATTACTATCTATATTTGGATCCCACAACCATACTAATAATAGTTTCTTCACAATTTTGTTGGAAAACATTTTCATATAAATATGGCCTTGATGCACGTGTCTTGTTATGGAGATCAGATTACAAGATATTTATTGACAAAACTAATCAAGTGTTAATAAGAAATACTGTGTATAAATTTTTATTATAATCACATTACCGAAAAACTTTGAAATGATCAGATGATTTATGAATTTAAACTAGTGAATTTAAATGAATTTAAATTATAGCATGATTTTAACAAAGATCTCTTTTTAAAGAGATATAAATAAATATAAAACTAAAGGATGAGTATTGTTTTTTTTTTTGAGAACAATCCGCATATATGTGATCAAGAAATATAATTGAATAAAAATTAATGAAATAGTGTTTTATGCCAAGTGTGTTAACTCTAACCATGTTCAAACATGCTAATACATTTCGGATAAGTTATTGACTCTGACGTAATATGCACCTAGCAACGCGCCCTCTCTGATAACGTCACTGTCTCTACCACTTCCCTTTCTCCTCTACTGCCTTAGGTCGACACATTTATAATTTTTTTTTAACAGCGTATTTCCTAGATACCGTCGTTCCAATGTGTGTTGTTATGTTTCTTACGGACTTGGCATGACCTGGTAGTTAGGACACTCGATTTGCAATCTGTGGGTCTAGAGATCGAATCTCTTTCCCAATTATTCCCACTCTTTCAGTCATAGGAACATCACAAAATTACGGTCAATTCCACTTTTCCCTGTTAAAGAACTGCTTTATAAGTGGCAGTTGTTAGAGGTGTTGACTAAATGTGTTCTCTAAACTATGGACGACTAGCACAGACAAGTACTTCAGTTGCTTGGAGCGAAATTCGAGGAATCAATATTTCTTAAACATAAAGATTTAATAAAACCATTTGAATGGGCGTGGGCTAGTGAATAGCACACCCAGGTTGTGACATCGAAAGTTGATTATTCGCGTACAATTTTCGCAAAAACAATGATCCGCACTGTAAAGCAGTAGATACTGTGAAATATTGAGAATCAAACCCTACTGTTCGATCAGACAAATTTGGTTTGAAAAATGCATGAAGCTACACGGGGACTACCTCGCCATTCATCACTAATTATACAATTATAAGCTAGAGAGAAAGCAACTAGTCAACGCTGCCAGCCACCAACCAAACTTTGAGCTACTCTTTCACCAACAAATAGGAGATTGACTGCTACATTATTACGTCCCCAGTATTGAAAGGACGAGCATGATCGGTGTCGTAGTTTTAAACCTTTAACTATAACGTCATCGGGCCTACGAAAGCAGCTCACAAGTTTTTGACTTCTTCAATTTCCTCTTGTTTACAAGCTAAGAATTAGGGCGGTTATGAGCAGATAGCCTTTGTGTAGCTTTGTACGAAAATTAAAAAAGTGATTTTCTAAAATTTAAATTATTCGCTATAAATAAATGAGCTCATTGTGGTTCAATAACTTTACAACAAGTTTGTATAAAAATCACAATAATTGTTGTTGTTGTTGTTTCGAATTAAGCACAAAGCTACACAATGGGTCATCTGTACGCTGCCCACCACGGGTATCGAAACCCGGATTTTAGCGTGTAAGTCCGCAGACATACCGCTGAGCCACTGGGGGCAAATCACAATAATAAGGAATCAGTACGTCAGGCAAATAAATATTAAAAGTGGTCATTTATTTGAAATAGATAATACAGCTAATAAACTAAAACACCTATTTTTCGTATTGGACGAGAGAGATTTGATGAATATTATATTATTATATAGGTAGTGCTGATCAGAAAAAAAAATTACTACCATTAAAACAATAATGAAGCATCGTTATCGGAAAATTTACCTTTGTTTAAATACACTTAGATATTGTTTGTTTTATTAACAACGCAGAAACGTACTCAAGAATATCAATTTATAACTAACTTGACCAGTTTTGCATCTAGGACAATTTGTGAGCTAGTTATGTTCCAGTTGATTAGACATCTAGTTACATTTCGGTTTCATTGGATTAAATAACTTCATTTAATTCCTCTTAAAATAAATAGCATGAAGTAAAAGGTATTGTGTTGATCATTAAAAGTAAAAGTAATGAACATCTGTATTTACAGAGAACAACGAATACAAATCTTCTGTAAGATAGAAAAACAATTCATTATGAATGTAAAAATTATCTTACCTGGCAGAACAGATAGCTCTAGGGTTTTGAAGGCAAAAGCTTGAAGAACATTTAGGTTCACACAACAAGGAATGGGCTTCCTGAGCTGGTATTTGATCTGGTGGTACTGAAAGTCAACAATTCACTTATGAAACGTTCTATGATTTATTCATATAAGTCTACAATTGTAACTATTTTTATCTTTATTAAAATTCATAGTAAAACTCTCAAAAGCTTTCTTTATCGATTTTAACACAATACATCAATGTTAAAAATAAAATTTAATATTAAGTAAACAGCTTGAATAAAATTGGGAATAATTATAATTCATCTCCTTAAATGACCCGGCAGTTAGAGCGCCCAACTCATAATTTGAGAGTCGCGGGTTCGAATCCACATTCCATGAAATATGTTCGCCCTTTTAGTTGTGGAGGCGTTATAATACACGATGTATCCCATATTTGTTGGTGAAAGAGTAGCCAAAACGTTGGTGAGGGGTGGTGATAAGTAGCCTTTCATTGCCAAATTAGGAATGGCTAACTCAGATAGTCCCTCTGTAATTTTGTGCGAAATTTGAACCTTTCATATCATCGTACTTTCATTTATATCATTTAGAATAAATATGTTTCTTACTTTTCTCAAGCGAACATTCACAGTTTGTTAGCAAGAACCGTTCTCTTATTAATTATTATGTGTATATCTTGCAATTTATTTTTAATCACAAATATTTTCAATTTTTCTTTTCCTTAAAACAGAAATCTGTAATGTGTATTTATTATCACTAAATAGTTTTTTAACACTAATATATTTTAATATACAAACAATAATACAATTTACAATAAAGGTTATTATAAACTGTTATTATAAATAATGATTTATATACAAAAAATGTACAAACGAAATTTATAAACCTTCATTGTCAAGAATGTGCAATTTACCAATTAATAAGCGTTAATCACAGTTATTGCTTCCGAGATTTGTTGTATACCAACTGCAGCAAACCAATAATGTACAAGCTGTATCTCAGCGCGTCGGTTTACAAACATTAAGGCGAGGTTCTGAAAAACTTCTGTTGGCCCAACAATACGCTAATGTCTTCCAAAAATAAGTATCGTTGATTTTTACACTGGAGAATCTTCTACAACTTTGAAGAATAAGCGGAAATTTCGTAATATACATTTAACAGTATAAGTTCCATGCATTTATAAACATATACTTAACTAAAACAAAAATCGATATTTTTATTAATATATATTATATATTAATATATAATATTAATTCATTCGTTACACCTCCCTTAAAGAATTTAAACTTGGTCTTGTCAAGGAATTATAAAACTATGTAACGCAATAAATTCAAATAATCTTATGATCATAAAAGTGCATTAAGACAAAGGCAAACACGATCGGTATCCACACGACAAGATCATTCTTTGAAAGCTAAGATAGATTTCATAGGAGCAACAGAGATTTTCTAATTAAGTTTTCCAACCAATTGCCAGATATGACAAACTCACAAAACTGAGAAGCATTTTATCTAATTATTGGCCAAAGAAATTGTCTCATAATTTTATCACATGTCTTATTGACATCTAAATGACCTCCCGTGAAAAGTACATAGGCAAGTTTTAATATTTTAGATGATATGCATTCGTTACAACAATTTGTAAACTAAACCACAGTCCTGAAACTGGCACAACTGGTGGTCACTACTGTTTCAAAATCAAATCATTTTTGTAAAAATAGCCATTTGCAATTTTCTTTAGTTCATCTTTGGAAAATGCATATTTAAATAGTGAAGGGATTTGAGAATCATTTTCTTCCTCGGTGATCAATTTACTTTTAGAAACAGAATTTCATCTGGTAGGTGGACATCTCACGTCCACATTTGTCACCTACCAAAGAACTGTCAATAAAAAAATTACTTATAATTTTTCTGTTGGATTTAAAATATGCCTGAGACAAATCTATAATTTCGTCCTCTAGATGTATGTCTATCATATTGGTTTATTTTCTTAGCTTGAAATCGTGTTACAGCACATTAGAGAAAGATTTCGGGATTCTACTAAACAACAATACCATCCTCAAATGAAACATTCATCAGCTCGATAACTATTTTTGGTTCAGTAATAACTTTTCTCACAGCCAAGTCGTTTCCCAACAAAAATAATACCACCTTAGTTGGCATACTCCAACCACAACTGGTTCCAAAACTAAGTCTAATTCTGAAAAAAATAAACTCTCTTTCCCTTGTTATTTTTTGCCTTCAATACTGGCTTGTTCGGCTCGAAACATTTACTTTCTCTTCAAACTTCGATACAAACTCGTTCTTTCTCTTTATCGGGCCTCCCAGTGGCTCAGCGGTATGTCTGCGGACTTACACGCTAAAATCCGGGTTTCGTTGCCCGTGGTGTTCTCTAACAACAAATTATCAAAACAACAACTCTTTATCGGATTCGATGAGAGCTCGTTTTTTTTTCCCTAGCTTCAACAAGAGCTTGTTCGAGTATACATAAACTGTCTCTCAGCACGTCAGTTTAAAAACGTTAAGGCGAAGTTATTGAAATTTCAGATAAACCAACAATACATTAGTGTTTTTGCAATACATATTATTCATTCTTACACTCGAGAATCTTTTAGGGATTCAATAGAAATTTTGTAAATGCGTATTACAATAAGTTACATGCATTTCTAAGCTTCTATTAAACTAAAACAAAACATCGAAATTAAAATAAACATAACTAATATTAAATCCGTTACAGTGTACTGTATAATGTAAATATAAAATAATAAATTAAGCGCAAGTTATAAAAATTATTCATCCACTTAATAAATTTAGGTTATTGTATAGTAATTCAAAAATAACTGAAAAACCCTATAAAATTTCTTCTCGAACGTCATTCATTTTCTGAAGTGTATACTCTCAGATTCATAGCATCAGACTATCTACAAATAATTATTTCTGTTAATAGGTGTCTAACATACAGATTGCAATGATTAATGGAGTCAATCAGCAATATTCCACTTGGAGTATCTTTGAACTGCCAAATACTTAATTTCTGCAAACTTTTTTGGTTTTGTTCCTTTCTCCAGAATTTCAATTCTAGGATTATTAATTATTCTACTTGTCTCTTTCAAACTGGTAATCTCATTCTAACATATCAACCGTTAGGCCATACACACCCATGACAACTAACTTTACGTTTTCTAACTTTTTTCTGGACTGAACTTCTCTTTCACGTGATTTTACTTTTACTTTATTTCACCTCGTCTGGTCACATCTATTTATGCATCTATCACTTAGGTTTACTAAAAATTCTCATAGTATCGACATTAATGAATTAGAAATACAAAGGCTATGCATGGGCAGGAGATTAGGGTTCTCGACTCTTACGTAATCTGATGGTAGTGGGCTTTAATCACACAAAACATGATTGCCCTTTCAGCCGTGAAAGCATTAAATATGACGGCCAATAGCACTATTCATTGGTAAAAAGAGTACACAAGAGTCGCGGTGGATGGTGATAACTAGTTGTCTTCTCTAGTCTTACTCTGCTAAAATAGGTACTGCAAGCGGAGATAGCTCTCTTGTAATCTTTGCACGAAATTCAAAACAAAGCACACTGTAGGATAGTTAAGAACTTTAGACGAAAAACGGATTATATGTTTTACTAAAACAAAAGCAATTGTGCAGATGAGAGCAGAAGTAAGTGTTTGTGTGTAATATGAAAACGTTTGTCAAAGTTATAAAGAATGATCTACTGAAAAAAGCGAGTGGTCTGTAGAAAGGGTTAGAAAGAATAAGAAATCAAAATAAACAAATGGCACATAGGAGTGGATAAAGCAGTAATTTCGGAAGAAAGCCAGATTCTTCATTATCAAATAACAAGTTGTGAACTTAAAGAATATATATAGATAAACAATTTGAAAATACTTGAAATGTGAAATTAAAATGAAATATCAAGTTAAGTATACAACAACAAAATTAAATAGAAAATGTTTGTTTGTAGTTAAACACAACGCTGTATAATGAGATATCTATGTTCTGCCCACTACAGGTATCGAAACCCGGTTTTTGCGTTGTAAGTCCGCAGAAATATCTTGTGCCACTAGAAGACTATTTAAGAAAGAAGAAACAAAACTATTGTTGAAGTAAAATTATTTACCCGTCTTGACTATGTTTCTTAAACTACAAACGCCCCCTATCCTCTTATTTTCATAACAAGACTTTAGATTATTGACACTGTGAGCAGTTTCAAATCTGTTACCTGTTTATTTTCACGTATTATGGAAGTTTACGACTTCGGTTTGTGGTATCCTAGTTTTACAGCAAGTTTGTTTCAACCGGAATCTTATTCGCGTATAGACTAGTAAAGTAAAGCTTTTCAGTGATGTAACCAGACACACTCAGATTAATAGTCATAAACTAGTACAACAGACTATTGAAAGTATGTATATTAGGCTAGTACGACACAAATATCCAGACTTGTTATCACAAGCTAGTACACTGGAGATGCTTACACTAATTATCACAGACTAGTGCACCAAAGCTGTTCAGCCTAGTTTGTATAAGACCTTCTATGGGTGTATAAAAAATGTTCAACATGTTAATTCTGAAAACAATATGAAGACATTCTTCAGTGGTTGTGTGTAATCTTTCATCACTGAATTTCCAAGTGTGTAAAACTTCATGGAGTTTGTCGGTAAGTAAATCTGGTTCCTCGCTGGAACAGCAGTTAGTCTACGGATTTACAACGCTTAAATCAGGAGTTCGATTCTCTTGATGGACACAGTAGATAACCCGATGTAGCTTTGCTATGAGAAAAAAACAAATGCACATAGGTAGATCTGGCTTTAAATAGAAATTGGAGATGGTTTTAGTTAAGAAAAGTAAATATTAACATCATCGTTGTTTTTAAGCTCACTAAATAATTTAGCTGAAACATAGAATGTAAGAAAAAAATGAGTACCACAAACAACAAGTAACGTAGTCAACAGATGTACCAGACAACGATGATCAAAGTCTCTGCGCTATGACGTATCTGATTCAACAAATGTTGCGTTATACACGTATTATCTTGCGAGGAAAGCTAAAAGAAAATACCGTGGAGTGTTTCGTTAGAGAACGACTGGCGTTTTAAAAAAATCCTATGTAAAGCACGTGCGACTATTTTTAAAGGATGCCAAATTTTGCATTCATTAGAATCAACAGAAAAAAGTATATATATATATATATATATATATTTGTTTTTATATCCTGTGTTTGCTCTTTCTGTGCCGTTAAAAGACTTCTGTACTTTAACATCAAAAGTCGGCCGAATACATCCTTATTTTTGGTTTCAACGTTTCCCAATGCGTAACGAAATGTTTTACTGCTAGTTTGAAATTCTGGAATGTGATAAATATTTCTGTTTCTCATCGCTTTTAACCTTTCATCAGGTTCAGTAATATTAATTAATCGAAATAATTTGATACTTCATCTTTCGTGACCTTGCTACAATTGTTTACCCTTCTCTTAATCTTCTAGAACGTACAAGCGAAAAAAGGTAATAATAGCAATAATCTGACAACGATATTTCTTGAAACATTAAAACGACAGAAAAAATATTTATATGTGTATAATACGATTTTCGCCCTGAGTTTGGCAGTATGTAATAACAATCTGTATATATCGTGGCATACCATCGGTATTTTTCAATTATGAAACTGATCCAGCCAAGAATGTACTTAAAAGAAAGTAAATAAATAATAAAATTTCGGAAATTCGAAGTATACATTGCAAATTAACACAAAACTGAGTAATATCCTACAAATATTTTGTCTTAAATTGTTGTTATGTGTACACAATTTACAAGCTGACGAAGAATGATGAAAATTACACTTATCATAAGGCATTATAGTTAAGCCTATTACATTTTCTAATATTATATTCTTTATCTAGTTTCTGAGAGATTTTCAAGGAGAAGAATGTATAATAACAATATGTCATTCACCTCTATTCGTAATGTCCATGATCTTTCTTGTTATGAATTAACTTGCTTTGTAAATAGAGCAGCTAATACTGACATGAAAAAAAAACGTATTTTTGTGTAGTTTTAAGATTTTCATGAATAACTGGAATATGCTATTCATAATCAATTACTCACGTTACTTTTACTTTACAAGTAAATATGATGATAAACTTTTCTATAAGACCCCAGTGGCTCAGCAGTAAGTCTGAAGAGGCATAACGCTAAAAACTAGATGTCGATACCAGCGGTAGGCACAACATAGATAATTAATTTTGTAGCTTTGTGTTTATCTACAAACAAACCGTGTTATAATATGGCGAAACCGGCACAAGGATATAAGATAGCCATTGTGGTTCGTAACTTTTATCTCGGATCTGGCATAGCAATATGTTAGGGACGCTGGACTGGCTATCTTCAGTTGCATGTTCGAATCACATCACCGAACATGCTTGTTCTCTCAGAAGAGTGTATAAGGTAACTTTCAATAATACTTTTTCAATTAGAATATTCCAACAGCTGGAATATCTCTTTTAAATTAGGGGTAGCTATTACTTTGCGCAAAGTTAAACAAATAAAAATATCTTCAAGTAAACAAAATAATTACAACACATTTATGTCTTCTTTTTTTTACAATCGATTAACACAGTTGTCACTAATTACATGCACAACGAGAATATGGAAGAATTAGTTAAATATTCTTTACCACAGATTTATTCCAAACTAGTTACGGAAGGTAATATTAGTAGTTATCTCAACTGTAACAACAAATATTCAAACAAAAATTTTCCATCAATTCTTTAAATATGTCCCTGTAATTTTTCGGATTTACAATTCCCCCCTCTGTGAATATAGCAGATAGTCTGTTGTGTCTTTATTTAAAAAAAATAGGTTTGGCATGGGCAAGTAGATTAGGGCGCTCGACTCGTAATCTGAGGGTCTCGGGTTCGAATCCCCGTCACACCAATATTGTATCAATATTATTCTATTTTCTTCACTTTGTTTGTATATGTGTTCATTGTAATAAATGAAATAATAATGTGATTATTTAAGAGTTTTTTCTTCTCTATTTGTCAAAATGCCTTACATGATAGAAAAAAAAAACTATTATTTTCGAAATCTGCGTAGCTGAATTATGGAAAATCCGTTACGTAAACCAAAACCAAAAAAAAACCTTTTGTGAAGTTTAAACTTGCATGTTTGTGTTACTTATGTTTTGGGGTGGAGGTGGGGATGGTATAAATTTATTTTTTTCTGCCAGTGAAATTTGCCCCTCAGGTTTGGCACAGCGGTATATCTGTGGATTCACACTGCTAAAAACCATGTTACGACACTAATGATGGGCAGAGCACAGATAGCCATTGTTTAGTTTTATACATAATTCTAAATAGTCAATCAAACGTATTTAATTTATTTTGATTGTTTGTTTTGAATTTCATGGAAAGTTATACGAGAGCTATCTACATTAACCGTTTTTAACTTAGTAGTGAAAGACTAGAGGAAAGGCAGGTTGTCACCACCACCCACCAGAAAATCTTGGACTGTTCTTTTACCAACGAATAGTGGGATTTACCGTCAGATTATAACACCCTCGCGATTGAAAAGGTTATCATGTTTGGTGGGACGGGAATTCGAACCCGCGACACCTCGGATTGCGAGTCGAGTGCCCTAACCATCTGGCCATACTGGACCATTTATCTTAATATCTGTTCGTTTTCTACTCCACCATTTGCGCTAGCGTAGCACTTAACAAGAGTTTAATTCCGTATCCTAATAATAATTCTTAAAATACGTTACTGTGTTACAAAAAAACTTTTGTAACAACTCTTTACGAAACAAATGCGAACGTAATGGGGTTGTTTTCTCTTAACAAACCCTGGTATTTTCAACTGGAACGGCATCTTATATGCTTTGAGACCCCTTGGTCGTAGGTATTAGACGTCACTGATTTTTAAATATTGACAAAAAAAAACACATTTGGTAACATCAGCCGCCACAAAGGCTTTTGCCGGCTTTCAACTGAATGACGGGATTTAATGTTATTCTTTAATGCACCTTTCGTTGAAAATTAGTCTCAGCACAAATCTTGTACATTCTGTTGTTGTTTTGAATTAAGCACAAAGCTACACAATGGGCTATCTGTGCTCTGCCAACCACGGGTATCGAAACCCGGATTTTAGCGTGCAAGTCCGCAGACATACCGCTGAGCCACTGGGGGCCCTTGTACATTCAATATACCGCTCAGCTTGCTGTCCATTAGCCCTCGTTCATCCAAAATTTTGGTGAGTGTTACGCACAGGATCTCTATACAATGTCCTGCGCCCGCAATTGCGGGCAGTGATCCCATGGAAGACATCTTTGGCATTTAAACATCTGTTAATTTGGTTCAGGATGAAATCTGGACAGTTGCACCGTGTTACCATAGATATAAAACTATTTAAATGGCGTAATTTGTAAAAGATATAGAGCAGAAAAACAAATATTTGTGCGATTTTCTTCCTGCTGAAAAACGTACACAGAAAAAACAATGACAACAAGTTGCATGATCCTAGGCTAAAATTCAAACAATTCATTCACAAAGTGAAGGTCATGATTATAATACAGGATCAAGCTAATAAAAAAACACTTCTACTATGAATCTTGGCATGTATCTTGGATCTATTAAAATTACAAATGAGGTTTTGAATGTTACGAATGCTTAAAATCCAGAAATTTTGAAGCTACCAGCCACAACACGAATACAAGGACTGACTGCTTTCATGAGTAATGTCTGATGAAACTAAAATCGTAGCGATCAGTAAACTCAACATGTGTGAAACCTTATACAATTCCAACAGACTTTTCACGGTTTTAGTTTGTTTAAACCCTGCCTTAAAACCCTATTTCTATGTAAAGTAAAGAATATGTGGAATGTTTCTCAAGACTAAATTTGTTGTCTTTGCATGAGTCTTTAACAAAATAACCTGTGGTGTCGTGCAATTATGAATATTCATAGCCATCAAAATGATTACGATCGACGATGGAAGAAACGATTTTAGGGAGAACGACGATATCTAAAATATCGTTTTTATAATATATGATTAACTCTCTGTTTTTAAATATGAGGGTGTATGTGAGTGGGAGCATAGTTGAATTGTAATAACGATACTTTACACTATATATACAAAATATTTAATTTATCTACATAATACTAGATGTAGACAAACACCCATCTCGCAGTTTATTCAAAAACTGGTTTTAAAAAGTTATCTCAATTCGGGTAGAAGAAACAGGTTACTCCTGTCATTTTGAGCATTGTTGAACCTTATCCATTGCGGTAAGCATATCCTTATAAGGAACCGCAAAGTTAAAATCGTAAACTGTACAATGTAATTATAACATAATAGAGATATATGTACACCCTATAACACATGTACAAAACGCCGATGCATGTATATTAAAATGTAAGTTAGTCAGGTAAATCATAATAATTGAAACGTGGAACGTGAAAATAGTAATTTGAAGAAGATATATATTTTTAGTGTTCTCGTCCCATCAGTCGATTTAATATGAGTAGAAATACTTTCCTGATTTTTTAAAAAAAATAATTTACAGTCAGTCAACCTGACAATCTCTCACTCTTTAGGCATTTTTTTTTAATAACTATGTGACAATATTGATGTTAAAATAAACGATCTTAACATGGAGCTCATTAAGCCTGTTCACAGTGTCAAATGTTTTCTTTGACAACATAGAAGTTCAATTAAAATGTCTTATAATGTGTTAGAAAAATACTATAATCGCCAGATTTATCTGATAAAAATCATAATAGAAAGCTGTGAAGGTAGACAAGTATAGCAACTTTGGCATATAGCCAAGCTTAATCTTTATTTATAACTACGACATGTGAAATGCACTGGTTAAATTCACTTTAAAATGTACATCAAAACTGCTTAGTTATTCAAAGCACGTTTAGTATTAAATTCAAAAGTAAAATATAGTGAACTTTTTTCTATTTTGAAAAAAAAGACTTTGAATTATGTTGCAGTCCAATTCTAACTCTTCCAATTTTATAGACACATAATTCTTTGAAGGAGTACATTTATATTTTTGTTCCTGTACACCACCACGCTGACGCTAATTTACTAGTTTATTGTGATTAATTTATCAAAACAGCAATAATACAGTCAAGGATCAGCAGTTACATATTGTGAAATCTTTTGGTGATTTGAAATTAAATATTAAATCCAAATTAAACGCATTATACCAGAAAGAATATTAATTAAAATGTAAGACATGAAACATGTATTTTAAGCCACTGATAACATTCCACATGCCTAGTGGTAAAAGTTTTCGAATAGCAATATATGGGTCATGGGTTCGAATCCCTTCACAGAATATTTTCGTCCTTTCAGTCATGGAGACTTTACAAAGTGACAGTCAAAACAGCTATTCATTAATAAAAAAGTAATCTAAGAGTTGACTGTAAAAATATTTACTAGTTTCCTTACTTTTAGTCTATCACTTCAGGATAAGGAACGGTTACCATTCGAGTAGATTTGCTCCAAATTTGATAAATGATCACAATTTTCACAAAACATAGTTAATAGCAAATGTTTTTGTCAAAGAAATAAACTTGGGTGTAATAGCTTTAAGAGAGTTTATTTTAGCAGCTTAAGTGAATGAGAAATTGAAACGATTGGATGAGGAACGATATACAATTTGAAACAAAGATGACGATGAAGCAAACGATACACAATCTGAAAATCAGTTGACACTGTAAGGGATTATCTCAGCAACAGTATATTTCTTGATGACGAGAAACCTACTTTAAATCAAAATGAATCTCAGAACATCTGGTATGTGTATTAACACTTTTATTGATAACCTGAACTTATTGTTAACCTGAAGATGATCTAGGAAGGATGAAACGTTGTTCCTTCTTATCAATAAAGTGTTAATACCCCTAACAGCTGTAGATGTGTTGTTTTTATTGCATTTTCTCACTATAGAGAGTTTAATGATCCGTCTATAAGAACGAATGTAATGCAACTAACATTTGTTAAATTTAAGAGAAATTAACTAATGTTCCTCCTTCAAATCCTCTAAACACAGTAAACATACATTACAATACCTTACCAGCTTTAGTTTTATACAAAAATTGGTGTCTTCAGTATATTAGAAAAAATTATTAAATTTATCATTTAGCTCAAGTACTGAGATTAACTTGGATTTACATATATATATATATATATACAATATACAATACATCTCCAGCTACATAGTAGGAAATCAAATGTAATGTATGGTATGGATGATTTGTATTTGAGATTACAAAGTCACTTGAACGGCATGTTACATTGAGGAGAAGATTTTATAGTTGGAAGACCGAAAGCTTGCAACGAAACGAAAAAAATATTTTAATGTGGAGAAACGTCCACGTATAATTCTACATGATAATTTACCTACGTTATGGGTCTTAAAGATAAACATCATTATCCCTTGTTGTTATGCTACTGTCAGTTTTTCAAGGTACTGTGATTCTGAACATCCTGTATTACTTCTCACAATACAGTCAAGTTATCTGGTTCTCATTTGAACTTTACACTTTCACTACGTGTTGATACAACTGCAATGATACTCGTATCCAAACTTTGTGCAGGTTAAGCAATGGTTCTGAATATTCCATCGACTTTTTCTTCATCCATGTATCATTTGACCATGTTTTCTCCATATTTGGATCACTGTCTTGCTGGATGACGAATCAACATCTGATGAGTCTTATTCTTGAAGGAATACTGCGAAAACTAACATATTTCTTGTACATGTCAACAGTCAAAGAGATGCCATCACTTTTTAACAGAGTTTCAGTACCAATGGGTGAGATTTAGTTCACGTGTATCAGTCCCAAAACAGAACAAACCATTCTAACCTTTTCTTACCATCACACTTCCATTGAGACCATTTAGTGCAAATGCGTCTCTTACTATTCTCAAGAGAACATTCACAGTTTGATTTACAAACAATTTATGGCAAGATTTGTTCTTTTATTAATGATTATATGTATATGTTTAAGATATTTTTTCATCAAAAATATTTAAAATTTTTCCTTTCGTCAACAAATAAGAGAAATATTATCACTAAACAGTTTGTACACAAACCGTGATGACGAGAAAAACCACTTGTAGATAAAAATATCTATGCAAAAACGGCTGGATTGATTAGAGATTTTTTCTTATGCAGAGGAGCAAACAACGTTTCGACCTTCTTCTGTCATCGTAATATTCACACACAAAAAACAATTCTCAACCCATATCACCCATTTTTATATATATAGTTTGTACACAGTTTATATAAAGTAATAAATTTTGCACAATGTCATAAAATTACTCACACACCTAAATAAATTTAAGTTATTGTATGGTAAGTTTTAAAAAAAGGTTCAAAAATCACATAAGATTTCTTCTCAAATATAATTCATCTTAACATCAGACTATCTATAACCTGATCACTTCTATTCTTAGGCGTCTAACAAACAGATTATAATGACACTTGAAGTCTAACCACAATTTTTCATTCGATGTATCTTTGATCAGCCAAATATTTAATTTCTGCATGCTTGTTTTTTGTTGCTGTTGTTTTTCTATACGGAATTTCAGTTCTTGGAGACATGAATTTATTCACCCTACTACCATTAATAGATAAAATATGCGTGTGTGTACTTCAATAGGCGTTCTTGTTTTCTGACTGGTTTATTGAAACAATCAAAGTATAAACTATAAATATGTGAATCTACTTTGGTACAGTAAATTTTCACACGTAATTGATGAAGAATTCCCGTGGTTTCACGTAGTAAATAAAGATCGTCAAACTACTAATATGTACATGGCTACATACAGTAAAGCCAGTTATGAAACCACTAGTATATACATAGATTACCTAGAAAAGTCGATTCTGTAATCACGGGTTTATGTGTACCGTAACAAAGGAGAGTGACTTTAAGAAACCGCTATTACATACACATTTTAACACAGAAAGTCAGTTATGAAATCACAAGTATATACAGAGTGACTTCAAGAGCAAAATGTGTTATGACATCAACAGTATTTATCTATGTTACGTATTTTTCGATGTTTTAAGTTCTTCGTAGATTAAACGCAACAGAAAAACACAGATAACAGCTTGTATAATTTATTACACTAAACTACTAACAAATATAACAGATATAACACAAATTATATGATAACAGTGACAGATATTAAGTTACAACATTCGAAATTAATTACAAAACAAAATAATATTAGTTTCAAACTTCAAAATAAATCACAACACAAAACGGTACTGGCCTGTATCTAATGTAATGATCTAAAATTAAAGTCTCAAATTGCAGTCTAGGGTGTGAATTTGGTCCCACGAAGAGATTCCGAAACAGTTCACAGTTCAGTGAAATCGCCGTTTCTCAGCACAAGCGGTAATTCAGGAGTATCGTAGAGATTGACGAAATAAAATCACGGCTTCCGTAGATCTAATTTCAATCACAAATCCAAGTTGAATATTCACAGCAAACACTTAATCTTTCTCAAATAACTAACTCTCTTCTTTTGAAATGAAACTGGTGTCTGAATCTCACTCTTTGTCTTCGAATAAAATTAATGACTGAATCTCTCGCCCTCGAATAAAACTGATGACGGAATCTGTCTCTTTTCACCGTGTTTTATACCGATAGGCCTATTTCTCGAACAATCTTGCAATTTCCATACAACTCCAGAGCTATCCACGCATATCCGTTCTTGCACGAGACTACACTTCTAGACAGGAAGTCACCAGCACTCATTTACAAACATGTGATTGGTCTACTTAATTCGAGAAAGTTCTAAAACGTTACCCTAAATAAATAACATATTTTAGTTTAAACTTCGAAACAATAATATCAATATGGAAAAATGAATAATACAAATGAAAATTCAAACACAATACGACATGTTGTCGTTTACAAAATATTTACACATATACATAACAATCTACGTATATATATAGTATTATCAGTTATAAAACTACAGAATATATGTGTCTTCAAAGAGAAATTATTAAACTACCAGCTAATACGAAACTTGACACAGCAAATTCAGTTATGAAATCACAACTTTGTTCGTACCTTCACATGATAAAATCTGTTTTTGAATTAACCATATGTATGTAGCTTCATATAGTCAAGCCTATTATCAAATAAGCAGTATATGCGTAACTTTACATAGCAACGTCAACTCTGAAACTATAAAAAATGAGGTAAGAGAGCAAGAGTATATACAAAGTTTAACATAGCAAAGTCTGTCACGACAAAACTAGGCTAAACGCAGTTTACATGGTAAATTTCTTCCTGAAACTAACAGTTCATACAAAACTTTCCACTCCAAATTTATTTATGACACCAAAAGTTTCAATGTAATTTCAAAAAATAAACTCAATTATTAAACCACCGGTTCATATGAAGCTTAACATATAAATTCAGTTATGAAAACATCAGTATATGTACACTGCTTCCCATATTGAAGTCAGTTACGGAGCCACTAGTTTATATGTTGTTAATAAAGTAAATTATGTTACCACAAATATATACGTAGCTTTACGTAGTAAATTCAGTTATGAAACAATAAGTTCATACATAGCTTGACATGGTAAACTCAGATGAGATATGAAACCAGTTTATGCCTACTTTTACGGACCGGCATGGCTAAGCGCGTTAAGGCGTGCGACTCGTAATCTGAGGATCGCAGGTTCGCATCCGCGTCGCGCTAAACATGCTTGACCTCCCAGCCGTGGGGGCATTATAATGTTGTGGTCAATCCAACTATTCGTTGGTAAAAGAGTAGCCCAAAAGTTGGCGGTGGGTGATGATGACTCGCTGCCTTCCCTCTAGTCTTACACTGCTAAATTAGGGACGACTAGCACAAATAGCACTCGAATAGCTTTGTGCGAAATTCCAAAAAAAAAACAAAAAACAAATTTATACCTACTCTCATATAGCAAAGTCTATTACAAAATCATCCGTTTACAAAAGGCTTCACATTGTAAAATTAGTTATGAAACAACGAGCTTATGCATAACTTTACATGTGAAAGTCTACAGTAAAATCGCCCTTTTGTACGTAAAGTGGAATAAGAAACCACGAGTTTATATGTTGCTTTACGTATTTAAGCTAGTTACAAAGCTAACAGTTTATAAGTAGCTTCACCTGATAAAGTCAGTTATCAAACTACCATTATATACATAGCGGCACATCATGAAGTCTGTTATGTAAACGCCAGTACACAAGTTTCTTCACTTACTAAAGTCAAGTGTGAAAACGTAACAGTGAGGAAACAGAATATAAGTTTCTTCATATAGTAAAGTTATTTATGAAACCACTACTGTGTACGTGGCTTCACACAGTAAATAAATTCTATTATGAAACTGTCAGTAAGTACGCTGTCCAACACAAGCGTGAAGTAATTTCCTCGTTACCCTAAGTTTTATTGTTTACATTATAAACCGTTTTTGCACTCTTTGAGAGACTAGGCCTGGCATGGCCGAGCGCGTTAAGGCGTGCGCTCGTAATCCGAGGGTCGCGGGTTCGCGCCCGAGTCGCGCTAAACATGCTCGCCCTCCCAGCCGTGGGGGCGTATAATGTGACGGTCAATCCCACTATTCGTTGATAAAAGAGTAGCCCAAGAGTTGGCGGTGGGTGGTGATGACTAGCTGCCTTCCCTCTAGTCTTACACTGCTAAATTAGGGACGGCTAGCACAGATAGCCCTCGAGTAGCTTTGTGCGAAATTCCAAAACAAACAAACAAACTTGAGAGACTAAAATATTAACATACAATTAGGACTTTCAACACAATATTTTTGTTTCCAACTTAGAAGGCCCCCAGTGGCTCAGCGGTATATCTGCGGATTTGCACGCTAAAATCCGGATTTCGATACCCGTGGTGGGCAGAGCACATATAGCCCATTGTGTAGCTTTGTGCTTAATTCAAAACAACAATCCGACTTAGAAGAGGGATGCTTATTTATTCATTAAAGTACGTCCAAAATTGATTAATAACGTAAACAGTAAACTCGCCAATTTTGACTACTACCCTTATTCAATAATATAATAAACTCTTTAAATAGAAATTTATAATGCTTTTAAAAGCTAGATATAACTTTTATTAAGTGTGTAGGAAGAGGAGGGTTTTTTTTTCTTTTATCATATAAAACACATATTTACTTCTTAAACTTGTTGTAGTCGTTAATGAACTGGAATAAATTTAATGCTTCCTGATGTCTTGATACTGTCATATTTACAGATAATCTTCTACAAATATTGTCTTTGAAGCTCGACTATTTCACCTCTTCCTAGGGAAGTTATATGGTAAATATTCTGTCATTAAGTCAACAATTGCTACACTTATAGAAGAGTTTACAGTTCACCGAGGATGATTCTGGTTCGTTTGCTTAAGTTGCCATTATCAAACAGAGAAACATAAATAGAAATATGAAAAAAATACTTTAATGAGAAAAAGATATAAGAAAGCGCAGTAAGCAATACTCAGAAAATTTCCAATAAGTTCATAGCAAGCAATATATTATTCATATTCTAGGACACAAATCGCAGAAAACATTAACTTATGATGCCGTGTTAGTTATAAATATTCACTTTAATTAATATTTTTTTCTGAAAATACTAAATATATTTCAATATTATTTACGTGGCATGAGTTAATTTTACTCTCAGGAAACCATGATTTATAGATACTAAATTTTCAACTCTGTATTTAAGCAATTTTGTTTCAGAGCACAGCTACATAGTGCTCTCTCCTGTATCTACAGCGGCGAATCGAACCCTATCTTTTCAGGTTGTGAGTCGATAGACTTTCTGCTGTCCCCTCGGGTAAAGTGTTTAAACGCAACCTTAGTTTACATATGAAAGCTCTTGCAGCATTGTAACACAGTCTGAAACCACAAGTGATTGACAAGTGTTCTTAATTTCAGAACGTGACTGATCATGAGGCTGCCAAAGCATGAGAAGATCGAGTTGATCCCAGCAGAAAGATGATACCTAATTTAATAGCTTGAGACAGAAAATATCACAGAGGTGTTAGATAGCTGCTAACTAAAGCAGACTGGCATTGAGAACCACTGACAATGACGTGAAAATGCTTTGCACTGTTCAAAGAGAAGAGACATACCGTCTCCAAACTTGTTTCCAAGGGCAGCATGTAAAACAAATTCTGTAAAATTCGTTATGGTGACTATGGTTCTAGACTTTTTAGACATTTTGTACAGATAAGCAGAATACAAAGTGTTATTTTTATTATTATATGTACATGTATGTTCGTGTGTAAAAGGTGTACATAAAAATTGCTTTACCGTCTAACGTCTCAACCTATCGCTTCTGACTACATCCCAGGTATTTCACGTGAAGCTGTTTTCATATAATATTTGGCTACCAGCAGCTACAAGGAAGCGAAAGCTCACATTTCTAGAAGCTTCTTGTTAGAAGCGTTAAATTTGAAAATACATATGTATAACGCATGCTTGTTGTAGTCATTTTAGACCGAGCGCAGCCCAACGCATAATGTTCCGAGATTTCGAGTTTCGCTTTTCCTTATCACCAGAAAAGATGGTGTTCAGCCCTTTAAGGTCAAGGGTGCATCATAAAACTGACAATTAACCCTACTATTCGATTAGAGTAATACAAAAACGTTGCTTAGCTGCCTTCTTTCTAACCTGTAAACTCCAAAATTAGGAACAGTTAGGACAGATAGCTCAAGAAAAGACCATATTGCAAGCCAACAAACAAACGACTCTTGCGGATTAGGAGCAAGTCTGAAGACTTATAATGTTAAACAGCAATTTTAGATACTCGGACAGCACAGATAACTCATTGTGTAAATTTGTGCTTAACTTTATGCTACGTTTATTTTTAAAAATAAACACACTATGTAAGAATTAACATGTATTGCTCAATTGCAATAATAAAGTATGTTTAGTTTTAAGTCTAAGGGATTATAACGCTAAAATTCTGGCATCGATACCCGTGGTAGAAAGAGACTCTGTAGCTTTGCGTTTATCTTCAAACAACAAGCACAGAAATTATGTTCGAAAGCAAAAACTTTTTCATTTTGGAAATGAAAAGTCCGGGCACTTTAAAAGATTTTTACACAAAGTTACTTGGGTTTCTCAATACACTCGTATCTTTTTTTATCTAATACGTAAATGGAAAATAATTTGAAAGAAATACATTCCTTGCGTGGTTATGTAGTATCTATAATGCGTTTTAGGTATGCAATATATCAAGCATGAAGAAATTGCAAGAATATAACACCTGATAAAGTACACAAAACTTGTTCACAGAACATGTTTTATACTAAGTTAGTGAGAAAAATTCAGTTTTTAACAGAATACATTTTTACAATGCACTACAATTAACACAGTTTTTACAACTGTTTACTTATCATTCTTTGTGTGATATCTTTTAAGTATTTATGCCTCAGTGATCTGTATTTTTTGTCATGGAAATAAATCACATTTCGAGAATTTTATTAACTTTTTGGTTTTCAGCTACTCGTTTTTTTCATTAAATATGATTTGAAATTGATCATTTCCTTAGATACTGTATTTTTCTTCCTACATTTGTTCAGTTTCAAGAACTGGGTGTTGTAACGCAAATTGATATCAAACGTTCCAACTACGACTTCGTGATACCCGCATCTGAAATATTACAAATACTTCATAGGAATTTCACGGTGGACTACTGGAACGTGCGATTCGTGTGAAGTGACAAAGTAAGAGTTCTAGCTCGACCTGCACCTGACTCTATAATCATATACATTACAGCTACGGAAGCTTTTGTTAAATAATCCAAAGATAACTCAAAGGTTCCACAGTACAAAGCATTTTCCTGGAAATGCACTTTTCGGATGCCAAGGAAAGAAGTTATGTTATTTCTGAAATAAATACCCTCTTTTGGAAATGATGCATTTTTAAAACTTTTTTTAACTCTGAATAGTCGAAGTCATAGGAAGTTAATCAAACAAAACGTAACGCATTTTATAAAGATTACCATGTTAAATTCAATAAATATGTGAAAATTCTTTACATAGGTTATTTATCATTAACTCGCATAATATTTCCCTAGTCAGCGAATCATGATGTAAATATATTTTAAGATCCAATAATAACGATTTGCATTTAAGAATAATATAAATTATGATGAATTATAGTTATAATTATTCTTAAAATCTGGGAAGTTTAAGGTATAGTTCAAAGGTTTTATATAGGAATATAAAAATCTTAAAACAGTCTTAGACAGGTTCTGCGGTAAATGTCAAAAAGGTTAAAGAAATCACAAACAAGCTTTTTTTTCTTAACAATTGTCTTTTATTGTTTTATAATTTAACGCATGTATACATAAAGATCACGTCTGTACATCTGTCCTAAATTCTGAACTGAAGTTAAGACAGTTTGTTAAGAACAAACAGAAATTTGTTGTTTATTTTATCTCATCGAATTGTGGGATGTGGTCGTCGTAATTTTTACAGTGTAATAACGGCTCCAAAGTGCACTACTTATTTTTCGAACCATAAAAATTCAGATCCATAGTTCGAGCACTCTAACCAAATTGATGCCATGATCGCTTTCAATCTAACAACAGTTTGTAGTTCGAGCATCTTTTGCATCCTTAATACTACTGGCTTTTAACAATAAATCTGTTATATGAAATCTTATGTATAAACTGATGAACCTATAGGTTTTAACTATGTGTATAAATACAAATAACATATTACTAAAAATATTTTATGAATATTTTTAGCAGCAACATTTTACATTAAAAATATAATACATTTTATAAAACTTAGTAAATTCCAGAAATGTAAAAATTATGTTTAATAAAAGTACCTATTTATTGCTGTAAACATACCATAATAGATATATTTAATTTTTTTCTTTTGTTTCCAATCACAAAAGCGTTCTAAAAAGTAAGTTATTCCTGAAATGTTATCATATTGATATTTATCTGGTAATCGAGACAATGTTAGTAAACAGACATTAACAAAGGATAGCATGATACTCAAAATAATGCCCTTAGATACATTGTTTTAAGTACCAGCATTGAAGAAGCCACAACGGCGAAACGTTGATTAAAATAAAATTTATCATTTAATTAACAAAGAAATCATATTTTAACCAATGTTTTGTTTTTGTGGCTTCTTTTTATTTCTAACTTTGTTAACGGAATAAGCCTGGCCTGGCCTGGCCTGGCGCGTTAAGGCGTGCGCTTCGTAATCTGAGGGTCGCGCCAAACATGCTCGCCCTCCCAGCCGTGAGAGCGTTATAATGTTACTGTCAATCTCACTATTCGTTGGTAAAAGAGTAGCCCAAGAGTTGGCGATGGGTAGTGATGACTAGCTGCCTTTCCTCTAGTCTTACACTGCTAAATTAGGGACGGCTAGCACAGATAGCCCTCGAATAACTTTGTGCGAAAAGAAACCAAACATGTTAATGGAATATGTAAAATCCTCCAGTATACACTAAAAACTGTGAAAGTTTTAAAATATTTTAAAAGTACTTGAAAATGAACTGTACAGAAAAAAAAAACTTTGCTATCAAAAGAACTACTCATACTAATTAATTTTGCAGATTCACATTTTTTATAAAAATATGTGCTAATAAATGAAACATAGAACTTGGTGCAGAAAGAGCTCTTTTCGAGCGGTAATCCGAACGTTTTAGTTTTTTCGTTTGCCGCTAGGTAAAGTACTGTGACGTAATAATTGCCAAACAAACCGCCAACGCCAGCGCGTTAAATGTAAATAAATATGGCCAGTGTGTGTATACGGAGAAACAGAGGCGGAGTCTGTTTTGACTTAGTGTTCTGAACAGTGTCGAGCAGCGCCATATCAATTCCAATCTACTCTGAATGAACCTAGAACAGTTACTTTTGAATCAGATCTCAAGTTCTAGTGACGAGGACAGTTTCACGAGTGAGAGTAGAGGAACTGTGAGTGATACTAATAGCGTCCAGGCCAGTTACAAGTCGGTCATACCTCCAGTGGAAGAATGGTAAGCCTAAGTCATGCAAACAAATATGGTCTGTATTATTTCACGTGCAATTTTAAGCATCTCGAAATTTTTCTGATGTTTATAAATTATTGATATCACAGACTGGGTTTTATTTCTTTATACTTTGCCGACTATGGTAACTAATACTCGGACCTTCCACAATCATTGTACCGGATATTTATAGCTCGTAAGAAAATGAATTTCAAGTATACCTATAAAATCAAACTAGATATAGCAGTATGAATAGTTAATTTATCTTGAAATATTAAATTTGAAAAATGGAATTCTTCAAACTTTTCCATATTTTAAAATGATACAAAAACATAAAAACATCTACAGAATGATCTACCAGCTTTTAAACTTGGAATATACTCTATTTTTGATAGATTTTTCCACTGTCTAAACTAGGAAATCAAGGTTTCACTGACTTGTAGGTGCCACAAATGCAAAACTCGCTCATGAATGTAAAATGTGTATGTCTTGTTACATTCTTCAAAAACTCGTACTTTTTAAATTATTATATTATACTAGTTATTGTTTATCGCTTTATACTACACACATACTTTTAAGTTTGTTATTTTTGTGATGTTAAGAGATGGCTTTAGAGGGGTGCAACCTGTACATTGCAGGCTGAGATCATTCCTCAGCTCTACACGAGGAAAGACGGTGGGGATGATCCTGTCTACTGCCGATGTTTTTTTCAGTCTCAACCAGCCTGGCTTGAAACCGACGGAATCCAAAACAGTGGGATCCGATACAAAACATGAGTGTTCAAAGTGATCTTGATAAAGCTTTGAATGGTGTGAAGGAGTCCAGTTCTTGCTATTGACTATCCTTACCCACTGTCGTCACCTTGCCGGTTCCGTCTCCTTGCACGGAAACGAAAACAAACTTTTGCCCGATGCCGAACCGCTTTTACAACCATGAGCAACACAGTAAACCATGTTATCATAAAACAAACAAAAAGTAGCAACATCAAGACAAAAAATAGTATCAAAAAGTATGTAATCCGTAAAAGCACCGATAGATTTATATAAAACACCAGCACTGAAAGGAACCAATGGTCGGCGCGCAACGAAGCGTGTAAGGCAACTATTACGTCATAGTTGTAAAACGTTACGGAAACAGCTGAACAACCGAGAAGAACTTGAGTTCGAGAACCCGCATATTTTGTTTCATTTTTTACTCAAAAACTAAAGTGTTTAAAAATATAGCAGCCACACAGGAATTATACCTAACCAAAGTACAGTGTCTAAGACAATTATTAAATTTGTTGAAAATTCACCTTTAAGAAAACTCAAATATCATTATGTTAAAGTAGTTGTGACTGTAAAACAAATCTTGCGTTGTAAATTTACATTGGAACCTATGTAAACTACGAGGTTAGTTTACGCTGCAAAACTTATTGAATTTCAATACAACAGAGTTATACATCTAAATATAACTGCTTTCTTAAACTGTAAAAAAAATATTTCTTTTAAAGAGTTATACTTGGAGAATTAGTTAAAACTGGATCCACTGTTTCCTATTATAAAATGCGATAGTGCATTAAGCTATTCTGGGGTTCTAGGCACAAGTAACTTCAACCTTTGGCCCCTGTCGTTAACAATATTTTGACATAACCACTTGAATTATTCGTGATGGCCTGAATTAATAACTAATACTACATCAAATACTTATGATAATATAAACCCAAACAACTAAAACCTACCTCCTATCCTCCACTGATTCAATCAACAGATGAAACTTTAAACATATTGGAAACATATTTTCTATAAAAATCCTTTTTATATTTTTTACCAAAGGAGTTATTATTGTTTTATTACAAATTAAGTAACATGTTTAGTTACTTGTAGAAAGTTTAACAATTCAATATAGCAAAATTCACTAATCAAAACATTTTTATCGAACGAAAATAAATTAAACGATTGTTAATTTATTTTATCTTATCATTCTCATGACTTCACTCCGACCACTTACCATATTATCACGATATATTTAAAAACGGCTGGTATGGGTAGAGAAAGCACTAATAGAGGAGTAAACTACGTCAGATTCACGATCGAAGAAGGTCGAAACGTTCTTCGCTCCTCTAGTGCTTTCTCTACCCATACCAGCCGTTTTTAAATACATAATTTTCTCTGCAGGTGGGTTTTCTCGCCATTATGAAATATTATCACGAAATTAAAACCAGCAGTTGTGTGACTTCACTTAAAGGCTGCTCGATATAATTCAGTGCTAATAGTTCGGTCTCAAAGGTTTGTAACTACCGTTTTTACTTACTTTATTTGGTATCTATTAAGCGTTTTAATATGATGAAAACTAGCTTAACGTCAGTTACTCTTCTCAGTCACTTTTGAACAGCCAGACAACGCTAAACAACTCTTGAGGGGTATTAAAAAATGTAAATGGAGAAATATTTACTGTAAGCAAATTCAAACAATTATATTTCTACGTCAGTTCTATATCCCTATTTTGTGTATTACATTTTAAATTTGTTAAAAAGAGAAGTGATGTTTAATATTTGTGCAAGACCTCCATCCAAACAGATTGCTTAGAAAACCAACCAGTATCAGTCTAGTGTGTGCAGTGTTTGTTTTTCAACTTTTATTACTTGAATTCGACGTTAAACTACGTACGAAATATTATCGTACATCTTTCTTAAGATTTTCTTACATGTAGTTTATAATATTAGTAGTAATAGTGGTTGTCGTTGTTTAAGCGCAAAGATACACAGTAGGCTGTGTATTCTGTGTGTTCTCGACTCATAATCTGAGGGTTACGGGTACGAATTCCCGTCACATCAAACATGCTCGTTCATTCAGGTGTGGGGGGGCGCTATAATGTTAGGTCAATCCCACAATTTTTAGTAAGAGTAGCTCAACAGGCCCCGAATTTTGCGTTGTAAGTTCATAAACTTACCGTTTACTCATTGGAGAAAATAATGAAAGGTATAAAAAAAATTTGCAAGTACAACATGAGAAATCACTATCCTGAAAGTTTCATATTTTACTCTTACTCCAGGTATTTGGTGACATAACCCAAAGTTTTGTAGCAAGTAAAAATGGTTCACAAGAAAAATTAAGAATTCTAGAAATAATCTTTTACAAAACTGACAAAAATGCAATTAAATCGACAAAACGTCAGTCCTAAAATGTTGACCGTCTCATCTGAATGTTTACTACTTCTACAAAAAGTATTTGAACATTTTCCTAAATCAAATTAAATGGTATATGTAGAAAATATCCAAATTTTGATAGATTTTTCTTAATGGAATGAGTTTTTTCTCTTTGTAGTGAACTAACCTCCCTATATCCCATTAGTGTCTAAAAAAGCTCCATAACTATTAAATAACCTCCGTTTTTTAAAATATTTAATTATGATGTTCTGAATAGTATGTTTTCACCTGAAATGATGTAACGTGTCTTTCGCACATTACAAGACACTGACCGGTTAAAATTGTATATTTGGTTTAATTTTTCGCAAAACGAATCTATGATTGTGATAATTATTTTTCATTTATTCAGAAGTTTAACTTATAACAGAAATTTTACCCAAAATTACTGTTAGCTTATTTTTAGGATTTACACGATTAAAAAGAAACAATTAAAACGCTAACCTTTCTTACATGTCCCCTTCGTTATGGTATATATCTGATGAATGTCATTTTTTCGATAATGATAAATCTCGGGTGCTTGAGGTTCACATTGAAAGCCCAGATCACACTTCCCTAAATAATTGTTCTCTCCGCCGCATGTCTGCCCCTCTTGTTTAGCACACACGGGGCAGCAGTTACAGACACCAAGTGTGAGACCACCCTTACATCGGAGTTGGGATGTTCGCCGGGGCCAGCAGTGGAGTTTCCAGCATTCCGGACATTTTAGGTCTAAGTTACTATCCGTTGAATTTAGCACAACAATAATAGATGTATGGAAAATAAAAAGTAACCGTAACAGGCTGTAATTTGACATAATTATACCACATATGTACTTTTAAAGACACAACATACCAGAAAAAGTATCTTTACTCTTTCATGAAGTTACAACTAACTTCCGCTAGAATGCAAGAGCCTACTTTACATCTTATGGTAAATCACGTACGCGTTCGAGAACCAGGTGTAGAAACAAACAAATTCGCAAATCAGATTTACTGAACAGTGAAACCGTCCTTATGAGAACCACTGAAAGCCCCAACACTCGATCAGGTACTTCCAGTCATGGTGGGAAGTGCCAAAGAACCCAGGAACATTTCGCCAGGGTGGAGACAGTTCACAAAGCCAAAGCTAGAAGAGAAATTACGCACGTAGTAGTGTCACGTGTATTTATTTTAAGAAATAGGCAGTGATTTAATACTCATTTGAAACCATACTTTAATAATATTTATCAGTTCGCACTTTGATGTAAAATATAAGTAGACGAAACGGTTAATCCGTGATGACGATAAAACCCACTTGTAGAGAAAATTATATATTTAAAAAATGCTGGTATGGATAGAGAAAGCACTAATAGAGGAGCGAACAACATTTCGACCTTCCTCGGTCATCGTCAGGTTCACAAAGAAAGAAAGGGTTACAGTTAATCAACACTCCATATTGTAATATATGATCTGTTTGGTCAAAGATGCACTGTATAGATATACTGATATGCTCAAATATAACAACAGTATTGCAGAAAAATATGCAAAACAGTTAATCAACACTCCATACAGTAAGGTTAAACGTGTTTGATCAAAGTTACATTGTACGGATACACAAATATTGGTCGTGATAAACATATCATTTTAGAAACATAACAAGAATTGTTGGACAAACACTTGGCAAATATATACCAACGATATTACTCCATTAATTAACAAACTCAGATTCAGCTGTTTCAAAGCTATGTTTATTACAGGTTATTACTTCCAATAAGATCCAAAATTAATTGCCGACATTTCGATACATACGGTAAAAGTTTTCTTTGCAACAAAATAATAATAGAAAATAGGAACATCAAAATCAACGTATTTCTCATGCACACAAAGAAAAATAAAGTACTATGATATTGATTACAATATAAAGCTCAAATTATAAACGTTTTTCATATTATTTGTAACAGATTTACTGCTGTAGACTCATTTTAATGCTTACGTTTCTTTCTGTATAGTCGTCTTTTTTGCTTATGATGTATATTGTTAGTTAACTTTATATTGCGCAATTCCCGCTTGTTCTCGAAACTCTTAGAGTTATTGAAAATGAAAAACAACAATATTTGTTTTCGAAAACATCTTTGTTCTATGTTGCCAATCGAACTTTGTTGAACGTTCTAGAGACTCACGTGATTGGTATAAAGGTAATATGCCAAGAAGAGAATATTATTGGACAGCTACAGTCGATGTGTTATAGGCCTAGAAAACTATAATTGTGATTAGCGTCCATTAATCGGAGAACTACAGAATTTGAGCAGGAACGTTATAGATTGCGGACGTTATTATAACTATGAAAACACCAAATATCTTTGCTGGAAGGAATACATTTCTTACGGGTGTGAGGTTATCCAAGAAAGACGGCGTTAGCTTGAGCAAGTTACAACAATTACAACTCAGAATTACTTTGCTCATCGTGGACTTGGACCATCGATAAAATGTTCAGTTCTGTACTGGGTATAAGATCTGTATGTTTGTAAAACTGTTGTATATAAACCATCATTTTTAATAACTGGTAGTAATAATCGTTATTATAAATTGTATTGTTTTTAAGTTTGTATATCAAAGTATATTTGTTAAAACAGGAATTTGTGTGTATCAAATTTTTGTTAGCAAGTAACAAATTTAATACATATTAACATTAAATTAACTACTAAGCTCAAATTCGAATATCCGGTTATTTAATATACGAATACGAAACGTACATAACGTAATATATCGGAGACTTATCCGATATATCCGGTTACTTTAGCATATGTAATATAATAAATCAAAGACTCGTCCAAAATAAAATAATAATACGTAACACGTTATGGGGAAATAAGTTGTGATTGTGATATTTCACTAATAAAATACCAACTTACCATGCACCTCGTGTTTTGTAACAGTTAAGAAAGTTGTGTAACAAAACAACTGTTTTAGTTACGAAAATAGTTATTTTCAAAGTATCCCTTATGAAATAAAACAAGCAAGTAAAATAATTAAAACTAACTAATCAGGTTTTTATACCTCAAAACACAAAAACTAAAAAAACATCAAACTTATATTCATTATTACTTGCATAGAACTTTGTGACACATTGGTATGTCTGTGGACTCACACCTCTAAACACCAGGTTTCGATACCCATGATGGGTAAAACACACATAGTCCATTTTGTAACATTGTCCTTAACTATAGATAAACAAATATACATCTCTCTCTAAAATATATACTACTATCGTTTCTAGCAATAATCAGTCACCGATATGATAATATGTCAAATTTACAACTACATTAACGTATTATTCACTCGAGATAAGTAACATATCCAATCACATCTATAAACTAACCCTCTCTTTAGTAGAAGTTTGCAAGACTAAAAAAAATATTTAGAACTGACAATAACATCAAACATAAAACACGTGTCTTACACTTGGAGTCATACAGCATATATTCAAATACTAAAATAATTATCAAATGAAACGCCATCAGATCCCCGGACTGTTTTAATACTGACGTGCATCTTTCATTTTAAACTTATCAGACAAAATGCCACAAGTATGTAGTCTGTATAATCATTTATCACATACTTTATTTCAGTCTCGATTAAAATATATCTCTCATTTTGAAAGCTTTCAAATGTTATATTCCTACGATTAATTACTAGCCAATCATCATCAGTCTGTGATGTCGAGAAACACACTTGTTGAGAATTTTATATGCAAAAACGGCTTCTGTGTAAAATATTCTCTCAACCCAAACGAGCCATTTTTGCATATAAAATTCAACATCAGTCTAGTTTTGTAGTTTTAGTAAATTTCATTCTATTTACAATATTTTTGATCAAAGTATAGGTTTTCTAACTGCTACATGACTAAATATTCCATTTTTTCATTGAATCTTGTTGATAATGTAGATCTGGACATACTTCTGTCATTTGGAACGCAGTTGTTTATCTCATACTTGAAATCAGTCTTTTTTTTTCTGTTTTGAAGGCTGTGAAAACGTAAATGCTTAACATCAGTATCATTGAAATTAGAGGTGATACTTCTTACCATTTTCAAATTTAGCTGGCTCTTAGTCACGCGATCTAGGGTGTACTTGATAGTGTTTTGGGGGAGAATTTTAAGTTAGCAACAATTTTTCAGAGAGCTCAACTAGCATCACGTGAAACTTTTATGCAAACTCTGCGCTGTGAAAACAATACTCTTTTTGAGCCGTGGAGTGACAATAGAACTTAATATAGATAGTATTAAAAACTGTTTTATCAAGGTTTGTTCGTGGAGCGCTATTAAATTATTTATGTTGTACCATCCTCTAGGTTTCTTTCTATATAGTTAAGACACTACATGAAGTACCATGACAGCTGTTTCATACCCTAAATATGATCAGTATTTTCATTCAAGCAGAACCCTTGTGACATTCCCTTTGCATAAGTACATGAAAAATCTAAATAATTATAAGCATTTTCACCCTTGCTCATGCAGTTGTCAACAGAGATCGGTGAAGCATTACCATGTTACAATTTACATTGGCATGGAAGAATTAGCACCACCAAACGGTATGAATGACAAAACGTTCTCTTGTCTTAACACTTTTGCACAGTACTAAAGCTATTCATAGCTTCTTTCAGGCGATATTTTGTAGGTCATTTACTGTTTTTCTTTCACAAATCATACATATTATACGAATGGGACAGTTATTATAACTAATAATCCGAAATATTTGATATTTAATGTTACTGACCAGTTTCGTAATATACAAAACTAAACTTTAAATTTAGAAAAAGAATTCAAATGTTAGGAACTAAAAATATCGTCAAGAGGTCACTGACATACAATAATTGAAGGCAGAGTTGGTCTACTCTTTTAATTTAGCTCAGTCTTCTACATATTTAACAAAGCATCAGTTACTATAGTCATATAAATATATATATAGTGAAAACAAACTCTGCAATAGAATAACTCTCAACACCGTCAAGTTGACCGACCACGTGACCTCTTTATAATCGTTTAAAGTCTTTATAGATTTCATCCTTCAAGGTTTCAATATAATCTGTATATCTTTACAAAATTTGCCACTCTTTCAGCTAACTTTATAAGTCCTTCAAATAAAAAATCAGTTTTAGTTAAGTATCTTTAATAAACTAAAATAAATAGTTGTCCATAAGCATATAGAGTTTTTATCCGTATGCAAAGTAATTTTCACAGTAAGATTAAAAATACTTTTTCTTATCTTAAAAATCTCAAAATTTCTCTGTGAAATCCTGAAAACCTACTAAATACACTTCACATTTTTATTTTTTCACTAGAGCTTTGTATTTTATCTAATATTTTCGCTACCTTATTTAAAAGCTGGATAGGACAAATTTGGCAAATCTTATAACTACAAAAAAATCGAAATAAATATAAATTATCCTATTATTTTTTCTAAAATGTCTTCAAATTATAACAGGAAGCTAGATTCGTTTATCATACGTCGCTCATAACACCATATGTCTATTTATAATTACTTTTTATTGTTTTATTGGCCTTTGAACTGTGTCTAACTATTAACACTTAATACTTGCGTTCGTGGTCGTGAAACGTTTTTATGATATTATTATTTATTCTGTCTAAACTAGTCTTAACTAATCTGAAAGGATTTTTATTTTCATATTAAAGTTATTTTTAAAAATTAAATAAAGAACAACCACGAAAACCAAAAATTAAGGTACTTACCAAACTTTTTTTTTTATGTTCATTGCTGGTGAAACTTGAACCTATTTTTAATGCTAATGGTGATAATGCACTAAATAATTTTTATTTAATTAAATAATGCACCAAAGAACATATACTAATAGAATACAAAAGGCAGGCAATTTCTCCTACCTCTCGATTTTTCTGGAAGGGTAGGTTTCCATTTCTTAAATAATAATGCTTCCTGCACACGTAAATATTATTTTGCTCACCATAATTACTATGACAGCAAACTGACAGCTATCTTGTTCGTGATTACATTTTGAAATGTATCTCATCAAGACGAAGTGACAGTAACACACTGACGAAATACTTTAAGCAAAGCCAGTATAGTACAAATGGTACATACAACAACTACAAGTGTTATCGGATACCAGTTAAAGTAAACTGATAACAACGCTCTGTGCTACATAATGGTATGTTACGTAACTTGTACCAGTTTAACAGTCGCCCAGTAACCCTAATTGTCCAGTTATTTCGTTTACAAATTAACAAAGTTTAAAAAAAGAAACTGGGTTTTGAAATGGTATCTTTTAAAGTTTGAATATCATAAAAGGCAGCAATTATGAAAACGAATTTGCAATAAAACTGAAGAAACATCGCGTTAGCACTTTAGCAGAACGTATTTTACAGTAGTATAGAAATGCTACATAAAGAAGAGACAAAACGCGTTTCGAAAGCATTAATATTATTAGTAGAAGTATTTATTTACGTTGACAGTGCATAAAAAATACCTATTTCAGAAATAGTAGTAGTAATTAAAATACACCTTTTTAATTCGTTCAAAATGTGGCTGTACAGTATTCCCATGCGTTATCACCCCACTACACCTCTGCTCCTTTTTGAACAATTGAAACGTGTTAATGACGTTTGCCTACAAATTTTTGTAATTTTGAGTGTATTACATTTTATTTAATAATAAGTAAAGAGTAAATATAAGTAATGTTTTTGAAACACTTGTGGAAGTTGATATGTCATTTTTTTACTTAACAGTTTGAGTTTGATTTATTATACTTGTATTTAACCAGGAGAATTTGCAGCATTTGTTATGAAAGCGGTTTTTAAAAGCCAATTCTAGTGAATTAGTTTAAAAGTATCAAAACACCAAGAAAATTTGTTAGATGAATCATGGCGTGGCTCAGTATCATGACAGTGGAACAAATCCGTAATCCATTGCTATAGAAAACGCGACCTGTCCTTTGGGACAGTGAGTGTGTTATAAAAGTGGCAATCAATTCCCACTTTTCACTTAGTGAGATGTACATAGGTACTAATCAATATAATATATTTTTATATTACTAGATAGAACCATAACGGATGGACTATGTTCATGAAGACAGACGTATAGGACTTAACTATAACGTGTACAGACACATCATTTCATCTGAGTCCAAATATATTTACCCAGCTCATGTATTTGTTCCGTTTTCTTATTTCAACAAAAAAACAGTAGCTTAAATGATTCATCAGTCGTGTTCTTACTCAGTCCTTTTTATATGGTTTAGATCTACAATTAAACCTAGTATATTCAATGGAAATTATGAAAAATAAATCATTACTGAAGAAAACAGCATATAATTTAAATGTGTGTTATTACGTATTAGAGAACATTTAGAGCACACATAAGTAAACCCTTAATAACGACAGGTTGAGAACTTAATGAACGAACTTTTAAAATGAGAACAAATAAAGAAGGCAAAACCCGAAAAGTTTCACGATCAACGAACTACTATTTGTTTAACCTCTTTTTTTACTCGAAGTCCCTCTAAGTGATTGAATTACAATGAAAAGAATGTATTGATGTCTTCTATTTTGCAATGAAACTGGCAAAAATGCATTCGAAAAACCGGATCTTTTCTGCAAATAGACCTGGACATTTAGTAAAATACATATGCTTTGTTTAAAATGACTTCTTTTATTCTTTGCCTAACATTTCCTGAACATGTATGTGCTAAATGTTTGATACTGTTTTCTGGGAAATAACAGTGTACATGAATATTCCCACTAAGTGCAGTTCCACAAATCACGGGCAGAAAACGTGAATAAAAAGCATGACACATTTAAATAAAAACTATCTAGTTTTGTTTTGTGCAAAGTTACGGGCACACGCCTCTCGTCAAGCAGTAAAATCACGTTACATTGAAATTAGGTTGAAAAAGAATCGGTGGAAGGTTAGAATATATATAGTTACACACGTTCAACGAGTTTATTTGTTGTTGTTTTTTGATTTCGTGCACAGTTACACAAGGGCTGTCTGCTCCAGCCGTCCTAATTTAGCACTGTAATAGTATGGAAAAGGCAAATAGTCTACAACACCCACACCAACTCCTGGGTTATTCTTTTACCAAGGAATAACTGGATTCACAAAAATTATAACGCTCCTACGGCTGAAAAGGTGAGCATGTTTGGTGTGATAGGAATTCGAACCCACGACCCTCAGATTACAACTCAAGCGCCATGCCGGGCCACGTTCAACGAGAAGCATTTAAAGGAAACACTATTGGATAAAAATATTATTCAATTTTCTTCTTTAAAAATTTAAAATTAGCAAGAAAATGGAAATTAATTAATTAGAGTAACTGAAATTAGACTTAGATATGTAACAACAGATAATAATTAACAAATATTCAAGACATAGTAAAACAGTTAAATAAAATAATAAACTGATAATATAATAATCCAGGGAAATATTTCTGAGAGTGGGAAGGCTTTCACCAAGGTAAGATTGAAAAGAAGATTTAACAAGGAGTAAATAGTAAATGAAGTACGTCTATGTAAAAGGCTCGTAGTAAACATATCTACAGGAAAAGTTGATGGAAAATATTTTCCAGGTTATTTTAAAGCAAATGTTTTTTTTAATTCCATAAGAGAACTTAGTATTAAATTGAAAGTTAAGACGGTGTTTAAGGATTTATCGTTTTTCATTTTTAGACGTATTAAATTATCCTTCATTATCTAAATGCCACATATTAATTTACTAACTTGCATAATCATTCCATGACGCAAGAATCTGATTAATATAAAATTATTAAAAGAACAAACAAACATAATAATACATCTCATACTTTTTTATGAGGCTAAGAGTAATATGATTGGACTGATCTAAGCCTTTTTACTTCGAGATTTGCTTTATACTTTTGCTTACTACTATTGTTCTCCACTTTACTACTGTTAGTCCACTTGGAAGATATTTTAACGGGTTAACTTAAAATACGCTCATGTATTAGTGTTTGTTTGGTTGTATCTTTACGACAAGGATATGCACTCAAACTACATTTAGCTAGAGAAACGGAATATTCAGCTGTCGCATTATCCTGCGCAGTAACAACTGGATGTGTAGTTGACGTATTATAAGCTAGGATTCATATACTGTGTCAACTGGATTTCCAAAAATGTTACCATCAATAAAACACTCTTCGCTATAATATTCCATATACTTCGTCATGCGGGTGGCATACAATGAGAATAAGCTTGTAAGTACCAAGGTTTAAGGAATATAAAGCTTCCAGTAACAGACCTTCATTGTTCAATAAAACAATCTTCTCAGAATATGATCCATAAAGCAAACTATACACAGATAACTTTATCATACATGCATTTAACAACAAGAAAATCATTTTTAATGTCAACCCAAGGCAAATTCGCGAAGTTAATATCACACATCAACAGTGAGTAACAATCAAAACTTGAAACATTCTGACCAAAAACATGGCAATCAGCCAAAAGCATTTACAAAACGTTTATTAGTAGATACGTATGAATAAACTGTGTACAACAAACACACACCCTAATGTAATGAACAGTGAGTGACACAGGAAAATAAACATGTCTTGCGATTATATAGCCAGCGCATGATAAAATGCATACGATTATATTATATATGCTTATGTGTATACAAAATAAACTTATGAATTAAAACTACAAACAAACTTATTAGCTCGGACAAGAAAGTAACAATTGCTAAAAAACAATTAAACTCGTAAATCTTACGTGTTTCCACCGAAAGTTTGTCTAAATTCCACCAATTTGAGAGTACAATTTAGAATTTTACAATGAGATGTAAAACAAGGAATTAATCAAACACTGTCACTACCTACACCACTATCTCAACCAAAAAAATCATCCAGCCAGACAACATCATTATATACACTGTTGGCCACTATCTTAAGGCCAATGAACATAAAGAAAAAATATGCATTTTGCGTTGTTAGACTCAACCACTTATTTCAGAAGAGCTTCAAAAGATGACAATAAGGAAAGGAAAAATAAAAATTAAAAAAAAAATTAGCATTTAATAGGAAAAATGTGAACACTATGAAATTAGCCTAAATACTAGCTGGTCAAAAGTTTAAGACCATAATAAAACGAAGCGTTAATCGGTAAACACGTAACGAAATGTAATCATTTTTGTTTAAGCATAAGCGTTATCAACATCTCCCACTGACATATCCTGTGTTATATTGGGTAAAAACATGGCAAAGGCTAAAAAGTTGACAGAGTCTGAATCTGCCAAAATTTTCGAGCTACAAAAGCAAGGTCTCTTTCAACGTGCCAAGGCTGGTGAGATTGGATGTAGTAAAACTGCTGTTGCAAATTTCTTTAAAGAACCTGAGGGATACGGAAAGAGAATTCAGTGGTCGGCCCAAGATAATTTTGTCGGCGTTGAGCAGAAGTATTGGAAGGGTTGTTCGGCAAGACACCAGCCGATCGTTGAACCAGATTAAGGCCCTTACGGACGCAGAATGCAGCTCAAGGCCAATAAGACGACATCTACAAGAGAAAGGCTTTAAAAACTGTAAACGTCTTCAAAGTCCACGACTTCTTCCACACCACGAAATAACTCAATTAAACTTCGCTGAGAAGCACCAAACATGGGATGTAGAAATGTGGAAGAAGGTTTGGTTCTCTAATGAGAAAAATTTAACCTGGATGGTCCAGATGGCTTCCAGCGTTACTGGTACAATGAGGATATCCTACCGAAGACATTTTCTACACAACACAGTGGAGAAGATTCCATCATGATCTGGGGTGCCTTCTCCTTCCATGGAGTAATGGAGCTTTAGATTATACAGAGGCGTCAAACAGCAGCTGGCCACATTGGCAAGTTGGAGAGAGCATCCTTATTGACTGATGACTCTCGCTTGTGTAAAAATGACTAGATTCTTCGGCAGGACAACGCTGCAATCCACAATGCCCGCAGGACAAAATACTTTTACATGGCGAATAACGTGATTCTTTTGGACCATTCAGCGTGTTCACTCGAACTGAATTCCATTGAAAATGTTTGGGGGTGGATGGCGAGGGAAGTAAGTCTATAGAAATGGACGTCAGTTTCAAACAGTGCATGATCTCAGTGAAGCCCTCTTCACCACTTGGAATAACATTCCAGCCAGCCTTCTGCGAACGCTTATATAGGCCATGCTAGAGGGAATGTTTGACGTTTTTCTCAATGACAGCTGTGCAACTCACTACTGAGTCCTCTTGTTGGGCATTTCCTATCTTGTTTAGGACTTCTTTTTTGTATGGTCTTAAACTTTTGACCAGCTTGTATTTAAACTACGAAGCAGCAGTACAATTATCAAAAATAAACAAATAAATTAATCTTATCCAACTACTTTTTGTTCCTGTTATTCCAATCAGAATAGCATGAAATCTTAGCTAATAATAAATGCTTTAATAGTATGTAAGTTTGTAATTCTTAATTCTGCAAAGTAATGCTTTTAAAAATCCTGAATTTCTCCTAGTGTAACACACGTCATCATCCCTATTTTATCCACCACATCTTTAAAAAAATAAACATAAATTACTCTTTATAAGATCATCATTTCTCAAATAAACCACTTTTATTATAGTCTTCGACTTTGTTTGGTTACAGATCTATGAAATAGAAAATTAGGCGTTTCCTGCTGCACTCGCCTATAAATAGTTTATTCTTACATTTAATTAGAAACTCAAGTGACGGATTGTTTAACGTTTTATTCTGAACGGTTAAATGTTAATTTCACTCAAACTAGGAACATCTTTCCCGTGAGAAGGTTAACGGCTAGTTTAGATCAATTTGTATTGTTTGGTTTGTTTTGGAATCTCGCACAAAGCTACTCTAGGGCTACCTGTGCTAGCCGTCCCTAATTTAGCAGTGTAAGACTAGAGGAAAGGCAGCTAGTCATCACCACCCACCGCCAACTCTTTTACCAACGAATAGCGGGATTGACCGTCACATTATACACCCCCACGGCTGGGAGGGCGAGCATGTTTAGCGTGACGTGGTCGCGAACCCGAGACCCTCGGATTACGAGTCACACGCCTTACGCGCTTGGCCATGCCAGGCCATCAATTTGCAATGACTATTGTTACACAGCTAGAAAGCCAGAAGATTTTTTTTAGAGGTAAGGGAATTTTCCTACTCTTTGCATGTTATTAGTCTATTTTGTTTAGAGAATTATTTAATTAAATAAAGATTATTAATTTCAATACTATGAGCTATATAAAAATTAGGGTTATCTTTCTTCGACAACTAAGAGCGAGAAAAAAAGATATAAGTTTTTTATTTCTTGTTTGTCATGTTTATTTCTTAAGTATAATTATAAAAACAGCTAAAGTGTTAAAACAAGGATATTTTTAATATTTAGTCAAGCAAATAAATAAATGTTTCACAAGGCTCTCACGCTTGCTGCTTCTACTAGTAATATCTCGTGATTAATTCTATAACTTAACGTAAGCTGAGCATTTTTTGAGTGATTTAAAACTTATAAGCGCGCGGACGGTAACTGGTCACGGTTCAAACGTCAATTAAACAAAATTTAATTATAAATATACGCATATTGTTACAAAGTTAGAGATAATTTAGGATAAACAAATTTGGTTTTATACTATAATAAATAGCTTTTGTAGAAATAAAGGGTAATTTAGATTTATTTAGATTTGTTGAGTGTTTTGAGGTCGATCAGATTTACCATTCCCGTTTAAAGCCAAATTAGAGAAAATAGCATATAAACTTTCAAATTTTGCTGAAAAAAAAACGTTTGAAATGTCTTTAGAAGGTCTTGGGGATTACACAAATGAAGGTTGAGAGTTTTGAGATAAGGAAAGTTATTTTAAATTTTAACATGAAAATTACTTTTCACAGGGACAATTCACAACAAATTCCACATATATTTATTTACAAACCTTTAGTTTATTAGAAGTACTTCACTAAAAATATGATTTTTTGTGTGTTAAGCTTAAAATATCAAGTAAAATACTGAACTTTTGTGAAAATTAGAATTATTATTAACTATCAGAGCAAACAAATGCAGCTACCTATAGGAGAAATAAACCAATAAACAAGAATCGAACATACGAATTATACGAATAATTCCTCTCAATAATTCAAACATTCCTGGCCTCAGTATTCAGGGCATAATGCTAAACAAGTTACTTATTACTCGAGCTTACTTAAGTTAATGTATTAAGTATCTATTAATAGAGTTGTTATGTAAAATACTTGTGATGATTTGATCTAGTTAACAATGATGATTTACCACTGATCTGTTTACCAAAAGTTTTTCACAATCAAATGAGACAAAGTGACAAAAAAGCACTAAATGTTAATGTATAACATTCAAGGACCTAGCTTTAAAACAAGAATGAAAAATCTGTGTTTTAATAAAGTTTTGTATCCTTATTTTTGTGATGGTCTGGCATGGCCGAGCGCGTAAGGCGTGCGACTCGTAATTTGAGGGTCGCGGGTTCGCGCCCGCGTCGCGCTAAAATTGCTACGCCCTCCCAGCCGTGGGGGTGTATAATGTGACGGTCAATCCTACGATTCGTTGATAAAAGAGTAGCCCAAGAGTTGGCGGTGGGTGGTGATAACTAGCTGCCTTCCCTCTAGTCTTACACTGCAAAATTAGGGACGGCTCGCACAGATAGCCCTCGAGTAGCTTTGTGCGAAATTCCAAAACAAACGAACAAGTTTTTGTGATTTTTTCGTTAAATTTATCAGTACAAAATGTAAACCCATGAGGTTTGTTTTAATTTCGCGCAAAGCTACACGAGGGCTATCTGGGCTAGCCGTCCCTAATTTAGCAGTGTAAGACTAGAGGGAAGGCAACTAGTCATCACCACCCACCGCAAACTCTTGAACTATTCTTTTACCAACGAATAGTGGAATTGATCGTCACATTATAACCTCCCCACGGCTGAAAAGGCGAGCATGTTTGGTGCGCCTAGGATTCGAACCCCGACTCTCAGATTACGAGTCGAACGCCTTAACCCGGTTGACCATGCAAGGCCTGCACTTGATCCTAGCAGGTTGTAACCAAAAACAACGCAACCAATTACCGACGCAGAGACATAGACACAATAAATAAATAAAAGCAGTTTACAAGAAAACTGCTCGTTAGAATATCGCAAAATTTTGCACAAAGACGTCTGTACAGAAATGTTAAAATCTAATTTCTGTTGTACATGTATATAAAAGTGTGCCTGTAATCTACAAATACTATTGCTAGTGGAGCGAATATGAAAAAAAATAGTGGTATTAATTTCAATAATATTAGACCTAGATTGAAAGAATAGCTTAAGCCTTATAATTTAAACGCGCATGCCCCTAAAAATAATTGGATCTGTGAAAACGAAGAAACTAAAAATAAACAAAATGGACTAATTCGGTTAGGCTATATATCGACAATGATTTGAAGGATTAGTTTCACTTTTTATGTGCTGATTATTAATATCTTGATGGCTTACAATTTTAAATAGCTAAAGTATAGTCGTTATAATGGCTGAGTTTGTTTGTGTTTTGATGGGTGGCGGTTTGTACACAATCCCATCGTTTAAAAAGGGCGCACAGCTCGTCTCCTGAGTCTTAATTTTAAATAATGTAAGTAGCGTCTACCACCTGAAGCAATATAGTCCATGTTTCGAACTGCTAGTGCAATCATTTGAAACTAATGATTTGTGTACAAACATCAAAATCCACGAATTTATGTATAACGACCCTAAACCACTCAATTTCGTGTAAATATCTCAAAATAACTATAGATCGTTTTTAGATTGTTGTAGCTATATCCACACATTTTAATGGTTTGTTTCCAATTAAGAGCAAGCCTATACAACGAATTTTCTGTGCTCAGACCACCACGAGTATAAAAACTCGGTTTCAGCGTTTAAGTCCACATACATCCTACTTGAGTATTCACTTCATTGGAAATTATTACTCCTTAGATTATATAACAAATACATTTACTTCGCCACTCATAGCGACGATAGAATAAAAGCAATAATACAAGTGTTTCATAATTAATAGAATTAAACGTAAAGTAAATTATTACGATAGTTTACTTGGATAATACAAACCACTGTTGTATTTTTTCATTCATTTTGAGACGGCCCCGGCTTGGCTAGATGTTTAATGCGAAGGTCCCGGGTTCGAATCATCGTCACACCAAATATACTTGTCTTTTCGAGAATGGGTGAGGGATTATAAAGTGGCGTTCAATCCCACTATTAGTTGGTAAAATAGAAGCCTAATCTTCCACTACTAAGCTAGAGATGGTGTTATGTAAATGTTATGTAAACGACAACCATGTCGTGTTGTGTTTGGATTTCCGTATCTATTATTTATATTTCTATATTTATGTTATTGTTTCGAAGTTTAAATCAATAAAATATGTTGTTATTCATTTAAAATAACATTTAGAAATTTCTAAAACATTTGTATTGGTCTGTTGTCTGTACGAGACTAATCGAGATTATTCTGTGTTATGTATAAAGCGTATATACGTTACTATTCATGTAGAAATTTCTAGAACTAGGTAGATCGATCATTTGTATTGGCCTGTTGTCTGTACGAGACGAGTCTAGATTACTCTGGAATGCTGGGAAGTTACGCGATTGTTCAAGAAGAGTAGGCCTACTAATATATAAACAGCCAGCGATGCGAGGGAAGTCAGTCAGTCATTCGTTTTTACTTTCGATTCAAGAGATATTGTCTCCGTTTGAGAAATTTTCAACGTTTGCTGTGTGTTTATTCAACTTGAATTTGTGACTGGAGCTAGATCTACAAAACCTGTGATTTTATTTCATCAATCTTTACGATTCATTCAAATTAGTGGTTATACTGAAAGTCAACACGTACAAGACTGTTTAGCGGAGACCGGAGCAAATTTTGGAATTTCTTCTTGGGACCAAATTCACACCCTAGACCGGAATTTTCGATTTCTGATCTAGACTTTTGAATTTTCATTCTGGATCATTATATTGGACACAGGCCAGTACCATTTTGTATTGTAATTAACTTTGAAGGTTGAAACTGAATATCTGTCATTGTTATTATATAATTTATGTTATATCTGTTACATATATAATAGTTTATTGTAATAAATTATATAAGCTGTTATCTGTGTCTTTCTGTTGCGTTCAGTCTACATACATAAAAAACGTAACAATGGCTAGTGCAGATTGTCCTCGTGTAGCTTTTCACGAAATTTCAGAAACAAACATTTTGATCTTAGTCGCTTTAATGGTTAGTGACTGAAACTTAAAAGTAAACGAAGGAATGTAAGTGATGAAACTTTGTATAGTGGACAGCAGCTGTCTGTTGTAGAGACACAGGTGTAGACCGCCAACAGTTATGTTTATGAATCAATTTTCTCTGAACAAGGAGTGTTTCTCAAATAATCGATCCCAATGGCATGACGGTATGTCCGCGAACTCGCAACGCTAAAATCCGAGTTTCGTTACCCATTGAGGGCAGAGCACAAACAGCACATTATTTTGCTTGGTGCTTAACTTCAACAACAAAACAAACAAACATAAGCAACTATTGACAACACTGAGCTCAAGTCAAAACAATTATTAACGAAATTATTGCTTGAGAGTTCCAGATTATATGATAAAATAATTTTCTTAGTCATCGTATTCTTAATATATTGAAGGAAATACTGATTTCACACTTCAATAATAGTAAAGCTCTATTCATTTGCAGGCTATCGTAACCGAATATGAAAATATCGTAAGAAACTTTGCACAGATTCTCAAATATAGACGAAGACAACCATTCAATAACTTCATACGCTACAGTATTTTGAATAAAGGTTCGATCTTGCTATCATCCCTGGCCTGAGAGAAACTGTGCATAGATCAAGTCACATTTAGAACGCTGAAATGATAAACTATATTCAACCTACATATGACAAACGTATGTAACATACGATTATGTGAATACCCATATCAGTTGCTACATCGTTGATTTGTTGAATTTCGCAAAAGCTACTCGAGGGCTATTTGCTTTAGTCGTTTCTAATTTAAAAGTGCAGCTAATCAACACCACCCACTGCAAATTCCTGAGCAACTCTTTTACCAACAAAGTGTAGGGTTAACAATCACATTATAACGCACCCATGGTTGAAAAAGCGAGTATATCCAATGATAAGATTTAAACTAGAAGCAGTGAAAATAATATTTATAACGTTCAATAGATAGCGCTATCTAGCTATGAGACAATTCTTTCACATGTTGATTTCTGTCTGTGACGTGTCAAGCAAACGTAATAGCACAGTGGTAAACAATCTTTTAATAAGGAGAAACACAGACACGGAGATTCATTCTTTAAGAAAAAGGCAAATACTCGCTGTTCTGTAAAGTGTTCTGTAACTAATAGCTGTTTACTGAGAGATATTATAAATACTTTTTAGCTGTAAGTGAAGACCTATTTAATGAAAAATGACATTCATACCTATCAATATTCTGTTGATATCCAGTCTGATGACATTTTCCTGTCCGAAAACTTTTACTTTTGATCCAAATATCACCATGTTTGACCACGTAGAAATAATAAGTGAACTGAAGGACATGAATTATTCAAGAAATAAGTCTCCGTCTGCCAACAACAACGAGACTTTGTTTGCTCAAACTTTCCTCAGCCATGCACCCAAATATGTGAAAAACTACATTGTCAGAGTGTGTGTCCTGTGTGTCATTACGGTAATCTCTCTTACCGGTAACATGGCTGTTTTGTTTTCAATATTCAAAGCTCAATTACAAAGCCGTTCCACAGTCTACCTACTCCTGACACACCTTGCTATCGCTGACCTAATTGTAACCTTTTTCTGTGTGTTGACAGACGCAATTTGGACTTATTATGTGCAGTGGCTAGCTGGTAATATACTATGTAAAGTTGTCAAGTTTTTCCAAATGTTTGGTCTTTATTTGTCTACGTTCATCCTTGTTATTATCGGTTACGATCGATTTGCTGCATTCCGCTATCCATTTCGGAGAAACCAAGCAAAGGGACTCGTACAAAATCTTATAATCTTGGTTTGGTTTTTGAGCGCTATCTTCAGTATCCCCCAGGTAAGGTTCTGAAAAGAACGTGAATGGCAGTTAAAATATTTAATATTTTATAAATTTTTGATGCAATCCTTTTTTTATAAACTTAGAACAATATTCTAAAACAAATTATTCACATTGTTCATTTGATATTTCATCACATTTTACATTATAACGTGTTCGGGTTTGAGGGTTTTCATTCATTTCTGTCGATACTTCTTGAGCATACATGTTTTTTTAACATAATGAACTAAATAGTATAGATGTGCGGTTTGTAATTTTAATGTTTTTTTATAAGCAAATACAATCGTCTATGATTAATATCTTTGTATTATTTTGAAAAAAAAATCATTCATTGGATAGATTAAACAGAAATATCCTGAATATTTAGCATAAAACCTTGTTTACTTGATATATGTTTGTAAGATTTCACTTTTATTTATCACAGAAGTCCTCTCTACTAAAATATTATAAATTAGATTACACCCCGTTATAGTTTTTAATTTTGATGTTACAGAAGTGAGAATAGTACAGAAGTAAACGTGATTTATATATTTTTCACTGTTTGAATTATTCTTATAACGTTGGTGTCACATTTATATTTTAATAGAAATTAATTATAAAACTAAGCATATATTATAGTTTTTGTTTTCTTTATTTGTAAGTTTTGAGAGGGAATAGTAAATCGAAGATTATATTAGGTATCTATATCGTTCGCAGATTCTTTCTTCTTTTCACCTTTTTGTGGAGAAAAGAAATATTCACAAATAATACTGTTTGTAAAAAAAATAAATTATCAATGCTTTGAAGAGAGGTGTGCTTATAATACAGGTACTGTTCCAGAATATTGGAAAACATTATAGAATAAAAAAATCCAACACGTTGTTCTAATATCGAAGTTTTAAAGATTTGCTACCATTATTTTTGCCAATAAATTAAAATAAAATTTTAACGAAGCACAAATAGAACATGCTGTACATAAAGACACCTGACAAGATCCTTCCTTAAGCATTTATCTACATATCCACTATAGAGCTCAAGAAAAATTATTAAACTAACTAACTCTACGGAAAATCCCGAAAATGAAGAAGCACTTGTTGTTACTAATACCAAAGTATAGGTAGCTTCCCCTGCAAGTAACATTAACAATAAAATGACTAACAATGTAAAAGAAATAGAAGTAAAAACAAACACTGTGGATGTTGATAGATCTATCGAAAACACTCAAAATAATATTGTGAAAAATACCACAGACAGTGAGCCAGACACCGAAAATCAAGAAGGCTTTATTAGAGTCACAAAAAAGAAAAAAACATTACAGAAAGAACAAAAAATAAGTAACAATGTGGCACAAAAAACAAAACCACTACAATTCTCAATGGTGATGTCGAGAAACCCACTTGTTGAGAATTTTATATGCAAAAACGGCTCGTTTGGGTTGAGAAAATATTTTACATAGAAGACCGAAGAAGGTCGAAACGTTGTTCGCTCTTCTATGTAAAATGTTTTCTCAACCCAAACGAGCCGTTTTTGCATATACAATTCTCAATTATTATAGAAGATATTCCAGGCCAGTACAATAAACCCCTACTTGCGACAGAGCCGCATGTGACTATTGTTAATATCAAGCGCCTGCCCAGCGGCGGTGTCCTTGTTCAAGGACAAGACGCTGCTGGCCTAAATAGATTAGTAAAAGAGTGGCCAGCAGATGCTTTTAAACCAGGTAAAATTAAAATCCACCTGCCAGGAAGTAAGCCACAGCCTAAAGCCATTGTAGTAAAAGGGGTTCATCAAACTATTAACCTTGAATCAATTATACAAGCTTTAGATGAACAAGGCATTCCACATACCAATATACAGCGAATAATTTCAAAGAAAACACAAGCACCCACAAATCTTATACGTATAGACATAGCGACAGTTACAACATTCTAAAACTAATAAATAATGGAATAACACTTTGGTATCAAAAATACCAAGTAGAACAGCTAAAACCTCCGGCAATTGTAGTAACACAATGTTACAATTACCAAAGATATGGACGTGTTTCTGCAGCCTGCTTTGCAACACCGATGTGCTGCGGCTGTGGCGGGGAACACCATATCAACCAGTGCAAAAAAGATAAAGAAACACCTAAATGTTGTAACTGTGATCAAATCCACACAGCCAACGATAAAGGGTGTGATAAATACAAACAAATAAAACAACGTATATATCAGATAAGAACACCATCATCAGAACAGAATCAACCAAATACAAATAGACAACCAAAAACAGACACATCAACATAATTTAATAAAACAGCTGAAACCACATATGCAGAAATATTAAAAGGAAAAGAACCCCACAAACAGCAAGAACAGAACATTATTACCCAGGAAAAGGACACCTTAACACAAACACAAAAGCCACAAAAAAACAGCCCCACCTTCCAAGAAACGAATACTAACACACCAGATAAAACAAGCCTTTTTATAACCATAATCAAAAACGTATTTATAGAATTTGTAACAGAATACACAAAACCGAACCAAACAACCAACTGCTTCGAATTACTGATTAATATCTCCAAAAATCACATCACACCCCACATACCCTACATAATAGCAACACTTACTGGTTACATGCTCACATCACAATACTCACAGTAGTGTATATCAACATCCAAAGTGCAATAGCTTCCAAGAAACATGAGATCGAAGACCTAATTCAAAAACTAACCTCCACATTATAATATTAAGCGAAACTCTAATATACAATAACAATAGATTTAAAATATCAAATTATACAACAATAAGGAAAGACAGAATAAATAAGAATGATGAAAACAGAGGCATTATGCTGCTCTACAAAATGGAGCTTTCAGTAATAGAAATTAAACTGAGTAGTAACAACGAACATGTTACTGTCGATATCCTGCAAAGAAATAAAACTAAACTGTAGCAGAAATTTACTGCTCACCTAATAAACAACTAGCATTACTCGGCAACATCTTTTCCCACAACCAAAACTCCATAGTTATGGGTGACTTAAATAGTAAAAATGTTACCTTTGGATGCCGGAGCTCAAACAACAATGGTAGAAGTCTTTTACAATTCATAGATGATAACAATATAGTCTTATTAAATGATACCACCCTTATACATATAGCGTATGCCACTAACTCCAGTGACGTACTAGACCTGTGTATGTGTACATATAATCTGAGCCAAAAAATAATAAAATTCAAAGTGGAAAAAGATGTTGATAGTGATCACTTTCCAATATATTGTGTCTTCGATCTCGCCCCCCATAAAAATATAGCATTTAGTGAAGAAAAATTTAATTACAGAAAAGCAAATTGGTAAAATTACAAACAGGAATTGAACAACCTGTTACCTAATAAAGTTATGAAAGAAGATAAAACCCATATTGAAATGGATACTACTGTCAAACAATAACGAAGTGCCTTCAAAAAGCAGCCAAGATAACAATACCAAAAGAATACCATAAAACAATAAACAACACATGGAAACCCACCACACAAATAATCATTCTAATCAAAAAACGAAGGCAATTAAGAAAGCAGTACATGATTACAAGAGACAGATAAACCAAAACGCAAATAAACAATATTATAAATCATATCAGAACATAAATAAAACAACAGAAACAAGATAAATGGGAAAATTACTGTTCAAAACTTAATGATAAAACTGACCCGAAAAAATTCTGTTCACACCTTAAAAGACTCACCAATGAAAATACAGTCACAAAGAAATATCCTGCACTCGAATATAATAATACTATAGCACACACAAATAAAAAAATAGCCGAAGCTTTCAAAGATCAACTTCAAAATACTTTTAAAACTCACACTGATCCAGATATAGATATATATTTCTACAATAAAGTCACTTATCACATATTAAACAATAAACATCAGTTTGAACCAATTTTTCCAATAAACATAACTGATACAAATACAAGTTCCGATACAGATTATACAAGCATGTTACTAACAAATGAAATATCCCTTCAAGAACTACTCGAGGCAATAAAAAACACAAAAACAAAGCACCAGGTGAAGATGAAATACAAGCTATCCTTCTAAAAAAGGGCACTCATAAATTGTTTAACCACCTAAATTCACTTTTTAACCTATCTCTATCCTCAGGATACATCCCAGTTACTTGTAAGCTTGCAAATATATTAATATTCCATAAAAAAGGAAAGCCAGCAAATAAACTTAACAGCCACCGGCCAATCAGCCTGACCAGCTGTGTAGGCAAAATTATTGAAAGAATAATCAGTAATAGACTCTTCACATTCTTGGAGATAACATCAAAATTATCAAAAGAACAAAATGGATTCAGGAAATTCAGACAAACGACAGACCACCTAATCAGATTAACCGAAATCATAATAGATACCTTCAATAAACAAGAATGTACTGTCGCTTGCTTCCTTGATATCGAGAAAGCATTCGACACTGTATGGCACGATGGTCTAAGGTTTCAAATGAATGAAATGGAACTACCGTGAGGAATTATTCGCTGGTTGTATAACTTTTTTGGAAACAGAAAGTGTAGAGTAAATGTTGAGGGTACATTTTCTGAGTAATTTACTCCTGAAGCTGGTGTCCCTTAGGGAGGGGTGATTAGCCCTATACTCTTCATCATGTATGTAAAAAATATGCCACTGAAGGATCCAAATCATGGATTCTCTTCACAGTTTTCAGATGATGTGGCAGTTTGGAAAAGTGCCGCAACACCCACGACAGCAGCCACTAACATACAACCGCAACTAAATAGAATAAGTGAACACTGTCAAAAATATAGAATAAAAATAAACACAGCAAAAACACAACTCGTATTCTTTACGAAATTGACAAAACACAAAAAACAGCAGCCAGAATTATATATGAATGACACACTACTTCAGACTGTCCCATCAACAAAATATTTAGGTCTGATCTATGATTCAAAACTAACTTGGATCAATCATGTTAACGAAATTAAAAATAAAATATGGCGAAAAACTAACTATGCTAGGAGTCTAACTGGTAAAAACAGTGGAGCATCTACAGATAACATAATAAAAATCTACAAAACATATATTAGACCTGCAATAGATTATGCAACTCCAACAACTGTAAGCAATAAAATAATTAACACTAAACTACAAACAATCCAAAACACACTCCTCACAACTCCATACAGAGTTTCAAGAACTATGTCATCTCATTTCATTCACAAATACTCGAACATACCAACCATACCAGATAGACTCCTACATAATACAATAATGCACTTTATTTGTTTGTTTGTTTTGGAATTTTGCACAAAGCTACTCGAGGGCTATCTGTGCTAGTGGGGCCTGGCATGGCCGAGCGCGTTAAGGCGTGCGCTCGTAATCCGAGGGTCGCGGGTTCGCGCCCGCGTCGCGCTAAACATGCTCGCCCTCCCAACCGTGGGGGTGTATAACGTGACGGTCAATCCCACTTTTCGTTGTTAAAAGAGTAGCCCAAGAGTTGACGGTGGGTGTAGATGACTAGTTGCCTTCCCTCTAGTCTTACACTGCTAAATTAGGGACGGCTAGCACAGATAGCCCTCGAGTAGCTTTGTGCGAAATTCCAAAACAAACAAACAAACAAACAATCTGTGCTAGCCGTCCCTAATTTAGCAGTGTAAGACTAAAGGGAAGGCAGCTAGTCATCACCACCCACCGCCAACTCTTGGGCTACTCTTTTACCAACGAAAAGTTGGATTGACTGTGACGCTATAACGCCCCCACTGCTGGGAGGTCGAGCATGTTCAGCGCGACTCGGATGCAAACCAGCGACCCTCAGATTACGAGCGCATGCCTTAACGCGCTCGGCCATGCCAAGCCTTAATGCACTTTAATAAGAATTGGATTAAAAACGAATAACTAAACGAACTAGACAGGTACCTCATACATGATGAAGCTAGGCCTAAATATTTCTCTCCCAGTTAATGTATATTTTAAATACCGTATTTACTTGTTTTATAGTTCGGGCCCTTATTTTTTTCAACCAAACTCAATACCAGGCCCTTATTCAAACGGGCTCTTATTCAAGCACGGGCGCTTGTTATTTTCAAAGTAAAATTAGGTATGCACAAAAATTATCGTTGAAGACAAATATTTCACGACATTAATCTTTTTCAATTGGGAAGTATATGGCCTTTGATCGCAAATTTTTCCATGACGAATTATTAATAAATATGTCTATATATGTCTATCTGTACATCTTGACTTTGACTGGAATGGGATGCCATGGCCTTCAGCTTCTCTTCTTGCTTGTACCATTCCCGAATTCTTTTTGGAGCAACACCAAATTTTCTAGCAGTTGCCTCTTTTGATTTGCCTTTTTTTACTTCACTGATAGCATTCAATTTGAATTCAAGTGTGTAACTGTGCAGTTTGCGCCTTTTGTTATCGTCATCAACTGGTGATAGGTCACGCTTTCTTCTTCTGTCATCTGCCATCATGTGGGGTTCAATATTCTGAATGAATGATCAGTAGACAAATATCAGTTCTTTGCTTTTGGTGGGAAAGTCTGCTGTCATTGGCTATGAACAATGCTATCTGCTATGCAATTGGACGCCTAAGGCGTGAGTGTTATCGACCAGCGCATAAAATTCGATAGCGTGCAATTGTCAGGTGATACGAGGGTTTCGTCACCGGATGTGTGGCCAAGTGCAAGCCTGTGTAGCCAAATGAGTCAACAATTAAACTGTTACAGCGATGATAGGCGAAAATAATGGGAAAATTTCGGGCTGTCGTTCTCAGCTTCCCCAAATTGGATTTTAACGAGCAATGTGTCAAATGAAAGCTAAGAAGATATGCTTTAATATCGTGTGTGATTCATTATCATAAATTGACATCTTCATACTGAAAAACAAAGTTTCCTAAAAGTTATGATTAGGGCCCGGGCGGGTATTCAAGCACGGGCCCTTATTTATTTTTATGTTCTGTTCACACGGGCGGCTATTCAAACGGGCCTTTAATCAAGATCGGGCGGTAAAACGAGTATATACGGTATAAAAATAAATAGAAATATATATAAAAAATAAAAATATATATACATATATATATACGTGTGAAACAGTAAAAAATTCCACCAACAAACTTGACGTTCTGCTGATAGAATAAAATAATCACTATATATGAGCCACAATACATGGACATTGCCTTGAAAAGAATCAAAATAATATTCAGTTTTAGAATAACAAATACCAATCTGGCAATAATATAAGTACGGGGAGGAGGAAGAGGTCATAGAGAACCTGATCCTTCAGGGTATGAACTTTTCTTACCCAAACACCGACAGAGACAAGATTAACTTCTTGGACATTCCTTGCTGGGACGGCGGTACGTTTTCGGATTTACACTGTTAAAATCAGGGATTTGATTCCCTTTAGTGGACACAGCAGATAGCTTGACGTGGTTTTGCTATAAAAATTGTTCTTTATTATCAAAATAAAACAATATTATATATATATATATATATATATATATATATATATATATACATATACACCTCAGGAAACAATAAAAGCCAAATTAAAGTGTTATTTGTTGGCTCTAATAGTAGTTGTAATTTGACGTTTTAATAATTACATTACATAGATAGTGGTTATTCGCAATACTATTATTATCTAGGTCATAGATTTCCAGATAAGCTTCTGAGGTGGAGCTTATTTGGGAAAGAAAAAAATACATATGTTTTTCACATCATATACTTTAAGCTATGTCTAATTATTCATGGATTTAGTGATTATTTAATCCTTTACTCTTATTTTTGATATTGTAAAAGAAGTCTAGTACACTATCACTAATCTCATTCGATCTGCCACTGTTTGTTTTATTTCCTTCAGTTTCTCTCGTCAATAGCTTTCGGGTACTTACCTTACATTCCATATTTTATACTCTAACATCATTTATTTTGTACTCCTACGTCCTAGGCCTGCCATGACCTATTAGTTATGGCGCCCATGCTCGCAATCTGCTAATCGTGGGTTCGAATCCCAGTCACCTAATATGCTAGTTATGTAACTCTCACTACTCATTAGTAAAAGCGTATCTCAAGAATTGGTGTTAGATGGTGTTAATTACTGCTTTCCTTCTAATTTATCAATACCAAATTAGGAACGGTAAGTGTAAATAGCCCTCGTCTAGCTTTGCACGAAATTCAAAGCAAACCAAACCCTAAATCCCTATATATCGAGTTTTTTAATCAGAAATTATATTATTTTTTGTTGTTTTTATACTCATTATACTCAAGTTTAGGTTAATTCAACTTTTCAAACAGTAACGTCACTTGAAAAAAAGGTTACTTTAGTGAAGCTTTATAGAAGATTGTGTACGTTATAACATTTCTATCTATGCAAATAAGCAAATCACTTCACAATAGCAGCCGGTAAAAACTTGAAACGGTTTGTTTGTTTTGGAATTTCGCGCAAAGCTACAAAAGAGCTATCTGCGCTAGCCGTCCCTACTTTAAGAGTGTAAGACTATAGGGAAGGCAGCTAGTCAAAACCACCCACCGCCAACTTTTGTGTTACTCTTTTACCAACGAATAGTGTGATTGACCATTACTTTATAACGCCCCCACAGCTGAAAGGGGAGCATGTTTGGTGCGACAGGGATTCGAGCTAATTTGAAAAGGAGTGGCACATATCAGAACAGTATTTTGACATTGCAAAGTGATATCTTCAAAACTGATCATTTTGGGACATTTAATACATACAACAGCCTTTCTTTCTGTAGCTTCAGGGTTCCATAATTTATAAGTTTTCACAGTTTTTCAAATAAACATCTCACTTGATTCCTCCGAAATTGGCCCGGCATGGCCAAGCGTGTTAAGGCGTGCGACTCGTAATCTGAGGGTCGCGGGTTCGCATCTCCGTCATGCCAAACATGCTCACCATTTCAGCCGTGGGGGCGTTATAACGTGACGGTCAATCCCACTTTTCGTTGTTAAAAGAGTAGCCCAAGAGTTGACGGTGGGTGGTGATGACTAGTTGCCTTCCCTCTAGTCTTACACTGCTAAATTAGGGACGGCTAGCACAGATAGCCCTCGAGTAGCTTTGTGCGAATTTCAGAAACAAACAAAACAAACTTCACTAATTTATTCTTAGATAATTGATATATGTACAGGGTGTTCGGAAAGTCAATGTGCTGTTTTGTAATCATATGTCTATTCAGTCTATTTCAAGCCAGCAACTGATAGCGGTGTTTAGAAACAAAATAAGAAGGATCCAAGCCTGTATTGATGCCAACGGTGACACAGTGACTTTCTAAAATTTTAAGAAACAATAAGAGATTAAATCCCGACTTATTATAACACTTCTTAGTAGGAAAGGAAAGTGAATTGTCTGCAGCGACGTAAATCGGGTATTTTGCACAGATATGTAGGTATAATGGACTTGGGTCCTCTCAATAGTAGTCATCTGTCCTTTCAATACTGACACAGACTGCTTCAAGGTTGACACATCAGACTCACTAACTTTTATTCTAATGCACTTATTTTCAAACATGAGGTGTTTTGTATTTAATTCAACAAAAAATATCACTGAATTCATCACTTGATACCAATTTGAAAAATAAAAACATCGAAAGTCACAATTCAACTTTTATGAAGAATACTGTTTGGATACTAAAATGAACACAACAATCAAGGAACAACAACAAAGAACAATTTATTCAAAAATATCAACATTTAGAAATACATTTCACACATGCAAAAACATAATTAATAAGCACGTGTCTTCCAGAAGTTGAAGTAATGTTAATAAACAACATATCATAAATATCAGTATTATTTCAGTAGATGGAATAAGAAAAAGAACCAAAAAAGAAAAACTCAATTAAAAATATGCAAAAACAATATTTTAAAATTATTTTTCAATATTTAAAACAATGTTGAGTGATAAGACAGTAATACTTTACTAACTGTATCGTTAACTAACTATCTCGTGAACTCTCTCTCTCTCTCTTAGGGGGCTTGGCATGGCTAGGTTCATAAGGCACTCGACTCATAATCTGAGGATCGGGGTTCGAATCCCCGTCAGACCAAACATGCTCGCCCTTTCAGCCCGTTATGATATGACGGTCAATCCCACTATTCGTTGGTAAAAGAGTAACCCAAAAGTTGGTAGTGGGTGGTGAGGACTAGCTGCCTTCCCTCTAGTCTTACACTGCTAAATTATGGCCGGCTAGCTCAGACAGCCCTTGAACAACTTTGCGAGAAATTCAAAATAAACAAACTCTCTCTCTTAGGGAAGATTCTGGCGGAATATTTATTCACTGAGTTGGTCACAAAAGTCATCTCACATTATCATAAATTTGAATAATCTTTTGCTACATTAATAATATGTGTATGTCACGATCGAAAAGCTGGTGTCGATTTCACCATACATACATATTTACTCATTATACAGTTAATTAGCTAGAAAGTGAATTAATGTTTCAATACAAATACAGATTCATAGATAAAGCAAATGATAGATAGAAATAATAAATTAACGTTAAATACTACTATAATTATAAAAACATTGAAATTTTTTGTCTCACAACTTGTCTGGAATATCAAATTACAATAATCGTACTGTTAACTGTGATTTTTGATAGAAAATATACTTCTATTAGCTTCATAAATCAATCTGTTATAAATTTCATTTAATTAGTACAAAGTTGATAGCAGAAATAATCTAATTATAATGATGAATGCCTTTTCCATTGAGAACTAATTAAGTATTAGTGAATTTATTCTATGTTCAGACATTTTCTCATATTATTCGTAGAAACAGTATAGTATTAGCATTCACTAGCTGAAAGTTCCTTTTTTGAGAACAATGGTATAATTTCAAACATTTATGCTGTGGTACCTGCTTTATGTTGTTCATGTGTATAATATTCTGAATAGTTCTTATAATTTAGGGGTCACTAAATATCATCTAACAATTTGTTTGCTTGTATTGCATTTAGGATGTAAGCAACCTCAATCACTTACCCCATTAGTTTACCAAATTAGGTACAAAGATGAAGTTTTAAGTCAAAACTCCATACAATGGTTGTACAAGCTGTTCTTCTATTCTGTCGAACTGTTGGTTGGTTAAAAACGTTTTGGTGATAACCGGTTCCAAGTCAAAATTCAAAGTTCTTCAGCACTAAGTATTCTGAAATTACATTCTCCTTAAAACATTTCATTGCTTTTAATAATCCTTTCTTCTGAACATAATTGACTGCCTTTCCAAACAATAAACTTGGATTACTATCTATATAACTTAAAGATATTTCCTAGAAAATATATCTTAATAGCAATTCTAAAAGTATTGGATACTTTATTATTGAATTTCACATGTTTCATGTTACAACTTTAAATCTGTATATGGAGCGATTGATATTAAGCTTTGCTTACTGTTTTTATTCAACATGGCTTCCAAACAAACAAAAGAAATTAATACATCTAAGTGACAATTCACCTTTTATATAAACCCAAACCTAGATTTTCTTCTTTCCATTTACTACAGTGACCATCTGTAAAACGTTTAAAGATCAACTCACTAAAATAAATTTTATTTTATAATTAACCAGTTATTAACTTTTAGAATATTGTCTTTTGGCATGATATGGTTATATTTTGACCCACTAGTCTATGGTTTTATATAATAAGTATTTCTTCATTCTTCCTTTTAGTCTTTTTAAAAGAGGTTTTTTAAATTACAGATTACCTGCGTGCAAAGATTAAGACTGATTGCAATTTGTATTGGTCAAAGGAAGTCGCTAAAATGGCGATTCCCATTTTTTTTATAATGGTTTTATAGTGAACTTTAATTAGTTTATATTCTTGATTATTTTACTTTTTAAAGAGGAATAAGTAAAGTTATGAAGCTAGATAAATGAATCAAAGAAAATCAGTAAATTCTCAGTTTCCTTTAATTAATTGAATTTGCTAAGCCTAATCATATTTCTTGTTATTTGTTTAATTTTGCTTCCTATGGCCATTGATTTATAGTTAGCTCACTAATTACACATCGCTAAATTTACTGAAATTTAAAGACTTTCCCATCTTTGCATAAGGTAGACATTTTTTTATCACACCATAATGTTTAAGTTTCGCCTTATATCTTTAAAGTATATCTTATTTGGTTCCAGCCATCTGCAAAATGTGTTACATATTACGAATTAATCTCGGACAAGTCTCCAAATTTTAATTTACGTATGTTACATATTATTATTTCAAATAACCAAAATTTTAATTTTAATTTAAAAGTTTATTAAATGTTAATATGTAGTATTTTCAGTGTATTTACTAAATTTCTGTATATTTACAGACATATTTTACTATACAATTTATGATAACGGTTATAAAAATAATTATTACAAATGATGATTTATTTGCAACAATAGTCCGTGATGACGAGAAAACCCACTTGTGGAGAAAAATATACATGTAAAAAACGGCCGGTATGAATAGAGTAAGTACTATGTAGAAGAGTGAACAACGTTTCGACCTTCTTCGGTCATCGTTAGATTTACAAAGAAAGAAAGAGGTAACAGACCGATAGCTGACCATATGTTTAAAGGCGATCGTGTAATTAAGTGTAGGAATGTAGAGAGCGCGCTTAGATGTTGGATATATTTATTAATATGGGTATAAAGGTGTTCCTTTGTATTGGTTTATTTTGGGCTTGAGCGTTGTATAAGTAAGGCTTCTTTAATTTTGCGTTTGTTTATGTTTGTTTCTTTATTTAGTATTTGGGTGTTTTCTATGATTATGTTGTGTTTATTTGATTTGCAGTATTCGAAAACGTGTGAAGGTTACTTTTGTGTTCTTTGAATATGGTTTAGGCCTGGCATGGCCGAGCGCGTAAGGCTTGTGACTCGTAATCCGAGGGTCGTGGGTTCGCGCCCGTGTCGCGCTAAACATGCTCACCCTTCCAGCCGTCGGGGTGTATAATGTGAAAAAAATGTGTAAAATGTACAAAAAAAATGAATATGGTTTCCATTTTTCTACTTGTTTCTCCAATATAGTTACCTCTTCTTTTTTATTGTGAACCCGACGATGACCGAAGAAGGTCGAAACATTGTTCGCTCTTCTACATAGTGCTTTCTCTATCCATACCAGCTGTTTTTACATATATATTTATATGCAACAGTTTTACAAATTACAGATAATACTGAGTCTTACATCCAGTTTAGAATTAAATATTTTATCGACGATCCAGATCCACAACAAGGAGATTAATGCTGAGTTGATAATGTCACACCTCACTTAAGCTAGCACTGTCTTTTCTTGGCTGGCCTTACACCCTTACAAGCAGATTTTTTTCCGGCGATGAATATATTCAATTAATGTCCGAATCTTCTACAAATTTAGAGAACAGGCGGGACTTGGGCAATACATATCCGATGATAAACGTCACATGTATACAAAAAATATACTCTGAAATAAATGTATAAGGGTAAATCTGTTACTATTGTTTACTATCATTTTCTTACCTGACATTTATTAAGTGTTACAATTTCATTGCAATTACCATTCTATTCTGTACTACTCACCTTACCCTTGGATTTTCCAATACCATATATGGTGCCAAGTTTAAAAGAAGAAAGACTTACATGAGCCGATTTTGGCCCTTCTCTCTCATCTTCTCTTACTCATCCTGCGACTTATCCCAAATTAGTCAGTGGAGCTCTAGCTTTCAATTAATATCGATGGTGAAGTTAACTAGTGTTATTAATCTATACAGTTCACCTAAGCCTTACTATCCAGTTTTCATGTATTCTGAAACAAGTTTTAATATAATAAGAAACATTATATTTAAATTAATGATATTGTCTTGTGTTCTAAAATGGCCTACGTAGAAAAGCCAGATTTTCTAGCAAGAACTTTGTAGCAGCTTAGTTTGGAAACACTGTGATGGTTACACTTTTATTACCTGTACAGTCTGTGTTGCATCGCTTTATAAAAGCTTGCGCAAAACTGTCAAGGTTTAATTTATATCGAACTATTTTTTTCTGTGACTATAAAATTACAGAATTTAAATTATAATATGATAAGACAGATTAAACACAACAAACCAACACATCTAAACATAATGTAATTCGTCTTCATATTACACTACCTTTACGTTTTACTTTCACGCGTTGCTTTCTTTTATTATACTCAAATCTAACGAAAATGACAATTCTACTCCATAAGCGTTTCAAAACTCTCAAGCACATATTAATTGAACCCGATCCCAAAATAGAAAAGTGTGTATATGTGTTTTCTCATAACAAAGCCATACCGAGCTATCCGCTGTGTCCATCAAGAGAAATCGAATCTCCTGATTTTAGCATTGTAAATCCGAAGACATACCGCTATCCTACAGAAATCTGCACCAAAGAGCTATCTGTGCTCTAAATACCACTGGTATCAAAACCAGATTTTTAGCGTTGTAAGCCTGCAGACACACAGTTGTGCCACTAGGGGCGAAATAAAAAATAATTTACATAGTGATTTTAACCGCGGCATAATGGATCATTGAACGGCTCTGACTTTTTAAAGTAAAAATGTTTAGGTCATGGCTCCATCAACTCTTGATTGATTTCAAATCTAATTACAGTTTTGGACTCAGTTTTCGATTGATGTATATGAATATGCCAAGATCCTACAGAATAATTTACTATAACCTGCCTACAAACATTTCAATTTTAGGATAGACTGTTAAAGATTCTGATTAGTAATGAATGAATTGGAATTAGGTGTACGTTCGCCTCACGTTTAGTATTGGTGGCGCGAAAAAAATACAGCTACTAAAACGAGAAAATGATCTCAAATTAATTAACTGTAATCGTGCCTAAAAAAAAATTAAGTGCCGCGGCTATTGAAAATTCTCTCTTTATTTTCCAAACCAAAGAAACATGTCCATACAGACAAAAACGACAGATTAATGAACAAAATAAACGACAGATTAATGAACAAAATAAACGACAGATTAATGAACAAAATAAACGACAGATTAATGAACAAAATAAACGACATAGTAAACATTCCGCCAAAATATATTTTGAAACATAATCAGATCTTGTAGTCATTCAAACAAGCACACCCTGTAGATGATACCCAACAAAAATATTAATTTAATTATTATTTTTACTTCAATATACTACATAAAGATCTTCTTGCGTAATAATTCTGCTAACAATTTGTAATTTAAACACATCATCAGAAAACATGTGTAAGTATTATTAGCTGAGGTTGAATAAATATTTATAAAGCGCAATTTAATACATAACCGATCTTTTTTCTGCATGCAGTTTTAAAGGTATGATAGACCGTTCATAATTGACGAGTTCATTGCAATTGTAAATACAGCTATTTTTTTCTAGCAATGACGGCTGACCAGCAAACAGGTGGTCGTTACAATGTAAAAACTGGATTCTGTTGCCTATGGTTGATAACAAATATGTTTGGTTTCATATTTAAAAACAAAACAAAATCGCAACTATTTGCAAAATATTTGCTATAATGACATATGAGCTCTTGTCAATTGGTACTTTTGTAAGAAACAAATTTAAGTGCATGAAAGTAATAATTATCGAATATATGATTTTGAAGTACAAATTAAAACAAATAACACTTATAATAAGTGATCTAAAATTACATCGTAACCAAATATTTGATAACATTTGGATACTCCAAGTATGTGTGACATCATACAAATATTCATGTTGTGTATGGCAAAATTACAAGGCGTCCCAAAATTAAAAGGTATTTAGAATATGTGTGAAATAAATCTATACTTTACAGTATACACTGTCCAGATAAAATATTATACCATAAATAAACTTAAATGAATGTGGAGTATCCATATTCAAGGAGGTTTCTTTCATTGTAAGAATTCTTACATCATGCTTACCCGAAATTATTGTTGATGCTCGTACTAAATTATATTTGAAGTTTACCTCATATTTATAATAAATTATAAAAACAAAATCATGACGCATGATATTCTTGTTACTTTTCTATCGCTATTCATTCTTTAGTTTTTAACTATTGTTTTTTTTACGTAACATTTTATATTTTAAGTTGTAATGATTGTTTTGCAAAATTATATTTCAATAATACTTTTCTTTGTTATTTTTATATATATTGACAAGTATTAATGATTTTTCTAAATCAAATAGATTTTGGATGAAAAAATACAATATTAGGATTCCACAAAATAATATTCTGAAAGTGGTGTTCGTTATCATTTTGAAAGATTTATTTTCTAAAAACAATAATAATTCGTAAATATATTTAAACAAAGAGTACATCAAGATCTTTTTAGATTTTGTTGGGTAAAGTTAATGTAATTAGGTCATTAACGCTGACTTAAAAGTTGACTGACAGGAAAACTGCTCCAATGTTAGCCCTTGGTTTTAGTAATAATGTATTAAGTAATACGTAAGGACATCCATGAAACCATAAGTTTCTAATTTATCGCTTTTCTTTCTAACCGATTGTTTCTTTATTACGATAAAAAGTACGCTAATGAAAATCTCATTTACATTTTCTAACTCACCAATCAAAGTTTAATAATTTAAAAAATCGTTTATATATCAGTTACTCGCTTCATGTGGTGACGGATTGTTACTTCGTACTATCGCGTATTATCAAAGTAAGAAGAGTTGTCTATATAAAATATAATGCATCAAAGTATCGTTGAAAATGAAAGATGAGATGAAACTAATGGTATAAAAGTATTGGAATAATACAGAAAAAGAAAAACAGAGAAAGAAAAAATTACAAATATTTTAATGATACCACAACTTTATCTGAACATAAATGTTATAAAATGTGTGTATATGGAAGTACAAGCGTAAAAAACAGAAAAATTAAACTTTTTTTTTTCAAACTGGGGTCTACTAAACTTGCATATTTCTTACTATTGTTTCAATTTTATTTCGAGGCCATCATATTTAATGTACGAAAAGGACCATTCGTGGAAGAATTTTACCAGTGCGTCACATATGGATCTTACACCGCTGAGTGGCAAGAAAAAACTTACACTATGGCTACTCTGTTCATCATGTTCGTGATACCCTTGATAGCTTTAACTGGCCTTTATATAGGAACGTTCTGCACTATATCTAGTAAGTACAAAACTAACGACAATACTTTTTTTCTACTAAAAACCAAATATTACGATGTGTAACCTCTAAAGCTAATAATTTTAGATAATGCCAAGTCGTACACAAGTATTACTTTAATTCAGTAGTGTTATTTTTTCTAGATACGCGTTATTTAAATTTCAGTAAACTCCCAAAAATCCATGGGTGCAAGATTGGATAAAAATATTGTTCTTTCGAGGCATTATGGAATATATTTTGAAAGGATCTTCTGCAGTTTTAAGTGTTTGAAGACGAAAGAGATATATCGATTACATAAGTAAGCGTAAAGTACTGGAAAATAGGAGTCGATGAATAAGATATTAATAGTCTAACTCTCAAACAACGGGAATGCTGTGGGTAGCAGCATCAGTTGATGATGGCAGTCGTTTAAGGGTTAATCATTTTACTAGGCTTACTCCCGTAGCTTCAAGTAAATAATTCAACATTTATAATTTTCGGTATACTTAGTAATAAATTATTATTTAAAAACATAAGCTATGTGTTTTTGTATAAGTAAACGTATTTAGATTGATATATATGTATATACGTATATTTAATAAGTAATAATAACTTAGGGCATGAACATAATAGGAATAACAAAATTAAGGGGACTTTTTTAAAAGAATAAAGAAACCTGTTTTTACTAGAAACTGTATGGGTAGTAGTGTTTTCGTTATGATTGACCAGTTATTAGATCAAAGTGACAACATGTTAAAACTGTGATATGATGTCTTTAACACTCATTGCTAAAATTTCACCTTCCTATGCCATACCTTTTGTGGGATATGATGTGCTGAATTGCGAAAATTGCTTTTCAACAAACAAAGAAATAAAAACATATATTTTTATACCTTTACTGTTTATGTTACTTGAACATGCTGTCAACTCATTTACTATCCGTTCCTAAGTCCATGTGAAAAAATAGTTCACATTAAGCAATCTTTGTTCTGTTAACAACACTAAAGTTATGTTTTAGCAAATGTACTTTTGGAAGTACTAATGTAAGAATGCATATAGCAAACAACACTTTTTATTGTTCCTAATTTAAAATAACAACATTTTGTTTCTATTATTTTTCACTCTTAAGTATAGAATATATTTTTCAGGAAAGGAAGATATATTCACAGAAACTGATGCTGGTTTTGTGATAGATAAAGTTCGCAGCAGTGTTATACGTAAAGCCAAGATGAAGGCTTTACAAATAACATTTGTTATTGTTTTGACATTCATCGTTTTCTGGATTCCCTACTACATGATGATGGTGATTTTAATCTTCATTAAACCAGAAGAAGCATTGAGCAATGAACTGAAAGTGGGCATTTTCTTTTTTGGAAGTTCCACAGCCATGGTGAATCCTTTGATATACGGATTTTTCCACCTCCGAAAACGACCATTAAATCCTCATCAAATCAGTATGAGTGCTGGGTCTTTACAGTTGTCAAACATGACAATTTCAATAAAAAACAGAAATCAGAAGAGATGTGGTATATCTGGTAATGCTTCTATTAAGTAAACAGCAAGAGAATTAAGGCATTGTTTGTTCTGTGATTTGGATAAGCCATTAAGTGATTTTAACACAATTTTGATGTGTGATTTTTATGTATATTTTGAAATACCTATTAGGAAAATCTTAAGTATGTGCACAGTAATTTATTACATTAACGATAGCAGTATTTAATATATTTAGTCTCATACATTAGTTTATATTATATATTCTCTTAGCATAGAAAATAACGTGTCAGGTTACGGTTTATCAATATTTAAGCCTGCGAAACTCCACTGATCACATTACGCGTTTTCAACTGTGATTGTGTCAGAAAAAGTGATGGGCATTTCCGTTCTTCATTTAGTAGTAGACGTGTATGTAGCGAGTGCTTCTTACTGGACTTCCTCTCTCTAGTCAAGATTTACAAATTAAGAACTATTAAGCTTGAACCTTGGGGTCTCTGACTTGGTCGGTTAGCACTTATGTCATATAGGTTGCCAAATGGGTTTAAATTGCCACATTCTACCTTAGAATTACATTCATATTGGCAGTCAGTGAAAATAATTTTGAAGTTATTTAAAATAATGCTTGACTCACTTTATCGTTAATTAAGGATAAAGTTATGAATTTTGTTATATTATGTATCATAAGAAAAATTGTCTCAAACATATCAAATATCTGATATTTAAGAAAACAAAAATGTTATTTTTAAAGCTGTTTTTCAGTAAGTTATTCGTTTTGAGATTGATCTATCTTTCGCATGTTTAACTAAATAACTTAGTCGAAACACTTCATTATTAGTGACACATTTGTATTTACTAATTTTTCCATCATTATACGTTGTGCAGTATCGACTGAACCATAATCAAGTTAGGATGGGAATATATCGATTATACGTTAATGTAAAATATATTGAGCGTTGTGTTTACTAGAAGGTTCACTGATAGATAACAATAATCATAAAAGCTTGAAGTATAATTCAGAAAAAACTGCATATTTTTCTCTTTCTGGAAATGCTATGAATAACTTGAATAAGAATTTTACCTGAATGATACGTTTATGTGACCTATAAAATACATTATTAAAATCTACATGGTTACAAAGTTTAATTCAGATTACTAAAGGTAATATGAAATTACATCAAAACACGTCTATGCAACAAAGCCCAAAAAGCTGCTATTCTAATCATAAAAATGTGTTATTAATAAAACAAAAGTCCTCTTCATAAATGTGATGGGTGATTTAAAAGTCCTTTGACAGGTAGACAGGTCAGAAAGGGAGAAATATACAAGACAACAGTAGCAATAAAAGATCGTGATCTAAGAAACATTTATTAACATGCATAATACAAAGATGTCAGTTGTAAAAGCGTATACAATTACAAATGAAACATCACAAAAAAGAGATTGCCAAAATCACTATGCAGAGAATAGTTACATGAATAAACCCACTCTTCTATATGTATAGAATTATGCCACAAAAAAGTTAAATCCTAGCTACATCGATAACTTTTATGGCTCGGCGTGACCAGGTGGATAAGGTACTCGACTCGTAATTTGATGGTCGCGGGTTTGAATCCCGTCACACCAAACATGCTTGCCCTTTCAGCCGTGGGGCATTATAATGTGACAGTCAATCCCATTATTTGTTGGTAAAACAATAACTCAACCGTTGGCGGTAGGTGGTGATGACTAGCTTCCTTTCCTCTCATCTTACACTGCTAACTTAAGGACGGCTACAGCAGAGACCCCTCGTTTAGCTTTGCGCAAAATTCAGAACAAACCAAACCAATAACCTTTATAAATACACACACACACACAAACTAAACAAACCATCTTATTTAGCTAAGACAAACTGTTTTCGCACAACAAGTTATCTAATGATTCTTTTTGATAAATTTATAGTGCACGACGTTTATGAATCCGTTTGTTGAATTTAGCAGAAAATTACTCCAGGGCTATCTCTACTAGCCGTCCCTAATTTGAAGTCACTCCGAACAAAGGATGCTGCCTCATGCTGATTGGCTACCTCAGTGGAGAGGGTGAGGACGTGATATATCACCAAATATGACGAGATCATAGTTTCAATTTTTGTCTCCAGAAACACCACATGTACTTGTATGTTATTTATAATTTACCTTGCATATTTTACTCTATGAGTGCAGAGTAATTTTCATGATTACGAATGATTTTTCGTCTTAAAATGTACAAATATAATTTGCATAATCCCTAACTTAACATTATTATACTTTATATACTTCATATTTTATCAGTTATTTTACTTATCCTAACAGTATAGGGCCGGCATAGTCAGGTGGATAAGGCACTCGACTTGTAATTTACGGGTCGCGGGTTCGAATATCCGTAACACCAAACATGCTTGCCCCTTCAGCTGTGGGGGCCTTATAATATTACAGTCAATCCCACTATTCGTAAAAGACTAGCCCAAGAGTTCACGATGGCTATTGATGACTAAATTCCCTCCCACTGCTAAATTAAGGACGGCTAGCACACATAGCTCTTGAGTAGCTTTGGGCGAAATTAAAAAAAACAAACACGAGCTTAACAACGAAATAAAGAAAAGCACGTAACTTCATTGGTTTAAGGTGTATAGAACAACTTCAATTATATCACATTAGCTCAACTGTACGATGAATAAAATAAGAATGTGCAGATACCATTAAAAATGCATTCCAAAGAGTTTTAATTCTGAAGTTATTAAATTTCTTTCCGACTCCCTATAATGTTTGGTTGAGAAGAAATGTTGTAATTGCTTAAAACATTGCAATAAAAGTCCGCTAATGAGTACTTTCGGGGAATGTGTAATCGTCTTTGATCTTTACTTAGGTAGTTTCTGATTATAAGTAGTAATATTAGTGAGCACGCACAACCTAACCAATGACAATACATTAAAATATCCAGCTTGATCGATTCTGTCTGAAGTTAAAGTATTTTCCTCTCTTTAAATCTATCGCAGTAAGTTAAATTGAATTAAATAAATGAATAAAAATAAATTAAATATTAAGTAGGAGGTGGATAGCTCTCAAGTAGCTTTGTGTAAAATTTAATAAACAAGTCGTTTAGCCTTAAACAATGATAAATCTTGCTATTTTACAAACATATCGTTAATAGACTTGGATGTTATTACAAGGACCTCAGATCTAACATTTAAAGCAATTACCGATTACTTTAAGAAAGAAACTAACATATGCGCAAGAAAATAAAGAAGCGTTGACTCTGGAAAGTATGAAATGGTTAATTGCAAAATTTTTGGGGTGTTTTACAAACCTTTCACTTAATACATAAGTAATATAAGGTCTTAACAAAAGTTAACAACCACAGTGATTCTCCAATAAAAACTTATTTATTTGGCTGCTTCTAGAGTGAGATCATAACAATTTCAAAGACTGTACAGGTATATTAATGCGAGTTGGTAGTATATCTCTTTATGTATGAAATGAATTATCACTGATGCAGACTTAAGCACTTTTTCTGCCTTAAACTTTACGACCTGCTTTAGCACCTAGATAAGTAATAAAGAATCAATTCAGTAAAAACTCCAGAATTAATTTACTTGTGAATTAAGGTTATATTTATCCTTTCTAGTTTGCTATGTAGATCAATTTTATTCTCTAGTTAATATTTTCTAAACCTGCAGTTTATATAATGCAGGTAATAGAAGTTTATATTGGATATCAATATACCTAAATATCACATACTAGCCAGATATGGCTTGTTGGTTAAAGTATTTGACTGTGAATCAAAAGTCTATATGAGTATTATTGTTTAAAATGTCATCTAGACAATCTGTTTCAATCAAACAGGCGTCATGTGGTACTTGTCCTTGACAAGTACACTGCCACACTTCCTACTTGGTTACTACTTAATGACAATTCCCAGAAGCTAACATGATCATTACTTACATGCATCTGGCGTTTCCTCACTAATGAAGAAGGAATATAAATTATAAGTTTAATGCGGTGCCATTAACACGTAAATGAAATAAGACTAACATCTTCATTTCTGACCATTATTAAACTTTAAACTCCATACAGCTTAGCTCAGTTAAAAGCCCATATAAACATCAGAACTGTAATCTGTACAGAAAATAAATATTAAGATAATATTTGGCAAATAATCCAGTTTGAACAAATGAAATCTTATCAAAACCATTGTAAGCATCACGTATTCGGCAAATAATCCAGTTTGAACAAATGAAATCTTATCAAAACCATTGTAAGCATCATGTACCTCATCCTTTCCCTCGGTATGGTATAATATTATCAGTGCTTTAATTTTCTATTGATAATTTTACATATTTAAGCATATATTAATTTTGTAGCATGTACATATTATTCAGTAGGATTTTCCCCATATATTATATTTATATGGTACAAGACATGAATCGGTTCTTCGTTTTTTTACATCTTAGCACTCTGAACAAATTACCTAATTATTTGCTAACATTATGTTCTTCATATATTTTGTTTATGCACTGAATCTAACATACCTGAACAAGTTCAGATGATGCCATAATAGGTGTAGTATGATTATACTTGATGCACATATAACAGTATGTAATTTTGTTTAGTTCTGCTACTAGTCTTGTTTAGTTATGAATTGAATCTATTTAATAAGAAGCCACTTAACTATTTATCTCTAACTAAATCTTCTATAATTGGTAGTTCAGTTAACATTTCAAGGCTTGTTATTTTACGGCTATAAAGTAGTTAGATCAAAAATTTCACTTGGCTATATGCCATTTTTCATTCTATCTTAACTTTGAAAAAGCCTTAATCCAACTAGCTGCTTCCCTTAAATTTAATTTAATGACATGGCATACCCTTGTGTGGTATTTTCAGTTCATTTATTTCCACTCGATTATTTGGGTACGTGTGCTAAAATAACATTGATTATCACCAGATACCATGCTGCAAAGAAACATCTAACTTTGCTAACCTTGACTGAGTTTGAAGGAAAAAAAGATATTGAACACACGCCTAAGCAAAGTAAGACAACCTTTATTCAAGAACTATGTAAACAGAATCGACGCTTTTGAAGAGCAAGTGCACAATGGTTTATCAAAACTTAAATCATATCCTTTGTTGCTTAAGAATGCAAATTTTTCATTATACATCTTAAAGTTATATACAGATTCCTCATTCTTGAAGGTATGGTCTTGAGTATAAGTGCTATTTATACTCACACTTCCATACATAATTATGTCACGTACTTTTTCTCGTATAAATATTTACCAGCGTTAGTCATACACTTCCACCTTAATATTCAAAAAGAAACGTTTGCAAGCTATTCATCTTAAAGATAGATGCATTATTTCCTAGTAATTATTTTCAGTATTACCAACATTACATGTAATCACATGAGCCATTATATCATGTGAAGTCAATAGAGCCTTCCTTCCATGACACACCCCTCTAATTTGGAAGTAAGGGTTACGGTTTCCTTTTAGACATAATTCTTTCAGTCAAATGTTTATTCTAACTGTTGGTCAGACAGCTAATCACATTAAGTGAGCATCGGTGCAGTAAAGCTGTTCATCCACTTTCATTTCCTCGTCTTGCTTCCTTGAGCAAACATATACTAACTATTAACACCTTCCTCCTTACTGGCTCAGTTACATTCATGCAATACTATGTTTCCACTGTTCTCTAACCTATAAATATTCCCAATATCTGATTCCTGCTTTAACGAAAGCATAAAAGGTTCCTTATTTGTATTTGACTTTTTTTCAACGTGACTTCATGCACCACATGTATAGCACAACTCATCGTTTAACTGAGTTATATGAAAATAAGATAAAGGCCGGTTATGCTACATTCGGTTTGCTTCAATATGAAATATACATAACCAATCCATGACAACCCTTCATTCTCAAACTTTAATTCATTCACTGTGCTTGTTGCAACATCTCTTCTTCCTTATAACAACCTTGCCAAACTACTGTGCAAATTCATTCAATTCAACTAATGCATAGCTCAAACACTTCAACTTAAAGATGAGCCTGAAGCTTGCTGTTGCTATTCCCAGGCCTACCGAAGTATCATATGTGGAGTCTATTCACTTATATAATCAGCACATAGTGTATTGTAAGCTGTTGTTGTTTTGAATTAAGCACAAAGCTACACAATGGGCTACCTGTGCTCTGCCCACCACGGGTATCGAAACCCGGATTTTAGCGTGTAAGTCCGCAGACATATCGCTGAGCCACTGGGGGGCTGTCAGCTGTCAATGTTCCTTCAATAATTTTCATACTTGTATGGTGTCCAGGATATGAATCGTTCAGAAAATTAATTAGGGACGGCTAACACAGACAGCTTTTGAATAGCTTTGTGCGAAATTCCAAAAAACAAACGAATTTCGCGCAAAACTACACGAGAGCTATCTGTGCTAGCCGTCTTTAATTTATCAGTGTAAGACTAGAGGAAAAGGCAGCTAGTCATCACCACCTACCGCCAACTCTTTGGATACTTTTGTACTGACTAATAGTGAGATTGATCATTTTATTATAACGCCCCATTACTGAAAGGACGAGCATGTTTGGTGCGACGGAGATTCGAAACTGCGACCCTCTGATAACGAGTTAAGCGATCTAACCACCTGGGTATGCTAGACCAATTATATAGATGTAGGCATTAATTTAAGAGAAGACAGTATACAGTTCATTGTATTATTTTTGATAAGAGAAGGGAATTTTTTCCCATACTTGGCTTATCCAATTTTAACAGCACTGTTTTGTTGGTATTTTGAAAAAGAGCTATATCCCACGACCCCGCTAGTACAGCGGTATGTCTACGGATTTACAACGCTAAAATCAGGGGTTCGATTTCCCTCGGTGGGCTCAGCAGATAGCTCAATGTGGTTTTGCTATAAGAAAATACAAACACAGTTATATCCCAGTTACATTTTTTGTAATAACATGAATTCGTTTGTGCATAATGTTAATTTATTCAAAAATAATTAGAAAAAAATGGTTATCAAAACTGGTTTCAAATTATTTTTACTTTTTATAATAAATATAAAACTATTAATAGTTAAACTCTTATTTATGTAGAATATATTATGGAAAATGTAAAATTCGTTAGTTGCTTACTCTAAGTGGCTAATTATTATTTTTAGAATAACTCGGTATACTGGGTTGGAAAGACCAACTTCAGGGAGCTAGCTGGGCTTATCTCAACTCATTCAACGTATGGTTGAACGGTAATGGTCTTTATTTCGGTTAATTAAGGTGATTTAGCTCTGCTATAACAATATTGTACCACTTTCAATAAACATTGAAAGGGTGGGAGTTGTGTTTTTTTCTTGGTAAATTTTTATCAGGTTAGTGTAGCACTATATTAATTTTATGAGCATTAATTTGTTTTGTTTGTTTTTAAATTTTGCACAAAGCTATTGTCAAAAACATCCGCCAACTATAAAACTACTGTACACGAAGACCAATTACGTGCCCTCTTTGTACTCGTTTGATATATGTTTGTTTTTGGAATTTCGCACAAAGCTACTCGAGGGCTATCTGTACTAGCCGACCCAAATTTAGCAGTGTAAGACTAGAGGGAAGGTAACTAGTCATCACCACCCACCGCCAATTCTTTGGCTACTCTTTTACCAACGAATAGTGGGATTGACCGTCACATTATAACGCCTCCACGGCTGAAAGGGCGAGCATGTTTGGCGCGATGCAAACCCACCACCCTCAGATTACGAGTCGCACGCCTTAACACGCTTGACCATGACGGGCCTTCTTAGTATTAAGGGTTAGTATCTTCCCACAACTATATGCTGACAGCGAAAGGCAGTTGTTGTTGAGACGTTCAACTTCAAACAGTTAATTTATAACGTGATGTTCTGTACTTGTTGGCAAGCTTTTCATCGGAGTTTGTATTTTGCCTGGTAGATGGAATATACCCAACGAATTTGGGAACTGTGGACTCGGGGATTATCTTCTACGACTTAATGGCGATAGTAAGAAACTGTAGCAAAGCATGTTTTTGACTTGTGTGTGTGTGTTTGTATATATATATTGTGTGTAGTAGTAATATAGTTTTCGTTTCTGAGTAGGGATTTCTTTAGGTTAAATAGTAATCTTGCATGAAGTTTTGAATACAGATTTTAACTGTATTAATAGTTCTACAAGCATAAATTTACTTAGCGATCCCTATTCTACGCTAATACGTGGTCATTTTACCTGTATCCTGTCACTTGCTGACATCATTTCCTCACATTTAAGTAACGTCATTTGTCTTTGTAACTACTTATAAATTCTGTATTACTTGGTGTAGGTCATACCTGAAGGTTGTGTTTTGTCAAAACATGTATATTCACTTGCTAATAAAATTCCTTTTGTGCTTATAAATCTTTGGTGGCCTACGTGTTTATTATTATTAAAACACTTCCTTACTCACCTAATTAATGCCTGTTGCAATCTTCATGTGATCTGTAACTCCCTACCTAGAAACTGTGTTCAAGTACTTCACCTGGGTTCTCGCAAGTGCGTAAGTCTATCGGTTTAAATTCAAAGGCTTTTTTCCTTATCTGTCCAAGAATGATGCGTAAGTATCCAACAGCAGACTAAAATAGGTTTGAGAATTTTATACACAACTACTTAAAGGCTATCAAGACTAGTTATTTCAAAGTATTAACAGTTCTCAAAAATAGCCGATGCATTACACACATACACGGTATACCATAAAATGCATACAAATCATCTCAAACGCTGAAATCAGTCTTCCCTAATCTTAAAACTTCCAAGAAATTGAAAACTGAGTAATGTGATAAACTAATGGTTACTTTCTAGGGCATTTAGACGTTCCTTTTACTGTAGCAGTAAAAAAGGAATATATTCAGGTCACTGCATTCACAAACCTAAGTCTGCATATATTTTTATCTACATCGTTTCTAATGACAACCCGACCAATCAACAGAGGTTGTACTATACCGTACTTTCATTTATGGTTTATCTCAACACTGAATATTTCCATCTGTATGAGCTTTGTGGTGCTCAAGTGACAATATCCCATATTTTACTATCAAGCTATCATGCAATTCATCATATGAATGGTGGAACAATGTTAGACATGTCATTTCTATGGGTTTACTCTTGCTATTGCATAGTATATTCGATATTTCTAATTCTGATTGATTCTTTTATCGGATTTTTGCCTATTTACTTTTTAAGTGAGTTTTACATTTTTAAAGAATTTTCCTTTTACACATTTACTGGTTGTTTGGTGCAAATATCCAATTAAGAAATAATACCCGTATTCAACCAGCATCTAACTCTCTTTGAGTCCCAATTTTTCTGCACAATCCCCATCCAGCAAATTTTGTTGTTCTTTTTTGTCTGCAATATGTTTAGGATATGGTGACTAAGGCAACCTCAATTATGCAGCAATTTCCAGTAAGTTCTACTTTTTTCTGTTTTTTTATTATCATTTCAGCAGGAAACTGAACAACTAAACATCGTTAATTATAAATCATTGCTGAAACTATAAAGCACGCACTTTTGTAGTTTCAGCACTTTGGTTTCTGGTGAAAGAAAACGATGTTTTATGCTGTGGTTTTATCTTCGTTACAGATTAGTGGCTCGATAAACCAATTTTATTACTCAAGATGTATTCAAAATCGTTAACTGTCACGATAGATTTATGTTTTTAACAGCTAGGTGGCACAGATCATATGCTAAGGTGGAACTTTTCTCGAGGTTTACTCTATTTTGATCTTCAAATGGGATCAATTTGATAACTTGTTTCTCTACTGAGTAAACGTTGTAAATATGCTACAAATATTGCTTCAATCTAGCCATTCAGCCTCAACAACAATCATTGAGTCTCCTATCCTCTAATTAATGTCCGATAATTCTTAGGTATTATTTGATAGATTGTTTAAGCAGAGTATTCATGATGAAACTTTAGAATAGATGGTAACTGCTTGTTGTGGAGACACAAGTGTAGAGAACGACGTTTCGAAGTCTTCCTCAAAACTTGTGTCTCCACAACAGGCAGTTGCCGTCCATTCTACAAAGTTTCATCATCTCTTAGGAAGTTGAGGTCAGGTCTATTGCATCCTTAAACTTTGGAGGAGTTGTTTTAATTCAGCATTGAGGTTTTGTATTATTTATTCAAGCAGGTAAGTGAAGACATTTGTGACTAAAAGCCTATAGAAACTTTACAAAAATAACTATTAAACATCGTACTCTTCAAGGAAGAAATTTGCGAAACAGTTAAAAACAGGAGTATAGCTTATAAAGATACTTCATTGTTTGATGCTATATCTTTTAGATTTGTATAATTTTACTTTGCTTTCCTTAATTTTTAGCTGATCAGCTGCAAGTTGGTTCATTGTAGTTTTATCATTTTAAATGTCTAATTAATAATTCCATTGAATTTATAATAGTTATGCTAACATCCTTCTAACTTGCTAGGTATCCATTGTTATTTTACATGCAAACACATATGCCTCCCAGTGGCTCAGCGGTATGTCTGCGGACTTACACGCTAAAATCCGGGTTTCGATACCCGTGGTGGGCAAAGCACAGATAGCCCATTGTGTTGCTTTGTGCTTAATTCAAAACAACAACAACAGCAAACACATATAGGTTGATGTTTAATAAAATAAAACATGAAGGTGATTGGCATTATTTCTGTTAACTACAAAGAGGCTGGTACTTTACATTTAAACAATTTTAAATATGGTTGTCAGTCGCATGACAACCATAGCTAATGTAGTTCGGATGCAGTGGCACGTATCAGAATCACATTTTAACATTTTTTGACATTCTGTAGGCAGTATGATATAAAAAATGCATCTCTTTTGGGAAATTTAAATAAAGTCCTTCTGTAAAATACACTCTGATAATAAATGTGTTTTTGTACTGGGGACTTAACTTCTGAAATGAGAATACCCCATGCATTTAATGGCATTGAAAAACAAATCCATCTAGAGACCTATTAGTTGTGTGTCGACTATGGTAAGCAATATATAACATTTTGAAACAGTCAAGAATTCAATTACAAGACATTCACATGCCCCAGGCAACAGTATGCAAAATACCTAGAAATTATCTCCATCTGGAAATACAAGTCTCGGGCACATGCACACAACCTTCTCAACTGTTGCATATTCCAAGTAGCTGAAAAAATAAAATGAGTTTCATGTTAATAAGTATAAAGACACCATTCGTACTGAACAATGCAGCATTTGTAGATTTTTTGTACGATTTGTTTTCTGAAGTGGGCCCTGGGAAATAGTCGTCTTCCTACATTCGATGGATTTTGGAAAACCGGTAGAGGTAAACTCTAAATATGATTGCTTCCCGACAGTCTTTTTTCGATGGAAACTACGTTGCTGGGCTATTGTCAAAAACATCCGCCAACTATAAAACTACTGTACACGAAGACCAATTACGTGCCTTCTTTGTACTCGTTTGATATTTGTTTGTTTTTGGAATTTCGCACAAAGCTACTCGAGGGCTATCTGTACGAGCCGACCCAAATTTAACAGTGTAAGACTATAGGGAAGGCAGCTAGTCATCACCACCCACCGCCAACTCTTGGGCTACTCTTTTACCAACGAAAAGTGGGATTGACCGTCACATTATAACGCCCCCACGGCTGGGAGGGGGAGCATGTTTGGCGCGACGCGGGCGCGAACCCACGACCTTCGGATTACGAGTCGCGCGCCTTACGCGCTTGGCCATGCCGGGCCCATACTCGTTTGAGTATTTTTATTTAAATTTGATACTTCTAACTTTCAACATAGCATGCATATCTTCACGAAATTTGTAGTCGTTCACATACAAAAAGTCGCTTTTTAATGAAGATCTTTGATACAATAAACATGTGTAAACTTATTTTTCATATTAAAATTAAAGTGCATTCTTGTATCTCAAATTTGACTTTTTTTGCTAAAATGACATAGATTCGTAATACAAAACTATTCGTTTATCCAAAGTAGCTTTAACTGTGTAACAGTATACATTTATGTAATTAAATTTTATGACTTTATTGCCTTTAAATCTTTTCTACTTGCTTCTTGCTGCATTATAAGCTAATTTCATGGAGAACGTAGAGGTCACGTTACACTATCAAATTACATAACCTACAAGCTCCTCACCTGCGTGTCTCGTGAAACGTTTATTGAGTTGTTGTTACCATTGATTTTATTTTTGGTGTTCTAACTAAAGGACAAGAGCAGTTACAGATTTATCCAAATTAGTGTTCTATTTCCCGCGGGGACAAACTTGCACTGACAGTAAAATTAACTATCTGTTCAGAACAATATTATGCATTACTTCATTTGACTTTCTATCAGTTGTGTGCAACATAACACACTATGTTACAAATTTTTGTTCCTGAATGGTATGTTATTTTTTAATTGCTTACGTTGTAAAAGTACAGAAAATGGTTATTATTCTCTTCAAACTTTGCTTTTGTGACCTGGATAATGAAATTTAGAAATTAACCTATTTTTACGTAAAAACGGGCAAATTTGCACATCTTCATTTATATGAGATCTGAATAAAACACCATATGAATCAAGACTTACATGTATTTATACTAAAGTTACAAAAATTAACAAAAATGTTTAGAAGTGATTAGTTTTACGAGATTTACTATTGTAATGTAAATCATTTTAACGTCGGCCACCAAATATAGTCTCCCATCATGTTTTTGTTACGTGCTCCTTGGTAGCGGCGCTCAAAATCCAGTATATTTTGGTGGAAGCGTTCGCATTGCTCCTCTGAGTATGTTCTCCTTCAGTTAACAAGAATATCCTGCAGCCTATTTTTCCGTAGTTCTTCACCATAGCCTCCACCAATTCCACATAATATTCGGCCTCGTGACTGCCCATGAAGCCCCGAACCATTGCGACAAAGCTGCTCCAAACTTTTTTTCCTTCCTACTGAGCTTCTTTGAATTCTGTACACTTCAGGATCTTTATTTGTGGTATAACGAAGATACCAGCTTTCACCTCTGCCTCAGACAGCTTAGAAAGAAATCTCGAAGATACTTGAAAGCTGTAGACTCCTTACCTGATCCTAGCTGTGACAAATTTTCATAAGTCCCAATTTTATGTGCAGTGGTGTGAACAACACCTTCTGGAAATCCGCTAGTGGCTACACTTGACATTGTATCACCCCACAAAGAACTCGGTCCACTGTGGCCAGTGCTTACTGTTGTAATGCGCTAATGTGTTCCTGCTGTCCCAAAGACAAAGATAACAGGGAAACTTGGTGAAGCTTAATGTGTAAGAGATTCAGACAAAATATTTTATGATATTTTTTATTACCAATAGTATAAAATTTTAGACCTTTTTTTAAAATTTAAGTATAAAATCTTCAAACAAGTAAATATTGTCTGTCTTACCTTCTGGAGTTTTTTGCAGTGCTCGCAGGTAAAATAAGGTGCACAAGGTTTGTCTTGATCCCCGACAGGCATGCCGAAATATGTCTCGTATGCTTCACACATTTTTGTAGATGTTGTCACAGAGTACTTTTACGCTCTTGTCTTGATAATTAGCCACACAGCAGAATGCGCCTGGAGAATGCTTGCAGCTTCTTGACTTCTTGATGCCATTTCTGATAAAATTGGATAGATCTATGTGTTCACTCAGGCAGCTAAAACTAAACTAAAGTACTAAAGTGGTAAGCCCCTGTGTATGTGTGTGTGTGTGTGTAACATTACTATAGAAAATTCTAAAAGGTTCTTATATTCTCATAAGTTCTACAAGATTCTAGAAGGTTCTTGCAAATTCTTGTAAGTTCGAGAACATTCTCTATCAGCTATTCAGTACTGAATCTACCTAGAATGTTCTGGAAAATGTGTAAATTTGAAAATTTCATTACCCAGATCACAAAAGCAAAGTTTGAAAAGAGAAATAGGTCTTTTCCACTTACTCTTGACATAAGCAATTGGAAAATAACACTTTCTGCCCAGGAACAAGAAAAAGTAAAAATATTGTTTTATAGTGTAATTAAACGTAAGAAAACTATTAATAAATCTTGAAAGATAGGATGTGACGGGTAGATGTAAACAAGAGGTCTGATCATTGTCTTTGATAGCTCTGTAACCAAACAAAACTAAAAGCTATAAAAAATAAATGTCGTTTTTCTAAGTAAAATCTGTTTTTAAAGCAACTTATGTTTAGTCTCTTACTTATTAGAGAGGACATGGATAAAATAGAAAAGATGCCTGAAGAAAATATCACAGTAAGAGAAGTTTAAGATTCTTATTTTTAATATTGCTTTATGAAATTAAGAACGTAATTTACATTTTATTGTACACATTAGCTAATTGTGTTATACTAATTGATATGACATAAAGTAGATTAGTATCATTTTGAATATAAATGACAAACTTTGTCATTGCAGCAAAATATGCTCGTGAGTATAATATAGATAACAAGGTGATCAGGCTCTAAACTCATTTTAAAATAACTTGCGCAACTTTTATATGAGAAATTCAAAGAATTTTCTATAGTTCTGAGTTATGTAAGCAGTATTTTTAAGAAAATCGTTTGCGACAAAATTAATACATATTTAATTATACATAAATCATTTTGTAAAAAATTCAACACTTACTGGAATGTACGTTGCCATTCGTCTTTAAAAGAATAACATAACAGAGCTTCATTCCTTTTTAAAGCAATTTCCATAATATTAATCGTACTTGTTGATTCTAAGAAAGAAATGTAGATAAATTATTCAAATGTTTCTCATTAATTAAACATCTTGTATTCTTCGCCTTAAATAATTAATAGCATTTCAGAAAATCGTATTCAGCTTTTTTGTCAGTTTTGAATTGGCAACGAACAAATTAATAAGAATGTGAGACGAAAATTCAAATATTTACCATTAACTAAATTTCAGTTCTAATATTTTGTTTTGAGCTAACTGTGTAATATTAACCTAGACGTTGCATGGCCAAGGTTCAAATCCCTGTTGCACCAAACGCTGTCGTCCTTTAGTCCATTGTGGCGTTATGTACGATCAATCTCATTAGTCGATGTTAAAAGAGCAGCCCAATAATAGGCGGTGGATGGTAATGACTAGTTGTCTTCCTTTTAATTTTACACTACTAAAGTAGGGACAGCTAGCGCAGATAGCTCTCGTGCAGCTTTGTGCAGAAATCAAAAAATAAAAAATGGTATCCTAACCAATGCTATTCTTATGTACGCTATAATAATTATAATACAGGTGGTATTATTCGCAGATTAAACACTTGACAACTCCTTGTAAGAAGCTTATTCCCAGCAGAAGCTTAATTTAATTGTATAACATTTTAACAAAGCGACTTTGTCAACAAACACTCTTAGACACTTTCAGGAACTGTTTACAGATGTCTGACGAATGTTTTATCGAAAGAATGTTTTTTATTCTTGTAAATTGTGATAAATTTGTTAACCTAAATTTATCACTTCATAAGCAAATCTTTTAGCTTCTAATCCCTTTACAAGGAATGATTAATTAATTTTAAGGGCCTCCTCATGTTCAACGTGGTATATATGTAAACAAAAAAAAACGGCTGGTATATAGAGAATCGACCTCCTTCGGTCATCGTCAGGTTCAGAAAGAAAGAGGTAACTGATGGATAGCTGACTACATATTTGAAGGCAATTGTGTAATTGAGTGTAGGAATGTAGAGGGTGTGCTTAGATGTTGGATTATATTTATTAATATAGGTATAGAGGCGTTCCTTTGTATTGGTTTATTTTGGACTGGAGTTGTATAAATAAGGCTTCTTTAATTTTGCATAGTGCCTTCTCTACCCATACCAGCTGTTTTTTTTAACATATATAATTCGCTACACAAGTGGGTTTTCTTTTCATCATGGATATTAAATCGTGGTGTAATAATATATGACGTATTTACTTTATAAGAGTACGTCACAGGTAAATTCATTTTGCAATTCCTTAAATTCCATATCGATATCAATGAGGGTAGGGGTGCGTAAAGTAGGAAAGTGTTTTGAGTTTATCTTTGTTCGGTTTATATTTTTATTGTAAGTTTTACAGATAAGCATGATTTTATTGCGCTATGTCAAATAAATTAAATTCTTTTCGACACTTATAGAAATGACAACTATTGAAGTGTTCATTTCAGTGTTGGGTTTTTCTTGTGTTCAATGAAATAGCGAACGGTGGCATTTAGTAGAGAAAAATAACTACATGGCCCTTTTTTGTTGGATGCACCAATTACAACACAAACATTTCTGACAGTAGTGCATTGAGTAAAACTCTTTTGGTTTAAAACAATCTCAATATTTGTTATTGAAATGACAAAAGTTGTAGGTAAACAGACTTGTTGCCTGTACGCTATGATCCAAGCAATTGGGCTTACTGCACATTTTAAATTTTTTTATAGAAAAAATTACCATTGATCTGTTTAAATGGGTAACTGCTAGTTTCTTCATACGTTTTGGTAGTGGTACAACTTAAACATTCGTGTCTCACCTATGAAAAGTGCGTAAACAATGAAATTAATACTAATTATAATATAGCACACTTGTATCTAACGTATGAGCAACAAACCCATAAAAAATAGAGTTAATGCTATTCATACCACAGTGTCGCCCACTAGACGGGGACACTAAAATATTTCAAAGTAGGGAAAAACTATACGGGGAAAAAAGCACAATTTATAACTTTATTATATGTCCAAAGACTTGTCTCAAAGTTGCAAAGCAACAATAAAACTTAACACAATAGATGCAATTAAACCCTCGGTGCCATATATTTACGCATGTATCAGCGAGACCCAATTTTTTAAAGTGGTACAACGGTATGTCTGCAGACTCACACAGCTAAAAACCGTGTTTCAATACCCATTATGGGCAAAGCACAGATAGCCCATTGTGTAGCTTTGTGCTTAATTCTAATAAATCAGTTAAATCTATGTTACTGTTTGCAACAGACAAAAACATAATTACTTAACATGATGCAACATGTCGATCTCTCGGAAGTGAGAGATGTAGAATCAAGTCAGTGACTTGAGCAATATCACGATCAGTTGGTCAGAACACCATGAAATGCATAAATAAGTTCCTTTAAAGTTGTTTTTGTGGCTAGGTGTAAATTAACGTTAAACTTTCTAAGTATATCCATTTTTAAATTTGCAGTGAATAAATTAAGGGAAAACGGCTATTTAATACTTCCCACCCCAGCTCTGGACTACTGTTTTCCCAACAAACAATGGGATTGACCACTATTATAATGCCGCAAAGGCTAAAAAAACGAGCGTATAATGTGACAGAAATTCAAACCCATGACCCTAAGATCATATTTTTTGAGATAAAACATGATTAAATTTTGGACACTAAAGATATTACCTTAGAATGCTAATCATAATTATAAAATTAGAATCAATTATTACCTGTTCATAAAATGTTAAAAATGCATGGTTACCAGAAGATGTAATATATCAGTGTAAAGAAGATGTAAATATTAATACTTTGTACTACAATTGTAGATAGTAAGCTATTCTGTGACACATGAATTTTTTTGTCTAAGCTGATGAATTATTTCTTCATGTCAGTACTATACTTGCATGGTTTTATTGTACCATCTCAAACAGACTGAATATATCTCCTTCGACACTTCTTACGGAAAAAAAATCGTCAGTGTTCACTTCACTGCTGGTCTATTCTTGCGCTCTGTAAAATAACCTACAATCGCAACACTAACACCTTTAACTCCCCACTCTTTTTAAAGCTTCAGTTTCTGTTGCTACGGTCGGTCAATGTTACGTTTTTTTATGCGTGTAGATTGAACGCAACAGAAAGACACAGATAACAGCTTGTATAATTTATTACAATAAACTATTATATATGTAACAGATATAACATAAATTATATAATAACAATGATAGATATTCAGTTTCAACCTTCAAAGTTAATTACAATACAAAATGGTACTGGCCTGTGTCTAATAATATGATCTAGAATGAAAGTCCAAAAGTCTAGATCAGAAATCGAAAATTCCAGTCTAGGGTGTAAATTTGGTCCCACGAAGAAATTCCGAAGCTTGAATGGAGAAATCCAGAAACAATTTACAGTTCAATAAATTTGACGAAGTTCTTTTTACGATGTTTTCGATGAATGTCTCAAATTTGTCGTTCTCCAAATGTTCCCGTTCTCCCTTAAACAGTCCTATACGTGTTGACCTTCAGTATAACTAGTAATTCGAATGAATCGTAAAGATTGACGAAATAAAATCACAGCTTTTGTAGATCTAACTCCAGTCACAAATCCAAGTTGAATAAACACACAGCAAACGTTGAAAATTTCTCAAACGAAAAACAACATCTCTTGAATCGAATGAATACAAATGACTGACTTCCCTCGCATCGCCGTCTGTTTATATATTAGTAGGCTTACTGTGTTCTCCAACAATCGCATAACTTCCACAGAGTTCCAGAGTAATCTGCGCATGTCTGTTTTTGCACGAGATTCGTCGTCTAGACACCAGACCAATACAAATGATCGATCTATCTAATTCTAGAAATTTCTAAATGTTATTTTAAATGAATAACAACATATTTTATTGGTTTGAACTTCGAAACAATAATATAAATATGGAAATATAAATAATAGATAAGGAAATCCAAACACAACACGACATGGTTGTCGTTCACACAACACCCACATGACATTTACATAACAGTCAAGTTACCGATTAAAAAAAACAACCGAAACAAGTTCAGGTGCCTTCATTTCCGAATTAAACCAATGTTTTAGTCTAGTTTTTGAAAAATAACATTCATGCTGTAAGCGACAAAGTTTGGATTAAACTTATTGTCATCTTTTTATCACTACAACAGTCATTTAAGAAGTGATAACTAGTTTCAATGAATTTGTTTAAGATACAGATCGTTACTTCATTTTGGATAACACTGTTTATATATCAAACTGTATTTTAATAATTGAGTAATCCTTTAAATCATCATGAATAAATAAAATATCAACTAAATGAATTAATCTGCGTTATCAGGTTATTGTATCCTAGAAATAATTTAACAACATATAATGTATTTCTTTCAAACATTCAAATAATTCTTAAGAATATAATAAAATTAATTTTTTATTTGAAGATTGTTTATTCTTTTCGGTTTTTGGAATAGTTGAACAGTTCTGCCACAAAATTCAAAATATTTCTAATTTCGAGTGGAAGGCTTGATAGATACTACGAACTAATAAAATTGACATGCAAAATGGAGAAGGAAGGTCTTTTGACAATAACAGTTAAATGTTCGCCTCAGTTAATATTATTTAAATCAAGAAACAGTAACATAGGCTTCTATTCTTTTTAATAATTAAAATGCATAAGATTTGTGCTTTAAACAAAATATGCATATTATTAATATGCCTTTAAACCACTGGCTTAAAATTACCGTGTATATATTTAAATCAAATTCTCATATGAAAACAATGATGAACAATGTACTAATTTCGAACCATAACCTTTGACTATTGGTTACATGTACTTCCGTTAAATAAGAAATGATTGTTTGTGTTGGAATTTCGCACAAAGCTACTCGAGGGCTATCTGTGCTAGCCGTCCCTCATTTAGCAGGGGCGTTATAATGTGACGGTCAATCGCACTATTCGTTGGTAAAATATTAGCCCAAAAGTTTGCGGTAGATGATGATGATTAGCTGCCTTCCCTCTAGTCTTACACTGCTAAATTAGGGACAGCTAGCGCAGATAGCTCTCGTGTAGTTTTGCGCGAAATTTAAAAACAAACCGTTAAGTAAATTATTAATTTCAAATCAGTATTTGTGTTAAGTGTTGTCAACGATGATACACGCGTTTACATGCATGAAAGAATGTACTTCTCGTCTTTGTCACCAGAGTAAAGTGAATTGGTTTTAAAGCTAAATTTATTTGTTGACCTGTAGCAATGGAAAAAAGTGCAGCCATATGATATTTTCTCCTCTAACGTGTGCTATTAGTCATCGTTAACTTATTTTATATCAATCTTTTTTGTGCAGTCGTGGATAAGACTCTCAGGCCACTAACCCGGAATTTGACAGAATGTATGTGTATGTGTGTGTGTGTTAATATTGTATTGTTATGTAAATGTCGTGTAAATGTTTTGTAAACGACAACATGTCATGTTGTGTTTATATTTTCATTTCTATTATTTATATTTCCATATTTATATTATTGTTTCGAAGTTTAAACTAATAAAATATGTTGTTTTTCATTTAAAATAACATTTAGAATTTTCTAGAATTAGGTAGACCAATCATATGTATTTAAATGAAATGCTGGCGACCTCGTGTCTAGACGAGAAGTCTCGTGCAAGAACGGACATGCGCGGATTGCTCTGGAGATCTGTAGAAGTTTCGCGGTTTTTCGAGGAGTCTAGGCCTACAATATATAAACAGACGAAGATGCGAGTTAGAAAGGAGAGTCAGACATTAGTTTTATTCAAAAGAAGAGTCATTAGAAAAGAAGAGTCAGTCATTCGTTTGAGAAAGATTAAGTGTTTGGTGTGATTATTCAACTTGGATTTGTGACTGAAGTTAGATCTACGGAAGCTGTGATTTTACTTCGTCAATCTCTATGATTCATCCGAATTAGTGGTTATACTGAAAGTCAACACGTGTGGAACTATTTACGGGAAATCAGAAAAATTAAAGGCGACAATTTTGTGACGTTCATCAAAGGCATCGTGAAAAGAACTTCGTCGAATTTATTGAACTGTGAACTGTTTCTGAACTTCTTCATTTAAACTTCGGAATTTCTTCGTGGGACCAAATTCACATCCTAGACTGGAATTTGAGACTTTCATTTTAGATCATTATATTAGATACAGGCCAGTACCATTTTGTATTGTGATTAATTTTGAACGTTGAAACTAATACCATTTTGTGTTGTAATTAATTTTGAAGGTTTAAACTTAATATCTGTCATTGTTATTATATAATTTATGTTATATCTGTTAATAGTTTAGTGTAATAAATTATACAAGCTGTTATCTGTGTTTTTCTGTTGCGTTTAGTCTACGAAAAACATAATAAAACATAAAAAATACGTAACAGTATATACATTTTTCCTTCAGTAACTGGATATGTATTTTATAATACTTTACATTAACTAGCATTACAAACGCACGCAAATCATCTATTATATCCAAATAGCTAAAAGTTGAGGTAATAGATGATTATCTTCAGTCGAATTTAAGTTACATTGAAGATTTCCAATCTTGGCAACCCAAGACACGTTGACTGATTTTCTTATGCTTGTAAAGAATTACCGAGACTTTAAAAACTAATGCCATTTCTCTTTATGATGGCTTTTGTATTTACCATAAGGGTGTACCAAGAAGAACGAAAATCACAACACGTGATTCTAACTTTGACTTAACTATTATGCAAATTACATTAAATACCTTGTTAGTTTTGTATACATTCTGCTCTCGTTCTTCATTTATTTTTCTTGGAATTTAGTAGATGTTATTCTAATCTCTTAGGACACCTACAAATCCAGACCACAAGACTTCTAACCTACATGTGTTTTAGCACAAACATTTCTGTAGGGCTCAAATTAACCCTGTTACGATTTTGTTAGGAACTCTCTGCCAGATGCAACATGTGATATCCACACTGACAGTTGTCTTACACTTTATAAACATTCTGACTACTACAAATAAAATGAGCCACTCTTTTTTCTTATCATACATTACAGGCTTAAAATATTACTTCTAATTAAATATGTGCTCTTCTTAATTTTAATCTCGTAGCATCAGTTTTTTTCGAGGGATCATGTCCTCAGACTTCCTTAGCATTCACAAGCTCTGTTGACGTTTGATCTCTCAAATTAGATTCCCCCTCTCTCAAACATTCTGTTTACGGACCTAATACTATTGATATACAAATATTTTCTCTTTTACTGGGGGTTCTTACCTTGCCAAAACCTTTCATGAATCATAAAATAATAAACGACAGAAATGCTGTCTCGTGTGAGAAAAATCACTCAACGTGTTGTAAATCATAATATTATATTATTCAACTCTATTTTTTCAAATGGTATAATTTTGAATAACTTTACATATCACATGCTTTATTTCAGATTTTTAAGCATTTGTCCAAAGCTACTTGAAATCTACCTTCGATAGCCATCTTTAATTTTGAGGTGATAAATTAAAGGGAATGCAGCGAATATGATTTGACCGTCGTAATAATAGGATGAACACTTGTCCAGAATGATGGATGTGATATATTTTCTGCAATAACCGGACGTGTTGGATACAAAAAACTACTTTCCATCACGGTAATCACGGAGCTGCATGTGGTCTCTCAATTACGGCTACGTATCAATTGTTCCATATTTTAGTTTTAACAGTTACAGGTAAGCATTACTCAATATCAACTAAACATGTTTTTATTCTTACTATAATATTTGTACTTGATCCAGATCGAGACAACCCCAATTTAAGTTATTTTAATTGATACTATAAAGAAAATCGTAACAATCGTTACGTTCGAGTATTGTCACTCATTTAACGAAATAAAGTGTCAAACCAATAAGAACGGAAACCTATTTATTCAGTTACTCGACACTTTTTATTGTTTAATTATGGTTTTTACAATGTTTTTAATTAGTTAAATCAATAATTTTGAAAGAAAATTCAGGAAAAACTTTTAGTTCGCAGAATAAATGAGCAAGGTATTAAATAAAGAAAATAAATAAAATAGAAAAATTAAAAACTTTTAAAACCAGTAGGGAAGTTGAGATATATTTTTGAAAGTTATTAGCGCACTTTAGACTAAACATTTAGCGAAGACCGTTGAAACTAGATATTTTGTTTCGTGCTGGAAGTTTCTCTTGATGACGAGAAACCTACTTGAAATAAAAATGCATCTCGGAACGGCTGATATGGGTATTAACACTTACTGATAAGGAGAGAACAACGTTTCGATTTTTCTTGGTTGTCTTCATGCTAAAAAAGAGTTTTGAAAGTGACCGTCGCCGGACACGTCTTAGGAACGAGAGTATAAATGGGTACTGTATTGTAGGGGACGTTACAAGTAGATGTCAGATCATTAATTAGTATAGGTATAAAGGTGTTCCCCTATATTTATTTTATTTTGGTTTTAGTTGGTCAATGAATAGAGCTTCTTTAATTTTGCGTTTATTTATATTTGTTTCCCTGCTTAATATTTGGGTGTTTTCTATGGCTGTGTTGTGTTTATTTCATTTGCAGTGCTCAAAAATATGTGAAGGTGTTTTTTAGTTCTTTAAATCTAGTTCCTATTTTTCTGCTTGTTTCTCCAAGCCCCCCAGTGGCTCAGCGGTATGTCTGCGGACTTACACGCTAAAATCCGGGTTTCGATACCCGTGGTGGGCAGAGCATAGATAGCCCATTGTGTAGCTTTGTGCTTAATTCAAAACAACAACAACTGTTTCTCCAATATATAGGCCATGGTAATTGTTGCATTGTATTACAAATTGTTGGTGTTTGTCAGTGTAGTTTTTACATAGTATGAACTTTTGTTTTTACCTGGTTTTTGAATAAATTTGGTGTTTACTGGGATGTTGTGTTTTAAGTTTTTTTTTTCAAATGTTGGTTATTTTTTGCTGATGTCGGGAACATATGGTATGCAGCAGTATAAAGTTTTCTAGTTTGACGTATCTTGCAATTTATTGTTTTTTGTTTGTCGTTGGTCTAGATGTGTGCGTACAATTTTTCCACGGTTTTTTGAAGAAAATTTTTAATGTTAATGAAGTGTTGTTTTATTTTGTTGATTTCATCGTTAATTTTATCGGGTGAGCATAGTTTTGTGGCTGTGTTTATTTGGTTTCTTAATATGTTGAGCTTTTGTTTTGTTTCATGTGCTGAGTCCCAAGGAATGTATAGTCCAGTATAGGTGATTTTTCGGTGGATTTCTGTTTTGAATTGTGTGTCGGTTCTTGTAATTTTGAGGTTAAGAAATGATATTTGATTTCTTTCTTCCTGTTCACATGTGAAGTTAATGTTGGGATGTATAGAGTTAATGTGATTTAAACAAAGTCTATGTTCTGTAGATGTGAATCCAACAATTGTATCAACATACCTGTAACAGTATAGTGATGGGTGTAAGGTCTTGGAAGTTTGAAATAAATCGCGATTATATTTCGAAAGCTCCTGTCTGCTATCTTGGATATTTAAAACCATGAGAGAAACGAATACGGTAATGATTTCGGCTTGTGTGCTGAAGTAAAAGTATAAGTGAAAAATAGATAAACAGAAAAATAACGTTGTAAATATATATTGAAATAATGCTAAAATTGTGAATATCTTTGAGTCTTATCTTTTGTAACAAAAATTTCTGAGCTAAATGCAAAACTTCTAACAAAGAAGAAATCTGTTGATTTAGGTTTCTAAGCGTAAGGTATTTTTAAAACAGTAATACCCCAGTATTAAAGTAAAATAATAAAATGTCTATTGCAATAATGTACGTAATACAATATCAGTTTTTTTACTTGTATTTGTTTCTGCAGCAATCTGATGACACAAGGCTAAAAGCCAGGTTTTGATATCCTTGGTGGGCAGAGCACAGATATCATATTGTGTAGCGTTGTGCTTAACAAACGATTAAAAGTCGCATATGATTTTACTTCATATTCATAGAACAATAATGTAGTTATAATTTGTTATATTGTGGACTAGCATTTTTAACATATTACGTCAAAGAGGTGATTGTTAGTTTGCAAAAATTATTAGCGATATTTTTTTCTCAAACTTAAATTCTTGGATAATGTATACGACATCATATATACGCAAAAACGGCTCGTTTGGGTTGAGAAAATATTTTACATATAAGAGCAAACAACGTTTCGACCTTCTTCGGTCATAGTCAGGTTCACAAAAAAAGAAACAGGTAACTGACCGAAAGCTGACCACATGTTTGAAAGGGGTTGTGTAAAAATGTAGGAATGTAGCGGTGTTAGATGTTTGAATATATAATTTTATTTTATTATATTTAATATAGGTATAAAGGCGTTCCTTTATATTGGTTTATTTTGAGTTTAAGTTGTTGTATAAGTCAGGCTTCTTTAATTTTGCGTTTGTTTCTTTATTTAGTATTTGAGTGTTTTCTATAGTTATGTTGTGTTTATTTGACTTGCAGTGTTTGAAAACGTGTGAAGGTTACTTTTTATGTTCTTTGAATCTGGTTTCCATTTTTTTACTTGTTTCTCCAATATAGAAGTCATGGCAGTTATCACATTGTATTTTATAAATAATGTTGGTGTGGTGTTTGTTGTTGTTTTGAATTAAGCACAAAGCTACACAATGGGCTATCTGTGCTCTGCCCACCACGGGTAACGAAACCCGGATTTTAGCATGTAAGTCCACAGATATACCGCTGAGCCACCGGGGGGCATGTGTGATGTTTGTCAGTGTAGTTTTTACATAGTATATACTTCAGTTTTGTGCCTGATTTTTGAATAAATTTGGTATTAACTGGAATGTCATATTTTGTAACTAGTTTTTGCCAAATGTTGGTTATTTGTTTGCTGATATCAGGAATATATGGTATACAGCAATATACGGTTTCGTGATTTTTTTATTCGTGAGATATATTTACTTTAGTTGGTTGATTTTGCTTTCTGTCTAGGTGTGTGCGTATAATGTTTTCTACGGTTTGTGGAGGAAACTTATTGATGTTGATGAAGTATTGTTTTATTTTGTCTAATTCATCGTTAATTTTATCTGGTGAGCATAGTTTTATGGCTGTGTTTATTTGGTTTCTTAGTATGTTGAGTTGTTGTTTTGTTTCATGCTCACCAGATAAAATTATATGTGAATAAAGTAAAACGGTAAGTTAAATTATATTGAAAATTAAACTTTTTTGGATGTTAAAAGTATTTTTTGTTTTGTTTTTTGAAATTCGCGCAAAGCTAATCAACGGCTATCTGCGCTAGCCGTCCCTAATTTAGCAGTGCAAAACTAGAGAGAAAGCAGCTAGTCATCACCACCCACCGCCAACTCTTGGGCTACTCTTTTTAACAACGAATAATTGGATTGAACGTCACATTATAATGCTCCCCTCCTGTAAGGGCGAGCATGCTTAGTGCGACGGGGATTCAAACTCGCGACTCTCAGATTACCAGTCCAACTCCTTAATCTACCTAGCCATGCTGTGCCAAAAATGTATAAAGCAAATTATTGTTTATAATACTACCTCATTCAAATAATGGATGATTAAAAACTGACACATGGTATAATATTTGTTTCGGTACTTGTGAAAACGAAACACTAAATTGTCTATGGAACATTGTCTGCCTGAAGTAACATTATCCTTGATAACATCTTTGGCCCATAGAAACAGTGCATAAAGTATGCAAGTGAAATGACATATTTTCGAGAGTATAATTACGTGGATAATGACAAAATAATAAAATTTTGTATTTAAATATGCTTTCTTTTCATAATAACAACTGTAAAAAGTACGCTTAAGTATAAACTATAATAATACAAACGCGACTGGCTGTATTGTTCGATATATATATAAACGTTGAACATTAAGTGCGGTAAACAGTTTTTAGCACTAAGTTAAATTTAGTAACTATATCATCTTCTAGAAATGCAAGAAAAGAAGATGAGATTTTGAAACCTTCATCCTATCATATAGAAATACAGAAACATCTTTGTGAAACAGATAAAATTATATCTAAGTTCATCTGTATGCAACCATGGTAAACACTATCCAACCGCCTGTAGAACCTTTAGTTACACAATTCACTCATCAGAATCATTCACCTACGGTAACAATACCCTTAGTAACATTTAACTTTTTAAATTTTAATTCACGCATTGAATGAATGAATGAATGACCTGTATTCAGTCCTATGGGACTGTAAGCCTAAGTTGTATTTAATCCTTTACTTGTAACTCTAAACACATATTTATAAAATTAGATTAAATTACAAGTTCTGAGACTTTGATACTATAATATTACATCTGGTTCCATTATGGGAAACTCGTAACACGTTTTCTGAACATTTCAGTTTTTATGGTGACCGATCAATGATCCCTTTAGTTCCTCTTTCAGTTGTGACGTCATTGTAGTCGACTCGCTTGTGCGTTCTCTATTGATATTCTCTTCAATCTTTGGAGTAATTACTGACATATAAGGAAAGGTTGTCTTTCCTACAGGAAACCTTAGGTGTGATACAATATATTTTTCAGCAAATACTCATTATGGTGGGAAACTGCTCTTCATTTCTTCCAGAAAAATGTCAACAACAGACATTACACAGAGATGATATTTCTGTCATATGCTAATACAAAGTTTGACAATAACTTAGTCGCCTAGTACATCTATTGTATTGGATTATCTCGACCAGGAGAATATTAAGATTGCAATGACTAGCAAAGTGTCCAGATTGTAATCCCATTAAAAACTGTTAGGCAGGACTGAGCAAGAAAATTAACCATGATTCTAAGCTTACCTAGATGTTGAATTGCAGCTCCTTTTAGTGAGAAGCTAGAATAATAATATTAAGGTGCATTACATCAATAACCGCATCAAAAGTATCTGCAGAGTAACATGAGATAATTGGAGTACAAGGAGGACCCATCAAGTACTAAATGTTTAATATGAACTAATGCAAGGCAACAGACGCTTAAATGTTGTTTTTTTCTTAACCTAACGTATGATTTGCCTACTTATTGGGATATAAGTACACGATTTTGACATTTAAAGTTCATTTACAGTAACATTGACCATCATACAAAATAAACTGGTTGCACTGATATGTTAAATAGTATTAAATATCTGTTTCTGACTGTTAGTGCTCAGAGTGAAACAATGAGTAACGTAATTAGGCGACATCACTGTTTGGGTAAACAACTTGAATGTCGACGACTAACATCAATTGCAATATTGATAGATATAATGTAATTAACAAAGTTAGACCTAAAACATTTTAGTTCATAAATAGTTTAATTAAATGTAAATGACAAGCCGATGAGTGTTCATTTGGAGCCCCATTGGGAATGCTAGGCTTAAGAAAATTCATCTAAAAATAAATACAATTGCAATGAATCTGCCTTTCTTTCTTCGTGTTTTTAGTGTATTAGTCATACGATATTACAAACTAATTATTGTAAATATTGAACTGATGCTAAACATTCATCTTTCGTACAAAACAAACATCACCAAAAATCTAATACAGTATTTTAATGATCATTTTTCTCGAGTCTGTAGCGTGCAATACTTTACACTTAAACAGATATTTGAAATTATCTTACATTATTTTTCCGAAATTAAAAATAGCTATATCTATATCGTAAATTGTATTACAACAATTATGTCTTTTGGAAAACCTCAAAGTCCATAACTCTAAAGAATAATTGACAACATTTTTCAAAATGTTTCCTAAAAACAATTGATTAATTATAAATTTTAACTGAATATGCAGAAAATGCAGAATCTTGTTTTCGAGCTCACTCCCCTTAAACATTTTTTATGTGAACTCACTAAATGTTTGTAACTTCTTTTATCTTTTATTCCTTTTTTTTGTTTTTATTATTGGCTATTAAATACGTCGCTCCATAAATCGGCTATCTGTGTTTTGTCCACTGTGGGTACAATTCTTTTCAAGATTAGTATTAAATGATTTCCTCAAAAATGTTAGTACAGTTAGTGGCAGGTCTAAAAGCTCACGCTAAGCCATCATTCGAGATGACTAGAAAATCCACTTGTAGGGCCCAGCATGGCCAAGCGTATTAAGGTGTGCGACTCGTAATCTGAGGTTCGCGGGTTCGCATCCCCGTCGCGCCAAACATACTTGCTCTTTCAGCCGTGGGGGCATTATAATGTTACAAAACAAACAAACAAACCCACTTGTAGAGAAAATTATGCATTTAAAAACGACTAGTTCCCGCGACCCTGACAATGACCGGAGAAAGTCGAAACGTTGCTCACTCCTCTATTAGTGCTTTCTCTACACATGCTAACCCGCCGTGTTCGTTATTAAAATTTTTAGGACATGCATTACTATAACATGGTAAATATGCAATTGTGGAACTGTTTAAGTGGTCTAGTAAACAAATCATTAAAAAGAAACAATTTTAATACTTCATTTTATTAGCAAACAGACCTAAATATTAATCTTAAGTTATTCGGTTATCTGAAGGACACCAAGCTATTATATTTACTTTTTTACATAAAGTGAATTCTTGGTAATTCTCCAGAAACTAGGCATTTAAGAGAACCTGTGGAATCAATGGGAGGTTGTGAATACTGCTAGAAAGCCAAAATATGATAGCATCACATATATTTTTGAATTAGGGTATAAAAATCATAGAGCAACCTAAAGTACACGGACACTTCACTATTTTGACTTGTAAAACAGTTCATAGTAAAATTGCCAGTAATGTCTCAGTTTCAGCAGTGGTTTCAAGAAAGTGATTATATCTTTCGGGTAGTATTATTTGCTAAAACTAGAAGAAAGAGAAATTTAACCATTGACATAAATCATTCAATTTCCACTTATGCAAATCAAAATCGGGTCCATGTCTCCAACCCCATCCTTCTGAAGACTTTTATATGCAAAAAAGGCTCGTTTTGGGTTCAGAAAATATTTTAAATAGAAGGTCGAAACGTTGTTCGCTCTTCTATTTAAAATATTTTTCTGAACCCAAAACGAGCCGTTTTTGCATATAAAATTCTCAACAAGTGGGTTTCTCGACATCACTGATTCTTCTGAAGACTTCCCACAACATTTAACAACATTGGTTAAGCCCCCTTCTGTGCAAGTTTTCTACAGTGGTCCAATGAGCATTATTTGTACAACTAATAAATGTAATAAAGTTTCTAGTATATAAGCTCTTCGAGCACTAAAAAATTTCAATTACTTCATTTAAAAGTAACATATTCTCGCTGTAATATACCTCGTCGAAGAATAAAACATTTGAAATTATCTTACTGGAGTTATCATCTTTTGCAAAACTTGCAATACAATGGATACGTTAAAAACTTCTTGCGACTTTGTAGTTTTTAAATATTTTGTGCCCATTATAAACTTTATAGTGTTTCTAGGGTTATTATTATTCAGGTAATGGAGAAACTATTCATTTAAAGGTTATGATTAACCACCATTTTATGAGTTTCTATCATAATACAACTGAATTTGATGCATAAAAAACAGCCCTCTTCATGAAATTTCAAACATTTACGTAGCTGTTTAGTTGCGTGAATGAATGGCTTCGAATACATAATATAACATTCATCCTGGAATAAATATCATCAAATATCTTTGGCATAGCACTTTATTGAAACAAGAAGTCTGCTGAGGCTTAAAATCAGGGAGTAAATAGTTTAATTTCCAATTTTGGAAATAAAATATTTTTAGCCTTGTTTTTCTGATGCTTATGGATTTGAATATTATCATCTATGAAGAGTACTGAGTGGGTGTACACTGTTTTACATGTTTTCAATATTCTTTGAAGATTTGATTTGTGCAATCGCCAATAACACCATACTAACTTAAGGTACAATTAAAAGAATAATATTTTTAAAAATGTTTAAATATTTCTTAGCACTCAAACTTTCTGAAAATATCACATTTAACAAAAGAAGGGCGATAAGAACTACTATATAAGAGTATAGATTTTACGTACGTTTTATAAACATTCATGAAAATATTTAAGAAGGGCATTATGTTTTCAGAATATTATAAATAAATGTGAAGTTTTTAGGACCAACATTACATTGAAAAGAAAAATTCAAAGTAACTGTCATTCCATACAGTCAAATGCCCTCAAAAATTATATCAAATTGCAGGTGTCTGGTTAGTTTCGGATTTCCATTGTGTGAGAGCACCACTTCTGACAACTGCAAATAAATTGCCACAAAAATTGCAGTTACATCCTGAGTTTATTTATAGCGTTGTAAAGTGAATAGAAAATACCTGTTGTTTAGAATATAATGTAAAATTTTATCAATCAAAGCAAAAGATATATCAAGAGATAGAACAGCAAGTATTGTTCTGTTACAAGGTAATTTACTGCTTCTATATCCACCTTGGGAGAAATAAAATGATGCATAGAAACAATGTTGAGTGATTATTGATGTGTCCTTTGGAAACTTCAGAATAAATTCATTAATACTATTAAAATAAGCATAACACTAAGTAAATAAGATAAATGGATAAGTGACGAGTTGCAATCTAAAACAATGTGGTGCAAGAAAATAAGTGGTTTGTTTTTCCCTAGTTATTTCATGTATAATTCTGGAATTTATGTATGTGACGGCTTCACGTTGTTACAGTGTCTTTGAAATATTAATAATTTATTTTAATTCATTAAGCATATCTTAGTCCCTGTTGTAAGTTTCTCTGAAGATCACTGTTAAGATTTTTATAGAGTATATACACACAAAAGCAACATTATATACTAAATTTTATTAAAACCTAACCTTTTACTATGATGTCGTTATCCTAAATATATCCAAAAGCTACCCCTTTATTTTTACCAATGAAGGCTTGACGTAATAATATTTAAAAACCATGAAATATTCTATTGATACATCGTTTACGATTTCAAACTCACAGTAACTTCAACAGTTTCAGAAGGACGAGATTAAACACAACAGTAAGCACTTAATTCTTGAAGAAAGTACAATCTGAAAAGTAGATAGCTAACAAAGATTTTTCTGTCAAGTTTTGTATATATTGGCTGGAGTTCTGTTACAACTCCAGCTGTACATAGCAAGATTTGTTATAACTGCCGTTTTTAAAATAAGTAACTTTAGTATTTAATACTCTTGTTATGAAATCTATAATCGTTAAGTATTAAATCACAAGTTCTCACTACTCGATACTGTTCAGCTTGCATACGTTACCGGAAACAGTCTATATTCATTTTCTTATAGGAATACTACTTCAATTTAATCTTCTTTAGGTGGTCAGGGTGTCGTCTACATAATGTTGGTGATTTTGTGCAACACCCTCCTCATCATGCAGTTAAATGCCGCTGCTGAAATGACTAACCAAAAGGGCATCTTCTTAAATTTGTAACTTTTCATCTGGTCTCGTAAAGGCTGTCTTCTCTTTAAATCCTGTCTCCATCAGGATCTGCCAATAACCTTTTACTAAGATCAATCTTTGAAAATAATCTGGCCCTATTTAGATTTTGCCATGGGTTGCCCATAGGTTCAGTCTAACTTCATCACAAGGTTTAGCTTCCAGAAGTCTATGCAGAGGTAGTTTGAGTTGTCCCTCTTCACGATTACCACTGGTGAAAAATGGATTGAATTTAAAGGCTCAACGATCTCAGCTTCTAATATTATCTCATCTTACGACTTTATCAAGTCTTTAATACAGGACATGTAACATGGCTTCACCTTGACTAAATCCTTAGTTGTGGTTCCGATCTTGTGTTGCACAAAGTTTGTCTTTCCTGGTCAATGTGTGTTGACACCTGATCAATAATATAGTAGATCATGTAAGTTTTTCGTCTGCTTCAAATCCCTTTTTCACTGATGTAGACATCTTTGTATGTATTCTCTCCACCAAGTGATCTTAAGTTTACCTGATCTTCATCTTTTATGACATAGTTACTGTATTCTAATTCTTCATCAAAGACATCTACTCCTGCCATGGTTATTTGTGCGTCGGTAGATTCACCTATCAAGTTTTCCTCTCAAAGTACTTCTTCAATAGATAAGCATGGTAGATTTTGGTCTTACAGTAAATTTTGCTGACAGTTAACTGTAGCTCAAAATGTCCTTTCCAATGTGAGGTGAGTATATTTATTTGTGGACAAAAGACTTTCTGTCTAACCTTGAAACAACGATCCTTGGACTTCTTATGATTGCTTCTGACTGCTTAGAGCTGCATTCACGCTCTCTCGAGTGAGTTTACAGGTCTTCTGTCCATTGCTCTTTCAGTTATTACATTTGACCTCGTACTATTCTTCAACTTGAAAGGCAAATCTTTTTCTTGCTTGTGGAATTTCTCGATAAGCAAATAATATTGCCTGTAGGTACTTGTCCCGGTGGCATGGTCTCTCTTGGTACATCTTTTTCAGCATGCTCCGTAAAATTCATTAACTTCTCTCACGAAGTGCTTTACATTTAGAGTTGTACAGGATGACAAAGCGCTTCCTAGTACTGACAGGTCTGCACACTTATTTCATCAGCTCTGAAGTAAACCGGGAAGACTCTGTCGTTCAGAAAAATATGTGTGTAAAAACGGCTGGTATGGGTAAAGAAACACTATGTAGAGGACCTCTACAAATGGGTTTTCACGTCATCACGGATTCTGTCGCTCAGGATTTCTTTTAAATAAGTCTACTCTGCAGAACATTTGCAGGGGGTTTCAACCACTCTCTTTATCTTTGGTAGTGCTATAGCTTCTGAATAAAGTCACATAGTCAATTACCGTTAGCACAAAATAATTGCCCTTGTCAGCAACAAATGCTAGTGGTCCGGTCAAGTCCGCAGCTGGTAAGTGGCTCTTCTATAAGAGGCATATCCACCAAGTGGCACCTTGGTTACCTTCCATCTAGGCAATATCTTTGTTTTATGCCACACGACCTGTCGATAATTAACACCTATGACTCCCAGCCAATGGAAGTTGCTGTTGAGTCTTTCGTTTGCTTTGCTCCACAGTTGACTCATGATTCAACTTTATCACTGGTCCAGTATGCTGTTATTATTGTATGTTTAACCTAACCAGGATAACTGCCTGGATAGATGTAATACAGCATTCCCTTCCAGTTCTCTACTATGCATTTTTTCACTTTCACTTCCTCTGACTTTTCTAACTTAATTTGCCTAACTGAGGCCTGTAGCTTCCAGAACCTACGAGACGTTATGGTTTAACAATACTCATTTAAGGCAACGAGAATAATATGGGAAGGTTCGAGTAATGTGATGTCAAATTATAATAACTGAACAACACGCACAACATACGACTCTTAGCAAGGTACACAAGATTTCTTATAACTGTCGTCTTTAAAATATGTAACTTTAACATTTTTGTTACGAACTCTAAATAATAATTAAGTATTAGGTCACTAAATAAACCAAATAATGAGGTGTTCAACACTAGTGAATTACTTCTGACGTTATAACTTTAACAAAGACGTTAAACAACTTCATTAGAAGGAATAATATTTTAACTTATTCGATGCGAGGCCTATCAAGATAGGACTGCTAGCTAGCTTAAACGTGGTGTAACAATATCATCTCAAATATTCTCAATTAATTTACTCATCGTGGACCTAGACCATCGATAAAAATGTTTAGTTCTAGATAGGATTTCAAATTCTGTTATGTAAGTTTGTAAAACTATTGTATATAAACCATCATTTGTAATAACAATTAGTGACAACCGTTATCATAAACTGTATTGTTTTCATATTTGTATATTAAAATACATTAGTGTTTTAAAAAGCAAACAAATTTGTGTGCATCAATCTTCTTGTCAAATAGCATAGATTTAATAGATATTAATATTTAACCACTAAGCTCAAATTCAAATTCCCATTTATTGAAGATACTAATACATAGCGTACATATCTTATTTCGGATAAGTTTGTGATACATTAAATTAGAATATAACATATATCGTAACTAGTTTCTTGATACAAGGGGTAATGTGTGTATTGTGGTCACTTCTTTAACAATTATCAGGAGATAACTGTCATTGTCAAAGAAATGTTGTTGACAAAACCAGCACACTGTATGTGAGTGTTGTATGTGTTTTAGTTATTCCTTCCCGATATTACAGGGACTAGAAGTTTTCAAATTAAATTTAATTATTGCTGACTTTTTGAATATTGGTTCAATACTGATTCAATACATCCAATAGTCCAAATGTTTTTTGAGATTGATAAATGAAATATGTCAGCTTCTATGAAGGACGTGTTTAAGTAAATATGGATGCGGCATTTTTATTTTGAAATACAATTACAGTATAAACACTTTGTTGAAAGAGAAACAATTACTTTACATAGCAATGTTTCGAACAACTACTGTTCTTCATACTTAACGTATGGGCAGTAACTTAAAGTTGGCATCGAATTTAAGACGAGTTTACTTCTTTCTAAAAGATAAAAATAATATTCAACGTAGAAATGTGCAGTAGACGTAAGATATAATAAGGCGGTATCATTAAGTGAATAAGATTATCAGTGACGTGACAGGGATTTGGACTCGACACTTACTCTAATCAGTAGGCCATCCCACGCTTTCTCAGTGATCTTGCAGTAAGAATAGATACAGCATGCATAGAATAGAATCTTATCGGATAATATCATTCAATTTGGAATTGCAGTAATTGTCAATTCTCCAGTACAGGCCATGCCCATTAAACACAGCCTATTACACAGTAATAAGTATGCACTTGTGCTACCTTACAACAGCCTTGACTAAGTATAGATCGCAAATATAGGACTAGTTGTATTTTTCAAATTTTACTTTCAGAAAAATGATTTTAATCAGAGACAGTACTATAATGTGAAAATACGAAGCTTGTCGAAGAATGGATATTGGAGGCATCGTAAGATATTTAAAAACTATTTCATCATTGTTTCACAATTATTTTATTTTATCACATTTATCTCAACGTTGTGCAAATTATTTTTCTTCTGAAGTCATTTTTATCTACATGACTATGGATGCTCAACTGGTAAATAGACATTCTTCAAATCTTCCTAAATAAAGCTTCTTTTTGTTAGATGTGTTTTGAATAACAATAATTAACGCAAATACTAAACTTTACTTTCTCAATAATAATTTATGTAAATATAGTTCACATAACCATACGCGGGATCGAATCCTCGTTACACCAAACATATTCGCCCTTTCAGCTGTATGGGCATTATAATGTGATAGTCAATCCCTCTATTCGTTGGTAGGAGTAGCCAAAGAGTTGGGGGGGGTGATGACTAGATTCCTTCCCTCTAGTCTTTCACTCTTAAATTAAGGACGGCTTTGAACGAAATTCAAAACTCCCATGTGATCATAACAATACATAATACCTTTTCAGTTAGTTGCCATCATTTTAATATTTTTCTGTATTGTTTGATCTAAGACAATATTATCACCCTTGCATGGTTATAATATGTCAAATGAAATTCCAATGTATTTCTGTCTTTACCCTCACAATATTAAGAGAAAAAAACATAAGTCAATCAATTATACATTTAAAACAGGTTCCTGCTCAACGGTTTGTAATTCAAACAATGCGGTTAGGTGAAATGCTATAATTTGTTTCTTAAATTACGTTTACATTATACAATCATCTATTAACCTTCTTCACAAAGATATTTACCACATACCTTTCAAACTACTTCCTTTGTTACTCTTTTAGTGGAGCATTTTATAAAAGAGATTATCCTAAAACTGCTAAATAGTTATAATCCTTGTAACCGGGGTTTTACAACGAAATTGTTTTTATTTTTTACTGTAATCAAAAACCTTGGCAGACTGTCTTACGCTACTAAAACTCCGACAACAAGCAACAATAAAACTTACCATAATTGTACTACTTAACTGTGCAGCAAGGTGCCGTTATTTGTCTGCAATTGGCTTAAATTGTATACACAATTTATATACGAAGAATGAGGAATTTTAATATTATGTAATTAAGCTAACATGACATATTTTCAGAAAATGTTCGGACTGTAATAATGGGTATCAAATTTTTACTATTCACGCAATGTGTGACATTTTCTTCACTACCCCCACCCCTCGCTAAAGAGTTTAATTATTGCTTAGAAAGTACCCCAGACACATTGATTTCTAGTTTATACAAATAGCAGTTTTTTTCGAAACACTGAAAAATAATTTTTTTTTTTGAAATAAATCATACAGGTTCTTTGTGTTTTAAAACTCCAACACGAAGTCTACAAACAGCCGTGGTTCTTAAAAATTCTTTAAATGCAAGTAAACGATCTGTAATTGTATAAATAATATACAGGGTGGTCGCTAGAAAAGCAGAAAATTTGAGGGTCAGATGAGATCATGAATAAAATGCGTGCTTACTCATTTCTTTTGTTTGTTTGTTTGTTTTGAATTAAGCACAAAGCTACACAATGGGCTATCTGTGCTCTGCCCACCACGAGTATCGAAACCCGGATTTTAGCGTGCAAGTCCGCAGACATACCGCTGAGCCACTGGGGGGCTTGATTTCTTTACATCATGAATAAAATGCATGATTTTAATAATTTTGAGCATCTATGAGTGTAATATAACATATGCCTTTAAAAAACTTTGTAAAAGTTATTCTTTGTAAAAATAAATAGCTGTTTGACAAATTTTCCGCTTTTTTAGCGACCACCCTGTATATATATATATTGTAATGAATTAAAAATCGTTGTAATAAACTTTAAGAATTATAATCATTATAGCATTAAGGCTGCTTTAAAAAATAAGTATACGTTGTCGTGTGTCAAAACCGAAGTATTGTATACTTGTTTCAATCCAAAATATTTCATTTAATAAAATGTCATATTTTATCTACCACTTCTGGAAAAAAAAAAGGTCCTAAATATGCATTTCCGATTTTACAAGCTTTAGAAGTATTAAAGTTTTACTTTTATTAGGAAAATTAGATCGAGATATTTTCTGATGTTCATGCAGAGCAACAATTCGTCAATTTCTTAAAACACTAGGCTAAAGACAGGTAGTGGAAAGCATGCACCACCAAATCTTGCTAGTTACATCTGACTAAATAGTGGGATTTGACTGTTACCCTTATAACACACCAATGAAAAGTACGATTCGTGTGTAGGTGTCAAATGACAGGATGGGAATTAAGATAAGCACTGCTTAACCTTATGCTTAGCCTAACTCGAAATTGGATGACAGTGGTAAAAGGCAGTAGAAGTAGACGTAAACAACCGACAAACAGGCTTATATATTGTGAGCTACAGACATTTACTGTAAATAATCTTTGACTTGTTGATGATAAATTCGAACAATAAACGAACAGCACACAATCCAGTTCTTCTAAATTATATTAATATTCAAAACTAGTCGAATGAATGTGCAAAAATTCTTCACACTACAGAATATCACAGTTTGATCTAAAATTTTAAATAATTCTTTTATTGTCAAAAGTCCACTCAGACTGATTCAATTACTTTCAAATCCAATCAACAAGAACAAACTATTTTTCTCTACTTTGTTTCCTAATGTACAATCTGTAATAAATTTACTTAACGTTTTGTGGGTTACCAAAGTTGTATCTCAAGCTGTAAATAATTACCTCCTTCAAAGTCCACATAGACTAGCTCAGTTACTTTACTTTGGCAAGACAAATTATTCTTCTTATCTCCGTTAAATTCTAAAACCTACTTTAAAATGTCGCCAGTTATGGCTAATCACATGCATACCTGCTAACTTCATACTCTCATCTTTCTGACTGAGCTTCACTTAACTGAGGTGTGAAATTTTCTACAACCTAGGAGATACTATGATGCAACAGCACTCAGTTGGCGAGAGAAATAGCGTAGGTTTGAATAACATGACGCCAACGATATTACTAAAGCCTAGTACAAAAGTCAACTGAATACGCAACATGCAATTCATAAAAAAAGTACGTAACGAAATTTGTAACAAATAGCACTTATAAAACAATCGACCTTTAATACTTGTGTCATAAACAAAACAATCATAAAACATTAAGACACAAAATAAACAACATAATAACGCTTACACTAAACAGTCTTGTATATCCAACAATTACGTACCCCGAGGACATGTCAATATTCCCAAAAGGGAAAGCACTAAAAATGTAGACGAGATAACCAAGCTGACAGAAAGAGATAACTGGCAAGCACAAGGATAACCAATTGAAGTCGAAACCGTGGGTGGCTGACTAGAACATGATGCCCTCAAAATTGACAAGAAGTCGAAAAGAAAAAGTGAAAGAGATACGAAGCTTATTGTAAAATGGGGCACGCTATAAGTGAGTGGAAATCTGTTACCAACAAGTAACAACAGAAATCTCAACATAAAGCAGCTAGAACTACCTACAACAATAGTGCTGCTAAGAATCAAGAAAATCGTGGGTGTGACCATGGATGCTGCTTCCAGAAGAAACATAATATAAACAACTCATTAGATTTATCAGGAGAAGAAAGTGCTATCACCATGACTGATGGTCAACTTACGTAAGAAAATGGGTCAACAGTGCCAGTAGTGATCAGGTCATGTGACAAACATCAAAAGACACCAAGAAATCCCAAATTGCCAGTAGGTTAACATTATTCGAAAGAAAGAAAATCCTACAAAACATTAGGTGCAGTAGTAAGAACCAGTCAAATATCTAATTATCTTGATGGGCAAAATACATCAATATGTGTTGATTAATGGGAAAATAAAGTTTCCCATACTACCTTGAAGCCACGTGTACGAATTTACCCATGTACTAGTTTGTGATTAGCAATATACTAGACATAAAAAGTTTGGAGGAACTAAAGAGAAAAAAAAAAGAAATGCATGCAAAATCCTAAGCAGAAGGCAGAAGGGGATGTTGTGATGGATCTATCAAGGCAGTTCTGCTGCAGAAGGTAAACATGTCGTAATATAATAGATGGTAGTCAAATTGCTACTGGGCGAGTTGTCTCTCCTAAAAGCTGTTCAACAGAGTAACTATGTATTTCATCACACTAGTATCACCTGTTTCTGACAAGGGCAACTAGTATATGCTGACAGTAATTCACTATGCAACACATTATCCAGAAGCCATATCACTACCAGAGAAAGAGAATAGCATAAACTCTCCTGGAAGTGTTCTAAAAAGTAAACTTTCCAATACAAGTTTTGGGTGACAGAAACTCAGTTTACCTCAGAAATTATGCAAGATATATGTAGACTCATCAGCACTTAAGCAGCTCTTTACAACCCAATACAACTTCCAATGTAATGGACTTTTTGAGAGAATCAAAAGACTTAAAAAACACCCTAAAAATGGACTAGGAAAGAGCACATGACTAGAGCAGGTTTCTACAGGCAATATTAATTCCTTTCTGAAAGGTTCCACAAATGAGTACAGGGTTATATCTTTTGATTTATAGTATGGAAGAACACTAGAAGGTTTGATGTACATATTGAACTAATTGTGGGCAGGACAAGAGTAAGAACCGAGGAGCATGTACCAGTATGTAGCAGAAATCAGAAACTGACTAGAAAAGACTCGTTGACTCGCAAAAGCAAGTTTGTATACACTCATGGCAGTCAAAAATACTTCTATGACAAGAAAGTCTCGGTTCTATAGCATACAGACAGCAACAAATTCTACAGTGGAAAGGACCTTTTGAAGTGCACAAAATGGTCAATATAATAGATTATATGATGAAAGTCCAATCTGTTGAAGAGGTTTTTTGAGAAAAAAGAAGGCCTAACAGATATAGTTATTGAAAACAAATGGACATTGCAGGCATAGCTGTTATCAAAAGATGGTGATTTTATTATAGAACATGAAGACCTCCTAGACCGAAGCCTGCTGGTTCAAGATAAGAAATATGTCAATATCAGTAATGAGCTGATTGACAATCAGAAAAAAGAACTACAAGCTACACCTGCTCTGACAACCAAACATCTCAAATTCCTCTTGGAGTTAGTGGGATACTCTAGGAAGTTTATTCCAAATTATGCTGAAGACATTACACCACTGACTGACCTAATTAAGAAAGACTCACACAACAACAGTAAATGTAATTCTAAAAATTTAATAACATGTTCTAAAGTTCACCAATCCTTAGAATTTCAAACTTAAACCACTCATCATTCAAACTAATGCATCAAACGTTGGAATTAAAAGCAGAATTTTGTAAAAGCATGTATATAGAATATTTTTCACAATATATATTAGTGAAAAAGCTCTTAAATAGCAAGAACTACTCTATAACTGAATGAGAGAGTTTACCAGAAGGAGTTCAACTAAATAGACAATCAACCTCTTATATACATTAAGAAGTTAGTGTTGTAATTCCAGAACTACCAGTTTTGCATCATGGCCATCAAGGGGACTACAAATGCTGACAGACTGTGCATCAACAGTATTTGTAAACAAGTACAAATATTATTGTAAACATTTTTTTCATGTGGTGCTTAATGTTAAGATATATATAACTGCTTCTATTTAAGTTTAATGTAAATTACGATTTAGATAGTTATATTGCACAGGTGTTTTATGACACAAAGCAGCTAGCCTTTGTGACAAACATCCGGTAAAAAGTTAAAAGTAAGCTTAGTAAAATTTATAAAAGGAAATTAAAAGTAAAACAAAACAATGTTTATAAAACATAACATAAAACTAATGTTTACATCTAGTCTACATTGTTAACAAAAAAACTACAGTGATACAAGGTGTAAAGGATTTTCTCCAGCATAATTGTAATTATCATAAATCGACAGGAAGACTAAGAGGTAAGTACAAAAACCACTATCAGTCGCCTGAAGTTGGCCTTTCTAGTCCTGGTTCACAGTTATTTAGCATTATGGCCATTTTCAAGAAGTAATAAAAGTTGTAAAAGACTCGGAGCAAAATTTTAATAATAACTTGCCAGGATGACTAACAGATAGTTCAAACAGCAGCGTTCATAAAGAATCCAGCAAGTGTGGCTCCATCATGTCTTGCAGATCAATTTTTCAACTTTTTCAATACTATGACCTACTTGTTGCCTCCATACACTGTTGGAAACCATTAAAATGTAAGTATAACGAACGATAAACAATTACAATGTACGTATGAATATTCTGTTAGTTTTTGTGAAATTCCACAAACTGATTAGATGGTAGACTGGTAGTTTAAATATCGAATAATTACTTTTTCTATTTGCTCCACAGAGGATATGTTACAAAAAGTAAACATTGTTCATCAAGCAAGTTACATCTGATCACTTATATTAATTTTAATGAAATTTGAAATGGACAACAGCATTATCAAAATAATTATTTTTTAATGGAGGAAGAAAAAAATTATGGCATGATATCATGAACTATAAAGAAGCTATGAAGAACAACTGATTAAAAAAGTAGCAGAGTAAACACTAGGATTTTGTTTTCTTAAACTGTTCTAAGTATTTTTAAATTGAATGAAACATACATACAAACATGGAAGGCACTTATAATGCAATTTTTCAAAGGAACAGAAGTAGTATCTATCCACAGATAAAGGAATAGTGAGTCAGAGAAGCCTACCAATAAAAAACCACTTTAAAGGTTTAAAGCTGAATGGCACAGAAAGCAAAATAAGCTAAAAAAAACATGTTCAGCTTCCACAAATAAATTTTGCAGATTATAGGTTAAGTCCACTAAACCTGCAATAAAGAGAAAACTAACAAAGAATGAGAAAGCATTGCATCATCTATCACATAAAGAGTAAAAGCGTCAACAGATGAAAAATTATTAGAAAAAACATTTTATCTTAATGATGCAGAAAATGAATTACACAATATATTAGAATGTAAAACATGATCTCACCTTTTCAAATTAACTCTAGTATGGCAGACAGTTATTGTTTGCTAGTGAATGTTTTCCCATTGTGTTATGTAAAGAAAGTAAATAGGGTAAAAATGTCCTTAAATTTAAAGGTAGAGATAATTAAATAGTTACTATGAATAAAGTTAAAAAACATTACACATCAACTGCCAATTTAATTACCAAAACTTAGAAACTGATGTCATATTGGTCCAAAACTGGCCTTCAGTAGTGCATGACAGTTTAAAATAGATTTTCACCAAAAAAAATATGCAGTCTTATTCACTTACTACTACAAAAGAATATATCATAGTTATACAATAACATTAGAGAAAACATTGTTTGTAGCTAAACATAATATGAACAGTCCCTATTAGAAACTTTATCAAGGTAATACAGATTTAAAAATAAGTAGAATATATCAACCTGGATGAAGTATAACTAGGATTCATGAGAGTTGCATCATTATTGATAAAGGGGGACAAGCAACCCCCCTCCCACCCTACAGAGTGATATCTCTCATAATAAAATAGTAGAAAAGCCTACAGACGTAACAGCAAAAAACTAACAAAATTATTTATCTAAAAAGCACAAGTATGAAAATGAATAAAATATTGAACAGTCAATGTAACTCCACAAATACTTGACAAGCAAAGCCATATTAAAAAAATCTTCTGACTTTGCCAGACCAAGAGACAATTATGGTATTGTTGCAGTTGGATTTCAGACAGAGTAGTCATAATACACTTGAGAAGATTAATGCACTGCAACTGACTGTTGAAAGAAAAAGATGCTTCAGCTTCTTTTACAATCTTATTATTCACCTAAACAAAAGAAAATATAAGCCTTCCAATGTTTAAAATGGAGAAGTATTTTAATGCCCTTAAAGAAAAGTATGTAATGTAGTAACCACAAGGAATATACAAAACTTAGGTACAGTCTTTAAATATTATTGGACAACAGAAAAAGACATAATATTATAAAGTATAAATGTTAAAAGCACTCTAAAATAGATTTTTCAGTCATACATAAACAAACAGAATTAAATGTCTTCATAAAGAAAAAAACAGTCTGGTAGGTAATGATATGAGTAAAACTTTATAAGTATGTATAGTGTACTCATTAATAGACTCTGAAAAACCAGATATTACTTAATTACTAAATGGTGGCAATTAATACTAATCTTGAAAAACTTTACCACACACCAAAATGCAAACATCTAAAAAAAAATGGATTTTCTTAATATATCACGGAGATAAAGAATTTTAAATCACCAAAAAACTACCAAATGTTCATATATTCATATTAACAGCAGACCCACATTCACAACTAGAGAAGTATTATTGTTGTGTTTACATTATCAGTAACAGTTATAAGAGAGAATACAAATGTTAATATTTCTTCAGGTATTTTCTGATTTAGAGATATGAGGGAAGATCCATTACAACCAGTTTCACATTTCAGATACAACATCAACGACTTTCACACAACAAAATACTAAAGGATTGTACAGCTATTCAGTGCAATAACTTAAACAAAAAGAGCCTTAACAAGAAAACCTTTAAAATGGAGTGTAAGGTAAAAATTCTTATCTATAGTAGAATACAAAAAATGATACATTACTGTGACTTTATGCATTAAGATAAATACAAATAAAAACAGATAAAAAGTACATACCTAACAGAAATTAATTTTTAGTAACACAAAATGTTAACTCCCAATATTGTCTTACCTCCTTTCACACAAAACCAAAATCCAACACTGAAACCAAGTAGAAGTTAACTGCTTAGAAATAACTGGGACAATACTGAAGTACACATGATGGGTACTCCACTGCTTGTGGAACAGGAACAATTTCTACCTTAAAAAAAGAAAACTGACACAGTAAAAAAAAAAGATTTGCACTAGCTAAAATCAGACTGAGATATGCAATCTAAAGGGAAAAAAATGAAGCAATATCAAATCATCCATCCTTGCACAAACCAGACCAGAAACCAACCAGCTTCCATAGGTGAAAGGTCCTGTACGAAATGAAACCTCCAAGTTAACTATACCCACATGAGAAGAAATGGTTAGTCAAGAGCCAGTTTGCTGAAAAGTGGCAATGGATCTGTCCACTGTTAGAGATCAAACCCAACCTGCCATTACAGGGTTTTGTTATTGCCTGACTTCAACTGTAAAAACAAGGCAATATCTGTAACTAGTATTAAGAGCAGAAATTATAGCTCACCACCTCTAAATGCAAGAAATGATGGATCTTGCACCAAAAAGTACAAAGAGGATGTGGAATATGTGTTCAACTTTAAGACCAGTATACATGCATCCTATTGTATTATGAGGCAGATGAAACCTCCCAAATTCAACTAGAGAAACATGGAAGGAAACCTCCTGCAACCAAAATTTACGAGAGAAAGGACCTCTTCTCCACTCAATCATGGAAATAGGGCAATTTCATCATGAATCCAGTATTATAAGGAAAAACTCATGCTGCCTGGTCCTGTTCCAACCAATATTCAGTCTGCCTAAAAATAAGCATCTGTGGGAAAGAGAAGAAAAAAAAACCTTCTTTGACTTCTTATCAGTGAGTGGATAAATACTTGGTTACAATGAAAAATACAGTTTTACTTCACATTCAGAAGGAAATCTTCTTAGTCCATCACCCAGTGACTAGAAATTGATAAGAATTCATACACTTCATTTAGTTAAAAAAACAGGAGGGAGAGTAAGTAAGTGTGATGGGGTGTCAATGATTCCCTGTTCTGAAAAGCAGAGCATCCCCAATTTGGATAATCAAAAAGTCAGCAAAGACGGCCAGAAATTTACTTCTACTTTACTCATGCAAATCCATGACTCATGATTCACCATTGAGTGAAACTTACAGATCATGAGAATTACATATGTAAATACCACTAGGTATGACACTAGTAATTATGAAGAATATCCCATCTCTACAGATTATGGCTGTACTGGTATACAGTGTGGGTTTGATTCAAAGCATGCCTAACAAGGCAACACTTGCCACAGAATGGGATCCCATTAGCAGTAGTAAAAGAAGGTCCCTGAAAAGAAAACATAAAGGAAATGTTGTGGAAAATCTTACCCCAATCAAAAACAAACAGAAATGTGTAAATCTGCTATGGTATTAAAGCAATATCCACCTCAGAAAGATACAACCAGATTTTACAGATGATGAGATACAAAGGTATTTGGAGTAGTCCACACTCCAACCAGGATAATTTCCTTCAATGGATAGTGAAGATGAGCAGGCAAAAACATGATGTTATGATGAATCTGATGAGAAAAAACACTGTGGAGACATCAACTTTCCATGAATATGTCTGGATATGTTAGCTTAAGGAAGTTGATGAATTCAATACTTAGTGTGACAAGAAATAAACCACTACAACATAAAAAACACAAGGGAATAAAAAGTTGGGAACATGAGCAATGAAATAAAGCCGTGCATTACATATGAGAAGCAAACTTGACATAGAAGTCAATGAAGATTGGAATAAGAATACAAGTAGTAGATGGTAGTAAATAAACTTGTATGAAAGCCAAACTGCCTTAAAAGACAGCAAAGGTCTCAGGGAGGAAATACAAGTCTCGATATAGAATGACTTAAGAGTAATGACAGAGAATTCTGCTAATGTTAATGATATATAAAATACTTGAATGATGATGTCTAGAAGCAAGTAGAAGAAGAAGACTGGTAATGACAGAGAGATAGTATTTAGAACACGTCAATAAAGACTTAAAGGGAATATGGGAAAAGGTATAAGGGACCCACATTAAAGATCCCAATCTGATAATTCAACAAAATGTGGAGTATATAGCAATCATAAATGTAGAAAAAAAAAAGGAAATGACAAAGGAAGACAAAACCTAATAATACTAAGAAAGTGATTGACAAGGCTACTTAATAGCTAAACACAATTAAGGTGAACAAGGTGAAAAACAGAGAAAGATGAGGGATTGAAGGGCAGGAAGAATGGAAACTACATCAAAGAAACCAAAGGCCATAGGTAAACCACTATTTTTAGTAGCTGACACAGAAGAAAATCTTATAGACTGGGAAATTGAAAATGTAAAACATAAAGTAAGTCCTTGGGATGAGGCAAGAGACCTGAAAGAAAGCCATGTGCATAGATGGGTGATGTTTACATCTGAATGAATGATGTTCATTTGAGGTTAATGGTGCAGGGACTGTGAAAGAGGTAAGAATTGGAGAGGTAGCAAAAGTATAGGTTGTAGCTGTGTGAACCAAGGTTGTACCAGCAAAAGCAGAGCCACCACAAGAACTAGAAATGTTTTGATTAGGGATAGACTAGGAAGAGGAGTTGATTAGAATGGTAAGCATAAATGTAAAGACCCATCTAATCTCAACCAAATCCATCCATTTGAGCTAACAGATGTGTAACTGGAAATAGAAAGGAAAAAAAGTAGTGCATTTTGGCCCATGCTGGTCCCAAACCTGTAATGAAGTTACCTATACCATTGGTGCATTCAGCTTGAGAGTAGGGAAAACAAGGTTTAAGTCAGGAGCACTGGTAGGAAGGTAAGTATGGACAAGGGATGAAAGAGGGAGATGCACCCCTTCAAGTAATACATCTATCTCCAGAGTCTCAACAACAGAGCAGCCATGTATTAAGAGATAAGGCAAAGGTTAATGACTACACAACAGAGAACAAATGGACCAAAGTTAATCAGAAAAAGATCAGAAAAGAAAAAAATGGAGGGAAGATGTGTCATAAAATTGAGGAAAGGAAAATCTTTGAGAATTGTACCTCATTAAAATGAATATTAGCCTCAGGAGTTGATTACCAAAGAGGAAAGAGAGAAGCCAATTGCTGAATACAAATCTGGAGAGTAATGCTATGCTAAAGCATGGTAATCTGGCAAACAATAGGGACAGGGCATGCCAACATTCAACTGAAGTTTGTTTGAAAATCACTGCACAGGAATCCTTTCATCAGTTATAAGAGAAAGAACAAAAATTCAGAAGATAATGTTTTGCCTAATAAGGATGAAAAAGCAACACTGGAAATATAGGGGAAATGTAATATACCACATACATGATTAACTAGCACTAAAAAGGAAGTGGAAGGTAAGATCTCTCGATAAGGCATAGATTGTGACAGACCAAAATAAAATGGTGACAGAAAAAGTAAATCTAAATGGTCTTTTTCTTTATTGCAGTCATCATCAGAAACATTGTAAGGATGAAAAAAGAAGTCATCAGCTGAATATATAAATCTAACAGTTAAGCACAAGAACTACCATCAGTCACCTGAAGTTTGTCTTTCCAATCCTGGTTCTGGGTTATGTCATTATGGCCAATACCAAAAGAAAAAGTAACAAAAGTGTTAAAAGACATGCAGCAAAATTGTAGTAACAAATCGCCAGGACAACTAAAGGATAGTTCAAACAGCAGCGTTAGTCACCTGAAGTTGGCCTTTCCAGTCCTGGTGTCGAGCTATTTAATGTTCTTGTCCATTTTCCAATTTCAAATTGAACTAAAGAGATTGAGACTCTGTAAAGAGAACCACATTTAAAAAGGTGTAATGAATAAATATCCAACACTTAAGTGAGATTAAAAAGATTAATGGGCATTAAAAAACTATACACTTTACCAAAGTGGACAGTCTCACCATCACCAATAACACTCTCCAATGTTACAAACAAACCTTGGGACAAAACATGTTTAAAATAGTGCCATCATTAAGAGACATAATGATGGCAAGAAAGTAAAATGTGGCTGATAGTAATATGAGTGTTACACAAACTACACACTGGTGCATCAGTTCCAGATAAAAGAAAACAATGAGTTAAAAAACTGTGACCAATGCATAGTCTAGTTAGAACAACTTCTTCCTCCAAACCTTACGAAAGCTAGTTGGCCAAAGCCCAATATAATGTTTTAATCGAAAAAGCTTGTTGTTGCATTTCTCATTCCAAATGGACAGTCAGCTGGCACGAAGCCATGCCTTGAATACAAGACCATAGACCACACGGAATAGGCACAGTGGTGATAGTGCTAGAGCAGATAGATTTAGCTGCCGTGTCTGCAAGCTCGTTCCTGCGAATAATGTGGCCTGCTATACAGAAAAACTGGATAGAAGTAGACATTAATGAGAAATGGGCCAGTCGGTTTTGAATATCAGCAAAAACAGGGTCTGAGCCAACATGAAGTGATTCCAGGGCCAGTAAAGAACTAAACAAGTCAGTATAAATAGTGCAGTTGGAGTACTGCCCAGCTTCAATATGATCCAGGGATGGAAGATGGAGGTACAAACAAAAGTTCTAAAATACCTGGCAAAAGCTTTCACCTAGAATATGGGTGATGCTTCGGACATTAACTACCTCTTGGCCATCAGAGAGTAAGATCAAGAGGGGGACAGAATTGTAGTGCCCACTGACCTTTTGAATCCTGTCCCATATGACCTTGGAACTGGTGGTAAATATGCTAGTTGTGAACTTAATCAAAGATTCCTTCTGGCTTTGATGTCTTACCCACCTAGCATATACACAGATCTGTTGGAAAGTGTGAGATATCTACAGAAAGTATCCCAGGCCCATTTTGGAGCCTTCCATGACAAGTAGCAAGCGGGATTCCACCATGGACAATGATATTGTGGAAAACGTGTCAAGGTTTTAGGAATACATTGAGCAGCTGCTTGTATAATAATCAGTTACCGCTGCCACACAGTCATCTATTGATGGCTGATCTACGATGGCAGGATCAAGTTCTGCGAGAGCAGTGAAAGTGGACCAGTCTGCCTGATCCAGCTTCCACCAGGGCACACTGGTAGGGTGGCATTGACTATGGCCAGTTTCTCTCAAATGTATAGGAAAATTATCACTGCCTAGTGGATTATTGTCAACCCTTTCTGAAATATGGGAGAATAATGAAGGGGAGCAAACCAAGAGATCAATAGCAGTAAAGGACTGATTAGATGCATGAAAATAAATAGAAGAACCAGCATTAAAAAGAGAAAGATTGTGATCAGAGAGCATACGCTCTACAGAGTGACCCCTCCTATCAATAACAACACTTCCCCAGAGGGAATGATGTCTATTAAAGCCCCCAGGATTAGAAAGGGAGACAACAACTGTTCAACAAGAGCATCAAGGTCTGACTGGTCATATGTCTCTCCAGAGAACAGGTAGAGAGATCCAAGGAAACATGAATGGCTACAGCCTCCAAGGGTGTAGTGAGTGACAAAGACAGGGTGGGCACATACTGATCAACCAATAGTGCCACCCTCCATGTACTCACCCATCACACAGCCTGTCATTTTTGTACAGAGAAAACTGCTGAATGGTGACTGTAACAGCAGGTTTTAGAAATGTTTCTTATAAGGAAAGACATACAGGATGGTAGAAAGCAATCATTGTTTTAATATCATCCAGATTAGAACGTAAACCTCGACAGTTCCATTGCATCAAGGTGGCCATTTTTAATGATGGGTAGGTGAAATGGCTGGAGAACCCTTCTGTTTACAAACACGTCTTTTTTCCTTACTGTCCATACTTAGAGGAAGTTTACTGACTTTCATGGATCCTGCCCTGGTTCAACTGGACAGGTCTTTGTTGTTGGAAGAGGATTCCAGTGACTGAGGATGTGAACGAATGATTGTTTTGCATCATGGGGTGGGAGAAAAAGATGTATAAGAAATGCCTCTATATGAAACCAAAGAACGTGGATATTGAGGTTTGTTGGAATGTATGAAAGGAACAGAGATGGGTGCAGAAGTCGATTCATCAACCTTTTAACCATGGAGGACAAAAGGCTTTTCATTTGTTTTGAAAACAATTCTTTTGGAAGCACAGAGAGATCTGTCTGCACTCCCACTGTAGTTGTAGAACAAAGTGCAGCAGCACATGTCTGAGATGGAGTGGTAGACAGCAATTTCTGAGACTCAGGGTAATTGATGTTATGAGTCATTTTCAAACGCTGCACCTCTTTTTCCTCCAACCATTTTGGGCAAGAAATAAAGTAGGATGGGTGAGAACCATTGCAGTTGACACAATGTGGGTCCATGTCACATGTCACACTCATAGAAATCGTAGTCCTTACCACCATAACAAGCACGTCAGGGAACCATGTCATGATGTCTGAGTGGCTGAGCTTCTGACACTGGAAACATCGGAGAGGGTTTGGACTGTACGGTCGTACCCTGCAATTTAGATAGCCTGCCTTGATGATGGCAGGTGCACTTGGTGATGTAAATGTCAAAACAAGGATATTTGTTGGCAGTGTAACTCCATCTTTTCAAGTGGAGATGCACATAGCTGCAGAAACTCCTTCAGTGGAAAGACTAGCAAGAATCTAACTTGGGGACGTTCTTCAAATCCTCTCAACAATAACTTCTCCTGATGAATTCAAGGTAGCATGAGCAGTATCCTCAATAGGTATATCCACAATTGCCTTTGAATTCAAGGAGTTCACTGTGTTGAAATGTGGATGTTTCAACCAATATGTCTCCAGATCGAAGCTTCTTTACTGACTTTGGAGAGCCAGCAAAACCCTCTTGTCTCTTCCAAATAAAAAAGGGGATATTTGTCCTAAAGGTTTTTCTGAAAGAAAATGTAATAAAAGAAAATGAGGTATGCATGTTACGGATGTTGAAGATTGCTGCTCAGAGTATGCAAGACGTGGTCGCTTACCAGTGACTGTTTTTTCTCAATTTTATTTAAATTTTTGTAGGAGGATCTGCAAGAAAAAAGAAAAATTTCAGTACCCACTGCTCCCACCTGCCATGGAGCCCTACGAGGGGACACACTACAATGTCATGCAAGGATATCTGCAGCAACACCAGGGTTTCGTGAACAGTATACCAAAACACCAGCATCACACAATGTCTACAACACCCGTTGAGAACTTCCAGCACTGGTACTTGGTTGACTCTTGCCAAAGTGGACCAGCTGACTGACCCAAAGACTGTCTGTCTACAGGAATTCAAAGCCAAAGTGGTGTGTTAGGGTTTGACTACTCAACCACCAGGATCCTCTCCTCCCCTTTACGAGTTGCCATGCACGGGAAACACATCGGTGGATATTTAGATTCCAGAGGAGGTATACTAAAAGAACAGAACCTTCCCTAGGAAGTCCCCTCACCACGTACAGGAATACACACCGAGGGGCTGCTGGAAGAGATCAAATGATATATATGTTTAAAAGTAGTGCAAAATTTGTAAGGTGTATAGACTGGTTCACTGAGCACTAAAATGTTCTGGCAATGTTTAAGTAGCACAAAGAAGACTGAGGCAGCTTTGTATGAGAAATGGTAAGACTGTATCACAATTAAAGCTAAATCAAAGATGTTTCAAATAAGCAAAATATTACAGACAGTTAACTTCTTGAACTAATACACAACAAAAATCAAACTTTATTAAATCATTTCACAAAAGTGCATTAATCAGTCTGATATTTCACACACATGCACACACACACACACACACACACACACATACTGTTCTATCTATTATAAAATTAGTCAATTCTAAGAATGTGATGAAATTTTTTTTACATTGCTATTTTGGCATATTTGGTGATTTACAAAATCACTTAAACATAAACATAAACTGAATGGTGTTATAGTCCTTTATCAGTACATAATGTAAATGACAATAATATATGCATATTTCAAGATTTTTTTTAAAAACAGCAAGTTTCCAATATAATACAAACCCCAAAATCTTTTCCCTTGACAAAGCATTATGAGAATTAAACTTGATGTAAGTGTGCTAAAAGAAATGAGAGAACTTCAAAATTCTCATTAATTGCTGTATAATTCTAAATTAGTTAACAGTTCTTTTCAAATGATGTTCACTATATAACCAAACAACAAACTTCAGGAACTGAAATTTTATTTACAAATAAACTCCTATAACACTGCACTGCAACAGGTTTATTTCTTGATTTACTAACTACAGACCATCTACAATGAATATTGAGACACGTTAGTATATCACTTAGCAGCCAAATTACATCTATTTCAAACTGCAAGTTAAGCTACTGCACACAATTATTCCATCACCACTTAACATAAAGTTTAGCTTTTTTATGACAACTGTATTTATAGGTGTAAAATTCAATTAGAAAATTCTACTAAGATTTTCTTTCTTCCATGATACTCTGCTATGGTAGCACTAGAACAACTCACAAGTTAAACAACACATACACTAAAATATATATATTCTAGGTATTTTTTTAATGTGTGAGAGCAAGTTGAAATCAGTACTATGTGCTATTTTTCATCATTCACAATGTAAGCGTGATGCACAAGTTGCAGAAGAAACAAAATGATACAGTTTATAAAATATTAATATATTTTTCTGTATGACCTTATGAAATTGTTAAGTTTATTAAGTTATTAAGTGTGATGTTTATCTGAGCAGTTCTAATAACAATAAATGTGCATTGACATTCAACTACAAGTACTTAACTAAAAGGACCACATTCTTGTTGCCAAATCATTCACATCCACATCAAAATACACACAATATATCTGTCTACCTATCTATCAATATACATACACAGATGTGTGTATATAGATAGATAGACAAATAGAGAAACGTATGCAAAGTTGGAAGAAGCAATGTAAACTATATGGTTTTATTTCTTTTTTGACTAAAATCCACAATTTCTACAGCACATAAAGAGCTTAAACCCTTTACACAATTACTTTATATAAATGTCATCCAACTTTACAAAATTTTGGCATTCAACTTACAAGAGGCTATTACAGACAGAAAACTTTTTCAAATTAATTCACATCATAAACCTTCTAAACAATGAAGAATACATGTAAAAACCAAAGCTAACTTCTAACACAACAGTAATTATTAGAATCAAATATTCAAAGCAAAAGCAAATATACATTTGTTGGTCTTAGACAAAGAATAAAAATTCTTGCTATACGAAAAGAAAAGAAAAATTAAAGTTTGTATTTTAAGATAGTGTTTTTTTCTGAGATTTTTAAATACTTAAAGCTAAAACTAGATCAGAATACTGGAGGTACAATTGTAAGACCAGTAACACAAGTAGAACAAGTTATACAGTGTAATTTTTGTTACTCACATGTTTAGGATTAAGAAAAACCAGCAAGTACAATCAATTCATATGTACAAACAAGTACAAAGGGGGTAGTTACAATCTGCTTCACATTATTGAACATTTACTCTTTCATTACAGAAGCAATATTCAATCTCCTACAAACTCCACCTCATAATCCAGGCAATCTGGGGCATTTGAAAGTTATCCCCAAAAGAGTTTTAAATTTAAGAAAGTTCTGTTGCCAATTTGCTCTGAACCAAAGAAGTTTTTCGAGTAGGAAGAACATCTGGTGTTGGGATGGCATCACCTGTTGACTCCCTAACAATTGGTGCTGCTGGAACACGAGCCTTCTGACTCTTTGCTTTTGCCATATTATAGTCTCCAGAGTCAAAATACTTCTGCTAAGGAAAATAAAGAAATTCCAATTAATTTGAATTAAACAAAAATATTAATCTATCTCAACACATCAAGATATTAAATTAAATAATAATAAAAAATTACAATGCTTTGAAATTTTAAGATGCCAAGAAAATTGGCATCCATTAATAATTAGAGAAAATTTATTTTAATCAGAAATTTTCATCCAGATCATAAAAAATACTCTACATAAATAATGGTAATTGTAAAGTTATTCTTAAAATACCACAATAAAGTTTTCATTTCTTATTACAATAAAAATTTTTTGAAATAATTGAAAAAAATCTGAATGATATTTTAACAAATAAATTTTATAACAGAAATTTTAGTTTAAATAATACTGGCTTAAAACACCCCTATTTTCTTATAAGCAATTAAATAACAAACCACATAATCACAGTGTCTCATTACAACCACTGATTCAACAATTAAAATGAACATTTTCCTAAACTGAAAATATATTTCCAATAATTCTTACCTCCGCCGATACTTACAGCCATTCCTTCCTCAATCTTCACTTTACCTATCTAAGCACTGGTCTCACTTGTTCCAGCCTTTTATAAGCACTGAAATGCCCTTAGCAATTTTTTACCTCAAGACATTCTCCACCTACATCAATGCACCCTCTATTCTGGTACTATTTATAAGTATTTCGCTTTTTCTAGACTTACACCATCCCAGTAACTCACACTGGCTTTCAATGAAAGAAACAAACAGATGACATCAATTCATAACTCCAACACCTATGAGATGCATACAAACATCAAAAAATGAAAATAATCCTCATGTAACTCACAAAGAGTTAAAGCAAGTAGAAGAACTTTCTCAAACGAGGTATCATAAAGGGGCTGAAAGGATATATCTTAGACCAAAAGTGAGGGTCAAGTCTGAAAATGCATATACCCAAAAGAATATATAGTCTGTAGAATCAAAATATATAACCACCTTCTCATATTAAGCCAACACATGCAAACAGATAAATGAAGGTACACGTTATATCTATCCCATCATATAATAACAACTAATCTTCCAGCTCGAACCATCAATATAAGGGAAAAACTAAGCAGTCCCATCAGACAACTCTTCCTTCATTAAGTAAGTAGCAGATGCAAAGGCATATGAAGAAAGCCTCAAATTCTCACAAACCAAAGTGACTAATTAAATAAAATGACCAGGAGGTGGTTGACCCAAATGGCCACATGAAAAGTTGACTTAGTGAAGAATGGCACTGGAAAATCAGAGTCCAAATTTCCTAGGAATAATCTGGATCAACATGAAAAGAAGAATAAAAAATACACCCAGAATGTATAAATGTCTCCATCTCACAAGCTTCATGTCACAAACAGTCTGAACTGAAAGTGATTCCCCTATCCAAAGATACACTAAAAAACAGGAGGAATAGAGGAGGTACAATAAGCCTCTGCACTAACAACGTAACATTGAAATTCATGACCAAACACAGTAATTTTTTAAAATAAATTATAATTGTAGAAAATTCACAAGGTGATGCCAAAATCCAAAACATAGTATTTCGTGAAAGAAAACCATGACCAACATTACTGAGAAAAAGTGGTTACTTTATCTAAATGAAGTGCTTATATACAGTATTAGCATATGGGATGCACTGGTGTAGATAGAGAGTGTCACATGGTCAAAAACTGCCAAGAGCAGTTTAAGTATAAAAGACTGGAGTAAGTGTGACCAATGCTTAGATGTGAAAGGTCAAGATCAATGAATAGCTACAAATGTCAATTTTAAATCTTCCCTTACATATGAATTTACTGATTTAACTTAAAAATCTTTGAAAATTCAAAAATGCATGTACATTTTACCTCTTTCAAATCAATATATAGATGATAAATTTAGTTTAGCTTTCGAATTTTGCACAAAACGAGGGCTATCTGTGCTGACCATCCCTAATTTAACAGTGTAAGACTAGAGGGAAAGTAGCTAGTCATCACCAACAACCATGTCTTGGCTACTCTTTTAACAATGAACAGTGAAATTTACTACACATTATAACTTCCCCAATGCTGAAATGTTTGGTGTAACAGGGATTTGAATCTGCAACCCTTATACTATGAGTGATCTAACCACCAGGCCATGTCAAGCCTACATGTTAGGAAAAATAAACATTTCCTTCAACCATAGTAATAATACATCACAGTTTAAAGTCTACCTGAGATTATATACTAAGTCTTTTATTTTTTCTTTCTTAAACAGCCCGTTGTTGTAAAGTGATACATCTACCCAAAGGGGTATAAGTGAGATTCCTTTAACTATATATTATATTAATCAATTTGCATTTCGATTTTGCAATCATTTATATTTGTTTCCCCACTTAGTATATGGGTGTTTTCTATGATTATGTTGTGTTTATTTGATTTGCAATATTACAAAACATGATGTTTTTTTATTCTTTGAATCTGGTTTCCATTTTTTCTGCTTGTTCCTTCAATATAGAAGTTGTGACAGTTGTCATCTTATTTTATAAATAATTTTGGTGTTCTGTTTGTTAGTGTAGTTTTTACATAGTATGGACTTTAGTTTTGTACCTGGTGTTTACTGGAATGTTGTGTTTTGTTATAAGTTCTTCCAATTGTTGGTTATTTTTTCACTGATGTTGGGAATATATGGTATGCAGCAATGTAAGGTTTTGTAGTTTGTTGTATATTGGGATTTATTACAGTTTGTTTGTTGTTAATTGTGTTGTTTACACTCTCGTCCCTAAGACATGCCTAGCAACAGTCAGTTGAAAACTTTAACCTGAGGATGACCTGAGATCAAAACAGTGTTCTCTACTTTAATTAATTTTTCAATGACCATACCAGTTGTCTTTATATATATTTGGACTCAAACACTACCTTAAAAAAGCACAGGACATTTTATAAGTGATTAAACTTACATCACTAATTTACTCATTTGTTAACACAACTTAACATTCTTATTTTTTTAAAACAAACTATTACCTCATTTACTTCTTGTCCACCAATGGAAAAATCTATGGTAAAATTTCTTTAAATATAATTTTTTTTATTCAAACCATACAAAATGCTTCACTGTCACTCTCCCCTTTTCACACAATTGTCCAAATCCTGTCCATTTCGATCAAGCTCAATCAAAAATTATAACTACTTCAATGAGATTATGTCAGCTGATTATACAATTACCCATCACCATTAATCACACTGATAACTGATAGATAAAATAACAATTAATTGAAATCATGATTAATTCAACTGATACCACAAAAACAATCAACAGTGATTTAGATTATTTGTTTTCAATTATTTCAACTATTCAGTAATCAAAACCTTCTTATTTGATTCTTATTTTTAATTAATTTGAGTATCTTTAGTCTAATCTAATGAAATTAGGATATCTAACTATCATTATTTCTGTTTATTCCAATCTCCCAAGTAAGGTTGACATTTTCCTTAACTGAAATTATATTATTCCTCTCTCCTCAGAATTTATAGATATTACCCAATACCATAGCCACAAAAAAATGAATGAAACTTCCACATGTAAATGTGTTAATACATAATACACAAATCTAAGATGCAACTATTAGATTATATGCAGTAAATCTCATGAACATTTAAGTTTCAATACAGACTTATTCTAGGCACAGCAAAAAAAACAACTAAAATTCTGGATACAAGATGGATAATTTTGAGAAGTCAGTATCTATTTGATATACATTTTCATGTGTAGAAAAATGTTAACTTCAGAATTACTACTTACTACTCACTTCTCCACAGAAATGATAGCAAGAATCCTATATATATATATATATATATATATATATATAAACAAACAGTGGAGAAGTCAGTGTATATAAATAAATTAAAATAATGAGCTTTTATTTGAACTTATAACGTCAGAAAGGGAAAATTTATGGAACAAGTGGGAGACTGCACATTTCCCTTGCAAGGAATAACCTTTGCCCAATAAAAGTGGTAAATCAAAATGTACTGCCAAAAGAGACTTCTACCTGATGATAAAGTGCTGCATAGGTTGGCAGGATGTAAAAATTGCTCAAATGCCCAAAACATCACAAACAACTGGTTGAGTATGGGTGTGTAGTGTGGCCATAAAGAAATTCTCACTAGAGTAAGTAAACACAGATACATTCCAGATCTCTTTCCTGATGCAAACTTAAGACCCATCATATATACGTAAAAACGACTCCTTTGGGTTGAGAAAATATCTATGTAAAATATTTTCTCAACCCAAATGAGCCATTTTTACATATATATTTTTCTCTACAAGTGGGTTTTCTTGACATCACTGATTAAGACCCATTAAATTAATATAATAATTAACAACAGCTTAATTTATAGTGCAGGAGAATAGCCTTTACTACACTTTAGGTAACACAGCAGCCTTACTTCTGATTGAAGGATTTGTTCACCAATAGGATTAAACCAATGTGAAGAGGAACTCTCCATTTCAACCTCACAAGCAGCTTGGCACAGGAAAAGAAAGGGTTCTGCTTCTACTTTCAACATTTCTTTTCCCATGGGGAGTACAAATTCTGCAGACTCTGATAAGAATTTTCTTTTCCTGTATATGAACACAGGAACATGCTGCTCATGGCATCAGTCTTCTTGAATGATCATTATTTGGAGGTCTCTCCTTTTACCTTTAAATAATGGGCCTCTCTAAATCTAGTGAGCTTTTCTTCTTTTCAGAATCGAGATATAATCCAGAACTGGCTGAATTTTGAAGAGTCTATCTGAAGACTCATCCATTTTCTGATTATTATTCAAAATGACAAAATATTCAAATTTGTTTTGGCTCATTGTCTGCAAAAATACTAGGCTAATCAAAAGAGAATCTGTTAAAAGTAAACTTTCCAGTTACCTTTTCTTGTCTGTCCCATTAGTAGAATAAAGCCCAGGAATTTCCTCACATATGTAGGAGTAACCATCAAAGTCCTTTAGATGACATTTTATGTTTTTTGGCAGTTTCATTATGGTAGGTACACATTTGCTGACAAAACAAGCCATCATCAAACATTAGACTTCTCACAGCAGCAATATTTTCAGGCTTGGATGGAGTTATAGTGACCCCAGGAGTTCTTTAAAACATTTCCAGTTTCACTGGAATATCTATTTCTGACCAGTTATTATCATAAAAAAACAAGTCACCAGCAGACACATCTGTAGAATCATCAGTACTTTCTGATTCAGAATCAGTCAAGAGCTGACAAATTATCATCAAACAGTTCAGTAATTATCTCTTCTTCACTCAACATGTTGCATTTTCTACATGACATTTATAAAAATGAGTATTGTAAACAAAAGGAAGAATCATCCAGAACAAAATAAAATGAGTCTAACTCCTTTGACATTTGGCATAAAATACAAGTAAATGATTCATCCTGAAAGAGAGAATGTGACAGGTGAGTGTAGCAAGAGGGGTCTGATTTTCTATTTGATAGCTCTATAACCATATGGATTTGAAGGTTAAAATAATTATGGTGTGTCCAAGCAATGATGATTTTATAATGAGAGTTTATGTTTAATTTCGTACTTAATGGAGTGATAGTAGATAAAACAGAGAAGAGGAACTACCTAGATAAAATGTGTCACTGGAGAAGAATATTTTAAAATATTGCCTTATAAAATTTAAACTTAAAAATTATATGTTATTAAAATATGGATTATTAGCTAAGATTTTGCGATTTACTAATTAGAATAACATAAATAAAAAGTAGATTAATAAAATTTTGAATTTAAGTCACTGAAACTTTGTAAAAGGTACAGTAAAGCATACCCATCACAATCAGTGATGTTGAGAATTTTATGTGCAAAAATGACTCATTTTGGGTTGAGAAATTATTTTACATAGAGAGCGAACAAGGTTTCGACCTTCTTCAGTCATCGTAAGGTTCACAAAATTAAAGAAGCCTTACTTATACAACAACTTAAACCCAAAATAAACCAATATAAAGGAACGCCATTATACCTATATCAATATTATAGATAAAATTATATATTCAAACATCTAACACCACCCTCTACATTGCAACACTCAGTTACACAACCCCTTCCAAACATGTGGTCAGCTTCCGGTCAGTTACCTCTTTCTTTGTGAACTTGACGATGACCGAAGGTCGAAACGTTGTTCGCTCTTCTATGTAAAATATTTTCTCAACCCAAACGAGCCATTTTTGGATATAAAAACCATACTCATCACAATAGCTACAAAGGGCTGAGCACTATCTATTACCTTTTACTCCATGTGGATTTTGAGCAAAAAATGTTTCTTTGAGACAATACTGCCCACATAGCAAGTTCCATAATCTTGATTGGAAGTAGGGTTGCAATGTTACCTAAAAGTGTATGAAACAAGCTATTCCAAATAGTTATGCCAGCAAGATGGCTCTGAAGTTTCACTTGGGAAACAGGTCTGGAGAGCATCTCCCTGCACTTCCTTATACTAGCAAGATTTTATAAATGTATGCATATATATATGGAAAGAGAGAGAGAGAAGAAGAATAAGATGGCTGTAGGACCTTCTAAGAGCTTCAATGGAGAATGGCAACTAGAGGGAACAAAGACTGTAGACGGATTAAATGAAAATGTTATGTAAATAAAGTGAAACAAAGGTATCAGGGGTCATCCAAATCCCTGCAAGTCTTCAGCTAGATGTTAAGGGCTATAAGGAAAAGAGGCTGTGATATGACATACTTGATAAAAAGTGTTACCTCCAAAGGAAAACAAATACAATACTGTTGATTGCTTTAAAAGGTAACAGTAAGTTAACACTGAACTACACAAAAAAAACAAAGGAGACAACTTGGATCTGAACAATTACATATGAAAAAATAAATTATTGGAAAGAAGATTTGATCAACCCACACCTAGACAGCCAAAGAGAAATGGAAATCAGAAGTGAAAGAATAAAATTAATCTGTTCGTGTAGTGTTGAAGGTATTAAAGCAATGTGTCCTGCAAGCAAAAAAGAGAAACTATGTCTTAAAATAAAAATGATACAAGAAACAAGTGATTAATGGTTTAAACAAGAATACAAAAGAACCCTGAGAACTAAACAGAGATTACAGTTAACCCTTTCACAATGAGTCATGGGTCAAAGACTATGCCCTGCCATATGTTCACTTGCATTCAAAATTTTACTGAACTAATATTTTAGAAATTCATGTGAATAAGTTTGGAATCAAATTTTATATTATAATTCAAAAGTTAATATTACACATATGAGTTAATTTCTTAATTTAAAAGTAAATATTAAAAGAACACATCTAAATATAGATCTTAGTGAGTCACAAGATATGTTGAATGCAGAACTACTAAAAATTACGTTTGTGATGCAAAAATATTAAGTCTAGTACTTTTGTGCAAATTAGGAACTCAAATAACTAATATTAACAAGCCAGAATACAAAATAAGAATATCGTATTTTTTATTTTGCTGAAATATGGCTTATGTACTAAATCAAACACTATTGCGTCATTCAACTTTTTCCAATTTTTGAAACACTCCCTCATACACTTTTACTATAGCACATATGACATTTGAATAATCAACCACTAGTTTAGAATGTTCCCAGAGTGGTTTTCTCAGGCCTTCTGATCTTTGAAAAGCCAACCATGTTCTTTCAATTCAAGTTTTCAAGAAAGTAGGTTGTGTCTTTTGTCTGCTCAAAGTTTCATATCTTTTAAAATGTAAATAAATCTTAGTTACTTAGCTTAATAAATTATAAAGGAATACTATGATATCTGTGTAGTTGTTTATCATTCTTTGGTCATTCAAGTGTATATATAAACAAAATGTTTTATATATAATGCAAAATTTTTCCTATTTCTAAGCAGTACTATTCTATATGCATTTATATTATACATTTATTGCATAACAATTGAAATGACTGTAGATTACAAAATACTTGTCCACTAAAATACAGCCAAGACAGGTCAGTTTTATATTAAAGGATGTATGATTTGAAGGTAAATGCAATACATCAATGCAAGTTATGTAATGTTAGGTAAGCATGACTAGAAGGTCAATACAATAAAATATAATAAATATATATTCACATAGAGTATCATGAGACTTGAGCTACTTAGACTGAACATTTGTGTTTTGATGTTATAATATGTGGTCATTGTAACATTAAAAAAAAGCATAATTCTTATTCATTTCCTAATTTTCTTATGATGGATCTGGTTGGTTAAATTACAGACCCCACATCAAGTACAAAAAATAACAAAATATAGTCTTACTGAAAATAAACATCTGAAATGTATTTAGGAAGTTTTGGAGTTTACACAAATAATATTTGAGATTTTGGGGATGAAGAATAGTTTTTAATTATAACATGAAAATACTTCATTAAAAAATATGAATTTTGAACAGCTGTAATCTTCACTAAGGTATACCAAATTTTGGGAGGATACTCATGCTGCATCAAAAGTTATAGTGCAAATACTTAATGTGTGCAAATGTGGAGACACACTTGTGTATATCATACCAAACCCACAAGAAAATGGTTAACAAGAGAGACAGGAGAATGACTGATGAGAAAATATTTGAAGAGATAAAAAAAAAGGAGAATGGACAGAGATATGAAAAAGCATGTTATGAATATACCTACTGTCTAAAAAGAGAGAGAGAAAAAAGAAACTTGGTGTTGAAAAAAGTTGCAAGAACCTCAATTAAGATTCCCATATAAATCTACTGTGTGAAGAAACCTGTCCAAGCAAGATAGTCAATCTACCACCAGATTCAAAGATACAGGAAAGTGACAAGCTGACAACCAAATGTGACAATTGTGGATTCAAAATAAAATGCCTAAATCACTTAGTTCTGAAGTTAGCAGACTGGCATGACAGAGTGAGTGTCTACTTATTAGTTGATGTAAGAAACAACAACAAAGCTGTGTGGATGGATTAAAAGATGACAAGATAGAGGATAAAGGCAACCTCACTGGGCAATCAACATCCCAAGAATTTTGATATGAAGACAGAATTAATTTGAAAACAAGTCCTTCAAAATCATGCAAACGTCTGGAATTACATCACACCTACACAGAAGCACTATACTACTGAACAAATGTAAATCCATGCAAAATAGAGAAAAACAAATGCCCAAGTTCATTAGGAATCAACTTAGCCATCATGACAGCAAGTGATCGAAAAGAGGGAGAGATACAAGAGAGGAAAGTGGATTGCTGGACTTAATTCGAGTCAAGAAAAGAGATAACCCAAAAGTGAAAGAATCTATCATGTGAAGAAAGGAGTATATGTAAAGGTTTTATGATAATAATAATTGTTTGGAGTTTTGTGGTGCAAAACAATTAATTAGGCAATCTGCTCCAAAGAACCCCTCACAGTCATAACTGTAGTAGTGAATGGCTCCTATTTAGGAATTTTAGGATCACAGAAGATACAAAAATTAGAATGCATGAAATTATAATCCACATGAACTTTGAAATTGTACATTCTTTAAAAGTTAGTCTGGTGTATCTATGGTACATAAGCCATGGTCATTAACTCTCTTTCCACAAGCAGATCAAAGTGTGCATGTTGTGACTTTTTTCAAGAGTTGCATTCTAAATTTAAGTAACTTTATCATCATCTTATATGAATAAACTTAGCTTCGAACTCTAGTCAATAAATCATATTTTAATATTATACAAATTTTAAACTCTGAATTTTATAATAAAATATTTTTTAATCCTCAATCTCCCCTAGTATTAGTTATGACATTTGCTCTTTATATCTTACCTCTTCTCTAATGTATTTACCACCCTACTAAGAAATTTAGAATACAAATTCCTCATTATAATACAGATACTCAAACAAAGTATACAACCTTCAATCATATTTGTTTACAAAGTCATAAACTAGAAAATCAGACCATCCTCCCTTTCATAAATTGGCAATAGCTTTTTCTATGCTTAATAGTATATCAGTTACAACCATTAGAAATTTAAATTTTCAACATATTAAATGATATATAATATTACATTTCTCTGGAGGGAGAACTGTCTACTTCACTTCTATTTTAAACTTTATTCCAATGAAAAACACATCAATAAGCTTAGCAAAATTTTAGCAGCTCTTGTTACACAATTAGAAAATTAAAAAATTATAATCATATATTTGCTTTTCACATTATTATTTAGTGTTTTCAGATGAATTATTCAATTTAATAAAAGCTTACTAATGCTATCATTAAAAAAATAGGGTTTTCATCAGCAGTCAAACATGAAAGAGAATAACCAGGCAAATACTACATTTCTTGTTTTTCTATGTGTTATTTTTTATTGAATTAAAACAAATATTAAACACTTAAAAGGTAAGATGAAGTAAGGTAAAGAAAAATAATAATACTTGACAAGCTATGCTCAAGAGTAGCTTTTGCACTGAGTAATTTAATAGGATAACAAACTAAAGTTTATTTTGTCTGATGGGTTCATTAACTACACATGGTTCAAAGGGCAATATAACAATAAAATTTAATTAGAAAGAACTGTGTACTATTACAAGCTATAACCTATTTAGGATAAACAATTATAGATTCTTGTTACAACTTGCTGTTATTCTAAAAATAAAAAAGAGCAATTTAGACTTTTTTTTTCTTTTTTTCTGTTGGTTAGAGTCAAATTGACCAAATGTGTATAAAGTTAGGACAGAAAAATACAGATAAAATATAATGTTTTAATGGACAGAAATTTATTTAGCTTTCATGGATTACACAAATAAAGTTTTGAAATTTTAAAATGAAAACTTTTAACCTTAACATGAAAACCACTTTGTACTTGGTGCAGTTAACACTGACTTATTTATAGAAAATGTTTTTTGTAAAAGACTGAATTAAATATTCAAACAAAAGGCTTGAATTGTTTGCTAAAAATAAGCAAAACTCCATAAAAAAAACATATCAAAAGTCATAGCATGAAAATTTTAAGGTTCAAGATTTAAGTCAAATTGACAAAAGCTTTAGTAAGAGAGTTACTGATGATATTGGAGAATAATAAACTTAACTTATTTGCTTGGTTAACAAAACAGGAACTAAGAAACATACCAGACTTTAGAATGTATATCTAAAAAGTATGTAATATGATTAACTTTTTCAACACAGGTGTTCATCCATTGCACATGCCTTGACATTTTACAAAGCTAAATTTTAAATGTAATTAAAAAAGTTTATCAACATGTGTCAATATAATTGTCACCAGAAAGTAGTTTGTAGTTGAGATTCTCATACTGTCACAGTTTAATTTCTCAATGCTATATAGAAAGCACTGGTCCATAACACCAACCCTGATTTCCGTGATACCATATATAGTAATGTTAACTGTAATTCTAAATCTACCCAATGTATCTTCCCAAAATTTGGCAAGCTCTTAGCTAATATTGCAATTATGTTGTGTACAAAAATAAGAATGTCAATAAAGTATTTTTTACTAAAGTATTTTATACTAAAATGTTTCTTATAGTAAAGCCTCACAGGGCTATCTGCCAAGTCCACTGAGGGGAATCAAACCCGATTTTAGCATTGTAAATCCATACACTTACCAGTGTACCAATGCAGGACACGTGTAACGTGTATGTGAATTAGGATCAGCATGAATCAGACTGAGTAAAGGTGACTTTCTTCATAAGAATAAAATGTTTCTTATTTTAGAGTTTCACATTTCATAATGTCTAGAACCTCCCAAATGAACACAGAAAACTTTTTCAGTAAAAATTTTATACTTTATGCTGGATTTCCTCAACCTCAATACTGATAAGTAGCAAAATTTTAAAAAATGTGAAATAACAAATAACTTATTTTCTAGAACTAGTGCAGACAAATAAATTATTCATCATAAAGAGCCTTGTAATAATTTACATATGTTTTATTGTTCTTTGAACTGCATCTAACTAGTATAATAAATCAATAAATTATCTGGTAAGAGATTAGAGCAAGTAATGATAAACAAAATACTGAATTATATGAAATGCAACTCGCATGTATTATCGTGGAAAAATCTTTTTAATTTTCTAATTTTTATATTTCAATTAATTTTACAGAAATAAATCAAACAAAAAATTTAGCAATTGCATCTAATTTTTTCATCTCAAAAACAAAATAAATGAAAGAATATAAGCCTACATTTTTTTAATGATGTTTGTTATACATAAAATAATTTATTTCAAATATGCAATTTGGAAAACAAAACATTATGCAGAAAAAAATGTCCTTAAACTATTGTAAATTTACTAGCTTCTAACAATGTTACAAATGTTTTAAAAAATTTCTCAGCTTGTCAAGCCGAACTCCTATTACGCTAAACAATGAAACTGAGGTAAATTTTCTCAAAACCTAAAATATAAATGAACTAGCCACACTGAATATGTATAAATCAAAATGTTCTCCTGTTGGTTCTAAATAATCCAACAATAAGTGTTATAGAGAATTATTGGGACTTTATGATGACAGAATGCAAAATGAATGGCTCAGAATGTGGGTTTGAATTTCTTGTTTATACCTCAGTATGCTTTATGGAGAGGGCCCGGTATGGCCAAGCATGTTAAGGCATGCGACTAGTAATCTGAGGGTCAGGGATTCGCATCCCTGTTGCACCAAACATGCTTGCCCTTTCAGCCATGGGGGCATTATAATGTGATGGTCAATCCCACTATTCGTTGGTAAAAGAGTAGCCTACATTTCAAACATTTGTTTTCAGCAAAACATATTTTACATTAATTTCTATACTCTATATAGGATAGTCTCTTAAGTAATCTTATATATATGATAAAAAAATTAGGAAATAAATACAGATTATGCTTTTTTCTTGTTAGAATGTCATGAAAATGCAAATGTTTAGCCCAAGTAGCTCACGTCTCACAACACTAAACATATTTATTACTTGTTATCATAATGACCTTACAGACATCCCTTAAAATATGTAGCTTGCTTTATTGCAGTGCAAATGCACTCAGGTCACATATCCAGTAGTATAAAAACATCTTTAGTCTTCCATATCTTGGCTGTATTTTAGTGGATTAATACTTTGTAATAAACAGTCATATTTCAATTATACATAAATTTATTTTTCTTAGAATACAGAAATATAAATCAAAAAGTAAAGCAAAAATTATCTCTTTCACTATGATCTTTGACTCTCTTGCTACTGGACATAGGTTGCTATGCCTTTTAAAATTTTGCACATAGAGAATAAAAACTGTTTTTGTAGGTCTTGTATATACAATTGAAAAACCATAAAGATCATAAATAACTACATTGATACCACAGAATCCTACTATGATTTATTACACTTAGTAACTACGATTTATTTAGATTAAAAAAAAAATGAAACTTCAAGTAGTCTGTAGTCTATAACACTAACCTCATCGAAATCTTGGATTCAAAGAATGTTGTAGCATTTGTAAATGTTACAATGGTAGAGAAAACTATTCTAAGGATATTCTGAAAGCTGTTGATTGGTTATTCACAAGTCAAATTCTGAAGTAAGTGAATATAAAAAATTGTTTCCAAAAATGGAAACTGTGTTTGATTCAGTACGTAAGCCATATCTCAGCAAAATATAAAGATATGAGGTTATTATTTTATATACTAGCATGTCAATATTAGCAATTTCAGGTTCTAACCTGTATGAAGCTATAGATTTAATATTCTGACATCAGAAACATTTGATTTTAAACAGTGCTGCATTCAATATAAAGACTTACTAAAATCAGCATTGAAATAATTTCTTAATTTAAAAGAAATCAACTCATATATATAATATTAAAGTTTGAATTGTAATATAAAATTTGATTCCAAACATATTTACATAAATTCACAAAATAGTAGTTCAATAAAATTTCAAATGCAAGTTGGCAAATGTAAAGACATAGCCTTTCAACCCTGAGCCATTGTGAAATTAATTTTTTTTTTATAAATTATAATTTGTTGTTAAATTTACTGCCACATATTTATAACAAACTTATTTACTTAATTGGTGAATGTAGCTCTATAAACATTTCATGAATGTGCAGTTTGAAAACCTGCCATACACACAAACACATGTAAATAGGTGTGTAGGTAGGAATTTTATTCAAGGTTTGATGCACATACAGAAAATTTTTAAACAGTGGCAAGTGGTAATAGCTATCAGTTCTATGGAGTAAAGAATAACACTTCTAAAGAAAATAGTTTCATTATGTCAGTTTGTTCTTAAGTGCAATAATACACAGTAGCATAGACATCTGGGCACTTGGTTTTTAGAGTTGTAATGTGTGTTTGGTTTTTGTAAGGGTAGTTGATGTTTAGTGTTATTTTTATTACAATAATTGATTATATGAATGTATTTGATTAGCATATTATACTAATAATACTAACCTAATTGTGACAAGAATTTGTTTATTCAATTATAAGTCCTTTTTTAACCTATTAACCTTTCACAATGGGAGCCCCTTTAAATGCTTTTCCATGCAAGTCTGCAAGTCCCTGCATTACATTAAAAATTTAATTAAACATCTTTAATATCAATGCATGTCAACGAATTTAATATTATAAAGTGTGTTATGATTCAGTTTTATTTCATTCTAGTTAAGTCCTTTATTACAAAGTAAACCTTTAAAAATCTATTTAAAATTTCAGATGGATTGTCACATGACAAACATGCTATGAACAATCTCTACGTTGGTGCTCTGTACCTTCAATAATATAATGGTAATACAGTAGTGGTACATCTAGCCACTAAGATGCTTACACAAGCTTCTGATTTGTTATTTTCAAAGTAGTCTAAATGAATACAGTTAAAAGATGTAACATTTTTTCAACCCTCAAAAGATTCTTCCAGTTTTATCTTTTCCATATACATATTATATACACATGTATATGATAATTATAAATAGCTCATTTTACAGTATAAGCTAACAATGATTATTTTGAAACTTGCACCAAGTCTTCATGCATTTTAAAACATAACTAGTACATAATTAAATGAATTATTTAAAAATTTAAATATTTTTTAAATACACATCATACTTCACATCTATTCTCAAGGCCTACAATATTGTCTTTTGTTTTTGAATTTTGCACAAAGCTACTCGAGGGTAAGTGTGCTAGCCATCCCTAATTCAGCAATGTAAGACAAAAAGGAAGGCAGCTAGTCATTACCACCCACTGCCAACTATTGGGCTACTCTTTTACCAACAAATAGTGGAATTGACCATCACATTATAATGCCCCCACAGCTGAATGGGTGAGCATGTTTGGTGCAACAGAGATTCAAACCTGTGACCTTCAGATTACAAGTTGAATGCCTTAACCCACCTGGCCATGCAGGGCCATCCAAGGCTTACAATATCATACTCTGAATAAAAATTTTACCAAGGATTGTACATTTCCCAAAAAAACTGTAGTGTGCCCTGAAAGCACCACTGACTTATTTCAAAATGAACAATAAGTTGTTATAAATAAAAAAGTAAAATTAATCATTAAAAATTAACTGTATGTGAAAATGAAAAAAGATGAAATAAAAGGAAACTCTTCAAATGTGTATTTTTCATAGATTTATTGCACCATCACTTTTACACGAATTGTTTGTGGTTCACATACTAATCTGATAACAAATAATGTATGCGAGTGTAATGTTGAAAAAAAACTTGTATGTAGAAATGAACAGAAGACAAGACACAATACTTTGATATTCCACATAAAATTAAAAGGTATGTTTTTATTCTATTTCCAAATTTTAATCATTTTGTTGCATGGTATGGTGATGATAATAGCTTGATAGTGATATGGTAAAAAAAAGGAAAATATAAATATTTACCTTAAAAAGCTTTTAATATCCTTTTAGTGGGTTCTAGAGATTATACAAATGAAATATGAAAACTACAAGGTGAATTTTTCATAGATATTTTTAAAAAGCATAATGTATGACACTATCTCAAAACAGCTGGTATTGGTATTAACACTTTCACTAATAAGCAGAGTGCCTAAGACACACTTAGCAACAGTCAGTTACAAACTCTTTTTGTTAACCTAAAGATGACCTAGAAAGGTCAAAACATTATTCTCTCCTTTATTAGTACAAGTGTTAACACCCACACCAGCCATTCTGAGATACATTTTTATTTCAAATGCTTTTGAAAGAAGCACACTGATTCTAAATATTCTATAACCTACATTCCCTTTGGAATGTAATATGGCAGGTACAAAATACACCCTTGAAAAAGAAAATTCATAATTATATAAGTTTTGAATACAATAATTAAGCTTAATAATTATTGCAGATTTTCTGAAAAGAAAAAATTATTTTTTTTTAGCTACGATTGATGTTGATTAAAATCTAGAATGTGTTTATTTAGCACCAAAGATTAGGGATACATGGTTATAAATACATACTATTTATAAAGCCAAACACTTTAAGTAGTAAATATTAAAAACACTGAAACAACTTGTTTTTTGTTGGTTTTTTCAAAAGAAGATTATCTTTTATTCATTAACTAAACTAGATTTAACCTACAGTTTTCTAATAAACTGTGTCCTTCATTCCTGGAATGAAAGGCAGAAAAATGTATTGAATTTTGTTCTTAGAAAAAAGTATATTTTGTTTTTTTAATTTCCAAAAGTTCTTTTTTGGAATAGAGGCTTTTACTGAAGTAGTGACTACTTTCATATTCCTTTTCAACTCTAAACATTTGTGACAAAATTGACAATCTTGATTCATCATTCACAGTAACCTTATAAGAAACATACAGAAAAATAAAGCTTTGCTGGGAGGTATATATGAGGAAATATTGAAAATACAGAAAATGTTTCAGTGGAATTATCTGAATTTCATCCTAAAAAAAGGAAACAAACATCAAAATGTTTTTTTGGTACTTTAAATCAGAAAACATTTCATGGTTCCAAGAAGCTTATTTTTTCCAAGATGATCTTTCAATTTACCATTATCACTTGTTACTTATAATCACTGTTTATGTTATTTGGAGTCAAGTAAAATAATCACTAAAACAAAATTAGTGTTTACAATGATCTCAATTGTCCAGGTAGTCAAAATATTATGATAATTAATTCAATGGTACTTAGTTTAATTGATTATTGTCTCTATGTTCAAAATAATCAACTAATTAAAATTAGTGTTTCCAGTTATCAGTATTTTTAATTATTCCAACAATCCAAGTCTTATGAGAATATTCAAATAGCTAACCGTAAACAATTAATAAGACTAACAGTTAAAAAAATACTAATTTCTACTTAATTACCCTATTCTTCTAAGCACATATGACAGATATATCCATAAAACAAATGGTTACATTTAATATACACAAGACAACAAGACCACTGTTGCCATAAGCACAACTCTGACAAAAGACAAATACAGCACCACAGAGAAATAAACGTATTAATAACCTCAAAATATCTTCATGGAAATGAAATAACTGTCATTCATACAACACTAATCAGATGAACATTAATTTAATTTCTTTCAATCACCTGCTACTGTCAAAATTAGTGACACTCACAGATGTAAAATCGTGTTGCAAGGTATGTACTGTGTGAATAATAAGTTATAAAAGATTAACCTTTTTGCAATGGGTACACACTTTGAATCCCTTTTTACGCAAGTCATTTAACATGCATTTAAATTTAATTAACAACTTTACTCTCAATGTATATTATAAAATTTGTATAATCTTAATTTCATTAATTTGAAGTTTTATGTTATCTAAATTTCAATCACTTTTTTTTCAAAAAAAAGCCTTAAAAAAACCTGAACTTCAGTTTTGTTATTACATGACACATGAGCTATGAAAAATCTCAACTTTCACACTATCCTGAATTAGATAACTGTAGTCTGGTAGATATACATTTTGACAAAGTAGACTTTCTTGCCCTATTGACATGTATGTTTCAAAGTTTTCTAACTGAGTTCTCTTGAAATTAAAGATAAACTTTTCCAATCCCTATCAGGTGCTGTGTCCAGTTTCCCCACGACCACTTGAGCTTTACAATTTACACATAATTAGTTAACAAACATGTATATAGTTATTAGAAAGAGCTCATTTTACACTACAACTCAATAAGTTATTTTAAAATTGGTGTTAGCTTTCATCATTGGGTAGGTGTAAGTGCCAAAACTATTGTTGGCTACTTTGTCTACATCAGCGTTTATTGTTGTTTCTTACCTGAATAGGTCATAGACAGTTAAATTGCATTTAAGTTCTACTTTTATATCTCAGTTGGTTATGTATATGTTTCAAAATACATAATGTACAGATTTATACATTCTTTACATTTATCTCAAACATTATCCAGGTTCTCGAGGCTTACAAACTTCTGTGACTGCAAGATAATTTTACCACAGAAGATATGATATTACATTCTGAGAACATCATTGCCTTGTGTTGGGATGGATAATAAACAGTAAAAGACAGGGAAAGAAAATAAAATATTCAAAATTAAGTGTGTGTGAAAAGGAAAAAACCCTAAAATTAGAAATATCATTAAATGAAGATCCTTTAAGATATTCTATGAAAAATTAAAAAGTATTTAAATATTTTTCTTTCTCAATGTGAAACATTTCATTGCACTCTATGTTGATGAAGTATTGTACAATTAGTAATGTGGTAGAGAAAATGAAAAAATATAAGCAATTACCTTGAAAAACTTTTTATATACAATTAGGCTCTAAAGGTTGTGCATATAGAACTCAAAAACTGTTATGTGAAAAGTATTTCTGTGCTTAAAAATCATACTGCACTTAAAATATTCAGTCGGAGCTAAAATAATGATAAAAAGATATCACATTTTAGTAGAAAGACTTAATTAAAATAATGTCATTTTCTTAATGCACAATATAATAGTCCTAAACAAAATCTTATCAGTTTTTGTGAGAATATATTAAAAAGTCTTGCACACTCGTTACTTCCTATTCAGGTTCTTGCAAAGTGCAGGAGAATGTTCCAAAAGGGTTAATCACAGCACATAAAAAGTACAGTGCTTTAATTATTGATAAAAGTTAATGTTTTCTGATACTGGAAATTTATTTATAATAGATACTTACCTCCATTTACCCTATAACACTCTCAATTTTCTTTTGCTCTCTTGGCACTGATAACCTTCTCAAAAACACACCAGTCTTTTTACATTATTGCAGCAACATGTGATCATGTGACAACCCTCCACCAATCCCATTCTAACAACTGTACTATTGCAGCACAATTACCCTTCCAGAACAATCCTCATTTTTGACAAATGATATACACAAACCTGAGAGTGGGTGAAAAGAGGTTAAGTATCCATCAGAAATACATTTTCAATGTTCGAAAACGTTAGCTTCCAAAATGGTAGTAAAAATCTTCAAAAGTAAAATTTAATAAAATATAAGTATAATGTATTTAAAACCACACAATGTGCAAAAAAATCTGATTAAAGACTTACATATAATTAAAAAAAAACACTGGTTCGTTGAAATATATAAAAACAGTCAGGTTGTAGTGTCACTTTCATCCAAGACACAGTCCAATATCAAGGCTAAAACTTTAAAAATCACATGTCTAAAGTGGTGCCTTTGCTCAGATTTGTAACAACTGCATGACAGTAAAACATGAGCTATTATGACTTGAGTGTCACTAAGACTACATACTGGTGAGTTAGTATCAGATAAAATGATGAGTTAAAAAACTGTGACCAATGCACAGGTTAGCCAAGACAATTTCCTCCTTCCCATCCTTATGGAAATAAAACAGCCAAAGAGCAACAGGTTTAATCTAGAAAAAGTTTGTTATGGTGTAACTCACCACAAGTCAACTGCCAACTGGCATGAAGCTTTGCTTTGGATACAAGACCATAATCCATTAATAGAACAAGCAAAGCTGAGACAGCACCAGAGCAGAGAAACTTAGCTGCAGTGTCAATGAGTTAATCCTGGCTAATAACGACGTAGCCAGGCATCCAGGGAAACTGGACATTAGTGGAAAACAGAAAAAAAATGGGCCAGTCTTCTTTGAATATTAGCAAGAAATGGTTAAAACTAATAATAAGTACTTTGAGGGCCAGTAGAGATCTAACACAGCTACTATTGTAAATAGTGCAACTGGAGTACTGGATAGCTTTTACATGACACAGAGCAAAAGAAGTGGCATACTACGTGGTAGTGAACACAGAAACTGTTGAGAGAATCCTGCTAGCAACTACCAAGCCATAACATGGCCCACAGAGTAACTTAATTTCAAACCACCCATAAAAACAGGAATAGAAAAATGGTTCAAAAAATGGTAAGCAGAGAAGAATACAGTATTTCCAATTGTGAGTACCAACCTTTCTTAGATAACTCAAGGGAAGGTCTCATATAGAAATGTTAATAAGTAGTAGTGAAAAGAGTTGATCACTAGGGACAGCAACAATATCAAATGCCAAACCAAATTCAGTCAGTAATGCATGCATAATAGACCAAAGGAAAAAATGATAAACTGTCTATTCTGAAACGGTAAAGTACAATGAGAAAGAGAGACATACACTCAGATGGGATGTTCTGGTAAGGACTGAAGCTTATTAGTACATTACAGAGAAAGGTTCAAAATGATGTAGGTGAACAGAAGGTTCAAGAGACTCAGTGTACAAAACTCTGAACTGAAAAAGTGCTACAAGTACCTCAGACCCACTGTCCAGTTTGGATCTAATGACTTCATAGCTGCCTGATGTGAGAAATGAAAGAAAGATAAATCCCAATGACTTTACTTCAGGAACAAAAGAAAGATTAACATCACCATTCATATAAATAAGAATAGAAGGATGGTTTGAAAGATGATCAGGAAATAACAGATACTTCCAACTGTGAATATCTGCTATCTGCAAGAGATAGATAGCACAACATTTCATAGTGTACATTATCAGATCAGACCAAGGTACTGCCAGACTGATATGAAGGGCCAGTATGAGTTCAACCATAGTAAAGGGGCAATTATAGTCATAGAGACAATGAGCTCAAAAGGAGAGAGGTAATCGTCTTGATGGCTAAAAATGTGGAGAATGAAACACAAGTGCTAAATACCCAGCAAAAGATTTCACCTAAAGTACTAGCAATGCTCCAGGTATCAGCTACTTCCTAACCATCAGAGAACAAGATTGAGAAAGGAACAAAATTAAATTGCTCACTGATCTTTCCAATCTTGTCCCATATAACTTTGCAACTGGTGGTAGAAGATATGCTGGTTGTAAACTTAATCCAAGAATCCTTCTGGCTTTGACGTTTTACCCACTAAACACATATATTGGCCTGCTAGAAAGCAATGGGGTGCGAGAGTGTAGGATACCTTCGAAAAGTATCCCAAGTCCATTTTTTAGCCTTCTGTGTCATGCAGTAGGCAGGATTCAACAATAGACAAGGATATCGTGGGAAATGTGTCAAGATTTTAGAAACACACTAATACAGTCAGTCACTGCTGCCACACAGTCATCTATTGACGGTTACAAACAATGACAGGATCAAGTTCTGTAAGAGATAGGTGGAGAGAACAAACAGCAGTGGTATAATCAAAGGAAACACGGATGGCTATGACTTCCAAGGGTGTGTTGAATAGCAAAGACAGGGTGGGCATGTGCTAACCAACCAGCAGTACCAACCCTCCATGCCCAAGTCCATCACACAGCCTGTCATTTCTGTACAAAGAAAATTGCCAAAATGTAACTGTATCAGCAGGTTTCAGAAATGTTTGATTGGGGAGGTCTTTCTCATAGGAAGAGGATTCCAGCGACTGAAGACATGAACAAGCAATCATTTTGCATCTTGTAGCAGGAGAAGTTGCACTTGAGAAATTGCCCATACTCAGAACCAAAGGAAGTGGATTTTGAGGTTTGCTGGAATGAATGTTAGGGACAGAGATAGGTGTTGACGTAATTCATCAACTTTTTTCACATGATTTGAGAATGATTCTTTTGAAGGCACAAAGAGATCCATCTGCACTCCCACTGTAGTAATGGAATGAAGTGCAACAGAATACATCCAAGATGAAGTGGGAACAGCAACTTTCGAGCCTCATAGTAAGTAACATTTTGAATTGTCTTCAAAAAATGCACTTCATTTTCTGCCAACCACTTAGGGCAAGAAAAAGTAGGATGGGTGAGAGCCATTGCAATTAATGCAATAACGGTCCATTTCACACTCATAGGCATTGTGGTCCTTGCCACCATAACGAGCACACATCATGGAGCTATAACCTGATGTCTACGACTGACCAAACTACTAACACTGGAAACACTTGAGAGTTTCGAATGTATGGTTGTACCTTGCAATTAATATAACTTGCCTTGATGGTGGCAGGTGGACGCGGTGATGTAAATGTTAAAATGAAGACACTCGTCCGCAACATAATTCCATCTTTGCGAATACAGATACTCCTCACTGCAGAAACTCCTTGATTGGAGAAACCAGCAAGAATCTCTGACTCAGGGATGTTCTTCAAATCCCTCTCAACAATAACTCCACGTGATGAATTCAAAGTAGCATGAGGTGTAGCCACAAGAGGTATATCCCCAACTGCCTTTGAATGCAAAAGGAGTTCACTTTGTTGAGATGTGGATGTTACAACCAATATGTCACCAGATATGAGCTTCTTCACTGATTTTGGAGAGCCAGCAAGTCCCTCTAGTACAGGGATTCCCAATCTTTTGGCACTCGCGACCCCTTACCTAAAAGTTTGAAACCCATGTGACCCCCTACTTAGGGCTTACTATCAGCAGCTTAAATTGTCTTTTATTCTCTGTGAAGGAGAGGGAAAGAAACATCTAAAAAATATTTTAAAATTCTGTAATTATTTATCAGCAAATTAAATCACATTGGTCCAACAAAAAGAACATATATTTCTTAAAATAATATTAACATAGGTTTGAACAGCTATACAACCCAGCTAGTGAGATGCCTGATGTTGCATTTCAGCAGCAAGGTTTAAAATTCGTGGCCGAGCATTTGTTAGAGCCAGTCTCATGTTATCTCCAACATCCAATCTATTCCTATTCTTTGTTTTTATATTGACAAGAGTAGAAAATCCTGCCACACACAAGTAGGTGGAAGCAAATGGAACAAGAACACGTAGAGCTATCATGCTGACTTTGGAGTATGACTGATACATAGTGCACCAGAACTAAGCCATGGATTTTGCCTTGAAGAGATTACAAGCTGAAAAGTCGTTCCTTAGATCCAGAAATTCATCTTGGATATCGGATACATCAAGTTCAGTACAAAATGGGTTCCTTACCAGGACCTCCTGTTCCTGTGATAACTCATGGAAGTAATGCTCGACTTCCTTTTCTAGAGACTGAAGATGTTCAGTAATCTCATCCTTGAGGAACTGATCCAGTTGGATCTGAGACTCATCTGTCACTCCACAAAGTTTTTCAAATATAGTGATGTTTACAAGATTGGTTTTCTGATGCCAGTTCTGCAGTTTGGAAGCAAAGCCCCGAAGACTATCTTAAAAAACGAGAACATGTGTTTCCCTTCCTTGAAGCTTCAAATTGAGCTTGTTCAGCTGGTCAAAAATGCCGGCTAGGTACGCAACCCTTTTATTCCATGCTTCATCTTTGAAGTGAGCTACAAGATCTTTCCTTTCTGGAGTCTCCAGGAATAGCTTTATTTCATCTTCCATTTCAAAGACACGAGTAATAACGTTTCCTTTCGACGACCAACGTACTGCTGTGTAGAAGAGAAGGACATCGTGGTCACCATTCATATCTTTGCATAGTTCTTTGAATAGGCGAGTGTTGAGTGCTTGAGTCTTCACATAATTTACAATTTTGATAACAGATTCAAGCACTTCCTGCAGAGAGGCAAGAAGAGTCTTACTGGTGAGTGCATATCAGTGAATCATGCAGTAAATGCCCTTTGTTGAGGTGCTAGCTTCTTCACTCTCAACTGGAATCCTGATTTCGATCCCAGCATAGCCGGTGCCCCATCCGTACAAACCCCACACACATTTTCCCATTGAAGATCTTTGTCTTGAAAAAAAGCTGAAACTTTTTCCTTGACATCATCAGCTTTTGTTGTGGTTTCAAGTGCACTGCAGAATAAGAATTCGTCTTTAATGTCACCTGAATTAATGTATCTCACAAAGACAAGCAACTGAGAACATGAACTTACATCTGTTGACTCATCAAGCTGAAAGAAGAACAAAGGAGAACCCTTGATTTCAGTCAAAACCTGTTCCTTCACATCCATAGACATTTCAGAAATGCGCCTTTGTATAGTGTTATTTGACAGGGATACTTGCTGCATCTTCTTTGCACTGGCTTCTCCAAGAATAAGATTTACTGCTTTCATCATGCAGGGCTTAAGAAGTGTTTCTCCAATCGTGTGAGGCTTTTTTGTTTAGCAATTTCAAATGCAATCTCATGTGAAGCTTCCACTACGGTTGCACTCTTCTGCTGAAATAACCCACTTCTATCAATTCTTTGGCTTTTAAGACACTGTTCGTGCCATTTGAAGAAATCAAAACCCTTCTTTGTGTGTTTTGGATGTTTCATCTGGAGATGACGCTTGAGTTTTGATGGTTTCATTGACTCTGCACTCAGAACAGCATGGCACAAAACACACTGTGGTTTCTTGATGCCGTTGTTGGTGAGCACAGTGGTGAAGCCAATGTTGAGGTAGCATTCTGAGTATCTGTGCCGTTTAGCCATGGACACAACTCACATCTACTGCTAACTTATCTCCTTGTTAAAATAAAATAAAAATGTTGAATAATGAATGCTTTGGCAACTGTAGATCTTACACTGACTACTTGTGAGGGGTGCAGGTAGAGTAATGATGAGGTAAGTATTGGAAGAGAAGGGAGCATGGCCAGTTGTGCGATTCATCATCCACCAATCAGCAACGGACATGTGACTCACGTGTCGACAGCGAGCACGCACACATTTAACCACAGCTAAACAGACACACAAGCATACGTACATGCACATGCACTCACGTACTTGCTACTCACTAGTACACACATACATACAGTTGCATACACATACACATTCACACAGGCACGCATACATACACCCACAATATCACCTAATGACATTGAACTTACGTAGCACACGTTTTGCTTTGCACTGAAACAAAAAAATGTAAGAACATGAAAATGTAATTGATGAAATAAAATTAATGTTATCCCAAGTTACTTCTAACAAGGCTTCACAACCCCCCTTCCAAGACTTTGCAACTCCCTGGGGGGTCGTGACCCACCAGTTGTGAACCCCTTCTCTAGTACCTTCTGAATGAAAAAGGGAGACATTTACCCTAAAAATTTGTCTGAAAGAGAATGTAGTATAAGAAAATGAGGTACAACAGATAGTACAGATGGTGAGGATTGCTGCTGAGAATCTTCTAGTTGTGGACATTTACCTGTGGACTGTTTTTTCACTGTTGCATTTAAATTTTTATTTGTGAAATGTATAATAAAAAAAGAATGTCTCAGTGCCCACTAACCCCATCCACCATGGAGTCCTACCAGGGGATGCACTACAATGCCAAACAAGGACACTAGCAGTAACAGGGCTTTGTGACACAATACCCAAACACCAGCATCAGATACAATATTCACAACACCAACTAAGAAAGCCTAACCTTGGTACTCAGTTCACCCTAGCCCAAAAGGACTAGCCTATTGACCCTTGTAAGCTGACCCAAGGCCACTAGTCTAGAGGAACTCAAGGCCAGAGTGGTATACTGTAGTGCACTAGACACCATTCCATCACCAGAATCCTGTGCTCCCCTTCATGGCAAACAAGCGAGTTGATTTCAGATCCCAGAAAACAAACTGAAAATACAAAACCTTTACCTTGAAGTGACTTCCCAGGAAGACCACATCCCAAAAGTGAGAGAACCTAAAAGGTTTAAGAGATAAAGAGAAGAGAAGGCAAATGTGATTGTCTCTTCAATATCTAGGAGCCAAAGTAAAGAAGGCGTGGCTCAACCAAAATGGTAGTGAAAAGAACCCCCAAATGAATAAAATACTGAGATAGGTTAGTAAAGAATTTTTCCAACAATAAAAGAAACCTATCTGAGAAGCTTTTAAAAGAAGAAATAAAATCTGAATGACTGAACAAGAACACAAAGAGGCAAGCAAAATCCTGTCACCCATGAAATGTGAATTTGAAGATCCAATAAGCCAAGATGGTGTGCAAAAGCATACCACTCCACAAAATATAAACAGAGCTGAAGAAAAACAGTCAGTGAGCTCCCAAAACAAAATCGCAGAATGCACCTAGAAGAATCAAAGAGATAAAGAGAAGAGAAGACAAATGTGATTGTCTCTTCAATATCCTGGAGCCAAAGTAAGAATGTGACCAAACTCCTGTTCAATGAAAAGCGAAGAATAAAAACCACCCAAGTGAAAGGTAAGACTCGAAAATGAAGTGAAGCAATTGTAGATATGTATACAGCTAAGACAGATAATGAAATGGCCTTTAAGCTCCCATGTCAAGACAAAAAATGAGAGTAAGCCAGTGGAGGGATCCCCCCCTCACATTGAATAGCTCCACTGTGTAGCAGGACACAAGGCTAAATAAGGCTCCTGGATAAGGTATGGTCCCAAGGAGAAGGGGAGAAGATCTGCAAAGTGAATAGGGAAGGAGCACAACAGAAATCAGATACCATTATAAACAATCAAAGACAAAAAAAAATAAAGAAACTGAGGAAAGTGTTCAGAACTAATGAACTATCAAAACCTTAGAAATATGTAGTCTATGAAGAGATTAAAAGTAATACAAATGCAAAACTATGAAAATAAGCTTAAAACATAAACCAACAAGTAGCACCTAAAGGTCGAAACGTTGTTCGCTCTTCTATTTAAAATATTTTCTGAACCCAAAACGAGCCGTTTTTGCATATAAAATTCTCAACAAGTGGATTTCTCGACATCACTGAAGTAGCACCTAAAGTACAAAACCACAAAAGGGACTGATATGATAAACAACCCTTAAACACAAAACACAGCAGTCAACTCAAAGTAAAAAAAAAAGACAAAAATAAAACTTACCCTACAAAACATGAGATCAATTAGTGTGACTAATAATATAAAAATATAAAAAAATTAACTAAATAACATTAACAGTGAAAAAATGTAAAATATTAAACCAAATTAAAGCAAGAAACAAACTAAGTGAAAGATGTAAACGAAAGAAACCTAGGTGGTAAAGCAAATAAAATGTGAACTCACACAAAAATGACCAGAGAAGATGTGAATGACATACATTTTCAGGAGCAGAAATTAGATCCATGCACTTGAGCTCATTGGACTTGGGTGTATTTGAGAAGAGAGAAATGCACACTGAGAAACACACAACAGATTACATGTGAAAAAGAATAATACTTATCTTGAAATAGAAAAATTTGCAGACCAAACAAAGGACACAAACTCCCTGTGAACAAAAGTTTGTGCTTCCTCAGCACACATCATGAATATTAAAGCCAAGTGTCATAACCGCTGGATATTTATGTCAGAAAAATTATCAATCTCCATAAGAAACCGGAAATCATATGAGCAAAGTAAAATTTGGAACACAGAAGCATATCAAAAACAACCAAGCAGAAACTTTAACTTGTAACTGCTATTAACTGGGAATCAAGCACAATAAAAAACTGTGCACTCAAATGAGCAATGTAAAACATGTCTATAGATAAAAACTGCTAATCAAGAAAATCACAATTGTGCATAGAGGGAGATACCTGCACCAGTACAGAAGGTACAATGGATTTGATGAAAGGTGGTCACATGATCAAGTAAATGTTGCTACAATGACTCAAAAATAGAGGAAAATAAACGGCTGGTGCATTTTAAAAAGTTTATCAATGCCAAGAGAGCGAATGATGGCAATAATAAATATGGAGATGCAGAGTTAGTTTCAGAAAATAAATTATTAGACACTACATTTTCATTTGCTGCTAAAGTGTAAAAAATTGATACTGTATAGTTACATTTTTGTATTCTTCTAATTACAGCTTCCTTTCATTAAAATAATTCTGTTGATAATAATAATTTCATAATAATAACAACATATGCACTAAAATATATCAGTAAAACTGTAAAACTTAACAGAGAACTGTATTTTACAATTTTACTATTCCATAAACTTACCTAATAAAGTACATGTGAATAAAATAAGAAACTTACTCCTTTATGCAGTCTTTTCTGTAAGAATGCTGAACCACCTGGCCGCATTGCTTGTGGATATTTAGCTCGGAGCTTTGCTTCCTCCTCTAGCTCTGCTTTTCTTAACTGTTTATATACATAATATAGTTTAACCACCAGAATCCAAACCTAACATTAGATATCTAGACATGCTATAAATGTAATAAACATTGCTTAAGATGCACTAATGGGAAAATTTGTACCAACAAATTTTTATAAAAGTCTGTTTACAAAATATACACATACACTATGAGATATTTCACTATAGCAACTAGTAAGTAATACAAAAACGATTAGTGAAAAAAAACACTTAAAACTACATCTTAAGCTGGGTCTAAATTTACATTTATCAATAAAATAACTTTAGTAAGTAATGAGATATTCATAAATTATGGGATTTAAAATAAAAACTTTTACATTAACACAAGTACACATGATTGAGCTAACAACTATAGTCCCACATGCAGATGTGAAAAATCTTCCGATGTTCACATTAATTCAAGTTTCTTTTTGGAATACCACTTCCTTTTTAATAAAATGGTATTGAGTTCCATTATTATATTAATAATGGGTTGTATAAATTTTAGTATAACAGTGAGCTACAAATTAGAAACTATGTTAGTATCACAGGAATTTTGAAATCAACTTCTAAGACAGAGTTGCATTACATGTGCTCAAAGTTAACTGTTTAAGTTTGACATAAGTTCAGATCAAATACAATAAATCCCATCTTACCTCTTGACAATATGTCATTGAAAAACACTGTCAATGCAACCACAACCTTCTACAAGCACAAATTTTTGTGACCCAAGGAAGCCTAACACTTTTCACCAAAATAACTTATATATGTGCCAACAAGAACTTCTATAATAATTAATATTCTAACAGAAAAAACCACAAGTATCCATATTTACTACAAATGTAAAAATGCATGTATGAACAGAAAACTCGCTGAAACGTGTCACAAAAGAAATACTTTTTGGTTCAATATTTAGCTTTATAAGTAAATTTAATTTTAAACACTACACTAGAATTTGTTTAAAAATCCATTTTCCAGTATAAATAAAAACATCCAGATTTCTTTTAACATATCCACATACTGTTGATTTTGTACAATTTTAAATCCAATTTTAACAAATTGTGTTATCATCTCTGTGCTGAATACAGCTTTAGTGTCCTACTTTACAGTTTCAATAAGTCATTTAAAAAGCTCCACTTTCTTTATTAGTTACATTATAATGGCAAATATTTGTTTGTATAATATGCATTTTTTTTCATTGATGAAATGCATAGATAATAGCATTTCTGGTAAGCAAGAGCTACTTAGCTAGATAAAATGTCACTAGTGGCAAAATGTGCAATAAACTACACTGAGACACACCAGTATTATAATGATATATATGCATGACATTATTCAGAATTCAAAATTACACAGAAGGAAACTTCATTCACTTATTTAAAAAAAAAACAAAAAAAAAACTCATCATATAATATCACATTGCCATACCAACATTAATACATATAAGCAAATGTGGTTGTTACTACAATCAGCTTAATCCTTTCTGGAGTGAAAATTATATCACTCATATCCCTTGCTCCTCTTCACAGAAGAAATACTTAACTGCATAAGACTTGAACAAACATAAAACACATGGTGCACACTCTTAATAATATCAGTGTTCATTAAATTTTTATTATTTGAATATATATATATATATATATGTATATGTGTGTGTGTGTGTGTGTGTGTGTGTGTGTTTACATCAAGAAATCTTTATTTTGTTGTGAAGTATTCAAAATACTTCATCTGGAATTTTTTATTGTTGATCAGAAAGTTTTTTTTATAAATACAACTAATTTCAATTCAATACCTTTTGGAATACCACTTATTTTATAAAACTTGTATTGCTACAAATATTCAGGCCTGTTATAAACAGAAACAAGTCATTGGCTGATTTATCTACTGATGTTATGAAATACTTTTCATGTGAACATTTTATAGATTCTTCAGTATCATATAATGAAAGTATTTATGTGAAAGTACTAGATGTAATTTTTTTCTAAAAAATTACTTTACTGTTGATTACTTCTTCTCATTCAAACTATTGTGAAAACTGTTTTACATTCACTAATTTCAGCTATTTGTTAATAAACATTTACATAAATATATTTAGCATGTTTAAAATTAATTTCAGAAATTCACAAAATTTAGGTCCCTTATATTTCATTTTATTCAATTTTAAGGTCTCCATTAATATGTTGAGTGGTGTCTCACAGAAGTAAAAAAAAAATAGTAATAAATCTGTAGAAATGTTCTCCAGTTCATTGTTACTACTACAAGGTTAGAACTTCATTTTAATTTTAAACTGTGTGCCCAGTTGTGTAACTTACTCTTGGAAACTTAATACTGTTGTAAAAACTTGTCTCAAGTAATAATCCTAGATAAATAAAATCTATGTTTTTGTCAATAAATAAAACAAATATATTATCTCTATTTTTGTTTGATATTTTGATTATGTATGGAATGACTATTGGCAAGCAACATGTACAGCTAATTTGAATATCAAGTCGATTTAAATCAACTTAAATAACTTTAACTGCAAGGCTTTACAATGCAACAACATGGATAAGGACTTTTTCATGTGTTAGAAGTAATCTGTTTACAAGCTTAATGGTGTCTTAGTCCTATTAGTTCTATGTATTCTACTCTAAGTATTGGGAAATATATAACAGATTAAAAAAAAATAAAAATCAGTATTTCCTTGGCTATTTTGAAAAATTTTACATTCTCATTCAACTATATCTTTGTAAGATATTCTCTATGCACGGTAGATCAACATAAACACTTGCACTGAAATTAATTTTATTACTAGATGAGAAGAATAATGTGCACCAGCAATGGAAAGAAAGAATGAAAAAGTAGGCAAAGAAAAATGTTAAATTCTGAAACCATCCACTTATCTCTCTGTATGTAGTAGCTAGAATCCCAACTGGTGGGACAGAGGAGTCAGTGCTATTGCAAGAAAACTTGGATAAGGTTCCATCACAAAATAAAACTGCAAAGAAAGGCAATGGAGTAGGAGACCTTACAGTTAGGGTATTCTAGAATAGCAACACTTATGGCAGACTGTGTCTGTTTCATTCAAAGTATTCTCTTTATCTGAATGAAAGCATGTGCATTACACTGATGTGGACAACCCTGCCCAACTTTCTACTACACTGTGCTGCCCACTCAGACTCTTTGGAAAGAGTGCATAAACAGTAAGAAAATCTCAAAGTCAATCACCCTACTGTTAAATATCTCCAGTGCTCTACTCAAAAGACTAGAATGATTAAAGCTGGGGAGATACTAGACCTAACTACCACAATTCACAAAGATATTTTACTGGAAACAATAAGTAAGTAATGTCATGAAGCAAAGTCAAGCATTACGGGAAAAGATAAATAGGATAATACACACACAAAGAGAGATGAGAATAGTCCTGGTTAAAATTGATTCACAACAAGAGCAGCTGCATAAGGTACTGTGTCACAAAAAGGAGAGGTTTATTACTGAGAAAACTAGTGAAGCATCAGTAATTAATATGCCTAACTGGAAACAGATCTAACAAAAGACCTACAGGTGGAGTGACCATTCTATAGCATAAGAAACATCTGATCACAAGGTACACAATCTGGCATTTAAATGAAAGCTCTATAAACCCTGAAGGAGAACAAAGCACACTCTTTATTGCTCTCTTATCCAAAAGATCTTGTACCATTTCTTTGAATTCAAAAAATGTTGAAACCATGAAAAGGAAAAGGAGATGGAGCAGAAAATGATGAGAAGTAAAAACTCAGGAGTGAGAACTTCAATGGCACACTGATTAGCTGCAAATATATGGTCCAGAGGCCTGAAAACAAAAACAGATGTTCTTCCATGAGACCTGAATCAACTGAATACAAAAGGAAGTAGTCATAGACAAGACAAAGGATAGTTAGCTCAAAAGGAGGAAAGAAGCAACAAATAGGGAGAGAGAGTAGATTGGTTAACAAGCTCAAAGAACAATGCTGGATTTACGTGGTTTAAAGAAATGAGATCATTAATGAAAAAAGGGAAGAATGGTGTCTGGCAGCATCACCCCAAGCTTCCAAGTTGTTAGAAAAACTCCTAAATACTTCAGAATGAAGTCAAACAGTAGTTACAGTAAGAATGGTAAAGATGAGCAAGTAGGGTGAAGAGCATCACATCTTACAAAGTCCAACCAGGTGAATAAAGCAAAAGATGAAACCCTGGCCAAAATATTGAAAAAACCACCACAAATAGTCAAAAATCTATCAGGATTATTGTTTGGAGCTTCAGAGAAGACATTTAATGAAGAAATGGATAAAAACAATAAAGCTAAGCATGAGAGAGAGTTATAGGAGACAAAGGATAAACTCCCAGGTAGGTAAAAAGGATTCTAACAATTAAGAAACTAAAAATCAGAAAGAGGAATGTTCATAAGCCATGACAAAGAAATCCTGGAGTTGAGGAGAACAGGGCACTTGAAAGTGCAAACAAGTAGGTGTCATATACACAAGTTCATCTACACATCTGTACATTAAGTATTTGCACTATAACTTTTGATACAAGATGAATACACTAAAACTTTGGTAGACTTTTAGTAAATATTATTTTTTAAGTATTTTGTATGGAGAAAATCAAATTATTTCTAGGAAATTTTTTTACAAAAATTTTGTTTGGGAAAATAGTCTGTTTCATTACTATCTGAGTGCAAATTCTTTTAAATAAATATTTTCAATAAAATTTTGTTTGGGAAAATAGTCATTTTTATCTAAGTGCAAAGTGATTTCATGTTACGATTAAAACTATTCTACATTCTATTATTTTCATAAACACTAAAACCTCCTAAATATATTTAAGACATTTGTTTTCATAAAAACTTTAAACATTGTTATTTTGAATAATCTAACTATGCAAAGTCTGTCACTCAACCAACCTTGTATCCATCATAAAAAATTTAGCAAATAAATACATATGCTTTTTTCATGTTAGAATGACATATTATAACACTAAAATACAAATGCTTAGTCTAAGTATCTCAAGTCTCATAAACACAATATATAAACATTTTTTTATTTTTTTATTATGACTTTCCACTCATGCCTACTTAACTTTACCTAGGTCACATATCCAGTGATACAAAACTTTCAACCTTCCCTGTCTTGACTGTGTTTTAGTGGACTAGTATTTTGTAATATACAATAATGAAAATGTGACTGTATAGTATATATATGCAAACAGATTACTCCTATTCAGAAAAAAAATTAAATTTATTTTTCTTAAAATATGGAATGATAAATCAAGAAGTAAAGCAAACAATTATCTCTTCTTGCTACAATCTTTGACTCTGTTGCTGTGCCTTTTAAATTTTTTTAAGGTTTTATATATATATAGTTAAATAACCAAAAAATTATAAATAGCTACACTGATATCATAGAATTCTACCATAACTTATTAAGCTCAGTAACTAAGGTTCATTTAGACTTTTGTAAAAAATATGAAACTGTGACCAGATTAAAGACAAGACTTGCCTTGCTGAAATTTTAGAATAAAAGAATGCTGCAGCATTTTCAAAGATTAAAATGGGGAAAATCACTCTGGAGTATTTCATATTCACAAGTTATATATTGAAGGGTATGTAAAGTGCCATTTTAAGAAATGTTAAAAGCTGAACAAAGCCACTGTTTATTATTCAGTACATAAGCCATACTTCAGCAAAAATAAAAAGATACAAAGTTATTATTTTATATTCTAGCTTGTTAATATTGGTTATTTGAGTTTCTAATTTGTAGAAACTATAAACTTATCAATAAAGTGTTAACACTCCTACGAAAAAAATATTTACATCCACTAAAGTGATTTTGGGGCCTATCAGGCCCCATATATTTTTCCAATAGAAACACAGTGATTTAGCAACATTTATTACAAACAACTTTAGAATGGCTCTGACAAACATTTTTTTTACAATTTGAGCAAACAATTTTTGACTGTCTATCTTTTGATCTGCCGCACAAATGGCATCGTCCTCTTTTTGCCCTCCTTGCAGGTGGTTCACTTGAGGTTGTTTTGTCATTATCTTTGCAGTAAATTTCTTTGATTTCAAGCACCAATTGCTGTATAAATTCTCTTCTGGCTCTTGATTTATGTTGACAAAGAAATTCTGGATGTTTTGTCAAGAATAGAACGAAAGCATTGTACGCACCAAGATCTAGAATGTTATAGAATATGCAGACTGACCAGCACTTTGATCGTCTCTTTGTTGTATAATATCTCACCAGTTGATCAAGAGTGTCGACACCTGCCTTCCTTGCATTGTAAAGATTGACGATTTTGGGCTTTCCATTCTCTTCTACTTCACCAGACTGATGCTGAGAACTCAGTAGTAGCACATATTTTCCTGGTTTGTCTGAGTGCCTGAGAAGAGTGATGTCGTCATGGTAGAAAAACTTTGGTGATAACTCTCTAGATTTTGCATTTATTTCAGGAGGCAGGAAAGTTCTTGATTTCCGTATGGTTCCAACAAGTCCTGTTCTTTTTGTTCGTAGGTACTTGGGAAGTGTCACTGTTGTGAAGAAATTATCTGTCCTTCCTTTTCCAAGAAATGGCTGACTTGGTTCTCTGACTATTCTTTCTCCTTGATTTGTTTCTGTCATATTTCCAACATTTCCAGTATAAATTTGAGCGTTGAGGAGGTAACTTGTCTTTGCATCTGTTAGGCACCAAATCTTTATTTCGTATTTACCTGGCTTTGTCGGAATGTATGTTTTGAAGCCAACTCTTCCTTTGAAGTTACATAGTTGTTCACCCACTGTCAGGTATTCGCTTGGGTTGTAACCGTTTTTGCAATCTTCAATGAAAGAATTCCAGACTCCAGAGATGGCAGCATCTTTGATTTCTCCATTTCTTTGAGAGTGGATGTCAAATCTGATTTTTGAGCACATTTTTTTTTAATTTGTCTTGTGTAATCAGTTTTCGCAAAAATGGCAAACCGAATTCGGTTGAAAACATTTCGTCTATCAATGCATTTTTGGATTTGCTTATTCCGAGGAAAAGATTAGCTGTGATCCATTTCCAGAGGTCTTCTTCAAAAATTGGTTCTTTCATGACAGTGTTTGTTGAGTGAATGATCTGTTCCATCATATTATCAGAAATGAAAATTTTGAATGTTTCAAATGGTGTAGAGACTCTTGAAGCAGCTTGCCTTGTAATGTCTGGGTTCCCATTGAATATATCAAGAACTGCAGTTCTCCTGTTGATCCTTGAAGGCGTTGTTGAATAACTAAAATTCTTATCTTTAGACAAAAGTTCGTTCACTGGCATCGTAGTAAGATCTTCTTGATTACTTTCTTCACTTTCAGAAGGGTACAGCACGATTTGTTCATCATTTTTGGCTTCAGAAGGATCATCATCACAACATTTAAAGTAGTCTTCGACATTATCATGTTCACTTTCATCATCGGATGGTTTTGTCAGTAAATGTACAGCTTCATCAAGAGATCATTTTTGACACGGTTTGAAGATTTCAGCTCCAATATATATAGGATTTGTGGATTCTTCTAGAATATTCTAGATTATTCTAAATACTTCTGTAAAGTTTCTAGAATGTTCTAGAACAGGCGTGGGCAAACTAGGCAATAATCAGGACCGTCTAAAATTATTGTTGGAGTAGAATTATTATCCTAAATATCCATCTTTTGAAAAGACATTGTAAAATTAATATATTTTTACTATAATTTGCTTTTTTCAATTGCCCAGACCTGTTCTAAAATTATTCAGGAAATAAATAAAGTCATTTTTATGTTTTTTGATCTGGGGCCTAATAGGTCCCAAAATACCCTTAGTGGATGTTTTGAAAAAAAATTTTAAATATTATTTTGCAAATGTCTGAAAAGTAAAATATTATTGCTCCTTAAAATATAAAGGGATAGGGTCAGTTAATGGCAATTTCATTTAAATACAAAATTATTAGCCTAATATTAATAACCTTTCAAGTTGCTCTGGAGCATATTAGGCCCCAATTTTCGTAGGAGTGTTAATATCCATACCAGCCATTCTGAGACACATTTCTATTTCAAGTGGGTTTCTTGTCACCAAAAATAACACTGTAACAACATAAAATATTCTATACAAATAATAAAAAGTATAATAACAAAGTTAAAAATAATAAAATTGGTTATATTAAAACATTTATCTCTTACTAATAATAAAAGTATCAATAATGAAATAAAACCCATCAGAAAGTAGTGAGCAAAAATTTACTTTCTATTTTTCTCAATTTTTAGTGAAGTGAAAAAATCTGTTCACATTTCAACTATTAAAAATGTTATGAATATTATTCACAGTTGAGTACAAACTGTTTTAACTCATATACGTATACAAAATGCAAAACCTACAATTATGTCAAGGCCAGATAAAAGGGACAACAAAAATTTGATTATAAACAATGGCATATTCAAGTGAAGGCTAACAGGGGCTCAGCCCCAGGGTCTATGATAATAATTACATTTAATGTAGGGTCCACACAAGATTAAATCCGCCACTGGCTATAAAAATTATAAAGTATTAAAAGGCAATGGAGAAAATTGTTGATATTTTTAATTTTTGACATATTAACCATTTTCATCACTTTAAAAGGAAAAAATCACAATTTCGCGACGACTGATCAACCATGCGGTTACCTAAATGCAAAAAAACAGCACTGCCAGCAGTTCGCTCAGTCACTAATTATTTTTAATGTACTAGTACTACTGTAGAAGTAATTGAGTAGGCCTAAAACTCACTTCCTCTTTCTTCTCGTTCTCTTCACATTTCTCTATGTTGATTGAAGATTCAGAATGCTCTTCTGATGACATGATTTAAAATTTTCTTATGTTTCTTCTAAAACGTTTAATATTTAAAGAACAATTATTGGTATCGTAATTTACTGAGTACGGCTTACATCCGAAGAAATGTACTTCGTTTTTATTAAATGTAACGTTATTATTATAACGTTAAAACATGGGATTATGCGTACAGTTCTTATTCGCAGTAATAATATATTCGATTTACTGTTATTCACTCCTATGAAAATATAAAACAAACACTTTAAGTATACATTTATACAAACAATGGGAAAATGTTTTAATTTGCGAGTTAAAACACAATTTTATTCAATAACCAAAAGCAAGTAAATTGTGCATATTTGCAATTAAATCTTAAATAAACTATAAATAAAAATGATTAAATATAAATCTAGAAATGTAAGTAACGTCAGTAATAATGTGCTTATAATCAAAATAGTAATGAAATGACAATAAAGAATTTTTTTAAATTACAAATTTTTCCTCATGTAGTAACCATTTTAGTTTATAATGCTGTTTACTGTGTTTTGAATGTTTCGTTGAGTAACGAAAGTGCCTCTCAATTTTAATAATCGTGACAGGCATACCACTGAACACTTCTGTGTGGTTTTGTAGTTGACAATATATAAACAATAAAGGACATCTCTAACATGACGTGATTACTATTCGAAGTCCAGAAGTTTCATGAAAGTGTAAGCCTCTTTTAGTACGTAAAAATATTACAATATAAAAACATTAATGCTCAATGCGTTTAATTAGTTATTCATTTCATTATCAGTAAATGACTTAGTGTGTATGACATTGAGTTTGTGCGTTAGTGATCGAGTTAGTAACTTAGTCAGCAAATAACACTTAATCTCAAATTCCAAAAGAGTGTAAATAATATACAAAGGAAATATATTAAGGCTGTAGATAAAGCATGTCTGTGGTAAAACATTAAAAGCCTACACGAGAGTTTTTTTACGCTAGTCGTCCTTAATTTGCCAGTATAAGACTAGCGGGAGGGCAGCTAGTCATCACCGCCCACTACTAACTCTTAGGCTACTCTTTTATCAACGAATAGTGGGACTGATTCTCATATATAATGTCCCCGCGGCTGAAAAGGCTTATATGTTTTGTGCTACGGGGATTCGAATCCGTGACCTTCATATTACATGTCGAGCACCCTAACCACCTAGCCATAACCTGTAGTGAATAGTGCCTCTCATCGTGCAGGATATGTATTTTATTTTTGTGAATAAATAATTTTATTTGTCTCATAACAACTTAATCCAGCCTCCTCGTTTTCTCACAAAACCAACAATCAGTTCAATTAATCGCATAAAGATTCTTAATTTCTCTTAATCCAACACTTATTAAAATAATGAAGCATCCGTCAGTTCGAGACAACATGAGAAAGTTTATATCTAGCTCCCAATCAAATGTAACTCAGATACAATCCGAGCTCTGGTCTAAGTCACTGCAAATGGGTAGACAAAAAGATTCCCCCTACCAGCTATAGGTAACTGGCATGTTATTGTCTTGAATTGTAGCCCAAACCTCCAATAACTGAAATCAATCAGGATTGTATGACAAGCCAGCAAAGAAGCTTGTTATCTTGCAACACAAACTATCGACTAACCATCCATTTTGTTCGTGGAGTACCAGTGTACACAGTCTCAACAGAGAGTAAAAAGTAGAGCAACGCTCCGACCTGATTTCTGCCAAGGTAAATGTGAAAAGGAAATGTTTGGCATTAGCATACAAGTTTTGGTAAGGAGAAATAAGTCGTATCTTTCTTTTTCAAGGAGTTATTGAAGGAGGATTTGTGTCTATTTTTAAATGTTTTACACGGGTGACGACCGGGAACTGATGAAGTCCAGATTAGGTGCTCCAATGGATGGTCCAGAGTTTCGACAGTCTATTCCTCAATGCCATCGACCACTTTCATGAAGTGCAGTTAATTATTGAGAAAATGTCATAGATAAGCTACGCCACTAATTCGACATGATGAAAAATAGGGGATTTTAATAAGCCCAGTTTAAGACTCTACTAAAGGACTTGCAATGCATGACCTACATTCGTTACGTGGGAAAATATACATAGTAAACTATTAAGCTGCTGCATCAAATGGAATGGCTTTCTTTGCAGAGAAGTTCATCGAGAGGTTTCCCTGTGTATTAATGTGACAACAGCTAGGAATATCTTCCCCTTACAAGAAGCAGATCTATCGTAATAAACTCTAAGCTATTAATGTTGACCCAACTACTAAAATGAAGAAAACTCACAATAAAAACTACAGTGACAACTCCAAGGGACAAATACTAATAAGAAAGGCTACAATCAACCATTTCCACAAAATGAGAATATGGATAACTACAACAACTTTGGGTGAATGAGCAAGGCTACATGGGCCCACCAATAGAGTACATTCTGCAACAATGTCTGTATACAGAATATTTTTTCTCACCTTGATATCATATGGAACAGGAAAAGTGAAGAGTTGTTCGCCTGTAATTTTATAAGTTAAGGGAAAAAGGTACTGTTTATGTCCAACAAATTACACATCAGGCCCCCACTAACTTTTGACACCATATCTATGTCAAGTAGCAAAACGAAAAAGAATATGGCACCATCCAAAGAAGCAAAAGATCAGAGAGAATAAATAATTAGCAGTTGATGTAGTGATCTGGAAACTAGAAAAGCTGATGCTGAGACCAGCTACCAGTTTTGGGTAGAAACATTTAGTTTGCAGTCAGAAGTCTAATAGTCTTTTTAGGCAAGTGATGTCTGTATATGGTGTGATACGAGCCTACGATTGTGTAAAAGTTGACTTTTTAATGAATATCAGTGCAGTGATAACCCTAATGGATATCACAACCTTCTAAGCCCTACAAATGAAATAACCACTGTGGCCAGTGAGTGTTGCTTTCGTTTAGGCAAAAAGCGATAAACCTGATGTCAGAGAAAAGGTTGATCTCTCGTTCAGTCTAGAAGAAGTTATCCATAGAATGAAGCTGGAAAATTTTTATTTGGAATCTGACATTGGAATCTTTGAAATGGACATACTACAGAGCTCATTGCTCAAAATTACCTGTGCAATGAGTGAATTGCTGCATTAAAGGAGAATCATACGGTGCCACCCACATCAAACCCAAGAACGGTGGACTACATAGTTGTATGTGATGGAGGGAATGAAAGTACTTCCATGCACCCACGTGATATTCTGTGATGTAATCTGGACAAGTCCAATGCATTAGTTATGTGTACCCTGGTTGTATAAGTCACACAAGAAACAAGTTATTTCCTGTTCAAGAAAAGAGGAACGCTAGATCAGAAAGTACTTCGCTCACCAGAGGGTGAAATTACCGCGTTGATATGCATTTATGGATGATCACCTATATAACTGAGACAGTTATCGGTATGATGAAAGAAGTGCAAGTGGCTAGAACTAGTGGTAACTTCTGTCATTGTTTGTTTTGGAATTTCGCACAAAGCTACTCGAGAGCTATCTTTGCTAGCCGTCCCTAATTTAGTAGTGTAAGACTAGAGAGAAGGCAGCTAGTCATCATCACCCACCGCCAACTCTTGGGCTACTCTTCTACCAATGAATAGTGGGATTGACCGTAACATTATAACACCCCCACGGCTGAAAAGGAGAGCATATTTGGCGCGACTGGAATGCGGACCCGCGACCCTCAGATTACGAGTCGGACGCCTTAACACGCTTGGCCATGCTGGGCCAATTTCTGTCATAACTTCCTTTAAACCAAACACAGACACTTATCAACACATCTCAGCCTGGGTACAGTACAACGAGAACAACTCGGTAAGTGACTGATTGAGTATGTCAATGTCTTTGTGGCACTATATGCCAAACTGGCTTGAACATTATAGATGTATAGATAATGTATTTCTAATAAATAACCACTGCATTAATTTTTCTTTTATCACTATAAAAGCATAAAATTTTCAGAGAGTGCTTGGCATCATCTGCTGAGACATTTCTGAGATCAGAGGTTAGTTTCTCTAAATAGACATAAGCAATAGCCCGATGTGGCTTTGCTATAACAATAACACACACAAATGAGCATACTTTATCCTTTCTAGCCGTAATTGTTCAAAAGAAGTGTAGGTTCTGGAAGGCTTTAGATGCGTGATCAAAGTGGCGTACATCAATATCTTCCAATTACTACAAACAGATGAGTATCTAGACATTTGGAAGGCTTATTCTGGTTCAGTTGGATCTACCTCCTGAATATTGCCAATTCAAGCTAGATTTCGAAAGCAGTGCAAAAAGATTGTATCTAATGTCCCAGCTACATTCGAGAGGCATATAAATCTTACTATCAAGGGACTACATTAGAATATTTGCTTGGTCTACATTAGTGATGATTTGGTATTTGGTTGTACCTTTGAGGTTGAGTATGATAACCTGAAGATGGTATTCCGTATATTCAGAAAAGAAGCCCTGAAAATGAAGTCTAGGAAGTATTCCCTTTTGCAAATTGAAATATATTTTCTTGGGCACTTTGAATGGGGAAATGTACTCAGCTAAGATAGTTGTGATTTGAGAGTGACTCAGATCAATAATGAAACTAAAGTTCCATGGGTTTTAAGTTTCGTATCATACTTTCAATGGTTCATGACTAATTTTTATGACAGCAGCATCATTGTCTATTCTCATGAATGTGAAGGCACATTTTCACTAAATTTAGGAACGCAATGCAGTAATACTGTCCCTAAAACTTGATTAGTAGATAATACATTACTAGTATTTATTACTGATAAAATAGTGAAAGAGGAGTCAGAGTATAAATGTCACAGATGCAGAATATAGCTGAACACATTAATATATACACCATACATAGATTTCTAGCTCTTGAATGCAACTATTATACTATGAAGAAAGAGCTGCTTGCGGTAGTTATCCTTGTAGATAAAGGTTTGCTATTATTTGCATGGAAAGAGGCATACCATCTAAGAGTATCATTCATCACTAAAATGGTTAATCAAGAGGAAATGATTGACATTAGATGACAACACTGCAAGAATATGACTATATTATTCTTCTTCACCTGAACCTGCAACATGTAAATGCAGATGGACTCTAACTGAATGTTTAGACACTGCCCATTCGTGTAATACTCCGATTCTGGATCTCATATGTGAGTTAATAAAACCCCATATATCAATCACAACTGTATATCTTAAAGATGACAACTCCCAAGATGGATGGATATTGAAGGTGATACTTGCTAAGCTTCAGTATGAGCAGTTGAATGACCCTGACTCAGCATGAAGGCTTCAGACTTGCCTGAAATAGGACCAGATAGTGTCAGGCCATGTACTTGCACTAACATATGATAGCAGTTTTTGGTCATGAGTCAGTCAGGATTTGTGGCGCCAGTATGAACACTGCATGGTGTGTGCCACCCAAAGGAAAAAAAAACGCTCAAAACAGAATAAAATTCAACAAAGAATTGTTGATTCTCCTCTACAGAAAATCGCCCTGAATATTGATGCTCGACTTCCAGCTAAGTTCTATGACAGCTACTAAATACTTATTGTCATAAATGATTATGAAGCTCATACCTTGCTGATACATTAATGTTGTGTGAGAGCTAAGAAAAGAATAGCATGGTTTGCGGGACCCAAGGAAATACATAAAAGTCAAGGGACAACTTTAACAGTCAACTGTTCACTGAGTTATGAAAGGTGCGGTGAGGACCTATAATTCTTTTATCATCCGAAGTCTAAAGATTAATTAGGGTAAGTAGTGTAAACTACCAAGTGGATGCATGTAAGGTTTGTCAGACTCACCAGAGTCAACTTACCATATGTAATGATGATGATAAAATAGAAATCATAAGGTCGTTTGTCTAACTTGCTCATATTCAGAAATAAAATATCACTCCATAAGGATATGATTTATAAACCGACATCATGTGGAATGGATTTTCAGTGCCCTAAAGAGTATGTTGAGTGCTTAAAATTGATCCATGATGACCAATGCACATGAGCGTACAAAACAGCAGATCAGAAATGTGGCCCAATGGCGAAAGAAATCCTGTGGTCAGATGATGGAGAAAATGGCAATCCAACATGGTAACTGAGTGTGATTTCTCTACATGCTAGCAGCATAAAAGTACCTTGGATCTGAATGGACTTATCCATACCTAATACTTTGATAAATTGGTCCCATAACATACGAAATATGGTGGACACAAGCTCCACAAAAATATGTGGGTTACTTCATTCAGCTCTTACCATCTGTCGAATATCAACTTTTGATGGATCATTAGACCAAAATTACAGAGATAAAGCTGACATATCTGAGAAAAGTGAGGATGAAGCCTCAAGTCATCTTGATTTATTTGATAATGAGAGTGGAGCAGTTGACACTTTTCGGAAGTCTTTGAAGAGCTACATGAAGAGATGGCAGAAAAGAAAGTTTTTGTTAGTCCTGATTTGTAGCCAAAGCACCTACATCAACCAGTATCGATATGGATGAAATTAAGTAACAATATCTTACAGCTAGAACAGTCACATTGCAGAAAGACTGCAAATCAAAAAGGTACGATGACCTTTCCTTTACTGGTGTCGAGTGGTAATACAAAAAACTGTCTGTGTGCGTGTGATCCACGCGGGATGGCTACTTTTAAATTTCTTACAGCTATAATGATCGACTAGTGATATATATTGGGAGAAATAAGGGGTGTGATGTCGTCATGAGCCAAGTGACTAACAATGTTCTAAAACTACCTTAGATCCAAAAACACCCATAAAGCAGGCACATCCTCTCTAATGGAACCCATTTTTAGTCGACTCAGTTGTAGGGACACATACCACTTTCAGCACCAACACTGAAGATCAACAGTAAGAAAAAGATGACCCCAGAGTCTGTTATATTACTGAGATAAAAAAACAGAGGTACTTATATCTGTGAAAGATATTTTCATTCCAAAGTCAATAAAAGACTTTGCTAAAGATAAGTGCACCTCAAGGGACTTTTTGCCCATGAAAGACCAAGACAAAACAAACATTATGATTAAAGCAACACTGATAGCAGTAAACTAGATGATACTTCCATTGGTTGAAGCTCTTAATGAGGGATCCTTAGCATCCAAGATCATTTAAACATCAAATGTAAGCAGTATGTCTTCCTACTTCTTGAGCATTTTACACTCTTTCTAGTTGAAATGTAATTTGATTGTCATGACATCAATCACTTGCAAATAAATTCACAGAAAGTCATCCTTAGACATTGTTTGATGATTAGATTTGCCTTAGAAGTTTTAAACTTTTACGCAATTCTTTTTTCTCAAGGAAAAGTTGGTTTTTCGACTTCATCGAAAGATTTACGTTTTACTTCTAGTTTTCCAAGATCTGCCATCAGATCTGATCGACTGTAATGCATTTCAAATCATCTTTTTTGACTTTATACTTTTCAAATTCAGAACTACTGGGACTCTTGAGGGTCTTTGAGAAATTGTGAGCCACTAATAGTATTCTTTATGAAAATTTAATGTCAAACAAGAATTTTAACTGGCTCATCCCGATGAGCACATTTTGTACTTGTGGATTTAAGCCATCTTTTTTAGCTTCAATCCATGCTGAAACCAAAAAGACTGTAGTCTTCTGAGGTCTTTCTTGTCGTCTCTGTCAGAATGGTCCATTGGGCACGTCATGAAATATTTATGAAAAGAAGATACTCCGTTACAATTTTCTGAAAGTTTCGAAACCTGTTTGTTTCTTTGATGATTTTATAAGTATTTTAATTTCAAAAAGTGTCCAATATTCTCTCATAATTTCATTTTTGCTTGATTGAGTGAATTCTTACCACTACAATTGAGTGAATGGCCACAGTAACGTGTAAATAAAACTATTGACACTTTCTCCAATAGCTGAATTGCAACTGTATGGTATTATAATAGTATTATCTGCAAGAATTATACGGACTTAAATTGAATCACAGAAGATTATCTTCATCGATTGAAAATATACGTTCAACTGTTGTCATCAAAAGTTTGTACAGATCTAAAAATTCTTACTAAGGTTATAGATCATCATTAACCCATAATATTTTTGTAAGATTTTCCATATAATACTACATGTCAATAATGTAAATTATTTAATTACAAATTTCGAAATTGGTACAATTGAATAACAATTTTTCATTCCATGGATCTAATTCAGGTATTTGACTTGCTCTGTGTCTCTGTTGCATTTCTCTGGATAATCTGCGTTTCTGTTCTATTCCATTGACAACTGTAACATTTTGACTTTATCTGTGTCTCTGTTGCCATTCTCTGGCTAACCATCTTACTCTTTATGCAGAGCTTTCACGTTTCATACGATACCTTAACCTCATTTTCTTAACCGACAAAGATGCAGAAAAGTGTAATCGAGACAGTGAAAAGGTAGTAAATTTCTTTGTAACCCAATCAAAATTAAGATCTTTCATGAAACGAATTTATAGCATATCATATGATGATTATTGCTAAAAATTAGTTTAACAGCTTTTAATATATAAAAAGCCAGTGCATTTTAGTAACACCACATTCCAAAAATTACTTTTATTCATTTTGCTTAGCAACAAAATTCTAATCTAATATTGTTACTCTATGTACTGAAAATATAAAATGAAATATATAAACAACAAAACTATAAAAATATTTGTTGAATTTTTAATTTAGAGTCTCCATTGATTAATCAGTTTTGTTTTTAATTTAAAATGTTGACGATGTATTAGAAAATGGCTTAATTTAGAAATGATTTAAGTTTGAAATTAAGTCGACATGATTACTTTAACAATAAATTATGTATGCATAACTTTAGATTAGGTGATCTCTCACTACATCTTTACTGGGTTGAAAAATTATAATATTTCCAGGTTTTATATCCTTTTTTCAGAAAGTAACGATAGAAACACAGAACGTAGTCACTCATCTTATTATAATGCAATGATGTTAATTAATGTTAATGAAGTATCGTTTTATTTTGTCTAATTTTTCGTTAATTTTGTCTGGTAAGCGTAGTTTTATGGCTCTGTTTATTTGGTTTCTTAGTAGGTTGAGTTTTTATTTTGTTTCGTGTGCTGAGTCCCAAGGAATGCTGAGTGTAGGAATGTCCAATATGAGTGATTTTTCGGTGGATTTCTGTCTTAAATTGTGTATCGGTTCTCATAATTACTATGCTCACCAAAATAAAACAATACTTTATCAACATCAATAAGTTTCCTCCAGAAACCGTAGAAAACACTTTTTGCACACACCTAGACAGAAAGCAAAATTAACTAACAAAAGTAAATATATCTCACGAATTAAAAAATCACGAAACCATATACTGCTGCATACCATATATTCCTGACATCAGCAGAAAAATAAATAAAATTTGGCAAAAAACTAGTAACAATATATGACATTCCAGTTAATATCAAATTTATTCGAAAATCAGGCACAAAACTGAGGTCTATACTATGTAAAAACTACTCTGAAAAACACCACACCAACATTATTTATAAAATACAATGTGATAACTGTCATAACGTCTATATTGGAGAAACAAGTAGAAAATTGGAAACATAACTGTGAAAAACACCCAAATACTAAATAAAGAAACAAACATAAACAAACGCAAAATTAAAGAAGCTTTACTTATACAACAATTCATGCCCAAAATAAACCAATACAAAGGAACAACTTTATACCTATATTAATAAATAATCCAACATCTAAGCACGCCCTCTATATTCCTACATTCACTTACACGACCCTCTTGAAACATATGGTCAGCTATCGGTCAGTTACCTCTTTTTTCTTTGTGAATCTGACGATGAACGAAGAAGGTCGTTGTTTGCTCCTCTACAGAAAAAAAATTCTCATCCAAAACCAGCCGTTTTTACATATATATAAAGTAGAGAAGTAGTTTGGATTTAAGATTGGTGAAGCCGCTCAGATGTGTTTTTGGTAAAGTAATGGGATGAGCTGGGTTGTTTTTTTTGACAGTTATTTATTGCTCAATGAAATAAAATAATTTAAAATAGAAGAAAAAATGGAGTAAATTTACCAAAACAAACAATACATATTCATATATACGTATATATGTATATATAATGAACACCTAGAAAATTTGTTTCTGATAAAAGGCCCGGTGTTCATTGTAGCCTTACCTTCCTATTCTTAGTTGACAGAAATGAAACTCAGCGTGGTCTTCTGCTGCTGCAGCCCATCTTCGCACCACTGTTGTAAAGAGCGGCTATTTGAGTATTTGTGGCTTTGTTGTCGGCTTGAACGAGTCTGGCCATTCTCTTCTGACTTCTCTCAATAACAAGGTGTTTTCGTCCACAGAAATGTCGCTCAATGGATGATTTTTGTTTTTCACACCATTCTCTGTAAGTTGTAAAGACTGTAGTGCGTGAAAATCCCAAAAGGTCAGAAGTTTCTGAGGTACTGAAACCATCCACAATCATTCCACGGGAAATATTCGCTAAGGTTACGCATCTTACTCATTTTAACATTTGGTCAAACAACAACTGAACCTCTCAACTATGTCTGCTTGCTTTATGTATTGAGTTGCTGTCATATTATTCGCTGTTCGGTTATTTGTGTTAAAAAGCAGGTGTGTTTAATAAAGTGGCCACTAAGTGTATATTATAAGCCAATAATGTTCCTTTTACTTAACAATTACACAAAAAATCACTTTCATAAAGTTGGAGTTTTGGATAGCACCGAAGTAAACAATGTTTTTTATCTTTGAATATAATATATTTGCATATATCGTGTCCATAAACTATGCATATAGATGTGCAAATGAAACATCAGTAACACGACATGAAATATTAGGATTAGGACAAATGTGGTGAGAGAGTCTAGATTATGCATTGTGATCTGCGAACTTAATGCTCAAAGGACCTGATTTTAAAGGTGTAATGGTTCTCCAGCTTTATAAATCCTAATATATTATTCCAAACTTTTTTCCATATATATAATTAAATAAAGAACCTCACATGAATTGTAGAGACGTTAACGAATATAAAATCAAAATTGACTTGGGTTTATTATTTAACAAGCGGTTAATTGACACTGTATTTAATTTATCAAAGCACATACTTGGCAGATCAGCCTTTATATACAGCATAGCTTTAATGAATATTTGCATCACTGTGTATTCTGAATAGCTATGTCTTCTTTTCTGCAGAATAGCAAACAGCTGACATCGTCTAAAGCAAAGAAAACTTTACATTTTGGCAGGAATTGGTAAATTAACAAACTTATGCATACAATGACAAAATAAGGCTTCATCTTTTTGTTCTAGTTTTATTCTTTCCTATTTGTCACAAATTGCGACTGATATCGTTTTAAAAATGCAACTACATTTTACATACATATTTATTTATATCAAATTAAACCGTTATCTTTACAAACGTCTCACGGAGGACTTGGAGTTAGAAGTTAATATAGAGTAAAATATCAACCAACTTCTCAAAAAAACATCAAGAAAAACTTAAAACGAAAGCAGGAAATCAACTACAAGTACATCTCAGTACTATTTCACTCACCTATGATCTTGCAAAAATTCACAAACAAGGCTATTTTTCTATCCTGTAGTTTGATATATTGTGTATAGATATAATGCCATCATTAACCAAAACAATGTTTTCTTGTAATAAATCAATTTGTAAAGGTCATATAGACATCATAACCCTCAGAGAATACGATAATCAATATGATGTGTTCAACATATTCATTACCTTACCCTTGTAATGCTACAGGTATTCCGAGAACAGTTGCAAAATTATAAAACTTTCAACGAATGTACCCTATTAACCTTCTGTATAATAATGCTCTATAAACTTTCTGTATCAGCCCAATATATTACTTACATGATGAATAACACTAAACACAAAGGATTTTGTACGAGCTCACCACTATCACCGGTATGTACTGGTTATATACAAGTTACCTCAACATGAAATACTTCAAAAGTAGCACATTCAAAAAGCTATGAATTTGGCTCCGATATCTTGACGATACATTTGTAAAATGGTCACACATTGCAAATAATATTATAAATTATTTAGCCATCTCTTTATTAGTAAAGGTGTTAATATCCATACTAACTAGCCGTCCTGAGATACAAATTTAACCATCTGAAAAAAAATATTCAGTAGTTCCATTTCCGACAAAAATAATAATACAAAAAGATAACAAACTTCCATTCCTTTTTATGATGGTCATTAAGACGTGTAACTCAGGAGTTTATCAAGAAAGTCAAAGTTACCAGTAGGCAGCTTGAATACAGATTAAACCACTCAACAAAATAAGTCGTTCAGCACAGTGTGCTTTGTCTCTCGGATGAATAAGACATATAATACAAAGTATACTAAGAAGAATAAAAAAAACACGCATCACTAGAATTATTCTTGACAATAAAGAGTTGATAAAAATAAAGAATAAGTAGGAAATAATTAGACACTGTGTTCTATCCTCCCATGTAAAAGGTTTCACTGAAATATAAAAAAAATACGCAAACAGTATAAATTCAGATCGATCTTTAGAAATCATTTTGTGTGTGTGTTGTGTTATTCTTGTCGCAAAAATGACTTCTAAAGTTGCATGAACAAAGAGGTGACCGAAACATTCAAATTTCTATTCTAGGTAGCATGAAATTCTAAAGTTACTGATGGAAGATTTGCTTTTTAAAATAATGTATGCGTTGAGATAACTCAAAGCATCCAAGTTTCATTCATAATATCTAATCTTTAACCAATTTTTAAAGTAGGATAATCACCAACCTACAGCTTTAGATTCACGATATTGAAGATTATATATTAAAGGTAATATAATGTAAAGTGTAAGAAGATGATAAAAATTACCACTATGATAAGTATAATATCAATATCACATGAAAGCGATACAAAAAATGTTCTCCAGCAATCATTTTTTGATATTATAGGCACAAAAATTAAACAAAAAAAATAATACCCATCGTTGTAATATTTTATTAGTGCAATAATAACTTTCAAACTTGTTTAAGTCGTACGAGAAAAACAACCCAGAATCCACTATTTACTCCGATTACAACATTAATGCTAGATAACCAGCATACTTTAAATCTGTGATAAGGACTACGTAAATTAGAGACTTTTTTCATTTCTCTTAACTTTTTCATTTCAGATTCAAAGATTTAAAAGTGTAAAATAACATTTCAGACCAATAATTTCTCTCCTATCAGTAACAGTTCAAAAGACCTGTCACTCACTATCACAATTCCTCAGTTAAGATAAACAGTAAGAGACATAATTTTTTCTGGAATACCATTCATAAATGCAGTATAACTCTTTATTTAGCTATTTAAAAATGTTTCATTGCATGTAACATAATAGGCTCAACTTGTACTTCCAAGAGGTCAACAGCAGTTACAAATTTAGTATAACTTTTAAACTAAAGGAAATCAGCTGTTACTTTTTTTATGGACTGAACGCAGCAGAAAGACACAGATAACAGCTTATATATTTTATTACAATAAACTATTATATATGTGACAGATATAAAATAAATTATATAATAACAATGACAGATATTCAGTTTCAATCTTCAAAGTTAATTGCAATACAAAATGGTACTGGCCTGTGTCTAATAATATGATCTAAAACGAAAGTCCAAAAGTCCAGATTAGAAATCCAAAACTCCAGTCTAGGGTGTGAATTTGGTCCCACGAAGAAATTCCGAAGTTTGCTCCGGTCTCCCCTAAACAGTCTTGAACGTGTTGACTTTCAGTATAACCACTAATTCGAATGAATCGTAAAGATCGACGAAATAAAATCACAGTTTCTGTAGATCTAGCTCTAGTCACAAATCTAAGTTGAATAAACACACAGCAAACGTTAAAAATTTCTCAAACGAATGACTGACTCTTCTTTTTTCCACTCTCCTCGCGTCGCCGTCTGTTTTATTACTAGTAGGCTTACTGTGTTCTCCAACAATCGCGTAACTTCCACAGAGTTCCTAAGTAATCTGCACATGTCTGTTTTTGCACGAGACTCGTCGTATAGACACCAGGCCAATACAAATGATCGATCTATCTAATTCTAGAAATTTCTACATGAATAATAACGTATATACATAACGCTTTATACATAACATCAGCTCTCACTTCAACTACAGAACACAAATGTAGTTAACATTTCCATACTTCACTCAACAACAGGCATAGAATGAAACAGCACTAAAGTAGAATGTTGAGTAACTTGTTTCGGCATGGCTAGGTAGTTATGGCACTAAACTCCTAAGCCGAGAGTCGCGGGTTCAAATCCTCGTCACACCAAACATGTTCATCCTTTTAGCCGTGGGAGCATTATAATGTAACAGTCAATCACACAATTCGTTAGTAAAACAGTAGCCCACGAGTTGGTGGTGAGTGGTGATGAATAGCTGCCTTCCCTCTAGTCTTAACTGCTAAATTAGGAACGGCTAGTGTAGATAACCCTCGTGTAGCTTTCCACGAAATTCAGTTCAAACAAACTAATCTTGAGTAACTCACTCACCGTATTTCAGCTCACCGTGGACTAATTATGGTAGAAGCCTTACTATTGATTAGTCATTTTATGGTTTTATCTGGAAGAAATATTTTCATTACTAACATAGCTTGTGGTAACTGTCACTGCAGTAACGTTTAAAACCGTATAGTGGACATTCAACTGCAAACAAGTTCTTACCAATTGGCAACACTATTGATGACAAATCGAAAAGTTACTTGTGTACTCACATCAACTTCCACCAGAGCAAAGTGTATGCTCTTTAGCTCAAGTGGACGCTGCATTCAGAAATCTTCATACAATATGGGGCTAATCAATAACCTGACTACATCAATACGCATTACATAGTTAAATAAATTTATGTATGTATCATTATACACGCATATCTTGTGACACCAAGTCGTTGGTTTGCCAAACCAGTCAAAATATTCCTGCATGTAAGTGGATTACTGCAACAACCCAAATTAACGTCTAGAACTATTTCTGGTTCTACTAATTTAAACTGTACGAATTAATTAAGAAAAAACTTGCTATCAAGTTCGTGTTGGCTCCAACCCAATGAGCTGTGAAGAGTTGATTGCACCATTAAAGAAACTAAAAGGAACTGTGTCACAATAACGTGAAACTGCAGGTATCTTGCAAAGTAATTACACCACCAGGAAATATATAAAAGTATCGATGACATACAAATATTATGGTGTAATTATGATTTACAGTAAACTTTACCATTGTTCTTAAGCGCTACTTAAAAGACAGCAATAGCTTCCCATTAGCACTTTAAATACCTCAGTAATTCCTGAGTGAGTTGCTAGATTCAGGACTCCAAACGTATTGTTCTAAACTGACTGTAGAGAACAAATCACGACAACATTTGAAACAGTGAAATTATTTCTCGTTTTGTGAAGTCTGTTAAAAGATGCTTTGCAAAGTCATTTGACAAAGTTAACAATTTTATTGGATGGTCAATATGGTTTCACTAAAGGAAAAGTTTGCCTTCAATTTTTTTGACATTATTGGAAAAGGTTACTGCTTATTTAGATGAGAGTAAGGGTGTAGATTTGGTGTATCTGGATTTTCAGAAAGCATTTGACAAAGCCGCTTTTGATTTGTAAAGAAATTTATCTCTTTAGGTGTAGGGGATAAGTTAACTAATTGGATAAAAGAATGGTTAGATAAAATAAAAAGTTGTTATAAACGGAGCTCAGTCAAACTGGATTAACGTCACAAGTAAGATACTTCACAAAATCATTATTAGAACTTTTGTTCTTTTTAGTTTGTATCATTGAGATAGATGAAGGAATGGTCAATAAATTACTTAAATTTTTAGGTGATATTAAAGTCCTGGATGTTGCTAGTTATGAAGAGAAAACTGCTGATTTACAAAAGGATTTAGCTTATTTAGTGAGTAGGACAAATAAATGGCAAATAAAGTTTACTTAGAAAAAGTGCAAGATAATTCATGTTGGTTATAATAATTTAAATTATCGTTATAATTTGGATTAAAATAGTCTTAACTTGGACTCCTTACTTTAGAAAAGACATTGAATTGTTGAAAAGTGGAATCTGACTAAGATATTTAAAATTGTAGAGGGAATTGAAAGTGTTGATGCATCATATTGTAACATAATTAGCAGTGAATGTGAATGATAGGACTAGGAGACATAAATATAAATTTTCGCAGGGTAAGAGTCATTTTCGGTCAAAACAGTTTTATTTTTCTAAATGAGTGGTTGGTCTTTTGTGATAAGTTGCCTTCATATGTGATAAAGGCAGTAAATTTAAGTGAGTTCAAGAAAAAACAGCAACTCTAATCTCAAAGATAAGGGTTGATTTTAAGAAAGGTTCAATGTTGTCCCAAAACGTAATGTTATAATATATATTTGATCAGCAAGAATAAATGCTATAACAAATAAGTCACTACTAATAAAAAGCACTAAATGCTGTTGTTGTTGTTGTTTTGTATTAAGCACAAAGCTACACAACGGGCTATCTGTGCTCTGCCCACCACGGGTATCGAAACCCGAATTTTAGCGTGCAAGTCCGCAGACATACCGCTGAGCCACTGGGGGGCGCACTAAATGCACATTTACATATAACCTAATTATAGTGTCTAACTATTAAGGAATATTTTTCTACTTATTTTTATTTTGTCATGATATAACGAATTTTCTCTTACGTATTTTCAGTTTCTTTTACCTTGAATTATTCTTACAGTTAAAGTAAATGTTTATCTACGATATGTTTTAAAGGTATTGTACTCCATATAACTAATTGTTCATGATTGCTTTGTTGCGTGATACTTTGCAGTGTTAGGGGGAGCTACTGTTATTTACCGGTAATTGTGTCTCGAGATTTGACGATTGCGAAAAGGAAGGATCAACGACTAGGTGGAGAAAAGGCCTATATTTCCTAACCCGTCGTTATTCGAACAAAAACTGAAGGTAAGAATAAATATAAATGTTAGTATAAATGAGAAAAAGAATAAAAATATCATACACTGAACACTTTCTAACGAATATGCTGTTCAATTACAAATTTATTATTTCGATGTACGAACAAAGGTTTTAGTTAGGCCTAACTAAGTCGTTTGTGATGCTAAGCCTTGTCGATACTGTGTATTATTGGCGACCTTGGGTGGGAACACTGTATCAGCTAATTACATTCAAGTATCAACAGTAAATGTATAGTTTATTTCCATGTATTGTATTAAACCTGTATGGTGTTTGCAAAGTTGTGGAGAATAAAAAGGTATAAAGTTGTGCAACTTAAAATACTCTGTTTAAGGCTATTTCGTCAATGAAAAAGAATTACCGAATTTAACTGTATACATATATATTTTAAAATTAAGGGGACTGAAAAATATATTAGAAGTCTGAACTTAAAAACGACATTATTTTTTCCTTTTCTCATGTTGTGTAATACTTGTACTGAAAATACCCTAGGATATGTATTGTGTATGGCTAAAGAAAAAAGCAGTAAAATATTTTACTGTAAAGTTACTTTTTTAATTTAATTTGTGAAAGTATTATTGCATTTTTTCTTGCATGTTTTGTGGTAAAATCGATGTTAAGTAGTAAAAATGTATTTCAGGACAGCTGGTATGGGTATTAATGCCAAAATAAAGCAGAGAACAGCATTCTGACCTCATTGAGTTAAACCCATACAGCCATTCTGAGATGTAGTTTTATTTGAAGTGGGTTTCTTGTCACAAATATTATGTAGTGCCATATTCAAATGTTAGTTTGTTCCTAGCATTTTTTATAAATTCTTATAGGCTTGATATCACAACATTAGATATTTTAATAGATGCAAATTTCAGCTCACATTACTTAAACACAAAATTAAATGAGTCAAGGCTTTACTTGTATTCCGTGACTGTATATAAGACCATTGTTGCTGAGTAGTTAATTTTCATTAAAATATTCCTTATGTTACATAGTTCACCAATTATTTATTAAATACACAAGATATTGTTATATTGAAAAGAACTTCCCATGATACCACATCTTAAGACTTGTATACTTTATTTCTTGAATTTTCATATACTGAAATATTTAAATGTTCCTTCAGTTAGTATAATGTTTTTTTTTTTAATGTTTTCACATGAGCATGAAGATTTGTAATGAAATGACATTTAAATTTTTTTCTCATGTGGATAAAAATCAAAATTTAAGTTCTCTAACATAAATGGAGCTTTGAACTTCAGAATAACATACCAGCTGTGTATGAGATAGTATTTGTACAGGCACATTTGTATAGATCCTACCTAAAAAAAAATCAGTACATGTATAAAGAGCTTAAGCACTATCATTGATTTGATATTTTTTTTCTGGGTGTTACATTATATGTAATTCCCCGATTTAAAATGTAGTTTATCTTTTAAAAACAGTTGAAAGATAGGCATGTATGTGCTTGCAATTAACTTTTGTTATAACATTATGTAAAAACATAGCAGGTCTCAATAATAATAATCCTGTTATTTAAATACAGTGTTAAACAAGATGTACAGTAATGTGCATTGTTACTATTCTACTCCATATATAATGTAAAAATCACATTCAATCTTCAGTTTGAAACAATTTTACATACTTTGCTAACTGAAGTTTGTAATGTTTCCTGAGAATGGGAGTGAATGGGTGACAAGTCATTTGATTGATTTAAATTATTCAATTGAAATGTATATTTTCACAATTTAAGTAAAAACAATAACTGAAATCTTATCTCGACAATTTTAACCCAAGAATGTTTCAGAATTTATATTATTATACAATGTTATACAGTTTATGACGAAATAAAAGGAATATTCCACAATAATTTCTATACAGTTCTGAGAAATATTTATAAACGGTGCATATACTACTTTCTTTTATTTGTTCATCAAAAAGTATGGGTTTATATTTGCTAATTATCATATTTCATATTATAATTATTAATATATTGTTTTTGTGATTTTTATTCTCTTTCTTAATGGGTTTTATTACCATAGCACTTTTTTTGTCACATCCTAGAGTGGGTTCCTGTGAATTATTTAAATTTGGAATTTATTTTGTGTTGCAAAATGATCCTACAATTTACATGGCTATCTTTTCTATGCAAATGTTTTGGACATTTACATGCCACTAACCTTGAAGCAGCACTGCCCTAATATTATATATTTAACATGAATTATTCTTCTGCATGATTATAATTATGTAGCAAAGCCTTCCACTATAGGAGCATGACACATCTCCATGTGTAATATCACCACATCCTCTGCATTTACACTCAATCATTTTCATAGGCACTGTTGACCAGATGTGTGTTAGTCTGTTTGGTATCATGAGATTTGCATCATTATTGAACTTCTGATTTTTGTTTTAAAACTTAAATTTTATCATGAATTCTTAGGGTTGTAATTCATATTTGGTTCTTGGTGTATGACGTTTATTTGTGGCCTTTGGAGATTCATTGACTCTTAGAATCATTACAATGATTGTTCAGTATATTGTAACCAACGTATGCTCAAAAGAGCCTCATTCACTTTTGTAAGCCAAATTTCTTTGTTGACAGTTGAGGAATGAACTGTCATACAGCATTCACATGATATGCCTTGGATAGTACATTGCCATTCATGAAGTACTAATCTTTTTGCAGAGAGTTTGATATTATATGAGTGCACAATCTTCTAAATACATTTTAAGTTTTGAAGTAAAACTGTTTTATCTGTCATAAATCTATGAGATCTGTCAGTTTGAATGACTTCATTTCCACCATAAAAATTAGGAAATAGGGATTATGCTGTTCTATTTCTAAAAGGACAAGAAATAATACAAAAACACAAGTATTTAATCTACACATCTTAAATCTCATAACTGTAAACATTTATATATTTTTGTTATAATGGTTTGTTCAGCTGTCTAACATTAGATGTTCCAATAATGCAGTGAATGTGCACTCATTTAATAGCATCGAAGGAGGGAACTTGCCTGTAGAAAGTGATCTATCTTGATTGTGTTTTAGTGGGCTAGTATTTTGTAAAAGTTGCATTTTAGTTCACAACCTTTCTCTTTTCAATACTGGTTCCTGTACTTATTTGCATGGACCTAGTTAGTCCTTTACTGTCATTGATCTCACTATTCTCCTACTTTTCCTGGAGGTTGACATTAACTCATGAGGTAGTGATCATTTTTCTATAATTTTATGAGAGACTGGCTGTGGTCGATGCAACCTGACCTGCACACTCTCAATGGAAACTTGATCGAACCAACTGATCCTCTTTCACTGATCTTGCAGAAGTTGATCCTGCTGTTGTCTGTAAGCCATCAAATAGACAACTGCATGGCAACTGTGACTGACTGCATTATACGAGCAGCTGCTCAGCATATTCATAAAACCACTGTTTTCTATGATATCCTGATCTGCCATGGAATCCTGCCTGTCATATGGCATGGAAGGCTCAAAAACGGGTCTGGGATGCTCTCTGTAGGTAACTTGAAATCAGGACTGGAAAGGCCAACTTCATGTGACTGATGATGGTTTTTGTACTTACATAGTAGTCTTCCTCATTGAGTTATGATAATTACAATTATGCTACAGAAAGTTCTTTACACCTTGTATCACTGTAGTTTTTCTCTTAATGTTATAGTCTAGATGTAAACATTGGTTTTATGTTATGTTTTTTAAACTTTTTGTTTTACCTTACTTTCCTTTTATGAATTTTACTAAGTTTAATTTATCTTTCTACCAGATGTTTGGCACACAATATTATCCTTTGATGGAATCCTGCATGCCACATGGCACAGGGGGCTCAAAAACGGGAATGGTATACTTTTCATAGATATACCACACTCTAACTGCATCACTTTCCATCATGCACATGCTTGGTAGATTAGATGTTAAAGTTAGAAAGAATCTTGGATTAAGTTCACAACCAGCATCTCTTTTACAACTAGTTTGAAAGTCGCAGAACAAGATTCGAAGGGTCAGTGGACAATATAATTCCGTCCCTTTCCGTATCTTGCTCTCTGATGGCTAGGAAGTAGTTGATACCTAGAGCATTGCAGATACTCTAGGTGAAAGCTTTTGCTGGATATCAAGCACTTCTGCTTCATCCTCCACCTTCTTAGCCATCAAGGCTTGGGCAGAGCAAACACCTTTCCTTTTGAGCTGATTTTCTCTATGACTAATCACTCCTTTTCACAGGTGGAACTCAAAGTGGCCCTTTGTTGATTTGGCGCTACATCGATCAGACTTTGATATACACTAAAAGGTGTTGTGACATCAATTTCTGGATTTTCTTTTTGTTCTTCTGATTGTTTTTAATTGGATCTGTGAAGAGAATGTTTTTCCTGATGCCTGGTACAAGACTGTTCTATCTTTCTTGAAGCCTGGGAAGGATCCTAAGATTCCTTCAAAATACTTTCTAATTGCTTTGATGACCTGTCACTGTGAAATCTTAGAGAGGATAGTTAATGGTCATGTTGTTTGGTTCCTCAAATCAAATAATCTCCTCTTGCCCACCTGGTGTTTTTTCTGACAACAGTGCTCCACCATGAACCACTTGATTTGACTTGAAACATCAGTTGGAGAAGCCTTTCTCAAATGACATTTTGTATCAATACTCTTTTACCTTGAAAAGGCTTATGATACTAGATGGAGGCATGGGATTTTATGAGATCTCCATTTATATGGGTTATGTGGTCATTTGCTTATGTTATTAAAAAAATTTTAATAAACAGGCAATTCAAAGTTCATGTGAGTTTGACATTTTCCCATTCCTTTCTACAGGAACTTGGAGTCCCTCAGGGCTGTATTTTGAGTGTCACTTTCCAGTATAAGGATTAATGCCATCACTGAACAACTCCCTCTTACTGTTGCAGGCTCTGTATTGACAATTTTCATCTTGTATCAGTCATTGAACATGAGGTATATTGAATGGCAGCTAGAAACTGCCCTCAGTCATTTACTGAAGTGGACCACAGCAAACAGCTTTAATTTATTTCTCTCTCTCTTTCTCAAACTGTTTGCATGCACTTGTGCTGCCAATAGCTATTCACCTTGATCATGAACTTTGTATCATTGTAGTTGTGCAACTCGTGGACCCTGAAACAAAGGTCTTCGGGCTTATCTCTGACCATAAGCTGACCTTTATACCACACATCAAGCATCTATGGGTCAAATATACAAGAGCACTAAACATCCTCTGTGTCCTCTCTTCCACCACTTTGGGAGTGGATTGATGTTCTGTGCTAAAGATATATCATGCTTTTATTTGATCAAAACTCGACTATAGATCAGTGGTCTATGGCTCTACCAAAAACTTGGCCTTAAAAATCCTGGACCCCATTCATCATCAAGGACTTCAGCACTTTCTCAGTTCAGAGCTTATATATAGTCTCATGAACATCCTTTGCACCTCTGTCATTTGCAACTGTTTTTACTTTATGCTTCAAAACTTCTTTCTTTACCAAAGCATTCCACCTGGGGTTGTTTTCTTTTTTTGGGGGCCATACTTTTTCAGAACAGACAATCTGCCATTGCTCCTTTTGGCCTTCATATTCAGGTGCAGTTGAATGCATCCGGTGTGTCCTTGGATAGCATTGCTGTATCCACTGGTCAGCACAACCCACCATGGCTTCTTACAGTCTCCAAATGTGACCTATCTTTAAGTAATGTGAGAAAAGCAGACACTCCTGATTGGAAATACTGTGTTATTTGCTTAACATCTTTTGAACCATCCTTTCATTCCCATTCATACAGATCGTTTGAAATCAGGTGACCGTGTGGGCTCTACCATGGTTTAGTGGTTGCATGCAGAATCCCCTCTACAGCTTCTGTGTTCATGGTAAAATGTATGCCATTTTTCTTGCCCTGGATCATATAGAAGCTAAGCAGTACTCAGACTGCACTATTTATGCTGACTTGCTTAGTTTTCTATTGGCCCTGGAATCACTTCATGTTAGTTCACACCCTTTTCTCACCGATATTCAAAACCAACTGGCCCATTGCTCTTTTAACATCTACTTCTATCTGGTTTTTCTGAATACTGGGCCATGTTGGTATTCGCAGGAACGAGCTTGCTGACACTGCAGCTAAATCTGTCTGCTCTGGCACTATCACTGCTGTGCCTGTTCTATACGTGGACTATGGTCCTATATTCAAGGCTCGGCTCTCTGCCAGCTGGCAGTCGACTTGAAGTGAGCAATGCATAAATAAGCTTTTCCCAATAAAACCCTCTATTGGAGTTTATCTGTCTTGCTTCCGTAAGGATTGGAAAGAGGAAGTTGTTCTAACTGGACTATGCCTTGGTCTCAGTTTCTTAACTCTGTTTTCTTTTATCGAGAACTGAAGCACCAATGTTTAGTCTGTGTAACACTAATGTCACGATAAGGTAAATTTTACTTTCTTGCCATTGTTACAACTTTCAATGATGGCACCATTTTAAATGTCCTATATCTCAAGGTTTGTCCATAACATTAGTGTTATTGGTGACAGTGACACTGTCCACCTTGTTAATGTTTTTTGTTTTTTTAGAGATCATTAATCTTTTTAATGACAGTTAAAAAAATGACAAATTTAAAGTTTTTTAAATTTATGCATTAGACTTTTTTAATGTGATTTTATTTTAAAAATTGGTCCATCTAGTTCAATTTGAAATTAGAAAATATCTATAATGTTAAGTAACTCAACTAGGCCTGGAAAGACCAACTTCAGGTGAGTAATGTTGCTGTTTGAACTACCCGTTACTCATCCTGGTTAGTTATTAAAATTTTGCTACAAGTCTTTAAAAACTCTTATTACTTTTTGAAAATGGCAATAGCGTCAGATATTCCAGAAGCAGGACTGGAAAGGCCAACTTCATGTGACTGATGGTGGTTTTTTTTGTACTAACATGGTAGTCTTCCTCATTGAGTTATGATAATTACAATTATGCTACAGAAAGTTCTTTACACCTTGTATCACTGTAGTTTTTCTCTTAACGTTATAGTCTAGATGTAAACATTGGTTTTATGTTATGTTTTTTAAACTTTTTGTTTTACCTTGATTTCCTTTTGTGAATTTTACTAAGTTTAATTTTAATTTTTTATCAGATGTTTAGTGCAGATAGCCTAGCCATAAATAACAAAATCAACCAACCTTGTACACCAAAGTGTCTGTGTGACACTCAGGTATAGTATGCCACATTTTACTGTCTTGTCTTTGTTACGACTCTTAACAATTGCACCATTTCAAACATGTTTTGTCCCAAGGTTTATCCATAATGTTAAACATTTTAAAGGCCATTCACCTTTTTTATTAACCTATTTAAGTTTTTAATTTACAAATTAGACCTTTTTTTAATACGATTCATTTTTAAAATTTACAAGTAGTTCAATATGAAATTGGAAAATAGCCATAATATAACTCCATACCAGGACTGGAAAGGCAAACTTCAGGTTACTAATGCTGATGTTTTATTTTGCATGTGAGTCATCCTGACAAGTTGAGATAATTAAAATTATGCAACAGAAAGTCCTTTACAACTTGTATTACTGTAGTTTCTCTTACAGTTGTAAACAAGATATAAAAATTGGATTTTAAGTTATTTGTTTTACATTGATTTCTTTTTACAAATTTTAATAATTGTACTTTAATATTAACTTTTTACCACATGTTTTGCACAGATAGCCTAGTTGCTTTGTGCCATAAAATGCCAAACCAACTAACTATTCCTTTCTGTTGAAGGAACTTCTGATATTTCTAATCTTGTCATACATTTACTCAGCCCTCTTTTCTTTGGGTACATTCCTGCCCTTGCTGGTGGCTCGCTTTGTTGGTCATGGTCCAAGTCAGTTGCTTGAATGAACTGTCCAAGAGGCTCCTGTTCCAGATTCCTTTGCCTTTGTGCATTACATTTACTATGCTTGGTGTATTCACATCAGGATGGTTTTTCCTGTCATCTTCCAATGGCTTATATCTTAATGGTTGTCATGTCCTTCACAGTTCTAATTACTCCATTATGGTTTATTATTCCTTATCTTTTTTCTGTTTATTAATTTTTTTAGCCTGGCCTGGTGTCACCTTTTTCTGTATACTAATTCACCTGTGTGTCTTCTCCAATGACCTTCATTTTACACACTACTTTTCTCTGATCTTATTGTTGATGTCTATATTCAGTTCAGCCTTTGTCTACTGGTATTCAAACCTCTATTTCCCCAGTTTTTCACCCTTTCTCTCTCTCATGCTTCATACCAGTACATCTCATCAAGGGTTATCATTCATCTTCTATGGATTTGGAATTTGTCCAATCTGTCACTCTTCAGACTTGCCTTTCTGCTTTGTGTCACTCTTGTCCTTTTGCAAACTATTTTTATTAGTGACTGTGATAGGTCTTTTAACATTGAACTTCCAGCCACTCTTTTCTTCCTGTGTATTATCGTGGGGCTTTCTTTCCTTGGTTGTTCCTCATTGGCTGGTCAGTCTGTACATTTGTTAATTGCTGGGGGGCACTGATTATGGACTTTCCTTTACTAATCAGCTCAACATAGGTGGATAAGACACTCGACTCATAATCTGAGGGTCACAGGTTTAAGTCTCCATCATGCCAAATGCGCTTGCCATTTCAGCCATGTGGGTGTTACAATATGATGGTCAATCCCACTATTCATTAGTAAAAGAGTTGGCAGTGGGTGATGACTAGCTGCCTTCCTTGTAGTCTTACACTAAAAAATTAGGGATGGCTGGTGCAGATAGCCCTTGTGTAGTTTTGGGCAAAATTGAAAACAACCCAAACAAAAACCTCTACTAATCACAAGAGGTTTATTTCCCTATCTTCTCCACTCTTCCACCACCTTTATTCTGTTCCCATGTTTGATAATAGCCAACATGATCTTATGCATATTCCATTTAAGCTCTTGTCTTTCTGTATTTTGTATTGCAGGATAGGAAATTCATCATTTTTAGGGCAAAGCCAAAAAAATACATTGGAAGGATATCAATGTAAATGAAACATAAACTAGTTTCTCAGTGAATTTATTAAATTTACCATCAGTTTTTTTTTTGCTAGATGGGCATGGGAGTGTAATATTTATAAACTAACAGTACATAAGTTCTCAGATTAAGAAAAGAGGTATGCTGATTCAAAATGCCATGTGACCTAAAGATTCTGAGTAGTTGTCCCCTCCTGACTCCAAAGAAAGATCAAACACAATACTTGAGAGGATTAACATTTTATAGGTTTCTAGGATTTAATATGCAGGAACATTACAAATCATGAAAAAATTTTAAGCAACTCTATCCAAATACGTCTGATTACTTGACCAAGAATGACAAAAATCAATTACATGGTCTCCATATGGCAGCCTTTGGAAATTCTTGACAGATGAACATGTTCCCATAATGTAAGATCAGCATTGTATTTCCAAACAATACTATTATTTTTTTCCACATACATTCTAAAATAGGCTTGTGCAAATAAACAGTAAAATGGGCTCACCATACAGTACTTGGTTATAACCTATAAATCACATATCGTGCACTACATTGCAAAACTTGTTACTTATAATTCAGTAATGTTAACCTTAATTAGCTGTTGTAGTGGACCTAAACCATTTGTCAGTTTACACAAAATTTTTTGCAGTTGTGCACTTCACTCTGACAAGTGTATATATGTACTGAATTTCTTTGTCAAGTACTACTGTCACTGAATATATGTATAAACTCTGCAGGTTTGTTTGAGTGTCAGTTCGAGTTGCATGTTACTGCTAAGAACCTATGGTATGATGTGGTTCAACAAGCTGCCCAAATGTTTTACTGCTGATCAGAATGAACTTCACTCTCTCCACTACATATAATTTGTTATTCTTAACAAGGTTGTAAGATTGATTTCCAATAATTTCCGTTTACTGTGGTATCCAAACACAAATTTGGATCTTTAGGGATCTCCCAATTCTAATTTTTCCTATGTCAATCTATACCTCCATAAAAAGTTGCTTGTACTACATTCCTGTTTTCCTCCCTTCTCTTTCACCTGTTGGACCATTCAGACCTGGATTTGCTTCTATAAACTGTGGGACTGTTTGGTGTGCCTATTTACAGACTTTTTTCTGTGGAATCTTTCCATTTTCCTTATATTGGATGAGTGTTATCTCATTTTGTTGGTATTTACATTTTGGATTGTGTTTATTTGCAGATTGTTTCATATTTCTTCACATTCAGTTTGTCACATTTCTCCGTTCTTCATTACATCTCTTTGCGGGTCCTAATATCAGATTCTTCAGATGAACATATGAATATTCAACACACATTTGTCTGCTACATATCTTTTGTTTTATCTTCTGATGGCTTTTGGTTTCCACAGGTTAACATTCATCTATCATATCTGCTACATCACTGGTAGTGTCTTCTAGGATAATGGAAAATACTCATACAATTCACCGTAGCCAACTCTATGCCCAACGTGAGATAAAGTAAATTTTTAGGCATTGAGTATGCAGATCTCAGGCATGACATTTGGATTTATTGATCTATGACTAGCCTGTTTATTATCATGATTTGTCTGAATCAACTTTTCTCCTTCACTATGTGCTATTTTTAATCATAGTAACTGCCAGGTAGATAGGTAGAAGTTTTCTACAAGACCACACGAGTTATATTCCTGGTTTTTCTCCATGTTTACATTTTTTCCATCTACACTTATCAGGGAAAAAGCCATGACTGTGTTCTGCCCACTCCCTTGGCTTGCACTTGTTGGCTTTTCAAAATAAGTTATTGTCTCACATTTCACTGTTTCCAGTAAAAGATTTTTTGTAATGAAGTAAGTGGGATTCTGGTGTTTCCTCCAAGCCTCCCCACTGTAAATCCTCCTATTATAAACCTCTCATTAAGTGGAGTACAGGAAACTTGTCACTTCTCATTTTCTAAGTGCTGGGGTAATGTGCCATGAGAAACTTATTCATGGAACTTGTAAAATTAAGTACCAGTGTAGTAGAAGTGGGATGGTGATGACACTATCATTATAGTGCAGGTCACTGTTCATTATAATAGCTAGATATATATAAATGTCTAACACATCACTTTTGCCCCAGTTTGGCTCCCTGCAATTATTCAGTTGACTGAGGTGATCATTCAACATTATATCATGCCCTCTTCCTGTGATGGATCTGTTTAGCAGATTTGTGGTGAACACACACTACACTTATTCTGTACTTCTCTGTTCATTTGAGTCAGGGTATGTACACACTGTACCACTCTACTGAATGACTGCTGTGCCCTTCTCTTGCTGCTGATGTTGGCTCAGTAAAGTCTGATGGTGAAGATAAGGTGAGTATATTGGCAATCCAACCTTTTGTGAAAGTACTTGGACCATATTTTTCTCCTTCCTATCCCTACAACATGTTTACCTCATGTCCTTCCTTCTTAGTGTATACTTTTGATAAGATGTGACCTTTTACTACAGGTCTTTGTACAGGGTCCATGCTGCTGGGTGTTACACTCTGTGGGCTTCTTTCAAGTACTTTCTGAAGAGATTTCATTTGGCAGATCTTCCCACAAGCCCCTTCAACACTTCATGAGCTTAACTGTGTTAGGGGATGTGGTATTGGTTTGGAAGTTAACAGTTTCCTCACCTAAAAATATGTTTTCGAAAGATACCTCTGTGTTCTCATTCACATCCATTCTCCTTATTACTGCTGTACATTTATATTTCTTGCTTCATAAAAGAATTATGTTCTTAAGTGCAAATGCGAGAGAGAGGAGAGGGCTGTTATACATTTAGAAGTGTTGCATTCTTATTGGTGGAGAGCTTTGGCACATGATTGTCATGAAAGATCAGGTTGGAGTTGTCTTGGCTAGTAACATGCAATATTCTAAATTAAGATAGCTTAACTTTGTAAAATGGTAGGGAAAATGTTAACTTTCATATGACAATATCTTGGTCTGACATTTTGGAGTTTTAAAAAATTTGAGTAATCAACATACAGTTCAGCAACTTTTTTTTTAAGTTAAGGAAACTGCATTGTTGTGTTACTTTGTTTATCAACATCATTTCAGTTACTCATTGGTCACTTGGTATAATTTAAGTTGTAAAATTTGGTTTGTGCTCATGGTTTATCACCTAGTCACACAAAGGATTTTATCTTCGCAAGTATTAGTGAGGTAAATCTCCAACTTATTTTCATGTTTAAAGTGTTAGGGTATTGATGGTTATAATGTCAAATGCATTTAACAACAATGTTTAGGAGTATAATCTCTTTATAATAGGCAGATTGAAACCACTTCTGTTGTCAGTTTCTTTTGGCTCCTAGGGAAACTCAAATTAAAGCCTTTTATACATGTCATTCATACTTTTTAAATTAATATGTAACATTTATGACTAAAGCTTTTACAGTTATAAATAAAATTTGGCATGACAAAAGCTTGTCATTGTGGTAACACAAGATAACTCATCTTGATTCATCAGATTTTGTCATTTTAAATCAGCTCTTGACAAATATTTTCATATCTACTAGCTAACTCATAAACTTAGGGGCCATGTATACCTAACGTAGCTTCTCTACTGTTTATACCAGGAAGTAGATGCTTTTTTATTACTTTCACAGCCATGAGTGCATGCTAATGATCATAATGATGTCAACAACTACTTGATTCATAATGTGCTAAAAATGCATAGGTCTAAGAAGTCTTGATAAAACTGAAATAGAAACCATTATAACCCAAGCACTTTCAAAAGATAGACTTTTCTTCTTCAGGGGCAATCTGGGAATGCCCAATATAATTGAACAAGTGATATGTAAAGATTTAGTTTAGTAACATCATAGAGGTTATCAGACTTTTCGAGAATTGTTTATTTCTCTGTGTTGTGTTTATTATTTCTGGTGCTATGTAGCTGATGGCAATAATGAATATGAAAAGGTGTTGGAGGTATTTTAATTTTGGAATGGATAAAATATGCATGTGTTTTAAAGAACAGTGCTTAGGTGTTTAAGTAAAAAATGTAAAGATAACACCTGGAGAGTTATTGAGAAAGATAAGTTACATCAATCAATTTGAAAACAGAAAAAAAAATTCATCTTTGATATTTCACGAAAAAGTAAGTAAAGAATAAAGTTATTTTTATGACAGAGATGAAAATAATGAACAGAGATCACTGATTCTTGGATCTAGATTAATTCCAAAAGGTTGAACAGTGTTTAGCTTGGCAATCCAATATGCTTCTCTTATTTGTCTGTCTGCTTTAGTTTTGAATCCTGTTTCAATGCCAGTGAGAGTAACATTGTTAATGGGATGATTGTGTTGGTTGAAGTGTTTAATAACAGGAAGATCTTTTTCAGTGTTAATAAAGGATTTCTGATTGTTAAAACATTCTCTGAGAGTTGTTTGTGTATGACCTATGTACTGATAATAGCATTTTTTACACTATATAAGATGGTGTTTTTTGTTTCACAGGTGATTTCTTTTGATATTTTAAAATTTCATTGGTTGTGCTTGTCGGAATATGAATTTGGGTTTCTGTGAATTTGCAGGTGTAACAACAGGCTTTGTTGCATGAACAGCAGCTGTTTTGAGGTAGAGTGTAATTTATTTTTGTGTGAATAGTTATTGCCTTCCGTAAGTCAAATGTTTTAAATTTGAGTGCTGTTTAGCACAACCCTACATTAATGAAATGAGAAAATACAAGGTACCATGATGAAGGTTTTAGTTATCAAGGATTTTTTATGACTACTTTTAAATATAATGATGTAGGTATTGATCATCAACCTTACACAAAGAAATTTAAAACAGTGAAATAATTATTGAAATATATTCAAATTATACACATGTGCATATGTTTTTGGTTGCTTTCTGAAAGTTTGGGAACCATAATATGGTCTGAACAATTACTGATGGATATATCTCAAGATAGCTGGTATGGGCATTAAAACTTAGTAAATTAAAGTACAGAACAATGTTTTGACCTTAGGTCATCTTCTGGTAAACAAAGAGTTTGCACCTGACTTGCCTGGCATGTCTTCGGGACTGCAGTATAAATGGGTGTGGAATTGTAGGGGCCATTGTAGTATTTGTTTGGCTGTTAATTAATATAGATATAAAGATTTTTCTGTATATTGGTTTAATTTTGATTTGAGTTGTACAAGTAAGCCTGTTTTAATTTTGCATTTGTTTCCCTGCTTAGCATCCAAGTGTTTTCTATGGTTATGTTGTATTTATTTTATTTGAAATGCTGAAAAATGTGAAGGGTTTGTTTTTTTCTGCTTTAAATCTGGTTTCCATTTTTCTGCTTGTTTCTCCAATATAGAAATTGTGGCAATTGTTACATTGTATTTTGTAAATAATGTTGGTGTTGTGTTTGTCATTGTAGTTTTTACATAGAATGGAATTTAGTTTTGTACATGGTTTTTGCATAAATTTGGTGTTTACTGGAATGTTGTGTTTTGTCACAAGTTTTTCCCAATATTTTTTTTCTGCTGATATGGGGAATACATGGTAAACAGCAGTGTAAAGTTTTGTAGTTTGTTGTTTTTTGGGATTTATTATTTTGTTGTTGACTGTGTATAATTTTTTTCAATGTTTACTGGAGGAAATTTGTTAATGTTGATGAAGTGTTTTGTTTTGTTGATTTCATTCTTAATTTTAGTTGGGTGAGCATAGTTTTGTGGCTGTGTTTATTTGGTTTCTTAATATGTTTTTGTTTTGTTTCATATGTTGAGTCTCAGAGAATATACAGTCCAGTTGCCCAATGTATAGTCAAAATACCTGTCAGCAAATATGGCATCAAAAGACTGTTTATAATTCAAGTTTGTATATTATCTGAGTTTTAATTCCTTTCAGACAAAAAGTAAATATTAAATACACATTTTTAGCACTTCTCCATTTGCTAAGAAATCAACTTATCCATCCCAAACTTTTTAGTGGGTTAAAAGTTTATGGATTTTTGTTAGAATTATAAGTTAAAACTTGAATAATATTAGAAGCTGGTTTATAAACTATATTTTAATGTCAACTTTATCAACATGTTGATATGCACTTTGGCCCATTTCATGCTTGTGTGGGTAACTATTTAGGTGATTCTAGAGGATATGAAACAGTTCTAATTTTTTGAAAACATGCTAGTAATGTTTTTGAAAGGCATGCAAGACTGTATGAAACTCACAGTTCATGATTGAAACTTACTGTGGCTTTATCTTAGGGTTATGTTCCATCTGGTGCAGTTAAGGGCAGGAACCATTTGTTAGGCTCAAACACCTTTGAAAGAGCAACAGGAATGCAGTAAGGAAGGTGCTCATTTTTTAAAACCTTTATCGTGAAGAGGTTGATTGCTTTTACTTCTTTCAATTCATCAAACACCACCATTTGCATGGTGTGTTAAATGTTGCAGGTACTGCTTCCAGAAGTTCCTGGTTGGGCTATACCAAGGAAACTTCACATTTATTCATCTGACCAGATGTCTACAGTTGAAAGAAACCTAATCTTAAAAATCTGTGAAATAATAAAAACTATAATACTCAATTACTGATAGTGGCCTTTCACAGTTAATGATGTCAGATATAATTGTCTCAGTAATGGCTCACTGATATAGATGTGATGCTCCATCCATAGTGACTGGGCTAGGATTTAAAGAAGGGGGGAAAAAAAAGAACAGGTACAGAGAACTGAGGATAAGTTTGTGAAAAATTTAACATCTTTGAAATAAGTCATAAAAAAAAAAAAAGTCAGCCTTAATGGATGAGACTGATTTGCACTTTTGGGCCATGTAAGTTTGATTAAAATAAATCAAACATTTCAAATGAAAAAAGTCAGTTTTTTGCCTTTGAATTTTCATGTCTGGTTTACATGCATCTTGATAGCAAAAATGTTTGCTCCTTCAAGCTCATGATTGTGATTAATCATATTAATTGTACATATAAATTTATATTAATCATATCTGAATCTAAACAACAAGCTGTTATTAATTTGTGGATTACACTATATAAAATTTTTATTTTTTCTTGTTCCTGGGCAGAAAGTATTATTTCCCAATTGCTTATGCCTAAAGTAAGTGGAAAAGACCTATTTCTCTCTTCAAACTTTGCTTTTGTGACTTGAATAATGAAATTTTCAAATCTACCCATTTTCCAGAACATTCCAGGTAGATTCAGTGCTGGGTAGCTGACAGAGAATTTTCTTGAATTTTCTGTATTAACAAACACATACAAAGGGTCATCACTTCAATTTAGTTCCAGCTGCCTAAGTTAACACATAGATCTATCCGATTTTATCAGAGATGGCATCAAGAAGCTGCAAGCATTCTCCAGACTCATTTTGCCATGTATGTGGCTAATTTATCGAGGCAAAACCGAAAAAGTACTCTGTAACAGCATCTGCCTTGAAATACGTTGTGTATGGCTGGGAGGTTATTTGAGATTTCAAAATGGTGGCATTCCTGATGGGTCTTCAAGGAGGCTTTACCAAGTTTTCCTGTTATATTTGCTTTTGGGACAGTAGGGACACTGCAGTGCACTACAACAGACCGAGTTCTCTGTGGGGAGGCACAGTGTCAAGTGTAAGCCACTAGTGGACCTCCAGAAGGTGCTGTTCCCACCACTGCATATAAAATTGTCTTATGAAACAATTTGTCGCAGCTCTTGATAAGGAATCTTAAGCTTTCAAGTACCTTTGAGACTTCTTCCCTAAGCTGTATGAGGCAGAGGTCAAAGCTAGTGTCTTTGTTGGACCACAAATAAAGAAGATCCTGGAGTGAACAGAATTTTAAAAAGCTCAGTAGGAAGGAAAAAAAGCTTGGGGCAGCTTTGCTGCAGTTGTTCGGGGTTTCTTGGGCAGTCACAAGGCTGAAAATTATGTGGAACTGGTTGAGACTGTAGTGAAGAACTACAGGAAATTAGGGATGCAGGATATCCCTGAAAGCCCATATCCTTGAAAAATTGAAGGAGAACATGAGTAGTCAGAGGAGCAAGGCGAGAGCTGCCACCAAGATATACTGAAATTTGAACATTGCTATGAAGGAGTATGTAACAAAAACATGCGATGGGAGACTAGATATCTTGATTCACATGTTTTATTCAGACCTTGTGTAAATGAAAATGTGCAAATTTGCCCATTTTTACACAGAAGATAGGCTAATATAGTGTGTACATACAGGCTAACCAGTAATATTTGGTACTTTTAACCTCTTGACATGGGCGTCTTTTACTGTGCATATCACAAGGTTTTTTAGTGAGCAATGTTCAAAGTTTATAAAGTTGGAGATAGCTTCACTGGGCAATGAAGAAACTCATAAATTTATGATGTTTTGACAAGATCTTTGTTCTTGTATACAGTATTGCAATTAGTTTAAAGACAAGTGAATAGGTATTCAGGATAAAACAAAGAGGTTTGCACTTGACAAGTCAGATGTTTCTGACATATTAGTATCTTAAAATCTGAAAGCTACAAAAAAGTTTAAATCTTGTATATATTATGAAATAACCAACAAACTGAAATGCATAAATGAAACTTATTTTGATTACTGTGGAAGAAGTTAAAATTTGCATCAATTGACATATATTTCATAATAACTCAACTGTAAAGTTCCTTAGGTGATATTTAAAAAACAAAAAAAAACTTTTATATGTCTTGAAAGCTTGCCACACTCCATTGTAACTCTGCATCAGGTTAGGTAAATGTAGTGTCCCCTCACCCCATTTTGTCAAAGTTGAAATTTACTATACATTCTTATAAATCCTGTTCATCAGCTAGTGGTAAAAGAGTAACACTGTATTATTCTGACAATAACAAACTGAATTTCAACATTGTTCACAAATTAATGGTGATTACTATTATCATGCAGTTTAAGCAAGATTTGATCCTAAATAAAGAGTGAGGTGTTGAAAAGCAGAAAATGTACAGAGTGTGTGTGTATATGAATCTTTCTCTGTGATGCAGAGATTGAACTAACTGGCAATGAATATATATTACTTGAGTTTTTAAACTGAAATAAATCTATAGTCAATCTAGACTTTATTTTAGCTATAGTGTAGTGGCTCATAAAAAAGCTGTTTTTTGTTGTTTTTCAAATACAAAATTTTGTCACAAATTTCCATCTTTTAATTTATGTATTTGACCATGCCCAAGGTTTTATAGATTAACCCTTAGCTGCAGAGTATTTCATTGAGAATGACAGTGTAGTTATTAATTGGGTGCCTTCCACTAGGTGTTGCTTGAAAGAAATTAAAGTGCACCAAGTGCTTGTCAGTTTATAATTTTTCAGCAGCTATGTGGTTAATTTACTCTAATTCTGCCTAAAAGAATTTCAATTTAAGAGTAAGCTGGTGGAGATCATAATGCATATTAAAATTAAAATGGGTATGCATATGCACCCTATGCTTGTTATCACAAGCACAAAAATATGAGTAATAAAAATGGGAAAAAGTTTCAGATTAATTTACTCTAATCCTGCCTAAAATAATTTTAAATGATCTGGCTATTGAGGATTTCCTTTAGTTTTTGTTTGAAAAATAAAAAGGTTTGTAATCAACTCCCACAAAGTATTTGCATGTGAAAATATCAGTTAATTTTTTGTATGTGAGCAATATTGGTTTTAGGTATTTCATTGATATCCATTGACTTCTTATGACAGTGAAAGTACTCTGTAATTGCATGAAGTTTGCAACCATATTACTATATAGTTTCTAGTTTTGGTTTTTAAATTTTTATATAATTTGATATTTTTGTAACACTGTTGTAAAATGTGTAAGGTTTTGAATGGAATAGTTTTGAAACTATTTAAAATACTTCCTTTGCTTTAAAATTTTGTTTTAATGTTTGTAAAAAGTTCCAGTTTATATATCCAGTTAGTTTTAATTTGATTCATAAAGAACTATTTAAATTATTTTGATACTTTGTTTTACCAGTTACAGTAATGAACACTGCAAAATAATGTAGACCATGTATTTTTATTACAATTTTTTAAATAAGAATGTCAGGTTCTTCCCTGTGTTTATAGGTGATTTCAGATTCACAAATCTGATTTTATAATCTTGTGTCAGTATTGTATGTAACTTTGCTCTGTCAAGTATGAAGTATACATATCTGACAAGTGTTGGTTTTAACTCAAGTGCTTTTATACTATGATAATAAGAAAAAAATACAAGATAAACAGTTACACACTTTTTTTTCATAATATTTAAATTACTTTGTAATTTTTAGGTCTTCACACTTAGAATTATGTTACAAAGAGTGCAGAAATTGGCATCTAGAAGGATGTTCAGTTAAAAAATTGGAAGTATTGAGTGATGACTTCATTCAAGTTTTAACAGTTGTTAGGGCTGAATAGACCAAGAAAGATTTAAGAAGAAAAAACTTGAATATTAGAACAGTTTAGATTTGTTTGTTTTTCATTACCTCGTTTCCTATATTGTGTCTTAACATGTTACTTTTATTTCTTAGTAATATTTGTACATTGACATATTGCAGCATTTTCATTTTGCTGTTATTTAGCCCAAGTAATATTAAGAGTAGACCTTATTTTGAAGTACTATAATTTATTTTCATTGTATGGATACACTTGACTAAATTCTTAGGTGGTCATAACAGTTTTTATATTTAAGCATGTATGTTTATTATTATTTTAAAAATCTGAATTGTGTAGTTCCTTCCATTTTTCATGGGTTTTATAATTACAGAAATGTTTGAGCATTGCAGTGACATTAGACTTGTTTACATGGTGTTTTTTGTGATTTATATTGTTTTCGTAATTGTTACCATGGTTACCATAATTTCTTGTTTTAAATTATGTTATTGCTACCTACATCATTTCTAACTACTTAACTTAATGTTTAATGCTGAAACTGAGCTCCTTGGGGTTGAGCTGTGGTCTATTATATATATATTTTCTGCAAGTTGCAAGTAATGTGATGTATACAATAGTACATGACACTTAACATTTGTTAACATGACAACTTTCATACTTAAAACAACATTTTAGCTCTGGAAGTGATAGAAAGCAGTTTGGTTTAACTGTCAGAGCCTAGCACTTTACATTACTAATAGCAAGAACATTCTTTATTTGAAGAAATAAAAATAAATGTATGTAAATGAGATTAGCTCACAGAAACGATTTGTTTTATACAATTTTTACTTTTAAGTATTCTTGACCAGATTACTTCATTCCACGTGTATGTACTATTTTCACTAGCACATACCTAGCTTACGAAAAGAAACTTTTGCAGGTTATCAACTGTACCTGAAATTTTATATTTAATAATAAAGTATTATTTGTCCTTATCGTATTTACCACACTAAGTTACTAAAATAAAACTTTTTCAGTCTTTAACCCTTCTACTGTCACATTTGTATATGCCCGTTTGTTTTATGTAATGTCTTTGATGTGTGGGAGGGGTGGTCAACTGTTATGAAGGAGTAGAACATACCTACCCATGACAGTAATTACTGAGTTAAATAAGTTTTCATTCCACTTTACCTTTGAATTTCAAACACTTAAGAGGATATTTCAGGAATATCATTTTAAACGTAGTGCATTGTTCATGTTTGATGGGCATGAACCTGACTTTGCATATGGTGAGACACTTAGTGTGAACATAAAAATAAAGTTATTTATACATAAGAGAAAGTGGCCTCCAGATATAACAAACTGTTATAAATTTTGGTAATCTTTACTTAAGTATATTGAATTTATAGTACATTTCAGTTTCTGTGGTGAGATTTCCAAAAAGTGATAAACATCTTAGAAATTTTATTGACTAAAGTTTGAATTTTGCTTAGTATGAAGTTCTATCCACTTTACACTAGATGGCGCAACTTTCGTGAATAATCAAAAATACGATTTTAGTTTAGTGCGGGATGCCCACGCCCTAAACCGCTACCCTGTCCAGCTGAAACAGGCACTGCAGCATATATTGTTTGCATCAAGTCATTTCAGAGGTAGGATTTATTTATTAGGTGAATAAATTATATAGCTTGTTGATACTTTGTACTTTTTATAATTTTTCTTGATGTGGTGTAGATGCACAATAACATTTGTAACTCAGTCACTGAGCATTTCGCCATTGCGACCACTACGGATCGAAGGCTAGGTAAGATGAGGAGAGAGACTGGTGATCTTACTTGTTCCATAAGATTGAGTAGTGCTTTATCACCAAATACAGTTTTAAAAAATCTTATGTAAACGTTATTGTGTATAGAAGCACATCATTTATTAATTTATTTTTATTATAATCTTCAGCTCATTTTAAAAAGTTGAAACTACACAAGCTGTCATCTGTGGTTGTTGGAAGTATCGCAAGAAAAAATAGTAGACTTTAGTTTCACTGTTAAAAATGGCACCCTACAACTCCAGATAATATAGTATTGTATTGTTTTAGATACAGGTAATTTAAGTCAGATATATAGAATATCTCTGACACGATGTCTTACAAACACCTTTAATTATTTGAACCCAGTAACTGCAGATGTTTTCCATAATAGTTCTTAGTGATTTTAAGATGAACACTGGTTTTATGGCTTATCAGAAATAACCAGCTCTGTACTTTATGAGCAGATTTTGTTTTACATGTTGTGATGGAGAATGAATGTAGTACCGCTTTAGAGGGACGACTTGTATCACGTTACTTGTACATTTTCTCATTGAATATACTATGAAAGGTAATGCTTAAAGTATTTCTGAATAGCTGTTTATCAAAAATGTGTATGTAGTCTCTTCCGTGTACTTCTTATCTTGTTATTTGTACACTAAAATTTCAGTTATTGTTCGTGGATACAATGCTTTTCGTAAATATTATAAAATAACAATGAGAACCCACTGTTGTGAAAGGCAGCAAATTTAGTAAGTTGCGAATTGGTGCAGACCGTATTTGGTGAGTTACCTTATGGTTAACGATGTACCATGCCCGACTAACTGGTGTTCATACAAGAAATATTTTACAAGGGCTGTTAGTGTTCTGACGTGCGTCCGCAGAATGGTGTTTCATGTGAATGTTACGCGTACGTCATTGATTCTGTAACCGAAGTTAGTTCTGTGAAAAGTTTGCAATTTTATTAATTTCGTGTATATTATACCACGTATCATTAATCAGTTGTAGCTAAGTTTTGTAGACATTGTTTCATGAAATGGAGGAAGTTATTTTACTATAATTGCGATAATTTTCACAACTGATTTATTAAATAGTTTTGGTAAATATATAATTAACGCGTACCTGGTTTCGATGAGCTTAAATGCTTCAATGTGCCATTCACAAATGATTTGTAGTTTTATTTATTATATAGTTCAACTTGAATAAATTAAATGGTCATAAATTTGTATTTTGTCAAGTTTTCGCCATTTATATTCACTGATTTTGAAGAATGGAGAAGCGAAACACTGAATTATTTCCTTATCTTTGTAATGCAAGTAAAAACAAATTATTAATAAGCTGAAGTAAATTTTGATAACATAAAAATAGGCATATGATACACTGAATTCTATCACATCCGAAAACCTTCGTAACTGAGGGTTCTTTCGGATGTGATAAAACCATGTTACTATGGAAACCGAATCAAGCTTCTAGTCCAATTGCTGTTGAGGGCAGATGAATGTCAGTTTATGCGTCAGCGTTTTGGCGATTGGTATAGTTCTGTTAAACTTGTTCTTCTAATGCTATTACCATGCTTGCTCGAAATTTCTTTTATATGAATGTATAAACACAGCGTACTCTTAAAATAAGCCCTTGTGTTTTATTTTTGTCTTTCAGGTTTTGTCCCAGTTACAACGCAGCTCTTATATTCTTTGAAATTTGAGCAAAAAATATTTTCTTTAGACTTGTAATTCTATAATTTAAGCAGTAACTTTCAGTAACATAATTGGGCTGTCAAAATATAACATGCTAGGCATTGACTATTAAGCCTTACTCTTATCCGCGCTAGAAAACGTTCGCTTTTTTAAACATTCACCAACAGAACTGTCTGAAATTTGGTGGTGTCACAAGGTTTGCAGTAGCTGTTTGCGACGTTTGATTGGTTTATATATTCCCATGATATACCAAAACACAATACGAAGTAAATGATTCAGACCAAAAAAAACTGCTGAAAAAGGGGAGTCATGCTTAATAGGTGGTGAATTGCTTTTAAATTGTAAAGTATTAATATGTTCTCTGAAAGCGTTTGTTATGCTTGCAATATTGTTTAATATAAAAACCTGGATTTTGTTTTTGAGGTTTGATGATGGTAGTAAATTTTTTATGACTAATATTTTTCCATTGGAAGAAATGTTAAGGGTTTTTGTACGTTCAAACATACTGAATGATTCTCTCTCCCACTCTCCGATAGTTTTATATGAAGTTATTTAAATTTGGAAATTTTACGTATAGGTGTTCATATAATGGTGTTTCAGTTAAGTAGTTTGAATTTTTGTAATGAAGGTATTTTAACCATCGACCGTTAAGTAAGAGTTACTAGTAGGAAATATTTTCGAAAATATTCAGTGTTTTAAAATTTGTTCTTAGCGCCTCAAAGAGTAGCATTTGATTAAATTTCTACTATTAATTTGCTTTGAGCTTAAACATTTGTCAGTAGTGTTTTGCTTTTTATATGAAACGACATATCAATATGCAAGGTATAACTTTAAAAAAAAACTAAGGACACTGACGTAAATCTTAAACACCTATTTATTTACATACGAAACCTTCCTGCAAAATAATATTTATAACTTCCAGAATTAAGAGTTGAATTTTAACATTTAGAGCAATTTCTCAGATGTTACACATTTCACGCTTACCCAGTAAAGTAATTAATCGGCTTACGAGTTTTATCAAAGGCTTGTATTGTGATAGTTATGCTTTAAAAATATCGTGGATCTTTAGTGTTTTGTTCCTTTGCAAAAATAACCGATTGAAAACGTTTTTCGTAATTGGTTTTGTTTTTAGTTGAAAGTTTCATTTCTATTTCGAGCATTCACAAGGGAGGAGCATCCAACATACACAGAAAACATAGGCTGCAACGCTGAATTTAGCACGTTCACGGCATTCGCATGACTCATACATGTTATGTATTGAACTAACCTGCGCATTGCGTCTTGTTTGTTTGAAGTGTGACAAAACGATAGAATTCGTTGACGTTGTGTCTTTAATGGTAGGATTGTAACTAATGTATTGTAAGTACTATCTCCTGTAATATTATGCTTATGTAAATCTTATTTACTAGGAATTTAAAGTCGTTTTTGATCAACTTTTATAAAATCATCGATCCAAACGTAGTTATTACCTCTGAGCTGTAAGAAATTTTGAACAGGGTTTCCCTCCAAAAAAATTTTCAGTGATAAAAAACTGCGGTTTTGACGTAATACTGGAAATGAAGTGCAATATTTTAGTATTAAAATGGAAAGTCGTTTTGTGAATTGTATAGGGATGAATTTTATATGTGAGATAATAAAAGATGCACCTCATTTTTGTTTTGTGGTCAAGAACTTATAATTCCGTTCAAAAACAAATTCACCATACAAGTATTAATTGTTGTATGTAATATACTACTGGTATGAAAAATATACTTCTAAACAGCAACTAACACAAGCTTTGATGTTGATTTTTAATTTTTTCTGTTTAAACTGTATAGCCATTTGCAACATTGTGCGATTATTCTTATTTTTCTATAATTGAACTTACTGATTAGTTTTTCTTTTCTGAGGTGAACATTCTAAGAATTTTTATAGGCTTTCTACCAAAATGTGTTTTATCAAACTGAATATCTCATTCATTAGTTAATAGTACACAACCTGAGAATGATGGTAAGATATTTTGTTACTTATTAGATCAAAAGAAAAAATGCAGGTGTGAAATAAACTTTGGTACACGTAAAAAATATAAAAACTTGTATGTAAATTGCATTGTTTTAATTTATATATTCAGTATCACATGATGTAAAAAGCTCAAATTTATTGCTACTTATGAGTATGTAACACTAAAATACTGAAAAGAAATTTTAACCTCTTGTTTCAACACTCAAGTTTCACACTCATTACATTCCTATACTATTAGAGTGTACTGAAGAGACTCAATAGTTGTAATGTTTGCATGTGTGATTTTTTGAAATGTTTTATGGCTTTCATTGGTTGAGGTGTTATCCATTTCTCCTTCAACTCTGAATTCTCAAGGATGAAAAATGAGTATCTTTTTTCTCTTTTTTTGTAGTTTTTGATTTAATTTTAACATTCTGATTGGCTTGGAATAATATTGCTGTGCTCTTGATAATTTTTGTCTTCAGTATATCTTAACATTGTAAGATATGTAATGTTATTGTAGCTAGCACATACAAGGTAAAAGAGATGAATGAAACCATAAATATATTAAAATCATATATGTATATTAAAGTGATAGAACAGCTTAGTAATTATATATTCTGTTCTGCCAAGATGTTTTGGCCAAAAAATATAATTGCATCATCATGCTTGCACACATCATTTAAAATGCCTAGTCTTGTGTGTTTATTGTTTTTCTTATCCAAAGAAAGACAGTATTGATACTAGATATTAATGATTAGTGGAATTTGATAATAACTAATTTTCAGTTTAGTAGTTGATTTTCACATATGTAGATTATTGTAATAATAAAAAACTCATTTTTTAGTTTATTATTTTCTTGACATTAATAAATTCACTCATGCTCATATGTTATCAGTCATTTCACTGAGTCAGGTTAAATGTCCAACTCTAATCTCTACTATCTTTGATCAACAGTTATGGGATGATGGACCTTGTGTCATTAATGTTTTTCCAGACATGAACACATATTGATTAACTTGTCTAAAGTTATTTTTAGAAATATGCTGTGCTGATAATGAAATTATACATAAATTTGATTTATGTCTACTGTTCTAACACTTTTTTATATATATAACATTGACTTAGAAGTTTTAAGAAAAATAAGAACTGAGCTGTGTTGTTTTGCTGATGCTGAATGATAGGGATCAAAATAGTGTACATGAGGGTGAAGGGATATATGTGTGGATTGTTCATGTGTTTTGTTTATTTGTGTTTGAAATATTTGAAAATGCATAGTTCAGTCAGATGAAATAGTAGAACAGCAGTGTTAAATATATAATAAAATATTTTAATGTTACTATCCAATAGCAAAAGAATGGCTAATTTCTCAACTGTTGTATTATGATTCTGTGCATGATTAGAATATTGATCAATAACTTAGAACCAAAATAAAGTAAATAATTACTTTTCTCTGAACATTGCTTCATTGTCTTCAACCTTTTTCAACAATACATGTATATTAAAATAAAAAAATATACTACTGAAGATATACTTCAGCTGAACTTTTAATTTATTTTCAAAAATTTTAAATGTAATTAAAAAGAAATAAGTGGTATTCTGATTGTATACAGGCTTTTCTCAGTTTGACTCTGGAATCTGAGTTTTAGTTTGATTTTCTGTGCTTTGTTTATTCAAATAAAAGGTAAAGTAGTTCCAGTTATTACATACTCATGTTTGTTTTTTACAGTAGTTGGATATCTGCAAATGTCCTATTTTTATAATTCTAATTTATTTGACACTTTAAATTATTTTTTTAAAAATGGGTGTGTTAACATTGAGATGAAAATATTGTAGGCAGTATAACTTATGGAGTATTGATAGTCAACTATAAATTAGATATTTTAGAAAAGGGGAGATGCAGTAAAAGTAAAAGCATGTGTAAGTGTGCTTGTTACATTTCGACACACAAAGGAAGTTGAAAACATACTAGTTACAAAATTATAAAAACAAAATGCTAAAGTGAGCTTTTGTATTTTAATACATCTATTTCAGATAATAATGGCTCTACAGCTCAAGTTATGAGACTGACATTTATTGGTTTGTAAAAGAAAATCTTTTTGTTTAAAATTTAATATTAAGTGTAAAGTCACGAGTCTATCATCACTAATTGTCATATTTTGATAGTTTTAAACAGGAGAAAATATACTTGATCATCTTTTGTATAAATTTGAGGTTGGATCACTTGCTTTGAAAAATTGCTGTTAAATTCTTTCATTTAAGGCTGTTACATTTTGACCTTGAATTATGCTAAATGACATTTAAATTGTTCATGACATCTAAGACCCTGCACACTTATCAAGAAAAGTTATTCAGCTATTTCTTTTTACTTTTATTGGTTGACATCTAATTACCCATATTCAAGTTTGTTGATCACTAGATTATAAAAGGCAGTTAAAATTATCATAAAAATATTATTTTATTCCATCTGCAATTTCCTTGTCCTTTTTGAATGGATTTTAATATCCTTGAACAATTTCTGTCTGACTGATTTAGTGTTTGGACATTCTTTTAGTGCAGTGGTTCCCAAATAGGGGTGCAAGATAACATTTGTTGTGGCCACCTTCACCTTTATTCTTAAATAAATAATTACTGTGAGGGGTGTAAGAACATGTTAATTTTAGGGGGTGCAGGGCATAAAAAAAAGTTGGGAACCACTGTTCTAGTGTGTATTGTAAAGCTGAGCTCTGAAAACAGGCTTGTTGTATATAAATTACTTTGCAAGTGAAAATGAAATTCACCAAAATATTGACACAAATGAAGTTTAAAACTTGTTTTCAAATGATTTCTCTACAAAAGGTGAACAGATGAACACACAAGATTTGTTTAAAAACAATATAAAGGTAAGACAAAGATAATTTGAAATGTTTTTTTATAACTTGCCTGATAATGTTATGATCAAAACACAGCTATCAATTTCTTTAAAACTAGTCAAATTTAATGTTAAATGAACTGGGTAATGAATATTTCACTGCACTGTGTTAATAAATTTACATTTTTAATATACATTGGGAAAATGTGTGCAAGCACAAAAATCTATGTGGTAATGCATTTGGTTGCTGTAGCAACCAACATTAAACATTAAACCCCATTTATTTTATACAACACGTGAATTGAGGAGATCGATGTATGAAAGACTGGTGACTGTATGCCCTAATATTCCTGTACTTGCAAGAAAATTTTTGTTTTTTGTTCACCTGTAAAAGAGCCATCTTTAGATTTGTTTTGTTTATAGTTTACTCTTAGACTTTAATGGAAAGCGGTATTAAACTATTGAATTATATCGAAGTTATAACCCAAGTTACTCATTTTCGTATTATTATTTTTGTGACAGTAAAATATAAACACTGTCTTTCGATAATCGAGGTTTTAGTGTACTTCGAATTAATGTTTTTTTTGTTGTGACATAGATTTTAGTGCCCGTTTCATGTGACTCCTATCTGCCAGGTGAAGCATTCTTTTCGGACGTGGTCGTAAATCATGTATATATTCTCTACCTGGACGCCAACAACCATTACATACAAAGCGTACCAGCTCGTGTTACTCGCGTGCATGATCGATCTCGTGCACACCTTCATAAAGCGGTATGTAGATCGCTTACTAACACGTTGATGGGGTGGTTGCTATGACAACAGGAATCGCCTTAAAACTTGGGTTATACTAACAGCTTTGTTTGGAGTTTTCGGAAAGTCTAACGCAGTGGAGTGAAATGGGCGTGGTGAAAATTATTTTGTGATAATTGTTTTAATTCTTTGTTTGTTTCCATACTTTTATCTCAGTTTTGGATTGCTTTTTTTTCGTACTTATACACGTTAAGTACTACTATTAAATCGGGGCCACTGTAGGATGTTAAATTAGTTCAAATGAAATGTCATAAGTGTTAGTGCATCGATAATAATAATAATAATAGCGTCTTAATAATAATAAAATTTGCAAGTTGTGTTGAAACTGTATGTAGCACACGTTTTGTGTTTCAACAGATATTTGTGGGGGATCATATTTGTGTTTGCATACAAGGAAAATAGTTGCAGTGTCGTAACCACACCTTCAGACAACATCGTACTGTAGTCTACATCTCAACGAATACCATTTGGACGCTTAGTGCATTCCATGTAAAGACAATTACGTCACTGTTAACGCACCACACCCTTCAAAAACACAGTATTAATATTATCTTTATGAATATCGAAAAATTCAACCTGCTATTTGATGAACTGTGAGCACGTCTCTACACCAAGTTAAAGTGATCATAATACGCCTTGGTGAGTTTGATACATTATGCATTTTTCCCACGAATATCCGAGTGTGTAATAGGAGTGTAAAATGGCAATTTGTTAGTTGATTTCCAGTGCTTAAAATTAAAGGATTTCTCTTCAAACATTGTAACATGAGAACACTAAAGTTTTCCATTGTCTTGTCTGCTTAAGCTCATAAAGTACTATAACTGACAATCGAAATCGACGCTGGCTGAGTAACAGGAAATTACGGTACTCTGTGTTACTAACCTCAAACATATATAAAGGATGAAAGACAACTTTTGTTAATTGTAGTTGTTTGCTTTAACAGCAGAGAATAATATTTCATATAAAATGTGTCTGTTGGTTAAGCTGCGAGTTTCATGGATTATTGCTAAAAATTTTGGCGTGATCCATGTTGCGTAGCTTTTAGTTTTCTGTGTTTTCAAATTGTTGTAACTTGTATTTTTAATATTATAAGACATTCATTGTGAAAACTTAAAGGGATCACTTGAGAAAAAAACGTGGGACTTTTGATTCTCTGTGTGTGTGTGTGGAGAAACGTATTACCAGCGTGTGTTGCTGCTTCCTTCACTGTTTGATTTAATAATAGAATATTATGTTTGTTATATATTAAGATAATATTACTATATAGAAATTAACGTAACTTATTCTGTTTTGCTAACTAAGCTTGCTCCGTCTTTTTTCTTTCTGCTATTTGTGATGACAGTAATAGTAACTATTAGAACTTATATTAGCTTTTCGGCACTGCCGTTTGCTCTCTGCTGAGCGAGCGAATGTCCACTAGGGAAGATTATATTGATTTCGTCAGTGGCTGCTACCTCCATTCATTGCAACGTCGTTTTTCCTTTCTATGCTTGTGTCACGTGAGACTCCGATCAATGAAGTTGCAGTTGATACAAAAACAATGGCTATCCTATCACAAAATCAAGAAAAGAATTTTGGGCGGAGAATTATTACTACAGTAATCATGTATGTGCTATCCAGAAAAAGATGGCACACAAAAAAACGTGTAAATTGTGTTTGTTTGTTTTTCACACCAGATTGGTTAGGAATATATAGAGTAGATTTTAATTAAACCTCCTCAAAAGGTTACGTTGCTGTTTGAAGGGACAAAATGCGTTTTTGTCCAGGTACTGCATGCTACAGTAGTAGTTCAGAAATACCGATTATAAATCCAACTACTTAAAAAGAAAATTGTCCAAAAGTATCTCCCCCCCCGAATATTCACAGATAAGTTTGAAATTCTAGGATTTCGTGGTTATTTAATTCAAGTTGTAATGAAGAGAAACTTGTAAACATTTTTGTGCAACCTTATACAATTGCTAAGCTGCTACACAGTTTTATGTGAAAATATATACACTAATAGTATATTAAGTTACACAAGTTTTGTTGTATAAATTTACCCAGCTGTATTAATATGCAGTCTTACAAAGTAGTACAAAGACATTTGTGTAACTTTGCATACTCTAGTAGTGTTTACTTTTGTACAAAACTAATTTTATAGAGTAACGACACCAAACGTCAGCAGTTGTTTGTGAGACTTAAGATTGGGAAAATATTGGCCTGTCGCTTGAAAGTATACCATAGTTTATAACTTTCTTAAGACCAATATTGTACTAATTGTAAGACATAGAATAAAAACAATAAGTTAAACTGTTATGAAACAAGTATTACTGTTTATCGTGCTGTGCACCTTGAGTGTTTAACATTTTCAGTTCTTCCAGTCTAGTAATCCAACTTATCCAATACTTTTTGGCCGCGGTTTATAGAACGGCGCTGAGGTGTTTTGTTTGTTTGTTTCTCTAGTACATACTTTCAGCTCATAGCCTTATCGTCTCTTGACCGATTTGAGATATCATTACAATTTTGGAATCGGGAGATCAAACTCTTTCGCTTGATGTATTTGACCACGCCCAAGGTCTCATAGATTAATTTATTCCAGTCATCCCTGAACGAATTGCAATTTTGAAGTAAGCTGTTAGAGATCTTGAGTAATAAAATCGAATCGGGTATACGTGCGCCCCGCCCCGCCCCTGGTATTGCTGGCGAACATAAATATAGCTAATAAAATGAGTGAAAAGGTCTCGTAGATTAATGTATTCTGACTGTCTTTAAAAAAAATCAAGTGCCGCAGATTTTGAGGATTTCCTTTTGTTGAACTAGCAGCAAACTTGAAGTTGTTAAAATAGATGGTTGTGGGTGGCGTTTCTCTTGGTGTTAATTGTATTTGTATACCTGTTATTCACTAACTTTCAACGGTTAAAATCATAAACTATTTTTAAAACACAAAAGAAAAATGAAAATATTTTTTAATGACTCAAATAAATCCTTATAAACCGAGCGGTTTCGAAAGATGGACTTTTTCACCGGCAATTTATAATGATTGAGATGTGTATTAATAAATAAAGTAAGGAAGAAACAATTTCAAATAAGACTATTCTTTTCAGTAGCTAGTTTCACACCTCACTTTTATAACGAATTATGTTCCCCAAAATCTTTTAACTAAAAGATTGTGTCTGTAAAAATTATAAGTTTCACACAATTCATGGGATATTCGTGAAAAACTGAAACCACATCATAGCTCTAAGACCATTCAAATAGATGCCTTTAACAATAAATCTGATTCAGTCTAAAAGTGAGAACGTTGTAATTGAAATGAGCTGTATGTAACTGACAGATAGTGGTGATCTACTTGTAGGTTATGGTATCAGAATGATTGTAAAACGGGTTTGGAAACAGTTATTCACTTATGTTGCCAACAACAAATTTGCAAAACAACATGCTGTTATTGATTAGCTTCTATTTGCATAGAAAATTTTCAAATGAGTAAAACATCTGTTTTCTTTAGAATTTGGTAATGGTTCGTGAACAATTTTGAATATACTAAACTTGCTTATTCGAAGTACTACTAACTTAGGTTCGTGTACAGTGTTCCCTCGCCACTTCGCGGGCTCGGCCGACCCCCACATATATACAGGGTGGTCGCAAGAAAAGCGGAAAATTTGTCAAACAGCTATTTATTTTTACAAAGAATAACTTTTACAAAGTTTTTTAAAGGCATATGTTATATTACACTCATAGATGCTCAAAATGTCGTCCGTGATATTAAAATCATGCATTTTATTCATGATCTCATCTGACCACAAATTTCCCGCTTTTCTAGCGACCACCCTGTATATACATATATATATAAAATAATAAACATTAAATCTAAAATATAGCATTAAATACCATTAAAATATTAAAAATAAATATAATTAATGGTGTAAAGAAAAAAAACAGGTATATTTTGATATATAAACATATATTTGAGTTTATAACAGCGTAAAAATGGAAACAGAACCAACTGGAAAGGCTATAGATGTACGCATTGTGCGTCTGCGAAGGCTACGCGAGATCAGCTTCATGGCGTAGCGATGTGCAAGACGGGCTATGATTGGTGCAGAAATGAAAGACGGCCAATGACAGCTACCCATTTTGATTGTCTTTCACCATTGCTACATGTCTTCAAAATGTTCATAAGGCATTGCAAGAGATGAAGCCCTGCACCGTTAATGCAAGCTGGAAGAAGTTGTGGCCTGAGGTTGTGCACGACGACAAGGGACAACGATATGGTTCGATCAGTACAATTTTGCAATAAAATAGAACTGATGACTCCTTATCAAATGATTTTCGATTGGCTAAAGAGGCAGAGAAAATAACTGCCAATAACAATGTTTTTCCAGCCGAGCAAGAAAGAAAGGGTACTGGTGGCAAGTACTGTTCCTGAAGTTGTAACGACCGACGAAGAAATTGCCGATTCACCTTCCACAGAAGAGGAAGTGGTGTCCCCCGAAAAGACACCACCTGCTGAAGATATATAATTTTTAATTTTAAGGCTTAATATCTTAATTGTTCTTATTATTTCATCAATAATGAACAGTATTGTAATGGGAGGGTTAAATAGTTGTACAGGGAGGGTTTTAAAAGTCTAAATGCACATATATACATGCGTAGAAATCGGCGATCCCACTTCGCGGAAAATCTCCTTTCGCGGGAGGTTTTGGAACGCATCTACCGCAATACACGAGGGAACACTATACAAGAGGCAGAGGGGTGATTTTACTTATTTCTTGTCACTTGACCGATTTTCGTATGTCAGAGATGCATAGCGATGTTGTGTGTTGGGGGGGGGGGTCAAATTGTTTTACAACAGCGATTTTTACCTAGTCGTGGCTTTAATATTAAGTAACTGTTTTGTGGAACCATAGTGTTGTTCAGCTTCTCTATCGTTCTGATTGATATAACTAACATTTATTTACTACACTTACAAATTTCAGGTTTTTCTAAGTGTATGTTATATTTCTATAACCTAAAGTGCGTCATTTACCACTAAAAAGTACCAGATATCGTACTACTGTGTGGAAGCAACGTAAGGTATGAATACTTATCATTGTTTATGGAGTTGTAATATCTTTTAGCTGTTGAAGCTCAACAATACGGTATTTGAAAGGCGTTTATCTTTTAAATGTTATGAGCATAACTCTTGTGCAAATTAATTGAAAGAAATGGTCATTTTACAATATTTTCAGTATGGCGGCCGGTGTGGGCTCGCTGGACCCGTTGATTTCCTTTAATAGTCATTTTTTCACACAGACGGCATCATTAGCTGTGTTTTGCAGTACAGTCGAGCTGTTTTTGGGATATATGACGAAATTTTGAGGAATATTATGTCATTCGAAATTGCATTAAAAGGGCAAGGAGACCAGTCAAAAAACTACTTACCAACTCGATGAAAAAAGGTATCAATGGGGTCTGAAATTCAAAAACTGAACGCAAAAATAATGGGAAGGTGTTATTTAGTGACGAGACTCGTTTCTTTGTACAGGGTCAAAGAAGTCTGCATGTTTGCAGATTTCCAGGTGAGAAACTTCGAGAATCTCACTTCAATCAGTTTGTAAAACATCCCTTGAAGAAGATGTTTTGGGGCTTTTTCAGCTACTATGGCGTTGAAGGCTTACATATCGTAGAAGGTATGATGCAAGGACCACAGTACATCGAAGTTTTGCAGAGAAGAGTCGTTTCAGAATTGAAAAAGAGATTTCCAGTTGGATCTGACGTTTTTTAGCAAGATCTGGTTCCGTGCCACACATCGAAACTTGTATAGAATTTTATGACTACAACGTGAATAAAGGTGCTGGACTGGCCTGGAAACTTATCCGGAGTTAAATCCTATTGAAAATCTTTTGGCGATTTGTAAAGAAAAACTTCGGGGAAAAGACTGTACAACGAAAGATAAGCTAATTGAAGCCAAAATTGAGATGTGGTACCGCGATCCCAAAAATAGTAAAGATTGCAGTCAACTGGTGAACTCGATGTCAAAGCGGATTAATGATCTTCTGAAAAATAAAGGCGATCATATCATGTGTTAATTTGTTAGTAATTTTTGGATTCTCAGAAATAAAACTCAGAAACATTGAAAAAAAAATCATAATTTTCCGTCTTGTTTCAATTAATTTGCACAAGGGTGTGTATTGTTGAACCGTGTATGTTGGACCGCGTATGTGTGAAATTTAATTGTCTTCTATACAAATACAACGGATCAGCAAATCTGTGCTCGTTGGTATTGAATAATCGGTTTTGTGTGTGTGAATATGAAGAAAGTTCGGAAAGCTATTTGCCATATCATTGAGCGTTTATACTTTAAGTGTAATATGGAACTAGTAGCTACTATATTTCCTTTTGTAGGATTTATTAACAGTTGGTTTTGCTTTAGGTATTTTTAACGTGTTCTTTTATGGATTGTGTTTAAAGCTGCACAACCGCTATTTTTTTAATGCTTTAGGAATTCAAATTATAGCGTTTGTTGACTTTGGTCGGAGTTTTGTATTTCACGACATTCTTAGTTTTCTGCAAATTCCTAAAGCTGCGCATGATTTATTGTATTTTTATATAGAAGTACCTTACCTTTAACACTGAAATTGGTGACTAAATAAATTACCAAATGATACTTTCCAGCACCTTTTCTATATGTGCAAATTTATGTTCTTGGTAATATACTTAAAAGTCGAGAAATGTAGATTTATTTTCTTTAAAGATTTTTATGGTATAAAAGCCCATGAAATTTTGTAATTTTCTTATAGTTCGTTTAAAGTTTTAAAAGTATGTGAAACATTGCTTTTTTTTTCTGATGAATTTATTTTGTAACCAACTTCGGTAGTTTATAAATGATATACATTAATTGCTTATACCGATCATTAACTACGAGATACATGCGTTCCAGGTAACGTTGAAAAGTTGCAGATGGAATGCAACAAGCTGCCCCAATCCTGTTCACCATTTGTTTTGGTTTCAAACTTAGTGTTGCCATAGTGATGTTTTAAGGCACTTTATAATACGTTATAGTATGTCACCAGCTCCTCACCTGTTGCAGTTAGCCAATGAAACTGTCTCTGGTGTAATAGCTCCACCCTTTGAAGCTGTTACCCGGTGGTATTTCCCTTGAGCGGTGCGGCAGTGGTGGTCATTCTGAATAAAGCATAACGTCAAGTCTGGCGTGCAGTAAAAGCTAATCAGACCATGTCTCTGTCTTCTGTTAGGTAGACTAGCCTGAAGGGTCGGAATAGAAAGCCACTTATCTGTCTACACTACTATGACCGAATACGAAGGTAAGTTATTAAAAGCTTGAATATGGGCATAATCTTCATGATGTAAAATACTTGTTAGAGAAAATATAGTTAGATTAACAAAACAATACAAGTTTTCAGTATAGGTAATATTTATTCACATTGGATAAAAACTAACATATTGTTACTTCACAAATCTTTTAAACCTGAATACACTTGGCTCATTTAGGACGTTATAAAACTTCGCAGAATATCAGAATACGTATGGAACATAGCGATAAAATACTTTTTGGTTATTGATGTTTGCCATAAATTCATCAGAAATGAGGTTCTTCAAGACAGAAGTGAAGATTTAGAAAACTTGCCTGTGTAATACACTTCACTTTCTGTAGTCAGTGCCTTAGTGTTAGCTAGAGAACAAAAATACGACACGCTTTGTTGTCATATGATTGCAAGATCCTAGGTAATGTTAGTTTGTTGAACTTAAGACAGATCAGCATACTACTAGCGTTGTATTATAACTTTTAAGCATTTTCAGGAAATGAAACATCCAATAAAATAACGATATATATATTTACAGTTAATATTAACCTACGATACGTGGCCTTATCTGTTGGAATACAAGTTTTCCTTAGAACTAAATCAAATTTGGAAAAAATTGTAGCTGCCTAAGTTTCATACTGTAGGCTGCTTATAGATCACCTAGTTTCGTGTGAGTATCCCGCAAAATCTACCAAAGCACTCGTAACTTTGCCTTTAGATGCATCGGTTTTAGAAAAACAAAAAAGCGTCAAATTTATTTGATTATTCAGTATTTAACAGATGAAACTTTATTCATTTTAATATGTACTAGTGTCTTATATGTAACCTAACACTTTTTTTTAATGTAATATGATTTATATGCACAATTTCTCCTATCGCTCTGTTAGTCATAACTAAACCACAATTTCGTGGATACTCTTTATAAATAAGGGTTTTTTTTTAATTACTGGTGTGATTAAAATATTAAGCTACCCAAGCGTGCTTACCACCCTCGAAGGTGGAATTTCTAAGGTTATTTGGTATATCACTGTGTTTGATACGCCTAGAATGCAGAATTAATTACTAAAAGGTACAACGTAACTTAGTTCTTGTCTTACGATATTTTATAACAAGTTCATATATGTTTTCCCTATCGTTGTATACTTTTATAGTGTTACTTACTGGCTCTTTCTTACCCTGTTTTAATGTTATCGAGCGCATTTACAATATTTTGATCATTTTCATTTTATCGTCAAGCTTGCACAATTGTTTAGATGCAATGTAAATTTTTTTAAATATCTAATATGATTTGTCACTTAAGAACTTTTTTCCCTAGTCCTCCGTTAAACTTTTATTGGTGATTTTAAAAGCTGCACAGATAATCACTTCTTACTGAAATTTTATTAAAAGCGGCGTTGCTCATGAGTTTGATGATTTCATTGCTTTGCTGTTACAGAGTAATATTAATATTGATACCACTTACTAAGCTTTATAATTTATATGTACCAATTCATGTCTAGTGAATAAACGTGGAGCTTTTAAAAAATTAAAACATTTTCTGACAGTAAAAGAACTTTGTTATTTGTATAATTGAACACACTAAGACAAAAAATAACTACTGATAAAATAGGTACTTTCTAGTTATAATGATGTATTTGATAATCGATATTTCTGGGCCGTTGTTATAAAGTATTCCATGTAGTGTAATGAGCAGATCTCAGAATAGCATGTATTTCTTCATGTCAGATTGGCCTAACACTGTAAAACTTTTTCTGCAGTTTAAAGTGCGACCCAGTTTTATGGATCATGATTCTGAAAATCTAGTATCCGTTTTGCGAGGAAAGTATTCGCATAAAAGCAATTGATGTATATGGAAAATAGTTTTTTAAAGTTAAACCTGTACAGGAAAAGTGTAAAGTAGAAAATTTTAGTTACAATATTTCGTTATTAAAACATTTTGCTACATACAGAACTAAAGGATAGAAAATATTCTTAGTGGCGTAAAAATGGTTTGTGAACCAATATAACATGAGAAGGAAACTTAGCTGATTTTAAACAGTTTCTTGTTTTATTGTTAACTAGTTATTTTAAAGCTATATAAACCTTAAAATGCGGTATTATTTGGACAAATTTTATGGTAGTTCCCACGAAAATAGCAGCTTTAGTAATAATAGGCTTTTGTGTTTTCGGATAATTGAGAAGTTGCTAATGGCAACTTGAATAATCGTGATGTGAACAAATTCGTGTAGCTGAGCGTGGCAACATTGTCGTACCGTTTTGTTTGACTGTTCGTTGCCTAGTGACGAAGTTGTTTCGACAGCAGTGGAAAGTGACTATTGATCGTTGTTGACGCCAGGTACGGCATGTTAGGTCTGCTGAAGTTGGGTAGTTCCGAGAACGACATATTGTGCAATTTATATGATGAATTTAGAATGACTTGTGACGCGAACCTTGCGTGTCTACTATCAGTTTTTCCTGAATAATATCGATTTGCCCGTTAGTTAGACTAATGATTATCATTGACCTTTGAGGTATTTGTTTAAGTGTTACATAGGGCCCTTTTCCAAACGATTGTACGTAAAAAATGGCTTAAAAAGTTACAAAATCTAGTCAAAACATTTATATTAATATTGTTCTCTGATAAAACTGTTTTAAAGACAACATCCAGTTAATATAATACTAACTAAAGTTAGTAATGGTCAACATAGATCAACTTGTTTTAGACACTGCAAAAGTTCTGAATATTTGTATAATAGTGGAATAATTAAAATATATGAATAGCAAATGTTTTTGTAGAAACTGTAGTGAATGGCATGTAGAAATTAGTGTAATGTTTGTTTCAGAGAAAAAAAATTATAAATGATTAATTTGCACCAAATGTTCCCCAATAAAAGTTACACTTATGTGAAAACATGATTGGCTGTCACAGTTACAACGTTAGTTTCTGATTTAACAACCTCTTGGAGAATATGCTTCACTTCACCTGAAAGTTATTAGTGTTCAACTTTACCCCTTCTTTTACCTCATCTAGATTTATTTTCTGAAAACTATGAAAATATCTACGCCATAACCTCTGTTCACATACACAGTTTTATCTGTTATCTCTCGCAGTTTATATTTAATGTCTCAAATTTCCCTTTGTTTTTCAGTGTTAGACATCCATATAGTATAATTAAAAATGCAGTGTTACTAATACCTGTCTGCAAAATAATCATAGACAGTGAACTTAGTAGTAAAACTAGTATTGATACAGTAGAATGTGTGAATATTGGTTTTGTTTTCATAGTTTTTGTTAGTGGTGTTGTTCAGAAGGCATTAAAGTAGTGCACTTCTATTGAATTGGAATTGTGTGTATAACATGCTGATAGTTTTCAGATTCTTACTTCAGATTTTAATTATAGTTTCGTATGAGATATACATACTAATGCTTGAAGTATTTTACAATTCTAACAAGTACTCAAAATTAATATGGTGGAATATCATGAGGATTTCTGTAAGTGTAACGAGGGCTCTGTATTTAGATAGTGTCTTTGTATGGACTTAGTTGCATAACAAGAGTCTGAAAAAAATCTTGCTAAAGAAAGACTTGCATGTTTTGTAAATAATACAAAATTCTAGATGTGACTTGATGTGAATGTAGTTGTATAACAGATGTGAATGTTTTCTTTCCTCTTGAGAATGTGCTCTAAACCGTTCATCTTTCACAAATTTTTGTTATTATTCGTTTACCTTAATCATGGCTCTGTGTAAAAAAACAACTGGTAATGTGTAACAGGAATAATAGCACTAGATTGAAAAAGTGAAGTGGTAGTTTGTAAAGTAGACAGCACTAATGTAATGAAATTTTTAAAATTGTATATACTTGAATAGTAGAATAATTAAAATTTCTTAATGTGCTGCTCTTGTTATTGAGACCTTACACCATAATATTTTGTTTGAGATAATTTACATTTAGTTAAGCTTTCTTTGTTAATATTAGTTCTTTCTAAGCAAAGATGTTTGTGTGTGACTAAGGAAAGTAAGTAAAATGAACTTGTTACAGAATAAAAACAAGTACTTTAAGAAATACACATCAGCAGTATTATATTTCTTTAATTTTTAGTTCAGTGAAAAGTTATCCTACAGTAAATCCACCCCTGTTATGATATTCTCAAAGTGAATTAATTTTGTGGCAAAATATAGTTAAAAATATGTCATCGTTTTAGTGAATTATGTACAGTTTTTTAACACGTATACTGATATTCATTAGATAATTTACTTCATACATCCAGACATTTGCTGCAACTGTAGTCTGTTGTGTTTTTTCCTTAAATGGTTTATAATAAAGCGCCTTGTGTCTGATATGTCTATAAAAATTTTACTGTATTTTTACATGCCTATTTAAGAAATTTTTGAACACTTAGATCATTGAGAACTTTAAATTAACCATCTCTTACATTTCTATGTGAAATACCTTTATTAACTTGAAACAAAAGGATATTTATTTTCACTAAGGTTAATTAATGTCCAGGAATACTTGTAAATACAGCTAATTTGATTTTTTTTTAACATTTGCAAGTTTTACTTTTTATGACATGATGTGATGGAATTGTACAGATTATGTTTATGTAAAAACGGCTCGTTTGGGTTGAGAAAATTTTTTATGTAGAGGAGCGAACAACGTTTCGACCTTCGGTCATCATCAGGTTATATCTGAGCTTAAATACATACAGTTTTAATTTTCTTAATGTTTTGTAGGCTATGTTATATTTTTTTGAACCAAATGTTTTCAGAATTATTCATATCTGTAGTCTTATTCATAATACAACATTATTTTGAAATTGTGTATACAGATGTATTCATTTTGAAAAACGTTGGTTATATTTTGGAAAAATTGTCTATAGGCTCAATGAAGAGACCCTCAGAGGATGAACTGGAAAGTGAGATGGTCTCCAAAAGACCAAAAAATACTGGACCTTCTATTGATGCAAGGTTTTTAATACAAAGCAAGGTAAGAGGTGTTAATAATAATGCTCATGAAAGGTATGGATAGTTTAAAATGGTTTTTAAGAAAACTGGCTTGTTTGTCACAAATTTCTTGCAGTTGGAAGTTATTGATTACTTTCAAATTTTGTTTATTTTCTTTTTTACAAGAATGTACAAGTTGTATTATATTGTTGCAACAAATTAGCTTTGAATGATCATTTTAAAGTTTTTTCAGTCAGTTATATTGATAATGTCTTACTTCCAACAGAATAACTTTCTATACTAGAAAGAGATTTAACAATGTTTTCTATTAAATAATTATAGACTAGTACTTGGTTGTGAAGAAGCCTTTTAATTTTGTAAATTATTTTTATTCTAATAATTAAAAAAATATTACACCTAAAATTAACAACATAGAATTTTAATTTTCTTAATGTTGTTTTGCAGTTCTAATTCGTATTACTCTATGGCTATAGTAATTTTAAGCTGGGAGTTTAGAGTATAGTAAATTAAAAATTTGTATTAAAGTAACTTGACTAACATGAAAGCTTTAAGTGCCAGCTATTAGCTCTACATTTATTGCAAAATATAATCCAGTTGTCTACAAATATATCACTAACCTGTTTGCTGAGAATTGTTTTGTTGAAGGTTGAACAGTATATATGAAGTGTGATTTTGGATATATTTCAAAACCTACTTATTGTTTCACAAAGCCAGAAGGATATGGTCAACGACTGTATCAGATCTTAATCATTCTGAATCCTTAGATATGCTTGGGAGTATTTTGAAGCCAGATATATTTACTTGCTTTGGCCTCTTGCCAGTTAAAATGCTAACCAGTTTTTATTTAACTTGAAGATATTACTGTTTTATAAGAATTAATTATGCTAGATTGGAGAATGTTACATTTAGTGGGAAAGCTATCAGTTGGCTGGTGCTTCAGGGAAGTTTTTGTTTAACAAGTTAATATCATTACAAGTCGTTTTGTAATACTGAGTTATATGAGCAGTAAATGAGTTCAGCTGATGTGCATTCAGAAATAATGATAAATTGCTTTTGAGCTTAAGAAATAAGTTGTGGTGTTTGAAGATGGTTTATTAGAATAACACAAGTTTTATAAGCTTATTCAAGATTCCTTTTTATTACTAGGACCCTTGGACCCAGAACCTGGGTTTATGATCTTAACAGCTCATTATTATTTATTGCAGTGAAACCAAATACTCATTGTTATTTACTGGAGTTCTTTGTCTGGCTGCAATCAACGAAGAGTAGCAGTAATTTTATCTTCATTTTGACTCTAACTTCTTGTAAGACATGAGAGTGAAAAGGAAAGACTAATATTGATAAAGAAGCTATAAAAACATCAAAAAGTGTTGATTTTGGGACTTTTTCACATACATAATTGTTAGTTTATCAGATCTCAAGTTGGAATATGGAGATACACCAGTGTGTTTTTTTGTGATTTGGTTTAAAAATAACAAACTAAGTAGGATTTGTGAGGGCTGAAGTGCCTGCCCTCTTTAGCATAGGGCCTTGTTTAGTATTTTACAGATTTTATGAAATGAGACAGTTTCATTGAAACAGGTTCTAAACTTTAAATCTGTATCTTCAGAATGCTGGAGCAATCATTGGTAAAGCTGGCAGTAACATCAACAGATTGAGAAAAGACGTGAGTAAATTGAATTACATGTGTTAAAATTGTATTATCTGTTTATAAAATTGCAAATCTAGTTATTTTCTTGGATTATCATTTTGTTTTGTTTTCAAATCTTTCATTTATTTAACCTTTGAGCTGATTTTTTTATTGCTGTTATTTCTTCTAATTATATCCAAAATTGACAGTTTTGATTTTTGTGCAATTTATAATTGTAACAATATCAGATATATTTTAGAGCTTTTATAATTCTTATTATGATAAAATGATTTGATTTTATTTATTTATTTTTTTGTTCTTGCAAATTAATAATCTAGATTTGAATGATAAAAATGTTGTTCTGTTTTTGGAGATAGATACTAAGAATCTTTTTCCAGTTGAGCAAGTAAGTAAAGTTCATAAAATTTACAGAGACTTGTGTATGAACAAAATAATATTACCAACTCATTTGTGAAGGTATATCTTTTTTGTTTATAATTACCGCTTGCAGATACAGGTGTATCAGTACATTGTGTAAAAAAATATTTAAGACATTCTTTTGTTTTGTTTGGGGGATATTCAAAAAAATGAAACATGAGTTCTATTAAAACATAAGATTTTAAGTGTTAATGCAGAGATTGCAAAAATTATGAAAATGTAATATCCTTAATTTTTTTTGTTTGTTTTTCTTTAAGTAGATTTGTTTTATTCTATGTCCTCATTTGTTTTATAGTGCTCAATAAATGTAGGAAGAAAATGAGCTGCTATTCTTTAAATTTTCTCTTGATTTTTCTTGAAGTAACTTCTTTGAATTTGTATTTTATTAACATTTGTTTGTACATTTGTAAAAATGAAACAAGTAATATACCATCAGAAACAAAACATTTTTTTGATATTACAAACATGAAGTTATTTTGATGAATTTTATATTCATTTGAAATTTGAAGATTTGTAATACTTAACTTTAACTGTGGTTTCAGAATTTTTATTTCTTTGGGGAAAATGTTTAGTAGGTTGTGGTGCTTGAAGATTATAATTTGTTTAAATGATAAAAGTAAAATAGTTTTAATTGAACTTGGATGATCTATAAGCAGTTGGGTGTATAATTCTTTGTTTTCTACCTGAAGAAATGTGATTTTCAATTGTTTTCAGTCTGTTTACCTAGACAATGAACTGGAGCATGAATCCCTAATGCTGAGTGTAGTATTAGAGCCCTTGATATATTCAATAACATTGTTCCCCTCTCTCTCTCTCTCCCTTACCATGCCCTGTCACTTCCCGGCCCTGTTCTACACCGCCGATTGACTTGACTGCCTTTTTCTGAAATGTGCCCTTGCCCAACTGATGAAACACTCACTGGATGATTTTGCCAATGGAAAACTTGCCCACCCATTTGTGTACTGGGGATATCATGGGTATGCTGGAATGATCCAACGTTTGGTGTCATAATTGATCGGGACAATTGCGTACCCCCACTCCTTTCCCCTGCGGATCGTGCTCTCACGCCCTCCAGTACAAAGCAAGTGTTACAGTGCCCGACTGCCCTGGCCCAGAACGGTATGCACCATTGGCTCCCACTCCTATTTTTTAATGAGTAAGAACAGATGAAATAGTTATGGTTTCACTCTTCCTTAAGGCCCTCATCCAGTAAGTGAGATGGCAAAAAGAGGAATTCCTTCTTAATTATGATATTTTGTGTTTCATTATTATTAATATAATTTCAGTGTAAAAATGTTCTTTGTTTTTAACTAAATCCCAAAAATATTAAAATAGTAGGAATAGTTGGAAATTCTTACAGTATCCAGATTAAAAAAAAACTGTAGATCATTTGGGAAAGTACTCCCTCTTGTTACAGTGGTAAATTACAGCTTTGTTTAATTTGTCTGTAAATGGGATGGGTAATAAAAAAAATAATAAAAAGGGTGACTTTCAACTAGTTGTAATGTAAAAGTTTCAGTTTTTAGCAGTAAATTAATCTGTTTGGTTACCATATTTTTATAACTACCCTTCCTTTAACATTACAGTATTTACTGTTGTTAAGTTTTATACTGAATTTTAATATCTGTTTCTGTAAACATTAATTATAAATTCCTTGTGACTACCTCATCACCTCAAAAATTTCTGTGGACAGATGACAAATTAATCCAAATGTGTTGTGGATACTTTAACAGATAAAGTAAAAAATTTGAATTTTATGAAATAAGAAGTTAAAGATTAATTATTAAAATAAGTACATTTAGTTACACATTTTTTTATTTTCTAAAATTAAAAAAATGTTCATATATCATATATGTTATTTACAATCAATACTTAATGTTGTGAAAGTTTAAATATTTTATTGCAAAATATAATTTCATGAAATATAGTTTTAGTGTTCATTCTTAAGTATACAAAGATACTAAAATATCTGGAATGTATTGTTTTCACACAAGAAAAAAATAAAAACTTCATCTTTTTAATGCATGATTTTTACCTTGAATTTATTTTAATTCTCTAGGATTTTGACCATTGTGGCTGATGTAGATACAGTTGGGGATATTCTCCTTGATATAATACCAAAATTGGAAGATGTAAGTAATTAAAATTGTAATTTTTTAAAGCAGTACACTACACTCACTGTCGTAAAGAATTATCCTATTCCTAACACAGCAAACAAGTAATTTTGAACTTTTTTTGCATTCGTTAACTTCTTGTAACTTTTCTTGCTGTAGTGATTGAAATCATTTTAAAATAATTTTCAAATTTATCTATTTTATCATCCAGCTGAAAGCAACTTACTATTCTGTGATAGTTTTAGTTTTACAAAACAAACATTAACTAGCAGGTAGGTTAATCCTTTAGCTTATTCAGGGAAGGTCCTGTGACTGAATATGGTAATCTGGGTTGTTAAAAAGTGCTTTACTAATGATTGCTAGTTTATTAACCTTTTAAGTTAAGTGGTGGAGTACTCCTATGGTATGAATATCAACTTAAGCTTCTGAGGTGAAGAATTTTGTAATACTTGTTTCTTCTTTAGTACACACATCATCGAACCATGAACTTTGAATGTGAGCTTAGAATGCTCCTCCATCAGAGCCATGCTGGCTGTGTTATAGGTCGGGCAGGTTTTCGCATTAAGGAGCTACGAGAGGTGAGTTGTTATTTAATTTTCCACCTATAACTATAATAAATTTTCAGTTGTCTAAACAGACAGCCGAATTAGTGTTGAAATGTTCTCTCAACTCATTTTAATAGATTATGAAGTTCGGTTGTTCATAAGCATTTTACAGCTTTACACAAAAATAAATTTGCACCAAATATTTTCCAAATGGCTTTCAGAATAAAATTTTCTGCAGCAAATAAAAATTATATTGTGTTTTTAGTGGTTGTCAGTTCTTATTTTTTCAAAAAATTCAGCAAATTTAAATTTTACCCTATCACGGTAATACCATTTTTATATGCATTTCTTCCCATGTTACAAATTTAAGTAACTTTAATGTTGATATATGTGAACAAAATTAACATTATAATACTATCTTGTAATTTAAATTCTTATATTATACAAGTTTTAATTCTTTTGTTTCAACAGAAACATTTAAAAAATACTTGAACTGCAGTTTTCTTGTATGACCCACACTATGAAAAATCTATTTCAGCAGGAATTGAATGTAAACACAAACTTGCTATGTATATGAATATCTAGATGACAGTTTGGATCTTTATGCTCTTTTAACACATTGTTAGCTATAAAGTCTTACAATTGTATTTACCTGAAAAGATAGTAAATTTTCCAATCTATAACAAGTGCTATGCCCACCTTTTATACTTTGCTGTGAGATTTACAAGAACACACATGTAGTTAGTTGACTTGTTGTTAGAAAGAGCTTGTTTTACATTATGCTCCACAAATGGTTAATTCGAAATTGGTGTACAGTTTTTATATTGAAGTTGGTGTAATTGTTTAAAGTATTGTTGTCTTCTCAATTAACTGTAGCACTTACAGTGGTTTTTTACCTAAATATGATATAGTTAGACTTTTAAACTGTATTAAGTCTTTCTTGATAAACTGACAACTGTCCTCCTTAGCCATATGTTGTTACTGTAATATTTGAATAAAGTTGGGAAACACACACTTTTTGTGTTTTATAGAATAATAAATCCTCTATAAGACTGTATAAATAAGAACACAGGTTTCGTATTAAATGTTTTTATTGAATAAAATATAAATGCTAAATTGCACAGTTATATAAAGTACACTGGAATTGTAAATTATGAGAGTTTTTTAAAAGTCCAGCAGATGTTTGGTTTAATAGATACTGATTGTTAATGCAACATAAAAACTTTAATCATTGTTTTAAAACCAAAATCATTTTTGGTGATCAAAAAAATTCTAACATAGGTGGAGAAATATAATTTGTTACAAAGCTGTTGTTAAAGTGCTAGTTTGAAAAATTACTTGTTTTGTTCTAAACCAAATAAAAACTTAGTTATCAATGTAAATTTTTATATTATTTTATGGGTGTTTTGTTTAAGCATCACATTAGAACATTATCAGTTATTTTTCTGATTTTTAAGGAAGTTTTGTGTTAAGTTTATTCACTGTGATTTTGCACATTCCAGAAAACAGGAGCAAGTGTTAAAATTTATACCAGTTGCTGTCCAATGTCTACTGAACGGATCGTTCAAATGACTGGTACACCAAGTGTTGTGGTCAGATGTATCAAGGAAATTTTTAACCTTATCAGTGAGGTGAGCAAATTATTTCTTATTACTTTTCTCTCACCAGATGAATTAATCTCAGTGTTTTCTGGTGGTTGAATTTTGTTATATATATTTTTTTAATGAAAGTGTAAAGATAACTCAAAGTACCTGTTAATATATTAATGCATGATTAATTGCAGAGAGAAATGTCTACTCTTTCTTCCTGGGCATCTTTATATTTGCATATCACAGTTTTTGTGATTCACATTCAAACATAATTAAGCTGCTTTCTTTTCATGGTATACTAAAATATAGCATAAAATCATGGCTAATATTCATATTTTAATAGTATATAAGTTTCAAATTCTAACTTTTATAAGGAAATATTTTCAGAAAAAACTAGAATTTCTCCTTTGTGAGAATTGTAACATTTGCTCTAATGTATAATAAATCGAAAATATTACAAAAATTATTATAGATTACTCATTATAATATCATCATTGCTCTGGCAAAGTATATATAATAATCTTAATCTTCATCCTTTTGTTACTGAACATTTGCTGCATTATTGTATTAATTTTGAAAAGTATTTAGTGCAAGACTACCATTAGTGTAAAAAAAGTTAAATGTCTTGGGATGGGATACTATGTTGGAAAGGGTTAATTTTTGTATTTTTTTTAAAACTATTTTTGCATTGTATTGTTTGTACATCTGAAATGTATTTCAAGACAGCTGGTATGGAATTAAAACTTTTATTAAAATAGAGAACTACCTTTTGACCTTCTCGGTCATCTTTAGGTTAACAAAGGGAGTTTGCAATTGTTTGGTGTCTTGTTCTGTTTGTTAGAAGTTTACTCAATAACATTATTTATTGAAGGTATTTAAATGTAAATACCAGTATTGTAAATAATCCCATCAGTTACTGGAAGGGTATATTATTATTTTACATGAAACAAAATTTGGTTTTAACAAATTTTTTACCTCTATTGGAAATATTTCATGCTAGCTTTACTTTGATACAACCCATATTTAGTTTGCTGAAATTAAACCTTTGTTATAATTAGTCTTGGTATGTATTATAATTTTATATATCATCAGTTCTCGTACATCTAGTGGGAGTTTAAAAAAAAAAAAAAAAAAAAAAGGAATGCTCATTATACTTGGATCTGTACACATCTGAGTGACTAAAAGTGTGATTTGTTATTAGCAGCTGGGATTGTTTGTTTACACATTATATTAAGGTAAATCTTTAGCACGTGTATTTTTTTTTAATTGACTTCTATCTTTGATTGTGTAGTGAAATATTACAGCAAGTTTTGTACCATTGTAATTTTTCCATTATTCTTTTTGTGTTGGATGATTCTTTAATTTGTGCCCCTTTTTTTAAGGAAGTAGGTTCAAAGTGTTAACGTATTTATTAAAATAGAAGCACACATCATAAATCACTTTGTCATTGCCTGAGCTGAATAGTGAAAAACATTTGTTTTAAATGTGTAAGTAGGTAAGTTGTAAAAGGTTAGAACAGAGGATTATGTATATTTAATTTTAAAATGATTGATTGTTCATATGAGACTAAATTGTTCTATCCTTAGACACCAATTAAAGGTTTTAACCAACCATATGATCCACACAACTATGATGAAGAGTTTGCTCCAGAATATGGTGGTTATGGTGAACCAGGACGAGGAAGATCAGCACCAGTTGGCAGGTCAGTATTAATTCTAGTTTGATAGAGAATGTGACTTAGTACTGTTCAAAAAACATTAGATTTCTAGTTACCTCAGTTCATGACAGTGTTTTGTGTAGAGTATTTTAAATGGAAACTTTATTTTTTATTATGACTGGACAATAACACCTGTTCTATATTTTGACAGTTAAATTTGGTGTAATATTCAACATGTGAATTACCAATTGCATTACTGAAAACAAAGTTAAGTTTTGTGTACTGTTTCATCCAGAACAATGATTTCTGTTATGTCTGTGGCTTGTACTTGTTTTATGAAGTGTTAGATCTATATAGTAATTAATATGTTATATTAGTAGTTAAGTTATACTGTGTAAAGTACAGTAGCTTTATAGTAGTGTTTTATGAAGAATCTGAATTATGTATAACTGTTTTCAGAATAACTTCTTTTGTATAAAATATGGTAAAGTTATAAAGTACTTTATAGAGTTAATTCTTTGAATAAAAGCTCAAGTAACTGGTTGTTTTGCATTTACAGCTATATGTGGCTTTTGCTGTGTTGCTTGTAAGTCAAAATTTTAAAGCATGACATGAAATATTTCTGAAAAAAGATTTATTTAACAAATCCAGTGTATTTTGCAATTTTTACAGTTTCTCAAGGTAATCAGTTATAGGCGTCTGTTATTAGGTGCTGGTACTTCTAACTGAACTTATCATTTTTCAAATTTTGTATGCTTTTAAGAAATATTTTAAAGCCATTTTACATATTGTTTAGAGGAACAAGTTTTATGTTTTAATAGTTCATTAGGTAAAAATATGTTCACGCTACAGTCACTTTGTTTTCTTTTTCTTAATAGAGGATTCAGACCTGGAGGTATTGGCCCATCTCCTCGTGACTGGCGGGACATGGATCGTGGACCTGACATTCATCCAGTGCGACAAAGTCTTTCTAATCGTTCTCCATGGAGAGGTCCAATGAGAGGAAGAGAAGATAGTTTTGGGTATGATTTTTTTAATTATACATTAGAAATGTGGCCATGTGTAACATCATGTATAGACAACAGATAACCTTTAAAAAAGTCTTAACCTTGATTATTTTACAGGACTTTATTTTTATAAAAACAATGTGTGCACCACTGGTAGTAAAATTTAAGTGTATATTTTTGTCCATAACTTTGATCTTATTCTTATGTAAATTAGTCGTTTATACAGTATCTTTCAGCAAAATGATCTTACTGTTTGTGTACTGTAATCTTTTTATGTTCACTGTTCTTATCGGTGTTTCTGGCAGGCCTGCAAAATGTCACATGTTAATGTGTGTGGAGGTATCTATGTATAGTGTGCTGTAGATATTACTTGGTTTATATAGATTTGTTGGTTTTGTTATGCTCTTGCTTTTTTATTTTGTTCTTATACAACTAAAGTAGTGATGTGAAGCTGAGTGATATTTCTGCTGTGTATATTGGTCATGGCATCTTTACCACATCCACTGTTATAGACATTAATTATCTAGACAAACCTTAACCACTTCTGGTTACATTTATCTTGTCAAAGAAGAGAAGAATGTTTTTATCATCTGCCTTTTTAGTTGTGGCATATCACACACTAGCATTAGAGGAATTCCACTTTATTTTACATACCTGAAGATTCTCGGTATCCCAAAAATCAGTCCACTGATATGAGAGGTAACACAAGTGGGGAGAGCTGTATCTTGCAAAATATAATCCATTCCTAAGGTCTATTTTTTAACTCCTGACATAATTTTGGACGTGTGAACTTGTTTCTTGGGGTTAATGCTTAAAAAACTTAATATGATAAGAATTTTCCACACTGCTACTTTAGTGATGTTGAATTAGAAGTGCTTGCTTTACTCTTTCCATTACTTCATTTTTTACAACCACGACTGTGTTAGTATCAACCATAGATTTAAATAAAATCCAACGAATAATAAACTGGGTAGATGGATTGATAATCTGTGCATTGTTTTCATGGACATCACAATGTGTGGGTCTACCATTTATTACACAATATTTAAAGAAAAAATATTTTTGGTGGAATGAACTGTATATTATCTGATTTTCTTTGTAAGCAAATTAAAATCATATTCAGTGTCATGTAAAATAATTTCAGAGAATTGGATGTAAAGGCAATAATTTGATATTGATACTCAGCTGACATTGAGTAAATGTAAACTAAACTTTTTGTGTTTTAAATAATTAAGGCCTTTGATTTCCAGTTTCTCAAAACTTGATTTTATAAATGCTGTAACATTGAATGTAGAATGGTAAAATTAATTTCAAGAACGTTACCCCCCCAAAAAAAAAGTAAATGCTTTTTTCTAATGATGAAAATTCAATGTTTATAGTATTTAGTTTGTTTAATGATGTAAATAAAAATGTTACCAAAAGTTATGCATAAAGAAAAAAATTATAGATTGACAAAACTGTTGTAATTTGTAAAGATCTTTTTTTCTTTTGAGTGAGAAAGTAATAAGTATATCCACTGTAAGGAAAAGAAAGGTGTTTATAAGTTTAATTGTGTTCTATTATGAATTTAACTCCAAATAGTGTAATACAAGTTTTTTAAAAATATTAGAAATCCGGTAACTTTAAAAGTGTTATGGATACTAAAATTGCCACATTAGGTCCAACTTTCATAGAGTTGAAACAAGTTATTCTGTTGATAATTTTACAAAATCTAGTGAAGAAGTAATCTATTTAGGAATACAAATGAGAGTATCTCAGGTATTCCCTTTTTTAATTTCCATTAAGAAAAATGTGGTAGTTTAGTTTAATGCTGATTAGTTGACTGTGCTGTTAAGAAAAAAATGCTTTGTAAATTTCACAGTGCTTTATATTTGAAGCATATTGAAAGTTAATTTCATTAGTGGTGGGTAGGAGCTCACAGAAAATTGTACAAGTAAATTTGCAAATAATAATTTTGTGATTTAATTTTAAAATGCCTTCCTTGTTCATGTGTTTTTGTGTATTTGAAAATTTAACTAAAATATATAACTGTTGATTTAAATAGAAGACGAGCATTACACATATCAAAAGGGTAGATGTTTGGATGTAAGTTATGCTTTTGATACCACATATAGTAATTGTAGTGTAAGCTGAGCTGTGCTTTAAGATCAAAAGCATTTTATTTGGTATTTTGTAAGAAAATGAAAAAAAACATAATTACTGACAGTTGTATTACTTATGCAGAGATGGACCAAGTCGTCGTGGCCCTGCACCTCTACCCTTTCGCCCACCTTCTGTTGCAAATGGAGGTGCTCCTCGTGGTGGTTTCGGTGGGATGGATGGACCACCCCGTCAGAGTGGATGGATGAGTGAGGTATATCCATACTTAATGCCTTAGTTTTGAGTAACTTCGAAAAGATTAAAGTAAAACAGAAATTTTCATTATGCACCATCTTATATTTGTTCTTGTGTATATATCTGTGCATAACTAATGCCATTGTTTAATAACTGTTAAGTTATGACAACAACATCTTTGTAAACAAATAAATATATTCACATCATAATTTGTCACTTTATTTACTCAATAATTAAGATTTTTTTATGCATGTAGATTATATTTGTTAAAATGTTTTTTGCAGGACATCAAAGTTACTGCTTCAGCTAAAGTCAATATTCCTAGAGAGGTGAGCATTTCTCATATTTTTTATGCTTCTGTGACTTAAAAGTTTGATTGGGTAAAAACAAACTTTTCTCTCTAAATGAGACAATTTATTAGAGTAGTGTTTCTCTAAGGGTGGAGTACTTTTAATTCAATATGCATTAGAAGAAGAAAAAAATTGTAATGCAGTTATTACATTATCTGTCAACAATTAAACATTGGCTATTACTCAAAAGGTATGAGCGTCACCTGGTCCACTCTCTGGCTAGCCGTAATTCAGAAAGAGTGCAATCACATACCAAGGACCATGCTTGTAGTTAGTTGTAGACAAAGATTCCCTTTTTATAAATGTGTGTGTGTTGTGTTTTATTTTCCCCAAGGAGTAGATTCCTGTAATTAGTGAGGGGACCTTCCAGAGTAGGTTTTGTTCTTTTAGTTTATTTCTGATATCTAAACCTCCCCCCATAGGTTTTCTGTGCGTATCAACCAATAAAGGGGGGAGGGAAAGGATCCTAGGGGTTGAGGGGTCCAACCCTAACACACCACTTTAGCTTTGAATTCCTGTAGATGAGTTGCCTAGTAGTGGTCAATAAGTTAGTCTCCAAGGGTCAACCAAGTACCAGTGTTGGACATTCTCAACAGTTTTGTGGACATTGTGTCTGATGCTGGTGTTTGGATATAGTGTCCACAAAACCCTGGTATTGTTGGAGTGTACTTGTTTGGCATCGTGGTGCATGACCACATTGAGATTCATTGTGGGTGGGGTCAATGGGCACCAAAATGTTCCTCTTTTATATAGTTAATCCTTCAAATAAAAATAAAATAGTGAAAAAGCATATTATAGGTAAACAACCACATCTCAAAGATTCTGAACAGCAATTTTCAGTTTTATCGATGGCTGTACCTCATTTTTTGATATTACATTTTTTATCAGACAAATCTAGGACAAATGTCTCCCTTTTTTGTTCAGAATGGACTATAGAAGGGCTTGCTGGCTCTCCAGAGTCAGTTAGAGAGCTACATTCCGGAGATATCTTGGTGGAAAATGTTTACTCCAAAACATAAAGAACTCTTTTTGCATTCAAAGGCCTTTGGGAATACAACCATTGAAGTTACTCCCCGTGCTATTTTGAATTCGTCATGAAGGGTTATTGTTGAGAGGAACTTTAAGAACATCCTCGAGTCAGAGATTCTTGCTGGTTTCTCCACCCAAGGAGTTTCTGCAGTGAAGCATATCTCCACTCATAAAGGTGGAATTATGATGCTCACCAGTGTCCTAATTTTGACATTTACATTGCTATGTCCACCTGCCACCATCATGGCAGGTTATCTAAATTTCAAAGTATGGCTATATATTCTAAACACTTTCGGTTGTTTCCAGTGTCAATGGTTCATTCGTGGTTCCTTGATGTGTGTTCATTGTGGTGGTAAGGCCATGATGGCTGTTAGTGCGAAATGGATCTTCATTGCATTAATTGTAGTGGTTTTCACCAATCTTACTTTTGTTCATGCCCTAGGTGGGTGGAAGAAAAAGCTACAGTTCACATCACTGGGAGTGCAAACAAATCTCTCTGTGCCTTTGAAAGGATTGTTTTCAAACCACGTGAAAGGTCTTTTTTTCCCTTCATGGTTAAGAAAGTTGAGTCAGCACCCATATCTGTCACTACTATTCCTTCCAGCAAATCCATCGAATCACTTTCCTTGGTTCTGGGTTTGGGCATATTTTTAGGTCCATCTTCTCTGACCCCAAAATGCAGAATGATTATTTGTTTACCTCGTTTTCTGATATTACATTCTTTATCAGACAAATCTAGGGCAAATGTCTCCCTTTTTTGTTCAGAACGGACTATAGAAGGGCTTGCTGGATCTCCAGAGTCAGTCAGAAAGGTACACTCTGGGGATATCTTGGTGGAAAACGTTCACTCCAAAACATAAAGAACTCTTGGTTCTGGGTTTGGGCATTTTTTTAGGTTCATCTTCTCTGGCCCCAAAATGCAGAATGATTATTTATTCACGTCTTCCGTCACTTGAATCTTGTAATGACAGAGGTCTGCCCACTTGACTCAGGGTAGGATCCATGAAGGTCAATAGACTTATTTCTAATAAAGAGAAGAGATGTGGTTAAAAACAGAAGGGTTCATCACCTAGTTCACATAAATAAAAAATGGCCTTATTGATACAGGTGTCAGTCCTAATTTAGATTATGTCAAGGCACTGTTTGATTCCTATAATCTTATGTCTTTCCTTACTGGAAAGATTTTTGAAATATGCAGATACAGTCACTCTTTGGGTGTTTTCTTTGTACAGAAATGACAGATTGTGTAATGGACAAGTGCATGTAAGGGCAGCACTGCTGGTCGATCAGCATGTGCCCACCCTGTCTTTGTCACTTGATACACCCTTGGTGGCTGTTGCCTTTCATATTTCCTTGTCATGCCATCACTGTTCGTTCTCTCTACTTGTCTCTTGGATAGACCTATGATTAATCAGATTGTCATGCTCTCATTGAACAGTTGTCTTCTCCCTTTTTAATCTTGAAGGTCTTTAATGGACATAATCCTCTGCGGAGGATACTTATATTAATGAGTGTTCTTTTCTCTCTCTAAAACCATTTGCATGCATTTTTACTGCCAACAAGGTAGTCACCCTGATCCTAAACTCTGTGTTGTTGAAGTTGTGCTTCCCATGGTCCCTGAGCCAAAGTTTTTGGGGCTTATCTCTGACTTTTATACCACGCGTCAAGCAACTATGAGTCAAGTTTACAAGGGCACTGAACATCCTCTGTGTCTCTGTTCCATTTCTTTGGGAGTGAATCAATGTTTTATGCTAAAGATCTATTATGCCCACATTTGATCTAAACTGGACTATGGGTCTCTGGTCTATGGCTCTGCCAGGACCTCGGCCTTGAAAATACGGGACCTCATTTTTCATCAGTGACTTTGGCTCTACATGGGGGCTTTAGGCACTTTCCCAGTCCAGAGTCTACACAGTTTCATGAACCTCCTCTACACCTCTGCCATTTGCAACTGTCTTTACTCTATGGTTCAAAACTTCAGTCCTTACCATAGTATTCCACCTGGGGTTATGTTTTTCAGTGGATCATGCTTTGTTAGAACTAATGATCTGCCATTATTTATTTTGGCCTTTGCATCCAGATGCAGTTGGATGAATTGGGTCTGTCTGTGGATGATATTGCTGTGTCCATTGGTCACCCCATCCCACCGTGGCTTATTACTATCCTCAAGTACGACCTTTCTTTGAGTCATCTGAGAAAGACAGATACTCCTGATTGGAAGTACCATCTTTTATTTTTCAAATCATCCTTCCATTCCCATTTATATGGAAGGTTTGAAATCAAGTAACTCTTGCCCCGGATCATGTAGAAGCTGAGAAGTACTCAAATTGTACTATTTATAATGGCTCACTTAGCTCTCTGCTGATCCTGGAATCACTTCATGCTAGTTCTCTCCAATATTCAAAACCAACTGGCCCATTTATCTTTAATATTGACTTCTGTCCAAATGTTCTAGATATAAGGCCACATTGGTAATCACAGGAATGAGCTTGCTGACACTTCAGCAAAGTTTTTCTACTCTGGTACTATCACTGCCATGCTTGTTTCATACGTGGACCATGGTCCTGTTTTCAAGGCTCAGCTGCACATGATTTGACAGTCAGCTTGGAGTTAGCAATTGTGATAACAAACTTTTCCAGATAAAACATTCTATTGGAGTTTGACCATCTTGTTTCCATAAGGATCAAAAGGAGGAAGTTATCATAACTAGATTCTGCATTGGTCACAGTTTTTTACCTCATTTTCTTTTATTTGGGACTGATTCATTAGTGTGTAGTCTATATGGCACTCAAATCATAATAGCCACATTTTACTTTGTGCTGTTATTATGATTGAACAACAATACTACTTTAGACATGTCAACAAGTTTACCCATTACACTGGACAGTGTCAGTGACAATGATGACATGGTCCATCTTACAAATGTTTTTAATTTTTTTAGGACCACTGGCCTTTTTAATGTTATTTGAGATTTTGAATCAAAAGTTGGACTTTGTTTTATTTTAACGTGATTCCTTTTTTTCAAATTTTAATCATTATACTATATTTTTAATTTTTTACCAGTTGTTTTGTCCAAATAGCCTAGTTGCTGTGCACCTTAAAATGCCAAACAATCAACCAAAAAATATGTAAATAACAGTACATGTGGTATGCACATGTACGTTTGCTTGTGTGTCTGTTTAGCAGTGATTAAGTATGTGTGTGCTCGCTGTTGACACGTGAGTCACGTGTTCATTGCTGATTTGTGGATGACGAATTGCGCAATTTCCCTCCCAATATTCACCCCATCATAACTCTACCTGCAGCCCCCACAAGTAGTCAGTGTAAGATCTACAGTTGCCAAAGCGTTCATTATACAACATTTTTATTTTATTTTAACAAGGAGATAAGTAAGCAGTAGAGGTGAGTTGTGTCCATGGCTAAACGACGCAGATACTCAGAATGCTACCTTAACATTGGCTTCACCACTGTGCTCACCAATGATGGCATCGAGAAACCACAGTGTGTTTTGTGCTATGCTGTCCTGAGTGCAGAGTCAATGAAACCATCAAAACCCAAGTGACATCTCGAGACAAAACATCCAGAACATGCAAAGAAGGGTTTGGATTTCTTCAAATGGAATGAACGGTGTCTTAAAAGCCAAAGAATTGATAGAAGTGGGTCGTTTCAGCAGCAGAGTGCAGCTATAGTGGAAGCTTCACATGAGATTGCATTCGAAATTGCCAAACAAAAAAGCCTCATACGATTGCAGAAACACTTCTTAAACCCTGCATGATGAAAGCAGTAAATCTTGGAGAAGCCAATGCAAAGAAGATGCAGCAAGCATCCCTGTCAAATAATACTATACAGAGGCGCATTTCTAAAATGTCTATGGATGTGAAGGAACAGGTTTTGACTGACAAATTGTTTGGACCAATGTGATTTAATTTACTAATAAATTACAGAATTTTAAAATTTTTTTTAGATGTTTCTTTCCCTCTCCTTACAGAAAATAAAAGAAATTAAGCTGCTGATAGTAAACCCTAATTAGTAGGGGGGTCACATGGGTTTCAAACTTTTAGGCAAGGGGTTGCGAATGCCAAAAAGTTGGGAACCCCTAATGCAAAAGGAGTAAATACAAAATGTGTATTGTATTATTGTTTTTTATATGAAAGAATGTGGTACTTGCAGTTTTAGACAGTTACAAAATAATTGTATGCTAACCTGAATTTGCATTACTTCAAATGGATTCAAACATATTTTTTGGAAAATAAGGGATAACCTGTAGATGTTGAGGTTAATTACTAAGGTACAGGAAACTTTTTTTTAAGTGTGTTGCCTTTGCATGAGGATTTAATCCTAATATTAATTAACAGATTTTCTAATGTGAAATGCAGTAAGTTAGTTGTCACAATGTACTAGTTTACATGTGAATACTTGTTCAAATTGTGTATGAAAGTGTGTGCGTGTGCCATATGCTTATGGTATTTCCACACAAAAAAAGTAATATTTAAAAATCACATTAACTGTAGTGTAATATTTTCTCTCTGCTCTAAGTTGTAAAATTTCACCATGGGTCTTAAACACAATGGGAAATATTAAAAATTATTTGTAACCGGTTAAAGTTACATTAGTCAGATATGCAGAAATTTAAAGTTAAGTAGCCTAAATATGCTATAGATAAAGTTAATAAAATAGTCTTTCCTGAACATGTGTCAGGCACTGCTCATTCTGTTAGTTTGTATAATGTTCAGTTATTTAATTAAATTGATAAAATCAAATGATATTAAATATTAGAGTATCTGTGAAGATCATGAAAATTTTAATACTATTCTCAATAAAGATTTTGGTCCAAGTACTACAGAAATTTATTCTTTTTGGACATAATACTTTTTTTATTGTGTTGTTTAATTAACATTTGAACAAGTTCTTTTTAACATTGTATTTAATAGAAAAAATTTGTTTACATATATCCATTTAGATGGCAGGAGCCGTGATTGGTAAAGGAGGTCAACGTATCCGTCAAATTCGCAGAGACTGTGGTGCAGAAATCAACATTGAGGACAGTCAGCCAGGTTCAAATGAGCGTGTCATCACTATTTCTGGCAACCCTCAAGAGATTCAAATGGCCAAATTTCTTATACAAAAGAGGTAATTTTGAAAGCACAATAAATTTCTCTGCTTTAACTCAAGAATATAGAAGGTAGGGCAAAATAGAATATCAGGTGGGAGCTTCTTTTGCCCTTTTGAAGTAAATGCAAACGTATATAAAATGTAAAATAATTTTAGCCAGAGAACATTAGGCTTTACTGCAGGATATTTCCCTCTGCTAATTTTCAGCTAGGGAGAAAAAATTTCATTGATTGCAGTGGCAGTATTCAGTCATTGACTTAAATGTGTACTTTGGCCCACCATGTTTTTTAGTGTTATTTTTTGTTAACTCTTAAGATTTATATTGATGTTCAACTCTTGTATTCATAACTTCTAATGCTTACTGCAGTTGCATACCATGATCAGATAAACAATAAATGATCTTGTTCTAAACATACTATTAATTTGTATGAACCATATTTGTTGAATATTGTCCTGAGTGTTTTGCTTTGTATACATTTTACCTTACTTTTCTAAGTTTATTATTGCATATAAATTTGTATTACTCAACTGATTATTTCCAGTTATTATTAGAGGATAAATAAGAATGTTACTTGGAGTAGTTGTTCAAAACTCAGAAGTCAAAACTTTTAATGCCCAAGCTGGATATCGTTTGCCTCTCTGTCTGGAAGACTAGTGATTTTGTTGTTCTGCTGTTGAGAAACAAGAAATCACTATCTTCCGGCAGCAAGGTGAGATAGCATCGTGGGATCATTGTGAAAGATAAACAGGATAGTGTACAGCTATATTTATGACAATGTTTATTTTGTTTAAAAGAAAAATATTTTAAATTTTATCATTTCATCACTCATTGTTTTTCTGAATGATTAAATCAGTAAGTTTGTTTAAAATTCAGTTTAAACTTTGAATCATTTCAGTCTTGTAAAAATAATTTACCATTATTTAATTGTTGTATGTATTTGTGTACTATTTTTGTGTAACATGTCTGTGTGTTTATAACCAAACTGCATTTGCAGATTTGCATGAATATTTTCTTGAGACTTTTATTTCTACTTTGCACTGGTAAAGTTTGACTATAGTTACAAGGTGTGTTTTGTTTCTGTAACATATATTTGTCTGATTTTTACATGTTACAAACAAAAATAGCATTAGGTGTCCTTGTACTTACCTAATGCATTATTCATTATGGGGAGTCTTAATGTGATCATGAAATAGAGACTTGATGTATGCCAGTGCATATTTGTAATGTTATAAGGTTGTAGTTTTTAAATCTTGCCTTAAAAGTATATTTATTTTGTTGTTTCAGTCAGATGCTTTCTAAATATACTTTAATAAAATAAACAAGTGCCAAATGCATTTTAATAAAGAACAATATTTATTAACGTATTTATATAAAACAGGAAAACAGGTTTTTGGCCCCCTAAAAATGCATGCTTTGTGGAAGCTTTGAAAAGCTGCTTAAAACATCAATGCAATATGGAATAGTGCTAAAAATTAACTTATGATTAATACAACAGTTTTATTGTAGTGTTTTGAGAAGTGGACAGTTTTGTAGGTTTGCAAACTGAATTCACTTGCTTTATTAAAATAATTTGTCCATTATTTTTATCGTCCAATAATATAGGTGGTAAAAGGTTTACCAGAAAGAGTAGGTTAAAGCTTTATATTTAAACTCCATCCAATCTCCAAAGTATGCTACTCTTCCTCTTACTTTGCTAATCTATCTGTTTTTTTCTGTTTGTCTTAAATTGTAAAGTATTAAAAATATCTTTTGACTGATTTACAATTAATGTGGCTTCATTGATTCCTTAGAAGAGTATAACATTTATCTTTCCATTACATTTTTTTTTAAAGTAGTTATTTTTTAATAAATCTCAAATTCATCGATTAGTTTTTAAACCTTTCTATCTTACCTTGTAAGTTGATTTTTGTAAGCATTTCTGTTTCTATTTGGCAGGACCTGTGATGTCTGTATGAAATATAAACATTCATTTGAACATAAACTTCTTGAAAACATTGTCATATAAAAGTTTCCTGACTAGTTTCCACATAGATTGCTATTAGTCAGTGTTGGTTACCTTTAAATGTTACATTGTAAATGTATAATATTCAGATTTTTCTACATGTCACAATCAATAGAAAACTCATTAATCTGAAAACTGCAAAAATCATATGATCAAGCTATTGTAATTGTTTGAGAAGAATACACTTTCACAGAAAACATCTATAAATTTATTATTTTATTTGTACCCTTTAAAAGGTTAAATGGCAGAAGATGAGTTTACTGATTGATATTTAGTGTTTTATCAATAAATTAGATGTAAAGGGGAGGGGGGGGTAGTTATAAAGGTTGTGAAAACCAGTTAAAGCAAATATTGGTGAGTACAGTGCATAAGTATGTATGTTGGTTCATAGGATGCTGTATTTGTATTGAAAATATTTAAATGTTATTACTAATATGAAATGTTCATGAAATTTAGAAAAGTGATGCTAATTCTGTATTTCTGCCAGCATGCGTGAACATGGAGGTGGAGGAGGAGGTCGGCGATACTGATGAATGAAGACAGCGTGGACTGTTTTGTAAAAAATTAAGTCAAAATAGTCATTTCACGCATCCAATCCTGAAAATTACACCAGTTTTCATGTGGTAGTTCATAGCTTCTGCTTCTGATTGCTTTCCTGATAAGACTAGGACTGGGTTTTTGTTTTTGTGTACATTCCAAATTCAGCTCTAACTTTGCATTGTCTTAGAACATGTTAACTGTACTTTTGACCATATCACTTCAAAATGTAAGGCCAAGAAATATATTTGTATTCATGATTTTAATATAGTACTGTGTAGAGGAATTTAAAGCTTTTTGTTTCCTTTATTATCACATGTATATTTCTGTTTTGACATATGTTAGGTTGACATTACTGAGATCTTGCTAATTAAAAAGTAATAGTGCACAAATGTCTTACTGAATTGCAGGTTTTGGTGTGGGGTTGGTCAATTGATATTAAACTGTTTAGATTGAAATTTCATATAAACAAAGGGGACCTCTATTTAGCTTAATACCATGTTATTTTTATTTTAAACATGATAAAGTTACACAAATTTTGTTATGTGAATCACGTTTTTTTGTTTTTGTTTTCACCTTTTGGCACAAATTCTAGTTTGGTTTTTAAGGTTTTATAAGAAGTCTTGTGGATATTATCTGTGCAAGTAAGTTTTTCTGTGTTTTCTTTCTAAAGAAATGGTCAAAACTCCAATTTTTCTTTTTCATTTTGTGTGCTGAAGTTGTGGAGATAAAAACTGAAAGTTAACTCTTGGGAAAGAAATATATGTTCAAAATGAAAATACACAACAATTAAAACCTTAAATCAGAATATAAAATTTTGAAAATAAGATTTAAAAAACAACAACTGATGTATAACAAATAGCTGATGACACCTGATGTGAAGATTCGGTCAAGAGTTTATTTTCACTGTTGTCATTTTAGCACTCACGTTCTTGGTCTTACAAGTACATGAATGTTTCAATAAAAGATGATCTTACAGTTGTCAGCTTGCCCATGTTTAACATTATCCTTGTGCATGTACTGGAAAAAATGATTTAAGTGAAGTCTTGTGTTGTCATATCACTAATGGGAGAAGAAAAAAATGTGATGCTAACAAAGCTTTCTTATAAAATCTTTTGATATAATGTTGATTATGAAAATATGTATTCAGCTTATTTTTAATATTAGATAATATTCATTGTTGCAGTAGATGATGGTGAATGTAGGCAGTCGTTTATCAGTCATGCATAAATACTTAAAGTATGACACACTTACCTATCCTATCTTTTTTCTAACTTTACATAAATCATAACTTAAACCAATGAACATAATACATATAAGCATCACGACGAAACCACGTGAAACATCAATAATAGTTGAACGTAACCAACCAAATAGAAGAAGTGGAACGTTTATAGTGTATTAAAAATTGCCATATATGGCACAAGTGTTCTAACATAAGTCGTATATTTAATAGACATTGACAGCTTATAGTAACTACAAAATGTCTTTCATAATAACAATGCTGAAAAACAATGCAAAATTATTTTGACATTGTGCTCATTACTAATTGATGTGTCGTTGTGAAATATTAGCTTTCCAGGATACCTTTCCAACTTTGTAAAAAAAAAAAATTGTGCAGTGGTTACTTAAAAAAAAAAAAGAGCTCATCCTACATTTATCATTAGTTCTGTTAATCAACAAAAAATGTTTACTTTTTCAGAACTTTGACAGAATCATCTTGAACCTCGATAATAAGAAATTACATAGAATTATAACAGAACGTTCGATGCTGGAGATAGTACAGACATTATTAAATTTTCATTTTTTATCTGTTATCGTACCTAGGAACTAAAATTATATTGGAAGTTGTGGCTAATAGCAATATCCAAAACCAACTTCGTGACGGAACGTTACCTGCTCAGTAGATGTCCTATATTTTACAAATTACTTAAAACAATTATAAATGTGCTCCAAAATTAATTTTTTGTACAAATTGGAAAGTTAAAAACTGTATTGAAGGTGCAAGAGAAAAAGTTTAATTTGTAGTCTTAAACTATTAATTTGCAAGTTTAACAAAAATATTTTGAATAAGATATAATGAATAATTTGTCATCTGCGTTACATTTTAAACGGTTTACAAAAATTTAGATGGCTGGGCATGGCCAAGCGCGATAATGCGTGCGACCCATAATCTGAGGGTCGCGGGTTCGCATCCCGGTAACGCCAAACATCCTCACCCTCCCAGCCGTGAGGGCGTTATAATTTTTCGGTCAATCCCACTATTCGTTGGTAAAAGAGTAGCCCAAAAGTTGGCGGTGGGTGGTGATGACTAGCTGCCTTCCCTCTAGTCTTTCACTGCTAAATTAGGGACGGCTAGCACAGATAGCCCTCGAGTTGCTTTGTGCGAAATTTAAAAAAAAAACCTTTAGAACTTAAAAAACATTCGGCTTTTAATTATGAGGAGATAACTCCGAAATAATATGAATTATTACAATAAAAAAGACCATCAAAGCAATTTCCAATTTTTCGAAGCTCGCAAAGTTGTATATTTTTCATATTTTGCAAAAATTGTTGTAATAATGAGAAAATAAGTTTGTGATAAAATTGCATATGTATTAGTAAAATTTAATGGCCGAACTTCGTTATTTCCAACACTTTACATATTTTTAATTCGCTGCGGTTGCTCCCCAATGGCACAAAGGCGCTTCTAACTGAAGTATGTATGGATACAGTACAGTGGTAGACCAAAACAAGGCCCCTAATTTATTGTATTCACGAGATGCAAATAACTTTTGTCACGTGTCATTTAAGAAAATGTCACTTACGTGGGAGAATAAGGCGGTAATTTGTAATCCATACAAATAAATAATGGTTTTGATTAGATAATGTAATAGAATAAAAATTTATCAAAGCGTTAAAAGAAATTAAATTTGTGAAACTTTGTATTGATAAAACGTTATATTATATACTCTTCAAATATAAGACGCAAAAGGAATCTTTTCTTCTTTTAAAGAGAAATATATGTAATAGCGTTATAAGTTCATAGTATGTGATGTTACACGTGTTAAGGCACCGATTGTCAGACCAAAAATGACAAAAGTTGTGCACTTTGAAAACGGGGGAAAACAACGGATTTTTCGCCAAAACGCATTCGTGTCCAATAAATTTCTTTGAGAGATCTGCAAGTGCAACACGTGCAAAATCCCTATAAAAGTGACGGGTTCTCGGTTTCCATAAGTCAGTGTTAAGCCACCGACACGCAATACAGTTACGCCAAGACTGACTGAAGCACAATGCCATTGGTCGCTTGGAAGCAGGCGAATCTCGATAGGATGTTGCCAGAGCCGTGAATGTCCACCCTAGAACCCTCACAAGGCTGTGGAATCGTCACCAACAACATGGATCAACTCGTGACCGTCCACGCCCGCACAAGATCGCTGCATCTGGTTACGTCACCTTCGGGATAGGACCACCACGGCAACGTCTACTGCCTCAAACATACCAGGGCTGCGTAAGATTTCCAGTCAGAGGCGTCATCCTCAACCAGTAACATCGTCAAGCACGTCTGCAGTGGACTCACTCGGGCACATCGGGTATGGCCTCATCGACGATGGAGGCATGTTTGGTTCAGCGATGAATCACGTTTTATGCTTCGTAGGCAGGATGGAAGGACCCGTGTTTACTGTCGCCGAGGTGAACGTTTTGCAGGAAGTTGACAGATTTGGTGGTGGTAGCGTCATGATGTTAGCTGCCATCGCCTACCTTGCCAGAACAGACTTTTGTACATTCGAGGGAATCTTACGGTTCAACGATACGTCGACGAGATTCTTAGGCCCCATGTGCAACCCATCATGGTGAACGTCAACGACGTTTTTCAACATGATAACGCCCGTCGTCACATAGCCCCACGTTCTTCCCTTGCCCTTAAGATATCCAGATTTAAACCCAATCGAACATCTTTGGGACGAGTTAGACCGACGTCTACCACGGTGACAACCTCAGCTTGCAGCAGTATTGCAGGCTGAGTGGACAGCCATTCCACAGGATGTGATTTGTCATCTCATCGCTTCAATGGGCAGGAGATGCCAAGAAGTTATTGATGCACACGGGGACCATACTCCTTATTGACGTTGAGTGACGTTAAACTTCAACTAGTGAGCGTGGACTTCGCCTTTCCAGACTTTGGATGTTCAGCAGTGAATGTGCAAAGTTTCACACATGTCATACAGAACTACCCGGAATAAACTTGTTAGCAATTTGTCTCAAATTTTGCCTTTTTCTTCTTCTTCTTCTTCTCTTTTTTTTTTTTTTACACTAGTAAAAACTGATAAGTTATTACGTGCCACAGGTTAAAATACTTTCAAATAACTAACTTTGCAAAAAGGGTAATATTATGATTTAAAAATGACTGAAATTTGTGTAACTTGTGAAAGTTATCTTAAATATCTATTTCGAAAAGTTAGATTGGGCGACATGAATAAAATGTAGTTGTTTTGTACAACTGAAAGATAATTATTTTATTTTACTATAAAATTATATTTGAACTAGCTGGTCTGATGTGTTGATTATACTTAGACAGGGCACGATATAGTTATCTATATTACTATAAATAGATGTTAAGTAATTTACCCAGCATTCTTGCATGCACAGCCATAAATTTTTCAGATGGACTCTAAAAATAGCTAGATTACGTGTATGCAAGCTGTAATATATTTTTACCTTGTTTACGATATTTTCAACAAATTTTGAAGTTTAATTACGGTAGACAAGTACATCTCTTGAGATAAATATACTGACTGTAGGTACGCTTTTACTTGTTCCTAGAATAGTTTGAATAGATGTTATAACTACCACTAAGGTTGAAAATGTTTCTTAAAGTATAAAAAAATATATAAATACTAATATCTTCAGAACAACTACTTACGAAAATGTGGTAAGACACAATTGTTTAAAAAAAGTTTGAACTTTAAATAGTTTCAATAGCACTTCGTACATGAAACATATCACTAAATTGTTTACCCTTCATTCCACGGTATTGATCGTACAGTAGGTCTTTTCTTTCTATGCATCATTTAGGTTGGTCACCAAGACAGAAAGTTACAGGAAACTTTGACACTGTAGCTAATCTTGAAATTAATACGTTTTTCATAAGTGTGTAATATTATACACTGTAATCTTTAGCTGTACTACCAAATTATACTGAAATAATAACACACAACGTTAAAATCAATAGCAAATTAAAAACATTTTTATGGCCAGGTAGGTTAAGGCATTCGACTCGTTATCCGAAGGTCGCGAGTTTGAATTCCCGTCGCATCAAACATGCCCGCCCTTTCACCCGTCGGGGCGTTATAATGTCACGGCCAATCCCACTAGTCGTTGGTAAAAGAGTTGGCAGTGGGTGGTGATGACCAGTTGCCTTCCCTCTAGTCTTACACTGCTAAATTAGGGTCGGTTAGTGCAGATAGTCCTTGAGTAGCTTTGCGCGAAATTCAAAGACAATCTAAAGTGTGAACTACGTGTTTCGACATTTATCATATCTTCATCAGGAATGAACTTGCACGACTTAAGTGTCATTTATTTCTCCATAGCTTACAAATTCACTCGTAATGAGGATGCGGTGAACGTGGAAGTATGTAAAGTCCACATTTTAGAAATGTTTAATTGTATATCAGTTGTATGTGTTAATTATTATGTTAGCATTATACACAAGTGCTGAGAAATATCTGCCAAATTACATGTTAATGTTGCCCCGGTAATGTCTTTTTTTGTAACTGTGCTTTGTCGCCATCGTGGTAAGTTTGTATCAAATACAATATTTGATCAAGCTACATTCGCCATAATTATTTGCAATGCTTTAATAGAATCGAGTCTGTAGGTAAGCTTATTTCCAGTCCCGCCATCTTTTTCTTCTTTATTTATCTGGTATATATTCAATTATCATCTAAGTCAAATAAAATATCCGAAAAGCTAGTTAAACACACCTTACTGAGTTCGTTTTTATTAGCTGGATAGTTACATAGTAGGTGCTTTACTTTATTGGTCAGTAATAATTATCTACCACGCTGAATGGAAACTTCGAAATGCAGTCAAAATTTATACTTTCACCACTAAAATTCATACGATTGTGGTATTCTCAGGTGAAATTAAAACCAACAGGTGATTATTAAGTCCGAATTGCGTGAAGTTTGGAAAGACTTGCGATAAGAAAAGGAAAGAGTCAAATACAGAAGTGAAATTCTATCGGAACTTTTATGATCTGCTTTGTCGTTTATTTAAGCTTACACGTGGATATTTTTTCTTATTCAAAAACAGGTCCATATTTTCCAACCGACTACTTCTTAATATTTATTTTAGAATTTCATCCCTAAATACAAGTTTGAATGAAATAACAGAAATATTTATTTCTTACTCACTCATACAAAGTGTTGAAGTCTTGCAATGTAATTAATTGACTGACTTATTAGTCGTTCGAGCTGTTCTACTTGCTACAACAGGCCATGAACAAAAGATAGCAATATTATATCCTTACTCGACAAATGACAGAATAATTCTTATTGAAAAAAGAAAGGATGATATGTGTATACTATACCTTTAAATTATACCAACGTAGTGTGGATTAAATGATTTTAGATTACCTAAGTAATTGATAGTTTTCATTTTACATACTCATCAGAATAAAAATTAAGTAAATATAAACACTGACATCTTTAGGAAAACAGCAATTACGAAAAAAAAGAGGAATGAAATATACTTGAATTATTTTTAATTGTGTAAAAAAGCATGTATTATCTTATATAAATGGCTGCCTAAAGTGAGTAATTTACTTACAAAATTAGAGTGTCACTTTTTGGACTATTTTCTTTTTCCGGTTATGGAGAAAAATCAAGCCTTTTGTTGTAATGTTGGTTACAAGTGTCTATTTAGCCTAGTATTGTACTTTTGGGGGGCTAGTATTTTATATCTAAACATATTTTATTATAATAAAAAAAATGTGTGTTTTTTTCGTGGCAGTAATATTCGCTATTTTAATTTATAAATATGTGAAATATGCTCTCTAAAAGAAATAATTGTTTTTTGTTTTGGAAATTCGCACAAAGCTACTCGAGGGCTATCTGTGCTAGCCGTCCCTAATTTAGCAGTGTAAGACTAGAGGGAAGGCAGCTAGTCATCACCACCCACCGCCAACTCTTGGGCTACTCTTTTACCAACGAATAGTGGGATTGACCGTCACATTATACACCCCCACGGCTGGGAGGGCGAGCATGTTTAGCGGGCGCGAACCCGCCACCCTCGGATTACGAGTGCACGCCTTAACGCGCTCGGCCATGCCAGGCCAAAAGAAATAATAAAGACCTTCTTTAAAGATGTTTGGGTTATCTAAATATTTTCAAAGCGTATATTAAATTTTGAAATATTGTATTTTTAATTTTTATAATTTCGGTGAGTTTCTCTTTGATTATTGATTTAAAGTTACACATTGTATATTTGTAGCTTAGAATATGGTATGAGAAAGGATAATGCCCGAGAACCCGTCGTGACCATCTAGTGAAGTAAGATTTGTATATTTATATTTTGTGTGATGAAAATGACAACTTGTGATCGTTCAAGCAATGAATACTTTCATTTTTATATTCTACTTGAAATATATTTTAGAACAAATTTGAATGGCGAATATTTGTGGGTGAAAAATTGAATTCCTACAGCATTGTACTGACATATTCAAATAATAAGAGCATTATTTTACGTATATTTTGGAGTAATAAGAAAACCTAATGTTAAGTAATTGTTGTGTGGTTTACCTATATTGTATGAAGGTCTAAAGAAATCAATATAATGTAGAAAGTAATTTTCTGAGAAATTTTATATTCTTGTTGGCTTGCTTTTGAGAAATTCATTCTTAGTTAGTATTACTTGTTATTCAATAGTTTATCGATTGTATTTGTGATATCGCGTCGAGAAAATATCACGTTTCAAACATTCTCACAGAGTTATGAACATAATGTTTTACGGACTTCATTTTTATTTTTTAGAAAAAATTAAACCCAAATTTAAATCTTGGCTAAATAATTTTGCCATAACTTTAACTAAACAAATAAGACATTGAATGCACATTCTTTACCTAGATATTATTTAGAGCATTCTATAATTACCGGTAGTCCCTGTGAACTTCATCGAGTTGATAAACGCATTTCTGTAAACTATTTATGCATCAAGTTGGTGGTGGGTCCTTGGCTTTATTTATTACAGAGTAATTTGATATTTAAAGGATTGTTATTTTGGAATAGTATCATTTACATTACTAGTCAAAAAATAATCTAGATAGGTAAACTTTTATCCTATCTGCCTGCATTTACTGTTTTAGTTCGAATACTCTGAAACTGAAAGCTATTACAATGAATATAATACTTGCTATGTGCTGAAGATAGCTTGGTACTGTATGATTTTCGTATTTTATGAGTTGAACGAAATTATGTAACTATGTTATCCCAAACAGTTGTGATATTATATTGCACCTTTTACAACACAAACAATTTGTTAATGAAACCTGCGGCGGAATTTTTTAATCAAATGTGTGAAATAATATTGAATAACTTGCATTATATAACAAACCACTTACTGAAAACTGGTAGTCTTAGTTACTTGATAAATCTATATAAATATAATAGTACTGTCTTCCATTCATGGTGATGCGAAACGCACTTGAGGTTAAAATGTATTGTAGAAACGGCTGGTATGAGTATTAAAACCTTTAATTAAAATAAAGTTTTTAATACTAATACCAGCTATTTATGTAATACAATAATACTTTCTGTTAATTTTTGTATTATTTATGTAACTACTTCATAGTTTTTCATTTGACGGTTTTATAGATGTTTTTACTCGGGTGTTTTTTTTACCATACTTCACTAAATTTGGTATGAAAGTATCTTGGTTCCATATGAATATGCTTGCAAAGTTGCAGTTTCACATTTTATGTTTTGCAGTTTTTATGAGCGTCTCTTACAATTACGTAGAAGGAAAGCAATTTTTCATGCCCAAAGATAACCTTTCATTAATCATGAATTGACATAATTTCCGTCAAACGAACCGATAGGCTATCTAGTAACAAAAACAGCACTAATGCAATAATATATATGTGCAAATAGACTTAAGTATACAAACATTGAAAACTAACAAAGTGACCAAATAAAATTTAATATTTATAATTAAGTTAACAAACTTTTCTGTTTACTTTCAGGGCAACGAAAATCTATCAAATTTGTGATCTAATGTTTACTTGTTTACCCTGCAATGATTAACTTGCTGAAGGACTAGCCCCCCAGTGGCACAGTGGTATGTCTGCGGACTTACACACTAAAAACCGGGTTTCGATACTCGTGGTGGGCAGAGCACAGATAGCCCATTGAGTAGCTTTGTGCTTAATTCTAAACAAACAAACAAGCTGAAGGACTAAAGTTTCTCAAAAATTCACTGAAACTGTTATTGAATAAATATATAAAATATTATAAATGATAATCAACAAATTGTCAGGTGAACACTGTCAAAACAAGAAAATCTACTGATGGTTTATAATAGCACATGATTAATATATGAGCCTGAAATAAAGTGTTTGCTCTTTGTTATACTGGTAACTTGTTACTCTACTTCCAAGTAAGAACTGCCTTCCCTCCCCAAAGGCTGTACTTGCACGAGAAATTCTTGGATCATTACAGAAATTCAGCTTGTCTATTAAAATATTTATTAATCACCATCTCTGCATTAATCTGAACGTTTACGTTTTTTCTATTTTGTTCGATACATCAGTAGTCACAAACAATAAAAGACCGTGAAAAACAGTACTTAGTATCACTCTTGACTAGTTTCTATACCGCAAGAATATGGATATTACAGACACTTGATATACAGTGGTACCTCGGTTCTCGAACAATTCGGTTTTCGAACATATTGTTTGAGAAAAATATGTCTCGGTCGTCGAACATAAAGTCGGTTTCCGAACCAAGTTGTAGTGGCCCGAACCCCCGTAATAACCCGACTTATGACCCTAACGATCCTTCATCCATTTTTAACCCACGCTAAGCTTGCCCAAAACATTTTACCCGCACCTGTGGCTCAGTCCACACACTCGCTAAAATCTGCTGTAAACGTTTTCTTTTTTCTTTCTAAATATTCTGATTAAATAGGCCGCCATGGGACCAAAGAAGGATAATGAAAGGAAAAAAACCTAAAAGTTGATAGAGCCACAATTGAGGTGAAAAAGATCTCATGGCGAAGTATAGGAATGGTGTTCGCGTGTCTGACCTTGCTACACAGTTTGGTATGGCGACGTCCACAGTCTGCACCATACTGAAAAATAAAGAGGTCATCAAAGGAGCTGATATTGCAAAAGGAGTGACAGTGCTTACAAAACAAAGATCACTAACAATGGAAGCTGTGGAAAAACTGTTGTTGATTTGGGTAAACGAAAAAACAGCTGGTGATAGCATTTCTGAGACCATCATTTGTAAGAAAGCAAAGCAGTGCATGCTGGCCTCCTGAAAAACACCCCTGGAATGAGTGCTGATACAAGTGACGCCTTTAAGGCTAGTAGGGGATGGTTTGAAAAGTTTCGCAAAAGAAATGGCACTCATAGTGTGGTGAGACATGGAGAGGATGCCAGTTTTAACAAAAACGCTACTGATAAATTTGTTAGGGAACTTAAGGACTATGTAGAAGCAGAAGCTGAGGGCTTTATTCCCCAACAAGTGTTCACCTGTGATGAGACAGGTTTCTTTGGAAGAAAATGCCAAAGAGGACCTACATTACCAAGGAGGAAAAGTAACTGCTAGGACACAAGCCAATGAAGGACAGGCTAACTCTACTGTTATGTAGTAATGCAAGTGGGGACTTTGCTTGTGTACCATTTCGAGAACCCGTGGGGTTTTAAGAAAAATAATGTCCTGAAAAGTAAACTAAATGTTATGTGGAGGGCTAGTAGTAAAGCATGGGTAACCAAACAATTTTTTATGGAGTGGGTCCATGAAGTGTTTGGCCCAAGTGTAAAGAATTACCTCACGGAAAAACAGTTGCCGCTTAAGGCCCTTCTTGTGATGGACAATGCACCTGCTCACCCACAAGGCTTGAAGGACGGGTTGGTGGAAGAGTATAGCTTCATTATGGTGAAGCTCTTGCCCCCTAATACGACTCCTCTGATTCACCCCATGGACCACCAGGTCATAAAAAACTACACCAAAGCACTCTTTCAAAGGTGCTTTGAAGTGACCTCTGACACAGAATTAACCCTCGGAGAGTTCTGGAAAAATTAATATCCTCTATTGCTTGAGGATTATAGACAAAGCCTGGAGGTAAATGTCTTTGAGGACCATGAACTCAACCTGGAAGAATTTATGGCCAGACTCAGTAGCAGATAGAGACTTTAAAGGCTTTGAGGCTGAGCCTGTTGTCAAGGATATTGTCTCACTAGGCAAGTGTATGGGCTTGAATGTGAGTGGTGATGATGTGGATGAGTTGATGGAAGACCACAACACTGAGCTCACTACGGAAGAAAGAGCAGCAACAGAAGGCAACTAAGGAAGTGTCTTCAGATCAGAAGGAGGGAAGGGAGAATGTTCCTAGTTCACTAATCAAGGAAATGTGTGGAAAATAGGGAGAGTTACAAAGTTTTGTGGGAAAATTTCACCCTGACAAAGCTGTAGCAAACCGCAGCATAAACCTTTTCAATGACAATGCCATGTCTTACTCAGAAACAAACCTCATTAGACAAGTTTTTAGTGAGAAATAGGTCCAGTGAGTCTCAAACAGGTTGTAGAGGTACAAAGAAACAGAAAAGAGAAAGAACCCCAGAAGGAGAGTTACCTTTTTATGGAAGGTGACTCCCCTTCCAAACAATAATAACTCTCTACGTTCCTCACCACCTTTCCCTTACGCCATCAGCTCTCCTCAACACAGGTAGAGTGCAGTTAAATTTTCATTTATTGTTTTTTTATTGTGTTTATAGTTTTTGTGGTCGTCTTTATGCATATAAGTATTATTATACAGGTATAAATAAGCAACATTTTTACTTAAAATGCTTCATTATGCGTAATTTTTGGAGATCTGTAACGGATTAATTTAATTTACAGTATTTTTTATGGGAAAAATTGATTTGGCTTTCGAACAGCCTTCTGGAACAGATTAAGTTCGAGAACCGAGTTACCACTGTATAGTTCTTGTATTTTTGTATTTAAATAACAACTCGTTAACATTATTCGAGAGATATTTTCCATGGTTATAAGGTGTAAATAATATTAATATTGTTTTGTCACCTGATGTTTATGGCACTCAACTCGCAATATGCGGGTAGTCCGTTCAGATCCCGTCATCGAACATACTCGTTTTTTCAACTGTAGGACTATTATAATGTGATAGCCAGCTTGTTATTCCTTTATAAAGAGTTATCCAAGAATGAGCGTAAGAGAGCGTTGACTAAATGCCTTCATAGTAGTATATCACTGTTAAATTCGGGACGACTAGCACGGATAACCTTCGAGTAGCTTTGCGTGAAATTCAAAACAAACAAACTTTCAGTTATCATCTTTTGGACGGGCGAACACGAGATATGAATGGCTCAGTGTAATATAAATATCTCATAACACGTTGAATTCTGAAATGAAATCCAAACACCAAAAGGTCACATACACCCTTCCTTTAACAGCGTAGCAATTAAATATGGAAAATAAAAAGGCATCAGGAATTTTAAAATAATAATGTATTTTAAAACCTAATCTGTACAAATTCAAATAGAAAATTAATAATGGTAATAATATAACTTCATTTTTATTATAAAGTATGGATAACATAGTTTATAAACAACACATATCTCTGATGGACAATTTCAAAAGCTGTCAGAATACTTCCAGTCTAGTTTTGCAAAAGCTTACAAACAGTTGACCTCCTTTCTTTGTCTAACTGAATCAATCACTTGAAGTTACAAAAGAAGTAATGTTCTGTTGCATACGTTAGCAACAGTGTTTGGTTTCATAGTCGCTGACAAAATCTCATTTTTTTGACACTTTTAACATTACCAACTTTTTGTCTACAAAATTTCAAAGGAGTAGAAATGTAAACATCTTAATTATAAATCAGAACATTTAGTCTCATTTTATCATAGAATCATCAGATATATATTTTTTTTTTTACCTGAACAAAATGCTTCACATCTTGTGACTGACACGATCCTATTGGAAGTGTCCCCCACTAGGATAGCAGTAAGTTTATAGATTTAAAACGCTAAAATCAAGGGTTCGATTCTCCTTGATGGACGCAGTCGAGCGTTTAAAGTGGCTTCGCTATAAGAAACATACATATGGATGTATAGGTCTTCTAGCGTCACAAGGAAATTGTCGTATTAATAAAATTAAAGAAAATAGTTATAAATATTTAAAAGTCCAAGCTATAACGTCAAAAATACTGCTTCCAATTACTTTAATTATGTCTCAAACTGTCCTTATTCCATGGATTTATTATTAAATATTTAAAATAAAATCTTTTAAAATACCCATGAGTTTTTACCATACTTATGCATAAACAAATTGAATCCCTTACCTTATAAAAAAGAAATATTAAGTTTTTAGCCACAAATTACATGTGTATATACTTATATAATGTTTAACTCAAATCATTCAATATTCTTAATAATATGTTACACAAACTCATATCTAACATATTGAACGTGTAATACTCCTGAATTAGACAAATTTTTTATCTTTCTTGACCTTATGATTTTACCTTTCTCTAAGTTCTCCTGAATATTAATTTTATCACGTGATTTTTACCTTAGCGGCTAAATACATCAAGCAAATCAGATGCCAAAACAAAATAAAACAAACCCTACAGCGCCAGTCAAAGTGCTTTCACCTACAATCTGTGTAAATCAAAGGAGAAGCCATCACTTGGAATTTAACAACGGCATTTAATGCAAAGACATGTGATGCTGATTAACTGGATTTCTACAGACTGGCGTTATAAAGAAGGCTTTGTTGCTAACCGTACAGCGAAAAGTAAACCATGATTTGGCGAGTTGAATGTACCTTTTAACTAAAATGTTTATTTAAGTTAAATACCACGGCTTTAATGCTTATAATTTCCAATAAGAGCAAATTATGCCAGTAAGTAAGAATCTTTATGAAACCCTAAATCTTAAAACTTAGAATTACATGTGTTGTGTTAATAATTATTATTAATACGATAAAATAAATTAGAAACGCTTTCTTAACAAGCCTTGAGAGATAAAGCTATTGTATTTAAACAACGCGTACACAACTATTAAAATGTATAATAAAAAACACCTTAAGTGTTTGTTTCTTTGTTTTGAATTTCATGTAAAGCTACACGAGGACTATCTGTGTTAGCCGTCTCTATTTCAGCAGTATGAAACAAGAGGAAAGGCAGCTAATCATTACCAGTTACTCTTGGGCTAATCTTTTACCAACGAATAATGAAACTGATCGTCACTTAAAACGCCCGCACGGCTGAAATGACGAATATTCTTAGTACGACGGGGATTCCAACACGCGACCCTCAGATTACGTGTCAAACGCCCTAACCACCGAGCCATACTGGGACCCACCTTAAACGTGGAAAAAATGTGCGACTAGAAAAGGAATGAGAGTGTGACCTAATAGAATTAAATTGGAAAAAAAAAATGGCCAAATTGGTAGCTACACCTATAGCACTGATAATAATTTTACAGAAAATATTCATTTACTAGTTATTTAGGCTGCATTTATTATTCAACTTGGTAAAAGAAAACAACTGCAAGACATTCTACTTTGTGTCTTGGTATTAACCAGTAATGATTTATCTAATACATATTAAAGGTTGAATTTTTCGTTTTAAAGTGTCATAATAATTATATATGTGTGTGTATTTCCCTTAGTTGTAATTGGAAAATTGTTTGATTTTAATTACGAAAGTATGTCACACGTCAGGGGCAAACAAATGACGCCATGACACAGTAACGTGGCTATCGACTATTTTACAGCCTTTCAGCAGAGAATTGGGCGTAGCCACAAGAAAGAATACATATTTTGGAAAGGTAACGCCCTCTGTCATTAACTATTATATCCTAAAGCTACTTTTTAAAATTAAAATACGAGAGTTTTAAACGTGTAAATATTACTTAATATTTCAATTCAAAATCTCATGTATACAGAATTCAGGCTTGATATCTTACTGTTATTGGCTGACATTTAAAGTATTCATTATTTATCCATCCTTTATCCATAGTTACTCCTACAATAGAAAGTTTTAATGAGGTAAAATGTATTCATCCGTTTAATATCCGTTCACTGACGGACGAAATATTTATTAAAATATTATCAATGACTTGTGTCTCTAAATTGTGCGATGTGTTTACTTCAAAGTTATAAAATCAACACCTATTGATATGAATATAAATCATTCTTTATATTTCATGTCAGCTGAAATAGTACCTACACAAGTAAAACAAGTGTACCAAAATAAGGAACAACATGCAAGCCTTATGGTGAAGTTCAAGAATAAAAAAATTAAAGGTTAAACATGGTGGATATCTTTCTGTCGACTCGAAATCAGACGAATTTCATTAACAGTTGTTGTAAATTTAGTCTGTTATACATCATTAAAGCTAGTACTTGTGATATTTTCAAGTGCTGTAAATTATTTAATAACAGACAGACAGATTAGTTTTAACAGTTCCTGAGACTTAAAATAAGTCCATTAGAAATGAACGGTCTGGTTGTTATGTTTTTTGCAAGATAAAAGTTGCATCTCTAAGTCATTTTATTCACGCCAAAAATAATTGAATTACTAACAAAAACTGCTCCCGGCAATACAAAACCTTGGAAAATAATCAGTCTATAATATAAATCACTCTCACAAACATTATGAAAGCACTTGACCCCTACTCGATACAAAGCTCTGAAAAGAAAAGAATGAACAGAAGTTTGTTTCGAATTTAAAATTTGTTTATTACAAGTGTAGACCAAAAGTTCCAATAAAAGACGTAACTAGTGTCACCATAATTTGAGCTGATGATATTTCATACACAATGAAGATGCAATTAATTATATATTTTTAATTTCATCTTGAACTAGATATTAGTAAATACAAAAAAAAAAGAAATATCGTGCGCGCTTCATGCTATATAAAATTTCCTACGTTGTATATAAAGACCAGTTTAAGTATTAAAACAGAATATATATGAGGGCATAGTTAGCGCCTGGGTTCTTACATGAAATTATATGAGCATTACTACACCCGACCCAAGCACCAAAGAAACATGAAGAAATTGCTACATTTACAAAAGTATAACTTTAACAAGTTGAATCACACATTAATATAATTTTCTTATATCTTAAACATATCTTAAACACCAAAACTGTACTTAAACTATATAATAAAGCATTAGGTAAAAAAAGCATAATCGCATAGGCGTAAATAGAATGATTACATTATACCTGTGACATTTGAAAGCTGCCAAAATTTACCCTTTTGTAACTAGCAAGGAATATTTCTCTACTAAGATATGTTCTAATTTGTTTGTTTTTTAAAGTGTTTACTGTTAGAGTTATGCACATAGTTATATACTTGGGAGAAGCCACTCCCCCAGTGGAATATTGGTAAGTCTGAAGGTTCATAACACTAAAAATCATGGTGGTCAGAGCACAGATAGCTTACTGTGCTTAATTAACAAAGACCAAACTAAACTTTGTAAAATAGCTGTAAATAGTTGTAAACATGTTTAAACCATCTCCACAGGCTAAGATTATATACCCCAACGTAATTTGTTTTTGTTTGGAATTTCGCACAAAGCTACTCGAGGGCTATCTGCGCTAACCATCCCTAATTTAGCAGTGTAAGACTAGAGGGAAGGCAGCTAGTCATCACCAACCACCGTCAACTCTTGGACTACTCTTTTGCCAACAAATAGTTGGATTGACTGTCACTTTATAACGCCCCCACGGATGGCAGGGCGAGCATGTTTGGTGCGACCGGGATTCTAACCCGTGACCCTCAGATTACGAGTAGAACGCCTTAACGCACCTGGCCATGCCGGGCCCCCCAACTGGCATTATGAGGAATGTAGTTTTGTTTGATCAAACTTTTGTATTACCTGCCTTCTGGCGTGTAAACCATACTCAAGTGAAGAGATAGTGCAGAATAATTGTGTAGAGTTTACTTCGTCATACTGGACGTCAAATGCTTAAATTTGCTTTAAATGAAAAACTAATTGACGTCTTCTGATATCGTGTTATTTGACGCAGTTTTTGACCTCAACAGTTGTTTTTAAAGAAAGATAGATAGAGAAATTGAATAATCATAAAGTTTTAGGTCAGTGTCTCTTGTTTAAAACAACGCTCATGCTACTGACAGTAAGCAACGTTTTACAGAATGCTCTGTTTATTGATAGAATGTAAATTTAGACGCCAATATGCCAGTGTTGAATGAAACACAAAGGTTTGTGACTCTATAAACACAATCTATTAGCCTTTGATTTATGAAATTATATACCTTTGCACTTTTAACAAAGTTGTTAACATTACTGAGAAGCCCGCCAATGAAGTTCAGATATTGACAATATCGCAAATTTAATGTAAATATACTCGTGACACATTCTGTTTACGATAAAAATATTAATTTTTTTTTGCTCACATGTTTTGATATTTCATTGGTTTTCGTGTTCGATTTCTTTTTTCATTCAACTTTTCTCAAACTTTGTGTACTGCCCATTTGGTACTTACTTGTTGTCTCTTGTTTTACTTCAAAATATTACGTTATTTATAAATATTTAAAATAACTCACTTTCCAAGGGAAGGTACTACTTCATAGTTTTTAAGTGTCGTAAATTGAATGTAACACAGGGATTCTCACCATTTGCGCCTTCAAGTACCAAAGTGGTATTTCTGCGGACTTGAAACACTAGAAACCTGGTTTCAATACTTATGATGAGCAGTCAGCAGATATCACATTCTGTAGTTTTGTGCTTAATTACAAACAAACAAAAGCTCATCATTTGCTAAAGCGAGCTATTTTCACAATCCTGTGATGTCATACAGCGAAAATGTCTAAAATACGACAAGAGTGATTAGTACTCAGTCGCCCGTCTACCGACGGAATACCTGGACTGTGAATCCAAGGGGTTCACGGTTCGCGGCTTGTTGCCGCAGAAATGCACTTCTTACTTTGGAATTATAAGCGCACTTTAAGGGTGACACTCAAATACCTCTATTTAGTCAGCTAATAGCTAGCAATATATGCTGTTGATCAACTTATTTCCCTCTAGTCTCAGTAGACTTTACGCATACCTGTTTGAATGACTACTATACGCATGCATACACACAAATAGAGGAATACATGAGAGGTGTTCCATGAAGCTAGAGTAAAGAAACTAAAATGTGTGCATTATTTGTTATATAAGATGGTATCAGCAATTAAAAGTCTACGATTGAAACATGAAATACAAACAGTTCTTACAGGGTAATAGTATGCTTGTCAGAAACCGTTCAGTGATCATAATAAAGTGATCCGTTTAGAGTGTTCCTTACATAACACTGAGAAAAATTAATCCACTTGACAGTAAGTTATATTGCTCTTGTTGGGATAAGACTAAAATATATCATAATTATTTCGCCAGCAGCGAATTATTAGAAATATAGCCTCAAAACAAAGAAACAACAGAAATAACCGAGTATGAAGTGCAGTGAGAATAAAAAAAATGTGATGAATAATGTTCTTTTATCACAATTCAGATAGTGTTTGAAATAGTAAGAAATGAAACTCTGTAGAGGGATATATATTTTGTTATACTAGATCTGTCTCCAATGGCACAGCGATATGTCTGCGGACTCACGCTGCTAGAAATCGGGTTTCGATAACTATGGTGTTCAGAGCACAGACAGTCCATTATTAGACTTTGTACTTAATTTTAAACAAATAAATAAATCTAACGAATCTAGTATTAGAAGTCAATGTGTCTAAAACTTGGGATGGAAAAGCATTTACTCACACACTAGTACACATACAAAATGGTTCAATATATATTTGATGCATTAATTTTGCTTATTACCTTATTTTCGTGTCAATAAACGTCATAATAATAATAATACTTAGCGGCACGACATAAGGTGGTAGATAGAACATTGGATTCGCAATCTGTGGGTCGCAAATTTGAATTACATTACTGAATATGCTCGCTCTTTTAGCTGTGGGGACTTTATAACTTGATGGTCAAATCTTTTTCATTTGTTAAGAGCAGCCCATAAGTTAGTGGTGATGATGAGGGAGTTAATTATCATCCTTCCTATACTCTATCACTTCTAAATTAGAGACGGCTTTCGCAGATAACCCTCAACTAGAATGTCTAGAACGATTGGACTGAAATGCCTGAAGGACTACCGTCATAATAATTATAGTTATAATTGATAATTCATACGTGTATCAATGATACTTACTGCTCTCTGGAGTTGAAGTAATTTATTCAAAAAAGTTTTTGTTTGTTTGTTTTAATTTTGTGCAGAGATACACGATGCCTTACTGCAGTAGCTGTCCATAATTTAACAGTGTAAGACTAAAGGGAAAGCAGCTAGTCATCATCACTCACAGCCATCTTTTGGGTTACTCTTTTACCAACTAATAGTGGGATTAACCACAACTGAAAGGGCGAACATATTTGGTGTGACAGGGATTCGAACTTGCAGCTCTCAGATTACTAGTCAAAAATTTTTACCACTAGGTCATGCCAGGCCTATTTGTTTAGAATTAAGCACAAAGCTACACAATACTCATCATGGGATTCGAAACCCAGTTTCTAACGGTGTAATTCTACAGACATACCTTTGTGCCACTGGGGAACTTCAAGAAAGACCGAGCACACACACAGATATTTATATCCATTAGCATGAGGAATCTTAAAACTTATAAATTAGGCTAAGAAACACAACGCTAATCTATCAACACTGCAACATCTGTAGGAAAGACATAATAATGATTAAGACTAAGCAAAAACACAACCTCAACAGCACTTACAAGCAAAAATATTTACGAAGTCTTTAAAGTGCAAAGACCACACATTCTATTAACAAGTCTCTGCCTTTTTAAATTGAAGTATTCCTGCTCCAAAACTATCTCATAAACGACAACCGAGTAGGGAATTACCTTAAAGATGCCTTAGGAGACAGTAATAGGCAAGAATGTGGTATGCAGCTACCACTGAGATAATTTGTCACTACCATTTCTCAGATTATTTCATGTGGAATAAACATTTGATGCCATGAAATCTGTGTAAATCAACCTAGATAAAAAATGTAGAGACTGGACAGTGAGTTGAGCACAGAAAGTTTGCTATCATAGTCACAAATGGTCCTTACATTAAAAAGAGCGAGAGAGCCGATTTCACATTCATCGGTTTAAGGAGCAACAATATTCTACATAAGGCTTGTGAAGCATAAGCTTCCTATAATCACAACGAAGATAAAGCTGGAAGCCACAAAGCAAACTTTTTTCTGTATTGTCAAATACAGAGAATTACATATATACTATACAGCTAGCATAATATATGTGACTAAGAAATAGAAAATACTACATAAAATTGGAAATGGTTGGTCTTCAGACGGATTAGAGAAAAAACCAATTCCATGATAAGCCTATTACCTTGGTATATATGTCAGGCCATGCAGAGGTAAAGCCAAACGAATAAGCTGACAAGGTTACATGAGAAGTCCCTATACCAAATCCAGCACAACTCTAGTGGCGAAATATGGATCTCCTTAGTACTAACAAGGTGAAAGTGGCAACCACGTGTGTTTGAGGGTGCTCAGCTTCAGCACCCATTGATAATTTTATTTTATGTAAAATTATATAAGATCTAGGCTCCACAAAAATTATTAGCTTCTGAGCTCACACAACCTTAAATCCGTCTCTGGCAACCATGGAAGGTTTTCATTGATATTCAGAGGTGTAATTAGGAAAAGATGGAGAATCCTTGATAAACTATAAAACTAGAAAACCATTGATAACACCAGTAAAATAACTCTCTTCCATCTTCTGCAAAATATTTAGTTTCCATCCAAAGGGTTTGCACCTGTCGGCACATTAATTCTCTTTGATTGCCACATAGTATTCAATTCAACGAAAACTTGTTTAAAATTCCCAACATTCGTAACATTTATAGTAAGTTTCAATGTTAGTCATTTGCTTTATCATATGTACGTGTTTAAAATATCAAAGACAAGACACCTATACGTAAAGTGCTGTATATATTTTTAATTTATCATGTTATTTTGTTAATCTTTGAACAGCAAATTTACGGACAGTTCTTCCAGTCCCAATAAATAGGTTGGAACCAGTTTTATTTCATTTATAATTCTGCCAACTAACAGTTAATAAAAACTACAGTAACAGAGGCTGCTCACTTTGCATATTCACTCGATTCTAGACAATGATATATTGTAGTCCTACAGGTTACATACAGCCTTTATATTTGATCATTTTTATTTTGTAAAATAAACACTTGTATAAATTCCACCAACGATTTTAGCTTCAGCATGATTAGAAGTACTCAAACATCAAAGAATAAGCTTGTAACAAATAGCTTCTATTTTGATGAAACACCTAGTAGAAGAAGGTGTACCGTGACTAAATTTATATGATTTAATGCTCTTTTGCAAAATGTATAAAGTCTAGTTTAAGATTATTTTGCTTTAGAAAGTTTGTTTGTTTTTTGAATTTCGCGTAAAGCTACTCGTGGGCTATCTGCGTTAGCCGTCCCCAATTTAGCAGTGTAAGACTAGAGGAAAGACAGCTAGTTATCACCACCCACCGCCAACTCTTGGGATACTCTTTTACCAACGGATAGAGGGTTTAATCATCACGTTATAACGCTCCCACAACTGAAATGGTGAGCATGTTTGGTGTGACGGGGATTCCAACCTGCGACCCTCAAAATTATGAGTCAAACGCCTTAACCCACCTAGTCATGCCGAGCCTATTTTGTTTCAAAAAGTTGAAGTTGATGACGACACAAACAAAAAAGAAATACTAAATTTTTATTGTTATTATTAGTTCTATTAGTAATACTTACATAATGGTTTATTTATGCAGTTATGCTACCGTAATAGTCTGACTGCAAAACTCGCAAGTTGAGAAACGTATTTTTGTTCATGATTTGTTTTTGTTTTTTTTTGGAATTTCGCACAAAGCTACTCGAGGGCTATCTGTGCTAGCCGTCCATAATTTTGCAGTGTAAGACTAGAGGGAAGGCAGCTAGTCATCACCACCCACCGCCAACTCTTGGGCTACTCTTTTACCAACGAATAGTGGGATTGACCGTCACATTATACACCCCCACGGTTGGGAGGGCGAGCATGTTTTAGCGCGACACGGGCTCGAACCCGCGACCCTCGGATTACGAGTGCACGCCTTAACGCGCTCGGCCATGCCAGGCCATTTTGTTCATGATAATTAATAATAATAAAATAAAATAAAAAAAGAAAAAGAAAAAAAAGTGTAGTTTGTTGGCACTCTTCAAAGCCAATAGTAACCATATGAAAATTTAGAAAATAAAATCAAAAAGTAGTTTATTTGATTCTGAGTTAAGAATGTCTGATAAAGAAGAGTTAAAGCTAAAACTTTGTAGATTTTTTCTACATAATTATTTCAAAAGAAGCTATTAATTAGGGGTTTTTAAGTTGGTCTTCGAAAGTCAATGAAATTTATTACAATGTTTAAGTCTCGTTAGGCTTAGAGTAGTTAGAGACAATTAAGACTTAAGTGATTCAATTATTACTAAACTTAACTATAACATCTATAATGCGGTACGGGTTATGTTAAAATGTTATTTATTTAGTACGTTTTAACTTTCGTCCAATGAACCAAAATGTTAACAAAATTTGAAACTTAAGAATATGTTTAAATTATGTGCCATAATTGTGATGATTAGCTATTATTGACTTTGCAAAGTCAGAAGCATTGTGCCAATAGTTATTGCTACTATTAATTGTACTAAATTACTTAAAAAAGCATTATTTATTGTTGAATAATGTTCAACTTCAATGATGAGACGTACAATAAATGAGGTAGTGGTTACAGTAAAGAAAATACAGTATACAACTTCATTCGTGAGACAGATTAGTTTTTATTAATTTATATAAGTTAGAAGTTTGTAATTTGTTTTACATGAAGTTATGTTTACAAGTAGTTTTTCTAAAGAATGGGGAGTCTAGGATTGTCTTTTAGTTTAGTGTTTCTAGTGCACTGTCACTGATAAACAAGATGGCACACATTATTATATTTTATAAATGTAGGACAATGTAGAATTTTAAGAGTAAAACTTGTTCAAGAGAAAAAAAGTGCTACAACAATATACTTTTTCCCTTTCTGTCACACGAAAATATGGAATATAACATTTATAATTTTTTTTAAAGAGTGAATTTAATAATTTCATTGTTAGCACAATTTTATTTGTTTGTTTTTTTGATTTCCCACAAAGCTACACAATAGCTATCTGTGCTAGCTCTCCATAATTTTGCAGTGTAAGACTAGAGGGAAGGCAGTTAGTCAACACCATTCATTGCTAATTTTGGGTTACACTTTTACCAATGAATAGTGGGATTGACTGTCACATTATAATGCCTCCACAACTGAAATGGTGAGCATGTTTGGTGTGATGGGGATTCAAACCTGTGATTCAAAATTACAGCACCCTAACCACTTGGCCTTGCTGGGCCTAGCACAGTTTTATTACTGGAAGTGCATTTCTGCATATTTTTTTCCATTATTTTGATTTGTCAAATTCTTATGATGGGACATATTTATATCTTAAGAGACTTAAAAAATAGCATTTTTTTACTGCTTGCCATTAAGAAAACAGTAGTGAAGTGGTTTACATACTGGTTGAGTCTCATTAATTATAGTAATAACATTACTTGCGTAAAGGAGCAGAAGATGTCTAGGATTAAGATTTGTTTTCAAGATACCTTATAAGAAGATTAGCTGGGTAACTCACATCATTAGGAATTGGGAAATGGTTAGTTAATTTGATTGTGAGGTAGTTGAATGAGAGAAAGTAAAAAATAGCAATTACTAATGCAAACTAATCAAACTGGACCCTTGTAACTAGTGGAGTGCATTAGTTGTCAGTTTTTGGCTATAATATTTGTTATTTACATTTATGATGTTGTTAAGGACATAATTAATAATTTAATGCAATTTCCTGATGAAATTACAATATTTTCTATTGCTAGTTACATTGAGGATGTTGAGACACTAAAGAATGACATAGATCAGTTGGTAGTTTATTTGTTTATGATCTTTAATTATATCATATACTAGGTAATGTATATGGAGTATAATAATTTTAATCATGTATTTAATATGTATTGAAACTCATTCAATGTTGTGACTAAAAAAAATAGAGATTGGCACAATGGGGATTAAGATGCATCAAGCCATTGAAACAGTTGTGAGATTGGTTGTTAGAATGGCCTCAAGAGTTACATTTGTCTGTTTGTGTTTGTGGGATAGTTTTCTGGGGATGTTTATAGTGAAGCTGCAGTCCACAACAGAAGGTATGGTCAATCAAGTGATGTATTAGGCCTCTGCATCACAGATTCTCATAAATTTCACCCCTTGTGAAAAAGAAAAAAATAATCTTTAAAATACACACACACAAGTTTAGTTATAGTGTTTAAGTGTAAGTTTTAGAGGTAAAGATAAATGTAGTAGATATCAGGCCATGAGCTTTGTGATGTTAAATATTTTAAAACAGGTGATTGAGTAGTTTTCTGTGTAATATGCATCAAGCTGCACCCTTTTGGGACTGATGATATAAACCTTGGTAATCAGAGGCTCTAAGAGTTATAATCAAGGGAAACTATAAGAATCATAATCAGGGTTGCCAGCTGTCTGTGAATTAATGAACAGCTGCTATTGAAAGACAAAAGTTCTTAAATGGTATTACAACCATTTGTACTGAGTCATCTATTAATGGTGCAGCTGCTCCTTCTTCTAATCTGAAATAGTCATCAGTTTCTTGATTGACATTCTATTTTCTAGATGTGTTTTAACTTGCTGTCCATGTGACTACAACATTTTATTGTGCTTGATCACAAATTATTTCAGTTTCAACTTTATGTTTTGTGTCTGTTTTACAACATTTATGCTCTCTATTTTTATAATATTTCTGTTTTCTGTATTCTAATTGTTCATATTAATTTGAGATTTAATATGGCAAATGAGGGAATTCCTGTGAGTCAGCAGTGGTTTTGACACAAGTTTACAGGTCATAGTCATAAGATTGATGGTGTCTGCTAGGGAAGTTCAAGCTTTAGTTCACAAGCAATTTGTGTCTCCATTTGGCAAATGATTTCTTCTTTTCACATTACAAATTTTTGTGAGGAAGGCTATAACTACTATGTAAAAATTTCTTGTTGTGTCAACTTTCATCTGTTATCATGTCTCCATGTAATCTACTGGGTTAGATCTGTGGTAAGTTTTTCAGTATGTATTTCTCATTCCCAGGAGGTATACCCATATTTAGTGAGTCTGTGTGAGCTTTAGTGGATTGACCTAATGTGATAGTTTGTCAATGTTTTCTTTGTTCAGTATTTGGTAAATTAAATTTTTATAATTCTTTTGTCATCTAAGATATTTTAATTTAAGTTTGTATTTAGAATTTGTTTATTACTTTGTTTAATTTTTGGTACATTAATGAATTATTCATGAGAGTGACTGTTTGGATAATTGTAATTTTGGCCAATTTTGGGAGTGTATTGAATCATTATGTATACTTTTTCACTGTTTATATTTGTTTGTAAATTTCTTTTTCATTACTGTTAGTCACATTTAATGGAAGATTAGATTTGAGTCAAATTTTGTTATTGTTATGTAGATATCTTTTCATTTTCAAGTTATTTGGGGAAAGTTTACTTTCGTGTCCCTTGTCTTATCAGTATTTTGAGTGGATTTACAAGTTTAATATTTATGTCTTTTATCTTCTAAGTTCCCCTAGTACTTTTAGTCTCAGGTGAAGTTTCATAGTTTTACAAAATCTTTATTTTTATATACTTTGCAGACTCAACAAATTTCTAGGTTTTGTTAGTTCATTTGGAGTGAGTATTTTTTCTAAGTATGTTTAGTTTATGTCTTTTTGGCTGTGCATCATGACAGTTCTGTGGGCTCTGTCTGAAGGTTTCTGCATTCAATTTTTCTCCACTCCCTATCCATTTTCCAGTTCTTTTTTTCCTCCATGAGATTACACCTTGAATATGTTTTGGCTGTTCTGTCTAGTCTGTTCAACATCTACTACACAAAGGGACTGCCAAATGAGTTGTCATTACTTATTTGAGGTTTTGCCCCCATTTAATTGTTGTCACCTGAAAAGTAAGGGATTAGAAACTTGTCTAGGTTGTACTCTTTTTTTTTTTTTTACTGGAAGAAGCTCAATTTGCCATGGAGCTCTACTTTTCACTTTTTTTTTATTAGAACTCTCAATTACCAAGTCATTGTGAGGAATATCTTTCTTTATATTCTAACTGTTCCAGTGTAATGTTGTTTTTTGGGTGTATCTGCAAGGGTTGTGTCTTCTAGTTTCAGATGTTTCTGTCTGGTTTTTCTTTGACTCTATCTGTTTTGTCAAGTTGTCTATCATTTTCACTTGTTAGATCTATAGACAAATGGCCCCTGCTTACCTCTTTCCATGGTCATTCAGCCAACTATGCCTGTTTACTTTTTCAAGAAGCTAATTGGGTAAGGTTTTCTGTTCGTGTTGGAGACATCTATTCTTAACCTCAATCAGTATCTTATTCTACTGCAGGATTTTTTTCAATTCTCATCATAGTTGGATCTAGCCTTCTTAACTTTGGCTCATAGATATGATTGGGCAGTCTCAATGGCTTTACTTTTTGCTTTTCTCCCTGTATAAAAGGTTCTATCTCTTTTATGGATGTAGGCTTTCTTGGAAGTTTCCTATCACTTAAGTTGAGCTCATGTGCTTTCCCTTCAGTGGATGATTCTCTTCCAGTGGAACTTCTTCCATGAACTGTTATACCATTCCATTATCTTTTCAGGGCTTTTCCTGATTCCCAAGAGAATTCAGGTTAGTAGTGGTCTATCAAGGAGGCTACTCCTTGGAGTGAATTCCTGTATGTGGTGAGGGGATCTCCAAGAGAAGGTTCTGTTCTTTCATTTTACCTCTTCTGGGATCTAAACATCCATCCAGGTGTTTGCTATACATGGTGACCCATGAAGGTGAGGAGAGGATCCTGGTGGTTCAGGGTTCCAACCAGCCTCTATGGTCTTGAATTCCTGTAGATGGGTAGCCTTGGGGAGGGCCACCTTGAGTCAGTTGACTGGTCCACTTGAGCTAGGGTTAACTAAGTACCAGTGTTGGATTGCCTCAACAGGTGTTGTGGACATTGTATCTGATGCTGGTGTTTGGGTATAGTGTTCACAAATTCCTGGCATTGCTGATGTGTCCTTGTTTGGCATTGTAGGGCTCCAGGGTGGGTAAAGCTAGTGGGCACCAAAACATTCTTTTTTATTATGGATCCCTCAAATAAAAACTTAAATAAAATAGTGAAAAAACAGTCCATAGGTAAACAACCACATCTTGAAGATTCTGAGCAACAATCTTCAACATCTCTAACACCTGTACTTCATTTTCTTATAGAATATTCTCTTTAAGACAAACTTTTTGGAGAAATATCTCCCTTTTTTATTCACAAGGGATTAGAAGAACATGCTAGCTCTTCAAAGTCAGTCAAAAAGCTTTGCTCTGGTTACATATTGGTGGAAACATCCACAACTATAAAGAGTGAACCTTTTACATTCAAAGGCAATTGGGGATATACCCATTGAGGTTATGCCCATTGCTACTTTGAATTTATCATGAGGAGCTGATGTTGAAAGGGATTTCAAGAACATTCCTGAGTTCAGAGATTCTTACTGGTTTCTCCATCCAAGGAGTTTCTGTAGTGAGGCATATCACCATCTGCAAAGATGGAATTATGATGTGAACCAGTGTGTTCATTTTAACATTTACATCACAACATCCACCTGCCACCATCAAGGCAGGTTATCTTAATTGCAAGGTACAACCATACATTCCATACCTTCTCAAATGTTTCCAGTGTCAGTGGTTTGATCACTCGAACACATCATGTCAAGGTTCCTTGATGTGTGCTGGTTGAGATGGCAATTGCAATGGTTCTCACCCATCCTACTTTCATTCTTGCCCAAAATGGTTGGAATAAAAAGATGTGCAGCATTTGAAAATGATTTAAAAGTTGCTGTTCACCATTCTATCTCAGACGTATGCTGTTGCACTTCATTCCACAACTATAGAGGGAGTGCAGATGGATCTCTCTGTCCTTCCAAAAGAATCATTCTCAAACCACAGTTAAACAAGTTGATGAATCAACTGCAACATCCATCTCTGTCCTTAACATACATTCCAAGAAACCCCAAGATCCATTTCCTTTGGTTCTGGGTATGGGCATTTCCTCGGGTATATCTTCTTCTCCCACTGCAAGATGCAAAATGATCATTCATTTATGTCCTCAGTCACTAGAATTCTCTTCCATCAGTAAAGACCTGTCCATTTGACCCAGGACAGGATTCATGGAGGTCGATAGACCTCCCTCAAATAAATACAGTAAAGAAAAAAAGAAAGTCTTAAACAGAAGGGTTCTCCACCCAATTTGCCTACACATAAATAAAAATGGTCACCTTGATACAATGGAACTGTCAACTGTCTAATCTGGATGACATCAAAACACTGATTGCATTTTGTCCATCCTGTATGTCTTTCCTAACAGGAAACTTTTCTGAAACCTACCAGTACAGTCATTTTTCTTTGTACAGAATGACAGGCTGTTTGATGGATGTGTGCTCAGAGGGGTGGAATTGATGATTGATCAGCAAGTGCTTACTCTGTTTTTGCCACCCTTGGAGGCTGTAGCCATCCTTGTTTCCTGGATCATACCATCACTCTTTGTTTTCTCTACCTGTCTCCTAGAGAGACATATGATCAATCAGACCTTGATGCTTTCATTGAACACTTGCTATCTTCCTTTTTAATCCTGAGGGACTTAAATGGATATCATCTTCTCTGAGAAAGTGCTGATATTAATATGAGGGGTTACTCTGTAGAACTCTCATTGAACACTTGCTATCTCCCTTTTTAATCTTGGGGGACTTAAATGGATATCATCTCCTCTGAGAAAGTGCTGATATTGATATGAGGGGTTACTCTGTAGAACGTATGCTCTCTGATCATATTCTTCCATTTTTCATGCAGGGTTGAAAATAATCTATGAGGTTGTGATCATTTTCCAATCCACGTGCCTTGGTGGAAGCTAGATCATGCAATCTGGCCCTATTTCACTGCTCTCTCAGAATTTGATCCTGCCATCATCTGTAAACCATCAATAGATGACTGTGTGGCAGCAGTAACTGACTGTATTATACAAGCACCTACTCAATGTATTCCTAATACTTCAACACGTTTTCCACCATATTTTCGTCCGAGGAGGAATCCTGCCTGCCACATGGCATGGAAAGCTAAAAATTGGCCTGGGATACCTTCTATAGACATCCCACACTCATTAACTGCATCTCTTTCTGGCAGGCCCATGTACATGCTCAATTGGTAAGACATCAAAGCCAGAAGGAAACTTGGATTAAGTTTACAACCAGTATATCTTCTACCATCAGTTCCAAAGTCATATTGGGCAAGATTCAAAAGGTCAGTGAGCAATATAATTCTGTGTCTCTCTCAATCTTGCTCTTTGATGGCCAGTAAGTAGCTGATACCCAGAGCATACTCTAGGTGAAAGCTTTTGCCCAGTATCTAGCATTTCTGCTTCTACCTCCATCTTCTTAGCCGCTCAATGTCGGGCAAAGCAATCACCTCTTTTCTTTTGAGCTGATTTTCTCCGTGTCTGCAACTGTCCCTTTACACTGGTGGAACTCAAAGTGGCCTTTCATTGGTCTGGCAGTACATCAGTTGGACCTGATAATGTACACAATGAAATGCTGCACCATCTATCTCCTGCTTCTGTTGCTATTCTTTTGATTGATTTTAACCAGATCTGGCAGGAGAATGTTTTTCTGATGCCTGGTGCCAGGCTATTGTCCAGTTTTTTTCTCTAAGCCTGAGAAGGATCCCAAGATTCCTTCAAACTACTGTTCAGTTGCTTTGAAGAGCTGTCTCTGTAAGACCTTAGAAAGGTTTTGTTTGGTTCCTCAAATCAGACAACCTCCTCTTGTTCACCCAGTGTGGGTTCTGATGACAGCGCTCTACCATGGACTACCTGTTTTGACTTGAAATATCTATCAGAGAAGCCTTTCTCAAGTGACATCTTGTATTAATATTAGTTGACATTGAGAAGACTTATGATACAATATGGAGATATAGAATTTTGCGAGACCTCCATATATATGAGTTACGTGGCTATTTGCCCATTTTTATTAAAATTTTTTTGATGGACAGGTGATTCCAATTTCATGTGGGTTTGATACTTTTGCATTCTTTTCTACAGGAAGTTGGAGTCCCTCAGGGCTGTGTTTTGAGTGTCACACTTTTCAGTATATAAATTAATGCCATTAATGAACAACTCCCTTTCACTGTTGCAAACAGGCTTTATGTTAACAACTTTCACATCTCATGTCAGTCGTTGAACATGAGGTATACTGAGCAGCAGCTACAGACTGCCCTCAATCATTTGCTGAAGTGGACCACAGCAAATGGCTTCAACTTCTCTCTCTCTTAAATCATTTGCATACACTTTTGCTGCCAACAGGGTATTCATCCTGATCATGAGTTCTGTATTAAACTTTTTAATGTCATTTAAGTTTTTTTAATTTATACATTATACCTTTTTTAATGTTGTTCCCTTTTAAGAATTAAAGTCCATCTAGTTCGATTTGAAATTAGAAAATGGCTGTAACGTTAAATAGCTCGCAACCAGGACTGGATAGGCAAACTTCAGGTGAGTAATGTTGCTTTTTGAACTACCCATTACTTATCCTGGTGAGTTATTTTTAAAATTTTGCTTCAAGTATTTTAAAATTTTTATTATTTTTTGAAAATGGCCATAATATCAGATACCCCAGAAGCAGGACTTGAAAGGCCAACTTCATGTGACTGATGGTGGTTTTTGTACTTACCTGGTAGTCTTTCTGTCGAGTTATGATAATTACACTTATACTACAGAAAGTCCTTTACAACTTGTATTATTGAAATTTCCTCTTAAAGTTATAGACTAGATGTAAACATTGGATTTATGCAATTTATGTTTTTAAACCTTGTTTTACCTTAATTTCCCTTTATGAATTTTACTTAATTTACTTTAATTTTAACTTTTTACCCAATGTTTGGTGCAGATAGCGAAGCTGCTTTGTGCCTTAAAACACTAAATCAACCAATCATCTAACCAGTCATTTTCATTCTGTTACATTTTTAGATGTCTGTTCACTTTTGAATTGCAGTAAGTTGTATATTACTTCTATATGTTTTTATTTGATACATACATTTTAGGATCTCACCTGGTTGTGAATGTTACCTGTTTAGATATGCTTTGTATTATATTTGCATCAGATATCAATAATTCTGAAATGGCAATGTGTGTCATGTTGTATCCATGTGTGTGTGTATATCTATGGTATGTATAAAAAGTTACTAGTTTCATTTATAAAGAACTTTCACTTGCAGATAAAGAAGATAGGGATTTTTACCCCTCCTAACTGACTTGTGATTTTTACCTTTTGGTATACCTGCTCTTTTAAAATATAGAACCACAGACAACCATTGCACTGTTCCCAGTGTGTTGTTCCTCCAACTCCTTAGTGTGAATCCCTCTATTTACTCTTCTCTTTTTTTACCACTTCTGTTTAGTAGTTGCTGGAGTGGTGGCTCATAGAGGATTTATCCTGAATGGGTTTGGAAAATAAAACTTTTTAGCCCATGTGTACTCATTTGGTGAGAAGATGGGTATAGTTTTTATAAGCATTACAGTTCCAAACTATGAATTAAAAAACAATATTAAATATTCAAAGTGTTTCACCTGGATATTTTTTAACTGGGTGCTTGACCTAATCAAGCATATTTTATGATCCTTAATCTCTAGCCATGTATTGCTGTTTTGTTTCTAATTCTAGCTTGTTTCTTGGTACCATGGTGCAAGTCATTATCACCATTTCTTGTTTTTTTTTTTATTGTGGTTCATTATGAGCTGGATGTGGACAGAGTGATAGTTATGAACCCCATAACCACACTCATAACATTAATTTGTATCTTTCAAAACTCTCTCTGTTCAAAATGTATCTTCTGGCAGTGAGTGATGATGACTAACTGCCTTCACTCTAGTCTTTTAATGCTAGATAAGGGAGGGAAAGCACAGATAGCACTTTTGTAGCTATGTACAAAATTCAAAACAAAACAAATGCATTAATGTTTGGGAAAAGCCTTGTTAATTGAATTTTAGGGTATCATCATATGAGAAACCAAGATATTGTTATTGATGGAGTTTAGTCATACTATTTCTTTGTAGCTTGTGCCTAGGGAATCCAAAGCTTAACTCTTTCAACTTGGACTTGGTCAATTTGACAAACCATATGACCTCTTTCGGTTGAGAATGTCAGTGATCTTATTTATAATGAGATGGAGATGTACTCATGTGTAGTGTTTTTTGAGAAAGTGGGGATTTAAGGCTGCAATTGAAGGTGATTGTCAACATTTTGGAGAAACTTTAGATTTGCTTCTTTCTGTGACTGTTTATACTTTGTTGGATTTTCTTAGATTTTGAACCTCCTTTCTTGGGACTAGTGCTATCATTTTTCTATATTGCCATATTCCACAGATGATGTCTGTGGTAACAGGTTCATTGTCTCAATCTAACAGATTTTCTTGACAGAGTAGATGTTGCATTGCAAGGCTCAGTTGGACAGTCTCTCTCTTTTGTAACTCAAAATGGTTGGTTGACCTTCCATTGGATCACTTAACTACTGGTTATTGGGTCTCTTGTACCTCATTTTTGGGCTTTGGTGATAAATGCTTTCCATCTGGACAGAATGGTATTACCATACTTAAACTTCCTTTCTTTCACACGTTACCCAGGGTATGAAATATAATTCAAATTTTCCACTTTTTTGGGGAGGGAGAGGGCTTTTGTTTGGAGGCTGCCATGATCAGACATGCTGCATCAGGTTAGAGTTTATGCATTTTTGACATGACAATGGGATTTAATTTCTAAGTTTCTGCTTAGTCTGAAAGACACTTTTCTGAACTATAGTGACATTCATAGTGGCATTGTTGTATTGAGAGAAGGTTGAACCATTTTCAGTCAGCAGTGTCCTCCACACAGAGATTTTTGCAACTTCCGATACTGCCATTGTTTACAGTGGCCTTATCAACTACTGTTTGGTTATTACAACTTCTTAATTTTTGTATTCCCAGTACTCTTCCAATTCCTTATGTCATTACGGTTAATTGGTCCCAAATGACCATTTCAGCTAACAGGTAGATTAAATTTGTGTTTTTTTTTGTACAAATGTTTGTGTCTAGCTCTAATATGCAATGCATTATTCCCTTTACTTGCAAGTTTATTTTTTGTTTCTGTTGACCAACAAACATCACAAGTTGGAGTAATTTGCACTGTTTGTTCACAGACAGTTTTCTTATTATCTCCATCCTCAGACCATTTCTTCTTATCCAACAGTTTGTAAGATGAAAAAGTAGTTCAGTTTTTTTCTGCAATTTATCTGCTCACTTTTTCTCTTTATTTGCAATCATATTTTTATCATGGTCATGTTCAGTGATGACTTTGAAGGTTTTTACTGCTTGCACGTGTACCTTTAGAGATTCTGGACAACAACTTATTCTGGATTACCTTTGAAGGTGAATCATTTTCTTTTAGTTACATCAGATAAGGTTTTTTTCTTTTCAACCCAGTTGAATTGCTCATTAGAGGTCATTGTGCAGATCGTTATGCGAACACCTCCCCAGTACCTTACAATTACATAATATAAGATGTTCAAATTGCAATGTGAGGGGACACAGTTTTTAAAATAACAAACAAATGTCTTCAGGAAATAAAATTGTTCTTCAAAGATGATAAGAAAACTTTTGTTAGTATGGAAAATGCAGAAAATACATCTGAGACTATGATGAAGTAGTTATTGATTATAATCCAAAATAATATTCTGAACATGAGAACACTCCATTTGATAAGGGTTCTTGTGTTTTCTTATAACAAAGCCACATTGGGCTATCTGCTGAATCCACTGAGGGAAGTGAAATCCCTTATTTTAGCATTGCAAATCCATAGACTTACTGTTGTACCAGTGGGGGACCCACTTGATAAGAGTGTCATATTATTTAGGATGAGTGAATTAGCAAAAGATTTTGGTCCACTCTTTAACAGATTTATTGATTCTTAAGCCGTGCAACATGTGATCAACACTGATTCTGCAGCCATTACATGCTCAACCTGAACTAATAATGAATGAAGAAGATGGATTGATGCACACAGCAAGTGGTTATAAATTTCTGAAAGGGAAAATGTTGGAAGTCACCTTTACTGTGGGAAGCTTTTGTACATAACAGAATGCATAAATATAAGGAATAGTCTTTATTTATGCAGAGACACAAATGTGAACTTCAAATATGTTCAGTTATTATCAAGAAATCCCTACACATTACATGACAGTTACAACACAAGTGATTAAACTTGCAGTGACAACAAGGATAGAAGCATAAGATAATGAAGATAACCAAGGTATGTATGTTTCAAACAACCACTTAGTTAACTTCAAAGAAGACTTTATCAGATGCACATAGATCAGCTGAAGAATATTAGGTTTTTGCTGACACAGTTTACAGAGCATTTCCAGAAATAAACTTCCCGTTAGATTCCTTTAGCCATCTGCATGAAGAAAACTCCAGTAGTGGCATCTGGTGTTGAAGAGAAAGTGGTAATCCTTTCTTCACACTTAAAAACCATAGAAAAGAAAATCATAAAAAAGATTTGGTGACTGGACAGTTTAGGGGGCAGTAAGTTATTAAACAAATTTTTACTTTATAATGTCTTGATTGCACTGTCTTATGCAGTTATTGATTTGATGGTTATATAGTGTCTATTTATGAATGTCGATGTTGTTGATTGTAAAAAGTTGCTTTGCTAGTTGTTATGGAATATTTATTCTTGCTGTACCATTATTTTCTTTGTGTAATTTATTGTTCAAGATCTTCAGATATGTAAGGAGAAATGTGTGTTTTTAATTTAATCAGGCCAAAGGGTGGTTTCATATGTTATAAGCCTGTGGCTTCTCTTCAAAATTTTTGAACTGTGTGAGCAGTCCGTTAGTATTTGTTAAGCTAGGTTAGATTATTATTGATTTTTGAGTATTAATAAGCTACACTGAGTGAATGTAGTCTGTGATCTATTTAAAGAAAGTGAATATGTTAACCAGTGAATAAGTGTGTATTATTCTGAGGCAGTTTCTTGTGTAAATTTTGACTATGTTTGAGGATAGTAGTAGAGATACAAATACCATACATACAAGAAATGAATAAATGAATTTCTAATACTGCAACAAATGGTTATAAATTTCCAGAAGAGACACTATTGGAAGCTTTTGTACACAACTGGATACATAGGTATAGGGAATAGTCTTCATGCACAGGTACAAACTTGAATTCCAAACATATTTACAAGAATTATCAAGAAATTTCTAATGTAGTTTGTATAGCATGTTGATTATTAGGATTTTTATGTTAAATAAATAGCTCTTGTCACTCCGTGCTTCTCTCTGTATGCATTTTTTTCACATGATACAAATCTTTTATCTTCCTTCATTAGGAATTGACTGATTTAAATGATTCTTTCATACAAATCATTATGTGACAACCTTCCACCAAAAAGAGTGCAACATACACTCTTGATGCATGTGACTCCCTCTGTTCATTTCTACCAAACTCTTACTTTTTGTTTGGCAGTATTTGTGTTTTGGTGTTTAGTTTGTGCTCTCTTCAAGTGTTTAATTTTAATATTTTTCTTTAACTTTGCACTAACTCTCTCAACATGGACTCAGTTAATTTGACCAACTGTGTGACTTTTTGTACCCCATTAAAGTCTTTATAGATTTAATACTTCTGGTGTTCAGTATAGTATGCATATCTTCACAAAATTTAGCAGTCTTTCAATTAACATTGTCTTTCACCTGCAAAAAATATATCTTAGTGAAGTATATTTAATAACCTAATATAAAGATTTGTCCATGAATATATTAAGTATTCGTTTTCAATAGTTTGTGTGCAAAGTAATTTTCATGCTAAGGTTAAAAAGTTTTCCTTATCTCAAAAATCTCAAATTTTTTGTGTGCAATCTCTAGGTTTCCTTAATTTTTTTAGTAAAACTTTATTTATTTTATCTGTTATTTTCTTTACCTTAACTCACAATGAGATTAATTAATTTGATTGACTTCAAAACTGCCAAAATCGAAAATATGAAATAAATCTAAATTACTCTTTTTTTTCTTTTTAAAATGACTTCAAATTTTAACATGAAAATGTATTCATTTATCCTAAATAGCTTTAAGCTCCTAACCATGTACATTTATTGATAATTAAATTTTATTGATTTGTTGCTTATTGAACCATGTCTAACTACTGTCAGAGCCATTATAAGTTGTACAATCACTTGGATCATGTGCAGCTCACATTATGCTGTTGAATTTTAATACTCGTGTGCTGTTTATTTGCATTCATTGGGAAACATTTTTATAATATTATTATTCATTTTATCTAATATCATTTTAACTAACCTAAGAAGATTTATGTTTTTACACTTTTGTTACTTTTTGTAACTAAAAAATAAACATGCTTTCAAGAAATAAAATACTTACCCAATCATATTCTTTTCTTATTGTTGATTATCAAGGATATTTAAGACTACTTGTTTTATTGTAATGGCAGTAATGTAGAAAATAATTTTTATTTAATTGAGTAATTCATCAAATAATATAGACCAATAACATGCAAAAAGTAAATAATTTCCCCTAACTCTAATAATTTGTATGCCTTTGGAACTATGTGATAAGAGTCACTACAAATTCATCCAAGCTAGTTATTAAGTTTCTCATTGGAATGTTGCTTGTACTCTGAGTGAAACTATTATCTGTTCAGAAAACAAAGTAATTCAATACATTATTTGATGGGTGAAAACCTTGACTTAGTATATAATATAGAATATAGTATATAATATCTTAAGTGTAAGAATGAACTATTAACATATTCTCAAAAGATGTGACAGGTGGATGTATCAAAAGGGGTCTGATTTTCTGTTGAATGCTCTGTAGTTAAACAAAATTGAAGGCTATAAACCTTGTGGTTTGTCTGAGAAATGATGATTCTATAGTGAGGAATTTATGTATAATTTTTTACTTTTTTAAGGATTTCTGGAAAAGAATAGAGAAAATACAGGGTGGTCGCTAGAAAAGCGGAAAATTTGTCAAACAGCTATTTATTTTTTATAAAGAATAACTTTTACAAAGTTTTTTAAAGGCATATGTTATATTACACTCATAGATGCTCAAAATTATTAAAATCATGCATTTTATTCATGATGTAAAGAAATCAAAATAGAAATGAGTAAGCACACATTTTATTCATGATCTCATCTGACCCTCAAATTTTCCACTTTTCTAGTGACCACCCTGTATGTCGTGTGCTTTACTATGGGAAATTTGGGATTTTACAAATATTTTCGTGCAGAATTAGTAATGTAAAACATATGTACAATTAAAATATGGATTATTGGCTAAGATTTTTTATTTAATTGGTATAACATAAACAAAAATAGTTTTATAAAATTTTAAATGTATGTCATGCATGGCTAAGTGTGTTAAGGCATTTGTCTCGTAATCTGAGGGTCGCAGGTTCGGATCCATGTCTCACCAAACATTCTTGCCCTTTCAGCCATGGGAGCATTATAATATGATGGTCAATCCCACTATTCTTTTGTAAAAAGGTAGCTCAAGAGTTGGCAGTAGGTGGAGACGACTAGCTGCCTTCCCTCTAGTCTTACACTGCTAAATTAGGGATGGCTAGTGCAGATAGCCCTTGAGTAGCTTTGCACAAAATTGAAAAACAAACAAAGAAAAGCATTATAAAGGATACCAAAGAAGAAAGAGTTAATCTCTTTCAATAAACTTACTCTTTATAATATAATAGTTATATTTGTTACTTGTTGAGTTATTCTGAAGTGGAATTATTTTTCTACCCAGTTACTGAACACAGATGTGTTTGGTTATTCAACTTCCATTATAAATTCTGTATTACTGTTTTGGAGATTGTGTTCTTTTAGCACATTTACATGGACTTCTCCATGGTACTCTGCAGGAATATTTTTTAGCTTTAATTTCTGTAGAGATTGATTAATATTCTTACTCAAGTTTAGGTAAGCCATTAATCTGAGTTGAATGTTTTCTGTTATACCATTCTATTAGGTTTTCCATGGTCTTTGTTATTTTAGGATTACCTGTAATTCATCTTACTGGTATATCTATCACCAATTTCACTGTATTGATTTTCTTCCATATATCAAGTCTCATGCATAGTTTATTGTTACAAGTTTCCTTAACCCTGTCATTATGGCTCAGGGTTCAAAAGCCACAACATTGTGTTTGTTTACTTGCATTCAAAATTTTATTAAGCTTCTATTTTATGTTTGGTATGAAACTATAGATTATTATTCAAGTTTTTGTATTATGAATTATTCAATTTCTTAACTTAAAATTAAATATTAACAGACGTTAAGTTTTGTGTGTTATGTGATATGTAGAATAGATCATTGGTTCAAATAAGATGTTTGGGCCATCAAAATATGAAGTCTGTAGTTCTGTATAAAAAACTCAAATTACCAATATGAACATCCTGAAATATAAAATTAGTACCTTCCATCTTTTCTGTTTGCTGAGATATTGCTCATGTATTGAATGAAACTGTAACTCTACTTACTTCTTTTCATTTTTGGAAATGGTCCCTTATGTATACTTATTGTGTGTGTGATGTGCAAATAATCAATTAAAAGCTCAGAATATCCCTCTTGTGGCTGTCTCACCCATTTTCAAGGAGGTAGCTTGCATCTTTAATCTGCTTGAAATTTATACATTTTCAGGCCAAAATACATCTTGATTACTAAACTTGATAAATTTGATTGTATCACTACTGGGCTTTTGCTAGAAAAATAACTCTCTTAGCCACTGTGGCTAAACAAAGTAATTTTCTTTTAGCCACAGTGACAGTTCTTTAGCCACAATTTTAGGTCGCCAAAAACTGTGTGGTGTGTGACTTTTAACGTACATCAATTCCATCCAGTAAAAAATAGTTGTAATTATGTGAAAACTTACAAGACATTAAGTTTTGTACTATTTTTCATTCCCCAGCAATCTTCCCTGCCAAAAAAAAACAAACAAACAAAATAAATATGATAAAAAGGAAAATGAAGAAATACATTTCTCAAAATAACACAGAAACAAACAAACAAAAAAGACTTAAAACTAGAATACGGAAGCATGACTAGTAAGTAGATAAATCCAATGGCAGCTCTTCAGCCAAATCATTCTCAACAGAGGATGTGGTAGAAGTTGACACCTGAAGTTCCAAAGCACATTTCTTCAACAGGTAATGATACCCACATCTTTCTTTGTGAGTGATCCAGTATCTGAATGCAGAGTTGAGGTTAAAATGATCTAAAGGTTTGGACTTCATGGATAAGTTCAGTAACATTTCTGTTTTAGAGAGACTGCTCCTGGCATCTGTTTTGATGCTGTTGTATTTACTATTTACTCACAGTCAACAGATGTAACTGGAATTATTAATCAAATTGCTGCAAGCTGAGACAGATTTGGAAGAGTTTGATGGATCTGGTGGATGTATTCCTTGCAGAAGCTCTTCATGTTTCTGTTTTTGTGAGCATCCTGTTCCATTTTGTTTGTTATTAGCAGCCATTTAGTCAGTGCCTCATCCTCATTGATGAAAGAAGTGCTGAATGAGTTTCTTCAGATCATCCTCATCAGATACTGCTCTGCTGTGACATGAGCTAAATATTGAAAAAAATGACATAGCGTTAGTGTCTGGGAATGCTACTTGTAGTCTTGTGACAACCTCTTCAACAAATGACTCAGTAGCTGATCTGCACTTTTCACGTTGTTTATTAATATCTTTGATGTCATGGCCTTTGTAAGAGGTGTAACCACTGGCATAACGAGCTTGTGGGAATTCCTTCAGTGCAGTCGGTGTCTAAGGAGCAGGGATGTGTACCAGCAACTGAATTGACAGAACTGACTTATCAGTAATTGCTTTAGCCTGATCATAAGATAAATCAGCTCTTTGTAGAGATCTTGACAAAATATTGAGAATGCCAACAGCATGAGCTAAAAAATATTTTATCATGACAAAGCTGTAACATGACATTTGCTGGACTAGACCATGTAGTAAGGCTCGGTTTGGAGTGCCATGTTCCATTGCTAAGACCTACAGGCAGCTTATTGCAGATGCAATACAGTTGACTAGTGCTTGGATAGAATTATTAAAAGAGAGCCATTGTGTGAAGAACACGTTTGATTTTGTTGCTTTTCTCTCCATGCAATTCTTTGCTCTCTTCCAGAACCCAACACAACTTGGAGAATATGTCAGGCTTTTTGCAGCATGGTTCAAAACTAAAATGTACTTCACAAAATATGGCACCTGGTTTGCTGTCTTTTCAGCTGCCAACTGTAATCTGTGTGCCAAACAATGACATGTTATTACACAGAGGCATTTCTCCTTAACTTTTGTAGCAACACCTGTTTTTATTCCCATTATGACATTTGCAACATCAGTTCCAAGTCCAACCAAGTCAACATTAAACAATCCTCAATCTGCCATGACTGAGCACATTGAGTTGTAGATAGAATCAGCCCCAGTGTTGGCCAGCTCACGCACAGCAAGGAATTGACTTGTAACCTCACCTAATGATGAAAGATACCTGATATAAATTATTAGTATATAGGTGTTTCCTGCATCATTTGCTTCATCTGATTCAAGAGCAAAAAATGGGAAAGACAATGCCCGAAAGTCTGCCTGCATTTCATCCTGAACTACATAATTTAGGGCACTGCATATATTATCCAAAGACTGGCTGTGGGTGTATGTGAAGCTCTCTGTACCACTTTGTGACTGAGTTTGTAGTTTCTTTAGAGAGGTCACTCCCTGTTAGAAAATATATAAGAACTTGTGTTTTGAAATAAGACCACCAATTAAAGTAATAAACAAAGATATTTAGAAAAGTTAGCTAGCTATTTAATTGTTGATAGATATTTTTGAAATGTTTCAGTTTTAGAAAATTGTCAAATTGCCTTTTGTTTTAAGAAAATACTGTAGAAAACAAAGTATCTTATTAATACTAGAATTAAGAATATTCTTACATTGATTACTTGTAGTGAAAGGAGGGAATGAAACTTCACAGTTGAGATGGCTTTTTTTGCTTGTACAAGTAATGTGGCCATTTGTACCTGAATGCCACACCCCACATACACACTCACAGCATGTCCTTCTTCAAAACTTATGATGCTACTGCACTGCAATGATCTTCTGACCATGCATGCTTCACCAAGTCCTTTTTAGTCTTAATAGCAGTTTTCCCAGTGGTAGCATAAATATTTGTGTCTTCTTTTTGTCTCTGCATAATTTGCAATGAAATGTATTTTGTTGGGAAACATGTTACATCCAAAGAAACTGTGAAAACTAAGTTTCTTTAACAATTCTGTGAAAATTGCAGGCATATATTTTTTACACCAACAATCTGATCACTGCTGCAAGCTTCAGTTTTTTCAGTGCTGTCTTTTCTTTTTGAAGTGGATTTCTCACCATCAGTTGATGATGTGATGTTACTTTGACCTTATTTTGAAAAAAAAAAAACTTTTCATCTAACTGTTTAGACATCTTTTTATCTGATCTAGGAGTTGTTATGATCTCAATTCAAACAAGTGTCAAATGAAACTTGGGATTTCCACTTTGATACAGACCATATGTTGGTTTGACGAAAGTCAGATTTTCTCTGATTACTGTTTGTGTACCATGGGCAGAATCAAACATGTAGCATAAGAAATTAATATAAAAGAAATCATTAGCACAGCTGAGTACTACTTTTTTTTAAATTTAATTTATTAGTTGTCATATTCCTTAATTGTAAAAATACATATATAAAGAAAATATAGATTACAGTCAGTGGTAGTTTTTAAAGATGTTTCTTGTTTCTTCAACTTGCTCAGGGACACTGGTCATTTATCATCATTAATGGCATGGATGGTGATAAAAACATTGAAAGCTGTTGAGACTGAAACTTGAGCAGTATAAATAAAAGAAGACCATCCAAGACCGAAAAATTATTATCTTTTGCCACTGTGGTGAAACCAACACTAGATTTTTTAGCCACAAGCTGTTTCTTTTCACCAATGGTGATGTGGCTAATGGCTTGTGGAAGCCTAGCAATATAGTAATTTATGATTTTCTAGTCATTCAAATGTCTAAATAAAAAACCTAAAAATAACAATTTTTTTCACATTCCTCACTTGCCAAATATCTTAAGGCTTAGAGTAAAGAGAAGCAACAACCAAGTAAAAAAGTCATAACAAGAAGTAGGGGTACAGATTTTTTACACCCGATGGAGGGGGGATGATTTTTGCAACCACTTATATGGACTGTTCAATTTGGAAATTGGTAATATCTGATTATGTGAACCTGAGAGCTGTAAACATGTAGTCACAGAGTAATGTTGTTGCCACAATACTAGCATGTATACTTAGGTCTACTGATTGATACTTACGAACTATTGCTTAGATTGAAAAACGTAGAAACACACCTATATTAAAGATGTACATTTCAGTTACTGAAAAAGCCTACATCTAGGCCTAATTATGCAATTCAATTGGTAAGAATATGAGAATCACAAGAACAAACACACAATTTGTAGGCCTGTGATGCAATAAAACAATTCAACAGACCAAACTGTAGGGGAAGATGGTTGTATGCACCATACCCCCCACCTAAAATGAAGGGGGTGTATCCCCCATCCCTCCAGGATTTACAGACCTGACAAGAAGAGATAATTATTTACTTCTTCATTTACTGTTCTGTGTTTCAAGAAAACTAAGTTCAAGGACATGTCTTACAACAGTAATAACGTATATACAAATATGATGTATAATAATTGAAATATGACTGTATTTTACAAAACACTAGTTTATTAAAGCACAGCTAAGACAGGTCACTTTGTAAAGACTAGAGTTCAGTTTTATATTATGAGATACGGTAATGAGTGCATGTGTGCCATGTCATTGTAACTTCTGTTTTGTTAGCCAGGTATGACTGGAAGGTCAGTGTAATAAAAATGATTAATATATATGTATATTTACACATACAAGCTATATATATATATATATATGTATGTATGTATAAATGTATACTCTTGTTGGTGTATTCTCTCCTGGATAATAGTACTAACAGACATTTTCACCTTTTGTATTCAACATGATCACCACTCACTACATGTGATTAAATGGCGATTGACTTGTGGAGAATTTTTAAAAATATAATTAATTCTATCAATAAATAATTGAAAACATTATTGTGTATTTTTCTATTGGTCTGTATCTATAAAATCGGTTAATTTTTTTTTTGTCTTGTGGGAGAAATATTAACACATTTGCACATTTTGGCAATAATGAAAAAAATTGTTGGACATTGCTGGGCTAGCATATGAAGGAATCTACACATTTTTGTCTCCCACTGTCTTCTCTGTTATCTTAGCAAGATTTCTTTTATGGTTATATTATTTTGCTGCCTTAGTTTCATTGTATGCACTTGTTTTTATAGTCCAAGAAGCTAACAGTTTTTTTTTTTCAGTCTGTGTACAGCAGAGAGAAGAAGGCAGTTAAATTGCAGAGATGCCAGCTATTTCAAATAACTGAGTGTAATGATTGTAGACAGAGCCCTTTCACAGTTTTAGTCCTTTTAGACTTGCCAGAAACAAGACAATCTGGTAAACGAGGCCTCTTTTTTTCCATCTTGTGAACGATTGCATTGGTGTTTCAATGCCACTTAGAAAATGAGAAATACCCATCTAAGCAAGCGCTGACTGGCTGACAAGCACTGATGACGTAATTGTGGATTCCTCCATGTATCCAGTATAGAGAAGCACCACACTCAAACTATTGGTAGACGTCAGAGATACAAATATTTTTTATTATTTCAAGCACAAACATGATTATCACAAGTAGCCATTTGAACTATGTCTTTTATTTATTATCAAAGCAACTTTGTACCTCACTAGAAATTTTCTTTTCACTCCTTTTATGCCCTGGGGGAACAATTTATCACTTTATTTTATAGGCTTATATAATATATAATAATTTAGGAGTAATAACAAGTCGTAATATTTGTCTGTATGAGCATATAGTCGTAATGTATACATCAAAATTGTAATGATTTTGCTTAAATTATAATGGTTGGCATCTCTGAAATTGTAGTAATTTTTTTTAAAATTCTGTTCTGTTGCCTGATATATCTTTTGTGATGAAAGACATGCTAATGATTTTGTATCAAACCAACATAGCATAAAAACTAGTTACTAATTACTGAAATAGGCTGAAACTCTAAGTTCAAAATTTATTGTTTTTATGTATATTTTTATTTGTTATATATATATATATTTTTTTTTTTTTACAGAAGTAACTAAAAATTTAAAAATTAGAAACTTTATTAGATTAAATAACAAAAGCTAAATGGAAAAAAAATCAGTAAAATTTCATGAGACTATCTTGACATTTACTCCATCATATAATTGTAACCTGATTGGCTGTTTACACTAAGTTTTCTTGCTGTGGTTTATTGCCTATCTGTAATAAGATTAAAAGCAAAAAGATATAAAAGTGGGTAGATAACTGTTAGGATAGGAAATTACAGTTGTTTTATTTTGTAATTATTTCGTTCTAAGCCTATTATTTGGATATTGTGATTGTTAAGAGTAGAAAAAATGAAGATAAAATATGAATTTTTACTGTAAAATACCTTTATTGATTTAGAATGTTCTGTTGAATACACAGATATGAAACATTTGAGAGGAAAATGTTTTTAGTCTTAATATGAAAATAACCTTCAAGTAAGTAAAGTTTTTTGTGAATTCACAAACAAATGTCTAGTAAAATACTTTATTTAAAAATATTATTTTTGTGTACAGTGAACTTGAAATGTATGCTAAAAGCTTTATAAATTTCATGAAGGTATGCTTAGCACATTCTAAGTTATGTATGGTTTTATGGTAACATAGTGGTTATAAGATGGTTAGAATGATTGAGCCAGTATATGCAAAGTTAATGAAATTAATTTTGTGTATCTTTAAAGATATATTCAATAGTTTACTATATTTTCCAGCACTGAGTGAGTTAACTCATTTTATGTAAATGTACAGAATACCATGCTTCAGTATAATAATAACATAAGGAAGGATATAATGTACTAGATTCATTGTATATTATAGATTTCTTACATAGAGAATACACAACTTGTATTAATGTAAAGAGATATAAACTCTTAACTATTTATTTCCACATTTCATGGGCAATGCTTGAACTATTTGGCTGAACAAAACAAAATCATTCCTCAGTCACTTATTTACAGCTTTGAATCACATTGGTAATTAGTGTTTTTCTTATAATACTTAGGAAAGATTATCACATGTGTGTACTGTTATTTTATTCTTGCTAAATTGTGGTATTAGCTTGAAATATAAGCAAATTTAGTAATAAATATGAAACTATAAGATCATAACAGAATCAACAAAATTGTGTATTCTTTGATAGATTGTTTCGGCAGAGTATTCATTATGAAAGTAGGTTAAATAGATGCCAATTACCTGTAGTAGAAACAAATGTGTAGAGGGCTTTATTTACAAAGTCTTCCACCCCTCATCTTCAGGTCAAAGTGTGTATAATTTTGTCTGTCTTTATAGTATTCTGATGGGTTGTAGAGAATGTTCTGTGAGTGGTTAGTTTATTTATGCACATTTCTGATTAGTAGAGTAATATCATGTATATTCAGCCAGTAGTAGCCATAGGTTATTCACCTCTGATCCAGAATCTCCTGTTTGATGAAAGTTTTACTGTGTTAATGTATAATGATTCTTTAATTTTTTTTTGTCTATCAAAACTTGTTTGTGTTAATGATTCTAGCTCTTTCCCAATTTATTTTGTGTCCAGTTGACCTGCTGAATTTGGTGTTTTCATAAGTTTTATACTATCTTTATGTTATTTTATGCCAATATGAGAAGATCACCAATGACTCCACAGAAAAGAAAGAGACTTATCAACAAAATGCTAACCAAATTTAAGAAACAAAATTTAATCAGTGAGAAACTAGACAAAGATTTAAGAATCAATGAAAAATTCCTCCTCAATTCTATGGACTTTGTAAAGTACACATATCTAATATACCTTTTAAGACCTATCATCAGTGCTATAACCATATTTTGCCATTATCTAGCTACATTTTTGTTATGTATCTTCATGATGCTGGAACACCTAACATCACATTCACAACTCAAGAGGAATCATAGAAAAATTCAGAAAGCTAAACATCAGATCTCAGGATATTCATTTTACTTGTGACATCACAGACCAATGTTCCATACTCATTTATTCTTTGTATCACCAGACAACTACTGATGAATGACAGTTCTCCACCTTACAGATAGATGCCATCATGAAACTAATGGCTATTTACCTTCAATCACCTTCCAGTATAATGAGGAATTTTACAAACAAACAGACAGCCTAGCCATGGAATAACCACTTTTTCCAGTTTTAGCAGATATTTTCTTGGAAGACTTTGAAAAAAGAGCTCTTTTATTGACACACATAAAACCAAGTTTTTACAGACATTGTGATGACAACACCTTTGTTATCTCACCCCACCATCATGAAAACTTACCTGTCTTCCCAGAATAACTTTATTCTGTAAACAAAAAAATCCACTTCACCATAGGAATAAAGGAACTAAACAGTCAACCATTTTTTAACATACTCGTTAGCAGACAAGAAAGAAAATCACCACAAGTGTATATAGAAAATCCATCCACATGAACAAACACCTAAACTTCCAATTCTGTCATCCAAATTTGTTAAAACATGGTACAATCCAATGCTAAAGAAAGATAGCAGAGAATATTTGTGATGAGATATTTGTTAAAACAGAATGTCAGAAAATTGTAGTGTTTTGAACAAAATGATTACACTTAAGTTTCCCTCATCAAAATTTCCTGAAGAAGGCTACAGCAGGAATAAAAAACAAAGAAAAAACTACCAATCCAGCCATTTACCTCCCCTACCTGCAAAATTTCAGAGAAAAATTCAAATGTTTAGTCAAGAAAATCAACATAATGTATTATAAGATTTCCTTCTAATTTCTAAGATCCATTCTGATGAAAAACAAACAAAAATCTACCAGTTAGAAACACAAAAACACCATTTACAAAATTCCTTATTTCTGCAATGAAACATACATTTGAGAAGTGGGGAGAAGGCTTGCAACAAGAATAAGAGAATGTAAAGACCGTACAAGACGTGAAAATGCAAAATTCAGCACCTCAACTAGACACAAAATAAACAGGAAAAGAATTGAAATCAACACAAAAAAATTTTGGGAGACAAAAAAAAAAATTGAAAAGTCATTTGAGATTAATGGAGTAAAAAAGAGAAATTCCTGATTAGAAGTGAGTAACCTGTGGCTATTATTGGTTGAATTTACAAGATGTCTCACCACTAATCAGAAACATAAATAAATCAACCAATCAGAACACACACTCTATAATCCACTAGAATACTAAAAAGATGAACTACATTATAAACACACATGCTGACCTGAAGACAAACAGTGGAAGAGTTTAGAAACATCATCCTCTACACTTGTGTTTCGACAGTAGGAAGTTGCCGTCCATTTAACCAAGTTTTATTGATAGACTTGTGAATTTTTCAATCCAGTCATTAATTCTCATTATTTATTTGTATTATCAAAGAATTAAGAATTCATACAAAGATTAAAAGCCAAAACAATTGATTTATGCCATAGAAAGAGTTCAGAGTGACACTCAGGGTATATAAATATAGAAGCACTGATTACAACTATTGGCCAGAATAATCATATCTGCTTGGTATAAATATCCATAAAAATAGAAATTTTATTTTCTACATAATAATTATACCTCTAAATTTTATAAAATACATGAATAATAAGTACAAATTGATAGTTACTCTGGTTGGTTGGAAGATTAAATAATTAGATGTACACAATACAACACACTGAGCTAGTCTATGAAGGAATATGTTACTGAGAATTTTTTTGAAATGGCACTTCTGATGCTTTATTACCTAGAAATTTAAACCAATATAGTTTTGTATTTTTTACTATGGGAACAAATTGTGTAATTTTAGTGGAATGCATCCTAATTTGCATTATCATGAGATCTAGTGTGGGAGGTGCCATTTTTTCTGGATTCCTGGTAAGACTTGCTTAATTTAGATATAAATTAGTTTCTTTTTTTTGTGTGTGTTCTCATTGTATTAAAATATTTCTGATGAAGATATTTACAAATTATTTTTTAGGTTGTAACGATGATGTATAGTTGGTTAAAGAGCATTACTGTAGCAGTATGTTACACAAATTTGCTTTTAACATAGCTTGTAAAGTTGTAATCTTTATGGTAAAATATTCATAATACTATATTCTTGAAGTTTCCAAAGGTGATGTATTAAATTTGTGTAAACCTGAAATATTTTGTATTGTTTCAGAAAATGGTCTTGAACTTCAGACTTTCTGAACTACAAGTTCTCCTAGGATTTGCAGGAAGAAATAAGTCTGGGAAAAAGTCTGAACTTCAAGCACATGCCGTGGAACTTTTGAATATGAACTCTATGCCTATAAGAATGAAGATATGAGAACTACAAAAGTAAGAGAAAATATTTTTCTTTTACTTGTTTTAATTTTAAGCATTCTTGCACTGTTTAGATTTACTGTGATCTAACATATTTAATACATTTTTACTTTTTATAATAGTTATATATATGTATATTACAGAATTTAAGGATAATTAGAAACCTACTAGCTTATCTTGGTTATTTCATCCATTTAATAAGCTGTTAAAAATCATATTTTATCAAATATTTATCATGCCTTTCCTTAAATTTACTGTATCCACTACATCTGAAAGCAATCCATTCCAAAGGTCAGTTACTCTGTTAAAAAAAAAATGTCTTAACTGAAGGTGGCTCCTACCTTGCCAAAATTTTTATTTGTAGTCCATAGTCCTACCAATATTTTTCTTAATTATGAAAGAAGATGATGCATCAACACTTTAAATTCCCTTAACTCTCTTGAATGGAAGAGTCAAAGGGCACGTGTCATAACATTGTAGAGAGTTGTCTGCAAAATGTGAACAACTTCATTATAATTATTTATCAATAAAATTGGATCACAATGTAGCTTATAAGTCAATTTTAATATTATTTTTCTTTCAATTCCTTTATTTTAAAGAAAATTAAAGCCAAATACGTTTTTTGTATGTCATGTGGAATGTTTTTTTATTACTTGTATTATGCCTATGATATAATGTCGACAGTGGTTAACAAATAATAAGCTCAGATTTCACACATTTAAAAATTAAATATAAAATAAAAATCTCATGTTTTTGGTTTGCTGAGGTATCAGTATATTTTGTAAATCTATGAGAGTAGCCCTGTTCATGCCTTTTATTGAAGATATACTTACCATGTACTGAGACTTAGAGCTATTCCTGATCTTCATTTAGCCCACCTATGTATCAGCTTTGCTTTCCCCAGCCTTTTAAACCCAAGTTTGCATGTTTTAATCTTGTGACAATCTCCATCTACATCAGTGTGCCCTCTGTACTGGTACTGTATTTAAGCACCTCATTCAGGTAGTATAACCACTTCATCTTTCGTGTATTTGTTTGACCTTCACTTTTTCTCTGAGATATTTCCTTCCCCTAAAAACTTGTATGTTGTTGGGATTTATTGAATTGATACTTTATTAGAGGAAGTTACAGGGTTCCCATGGATTCTGGAAAATCTGAAGAATCATGGAATTTTAAAAGGGTATTTCTAATTTATAGAAAAGTCATTATATTTTGTGTATTAACAAAAAAGTTAGTATAAGATCATTGAAAACAATGACAAGTTTTAGCACTAATCTCTCCAGGCAAAGAAGAAACCTAAATGTGGCGATGTGGTATTTCCCTGTTGAGTTTGGCCAATCAGAATTCATCATACTTTTATTTAATTAGTTTCTAAATGGAAGTGAGGCAATTATCCATGAAGCATGAAATTCTCTCAAGCTAATCAATCCAAGGTACTGGTTTCATAGTTGCGTTCACCGTTTTGTCGGACTCGTTTTGCCATGTACTGTTCAAAATATGTGGAATGAACTGCTTGCAGTTCTGGAACTCCTGGAATCATATGGTAATCATTTTGATCCTATTTTTGAATTATTTTCACATTACACCAGGGAAGAATAAATATCATAAGAACTGAAAAGAGAATGAATTTACAGAACGTGGCTTGAGCCAATGCCTACAAATACACATATGGCATACTTTAGTGTATATAAAAAGACTTTCAGCCTAGAAAACATGGGTGAACTTGCTGTTAAGTCATACACAGATGAGGAAGAGTATGAAAACAATATGAAGCATATGAACAGCAATCTATACATTAGTTTATTCTTAAGTCAGGATATACCTAGTACCAGTACAAGTAAGTTTGCACATGCTAATATAACTGAGAACATCTTATCTACAGATGTACTGAGAGTTGAAATTAATTGGGTTGTAAAATGTATAACATCCTATTTCAACTACAGTAGTTGTAATAACATTTCTAAAACATTTAAACCGTTGTTTCCTGACAGAAGTATAACTTAAAAATTGGCATTTGGTGAAGACAAGTGTAATTATCTTTTAGAATTTGGATATTTTGATAACCATTTGGCTACATACTTGAAACAAGTGAATAAAATTGTACTCATGTTTGGTAAACCTTACAACTGCAGCTTGATTAAGAAGCAAGTGGCAAATGGACATTTATGTTAGATACTGGGATGATTGTGTAGTATCACGTTACTTTACCTCTGTTTTCATTAGTAATTAAAAGTCTGAGGATGTGCTCTTTGTGTTATTAGATTCCAATTTAAACAATGGAATGAAGATTATTCAAATTTTCATGGATAGACCAGTAGTGAACTGGAAGCTCCATTTCTTACTTTGTGTTAAAATAAAGAAATCAGAGACTGCATCTCATGAACTAATAAGCATTGAAAGCTGTGACCTACATAGAGTTCACAACTTTAAAAATGGTTGTAAAAAGTCATAGTTTGTTACAGCTAAACTAGTTAAAGCCCTATACTAGTTATTCAAAGATAGCTCAACACAAAGGGATGATTACATGACTATTACTGGATCATCAGTCTTCTCATTTCAGTTTTCTTTTGGTTGCTGCAAGAGCTATTAAGATATGGCCAAATATAATTAAATATATCAAAACTGTGCAGTACATAGGAACTTCATGTTCTGGCATAGGGGCCAGTTCATCTGTTCACTTCTCCACCTCAATTATTCTCTCAACCTATGGTATTTCCACCCACAATGGATCAGTGGAGTGTGGATTTTTCTTCTCAGGCTATCAGTGAATTATTGGTAATTGGGGTGGTAGTGAGAGTTGATTCAGTCTATTCAGTATTTTATTCTCATTTATTTGTGCTGCCAGAGTCAATGGAAAATTAGCTGATGATCGTCAGTCTTTATGTCTAAACCAATTATTCAATCCTGTAAGAATTTATTCCCATTTATTTAGTTGTGCTCAAGGTGATGGGAGATTTGTAAATGATAGGTTATGGAATGGGCAGTCAGGCTGTCACTTAAGTGGAATGTGGATGGTCCTATCTCTTTTTAGGTATGTAGGCAGCTCTTGAATTTCTTATTCCTTCAGGTTGAGTTTTCAGTAATTGGGTTGGTGGACAGAGGCTTTTTATCCAGTGCTAGAGTTAACTCCTCCACTCTTGGAGAGAGGGCAAAGTCTAGGGTCCTCCAACCATGGTCTCTGGATGTTTTTCCCAGATATTGGTAGGAGCAGCATAAGCCTGTATGAGATCCTACTTGCAATGCAGGCTTAGGTTTGATTTTAAACAATCTGGTTGTGGTATGCATGGCCTGTCCTTTAGATTTAATATATTGTTCATGAAAGGAGGTTCACTACCTCTTCATATTCTGAGTGTGGAGCATTTCATTCTGAGTTCTTGGTTGAGCGTAATGTTTAGTGTTTTCTCCATAATTTTGGGGACAAGTGGAATGTTTCTAGCCTGCTTAATTTGGGAATGAGGATGAATATTCATGATTCAAGATCAGATTAGTTCTTCTAGATTGGTTAAGTAAGGCACACATGGTCCCATCATTCTAAACCTGGAGTGTTGCTTTTTGGATTTCTTGAGATAGAGGAAAAATTTTGTATACTTTTGCTTGCTTACTTTCTCGTTTTAATTCTGGTGATTCAAAACACATCGCTCTCACATCCATAGGTTGGGATCCCATTAAAAGTATACATAACATTGTGGTCCAACTGCCCTAGTCACAAGTGTGAAATATAGGGACCAATACCCCTTAATTTCAACCTTGAGTTGTGTGAACTCGGCTGTATGGTTGGAATTAGCCTGTAATGATGATTACTCATATACTGTTCCACCCTTGATATAGGAACTAAGTTCTGAGTGAAGAAGATCATATCTATGCTGGATGTAATGTAGTTTCCACACTTGTGTACCACTGTTATCTTGGTACACATGTGGTTTATGCAGATGATTTAAATATGGATAATACCCTCACCAGCCCCTCCACCTTCTCAGTGCTGTATTCTGTTTATAAGTGTCAGTGGATGGTATGTTTTAGAAGTTAAAATATGTTTCCATTAATATTTATCTCTGCTGATGTTTTCCTCCCTTCATTCTCACTAAGAGCCAGTGTTTGTAACTGAGATGGTGTAAGTCTCAAAACAAGTAATTGCATTGTTATACTTATACTCAGTAGAAGGGTTAGAGGGCTTACTAACTTAGATGGAAAGTGTCACAAGGTTAAAATTTGCTAAGGGCTTTTAAGTAGAGTTTTAAAGACTGGAGCAAGTGAGGCCAATGCTTTAATAAGCAAAGAGAAGGTCCAAGAGCAGTTATAAGTGTTATGGAGATAAATGTTATTGGAAGTTCCTTTTCAGTTTAGAAAAATGTTAACTTTAATTACAAATTAAGTCAAATTGATTGACCCTCTGTAGCAGTGCTTCTCAACCCCCCAACCCTTCTAGCGACCAACTTTATTAGTTATTTCTTGTTATGGAAAAGTGTAAAAACACAATGTCACTTAATAACAACTGTAAGATAATATTCAATTTATATTGATTAAACATTTATAAAAAACATTTTTAACAAGAACAAATAAAACAGGGTGGTCGCTAGAAAAGCAGAAAATTTGTCAAACAGCTATTTATTTTTACAAAGAATAACTTTTATAAAGTTTTTTAAAGGCATATGTTATATTACACTCATAGATGCTCAAAATGTCGTCTGTGCACTTCAGAGCAGCGTCTTAACCCAGAAATCCAAGCTTGTGTAGCATTTTGAAGGGTAACTTGTGAGATATCTGACCCTCAAATTTTCCGCTTTTCTAGCAACCACCCTGTACATATTGTACAAGCCAGAAAAGGCCTGGCATGGCCAGGTGGTTAGAACACTAAAGTAATAATCAGAGGGTCATGGGTTTGAATTACTGTCACACCATACATGCTTGCCCTTTCAGCCATGAGGGTGTTGTAATGACTTATTCAATTCCACTATTTGTTGGTAAAGGAGTATCCCCATAGTTGGCAGTGGATGGTGATGACTAGCTGTCTTCCCTCTAGTCTTACACTACTAAATTAGGGATGGCTAAACAAGCCCACCATATCATTTTTTGACTTGGGTCTCGTTTTTTTCTCCAGTTCTTTTATGTAATGTAGCTGCATCAACTACTTTTCATTATTTTGAGTACTATCCATCCTTATCCAATCTTTTACAGTCCTTCTTCTGAAAGGACTTTTTCATTGACTTAGACATTAAGGAATATTCCATTCTTTGTTTTGACATCCATTTAAGCCTTTGACTTGATGAACCATGCATAACCTTTTTCTTAATGACTATTTTTTATTTTATTATGCTGATTTGTGAAGTCTTAGGTTGGATTACATGTCAGAGGAATTTATTGCTCCAGTTTGGTCCTGCTGTACCCTCTTAGTTCCTTTTTTCCTAAGTCTGGCAAACCAGGGAAGGGGATACATCCTACTCATTAATTCTCTTACCAGCCATTTCTCACATCTTCAATCAGTTAAACATTAATCATTTGTTGAGTCCTGTCAGAGCCCTAATGTGGTATGTGGATCACCCAAACTTCTTTTGAGGTTAGGGTACTTGATTCTGTATTCTTTGGGATCTTTCAGTGGATATGCAAATATTAATATTTGTTATTCTGTACAGGTGACAAAATTTATCTCATAAGATTTGTGACTTTTCTCTGTTTCAGTTATCCTCTGGAATATGTCAGATGGGCAACTATATGGTTTTCTCCCAATTCTTTCTTATCAAGTTCCTTACTTGATCTGTCAGTTTCTTCTTCTGTGAGTTTGTAACTACTCCCTGGGGCCGTTACAACATCATCTGGTAGATTATAAGAAGTGAGCATTTTTATCCTCTTGTCTCTTTCTTTTTAGGGTCCCATACTTTATTTAAGATTTGATCCCAGTCTATGGCAATTCTTAAACATGTGAGATTTTATTATTCCAGTTCTGCACTAACAACCAACATAACCATACTTGTTATTACATTCAACAGGCTCTGTAGAAATGAGGTGTTTTATGAGATCATCTAGACAGTTGCCAAATGGTATTACCATATTATGCTGAACTGCCATTCATGGACTTTCATGAGCAAAGCTAAAAATGGTCCTGCCAAATCCTTGTCAATCATTGGATTGAACAAATCAGGGTTAGTTTGCTTTTATAAATTTGGAGAACCTAATACACTAATTGCACTGTTTCCAGAGCACTGTGCTTAAGGACTCTTCAATGCATATTACTTTCCAGGTTCTATTAGTGGAGCTAAGGAGTCCTTACTACACCCAATTTCCAGTCACAAGGTGGTGGATAGAAACTTTTCTTTCAGAGTGTTAGAGTGTATTCTTCAACTTTTGGAGAAGAGTGTAAAGTTAGGGGGTTTTCATACTTGGGTCCCTGGGTGTTTTTCCAGATACTGGTAGTAGAGGAACTAGCCTCTGTGGAACCCTACTTGTAATACCAGTTCATATTTGATTCTGAGCTATCCAGTTGGGGTTTGTATGGCCCTTCTTTTTTATCAGTGTTGGTTAGGTATATTGTTCATGGAAAGAGGTCTACAATCTCCTTGTAATTCTGAACTTATTCTGTGTCCTTTATTGAGCACATGTTTCATTCTCTTTCAGTAATTCCAGGAACAAGAGGAATGCTTCTTTTCCACTTAGTTGGGAAATGAGGATGAATGTTCATAATTCCAGACTAGATCAGTTCTGTTTTTTTATTGGTTAGGTAAGGCATAAACAATCCAGTCATTCTTAGCTTGGGATGTTCCTTTTTGCACTTTCTTGTGTTGATTTCAATGGCTTGAATCACATTTCCTCTGTGGCAACAGATTGGGATTCAATCAAAAGTATTTCTGTATATAACATTGTAATCAAGAAACCTAGGCTTTTTAAAATCCAATCCTGTGTTGTTGAAGTGTGGCTGTCTGGTTGTGGCTGACCTGTAATGATGATTACTCATATACTCTCCCACCATTTCTATAGGAACTAAATTATCAGTGAAAAGCACACCCATGTTGGATGAAATGCTGTTCATGTTCCTCCACTGGTGTTACACTCTAAGTAATATGCTTAGTTTGAAACATTTTAAAACAATGAAAAATACTACCCTAGTTCTCTGGACACTGGAGTTCAATCCTGTAATTTTCAGTTAGACAGTACTTTTGTTTTACAAAAATAAAATTGCATTATTTCATCTGTCTTCATCTCTGGAACACATTTTACTGTTTATCATATGCTTTGTTGCTGCCTGATGAGGGCGAAGATTTGTCTGGTTCAGATGTGGTACAGTATTCCCTGTGTGTTTTATCTTCACTGAGTGAGATCTCACACTCCAGAGGTTTTATTTAAATGCATTCTGAAGAGGGCTAACCCAGGTAATGCTACACTTGTCCTTCAATCAAATCAGTGTGAGATTCTCTTTCATATGAGAGGAAGCAAAGCATAATATCAGAAGTTATAATTTTGGACCAATATGTATGAATAAAGATGATGAATTAATGCTGTAATGTCTCTTAATAATCATCAACACCTCTATCTTTTTCTTTAAAGTAAAAACAATTTCAGAGATCATAACTTTTTCATCCAAGGCACTATTCTAGTAGCCTTTTTCTGAATCCTATTCAACAATTCAATTTTCTTTCTAAGGGAAGGAGTTCAAGACTAAACACAATACTCCAAATGTGGCCTAACTTATACAATGATTAATGTTCAGTATTTCTGTAGATGCAACTTAAAATCTTATTTTTTCTATCACTAGCAACAGCAAACAGCTTGGATGGCTTAAGAGATTGATCAATCACTAAACCAAGATCTCTGTCTTCCATAAAACTGTTAAAGTCATTACTATACAAACTATGCTTGTAATTCAAATTATGTTTATGCCTAGCTTTCTGCAAGTTCATATGCTGTTGCACAAAAGTGTCTCAACTGCTTCCCTTAATCTGTTTTTATCTAAGTATGGCTTCCTTCCACAACCTTCATAGTCTTTGAGACTTTCATCTCCATGTTGAAACCTTTGATATAAATGCTGAACTGTACATTCAGTAACAGATTTATGCCCAGATGCCTGTTTGATGTTCCATGTATGGTAGCTTTTCATCCAAGTTTGAAGTCATAGAGGTTGTGAAACTTTAATTAGAGTTGAAACAACAGACAATTAAGATACCTTGTAAGCCACAAGTGTGGCCATAAGGTGTCAGTAAGTACCTTATAGTGTCAGGTTCAGGGTTTGTATCAGTATGGAAGACACTCACTATAGATCAGTGAGTGTGGTCATTCAAGTTCTCAGGAGAAGGTTGATCATTCAGTTTCCCTCTCCTTCTCCATTGCCTCTCGTGCCAGTTTGTTTTCCACCAATTTCAGTTGGTTGCATTAAACCAACCAACCAACCAACAATAAGTTACTCAGTATTCAACTTCTAAATGTCATTATGGTAATTCTGACACTTATTAAAGGTTAATAATATTTTTATGTTAATTCTTGAAAGATAAGGAGAGATTTTATTAGTTTTTTATAAGTACTGGCCAAGATCATCTCCAAAGCTACTAAACAAATTCTTGAAAAGATTATAGGGCTCTTAAAAAGTTGATTTTTGAAAGTCAGATACTAAAAATGCACTTATTTCCTTCACACTTTACCGTGACAGAAATGTCTCTTCTCTGCCCATTTAAGAACTGGTATTAATTATTTCTTGCTTGCTCCAGTCTTTATATCCCACTGTAATGTCCATAGCAGTTTTAACTTTTTCAGTATAAGCTCAATCAACTAGACCAACCAAGAGGTCTCTTTGTACTAATTTAAAATCTTTATAGACCCAATACTTCTAACTATTAATGTAGTGTGTATGTCTTCACAAAATCTGACAGTCTTTCACTTAACATTACAATTCTGTCATCTGCAAAAAGTCATATTTTTAGTGAAGTATTTTTAATAAACAGAAATAAAGATTTGTCTGTAAATATATTGAATATTTGTTGTGAATAGATCATGTGAAAGTAATTTTCATGGTGTATAATATTTTAAATATTTTTCCCTTAGCATATGAGTCTTCTTTAATGGGAGAAACTAGTTTGTCTGATTACCTGGTTCTTTCACATTTACCAAGCATTAATGTGTGGTAAAATTTGCTGGTAATTTAAGAAAGAGTGCTATCTTGAAAAAACATTATTTTTTGGACTCTCACAGGTCTGTGTACTTTTTATCTTTGTTGCAGCTGCTGTTTGATGCTTATCACAGATTTCCTGCTTTCCTTTTAGTCTTACACTGCTAAATTAAAGATGGGTAGTGGAGATAGTCCTTGTGTAGCTATGTGTGAAATTCAAGAACAAACAGATTTCTTGTGCAATTTTTAGATAATATTAGTCATTCATTGAGTTATCCTTTGGTCCAGTTGTTGGATTCTGCTCTCTCATTAGTATTTCGATTTGTTTGTTGCTGTAATCTTTCAGTGAGAGATACCTTGGTGGAGGAAGTTTGCCTTCTTGCTTCTGCCCTTAGAGATCTTATAAAAGCTTCTTTTTTCAGGTAGTTTCTTTTTACAAGTATTCCCAATTTCTATGGAGTCTTGAGTGGATGTGGCCTGTCTCTAATTTTCCCTTTCTACCCTAAATTGTTCAATCCCAAATTTCTTTTACAAGAAAATTTCCTGTATCTTTTAATTGAGTTTCCAGATCATTGACTTTGACGCCGCAGTCAGAGGGAACATAAGAGCAAATCTGACCTTACCAATATGTATCTTCCTCTATTTTGGAGAACAGACTATGGTGTCAGTAAGTACCTTATAGTGTCAGGTTCAGGGTTTGTATCAGTATGGAAGACACTCACTATAGATCAGTGAGTGTGGTCATTCAAGTTCTCAGGAGAAGGTTGATCATTCAGTTTCCCTCGTGCCAGTTTGTTTTCCACTACACAAGGATCTTCTTACATCCAACTGTTGAACTCAAGCCATTCAGGATCTTTCACACAAACAGACCATAAAATGTGTTGAGTCTTCTTAGGGTTTTTTATTCCTAGTTGTTTGTAGTACTGAAAAATTTGACAATCAGCAAACTGTCATTAACCTTTCTTATCTCAGTTACTTCCACAAACCTGCATGATTTATGATGGAGTCATTTCTTTCCCTTTGTTGTCTCCTTTCACCTGGTCTGTGGATGACAAAATACAGTGTCATCAATGCCTGCCTTAGTATTATGATCAAGGAGTCTTCACGGTGTTATCTTTATTTTGTGCATGCCAAGCAGGCTTTCCAGTTTTATGCTCTTCCATTTAGCTTCACATCTGCCACATATTTATTTTTGCCAAATAGATTTTTATCATATCATCTTCATTCATTGGGTATTCACAGTCAGTGTTACATGAATGACTGGTTTCTTTTTGTCACTTTCTGCTTCTTGGATGAACTTCACAGTCAACTTCTGTTAGTAGAAGTTGCAAGAGTATTAAAAAATATGTCTGTTCACACTCCCACACAGTATCTCATCTATCTATGGGTGTTTTTTCAATTCCAGATTGAATTGGACTCAAACTTTTCCTTTGAACCTTCAGGCCATGGAATGGATAGATTTCTTAAATACAGTTGTCTTTTTTTTTTCACCATGTGTATAGTTCTATTCCTTTAGAGGATGTGTGCATCTTTGGAACCACCCATTGTTTTAGGCTGAGCTCACATATGGGCCAATTAGTGGTAATTATGGGAGCAGTGGAACATTTGCACAAATATACTGGATTGTCTGGTGGTTCTGTTGGCTTCCAGTTTGAAAGATCTAGGCTGTTGGTTGGATGAAGACAACACAAGAATAAGCATCTCTTTACTTCCCCCATGTTCAGAGATACATCTTTTTACATTTGCCTCTCACCAGAGCTGAGGAGGTATACAGAATATGGAATTCAAAAGTCCTTGGACAGAATAGGAAACTTATTTACATCAGTCTATTAAAATGTCTAGCATTTTAATGAGCTATGACCCAGGGTCTCAGAGTGTTGTGAAGGAAGGTGGTAATGCTTCACTTAGACATTTTGACAGTTGTCTTGTACATTTCAAAGCAAGGAGGCACTCATTATAGATCTCTTTCCTTTCAAACACTGGATTTTCTGCTTTTGGTATACTAACATTGTATCATTTTCCTTGTTTGTTATTTTCCGGGCATAAGGTATTTAATTCTTAATGATCAGTTGTTTCCTCCCAACAGAGCAATTCACATGGAATGGATGTTTCCTCTTCACATTTTTTGTTGGATCTACTGTTGTTTCAGATTACCTCAGATCTCTGTTTTTGCCACCACTGGAGCCTAGTCTTCTGTACCTCACTTTCTGGATTTGAGTATATATACTCATAGCCAGGATTGGATAGGTCATCATTTTTATATATTTTCTCCAATCTATCTGTTATCCAAGGTTCTTGCACAGATTTGCTTCTCATATTGGGCAGGTTAGTTTTGGTTTCCACTTCTCTAATATCATCAGAAGTGTCAGCCTCTTTTTTTTTCCTTTTAGGGTTAATGTGATAGAGTATCATTTGTGATAGTACTGTGTCATGTGACTTATTCTCTGTCACTTTTACAGATTGGGGTCCTCAGTTGGTTAATATGACTTACTTGAGCTTTCATTCGAGGAGTGGAGACTCATTTGGGCATAATATCATCAAGTTACACATATTTTAATGTTCCAGGCAACTTGGTTGCATCACCCACTGGAGGAAATTGTGTAGACTGGCATGTAGACCATATCCAACACCTTCATACTGCATTATTTCTGTGATTTAGAGTTTTGGTTTCCATACATTAATTTTGGTTACCCTTTATGGTTATTCTGCACCTCCCCCAACTTGATTATGACAGATGTGAGTGATTTCATTTCTTCTGTGTTATTCTGTTCCTTTTTGGGGACACTCTTGTATTATCATCTTACTCAGTGGCAAGTGTTCCTTGTCACATATGTTTTTTACAAATCCACACCATCTACCAGTTGACTAATAAATAAAACAGTGAGCTCTGTTGAGAATGAGTGTTCCATGAGACTACTTTGGTAATTTCTGGGTTTTATTAGTATCTAGTACTGGTCTGCCACTCATGATTAAAGCGTATCGAAATTTTGCCCATTCCTACTGACTACTATTGAACAGTCTCTGGTACATCATTCATTGTGATTCCCCAAAGGGATTTCTCCTTCCCCACATTTCTCCACAGTAAAGTATGGGATCCTTACCACTATCAGTTTTCAGTTGTTATGGTGGTAGATAGAGGTCTCTTCTTCCTGAGTGATGTTTGAACAGTTCATTCCACTCAAGGAAAAAAGGCAGAGCATCCCTTCCATCTATAACCCTGAATGCTTTTCACAGATGTTTGGTGATAGAAGAACCATTCTAGGAGCCTTCTCATAATTTTGGTTCAGAAATGACATTACTATAGGGTTGATGTTGTGTGTGGCTTTGTTTCCTTGTTTATTATGTTATTTTCAGGATTATGGAACCAGGGACCTTGATTCCTCATAATGCAACATGTGGAGCATCAAGTTCTTGACCCATTGGTTGAAATTTGTTTGTTCTACATTCTTCTCTTAATTATGGGGGCAGGAGGTGCCACTTTGCCTCTCAGTTTGAGGAGTTAGAATTTAGGTTTGTAATCACAGGCCATAAAAATCTCTGTTTTCTTTAACTTAAGTTAGGCTTGAATGGTCATGTGATTCCAGAATTTGGTTTTATTTGTTGTGTTTTATGGTTCTTGATGTTGAAGGTGTTGCTTGCCTTCTCTTCATTATTCTGAATGCTTGGATACAATATTCAGTAATTGTCAGTTTGACTTCCTGGGTCTGTAATTCTAAGTTTGATTTGTTGCATTTTGTGCTTCTTCAAATTGGGCTTAGGGTTTCCATTTTTATGTTGCTTGCCTTCTCTTTATAGTTCTGGTGGTTCTGCATGTAGCATTCTGTAACTTTCAGATTGGGCTTTAGTAATATTATATCATTATAATACTGTGATATTGCCCCCAGTGGCATAGTGGTTTGCCTGAGAACTTGCAATGCTAGAAACCAGGTTTCGATACCTGTGGGGGACAGCCAATTGTGTAGCTTTGTACTTAACTACAAAACAAAAAAACAATACAATGATATCATACTGTGATCCTCCTGTCATAGCCTTGAATCCAGCTTTGGGTCCACAACCCTGTAATTCCAATGATTAGATGTGGGACCTTGTCTGCATGGTTGGGGTATGGACGACTTTTGTGAACACATACATTTATTTCCAGACCATATGAGTCTGGTATTGCAGGGAGAAACAGTTTTGGAATAGATGTATCTCCTTGTACATTTATTGTCAAATGTTGTGGTTTTGACAGTGTGGCCATTTGGCCTTTACTGCCCAAGTTTTAAGTTTCACAATATCTGGGCAAAGAATATACCTGTTCCAGAAGTATTGTGGAACCCACTACACATACATTTTTGTGTGATTCTTGCTCTCACCAGCATCTCCACCTTGTTAATGCATGATTCTAGCTAAATTGTGAAAGGAGGTGTATCTTAGGAAGTTTAAATTTTTCTATATCAAATACATTTCTGATAAAACTTGTCTTTCTTGCACTATCCTGCCATTTCTCTCCACAATAACTGGTATTTGGGTATGATAAGTTTTTTAGTCTTAAAAAGTGACTAAAAAGTAATAACAGGGAGCTTATATACAGATCTGGTATAGAGGAATGTATTGGCTTAGGTGGAAAAAGTCGCATTATTAAAATTGCTATATGTGTATATAAATAAATATATTTACAACAATGAGTCCAGCCTTATTGTTATTGATTATAGTTTTATAAGCTGCTACAGAAAAAGTGGCTTTAAATATTTTATTAAAATCTGGGTAATAGTCAAGAATGCTGTATTGAGTATGTCATAAGATGGTTGCCAAATTAATTCAAGCTCCTTTGTTTTTAACCATGGATAATTTCTTTAAAACCTTCACTTTTTGCTATTGAAAAAAAATCTGGTGTTTTATTAATGCATATTAATTGTAAAATAATGTGAGCAACTTATAGCATATCATATTAATTGGAAACTGTGACACAGAAGGTTCATCATTTTTTCAAGTTTGGTGCTTTTTATTGTTTCTTGAATTTGCTGTTATACTTTGTTTCTGTGGGCTTTTAGTGATTAGTTCACTATTTTCTAACAGTAAATGGTAACCTCAGTAGATTTTTCTACTCTTGTTAGGTATGATTAGTTTTTGCACTTCACTTATTAAGTGCATGTTTACACAAAACCACCTGGCTCGGTAAATAATAGCTGGGTGGAAAAAACGTCAATACAGCAATAAACTGTTGAAAAACATGTAACATTCAACTGAATGCATATGCTTGTCTGTAATGTAAAATATATTCTTCATAATAAATGGAAGGTAATTAAAAATGCAAAATTTAAAAAGGGAATAAGGACTGTCAAAGCACTGAAATAAGTTGGATCAAAATGCAGATATATTTTGAAGACTACAACTATGGGCTACAAAAAAGTAAATGAACTAGCTTCAAATAGTGAACTTATTTTGTCAAGCTACAAATCCATATTTTGACTTCACTAAAATTGATAAGTATTGTAAATGTGTATATATTTTTGTACTAGCAATAAGTCTCTGAGATTAATGCAAAATAAATAGACCATACTTACTCTTAGTAGTATTAATAATAAAACATACATGTTGAAAAGAATTTAAAAAGCTAGGATATGAAAATACAATAGAAAATTTGGTAATACTTCTGCTGTTATTTTGCTAGTTGCAAAACGTGCATATACATTTTAAACAAGTTTTAATATAAGCATGAATTGAATAAAGTACTAGATTACCTACATATTTTGCAAACACTAATAAAAAATTAATTTACTAAAGAACTTTACAGGAATGGTCTGAGGCTTTCCAACTATAATAAATAATACAACATATTTTGCTATTATTTTGTGATAATAATTTACTTTTAAAAAATTGCATGGAAAATGGTGGGTTGGTTAAAGGTCTGAAAATTTTAAGATTTGAAATTAGGTAAGAATTTACTTGACATATTGTTGTAAATAATTTATTAATCAGATTTTACACATTTCACCAACATTTTTGGCTTGTATATATATAACAACCAGTGTTAATGGAATGAGGTTCCTGTAAATGTTGATCTTTCATCTGATAGAAAGAGTTTTAAACACATATTATGAAGGGTTTTTTTTTTTTTAAAGTGCCTTCCAAACCTGGTAGGTTTCAAGAAAGTGTGTTCTTCTTTCATTTGACACCTCAGCAAGCTCATGATGTTGCTATGTCAAGGTGAGATTTTCTTTTTGAAACTGAAACTGGTATTTTTGGAAGGGGGGATATGCCAAATATTTCAGAAGTGTGGGGTGTTTGACCTGTCATCTCTGACTAAGTGAAATATTGGAATATTGTATTAAATGTCTTTGGTAATTAGGATAGCTATCTTGAACAAATTATTTGTATTATGTATAAGTTAAAAATATGAATAGGATATCCTAATTAAATCAGTTTGAGATGCATCTGTATTTACATGGATGATACAAGTGTCTTGTTCACTTTTCATATTTATAAGGGTCAAACAGTTGTTTGTTATCAATATTTAGAGAAAGCTAATGGTTGTGTCTTACCTCCTATCACAAAAAGTTATCTTGATTCTTGTTTGACCTCTATGCACTGCTAAAACTTTGGTACCAGTTCTCCAGTCTTTATACATCATCAGTTTCACGCCTTTTCTGAATATATACATGTCATGTGACTACTTTTAATCAATGGTGTTGTACCATCTTAATTGACATAACTTTGTTTGGATGTGCGCTTCAACTTTTCAAGTGTAACTATTTGTTTTGCTTGTGATTTATTACCATTTTCAACAAAGGTTATGCAATAGTTTATTAACTTCTGTGTAAGCATTCAAATAATTTTCTGTTTTCAAATCTAGTGCATTTTGATTTAAACTCCAAGGTTTAATATGACAGACAATGAAATTCCCCTCATTTATCAGTCCAGTGTGCTTAGGATCATTTTTCTCTCAGTCATCTTCAATGAAGCCATTTAAAAACCTCTTCCACAAAAGAGCTATTGAACAGGTAACACCTGCTCAGCCAGGTCTTTATTCCCATATTTTTGTTGTTCCGAAGAAGGCAGGAAGTTGGACATCAGTTACAGACCTGTTTTAATTGGATTTCTTTCTGGACACCTCTTGCTTCTTATGGAGTCATACCTATACTTTGAGTGTCCTTGGGACAGTGGATAACAAAATGTGGTGTGATGGACTAATATCTTCACATTTTGGTTGCTCCAGGGTTGCATAGTTTTCTTTGATTCATCTACATGGCCTCTTGATGTGGATTCCTGTACATGGTGAGGGGGCCTCCTAGGGAAGGTTCTGTTCTTTCAGTTTAGATCACAGAGGAAGATCACCATGAATGGGAGGAGAGGATCCTGGTGGTTGAGGGGTCCAACTCTAACATACCACTTTGGCCTCAAATTCTTGTAGACATGCGGCCTTGGGGCAATTGGCTGATCCACTTGAGCTAGGGTCAACCAAGTACCAGTTTTGGATGTTCTCAACGGGTGTTGTGGACATTGTATCTGATGCTGAAGTTTGGGTATAGTGCTTAAGAAATGTTGTCCTTGTTGGACATTGTAGTGCATCCCCTCATAGGGCTCCAAGGTGGCTGGGATCAGTAGGCACCCAAATTTTATTTTTTTATTATGGATCCTCCAAATAAAAACTTAACTAAAATAGTGAAAAACAGTCCATAGGTAAACGACAATGTCTTGAAGATTCTGAGCAGCAATCTTCAACATCTGTAACAGCTGTTGTACATTGTTTTCTTATATGATGTAAATAAAAATGGCTACCTTGATACAATGGAACTGTCAAGGTTTACGTTCTAATGTGGATGACATCAAAATTAATTGCTTCCTACCATTTTGTATGTCTTTCCTTACAGGAAACATTTTTGAAACCTGCAGATACAGTCACCTTTTGGCAGTTTTCTTTGTATTTATAAATGACAAGTTGTGTGATGGATATATGCATGGAAGGTTGCCCATCCAGTCTTTACCACTCAACACACCCTTGAAGGTTGTAACCATCTGTGTTTCTTTGGGTCATACCATCACTGTTTGTTCTCTCTACTTTTTACCTGGAGAGACATATGATCAGTCAGACCTTGATGCTCTCATTGAATAGTTGCCTTCTCTAATCCTGGGGGACTTTAATGGACATCATCCCCTCTGGGGAAGTGCTGATATTGATTTGAGAGGTACTCTGTAGAGCATATGCTCTCTGATCACAACCTTTCTCTTTTCCAGTACTGTTTTTTGACTTATTTTCATGCACCTAGTCAGTCCTTTACTGCTATTGATCTTTCAATTTGTTCCCCTTCACTATTCTCCCACTTTTCATGGAGGGTTGGTAATAATCCACAAGGCAGCAATCATTTTGAGAGAGACTAGCCATGGTCAATGCCACCCAACCTGTGTGCTCTGGTGGAAACTAGGTCATGCAATCTGGCCCACTTTAACTGCTCTCTCAGAACTTAATCCTACCATTGTCTGTAAGCCATCAATAGACAATTGAGTAGCAGCTGTAACTGCCTGTATTATACAAGCATATGCTCAGTGTATTCCTAAAACCTCGACACATTTTCTACAATATCCTTGTCCGACTAGGAATCTTGACTGCAATATGGCACAGAAGGCTCAAAAACAAGCCTGGCATACTTACCAAAAATATCACATACTCTGAAACAGCATCACTTTCCAGCAGGCATTGTAGATAAGACATTAAAGCCAGAACGAATCATGGATTAAGTTCACAACCAGCATATCTTCTTCCACCAGTTCCAAAGTCATATGGGACAAGATTCGAAAGGTCAGTGGGCAATATAATTCTGTCCTCCTCTCAGTTTTGCTTTCTGATGTTCAGGAAGTAGCTTGATACCCAGAGCATTGCCAGAACTGTAGATGAAAGCTTTTGCCAGGTATCTAGTACTTCTGCTTCTTCCTCCATCTTCTTAACCATCAAGACTTAGGCAGAGTGGTTACCTCTTTCCTTTCGAGCTGATTGTCTTTATGACTATAATCTTCCCTTTACACTGGTGGAACTCAAAGTGGCCCTTTATCAGTCTGACGGGACATCAGTTGGACCTGATGATGTACACTATGAAATGCTGAACTATTTATCTCTTGCTTCTATTGCTATTCTTTTGATTTATTTTAACTGGATCTGGCAGGAGAATGTTTTTTTCTGATGCCTGGTGCCAGGCTATTGTCCAACATTTTCTCTAAGTCTAAGAAAGATCCCAAGATTCCTTCAAACTACCATCCATTTGCTTTGATGAGCTGTCTCTGTAAGACCTAAGAGAGGATAGTTAATTCTCATCTTGTTAGGTTTTTCGAATCAGTGTGGGTTCCAGTGACAGCTCTCCACCACGAACTACCTGTTTTGACTTAAAACATCAATCAGAGAAGCTTTTTTCAAATGACAGCATCTTGTATCATTATTCTTTGACATTGAGAAGGCTTATGATGTAACATGGAGGTATGTCATTTTGCATATAAGCCCCAAGAACTTTGTCTCAGGGACCACAGGCAGCATAACTTCACTAATACGGAGTTCAGGATTAGGGTAAATACACCCTTGCTGACAAAAGTGCATGCAAACAGTTTGAGAGAGAGAGAAGTTAAAGCCATTTGCTGTGGTCCACTTCAGTAAACAATTGAGGGCAGTCTGTAGCTGCTGCTCAATATACCTCATGTTCAACGACTGATATTAGATGTGAAAGTTGTCAACATAGAGCCTGTTTGGAACAGTGAAAGGGAATTGTTCAGTGATAGCATTAATCTTCATACTGAAAAGTGTGACCTCGAAACACAGCCCTGAGAGACTCCAAGTTCCTGTAGATAAGAATGAGAAAGTGTCAAACCCACACAAACTTGGAATCCCTGTTCATTCAAAAATGTTTAATAAAAATGGGCAAATGGCTACATAACCCATATATAACTGCACTTTTTATACTGACTTGCTTAGTTCTCTACTGGCCCTGGAATTGCTTCACATTACATCACATCCTGTTGTTGCTGATATTCAAAAGTGACTAGCCCGTTTCTCTTAACATCAACTTCTATCCAGTTTTTCTGGATACTGGGCCATATTGGTATTTGTGGGAATGAACTTGCCAACATCACAGCTAAATCTATCTGCTCTGGCACTATCACCACTGTGCCTGTTGCATACATGGACTATGGTCCTCTGTTCAAGGCTTGGCTCCATGCTAACTGGTAGTTAACTTGGAGTGAGCAACGAGAAATTGAGCTTTTCCAAAGAAAACCCTATATTGGACTTTGGCTGGCTTGCTTCCATAAGGATCGAAAAGAGGAAGTTGTTCTAACTAGACAATGCTTTGGTCACAGATTTTTAATTCATCATTGTCTTTTATCTGGAACTGATGCACCAATATGTAGTCTGTGTAACACTCTGGTCACAGTAAGCCACATTTTACTTTCTTGCCATCGTTACAACTCTCAATTATGCTATAGAATTACATTTATACTACAGAAAGTCCTTTACAACTTGTATTATTGTAGTTTTTCACTTAATGATGTAGACTAGATATTAACATTGGTTTTATGCTATTTATGTTTTTTGAACTTTGTTTTGTTTTACCTTAATTTCCTTTTATGAATTTTACTAAATTTACTATAATTTTAACTTTTTATTGGATATTTTGCACAGATAGCCAAGCTGCCTTGTGCCATAAAATGTCAAGTCAACCAACCAATCATCCACGTGGCTCATGTGTTCTAGTTCCTGAGACTTCTTTTCAATCTTTTTTGACTCCTTAAATATTTTATGGAATGGTTCATGTATTTGCTTGTCATCTTCACTTACTGGGTTTTCAAACTCATCATTACATAGACTGATTGGAATATGGACTGCTCCCAGTACCTGTATTGCACATTATCTGCACACTTTGGCTGTATTTTTCTTTGGTGGATATCATCTTCCTGTAATAGAGATTATACACACATCTCTTCAGTTTTAACTGGGCTGAATCTGATCACTTCTTTTCTTTAGCTTCCATAATTGTAACATGTTTATGGATCCCACCTTGTTGCTGCTTTTGCCTGGTCAGTATGCTTCACCTCAAACCTACACTAGTTTAGAGTAACTGTACAATGCTTGCTGTTGAAATGAGATATTTCTGTCAGACCACTGGCCACTTACCCAGTGGTATTTGTGTGTGTGTGTATATTTATATCTCTACCTAAGTATCAGTTAATCTCAGTTGATGATGGACTGTCACTCATGGACTCCATCAATAAAACAGAAGAGGATATTTGCTAATCTCTTCTAGCTCTTTTATTCTGTATGTTTGGATCAGTCTCCTTTTCAAAACGGAATCCCAGGGGCCTATTGCACAATCTCTGATGTGATGTTTTTCCAGACTCCCTTTTTTTTTTCTTTGTATGAATCCTCATCATTCCGAGTTACCAGTCACCATGGAGGCTTCTTTCTGAGTGGGTTTTAATATTTACTTTCCAATACTCATGTTTTTTCACTCAGTGAAAAGAGGGTTCAACTGTTCAAATTGCTTCTGGACAAAAGTACCTTATTTAATTGATATTGTATTACCCCCTCTTTATAATTTTGCTTGGGTGGACCATTCTGTTTAAAATCCCTTAATCAGTTATTAAGTACAAGGGCATTTGTGCCATTTGCTTCTACCAGTTCAGCTCTGATTAAAAGAAAAGTTGTAGACCAAGTTAAAAAAAATCCAGACATATCCTTGATGAAAAAGCTGTTATTATTTCTTTATGTTATGTGCATCTTATTATTTGCTTTATTTTCATGTTATGATATATATCAACAATTTTTTTTGTTAATTTACTGTCACAGTCAGTTTAACAATCTTGATAGAATAAAGCCGAGTACTCAAATCAACTGTAATTATAAATTGAAGACAAGGTGAAGTTTATTATTGCGTTATTTACGACAAACTTCTCTTGGGGAACTGTTTTTTAAAAATTTCTCAGAATTTCTTATGGGTGAGTACTATCTGTTAGTGTCTTTATACAACATGTTTTACAACGATGTGGTTGTAAAACAGACATTTGACAGATATTTCCATGTTATGGCAAGAAAGGGCAAATATTTTGTGAGTTATAATAATTATAGTGTACACTATTTTTATAAGAATAATTAAATAATTGCTGACAAATGATAATTATTAAAAGATGTGATAAAAAAAGTGAGTGCACATCTACAAATGATTATGAAACTTGCAATTTTTATCATGCTGTTTACACACAGTTAACACCATGTCAATTGGACTGACCAACATATATCTGTGAAGCTGAACGTAGCAATGTTTACTATATCTGCCTTCAAGTAAATTTAGCAAGTTTTTGGTAAAAAATCTCAATTTTCAGTAAACAATTTCTACTAAAATGTTGATGTGAACTTTCAAAACTTTATAAAGCAAACATGAATGCAGGGTGATTTTTATATTAAGAATAAAATATACATTTTACATCATTTGCTTTCATATTTCATTTACATAACATCTAGAACCTCCTGAATGAACATCAAGGCTTTTTTGTTAAGACTGTATTTGTTTCGTATCCTGATATTAACAGTGTTTAAGTTATTAATTTGCAGTGAATGGATTAATAGTCTTCTTATCTTTACAGCTTCAGTTATTAATCTTTTTCACGTCTACTTTCTTTAGTTTTGTGGTTTTACTGAATTGAGTTTTAAACCTACTGTCAAAGAGTAGTGAATCACAATGACAGATCATTAGCATTGTTTAAAACACTATGAACAAAGTGCTTCACCTGCATGATTTTTGCAAGTGCAAACTGTGTTAAACCTTACTTTAATTTTACTAAGTAACTTCTCCAAATGAAGAAACACAACTTTTAAATAAACATTTCCATATTTTTTTTATGTTTTTCACAAATAGCTTTTCTTGATTTACACAGCCCTCTTAAGTGCAAATTTTGGTTTGATACTGGCCTTGATACTTCCAACTAACCTCTTGTGTGTGCAGGTGAGGTATCTGCTGTAATGTGGTTGTGGGCTAACTTGTGGGCAGTTCAAGTGGGTTGTTTCAATTTAGCCTTTGGAGTTTTGGTTTATACTATCTGCTGTCACAAGAAATATTTGTTTACAGTGAGGATACAGTGGGCGAATGGATCATACAGGCACTAACTTGAGGGTTTACAGCTGAAACAAAGTGAAGAAACTTGAGACTAGGACTTCCAATGACACTTTTTTATTTAAGTCATCAAACACTTAATATATACATACAAATATATATATCTTTATTCATGTTTATCATAGGCAATCATTTTATCTCTATTAATATGATGACTGATGTTTAAGAAAGAATGGCATTAAAATTACTTTCAAAGAGCTTTGATTAAGAAGTGGCATTTCTACTAACTGTAAGAGACATCTTCTCTTCTTCCTCTTGAATGATCAGATCAGTTTGGAGTGCTTGCTAGATTTTTGAAGATTTTGAATATTCTGGTGTCTGTTCTGGAACTTTTTATACCAGTTGAGAGGGAAATTGTTGGCCTAATCATAGTACCATGGTGTCAGCAGACTTCTTTGTGATTTCTCAACTCGTTAGTTACCAGGAGTTCATACTGACGTGTCATCAAATGGTCAAGATTTTTCTCCTGTTTATAAACCTCTCAGTTTGTTAGTTAATCATCTTTTTGAGCAATAGCTCATACTATAGCATTGGCCCACCATACAAGGTTCTTTTTGGTTTCAATTTTTTAAGTTTGCTTAATCCCTTTTAACCTCTATAATTTCAATTCACTTATACTCAAACGTACAAAGGACAGTTTCTCATTTTTAGTTTATAGCTTGAATAATCCATTTTAACACTGATAGTTTCTGTCTGTTCTAATCTGAACAAATAGCAAATGTTTTTCAGCAGCTTTTTCTGAATCTCTATTTTAAATAACTCCTCTGTTTTTTTTAATAGTATCAGTTCTTCATAAACTATATATTATTTAATTATACTGCAACAGCTTACTTGGTGTGTTCTTGGAGCTGTTATTGTCCTATAAACATCATTGTTTCATACACGTATTTTTTTATACTTCCTGTTATTAAAATAATTATTTGAGGCATCCAGATATCTAGTGACACCTCACTGCTCGCTGTCATGTAAATGATAATGCTGCAACCATCCACCAATGAGAGTGCAACCCGGTTGTAATCACTTGTCAGCCAGCAGTTTTACTGACAAACATGCTCTTGCTTGTGTTTTCAGATTTAATTTTTACATAAATAATCAAATTAACTTTTTTTATTTGACCTGATATATTTTTCCCACTGTTTGGAGAACAATTATAATTTTTTCCTTCCTTTTCATTGCAGATGCTTTTTTAACATACTTGAAATCCACTCAGCAGCAAGTGTTTACTTAGCAGGTATACTTATTCTCAAATCTGCCCTGTAATACTAGTATGTCAAATGCATTTGCCATTGAGGCAGGGTGTTTTTCAAGACCACTTGTAGTATTTCTTGGATTATTTTGTGTTAGAAAGATATTTGCTCCAGACTGTGCATTCATGGACTGTCCTAAGTAAAGTAAATGGGGATTGTTGTTTATCTCTGATGACCCTGATATATGGGTATTGTAGGTCACTGGATTGGTTTTTTTTTTAAAATAAGGTATTGCAGTCACCCATTGCACTTTCTCTGGTGCATCGTTCCTCTGAACTCTTCAGTTTGTTGCTATCCCTCATGGTTCTAGTGGAGTGTGTCAGTCTTTGCATTTTACCTGTTCCTAGCTGCTAGAGTGTTGGACTCTGTAGGCTTCCTTCAGAGTTTGGTCACTCATTATTTAATTGAGAGTAGGGTAATGTCTTTTGAGTGTAGATGGCATTGAAGCTCATTCTACTATGGATCTGATGTACAGTTTCCAATACAATCAAGTGTTGTATGATGCTTTCTATCAACATGCAGTTTACCCCTTTTACTGCAGCACTATACATTTGTGCTATCTTCTGGATGTTGGTTCATAATAAATATGTGATGGTTGGAGATGGACCAGCCACATGAATCCTCACTTGTGTTTGGCCAGGTGCTCTTCTACTGTGTATTGGAAGATACATTCCCAGCATCATCTGGTGATGGACTGGAGTTGCACCCACACACTACTGATCACCTTCCTACCCTTTCTTGTATGTTAATTCCTGGCAGATAGGGTGATATGCACACATTATCATGAAGAGGGAGCCTCTCCTGTAATTCTTTTCATATTACAACACATTTTCATGTGAGCAAAGAGTATACATAGCTTCAAAGTGGTGCAGTCTCCCATCAGCCTTCCTTTATTTATACACCTCATAATTTTATTTCTATGTGCTTTCCTAGAAGAGGGATCATCTTCTCACCAGACCCTCTGGTGTGATTCTAGCTATTTGTAAGATAATATATCATATTAGAAGTTAGCATTTTCCTACTGTGAAAATGTTTTTCTAAAAGATACTTACCTCTGTCAATTTCCCAACTAACCTCTCCACTTTCAGTGTAGGTTTTGTACATACTACCCAATCTCAAAGTAATTACAGGCTACACAGAAGAGAAGGCACAGTGATGACAGGATTTACGTCACACTCTTCTTACTGGAAGGTTGCTCCTTGATCATTTGTATGACAGCATGCAGACGTCTCATATCAATACATGTGAGAGTAGGTATCTATTTGTGGGTAGAGGTATCTATCAGAAATACAATTTAGGAAAATGTTAACCTTTACAACACAAAACAATAAAAAAAGATAGTTATAGTAGATTTAATGAGTGGTGGTTGGGAGTTATGCTAGTTAGTTTAGATAAATGGTTTGGACCCTTCATACTAGTATAATTCATCTACTGATCTACTAATTAGTGCCTTACCACCATAAGGAGGGTTGGAATGCTAATTTCAGGAAGTAAGTATATTTTACTTACTTCCAAGTGGTGGTACCTTATTTTTATTTATTTTCATTTTTTTTCTTCTTTACTTCAGAGAGCAGTCATCTTCCTACAACTGTCTACCAGAAATGAAGGGTGACGTAGGTGTGGGATGTTGTAGGCTTGAGCACCCACATCTCACTCTCCTAATTTCTATTTCTGTTTGTTTATTTTAATTTCTCTTGCTATTTCTTTAATTTATTTCTTTATGTGAGACTAGTGAACAAAGGTTAGATGGTGTATCCCAACTGTAATGTGGGTCCTACTTCTATAGTCACCTCTAAAACCTTGTCATATGGTATTTCATTTTGTCTTATAAAACTCATAACATTGGAAAAAGTTTTAAATATCCATGTTCATCTTTCAAACAAACAAAATAGTATCAAGTATTTCCACTTTTTCCAAAACTTTGCAGAACAGAACTAAATATAAGATAATACTTTAAATATACTTTGAAACATACAACATTTTAAATTAAATTATTTACTTTTTGAAAAATATAAAACTGTTTTTGTAATACCTGGTTTTTGTTTTTTGAGGTTTTTTTCACTTGTGAAACAACTACATAACAAATGTATTACTCTTTTTTAAAAGCAGTCTAGTGACATTTATGGTGCTAGAGCATTATTATTAGTATCACTTTATTTATGCTCAAGCATCTTAAGATTTCATGATAACAGTAGTTTTGGGTTTATGTGTATATGACACACATTAAATTTAAACATAGAATGATGGCAGTAAGTTTCGTGTACTTGTTTAGATTTTAAGCAGAGTGACTGAATGAAGTATTGAGTTTTTGCTTGTTCTAAATTAAAATTAAGCAGAAACACTTTTAGTCATGTCATTTATTGTAATTTGTGGATGAAATGTTTCACCATGCTTTATGGAAAGATTAATTTAAGTACATATTAAAACAATAAAAAATATATTAAAGCAGTAAATAATCATGGTTAAATGGTCAATTTAAAATTTAAGTGTTGTGAATTTGTTCTCTTCTATTTATGGCTGCCAATCATTTGTCCCATTTCCTGGATAATGTGATGCGGAATTTGGTTGGATCTAGTCTGTCAACCAGCTGTAAATGTGTTATGAAAAATTAATTTGATTCAGATGTGACATTTTTTACTACTGTGTGTGAACCTGAGAATAGGCCCAGATGCAGAAGTTTCACACTCAGTGAGTTAGTGTTGGTAGCACTGGATATAGGTATACATTTTAAAAACTGTAGAGCCAAAGGGTGATGACAAAGTCATAAGTTTATATGAATAATAAGAGATAACTATCAATGAAGAAAATGTCTGGAACTTTTAAATGCTATTGAGCAGTTATGTACCTTTTAAACTTTCTCCCCAGATTTATTGAAATTTAATGAGACGGTTTTCATGTATACACTATTTAAAAGATTCTGGTTAAGTATTATTTGTTTACACTAATTGGTATATTATTAAAGTTATTTAAGCTGTTTCTTATCATTTAAAAAAATAAGAACATCTTAAAACTACTTGTATATAATTATCATATGCGTTTTATTACCTCTATAACTAGGGGAAATAAAGAGTATGGTGTACAGGTTCAGTTACGATTCTGTCTTTTGGAGACGTCATGTGCTCAAAATGATAACTTTCCTCCTAGTATCTGTGTGAAAGTTAACTCAAAAGTCTGTCCACTTCCAGTAAGTTTTTTCTTAATATTATTAGATGTTGTTTTTGTTTTTAAATAATCTTAAAGTTGATCACAAAGCATTGCATATTGAATTAACTTTCAGCATTAATTTTTCTTTTGAACAAAATAATGATACGTATATAATCTCCTCCACTAAAAATATATTTCATTAAATATATTACTTTATTTTTACATTTTCAAACATATCTATATGATGTATGTGGTTTTATTATTAGTTTTACTCTTTAAAAAGTAATTGTCTTTGGGTGGTATAATAGAGCTACTAGTTAAATTTGCTTGAATTATGTTTATGCATAGTTATTCATTTAATTTTTGTTGTCTTTGTAGAATCCTATTCCTACAAACAAACCAGGAATGGAACCTAAGCGACCTAGTCAGCCAGTCAATGTTACAGGCCTTTGCAGGCTTTCACCCACGTGTCCAAATCACATCAGTATATCATGGGCATCTGAATACGGACAAGTAAGTACATACTGTATTAACTAATTTTCAGTAGATAATGTAGTATTGCATGCATATTTTATGTGGTAAGTACTAACACAAATTATAGGTAAACTCCTAAAGTAACACACTGTAATTTTAGAAAGCAACATATTCAATTTGAAATACACATTAGTATGCCCTCTTGTGGCTCATTGAGAAGTTAGTAGTTAGAGCCCAGTCCCTGTATGGAGCACAGATCTACCATCATATAGATACTAATACAACCTATCATACTTTTTCTGTAGTGTACTTACACAAGTATGTATGCAGTTTTAAACATGTATATATGTATTATGTTTGTGATTGGGTTAAAATAATCATAGCTTTTCTAAAAATGGTGGAGTCTCTCTGGCATTCACTTGGTAAGCAAGTTAACAAAGCTTGTTATTTATTAAAATACTGCTATGCAAAAGTAGTTATAATAAATTATTTCTATATACTAACACATAACTAAATTATCATTCATATGCTGTTCATTAGCATTGAATATATTTTAAAAAATACTTGATAAAATTCTGGTTTTGATATCTGTGGTGGGCACTTGGTCAATAACCTATTGTATTGCTTTGTTTTTAACAGCAAACAAACATAGAGATTAAAATTGAGGTACAATTAGAAAGTAAGCAAGAGTAATAGAAGAAGTATAATTTTAGACATTAAGTATTTTGACACCATTCAAGCTAAAACAATAAACCTTTTGTAACAGTGGTATACTATATGCTGTATTTATTTATTGTGTTTCATGAATGTGGTATTAAATCTTTATTGCTTCTTACTGAATAAGTATATTCTTATTGTAATCATTGTGGAAATATATGTCAGAATTACATGCAAACCTAAATTAAACTACTTTCTTATAAATTGACATTAAAATATAGTTTATAATTCATATTTTTATATTTATGTAATATTTTATTTCTTAATTTTCACTTTTTTGTATGGTATTACACTGTTTTGCCAATTTTAAACATTCTACCTGTATTTATGTGAGCTTTTGTGATTAACACAAGTTATACAATTAAGGTGTAAATAATTTTAAAACATAAACTAAGTTTATAGTTTATGCTCTTCTTGCTGTACTGAGATATAAACTAGAAAGTAATACTTTTTTGCCATACCTTCTTATCTCATACTGTTTGTCAAAGGATATCAGTAATATTTTGTGTCAATTTCTATTTGACTGCTTATAATCAATGGAAAGGGATTATTTTAATTTGGTAAGTTCACCATAAGGCTTGTTCATTGTGACAAAAGTTTGTGAATTATTTGTTTGTAAGTTGTTTTTATGAGTCACCTTGATCAATAAATGGACTTACTTCATCTCACTTTTACCTTAATCAGAAATCCAGTTTATTGTTGTAGTTGTATTCTTTGTGCTTATTATTATTTTGTCTTCTAAATTGCTTATTTGATATAAATACAAATTCAGTAGATCACCAATAATAATAATACCAAAAAATATGAACTTTTAGCTGTGACATAGCTGCTCATAGAATAGCTTTGTATTTTTCAAATGCAAAATTTTAACTCATAGCTCTGTTATCTCTTAACTGATTTGAGATCTACTTAGTTTTGATTTTAGGAGTTCACACCCTTTCGTTTTATGTGTTGGACAACATCCAACATCTCATAGATTAATTTGCCCTAATCTTGCTTCAAAGCATTTCAGTTTTAGGATAGACTGGTAGAGATCCCAAGGAGTAATGAAATTGAATTGAGTATGTGCACACCTCATCCTTGGTGCGCAAAAATATAGGTAATAAAAAGATTAAAGAAAGATCTCATATTCTGATTTACTTGAAACATGCTGTAGCTATAGAGTATTCATTTTTCTTATCGAAACTTTAAGAATAAAAAAGTATATAAGTACTGTATTTCTTAATTTTCGTTTTTGTTATTGTGTCGCAAATGTAATGATTATAATTTTACTATGCATGTTGGTTACTCTGTTTTTTGTTTATACAAAGGTAGCCTGTTAAATTAATCTTTAAAACAGTATATCTGAACAGACCTGAGATTTGGAAAGAATTAACTTTGATATAAGAATAAATATTATGTAAGTGTCTGTTACAGTACATAGTCATTCTAGGAAGAAAAGAAATGGGTATAACTGAGACTTTTTTCACATTTCATTTTGTTATGTGGTAATTAGATACAAATTTCTTTGCTTTTAGACTGACTCTGTAAAAGTTTAGTAAATTTTTGAGAGAGATCTTAAGTAAAAATATTCAAATAAAAAATTGATTTTTTTTGTATAAAAAGAGACTTATGAAGTTTACTAAACAGCTTTTTAAATTTCACAAAGATACACTTGGCACTTTATATAAGTTATAATATCTATAGTTTTGTATTTACTTAGTGGTTATAAAATTGATCAAAATAACTCAGCCATATACAGAAAAGTAATGATACATACATATCATATTTCAAATTCAGATCTTTGTCATTTCAAGCACTTAAAATACCTGGCACAAGTAACATGCTACCTATGCTTCGGAGATTAGAGATATAAAAATTTGCAAGTACAAAAAAGATTAGATGTAAAAATTGTCCATATGTCTTAGGAAATGTAATCAAGAAAGTTTTCCATGTGTAAAAGTAACACAAGCCTCATACATGTTATGCACATGATGTATATTTGATCAGCTGTTACATACCTTTACAGTTTGAGATTGAAATGAGTTCATACAAAGATACAAGTCAAGTTATCAGATGCAGGTATTTTGTGCACTCCATTGAGGTGTATTTCTGTATATGGTGAGGGGACCTCCCAGAGAAGGTTCTGTTTTTTCAGTTGTTCTGCTGGAGTTAACTGAATACCAGTGTTGGATGTGTGTGGGTACAGTGCTCACAAAACCTTTGCATTGCTGCACTGTCCTTGTTTGGCATTGCTGTTTGTTCTCTCGTAGGGATCCACGGTGAACTGGAACAGTGGGCACTGAAATGTATTTTGTTTATTATGGATACCTGAGTCCATAAAAAAAACAAATAGCAATAATTGGTAAATGATCATTTATGAATGACTCTCTTACACAGTCTGATTCCATATCTTGATTTCTTATGCATTCATTGTCTAAGAAATCATTAGGACAGATATCTCCTTTTTCTTTCAAAAGTAATAGAAGGGCTTGCTGGCTTCCCCAAGTTAGTAAGGAGGTTGCAGTCTGGAGATACTTTGATGGAAACATTTTCACTACAACATACTAAATTCCTCCTGAATTGGAAGAGCATTGAGGATACACCCATTAAGATTGCTCCCCTTGCTACTTTGAATTCCTCAAGAGGAGTTATCATTAAGAGGGATTTAAATAACATTCCTTAGTTTGATATTCTTGCTGGTTTCTCCACCCAAGGAGTTTTTGCAGTGAGGCATATCTCTACTTGCAGGAACAAAATTATGTTGCCTACCAATGTTCTAATTTTGACATTGCCACAATAAAGTACAGATTACCATCTGATTATCAGTTATATTAGGTCAGGATTATTTCTTGAGAGTGGTTTACCACAGTTTTTATAAATATATCATAATCTGTGATCTACCTTTGTGAAAATAAATAATAATCACTTTGGAAGTTGCAAGAATTATAAATACTAATAATTTTTCATATCTCACAGACCTGGTATTATGTTAAGTTCACATTAAGTTTTATATTTATATTTCTGCTAAAAGAAATATTATTAGTTTGTTTATGTGTATTAATTAGTAAAACTAGATACATGCTTCATGCTTAGAATGAGGTGTTTATTGTGTGACTGCTGGGCCATAAAAATTAGGTTTGATGCATTTAAGCTACTCAAATGACATTTTTATTTTATTTTAGCATAATCTTAAATTGTATAAATTATTACTCTATAGGATTTTCAGTTTTATTGAACTTTATGTAAAGCCTTCCAATCTACTTTTATCTAAAAATTAATATGTGGCACATCATGTTAACTGGTATGACTCATATCTCATCTGTTAAAAAATTCAGATTTCCATCATTCAACAAAATAATCAGATATGATCTCCAATTAATCAGAATATAAATTTCAAACAAGAAAGGCACTGAAAAACTGCAACCCCTGCCACACTTCTTTACTTTTGTAGTAACCAACTTAAAATGTGCACATTCCTTACCTTCCAAAATGTAGTCTGGATGTCAAGATCTTCATTTTATCCAAATTCATTCTCAAGTTTTGTTTTTTTTCACAATCCTTACTTGATTTAGCATAACTTTTTCTCTTGACCATTCACCAAAAGTTAATCTCATTAATCCTTGAGGGACACTCAATCTCTGCACCAAATGTGATTAAAATTAGTTGAAAATATTTTTGAGTTATGCTGTTCACACATAACTGCAGGATTGAAAACAGTGATACACTGTTGGGTAGTGGTAATAAAAGAGAGAAATAATGATGTAATGCTAATTCTGTACACTTAATAAATATTTCTCTCACTGTTCTTGATAATAATCTTTATAGTATTACCTTAAATGTTTTACATGTTATCTTCATGATTGCTCACAGGTGGTGAAATCTGGAAAATATCTTTCTATAAGATTTTGCCTCTGTGTTCATGCTCAGTAGCTAACTGTTGGACATTTTCTAAACTTCATAAGCCATATTTGATATTAACAACACATAGTCTATGATTATTTTAATTTATTGTTCATACTTTCATATATGGCATTACTAAACATCTTTTCCAGCTGCTTTGCTTAATGTACTTTATGATGAGGGAAGATGGTATAACACTTTTAATATATTTTGCAGTTTTCAAATTTTGTAACATTAACAATGAAAATTTAACTAAATAAACCACTGAATTTTTAAGCCACAAGCAAATACAATAAGATAATACTTAATTTTCTATGGTAAACTTTCCGAGAACTTCATAATAGCAGAAATCCAAAGATGAGACATTCTTTTGCTAAATTTTTTGTCATGTGGCACTGAAAAAGTACAATTTATGAATCACATAACATGTTATATGAGAAGTATTTCTGTATTGTTTTTAGAAAAATTATTTGTAGGAATATCTTTATTTGACATAATTTCATTAAAAATGAATTTTTTATAATATTTTTGGTTAGCATTATATTTCATAAAATACGTGTTTGGATTTGTGCAGGTACAAAATATAGAATGTTCTTCAGTTATAAGAAGAAGTCATAGTGAGAAGAGATAATTGTTTGCTTTACTTCTTGACTTATTTTTCTATATTTTAAGAAAATAAGTATAACATGAGAAAGCATCAGATGTGTGTGTGTGTGTAGTTCCTGGTAATCTTGTTTCAATTATGATTTTCTTAGGTGAATAAATGTCAGTAGTCATGGTTTTAGTGGTGATTAACTCATTTGAGTTGTGAATAGTAGTCTGTTTTTCCTATGCTTGAACAATGAATCTGTACTTCGAACTCATGTATGTGTGATGATCAAATCCAACTATTCAATTATAAAAGAGTAGCCCAAGGTTTGGCAGTGAATGCAGTTCTTAAAGTGCATTTTACCTTAAGGCTTTTTGATTCAAAATTAGAAATGTCTGTCTTCAGATATCTCTTTTGTAGCTTTATGTTTACCTTTTCAAAACAAGAACAAAAAAATTATTTGAGCTTAATTATGGGGTGCTTTCATTGATTTTTTTAATTCATAAAGTGAAGCATGATGTTGCTAAATTTATTTCGACAAAAAACATAAAGTGAAGTTATCTCTAGGCTCTTCATTTTATTTCATTACTATCTTTATGTTTGATGTTTTTGGTTTTTAGAAATTGAGTTTTACCATATATACTGAGAAAGGTATTCATGATAAGTTTCAGTTTTAAAATCAAACAGTGTAGGTGAATGAAAGTTGAATTGCCTAGACAAGTATGTTTTCTGTAAAGTATGGATTTAGTTTTTGCTTATGTCCAATTAACCTAATAATATATCTTCTTTCATAACATAGGGTTACGTTGTAGGTGTGTACATTGTCAGAAAACTGAGTTCAGAAACCTTATTAAGTCACTTAAAAGCTTCTGGTGTAAGAAACCCTGACCATTCCAGAGCTTTGAGTAAGTCTTAAGTTTTATTCATGCATGTTAAGTACTTTTGTGCTTTATAAGGTTTGCTGAATGTGGTTGATGAAGTGTGTCCACTAAATTGATGAAATGTAGGAATGAACAGATTAATTTTGTTAGAAAGTATTTAAATTTTTAAACAAAACATTTTAGTTACATTGATAACATATTATTTATACAGAACCAGGAATAAATTTTAAAAAAGGAAATATAAGTTTAAAAACTATGCTTAACCGTTTTGCTATGGATCACAGGTCAAAGGCCATGTCATTGCATTTGTTGACTTGCATTCAAAATTTTATTGAACTTTATGAATTTATGTGAATAAGTTTTAAATCAAATTGTAGATTATAATACAATCTTCAGTATTATATATGAGTTAATTTCTTAATTTGAAAGCAAATATTAAAATAACACATCTAAATATAGATTTTAGTGAGTTATGGGGTATGTTGAATGCAGCACTGTTTAACATTAAATGTTTGTGATGTCAACATACGAAATCTGCAGTTTTGTACAAATTAGGAACTCCGATTACTAATATTATCAAGCTATAATATAAAATAAAAAATCTTATATCTTTTTATTTTGCTGAGATATGATTTATGTACTGAGTCACAGTGAGGCTATTCACATATTTCCATTTTTGAAAACAATCCCTTGTATAAACTTACCTCAATATATGATGTGAATAACCAATCAACAGTTTAGAATATTCCCAGAGTGGTTTTCTCAACCATTTTAGTCTTTAAAAAGGCTACCATGTTCTTTTCATCCAAAATTTCAAGGAGGTAGGTTGTGTCTTTAGTTTGCTTGAAGTTTCTTATTTTTTTAAATCTAAATATATTTTAGTTCCTAAGCTTAATAAATTATAGTGGAATTCTGTTCTATCAGTGCAGTTATTTCTGATTTTTTGGTTATTTAACTTTACACATAAAATCTGAAAATATTTTATTTGTTATCCTCCATGTGTGAAAATTTAAAAAACTTTGCAATTTATGTCGAGCAGGAAGCTTGTGAAAAGGTCATTGTGAGAAGAGATAATTGTTTGCTTTACTTCTTAATTTATTTTTCTAGATAGTAATAATTTTATATATATATATATATGTGTGTGTGTGTGTATTTCATGTATAATAATTGATATGTGACTATATTACAAAATACTTGTCCACTAAAATCAAGCCAAGACAGCGAAAACTAATGGTTAGTTTTATATTACTGGATATGTGATGTAAATCCTCATGCACTGCATAAATTCAAGTTATATAATGTTATATAGATATACCAGGGAGGGCAATATAATAATAATAAAAAATATATGTATATAAATATATAACATTATGAGAAGTAAGCTACTTAAACTAAACATTTGTATTTTTGTGTTATAATATGTAATCATTCTAGCATAAAAAAACAATTTTTTAGGATGGTTGCAAAGTTGGTCAAGTGAGATACCCTACATAGAGTAGAGAAAATAACATAAAATATAAAAATTTACTGAAAACAAATGTTTGAAATATATTTAGGAGATTTTAAGAGATTGTGGAAATAATACTTGAGGTTTTGGGATGAAGAATAGGTTTTTTGTAATCATAACATGAAATAACTTTGCACTCAGACAAGTAATGAAAAACTATTTTTACAAATAGATCTTTGGTAAAAATATTTCATTAAAAAATCTGATTTTTTGTTTACAAACTACTTGTAATCTTTATTAAAAGTGTATCAAATTTTGTGAGATATACGTGTTGTATCAAAAGTTATCTTACAAATACTTAATATGTGCAAACTTGTGGTTTAACTGGTGCATGTTATAGGGAGCCTGTAGTGAAAGAATTGATGTATGAATATTAAAATGCACTGTTTCTAGTTTTTTCCTTCTTTGCAAAGAATAAAAATGTTTCTTAACAGTAATAATTGCTAAAACTTTCTGATGTTTAGCATATAGACAGGTTTAAAATTAAAAATAATATAATTTGAGAATATTAATTATTATCAGTTGTTTTTAAGTAATATTAACAATTAATTGTGTGTATAACAGTTAAAGAAAAACTTCAGCAAGATCCTGATTCTGAAATTTCCACAACAAGTCTCAGAGGATCTTTAATGTGTCCAGTAAGTTATTTTTATGAGGTTTGTTTTACATTCTGCCTTTTCAAGAATTTTTTATACTTTCAGTTAGAAGTATCGAATATCTCTAACGATGCTTGTACCGTTAAATTTGTAAATTATTGGTTTTATATAAATGAGTATAGTTTTTTCAGACATAAATTCTCAGTAAGAATACACTTATTTTGTTTTTTACAATATTGTAATGTATCCTTATTTGTTATTTTTAATAGCAGTAAAGCTTTGTTCTTGTTTCTGTTTGAGGCCCGGCATGGCCAAGCGCGTAAGACGCACGACTCGTAATCCGAGGGTCGTGAGTTCACGCCCCGTCGCGCCAAACATGCTCGCCCTCCCAGCCGTGGGGGCGTTATAATGTGACGGTCAATCCCACTTTTCGTTGGTAAAAGAGTAGCCCAAGAGTTGGCGGTGGGTGGTGATGACTAGCTGCCTTCCCTCTAGTCTTACACTGCTAAATTAGGGACGGCTAGCACAGATAGCCCTTGAGTAGCTTTGTGTGAAATTCCAAAACAAACAAACAAATGTTTCTGTTATTGTACAGAGAGATAACTATAAGCAGACATTTATCTGATAGGTGTATAAAACTTGTGATAGCTATTTATAAATTTTTATATGTGTGTATTACCTAATACATATAATTTAGATTGATTTAACAAACACATATATTCTGACTTGCTTATGTAGCATTCTTAATAAGACAAGTGACATTGTTTTAATCATTTCTTGCTGTCTGCTTAAACATAGGTTTTATTATTCAGCTGAGTACACATTTGTTAATTTTGCTTAGTTACTTTTATTGCACCATGCTTATAAAATCATTTGCATATATCATCAATTGCATATAATTGTCCGTTACAATGTGTAGCCCCTAGATAGGGTAATTTATATTTATGTTGAGGCTATGCAGTGTTAGGGTATGAAAATAACATACAATATAAAAAGCTTTACTAAAAATGAAACTTTTAATATTCTTTTAGGGAGTTTTACAGGCTATGCAAATAAAATTTGAAAACTTTAAAATGAAAAAGTATTATTAATTTTAAGATTAAATTTAATTTATACTCAGGCTAGTCAGAGTTTTAATCAGACTCTGATTCCATAACTTCACAAACAAATCTTTTGTAAAAATAATCAGATTCTGATTTGTGTGTGTGTACAAAGTACTTGTATACTTTAACCTTGCCAAATTTCAAGAAGATGCATGTGCTATTATAATTGCCCCCCAGTGGCTCAGCGGTACGTTTGCGGACTTACACGCTAAAATCCGGGTTTTGATACCCGTGGTGGGCAGAGCACAGATAGCCCATTGTGTAGCTTTGTGCTTAATTCTAAAACAACCAACCAGCTATTATAACTTATTTATAGTTTTATGTTGGTTAAGTAGTTGATCAAAGTGACTGAGCTTCTAAACAGACAGTTAAATAAGTATATTAGCTATATTTTAAAATTTGGTCTATTAAGGTCTTATGTGAAGACTCAAATTTTGTTATCCAATTAAATATTAAAAGTTTTTGTGTTAACAAATAAAATGCTCAAGTTGAAAATTTCAGTAAGATCACATATTAGCTGATATTTGTTCAAGTTCTTTAGTCACTGTTGGAATTTTACATTTGATATCAGTTGTTTTAAAATGATAATAATTTGCAGTACAGTTATCCACATCTTATAAACTGTTTATGTTTGTGAAGAATATTTTTTGCAAGAATTAAATGTATTACTACATTTTTATGGTGTCTTATTTTCATATAACATGTATCTTTTATTTTTGCTTTTATTTTCTGAAGTCTTACTTGTAGTATAATTAGTGTTTGAAAATACTCCTGTAATCCAATTGAAAGATCATATCTTGTTAAAACCAATGAATATTCACAAAAGAAAAAGCACACAAACCCAAATTGTGTATTCATTCAATATTTGTTTAACTGCAGTCATATTATCAAGGCTTTTTATAAAGTACAGAACATAAGCATAAAGATAAATATTAAACTTTCTTGAGGAAAAGTGTAAATTCTAAGGAAAAATTTTCAGATACAAAGCATTATGTAATATCTTTAACCATGCTTTAGTGTCGTGTGTGTGTGTGTGTGTGTGTATTTTAGACATCATAGCATGTGTGGTCTAATACCATACATGTTTTCATTCATGGAATTCCTATAATATACATTTCAGTTTTATTATTGTTGTTGCTTGTTTTAAAATTGTAAACTATATCTTATGTTTAAACTTGAACTATAGTTTAAACTATAGTTGGAAGTATCTTACCATACGGTGATGTAAGTTTCTTATATTTCACTCCTCTTGGAGTGATTAATGTAGGCTATATACTTTACTGCCTAAGCTGAAGGTTAGGGAAAATGAGGATGCAGGTTCCTTCTCGTGCATCTACCTGCTTGCATCTTCAGTTTTTTGATGCTTTTCTATATTTACAAATGAATGAGAAGAAACCTACTTGGATTTGTCCAGTATGTGACAAACCTGCACTATTTCAACATTTAGTTATTGATGGGTAAGTGACTACTATTGTGAATTATCAACTAAACATTTGTTTAAAAAAATATATATTTTTAACCTACTTATTGGTAAATTCTTTCTTAAGTATTTGTAATTGGTACAAAAAAGATATACTTGTTTTCAATGGAATTGAGACAGTTGAACAACAGACATGACCAGTTTATTCTGTTACCAAACTTTGGACCTGTATTTCCAAGTGTACATTTTTGCTACAGGCCAAATCTAAGCATATGTTCATTTATAAACATTCATAAATACAGCATTTAGTATACATACTATAACACTAAAGAAGCATTCAGATAATATAATCCATGTGACAACTAGATATGTGGCCCTTTTCATGTAAAAAAAAAAAAAAAAGTGTGTAAAGCATAATGAGAGTTAACAAAATGAATATAATATGATCCACAGAGGCTGTAAAGCCCAAAATTACACATCATTTTGTATTGCAACTTTCTCTTTTATTATTACAATGATTATAAAGCCAAATGAGTGTAAACAAATGTACAAAAAGTCATGAGTAAACATTTTCACAGAGAAATGTTGCTTAACTATTTAATCACCAGTGTACTTAAAATTCCTTTGTGTACATGCCACAAAAAGTGTTACTGAGATGGATTTAAAATTTAATTAAACTACATTACTGGCAATATATTTTAATGAAACTAGTGTAATCAAATACATTGTAACTCCTAGTTTTATATGATTCAAGTTGTTTCTTTATTTGAAAGAAAACTTCTGAAACACAATTAAATCTTTAGTTTTTTTGTTACATAATGTGCATTTAGTTAAAATATCTTGGCTTTGGTTTCTTCTGTTTCTATTCAGTTTAGACTTGGCACCTTTATGACTATCTGGATGAGCTTTTATGCATGTGTGGTCAAATTAAAATCATAAGTTTCACATTACAATGGCTAACATTTCAAGAAAGTGGTTATATAATAACTACCCACTCTCATAGAAGCCAAGCCTTTTTTTCCAAATTAATTGGTTGCTAAGTGATGGCCTTTTCTAGGCATGAATGGCATGTTTTTAGGCAATTAAAAGGGCAGATTTCTCAATATATTTCCCATGCATTATCTATGATCTCAAACCATGTAACTGTAGACTATGAAGGTGTACAGTCATGATGAACATTGTTCAAGATCATTGACCCTAACACTTGGCTATTTTTTTCTCACCTTACACTTACAGACTGTTAAATTGCATTCATAATTTTGCATTTTAGTTAATTATGTATTGCTTGTTTTAAAATCCACAATTGAAAGGTTTGATGATTTTTTAATATTATTCTAAGCTTTGCTTCATTAAAATATTTTTTAACAGGGTGATTACAAGCCATATTTTGTTGTTGGTTGAACTCTTTTTGTCAGCGATAATGTTATATTGCCCATGGGCACATACTGAAGTGTGTCAACATATATAATGAAAGATGTGATATTGAAAAGAAAAAAAAAATATTAAAAGTTAAAAAAAATTATGAGAAGGTAAAAACTTTAAATTATATATGTGATTAGAAAAATATATTTTAAGTGTAATCAATGAAGGGAGGAAAGGTGTGCGTGTATACTTATATATATAACATTTTATCAACCTGTATGTTGCTGATAACAGCTAGAGCTAGTGACACGGTAGAGAAAATGGAAAATGAATTACAGGCATTTACTTAAAAAAGAAAAAAAATTGACATTTATTTGGGAGATTCTAGAGATTATGGAAATAAAATATAAAACTGTAAGATAAAAAACATTTTTAAACTTAACGTAAAAATTACTTTACAGGTGAACTGTTGAAAGTTTGAGTTCAGATAAGTACATTAAATAAGAAATTTTTTATTAGAAATAGTAAAAAAGATCAAAATGAAATATTTTTTTGAAACTGCATACATTTAGGAAAGTTCTTTTCAAGTTTGAAACAATATCATCCATTAGTTCGTTTTTTGAAACAAAATAAGATGAGCAACATTACCTTCTAACAATATTTGTGGCCAGTAATCATAATGTTTGAAATGCTTTTTAGAATTTATTGCTAAACTTAATTTTCATTGAATGAGGCTTTTTATGCAACACATTACAATCAGTGTTGTCTCTTCCTTTTTAAAGGATTTTTAAAGCTCAACAATTATGTGTAGATTTTAACATCTGAGGAAAGTTGGAATGCAGGTGACATCTTCATTTAAATGGAATGATACCTTGCTAGCATCTAGTTTGTACAAAAATATAAATCTGTTGCATATGAAATGTTGGATTTTCATGTGCAAATTTGAAACTTGGTCTTTAGTGTGTGTGAAAGAGAAGCTTTATCATAAATTTGTATAATGCAGTATATTGGATGGTTCATTTTAAGCACACTTTATTTTTCTAATTTCAGAAACTAAATTATATTTATATTGAAATTAGTACCATGGATAAAATTGATATTTATGTAATTTTCTTGCATGAGTTCAAGCTTGGTCATAATGCAGAGATATCAGCTCATAATATCAGTGATTTATTTGGTGATGGCATAGCTAATTAGCACATAGCTAAGCATTAGTCTAGGACAGAGGTCACCAAACTATGGCCTGTGGGCCGGATATGGCCCTTGAGGTCATTTTGTTCGGCCCGCCAGCAACTAGCCACTTGGAAATAAAAAGTGACATTTCATCAAATATCACCTGTCACAAAAAAAAAATCACACCGCTGGTCGCTTTAAGCCGGCAAACACAAGGCGTTATGATAAAAAGAAACAAGGCTGTCACGCATTTTTAACCAATAGGAAAATTCTTCTTTTGTCCTTTCTGCCTGTTTATTCACATATGCATGCATCGATTAATTTGGACTTTCAGATCATGGAAGAGTTGGCATCAGTTTGCAGCATGCATGGAATAACAACTGCAAAGACATTTTGATGGAAGTGCATAAAACTTTGCAAGACTATAACCATCAGTGGAATCAGCTTAGAGGTGTAACAGTTGATGGAGAAAAAAGAAGACGGAGTAAAGAATTGTCTGGTGGGGCTGATTAGGAATAGTTTGAAGATCTTCAACTTCCAAGTGCTCTGTTCATATACTGCATCATACATCAGCAAGAGAAATGGATATATTTCTTATCGAGAAATGTAGAGCCGATCCACTTCTGTCAGATCCAACCTGGTTGCCATTTTTGGTTGACATCACATCCCACATGAATGAATTGAACTTGAAACATCAGAGGAAGAATAACCTTGTCTGTGATCTCTATAGAATCATTAAAGGATTTCGGAGAAAGCTATTATTGTTTGAAGCACATTTGGAAGGAGGAAACCTCTCTCGTTTTCAGTGTTTCAATGAGTTTCACGCTGAATTCACAGAAGATATCAACCTGGAGTTTCAGAAAAGATTATTGGTGATTTATACAAGCATTTTTAAAGAGATTTTTGGATCTCAACAGAATCAAAAGTGTCATTCTCCTTTTTCAGAATCCTTTTGATTGCATCATTTATGACATGCCAGTGGAACTTCAGCTGGAGGTCATCGATTTGCAATGAAATGACTTGTTGAAAGCAAAACACAGAGAGCAGCAACTTACTGAATTTTACAGCTGCATACCTGAAAATGATTTTCCAAAGCTGAAGCAGTTTGCATCTGGTACGGCATCAGTGTTCGGAACAACTTATGTCTGTGAACAAGCATTTTCAAAAATGAAGTATGTGAAGTTGGTACATTGATCGAGGTTGACTGATGAACATTTGAAAGCAATTCTAATGATTAGATGCAGCAATTCAAACCTGAACATTGAAGATATTTTTAAAGCCAAATGCCAATTTCATAAATCTCACTAACTTTTTTTGCGGCTTAGTGAAATTCAGATATGTAGTCACTATATGCGATGTGACAGTTGTTTTTGCTAATGTCACTTTCTTTGATAACCTTTTGGTAAATAAAAATGTTGGTTGTATTTCTGTTTGTTTTTTATTATATGCACTTATGCATGTTACTCCCACATGGCTAATGTGGCATCCTAAACTTAGTGTTAAGTCTTTTACAGAGAGCTTTCGTTCTAGCTTATGAGTATTGAACATGATGATCATGCTGCCTGCGCTTCTCATTCACCAAGTAATCTAGCCCCCTGCGAAAAAGGTTTGGTGACCCCTGCTTTAGAGAAGTCAGAGCCCATTTATTGTTCTTATGAAAATAGATACAGATTTCAAGACTTGGGTGGAAGTTATTGAGCCTTTGACAGCTTCAAACATTTATTCATTATTTTAATAATAACTCAGTGAGATAAGTTCAACTTTATCACAGTGGATTTCTTGTTAAGTGGGTTCTTGATTTGCAACCATAACTTTCACCTGAGTGGATGGTATTGGTTCTGATTGACTTAACATGCAGTTGTGTACTCCATTTCTATTCTTAACATACTGATATAATAGTTTTTCCATGAAAAATATTAAAAACTCTTATAAGTATTTTGTCCTTTGGTTCTGTGTCATTTATCCATCTTGTGTGAATATCTTTCCTGAGAAAGAACTTTGGTAAATAATCCTTCAGCTTGAAGTCTTTCCATGATAGTGTTGTTTGTTTTATGGTTGGGAATTTTCTGTGCACAGAATACATAGATAACTTTGTTGCCTATGGTACTAAGGCTTAACACTTGCATTGAACAGTTATTACATTAGGAAATGGAAATCATTTTTATAAAAGTATGGTTAAGTTTCTGTATCATCAATTGGAAAGTTTAGGACTTTGAAATGCAGAAACAAATTTGTGTAAGCCACTGAAAATGTTGAAATTGAATGTAATGAACAAAAGCTAAGATTTTCTAAGGGTACAGTTTATTTTCATTTTTTGTATCATACGAATAATGCTTCTTGGAAGAAATTGTTGCAGGAAGTATGAAGATATTTGTTTTTTAACTCATGATTTTATTTGAAACATATTTATCTTTATATCATACACACTTCCAAGAAATATGTTACCATTAGAAAATTCTGTTTTTGGTTACCAATCTTCAACTGTCATTAATTTTTTTAGTGTATAGATAATGATGAAATAGTAACATTTAAGTGACTTTAACAGCTGTTTATGTTGTGTTTCTGACTGTCATGTTTTGGTGATACATATACACATAGTAAGGTCTGCAACAAGTATAATAATATTAAAACTGAGAGACATTCTTATATTTTAACATGTCCATCATGTTACCAAAATAAAAAAATATATTTTAACTTGACTTGCGTAATAGATATATAAGAAAGTTTTGTTTATGCTATCTAATGTGTATTTGCAATATAGACACAATTTAAGTTGATTAAACTATAATGTTTGTATATGTATTTGTGAAGCATAAAACACAAAATAGGGAAAAACTCTATTTTATAAAGTATAATTGGCATATGTTCTGTGACTATACTGTAAAGAATAAGATTTTGTTACCTCTTTTGTTAGTGTTACAACTGCAACTCTGCTTTTAAACAATAAAATGCTCCAAAGCCATTTTTACTGTCTTCTGTATTTGAGATAAAGGTATGTATATATAACAAATACAAGCCTATAAAAATATAGGCTTAAGACATGTTTAGGCTTAGGTACAATTCATCTTATTGGTAAAACATAAAACAGGGCAAGTACATTGTTTTATTAAACAAATTCAAATTAATGACTAGTTGATTGTCTCCTCATGTTTAAAGGATAAATTTAGTTACTTGATTTAGACTTATTAGTTTAAATTCAGCTTGTAGTTAGTTTATAAATTAGGCTGAATACACTGTATTATTACACAGGTCAACAAAGTTTTTGTTGCATTTATATCAAACACTTGGTATTACATAATTTCTTGCCCTGATTTCAGATCTGAAGTTAGTTTTTTCCTCAGTGCTCTACTTTTTTTGGAATTAAGGTATTTGAAAATCTCAATTTCGTCATCATCATATTGACGTCGTAGTCTATCATGAAAAATATGTCATAAAACTCTTTAATATAGCTGGGTAATAAAAAAGAAAATGCAATATAGTATAAATGTATTCAAGTTATTTATATAAATTCAATTTTATATCAAGTTATAATTCAGTTTATTTATATAAAATTGATTAGTAGATAAGACATTTGGTTCTATGAGGAGGCAAGCTTTGCAGTCTACTCAGGCATGAATTTCCACTTGTAGCTCTTGCGTTTGTGGACTGACTTAGGGCATTCTCATTTAATGCTCTAACAGTAATCTGCCATCATATGTTTGTCCCATCTCCCTTTGTAACGCTCTTCCATGGTCTTGAGGTCCTGATGGAACTGCTCGCCTTGTTCGTCACTTACAGCTCCTGGGTTCTCAGGGAATCTATCAAGATGACTGTACAGGTAATGTAGTTTGACACTCATGTTACATCCAAGATTGCGAAAAGCTGACAACATATTTGCCACAAGGGTTTCATAGTTGTCAGCTTTTTTATTACTGAGAAAGTTTGCTATCAGCGCCACAAGTGAAAGCCATGCAGTCCTTTCCTTGTTGTTCATCTTTCTGGCAAATTCTTGATCACGCACAAGTGCACGAATCTGTGGTCCATCAAAAACATCTGCCTTGATCTTCTCAAAGGACAAACCAGGGAGCATAGAAAATGTGTTGGAAGCATTCACCATCAGTATACAACGCCTTCATAAACTGTTTCATCAAGCCCAGCTTGATATGGAGAGGAGGAAATATGATCTTTTATTTATTGATAATTGGATTGTTGACAATATTTAGCATACCTGCCTTCAGAGTCTCACGTATGGGCCACTCCTTCTGGTTCCAGTGCTTTTCTTGAGCTCGGATGTCTCACATGCAAAGATAGCAGGGGTACTTTGTAAATCCTCTTTGTTGACCTAGGAGGAAATTAACCATTTTGAGGTCCACACAAATTGTCCAGTTGTGCTCGTGGTATTTTAGTAGGTCAATCACAGTCTTAATGTCATTATATTCCTGTCATAAATACACAGAGTGTCCAATTGGAACAGCTGCATAGACATTGCCATTATGAAGTAGAATGCACTTCAAACTTTGCTTAGAACAATCTAGAAATAATCGCTAGTCATTTGGATGTTATACTAGCATCCCTAATTCTTGGAGAAGACCTGAGATATTATGACAATAAACAAACATATTCTCCTCTGTAAAAAATTGCACAAAAGCCTGCTCCCGATTTCGGAAGTATGACACTTTTTTTGCATCCTGGAAGCTAACACTTCAGCTGCATTTTTGGAGAGACCCAAATCACGCACAAGGTCATTCAACTCTGGCTGGCTAAACTGTTGAGGAGTTAATGATTGTGGGCTCTCATAAGAAGGATCGCCAGAAGCTAGAGACAAGCGTAACGACAACCACACGTTATCATAGCTCATGCAGCACTGAAGCTGTCAGATGTACAAGAGCATCGCAGCAGTTGCCGGTTTGCCAATATAGGCATCGCAGGAAATGTGTTAATTTGACCACAAACGGCTAGAATGATAAACTTAAAATTGCATTAAAACTAGAGCATGTAGAGCTGAACCGTTTTCATATTTGAATTTAGCAGGTCACAAAGGGTAAGAATGAGTAAAAAAATCTTATGCAACTGAGATTTTGAAAAAATTTGTTGACCAGTGTTATTATAGTAGTAAATATCAAATAAAGTAAGGACTAGTTATTTATCACTTTTTTTAAAATTAAAGGTAAACTAACTAGTGTGATCATAAAGTAGTGGTAAAAAGCTGTAATACACGTGTTTGCAGTAAACTACTGATATTTACTGTTAAATATTTATTCATATGCTACAAATACAGTGCTAAGTGTAGGAGTAAGAATTCAAAGCTTGTTTGATGTGATAGATGTAATAAGTGAGTTTTATTTGTGAGTTTGGGACTGGTATGTATTTTTAAGGAAGCTAGCAGTGAAGATGTACTACTTGTTTGCAGAATTTACAGGTTGAAGGAGAATTGGAGGCTATCTTAATTAAAATACAAGAAATAGATAAAGAGAAGTTTAAACTATGGAAAATAGCAGCAGGATTTGAAGCTTATCTTAAGCTTTTTCATGCAAGTCAGCTAACAGTGACTTTAAAAATTTAGCAACAATTTTATTAAGAGCTAAAAGTAGTGGATTTAATTGTAATGAGTATGTTCTGTTGAGCAACACATTTAAGCCCTTGGCTTTTTTAGATGAGGATGTATTGGAGGGAATGAAAATGAAAGGGACAAAAAAGAGTGTGAATGACTAACTCAAGGATGTTTTAAGTGATTCTTTTCAAGACATGAGAATACAGCAGTCTGTGGTACATAGGGAGAAAAGAATTAGATTATGCTAATTAAGGGTATAGATGGAGGATGTAACAGACAGAGTAAGAGATAGAGTAAAGGCGACAAGCAATGTTGCAGTTTTTGTTGTGCATGTAGGAAATAAAGATGTGAGGTCAGAGAAGCTAACTGATGAACACAAGGTGTTGAAAAGGCATTTAAAGATAAAGGCCATAATTTAATTGCATCAGGGATTGTATCAAGAATTACACAGATAAAATTATAAATAGGTCACTGGGGCACATTACTAGCCTTAAGGTTAATATGTAGGAATGAGCTGATTGACTGGTTGGATTTGTACAATTGGTTTAATGGGAGAATGGAGCTTTTTTGAATGGATGATGTGAAGTTAAATAGGAAAGGGGTTCTCTTGTTTGCAAGAGCTATTAACTCTGCTGTAAGGGAAGTTTCAAACTAGGACTTATCAGTGGTGAGGGCCAGGTTAAACTTAATACAAAATAATTAAGATTTAAAGAAAAGCTTAGCATTGAAAATGAGTACAGCAGTTGTTTTAAGAATAGACATAATTGTTACTGTTGTAATGAGTGAAGAGTAAGAAATAAAATAGATGACCTTAAAACACTTGCAAGAATGGAGGGTTTTGATATAATGAGAATAACTAAAACATGGTTAAATGTAGGTAATTTTGATGATATGAGTTTCTTTGAAATGCAAAGTTACAGGCTATTTGAAAGAGATAAAATATTAAAAGAGGAGCAGGAGTAGCTTTATATATAAAAACAAGTTGCATCCTCTTGAATTTGATGATATCAAGGATAATAATAAGAATATTGAATCTTTTTGGGTTTCTGTTAGTGGATGTAAAGGGAAAAGGCTTTTGGTGGGAATTTGTTACAGACCATCAAATGATATTGATGAAATTAGAAACTTTACAATGAGGTTAAAATTTCAACTGTTAATGAAGTTATATGATTTTAATATTAAGCATACAGATTGGAAAATGTTAGCATCAAACCACAAGGGAGAAGGTTTTTGGAAACTGTACATGAATTGATTGAGGAATCTATTAAAAATGATGCTATTTTTGATAGATTTATTGTTAAACACTTGTACAAAAATGAGTGGGATGATGCAAGTTGGAGAACATCTGGGTGCAAGTGATCATTGCTCTATTAGGTTCAATGTTTGTTGCAAATGGAGATGAGGAATAATAATGATTTGGTTACAAATATGAAAAAAGTATATTTTTAAGGGATGTGATAAGAGCTATCTTATGAATTGGGTAGCTGAGTTGTTCAGAGACAGTGATCAAATGTGAAATTTTAATGAAGGTAAATTTTAAATATTTAAGATAAACATATTTTTTAGAAAGGAATTTTTTTATATTTTTGCATAAAATAATAAGTTGATTCATTTGTAGTATATTATATGAATAACAACATTTTTTAATGGATCATGTTTATCATGTTCTCTTGTGGCTTTTATTTGTAGAATGTTTATGGAGATCATTACCAAAACACCCAGTGAATGTATGGAGGTTCAGTTTCATGAGAATGGTTCCTGGACCCCTGTGCTTCCTAAACAGTCAGCTCAAGTTGTTCATAGTTCAAATGTACAGAAAAGCATCAGTATTGTTTGTAAGTCTTTTGGCAAAAAGATGAATTTTTTAAAATAACAATATACATTTTTTTTTGTTATTTTTTTTGCCCACTTAGCAGTTGTTGAATATTTCTGTTACTTAAAGTATTTTAGTTGAATGTCATTAAAAGTGGACTGAAGTTACCGAGTTAAAGTGGTATGATAAGTAAAAAAAGTAAGACATGTACTTGGGTATTTTTTAATTAAAGTATTTTAATGCTCAGAATTATTTAGAAAATTGTGCTTAATCCAGTATTTGGTGCAACCTTTATTTTTTTGTAAAGCTATTTTGTCCCTTAGATGAGTACATCTTAATAACAGATTACTACCTTTTTCATGTGATCTGATATTAAAATGCAATCTTGAACTTAAGGTATTATCAAATAAAAAAATTAGCATAGGGTGTTTTTATTTCTTTTTTTATATTTCAGAATTATTAATATAAATATAAAACCTCGAAGTTCATTTTTCACAGTGTTTATATTATAAAGTTTAAAAACTGCTGGACAACCATCAAACTAGCATGAAGGTATAAAGTAACAACAGAATATTTCATTTTTTCTTCTTGGTAGGTTAAATGATTTGTTTGACAAGAAAACACAGTTTACATTACCAAAGCAGCTTTTCATATTTCAATTTGTAATAATGTAGTTGTTAAAAATTAAGAAATAAAAGAATTAGCAAAAACTTATGAAGGTCATAGAAACTGAGGATCAATGAAGATGACCGTAACTTCTGTATGTATGACATTTTGATGATATTAATCGAAAAAATATAGAGAAAATTATAGACAGTAAGAAAAGTATGGTAACAATGGTAGAGTCAGAATACACAAGAGCTTAAATTATACACTGGTTTACAAAAATATTTTTTGTCTGAGGCAAGAATGTGAATAGGCGTTTTTTACTAATTTGGGTGTGCTGAATTCAAATTTATAAACAGTTTTGCTCTATCACCTCTAGTTTTCTGGCTTTTAAATAGTCTCATTTTAGTATATACAGAGTATATACATGCTTATTTCAACAGTTGCAGCAGCTTATTACAGATAAAACAGGATAGATAAAGGACATTGACGGAATAAATATACTTGGATGACACAATGTACACAATTCATAGTACCACAGACAGTTAGAAGTGTGTTTTCTTAGATGATCTGGTGTATTTTGCCTCCGGGATGTCACGCAAGAGCATCCAGCAGAAGTCTCCCATCATGCTGGGGTTCCACTTGCCTTGGTAGTTGCTCTCCATCTTCGTAATGTCTTTCTCCGTGCTCATCACTTACTGCTCCAACGTTTGGAGGGAAGAAGTTGAGGTGGGAATGGAGAAAATGAATTTTGAGTGACATTCAGCATCCCATATCCTCATAAGTCTTTAGCAACTTCTCAATACAGGCTTGGTAATTTGGTACACGTGTGTTACCAAGGAAGCCAGTACAGACTGACTTAAATGCTTCCCATGCTTCCAGTTCCTTTAAGGTAAGAAGCTTCTCAAAATCAGTATCTTTCAGCACTTCTTGGATTTGAGGTCCGACAAAGATGCCCTCTTTAAGCTTAGCAGCACTGAGACCTGGGAACACAGTAGACAAGTGTTGGAAGGCAGCACCATTTGTGTCCATGGCCTTCACGAAATTCTTCATCAAACCAAGCTTGATGTGAAGAGGAGGAAGAAGCACCTTCTTCATGTCAATCAGAGGATTCTCCTTGACGCTGCGTTCGCCAGGAACGAAAGTGCTTCTAGAACCCCAGTCTTTCTGCTTGTAATGCTGGGATACAGCTCAACTATCCGAGAGACAGAGAAAGCAACAGTACTTTGTGAAGCCTGCTTGCATACCCATAGGAAGACCAATGATCTTGAGGTCTCCACATAGACTCCACTGGTACTGGTTGTACTTAACAGCTTCTAAAAGAAGCTCCATATTGTCATAGGACTCCTTTAGATGGACAGAGTGTGCAGTGGGAATGCTGGGGTATTTATTCCCGTTGTGCAGAAGCACAACCTTGAGACTTCGCTTGGAAGAGTCTATGAAAAGACGCCAGTCTGAAGGATTATGTGGCAAACCAAGGAAAGTGAACAAGCCAGATACATTTGTGCAGTAGCACACCTTGTTTTCCATGTTGAAAAATGAAGCAAGGTCTTTGTTCCGATTCCTGAAACTGGTGATCCTTACATCTTCCTGGACTAGGTTCCACTGTTTAAGCCAAGAAGCCAAGAGCTCTGACTGCTGTTTTGACAGATACAAATCACGAGCAAGGTCATTCAGGTCTTCTTGCATGATCCAGTGTGGCTCGTTGCCACTTGTTCCTGAATAAGAAGAGTCAATATTTTTGGAAGAGATTGACTTAGCAGAATCTTCCCATGGAGGCATTTCTTCATCTGATTTATTTGCATTTATTGCATAATAACTAAAAAAGAAAACATAAGTCACACAATATTAGAAATTAACCCTGAATGCATATACGCCTTTATGTACAGTATGAATATCTAAAAAACTAGAGGTGATGAGTAAAAACGGATTTCAAATCTGAATTCAGCACCCCCAAATTAGGTTAAAACAGCTATTTTTGTGCGTGCCTCAATTTCTTCGTAAACCAGTGTAATTAGAAACAAAAAGTCATAAAATTGACTTATTTAGTAGGTGGTGATACCCCCCCACACAAAAAAAAGAAAATTTAACAAACTGAATATAAGTTTTGATTTCACTCAGTTTTCCATTTTCTTTTGATTAATTTGAGAAAAACAAAATTTGTTTCATTGAAATCCATTGTAAATGTATGTTTTATACAAAGAAATTAATTTTGAACTAGGTTAGAACAGAGTTCATTAAAATTAATGCATTTAAAATTATATAGTTTGTGTTTTACTTTAGCATATTTTATCATCAAAGAGTTATAATTTGGCATAATATATCATTTTTAAGCCCAAGAATGCCAACGTGGTTAAGCTTACATCGGTGTTGTAGGGTTAAGAATAAATATATGTTGAATTTGAAAAGAAGTTGTATTTTCCTAGTAAATTCAGTTGATAGTCTTGGTAGTTTAGCAGTATGATTCACAACATTTTTGTCTGATAGCATTTACCAAAAGTTTAAAAATAATTAATTCATTAAAATTATTTCAGCCTGTAAAGCTATCTTGTTTTTCTTTTATTTTACAATAAAATCAGTGAAGAAGAAAGTTAGTGTATTTCAACACATAGTGTAGATGCTATACTATGCAGTAGTAATAAATTCAAGTTTAAAAATGTTAAACAAAACTTTATGGTCATTTTTATTTTTCTCAGCTCCTATACCAGCAAAGAAAAAACATACCTCTGAAGTTATTGACCTAACAATTGACATTAGTTCAAATGAAGATGATGAATACGAACCTCCAGTCTCACAGTCACAGATCATTATGAAACCAGTTAAACTTACTGCAGATATTTCAGTATCAGCTGATGACAATCTCTCTTTATTATTGCCATTTTCTCATGTTTCTTCATCATCTAACTCCAGTGTGTCTTCTCTACCAGGTTCTTCCACCATTTCATTATCCACAGGAAATGTATCTAGTTCTCAGTGTTACTCTAACCAGTTTTATTCAAAATCACATTCCTTAGAAATTACCCCAACTCCAGTTACCTCAGTCGCTTCATCTACATTGTGTCAGCTTTGAAAATTTGAAAAAAATATTTGACATTGTTCTAATTTTATTGTATTTCACCTCAGTGATGTTTTAACAATCAGTGATGTCGAGAAACCCACTTGTTGAGAATTTTTATATGCAAAAACGGCTCCTCTGGGCCCAGAAAACACTTCAAATAGAAGAGCGAACAACGTTTCGACCTTCTTCGGTCATCGTCAGGTTCACAAAGAAAGGGTTACTGGCCGGAAGCTGACCACATGTTTGGAAGGGGTTGTATAACTGAGTGTTGCAATGTAGAGGGCGCGGTTTGAATATATAATTTTATCTATAATATTAATATAGGTATAATGGTGTTCCTTTATATTGGTTTATTTTGGGTTTAAGTTGTTGTATAAGTAAGGCTTCTTTAATTTTTCGTTTGTTTATGTTTGCAAGATAGCCTTAGAACTCTATATTCGAGACCCTAACCTGATTATAGACATTCCCAGTAACCAGTTAGCAACCCTCATAGAATTCACCACAATAAAGACAAACTTCATGTTCAACAACCAAAACTATATACAAACAAATGGCCTAAGCATGGGCAACGCCAGTTCTAGCCAATATTTTTATGACACAAATTGAAACACAAGCAATTAATACAGCATTACATCCACCACTATACTGGTACAGATATGTAGATGACACGGTTGCGGGATTCGAATCTACAGAACACATACTTAACTTTTTCACTCACATTAACTCTATACATCCCAACATTAACTTCACATGTGAACAGGAAGAAAGCAATCAAATATCATTTCTTAACCTCAAAATTATAAGAACCGACACACAATTCAAAACAGAAATCCACCGAAAAATCACCCATACTGGACTATACATTCCTTGGGACTCAGCACATGAAACAAAACAAAAACTCAACATACTAAGAAACCAGATAAACACAGCCATAAAACTATGCTCACCAGATAAAATTAACGATGAATTAGATAAAATAAAACAACACTTCATCAACATTAATAAGTTTCCTCCACAAACCGTAGAAAACATTATACGCACACACCTAGACAGAAAGCAAAATCAACCAACAAAAGTAAATATATCTCACGAATCAAAAAATCACGAAACCATATACTGCTGTATACCATATATTCCTGACATCAGCAAACAAATAACCAACATTTGGCAAAAACTAGTAACAAAATATAACATTCCAGTTAACACTAAATTTATTCAAAAACCAGGCACAAAACTAAGGTCTATACTATGTAAGAACTTCACTGACAAACACCACACCAACATTATTTATAAAATACAATGTGATAACTGCCACGACTTCTATATAGGAGAAACAAGTAGAAAAATGGAAACCAGATTCAAAGAACATAAAAAGTCACCTTCACACGTTTTCGAACACTGCAAGTCAAATGGACACAACATAACCATAGAAAACACTAAAATACTAAATAAAGAAACAAACATAAACAAACGAAAAATTAAAGAAGCCTTACTTATACAACAACTTAAACCCAAAATAAACCAATATAAAGGAACACCATTATACCTATATTAATATTATAGATAAAATTATATATTCAAACCGCGCCCTCTACATTGCAACACTCAGTTATACAACCCCTTCCAAACATGTGGTCAGCTTCCGGCCAGTAACCCTTTCTTTGTGAACCTGACGATGACCGAAGAAGGTCGAAACGTTGTTCGCTCTTCTATTTGAAGTGTTTTCTGGGCCCAGAAGAGCCGTTTTTGCATATAAAAATTCAGTGATGTTTTATTTTCAATAGTTGTTAAAAATATTCAAATAAAATTTGTAAACAAGAATTTTTTTGTGTAATGATTGCATGTGATTTATTTTCAAGAATATATTTATTTAAAGCATTCATAAAATGTTTCTTTCTCTTGTTTTCACTTCTTTCAATTTTAGGTAATAATTTGGTGTGCAGATGTTCATTTAAAATGTCAAAATATAGGTTTTGTGCAAAGCTGTAACAAATTCTCTTTTAGAAGGGATTTACAGATTTCCTTTTGTTCTTTGTTGGTGATTTCAAAGTATTGTGCTGTTCAAATAACTGTTTAATGTAATTTAGTACATTTCTTGATTTATAGAGTCAGTATGTTGGCAGACATACCATCTTCAAACCAACCATCATCTCAGGACAATACCAGATATTCCAGCATTTCTTACATTAATGATTACCCACCAATCTCCAGTCCTTTCCCAGAGAGCCTGTCATCTTCAAGACATAATTTATGCTTCCAAAGTATGGGATATTTCAATATTCTTATTCAAACTGTTATATCTGTAAATTCTTTGTAGCTTAATGGTATGAAACTGTATTATTATTTTGAACACTATGCATATTGTTGCCGTAGTTTTTTTAAGAACTTTTGTCTTATTCTAAAGGTTTATCTGAGTAGTGTAACAATAAATTCATTGTTTCATTGGTGCTATCCTACCTATGTGTTTATTCTGTATTGTAATATATCTGTAATCTTTTCCTATTAAAATTTGCCTGTTTTGCTGTCTTCATGTAATATTTTATAGTTTTAATGTACAATGATAGTTATTTTTTGTGGACTTATTGTACTGACATTTTGTTGCCACATTATTATTTTTAAAAGTGTGTTTTAAAATCTGACCCAAAAATAACATATGTTATGATTGTAAATATTTGTATTTCATTCTGATATAATGTATTTTGCATTTATAATACTTTTTTTCTTTTTGCTAACATATGAAATGTTGAAAAGTTATATTTAAATGCAGAAACTAAGAATGTATATTGCTTTCAAAGTTTTATTTTACCTAAAATGTTCTCTTTTTTTTTTTCCTACTCTGGCTTTAGGAACATATCTTTGAAATTCCCTGTTGAAAAATTTCTAATTTTCCTTCATAAACTTTTGTTTGTGTATGTGTATCATTTTAAGCATTATTTCTTAGTCATTTCCTGGCCATTATCTTGTAACATCATTTATTATACTGCTGTTTTATAATACATTATCTTAAGGACATAAAACTACCTTTCAAGCTAAAATTACTCTTACTTTCTAAGTTTATTATCAAACAGTCCAAGGTTCCAATACTGACTTTAACAACGTTGCTAAATAAACTTTTCTACCACTTGTGAGGGCTGTTATAGTAACAGAAGTGTCTGCTCATAATATCCTTGTTGTATTTGTCTTACTATAGATATAAAATAATATATATTTTTATTTAAACCAATATTTTGCCTTTGTGGCTTCTTTAGAGATGATGTATGTGTACTCTGAAGAAGCCACAGAGGTTAAACATTGGTTTAAATAAAAATATATTCTTTTATATGTATCTGCAGTTTCAAGGTTGTTTTTTCTTAACTTTTATCAAAGTGTGTAAATCCCTCCAGTATGCACTACAAATTTTGAAAGACAACAAAACATCTTACTACAGAATTCTTGTTCCCAGTGCTACTTTATTTGCTGATCCTTTCTGTGGAAGAGAATTTAAGTAGTTTCTGTCAAGTGATTTGGTATGGGGTAGTGGTTCTGAAATTTTCTTGGCTCATATTGCTTTTTGTTTAAAGTTGATTTTGAAATACAAGCTAAATCCTAATTTAAAATAAGATATAAAACTTAGTACCAAAAATTAATGTTTTTAGCACTTGAGTATTAATGGGAAGGATGTAATTGTTGTTTTGGTTTTATATTGCAGTTTATAAATGTACGTTAATTTAAAGGCAAGAAAACACTGGCAGTCTAAGTAGGCAGAATGCAGTCTACAATTGAGGAGAATAGTGTGTACATGTATGTGGGATGTTCAGAATAGGTTTACTTAATGGTATAAATCTTTCATTAGTTTTATTTGTGTGCCTTTAATATTAACTTCCTTCTCTACTAGTGGTACATGTACCACATTTTGAGAATCATTGCCAAAAGGCAAGAAATAATATCAAGTTCATTTGCAGTCTTCCGTTAACTGTTCTATTTCATTTATGATTACTTTGAAGCTTACTAAACTGATGTGATAAACCACAGTGTAAAACATACTAAGGACTTTTTTGTTATGGTTTTCAAATAAAACCCAAAACTCTGATGCTTTCAAATAGCTCATTTCCTTCTTTAATTATTTCAGAGCTCTCGAGTATTGGGCCTTGTTTAAAACCCATTACAAATTTTGTGTGTGATTCTATGTGCTAACTTACTAATTACTATTATTTGTTATTTTATGTCAAATTTTTTGTGCCCAGGAACATTTTTCAGCTCCAGTCCCTCTTCATTTAGAGTGAAATTAATATGATTAATCCATGTAGTTTCTTTTTTTCCTACATTTTAATTCTACCTCCTTGTATTTCAGTTGCATTAATCTTGTTGCTTTTCACAATAGATGCATTACCATTGCCATTTTATAATCACTTTTGTCTTTTGCATCTGATTCATTCATTATGTTGATGAACTAGGCCAACATTACTTCCATTGACTCTCACTCACTATTGTTTTTCTTTTTTCATGTGTTGTAGTTTTGATTCAGGATTTTTTTTTTTGTATAGTTCTTTTGGATAATTTTTAGCCAACTTGATTATATAATGTTTCTTTAACCTTGCATCAATACTGTCATGATATAAAAGACTGTTTGGTATAGCTATTGTTAATTTATTTATTTTTTAAGTAAATATTTCATGATTTTTATTTTTTTTCCATAATTAGAGAATTTAGAGCAATTATTTTAAAGTATATGTGTTCGCAAGTTAAGTTACTTAATATAGTAAGAATCTTACACTCTGTTTACAATTTATTTATGTTGAGACTGTTGGATGATGCATGAAATTTACTGATTAAAAGATATAAAAATTTCAAGAAAACAAGCAGATGATTAAGTGATAAATATATAACTAGTGTGAGGTGAGTAGGAAGAAAGCAATGAGTCATGCAAAATATATATTCAGTCAGAGAAAGGTTAGGAAATGTAAAATTAACTGTGTTTGGAATGAATAACCTAAAGGTTGATAAGTTAGTGTGAGATTAACAGTTTTCTGAAATTTTTGGAGAATAATTTGTTTTGTCAAAGGGTGTTCTAAAGTATTTAAATTGGCCTATGTGGACTTTGACAAAAAGCAGATTATGTGGAAGTAGACCTTTCTGTGAAAAACAAATGATTATTTGAAAGTAGGCCTATATGTGAAAATCGTGTTCATTTGATGTAGGTTGAAATACAAAAATAGCTGATGAATATCATATGTTCAGGATACAACTGCAGTAATTCATGACACAGTGTAAGTGAATTATACACCTGCATTCTTTTGATAAAAAGAGGAGAGAGGGGAGAAAAAGAAAAAGTGAATTATACATTGATAGTGCTTATGATAAAAATAGAAAAAAAAAAAAAGGTTGGTTTGTCAACTGAATTTTAAAGCAATTTTAATGGCCTGTGTGTGCTTCTGACAAAAATGAAAATTGTACAATACAGCATATCCCAAACTTTCTTGGTTTATGGTACCTTTTGGCAAAAAGAAAAGCTTAACAGTTTCGTTTATTAAGTAGTTAAATCTAAAATACTTAATACTTAATAAGTATTTATGTCCTAACAAATTAGTAGCCATTTGAAAGAATAATACAAGTTAAAGTTAAAACAATATTTCTATTTCATTTTTAAATAACTACAATTACTAATGAGATGTGTGCACTTGTTGGACACTGCGCAGCTTCTCAAACCTTGGAATCAGATTGGACATTGCCACACTCAATTCATGTTCCACTTTGATTTTCACACAGTACTTTCTTTTTATCATAGTAACTGCCAAAAACCCAGCTTCACAGAGATATGGATTTAGGATTTTGTGAGCTTTAGCAGTTAGCAGCAGATATTCATTTTTATTGGTATCCAAAACTCAGATCCATGCTGTCAAATTTTGTTTTTAAAGTCTTATCAGAACATTTTCTTCTTCTGGAGAGTTAACTTAAGATGGGGCCTTTGCCTTGAATGGGTCTTGATTCTATGTAAACTCCTCCATATCTTCTGGAAAGTAATTTTCAGAGTAGTCACTGAGTTGTATTAGATGCTTCTCAAAGACATATTTTAGTTCTTGGGTCAGTTTAACTTCATTGGATATAACCAACTACTGCAGCAGGGGGATACAGTCTTTGCCACTATCTTCATTCATTTTTCTTCTCCATAGTAATAACTTTTTATCTGAAGGCTGAAACCTTCTCTGTAAGTTTTGGAATGTGTATGTTGCTTCCCTGCAGAGAGAGATTCAACACATTCAGTTTTTCGAAGCGATTGCACAGGTATGCTAATTTTCACAAAAAATCAGTATCCAAGAAGTTTTTAGTACATTCATGTTCTTCTTCTTTGGGATAAGAGTAAAGTTCCTGTTGTAAATCAGACACACAGACAGTACATTCCCATAGGAGAGCCACTGCAAGCTATAGTACAGCAAAAATGTGTGCTCAAATCCCATATCCTCACACAGTTTTTTAAAAACTTTTCCTTCTGTGGCTGAGTTTTTATAGTGTTCACAACTTTTAACACACTTTCCAGGACTAGGTTCAGTGGAGGATTCTGGTGCTTTGATGCAAGGGCTTTCCTGTGGATTATGCAATGGACCCACAGTGCATTAATTGCTTTGCTTTGTCTGAGTGCCTGCAATACTCCATAACAGCTAGACATAGCTGCTAACCCACTTAGTGCAGTCTTAGTTGTTTTCACACATAAAGGTGTCAAGGATCTCAAACAACTCTTGAGCCTTTGTACATGTAGTGATACTTTTGCAAAAAAGGTCTTCCACAATTTTGTCACTATCCATAAACTGTGTGTAGTAAATCAGATGAGCATCCTTGTTACTATCTGTTGCCTCATCTAGCTGTAATCAAAATTCCTTCTTTTTCGTTTTTATCAATTAGCTGATTGTTGAGGTCTTTGATCATGTGTTGGATTACACAACTGATAGTATTGTTGGATAAAGGCACCTTTGAAAGCAGCCTTCCTACAGATTCACCATATCCACTGTAACTGGTAAAATCAATTCTTCTGTGATGGTATGAGGCTTTTTACATTTTGCAACTCCATATGCCACCTTGTAGGATGCTAATAAAATATTGCTTGTTACTGATGCTTGTTTAAAAAATGTACCTTTTTGTTCTTTCAATTATTTTAAATTTCTGGTAAAATAATCATTGGATTTACTAACCACATTAGGATGATTGGTCTGTAAGTGGCATTTTAATTTACTTGGAAGCATTCACTCTGCAGCCAAAACTTTTAGACATAATACACATTATGGACACTCTTCATGATTGACATTTACTGAAGTAAAACCAAAATCTAGATAACTATCATCATATTTCCATTTCTTCACAACTTTACCACTGGTCTGTTGTTTGCCATCTTTTTCTTCACTCCAACACTTATTATTTATGTTCAAAAATCTTTCCATTTTTATGTACAAGGACTAAAAGTCAAAATAATTCACTAAACTTTGCTAGACCTTGATCACTACAAGTTGAGGAGTTTATCAAAGGTGACAGGAGGTTAATATGTCATATATTGAAGTAAATTTTTATAAGGGACTGTTTCTAAAAGTGGAAAGAGGTGAATAGGGCCACTTTGTTTGATTCGGTATGCTAGCCATATCTCAGCAAAAGAAGAAGATATGAAGTTCTTGTTTATTATTCTAGCTTGCCAATATGAGTAATTTGAATTTCTAATTTCTAGGAAACTATAAACTTTGTATTATGACATCACAAACATATGATTTTAAACAGTGCTGCATTCAACATGCCTTGTGACTCATAAAATCTATATTTAAATGTGTTCTTTTAATATTAACTTTTATGTTAAAAAAATTAACTCATGCATAATAATAAAATTTGAATTATAATCTACTATTGACATAAATTCATAAAATAGTGGTTCAATAAAATTTTGAATTCAAGTCAACACACCCCATGATATGGCTTTTGACTCGTGACCCATTCTGATAGGGTTAACTGGTAAAGCACAAGAAACTTATGCTACTCTAGCAGCTATTATCAAAACATACAAGTTATTACCAGGGGCTTATCACCAAAAGTTTCAAGGTTATAAAAAGCAAAATAATCAAACTCTTATGGAGGTTTAATTTTATCAATGGTGTAATTCTTTGCATACTGGCAACAGTTGCAACAAACTAAGACAATTATGTATAATTGAGGAATTCAACTGTTGGGCAAATGATGCTTTCAAATCTTACTTGGCTGAAAAGAAAGTCAAAACATTATATGAAGCAGCTTCTCTTTCCTTTGATTACACTTTAACACATTAAACCACTTTTCATAAAAAGAAAATTTTATGCTCAGCAAGAACCTGTACCCATTTAATCTACTAAACCTGAGGATTCCTCTAAAAATTCCAGTCCACTAGTTTGAAATCTTCAGATAATCAAGATAAAACTTCATCAAAATCATCAAGGCCTGTCTACCATTTTTATTAAAAAAAAACTGGTCATGTTATGTCCAATTGCTGGAGTTTGAAAGGGGAAAAAAGAAAAGGAGACAACACTCAGTGCATTTATGTCCACATATGGATGTAGTTCAACCAGATCATCCAACATTATTGATTTACTCACTGATGAAATGGTTGATGTAGGTAGGGAGGAATTTAAACCTTTTACGTCTGTTGGATCTGCATCTTTGAAAAACGATACTGCTAATTCCATATCCATATGTATTTTATATGATACTGGAGTGACTCAGTCATTGTTGTTAGAGGGTATATTGTTCTTAGATTTGTGTTCTGCCACTGTTGAGTCTGTTATTGCTCAGAATATTGATAGTAAATTTATTAATTTTTTTCTTCATAACATTTACTTAACATCAGACCTAGATTCAGGATCAGTTGTGGTTGGAATAAGATCTCTGCCAATTAAGGGTGTATCATTATTGTTGGAAAAAATTTTGCTGGGAGAAAAATTGTTGCCAAATCCAAAATGGTTAGTAAGCCAGTCACTGTTTCATGTAAGGATGATGATGTTGAGGAAAATCCAGGCACGTTTCCCTCATGTGCTGTCACTCAAGCTCAGGTGAAGAAATTGAGCTGAAAACAAGTGATATATTTATTCAAAGGATGATAGTATGGATTTGGCTCAGACTTTTTTATGGATTTGACGGGGACCTTGTCAGTATGAATAATTGTCTTACAGACAATTCACTGATGAGCAACAGTGATGAACTTGAGAGATCTTATTCACCTGGGGAGGTTCTGTTTGCTAAAGGGAGACCTATCAATGAGCAAGAAAAGGATCCACTTTTTCTTGGGGTCCAAAACTTAGACAAGGTGTTTTCCAGTCTTGTCAAACTTATCACACATGCCAGTTGGTTAGAAGATATAACCAGAAAATTCCTGTTGCTCTTTTCAAACTTATCCCAGTTTTTGAAGAATTCTTCAATCATGTGATTATTGATTTAAAACAATCAGAGATAACATTTTTGTTGAAGTATTTTCATATAATTTTATTATTTATTATTTGTATTGATTTTGTTATGTACTGTTATACACAAATACTAGTTAAAAATTGTCAAATGCCAATTTTTACTTCTCTAAGGAGGAATGTGTAATGGATTTGCTTGTTTCAGTTTTTTACATGCAATGTATATTGTTGAATGTGTATTACATAAGTCCTTTCTGTTCAGTAAAGTTATAAAAGATTTTCAAGAGTAAGAATCAACAAAATATGTTTTGTGAAAACACTAACTTATCTTTGAATGTTGTTGACCTTTTGACACTCTTACCTAATGAGTATACAGTGTTCCCTCGTGTATCACGGTAGATGCGTTCCAAAACCCCCCGCGAAAGGAGATTTTCCGCGGAGTGGGCTCGCCGATTTTTACGTATATATTTATGTGCATTTAGACTTTTAAAACCCTCCCTGTACAACTGTTTAACCCTCCCATTACAATACTGTTCATTATTGCTGAAATAATAAGAACAATTATTAAGATATTAAGCCTTAAAATTAAAAATTACATATCTTCAGCAGGTGGTGTCTTTTTGGGGGACACCACTTCCTCTTCTGTGGAAGGTGAATCGGCAATTTCTTCGTCGGTCATTACAACTTCAGGAACAGTACTTGCCACCAGTACCCTTTCTTTCTTGCTCAGCTGGAAAAACATTGTTATTGGCAGTTGTTTTCTCTGCCTCTTTAGCCAATCAAAAATCATTTGATAAGGAGTCGTCAGTTCTTCTGTTTTATTGCAAAATTGTACTGATTGAACCATATCGTTGTCCCATTCCTGTGAGCACTCCTTCACTTCGTTTCCATTTTTACGCTGTTATAAACTCAAATATATGTTTATATCTCAAAATATACCTGTTTTTTTTTACACTATTAATTATATTTATTTTTAATATTTTAATGGTATTTAATGCTATATTTTAGATTTAATGTTTATTATTTTATATATATTTGGGGGTCGGTCGAGCCCGCGAAGTGGCGAGGGAACATTGTATAAAGTTAGCTATCACAATGCACTGAAAGACAATAGAATATTGTTTATTTACTTTGGTCTGTATGCTATATGCTTCAGAAACTACAATTGTGACAAATGCTTATTAACTGGAAAACAACAGATATTTGACCAGGAGTGTTCATAGGTTTCAAATACTGTGAATCATTCAACTTCAAAGAATTAACTTTGGACATTAGTATTTCTCCAAAGCCATTGCATAACTTAAGCAGAGAAAACTCACGTGTGAAGAATAGAAATAATTAGCATTCCTATAAAGCAAAGTGTATCTGTGTATCAATGTAAAAGTAACTTGCTATTAGTAGACCTGGACTGTTGATAAAATATTTGGTTTCTGAACAAATAGAAGACTGAATATTGTTTGCGAGTTTGTAAAATTTTTGCATATAAATAATGATTTGTAATAACTATTATTATAAATTGTATTGTTTTTTTGTGTGTATATTACAATATATTTCTATTAAGAAAGAACTTTGTGTGTATCAATCTTGTTGGCAAATATCATAAATTTGATACATATCGACATTTAATGAACTTTTAGATTAAAATTTCCAGCTATTTGAAATCATAATATGTTAGCATATCTAGCATTATAAATTTGAGATTCATCTGCAATAAATTATAGTACATAACACACCCCATACAAACCTAAATGTAATATATTTTGTGAGAGAGTCAATGAAGATTTAAAGAAGATCTGCCAAGGGAACAAGTACTTGCAGGCAGTATTATTTGCCTATCGAGAAGTCCCACAAGCAAGAACAGGATTTTTACCCTTTGAGTTACTGTCTGAAAGAACAGTATGAGGTCTGATACAAAAATTGAAAGAGGAAAAAAGGAGTTAAAAGTAAGGAACTCATATCAGTTTATGTTAGACCTCAAAAAGTGATTGGAAGAGATCTGTCATCTTGCTCAGTGTGGCTTATATGCAGCTTAAGGCAATCAGACACATTTCTGTGACAAGAAGTCCAAGAATCACATGGTGTAAAAGACTGAGAGAATATTTCATGATTGCTTAGTTTTTTTATAACACAAGAATTAAGAACAATTATATTAAAGTAAATGTTATGACAGCTTTAGTTACGTAACTTGGTAAAAATTGTACATTGTGTTTATAATTCACTGATGTTGAGGCTGTTGAAGGTTTCATTAAATTTATTGATGTTAAGGATATAAAGATTTCTATATGGTGAGCAGATGATTAAGTAATAAATATAAAAATAGTGTGAGATGAGCGGGAAGAGAGTAAAAGGTATGAAATAACGTAGAAGAGATGATCAGTTAGTAAAAGGTTGCAAGACATAAAGTTAACCATTGTAGGAGTGAATAAACTCAGAGATGATATGATAAAGTGATAGTGATGGTTTTCTGACATTTTAGGAGAGTAATTTGTCTCATCAAAGGGTGTTCTAAGGCAGTTGAACGTGTCAGTGTGGATTTTGACAAAAAGCAGATGATTATTTGGATGTAGACCTATGTGTGAAAACAAGATGTTTATTGGAAGTAGGCCTAAATAAAAAAAAAGGAAACGTATCAAAAGTTAAAGATACAACTGCAGTAACTCATAAGTGATTCTCCGTGGAAAGTTTGTTAATAAATTTAGGTTACACAGGGTGTTTGATAAGTCACTGTGCTGTTTTGAAAGCAGCGACAACAGCATTCATTCAGTCTATTTCCAACCAGCAACTGATAGCAGTGTTTAGAAACAAAATAAGAAGGATCCGGGCCTGTATTGATGCCAACGGTCGTCACTTTCAACATTGTTTATAATTGTCATTCATTCATATTTATCTCCTGTATTCTATATTGAAACATGTCTGTTAATAAATATATAAGTGCACCGTAACTTTCCGAACACCCTGTACTTCAATTTATAACCAATAGAATTAGAAAGAGACTCTAGTGCTCCATATAAAGTTGTTTTGCCTTTTTAATATAACTTATAAATAATCTAGTTAGGAAAAGAACATTAAATATTAAGTCTGCGATTACTTAACAAAATATAACAATTTATTTAGTCTGTTAAACTTATTAAGAAGTTCTTTTACTGGAAAGAAGTTGCGTTATATCAGTTTATCACATGATCAATATGGCTGTTGAAATAGTTTGAACAGAAAATTGCTTTGAATTTAATATTCTCATTCATGGTATACCTTTGTAATATTACCGAGTATTTGGGATCAAAATTACCCATAAAGTTATTGTTAAAATTGAAACGTTACCATATTAATCATAATTGTATTAATATGACCTCCAAAATGATAGAAAGCATGAATTTTATAAAGCTCAAAATGAAATATTTTAAAACCAAATTATGACTATCATTAGTTTTTTACTTTAGGGTAGAAAGATTCAAAATAGTGTAATACTATTTGACCATGTTCAATTACCGTATTTTCCGCCTAATAAGCCGAATTTCTGGCCCTAAATTTTGGACCTGATTTTTGGGGGTCGGCTTATTGGCCGATCACCAGCTTTGAACCAAAAAATACCGAAGATTAAAATCGGCCCCAAAATCATACCTTTGATCTCACAGTTACGGCAGAGTTATTTCAGTTGAATAAACTTTATTTATTAATAGAAAAAGGTCTATACATTAAGAACGACATGTATTCATAGAAATAACAAAATTCATAAAAAAATACTTTAATCTCAGAAATTTATTAAAATTCATCAAATTCATCATCTTCATCGTCAGAAGCACCAAATAATAGAGCAGTAAAACTTTGATTGCCGGAAATGATCCACTCATTCCAGCATTGACGGAGCCTGTCTTTAAAAGGTTTATTTAAACACACATCTAAGAGCTGTATCACAGATGTCAGCCCACCGGGAATAACTGCAATATCGGTATTCCATTTTTTGATCGCGGCTTTAACGTTTTCACACAGGTGGGACTTAAACATATCCCAAACGAGCAGAGATCTAGAGTTAATTACTGAGTAAAAATTCTGGAATTTCATTGGTTACCTAATTACAGTGAGTGGAGCCAATAACGAATGACATATTGATTCCATCTCTGTTTCAATACGACACATTCTGCTTTACTACAGAACGCCAATGATCACACACAACATGCATGCTGACGCTGAAAAGAGACTAAGAAATCATTTTGAAGAAACTTGTCACTTCTTAAAAATGGCCTCGGCTTATTGGGCGGTAATAAGCAAAAACCCTCATTTTCAGAGCTGAAAATTGGCCTCGGCTTATTCGGCGATTCGGCTTATTAACTGGAAAATACGGTATTTGTCGAGTTTCACATTTTTGTGACATGTTTATCAAAACTAATGTTTCTTCTAAGATCGACAACAGTTGTTAATTTTCCTTCTTTACCAGAATGTAAATTCCACTAAAGAAACAATGATGTAGAATACTTCGCATGCTACTGGAACACCAAAAGTATTTTGAATTATTATTAGAGAGTAAAAAGCTGTAAACTGAAACCAATACATGTATGAACGTGATTTTCTAACATAAGTGATTTCTATTTTTTCAAAACAAAAGTGATAGCTTGTTCATTGACAATAACTTTTATTTTCAACGTAGTACTTCATCTTATAAGTTTTTACATTGATATATATAGCAAACAAATAATATCTATATTGGAAATTAAGTGAGATTCCTCTTATAACCCTAAAATCGGCTTTAAAAACCTGTTGTGAGCACAGCACAAATAGCTCATTACATAGCTTTGCATTTAACAACAAACAAAGAAAAACGAAAGAAAGATTATTTAATAGATGTTTAGCCTAAGAACTTAAGTTTTCAAACATGAATGCCTTATATTAGTATTAATGTTTGTTATACAACTACAAGTACATTGTGTAGCATAAAATTAGTTACTACGTTAGTTGGGTGTTGTGCTACTTAGGCAGTGTATTAAGTTTGACTGTTTAATATATCTCTAATCATTTGACACTTTTACATGAATTCTACTTGGTTGCTTTTGTTCTCATTACCAGTTGAAAATATGGATAATGGTTATAATTATAGGAACTGAGCACTTTTTGTTTCTTTTGGCTAAAGGATCTCTAACTACTTATGTGACTCATTAATTTAACGTATTGTTAGCCCAACTGGTTGAGTGTGGCTCTACTATTATAATTAGTTAAGTTTGATCCCTCTTCAAGACAAAAAGCTCATATAGAAATAAATATCAACAACTTTCATTGTTAAAATGTTTGTACCTTTAATCTATTTTTTAAAGCAGTACATCAAATTATACAATAAATACTTTACTGTACTTTAATTTACACTACAGGAAATAATTTATCAATCTAAGCCAGATTTTAAAATGACCATTTTTATCAAAAAACGTACACAATGATTATTTCGTTTAAGATTGTTTTTACTTCCATTTGGCCAGGTAGGTAGAGCGCTTCACTTGTCATCTGAGGGCTGCGGTTTGAATCTCATTCACACCAAACATGCTCGCCCTTTCATTATAATGTTACGGTAAATCCCACTATTTGTTCATAAAAGAGTCGCCCAAGAGTTTGCGGTGGGTGATGATGACTAGTTGCCTTCCTCTTACACTGCTAAATTAAGAACGTCTAGCCCAGATAGCCCTTGTGAAGCGCTGCGCGAAATTTAAAACAAACAAACAAACAAACACTTTCATTGTTTGGATGCCAATCTACACATTATACAGAGAAAACACTAGGCTGCTTTAAAATAATAGTAGATAGACGCTATGCAATACAATAAGAAGATTACATCTGGCTTCGAGGCTGAATTATAACAATTTCTAAAGAAGCTTCAACTGAGGTGTCACAATTTCTTTCAATTTATTTAACAGACTGTTATTTTAAATAACACAGACCAACACAAAAAGTTATTTCACCTGAGTTTACAATCATTTAATATTCCTTTGTATCTTAAAAATAAACTTGTAAATGGCAAGTGAAATTTTTCTAAGACTTTTTCTGAGTTTATTTAAGAAACTTTCTTGTTTGTGTTTTACATATGCTTGTGTTTTAATACCTTTATACCTTTCTAGGCTGAACATGAAAACATAATACAATGTTTAGGGCTGTCCTATCCTCTGAGCTAAACTAAAACTATTAAATAAATGAATGAATTAAAAACTTAACGCCAGCCCTTATCATTAATATGTCTATCAAGCTTTCTTACTCATATTTACTGTCTTCACAATATCCGAAGGCAACCGCTCTATTTGAAAAATAAAATTTGTCTTAGCTGAAGACGGCTTCTACCTTGCATAAATATATATTTATGTCCCATAGTCCTATACTTCTCGCTGTTAAGTATGAGAAATGTTAATACAGCAACACTATTAATCTCTTTTACAATCTTAAACACATTCATCAAATCTCCTTAACTTTTCTTTTTTTTCTTCAAGAGAAAACAAACACTGGCAAGCCCTACAACTCAGGCACAATTCTAATAGCAATTATTTGAATCTTTTTTAATAATTCACTGTCTTTCATAAGGTAAGAAGCCCCAAACTGAACAAAATACTACAAATGTGGCCTAACTAGAAACATATACAACAAAATTATATCCTCTTTAGACTTGTATTCATTATTTCTTTAGATACAACTTAAAATCCTGTTTGCCTTACCACTTGCAACAGCATGCTGCTTGAATGTCTTAAGAGATCCTTTTCTTTCATGACACTGTTTAGGTTCTCATCCAAATTATGTAATCCACATGCAATACTTTGCATTTGCCATAAAATCCATCTGTCATATATTTGCTAAATTCATTAAATGATCTGAATCCTTTTGCAAAGCAGCGCATTCTCCACAACCAGCAACACCCAAGACCTTGATGTCATCAGCAAATTTAAGTAATTTATTTACTATTCCTTCATCTATAATCCATATCATTGAGAGAAAACAGAAAGAGTAATGGTCTTAATACAAAACCGTAAGGTATACTACTTGTGAGATTAGCCCAGTTTGGCTGAACTTCATTTATGAGAATTCCCCGCTTTCTTCCACCTAGCTAATCTTCTACCCAAATGGTTAACTTATCCATCACATCTATAAAGATAAAAATAATTGTCTATTTAATCTACTCTTTATTGTCCTTATTTTTAAACGATATGTGTCTTCACTTGTTATCCCTGGAGTCACAAATGCTGTAACTTTTTATGGATTTATTTTTCATGAGCATCTTTATTCTTTCTGTTTATGAAATTCATCTTTGTTTCACATAGCTGCTAATTCTGAAAGTGGTATTTTGGTATGCACCAAACGATCTTATGCTTGAAAAAAATGCTTGACATTTACATCTTAATATCTTCATTAACTATTGGAAAGACATTACACATTTAGCGTGATATTACGTGTACAGTTTAGTAAATAAATTAAGGTTGAGGTGTGTTATGTATATGTATAAATATTTTGTAAACGACAACATGTCGTATTGTGTTTGAATTTTCATTTGTATTATTCATTTTTCCATATTGATATTATTGTTTCGAAGTTTAAACTAAAATATGTTATTTATTTAGGGTAACGTTTTAGAACTTTCTCGAATTAAGTAGACCAATCACATGTTTGTAAATGAGTGCTTGTGACTTCCTGTCTAGAAGTGTAGTCTCGTGCAAGAACGAATATGCGTGAATAGCTCTGGAGTTGTATGGAAATTGCGAGATTGTTCGAGAAATAGGCCTATCGGTATAAAAAAGACGGTGACGTGAGAGATATTCAGTCATCAGTTTTATTCGAGGGAGAGAGATTCAGTCATTAGTTTTATTCGAAGACAAAGAGTGAGATTCAAACACCAGTTTCATTTCAAAAGAAGAAAGTTAGTTATTTGAGAAAGATTAAGTGTTTGCTGTGAATATTCAACTTGGATTTGTGATTGAAATTAGATCTACGGAAGCCGTGATTTTATTTCGTCAATCTCTACGATACTTCTGAATTACCGCTTGTGCTGAGAGACGGCGATTTCATTGAACTGTGAACTGTTTCGGAATCTCTTCGTGGGACCAAATTCACACCCTAGACTGGAATTTGAGACTTTAATTTTAGATCATTACATTAGATACAGGCCAGTACCGTTTTGTATTGTGATTTAATTTTGAAGTTTGAAACTAATATTATTTTGTTTTGTAATTAATTTCGAATGTCGTAACTTAATATCTGTCACTGTTATTATATAATTCATGTTATATTTGTTAATAGTTTAGTGTAATAAATTATACAAGCTGTTATCTGCGTTTTTCTGTTGCGTTTAGTCTACAAAGAACATAAAACATTCAAAAAATACGTAACAGAAAATTGGGGGGCTGAGATAAGTAATGGACTCAAATCCCTACAAGTTTCTTGGCAGTAGTTATTCTATTCTGGAATCACATATTTCAACTTTTATTTTCAGCATTATTGACCATATATTGTGTTAGAGTTGGTTGTTTGGAACCAAAACTCTTGTTATAGTTCAGTAAACAGTTTTTAATGAACCTATAGACTGTCAGCAGACTTGAATGTAGATTGCATTAATTATATTCAGTCAGATGGGTGAATATGTGGCCAAATGCTAAAATAAGGGTTCAGTTATTCTCGGCTTACACAACAGATAGTCCAGTGTGGCTTTGCTATAAGGAAAATGCACACATTCAGGATTTAACTGTGGGCTTGGAGTGGTGAGGGCACTTGACTTGAGTTCTAAAAGTTTACAAATTCAAATCCACATCTTTTCAACATGCTCTCCCTTTAATTTGTGGGGTCATTATAAAGTGATGGTCAGTTCTTTCATTTGTTGGCAAAAATGTAGTGCGACGGTTGGTAGTAGGTAGTAGGGGCCTTCTCTCTAGCTTTCACTGCTAGTAAAGTTTACCCTCGTAGCCTTGGGTGAAACTCGAACAAACCAAACTTTACTTTTGAGTAAAAGATAAACAATAGAAAAGCATTAAGAAATAGTAATTTTGAACAATGGTTTTCATTCTTAATGAATTTTGAAGAAACAAACAGTCAAGGTTTGGGAATCAATTTTACCTAAATATATGCACTTTCTTTTATGGATTTCAAATGCAGTTTTTTTTAATATTACAAATTCTATAACCTTAGTATTTGGTAAATTATTTTTGTTTTGTTTTGTTTTTATATGACTAACAAAAATCAACTTTATGTTTTCTTATTGTAAACTTCGCAGATCAAACTCTTGAGTAGCTGTGGATGTTATGGTATTTTACTTTACTTCTGTATAAAAGACAAACAATAGCAGAATAGAAACTTACAAATAAAATTGCCACGTGTAGAGGGTTATTTTCTCCATACTTTTACTACCTTTCACTGTTATACAAGAAAATAGTCCTAACACCCTGTTAAACAACACTGTTTTACAGATTTTGACAAATTATGTAATTTTGTTGCATAACAAAAACAAAACATATTTTAGTTTAAACTTCGAAACAATAATATCAATATGGAAAAATGAATAATACAAATGAAAATTCAAACACAATACGACATGTTGTCGTTTACAAAATATTTATACATATACATAACAAGGTGACACTTCTATTAATTGTAGCAGAGGAAATAGTTTATAATCCAGTGTTATATCTTACCATAGTAAACAAGGGTGACTTAATCGTCTTCTCTTTAAGGTAGTGTAACAGACTTTAATATCAGTGTTACACTTTAATCTGGTCCTCCGGTGGAGCAATGATAAGTCTTCGGACTTACAACGCTAAATTCAGTGTTTCAATTCCTCATGGTGAATACAGCAGATAGTTCGATGTGACATTGCTGTAACAAAACACTCAAATGCACACGTTTAACTTAACCTGTTGATTGAATTAGAAGCCATTTCACACGTTCTCGCACAAGTCAACGGAACTGGCGAATTTCAGAAGATAAGTTAAATAATGAAGTAAGATACATCCCTCTGTTTGTTATTAGTACCTTTCTTCACAAAGACAGAAGAATACAGAAGGTATTACTACCTATATGCTAACAACGATATGCTACCTCAGTTTAAACAATAATTTACGCTCGTAAGTAGAACTGAAGATGAGGACACGGAAGTGTAATTAGAGGTAATCTAAAGTAATTTTGAATGAACTGAATGTAATTTTGATCTACTCTTCATTTTAACTTTCTGACTAAAATCTCGTGCTTACAACATGTTTATCATTATAAATTTTAGTAACTGGTTCCACTACGAATGTTAAGAAATATATTCTGAGAACAAAATCATTTACATTTTCTAAAATACCTAAAGTTATAGTAGATTTTATGAAATTATAAAATATATATTATTTTGATGAATTTAGATTTTGCAAATATATGAAAGCTACTATAATATGGAGGTGTAAATGTACTTTCAAAATAAAAATGAAATGGAAGGAACAACATGCACAACTACTATACAAATCTAAGTTTTAAATCACGCAACTGATTATTTGAGAGTGTCAGTTTTCTCACCTCTAGTGATTTGTTAAAACATACCAATAAACGCTTGTAATTTGTATTCAAGAAGTTCGTATTTGAGAAGTATGATAAATATATACTCAAATACACACAAAAACATATATTTGAGAATTCAACTAATAAAACAGCACCGCAGACTTTATAAGGTAACTTTGATATTATATATCGACTTATATAATACATTTATTACTCAATAAGATTTCCACTTTTTAAAAGAGAAAAATAGGACGTCTTGCAGCTTTTTTTTGAAAATTATAAATAATGCCCAAAGGACGCTTTGTTCATCTGTCTCTGTGTGTGTGTGTAATGGAGCAATATATTTTAGTTACATTTTAAAAAAAACATATTTCATTCAGTTGACAGTTATTGACACTAGAAGATAGTTGTATGAATCGTGGTATAATACATCAATAACATTTTTAACCAATTATGATATAACACAAAAAAATGTTTGTAAACGAAAATATCAAATTGTCTAAAACAGTCATTTAACAAAACATCAGACAAAAGAGGTTAAATATATAAAAAACAGTATGGGTTGTAACCCTATGTTGAACCATGTCAAGTTGTGAACATTTTTGTAACATTTACTGCACTCATGTAATGACATGAAAACATCACATACCATTAATCTACAAAAATCTGTGATAAATTATTTTGCAATAATAGTAGAATCACACTCGACACATTATTATATAGTAAACTGAAAGGATACTAGTGGACATTAGACATCCAAAAATTTTACAAAAACAACTCTTTCCGTTCCAATACCGTTTTACAATACACGTCACAGATAAGAATATATAAAAATATATAAAATTCATAAGTAGAAAAGATAAACATCACAAACTTTGCAATTTTGAATTTCATAAAGTTTTATATAAAACTTGGCATTACATACAAATTTTTATTTTGAATTCTGTCAAAATAATTTGACTGAAGAAATTATTTGTTGATATGATAATGATCAGAAAAAAAAGATTAAGTGTAATTATAAAAAAATATATATCAAACAAAATATTTATGAATTCCCTCTGTATACCATAAAATCATAGTAAAAGTCCTTTATAAACCTATACTTATAGCATTAATGAACAGTTCTTAGTTTTACGCTATCTTCAACTTATTTAAAGAAATATTTAACGTTTTCAAGTAATATTAAATTACTAACACTTCAGTATTTTATTCTATATCAACACACACAAACAAATATACATTAATAATCGCATAAAATTGAGATTTTCCTTATATATAACAGTCTACAAATAGGTGTTTGCTTTACAGATAAAAATTTATTAAATTTCTTTACAATAAGAAACTGATGTACATCTACAGTATTGTGTTAACATTGTTGAAGTAATTATACAAGTTTCTAAGGACTAAGAGAATCTTGAAAGAATATTATATAAATTAAATAATAAAAACACTGCACTTATTAAAAGGATCCCAGGGTACGAGCGATAATGTGAGATATAAAATGTACCCTAGGTTTTGTAGGCGACTGCTTTCCAAAGTACATAAGAAGAAAAATAATCGAAAATAAAATTTTTATAAAAATATCAAAAATACTGAAAACAAAAATAAGAATAATAAAAAATAAGGTTCTACCATATGGGATAAGGAAGTTAAATAAACTTATTTTAATTTTTCAATTAATTTTTTCTTCTTTACTTTGGCCCCCAGTGGCTCAGCGGTATGTCTGCGGACTTACACGCTAAAATCCGGGTTTCGATACCCGTGGTGGGCAGAGCACAGATAGCCCATTGTGTAGCTTTGTGCTTAATTCAAAACAACAACAACAAATTCTTTACTTTGGAGAGTAGTCACCTTCCCAAAATGTCTACAGGCAATGAAGGGTGATATAGGTGTGGAACGTTGTGGGCTTGAGTACCCACATTTCCTCTCCTAATTCCTATTTTTACGTCTGTTATCTTTATTGCTGTTTCTTTATTTTTATTTCTTTATGTGAGACTAGTGAACGGAGGTTAAGACTGATAGATGGTGTATCCCAACTGCAATGTGGGTCCTACTTCAACAGTCACTTTTAAAACCAAGGGTACATTTTATATCCCACATTATAGCTTGTACTCTGGGATCCTTTCAATTAGTGCAGCATTTTTATTTTTTAATTTACTTTTGATTTTGTTTACTAAAACTTATCAGTATTAATTTTTTTTTCTATCCGTACACATGTAAACATATATATTTCAACCCCTGTGCTTGGGAGATTGTGTGGGTCATAAAAGTTATACGAAACTAATAATTATAATTAACTGTCAATATGTAAAAGGTTAATTGAATACGCAGCTTCTTAAACAAATTCACAAATCATTGGAACATCCATGAACATTATTACTTGACATGTATAAAATCGAAATGGTAAACATATTTGTTTTAAATTTCTGTGCACGAAGTCATGGAACACCTTATGATACTTCAATCATAAATTCGAAATGCCTGACTTATAAACTGGTGACAAATTGGACATTCAGCTTCGACCTTTTCACAAATACGACTGGCACATTTAAGACAGAACAGATTGTGGCCACTAGGTAGTATAGCTTCTACTATATCATTTTTGCTTCCACTTTGGTCCTCCAGAGTCAAAGAAATCGCTGGAATGGCTAGATACTCAACTGGTGCAGTTAGGAAGAACATCATGACTACTTCGTTTGGTTGCATCATGTGGAAGTAATGAAAACAAAGAAAGTAAAGAAAAAGAATCTTTGACATCTCGAGACTGATGGCTGAAGGCTAAAGAATCTGCAAGAGAAGTTATATCAACATTGATTGAGTACTTTTTAGGAGTCGAGAAACTGACTAGTGATGTGTTTCTATGAATTGTAGTAGTATCTAAATTTCCAATCTCAGACCACACTCATATTTCTGGACATGAAGCAAATTGTCTAGTTATGGGCTATGACTCTCTGATGCCTTCAGTAGAGTCATAGAATTCATTAATACTGGTAAACTCACCAGTATAACAAAAGTCACTCAGATTGGGTACTTTATTCTTTGGCAAATATTTCAAAATCTTTTTTTGAGATAACTTGTACAAATTATTTTTATTAAAAGAATGTCCAAGTTGGTTCATTTTTAATGCGTAAGGAGAGTTCATGTTATTTGCTAACTTAAAGTTTCCTTGGGAAATTCGATCAGCTCCATTTCGGTAAAAAACATTATTTCCATACGTTGTACAAATTTTCCAGTGCGCATTGCTATATGTGTTTCTATTTCATATTTTGCGTTTTCCACATTTTCATAAGGTCCAGTAATTTCAAATACGGGCTCCTTATCACGACTTGGGGTTACAATATACGTATTGGTTTTTTGTTGAATTCGTTTTATGGTGGCACCTTTGGACCCTACTACCAAACCAACCACGCAATATGGAACTCTAACTTGGACTGTGGTCTCTTTGGGAATATTAGAGTTACGTTCAAGTGCCACAGGGTCATTCATATTTTTGCGCTGAGCTCTTATATGACTATAATGTTCAGCAGCAGATAAGATTTCTCTTTTGGTCCAACAGACATCTTCTTTACGTCCTGTTACAACAAATACAGGCTCTTCACCTCTAAGAGGAGTTTTGATATAAGTATTGGTTTTGTCTCGTAGTGCTTTGATTTTACAATCTAAAAGAAATAAAAAAACAAAACAAGACTCTACAGCTCAATGTTTGAATATTTACACAATAAATTTTATTGCTAACTTATTGGTTTACACTTTTCACACTGCACACAGTTTCTTATTTTATTTTTAATTTCTTGATTCTCATATTATACTAGAATTTACATAAGGAGCAACAAGAGAAAAGTAACAGTTTGGTAACTAAAACCTTTCATTATTATTAGTTTCTCCATTAGAGCAAAAAGAGATTGAAAGTTATTGAATGATTGGGTATTAAAACAATAATTTAGTTTTGTATAATAACATCATAACAAACTGATAAAACGATAAAATCAATCATTTTAAGTTGAATTAAATACATTTTCGAGAAAAATCTATCAAATTACAAAACAAATGAATCCGAATGAAACAGAAACTGCATCAATTTAAAAACCGCAGATACAGGAAATAGGCAGAAAGAAAATACTCTGGGAGTTCAAAAAATTGATTAAAATCTATAAAAATAAATAAAGATTTGCTACGTATTGATATTCATTGGACAGTAACAGTTTCTAATTCACACATATTACTGTCATCTATTAGACTTCGATAAAACAATATTTATTGTAAATATATTTCTACTACTTTTGGCCAAAATTACAATAATGAATTAAAATTCCATTCTTTCAAATGTTACGAGATAAAATTCTTAAAATTTAATATTTATGTCTTTTTCACTTTAACAAAAACATTCTCGACACAAAACTGAAATATTTCCACCAACGTACCAGTAAAACTTGTATCTAAAATCAATCACATTTTTAAACTCTAACTTCCAGTATCCATGTCAGCAAACTTACAAAGCTAAAAACTGGGTTTTGATAATTGTGGTGAGAAGACCACAGGTAGCCCATTGTGTAGTTTTGTGCTCAGCTGTCATCAAACAGACATTAGCTCCCGTGAAAAGCTATCTAAAAAAAGTAGCTTCCACGTGCTGCTCAGGTGCAAGTTCTATTAGTTTATAGAACTGTAAATATGGTGTCGGTGCGTTAATTAGTTTACTACGAAGCGATAAACTTCAACATTGTTCATTATAAGAAATGTTTTGAGATGATACCTCAAAACTGAATACATATTTCTGGAAACTACAGACGGATTTCATTGGTAACCATCAGGTGTTAAGAGAATGTAAGAGTTAAAAGTTGTTCAGTTTTTTATTTTGCATTCATTTATGGCTTTTATTATTACAAATGTCATAAATTAAGAATGAACAAGAAAACTATCCAAAGAATTCAACAATAATTCTACAATAATTCAGTTTATCTCCCTTGTAGGTGTCGACAAAATGTCCAAATATTTCACACACTGAGAAATCCCCCTATTGAATTCCTAAGGAAAAAAAACACAAAGAAAAACAAAACAAAACTGATCATTCAAAGTACTCGTTAGGATAAATTATGCTCATATATACTAATAATACGATAAATGGGCTGCTAACGTTTCTAGTATAACCATTCAAAAGTTTATAAAACAACAAGTTTTTCGTCTATTACCAACTTAATCACTACAATATTTTTCCAGTTTTCTTGACTGGTATGTAGGTATGCACTTTTGATATTCCGATAAATATAAACAAATGTTTTACAAATGATAAACATATGATGTACGTACTTAAATATATTTTCAATCCAATTTAAACCAAATTACAGCGCTACATATTGATGAATAGACGGAGCAGTTCCTAAAGGTGAAATATATACTTTATATAGATATAACATAAAAATAAGCAAAAAAAGTATTAAAAATTCAGGGGTTCGATTCCCCTCGGGGGATTCAGCAGATAGCATGATATGGCTTCACTATAAAAAACACAAACACACACAATATTAAAAATAATGAATTTTACAATGAGGTAAAATTCTGCTACAGAAAGTAATGAAACAATTATTAAAACCGCAGTCGCAAATTTAATCTCCACTTTAGCAGTTTTCTATATTTTTCTGTAAGCCAAAGTAAAGATTAGATTTTATAACGTTGTAGTCGACGGTTTTGATTCTTGTAGAAGTTATAGCTATGAGAAACATACTGCAAGTTTATATTGAAAGTTTAAAGATGTTGTGTCCATTCCATATACATATAAAAATTGAACAAATAAATAGGGAAAAACTAAAAATTTAATGGAAAATAGGGATGGCTGGTTACTTGTAGGATTATTTGAACGTCATCATAAGGTTTTATGTGGATTTTAAGCAAATGAACCAGGAAACTCATGCTACTGTTTTTTTCTGTGAATGTATTCAGACATTTGATTTTGGGCTATTGAAAATTCAAACGGGACTATGATATTATATCCAAGACTCTTCTGAATAGTAGGTAAAGACTGTACGAATTAAATGTCGTGTCATTTGGTTTGTGTACTCATATATCATTTTATAAAGGTGAGGGAGCTCCACTCTAAAGAATTGCAATGTGAAAAATGTCTGTATATTTGTGTATGACATACAAGTCTTTGGTTGCGCATGCTTAAGCCGTTACCTAGAATAGTATTCCAGTGCCTTGAGGATATAAGCTTGAAACTGAAACTATGAAAGGTATGTTTGTGCATATGAAAATATAGATTACAGTAATATTACCATGCATTGATAAAATATATTGCAGCAGCAGCAGTGATGACCGCCTATAATGAGTAAATGCAATTCTGCATTTAAATATGTATTATAAACGACAAACTGGAAAATGTTAGAGCAGCTGAAGAAGGTAGACATAGTTTTGGTTGTTACTTTGCTATGCAGCGAGGTAAAGATGCCACAGTATTATAAATGTAGTAATGATTTACGTATCGTCAAGTACGTTCATAGTCAGCTAGAAGTACATTATTGCTATAGACCATACAAACATGGTAGTTTAACAGTGATGTTGCTAGTAGTCCTCAGCGCCCTATATCAGGATATACTTTGGGCACTGAATTATGTAAGAACTGATGGACACAAAAGTGTCACGTACTATTACAAATATGTGAATTTAGTTGAAATGTCTGCATTCAAGTAAAGCCTGTGGATGACAATGAAAACGTTATACTATATGCATTTCCTATACGAACAACTGGTCAAATCGGTTGATTTATAAGTTCTCTCGTTAAAATAATTACTCTAAATATCAGTGGTTCTCTGTCCAAAACTAAGAAAAGTAATCAGAGTGTGCTGGTAATCATCCTTACTTTATCAAGTACTCCAAAGTTTATCCACTGATTGACATGTCAATGTTGGTCATGACAGTCAATTGACTGAGCAACAGATAGCGCAATTTAAAATATATGGAATAGTTTACAGGGATCATGGAATCCACTTCAATAGAAATTTGCTTGACAAGTATTATTTGTAGTGGAAATGTAGATCTCTATCATATTTAATTTGATGGTATAGATAAATGAGTAGAGCAGAACTGCAAGTTGTTGAGCCTTGATTCAGCTAATTTGGATGAGCACGTATTACTTGCTACAATGACATAAATCAGAAATGAATAACACTCAGTTGTTTGTTCTTCAAATCTCTTTGTCTGAAGACAAAGAGCACAGATCACAGTGGATTTGACATACAGCTTTCCATCTAGTTCAGATATGCCTGAGTGGCTGCAAATATATGTGTAATTATTGTATTATGTAATAGTTGACGTACATGGCTAAAGCGGTCATACGTCAGAATAAATGATGCAACAAAACAATGAGAGAAAAATTCTTAACCTGGCAATTTGGTTTAGATATATTTTCCATAAGCTTGCAGTATATAAGCAATTTGATTATAGCATTACTACCTATATCGTGTCTGTTGTCAATTGAAATAATGAATTACAAATTATAGCAGAGGTATGATATGCAACGAAAACGTTGACAAACAAACTGAAGTATGTATTATCGATGAGCTTCTCAAGAACTGTATTGAAGGACGGCTGGTATAGGTATTAACACTTTTACTAATAAAGATGACCTAAGAAGGTCGAACGAATTGCTGTTCTCCGCTGTTCTTATTAGTAAAGGTGTTAATACCCATACCAGTCGTCCTGAGATACATTTTTTTACTTCAAGTGGATTTCTCGTCATCACGAATTACTTCTCAAAAACTAGTTATAGGAATCAAAAGTGGATGATTAGACTGTCTCTGACCTGTTTCATATGATCTTAATTCAACTGATGTTCGTGAGGAATTTGACAAGAAAATATCAGTATTGGAATGGTTGCCTGCTTTAATAATCGTCTGAAATTACTTCTTAACTATTATAGTTTTAATTCATTGTTTATTCAGCAATTAAGACAGTCATTTGAATGAATATTCAATGGGTGAGAGGGAGTGATATTACTTTTGAGCCATTGAGCAAATTTTGACATGACAATATTAGTCTGATGTTCTTCAATAATTACTAAAGCTTATTTGGCGGAGCTAAAGTATAGTGGTTCTCAAACACAGGTTCTCTACTAGGTACCAGCTTGAAGAAATATCTAGTAAAGAAGCCAAAAAAGAGAAAAAACAGAAATGTATATCAGTAATAATTACATATTTGTATATTTATGATATAAAAATTCTAAATCATTTAAAACTTGTTTTACAACCTTATGTGTAACTGCCAGCATTTTATGCACTTCATATTTAAAAGTTTAATATGTTATTATAGTTATAGATACTTCTAATGGTCCATATGATTTTCACAAAGATTTTTCCAGTCCATGCAGTGAGAAAGATTGGGATATGTAGTGGACTTTCTGTGAAGCAAATTATGTTAGACTTGTTAAGAAGTTGTTTTTTGAATGGTGTAAAGTGTTGGGTGTGGTGTAGATGCACACTTCACATTACCAACCTCTGTCTGCTGGGTAAGTGAAAAGAGTGATAGAGGATGTCAAGTGCATGCTTTCTACATTAGTCAACATGAATTGAGCTAGCTAAGAAGAACACTTACCTCTTGTTATGATAAAATATTGGGCAAAATAACAGAGACCAATAGGTTGTCCATCAAATGTGGTAATACTCAGTTGAAAAGTGTTGCTTCATATAGACTTGGTGTATGTTTTTTCACCTACAGAAAATGTTCCATAGTGTCCACATAAATTTGTGGAAACGTTAAGGTCTACATTAATTGATATGCATTAGCTGTCACGACAATAGTCACAAAAGTCTTTCATGTGACTGATGAAGTGATATGATAAGACAGTAAGGAACGGTTGGACTAGCAAACATTGTAGCTTTTGACTATGGCTGGATATGAACCCATCTTGTAATTTGATGAATCAGTATATTACTGTACAGGTTAAAGTAGTCACAAGGCACATGACTGTGACTAACAAACAGTTGTGTGAATTGTCTGAGAAATCTTTGGTAAATTGGATTGGTCAACTTCTGGAAGTTGATCTAACTCTTCATCGAGTTAGCTGAAGATAAAATCACTCTCAGATGCTTCTCTCAATCATAAAATTAAGTAAAATCGGACTTAGAGGTAAGATTCAGTTTTGAATCTGGTTCATAGAATTGCCAATTCCAATATCCTAAGTGATATGGCTGGGAATGAACATAAAGATATAAACTAAGATAATAATAGGTTGAAAACCTATCAACAAAGAGAAAGTGGCAATCTTGGTTCCCAAACTATCAACTGATGTTCTGTATATATAGGTATATATAGTGCATACATTACATTGTCTGATTTACACTTGATCAATATGAAGATAACATGGTTGGTGTCAGCCGATGCCTAATGCATCGCTAATGTTTATGAAATGGAATGATAGTTATAAATGTGATTACACAAATAAAAATATCTTGTGACTTTTACTTTCTAAAGTATTAGGTGGTACATTGTATAATTACCACTCTGTCGCCTGAAGGCTAATAACGCCAAAAGGATTTTGCAGCATTTGGTCTCTGAGCTGTCAAGTAGTGTTCCTCTATAAGATGTTGGGTAATAACTATATGATGAACAACAGTTAAGGACAGCTGGTACGAACAGATATAATAACAAATGCCCCATCCCTTTACATAAATGAAGATATTGAGCAGGAGTTTGAAGACACAGGCAAAAAGGCTTTGTTACTTTTTGCTTTCTGAGCCACCATGTGATTTGTCTGAAGTGAAATGTCAGATAAATTTGTGAGAAAATGGTACATGTTCTATCACAGTAGTAAAAGCTTCACAAAATAAACACATAATAATTGTTGGAATTTTTGTTGTTGATGAACCTAAAATAGCCGAGGAAGAACACTCAAAGGAATGGTTTTGAGGCTTGTTTAAGTGTATATTAATGTATAATATTTTGATAACACAAATAATTAATCTTGGTTTACAGGAAATTCTTTAGCTGAAGAAGTTCTCAGCCACTGATCATTTGTTTTAAGATGCTTTGAAAACATGCTCAGATGACAATATTTTATTAAATTTTTAATATTTAATAAAGCACAGAGTTTTTATTATTTTCTTAACATTGTTTCATTGTAAGAAGCAGTTTAAGATGTAGGAAAATGTAGATGGTGATTAAAAGTAGTACCCATGTCGTGACATTTGGTTATTCCCATCATTGCTAGTACTTAACATTATATAACTGAAAGAAGCTCTTCGGGAAAAATAATAACAACGTTGGTCAAAAATGATGAGAGCATGAGCACATATGAACATATAAAAGTCATTTGAAAAAGTTATTAATTATTACTCAGTCTATAAAAGCAGAATTGTGGATGAGAGCAATAATTGTAGCGAAATGTTACAAACTCATTTTATCCTCCATCTATGGCTCACTTTTTGATTTATTAGTTTAATCATATTTAAATATTCAGCCTGGACATTTGATATCTGAAATAAAGTTCTGGATCAGTTTGGCTATCTTGCCTTCAGTCAGTCAATGGCTTTTGCTTTCAAACTTATGTGATAAAATCTTCAAGAATTCTGTCATGGAAACCAACCTGATGTGTGTGACGTTTTGCTTATTAAGGCGTTAGATGTCTAGAACCAGGTTGACCTTCCATTTGGTAGATCTCATATATAAAGATTTGTTGCTTGCAAGCAAAACATTAGATATTTAAAGCCTCATCAAATTGGATGTTGGGCTGATGCTCTTTCTTTTAGAGAAGAAAAACGCTACTCACTTTCATTCTTGCCAGAAAGAATGGTGAAGTTGGTAACGTGACAACCAATCCAAAATTACACACTAATGAAGGAAAAATGGTGGATGTTTCAATATTCGGACTTCCTATTGCAATGCTTTATTGGAGGATGTCTGACATTCTAGAGGAGAAAGAATCAAATGTGTACTCACCTTGAGTGGGACTATTACATCATGAAACCAAAGGAGACCTTTCCAGAGTTTAAGTCACTTTGAGGGGTATCTAAGCGCCAGAAAAGTGAAAGAAATGGCTTATAACACGAAATTGACAATACCACCACCTAAAAAAGTAGCTTCAGTGGCCAACAAGACAGTGTGAAGGGAAAATATCAGCTGGATAAGAAGGTCACATATAACATTTGACAGTGACAAGCTTCAAGATAATTGAGGAAGCTTTCAACTCAGCAGTTGACTGAATAATGCCATCCACAACTTCAGAGCAAAAACCAGCAAAAACGGCACAGAAATTGACTAAAAGGTAGGTAAACTGATGTTGCCAACAATACTTGTGAATACCATTGCAGATAAACCTAACATCCAACATATGTATTTGTTGAAGTGTCACTGACAAGAGAGACAAAGTGGGTCAAGAGATGAAAATCAGCTATAATGGGAACAATTCTTCCATCTCAACTAGAAGAGGAAGGCTAGTTCTTGTGTATTAAGCTTGTATACATGAAAAGATTCTTGGTCAAGGATAGGGATACCATCAAAGCAACCACTCTATCTAATCACTAGAGGACTAGAAGATCTGTTGAATGACCTCAAATAGGGCTGTCAGGAACAAAATTTCGTTCTTACCACTCGGAGAAAATAAATATTGTACATTCTCATTTTGTTTGAGTAATCTATGAAACAAGTGAGTTCAGGAATGTTTTTATGAAAATTATTTTGTGAAATTTAACTAAACTAAATATAAATTGTTCAACAAGAAGTACATCTTAATAACAATTAATAAAAATACATTAAGGTACATCGCAGTTAAAGGAAATGCTGAAAAAATTGTTAATTTTAAACGGAAAACAGCCAGACAGAAATGGAATGCAATATTACAACAAGTGTTTATTGAAAGGTTATACTTTCAATCAGAAATTCTTGTTATTAATTTTAATAGTCTATCTTATGCTCTAGTCAAGCAAAAATTCGTAATGTTCACAATAAGTGAGACATGAATTCGAAAAATGAGAAACAGTATCTCATTTCTTGAGAGTAGTCGGTTCGAAAGGAAATTGCAAGCGTATAAAAGAAACTAGAATTCTTGAGGTAGAATACTGAAACTAATAAACCATGTTCAAAGTCAAGGGTTGTCAAGTTTTGGGTGAGCTAAAGACCTTTAACTGTTATGCCCAGGGACGAACAGATAAATCCTAAAAGTTAACTGACTCTGAGCTATTTCATGATAGAGTGCAAATCACGTATACTAATTCGTTTTCTGGAATCTTGAAAAAATATCTCGTGTGAATTACATAAAAGTTAACCTGAAGTACCCAACAGTCAATATCTTTAGAGTATTAAATAGTATTCATTTAGCTGATTTGTCCACAGAGTCATTTAGCAGAACAGAAAAAATTCAGCACCCAGCTCCTGAGTATTTTGCCTCCCCAACAGCTATCTAAAATTGTAAAGGCTTAACTGTAAAATGTACTTTAAGCCAAATATGTTTAGTTTGTTTGAACTATTAACAGTAATTGCTGAACTGTTGATAAAAATATTAGAGAAAATATTAAAGGTTAATCCATTTATCTAATATCATTTGTTTACGTGTCACTATTATTGCAACATTGTTATTCATAAAAGTGCATGTGTTGTTTTATTTGATATTTTGCCTGAGTTCTTCATTTTTCCTAGTTTTTTAATTGTTTCGTTACAACTGCATTTAAATAAGTACCATTTGTCGTTTGTATTCTCTTTAACCTATCACTTTATTTGTGATTTTTTTTACTTTAGAGGTACCCTCTTTATCATCATTGATAATGGGTTTATTTTGCATTTAGTCTAACATGTTTTATAAGTGCTTATTTTATTTATATTTCCTATATTTTTGTAAATGATTATTTCTTTTATGATTGATGTTTTAACTAAATTTTGGGTTAAGACAACTTGTATTAATAGTTTTGATAAATTTTAATTACAAATTGAATGTCTTTGTTTTAGAGCTGTTTGTTTAACGTTTTAATTATTTAACCATTAGTTAAAGGATTTTCTGTATTTGAGTGAGGTAATCAGTGCTAAAGGACAATTTTGTTCTGTGATACTATGATTTTGTATAAAGGTATAATTTATTTTGATATTAAAGAGTTTATTTGCGCATCTATAATTTTTGAAGGATATTTACTTCATACTGCACTTTTATGTTCATAGATAACGGGCTTTTTGTATAATTTATCAACATTTTGTATTATGTATAGAATGCTGGACTACGTTGAAAGGAGTTGGTGATTGTTAAAATATTTATATTGTGGTTTTCTATGTTAAAATGTGTTATGATAGTTTTACATTGATCCGTATTACACGGTTTATTTTTTCACTTATGTGTTATTCCGTGTGAATGGTCTCAGTTTTGCATTTTCATTTATTTAAGGGTTTAGGTTTGTAAATAATTTGTTGTAAATAATACCCATGCAACTCGTCTTGAGAATACAATGTCAACTACTGCTATGTAAAAAAGTACCTTTGGGCAAACAGTGTCACAGTACCTATAAATGTTAGTTTAGTCCAAACAGGTATTTATAATTTGAGAAATAATGTAAACACTATTTTCAACCCAGTTTTTTTATTTCTTTTCAGAGTCCTTAGCTGTAGGTTTGAAAATGTAGTTTATGGATTTTGATTCAACTGGTTACTGTACTTTTTGAAGGATCTTATTCTCCCTTTTTAAATTAAGAAATTTTACTAAATTTCTTGTTTATTAAGGTTCATATCCATTTATGGAGGATAGATTTCAAGCATGCACATCCGTACGTATTCAGTTGTATGTTACACACAGTTTGCTGCTACATTGGCTTTTCCCACTCAAACATTATTTTCCGAATCAGGTGGCTTTGTGCCCGAGTTTTCATGTAAGCATGTATTTGAGAAGCGTTGAATGCAAAGACAGCCGCTCATACTCGCATCTATTATGTGTTTATAACTATGTAAATAAACCTTACATGAAAAATAATCAATTTTTAAATACCATATACACTTGCAGCATTTGATATTGTACATCTTTCAAAGCTCAGGTGCAAAATATCAAGTTGATTTTGCTATAGGCTTGTGAAACAATAATATGAACTAGTTGGCAAAATTTGATTTTGTTAAACAAAATGGTGAAATCACTTATTTTGCTTATTATCAGTGTTTTCGTTGTCTTAAATATTATCGTGATTCACAATATTCACTTATGTCTTCCCTGAAAACGCATTAGTACTTTACTATGAAAATGCGATGTGAACAAAAGACTAATGTAAATATACTATAGTAGACATTTGTACAACATTAAATGTTTATCAAAGGTCTAACGCTAGTTCGCAGAGTAGTATCATAAACATATTTTTTAATAATACTTAGTACGGTAAAATTTAGATGTAACTAAAGTAAAAAACGTACACAAGTTACAGCCTAAATTTATTTCTGTATCGAATACAGGCCTAATAATGGCTTAACTAATGTTAGGCCTAAGACAAGTGAATTTATCTATTTCGGTACCTGCAATTAGAATTCTTTTGTATTTTGTATCTAAAGAATTATTGTTGCAATTTTATTTAAAATTGTTGAAACAGTGTTAGAATAATTATTTTTACTTAAATTTTGAAATTTAATATGCACGTGCATTGGACAAGTTAAAGGTGTTTATGGTCATAATCAATCAACAGTCTTGTGTTAAAACGACGTTTACGACTACAGTGGTATGTATGCCACTATTAACATCAGTTTATTGATTCTTAATTAACTTAATGTAAACAAGAGTTTTAAACTACTGTTACGATTTTTTTATGTTTTTCGTAGACTAAACGCAACAGAAAGACAGATAACAGCTTGTATAATTTATTACACTAAACTATTATATATGTAACAGATTTTACATAAATTACATAACAATAATGACAGATATTCAGTTTAAACCTTCAAAATTAATTACAATACAAAATGGTACTGGCCTGTATCTAATAATATGATCTAGAATGAAAGTCCAAAAGTCCAGATTAGATATCCAAAATTCCAGTCTAGTGTGTGAATTTGGTCCCATGAAGAAATTTCGAAGTTTGAATGGAGAATGACGAAGTTCTTTTTACGGTGTTTTCGATGAATGTTTCAACTTCTCGTTTTCCGCTTCGGTCTCCCCTAAACAGTCCTGTACGTGTTGACTCTCAGTATAACCAGTGATTCGAATGAATTGTAAAGACTGACGAAATAAAATCACAGCTTCTGTAGGTCTAGCTCAAGTCACAAATTCAAGTTGAATAACCACACAGCAAACGTTTAAAATATCTCGAACAAAGACACTATTTCTTGAATCAAATACAAACAAACGACTGACTCCTCCTCTCTCTCACATTTTCGTCTGTTTATTTATTAGTAGGCCTAATTTTCTCGAACAATCGCGTAACTTCCACAGAGTTTCGGAGTACTCTGCGCATGTCTGTTTTTGCACGAGACTCGTCGTCTAGACACCAGGCCGCCATATAAATTATTTATAAACATATGATTGATCTACCTAATTCTAGAAATTTCTAAATGTTATTTTAAATGAATATGAATAACAACATATTTTATTGGTTTAAACTTTGAAACATTAATATAAATATGGAAATATAAATAATAGACATGAAAATCCAAACACAACACGATATGTTGTCGTTTACAAAACATTTACACGACATTTACATAACAACTACCTTGTAGAGATAAAGTTAAGGAATTCGTTTAAAAGTAGTTGACCTAGCGAAAAAGAAAGAAATAATAAAAATTACGATAAAAATTGTCAATTAACTGTGATAGCCAGAACAAGCTTTTCTCAGAATGGTAAGGAAGTTTAAGTCATTCCGAAAATGAGTGGGCTTGGTAGTGAGATATTGTTCTTTGGATATTTACAAATATAACAATATAGAAAAAAAATTATGTGCTATTATGAATAAGTTAAATATTACGAAGATATTTTGATGTGTTGTTTGAACTTAAAGCAAGTCTTTAGTCAATTATTCACTAAGTTGTATAGCTGTGTCTCTGGCTACATAAATAACTCAATATTCGACCTAAATATTCTTGTATACAACTTTATTAGCTGGCTATATGCAGTATTATTTAAGAGAATGCACACTTTTTTATTTAATTGAAAACATTAAAACTTTTGGATAACAGCAAACAATTTTCGATAAAACTAAGTACTTCCAATTTGAAATCACACTGCACATTTTAAGAGCGCCCGTAAGTTTAACTTTGCAGCTTAACATACAAAAGGTGACGGGATCGCAAAGTGCGTGAAAGTCAAATCGGATGTTTCCGAGAGATCGGGGTCTTTCGACCTTTGGTGAACGGTAGTATGAGCATCAAACTGAAATTTAATTATATTCCTTAAATAACAAATTTTACCTTGACGCCCAACTATTTCAGCTACGTGTTCTGACGTTGGTACTGGTACACACTCTGCTAGTGTTTTGACTCATTTTTCTTCTTTCATCTGGACTAATTGAAAGATACAAAGGTTCGTTTTTCTTCATTACTCCAATCATTGCGAAATCCAAAGCCAAGTGCAGCGTTCTTCGGTTCTCTATTGTGCTATCGACTTCCATGTCGTCAAATACGCCAGCCCACGATGTGAGGCTGTAATGAACAGAACATAAATATAAGTTTTAAATGTAATAATATATTTACTTTCCTCACTGAATACTTTCTCCCCATCCTCTTACCATATACCACAGTACAAACTTCACACTCTCTGTAGCTTAGGCCGCCTTGGATGCAAAAAACAACAACTGTGACGTCATAATTATGTGCGCATGGCAAAGCAAGGTTTGCTAATGGTTAAGGTTCAGAAGGGTATATCACTGGTAACAGTTTGAGGATATGGAGTATGACCTACTGTAATTACATTAGTTCGTTTTGCAGCAAAACGAAATGAAAAAGAAAGAAAATAAAAAATAATAATGTTAAACATTCGAAATATTTGACGCGATCACACTTTTCTTTTTTTAATCTTACAAATTGTACACTCCAACAGTACTGTGATTTAGTGTTATCTAGTTTAATTAGTCTAAAGCTGTATTCGCCACGGGAATCCGATGTCTTAATTTTAGATTGTTCATTTTTATAATTTGGTCACAAAATAGCACTTTGATAATACAAGTATATATATAGGTTACGTGTTTTCTGGTTAATACCATTTTCTAACTTAAAAATAACAAACAAACTATGCAGATGGTTGAAGTAAAGCATGTGACTACCGCAAAACTATTTTTCTCTTACCTTGATGTAATTATCAGAACAGAAATAAATATAGATTGCTGTAGTAGAGTTAGACAGTATCGTTTCTTGACAGGTCATTAATTTTTGGTTGAGTATCATTTCTTTTAATGATTAGAAATAAAACCATTACCCTTTTCTACAGGAAGTACGGGACGTCACAGTAATTAATTGCTTACTTAAAAAATTCTAACGTTTTGTACAATTCTGTTTTCTGTTGATTTTCCCCAAACAAATGTTTATAAATATGAATAAATTTAACGTTACAGACAGTTACTGTTATCACATATTAATTCGTGTTGTGAGTGAATATGTCTGTTTGTTTATCCAAGAGCTCCCTCTATAGTTTTTTAGCTAGGATGACAAAATTTGTTGTGGGATTTAAGGAGGGGCACAGATAAAATGTGTCCGCAAGGTCACCAAGGAACAATGGAATCTAAAAGTAGGTTTTCAGTGACGCTAAACTCGAGTCGGATTTGTGTTATTGGGATGTCGTGAGCAAACTCGTGCTCATGCTCAAGTACCATAGGCTGGTGAATTAACACAAGTGCGGAGAATACGAGCCTTTACAGAGATAGCTGTTGTAGTAATTGCGTATAATGGAAAAGCTTAATCAGTACAGTGAAGATCTGGCTTTTCAGGGGATCACGTGTATTTTAAGCCAGTTGTATCAAAGCACGTGAAACGTTAAAGTGAAAATGTGATTTCAATTTTCTAAGAGTTAAAAATGAATTGTATACTACAATTTAAATATTAGTCAACTGTACATTAGCTGATAAAATATATTATGCAATTGTAATTACTAAAGTATTGGTTTTAGATGAAATTTGGCTTAATAAGCAAAAGTCTTCTGTATTATCCTGATTATTTTCGAGAGCGAACCAAATTTCATCCATAAATATTGAAAAATATACCATTTTCTAATCCTAGCCATCATAACCCTATACATTTACAGTAATGTAAAAAATTTAGGACACCCTATGAAAATCTGTGTATTTTTGTAACATTTTTGGATATATAGGTATTTAATCTCAATTTTAACAATAATGAGAGATTATAGGAATATAAATAAGCAATTAAAACTGAAGAAAAGACATTTCAATATCTTTTGTAAATGTAATTCTACAAAAATGCATATTCTAACTGAGGAAAAATTTAGGACACCCCCACATTTATTCTCAATTAAAATGGCTCAACTCACACATTGGTGTATCACACCAGGTGCACATGATTATAAAATCGTTACTCAGCATTTTGAATGAAGCTTGCCCTATTTAAACCTCAGACATTTAGTTTGGTGTGCCCCTGACTGTTGAAGTGAGAGAGCACCAAGGTGAGAGCATAAGAGCCGCCTGAGGCCTTCAAAAAGAAAATTGTAGAAGAATATGCGTCTGGTATGGGATTTAAAAAGTTCCACAAAGATTTTGAAATCAGCCATTCTACTGTCCAGAAAATAGTCAAAAAGTGGAAGACTTTCAAAATAAATGCCAACATACCCAGGTCTGGTCGTTCAAGTAAGTTCACCCCGAGAGCAGACCGTAAGATGCTAAAAGAGGTCTCCAAAGACCCTAACATGTCATCACGGGACCTACAGCAGGCTCTGGCTACTGTTGATGTGAAAGTGCATGCCTCTACAATCAAAAAGAGACTGCACAAGTTTAACCTGCATGGGAGGTGTGCAAGGAGGAAACCTTTGCTCTCTAAGAGAAACATCAAGGCCAAACTGAAGTTTGCCAGAGAGAATGTAGATAAAGACCAGGACTTCTGGAATAATGTTCTTTGGACAGATGATTCCCAAATTAAATTATTTGGCCACCAGAACAGAGGACATGTTTGGCGTAAAACAAATACAGGATTCCAGGAAAAGAACCTCATACCAATTGTTAAGCATGGGGTTGGAAGTGTCATGGTTTAAGGCTGCTTTGCTGCAGCAGGACCTGGACAGCTCACAGTTATAGAATCCACCATGAATTCTACTGTGTATCAGAAAGTGCTTGATGATCATATAAGACTATCTGTACTAAAAGCTGAAGCGGAACTGGACCCTGCAACACGACAATGACCCAAAACATACCAGTAAATCCACCAAGGACATACTGAAAAGCAAGAAATGGAGAGTCCTGGAATAGCCATCGAGATACTGTGGGGTGACTTAAAACGGGCTGTACATGCAAGAAACCCCTCAAACATCTTACAGCTGAAAGAATTCTCATTGAGGAGTGGGGCAAACTTTCTTTAGACCAACTGGTAGATGGTTACAAGAAGCGTCTCACTGCAGTTATTTCAGCCAAAGGGGGTAACACTAGCTATTAGGGGGTAGGGTGTCCTAACTTTTCCTCAGTTAGAACTTGCATTTTTGTAAAACTACATTTACAGAAGATCTTAAAGTCTTTTCTTCAGTTTTAATTGTTTAGTTGTATTCCTATAATCTCTCAGTATTGTTAAATTGAGATTAAATATCCATATATCCAAAAATGTTACAAAAATATACATGCTTTCATAGGGTATCCTAACTTTTTCACCTGACTGTAATCTTTTAGGTCACAAACGCTTTGTTCTGCCTACAGTCTAAGACAAGGTAAATTTTGTATTTGCAAAATTCAGAAGTACATCAAGCAACTCTTACTCAAGATATGAAGATGAGTTTGTTTTGTAATTAAGCACAAGGCTACAAAACGGGTTACTTATACTATGCAGACATATCGCTGTGTAACTGGGGGATATGCAGACGTGTATAAAAACAATAACTTGTCACCCAAGCAAAAGGTACTTTATTTGCAGTAATCAAAGTAGAATTTCATAAATTATTAAAATATCGTAAGTTATACTCAGCTAAAAATGTTATAACCAGTTAATAAAGTTCCAGATATTCAATAAATTACTTAATCTTTTAAACACTGTTAAAACTAAAACAATTGTAGCTCATCCCCAAGCTGTAATTGTATCCAAGCATACTTTAAAAATAGTAAATTAGTTTGAGGTCCGTATAACGAACAATAAAAACAATGAATATTTCTGAGTTTCTGAAAACTAAATAAGCCTTAAATGACAATAAAAAAGTTTGAATTTTATGCAGATTTTTACATACACGAAGCTTAACACACCATTGACCTTGAAACTACTCTTGGTTAATTCAACAGGATTACAGTCTATTGGGGAACTAACTCCCTTATGTTTTAGAAAGAAAAATAGTACCCACAAAATTCATATATTTTCATTTCAAACTAGTCCCTTTCGAAATTCTGACAACTAAATACAATATTTAAATCTCAATATTTAAGTATATAAAACAAAAAATATGATTCCTATAAAATCAGAAAATTAAATTCGTATAAAGCATCCAAAAAAATTTATTTATGATAACACGTTAATGCAGAAAAGTCATGATAGGGATAGGCTATCAAAGCTGGTGTTTTATTGAGTTGTTCAGTAATGTAAATTCAGGGCTCTTCATGTTCTTGTTGCTTTTATGACATTTCTTTCTTCTACTTTTCTGACATAACCTAACTGTTGCATGTATGTCAGACTTTTTATTGAACATTTTCGCTGACATATCCGTGACTTCTGTGACAAAAACTAAATCTAAGAGTGTATCTGTAAACATGGTTTTTCTTAGTAGATATGTACTTATTGTTTACAAAGTTTTGTCGGATCTTCTGTATGGTGGCTCTAGCAAATATAAAAATATCAATATCAAAACTAAGTTATATATGTTGGATCATACAATACGGTAAGTAATATCTTAACAAGAGCCAGTAATGAAAACAACTTCCTGTAGAATAAAACATGCATTAACGGGTTTAATCTATAGTCAAATAAAGTCAATTCAAGCATATACATCTAAGCATTCCCCCCCACATATATGTACATGAAATACACAATTTTAAAGTATTTAAAAAACTAAACTGCAAATATGATGAGTCAAGGTGAGTGTTTAAGTGGTATAAATAAAACAAATTTGTATCATTTCAAAGAAGCAAGTCAGTGGATGAGAATTGAGCATAGGTATAATTAAGAATGACCATTCTTGACCAGGTGTTAAAACACTTGTTGCCATAATACATTACTAGTAGTGATCATTGTTTACTTCTTGAAGTTCGCAGAATTATTTTTAATTTTGTAGTGACAGATTAAAGGGAAGGCAACTAGTCAACACGACCCATCACTAACTGGCTGAAAGGGCGAGCATGTTTAGTAGGACAAAGATTTGAATCCATAGCCTGCTGATCACGAGTCAAACGTCCAAACAATCAAGCCATAATATATCTCAGTCATATTCAAAGCAGCAAATTTCCTGACTTATAACTTTAAAATTCAGGTTTCGATTTTTCGCGGTGGACATAGCATATAGTCAAATGTGGCTTTGTTCTAAAACAATCCCATTGTACAATTTAGTAAAAAAAATTTAGAGTTTACCAACTGCTGATTCATTCAATTGTAATCGGGATTCGATTATCTCCTCCTATACATTGTGATAAAATTCTAAAAAGTGGTTACTGGTAGTCAGTCTGAAAACTAGTTATTACAAGTGTAAACAAGAAAAAGAAGCTTGAGGAGCACAAACTGTATACAATGAATTACAGTCAAACATCGATATAAGGCGCTAGTTGGGGTCCAAAAAAATTCGACCGCGTTGTATCTGATTGCGCCAATCATAAACTTCCTTGTCCACTGCTGGGTCTGCTGCTGTCTTGGTTTTCTTCCTCTGTAGTCCTGTCTTTCTGTCCATCTGGTTGCAGAATTCTCTCAGTTGATCTTCATCCTTTAGCCAACCTCGAAGTGTAGACTCTGGAACTCCTATTTCTTTCATAATCTTGGTCCTTGTTTCCCCGTTCCGGATTCGCTGCACAATCTGTATCTTCTCTTGTACTGTGTAAGCTTTTCTCTTGGGGCCTCTCTTCTCCATGGGTATAAATACGCTGTATGTTGAAAAAATATGAAAACCGCAGTCTGTCGCCACCGGATGGTCACTATCCCATATACACACGACAAAATTGATGCGGTCGACGAAATTCTGCCTACGAGCCGGTGTTACAAGACCTTTCAGTTATTCGGTGGTGTTAGAGTAAAAGAGAATAGCAGACGTCACAGATTTCCCCTTCGTCTGAAAGCTTCTGGCGAGCGAGCTGTTTCTTAGAAATACAGTATACATATGGCCTGAGCATTGACGCTATCGCTTGCAGCACTTCATGCCACTGCCACTGGTGTATATGACTCATCCCTCGTCATCCATCGGTCGATCAAGGTTGACTTGTGGTTTTAATGAAAATAAAGTTTTGATACTTCTTGCCTACGCACTGAAAGCTATCCTATGACTGGCAGATTGTGTACTTTACTGCAGTTGACAGCGCCAGGAATTATTACATGCAAACCAGGGTTTGATCATATTAACCAGCGGCCTGATCACAATATGCGGCGTAAAAATCATACAAAGAGACTGAAGTGGATTTGGTTTTTGATTACATTAAGCAGAGGTAATTTTAAGCGGCAGCCTCTGGAGAAACCCAAAAAAATTTGGGGCCTAAGACCCCATCGCGCCCAACTGATTATCGCGCATCATCGATTCGTCTTATATCGATGTTTACCTGTACTTGAACTGTGTGACGATATCTGATGATTCATATGTCACTACATTTTAAGTGACAGTTGAGTAAACAAGGCACTGGAATTTGATTGTGTTGCTCTGATAATAAAAGTACTGCAGGTGGTATAATAGTGTTGGATCATTCCGGTAGGAGTGCTATAATACTATATTCCTGTCTTTATGAAAAAGGGCGTTTGCTAGATGATAACATAACAGTCACGATTCTCATATTGTCGGAAGCTAATTCAAAGCAAATATGAAAGTTACTTTATTAATTTTCTTTGGGTTCCACAATCACCGTGTTTCAATCTGATTGATAATAATTTGTATAAGCTTGAACAGTGTATTCACAACACTAATTTTCTGTCAACATTAATGAGAAAGAATATCTATGTCAACGTTAGGTGAGAAGAGATCTCAACGAATTTGCCAGACTGTATTTAAACTCAACCTGTAAGTAGAAAAAAAACTGTGCGATGTCTTAGGAAATTAAGCGTTTAGTTTGAAAGAAATAGTAGGAAAGTACAGAGCTGGAAGGCACATTTAACAAAATCAACAAGTGACAACTCTCTATCGAGTCGACTCTTTCGTTGTTTTTCTCCCGAACTTCTGATTAATATTAACTGGAAAACCCAACTTCATTAATTTAATTAAATGTCAAAAGGAATATTTTATCTTTTGTCGAATTCAAATTAATGTTAATGTGAATATGGCATTAACGTATATACTGTTTACTAGACACTCCTTCCATATATACATAGTGAATAAATTGTTTTCCCTTCTTTTTTTTTGAATGAATGGTAATCAAACCGATAGAGATCGTATTAAAGTTTTGCAACTTTCGTTGAAATCTGCTTGATCTACCATATGTTATATTCAGATATCTTTTTTAACCAACACAGTTTGTTAAAAATCAGCTATGTTCTAGTATTTCAGATCAAAGTAGAAGGTAATTCTAAAGCTGTTTAATAATAATGTGAGAATAAAAATATAAAACCTATACCATAGTTTCACGTGTCATGTGCATATGCAACTACTAAATATAAAACAAAGGATGATAACCTAAAATAAAAAAATGAAGAAAGCAAATATGACAACGGCCTGAAAGACTTAGTTGAAACTAACGTGTCTGTACTTCCCACTAAATGGTTTCAAATATTTAATTTTATAAAGTTTGACTATTTAGTACGAAAGCAATATTTAATCTATATTAATCTATATAAGTATTTTTTACAATAAAAATACTTACCATTAAAAGTATAATCAAACATGAAAATCGTTGGCATCATTATAATTGCTAACGATATGCCATAGATTAAAAATAACATCGGTGTTCACTTGAAACACGTCATTGAAAGTTTTATTCTTCACGCTGTTTGATTAAGGCCTGGTTTTACTCTTTTTCAGTAATATTTCTTTATTAACCGTAGTTAGGTTGATTTTCAAATCACTGAATATAACATATTCTAGAAGAGTTAACAGATCAGTTACTTGCATATTCTTTCATTCCTTCTCTGAGACATTTATCAAACAATTACGCTATCTTTTATATATTCATGAAATATAAGCTGATAAGGCTAACAAGCGAAATTAATGTTTTATATGCAAAACCATTTTAAAACCTTGATATTTTCAATGTGTGCACAAGTTTTATAATTGACTTTTTCAAGCGTAAAGTATCGTTATTTTAATAAGTGATGTCGAGAAAACCCACTTGTAGAGAAATATATATGCAAAAACGACTGGTTTGAGTTGAGAAAATATTTTACGTAGAAGAGCGAACAACGTTTCGACCTTCTACGGGCATCGTCAGGTTCATAAAGAAAGAAACAGGTAACTGACCGGAAGCTGACCACATGTTTGGAAGGGGTTGTGTAACTGAGTGTAGGAATGTAGAGGGCGGTGTTAGATGTTTGAATATATAATTTTATTTTATTATATTTAATATACGTATAAAGGCGTTCCTTTATATTGGTTTATTTTGGACTTAAGTTGTTGTATAAGTAAGGCTTCTTTAATTTTGCGTTTGTTTATGTTTGTTTCTTTATTTAGTATTTGAGTGTTTTCTTTGGTTATGTTGTGTTTATTTGACATGCTGTGTTTGTAAACGTGTGAAGGTGACTTTTTATGTTCTTTGAATCTGGTTTCCAATTTTCTACTTGTTTCTCCAATATAGAAGTTGTGGAAGTTATCACATGGTATTTTATAAATAATGTTGGTGTGGTGTTTGTCAGTGTAGGTTTTACATTGCACAGACCTCAATTTTGTGCCTGGTTTTTGAATAAATTTGGTATTAACTGGAATGTCATATTTTGTTACTAGTTTTTGCCAAATGTTGTTTATTTGTTTGCTGATGTCAGGAATATATGGTATACAGCAATATACGGTTTCGTGATTTTTTGATTCGTGAGATATATTTACTTTTGTTGGTTGATTTTGCTTTCTGTCTAGGTGTGTGCGTATAATGTTTTCTTCGGTTTGTGGAGGAAACTTATTGATGTTAATGAAGTATTGTTTTATTTTGTCTAATTCATCGTTAATTTTATCTGGTGAGCATAGTTATATGGCTGTGTTTATCTGGTTTCTTAGTATGTTGAGTTTTTGTTTTGTTTCATGTGCCGAGTCCCAAGGAATGGGTGATTTTTCGGTGGATTTCTGTTTTGAATTGTGTGTCGGTTCTCGTAATTTTGAGGTTAAGAAATGAAATTTGATTGCTTTTCTTCCTAAACCAAATAAAGGAACGCCTTTATACCTATATTAAATATAATAAAATAAAATTATATATTCAAACATCTAACACCGCCCTCTACATTCCTACACTTACACAACCCCTTCCAAACCTGTGGTCAGCTTCCGGACAGTTACCTGTTTCTTTCTTTGTGAACCTGACGATGACCGAAGAAGGTCGAAACGTTGTTCGCTCTTCTACGTAAAATATTTTCTCAGCCCAAACGAGCCGTTTTTGCAAATATATCGTTATTTTAGTTTTTTGACACAGTGAATTTGTTCAGTCACGACATTCAAATTAAAACAAGCTTTTTTTAAGTATAATTGTGTTTTATAGAAGGAACTATGTAAATGCTGAATAAAAACAACCATTTTATACTTGGAAAAAGTGTTTAAAAATATGAAAAGTTTATTTGAATAAACATTGTATCTTACGAGCAACAAAATAGCTTTATTATATAACATAACGTAAATATAATTTAAAAACAGTGCAAAAGGAAACGAGAGTAGTATTTGAAGTTAACAAGTTTGATAGGTGGTCCGATCAGGACACTCATCTTGTAAATAGCGGGTCCAACATACTCGCTCTTTCAACTCGGGACTTTTTAACTTTACGGTTAATCTCACTATTCTTTGGTATAAGCGTGGTCCAAGTGTTGGCTGTGGGTGGTACTGATTAAAGTAGGATGACATCTTTGTTTTAGCAGTGTAAGGCTAAAGGGAATGTAACTGGTCATCACCACTCATTACCAACTTTTGGGGTACTTTTTTATCATAGAATAGTGGGATTTACCGTCACTGGCTGAAGGGACGCGTATGATTGTTGAGGGGGATTCGAACCCACAATTCTTAAATTCCGTGTCAAGTGCCCTAACAACCCAGCCATGTCGAGCTTAAAGAGGTTATAGTTATAGGTGATTTGTTGACATGGCATGTGAATAATCTGTAAGGTAAATAGGGAAAAAATAGTTATATTATGCAACCCTATGGCATAGATGGAAGACATAACTATCAGAGCAAAAGATTTAATGAAGTCTTTGTGGTGCACGTGAGGGCTGATACTATAAGGAAGAGTAAGATAGAGGACCTAGTTCCTGATTAATAAGTACAAAGGATTGATAAAAGCATTTAAATAAACAGGTCATGGATTAATGTGTCAGGAATTCTACCAAGAATTAACTGTTGGACTTATGGGATCAGTTCAGTGGGAGAAGGGACATTTACACTTAAGTAGGAAAGGGAACGATATATTTGCAAAGGCTATTAACTAAGCTGTAAAGGAAGTTTTAAACTAGGACTAGATAGTGGTAAGGGCAAAGGTAAAATATATGAAACAAAACCGAGATGTAGAGGAAAGTTCAGCATAAAAACTTAGTATAAATGCAGTTGTAAGAATAGGCTTAATTGTTACTGTTGTGATGCTAAAAGTAATAAAAAATAAAAGGGATGATTGAGACACAAGGAATAGAAAACTTTGATATAATGGGAATAACTGAAGCATGGTTAAATGTAGATAATTTTGACTACAAAAATGTCTTTTAAATACATTATTACAGATTATTTAATAGAGATAGAGTAGTAAAGAAGAGTAGATGTATATGTAACATGTGAGCTACATCCTGTTGAATTTGGGAATATTAAGAATATCAACAACGAGATTGAGTTCATTTAGTTTATTGTTAGTGAATATTAAGGGAAAAACCTCTTAGTAGGAATATACTACAAACCACTATATGAAATTGATGAAATTAATGAGAAACTTTAGATTAGATTAAAATTAATATTTAGGTGTTAATTAAGTCAGAGTTATGGGTGAATTTAATTTTAGACATATTTATTAGAAAATGCTATATAGAGTCACACCATAAGGTAGAAAGGTTTCTGAAAACTGTTCAAGATGGATTTCATCACCAATCTGTCAAGGAACCTACTAGAAATAATACTTTTTTTAAATTCATTGTTAACCTCATATATCGAAATGGCTCAGAGAGTGGAAATTGGTGAACACCTAGTGATCATTTTTGTATTAGGTTTGATGTTTTGTTGCATACAAAAATCAGAAATAATGACATTTTGATTACAAATTGAAAAAAAAAAGTTGAATGAATGCAACAAGAATTATCTGTTGTAAACACATTTAGCCAAATTACAATTTGTTTTAATATTCAAAGCAATTAATTCTTTACAGAAAGAAAAGTGTATCTGCAAGCAAAAACGATGTTCGCTCTCAAAGAATATAAGAGACAAAATTAAAGTCAAGCATCACAAATTTATGAAATTTCAATTAACTGATATTATAGAAGAATATAAAAGCTCAAGAAAGTTGGCCAAATAGGAAATTATAATATCAAAAGGATGTATAAAAGAAGAAAGGCTGAATACATAAAAACTAACAGTATATTAGGGATAAACATGGGGATAAGACCAATGAGGAAAGACAAAGGAAGACTTGTATCTGATGATTATTTAATACCTAAGTTTTTAAATTATACATTTTTTCTTCAATTTTTACTGATGAAAGCTTGAGCAGTTTTCTTCATCTTGACAAACTTATATATGAAAACAAAGTATGACAAGACAATTGCGTAAATTCTGAGCTTGTTAAAACAAAATTTGGAAGTTTAAAAATGATAAGATTCTCTGGGTCAGATAATCTTTTCCCGAGAGTTACAGAAGAGGTCAAGGGCTGGATGCGTGAGCCACTTGCAACTATTTATTGTAAGTATTTGAATAATAAATAAGTACCATCAGATTGAAAATTAGCTTATGTTACTCCCATCTTTAAGGAAGATAATAGGAGTTATTGTAGTAATTATTGGCCTATTAGTCACACATCGGTTGTTGGAAAAGTTTTGGAAAGTCTAACAAATGATACTTTGCAAAATCAGAAAACAAAGTTTAGGATTATATCGGATAGTCAACAGGTATTCATTCACCAACAAAAAATCTGCCTTACAAATCTATTGACATGCTTTGAAAATGTTACTGTATATATAGACGAGGGTAAAGGTGTAGATTTGGCGCATCTGGATTTTCAGAAAGCATTTGACAGATTGCCATACAAAAGGCTTGTACAGAAATTTATCTTCAGAGGTGTGAAGGATAATTTAACTAATCGGATAAAATAGTTACTTGATGAAATAAAGCAGTGTTGTTATAAATGGAGATCAGTTTAATTGAATTAAAACTATTTCTCTTTTTCATTTACCTTAACGACACAGACGAAGGAATGGTCAACAAGTTATTTAAATTTAATGGTAATATCATGGTCTTGAGTGTTGCTGGCTTTTGGACAGATAAATAGTGTATGGGTTTTAATAATTGTAAATGCAAGATATTGCATGTTGGTTATCATGATTTGAATAATAATTTGAGTGTGAAAAATATATGTAAAAACGGCTAGTATGGGTAGAGAAAACTCTAAGTGGTGCATACCATATATTCCCGACATCAGCAGAAGAATAACCAACATTTGACAAAAACTGGAAACAAAATATGACATTTCAGTTAATACCAAGTTTATTCAAAAACCAGGCACAAAATTAAGGTCCATATTATGTAAAACTACACTGACAAACACAATACCAACATTATTTATAAAATACAATGTGAAAACTGCCATAACTTCTATATTTGAGAAACAAGTAGAAAAATGAAAACCAGATTCAAAGAGCACAAAAGTAGCCTTCACCGTTTTCGAACACTGTAAATCAAATAAACACAACACAGCCATGGAAAACACCCAAATACTAAACAAAGAAACAAACGCAAAATTAAAGAAGTGTTACTTGTACAACAATTCAAGCCCAAAATAAACCAATATAAAGTGACACCTATAAAGGTGCCTATATTAATAAATATAATCAAAATCTAAGAACGTTCTCTACATTCCTACACTCAATTACACAACCGCCTTCAAACATGTGGTTAGCTATGGGTCAGTTACCTCTTTCTTTCTTTGTGAGCCTGATGATGACCGAAGAAGGTCAAAACGTTGTTCACTACTCTACTTAGAGTTTTCTCCACTCATACCAACCGATTTTACATATATTTTTCTCTACAAGTGGGTTTTCTCGTTTTCACGGAATAATTTGGGTGTGTTTTTCTTTTAGCAAAGACACAGGCTGTGTCTGCCGAGGGGAACTGAGGCTTTGATTTTAGCATTGTAAATCCGTAAACTTACCGCTATAGCAGTGGTAGACGAATCATAATTTGGATTGGAATAACCTTAACAGTTTTATGAAAGAAAAAGATCTTGTTGTAATTGTTGATCAGTCTTTTAAGATATCTGAGCAATGTTCTGCTAGCTTGTGGTAGGGTAAAAAAGAATTTAACTTCTTCTCACAGAAATAGTGAATACAGGTCTAAAGATATTATAATTTCATTGTAGATGTCTCTGACTTGGCCACATTTGGAGTATTATGCTTAGTCTTTAACTCCTTACCCTGGGAAAGACATTGAATTATTGGAAAGAGCTCAGAGAAAGACTGCTGAAGTAGTAAATGAGATGGAGAAGTTCATCATGACTAGAAACCCACTTGAAATAAATTTGTATCCCAGGACGGCTGGTATGAGTATTAATACTTTTATTGACAAAGAGAGAACAACGTTTCGACCTTCTTAGATCATTTTCAGGTGTTGGAAGTCTTTAAGATTTTACAATGAATTGATAATGTTGATGCATCAAAGTTTTCATTCTAAACAGCGACAATTATAGAACTAGGGGCCACAAATATAAATCTAAGCAAGGCGAAAGCAGTCTTCAGCTAAGACAATTTTATTTTTCAAATACAGTGGTTGGCCTATGAAATGAGTTGCATTCGGATGCTGTGGAGGCAGTAAATTTGAGAGAGTTTAATGGAAAGCTTAATAAATATATAAATAATAAGAGTTGGCTTTATTTTTGTATTTAATAGTTTTAGTTTGGTTTAGAGAATGGGACAGCCTGCATGGACCAATAGGTCACTTACTGTTCCTAAACATTATGTATATTATGTTTGTTATTTAAATATAGCACACCAGGAGCTATACATTGTCTAATTTCTTAAAAATGTAATAATTTAGGAACATATAAAAATGACACAGTTGTCCAACATCTTACAATCTGGGCTACGTTTTTCAACTTTATTTGAAGGGTAAATTCCTCTGACAAATTGACAGCTCAAAAACACACATTATTTACAAATAATACAAAGTGAAATATGTACGGATTGAAAGTTACTAAGATTAAATTAACTTCTATAGAAATATGGTACAATTAAGTTACTATACAATTCTTGTTACAATTCCTACTCAGTTAAAGACTCTTACTGTCCGTTGTTCATTTGTATGCTGGTCACCAAGAAAATTCAGTTTATATCATGTTATGAAACCGAAAACTATTATAATTCTTTTGAAATATAATGACACAGAGTACATACTATGGCTTTTGTACGTGTAAAGGAAGAAGAATGTTTTAATTACTTTGTTACATCACTTTATCATTGCAACAATAAGTATCGCTAATATTTTAGTAAATGTTTATGAATACGGTGATATACTTTTAAGTTTTGTTGTCTCACAGGAAAAGGGATTCTCTACACGAATAAATCTATATCTTATTTAAGTAAAATAATTTGATAAAGAGCGTTTCCATAAGATTCTCATAAAATACATAAAATATCATCCACCAACGTCATTATATTTATTTTTAAAGAAAATCGTTCAAAGACCCCTTCCTTATTGTAACAATTGCAAATTTTTACACCTTAAATGTAAATCAAGTTGATATAAGAATTACTAAATTACTAAATTTAGTAAAGTTCACTTAAGTAACAGGAATAAGTCATAACACACAATCATACAGATTTAGTTATTTGAGTTCAGAGTTGAATGTTATACATTTGTAAAGTAGTTTTGTGACTATCTATAAAAAACATTGTTTTAACAGTAAACAAGTTGCAAATTAACATCGAGCGATTATCATTATTCAAAAGCTATAACATGCCGTTTTGACTAATATCAGGAATATTTCTGAGAGTGAAGACGAAATAGACTGTTATGATTAATCTGTATTGTTGCACTAAAACTATTTTATTTGCGCAAATCTTTAGATATTTTGTTGCTGAAATAAAATCAGTGGAACAGGGTTCTACTTGTATGGATAAAAAATCTTGACGGTGGTTAATATCAATTGTTTGTAATATATCTTCACGGTCGTTTGTAAAGAACACTAAATCATACAATGATTACTATGGTTATGATAAGTGTTGTCTGTTTGGGGTTTACATAAATAACTCCAAAGATTACCCACCTATAGAGTGCCAACTGAGAACAGAGGCACCATTTTCAAAACAGACTTTAGAATATCAACATGTTGATTCTGTTTCATTTCAAGGGGTCAACATTGGATTAGTGTTCCTATTTTTATTTAGTTTGCTCAGGTCTTGTCAGACGTTTGATAACTCTTTGGACCAAATGATCACTTGGTAACTGATTGTTTGTCTCCCTTTGCTATAAAGCCTTGCTTTTTCCAGAAAAAGTCGATTACCGGAAAGATACAATTCAACACATTTTTCTTCGTATTTGCCTTGTTATTTTAGCTTTGTCCTGAATTCTGTTCCCCAGTGGCACAGTGGTAAGTCTGTGGAATTGCTCTGACAGAAACTGAATTTCGATACCCTTGTAACTTTGCGCATAGTAACAAAGCATCAGAACAAAAACAAATTCTTGGTACAACCACATACAATAGTTTTATGCTTTGTTCAGCTGGTATTGCTGTATTGCTCAGTCCTAAATTGTCTTTCGCATGTTGCGACTGTGCTCATCCTATACTATTATTTTTTGTCAACCACTATGATTAACAAAACCAATTGGTGTACAATTTTCATGGGCTATTTCATTTGGCTTCTTTTGGGTACCTTATCCTCCTTTCCTTATGAAAATTATTCAAAGAGACTGAGGATGGAATGGAAAACAGTTTCCTCTTATTCATATTGTCTGATGGCATTTTGAAAAGATAACAATAAATGAAAGTTCTGAGGTGTATTTGTTACTTCTTTCAAAAAGTCTTACTTTTCTGAGCTATTTTCTGCTGAGTTAGGTACTAAATCCAATATAGAGAGGTAGGTGTACACAAAATTTGTTCATGCCAAACACCGCCAGAGTGATCATGTTTTCGTGACTTTGGACAAAATACGCACATTTTCCAAATAGTTGAATGTCGTGCTAAGCAAATCCAAACAAAGCTTATTGTATTTTTGGCATTAATTCAACTGAAAGCTTCCTAAAGTTTTGTTTCATAACTGTGGAAAAATAACAGATATTGCACTCATGTTGTGGTTTAACTAAATGGAGAAGACTTTGTTCCAATATTTGTTTTTCATGCACTTTAGAAGTTGTTTTTATGTTTAGAAATAAATGGACAGTTCAAGCGTATGAATCATTATATTTTAAATATATAATATTACAAGACACTATTTACATACCATCTTAGTACCATATATTATTTCTTACTGCATGCAAAAATAGAATGAAGTATATTTCCGATATATAAGTTTGTGCTGAACTAATAATTCGTTTTTTGATGAGCATTATCATTTGCCTGGTAGTTGAGGGTTTGATAAATGGTCATTTGAACCTTGTGCCAAAGGAATAGTACAAAATTGAAGTTTCCTGGTTACTCGACAAAAAAAAAAGAAGAGTGAACAAGGCAATTAAATGTATGAATGTAGAAGAAACAGGACAGAGGTTACACATCATAAAGTTAATATACTAGTTAAAAATAAGTCAGGGTTTGTTATTGTATTTATTTAGTAATAGCTGCAATCTACAAATATTTCATACATTATCACTGTTATGTAAATATCATGTAAATGTTGTCGAGAGTATTATGTAAATGTCATGTAAATATCATGCATATGTTATGTAAATGTTATGTAAACGACGACCATGTCGAGTGTTATGTAAATGTCATGTAAATATCATATAACGTCGTATTTGAATTCCCATATTTATTATTTATAATTCTATATTTATATTATTGTTTCGAGGTTTAAATCGGTGAAATTTAAAGTAACATTTTAGAATTAATTAAAATTCATTTAGAAATTTTTAAAACTAAATAGATTGATCACTTGTATTGGCCTGGTGTTTGTACTGTGGAATTCTGGGAGGTTACGCGATATAGTATATAAACAGTCGGCAATGCGAGAAAAATCATCCACTTTTACTCGGGTCAAGAAGTAAGTCATCCATTTTATTCGGATCAAGAACTTTGTCTTGTTTGAGAAAGTTTAAGCTGAATTTGTGAATAGAGCTAGATCGACTAAAGCGGTGAAATTTTTATTCTGTCAATCTTTACAATTCAGTCGGATTACGGATTATATCGAAAGTCAATAGGAATTGGACTGTGAACTTTTGTTTGAAATTACCCATTCAAACTTCGAAAATTTCTCCGTGGGACTGAATTCAACGCCTAGATTAGAACTTTGGATTTCGGATTTGGACACTTATCCTGGATCATATTATTAAGCACAGGCCAGTACTTTTTTGTATTGTAAGTTGTTTTGATGGTTGAAATTGGATATCTGTTATTGCCATTGGATAATTTATTTTGTGTCTATCACATAAGTAGATAATTATAAAGCTGCTATCTGTGTCTTTCTGTTGCGTTCAGTCCGCAATAAAAAACGTAACAATCACCTATTAAAATATAAACAAATATAATGTTTTGTTTCTGGTGAAAAAACACATACACTTAAAATACTATAGAAATGTAAGAAGTGTTTTTATTTTTACAGTGAATTTTACTGTTTGTTCAATCTATATAACTGATATCTGTAAATTCAATTCAAAGCATGTTTTCATCTTTTGTTAACCAAAAATTTAAGGCTGTTTTTAAAGGGCTATCTAAAAGCACAATGAATGCTAAACAGTGACATGCAAGACTACTTCACTAAAGTTATTAGGTTAGTTGGAAGTTAAACATAAAACCACACAGTGGGCTATCTGTGCTTTGTTCGGTCATCATGAGTATCGAAATCTGGTTTCTTGTGCTCTAAGTACACGGACATTTTACTGTGCCATTGGAGGGCTTGAAAGTTATTAAACATGTGCCTATTAGAAATATCAAAATGTATATTAGAATAAAAGTTCCCAGCTCTCTCACCAATCATTGTGATCATAATGTTTTAACTATCTGTGTTGTTTGTGATACAATTTAGAAACAATGTAACATTTCTTCCTATTAAGGTTTTCTTGAATTTGAGACATAGCATCATTCATTTGCTGGATTCTGATAAAAATCTTTATAGTTGTTATTTATTTCAAACATTTTATTTAGCATTGTGTACGGTCACAGTGAAAGTGGAGACAATTTAAATGCAAAAACGGCTCGTTTGTATTGAAAAAATATTTTACATAGAAAAGAGAACAACGTTTCGAGTTTCGATCTTCTTCGGTCATCGTCAGGTTCACAAAGCAAGAGGTAATTGACCGGAAGCTGACAACATGTTTGAAAGGGGTTTGTGTAGCTGAGTCTCGGAAAGTAGAGGGCGGTGTTAGATGTTTCAATAGATAATTTTATTTTATTAATATAGGTATAATGGCGTTCCTTTATATTGGTTTATTTTGGATTTAAGTTGTTGTATAAGTAAGGCTTCTTCAATTTTACGTTTGTTTATGTTTGTTTCTTTATTTAGTATTTGAGTGTTTTCTATGGTTATGTTGTGTTTATTTGACTTGCAGTGTTCGAAAACGTGTGAAGGTGACTTTTTATGTTCTTTGAATCTGGTTTCCATTTTTCTACTTGTTTCTCCAATATAGAAGTCGTGGTAGTTATCACATTGTATTTTATAAATAATGTTGGTGTGGTGTTTGTCAGTGTAGTTCTTACATAGTATAGACCTCAATTTTGTGCCTGGTTTTTGAATAAATTTGGTATTAACTGGAATGTCATATTTTGTTACTAGTTTTTGCCAAATGTTGTTTATTTCTTTGCTGATGTCAGGAATATATGGTATACAGCAGTATACGGTTTCGTGATTTTTTGATTCGTGAGATATATTTACTTTTGTTGGTTGATTTTGCTTTCTGTCTAGGTGTGTGCGTATAATGTTTTCTACGGTTTGTGGAGGAAACTTATTGATGTTAATGAAGTATTGTTTTATTTTGTCTAATTCATCGTTAATTTTATCTGGTGAGCATAGTTATATGGCTGTGTTTATCTGGTTTCTTAGTATGTTGAGTTTTTGTTTTGTTTCATGTGCTGAGTCCCAAGGAATGTATAGTCCAGTATGGGTGATTTTTCAGTAAATTTCTGTTTTGAATTGCCATCTTTCGTTGATAATTTGTATGTCGTATAATGATGAAAACTCATACACCCAGGATTTCTTCTATAATGAAGGACTGGATTATGGCTGATTCATGGATTCCTGTTGTAGTCCTATGCTTACAGAAGCCGAGTCAAAGGGAAAGGTGCAGTGCCTACTAATGTGCAGAGGAAGACGTAGGCAAACTCATTTACAAGTGTTTTGATTCTGTTTCTAAATATTATCAATAAAGTTCTTATTGAATAACGTTTTACCATTAAACAATGAACTACTTAATCATAGTAAACTGTTACCATTTTTTATTGGATAATGTTTTTCCATTAAACAATGAATTACTTAATCATAGTGAATTGTTATCATTTTTATTGTATTGTAACAATATGTTTTGCAAATACTAGTACAGTCGTTCCAAAAATAATGTTTTGTGTATTTTGTGGACAGTGATGAATAGCTACTTTCCTTCTAGACTATCACTGTTAAATTACGGATAGTTAGCGCAGATATCACTCGTGTAGCTTTGTGTAATATTCAAATCAAACCAAACCCAATATACTTACTTATAAGCAAATATATCTATATACACTGTTTTTCTCACCGGAATTGTGCCATAAAAAGTTACGATTTATATTCATGTGCCCCAGCTTTATAGAATTTGGTCCAGCTCTGGGTCAGGGGAGGCTAACAAGTTTAGCCAGATGAGGTGATCTGGTGCTGGCTTGCTATGTGTTTTGACACCAGACCAAGCCCAACTGCTGGCTCAGAAATCACCCCAATTATGGGACAAATTCATTTTACTGTGTTGGAAGTAATGTTTTTCAAAAGTATCCTGAGAAACGTACTGGAGAAAGCTATGTTAGAGCCAAGAAAATTTGTTATAAATTATTAGAGTGCGTGTCAATGTGTAATGAAGATAAATGTATGAATATCCAACAAAGTCATTTATGAGTATTCTATCAAAAAATTGTACCATAAGTACATGCAAAACTCATGGAAATGCTTATTAACCGAGATATAGTTTTACTATCCTGCTTCTAACTGTGATATTTAAGCATGTCGTTCTTGTAATCTGGAACTCTTACAATCTACCCATTTCACTGACTTACTATTTAACAGGGATTTATTTGACTTTACACTTCTAATCTGGACTTTTGCTACATGAGATAGAAGTTTGACAGTTCTGGTTATTTCCTTCTTCAACTAATCAATGGGTCTTCACTTTTTATTGCTAGTTAACTTTGAGAATTTGTGTGCTGTAGAATGGTGAAAATTAATACACCAAGGTTTTCTTCTACAATTAAGGGTTAGACTTTCTTTGGATAGTGGGTGTATTTTTTATTAATTATTGATAGGATTTCCCCTCAGTGATACAGCAACATATCTACGGACATGCAACGTTCAAAACTGACTATTTTTTGTGTGGATGTTTTGGGGTGGAATTCGATATAGCTGGTAGTTAACGTGCCTAAACTGAGAATCGGATGATTTATTGTTCGTGACCTGTTGCTGAATAAAATACCCTCCGCATTTTGGAGACATTGATACGTTTTGACTATCAAATCACATAATTTAGTTAGTCAAAGGAAACGTAAAGAACTGATAGTTCTTGACTAGATAGTATCCATCTTGTTCATCCATTTGAATTTATGGACGATTACGCGTGGATGCGAGCATTTTAAACAAAAACTAACAATATTACTCAGTTTTCCTTCGCCTCCAGTATCACAACGGTATGTCTGCGGACTTACAACGCTAAAAGTGGGTTTTGGTTTGTGCTTAATTTCAAACACGCACACACACAGAGTTATATTTCGCTGCTATGTCTCATTGATATGTTGTTGAGCCATTTGGAACAACTGTTAAAATTTACCTCCGATAATATATAATATTCTATACTTATTTTTACTATAATGTAAAATATTTTCTCTTGTTTGATTAGAAATAACGCTGGATCATGTACAAATATTTACAGACTACATTACTTGCTAATGAAACCGAGCACGATCTAAATGTTTAGCATGCTAAACTGTAGGTCTAAGAGTTTAAGCTTCGTGTCCCGTTACCACAAAGTATGGCTATGCACTTGAAAGATATGAGCGTGTTATAAGTATGAAGGTAAAATCTCAGTGTTCCGTCTGACAAAAAATAATTCAACTGTTAGTGGTTGTTAACATTGACTAGCTATCTTCCCTCTAGTCTTTAAGTTTAAAATTAGGACTAGATACTACCCGAGTAGTTTCTTGCAAAATTCAAAAAGTAAGCACTTGTCAGCACACTTGTATTTCAGATACTGCGTAAATATATTGATATATACTGTTTTGGGAGTTGGCATTAATTTTAGAGTTCCATTGGAAAATAATTTTTTTAATTGGAGAGTTTACTTATATTAAATTCTAGACCAACTTTAGAATCACACTCACAAATTGGGTTTTTAAAATTTCTTACCTTTTGGTAGCTCAGCTTGAGCTTGAGAGCTGATAAAGCTAAAATTTGAGGTTATACTTCTGGTGGTTATAACTCGGATATCTCGTTGTGCAAATTTGCGCTACAGAAACAAACAAAAATATTACGCTTCTTTTTATTTATTTTATATTGTATTTTTATTAATATGAGATATATATACAAGTGTATTTGTGGGAAATTGTATTTTATTCCCACTTTTGCATTTATATTTAACTGGAATCAAGCTGTGAAAAGCAAACGTTTCTGACGTTTCTTGTGAGTTGTATTCTTGCTTGGTGTTTCAGGGTTCAAAAATATATTTTCCTTGTGTGGAAGTTATTTTTTAACTCGTTATACTGCTAGTGATGAAAGAGTTTGAGTAATTTAAGACCTTATTTGGAGGCAAAAAAACTCTTCAGTCATCCACGTGGATATACGTTGCGACACAGTTTGAGTACCAATATGTTATGAAACATGAAGAATTGTTTTTTCTTCCTGAATTTCAGTATCCGTATATCTGGTTAATTTTTATATGGCAATGACTTATTTATTTAAAACCGTTTAAATGTAATGGCGTATTGTTTTCTTCGTGACTTCAAATGACAAATCACTGCATCATATAAGGGAATGTATTGCATTTTAATACATTTCAATTTTTATATATGATTACTTAAGCTGACATCTCAGCCTGATATAGGAACTAAAATTGTTTTATGTAAATCCTATGGTCTGATCAAGGCTTGAAGGCAGAGTATTGTTCGCAGTTCGCACACTGAAATCATGCTAGCACTAACAGAGAGAGGGTGAAATCCCATTATTCGTTAAAAGACAAAAAACAAAACAAACGGCGTCTAATAGATGGCACTTGTGCTGCATACCTTCTAAGTTACTAATTCAAAATTAAGAACTGCACTGTATAAACTGGTTTCAGTGTAGATCTTCATGGAAATTTTGAACCAGAAACGATATTAAATAGTAATCTTTAGCTGTTCAACAATGCATAAAATACGTAATGAATATAGATATGTTTACTAATATTTGCATCTTTGAGGTTTAATTTGTAACTTTAGAAACACATATTTTATCAAGAAAGATGACGCACCATTTCAAACTTGATATTTATTATAATATTGTAATGAATGAATTCGGAATACCACAGTTTCGCAGCAACTTCACATAAACTTTAAATATTGGGTGAATAACTTATATCAACAGGTTTGAAGTACCTAAAGCTACTTTTCAATATTCTTGAGCTAACAATTCTCAAGCACTCAAGCCAGAACAAACTATCGTTGCTAACATTTCACACATTTGTTCAGTCGCCCTTTTTTCTACAATAAAAGTAAAAAAATTATAATGCAGTTTGAAACAATGAAACATAGAATATTCTAATGTGTTGTTCTTGAGTTTATTTCTCACGTTACCAAAGACTCAGCCATCTCTGTAATACATTTCTTTTGCTCAGTAAAATATTCTATTATAAATTTAAACTTAGATATACCAGAGAATTTACGTGCGCACACGTATATCTACTTTTACAAAGTCTGATCAAAATGTTTTAAGACTTTTTCTGCTACAGGTGCTAATTTTGAGGCAGGGACTATTGCTGAAGTGCGTATAAAGTACAAATAGTGATCTACTCCACGAACAAGCCATTTCTCCAGACCATATACCCCGTGTCACGAAAAATATGTTAAAAGACAGAAGTATCTTTTGTTCCTGTCGTAATGAAAAAGAAACAGAAAAGAAGAGCAATTTGTTTACATCAAGTTTTGTGTGAAAAGTGATAAAGAAGAAATACAAATCCTTGAAATGTTAAGAACTTCCTTTGATGATGATTGCTTAAGTAAGGCTGTCGTTTATTAGTGGAAAAAACGCTTTCAAGATGACTGGGAATCGATCAGAAATAACCCACATTGTGAGCAACCGTCGACATCATCCACTGATGAAACAGTCGCTAAGGTGAATGAAAAAACTCTAAGTGATCGACAATTAACTATCCGCAAATTTGCTGATGAACTGGGTATTTCTTTTGGATTGTGTCAGGCGATTTTAACCGAAAAACTCTGCACACACTCCTCAGTGTGCTCTAGAATTTTTGGCAGATAAAAAACATTTCTGTATTCTCCAGGTCTGTTTCCGTTCCCAGAAATCGGAATTAAGTTGAAAGGAAAGTTTTAATGACACTCTAACCATCCATAACAATTTGAAAGCAGAACTTAGTCACATAACAGTTAAAGAATGTCAGCATTGCTTCCAAAAATGGCAGAAACGTTGAAAAAGTGTGTGTCAGCTGGGATGGGTGAGTGGGATTACTTTGAAGGAGATAGCATATAATATTGATGTATGCACATTATTATTCGGAATAAAAGTGAAGTCTTAGAACTTTTCGATCACACTTCGTATATACACAGTTGGCCCAGAATTTTTGTAAGTTTACACTTCAAAAAAGAAAAAAAAAGATCGTTAGCACACATTTCTATCTAGATATTTGCAGAAAGGCAGTCAGTACGATTTTTTTAAAGAATAAATATAGAATATGTAAAAATAAACAATTAAACATACAAACCAAATAGGAGAAGCGAGAAAAATATATAATTGTGTCCATTTGATGACTATTTCAAAATATTATTAATTTGCGAGTTTTGAAAATCTAAATTTGGAGCTGTATATATACGTAAACTTAAATTTACTTGCGTTGAATTGAAATCAAAGAATAACGCTCATAAAACTGTTATTAGAAGTATTTATTATTTTATTCAATATTTAATAAGATACTCTAAATAATGAGAAGTAAAAAACGATGGATGACAAGGAGGGAAAACGTCACACTTTTACACTGTTCTCTGCTTACAGTTGTAATCGAAACTTCAATTTAGGCATTTTAAGCTCACTGACTTGTTGCTGTGTCAAGAGGGAAGGTTATTCGATAAACTAAAAACAGCAACCCCATACTATTATTTATGAGTCGTCATGCCTTCTTGCTGTTATTAATATTTTTTAACCTATTGGTGATGCCACTGTTTATGCTTACCTGAGAAATACGTGCGATAAAAAATGACTTAATTATTCTCTGAACTTGCATCTAGTAAAATAAGAAAATAGTGGATGTTATAAAGTTACGGAAGAACAATGAAAGGGTAAACCTACCACAATTTATTTTTGTCAGGAAATATAGTTTAAACAGGACAAAAACTAGAACGAAATGTTTTCTTTTTTGTTACTTTTTACAATACTCCAAATTAACGGGAGACATTAAAATATATTTCAGTTTATATTAAAACTAATTATAAAATACACACAAAGTTGATAATACTACGCTTACCAAGAAATAGAAAGAAAATAACACGTTAATTAGAATACTTTAGCGGGTTATGTTTAACAATAACAAGAAACTTTGAAAGAAAAAGTCTATTACGTATTTATGTTGGTGGTAAAAGTGTAATGAATTCGCTGATTTCATGCGTAATTTAAAAGTCATTTGTTTCTCTTAGAATGAAAAGTCTTTTTCTTAATCATTAAAATGTACTAATAAAAGCATTGTCTATGAGATTAAAGGTTGTTAAAATTCCATATTCTGTAAGTGTAAAGTCACTTGTTTTAAGCAATTAGTCCTTTTCATTGTCTGATTTTAACCATTAAAAAGTTTAACCTCATTAAACAAAATAGTATTTTGATTGTCTCTTGAATTTAAAGATTTAAAATAATATAGTATTAGTTTTAAAGATTTAGTTGTTTACCCTTATAGTTATCTTTATACAAAATAGCAAACCATTTTATTGTTTTGTGAAGATATATTAAAAAGTTTCTTTCCAAATTCTTTACTGTTTGGTGATAGAAAATATGATGTACGAGTAGTTGAATATCCAAAAATAAGATGTTGAAATACTTAATGCCCAAAAAGAGTGTTCACTTAAAAATTTCTGAATTGAAAATATTATAACACTAAATCAGCATTGTCATCGCACAAATAACACCGAACTGTCAGAATACTCATATGACCAAAGTAATTGGACAAGCTATTGTGGTTGTAAATGCTTATTCACCTATGCTTTAAAAGAAAACAAAAAGACAAAGCACTAATATACAGCAATATTCTGGTATTTGAATCCTTGAGTAAGAATAAACGCTATGAAGTCTGTCACTAAGTCAAGCTTCTTTGAGCTTTAGAAATCGGAGTTTTCCTGATAAGAGCGTTAAACTGCATATCCCAAGAAGCATATTTATCTTTCCAAGCACATTAAAAATATTCCTTCACATAAGATAATCAACACCTACCGTCTTCTATATATATAGATAGTAATAATAATTACTCGCTGATAGAACTGAATTAATATTTTAGCTGAGATAGAAACTAATAATTTCGAAGACAGTAGAAGTAGATGATTACGTGTGCTGTATTTAAGGGTTATAGTGCTTTACTCCAAGGTTTTCGAAGTAAGCCATGGTCGAAATACAGGTAGAACTGCGGGGTAATAAGAATCTCTTTTCCTCTGGAGTGTACCATCGTTGTTTCTTATTGGGTAGGTGGCCATCATGATTGGAAGTTGTAGTTTTATCTGCTTCTTTGATCCTTTTGAGTAGATAATGAACTAAAAGAAACAAAATAATATTTTTGTTTAAATACTTTCCAGATGACGCTACTTTGTATAAACGTGATAAGTGTTGCTTATATCATGAATGTTTTTTGTTTTTGTTTTTTTAATTTTGCGCAAAGTTACTCGAGGGCCATCTGCGCTGGCCGTCCCTAATTTAGCAGTGTAAGACTAGAGGGAAAGCAGCTAGTCATCACCACCCACTGTCAACTCTTGGGCTGCTCTTTTACCAACAAATAATATGATTGACCGTCATATTATAACGCCCCCACAGCTGAAGAGGCGAGCATGTTTGGTGCGACGGGGATGCAAACCGCGACCCTCAGATTACGAGTCGCACACATTAACCCACCTGGCCATGTCGGGCCTATCATGAATATGTGCGTATTTTCTTATAGCAAAGCCACATTAGGCTTTCTATGGAGTCCATCGAGGGGAATCGAAACCCCGATTTATATGGTTGTAAGTCCGTAGACTTACCGCTGTACCAATGGGGGACTATATCATCACTGATTAATACATTTTAGTATAATATTTTTGGATACTGCAAGTACGTCGATAACGTATCATGAAAAGATAAAACGCTTTTTGAAAAAAACGTTAGGTTATATTAGTCACACATGAATTAGAAATTTAAGATTATTCAATACTTTTAGTAGAAACTCACGTGTTTTAACAGTAACAACTATGGTGATTTTGATTTTTACGAAGTTGGATATCAGAAGCAAAAAAAAGTAAGAACATTCTGAATTGTGTTTCAGTCACATTCATAAACCAATTATACATAAATAAAAGACGTACGAGTAGTTAAATATCCAAAAGTAAGATGTAGAAATACTTAATGCCAATTGTAATTACTATGATTACCATCTGAATCTTGTCTGTTGGAGTTGAGTAATAAAACTAAATTTTGAAGAAGTAAGTTTAAATGAAATGCGCATTATTCTCTCCTTTACCTATTAAAAATAAAGTCTAAAACAAAATAGTTATAATCTAGTCTAGAACAATATTTTCCGGATGCAATGACGAAAACATGAAACTTTAAATTATAAATGCAGTATGCAGGCATTCCATACGTTTTATACTTTATTTTAATCGCTATTTAAAATAATCGTTTATTGTAGTATGTAAATTGCTAAAAAAAATGAGATAAAAAATCCTTAAGTTGATTCTTGCTCTAATTGTATTTATTCTATTTTATCCTTCAAACATAACTTCTAGTCTGCTCATGAGTGGTATAACTTTTAAGATTCACCTTGTGCATGAAGGCCCAAAGTAGTGTGCTCTAATGACAGAGCAAGTGATGGGTATATTGAAGTCATAATTTTCCTTATATTTGATTGGGAATGACCAGCCTTGTGGGTACCGCTGGTTGCTTTGGATAAGTCTGATGTCATCGATTCAAATAAGCAACTAAATTTAGTCAATCTGGAATGGCTCATTCAGCTTGGATATAAATTTTGAGAAAGTATAGCGAACAAAAGCAACTGTACATCTTCAAAGAGTGCCATACATACGTTGTTGTTTTGTGTTGTTTAAATAAAAGTTGTATAACTGTGTGCAAAAGATACATCGTATTAAGTCCACTTGTTTTTAACACGAGCATAGCTGGATTTTGTGAAACGTAGTATCACTTTGCAATATATCTTGACAAACCTCCCGTTATATGTCGGACCTACCCGATTTACTCTTTCATGAAAGTGATTTAACCTGAGCATATTCCATAAACTTAAAACTCAGTTTTACTCGAGAGTACGAAAAAGAAAAAGATTAGAGAGCCTCTATAAATAGATTTAAAACATAGATTTTGTCTGAAAAGTAAGTATTTTATGAAATTCATTAAGTTACTGGACAAAAAAATTACAATCAATTATTCGTAGAAACGTCTAAAAATTAGATAAACAATATTTACAATAAATTGATTATGAATAATTTGAAACAGTGTGACTGAAAATATTCCTTTAAAATGCATATTGTTATTCAACCTTTTACGTACATTCTAGTTAAATAGCGAATTTTTCATACCTAAAATTGTTATGATTACAATGGACTGAGGAATTATAACTTTTTGCTGACCGTGCAGATAAATGGAACATGTATAGCTTAATGTTCTGTAAGAGCTGACCAATAAAATTATAGTACTTTGCTATATATTTTTCTTTACAATTTCTTCAACCAATAGCGTATGTCACCAAAACTCTTCAGACTACTAACGCTTTCCTTAAAAACCACAGCCTACGAAGGCACTAAAATCAGCGGTGAGGTACAGACGTGTAGAGTTTTTTTCTTGAAAACAAAACAAACAGCATCATATTTAAGAACATAAAAATGAATATGAATTTTTAGATGTTTGTTTAAAATATTCAAATAGACGATTAGAAATAAAAATGTTTCCTCACCTTGTAGTCATAATAATTAGAGATAAATGTTCAATAAACGCTAATGTATTTTTGTGTTTAAATATTTTTATATTTGGCCAAATTCCATAAACCTCTATAATTTGCCTCTAAAACTTAAATGTGAGCTGTAAGTAACAACTAAACCTACTTTCCCAAAATCCAACAGTGAGTTAGCTATACCTCAGATCCTTTAAAACCAAAACAATTCTCCATAATGAGTTAAACCCGAAATTCTTCAAAACCCAATAGCCTGATATGGTTTACTTTCGGAAACTCCACACACTGTTGTATATTACCTTTAATCCTTAATAGTCTTTTAAATCGAGCCTTCAGCTCAAGAACTTATTACACTTTACTTTGAAACCCCACGGTGTAACATTCATGAACATCAAAATTCTACCCTTAAATTTTACTAGTCTAATATATGTTACTATCGAAAGCCAAAGAACTATTTTGCTTTACTTTCGACCCAAAGACTGGTTCAGTGTGCTTATAAATCCTCAGAATATCTCTACTACATTTTACGTCTTAAATCAAGGAAGAGAAAACACTTGGTTTTAAAAAATGAATTGAAATAGCAAACTGATTGTTTTTAAAACTTCTTATCGTTTTATGTGTTTATTTATATTCTACGTGAATAATAAAACAAAATTAACTAAATCAAAATTTATAATATCATATTCAGTGCATATAGTAAACCAACTGATAAGCCCTATGGCAAAAGATAGACTACTCTAAAGACAGAACAGGAGCTTATGTAAAAGAAAAGCTGTTTAAAAGTTTGTACTTCGTAATGTAACTGCTTTAATTACCACATCACTCTTAACAGATGAACGAGCTCTTCCACAGAACTTACATAAACATCATATTGTATGCGAATCAGGCGACACCCTCGGAGATTTGTCGGTGGAAGGGGTGGAATGTGCAGTAACTCATCTTTCCATTGGTCTGTTGAACCGGCTGGAATTTGACCTTTCTGCAAGGACGCCAATTCTCTGGTCTCGGCCTGGACTATTTTATTTTTATAACTGTACTGGATCGTCTGCAGAGTAAATACAAAAAAAAAGAAAATTACGCATAGATTAAATTAGCAGAAATTTAAATATAATGGAAATATTTCAATTTGGTGGAATTAACGTTACTGAGGAGTCAGATAAATAAATAGATAAACGATAGACAATAAAATACAGTCATGCAGATATGGGTAGATATGCGCAGAAAAAACAGCGATAAAAGAATGCAGCGATTCAAACAAACAAGCATACGAAGTGATTAACCCATACTCAAAGAAAAAGTAATCAATAAAATCATCCCGATTCTGAATATTTCAGTAGACAGCCCTGTCCACGACGAACAATCTGTGAAAGCATAGAATCCGATCTTAAAGAACACCAAGGAGGCTAGAAGTGTATTTTTATGTCAACTTGTTTGTTGTTAAATCTATTAATAAACTCTACACTTACTCAAATAAATGGTTTGCCAACTAAATCTGTGCAGCTTTTCTGAATTGTGGAAGTTATAGTGTGAAGAAGCTTATTGTTATTTAGCAACATATTTCATTTTATTTTTGTCGGTACTAACAACTTCTATTATGGAAAACGAAGTTTTCGATTTCTAATTTTTTTCTTCAGTTACATAAAACAGCGACACAGGTGATCAGTTTCGGAGAAAACAGTCGTTGAAGATCTCTACGGGTAAACGTCTATTAATTTGTTTATTTATTATAGGTTTGTGCTTACAGTTTGTAGTAAAAGGTTGTAATTAATAGCTTTGCTTCTGTGTTATTACAGACACTTACTTAGAGAATTGAGCGTTAGAGCTCTTTACTGACTCTTGTTTAACCTGATTATCTTTGGAAGAATACCATCGTCATTTTGAGTTTGTACTATGAAAGACCAACAACTGAACATGTGTAAAATTTAATGCACATTTGTGACTTCTCTTCTTTAAAAACATAGGCAAACAAACATACTCTTTTACCTTTTGTAAAAAATACTTCTGCTGTGGTATTTCTATGCATCATACCACCTTTCAGTATTGGTTGTGCTCGATTCCTTGGTTCTATACTACATCCACGGAAGCAAGAATATACAGTATAGTCCATTCCTACGATACTAAAAGAATACATCAAGTTATAGCTTAAATGAAATAAATTATGTTTCCAATTGTTTCGTGTAAGATTACGATAATCGTATGGAAACTTGTGGTTTCGGACTCGTCGGAAGAATCAAAGATTGCCGCATTGGACCTTTCACGATTTGTAAATGTGTATAAGAAGAATCCCTGCATCTCAAAACTGTATAACACAATATTTAAAAACAAACAATTATTTCATAACAACGATTATTTAATATATAATTTTAAAATAGTTTTCAGAGTCAAAAGCACAAAAAATACCATAATTTACCATACAAGCTTAACATCAATAAAAAACCGCGAGACTGGGAAATATACACTCTACACATTTCGACATATATCAGTGCACCTTCTTCAAGAGAGTAATGTTTTACACAATATAGCCCATATTTATAAAATTACCAGTTAATAAATTTTTATATTAAAGAATTTCATGTCATTTACTGACAACATTTTCATTCAGTCCACCGTCCTTATATAAAGATTTAGATTTGTCTTTTTTATTCTTAATTATTTCAACAGATTCTAATTAAATTTCCATATTGGGTTAATATGACAGTTTTTAACTATTAAATTGTATGTTTAGTTATACTGATGTGTTTCGCTAAACGTGAAATAGTAATATATGTGTAAAAACGGCTCATTTGGGTTGAGAAAATATTTTACGTAAAGGAGTGAACAACGTTTCGACCTTCTTCGATCATCATCAGGTTCATACAAAAAAAATCTCAACCAAAACAAGCCTTTTTTACATATATATTTCTCTACAAGTGGGTTTCCTCGACATCAGTGAAATAGCAATATTATTGCTTTAACATTTCTTTTGTGTTTATTAATTCTGATTTTTAAATTCCTTCTAGTCAGCTAATTTACGTTCACTTGATATTTTATCTGTACTAAATTTTTCCATTTAATCAATTTTATCTTTAACTGTATAAATTATTTGCCTAACTTTATTTATCAGTTTGTTTTTCGGAAAAAAAATAATTGCTTTTAATTTTGTTTATTTAAATTATTAAATAAGGATGATGGACCAGGTGGAATGTTGTTAGTAGATGGCATAAAATTTTTAATATGTAAATTTATCCTCTGGTAATTGTATAAATATTATACACAATATAATTGTGTATTAAACAATCGTTCTTATAAAATAATTGTGTATTTTTAAACATTGAATATTATACAAGTGCCAAGGAATTTTAAATATATAATGTTGTGTATATTACACCTAAATCTATACGAGTTGGATCTGCCTATTACGGGACGGGCTTTTAGAGAAGAAAAATTATTCATTTTATATACCTCACGATTGCACCTCTTATCAAGTAGATTCTGGACAGGCGCCCCACCTATATATATATATATAAACGTATGTGTGTACGTATATGTATGACAATATGTAAGGATACTTTTTACTCAGGAAAAGCCACCATAACTCCCAACAGCCAATCTTTATTCTTCTCCTTTTGTGTAACACTACTTATTCATAAGAAAATACTGAAGTCAAATGATGAACGTGCGTGTTTAACACGTGGAGTGAATAAAAATGAGCATCTTAAGTTACCTGGAGTTCCATCAGTTAGCAGCAATGATATATTACACAACACATTTATACAACTATTCTAAGCCTCGTGTGATAACAATTCTCATAAAAGTAAAGCTAATTTTAACCATCAGCGGATATTAATAAAAACAAAAAAGAAGACGAAAAAGATCCTTCTTACCTCCTTTTAAGGTTGAAGTCAAATTACTTATAAATAATTAAACCTAAAAGGAAAAAGCACTTTTAAACAGATACGCATGTCTGTTTAAACGATAAAAAGTATCAAAGACATTTTGTTGAAATGAAGCATGTTATGCATGTGGCAGAGTTCATTGATAGTCACACTTTATCATTCATTCACAGTTTGTAATAACTATTTAGATCTCATTAATATTTATTCTCTACCTCAGTCAGTATTGCTCTAGACTTCCGGATGGTGGTTTTACTGTTGTTTTCTATTGTAGCAAAAATGCATATACTTTCTCCTGGTACATAACCACCTCTGTCAAGACGGACGGTGCACGTTACAGGACCGGCAGACAGACAACCGACCCCAAGAGTATCTTCAATTTCGCAGTGAAAAGGTTGCTGTAGAGATGATATTATAAGACATAATGTTTTAACAGAAAGAGAAGAGCTTCATTAGTGAGTTAAAACAATGGGGAAACATAAAGTCCGAAAACTCTAAGATAAATATTAAATTCAGAAAAAAAAGGGCTAAACTAGGTATTGAGTGAAATAGTTTAAAATATATTTAAGTTTGAATTTTAACAAATTTTAGCTCATAGTTCATTACACACGCATTTTTAGTAAAAGTTAAAACAATGAAACATAAATAACCCTTAGTAAATAAAAATAAGTCATAAGTTCTCTGGAGTTCAGTCAGTTAACAGCAGTATATCCACAAAATATATTCATACAGTCATGCTCTCTCTTCTGCTATAATAATACGGAAAGAAGCAAAAATAATTTTAAACAACAACGAATTTTAACAATAAAAAACAAAACGAAATTGCAATATAACATTACAATTTATTTTTTAGATTTTCCTTTTACGCTTTGTCTTCGGACTTACACGCTAAAATCCTGGTTTCGATGCCCGTGGTGGGCAGACCACAGATAGCAAATTGTGTAGCTTTGTGCTTAATTCAAAACAATAACAACAATTTTACGCTTTAAGCCAAGCGATTTAGATAACGTTTTAACACTAGGGTTCTTTAATTAGTATTGTCTTATAAAAATACAATTTATTTCGTGACCATCCAAACGGATTACAAAATTTAACGAAAGGTTTGGACACATATGCTACCTACCATCAGAAGAGAAGGTTCTAAATTTAAGTCAATGGGGTTCATAATAATGAAGACATGTTTATTTTTGTGTACAATGCCAGTAGACTCTTTAAGTGCTATCTTGCAGTAATACTGCACCCAGCCGTGTTTTCCTAGAAATGTTGATGGCAGTCCTAGGGGAAGCCCTAATTTAAATGGAAAACAATGTTCACCAGAGGACAGCACTGCCATTCGTTTGTTTTCTGGAAAAGAAAGTATGTTAAATAGTCAAAGCATCTACCTCATTTCAACACAATTCACTATTACTTTAGTTCCTCTAGACTACTGCTCCGTGTTTCTTCCACATAAATTTTAATCAACATATTTTATTTCTAGGCATAAGTATCAATAAAATATCTTAATTGATTGTTTTGCATAGTTATTGTCTGTTATTCCTGTAAAGAAATTTATTATGGCTTTCAGGATTTCACAAGTTAACAAAGCACAGGCTCGTTATGAAAGACTTTTAAAATTTTCAGTGAAGTTTTAATTGTAGATACTGAATTCCCTTCAAGTTGATTTGTTTGAATTAGAAGAAATTCGTTATACTGCTAAGTTTATATTTATAAAACAACACTCAACATTGAGTTACTCATTATCCTATTTATTTTAAAACTAATATTTTCGATGAATAGACTTTTTAAAAAATATTAATTTCAAAAATTTGATTGCAAACCCTACATCATTAATAGTACACGTATAAAAAGACTAAACGCCTTAGTCAACACGCTGTTTTGTACACATTCCATCATATATTAAAATTAAAATTTACTTAAAAATTATACAGGTTCATTATTACTAAAAGGTTATTTTGGGACAGATAAAGTTGCTTCTCGTATATATAATTGTAAAAAAACACAAAAATACTCATAAAAACATAAATGTAAAACCACAAATTTACATGTATTTCCGCACAGACCCAACAACAAGTAGTTTTTGTTTTTTTTCAGTTTCGCGCAAAGCTACTCGAAGGCTATTTGCGCTAGCCGTCCCTATTTTTGCAGTGTAAGGGAAATTGTCACACTTACAAAAGAATAAGTTTCACAAGTTGAATCAGATATTAATATAATTTGCACAGACATATCTTAAACATCAATACTGTATTTACTCTATATATTAAAGCATTAAGGGGCCCGGCATGGCCAAGCGTGTTAAGGCGTGCGACTCGTAATCTGAGGGTCGCGGGTTCGCATCCCCGTCGCGCCAAACATGCTTGCCCTTTCAGCCGTGGGGGGATTATAATGTGACGGTCAATCCCACTATTCGTTGGTAAAAGAGTAGCCCAAGAGTTGGAGGTGGGTGGTGATGACTAGTTGCCTTCCCTCTAGTCTTACACTGCTAAATTAGGGACGGCTAGCACAGATAGCCCTCGAGTAGCTTTGTGCAAAATTCTAAAACAAACACACAAACAAAACAATTAAAGCATTAGGTAAAAAAGCATAATCGCATAGACATAAATAGAATGATTACATTATACCTGTGACATTTGAAAGCTGCCAGAATTTACCCTTTTGTAACTAGCAAGGAATATTTCTCTACTTAGATATGTTCTAATTTGTTTGTTTTCTTTATAAAGCGTTTATTGTTGGAGTTATGCACATAGTTATATACTTGGGAGAAGCCACTCCCCCAGTGGAATATTGGTAAGTCTGAAGGTTCATAACGCTAAAATTCATGGTAATCAGCGCACAGATAGCTTACAAAGACCAAACTAAACTTTGTAAAATAGCTGTAAATAGTTGTAAACATGTTTAAACTATCTCCACAGACTAAGATTACATATTCCAACGTACAATTGTTTTTGTTTTTTTTAATTTTGCACAAAGCTACTCGAGGGCTATCTGCGCTAGCCGTCCCTAATTTAGTAATGTAAGACTAGAGGGAAGGGGGCTAGTCATCACCACCCACCGTCAACTCTTGGGCTACTCTTTTATTAACGAATAGTGTGATTGATTGAAACATTATAACGCTCCCACGGCTGAAAGGGCGAGCATGTTTGGCGCGACGGGGATGTGTACCCACGACCTTCGGATTACGAGTCGCACGCCTTAACCCACCTGGCCATGCCGGGCCGAGTAAAGTAGTAATGAAAAACGTAAAATAGTGCATAAAAACTGCAAAATAAAAAACTGAAACTTTGTGTGCAACTCTACATAGACCTAATGAACCTCCATATCAATTTTGTGGAAGATTCATCCATGCCTAACGAAGCAGTTAAATGGATATTCAATAAATAGTACTATTATAGTTATACAGATTACATTCTAATAGTAAATTTATATGAAACTTGTGGTACATTTACCTTGAACTGTAACTGTGAAATATGTTGCACATTCTTTGTTCTTCACCCATTTGTTGTTTATATTATAAAAAAAATTAATCGATATATTAATAATAAATTTATAACGTATTTGATTACACGTATGTTCAATCGGAAAATTACAAACAATTAACATGTGATTAATTACATTAATTAATTACAATTAATTACAAACAATTAAATCATGTAAAATTTTAAATATCATTTTTAAGACAAGACTGAACTAATGTTTCAATGTAAGCTCTTGATCAATTTTTTTCTTATACAGGTCGAGAGTGACCTAGAAGCTAATGAAGTTTGGAATATACGAAAATGTACTTCGGACCAAATGTACGTTATAAGGGTGACTTAAGGCTAAAACCAACTATGTGACGAAACTAGATTAGCTCACGAGTTATTGGATGAAATTTTCACTAGCTGCTTTCCCTTCTTGTCTGCCAGTTATAACGAAGGGCAGCTAAGAACAGATAACCCTTTTTGTAGTTTTGTTAGAAAATTCTAATGCAAATGAACTCTATTTCCTCCACGTAAATTTCGATCAACAAATTATTTTTTTCTAGGCATGAGTTTCAACCAAATAATATCTTATCTGACCATTTTGCAGAATGAGCTGTTTCTTAATCCTATAAAAAATAATTATTTCATTAACGTTTATCAAGAAGTTTTAGTTATTGTTTTTTAATTAATTGGAGAGAATTAAGTAGTTTTCAAAGTGAATATTCACATTTGACATCATTCTTCTTTCATAAAACCTAGCAGGACGTGGATCACAAGACTCAATGTTTGAAACATGAATAATGTTTATGTTGAACTACTTTAGATGTCGGACAATAGACCCTGCTATTCAATTAAAGGAAATCATACTAACAGAAGATGAAATTCAGTTACTGCCTTCTCTTCAATAAAGTATTCATAATTACGGATTTGCATGATATGGCCACTTAATTCTTATGTCTTCCACTTTCCACACGAAATACCTTAAATATAAACTTGAGTAAGCAAATGTTGGAATTCTTACAAACTTCCTACATACTGCAGACATTGTGGAAATCACGATGGCTAAATTACAAATATTTTACGATTAATAAATTGATAAGAATTCCTAATTTAGTTGCATGATATGCAGACAGTATAATACGTTTTTAGCTCGTTAGGTGTTATGTAATTTTACAACTCTTCAGTGTGTTTCAGGCTTATTCTAAGCACAAAAAATTAGTCAAGATTATTCAGATTATTCGCAAAACTTTCCGAGTCACAAAGACTTGGATATTTTCCTTTAGAAAGCATATTACTGTTACAAAGAAGATGCTATGAAGAAAAATAGTGGTCTGTTCTGGTAGCAAAATAATGATTTACTCGTTGTTTACATAAGAGTGACCCTCAGTCATGTGGATGGTGCATACATCTGGATAGAATGTCGTATATGACATAATGTTTAACTTTATTTGCAAGGTTTTTTTGGAGATTGAGATACTTCTGAGACTAAACATTTTTGAAGATACATATTTGTGAGGCTAGATAACCTTGAAGATTTTTGCTAGCCTCTTGCCAGAGTTATGGTTCAGGGATATTATCACAGCCGAGATTTAGATTTTGATATAAATAGCTTTTGTACAAGAAATCCTGCAGATGTACAAATTGTGTTCAACATAAAGTAAATCTAGAATAATTTAGCTAGAGATAAATTAACGAGGGAGAGTTAAAATATATCTCTTAGTCAGTAGTATCCCAATGGAACAGAAATCATCTACAGACTTGCAATGCTACAATCCGTGATTCAGTTCCCCGCATCGGGCACAGGAATTAACCCAATTTTGCTTCACTCTGAAACAAACTATCTTAGGTCGACCACATAATCACTTGTACAAATGTTTGTTTGTTTGTAGTTAAGCACAAAGGACTATCTGTGCTCTGCCCATCACGGGTATCAAAATGCAGTTTCTTGCATTGTAAGTCCGCAGACACATCGCTGTGCCACTGAAAGGGGGCGTAAAAACGTTATACGAGGCTTTGTTTTGTGTACGATAAAGACTGCGATTGTTTCTAACTCTATGTTAAGTTTATTGTTTTTGTACAAATACTTGGTCAAAGGAAACCAGAGAATACCACAACTATATGACTTAGTTTGATGGAAGATATTACTACTTAAGTTTATTTAATAATCCATAATGTGTATTACGTTGCTATGTTACCAGGAGTGTCACGCAATAAGAGCGTTTGGTTACATATAGAAAATTCAACAAGCTAAAATTACATGAAGCAATATAGCCACCAATTTAAAAAATGACCAGGAAATACAATAAAATATTACATCTATTTTCCGTGACTGAATATATAGTAAGCAGGCATTTAAACACATTGAAAAATATTTATGAAGATAAATACCGTATAAAACTCTAACAAATAAAAAATATTGACCCTCAGTTTTTCAGTAATATATTTTTACTTATATTCTATGAGCGGTGGGTGCATCATAAGGATTATAACGAAATCCTATTATTCTGTTAGATAAGAGTGGCTCAAGAGTTGGCGTTGGGTGCTGTTTACTATCTGCCTTTCTCTAGTCCATCGTTTCAAAATTAGGGACAGCTAATGCACGTAGTCTTTGAGTAGCTTTGTATGAATAACTGAATTTGAACAAATAAATAAACAAACTATAAATAAAATTGGTAAAGTGACAGTTCTTGTGTGTAACGAAACCTGTCAATTCCACTTACAGACATGCACATTAAGGAAAGTGGAACGATAGCAGCTAATTATTTTGCTAAATTTTTACCTTGATGTCAAGTAAGCAAAAACGATGATATGAAAGGAGTAAAACAATAATATTTTAAGCTGAGAGTTGGTTTAGTTGTAATTGATATTCTTTGTTTTGAATAATTTTTTGTCATTTTATGGGAAAAAATAGAGAAAAACAGGATATTTAGGCGTCCCGAACAAAGTCTAAAATTTTTCACGTCACACGAATGGAAAATGAAAGGAATGGTCCCATTATGCAAAAGCCTAGTATACTAAAAACGTTTGTTTGTTTTGGAATTTCGCACGAAGCTACTCGAGGGCTATCTGTGCTAGTCGTCCCTAATTTAGCAGTGCAAGACTAGAGGGAAAGCAGCTAGTCATCACCACCGACTTCCAACCCTTGGGCTACTCTTTTACCAACGAATAGTGGGATTGACCGTAACATTATAACCCCCCCACATGAATGAAAGGGCGAGCATATTTGGCGCGACGAGAATGCGAACCCACGACCTACAGATTACGAGTCGCACGCCTTAACGCGCTAGGCCATGCCAGGCCCCTCCTACTAAAAACTAAAACATTTATAACTAGAGATTTACAAGCGTATTGTAAAACACTTTTGTACCAGTGTATAAGTTTAAATGCTTGAAGTATTGAATAGCAGAACAGAACATACAATTTCACAAAAGAAATAAAATAAATATTAGTTTTGCTCACTAGGTGTAAAAGTTTGATAAATGTGGTATTTGTAAATTTGATTGTAAAAGTTGACAGAAGTAGTTTAATATGTTTTACTGTATTATATGATAAATACGATATTCTTGGACAGATTTTTATGGGTTATCTCCCCGTTTTGCTAACTTTCTAAAGTTGTGTACTAAGTAGAAACAGTACTAATCAAGCCTTGCGAAATGTTTTATGCTCAAATGGTTGATACATCTCCTCTCGTATTGTGAATGAATATGTACAAAAAATAGCATATAATCCGTGCGCTTTCGAAAAGTGAACCTTTCTTCTTCATAGACAAACTTTCCTAGCAAGACTTCTTGAACGTTCATTTTTTTATAACATCGTGAATATAAGAATTATCCATAATTTTGGGGAATCATCGAACCGTTAAAACTGATAACTGTGAATTTCAAGAAATAGATAACCAAACCATTCATCTACAAAAAAAAAAGTAATTCAATTTATTTTATACACTACCTGATTTACCTTGCTCTTCTCCCAAAAGTCTCATTCGAAAATCTATATAGTTTTCTTTATCGTTTACATCAGCACGCCCTCTGTTGGAAAAATACACCACTCCTTCTCCAACAACGTGCAGAAAAAGTCCTGGAAGATTGTCATTGTTTTGAATGCACATAACAAAATTGTTAGAAAATAAATGCAGACAAATATTATTCATATATAGCATTGTATACTGCTTTAATATCTTAACTTATATGTTTTGTATTGCTTGTTAGAATAAATGATTTGAATAAAGTTGTGATACTTAAAAATTTCCTACGTGTTCAAATTTGACATGACGTTTCGAATTTTTGTGAGATAGTGAAAAATTATTATGTAGGTATATAAAAGCGACTCGCAAATTGTTAGTTGTAGAATAATTCAATTAATCATTCAATTAATTAGTAAATAAATTTAAAGTTGTAAATTTTGAATTTCTAAGTCAGTAAAGTAGAGAATTAGCAAGTAAGTGTAGTTATAGTCGGAGTTTAACAACAAAAAGGGCCATTTATTCAACTGTAACAACAATTGTGTGTGTGTGTGTGTTTTATCTTATAGCAAAGCCCCATCAGGCTATCTGCTGAGCCAACTGAAACAACACTTAGAAAAAAAATTGAGCATTCATCAAAACATAGCTAATAAACACGTAGTTGACCAGTACTTCACACTAATATTTAATGAACGATATTTTATAATTATAATTTGAATTAATAGAATTAAGAACCAGAAAAAACCTCATTCCAGAACAAAAATGCAGCAACACAGTATTTCAAAAATACCATTTAATATCGAGTGATATCAAGCACCAACAGTTTGCTAACTCTATCGTCACGAGATTTCTCACGACTCTCTCTCTTAGTGAAGCTTATGGTAGGTTATTTATTCACGGAGTTGGTCAAAAATGTACACCTCCTGCAATAATAAATTTACAAAATATTCTGCTACATTATAGTATCTGAGCCATTACCGATTGATATCAGTTTTATTATACATACAAGTGATTATCTAGAGTAATTTAGTGTTTTAATGCAAATGAAAGTTTAAAGATAAAATAATCGATAAAAGCAAATATTAAATGAACGATAAACACAACCATAACCATAAAAAAGCTGCTATCTCACGCTTTTCTATATAAGAGTAAGACCACAGCTATTAGAACTTACATGTTACAGTTGCAGAATTAAATCGCTTTCATTTTCGATTTGCATAAATTTTACTGCAAGATGAAAAATAATCCATGTAATTATAGAAAACGTAATAATCTTGATGTCAAGAGTGGTACTATTTTGTAAAAATAAAGTGAAATATAGGGCAATTCTTAGAATGATATGTATACGAAGCGTTTTAAAAATTGGTGGTTTGATTGCTGTTAAGCGCAAGGTTACACAATGAGCTGTCTGTGCACTGCTAACAGCATTTGTTGGAGAGGATGAAATAGTAAAAGAAGAGTTGAAAGAAGGCAAGGTAGTAAGACAAAAAATTAAAAGACCTATAAGAAATATAAATTAAAAACATAACAAGAAAAAAATAATAACTTACGAGTTGTGTTAAAAGAAAGAGACCTTAGGAATAAATAAAAACAAAACTAATTTTAGTATCCATGGATATTATATACAAGTTACTGTTATAAGAGGCCTAATGATATTTCTTTAGTTTGTTGACCCAAAGTATATTGATGAATTGTGAATAAGTGAAACTGCAGCCCACAGCAGAGGGTACAGCCAACCAAAACATGTATTAGGCCTATATATCCCAGATGTTCTTTACAATTTCACCTCTGGTGAAAAATAAATCTTTAACATATATTTATATATATATATATATTCAAAAATCAATGTAATTGAGAACAAAATCGAAGAAGCCGTTGAAGATATGTCGAAGGAATATAATAGCAAAACTAAAGCAGTATAAAAGGGCATTTATCTACATAATGCTGAAATATTGTAAATTAAAAAAGTACAAAAGAACACCTATTAAACACATAGAGATTATAGAAGAACAGAATTAATGAAGTGGAAAAAGAATGTCAATGGAATAATAAGATATCTGGAAAACGAATGGCAAAACCAACCACATCTTTCTCCCATTACCAAAAGAATACAAAATGCCATTTCATCTACAAGATCTTTCTAAACTTTTCCAACAATCTCATTACATAATCTAGTTCCAGAAGTTTGCTGATCAGTCAAACAACACTCCACTTCAATTGAGAAAACAAAAATTATGATAGTTAAATAGCATAAAATTATTAATAAAATGAATTAATGGAGTAGTGAACAACAAGCCTTTCATGTTGCTACCCATTAAAAATACCATTTTACAACATTACACAATTTTCCAGCTGAGTGTTGTACTAATAATCATGCATTGAATGTCAAATTATCAAAAGGTTTTGGAAAGTCACATTAAAAAGAAGGTTCAAATATGAAGTTTAAGTGCACAAGAGGAGAGATAGGCATTGGTCAAACTTACAACAATGGAAAGTCTTGTCCTGCTTTCAAATTAAAACTGTCTTACAAAATTGATGAATTTGTTAGCGTCCAAATAATTCATAGATCCCATTGAAAGTGAAGATATAAAAATTAGTGTAAAGATACGTAAATGCATATAATTGAGAACACTACCCTGTCAGTGATGGAATTAAATCAATGAAAGCTACAAATTTACAACTAAAAGCACTATCCAAAAGTCACCAGTTAATCAGGCCATGTACTATACAAATATCATTTCTACTCATGATAATCTAGAAGAAAACATAGGATTAGTTAAACAACTGGTTATTTGAATGAAAGAAGTAAATAACAAAGTATTAGGTGTTTCGAATGTAGTTTTGCAAGATAAGTTCCCATTAACTATAGATAAAAGCCTGTAATAAAGAAAAATGTTAGAAAAGGGAGAAACATAAACATTGCAACTGGGACCATGAGTAGTAAATCAAAATAAAGATGGGTTTTAGAGATGAAGTATTCCAAAGAATGAGGATGAACTGACAAGATATTGAGAAAGAGGAATCAATTGAACTTTAGGGGCTATATTTCGTTGAAAATACTCCATTTCTCCAAATTATGATAATAAGTTCATTACTCATTATTTAAAAAAGTTAATGAGTTAATAAATTCATCATTGGGAAGAATTACAGCATGTTGATTGACACTGATTCTATGGCTACAGTTTTTCGATCCAATCTGGCAATAAATGGTAGAAAATTGCTTTCAGAGATGAAAAAAGAAATATGGACTGATAGAAAAAATGAACATAAAGTTCCAGCAAGAAAAGGATGCGAAATCTCCACTAATGTAAGAAAATTTTCGACATCATGTGATGTATGGATAATTGACGTTTAAGAAGAAAGGGTGAATATTCGGAATATACTTCATGGAAAATGATAGTTGTGAGGTTTGATTTCTTTCATACAATTTTATTATTACTAAGAGATCTCTGTACTCTTCTTATCAAATACAATGTCAGATTGACTGCAATGATAACGGTTTTGTACCACTGAAAAATTAAATACTTATATCAAGATTTATTAGAAATAAATTTACATCTAATGACTGGGTGGTAGCAAACACACCGTTGCACCTTGAGTGATTGTTGTTCAGCATAACTCTCGTGGATCTCAAGAATAAATATATCATTATAAGGGTTATGAGTAAAATAAAGAAGAGTAATTCTGAACAGAAAATTATAAGACATGAAACTGTACATGTTGAGCTTTCACACCAAAGAATTTCAAAAATCGTCATTTTCAAAACATGAAGTAGGGAGTCTGATGTCAAATATTCACACAAAGAAATCATACAATTTCATTTACAACAATTATATGGATATAACTGTAGATGTTTTACAGCTTATGATCGCCATATATATTACATTATTTACTTATAGAATTCCACTACATTATTTAACCAGATGGTTCCCAGCTACAAATTAGACCTCAAAGAGATTGGAAAAAAGCCATGAAAGAACAAGAGAAAGAAAACCATGTAATAGTCCTTGGGCATGATCTTTCGTATTTATTAAGAAGAAGGATAAATTTACAGTATTCTATGTGAAACATGAGATAGTAATTGAAATCTACTTTGGATATTTTATCTGGATAAAAATAGTTTTCAAGATTGGATGCGAAAATTAAATATTAAGAAAAGCAAATAAACGAAGCAAATAGAGGAAATATAGCTCTTACTGTATCAAATGGGCTGCGATTATTTTCTGTGACGCTATTTTGATTGTGTAATGCACCCTTCACATTTCAATGACTAAAATATTATGTTATTTGTGGACTTCCTTAAAATTTCGTCCTTGTCAACTGGATGGCATAATCATACATGGAAAAAAAAACATTTGCTTGTGATAGGCTAAGAAAAGCACAGATTTGACACAAGAAGGAGTTTTAACTTGAATCCAAAGAAATATGAATTTTACCATTGACAAATAAAGATTAGTTGTCTTTTAACACAACTAATGGAGTAAGAGTGTATATAGGTCTACCCAAAATTCCATCTGTTCAGAATTACCAACACTATAGAAATCGTGTGAGGTAAGAAATTTTTTTAGGGGATTGTGTTATTAATATTGAAGCTATTTTTGGGCATTGTTTATCTTGTAAACAAGTTACTGGAAAAACAAAATTTTTATTTGACTGCTAACTGTGGACAAGCATTCAACAAAATGGGTAACCAATAATCCTCTATTAATCTTTCCGCCTTTTAAAGATCCACTCGTACTAGATTAAGATGTCAGAAATTTTGAAGTTGAAGCAGATTATCACAATAAAAACATGGGGGAAATATAGTAATGTGATGAATACTGCATAAAAGAGGTACTGTATAGCCCAAGAAAACTACTAAGTGTTGTTTAAATTCTAACTCATTTCTATCATTAACCACATGGACAAAAGTTTACGAACCAGACAAATAAAGCAGCAGTGAGTTGACTTGTGGATTTTTGCAATCCAAAAAAACAGACAGAAGAATGACTACAGAAACTTCAGGTGTAAAACCTCAGTATTATGCATCACTCTAGATGGAAGCATAAAAATTTTTGTGCATTATCACACTTACCTTGTTTTAAGGATGAACATAAACATCATGACATGAAAAAATAAAAATAGAACAGATGACAGACATAAAGTATAAAAGTTTATAATCCAAATGGGTTAATTAACAAAAAGATACACTGGCAAAATATACAAGTCTAAAACCAGTTATTAAACGGGTGAAGAGTAATGCAGGAGGACGCTCATAACAAACACTTGCTCCAAACATCCCAACAAAAAATGTGTTGGCAAAGATGGGGTTTGTTTTGCTTATAAACGTTTTTATAAGCATAAAAAACTCCATCTTTGCAAATATAGAGAGAGTAAACAACGTTTTCTTTAATTAAACATAATTTGGTTTGTATTTTTAATACATTAAATTAACGATGTAATGATTGTAGTATTTATTTATGAACTGTAAATTTTGTTTATTATAAATAGTGATTTTATTACTAATTGTATACTAGGATAGTTCAAGGAAACTCACAAACGAAGGAGGAAGCAGTATTATAGTGTTTTAATATTTTAATTAGAGGGGTGTTTTTTCTTTGCTGGAAGGCATTTGGCATGACATAGTGAGGATATGTAATTACTAAAAATTCACTGATTCTTTAAATTTAACTTGATGCCTAAACTGTGCGATTTGGGGAAATGTTGTACATAAATACTAATTGGCTCAGTAAGCCAGTTATGATCTGTAAGTTTTAAATTTGTGTACCAATAGTATAGGGAGTTAGCAAGTAAGTAGCTGTTTAGTTTTATTTGTGGGTAAAACTGTAATATTACAGCAGAAGAAATAAATGACTTTCGTCATCATTAGGTAGCTTAGACGTGGCATTATTTTTAGTTTATAATAAAAATAGAACCAACGTATTATTGTTCTTGCATTATAATGAAACTTGGTAACTAATATGTAAAAAGAGTTCAAAAGTAAATTTATCAAACTATGAATTAGCTAATGTACATTTATAATTGTTTCAAAAAATGTAACCGTATTATTATATAAATATAAAGAATATTTTTGCACTAGATTACTAACCTAGGAAGAAAAGCCCCATCTTTAAGGTAAAGCTTAGACTTCACCACTTCGCAAGAACCGCGTGAATAAAAAACAACAAAACTTTTGAAGAATTAAGTAGATTATTGAGGTTTCACTACCGTAAAGTCCCAATGGTATTTCCTTAACCTTATTATTACTCTTATTAACTAATTCCAAATAATTTTCAAACTTCAAAAATGCATTATATGAGTAACTTTTGTAAACAGATAAGGTATCCAATCCATATCTTCATGGAAGGACATTAGAATAGTGTAAGATGTTTCAAAATACATTGTTTTTTGTGATAATGGGTTTTCAGAGAGAAAATTAAATAAATCAAAGAGTTTTTAGTATTACGATACATGATTTTAAGATGTTTATTAAGGTAAGAGGCATAAGGATGATGACTCAAAGTCAGGGTTGTGACTAAGTCTATAACGCTTAATACAAGCGGTCTTAATTTTTTATGACTGTTTTTTTTTTAAATCCATAGTACAGAGGTATTAAAATAAAGATTTGACAAAAATACTTTATTGACATTGTTGAGATTTAACGAACAAAAAACTAACCATTTATAAGGGTCACACTTCGCATGATTATGTCGTTATACATGGTACCGTGCAAAAATGTAAGGAAAAGGGAAGTTTTGTTATTCTTTCCATTTTATGAAGCTAACTCTTCCATGCCATTACAGAATAAAATATTCAACACCATAGTAATACTTCACTGATCCTTGTTAACAGTTGAATGAGCCAGAGTGAGAATACTTATCACTCTCTAGAATTTCTGTACTTATACCAAGGACATGCTAAAAGGTTAGTGCTTGAAATAACTGTTATGATACCCCGTGCAGTGTCTTAACTATATAGAAAAAAGCTGGTAGGGAGCTAACACATGGTACCGGTATATGGTAGAATAAATCAATTTAATAACACTTCACAAATAAAGCTTGATAAAAAGAATGTTTAACGTTAGATATTAAGTTTTATTGTCGTGCCGAAGCCCAAAAAGCTTAGATGTTTGTCAGTAGAGAGTTCACTTAAAAGTTTTACGTGGCGCTCGTTGGACTCTTCAACAAACTGCTGCAGACTTTTTCTAATACTGTTAAACACACTCTAAATGATAAGACAAAGACTGGCAAATTTAAAAATAGGAAAAAAGAGGCAAAACGGGTAAACTCAACGATACTGATGTTAAGTATCTTTGTTTATGCAGCTTTTGGGACAAAACAAAGACTGTCACTGAGATAAACGAGCATGCACCAAATGACAGAAATGTGTTCTGATCTATAGTATCAAGAAGATTCAACGAGAATGAAATATTTGGTCGTGTAGTAGTTAAAACATCTATATTTCATTATCAGTTTACAATCTTTTGATAATATTTGAAGATCAAGATATAAAACTGGACTGTTGATCATTAGCAAAGAGTATTGTGGATTGATGAGTTTATGTTTGAAATATTTGGTTGAAAGCATAGGTTGTATGTCCTTTGAAAGAAAGGTGAAAGATGCATGAGCAGTTTGGGATTTTGTAGATGAAAAAGTTGACAAATCAAAATTTATTTCCAAAGAAGCTTTATGGAAGTGTATTACAAACATTTTTAGTAAGATCCCAAAGAACACATTAATCAAATATGTTGCAACATTGTCTGAAATACTGTCTGTAGTTATGAAAGCAAAATGAGGACACATAGAATATTAATTGTTCGCTGAACTCAACGACTTCTACGAAGTTTCATTTGAACTAAATATGAAAGTTAATAAAATTTGGGTATTTCACCTGTGATTTACCTATCATTGTTCTTTGAAAGAAACCTAAAGTCTAATTTTTAACCCTGTCCTACCACTTTCCCACAGGGTTATATAATGGCAACTGGAATAGTAATTTACTTCAATTTCTAAGTTCTTTGTATAAAATCGAATTAAGTGTGATTAAACCTCGACTCAATCGACAGTTCATTACAGTGTGTTGTACATTAAGCAAAGCAGATTACTGCTATAATTTTAAATATAATAATTTGTTATATATTTTACGTTTTCTAAAAGTATAAGCAATTCTAAGGGGTTGAAGCATTAATAGTCAAAACTGTCATGGATCAATAAATTGTGGTATGCTTTAAAAAATATTGTTTATCTACTACGGCAGTATTATACATTCATTATTATCTCCGGTAGGGCAGCAGTAATTCCTCGGATTTACAATACTAAAGTCAAGTGTTCGATTCTCATCCGTACACATAGCAGATAAGCCCGTATGTTTGACATAAGAAAAGAAATACACACACATACACATTCAGTACTTTTCCATTCAAGGTAAGTAATTAATACAAAAAACCTACATTTATTGCTTTGAATGAAAAAATGTACAAATTACGGCTATGGAATTTGTTGGCTAATAACTATATTGACACCATATAACATAATTAATCATAAAAACTTTGGTTTCTTATTTTATATTAAAAATTAAAATCGTTTCTGCATTTTTGTACACGCCAATACTACACTCTGAATCGTCAAAGACAACAGATGAAATCGATGGTTTCTAGGTTAGAAGCTGCATGATGAACTGGCTGTTTGCGCTCTGTCCACATCAGAAAAGAGAACTATAGATCTTACAGTTGTAAACCCAAAAGCTTACTGTTGATCTATCAAGGACACACAAAAGTTTATTTAGTAATACTCAAGGTTTTTGGCGTTTAACACTCATATTCACGTCTAACAGAATGATAAAATTCAGATTTTTTTTTTAATCATTATGAGAGTAAAGTGGGAGTAGTACCTAAGTAATAAATAAATGTAAACAACTCTATTTTCAGGAAACCACATTTGAAATAAAATGGTTCAAAATATTTCCGTACAGCACTGTTGGAACAAAACTTTTATAAATTTAGAGTTTACAGCCATTGATAACATCATTTTTGAGTAGATGAATTACTTAGTCGTAGCCTGGAGATAAATTTCAAATATCTAAACGTTCAACTAGCAACATTTATTAGGTGCTATTTACCAAACCCTGGGTGGTCTAGCGCTTAACGTGCCGGACTCTGTATCGGTGAGTATATGGTTCGTGCCTCGTTACCATAAACTTATACTTCGCATTTTCAGATGCGTTAGTGACGGCTAAACCTCATTATTCGATTAGAGTTCTCCAAAATTCGGCAGTAGGTTCGATTGATTAGCTACTTTCCCACTGGCCTACCACATTTTACTAAAACGTAAGAGACAACATCAAAGTCTACAACTTCGATGGGAATAGAATCAATGGAAATATAATATTTACCAACCACCCGATTTCGAATAAAAACACTATAAATGTGCTTATTACAACTGTACAATATATTATAATATTGCATTAATATAATCCTTAAATGCAAGCATATTTATATACTAACATAACATGGGAAATTATAAAATATTTGTGATACTTCCTTCCGTTTACAAAGAAACATTTTGAAAACCAAAAAGAAATCCAGTCAGTGCAAAAGACATAGATGTGATTTATAATTTTTCTTAGAAAGTTTCTTGTGCAATATAAAAAATAAAGGTAAAAAAGCTGTTTTTGAAACTGATTTAAATTAAACATATAGAAAAAAAACAATCAAAATATTTTCCTGAGTTATACTCATTGAAATTAATCACTTTTTGTCAGATAAGACACTGTTGCATAGAGATTATTTCCGAAGTGGCTCAGTTTTAAGACTGTGGATTTATGATGCTAGAAATAGGGTTTCGATAACTTTGGTGAGCGGAGCACAAACAACCAGTTGCGTAGTTTTGTGCTCAGCAACCAACAAAGTAAATTTGGTGATTATTTAGCTTCATAATATACGTTAAACGTAAAGGTATTTTTTTTTTCAGTTAATCTTCTAGCACAAGATGTGTCTGTTGATAAATTGTAAAATACATAACCTCCTTTGAGCCTAAAGCCCGTTAATAACTATATATTACTTATTTATTTACTTTGTTCTATCATATAATAAAACTATTTTTGATAGTAGTTACATACATAATGTTGTGGTACACATTAGTTATCATTATAAATATATCAGTGGATATTGCTATGTGGGTGGAACATTAAATTACTTTTAATATTTATTAGTGAAGTTTACTTCAGTTGATAAGGAACTTCTTACACGTGTGTAAAGTCCCGAGTTTAATCGTGAGCATGAAAAGTTCCAAAACTTAGATTATTATAGAAAACTGGCCCCTATTTAGTAGTTAACCTTTTGTGCTAAGAAGAAGCCCAAAGCCAGGCCATGTTTAATAGAGGGAGAGAATGTTATAGCTTCAGTAGTTAAAATGTTTCTTACTAAGGCACATGTGTGATGTATGACAGTCTTCAGTTTGACCCTACGGCCAATGCTTTACTCAAAACAAAATGAAAGATGCAAACGACTTCAAGTAGAAAGACTTTCGTAGCTTGTTCTCTCTCAGAAAAGAAAGTGATTTAAAAATTAATTTTGTTCTTAACCGTATCATTTCACTCATTTTTTACAATGTTAGATGAGAAAGTAATAACCTCAATTAATTTTATAAATGTAGAATAACCATTTACATTTTACACAGTTATCTTGACATAATGTATGTTAGGTTTGTTTTACACTGGTTAACCTTCTTTTGTACATTCTCTATCAATTTATGTACGAAATATCTACGAATCGTTATTTTTTTTAGTTTGGAACTGATGGTGTAGTTTGCACCTAAAATAAAATAACTAAAAGTTTTAAAGGGTTTGATCGATTGTTTGTAATAAAGTACAAAGCTACACAATAGGCTATATGGCCCATCGCAAGAATCGAAACTCGGTTTCTAGCGTTGTAAGTCCCCACACATACCGCTGTGCCACTGAGAGGCATTTTGAAGGGGTTACATTTATGAACATTATACAAAAACTTAATAAAACTATGCCAAGTTACATGAGTAAATTCGTTGCGTCATGTATAAATCAATAACTATTATTGAATTAAAATCTACCTATAGGTTGTCAGTATTGAGCTCTTTATATAGGTTTGTTTTAGTTTAATACTAAGCCTCATCTGTATTCATCACTGTTACTAGGTTATTTTTAAATAGTTTGTTTGCAAAATAGTTCAGAAGAATAAATTAAAGTGTCAATTCTGCAAATTATTCATGAATAGGTTCATTGTGGCAAGTAAATGATAGTTAAAAACACCATACACATATACTGCTAAACAAAGTTAAAGGAACAAGTACATATTTAAGTATATTTTTGTCATAGGTAAATGTATTTATGAAAAACATATCCGTTCATCTACAAGTGTGTTTTTTAAGCTTGCGAGTAAAGTTTGAAGCAACTCAAACGAAACTTACCTCACTCAAGGAGAATATAACTCAAGACACCCTATATAAAGCAGTTAAGTTATAGATAGAATTAAGTACAAAGCAACACAATGGGCTATCTGTGCTCTGCCCACCACGGGTATCGAAACCCGGATTTTAGCGTGTAAGTCCGCAGACATGCTCTGCCCACCACGGGTATCGAAACCCAGATTTTAGCGTGTAAATCCGCAGACATACCGCTGAGCCACTGGGGAGGGGCTAGGCAGTTAAGTGAAACTATGCATTCCTCATTAATTTTCGAAACAAACACCAACATGAATCTTTTGCGGCTCGTTTGTCAACTTTCATTTTGTGTACCCAGGCAGTTTGGCGCCATCTGACAGAGAACGAGATGATCAGGGCGGTCCAGATGCTGGAGGATAGCCAGGCCCAAAATTCTGGAACCCATTGTGAGGTCTTTTGCCATGCTATTGGCGATGAGCTCATTTTCATGCAGGTTAACGCTCGAGCTCACTCGCCAAACTATGTATAGACTTCCTTGACGAAGAAGAAATAGAGACTTTTGAATGGCCCACCAGATCTCTAGATTTAAATCCGACGCTACCAGGAGACGAACTGTTACGAGGAGACCAGGTCAAGGCCGTCTTCGCTGCATAACAACTAGAGAGGACCGATACAACATGACTACCGTTCTGCGGGACATGTTAGCTGCGGCTCATTCACTGCGAAATGACCTTCAGCATTCCACTGGAATGATGTTAATGAACACCAGCACCCTCCTCAAAATGAATAGGAAATCCGAGAAGCCCTGGTAGACGAGTTGGCTGCAATACTCCAAGCTGACATCAACAGACTGATTCGAAGTGTGCCAAATCGATGTTACGAGTGCGTCACAGCCCGTGGAGCTAGATATTGAATGTTTCAAACATTTCTTGTATAAACGCATGTAAACTGCGTTTACATGTAGAATATCAGTTTTGGTTATACTGCTCATTTTTAAAAATTCGATTTCTCCATGTTTTACCGTTCATCACATATTAAAAAAATGGATACATATGGAACTAAAATGAGGCAAATTACTTAGAAACATAAAAATATCATCACATTTGGAACACTGAGATAAATTATATAAGAAAAGTACTTGTTCCTTTAATCTTTTGAGACGTTTAATATTATTGCACAAATATAGGCTTAAAGCCCGATTTTGTTTTTTTTTTGCAATTTTCTCTTGCCTAGGGCTAGCGATCGGCTAATCGCTATAACTAGCCATAAGTACTACATCTAATAATAGAGTGAGTTTTATATTTGTTTTTAGTACCTTAGACAGACTTTCGCTGAATAATTTAGAAAAATAAGTTAATAACCTCAGTTTTATATAAACTTCAAATCTGATACTAGTACACGTTCACTGTGGCATGCAGTAGACAACAAGAAATAACCAATGTTTGTACATACGTGTACTAATTGCTAGTACTGTATTTCGATCCATGTTATTTTAGCATTGATTTTAGCATTGTAAATCCGTAGACTTATCACTGTACTCGCGGGGGCCTACTCAAAGCAAAACCCGGTTTAAACCTTCAAGCCAAGAGTTAGTTTACAAAATTATTTTCCCTGATAATTGCTAACTGTAAGGAGTTATAAACCTGAAAATAACTAAAGCTATCTCGATAAGATTTAGTTTATAAAATCATATCATTTTTCTATGTAATTTCCAACCATAAATATTTATAGACCTTATTTCAGTTTAAGCCATTTCGGTGAAACTTAGTTTACAAAATTGTTTTTATTGGTAATTCACAACTAATGAATATCTGTAAACCTTGTTTTGATCACTCTCTGTTTGTGCTGGTAATCCGAGGGTTGCGGGTTCGAATCCCCGTCGCATCAAATATACTCGACGTCTCATCCATGTGGGCGTTATAATGTGTCGGTCAAACCCACTATTTGTTGGTAAAAGAGTAGCCCAAGAGCTGGTGGTGGGTGGTGATGACTAACGGCCTTCCCTCTAGTATTACACTACTAAATTAGGGACGGCTAGCACAGATAGCCCTCGTGTAGCTTTGCGCAAAATTCAAAACAAACAAACTCTATATGTGACTGCTTGATCCAATTAAATACTATTAAATTACTTTTTATTACTTATATGATTGAATTTTAGTACTTGTAAACACATAAATGTCACAATTGTGCATTGTACAGGGCTGATACTTGTTAATTTCTTATCAACATTTAACCTAGTTTAGTTTCGAACCCTTTTTATGTTAATTAAACACATCTTATTGCAAACTGCTAAACGTTTTATTAGTGCATAACTGTGTAACTGATCGTGAATTTTGAATCAATAATTTTCATGCTTCGTAAGGCATACACGTCTTGTAAAACCTGGCTGATTTTTAAGCACCAGGCTATTGAAATGATGTTCTAAGGCTGTAGCAGAAGTACTTCCTCCCTCATCCCGGGGGTTTAAAAATTAAAAAGCAGGTTGGAAAAACCGCAGGTATTCCATTTCGTAGCTTTGTACTTAAAACACTAAATAAACACGGTTTTTGTTTGTTTATTATTAAGCACAAAGCTACACAATGGACTATTTGTGCTGTGATTAGCAGGCGTATCAAAACCTGATTTAGTTATAAGCTGTTTCCCAGGGAAGGCAAAATACATGCGATATTAGATTTCATCAGCAATTCTGAAAAAAAAATCAGTAGAAGGAAAATAGACAGGAAGTTTTGATTTAATTAGTAGGTATATATTTTACAAATCTTATTGTATTGTGTCAACTTTGCTATGGGTACTTAACATACAGTTTTCTTTTCAAGTAAGTGAGAATTTCTAGCAAGTCGGATAGTAGTTATGTTCTACGCTTTTATATTTCTAAAATTCCTTATAATGTAAATTCATATTAAGTACTCAAAATTTTGCTTATTTTAGATTTAGTCGTTAGCTTAAAATCTCTCCATTCACCTGCGTTTTTTAAAATCTGACACAGAGAGAATCGCCACATGAAATGTTTATTGGTGGTTAACAATCGTGATATACTCATCTAGTAGCCACTCTTTAGCACAGCGATATGTCTGCGGGCATACAACGTAAAAATCAAGGATTCGATACTTATCTTAGGGAGAGCACAGATGGCTCGTGGTGTTGCTTTGTGCTTCATTTTAAACATACTCCTCTACTTGTAAGCCTAAAAATCAAAACTTGACATAATATGTAATATCTGATTGGTTGTAATGTATCTTACATACATTTTTTGGGGGTAAGGTTGTTTACCTTTAATTATACATATTTCAAAAGCTACAGTTATTATCTTTTGTTGTTTAGAATTAAGCACAAAGCTACACAATGGGCTATCTCTGCTCTGCCCACCACGGGTATCGAAACCCAGATTTTAGCGTGCAAGTCCGCAGACATACCGCTGAGCTATTTTTAATCTTATCTTAAAAGAGAATTTCAATATTACATATTAAAAAATCCTATACACACGAATTCATTTCTAAATTCTTTTACCTTAGACATGTTATTTCACAAACCAAGTCAAACTAAAACGTATTGCAGTGCACGAAAACTTTAGAACTATTAAGCAAAAATAAACTTTATTCATGAACGTTGTTGTTTTTTTACAAATAAAAACTTTTCTTCCAAGCGTGCCAAATTTATTAACAAAAAAGTAAAGATTTTTAGCAAATCTCTTAAATATATATATATATATAAAAGTATTTAATTGTGAGGATAATTTTTAAATCTTTTATTTGGAATTACTTTGTTTTGTAGCTTGCCAGATACATAGTTTCATTACACATCTAGTTTATATTGTAGCTATAAAAGTTCCAAAATGACGTAAGAAACAATTCCAACCGGTTTTCTTATTGCAAAATGTATCAAGGTCACGAAAACATGTTTTTCGTCAGTTAATAAGTGAGCGACTCCAGATGGCTATTATATAAATATATATACATACTGACATACATTACTGCAACCAGTCTTCATTAAACCACGTTTAACCAATTTCCACAAATACAAGATGTCCAAAAAGTCTGGAACTATAGAAACTTTCACGAATTTTACAGAATGTGCTCCACCTCTTATTTTTGTAATTCGAAATAAGCAGGTTTAACTCGACCTTCTCATACGTTAACAGCGCTGTCATCTGTCACGTTCTGACATTAAAAAAAACTTGCAAATTACCTATGATTTCAGACTTTTCGAACATCCACTAGGTAAACATCACAGAACATCTAGACTGAATATATTTTCAGCAAAAAGTGACTGTATTTTTTGTATTTGTTTTGGAATTTTGCACAAAGCTACTCGAGGGCTATCTGTGCTAGCCGTTCCTATTTAGCAGTGTAAGACTAGAGGGAAGGCAGCTAGTCATCCCCACCCACCGCCAACTCTTGGGCTACTCTTTTACCAACGAATAGTGGGATTGACTGTCACATTAGACGCCCCCACGGCTAGGAGGGCGAGCATGTTTAGCGCGACGCGAGCGCGAACCCGCGACCCTCGGATTACGAGTCGAACGCCTTACTCGCTTGGCCATGCCAGGCCGAAAAATGACTCTCACTGTACTAAATGTTACGATCAAATAATGATAATGATGAAGCCAAGTTTTCATGAAAATTATTGTAGATTTATACTATCCAAAAGGCTTATGAGACTTGCTTCCAAAATGTTTAAATGTCATGACCTATATGTATGAAAAGTTTTTGGTAACATAAATAAACAATACCCTCCATAACATTTTAAAAACTTATTAATGACAGAAACAGACCTGACTCTCAGTTTTAATACACATTTAGTTTATATTGTAGGTATAAAAGTTCCAGAATGACGTAAGAAACAATTCCAACCGGTTTGGTTATTCCAACCAAATAATATTTGCGTTCCATTACTGCCGAAAACTAAAGAAGCAGCACACCGCTCTTTCGGGGCTTGGTTGCGTCATAATAAAAGGGACTATCAAATCCCAATCTCCAGTTCAAGAGTTGGAAACGTGTGCTGTTAACCATCTGCCTTTTCTCTAGCTTATCACCTCAAAATTAGGGACAGCTAGCGCAAATGTATTTTAATTGTATAGCTACGCGTGAACACCCGAAACAAATAATTAAGTAGAATTTAAAATGCTTAAAAAACCTTTTTACAAAAGTAAAAAAAAAACTGTTTTAAAATTAGGGCATATTTACGAAAACAACATTTTCACCTTCAGACCAAAATGAGCTGGTAATTAGAATAATAAAAATAAAATTTTTCGTTAAAAATAAATATTATTTAGCGAAAATCTAGTATTTGCGCAGAGAATGACACTGTACAGCTTTTAAAAAATTCCGATTTTTTAAAAGTTTTTTATGTATATGTGTATTTGTTTATGTCAATTGTTAAGTACTCTGCATGGCATGCTATCTGCAGAGATTAAATTCCAAATCTTATCGTCATAAATCCTCAAATGTACTGCTGAACTCTTGTGGGGTCACTCATGTATGAATACATATAATTATTAATGAAGTAAAATGTTGTGAGATAAACTGTTCTTCCTAGTGTTAAGTTTTAAAAACGTGTATTTTCGCTCTAAAAAAGCAAAAAATAATAAATGTAATAAAATATTCAAAAGGTATTTCTAAACACGAAAATTAACTCCATTTCTTTGGTGGCTAGGGCACTTTGCGCGAAATTCAAAACAAACCAAAAGAGAAGTTATGTTTTTTTTTGTTTAAAAGTTCATTTAAGAGTCTTTTTATTTGCAAACTATTCACTGACTAATCTCTTCTGCCATTTACGTTCGTTCGACTTATTTAACTTCGCAGAATTGAAATTCTTTTGCCAAAACAAAGATGAAATAAAATAAAACAATTTATTATAATGTTTTGTGGAAACGTTCTTCGTCGAATAATCAAATAGTGAGTTAGCTACAGAGAATTTAGTAGCTACACTATAATAGCCAACCTCACATGACCATTTGCAATGAGGCCTAGCATGAGAAATTGATAAGAGCACTCGACTCATAATCCGAGAGTGGCAGATTCGAATCCCTATCACCGAACATGCTGTAAAGGCATTATAACATATCGGTCAATCCGGGCCCGATATGGCCAAGCGTGTTAAGGCGTGCGATTCGTAGTCTAAGGGTCGCGGGTTCGCATCCCCGTCGCGCCAAACATGCTCGCCCTTTCAGCCGTGGGGGCATATAATGTGACGGTCAATCCAACTATTCGCTGGTAAAGAAGCAATCCAAGAGTTGGAAGTGGATTGAGTTTACTAGCTGCCTTCTCTCTGGTCTACCACTGCTAAACTAAGGACGGCTAGAGCAAATAGCTTTTTTGTAGGTAGCCTTGCTCGAAATTTAAAACAAACAAAAAAAAAACACCCAACACTATACTGGCATATGCTGGATTCACTTTTTTAAACTACACACTTAGTGTTTAAATCACGTTAACTCGACACACGCCAACGTTAAGTTTGACTGTGAACAGGAAAAAACTAACCAAGTCGTATTTCTTAACTCCAAGATCACTAGAACTGAAACAATTTAAAACATAGAACTCAGCATATGAAACAAAACAAAAATTAAACATATTAAGAAACTAAATAAACACAGCCACAAAACTATATATAACCGATAAAATTAAAAATAAAATTAACAAAACAGAACAACACTTGATCAACATTAACAAATGTCCTTCAAAAACTGTGGAAAAAATATTCGCACACAGCAAGACCAACAAAATAACTCCCAAGATACAAACTACGAAACCTTACACTGCTGCATACCATATGTTCCCGACATCAGCGAAAAAATAACCAGCATTTGGAAAAATCTTTACTTTCTAGTAAACACCAAATCTATTCAAAAACCAGGTACAAAACTGAAATTCATACTATGTAAAAACTACACTGACAAATAGATCATCAACAATTTATAATACATTGCAACGATTGCCACAACTTCTATATTGGAGAAACAAACAAAAAAATAGAAACTAGATTCAAAGAACACAGAAAACCACTTTCACATGTTTTTGAACACTGCAAGTCAAATAAACACAACATAAGTATAGAAAACAACTAGATATTAAGTAGGGAAACAAATATACAAAGAAACATAAAAACAAAGCAGCTCTACTTTTATAGCAACTAATACCAAAATTAAACTAATATAAATGAGCACCTTTATACCAATACTAATTTAATTACCTAACATTCAACTGCAGCACTACCTACAATCCCGTACCCGTTTATACTCTCGTCCCTAAGACAAGTGCCCGACAACGGTCACTTTTAAACTCTTTTTGTTAATCTAAAGATGACTTAGGAAGGTCGATGCGTTGTTCTTTCCTTATTAATAAACGTGTTAATACCCATACCAGCTGTTCTGTTATACATTTTTATTTCAAGTGGTTTCTCCTCATCAAGAATTGTTTGTATCAGTTAAACAATAATAAAGTTCTACATAAATCTGTTAAAAATTATATAATTCTTCATTGTTTTTGTTGTACAATACAAATGTTGTCTGATAGCTATTTGTGTTACTCTTTACACGTTTTAATTTGTGCATGTCAAATAGTATCGAAGTTATACTTTGTGTATGTTACACAATACCATTTTTACCATGTATCTGTTAAAAATAATATATATATATATTGCCAGATTCAATTTCCAATCACAACATATCCAGAACATGTTTCAAACTTCCAACTGTACTAACGTTATAACGGTTAACACTCAGTCCCTGTTATTTGGCAGTTTACGCAATTAAGAAAAACACAAGAATTTCCATGAGTTCAGATCTTAAACTATAAATCATTAAAATTTTTTCGATGTCATGGCTTACCCTAAACTTATATATATTCACTTATGAGGTATTAAGATTGTTCAATAATTTTCTGTGGCCTGCTCTTGCTTTGCTTAGAGATGACGTTTTTTGACTTTATGCTAAATCTCTAAACCAGTCAGAAGGGAAGAACTATTCAAAATGTCAAAAAGTAACCTTAAGGGTATATTTTCGTTACACTTTAACTTTGGGTATTCAGGTTTCCACGTTTCGTCACCATCACGCTATAGCCCGTTTCATAGTTATTGTTAAAGTATGTAAGGTGTAAAACAAATAACTGTACAGTTATATTTATCAGCAACCCTACACAAACTAAGAAGATATTTAGACAGTTATACATAAATTAAAATAAACAAATGAAAACACCTAAAATTATTGCTATATACTAATAATTCTTAGGTTAAGTTAAAAAGTGTACATAGATAAAACTGCGTGATGATCACTCTGGAAACCAAATATGGATATTTGAAATAACATTTTTTTACAAGGTTCGAAACCATTACCTCAAACGTAAACTATAATGTAGGTTCCGAAAAATAAAACATTGGCTCAAAATTATACAAGTTGTGACGTGTTGTGTCCACTCACCTGTGACCTGAGCGTGATCTTCCACTTCCACTAGTATACGTCCTGAAAGAAAAGAGCCAGGGAAGTACAGAAGATTTTCATTATCCAGTAAGATGAGAAACTTTTGAAGTTTTTTTGACATTTTGTGTTGATTTAATTCCTAAAAGCTTCTATCCTTACTTATAGATCCAGCTGTTTTAAAACATGAAATATTTCTAATCAATGGCATTGAAGCAACACAGAACAGACGGCTTAAACTGTTTGTCTTTTCTCTGAAGGAGGTCTTCGAAACGTACTGTCTTTCAACTTTACGTGCTACGCTTGTTTCAGAGCAATTCAATATTAAAATGTGTCACTCTACTTGTGTTAGAAACAAAACTGAGAAAAAAAAACAACCAGTTTAAGGAAGACTTTCAGGTTAAACCTGTATCTGTGTTGTTCGGAGGAATGTATTACGGTTATACCGGTTCTTTTCTACGATTACATGACATGAACCGTTATTCAAACAAGTACCTGAGTATACAACGGGATAGATGTAGAACGTGGCCTATATTTAACATGCCAGACTGTGGTTCGTTGCCGCATTCAGAGGTCATGGAGGTATTATAAAAATGGTAGTCAGATTTCATTATTTGATCAAAATAGCCCAGGAGTTGGCGACGGGAGCTGCTAACCAGCTGTCTTCATGTAGTGTCGTCTCAAAAGTTGAAAGAGTTAACGACTCTAAAACTAGATTTGTTTTTGTCGAAACTTGAGTTAGATATTATTACACTTCTTGTTTTTTGTTTATTTTAAAAATCTATTGTAATGTGAAAACTTAATTATGTTAAATTTACTTATCCTGCAAATATAAAAAAAACGAATACAATTGTATTCATAATACATTAATATTTCTATAATAATTATTCTGTGCTTGTGGTGTGAAACAAAGCCTGGTTTATAAGGAGTAATAATTCATTTGGAGAAAGAATATTTAGGAATTTCTATTATGATATATATCTTCAAACCTTTTGGATTTAATGTATGGGCATTTTACTTAATTTACTAAAATCTATATATCATTTTGTGAAAATTTGTTAAGTGTAAGTATTAAGTGAATTATGAGGTATATTCCATAATCATGAGTGTACTATGCATATTTTACTTAAATTTCAGTTAGGATTACTATGACATTTCATGTCTTCTTAATTATAATGCTCGCATCACCATCAAATAAACTTCCACTTCTTACATTATATGTAATATAGAATTTATGTTTACTCGTCATCCGGCTCGGTATGGCCAGATGTTTAAGGCATTCCATTCGCAATCTGAAAGTCGCAAATTCAAATCCCACCACACCAAACATGCTCGCACTTTTACCCCTGTGGTGCTGCCTTCCCTTTAGTCTTACACTGCAGAATTAAGATCGGTTAGCGCAGATAGCTTGTTTGTTTTGTTTTGGAATTTCGCACATAGCTACTCGAGGGCTCTCTGTGCTAGCCGTCCCTAATTTAGCAGTGTAAGACTAGAGGGAAGGCAGCTAGTCTTCACCACCCACTGCCAACTCTTGGACTACTCTTTTACCAACGAATAGTGTGATTAACCGTAACATTATAACGCCCCTACGGCTGGGAGGGCGAACATGTTTAGCGCGACTCGGATGCGAACCCGCGACCCTCAGATTCCGAGCGCATGCCTTAACGCGCTCGGCCACGCCAGGCCGAGCAGATAGCTCTCAAGTAACTTTGCGCGAAATTTAAAAAAGTCACCATCTAGAGAGACACGAACACGAATTTTTTAAAAATTTATATAATATAAAATATTAAATACAAAAACCTGGGAATTTATTGTTACTTCATAAGAAAGAAAAATTTAAAACGGTCAGTATAAGCTATCAATTTTTTGTTTCTAAATTCGTGCGCATAAAAGGTAGTTCAGGTCTTCTAGTATTTTATCAACGAGATGATTTCAAATTGTTTACATTTTGTCTTCTTCACGATTTACTGTTCTGGGATTAATGAAAGTAGATGGTGACGTCATACCTCTAAATATATATCTGAACAAACTGTCCCAGTATAACCTATATAACTCAAGTCGATGTGTAACTCGTACAAGCGACTTGTTTTGACGTTTTCATCATTTATAACAAGAAATTTACCTAACGATATAGTCACTGCCTTGATACTAATGAGACAGCCATCAGTTATTTGTTTTAACAATGATTACACAATCATGTTATGAAACAGCTCTCTGGTTCATTGGTATTTGCAGTTCGTACCCCAATTGATAGTGACAGCAGCTATGAAACTTATAAATGTTCTCTTTTGATATATAGACTAATCATTGAAATATTTTTGAGTTGGCACTGCAACAAACTAAATAGAATCTAGTCCGTCAAAAATTAAAAAAGAGAGAGAAATCCAGTTCGATCAACAGAGGTAGAAAAATATAGTCGAAGCAGACAAACTTCTTTAATTTCCTTTGTGAGCCGTTATAATTGAAATTATTCATAAAATAAATTTGTGGTATAATCATTAGTAAAAGCCAGTTATACTGATATATATATAAATCAGTGTGTTTTGGTAATACTACGCTCCAACAATGGCTTTTATCATGTTACTTAGCAATAAAAGGTAATATTATCGTTAGTCTATGTAGTGAAAGTATAAAATGAAATGTGTAAACAACCTAACTCTCCATTCATTAAGAAAATTTGTTTTGTTAATAACGTTGCTGATATAGCAGAGAATATCTTATTTATTTTATGCACTTGACTCTGACCCACACTAGGTCTTTACTTTAGGCTTATTATACCAACACTTATTACACTTACAAGGTTACACGGCACCTATTGCCTCTCGGTCCCCTTGCACTTCTGTCACTAAAATCGTAAGGAGGAAATAGTTATTGAACTGCTCTATCTAAATAAATATATTTTGGCTTTTATGACTCCTCCTATTTGTGCGCACCAAGGTAATGTGGCACACAATGGCTTTTATATAGGTTATATTATTTTGTTAGAAACACGAGCATTATATAAAGCTATGGTTGAAAGTAAACACATCCTACCACGCTATACATATATAATGTTACTATGTTATTACAACGTAGCGATATACTAAAAGCAAGACGTCAGATTGGACCAGGCTGAAACACTAAAACATTGTAAGTCTACATTGAAATATAACTTTTAGAGTAGCTCAAGGGATGAAATGAATTGAGCTGGAACTGAAGTTAACAAAGTGACCAGAAGGAGAATAGTTTGTAGTTGATTTTCGTGCAAATCTTAAGGGTAATCTTTGTTAGCCCTAACCTATTAGATTTTCTTCCTCTTGTCTTGTAAGCGTTCATCACCAGTAAATCTTGGGCTATAAATCTGCACATTAACAGTGAGATTGAATGTGACATCACAATCCACTCTCAGCCGAGATGGTGAACATGTTCGGTGATTAGTTTCGATCTCGCGACCCTCAGACTGCAAGTTTAACATCCTAAAGAAGAGGAGAGGAATAAAGTAAGTAGAGGGAAGCATGTAATATAAAAATATTCAGACAGAAAATTTTTTAATAAATTTTAATAGCAGTGTCATTTGATAAGTCTTTTACGTATAAAAACATTATATGAACCATTCAGTTTATGAAATGTTTTACTTATTTGTTTGCTTAAAATGCAGCTGAAACGGACCTTTGTATAACAATATGTGAGCTTGCAGAAAAGCTAAACAAAAGCAAATCAAGCATTGATAACCATCTGAATGTGATTGAAAAGACAAAAAAAGTTGGATAAATGGGTTCCGCATGAGTTCACTGAAAAATCAACAAAATCTGCGTTATAAGACCTGTAAAGGATGACGCTCAAAACATTGAACGAATTGGGAATCGAGGTTCTGCCTCATCCACCTCATTTTCCAGACTTTTCCCTCACAGATTTTTATTTTTGTTCAAGCACTTTGGCAACGTTTTGAATAATAAATGCTTTAAAAACCAGGTAGCTGCAGAAGAAGTTCATTGATCATAGAAATTCTGATTTCTGCAGCAGGGACATAAACAGCATCGTTACACGTTGGCAGAAGTGTATTGAAGCAAAGGGTGCTTGGTTTGATTGAAGCATGTTTTCCAATACTGTTTTATACGTTTCCAAACTTAGCAGTTAAAAAACGACATTTATTTCTGAATAACATAATATTTTATATTGTAATAGTGTGTGCAGCAACGCGATACGACATATATCAGCACCGCAAGTCAATAAATAAAATCTAACTTCATATTTCTCCGGCCTGTTTTACCTCAGAAATCAACTTGTACATCGTGTTTTTGAAGAGTCCAAAACCAACGTGTAATATAATAAGATACCATTTACTTTCTATGTCGTGCCTTAATAACGACTTCACAATGGTTGATTCGTTGGATATTCAGTTTCTGTTCGTGCTGAGACATATGCTTCAATTTATTTGCATTATGAACATGCACAAAATCAGAAGTACATTAGTGACGGCTGAAGGATTTTTTCTTTCAGAGCTTAACCATGAGCATATAGATATAAGTTCAAAAAGCTATATCTGAAAAGAAATTAGAAAGGCAAGAAGAATTCAACATACCAAAGAAAAAGTGTATCTCAAATAAATCTTTAAATTCTTTGAACAAAAGTATCTTTAAACACGTGTTAGAAAAATTGTAGCACAAACCTCGTTTATATGATTCTGAAAATATGTACTATGGAATATCGAGTTCATTCTATTTCTATACATTTAGAGATATTTTTGTATACATAGCTTGAAACACCAATGATATCTACTTTTCTTATAACTCAGATTATATCTATTTGAAACTGGTATTATTAAACATTCATATTGCCAATCTCGTACAGTGAGCCATTTTAAGATATGTTCTAAAATAAATCTCATTTGAATCATTGTTATCCAAACTTTAATCACAAATCATGTTTAGAAACTCTTGAAAACCGGAGCAAAAATTTTGGAAACGCCGAAGTTACTACAAGAAACTAATTTTCGACTTCTTTGAGAATAATGTCTAAAAGAACTCACAAGTCATAAAATGGAACATTTTCAACTACGTTTTCGACTAAGTGTTCTGATATTTCAGTTTTTTAGCAAAGTTATTTCTGATAGTTAATTTTTGCTTCGTTTAAGAATAAATATTATAGGACAACTGTCTTACCTAAATAGTGATAGTTACAAAGCTAGCTTTAAAAATTTTAAGTTGCGGAAGAGAAGCCCGTTTTCGTAAATCGTTTTATCAGCTGTGGAGGGTGTTATAATATAACAGTCAGTATCACCATTCACTGTTAAATAGTAGCCTAATAGTAGGCGGTGAGTGTTGTTGACTAGATCGTTTCCCTTTAGCCTATCACTTTTAGATTTGTCAATGAAAAGTTTCATATGGAAAGAGTGTAACAAAAAAGTAATTCCGTTAGTTCCTTCTGGACTTATTTGAGGATAAATGCCTGGTACTCGAGTGTTATCTATGGCATTTCATGTCTACCTTTAACATCAGGTTTAGAGTAAATGATTTTGCGCTACTAATGTTATCGAGTCATATTATAAATTATTTTTATGGTTTGTTTATTAATAAGCATAAAGATACACAATAAGCAAACTTTCATCTACCCATTGCGTTTATCGAAAACCGACTTTAGTGCTATAAGCCCTCAGATTTCCTGTTTTAGTGTCTGATAAAGGGTGTCTGCTCGAAACGTTGTTTGTTATTGTTCAAAATAGGCTAGACAAAATTTTCATTTAGACATGTCAATTTATTATTTATTATCATTTATCTAAATTTTTCTATTCACGCCTTGCGGAAAAACACTCCTTCACCGATTCACGTCTCGATTATCTACGTGTAGTTCTAAGAACGTGTGAAAATAGTATACTGTGATTATTATTTTATAATACCTGTACCCAGGATATTGCTATGTAAAATGTTAAAATACTATTATTTTTATTAGCAAAAAGATTTTGGTAAGTTGGTTTTATATAAATAGTTTAGTGAAAGCAATATTACATTATTTATGTAATTTTATTATAAGTTTGTGTACTTTATATTTCAAAAATAAGTAAATGGTTGGCCAAAGAAGTCCTTTATGGTTCCAATGAGGCAATCATATATTGTTTTCTGTAACATATATGTTCCCTTCATGCCTAAACACTTACTTATATACATACCAATATATATACACATATCTTTTAAAGGCCAGGCATGGTAAGACGGGTTAAGGCGTTCGAATCGTGGATTTGAATACCCATCGCACCAAACATGTTCGCCATTTCAGCCGTAGGGTTTATAATGTTACTGTCAATCCCACTATTCGTTGCTAAAAGAGTAGCCCAAGAGTTGGTAGTAGGTGGTGATGGCTAGCTGCCTTAGGGACAGCTAGTGCAGCTAGCCCTCGAAAAAGCTTTGCACGAAATTCAATAAACAAACAAACAATATCTTTGTAATGCCCTCCATTGTGTTATCGAGTGTTATTATAACTGAGACAAGAGCGAAGTAACATAATCTCTTAATAAGAAAGCAAAATTGTGCTGTCAATTAGGACTTTGAAATATTGTTCTTAATTCCAAGGTGAACTTTCTTGAGTATTTGCTCATGATAAATACTTATTACAATTTCAAAAACGTGCAATTAATGTTTTTTTTTAATAAGTAACCAGTCTTATGTAACATTACTTACACAAAGATTTTTTTTTAACAAGACATTTTACAAGATGTAAAAGTATATGAGTACAACAATAAATATGCTATAGTTAATTAAATATGTAGTCATCCGCTAGTTTATTTTATATTTATTTGATTTTTCTTGGTTGTTCTGTTTGTTTGTAATTAAGTAGCAAACTACTCAATGGGTTATCTGTGTTGTACCCACCAAGATAAAATTTGGGCTTTGATTCCCCGCGCTGGATTCAGCATGTAATAGATTTGCTCTGAAGACGAATAAGCCTTGAGCTTGTCTTGTTTCAATGTGCTCATTATTATAACATATTTTAATGAATAATAAATTTTTGTGCAAAATAAAAACAATTACTGCAAAGCCTTATGTTTTTATATTAGATATTTTGTAAAATGATATTAAATAAATTGAGATGTAACCTCCCATGAATAGTGTAATCAGAGATGGGTTAATTTATACACCCTGATATTGTTGAGTTATATTGTAAAAAAATGTATAAATTACAAAGGTGTAAGTCACTTCTTAGATAGAGTACGGCTGGAAGTAAATTATACTATAAATAATTGTTGAATGGTTTTAATTTTAATGTTAGCTTTGTTATCATAGTATAAATAAATAAAAGTAATAAAAAATTGGGTATATGATTTCTTCTGTAAAAGCGACATCGTTGCAAGTTTGAAGACTTGTCGCTGTATCACTGGGGAACATCACATAGAGTATGGGAGATAAATTATTTAATAATAATAAAGATATACAATCATGTGAAAAAGTTAGGACACCCTATGAAAGCCTGTGAATTTTTGTAACATTTTTGGATATATAGGTATTTAATCTCAATTTTAACGATACTGAGAGATTATAGAAATATAACTAAACAATTAAAACTAAAGAAAATACTTTTCAAGATCTTCTGTAAATGTAAGTTCATAAAAATGCATATTCTAACTGAGGGAAAAGTTAGGACACCCTCACATTTATTCCCACTTAAAATGGCTCAACTCACACATTGGTGTATCACACCAGGTACACGTGATTATAAAATCGTTACTCAGCATTTTGAATGAGACTTGCCCTATTTAAATCTCAAACATTTAGTTTGGTGTGCCCTTGACTGTTAAAGTGAGAGTGAGCACCATGGGGAGTGCATAAAAGCCGCCTGAGGCCTTCAAAAAGAAAATTGTAGAAGAATATGCGTCTGGTATGGGATTTTAAAAGTTCCACAAAGATTTTGAAATCAGCCATTCTACTGTCCAGAAAATAGTCAATAAGTGGAGGATTTTCAAAACAACCGCGAACATACCCAGATCTGGTCGTCCAAGTAAGTTCACCCCAAGAGCAGACCGCAAGATGCTAAAAGAGGCCTCCAAACACCCTAACATGTCATCACGGGACCTAGAGCAGGCTCTGGCTACTGTTGATGTGAAAGTGCATGCCTCTACAATCAGAAAGAGACTGCACAAGTTTAACTTGCATGGGAGGTGTGCAAGGAGGAAACCTCTGCTCTCTAAGAGAAACATCAAATCCAAACTGTAGTTTGCCAGAGAGAATGTAGACAAAGACCAGGACTTCTGGAATAATGTTCTTTGGACAGATGAGTCCAAAATTAAATTATTTGGCCACCAGAACAGAGGACATGTTTGGCGGAAATGAAATACAGCATTCCAGGAAAAGAACCTCATACCAACTGTGAAGCATGGAGTTGGAAGTGTCATGGTTTGAGGCTGCTTTGCTGCAGGAGGACCTGGACAGCTCACAGTTATAGAATCCACCATGAATTCTAGTGTATATCAGAGGGTGCTTGAGGTTCATGTGAGACCATCTGTAAGAAAATTAAAGCTGAAGCGGAATTGAACCCGACAATGCAACACGACAATGACCCAAAACATACCAGTAAATCCACCAAGGACATACTGAAAAGCAAGAAATGGAGAGTCTTGAAACGGCCGAGTCAAAGCTCAGTTCTTAATCCCATTGAGATACTGTGGGGTGAATTAAAACAGGCTGTGCATGCAAGAAACCCCTCAAACATCTCACAGCTGAAAGAATTCTGCATTGAGGGGTGGGGCAAACTTTCTTCAGACCGACTGGTTGATGGCTACAAGAAGCGTCTCACTGCAGCTATTTCAGCCAAAGGGGGTAACACTAGCTATTAGGGGGTAGGGTGTCCTAACTTTTCCTCAGTTAGAACTTGCATTTTTGTAAAACTACATTTACAGAAGATCTTAAAGTCTTTTCTTCAGTTTTAATTGTTTAGTTGTATTCCTATAATATCTCAGTATTGTTGAAATTGATATTAAATATCTATATATCCAAAACTGTTACAAAAATACACAGGCTTTCATAGGGTGTCCTAACTTTTTCACGTGACTGTACAATAAACTAATCCAAACTCCGCTCTAATGCTATAATATTTCAGATTTTGTACAAAAAGCAACACCAACAAAGCCTTATTGTCACATAACAACTGTTACAAAAGTATATTATATAAATTGAACTAATTTGTTCGTCATAATTTATTAATTTTTCTTTTGTAATTTTTTTATAATTTTTTTCAAAAGTGCAAAATTTTGTGGCTCATCTGGATAATTAGAAACCTACTATTATAATTTATTTTTGATTAATTGCGTTATAATTGTGAAGTAATAAAATACGAGCGTTGTTTGACGTAAAATAAATCGTATTCTTTAGTTTATTTGTTAGAAATACATAACAATCGCTACATTATTGAAAGAACAAATAGTTTTAATTGTTATCAAAGGCTGATAAGTTCCACTAAAAACAAACAAATAACAACAGTAACCAGCCTGTAATAAAAAGTTGCAACTAACGGTGTTAGTTTTATATCTCTTTACAGAAGTTTTAATGAGTATATGTAGTTAATGGTTACGTATTATTAGTTTCTAATTACGTAAATTAGCTATGCTATGTTTTCAAAAATTGAACATATTTTTGTTTAAACTCGCATCAGAGCAATGATAAACTTTCATGAATTTTAAGGTTTGATCAAACCTAAATTTGTCGGTATAGAAAACAAGTAGATTGGACAGAGAGTTTGATCGATACTTTTATATTTTACCTAATCTTTAGCCTTTTTTATCCCACGTTAATTTCAATGGAGTGGTTATAACTGTAAATGTTACTTATAAAACACGATAGAAACATATAATCTTCAATTGTTTTACGCTCAGAAACGTGACACTTCACGACAAGGTAATGGTAGGTGGAAAACGAAGTAATGCCATTAAGTTTACGAGACAAACCAACAGGATCTTTCAGTTCATCTCTTGAAGATTGCATTTTTACTTTCTGGAGGATTTAATAAACACATTGTTTTTGACAAATACAACAGTACAGGCATTTGTTACTTTTAAAATATTGAAGGATTTTTTTTACACCTCAGTATCTATAAAATTTGGTTTGGTTAATTTTGAATTTCGCGCAAAGCTACACAAGGGCTATCTGTGCTAACCGTCCCTAATTTATCAATGATACAGGGGAGGCAGCTAGTCACCACTACCATCCATCGCCAACACTTGGGCTAAAATTTTATCAACCAATAGTGTTATTAACCGTAACATTATAATGCCCCAACGGCTAAAATGGCAAGGGTATTTGATGTACAGGGATTTTAACCCGCACCTCTCAGATTTCTGGTCATATACACTTAACCATCTGGCCAGATTCAAAATGCTTAAAGCCAGCCAACAGAGGATAAAGGTCATTAATACCTCAGATATTTTGTTGATTAATTTTTTATAGAAGCTAAAACTGTGTGAAACTTTATAAGCATGCTATATAAAGTTTTTTTTTTTACTGAAAATGGGGATAATAGAATGAAAATATAATTTGGAAAAGTATTTATATAGTACGATTTTTTTTACAAACTGTCTCAAGGCATCTCATCGGAACAAAAAGTGTGTGTTTGTGTGTCTTTTTTCTTATAACAAAGACACCTCGGGCTATCTGATGTGTTCACCGAGGAGAACGAACATTAAAATATTAATTATTATTATTCATTATAATTTTTGTATTCATTTAAGATCTAAAACTGTTTTATCTTTACCTTAAAAGATTCTAATTTGAGAAACAAGTTAGTACATCATTTGTCCTTTTCTTGGAATGTGTAAAATTATTGGTGTTTGATGAGGAATAATAATGGTATTTGTTTGTTGATAAGCTCAAACCTACACAATGGGCTATCTATGATTTGCCCATCGCGAGTATCGAAGCTCGATTGTTAGTGTAGTAATTCCTCAGTTTTGTTGCTGATCTGCTGGTTGGCTGCGGGTCTCATAATACGAAACTAACAAAAGTTTTAACTCTGAACTCGAAGCTAAACATAATGGTGTATGTAGTTTTTCTTTAATAGGTTAGAATATATAAAATAAGAGGCGTCGGCTTAAATGTTCTGTTTTACTTACTCGTATGTTAAATGTTTGGATTTTCAAACTTTCACATACATACTTTTCAGTGATGATAAAATTACATAGTACTCATATCTTACTTACTACCATTTAAACAGGAGTAAATTGGAAGCTGAGTTAGCTATGAACTTTTAAATGTTTCTAAATTATAAAAGATAACACACTGACATATTGGAGAACAGAGGTTACAATTACATAGTTATTTAAGAACTACACTAATATTGGTTTTAAAACTCATCGTTGTGAGGCTTTTTTCATTTTACTAACCAAAAAAAGAAAAGAGATAAAAACATTCTATTATTGTTTTTCTCAAAATATATCTGAATATTGAGAAAATGGTTTATTAACTTTTAACATAACATAAATCTATTCAAAAAGTCGTTTACTTATTTCTACTTTTAAAAGTTAACAATAATTACAAGAAATTAAACATACTTTGTGAGAGGGAAAAGAATTTACTTTTTTCATCGGATAGATGAAAGAGAACCTAGGAAAACCTATAATAATAAAGTATTACAAACAGCTGAAAAATAAGCATTAGAACATTGTGTTTCAGAACAAACAAATGAATATAAATAATAGTGCACAAAATTAATTAGAAATAAATACCTTATAGACGTAACTACAGTCATTAGTTTCTTTGCTGAGCATTTCAGCAAAGTGTTTCTTGAGCTAATTCTTGGTGTATAGGTTATTACAATAAACACTATTTGTAGAACCCTCTACTCTAAGGAATCGCATGAGTTGATGTTTGGAAAGTGTTTGGAGTTTTGTTACTATAGATATCATGAATGTTTAAAAACACTGCCACAAAAGAAAAAAAAAAGTTGTTTGATTATTAGATGTCCCATCAAATCAGAGTGCTTTGAGCTTCAGATTTAATGAAACTATTTAATGCAATGCAAAGTAAAAACAAAATATTAGTTTGAAAATTCTGGTTTGTGTTTTTTTCTTTCTTTCTTTTTATCAAAGTGCACAGAGGATTGTCTGTTTTGTTCAGCGAGGGAAACAGAGCCCCTGATTTTAACGATGTAAATCCCAATATTTAACTCTGTCCTACTGGGGAAGAATTCTAATTTAACCTTGTAATTTTTTTCCTTTTTAAGCTTGGTAAATTTATATGCTTATAAAGGCGAGAAAAACAACGGTTCATCTAGCATTTTGATTTTTGCAGTAATTTGAAACAGTAACTACTTATATACACAAAATCATATATGAGGTTATTTCCCAATGGCATAGCAGTCAGTATGTTTGCGAATTACAGCGCTAGAAACCGAGTTTCGATACCCGTTGTTAACAGAGCACAGATAGCTCATTGTATAGCCTTGTGATTCGGTACAAACAAACATTGATAATTAACTATGAAAATCGAAAAACGAAGTGTCTTGTACAAGAAATCACAGTTAGTTAAACACCTGAGTGAACTTAAGAAAACAAATTAAGGTAAGTGTTAATAACCTATTTTCCCATATTAAATAAGCTACATCAGTTTATACTTTCCAGATCTGCCAAGGTAGAAATGATGGTAATGGGTTACAATGTTTTATAAAACGACAAAAATTGCTTCAGAAATGTAACGTAAAAAACAAAACAAAGAATTATGATATTACTTTTGGTAACGGTTCGGGAATGGCCTATTAGTTAGCGTGATAGATTATGAATTTTAGGACTCTGAGTTCGCATTCCGTTGCCAAAAAGTGCACTCGGCACTTTGGAATTGTAAAAGTGACCGATAAATATTATTATTCAAATAGAAATAGTCCAAAAATTCACTAGGTTCGTTTACTGTGGTTTAACAGCTCAAAATAATGAATATATATAACACAAATAGTCCTTCTGTAGCTTTGTACAAATATTTAAAATAACCAAAATTAATTTTTGAAACATTTAAGTGAACTAAAAATAATTAAAAAAGCATAGTTGGACTAGCTTTAAAGTTACGTGAGGAGAGGGAATAAACAGAAGAAAACTAATCTACTAATAGAATATCTCTGCCTTGCCTTACACGACCCATCCGTACTCTAACTGAAAAGTTTTATCACTCTTAAAGGGATGATTTAATGATCACTAGAAGAAAGGTATACAAAGTAAATTAGTAAACAAATAAAATAATTTGTAACATCACCCTGTGAACTTTGAATTCTTCTTTAGAAGTAAATATTGAACGTTTTTTTTTAAACTGCAGCCCTGCTAATCAGGCAGTTCCTACTTTGTATAAAATGTCGTAAACTCAATTTTCACCTCATTGTTTACAAACCACAGAGTTTTATAGAACAGATAAACTATATCAATCAGCATATAAAGCTCTAAGTCCGTTGTTGCGTTTTTTGCTGTTGGAAAGTTCAGTTTGGTTTGAAACATATAGCTAGATATAATATCTAGGTGGTTTTGAGGTTTAAGAATGTTTGTGAGTTTACATTCTCGAACACTCAATAGTGGAAAACTTTCACAAATAATTTCATGAATGAAGGATAATGGAAAAGCTTTTTTGAGAAAAGATGTTAAAATAGCAAGACCGTTGAATAATGTAGAATTGAAAATCACAGCATTTTGAGAATACAGTTTTCAAAGTATTCATGTAATTGAAAGAACTCACAAAATAAAGCATTTAGGAAGATATTTGACATAAAACTACACTTCAGACAAATGAAAAACAATGCTCTGAACCAAAACTTGAAGGTTACCATAACGAAAGAAATACCCCAGTTCAAGAGGATATTGAAATGAAGTTAAACATACGCTTTAGCACTATCAAGTTTTTAATATACAAGAATTTATATATGAAATTATGATAAAAGCTCTATAGCCAAGCTTTAAATTGAACAACAATTTAGACGATATTAATAACTGGAATTACAGCAATCCACTTGACCAAATGCCTACCAAATCTTCTGATACAACTTTTATAGACTCTTGTGCCTTCGTTCTGGTTAAACATAATCTTAGAAGCCCAAGCTCATGTATGGAAGACTGACTGTAAAATATATGACAAGATGTACGAGGGCTGTTCAAAAAATATGCAGACTGACGTCATAAAACAAAATGTACTTTATTCAGAAGTTACAGGATTGGGACCCATTTAAAGTACTCTCCTCCCCAACGCACACACTTATCACAACGGTGTTTCCACTTGTTGAAACAGTCCTAGTACGCTTCTTTTGTAATGTCCTCCAGCTTCCTTCGTCGCATTTGCCTTAATCTCAGGAATCGTCTCAAATCTTCTTCCTTTCAAGGGTCTTTTGAGTTTGGGGAACAAGAAAAAATCGCAAGGAGCAAGGTCAGGTGAGTAGGGGGTGGGGAAGAACAGTGATCGAGTGTTTGGCCAAAAACTCACGAGTTCTGAGGCACAAATTTCGCAGCAACGCGTACGCTTCATAGCAACATCACCGTAAGCCGTGTTAAGCATAGCAAATAACAATAACAATAAAAACAATATCAAAAGTCACGTTCCACAGTAGTACAGTGATATATCTGCGGACATATATCGCTAGAAATCAGGATTCGACACTCGTGGTAAGCAAAGCACAGATAACCCATTCTATAGCTTTGTGCATAATAAACCAAACAAGCAAACCAAGAGACACATAGAACCAGGATATCATTGTTCTAATAAACCGTAATTTACCTTCATGAGGGTGTTCAGAACTTTTTAAACTTGCAACATAAAGAAATGTTTTCATCTTTACTACTATATAAAGAAATATCGAAAAGAAATTTCAACTTGAATTTCACAACAATGGCATCTTTAAAAACCTCAATAAAGACTAAGAAATGGTACTTTATAATCTTCCTTGCACTGATTACACTCTGATAAAATAAGTTGACAAAGAAAAAGCAGTGATTGTTTGAAAGAAAGAACTTTATCTTCAAGAAGATCACCGAAAACTATGAAATCAATCGTCTAATTCAATCTGTGCTAACAACCTTCTTGGTGAATATCAACAGACTGTCTGTATCACAAGATCAGAACTCATTAGAAGTCAATAATTGAATTATAAAGTTCCCTAGAATTTCTGTACTCTGTGTTATTCATGAGGTACAGAAGCTAGACAATCAAGTAGACCCATAGTTTCAACATACATCTGCCCAAAGAAGTTTGTTTTAGTTACCTTAATTTAACCTTTACCCCTCAGTTCATCAACTCGTTACTTACATTTAGGACACTAAATTACGCCTTAAAAAAAGACTGCATATCCTGCTTATCAGATTCTGTTATTTTATTCACATTTGATATAATATCTTTTTATATCTTCATTTTATATGAAGATAGACTAAAAGTCCAAAAAAACTACCTTGACAGAAGCAACACCTTAGACTCAAAGATTATCCGAAAACGTTTTATCGTTCAATTCATTTTCCGTTGACAACAAATTGTTCGAAAAACTGAAAGTTGTAGCTATGGGAACAACAACAGATTATTTTTACGCCAATGGCTTTGTGGTTTACATAAACAAAACATCATAGAGACAATAAAGCCGACGTCTCCTTACTCTTTGCTGAAGTGAAAATGGAATAAACTACATTTTGAAGTTATTACATTATATGTATTGAAACAAATACTTTTACCCATAAAAAAGCTGAATAAAATTAATGATGCTTAAATCTTTTAAATATTTTACTTGGTTACTGCTATCTGCTGGTTCGTTTTTTGTGTCTAAACTCTTAACATTTTACGCGTAGGATATTCTATCTCATGTTTAAGAATATTGTGAAGAATTTAGTTTTGTTTTATCTTTCGGTTTAAGCAGACTGTTAATGTTATAAACATATAGTCAAAAGCTTAATAATGAGTTTACCTAATCGTTTGCGTCTCCAACTCACGGAGAAACCCAATGTCCCCAGCGCTTATGGAAAGTGCATTAAATTACTATCTGTTCCTGATGAAACACGTTCCCCTTTTCGAAAAACCATCGTGAAATTGAATTCTGGTGTTAACCTTAATCGTTGCTAACTGTCAACTTTTCTATACCGTATTTTGCAACATGGCTATAGACTTTGTAGATATTTAAAAGAGAAATCAGATTGAATTTTTGTACGTTTACAGTTTTTATGTTGATAAATTTAACACATATATTTGTTATATCGTCTACAGGTGTGTCTTCCGTAACAGATTTTATTTCTACGCTTGATAAAGGATTTTGTGAGTGGGAGAAAACAACATTTCTAAGGGAAGTAAAGTGACATGAAGTGCCTGATATAAGTTTTCCTGAAAGCGAGTTTTACTTTCATTTAAAGTGCCAGTAAGAATTTTTATTTGAGCCATCAATAAGGGATTTTTTTTAAAATGTGTCACTCACTTCGTACCCCTCGTTTTTGGTGTTTAGTTTCTTCGTTTTCTTATTTGATATCTTAACGTATATACTCTGTAAACGTTAAAATATATTATCAAAATAAATATAGTTTTTCATATTGAGCAGATCTCACATACCATAACTAGAAAAGAAATAAAAGTAAAGAATTGAGTCATAATTGGACCGGATGTTGCCTAGTGATAGGCGTATTTAGACTGAAGTCAAATCCCACTAATTGGTAAAAAACGAGTAACCCAATATTTGATGGTGAATATTGTTAACTAGCTGCATCACATCTAAGCTATTACCTTAAAAATTAGGGAAGGCTATGCTCAAACCGTCTTTGTGTGTTTTGCGTAAAATGTCTGAAAAAAAAGAAATTACAGTTTTGAGAGTAGATAGATAGGTTCAAACACTTATCTTTTCAGACGGTGTAGAGATATAGGCAAATATAGAATTTCCTAAGTTAATTCCACATTTATGGATACATAAAACTGACTGAGTGGTATTTTCTGAGTTGAGAAGAGGAAGGGGAAGATAAAAATGATTTTATTACTACCGAAGAACGGTCTTTATTGCTGCATGTGAAATGTTTAATAATTTATTCAAACATTTATACAATGTATATGATAGAATAACTTACTGTAGTGCTATGTTGAACTTAACCGTAATCTGGAGACACAACACATTTGTAATCGTCTATTACGCAAGGATATTCTATTTGTCTTTCGATAGATAAAATTGAGCTGTTTTGTACATTTATACCATTTTCAGTACAGTTCCAGTTTTCAGATCTATAACTAGGAGCACGTTCGTATAGTCGTTAGATAAGGCTGTGCTACGCTAATCTCGACATAACACTAATTCAGACTAGGAAAACATAAAAACATCGAGCAGGGAACAAGAAATTTAAAAATGCAGCTATCATACTAAATAATACTTACATGGATACACCTATAACCAAAAGAACCATGTGCTACCCTCGGTGGTTGCGTATGTAAGTAGTTCATACACAAAAAATATATCCTGTTTTACCATAAAACAACACAAACTAAGAACAAAGATTTTTAAACCTTTCTAGTGTTTGTTTTTCCTCAGACTCCATTGAAAGTTTCCTGATTTTAGAAACGAGAAGACTGCTGATAACTTTGTAAAACAACTCTCGGAATTTATGTAATTGTGACGTCATCCATGTTGTGAAAAGTATCACTCAACTGATACTTATAGAAGGGTTTTGGTGAGAATGATAGTAACAAAAAGGTTTTTAGCTTAAAGACTGTTGCCTGTTAATATCTGGTTTTAGATAGTATTTTATGTGTTACTTATCTTTTAAGATTGTCTGACAAGAATAGAAGACGAAATGTTTTTGTTTTATAAATTAACTGTTTTTCTATAAAGCTTTAGCATGCTTGTTTGTATTAAGCGTTTTTGCTAATATGATAGTTACATATTTCACGTTCAAAGTAAAGATACAGATAATTTTTGTTTTGTATATAATTTCCATGCGCTATATTTTATTTACATCTAGTCTTTTTGTTTTAACTAGTGATGAGAATATTTAAAGTGTCTGAAAAAACCTCTAAAAATAACTCATTTATGAAACTTTTCAGTTGGAATTTACGGTAATAAAAACAATGATTTACAACTCACAAGTTTGGATATCTCTAACATAATAATGAACACAAAAATAAAGCAGTGTTAGAGAGTCAGCTTGTGGAGTCACAAAGTCCTAATTGTCATGAATGTGAGCATCAGAAGAAGAAATCAAGATGTATTTAGCACAAAACTTATACGAGTTACTGAAACAAGAATACCAGCACTTGGAAGAAGATCGAAACTGTTAAAAATAACACCTAGTAAACTGTTTGGAGCAGGAATGAAGAAAAAGACAGTTACTATTTCTTAATAACAGCTTCTGTTTGAACATTATTTGACATCATGTAATTTATAAACACAACAGTTATCTAGGCTTCACTACAATAGCCCTGAACTCTCTATATGATACCAAACTACCTTATGTACTGTCTTACTTTGACTAACAACCTTATTACCAATTATTTTTTAACAGTTTCTTGTTAGATTTAATACATATTTATGGTCGATATATTTGTACAATAATCACTACAAAAGCAGTTTGGTCCATTTAATGCTATTAATATATTAATACTCTCATCATATGTAACGAACAAAGTACCAAATTTGCATTACAATGAAAAGAAAAATACCAAGCACACACATGAATGTATCACCTCCACTTCCATGCATCATTGCTTTTTTTATTACGTTACGAAATTAAATTTCATTTCCTAATGAGATTACACCATTTTTACGTTAAGGAATGAAATACGATTTTGAAATATCGCTAAAATTATTCTTTTAAAGCTTTTATCGATTGTTTATTTGAAGCATAAAGCAACATAAGTAATATTTGTGTATAGCTGTTTCTAATATTGAACTGATAGATGAAAAGGGAGACAAATATGTGACATCATCAGCCTTCAACTCTGAGATTGCTGTTATTCTGAATGAAGCAGAAAGCTACACAATGGGCTATCTGTGCTCTGCCCACCACGAGTTTCGAAACCCACTTTCTAGCATTGTGAGTCCGCAGACATACCGCTGAGTGACTGGGGAGCCAACTCTTAGGTTAAACTTCTCTGATTAAAAAAAAATGTGATTTGATTGCTAGTATTATCAATGGCCCCAAAATGCCTTATATGTTGTTGTTTTTTTTTTCTGTAACAAGGCATGAACTATGAATTCTTAGATTCACAGTCCAGAACACTAATTTTAAGACCACGCCGACCATACAGTTCTTTTTGATTTACTTGGGCACAACTGAATGTCCCCTCGCTTGGACAGCGGTAAGTCTACGGATTTACAACGCTAAAATCAGGGGTTCGATTTCACTCGGTGGGCTTAGCAGATAGCCCGATGTGGCTTTGCTATAAGAAAACACACAAACTTATGTCAATTGTTCCAGTAATATCTCTAACGACATAATATCTTTCAAAAGGAAGTGTTTTAAAATTGTTTGAAAGATTCCCGGGCAAATATACTTAATATCCTTTTCATGATATTTCCAAGAGGTTAAGTGGTAAATTTTCTGACTTACATCTTTAAAAGTACAGACACAAATTGTTTAGTTTTGCGCTAAAAATAGAAATAAATAAATTCTTTAATAATATTTGAGGAAATTATTTATTTGTTGAAATTATAACATATTTCTTGATCTTAGTTAATAATGGTGGGAAAAAAATTGTTTGTTTTTAACACCTTCACGAGCTTAATTATATTAATGTATTCGAATTGTAAAATGTTAATGTATAAACAAAAATATTAGCTTTACTTTCCTGGTTGCGAACGCATGATGAACTAATGTAGACTTCTAAAAAAATCGACACATTAATCTACGAAATTTCAATATTTGGTGTCATTATTTTCTAAAATAACGCTTATTGCAGCTTCAACCTTCTTTCTAGTTAAATTCTTTACATGAGTATATCAATTTTATTCGATAAAGATTTAAACGCATTTTTTCATACTCTTACATCCTTTAGTGAATATTTAAAAACGTTGTTGAGTTCATTATCAATAACTTATCAAAAGTTTTGAAATTAAACCTTCAACCACTCTTTCCATGTCTTATATGTTTGTAATTAAATCTCTGCTGCCAAGTTTATCCGAAAAGGTAGCTTGACATAAAGTAATCCAAAAATACACGATCGTGCCAAATTTTAAGGTGGGACAAAATCTATGATAGATAGGCGCAGAAGAACTTCATATTTACTGCTATATGTCTGGATAGGTATTTGGTGCTATCTTGAAGAGTAATGTTGGTTTTAGACTTCGTTTTTTCTTTGCTAGTGTATATTCAGTTGTCAAGTGCTATAGTAGTATTCACTAATTCAGGGGTGAAACACAATGTAAAGATACTGAATTGGAACATTAATTTTACTTTCCTCTTCAGGGAACAGAATGAACAGAAGGCTTAGAACATTTAGTGTTATTTACTTCTCTTCATTGGTCATTTACACTTAGAAATAGTTCCATAAAAAGTATCACTTTTCACTTGCATTATTTAACATACATACATTTAACATATATCATACCATTTTAACTCTGCATGTGATACTTAATTTAAATCATTATATTATGGTCTAGTGTAAATAAACTTTTTTTATAGAAACATTTGAGTGTAGAGAGATAGTTAGGTACTCGTGGTGGGCAGAGCACAAATAATCCACTGTATAGCTCTGCGCTAAATTTCAAAATAAAATAAACAAACATTTAGAACTATATACATCATGTATTATATAACAATCTACTGAGGTTTCTGAATTGTTTATGTATATATATATATATATATAAACATTTTTATCCAGATATTTCAGCGAGCAACCTGTGAATTTGCTCTGGACCTGAATTTTTGTATTTATATATGAATTATAGGTACTAGGAATGCCATGGTGATTATTGCATTTAGTAAAAGGTAAGAGATATTGGTTTATTTTGGATTACACGCAAAGTTACGCAAGGGTAATCTGCGCTAACCGTGCCTAATTTACGTTAATTACTACTATAAAACATAAAAATTAAAGAATTACTGTCGTAGGATTTTTTTAAATAACACTATTTTAATTTAAATGATTACATCACCTAAATCACTAAAAAGTTTTAACTCGAACATTTTCTATTGACTGAAAACTGGTCAATAGGAACGATAATAACAGATAAAAACCGGTATAATAAAAATACTAGGCGTTTCTGGTCACAAGTTTCATAAGGACAAAGCTGTATCTCAGAACGGTTGATATGGGTATTAACACTTTTATTGACAATCCGTTCTAAGATACATTTTTATTTCATGTGAATTTCTCGTCACTAAGAAGGAGTGAGAAAAAACTAAATTATTGAAATGTGTCTATTATATACGTAAAAAAAATAAACAAAAACTTTATATATATCACATCAAAACAGCACAAACCTAATTAAGATATCTCAAGATAAAAAACAAATATATAAGTACCAAAATATTCCATTATAATTTAATGATCTTCTGGCAGAGATAGCTTGTCACAGAAGTCAAACGATGTAAGCTGGAAGTAAAACCTGATGAAGCATTGCTATAAGAAAACACACACACATATCCATGTAAAAACTTCGCAGGGTGTAGATGGATATTCACCAAGATTTGTATGAAGATTTATTAGGTCCATGGGAAATACGCGCGACTTTCAGTGTTACATATTTTGGTATTTATTAATGTTTTTGCGTGTTATTTTTTTTATCATTATTTCACCAATTTTGATGGACCTTCACCAAATTTTACATGGAGGTTTGTTTTATCGTATATGCGTGCAAACTTAAGGTTTCACATTTTGTGTTTTGCTGTTTTGGGTTTCTGAGAAACAACTATATATAAAGGAAATGAATTTTCATGTCCTAAGATAACTTTTCATTAATCATGAATTTACGTAACTTCCGTCCAGGGTACAGGTACCATAGCTAGCCTTACATAATACAATTATTAGTAAACCCAATAATATAAACCAAGCAGGATAATCTTACACAAGGTTACTAACCAAACTAATCATGCATACATAGAACAAGATAATACTAGAACTTCAGAAAAATTCGTAACATAAAATACAAACAATATATAATACCAGCACGCACGTTACTTTATTTAAGCCCTTCCCCGAAAACAACAACAACACTTACACACATATAACAAAACAAGACGGAGGAAGAGGTTTAAGGATTATCTGACCAAAAGTAGGGCCTGGCATGGCCTAGCGCGTTAAGGCGTGCGCTTCGTAATCTGAGGGCCGCGGGTTCGCTCCCGAGTCGCGCCAAACATGCTCGCTCTCCCAGCCGTAGGGACGTTATAATGTGACGGTCAATTCCACTATTCGTTGGTAAAAGAGTAGCCCAAGAGTTGGCGGTGGGTGGTGATGACTAGCTGCCTTCCCTCTAGTCTTACACTGCTAAATTAGGGACGGCTAGCACAGATAGCCTTCGAGTAACTTTGTGCGAAATTCCAAAACAAACAAACAAACTGACCAAAAGTAACCTTAGGTAAAACGAGATCGAGAAACACTACAAGAAACATTTTCGAATAAGCGTCTAGCATTATAAGTAACAATCTTCTTGTTTATTAGCTTGATATACAAGTACCATATATATATATTATCTTATAGATACTTCTAAATAATGTTTTTATCATTTTTAAAGACTTAAAACATGGGATACTCTTTATCTATAAAATAAGTATTAAGCACAAATCTAATCACAGTAAAATAAATGATTAAATTACTTTAAGTACATTTAGTACTTAACAGAAAAGGCACTATAATTATGACGTACTAAAGCGGTACTATCAAGAAATCTAATCAATATATATTTATAAGAAATATAAAAACAAGTATTAAATTAAAATTAACTTGAGCAACGTTTGATCTGTTAATCTGTAGAAAAATTAAATAAAATATATATTTTTCAAGATAATGTGCTAAATATAAAAAAAACACATAATTAACAAACGTTTGGTAGGTGTGTGTAGGGACTTTACACCTATATGGATGACATTAAAAAACAATGGATAATATGCGAAAAGTCTACTAAAAATATGTTTTCTATGGGTGATTTCACTATCTTTCATACGGTACTGGTCAAAGTGTTTGCATACTGTTCTATATTTTTGTTAATATATAATTGCATGGAGTAGTTACTGGATAATTACCAAGATAGTGACAGAAAGGATTAAACAAACATTTACAAGTTGGTATTATGGTCTGTATAAGCTGTTTTGAGTGACTGTTTTCCAAAAGAAAAATTAACAAATACATGTTTTGTATTAGAGGATGTATTTTTAGTATAATCTTTTACGAAAAAGATCAGCGCCTTGTTCAGATATTCTTTTCTTCTCTTGGTGTGGAGTAATGCCTTGTTACATGGCAGAAATTATAGTGTGTCAAATCCTTTAATTTTCTAGAAATGATATGACCAATACTCACACTACATCCAGAATCGTCAAATATCATCGAATTACAGGAAAAGTTGTTACATGGAAGCCTACTGGTGGGCACCGAAAACCAATTGCCAGATATGTCGATGTTTTAATCAAGTTAACATGTTATGGTCGAAAGAAGTATGGCAACACCTTATGACAGGAATGGCATGAACGCATTTATTCCATGATATCCAGAAGAACAGTGAAAAGGACACTCACAAAACAAGGTTATTTTGAAAGAAACGCTACCTGCAAGCCGATATTAACCAGAATTCACTGTAAACACCAAGTTATTTGGGCAAGACAACACGCCAGCTTACATTTAGATGACCTGCCACCTTTTCAGGTGAGTCTTTTCTCTAACTTGTTAAAGCTGATGGTAGGATTCCTATCCCTTATTTGCCTGAAGAACAGATAAGGAATGGTTGTCTTTCCCACAGGAAATACACAAGTGATGTTGCAGTACCTGTTTGGACTATTCGTCATGGTAGGAAAACTGATCTTCATATCTTCTATTAGGGAAACTTCAATGATAATTCCTAGAAGCATCACACTGGGATGATATTTCCATCATATGGTTCGGTAATAACTTTGTGTTTCAAGATGACAATGCCAGAGCCTTGCAGTGCACGTATTGTACAGGATTCTCTCGGTTTGTGGTACCTTAAAAGGTTCTAATAGACAGTAAAGTCTCCAGATTGTAATCCAGTTAAGAACTGTTGTGCATAACTGAGTCGGAACCAGCTAATGTATTTGCGTTGCAGTGCCTTTTAGTGATAAGATAGGATAATATGACGGTGGATTACGTCAATAACCGCATCAACAGTATACCACGTCGTCTTGCATAAGTTATTAAGAGAACAAAAAAGACCGATGAAGTACCGAATGTTTAATATAAACTAATTTTGTTATATTTTGCCATTATGTACATATTGGTAAGGTTTTGTTTTGTTAGGTGAAATGCTGAATTACACATCTTTCTTTGGAAGTCTGATAAAATTGTTTGCTGTTCTAGTCAATCGTTCATGACGTCCACAAAACGTGTCTCATTATACAAATTTGTTATGTAGATTTTTTATATAACACCGAGAAATGCGCTAAGTTTAATTGTATTCCATCTTAGTAATAATGGTCTTATTTCTTACAGAATATACAAACATTTTGACTAAGACTATAGAAGCTTTGTGCAACGGAAGGTACAATTTCAAATGAAAGTTCATATTCATGAGTCTCAAATTAAAACCAGTTAATAGTCCAAAATAGTAGTTCCAATGTCCTGGAATGTGGTTCCTATGAATTATTTATATATTTATAAATAAAAATTACTGTAGACATGAAAGATTAAAATATTTCAAATTAATAACAACTTTACACACGACAACTTTAAACGCAAGGAAACTTTAAAAACTGTTGGATTAAAATAATTGGCTTAATTAGTTATATAATTAGCAGGAAAGAGGAAATTTAAAACCTAAATAATTTACTAAAAAACAATATTGCATTCTTAATATGACTATAATTAGAAAGAATTAAAAACTGAAGAAATGAACATGCTTAGAATGAAGCATAGATTAATGAAAATTTTATTTTTATATTTATTTATATTTTATTTTATTCAAATTACAAATAATAGTTTGGTATGAATTTTTTATAGACTTATGATGTAACTCGAATCGGTTCAATAAAGATCTCAGAAACTATTTTGTTTTACAAATTATAAAGAAAACAAACACGTTTTTTTTTACTTATTCGTTAGTGAAAGATTTGAAAATCACAAAGATGTTATTTAGCTAATAGTTTTAAGCATATTTTTTATTATTTTATTTTGGAGAGAAATGCTAATCACTAAATTAGTTCACTTTTATTAAAAGTGAACAAAAGAAAATGTGTTATTTACATTTAAAATAACTTATGTAACAATTTTAGTTGGTTTAACTCTATTCAAAATTAAAGTAATGAAAGAATCCAAAATGCTTTCAGTTAGAAGACGGTGAACTTTCTATAAAATTTGCCCATCTGATCTTCGTGTTCAAGGTTTATGATAAAATGTATTTGATAGTTACAAAATTTGGAGAGCAGTAAATTATATATGGAAATCAATAGAAGTTTGATAGCTAATAATTGATCGGTATAAGCTTCAAAACGTTATCCAATTGTATGGTGAAAAGAAGTAGGTGGTGTGAATGTCTCAGCTTTAAAGTGTTTGAGCTGTCTCAACATTTTATTAAACACACGAGCTTAATTATTTGTATATAATTGTATATCGATTGTATATCGAAAGTTTATACGGCCTAGTTTGATGAATATGTCAAATATTAATATCACCAATTTTCATAAACAGCTAGAGCATTGAGTTATGAAAATAATATTTAACTGTAATTTTTTAAAATAAAATTCTTCCTAACTATCTTGCTACGACTGATCTCGTATCAGAGATCTATCTTTTGTTGCAAAAAACACTACAAGTTTCTTTTAGAAAGCAGAAATCATCATCTAGGCTGGATGATACCAAAGTACATCTGAAATATTACTTAGATGCAATTTAATGAACTTTTTATTCAGTTTTCTATGTACATCAAACACCTGCTTGACTCATTTTAATGAAGATATCAAACAACACTTATATTATATCTTTTACAAATGCATGAGACAACTGTTTGCTTTATATCTGGTGATTCGAGTGACGGTGAATATTTTATAGGCACATCTACTGGTTGGTTATGAAGAACTAGAAAGAGAGAGAAAGAAATGAAGAATCATTTATCCTACTAGGAATCTGCTAAAACTCTTAGTAACTAATTCATGCATTAAAGAACGTAACACTGGCTTATTTATTAAAATATTTTTATACGAGGAATGCTGCTTTAGCGCTTTGGTTGATTCGGTCGACTGATGGAAGCACTATGTTGTTTTCCAGAATTTGTAGTACATACCAGAAGGACAATAACATTACAAAAATACACATTTATTCTTCAGATAATAAGAGAGAAAAACTTTTTACGTTGGAAGTAAAAATCAACTTTTTATGGTTTAATTGTCGAAATTGAAGAAACTATTCTATTTATTTCTAAATTATACAATAATTTAGTTCATTTCACGGAGAACAAATATATGTAATAAACAGTTATTGGAACCTTTCTTATTATGCCGTATTATTTGTAAGAAAAGCCGTTAAACATAGTAAATAAGTTGCATTACATTATACTGTTTGCAAAGTACGGTACTCACTTAAATGTTTGTATTCGTTTATCTGTTATATGACTAATTATATGTCATTTAAATGTAAACGATTTTAATAGATTAGCATGGTAGTCTAGCTTTTATTTAAATTTGAGACAATAAATACAAAGTTTCAAGAGCAGTTCAAAGGAATTTTTGAGATTTCTGGGACAAATAGCTTCGTTGACTCATAGATACATCTGAATTAACACCATATTAAAAAGTATTGTATTCTTTACTAAATGTTTAGTATTGCAAGCTATTTACGTTTCGTTTACAATTACAATTAACTTTTATTGTATAATTTTCGAGCTTCATAGTTGCTCTTAACTTTGAACTGAAAACGTAAGATGGAAAGCAGGTAGACAACAGCGTCCCAGGCCAACTCTTAGGATACCTTTGTCTAATCAAATAGTAGAATAGGCTTGCTACTGTTTTAGCGTGTCTACAGCTTCAAAGTGCAAAGCGGGCTTTTCAGTTAACGAGACACAAACTCGTATCCTCGAATTTATATTCCAAACATGTTAAGCACTAGACTACGTTTAGTATAAATTGGATTAAAGTAATCACAATCATTTCTTTGTATCTGGTAAAAAGAGCGTTGTTTGATTAGAGGGAATAGATTCTATCGATTAGTAATGGATAAATTATCTTTAAGGCGATCAACTGAAAAGAGTTCTGTAGTTTTGAAATCTAAGCATGATTCAAAATGGCTGTACAAGTACAAGATCTGGTAGTGAATCCTCACTGCTACTAGATTTTATTTCTAATTAAGTTAGAATAATTAAAAACTAAAAGATAAACAGAAAAAAGTATGATATTCTACATCGATGTAACACTATGGAAAGTAGAACTAGTTACAGTTTTGAGATAATAAAAAGTGTTAGGAAGTTAGAAATAGATGAATAACAAGAGTAAAACTTACTCATTTGCCACATATACTGGAGTGGCAGTTTTAACCAAGACCTCACTTTTCACATATGAATTATTTTATGTAAAATATTTGTATCGAACGAAAAACAACACAAAGTTACGAAATGCTTGAAGCTAAAAATCAGTAAAAAGTTCACATAATTAAAAACAGTCCCTTGAGATGCACCATCACACACACTCAGGTATGATATAGTTTTATCTTCCAAGCCTTTGAGCTTGGTGTATATACTACCACAACATTTGGGCATTGCAACGAAATTTTCCTTGTAGAACACTTAAAGGGATGTTTTAACTATCTATAAACAGCCAGTGACTACATGGAGAACAAGTTAGTCTAATAGAGTGTTTTATTTGTTTTCTAAAACACAAACCTTTTCTCTCATTACTAAACTTCTATATGTCAGATAGTTAATTTTGGTATCTTCCATTATAGTAATAAAGACATAGACATTAAGTACATTATCAGCGAGTATTTTTCTTTCATAGTTGAAGTTCGTATTAGTACAGAATTTCTTCTTCGTCATTCTCCTTTTTAAGGAAGAACCCTTCCTTAGAATGTAAAACAAACAGTTATGAACTAGATGGGGGAAGCAATACCACCACATATTTAACGGTGAAAGTGTAAAAAACAGAATAAGAATTTCGATTTTAATTATTGTGTAATGAAAAACTGCTGCATCAGTACTAATTTCAACCAAATGAGTTAATTAATTAACTCTCTTTAGTTGCAGTTTTGACCAATTAACATAGTGGAACTTTGTGATCATTAAACCAAGTTTAATGTCGATCACACCAGTGTCGAATTTAAACGTTAAATGCTATTCATTTATCGAGAGAGAAAAGTGAAGTAATTGAAAATTAAGTTTAACTAATGTTGCTTTTATAAAATAAAAGGATTTTTAAATTGGCTGGTTAGACAGAAATATCAGTGATGTAAAAAAATGAATTTAGAAATGATAAATCCAAGCACGAATTATTAGCTTTCCTCATTACCTAAAGAAACGTTGCACAATTATGTAAAAGAATAATAAATCAAAATTATTTGAAACGCATTAAGCAAGATATTAACGTAGTAACGTATGTAGTGCCAAAGTGATAAAAGCTATTTTCTATTTTTTATAAATTATAATGCAACATATACTATACACTTTTACGTATAATGTCACTAAACGTCTTTCTTTTCTATGTGTAAATAGAAATTTAGACTGAATTTTCCAAACTGCAAAGATACGAAGATACTATATTAAACCCTTATCTTTAGTACTTTTAACATTCTGAATCCTAAGTTGTTCTTACTTTTTAAAAGGAGATACAGAAGATGTTCTGTATTGTTCTTAATAGTACATTATAATATCTTATACACTTTAAAAGCACTGTATTAAAATAAGCAATTCCTTTCCTAGATTCTGTGATTAAATATATGGCACAACAAGCAACTCTATCTTTTAGAAGGTATATAAAACAGACTTTGTTTTGAAACTTATATTAACATGTCGTTACTTAACTAAGTGGTATATTCGAACAATTCTAGCGTTTTGAAACATCAAAAAAAAGTTCACTTCTTCTCAAATTCGTCGAGCATAAATATTCCAATGTTCTTTAAAACTACAATAAAATGTAGCATATTGTTTTAAATACCACGTTGAAATAATCAATTCTTGATACAGTCTATATTTAAGTTGATCTCACTCTTCTACAGGGAATTTTTCAGACACATACTGAGGTTACCATGGATACCAATTTAAAGACCTCTGTAAGTGTCGTTATTTCTAAGCTACAAAAAAAAACACACAAGATTTTTGAGAAGTTATGAAGAGCTGCACTTATTCTTTACAAATAGACCAGCATAATGTGGTGGAACTAAGGGTATTATGTTAAATGTACCAATGCTTGCACACATATGGAGCTCCACCTATTAACCAGTATTAAATGTATATCGAACATACATTTTTGAAAGTGCTCGTCAAAATTTTACAGGATTCTGACTTTCATTGACGTTTGTCTTTTCATTGTCATACTGTTTACAATCTTTTATTACTGTTGGTACACAGATAGGCCACAGACTACTGATTAAAATATGATATTAACATATTATTTTTCTTAATAGCTAATATATCTGCACAATAACCGCCGAAAATTATCAAAATAATGATTTTTGTCAATAATTAATAAGCACTATTCATATTTCATTTTACTGTTGCTCTGGAACTGAACAAAGGTTATATAAAAACTATAGTATATTTTACTAACTCTTCTCCTTTTTGAAAATCTCTAAATCTCATGCGTGACCTTTTGATAATTAGCCCTTGGCTGACCATTGTAAATGATTGGTAAACATTATTTTTATTCAATTTCTTTATATACGATATAACAATTAGGATTACAGAAATTTATGTTTTCCCAATATTTTTTCGCATTTAATATCAATTCGAAATTTTCACTGTGCTGTACATTTCTGTTTTCACACATTTCCACGAATGCTTCTATACACTTTATCCACTTTGCATCCACTATTTAAAAACTCAAGATAAGGTTCGGAAGCTATGTAAATGTTGTCTCAAAAGTATTCACATGAGTGAAGGTCCTCTCATCTATACCCATTCATCTGGACAAGGCATGTGAGGAAAATGCACTAATGTCTCTCTCCAGAAGTGTCCAGCCTGATATTAAGCACTTTCACAGTGTTGGAGTAAAGTTTCAGCAGTTGAAGTAATTACATCAGTTAACTTGCTTTCACGCCCGGTGTAGCCCGATGGTTATGACACTCGACTCGTAATCTGAGTGTGGCGGGTTCAAATCCCCGTCATACCAAACACGTTCACACTCTCAGCCGTGGAAGCGTTATAATATAAAAGTGGATTCCACTATTCGTTGGTAAAATAATAGCACAATAACTCATTATGTAGGTTTTTACTAGAAACATCAATATAATCTATTATACATTAAAACAGATTTATATTATTTTCCTTCACTAATATATATGTATGTTCGGTAATCAAGAACATCAGGCTACGTTATTAATATAAATGCATATTATCGTTTTAGGATATCCAATGTAATATTTTCTGCTACATAAATTGTGAAAATGTATTTCATACGTTCTAATGCAACCCGTTTTCAGGATAATTCAGGGAAAGTATGCTAAAGTGTCTTGTAGTATTTGATATATTTTGGCAAGTGAAACAAAATGTTTCTTTAACATGTGTAAAAGTTGTACACAAACAATTAGCAAGTAGAAATAGGAGCACCAAAAAGCAAGATAACAAGGTAGAAATGGTTAGGTAAACATTGCAATACGTGGTGATTTTTTAAGAAGGTTCAACCTCGAAGTGGTGTTGCCATTATTCTGCCCATTCCTACTTTGAAAGCTTTTCGTAACACGGTAATTGTTTAAACCATATAAAGGTGTATACAGCTAAAGTTCTCTGTTGTAAATTTTGTTTCAGCAACAAACTATAAACGCATATATGCAATAATATAACATTATCCTAATACAAAATGCGTGACATCATAAGGAGGGGGCATTTCATGTCAAAATTGAGATAAAAAGCTTAAATAGTTATACTTTGCTTATGGGAGATATAATACCTATATGACTGGTAAGGGGTGGGCTAAAAGAATATTATGAAAACCATTCATTTTTGAAATTTAAAATTTTGAGTATTTAGAAAGGATTAGCTACTGATAAAACTCAATTTAAGTGCATAATTAGATTAAAATTCAAAGAAAAATAAAATGTATAAATGGGTGGAATGATGACGACACTCATTTTAAAGTTGCACAATGACAGTCACCAAGTGTTGCAATGCTGTCTCACCCATTCTTACTTTGCTTATTTATTTTTGGTGGTCCCGTCTTTATTTTCATAAAGACTTGATTTACATAGCTATAAATACATAATATATGTGATGTTGTTGTGAACGGCTCGATTGCTATTCATAATAATTGCTAGGTAAAAAATAGCCAATACAGAATTAAAATGTCAAAAAACATGTATCATTTAACTGATAGCGCGTAGATAGCTTAAGATTTATTCTCCATAAATTAACGTAAATAATTTTATAAAATTAATTACTTTAAACAGTTGTAATTTAGCAAGTGGATTAGGATTCAACAAAAAAGTAAAATAACCAATTGAATCAAAATGCAGATATATTTTGAAGCCTACAACTAGGGACTCTAAAACATAGACAAACTGGAGTGGAAATAATGTCTACATTATTTTCTCAAACTAGAAATCTCTATTTTGAGTACATATGTACAGTACTTACCAGTTTAGTGGAGTCAAAATAGATGTTTGAAGGTTGAAAAATAATGTAGGCATTATTTTCAGTCTAGTTTGTCTACTTTTCATAGATTTCTTAGTTGTAGGCTTAAAGATGAAATCTTTGCATTTTGACTGAGCTCTTTTCTCTATACCCTTTTTGCCCTTTTTAAACTAACAACTTTTAAAGAACTAGCGTGTTATGAACAAAGTTGTTTTCGTTTTACATTGAAAGATGAGGTTGTGTTATAAGCTCAAAATATGTTGGATGTTAAATCTTATAAAAGTTTCTTTCTGCAATCATTTGACACTAGAGTAGTTAGAGTTTAATGGTATTAAACTTTATCCTAATGAAGTAAACTTTATGTTGTGGCAATGTTGTAAAGAAGAAATCTGTTCATCTTGTATCATCGAATCAAATAATGCGCTTACAATGATTTGACTTTGTCTCTTGTTAACACTTTACAGATTGAGTGTAGCAATTCTGACTGTCAACTTCAATTGTTTACATGTAAACTGTAAGTTTGTTTAACTTATTTTTATGTAAATGTTCTGTATGTTTAGCAATCTTTTAATAGTGTCTGAAGTACAGTTCACTTCAGTCGATCAGGTTGTAATCTTTAACACAACATCAACAAGGACTTTAATTTCTATAGTTTATATTTTAATGAGACTCTGATAAAGATGCTGTCCACGAGTTATCATCCGCTAATTCCTGTCGGCGATAACAACATAACATCTAAAAGAAAAAAAAATCACCAGGAAGCCGTAGATTTATTAATATATTATTATCCCCGGAATAAAATTGTCGCTGTAAAGGATATAGATTCTTATTTCTCTTTCCTTATACATTAATTTTCGTGTTTTATTGATAATAAACTACCGTAAAATGTATGGAAAAATACAGGTTACTCTGTTCTGGTGTTGTCAGTTCCAATTAACGAGCCCGTCAATGTATTTTTATTTAAGAAAACAAGAAGCGTTTTAATCACAGCTCAGCACTCACAGAAAATTTTGTTTTTGAATATAATTTAATTTGGTTACAAAGACCGTTTCAGTTAGAAGTAACATTTGTGATAGATTATGCTTGATAATTTGGTCCTTCTGCTGAGATATTTCAGAAAATGAGCTCTTATTTCAACATCTCTTTTAGTGATTATAAATTATGATTTGTTGCTATAAAAAACAAAATACTTTTATTTTTACACTTTTTATGACAATTCCTAATATCTGTAAACATATATTTTCTTATTAAGATAATATACCATACTGTATATTTTTACTTTTTACTTTCATGAATGGTGTGAAATGACAAGTTTGGGTGAGTTATTTACTTGTGTGATCACAAAAGAAATGTGTTCTTAATTTATTGTTTAATTACTTTTTGGCATTTACATTTAACTAATTAGTGGATTTATTTGATATATTTTTATCTTAGATTTAAATAACCGAGAGAATGTACTTAAAAAAAAATTTGGTTTTGTTGGACTGTTGGTTTGTTTGTCACAAGCACAAACACAATGGGCTTTGTGTGTTCTTTCAACAAAAAAAAACAGTCTTTTTCTCGTCGTTAGGTTACAGGCAGTTGTATTTGAAAATTATAGTTTTTTCTCACATGTTGGGCTTACAACTATAGATATTCTAATTATGTTGTTGTTGTTTTGAATTAAGCACAAAGCTACACAATGGGCTATCTGTGTTCTACCCACCATGGGTATCAAAACCCGGATTTTAGCGTGTAAGTCCGCAGACATACCGCTGAGCCACTGGGGGGCATTCTAATTATGAAAGATATTATATGATATCCATGCTCTTAGCTTCAAAAGTACGAGGTCCGGCATGGCCAGGTGGTAAAGGCACTCCACTCATGATCCAAGAGTCGCAGGTTTAAATCCCGTCACACCCGACACGCTCGCTTTATTAGCTGTGGGGGCGTTATAATGTTATGGTCAATTGATAGAAGAGTAGCCCAAAAGTTGGGGGTAATATTGATGACTAGCTACCTCCCTTTTTTGTTTTATACTGCTAAATTAAGTAGCCCAAAAGTTGGCGGTAATATTAGTGACTGGCTACCTTCCTTTTAGTTTTACGCTGCTAAATTAAGGACGGCTAGCGCAGATAGTCCTGATGTAGCTTTGGGCGAAATTCAAAACAAACATAGAAACAATCAAAAACCCGTTGTTAAATACAGTAGACTATAACCACGTCCAGAACATGGGGAAAAATAGGGAAATCAAGCAAAGACAGAATGAGAATAGTAGTTTTGCCTTTGAAAGGAATATATAACTTTTCCGTCGTTTCACATTAAAAATAGCTTTAGCGTGTTCATGTACAATTGTGAATTATTTTTTCCTTTTTGAAGAGAAACTTGATAGCTCAAATTGTATTCCTATGCATGTATTTATCTGTACTGTAGACTTATCTAAATTAGATGACATTTCCCATGTGTATCATGGAAAAGTAAAACAAATTGGGGAATAACATTTGTGAGTATTTTTGTTATATATTTTTTGAAAGAGTTCACTATTTTCTTTTTAGTTTCAACAACGTTAAAGACTAGCTGAAAACTTACATTTACTGCTATGAAGACTTCTATCCTTTGTTCACTCCTTTCAGAACAAAACCACTTCGAGCCATTTGCTGTGTCTATTGCGTGGAATCGACTGTCAGTTTCCGCTTTGTAAGTCTGTAGACTTAATGCTATCCCACCGGGCGACAGGTTTCTATCAGCCAGTCGCCTAACAATTGCTTTACAGATAAGTACGCAATGTTAAACTCGAATATTTTATAGTAACAGTAGAGATTTTCTGGACTACGGTAATAACAAATTATATTTTTTTATTTTACTAATGTCTATTTTATCTTAACTGAAGCTGTATATATACTTGATTATTCACACACTATAAAGTAAAATGAAATTTATGTAAATATTTTCCAATTTAAAGTGTGTTGGATTTTTCTCGTGTATTCGATTCATGTCATATTTATGGAGTGCTTACCAGAATGGATTTTAGGAATGATAGTGTTTAATGAGAACCACATTATTTAGCAGGCAATCTTCCTAGTTTGCACACTATAATATCCATTTACAAAACATACTACTTTGTTATATTTTACCGGAAGTTGTTCCATCCTAATTTTAATATAATGTCTGTACCTCGTAACCTGTATAAAATAATCTATCGCTTTCGGAAATACGTTGCACAATAAATCCTACGTACAGATGAGCTGAAGTTGCAGCAAGTTTCTAAGTCTATCATTACTGGAGAATGCAATGCTCACACATTATTACTTATTCCCGTGGAGATCTAGATAATGCTTAGATCACTCCTTATTGAGAATACAATAGTCAAATTGTGTCAGTTTACTTAGATTATATAGCTTTATAACAAAGAATTAATACTAAATTAGTCTTGCGTTTGTTTGACCTCTTTCTAAGACAGATGGTAAATAATAGTTGTTGTTTTCAGTGCAAGACTTTGTCCATCATGATATTGCATACTTATTTTTAGTGTTGTAAGTCAACTGACTTACTGGTGAACCAGGGAAATGGCAGTAAATTGTAGGACAACTTGTTAACTATTGAAACTTAATATCTGTGAAGACAATAAAGTTCTATATTTTGCTTAACATCATCTTCAATTATATTACATTAATATCAAATAAAATAAATAAACATATCTGTCTTAATCAGTTAAGCATTTAAAGTATTTGTTATTAGTAACTGTATTTAAAAATATTAATATTCTTGTTTATTTTCATTTAAATATTTAATAATTTTTATTATTCTGAGAACATAAAAATTTACTTCGATAAATTGACCGGTAACTCTTAGCGGTAAGCTTCTGAACTTATAACACTAAACAATTAGGATCTTATAACCACAATGGACAGACTACGGATAGCCCATTGTTTGGCTTTGCGGTTGATTAAACTTACAGAAACTTTGTTAGTTGGTATAATTATACATTAGGTTGTTGTCGCTAGACTGGACTTGTGTTTGCTTCTCTTACTATAGTATCGAACAGCGTGAAGCGTCTTGTTGTCCTCTTCTTTATATTAAAAGCGCAATATTCTCTTACATGGCCAGGTGGTTAGGGCGATCGATTCGTAATGTGAGGGACGCGTGTTCGATTTTACGTGACATCAAACGTGCCTGCCCTTTCAGCCGTGGAATATCATAATGTGATGATCAATCTTACTATTCGTTGGTAAAATAATACTCCAAGAGTTGGCGGTAGATGGTGATGACTAGCGCAGATATCCCTCGTGTAGCTCTGCGGTACATTTAAATAGAAACAACTCTCTACATTGCAAACTTGGTGTAAAAAAATTGTAAATAATAATAAAAAAAATTGGGTAAAAAGAAAATAAGTTAATTAGTAGACGAACAAAATCACATTATAATTATATATATATATATATATATATAAGCAATAAGTTGTTGCTGGCAAATTGCCTTCTTATATTTGACATTAGAAATATCACCACGCTCCAAATTATTTGGACTTCGCACTCATAAACGTGAAAGACAGAACTTCATAATTGGATTAAGAAGAGCATTTGGTTTGGCCAGTTCTGTAAAACTATAACCATAAAATTTGTTATTGTTCTGGAGGTTGAACATTTTCAGAATAAAAGAAAATGTAGAGCAACTGAGAATGTAAGTTAATAAAGCATGTTTCCTGACAATTTGTTCTCAATCACAAATAAAAAAAAATCACGCACACGTTTCAAAACCAACGAAAATTATTCTTAAACTCATGTGTAGCACAGTTATTAGTCCGTATTAAGTGTAGTATTTTTTTTTAAAGCATAAGAGAGTAGAAAAAACCATCTAAGGCGTTTAACAACAGCACTACATTATTGTCTGCTTTTCACTAATCGCTTTCTTGTAGTTTGTGATGCGTCAATGGGGCTTTGTTCTAAAAAGAAATAAATAAACCTAATATAAAATCACATTAGTGTGTTAAGCTACACATCCATCTTAAATAATTCTTTATGATTATTCTTTATCTTGAATCATTAGAAAACATTCTTTGCTGGGTTAGCAATTCAATATTATAAAACGTACAGAAGTGAAATAAAAAATTGAGTAAAGTATTACTTATTTCCAAGAAATAGGAAGGAAACATTTCTGAAAATAAAATTACCATCTTTATGCATACTACAATTTTCTTTTACTATAAAGAGTTCATTTTATTAAAATAACTTCAATTTTAATTTAACTAGTTTTAAACATGTGAGTGCTCTTATTTCAAAGAATTATACAGGGTGTTTGGAAAGTCATTGTGCAGTTTTGTAATAATATTTTATTATATTTCAGATTTTGATCCCAATATAGTTTTACCAACTGAAGAACGTATATGGCTCGTCGAACACGTATTCAGAGAAGGTAGTAGATACACAGATGTGGTGCGACAGCAATTAGCTGAAATATTCCCAGATCCACCTGTTTCGCATCGCAATGTAGTTCGTAACCTTGTTGATAAGTTTCGAGAAATAAGGATCAGTGGATGATGCCAAACGCTGTGGAAGACCAGCAAAGCTATCGGAGGAGAATCTGTTGGATATTTCTGACAATATAATGGAAGCCCATCAAAATCATTACGAAAGTTAGCTCAGCAGCATGATATTGGTTTTGGAACTGCTCATAAGACCGTCAGAAAGAAATTAAAGCTCTACCCATACAAAATAATGGCGGTACAAGAACTGGAAGCAACTGATAACGAAAAATGAATACGCTATTGCAGATGGTTTACCGAATTTATCAAAGAGAATACAGCTAATGTGTTGGATGTGACTTTTTTCACCGACGAAGCATGGTTCCATCTCTCAGGTTACGTTAATTCACAAAATTCAAGATTGTGGTCATCTGATAATCCTTACAGTTTGCACGAAACACCTTTACATGATTTCAAGGTTGGTGTGTGGGTTGTGATTTCCAGACGTCAAATTGTTGGCCCTATTTACTTTATGAACACAATAAACAGCGAGCGCTATTGCTCGGGGAGTCTTCACACCTTCATCGGTCAGATGGAAAGTGATGAAATCAATTACTTATGGTTTCAACAGAATGGTGCTACTGCCCACACATCTCACAGATCTATGCGGTTGTTAAAGGAATGTTTTGAAGAAGGCATTATTTCCAAAGACGTAGGGCCCCCACGCTCACCAGATCTTAATTTACCAGACTTATATCTATAGGGAGAAGCAAAATCTGCTGTGTATCGAGATCGTCCGCGCACCCTGGATGAATTGAAAGCAGCGATAACAGCATTCATTCAGTCTGTTTCAAACCAGCAACTGATAGCGATGTTTAGAAACAAAATAAGAAAAATCCAGGCCTGTATTGATGCCAACGGGGGTCACTTTCAACATTGTTTATAATTGTCATTCATATTTACCTCCTATATTCTATATTGAAACATGTCTGTTAATAGACATATAAGTGCACAGTGACTTTCCGAACACCCTGTACATATATGAGTGGAGTGACGCATGAAAGAAAGAGATAAAAATAAACAAATTATACAAAATGAAAATCATGCGTTGGTAAAAAATAGTGCAGGGTAGAAGAGTGAATAATATGAAGAAAAAACATAATCATTCATTAGCAGAAAAAAAAGGAAACTGAGAAATCACAAATGAGAAAACGGACAAGATATGGAATGATGGAGAATCTTATATAATTTGATTGCTTAGGATGGATTAGTGTATGTTTATGGTTATGATGATGAATCAATTTAGCGTAAATGGAGGCACCAATATATAAAACCTGGTAGGTTAGAGTGGAATGAGATATTATCATTGAGAGTCGCACGTAAGTAGATATATATAAAATGCAAATATCGTGAATTTTAGATGGATAAGACTAAACTGAATAAAACTGATCCTAGAATACACCGCACCACTAATAACACCATTACAGCTTGGTAAATGTGATAATTAGGCTGACTGAAACGATAAAAAATATCACTATAAAGATATATCGGACAATATGAAGGTGGTAAATTACTACATAACGAGAGATAGAATGATAGGAATATAGGTAAAAGAACGTAGAAAAGAACATTTTTTATTGATATCTATTCATCAATTGATGGACTTAAAAGATAAACATATCGTGTAGAATTATAAAGTACAGAAATGTGATATATAACGACGAAGAGTCATAAATGAGTTGAGGACTATAAGAGTAAACAGGAAAAGTCGCAAATGAATATACAGATGTAGTACATAAATCTCGAATATCTAACATGTATAGCGGGCAAAGAAGAAACCAGTATAGAATATTGTGCAAGTGAAGGGAAATGAAATGTGAACACTCGTAGCTTTGTACAGGTACGTAGGAGAGAAACTTAGAAAGTTCTAATAGGTAAGGAAAATTTCGAGAGATAGATACACAAACTATATACCACTTAAAAGTATAAAACACGAGAGAGAATTGTTCGAGTTATACACACAAACGATCAACCAGTACAAGGTAGAAAACATTAATGAGAAATGGGCGAGATAGATGCACAAACCATATACCAGTACAAGGCACAAGACAATAACGAGAATTGACGAGGTAGATACATTAACTATATACCAGTGGAAAATTGAAACTTTAAAGATAATATGGCGAAACAGATACGCAAAATATATATACTAGTATAAGGTGTAAAACATTAAAGATTATTAGGCGAGATAGATACACAAATTATATGCAGGTACAAGGTATCAAACAAGAAAAATATAAAGAGCGTTATAAATAAAAAAAATCTGTAGGTATATCGAGTAAATACTAAAACGTAATTTAAGCTCACACGTGATAACTTTGAGCAGTCAGTTAGATTTCTACAGAAGATATTAACTTAACACATTTATATATTATCATATAACTCTGGAAATTTCTAGAATATAATGATTTCTGCACTTGAATGCCATCACATCCTTTTTAGAAAGTTCAATTCTAGTAAGTTCACTGACCTCCAATCTACATTCCAGAACATTTTGGCACCTTATAGATTTCTAGTTGGCGTCGATAAGGTAGATATATAAAACTTAAATTACTAAACAACAGATTAATTCTGATGTTTATTACAACTATCAGAAGAAAGACTTTTTTTATCATTAGGGGTCGTATATGCTATTACTGCTTTCTCATTCCCAGGTGATTAGAACACTCGATTCGCAATCTGTGGGTGGTGAATTTGAATCCCCGTCCCACCAATCATGCTCACATTTTCAGCCGTGGGGGCGTTATAATGGTACAGTCAATCCCACTATTCGTTGATAAAAGAGTAACCCAAGAGTTAGCGGTAGGTGGTGATGAGTAGCTGCTTTTCCTATAATCTTTAACTGCTAAATTAGGGACGGCTAACGCAGATAGCCCTTGTGTGACTGCGCAAAATGCACAACAAGCAAAAAAACTTTCTCCGAATGTGTGGTCCTGAAAAGGTTATTTGAATTTCAATCATTTAAACAAAATAAACTTCTTCAGAAGAAGAATATATCTCGTTTTCACCATCTTCAAGATTAATCCTCATTTTTTTCTTTTTCTTATAGCTCAGTGTAGTGAGAAGTGGATAACATTTAAATGTTTAATCAAACAACCACATCGACACATCGCCATAAAAGAAACACACAAAAATAAGACGTTCATCAAAATTATTTTTATGAAGATGGTGATCAACATGATAACACATTTTAAAAATATTCACCAAAAAGGGTGACCTATGACCTAAGTATGTTTGTAGAACATTTCAAAATATTTTATTTTAATCTTCTAATCACTCTTACATTTTATTTCCGCAGTTTTTTTAGTAGTTATTCCTTTCAATAACCAAATTCATGTGATAATAGGCTGTCCGTTCTACAACATATTTAATTTAATGATGGTTGTCTTTTTGTATAACATGATTATCTCGATAACAGTGTCCTTTCAATAATGAGATTAGTATGATAACAGATTGTTCTTTCTATAACATGATTAACTTTACTACAGCGTAATTTTATAACATGATTAGTATGACGACAGATTATTCTTTCTATAACATGATTAACTTCATAACAGTCATTTTGATAACATGATTAGTATGCTAGCAGATTATTTTTCCTATAACATGATTACACGGTTACAGTTTTTTTTTAACATGAATAGTATGATAGCAGGCTGTTCTTTCTATAAGATAATTAACTTGATAACAGTGTCCTTTTCATAATATGATTAGTATGAGAAAAGATTATTGTTTCTATAATATTGTTAACTTGATAATAGTTTTCTTTTTATAACACGATTAGTATGATAGCAAATTATTCTCTCTATAACTTCATTAACCTGATAACAATGTTCTTTTTATAATATGATTAGCCTGTTAACAGTGTCCTTTTTATAAAATTTTAAGCTTAATAACAAGCTAAAATAGTAATACAAAACGTACTATTTCTTAAAGAATAAAAAATAACTAGCATACTCATTAGAGTAAATGTAGCAGAAACAATAATTTTAGTAGTTCTTAACTTTAGCCCATCAAATTCAGTAAGTGAGAAGAACCTACACAACCGTTCCTTGCGATTTGTAAGTTCAACATCCTGAACAAGTATAGCCAAGCAACGTGCCTAGTCAGCTAATGAAACCTTCCTATATATTCATTACGCACTTTACTGCTATGTGCTAAGATTACTCGTGACTTGGCCCCGAAACAGTGATTTCTATATTCGATACCCATAACAAGAACCGAAGACAATGTGCCTCGTCAGCTGATAAAATCTTCGTATATATTCATTACGTACTGGTGTTTTACCTTAAAGCAGTGTAATAAGCTTGGTAGACACTGTGAGCCATTGAATTGGGTAAACGATGTAAGAAGCAAAATACATGTATTTGTGTTATCTTGCGTAATTTACCCAAATTAACAGAATGTCGATTATTCGTATCTCTAAGAAATGGAATAAACATAGGTGGAAGTTATTGAATGCACAAAGAAAACTACCAAGATTTTCACCAACAAACAAAAAAACGTTTAAAGAATGGCGATATTCCTATCTTTACGGTATTTTAAATTTCTTATTTGACTTATAGAAGTATTTAGAGATATCAGATATAACTACACTATCAAATATTATTTTTTTCTTTTGTAATTAAATTTAAAAAAGGAAATAAAAACATAGAAGTAGAGTATTTATATCAGCACAAAATATTAGTTTAGGAAACTTCTATCAATACGTTTTTCATAGGTTAATAATTTATTTTATTTTATTTTAAAAATACAAAATATTCTTGTGTCTTTCAATTGATCTTTGATCTATTTTCTACTACCTCGTCACATGCAAAGATCAAATGTTGTTATAAGCTCTCAAGCACGGGATAACAACAATGTATTAACTTAATTAATATGATTTTCTTAACGAAAATAACTAGTTTTCTATGCATAAAATCAATGTTCCAATACACATGTCACATACATATATAATAATAGGCGAAGAAAAACTCAACGAAAGTTTCAGATATAGGGGTAAATTTTGTGTTTGTTTTGTTGCTGTTAAATATCAAACAGCTTTTATTTTATCTCCAACATGATAAATATTGATAGGTGATAAAAATTTAAAATGAGCTAAAAATATTGATCAGTACACGTGTATGAACGAAACATACAGGGGTGGACAAAAAGTTGCCCTCCGTGAAAAAGATTTTAATTTGTTAATTTGTTATATATCTTAGTAGATAAGAGAACAAATACGTAAACACTATGTTTTTAGAACGCAATTGACAAAAGCTATGTAAATATTATCTCAAATCATAATCTCAACACTATGTTTCGTAAACACCTGAATTTTTCAAGATTTTAGTAAGATTTTCTCATGAAAAATATTGTGCACCTGCTGAAGTTTTTCTAGGTCTTCTTATGTCAATTAACCTACAAAATAACGACAATCAACCAAGAACATCATAAAACACATTAGAAATTCATAATAGTGATCGCTTACTTGTTCTTCTTTCTAATTCTTTGATATTATTCTGCCAACCTGCAGCAGGAATTGCTGTAAGTATCGTAATAAAACCCAAGCACTATTACTAAACGCATCTTTTTGCATTGTATAGGGTAGATTTTTAAGTTTATTGGCATATTAAGCAAATAATAGCGGCTTTACAACAATTGATATTCAGTCTTTTTGGATGTAGCTTGTTGTTTATATATACCGTTATAATATACTGTATCTATAAATATATAGCTGTGTAAATGTAATTTAATGTTTATATGGCGGGCATGAAACATATACCAGACCGATTATTAATCAATTGTTACAATATTATTGATGTAATTTTTTCTCTAATTTTTGTCTATAGGATTCTTGCCCTTTAGGACATGACACAGCTGACAGGATCACAGTTGTTTTTGTGTGTTTTTTTTATCAATATTTATGGTGGCAAAGAAATGCGTTCACATTGGCTGCTTTTCTATTGGATCTCTGTATACGAAGGTTCTTTCATGGTTTATGGTTTCTTTGGTTGTATAATCCTAGTTCAGTTACATTATCTTTTGGTATCTGCCACTTCATCTACTAGTAAGGATTATTTCCCAGAGATTATTCAGTATTTACTAACAGCAAATTAATTATCTTCTGCTATTCCTATATAGGTTTAGCCAGAGCTAGGGTTAGATTATTCCGGCTGGACCTCAAGACCCCAACCCATTGATACACATTCCCAGCAACCAATTATCAACCCTTATAGAATTCACTACCACTAAAAGTAACTTATTGTTCAATAACCAAAACTACCTATAAATAAATGGCCTAAGTATGAGGAATTCTGTGTCTCCAGTTCAAACCAACTCAGACTAAACTTCAAGCGATCAATTCAGCCTCACACCCTCCACTATACTGCTACAGGTCTGTTAATGATACAGTTTTTTAATCACACTAACTCAATATTCCCCAACATTAAGTTGATCTGTGAACAGGAAAAACTAACCAAATAGCATTTTTAACCTCAAAATCGCTAGAACTGATATGCAATTTAAAACAGAAATTCACAAAAAAATCGCCCATACTGAATTTTACATTCCTTGGGACTCAGGACATAAAATAAAACAAAAACTCAATATATCAAGAAATCAAATAAACACAGCTACAAAACTATGTTCACCTGATAAAATTAGCGATTAAATCAACAAAATAAAACTTCATTAACATCAACAAATTTCCTCAAAAACCGTGGAAAAAATTATACGCACACATCTAGACTAACAACAATAAATCACAAGATACAACAAACTACAAAACCTTATACTGCTGCACACCATATGTTCCTGACATCAGCGAAAAAATAACCAGCATTTCGAAAAAGCTTGACATCCCACTAAACACCAATTTATTCAAAAACCAGGTACAAAACTAAAGTTCATACCATATAAAAATTACACTGACAAACACCAACAATTTATAATACATTGTAACAACTGACACGACTTCTATATTAAAGAAACAAGCAGAAAAATGGAAACTAGATTCAAATAACACAATAAACACCTACAAACGTTTTTCAACACAGCAAATTAAAGAAACGCTACATAACCATAGAAAACGCCCGGATACTAAGTAAGGAAACAAAAAACCACAAAATCAAAGAAGCCATACTTATAGAGCAACTAAAACAAAAATTAAACCAATATAAAGGAACACCGTTTTACCTATACTAATTAATAACCTACCTTCCACCTGCAGCGCCTCCTGCAATCTCGTACACATTTATTCTCTCGTCTCTAAGACATGTGTCCAGCAACGGTCACTTTCAAACTCTTTTTCTGAACCTGCAGATGACCTCGGAAGATCTAAACGTTGTTCTCTCTTTATCAATAAAAATGTCAATACCCATACTAGCCATTCTGAGATACACTGTTGTTAGTCAATATTATTTAAACACAAAAATCGAAAATAAATAATCTTAAAAACGGTTTGTCTGTTATAACAAAGAGAAAAGTTCATGGAACCGAAAATTGGGGAAACAAACTACAATAGTTTCAGCCATGTACTCGTTTCTTTGACTTTGTTTTGCAGTGTTATCAAGGCTCTATTTCTCTGAAGATAACGTTATTATAATAGAAATGATCCTAAGTATATATTTCCCTGCAAAACTGAATGATATAGCAAAACAAAGAAATGTTGGCTGTTGAGTTTGTGAACGTGACAGGAACGCTATCAAAATAGAAAAGATTTTATTAACCAACATTTTGCCAGAAGGCTTTCTATTTTTTGTGTTGTCACTTTCAAGGACAGTTTTTTGCACTAATTTTTCTTGGCAACAAGAAAACAAGATAAATAAACACATACGTATATGCTTTCCTAACTCTACCTTTTATATTTAGCTTGTCATGTGGAAAGTAATGAATTAAAAACAAAGACGACATAAATTCTTCTTTTTTGTTCAGAATTTCGCGAAAAGCTATTTCGTTAGTTAATTTTTTTGTTTTGAATTTGCACGCAAAGCTACTCGAGGGTGATCAGCGCTAATCGTTCCTAATTTAGCAGTGTAAGACAAGAGGGAAGGCAGCTAGTTATCATCACCAACCATCATCTCTTGGGCTACTCTTTTACCAAAGAATAGTGGGGTTTACCGTTACATTATAACGCTCCCACGGCTGAAAAAACGAGCATGTTTAGTGCGACGGGAATTTGAACCCGATACCCTCAGATTACGCGTCGAGTACCTTAACCATTTGACCATGCCGGGCCGTATATTGCTTTAGTCGTCTTTAATTTAGCAGTGGAAGACTAGCGGGAAAGCAGCTTAGGTTATTCTTTTACAAACAAATAGTGGGATTGATTATCAAATTCTAAAGCTCCAACACCTGAAAGAGCGAGAACATTTGGTGTGACAGGGATTGGAATATCGTGGCCATGAAGGGCCTTAAGTTTTCTTATAATCATTATATAACATCTCGTATTTACACACGAATTGCTTTATTTATAAAGTGTCTTCAAGTCAGAAGTTTCTACTAAGAGAGTTGTATGGCAGAATTCAATATATAATTCTTACTACAGCCCTTCTTCTCCATTCGTACAATTTTTGTAACTAATCCTATTTTATTTCTTTAATTATATTTCTTTTGATTTTCTCTTTCGTTTACTTTCTCGCATTTAATTTACTTGATTCGAATATTAGTTTATATGAGAGGCCCATTTGGAGCACAAACAAGAGAACTACAAAAAAATTAACTAAGTCGTCTTCCTTTTTTATAAACATATGTTGTCCAGCTGTGTGTTCATTACTCCACTTTACTTGTTTTTAATTATTTATGTACTTATGGTGGATATAACACATAATGAGTTCTTTCGTCTTTTACTTACGATAGATATAATACGTTACAAGTTCTTTCCAGTCAATTGTTTGCAGAAAAACCAAATGGCGAAGTGTAGTAACGAGATTAAATAGGCACTTTTTGGTGGTAATAATAGGATAAAACTAATAGCACTGTAACAATTTTTTTATTTTTTTTGTTCCTAGGCATAAAGTGTTATATCTCAATTACTCATGCTTAAAGGAAATGGAAAGGCCTATTTTTTCTTCAAACTTTACTTTTGTGACCTGAGTAATGAAATTTTCAAACTTACTCACTTTCCAGAAAATTTCAAGTAGATTTATAGCTGAGTAGAGAATTTTCTTGAACTTACAAAATTTTTCAAGAACTTTTTATGATGTTGTAAAACTTACAAGAATTTTCTAGAATGTTGTAGAATGCAAGTCGTAAGTCAGAGGAAGCGTCACCGACATTTTTCAAGCGTCTTCATTCATCAAAACTGATTTTGCTTCTGCCACAATGTTTCCGGTCTGTGCGAGGCATTTGGAATTGCCTGTAACTTGAAGGAGTGGCACCTCTTCACTGATAGCTCATCCAGAAGCCTCAAAGCTGTGCTGCTTCATAACGGGAATAAGTATCCGTCTCTTCCTCTGACTCATTCGATGCACCTCAAAAAGGAATATAACAGTGTCAAGACCTTGCTAGAAGCCTTAAAGTATAGTGCGTATGGCTGGGAGGTTAGCGAAGACTTCAAAATGGTGGCATTCCTGATGGATCTCTAAAAAGGCTTTACAAAGTTTCCCTGTTATCTTTGCTTTTGGGACAGTAGGAACACCACAGCGCACTACAACAGGAAGTACTGGCCACAACGAACTGAGGTCAAAGCTAGTGTCCTTGTGGGACTACAAATAAAGAAAATCCTGGAGTGCACAGAATTCCCCAAGAAGCTCAGTAGTAAGGAAAAAACTTTGGGCAGATTTGTTGCAGTGGTTCGGGGCTTCTTGGGCAATCACAAATTATATGGAACTGGTTCAGGTATTGGTGAAAAACTACGGCAAATTGGGCTACAGGATGTCCCTGAAAGTCCATATCCTTTAAGCTCATCTTGATAAATTCAAGGAGAGCATGGGAGCATACTCAGAGGAACTAGGCGAGCATTTCCACCAAGATATATTAGACTTTGAACGCCGCTACCAAGGAGCGTATAAGGAAAACATGATGGAAAATTATATTTGGGGGCTGATACGTGAAAGTGATTCACATTAAAGTCGCAAATCTTAAAAACCTACTTACTTCTAAACATTTTTATTCATTTTTGATAACTTTATTATAAATACATGTAAATGTTGATTTATATGTTGTTTTATTCAGACCTTGTGTAAATAAAAACGTGCAAATTTCCCCGTTTTTACATAGAAAATAGGTTAATTTCTATATTTCATTATCCAGGTCACAAAAGCAAAGTTCGAAGGGAATGATGGCCAATTTCTGTACTTTTAAGAAATAATACATACAATCCAGGAAAAAAATTGTGTTACATAGTATAATTGCTCATTAATCAGTGTTTGTGTGTTGATATTCACAGAAAATGAGTAAGACAGTGGAAAACGACCTACTGAAACATTGTACTTTAACTCAAAATATTTGCCTCTTTGTATAGGAATACACTGTACAGTAATCTTAAAAGCAACGAATTGTAAGAAACAGTGAGAGAGAAACAGATTTGTCATAAGTTTAATAGTTTCTTTCGTGAGGCTTATCAGTTATTTATTCTACAATGCTTTAGAATGTCGACGCATTTTCTAAATGTGTGGTTCAAAAATTTTAATCTTGTTTTGCAAAAATAAACTTTGTTATTTTATTTGACATAAGGTATTGGACTATGCTGGAGCATCACGCTTTATCTGTTTGAGGAGTTTATCTTTTACTTAGTATAATACTTTTGAAATATCACAATTTCTTACTTCACTATATCCGAAAATTCTATTAGTAGTTAGTAAAAGAATAGTCCAAATATTGGTGATGGGTGGTGATTACTAGCTGCTTTTCTTCTAGTCTTATACTGCTAAAGTAGGGATGGCTAGTGCTAGTGCAGATAGCCCTTGTGTAGCTTTCCGCGAAATTTAAAAACAAAAAAACAAATATTTAATAAACGTTTTCAGATTTTTGTCTGTCAGTTACCAGATTTAGTAAACACAGTTTTTTTTCAGTAGAATAAAATGTTTCATGTCGATTTTCACTTTTGAAACAATTTCATGAGAAAATTGAACAACTAGTGGTTTTTAATAATGAAATTTGCTGCTAGATGAAACTCACCTAACATGGGGGCCAGGCATAGCCAGATAGCTAGGGACTCTCAACACATAATTGGAAGATCGCGAGTTAAATTTCTTGTCCCACACACATGCTTACCCTTTCAACCATAAAGGTGTTATAATGTGACGGTCAATCCCATTGTTTTTGGTGAAAGAGTAACTCAAGAGCTGGCAGTTAGTGGTGATGACTAGTTGCCTTCCCTCTAGTCTTTTGCTGCTAAATTAGGGATGGCTAGTCCAAATATCGCTCGAGCACCTTTGTACGAAATAAAAACCAATTCTTAAGTCCAAAAATCTGTGTCCTTGCTCATTTACTGCATAAATTTAATATGATTATATATCTGGATTTTAAATGATTGTTTATTTGAAGTTAAGTACAAAGCTGTAAATGGGCTATTTGTGCTTTGCCCACCATCGGAATCGAAACCCACTTTTCAGTATTGTAAGTCCACAAACATACCACTGTATAGTTCTATAAAGTTAGAATTATCCTTTTGACTTAGCACATAGTTTTATTTTATGTAACTATTTATCGTTTGTTGCATGAGTGTAGGGGTCTTACTGAAGTGGGCAGTCAATGAATTTTTATAATCTTAACAAGAGTATATGAATGATAAGGCAAAAACTTCGAACTTTTGCAAATATATGAAGTTGGTAAATCACTGAAAAAAAATGAATTTTTGAAAGCCATGTTTTACTCAAACAACCACAGTGTAATTTTATAAAAGCTTACTTTATAAAATGCAAATTGAAATTAATTTATTTGTGCCTTATTATCACTTTAAAATGCTTTAATTTTAAAAACAGTATAATTTCATATTTGTTGGACCCAATCAACCTGATTAGTTTATTAACTTCAGGAGTTAACAATATTTAACATCAATACGAAAAACTATGAAAAACATTCGACATCTATCACAGAAGTTCTTATAAAATAGTCATGCCAAAGCACAAAGACAAACAATATCATAACATGGTATATCTAGCGTACTGTAGACAAAAACTCGTTGAGTATGAATATGGATGCACAGCACATTAATAGCTTGGTAGTACTGAAGTGTGTACGAGATATAAAAGTGACATAAATTAAATGAATTTAAAAGATGAAGAAAATCGATGCTGAAATACTCTCAATTTGTCCCTTTGTGATGCATATTTGTGTCAGATATTGTACGCATATACGTTGATGGACAAGTTATATTAAAATATCTTCACGAAAGTTTAAAATATAAAATCGGTGCTATTTACTTATTGGTAAATTTTAATAACTATTCTGAATCTTATTGTATAGCTTAAAATGTACAGTGAGATTTAAACCTATCATTTTAAGCACTGTATCTTATCGGCTACAGTCAGGTAGAAACAATTCGATTGAATAATGAGATTTGACTTTCTGGTGCATTTGTGCTATTCTCGTGCTTCGCTTTCCTTTCTCACGGAAAGTTTGGGTTATCTGAAAATAAATATTAAACAGAATTCATTGCTGTCACTATGCTACTTTGGCAGGTGACTGTCTCATTATACAAATTACATTTGTACAGGTTTAATATTCTATATCTGCCACAATTAAGTGTATTTGTTTCCCATCTTAATAATAATGATCTTTGTTTAAATTTCGCGTAAAGCTACTCGAGGGCTATCTGCGTTAGCCGTCTCTAATTTAGCAGTGTAAGACTAGAGGAAAGGCCAACTCTTGGGCTACTCTTTTATCAACGAATAGTGGACTGACCGTCACATTATAAAGCCCCCACAACTGAAAGGGCGAACATGTTTGGTGCGACCGGAATTCGAACCCGCGGCGCTCGGTTTACGAGTCGAACGCCTTAACACGCTTGACCATGCCGGACTCAAACATTTTGGTAGTTACTATATTCAATCACGACTATACTTCTAATTTCGACTTTATCACAGTCTTGAAATTTCGGCGAATCATCACACTTGTCTTTAAAATGTTTGACCATTTCTACTCTTTTTTTGAAACCTGATAATTTTATTGTTATTGCATATACTACATTACAGTTTTATCTAAATTCCTCATAAATTTAACAGTCTTAGTATCATAGCACTATTTCAAAAATCCCTCCTTATCTTCCATTTCACGTGTACTGTTCAGGGTTCGAACCAGTAACTCAGAAACTCTTCCATTTGTTTGAATAAACAGTCATTCACACATAACATCAATTTTAACCTTAGCTGGATCGACTTCAAGTCCTGTATTTATATACAATATATATTAGTATTAAAGTAATTAGTACATCTTAAAATTTGATGGTAATATTTTCTCCAATTTCGCACATGTTTTGAAATGATGGGTCTTTACCATTTAAATAACTAGAAAACTGTTGTATTTTATTGTTGCCATGTCGCCACACTAATAGTGTATCATATACATATCTTATCCAAACTTCTGGTTTAATTTATTAATAGAGAGGAAACAGAAGATAACATAAAACATCAGTTTGCAGCAAATAATTTGCTTTTGTTACGCTATCAGAAAATGAATCATGCCATATAAAAACTCAAAAACCTCTGTATTTTACAGATATATTTATAGAGCTTTAAAAACATGTTAAAGATAGGAAGATTGAAGTAAAGAATTGTTATTAATTACGTATGTAGTTACTGAAAAAGTATTTGAACCAATTATATTAGACAAAGCACTTAATAAATACAGTTAGAAATATCACATTACGACACACGTATGGAAAGCTAAACTAAGTTTACCTTACTTTCCAGGTACAACAAGTCAATTAATTAAAGTATTTAAAACGCGTAAGAAATTGCATCTTGTCTTCAAACCACTAAATAAAGTAAAAGACATTATCGGTAATACAAAAGATAAAATATAATTAATAGATAAAATTGGTATTTACAAAATAGAATGTGAATGTGGTAGTACTTATATTGGACAAACTCTAATAAATTTAAAATACATATTGCAAAAACATAAAAGATGCGTAACAAATGATAAAATAGAAACCTTAGCTATAACCGAACATGTAAAAACTGTCTATTGTACACAATATTATGTGAAAAATAAAACTTGAATTTTAACTGAACCAACTTCTTAGTATTATAGCATTAAATATTAGAAAAACATGAACTATAGAAAACAAAAGGAAGTACTAAAGAGAGATGAAGGATCAGCAAGTCAATACTTTTATAAGTGGGGAGTTGTATTATATAAAAAAATAGACCAAGGAAATACACAACTAATAGTGAAGCAATGTGACAAGAGATAAAAATATAAAGTATGTTTTGGAATCAGTGATGTCGAGAAACCCACTTTTTGAGAATTTTATGTGAAAAAACGGCTCGTTTGGGTTGAGAAAATATTTCAAAAACGAGCAGTTTTTGCATATAAAATATGTTATGGAATGTATCGTAAGTAACTTCTACAAATAACCTAGATTACGTAGAAACTTATACATGTAGAGCGTCATTTTAAAGTGGAAGGTGTAAAGCTTCAATAAAGTTTAAATTGTGTATATAGGAAACGTTGATTTTAACTATTTATTATAACTTTAAATATTATACAAGTGAATGTAATTTATAGTAGTAAGCACCTCACGTCACAGGCGGAAGTTATATAGGGGTGATGTCATCAAAGATGACAAGGTCATAGTTCCAAATTTTGATACTTTGCTAGACCGCTATGACACATACAATTCATGTGTTAACATGAATATAATTAATTAATTAAATACTCAAAAAGTATGCTTAACACTAATTCATTAAATCATTTACAATTAAAATACCCTAAAAAGACACTCATAATACATGTCTCAACAAGAACGTAATTAATTAAATCACTTATAATTAATTTGTAATAAAAAAGACACTTAAGGCTAACTTATTTATAATTACGTAGTCCTGAAAAAGGCGCTTAACACTAATTAATTTACAATTAATTCATTGATTCAATTAATGCTAATTATTTTATAGTTAATGCAATTGTAGTTAATTTGTTCTAAAATGACACTTAATACTAATTTATCAGTTAATCAAATTTCCTCTCCTAAGAGGATAAGTGTGTTTTTTCTTAGAGCAAAGCCACATCGGGCTATCCTCTGAGCACATCAAGGGGAATCGAACCCCTGATTAAAAGTTACTCTTTTCATTATTGACCAAAGTTCTTTTTTTCGGTGACATGATATATTACTTAACGTGATGTGATGACGCATATACACTCAGTCGTCACTTTATTAAGTAAACCTGCTCTTTAACGTAAATGGCTAAAAAGGTAATCATGTGGCTGCAACTCAATATATAAAACATGCAGACATGGTCAAGAGGTTCAGTTGTTGTTTGACCAAACATTAGAATAGGGAAGATGCGTAACCTAATCGACTTCGACCATGGGATGACTGTTGGTGCCACACGTAGTGGTTTCAGTATCTCAGGAACAGCTGACCTTCTGGAATTTTCACGTACTACTACAGTCTTTAAAGTTTACAGAGAATGGTGTGAAAAACAAAAAAATCGAGTGAGTAACAGTTCTTCGGGCGAAAACATCTCGTCAATGAAAAATGTCAGAAGAGAATGGCCAGACTCGTTCAAGCTGACAGAAAGGCCACAAATATTTAAATTACCACTTCTTACAACAGTGGTATGCAGAAGGGTATCTTTGAACGGATAACGTGTCGAACGTTGAAGCAGATGGGCTACAGCAGCAGAAGACCAAGCTGAGTTCCTCTCCTGTCAACTAATAACAGTGGGCACGGAATCCAGAAGTAGATGGTGAAAGATCGAAAAACGTCACCTGGTGTAATGAATCTCGATTTCTGTTGCGACATGCAGATGATAAGATCCGAATTTGGCGTAAATAACATGAATCCATAAACTTATCCTGCCTTGAGTCAACTGTACTAGCTGCTGCTGGTGGTGTACTGATGTGGGGGATGTTTTCTTGGCACACATTAGGCTCCTTAATAATGATCGATCATCATTTGAATATTATAGCGTACCTAATCATTATTGCTGACCATGTGGATTCCACTTTGGCCGCAGTTTACCCCTCTTCCAATGGCTACTTCTAGCAGGATAATGCGCCATGCGCATCATCTCAAGCTGGCTTCATGAACATGAAAGTGACTGTGTATTCTAAATTTCAATCCAATTTAGCACTTTTGGGTGGCCGACAAATCTGCAGGAACTGCGTGATGCTATCGAGTTAGCATGGTCAAAAATTCCTAAGAAATATTTCCAGCAACTTGTTGGATCCATGTCCAAGAATTTAGGCTGTTCTGGAGACAAAAGGGGGTCCTACCCGGTGCTAGATAGGTGTACCTAATAAAATGGCCATTGAGTGTATACGTTTTACCACTCACACAATGCATAACTATAGATTTAAATTACCCTAAAAGGGACTTTAAATAACAATTTACATCACCAATAAAACGTTTATTAAACATTAATTAAAACTTTGACAAGTTTGTGACAAAATAACTTACAAATGTTACTTTAACTCATGTTTTATCAAAGGCGTAGTCCTAAAAAAGAACGTTTCATTTCCTTATCATTAATTAGCCCTACAAATAAAGTGCTATAATAAAAACTTACTCACTTAAAAAATTCAAGATTTTCAGAACTAAATTTTTACTTTTACTGTCCTAAAACGACTATATCTAACTCAATCTGACGCATACATGACTACATGTTTGAAAGGCCTTAAAAAGACATCACACAATAATAAAAACTTATACTTTACACAATAATTTACATAATCAATAAAACGTTTATTATACAATAGCACTTTTACCAGCATGTGAAAAATAATTTACGCTTGTTTTACAAAGGCATATTTTCACAAATACTGTGACGGTACAAGTCAACAACGTCTAGACTTAATTATGATAAAATTTATTTTCAGTGTTAACAGTAATAAATGATTGTCTTGCTTCATCCATTTTTATATAGTCATTGAACACTTCTAGAAGCACATAAAACAGTTGAAATATGGGAAACATTTCTAAAGTCTTCACAGCTTCTTTCAGACAATGTTCTCTCCAACACTGTTTCACAAATCATACCTAACTAATAATCACCCCTACAGCTAAATTAACGAGTTACCGAATGCAAATATTTAAAATATCACGACTATCAAACTGTCTATTATGAAACACACATACAAATTTCCACATATCGTTTCTTAGTTCACAAAATCTAACAAGCCCGTATCTAATGTCTACGATACAAACAGTTTTTATAACAAGAAGTGATCAGATGTAAAGGTTTCTCCTTCGAGATATTGACGTCACCAACACACACAGAGATTATCGAGACTATTATTTAATAAAATAAGGGTACTTTCAGACTGTCTAAAATTAAGATATTAATAGCAAATCTCATACATACAATCTAGAAACAGAAATTTAAGAATTACAAAGGTCAAACACAATCAACGTGGCTAAAGGCATCAAGACAAGATTATTTGTTGGCGTCAGGTGGTCACACATGAAGTGTAGGGTTGTGAGATATTTCAGTCGATAGCTTTTGTTCATTAGTCACGTTAAAAAAACTAAATTTTCCTCTTTACATCTTTCAACACTTTATGTACACTTAAATTTAGCTAAACTAAGACTATATAAGTACTTTGTTGCAATGTAGGATCAGAAGTGTTTGATATTCAAGACCTCTGACCACTTTGGTTAAGAAAAAAAGCCATAAGATTAGGAGGAGAAAGTGTATTTTGCAATAACTTTTATCTGGTCCAAGGTCAAAATCATTAACATTTTTAGGGACGTTTAATATATAATTCAATGTTTGTTATAAATATACTTAACCTTAGCTACTATAATAATTAAACAATAATTAACATTACTTTGAACAAATTTCTAAAATATAATCAGTTAAATCACAATCATAATGAACAGTATATTTAATAATAAACTGTACATATATACATTATACTTTAGCTACTGAAATTTCTTTACATAATGTTTACATTTTTAATTTATTACTCAGCACAGGGCATTACAAAAACAGTCAGAGTGTTTCATTCAACATACAATAAAATGAAAGCTCTTCTTAAGAGTGCAATATTTATATTTACTGGAAACTTTTATTAAAATAAAAATCAGTTATAACTCACTGTTGCTTTCTTTATATTCATAATGTACTTAAAATATTTACGAAATGGTAAATATGTAGTAAAACATATAGTTAAATGCAATTTTTGTATTTAATTAAAATGTATATTTTCTAAAATCTAATTACCAGTGACAAAACAGTTACGCATACTGTGCTGATCATACCGTCGACTTAGAACAAAATGAAAGCTGTGTTCAGTATGTGTAAAAATAATTATTAGAGCAAATATATTTTTTTGAAATAGTGATCGCAGATATAATGCTACATTGCATGGGTGTCAAAGGTCACTCACTTCTAAACTTACAAATTATATGTTTCAATAGCCAGCCGACCCTAGTAACTTGTCCATCTACAAACAACTGTCAATCTGTTGAATCAATCACTTTTATTTAACATTCATGCGAATAATATATATCATAGTTCTACTAACGATAACCATAGACAACTAAACTTATGTAAGTATGATTTTTAATATATTTCTAAGCTAATATTGTTATATCTCTGCTTTAAATACATTGATAAAATAAATGAAGCATGTATTTTTAAACTAAATAAATCCTATCACAAAAAATTATATTTATGTAGGATATGATTCCACTATTGATCAACAGTGATAATCTAGGCCAACAGAGAAATGTCTGCCAACAACCAGGCACAATTCACTTCTTCCATGGCCTCTATCTGTTAAAAAGACTGAGTTCTGGCAACTGTAAGTTGTTTTTATACCACTTATATTGAAGAATCAAATTTTTTGTGTGGTAATTATACCATTCACTTCTTTATTTTAAAGATGCACACTGATGAAGATAAATAAATTTACAAAGGTGTGAAGAGATCGTCTAGTGAGGAAGGTGAGGTAAGTTTTAAGACTTATATATAATTTATATATCTGAAAATATTTTCCTTTACAAATTACATTTAGTTATATTATCTATCTTTCAGAGATATCCTCCAAATATCCTCACAAAGAAGAAAGAGAATTTATCGTTAAAAAGTATGCGAGTAGAAGAGTTAAAAAGTATTTCTTTTAATCCTGAAATACTTGCAAATATTTTGAACACTCTAAATACTAATATTCAAAGCGTACTGGACGATACAACTAAACATCTAAACAGTAAAGATAAAATAAAAATATGTGTTTATTCAAACCATCTCAATAAACCGATAAACATATGCTTTAAAAAATCAGAACATTTTAACAACTGAAATGATTCTATCTACAGTCGAAAAAGTGGAACAGAGTTAACAAAAGATATACTATTAGATGAGGCTTGGCATGGCCAGGTGGTTAAGGTACTCAACTCGTGTTCTAAGGGTCACAGGTTCGAATCCTGTCACACCACACATGCTCGTCCTTTCAGCTGTAGGGGCGTTTAATGTGACAGTCAATCCCGTTTTTCCTTGGTAAAAGAGTAGCCTAAGAGTTGATAATGGATAGTGATGACTGGCTACCTTCCTTCTATCTTACACTGATAAATTAGGTATGGCTAGCGCAGATAGCCTTCGTGTGGTTTTGCTCAAAATTCAAATCAAACCAAACTATTTTATGACTAATTTAAATTTGAAGTAACAACATAAGAATTATAAATATGTAACGCCAGACGCAAATTATCAAACATCATTCTTGACGGACTTAAGAAAAAAGAACAGTTATTATCATGATTAACAACAATGAAGACTTTTGCTGTCCTAAAGCAATAGTATTAGCCTTAGTATCTATCAGGAAGGATCCAAGTTATAATTATATTAGAAATTAATAATGATCACTACTGAAACGCATGGCTAAAGAATTACATTAATCCGCTAATGTTTCAAAAAGGCTGTGCGGTAAGGAAAATAGTAAATTTAAATGTTATTTAAATATTCAAAAACGTGTAGTTTCGTCAGGAAACTTTAACCGTGTTCTATATAAAGGCTTTATCTCTATTATCACGATCACAAATTTGACGTCATAATGTTAAGGAATTTTTTTTATGGAATAAGATGTTATTATTCAGAATGCAATAAGTCATTTGGGAATTTAAACGAACATCATTGTTCAGAATGCTGTAACGTTTTTTATATTAATGAATGTTTGAAAGATAAATCTCTTGTCTGTTCTGATTGTAACAGATCCTGTAAATCATAGAATGTTACAATCGACATAAATCAAAAAAATGGCAGACAAACGAAATTTTCGTATGATAAGCTTTACCAGTGCAAGAATCGTTTTATCATTATAGACAGAAGGAAACTAACTCTAAATTTCGTCGTTGTAGTAAGTAGATTTTTATAGGATGTTAAATGATGTGTTTTAAATAACCATTTATGTTTTGTCCAGGAATCTATGTTAAATGTCTATCAATTGAATATTTATTTTGAGATAGATCGAGAAACAGTTATTCACGAGGTAAAATACTATGTGGTCCATGATTTTAACGGTAAGGAAACAGCTTTCAAAGGATATAACCCATTTTACGAATTATGTAAATTATTATTTTTGAAAAAAAAAGAATTATAGAATAATAGCACATAATATGAAAGGTTTAGATGGTCCCTTTATATTGAATTATCTTATTTGTCAAGGGATAAAACCTAAGGTTATAGTAAACAACTGAAAAATTACAATAATCAAAAGTCTAAGAATAATGATAACTGGCAGCTATAATTTTACACCCATGTGTTTATTATTGTTTCAGAAAAAAATATTTAATTTAGAAGACGTGCACTCATATTTTTAACATTGTGTCAAATCAGGAATATCGAGGGCCTATCCTGGATGTCAGTTTTTAACTTTCCTGACACTTGGATTGGCACTGCCGGTGATTAAAAAGGCACATCTTTGATTTCCAGGAAGAGATGTACAGGTGAGAAACATATTATCATTGTTAATTCTTATTAATTTTGTTATGCCGAAAAAATAACACTATCATTATTTATGTTATTAATTTTGTTTTGTTAAATATTATATTTATCTTTTTTTTTTCTTTAGATACTGCCTATCTGATGTGGATGTGTGATCTGCGCTGTCTTCAGTTGAAGGCTGAGTTTCACAAAGTCTGTAGTGTAGACTCATTTAGGTATACCATAATTGCTGCTTTGTGCATGTTTGTTTAAAGAAGTAAGTTTATATCATCACAATCGATAATTCTTATACCTACTCATGGATATTCTATGATCAACAACTACAGTCAAGTAGGTATTCAATAGTTAGACTATATAAAAAATCTGAGAGGGTAAAGATTCAACATGCACTTAATGAAGGTACAAAAATAAACTCTGTACTATAGATTAAATGGTTTCTGTATGTAAAAAAATCTCTAGGTTTTACGCTTTCCATTAATATGGTTGTGATTGGTTTGGTTTGTTTTGAATTTCGCGCAAAGCTACACGAAGGCTATCTGCGCTAGTCGTCCCTAATTTAGCAGTGTAAGACAAGAGGGAAGGTAGCTAGTCATCATCACTCACAGCCAACTCTTGGGCTACTCTTTTACCAATAAATAGTGGGATTGACCGTAACATTATAACGTCTCCAAGGCTGAAAAAAAGAACATGTTTGCTGTGATGGGAATTCGAGCTCGCGACCCTCGGATTACGAGTCGAGTGCCTTAACCACCTGGACATGCCGGACAAATGGTTGTGATTAATGTTATTACTCAGACACAAATAATATGGTTTCAAACTCATGTGAATAGACTCATGTGAATTATAAGAAATTGTACTATTGAAAGACAAAAACAAATCGAAGGTCTAGGACACAATTTTGTAACAATATTGAGCATAAATTCAAGCAAGTGAAAACTAATGACACTAATTTAATGAATTTTCATAAGAACCATACAGTAGTTCCTCAACTGGATGTATGATACTCCATCTACGTAAAAAGAATTACTGCTATAAAATCTTTACGCAGAATAAAAGAAGGAGAAAAATCAATTATGATCAGTAGGCAAGCAGATATCGAAACATTTTCTACTTTAAACAACTATATTGAATTCATTAAATTCAAAGTTTGAGTGCACTTGAAATACACCCCCAAGAAAGGATTAAGTTAAACTTTTGGAACTGACTTCTGCCCGGATTAAATCCTATGTTTTCAGGGGATAGTTGCACTCCTTCTTTTCCAGTGTACTGTTCAATACATACTTGTTTTCCTCTGAATCATCCTTTATCATGCTGTATTACTTCTGGAATCTAAAGAGAAATTGACCTTCTCTCTGTGTAAAACGTATGTCAGTTTAGGAATATCAATATCATGTAATAACTCGGATGATGACAGATTTTTTTATCAGCACATGGGTCAAAGAGATGAGAAAGCAGTTGATAAGATAATACAGATTTATAAAATTTACCATTTCCGTGAAAGATTCATACAACTGTTTAAAAATTGTCTAAGCATATTTCTAAATATAAAACAGGAAAGTTTAGGATGTTTCTCTCGCTGTGTTACATCAGAGGAAAACAAGTATGTATTGAACAGTACACTGGAAAAAAAGGAGTGCAACTATCCCCTGAAAACATAGGATTTAATCCGGGCAGAAGTCAGTTCCAAAAGTTTAACTTAATCCTTTCTTGGGGGTGTATTTCAAGTGCACTCGAACATTATTTATATAAGGTGAGTCACATTACAATTTTTATACCTGGAGTTCAAGATGGATAACTGTTTACTACACTATTTTACATGTTTAGTGTCAAGTCCCAGAGGAAGTGGTAAATCACAGTTTTAATAAAGTCTTAACTTGTCATTGTGAAGTAATTTATCTTTTTCCTGAAAATAATGTATGATGTAATGATGAATTTATCTTTTGTATTTAAAAGTAATTTGAAACTTCCTATCATTCAATTGTCAAAGATCTTCTTGAACTTTTTCATTATTATTTACAGTCTGATAAACCAAATCCTTTTATCATTGAAGATCTTTATGAGTAAATGTAGAGAAAATAAATGTCTCAACATTTTACAGGTAAAGGCACCATCTAAATTTATTAGTGTTTTATATTGTACAGAATCTATTTCATCAGGGCCCTACAAGCCAGGTGATTAGAGTGCTTGACTCGTAATATGAGGCTCGCGCGTTCGGATCCCTGTCACACCACACATTATCGCCCTTTCAGCTGTGAGGGCTTTATAAAGTAACGGGCCAATTCCAGTATTCGTTAGTAAAAGAGTAGCCCAAGAGTTAGTAGTGGGTGGTGCCGAGTAACTGCCTTCCCTCTTATCTTTTCCTGCAAAATTAGGGCCGTCTATCGCAGATAATTCTCGTTTAGTTTTGTACAAAATTCAAAATAAACAAACAGTTTCATCAGGGTAGAGATGTGCGTAATATTAGTTTAAATTCTCAATATATTTTTTGTTCAAAAATCTCAGTTGAATGCTCTAGCAAGACATATGTTTCCATCACGTCTCAAATATTTTGAAAAACTTATAAGGATGCAACGAAACAACCATATGGCTACTCACTCATTGATTTGAAACCTCAAATGCCTGAACAGATCTGTCTGAGGACTGGACTTTTTATGAAGATGAAGCCATAGGCTATAGCGTATGTACCAAAGTGAGTTAAAATTATTGTTTAACTGAATATACACTAATTTATTACCATGACAGCAACGGTATTAGGAATAGAATATTTTTATCTGTAGAATAAGACATACGTAAATAAATAACTTAAATTTCAAATATTTAATCAGTGGATATATAACCGTATTTTGTTTAAACAACCGTTTTCAAGGGAATATTTTTCAGATGTTGATCGTCCCAAGTGTAACTGGTATGACGTGGCATATTCAAAACATTCCATGGATACCTGTTAACATCGACTGTCTCTATCCGTTAAGTATGGCTAAATTGTTTGAAAGAAAACTTAATACTCGTTTACAAACAGGGAAGAGAGAAAGCGGTGGTATCGATAAGTCTACTGAAAATTCTTTGTTACAATCTCGAAATATTTTGATACCGCAAACTTTTATGTTTGTTTTATTATTATGCACAAAGTCACACATGCTGTCTGTCCTCTGCCTACCACGGATATCGAAATCAAGTTTTTAGCAGTATAATACCGTAAATATATTACTGTGCCACTAGGGTTCACCCTAAGATTGACCAACTTATACAACCTATTCCTCCATTTCAATTTCGAATTTACAGTTGTCATAACTGTGATGTGAAGAAAGTTGATATTTTTATCGAAATGGATGTTGATACAGTTTATATATATGTTGTGCTCACAGTCGCTTGTTATTTATCCATCATGATGCTTAAAATTAAAAAGTTAAAACTGACTTTATCTTGAGATATATGTATATGTGCTTAAAGTATTTTAAAGGGTAATGTTTCCATGACAAACATACAAATGCAGAATCTTAAACGATACAAATCGTTATTGAGAGAGTTGGCTCTCAAGAGAACATCAGTTAAACAGAAAATAATTTTAATAATACAGAAAGGATGGGTTTTATCATTGCTTGTAGCACCACTACTTCCATTATGTAGTAACTTGGGAGGACAGGCTATCGGCAAAGTTGCTGGTATATAAAAATATGGCAAAATGAATGGTTATTGTTCCTGTTGATTGTTATTAAGCACAAAGCTACACAAAGGGCTATTTGTGCTCTGCCTACAACGGGTATCAAAAACCGGTTTATATCAGTGTCAGTCAGCAGACATGCCACTGTGCCACTTGGAGGCTCGCGTTCCTGAAGAACTGATTCATTCTCTTTATCGATCCAAGATTTATGAAAGGCTTATATATAAGATATAAAACCCTACAGATAACGCATGAAGTCAGTCACACAAAATGATATATTACCCTTACATGATAAAGCAAAGATGGTAAACCAACTGCAACAACGTCACCAGATCTTTCATTCACAAGTCAATGAACTTGTTAAAATTAGAATGAATCTCCAACTTGTGAAAAATTTTAAGAGATCGTTCAAAGCGTTTTTAGATATGTAAACAGAAAGCTGAAATTCTGTTAATCTTTACACGTTCCAGTCTAATAAAACTACAATCTACCTATTGTAACCCTACTAGTTTTAGTGGAGTACAGCTGTTATTTAAATCTGTAAAAGCTAAACAAACCCGTAAGTCTAAATCAGGATAAAAAACATAACGAAACAAAAGCGTCTACAGTAGAAAGATTTAACTCTGCTTTTAAAACTAAATTGTGTCGCTACTTTACTCATCGTGCAACTTGTATGCATATCACGTAGCTGTTATTCAATATCTAAGAAATGAATAACATCTACTCCAGTCTTTCTCGACAAGTAATCATCACTCTTCTACCACAAGAAAAGTCCTGTCAGAGTACAAATTCTTAGACAGATTTATTTTCCATCCCTTACTCTCAAACAGTGGTTGAATAAGGTCAGTTGACTGCATATTATCCACTATCTTCAGTGATTGCCACAGAACCTATCGATCTTTTTATATCAGGATCAAGAGATGAATATTTAGGTCCAGTCCAATCGTATCTTTATGTAAAGAGATTGTGAGGCCTGATGGTACAAATATAAAAAAAGAACGAAGATACCTCTGCACCTGTAAACATATTACTTCATACTTTGTTTTCTCAAAAAGACGCATACCTTAATGATAAACCTATTTCTTTGTTTCACAATCTTTACGCTTCGACGTTTCGACCTTCCTAGGCCAATTTCAGGTCAAGATGAAAACTTGTAGCCAACTCTTGGGCTACTCTTTTACCAACGAATAGTGGGATTGACCGTCACATTATACGCCCCCACGGCTGGGAGGGCGAGCATGTTTAGCGCGACTCGCACGCCTTACGCGCTTGGCCATGCCAGACCTAGCGAGAGGTTTGTAATTTTTCTTCTTATTTACAAAATCACTCTGCAAAAAGATTTTTTTCTTACATTTTCGGAAAGCACTAATTCAATTTTATTTGTTTTTGATAGGTAATTTTACTAATTTGAATTTTGCCCACTTTCAAACTGATATGTTTCCTCGTAATATTTGACCTTCACTCGTAGCAGAGTAGCAAGTCTCTAGAATACTTGTTTCGATACCCGTGGTGAGCATTGCGCAGATAGCCTATTGTGTATCTTTGTGTTTAACTATAAAAAACTACATATTCATCTACTAATGTACTTGTCTTACATATAACTGCTGTCTTCATATATTTTAACCACATTACTTTTAACTATTCAACGAGCAATTCACACAGTCTTGTTCTACACTCATCAAAAGAGTTAATTACAGTTCCTTCTAATTCTGAATTTATTGTGATAAGTCTCAGAACTTCATTGATACATCTCTAATCTTATTGTATGGTGTAAACGCATTTCAAAGTAATCCAAAAAGTAGTCTTTTTTGCATAATATTCTGTATCTCCTAATTCCTTCTTCTAGTTCCCCTAGTCCCAGCCGTGGGGACGTTATAATGTTACGGTCAATCCCACTATTGGTTGGTAAAACAGTAGCGCAAAAGTTGGAGGTGGGTGGTGATGACTAGCTGCCTTCCCTCTAGTCTTATACTGCTAAATTAGGGACGGCTAGCACAGATAGCCCTCGAGTAGCTTTGTGCGAAATTCCAAAACAAACAAACAAAATATCTACTATGTACGAAAGATAAAAAAACTGCACCAATAAAGCAAGGTGAAACTTTTTACGGATTTCGAACCTTGAATCTTCATATTCATAGTCAACGCTTGATCCAATAATAAACTAAGTTTTCTTTTAATTTACATTCGTATCATAGATCTTAATTGTTGATACTGGATTAGCGCATTTTGTTAACCAGCTGAAGATTTAAATATGACGTTTTTCACTTAATGGGTAAATAAATAAAAATATTCGACTGTTTTACATATTGTTTACATAATGACGATTGTTTATGGAATGTCTTACCTATTGTTTATTAAAATTCTGAAAATGAAACTAATATATTATTTTAACTAAATCGAATACCATATAGACTTACATCATATATTTATATATAGTTCGAAAATCTAACTGATGAAGGGACGATTACGATAACATAATACGAAACGGCTGAACTAATCACAGTGGTATTGATTGAGAATGGTCTTATGTTTCGTTTGTTTTTTATTTAAATATAAAACAAATACTTATCGGATACTAAAATCCTCATCTAGATAGAACAATTTTGGAGTCACATTTGCATAATTATGCAAAGTAACAACTTAGAGTTCACCATATTGCTTATTAATTATTTTTACTTATTGAAAGAAACAAAAAATAATTAAAAATGAAGCAATATTCAGAGAAGGCCTGCATAAATAAATAGATGAAACTCAGTGTTGTGTGTGTTTTCTAATTGCAAAGTCATATCAGACTTTGTTGTATCCATCGAGAGGAATCGAACCGTTGATTTAGCGTTATAAATCCGAAACATTATCGCTGTCCCAATGGGAGACACTTAATATTGTATATTAGTTATGTGTATTTAAGTACCAATATTAAATTATTAACTCACTTACTGGTTGGGATACAGTTGATTTTGTTTGTTTGTTTTTTAATTGTTGTGTATAAAGCGTTTGAATGCCATGTTGTTGTTTATATTATTGTTTCAAAGTTTAAACCAATAAAATATGTTGTTATTCATTTAAAATAACATTTAGAAATTTCTAGAATTAGGTAGATCAATCATTTGACTATAAATGGTATATTTGGCGGCCTAGTGTCTATACGACAAATCTCGTGCAAAATCAGACATGCGCAGATTATTCTGGAATGTTGGGAAGTTACGCGATTGTTCGAGAAGAGGCCTACTAATATATAAACAGACGAAAATGAGAGAAGAGTCAGTCATTAGTTTTTATTCAATTCAAGAGATATTGTCTTTGCTCGAAAAAAAGTAAACGTTTGCTGTATGTTTATTCAACTTGGATTTGTGACTAGGGTTAGATCTATAGAAACTGTGATTTATTTCGTCATTCTTTACGATTCATCTGAATAACTGGTTGTACTGAAAGTCAACACGTGTAGAACTGTTTAGGGGAGACCGGGAAAATTGGAAGGCGATAAATTTGAGACGTTCATCAGAGTCATCGTGAAAAGAACTTCGTCAAATTTATTGAACTGTGAATTGTTTCTGAACTTCTCCATTCAATCTTCGGAATTTCTTCGTGGGACCAAATTCACACCCTAGACCGGAATTTTGGATTTCTGATCTGAACTTTTGGACTTTCATTCTAGATCATTATATTGGACATAGGCCAGTACCATTTTGTATTGTAATTAACTTTGAAGGTTGAAACTAGTACCATTTTGTATTGTAATTAACTTTGAAGGTTGAAACCAGTACTAGTTTGTATTGTAATTAATTTTAAACTCAATATCTGTCATTGTTATTTTATAATTTATGTTATATCTGTTACATATATAATAGTTTACTGTAATAAATTATACAAGCTGTTATCTGTGTCTTTCTGTTGCGTTCAGTCTACATAAAACATATAAAAAAAACGTAACATAATTTAGCACAAAGTTACCCAAAAACAATATGCAATAACCGTTACTAATTTTTAAATGATAGCTTAAAGGAAAGCAGCGCTAGTCAATAACACACACCACACAATCTTGAGATACTCTTTATGAATGAGTAGTGGGATTGACCGTCACATATGTATTTCCTTCATACCTGATGGGTTTCGATTACGCGAGTTGCAAGTCACACGCTCTAAGTTTACAACGGAACAGAATACATAATCAGATGCATGCACCAAAAGGGAGTATACTTTATTCAGATGTGATCAACTACATTCACTGATATTGTAGCTTGTCAGGTATAAAATGCTTTAATACATACAAAATATATAAATAGATAAAAGTCTTGATTTTGGTTTGAATTTCTCGCAAAGCTACAAAAAGGCTATCTGCGCTAGCCGTCCCTAATTTAGCAATGTAAGACTAGAGGGAAGGCAGCTGGTCTTCACGAACCTCCGCCAACTCTTGGGCTACTCTTTTACCAAAGAATTGTGGCATTGACCGTAAAATTACAACGACCGCATGGCTGAAAGGGCGAGCATGCTAAGTGTGACGGGATTCGAACCCTTGACCCTCTGATTACGAGTCGAGTGCCTTAAGAACCTGGCCATGCCGGACCTAAATAGATAAAAAAAAAAGCTTCAGCATAGTAAGATTCTTACAGTATGTTTTGAGATGTAGCGCTTTAGAGAAGAAATTATTTATCTGACACAACAAATTACAACAGTGAATACTTTTAAAACTAGTGGGTGTGTGGGTGTGTGTTTTCTTATAGAAAAGCCACATCGGACTTTCTGCTGAGTCCACTGAGGGGAAAACTGATGTAGAGTAGAACATGCATTAAAAGTCATGCAATAAAAATACAACGTATTATTAACTTAAATACAGTATATTACTGTGTTATACAATACACTAATATATATGATGCTTCAACACAAGATTTTTCAGCCTTACAGTATATTTCATATTGCTACATATGTTATTCATGGTTTGTTAACTTAAATGGAATCAAATATTAAATAAAACTTTGTATACGTTATTAAATCAGATGAAGTAGACGATAATAATATAAAATAGTTAGCGAGACATAATGATTGTAATGTGTATAAATATGGCTAGAGAGTTAGAGACACACAGAAAGCTACTTGAAGACTATTTGTACCAGCTGTTCTAATATGGCGGTGATAAACTAGAGGGAAGATATCTGTTAAACATCATTAATCACTAACTCTTTACTAAGAACAGTAGGATTTGCTGTCACGTTAAACTATTAACACAGCTGAAAGGACGAGTGTCTTCTGCGATGGGTTTCAATTTGGCGACACGCTCATTGTGAGTCAAATGTCCTAAACATCAAGTCCAGAATGGGTGTGCTTACTGTTCTGTCACAAAACACAAAACAATTAGAGTAAAGACATTATATAACATTAAAAATCGTCTGATAAACAGACTGAATGATATAATTTTAATACGATTTTGTTTTTCTGAAAACTCTTTGTATCAGAGAATTTAGAGATCTTCACACAAACGAAAAACACATGCACTTGTACAGACTATAGCAAGCACGGGAAATGAAATCAAAACATTCGTTTCTTTGGAATACAGAAGGGACTTTTTTGGTGTCTTAATGTTCCTGTCGACTTATCTTTTATTGCCTTTATTTCGCTTCTTTTACATAACTTATACATAAGATTAAATTTATGATATTTACCAACAAAATTGATACACACAATTTTCTTACAAAAGGATATCTATTTCGTAAAAACACAATAGAAAATCAAATGAGGAGAGATGTTACACAATGTTATACTTCTGCATCAGAATGTAATAAAAAAACAAAAAAACACAATGATGCACAATATTGTCGCTACTCCACAAAGCAGAAAGCACAGTCAAAGCAAAACATATACCAGATTTATACCTTGCCTGGCATATATATTTACATGTTAGGCTACTCTAATTAATGTAATTGACACAGTAAATTCTAAGTTACATCTGTTTCAAATAAACGTCACATATTTTCATAAAGAAGTTGTACAAATATCTGAAAATGTACAACAAACTTGGAAATTTTATTTCAAGACATCAAAAGAGACAGTAACCAAGTTTGTTAAACTTGAAAAAAAATGAATTGAGTTTATGTTTTATTGAAAATAACAGCTGTGGTAAAGCTGTGTATTAAAATTATGTTCTTCCGCATACTTTAATTATTCGAAAACGTAAGGTAGCTGTTTTAAAAACATTTGTTTGAATGATCATAGGGTTACAAAAAAGCCTGACAAAAATACATTAGACCTACGAGAGTACATTATATGTGACGCTACTAATTGCTGCTAATCGCGCTGAAGCTGCTTTCTACTGTGATGTTGCATTGTATGGTTCGTGTAAGATGTGGACTTTATGGTATAGCTCCACAGGGAATCTTTTCATTAGACTTTCTTTCAGATAATTTATCTTGTATTGCTCGAATGGGATTGTAGACATTTTTTTTTAAAAATGATCTTACGAATGCTATTAAATAATTCACAAACAACATTAGGCTGCGAAATAAGTGATTTTTTAAAGTTCGTCCAAGAAATTTATTGACATTAAACGATTAAAATTTACCTTCTTCGTTAAATTAGAAAAGAAACAATAAATTAATTATTTTTGTCCTCATCTTTAATTTATGCTGAACATCAGCTTAACCACAGATAAATAGAAATAATATTATACCTAATAAAGTTTCTAAGACACGAGTTCTACACATTTGAAAATCTTTAATTGCGAATTAGTCAGCCGGAATTCTACACTAAGAAATGAAAGTAAATTACTTTAATTCCTTTAATACAAATCGTATGCTTATAAATATTTTAGAGAATAAACAGTTAGTTCATAAAAAATATACGTTGGTTTTTACTTTTTCGTTCTCTATTTTGATATTTATTTCTGTTTTTGTATTGTCTAATCCTCAAGCGTCGCTAACATTTGTCATCTTTGAACATTTGAAACTTTATCACAAGACGGTGTATTGTGGTACTTTGTTTGCTCAGTACAGTTGAAACCTGTTACGAGCCACATCAAATTAAACCTTAAATTCGTAGTGGTGACAAGAAATATTGTTTTCTACTCTTTTTTTCTTTTTCTTCCGGTGTACTAGCCAGTCATTTTTGGTATATTTTTACAACTAACATACTGTTTGGAAGATGTTTTGTTTACTGCATTAGCTCTTTAAAGGAGCCGTTGCGAACAAGAAAAAACAAATACATAATTTACTTTCTGATGCAAGATTGCTTTTTATAATTTTAAAATATTATTGAATAGGACTACACAAGCAGTATTAGATAACGATATTGTATTTATTATAAGTTGCTTAATGTTTACAGTGTTCTCTACATTCTTAATTTATATTCCATATAAGAACTCACATACCCATTCTTCACTATGATAGCTATTTTCAACTTTTTTGTCATTCTTAAATACAAAGTTTCATTTCGATTTCACAGATTTAGTTCCTTAGTTATATCAATGCACCCTTAATGTTTTATAGATAATTTGGTTGATGCAACGCTGGAGATTAATTGAATCGAGAGCATATTGTTAGCCTGCGAATAAAACTGTGCCACCATGTGATTAGTTGTAGGTGATAGCATTTACTTGTCTACAGAAAATTATAAAAAGAGGTTAAATAGGGATTCATTTAAGAACAAGAGATAATGTAGGTCTTTGTCTTTCTGAATTAAATGTTTCTTCACAGGTTTACAGAAATAGAACGCTATATGCTTGAAATTAGAAGTAGTAAACGCTATTTTTTTATTTGGCTGTTATGCTCTATTTTATGTTTAAAACAATAACATAGATATTAAGTTCAGTCTTGAGTTTGAAGTAAAAAAAAAAGGATAAAAAAGATCACAAAATTTATACCCAGTTTTGAACCTGAAGATGAAATTACAAAAACATTTAGAGAATTTACGTTTACTCTTGAATTAGAGTAATACAGTAATTCAGTAATTGGAGAAATACAGAAGGAAAACATGATAGAATTTATGTCCAATCTTTAATTAGAAACAGTAACTTTAGAAAAGCTCACTCGTAGAATTTATGTTCAAGCTTAAACTAGAAGTAAGAAGGTATTGTTTGTTTGAAGTTAAACACAGGGCTACACAATGGGTTATATGTGTTTTGCCTACTACTGGTATTATTTGTAGCATTGCAAATTCGCAGACATATCGGGTGAAAAAAAAAGTAGAAAAGGTCCTAAAATTTAAGTTGTAATTAAAATGGATGTTAAGAAAATCATAAAAAGTAAGTTCAGTCTTGAAATAAAACTTATTGAAGCTTCTAAAAATACATAATTTTGTTTGTTGGTCAGCAAAAAGCTGCACAGTGAGCTATCTATACTTTGTGTTTATCATGAGTATTGAAAATCAGGTTTTTAGCGATATGGCTATCAGACTTACAGCTGAATCACTATGAGTGGGAGTGAGACTAGTGGATAAATACGTAATACCATGAAAGTAGTCTCAACTAAAATTTTTATACACTGTTGGACTGAGACGACATGTGAATGGATCGAATCTTGTATCTATAAATATTCTTTGTTGTTCATTGATAGTGAATTTAAACTTTATTTTATATTTTCGAAGCTTGTTCTGAAAGGAATATGTAATATACCAGTTTTACTATGACCTCTTTCATATAAATAGTGGATTCGTCTGCTGGTTAATGAAACAAGAATGTGTCTGAAAGTTTATTACCAACTAAGTAAAGCTTATCCATTCAACAATGATAATGTGATTTTGTTGTTACTCTACTGCAATTTTTCTACTGAACATTTTTTTATTCTGTAACGCAAATAAAACTAACTCTCTGTTTCTTTCGTAGTAGGCACGTAGACTATTCGTAGTGAGTTAGTTCTAAGCACATTGACAGTTTTGGAAAAATGTAACTGTTACATTTGCTAAATTACTTTCCTTCCTTTTGTTTCCTTTGCTTTTAGCTAAATATATATGTTTTGCTCAATAGACCAAGCTCTCTAGAGCATGAATAATTAATGACAGATTTGTAGTTATTTGTCCTTTTTCTTTTTAAAAAAACACTTATTTATAAAAATAGTAAGTTTGAAAAGTTGAGTTTATGTGACAGGTAAAATAAAACAATGACAAAATAAAAGCTTGTACAACATAAATATAATACTCTAGTGTTATGAGAATCATTTTCAGACAGGCCCGGCATGGCCAAGCGTGTCAAGGCGTGCGACTCGTAATCTGAGGGTCACAGGTTCGCATCCCCGTCGCGCCAAACATGCTCGCCCTTTCAGCCGTGGGGCGTTATAATGTGACGATCAATCCCACTATTCGTTTGTAAAAGAGTAACCCAAGAGTTGGCGGTGGGTGGTGATGACTAGCTGCCTTCCCTCTAGTCTTACACTGCTAAATTAGAGACGGTTAGCGCATATAGCCCTCGAGTAGCTTTGCGCGAAATTAAAAAACAAACAAACAAACCATGTCGTTTTAAGTCGTTATTTCAGACGTGAAAAATTAGGTATTTTATAGACTGTGGTAATAAAATTATAGTGTCTAAAAGGTCAAGTATGGTGGCTTCATGAATTGGTTTAGTTAAAATACAATGTATGTTAGTTGTTAATGTAAAAATGTGCTAATACCTTTCGCAATTCTATTAACTTTTACTCTGGACTACTCTAGTACTCAAATAAGTTTCTTAGATGTAACCCTAACATTAAAAGATGGTATTCTACAAACTTATTTGTGTCGAAAACCAACGTATAAGCCTCAACACTAACATAATCAAAGCTGTCAATCTCCGCACACCAAACGCAATATCACATTCAATCAAGCACTTTGATTGAAGATATTCTCTGATAATAAGAACTACGACCGTTACATTACTTTTTTGAGACCGGATATGATTCAAAGAGGTTATAAACAATACACTATCATCCAAACAATCGTCTAAACCAATTCTTCTCGTGTTTTACTAATTGTTACATATCATCCAAAACTAAAATACCTACCCCGAATACTAAAGAAACGATACTTCCCTCAACTTAACAATCAATTAAAATATATTTTTGTGGTAGTTCCTGTCGTTTCTTTCAGAAGAAAAAGCATTAGGATTTCGAAAACAACTTATACTTAACCCTCGTCCTATCGACTCGTCTTGTAAATTCAGCGGCCTAGGGTTACAGCTTTGGCATGCTCATTTCTCATAGTATTCGGGTTATGCGATTTTCGTAACTCGTTAAAAGGTAAGTGTCGAGGCAAACGTACGTTTCAATATATTTTGTTTGCGTGTTCTTGGACCAGTACGATACTTTTCTCACAGCGTTCTGTGTTTTTCATTTTCAGATCCTGTTCTTTTCACCCATCGTTATGGCTGCTTTTAAAAGAAGAAAAGTGGACTTTGAGTGTCGGGTTTTCAATGAAAAATGGGCAGAAAAGTACTTCTTTGTGGAAACAAAAAAACAGAAAGGTACTTGTGTGATATGCACCGAAAGTGTTGCCGTTTTTAAAGAGTACAATCTTCGGCATCACTATGAAACAAAACATCTATCAACATATTTGAAATTTTCAGGAAAGTTCCGTTCTGAGAAATTTGAATCCATGAAACATGATTTTTAAACTTCAAAAAAATCTCTTCACGAGAAAGTTTGCTGAAAATGAATCTGTCACTCGTACAAGTTACAAAATAGTGCATAGGATGGCAGAGCGAGGAAAACCTTTTACTGACAGCAACTTTATGAAAGAGTGTATGACGGAAGCAGCAAATGAGCTGTGTCCTGAAAAAGCCAACTTCCTTGAAAGTATCAGCCTTTCAGCAACTTCAGTTGTATGGAGAGCAGAAGAACTTGGAGAGAACATCGCATTACAAATATGCCAAAAGGCTAGAAACTTTCTATGGTATTCTCTGGAACTGGATGAGCCTACTGATCTCTCGAGTACGTTACAACTTCTTGTGTTAATTCGTGAAGTTAATTTGGACTTTCAGTTCATGGAAGAGTTGGGATCAGTTTGCAGCATGCACAAAGAACAACTGGGGAAGACATTTTCATGGAAGTGCATAAAACTTTGAAAGACTATAACCTTCAATGGAATCAGCTTAGAGGTGTAACAGTTGATGGAGGAAAAAACATGGCTGGAGTAAAGAAGGTTCTGGTGGGGCTGATCAGGAAACAGTTGGAAGATCTTCAGCTCTTAAGTGCTCTGTTCATATACTGCATCATACATCAGCAAGCACTCTGTGGAAAAGATTTAGATATTTCTTGCGCACTGAAACAAGTCATTTCTGCAGTGAATTCATTCGGGGTCATGCACTTAAACATCGCCAGTTTAAGGCGTTTCTTGAAGAAATTGATTCGGATTTCTATGACTTATCACACGGCGGTGAGGTGGCTCAGTTGCCAAAAAGTCTTGTCTCATTTTTATAAGCTGAGAAGAGAAATACACATATTTCTTATCGAGAAATGTAGAGCCGACCCACTTCTGTGGGATCCAACCTGGTTGTCAAAGTTGTCATTTTTGGTTGACATCACATCGCACATGAGTAAATTGAACTTGTAACTTCAAGGAAAGAATAACCTTGTTTGTGATCTCTATAGAATCATTAAAGGATTTCGGAGAAAGCTGTCATTGTTTGAAGCACATTTGGAAGGAGGAAATATCTCTCATTTTCAGTGTTTCAATGAGTTTCATGCTGGAATCACAGAAGGTGTCAACATAGAGTTTCAGAAAAAGGTTATTGGTGATTTAAATAAGCATTTTTAGAGAGATTTTCGGATCTTGACAGAATCAAAAGTGACATTCACCTTTTTCAGAATCCTTTTGATTGTGTCATTGATGACGTGCCAGTGGAACTTCAGTTGGAGGTCATCGATTTGCAATGAAATGACTTGTTGAAAGCAAAACACAGAGAGGGGAAACTTAGTGAATTTTACAGCTACATACCTGAAGATGAATTTCCAAAGCTGAAGCAGTTCGCATCTGGTATGGCATCAGTGTTCGGAACAACTTATGTCTGTGAACAAGCATTTTCAAAAATGAAGTATGTGACGTTGGTACATCGATCAAGGTTGACTGATGAACATTTGAAAGCAATTCTAATAATTAGATGCAGCAATTCAAAACTGAACATTGAAGATATTTTGAAAGCCAAACGCCAATTTCATAAATCTCACTAACTTTTTTGCGGCTGAGTAAAATTCAGATATGTAGTCACTATGTGCGATGTGACAGTTGTTTTTGCTAATGTTACCTTCTTTGATAAACTTTTGGTAAATAAAAATGTTGGTTGTATTTCTGTTTGTTTTTTATTATATGTATGTATTTTATGCTACTCCCACATGGCTAATGGGGCATCCTAAACTTAGTGTTAAGTCTTTTACAGAGAGCTTTCGTTCTAGCTTATGAGTATTAAACATGATGATCATGCGGCCCGCGCTTCTCATTCACCAAGTAATCTAGCCCCCTGCAATAAAGGTTTCGTGACCCCTCGTTAGATTACTAGCACAATTCTCCCTTAAAAATCTCTAAACATATATTGGTTTGATTTTCTATACATTAAGCTACATTATTATTTCTCTACTTTCCACTGCTTTTTGCAGGAATTTTATTTCTATTGTTTATTTTGGTTTTATCTTTATAGAAATTAGTTAATAATTCTTATAACTGTTATGAATTTTTCACACATCTTTGACACCAGGCCAACTCGTATTGAACATCCTGTTTATGTGACATCAACACCACACTCATTAAACATAACCCTTTATTTTCCTGAAGAATAATAGTCAACTGTTCGAAAGCACTCGAGTTTTGGGTCGCGTTTTAAAATATTGCATATAGTTCTTGTTGCCATTTAATTTCTGATATTGACACAACCTCCAAAAGTCTACTGTTTAATGGTGAAGGTGAAGACGGTCGACAAATGTCAAAACATTTTATTTACAATATGTGAATGTTTCAGAATACACTTATTCCATCCTCTGAAAATAGTGTTACAGAGATATTTTATTAACTAAAAATTTAGTGTCATTAACCACTAGTGAGCTTAGTTATCATGTAAAGTTGGTGAACGATAGTGTAAAAAAAAATATTACAGATATACTGCGAGACAATTAAGTTTTAAGTTTGTAAACTATAATACTTTTAGTTCTGAAGAAGTTTGTATATCTTTAAGAGTACAGAGGGAAGGCACCTAGTCATCACCACCCACCGCCAACTCTTGGGCTACTCTTTTACCAACGAATAGTGGGATGACCGTCACATTATAACGCCCCCCCCCAGCTGGGAGAGCAAGCATGTTTAACGCGACAGGGATGCGAACCCGCGACCCTCAGATTAGAAGTCGCACGCCTTAACACGCTTGGTCATGCCGGGCCAGTTGGTTCAGTTAAATGCTTTTAAATATTCACGGACACTAGCTATCAAGTCTTGTTTTATAAAAGTACGTGACCTTATAGTCATTACATGTATACACAAACATGAACGTTGAAAGTTGAGATAGTTGATCTTTATATTAAAAAGCGTTTCAGTGCGGAGGCTTGGTCTGTGTATTAGTCTGATCTGAATTTGAGTGTAAAAATATTTTTTTTAACAAGAACGATATTTTTGTTATTTGTAAGGATTGTGAGCCCATAAAAAAAGAAAAGATAATGAGAGGACAATGTGAACATTGACTAGTGGTTTGATTTTGTTGTTAAGGAAATTATGTGCAAACTACATGAGAAAATCAATCGGATAGCCATTATTTAACACGTGTTTGTGTAGAAAGGTGATTTTTTTTCGTGTAAAATAAAATAATTCGAGGAAAGATTAAAAATTCTGTTTAACAGTCGGATGACTAGATTAAGTTTTGAGTAGTTGGAAATAAAGCTATTAAAATCGGTTTAAAAGCCAGTAAAAGTACTTCCATAACAAACAGCTGCAGTGTTTGTTTGTTTTGCCTTTTCTATTAATTCTGACGTCTAGGAACGGTAATGAATCATTTACCTCGAATTCAGATGCAAACATGATAGTAGGTTGTTGGGAATAAGATTAGACAGGAACTTATAAACATGACTTGACTGTCGAAATAACAAAAATTGTCATCAATACAATGTTGTAATGGACAGGTTTAAATTTACGTCAGCATGTTTCTAGTGACTAGCGTGTTCATGGTGGCAAATAAAACTATTGACTATGGCTAGATCCAGTGGAATCACATGATGATTTCATCTATTCGATCATATATAACGTCATTAAAGAGGAAATGGTTTAACCCTAGGGATAGATCAAGAAATTCCAAGAAATGTTTATCGGTGAAACCAAGATATTGCCTGGTGCCAGTATGAAAGAAAAGGTGAACAATTATACTTAAAGTTTCACGGAGAATAATATTAGTATAAAGAGATTTAATATCAAGATTGGGCTACTGATCCTCAGAGGGAATTTCAGAGATATTAAAAAGCAACGGTAAAAGGATCCGTAACCGTAATTTTTTTCTAGGTGAGGGGTTTAAGGATATGAACAATAAATTTTGAGAGGTTGTAACTTCAGATACCTACAGTTGAAAGAAGACGGCTAGAACGCAGAAAGAGTACCCGGTTTTGTGCACTTTGAGCACGCTAAAAAGAATATTGGAGTCACTGCTACATTAGGCAATTTGTTAAACAGTCGTTTCAGAGATAATATTTTGACTTTTAAGAATTTTGTGAAAATGTAGGATCTTTTCTCTTAGATGTTAGAAATAATAAGTCTGTATCGAGTTTATTAAACTTAAAAAGTTCACTGAGCTGGTGGTTTATTTTATTAATATAAGCATTTGTTTCATAATGAAAATGTCAATACCTTTGTCTTGCTCTCCCAGCGGCACAGCAGCATGTTCCCGGAATTCCACAGCTTGAAATTGGTTTTCAATACCCGTGGTGGGCAGAGTTTTCAACAGAGTTGTAAGAGCTTGTAGTTCAGCTTCGCAGGGAGGTAGTAAGATAAGAGATACATTTGTGGAAAAAAAGTAATATATTTTTAAATTGGTCTTAACAAGATATTGCGGTGTATTATTGTTCGGCTTAATTAACAATGAAAAAAAAAAAGAGTTCGCGATGACGAGAAACTCAATTGAAATAAAAATGTATTCTCAATACGGCTGGTATGTGTATTAAAACATTAATTAAAATAATTAATGTTGGCCGTCTTGAGAAGTAGGAATTTTTTAAAGTTTTTTATAAAAAATTATAAATATCATTAGCATAACCTGATTAGCATAAATATTCTTGATTTTCAGCCAGAATCATAAAAACTACTTCTTATTTCTGATAATTAGTTTGGTATTAGTTTCAAGTCTTTATTAACTCGTGTCAAAATATTCTTCAATATAATGGAAGAATAAGACATTATATTTCTCGGTGCACAATTTTCTCTACTTTGTTATGACACAGTTTTCTGTAATTATTAGGTTTTATCGGTTAATTGTGTTATAAACTAGGGAAAACTTGGGATGGTGAACATAAGATAATAGAAAAAGTCGCTTTTCTATTTATATCAAAGATGCAGCCTTTATTTGTACCAAACATAAAGTGGCAATGTAACTGGTAACAAATGAGGTGACCATGATCAAAAGTGAAGACTTTTGGTAACTACTACAGAAACTCACACCCTGCTTCTAAATAAAGGTGTAAAATAATACAGGCTGGTAGAATATGCTGAAGAAAAAAACACAACTAACTCAAGGATCCTTGCTATTTGAGATTGTAAAAAACTGCAAGAATATTGTAATTTTTCCTTCTCTTATCAATAAACCGAGGCAGATATGAATTCTCTATCTGTTTATAATTTTTTTTCATAGTAATACAATGGCGTCCCGTTTACGTATGCAACGTATCCATTGTAGACCAGGGTACTGAAAACAATTATTGATATTTTTAATAATATGAAATATGGATAGACCTGCGTTTAAACAATTTAGCGAGTTCAATTGATTTATTGTTCCAATGAACGTAATGCTTCAACTAACACAAGCTTATACCAAACTCATCGTTGTTATAAGGTATACATAAACACAATTTGTCATGAAGAAAGCATAATAACCTACATTTGTATTTATTTTCCTCAGTTCTGTTTACAGTTTTTCTATAAAACAGGTTTAACGAGAGCTATATGCGCTAGCAATTCCTATTTTAGCAGTGAAAGGCTTGAGGGAAGGCAACACGTCATAACCTCTCACAACCAACTCTTGGGCTACTCTTTTACTAACAAATAGTGAGATTGACCGCCACATTATAATTTCACCCACGGCTTAAAAGTCGAGCATGTTTAGTAAAACATGGTTTTGAATCCCCAGAATGCGTTGTTCTCTGTTATATTTTGGTAATCAGATTTTAGTACAACAGAAGACAGAAGAGGGTGGGGTAAGATAAAATAATTATTGACTGATTTCTTCGGGCAACAATCGCCTTCATAACTAGTCAATAACTGTTTAATTGTTTATTGTATTTACTTTCAGAAGCGAATTAACATTAAAGGACCAGCTCAGGTAATTTCATGTGCATCATACTGGGTAACAATTAAAATTCAAAATCAGTTTCTATGATCGCGTCAAATACATTGGACTACCTAGCACTTTTTCAGTATTCTGGTGAGCCAATCCACCTCTGTAAACTATGTTTTATTAATTAAATTTATTACTGGTTGCATTTAGTCGAAACAAATATATTATGTAGTTAAAAACAGGTCTCATAGTGTAATGTTATACATATCTGCATAGAGGCACCTTGTATTTATCTCTACGTTGATAACATATCATTTCAATGTGCTTAATTTCGTAGTAGAAATTATGATAATAAAATATTATACTCTTCAAAAAAAGAAACGCAAAAGGGATATTTTTTATTTTAAAGAGAAATATATGTAATAACGTTACAAGCTCAGAGTATGTGATGTTACACGTGTTAAGGCAATGATTGTCAGAGCAAAATGACAATAAAAGTTGTGCACTTTGAAAACGGGGGAAAACAACGGATTTTTCGCCAAAACGCATTCGCATCCAATAAAATTGTTTGAGAGATCTGCATTTTCTGCAAGTGCAACATGTGCAAAATCCCTATAAAAGTGGCGGGTTCTCGGTCTCCATAGCTCAGTGTTAAGCCACCGACACGTAATACAGTTACGCCAAGATTGACTAAAGCACAACGCAACAACGCCATTGGAAGAGGCGAATCTCGATCAAATGTTGCCAGAGCTGTGAATGTCCACCCAAGCACCATCACAAGGCTATGGAATCGCCACCAACAACATGAATCAACTCGTGACCTCCACGATCTGGCAGACCTCGTGTGACCACGCCCGCTACATCTGGTTACGTCACCTTCGGGATAGGACCACCACTGCAACGTCTACTGCCTCAACCGTACCAGGGCTGCGTAGGATTTCCGATCAGACCGTATGCAACCGTCGACGAGATTTTTAGGCCCCATGTGCAACGCATCATGGTGAATGTCAACGACGTTTTTCAACATGACAACGTCCGTCCTCACACAGCCCGACTCACCACTGTCTTCTTGAGACACCACAACATCAACGTTCTTCCCTGGCCCTCCAGATCACCAGATTTAAACCCTATCGAATATCTTTGGAACGAGTTGGACCGACGTCTGCGACGCCGACAACCTTAACCGCAGACTCTACCTCGGCTTGAAGCAGCTTTGCAGGCTGAGTGGACAGCCGTTCCACAGGATATGATTCGTCATCTTATCGCTTCCATGGGCAGGAGATGTCAAGCAGTTGTTGATGTTTACGGGGGGCATACTCGTTATTGACGTTGAGTGACGTTAAACTTCAACTAGTGAGCGTGGACTTCGCCTTTGCAGACTTTGAATGTTCAGCAGTGAATGTGCAAAATTTCATACATGTCATACAGAACTACCCGGAATAAACTTGTTAACAATTTGTCTCAAATTTTGCCCTTTGCGTTTCTTTTTTTGAAAAGTATATATATATTATATCTATTTATCAGTAATAGATATGAGAATACTAGGTTTTTATGAGCATGAATTGTATCTGTGTGTGTGTTTGTTTTCTTATAGTAAAGCCACATATAACTAGCTGCTGTGTCTATCGAGAGGAATTAAACCTCCTATTTTAGTACTGTTAAATCCGAGAACTTACTACTTTCTCACAGGAGGAGGGATTTTGCCATGTTAAATATTACGTTATAACGATTATGTTTTTTTACATTATGATTAACATTTAAATTTGTGATAAGTAAATAAGTAAGTAAATAGTTTTAATAGTAGAAATTATGTCAGTTGTATATAAGCAATCAAATCAGCACTATATAATAGTGATAGAGACTAGGATATGAAACCAAAACCGAGATGTAAGTTAGATTTTAACCTAAAAACTATGAAACTTGTCCATTGTCAGTACTTGTTAGTGTTTATTATATAATAATCAAACGAAAATGTCTGTGGTTATAACACATAGAAGCATTATGGACATTTCATGTATTAGATATGATCCGAAATCAAACATTAAACTAGATAGCGTCTAGGAATATTAGTTATTTGTGTATTTATATGTTACGGTAAGTAGAAGCGTCATTTTTTGCAACGGATTACAACTATTTTGTGAGTGATTTTTCGTTAAAGCAAATGTACTCTGTGTGTTTTAGTATTAACTGTACGATTGAATGGATATAAGATATATACTACTCTAATTGAGCTCCTAGTAACTTAATCGCATGGCAAGCCATGTTAACACTGAAAAAACAAAACAGTGTATTCACCTAGAGTTCAGCCTGTGGCCTAAAATTTTCTGCTTTCATATGGATATGGTAAACCTAGTGCACGAATTTACTGGCCATATGTAACTTTATTTTAAAGATATGAGTGAGTAAAACAAAATTATGATCAGTGATTTATAATCAATTACTCCACCAGTTAGGTAGCGCAGTGTCTGGAGGATATAAACGAAAAAGAAAAATATCTAAAGTGTTACATAATCTAGAGTTCCAAACGCAACATTGTAAAAAATGTAGCGTTCGATGTTTTCATTAGAGAACAAAAACTCGTATAACACATTTTTATATTGGAACTGGTATAACAAAAAATTTCCTGGTTACATTTAAGGTTTCTTCACTTTTGTGAAAAGTTAATCGCACTTATTTCATGTAGTTGTGTGATTGTTGTTTGTGATGTTGAGCATTGAAGGTTTTCCAACTTATGTTTACTACTTTTAAAAAGTATTTGTTGTCCATATATTTTTTCCGGTTTAGCTTTTAGAGATAATCGTTCTGACCCCTAAGGTAGTTTTATTTTACATTTAAATAGCAAAATTATTCGGTTTCCACTTAGTAGCACCTGAATCCCTATACTATAGTTGAAACTTTAAAATAAATTGGAAGAAACATGCTAACAATATACGAGAAAGGAGGTGATTTTCCCCAGATAGAAGTCTAACAAAGCATATCTTTCTGAAATTGGTGCTCCAGAAACTGTTAGAATTGAAGTAATTTATCCCAGACAGATTTAATGTACCAAAGTAAAGTAAAAACGCGTTTTTTTATGTGAGGTTTTCTGCATCACCTTCAAGTTTTTACGAAGACTGTTTATTTCTTTAGAGTATTCTACAAAACATCATCAACGGTAAATTTTATTTGTCGTTCCATATACATCTGTCCATAACCATTTGTAAAAATAAAGTATTTCATTTCACTCGTCCAATTTCTGCTTCCAGTCTCAACATATCTTACATCTATGCACTTACACGAACAAACACTGTATATTTCGTTTATAAATCATATCTATAACGGATACAGAAAATACCTTTAAATCTAAGTTTAAAAACTTTATCCTAATAATAAATTAGCATTAACTCATAAACAATGGTAATATATACGGCTAATTTCCCTTCCGGTTGACAGCGCATCTCCATAGGTATAACTAATTATTACACTTTAATAGTTTTAAGTTTCGTCATATATATTTTGTATAGGATGAAAATGTACAACATTTGATAAATTATGTACAACTTTCACATAAGACTTACAAAAGTTTCTTTATTCTTTACCAGAAAAATGTGCCTCTTCAGCTGAGTTTGTATATATATGGTTTAAACTCATACTTAAAGCTATTTTCACAACTTTTAAAACTGAAATAGATTTCATTCATAAACTCTGGTACAACTTTTCCTTTAACTTCGTTTTCAGACATTGAATTTTTGTCGTATTGTATTTACTTTGAGACCCTATAATCAACTGTTCTTTTCTAATATGTTAATGTTATTTGTAATGTAAAACAGATTCCGAAAGTAAACCCATGTTATCTGCAAACAACAATACTAGTAAGTAATTAATATCTTCAGCAATAGAAACTGACTTTCACCTTAAGTCTATTTACTAATTTTCCAGATTCATTAAAATAAACAAAAATAATATTTTATAAACTAAACACTCTTTTTTTAACCTTATTTCCTTACACAGCACCCAATCAGACAGATTATCTGCTCAGTAATATTTTAGGGGTCATCAGGATAATTCATATATATTTCCCAGTTAGTAGTATGTTTATGGTTGTGATTAAATATTATGTGTTTTTCACATATGATTATTTTACATTTCGTATTAAAATTGTTCAACGTTTATTGTCTGACTGATATCTATTCATAATTGCAAAACAATTATTTGATAAACAATCAATGTCTTGATGTAAGTCTAAAATATTGTATCTACGTAAAAGCACAACAAAAATTTATCACGGGTTCTTGAATGCACTCAATATGAATTCTAAAACTCATTACTTTATTACTGTGTCGTTTTTATGAGTTCTACAGCTAATTTAATAGTCCCGCCACTCCTGAAGTTAACAAAATAAATGCCTCACGTGCTTCAAGAATTTTTGCTAGTCTGGATAAAATTTTTAGTACGACACAAAGTTAATAAACTTTTAACTGATAGGCCAGACAAAACTAAGTTTAAAACAAACAGGTTTCTAATCATTTGATCTTAATTAAATTGTTTTAATCATCGTGTTTTAAACTCAATTTGTCTGGTATCAGAATAAAAACGTTGTTAAGATTAGTTTCTCTTTTTAAATTAGACGTTTATATTAAGAAAATAAAAAGGTGTATTTATACAAAAACAAATAGAACACGGTGTACTTAAGATAAAACACTATGCAGAATAACTTTGAAGATTTATATGAAATATATAAAACACCATGACAGTGAATCTTGGACAGCCATAAGTATAGAACTATTTTAATAATTCTTATAAGATAACTAAATACTGCTTTCGTAAATCTAAGTTTACTATAAATAAAGAACTAACTGAGTAATCCATTATAACATAAGTTGAGTATCTTTATGATTATTGTAAAAGTTATATCGCAACAATTCGTAATAATCTGTAGTACGTCCATTTGTAAAAACTTACTAGTGAAAAGAAAGACCAATGTATGATATATATCAACTATATTTTATCTGTCACATCTAGTACCAACGAAGCAGTTTGCTTAACGTCAGGGATTTTAGGCCGTTGGGATAAGATAAGCATATTGTTTAGGTGTTATTTATATCACCAATCGCATAAACAACTAGAATAGTCACACGAAGTGCTATTACTATTATAAATTTTTATTTAAGCCAATTGCACGTTAAAATTACAGTAAGAATAGATAGGATGATATTATTTATTTATTTACTTTTAACACCAATTCATCGTTATTGTTTTTGACTTACATTAGCTTTAAATGTCTTTCAGATCAGCAACAAGCAAGACATTCTCTGCTTCGGCGACCTGAGGTAAAACCTATCTGGTATCAAAACTCCGAAATTATTTTTACTGGTTATTAAGTACACCTGTCAACACCAATAAGGGAATTTTAGATTCATATTAAATGCTGATCAGAGTATTTGGTTCATCAATCGGTTTGTTAAGTTAAAAACTATTTTATAGTCGTTTGAAATGCCAATTTATGAAAACAACAATAACAAACTTGTAATTATATAAATGTTTCATAAAAAAGCTAAAAATGGGTTAAATGTTAGAAGAAACTATGTTTTAAAATTAACATATTGATTATAAATAGTTCAAACATTGTGAAGTAAAATAAAAGTTTTGCAATGTACAATCAATTAATAAAACGTGTATGTGTAAAACATGGATTGCTTTTATGAAACATTGGAAAAACTTCTTGAAGATACTGCATTATTTTATGTTGAACAAAGAGCTATTACATAGCTTGCTCGTAGATCCACATGAATATTTTATATTAATGTATTTGAGAATTTTTTTACTTTTAATTTTAATTCATACACTTAATTAAAAATAACAATAGCAGTAAGTTAGCAATAAAAATAAAAATTTATGTATTCACAGTAAACCTAACAAGACCATCTAATCTGTTGTTTCGACGAACTTTCAATACAAATCAAAGAACATGAAATCCGTGAATAATGCATAGGGTGCCTCTGTTTTGTGAGTCTATATCTGAAAATATGTGAAAAGTAATGGGTTGATGAACCTAAGTAAACCGTCAACATAGAAATTAAATTATGAAGAGATTTTTTACAAAAAACAAATCACAAAAACTATTTATGAAGATCTAATTAAGTTTTATTAATAAAACATGCCTTTTTTATATAAACAAAGGACAATAAAACAGCAATTTCCTTAGTATAATGTCCATGTAAATTCCGTCTTCGGCCTACATTCGTAAATAGTTATAACATTTGCTTTGCTGAACGAGAAAAAATTCGCTAATAACTAATACATATATGTTATGTATATGTGTAAATATTTTGTAAACGACAACATGTTGTTCTGTTTAAATTTTCATTTCTATTATTCATTTTTCCATATTTATATTATTGTTTCGAAGTTTAAACTAATATTTTGTTATTCATTTAGGGTAACATTTTAGAATTTTCTTGAATTAAGTAGACCAATCATATGTTTATAAATGAGTGCTGGTGACTTCGTGTCTAGACGTGTAGTCTCGTGCAAGAACGAACACGCGCGGATTGCTCTAGAGTTGTATGGAAATTGCGAGATTGTTCGAGAAATAGGCCTATCGGTATAAAAGACGGTGACGAGAGATAGATTCAGTCATCAGTTTTTATTCGAAAAAAGAAGATAGATTCAGTCATTAGTTTTATTCAAAGAATAAGAGTGAGATTCAGGCATCAGTTTTAGTTATTTGAGAAAGATTAAGTGTTTGCTGTGAATATTCAACTTGGATTTGTGATTGAAGTTAGATCTACGGAAGCCGTGATTTTATTTCGTCAATCTCTACGATACATCTGAATTACTGCTTGAGATGAGAGACGGCGATTTCATTGAACTGTAAACTGTTTCGGAATTTCTTCGTGGGACCAAATTCACACCCTAGACTGGAATTTGAGACTTTAATTTTAGATCATTACATTAGATACAGGCCAGTACCGTTTTGTATTGTGATTTATTTTGATGTTTGAAACTAATATTATTTTGTTTTGTAATTAATTTCGAATGTTGTAACTTAATATCTGTCACTGTCATTATGTAATTTATGTTATATCTGTTATATTTGTTAATAGGTTAGTGTAATAAATTATACAAGCTGTTATCTGTGTTTTTCTGTTGCGTTTAATCTACGAAGAACATAAAACATTAAAAAATACGTAACAAGATAATTATCATTTGTTTATTATATTATGAAACCGTTTCAGTGTAACAGAACTTGGGTTTTAGTTTCGAAACCAAACCAACCATTAAAACTATTTATAAAGGCACATTTTGTGGAAACTACATTCTAAAAGTACGTCAGTGAATGAAGATGTAAATCAATGAGAAAGAGAATCGGGACTCCAGTCACACACCATTGTAGGAGTTGTTTCCGACCTTTTCAGTAGACGTATACCTTAACTCACAACATTTAAGTGGAGAAATAACCTAAATATTTACTTTGAAATTATCACCCTTGGAATGTTCATGTGAAAGTTTTGTTCATCGCGTAAAGTTTATGTGGATGTAATTAATTTTTTTTTTGTTATGAAATTATACATATTTTCTAAATATATATATTTATTTTGTATTTATTATATTTACCTCAACGCAAACGTATATGTCATTACAAACCAGTAACATGAATTAGGTTTACAAGTAAGTTTACGAAGAATTGCCATTTTACAGATCTTACAAATTTGTTGAAAAGAAAGTTTGTTTAATTTCCATGAAATCAGCCATTTTTAAAGGAAACCATATATGATGTCTCGCTCTTCTTTTAGTTCGTTGTTATAGAAACTGTCCCTGCCACTGGATTTGACATCAATGTACTGATGTTAGTATTAATATGCGACCACTCGGGGGCGCATCTGTAGGCATTTCGGATGTAACGATTTTTCTAAGCTGGAACTTTGTTCCGAAGATCCATGCTGAGAATACGGTCAGTTCTCAGATGTTTTGTGGTTACTACACCGCCGACAGTACAATTTATAGGTTAGCATTATTGTATTATAAGCCATTGAAAAGGAAACGTGAAAATATCATTTATACTTTCAGTTAAGAAACTAATTCTGTTATTACTATACAAATGTTCTTGATAACTGTCCTTCACTTATTTTAACCTGTATCAAATTTATTATTATGTTCTAACTAAGTTTTAGATAAGGGAAAATATACTGTACGTAATTTTTATAGTGAGAATGGAACACTTAATATCTCTCTGTAAAGTGGTGACGTTACTATCGTTTGTACTTTTTGAAAAGCATGTTGCTTTAAGTGATATTTGTAAAGTATGTTGGTGCAAAAAACTTCCCAAGAATTTAGACTGTCAAAGACACGACCAACTACAGACATTTCCTCGTCTGCCTCCTGAAACGGCTAAATTAGTTAAGCAAATGTAAGTAAAATGTGTTTTTTTTTCATTTATTTCTTGCATTAATCAAATGAAGTTCGTGACGTTGGAAATGCGTACGTTCCTCATACATTACAAACAACTTCGTCAATTGTTCCTTAGAAAAGTGTTTTAAGAGCAGGAAACTTTTCATGACACCATTGATACCATTTTCTATAAATGTAAGAAAGAAAATTAAATTAAACTAATTAATTAATTTTTACTCTGAGTGTGTGTGTTTTTCTTATAGCAAAGCCACATCGGGCTATCTGTTCAGCCCACCGAGGGGAATCGAACCCCTGATTTTAGCGTTGTAAATCCGGAGACACACAGCTGTACTAGCGGGGGGCATTTTCCTTTGAACGAGAGTGTTTTTAAAGAGAATAGTTACTTTGTCACTAATACAACATTTTATAAATTTCAGAATGAGAACATCTTTATATTTTGGTTGAGTAACTTAAACCTAGTTTGCTTTTCTTTTACAGTACTTTGTGTTTTTGAAATTAGCGATGCAGAAAAAAGCAAACTATAAAATTTACAATAGCTTTACATATGTTGCAAGTGTAAGATGATAAAATTCTATCCCATCTTTCCTTTAGATAAATTTGATCAATTATTTAAAAGTTTAAGTAGAACTGATTTAGTTTCAAATCTTCTGTATAATTTTAACAAGAGTAATGTTGTACGTTTTACACCTTACACACTTAAATTAGCAATAATAAATAAGTCTGATGATATTTTGAATCTCAAAAAACACTATTTTTATGTAAGTTAAAAATATGTTGAACGCGTCAGATCAACGTAAGCTTCGTCTATTGAAATATCAGCTTTCGTACTTCTCTCTCTAAATAAAGCAAAATAGAAAGCAATTCTCATCATCATGATTTATAGAGTTATTTATCAAGTAATCTATTTCGAACATGAGATAATTCCATGGATTTACAACGCTAAAATACTGAATTCGATTCCCCTTGTTGGACACAGCAGATAGCTCATGACGTTGCTATGGGGAAAACAAACACAGCACTTGAGCATTTAATCTTCGTCGACCTTTCTTCGCGTTTCACAACTCGAAAAAAGCGTTTGTTTCTTCGTGTATTCTGTACCTTAATCCACTTCACCTTTTCTTCGTTACTTCTTTCCCTTAAAAAAGTGACTGTTTGTTTAGCGATGTGTTCGAAGCTTGTAAACATAAATTATGTCAACTTCTCTGTTATTTTTCACCATAAGCGATTTTTTCTTTACACAGTGAAACATTAATTACCTGAATCTTTATCTGTAACTTATGTCAACTTCTCACGTTTACTGAAAAGCTTGTTGTCAAGCGGTTATATTATTGACATACTTCATCTTTTTAAAATTAATCTAGTGAGCCAGGAATAAAAAAAACAGTTTACTAAACGCAAAAAAATCACTTTTATCAGTCTATGATAAAGATTTAAAAAATAATAATTATACAGGGACAAATTGTTCATTAACAATCTTTAAAATCAATGAAAAATAAAGTTAATAGAATTTAAAGTGTTATATTTTAATGTCTTAATACTATTGATAATACAATTTACAATGGCAAAATCAAATGTATATATATATATATATATATACGTATCGAGATATGTTTAGAGAAGTCGGTGAACCTGTCCTCAGTTAAGTGATATTATGAACAGGCAATAGATATGAATCCTAAAGATATTAAAAAGTATATGGGAGATCGAAATAAAGTGTTATTAATAATATTATAGATAAATAGACACTGAGGCAGCTTATTAGCTATTTTGTGATTTTATTGGAATGTAAAACCTAAAAAAAATTGATTAATAAATGTAGAGAGGCCTGAACAATGTTTGTTTGTAATGTGAAGGTCGCTGGCTCGAATCTTAGTCACACAAAACATGCTCACCCTTTTAGCATTGGGGGTGTTATAACGTTACGGTCAATCCCATTATTCTTTGGTAACAGCATAGCCCTTGACATAACAGTGGGTGGTGATGGTTTGCTTGCTACCTTCTCTCTAAATTAGAGACAGCTAGCACAAATTGTTCTCATGTAGCTTTGCTCGAAAATCAAAATATACAACCAGTAATTAAAAACATACAGAAGAGGCATTGCCAGACAGCAGCTTGAACTGTGAAAGTGGTTTTAATTTGACAATTGTTTTGTTTTGTAATTTTTTTAAGTCTTCATACAGCTTGAAGTCCACGCCAAACTTATATACAACATATATGTGTTTACTTTTACTGAACATGAATCGTACACGTATTACTTGTTAAAGCAGATGAACTGTACTGACCACATTTGTGAACAAAGTGTAAAGAAATTCCAATATTAAGAAAAAGTCCTATGTCAGATTACTGTCTGGTCGCTAGTGAATACGAAAACCTATAGCGTGAGTACTCTATTAATCACTCAAAGGTTAAGGAACTTATTTTAACTTCTATTTAAGAAACTATTTATTGTACATGTGTATATAGGTGTTTGGAGGAATCTATATAAATTAAAATAATCCGTGCTGACAAAACAACAGTAGAGAAAACACTAATAGGGGAGCAAACAACGTTTCGACCTTCTTCGGTCATCGCCAGGGTCACGAAGGTGAACTTTCGAGTACGCTAGTGATAGAAGTTTTCGTACGGTTTCTTACAAATATGCAAACATGTTTCTAGCTTCTTATCATCTTGCAGTATATGTTAATTTATGTTAGTCAGTTTAATTATAGAAACGTTTGAAAAATACTTTGCACCCATTTATAAATTGACACTGCAGAGTACATATATATAAATGTATATATATACAATAAAACAACTGTATTTTGCCGAGGGAAGTGATTAATACAAAAGAAATACTATAAAAATTACGCATGGCTAGGTGGTTAAGGTACTCGACTCCTAATCCCAGGTACACGGGTCTGAATCCCCTTGCACCAAGCATCCTTGCCCTTTCAGCCGTGAGAGCGTTATAATGTTACGATCAACTCCATTATTCGTAGCTAAAAGAGTAGCCCACGAGTTAGTGGTGATGACTAGCTACCGTCCCTCTAATTTTACCCTGCTAAATTAGATAGTTCTCGTGTAGCTTTACGCAAAATTCAAACCAATAAAAATAACTAAAATATTTTTAAAACTCTTTATTTATTAATGTTAATTTAAAAGAAGTTCGGATAAGACACAAAAGCTACGTCTCGAAATAAGCAAATCATATTATGACAAAGCAACCTGAATATTTATGCTATCTTAAATCAGAAAAATAAAGTAATGAAATCAATAAACCAAGTAGTTATATTTGTGGGAAAGGTTATATTACATCCACCAAATATATTACAGGCTCTGCTGTGGAGAAAATACTTATTATATACTCTATAATTAGTAGTAATTCACAAAATGTTTTCTACATATTATCTTGGAGAAACATAACATTTATGTATGAGAATAAATTAACACACATCTCATGTCAGAAACGCAAATAATAGCCAATTTCCTGTTAACAAACACATTAATAAGTGTATTACAAAAAATAATCATAGAGTCGAAGAAACCTTTCACCAAGTATTTCCATTCTGGTATTAATTTAAAAAGAATAAATGAATATTTTATGAATAAACTAGAGAGAGTATCGCTTTCCTCCGGTTATTACGTTGATATATTCCAGATGACTATAACAGTGTATGTAATCTGAATCTATTTTAGCATAGAAGAACAATAAAAATGTACTTCAAACATTTCTATTTCCCAGAGAAACGAAAAAGTCGTGAAGAATGTACATTAAATGAAAAATTATTTGTTATCAGTTAACTTTAGCATTGCCTTAAATATTGCACATTCGTATTTAATATCACAAATTTTAAAACTAAGCTAAAAATGCTTTAGATCCATTTTAAATATTATTTTACCAAAAACTACTTATATAATAGTCCTACAGTTAGGATACAGCGCTATAACTTTGAAATTCAAATTAATTAATACTGAAGCATAATTTTCAATACTTTGCTTCAATTTATTAAAAAATCTAAATGTACTCGTCAACTATGTTTCCTTCGGTTCGCAATTTAAGATGTTCAACAGATATTAGCTTTCAGAAAAATAAAGCTACAGATTGTGCTAAAATTCCGAAAGCTATTGCATTATTTTTTCTTCATAGCAAGTGTGTTTTCGCGTAGAGAAGTAAATTATCTTTTCTTCCACCCATTTCTTCTGTGTTTCAGTGGGCTAGTTTCTATCATACTAACAGTTTTCGTCAAGTCTTGCAACAGCTGTTTAAGCCAATCATTCCTGCACTTCATTGAAAGTTCTTCATCAGGAAACATGCAATGAGTTCCAAAGGATTTTTTAAAATTTTTACTGTATTTAAACCACAGCTCTCTTACATTGCAAATTTCATCATCTGTAGACACAGAGACCAGTTCATTAAGTTAACGTTTGTTTGAATGTATGTATCTAACATTTGGAATATTTCCTCAGAAAAATATCTCGGGCAAATCATTATAGAGAAATGATCTAACTACAAACTGATCTATTTTACCAAACCGCAACGAGAAGCTGTACGGTACTCATACTATCTGTACTCTGTTCCGATTCCGATTGCTAAGCAGCACGCTGGCTAGCACTACTTTTGACCATACATCTTCTGCTATGTCGGATATTATTCTGCACACAAGATACTTAAACAATGGTACCATTTTTGTTGCTTGCAGAACTGAATTTTTTCTCTTAGGTATGAGATTTCTTCATACCAGTACTGTGATGCTATGGTAAAAGAATATGTTATTATGTTTTCTGATATCCTAGTATGATAAAGCTTAGTTGTTTTATCTTTTCTGATCCTCATTTTCAGAACCTCAAATTTAGTGTAAAATAAATAAAACTTTTTTAATTTAAAATGTTTACTTTATTTTCTCCAATGAGTTAAAAATTATCAATTACCGTATAGGTGAAAAAGATTTAAATGGTGAAAAGTTATTTGCATGAGCAGAGAGAAATAAGGCAATTTTCTGTTGATAAGTTAATTCATGAGATGTCAATATGGTTTTAATACAAGCTTACCAGAGGACATTATAGTTTTATACAGACCTACGAAAAGGCGAAATAACTGTCACATAATGGTTGATTACGTAATTGTAAATATAATTAATAATGATAATATTTTCTTTGATGATTCTTTGCCAATTACTTGATATTTTATACTTGATTATGACTTAATTACTAGTTATTTTAATCATACAACTGAGTGTTCTCATGTAATGCAATAGTTCACTTGATATAAATAAATCAGAACAAGTATAGTGTTTGGTCAGTCTCCTATTCGCTGTTACTCTGGATACCCTGATATTTTTACTTTTTAAAAGTAGAAATAAAATTTGGTCAGTAATATAATTATAGTTTGTTAAGTCTATTTACTTAACGTTGTTAAAAAGGATTTTGCTATCGTATGATTAAAAAAAAGGACATTAACGTCACCCTGATATTTGTTTAGTATTTCGTTATAATAACTCGACAATAATTTTTTTATCATTCAACACTCTTATATTTACTCACTATCAATAAAAGCTTAATAACATGTTTTACTATCTGTTATTTCTAATTTAATAAAATGTAAGTATTACCAACTAATAATTAATTTTGTTCAAATATACAGTTAAAGTTTTACATAGTTTATTTTACTGTTTATGCATAAACTAGCTTCAAGTTAGAACAATACAGGTTTTGCTTATGTAAAATAGGAATATTTTTTGATTTTTTTCTGTTTTTGATGTTATTTTTTGAAACACATAATCTAAAAAAGCCTATTTATAATGCGCGTCTTCAACAATTTTATTTTTAAAAATTGATACTTTGTAGCCTTGATTACAAGAAGACGAAAATTATTTTTCTTCGCTTTAATATATATGGATTAGATCTCATAAAGATGATCTTTAGCTTCTTTAATCATTATACAAGATAATATATTCATTTTATGTAAAGAAGTGCAACATAAGTCATTTTTGATTAAATATATATATGCTTTTTTGTACATTTTTAAGTGTGCGTTAACAAATACAACATTTAAAGTAAAAAACCATTTAAATAAATGTTCAGCTATTTTGTTTTAAACATAAAAATAGTAAATTTAGCATGTTACATAGTTTTCAATAATGTATTTTTTATATTTTTATTTCAATAAATAAACAAGAAAATACTCATGAAAAAAGAGATTGCGTCACGCAAGATTTAGCATAATGCTTTTTCAAAGAAATCTGAGTAGAAAATCTGACAAGTTAGAAAAAAAAACTAAAGCAATAACTCACGGACTGTAGTATTGTATTATTTGTAGACATATTGGAACAAAACATAAGAACTATCTAATTGTTGTAATCTGCTTTCCCAAACAACTTGGAGCCAAAATGACAATAACTGTTCCTTAAGGTGATGTTATTTACAGGTAAGTTGAAATGAAATAATACAATAACAGTCAGATTGTGTTTTGTAGTTTATCATAAAATACGTCTTGTTTCTTGTCCACATCAATAATTGGTATTTAACGAGAACTGACAATACTACTTATTCGCACAAAGTTTCAGGTTTTTAAAATTTTATTTATTTAATAGTTTGAGTTTTGTTTAAAGAATAGGACAACCGAGAAGGACCATTACGCTCTTTATTGTACCTAAACATTATGTTATGTTTGTTAGAACAGACTCTTTGTTAGGATTTGTGTTGTATGTACGTGAGGTTAAATTAAACCCGTTTTTTCTTCATATTTAACATATTTTGGTGTTAGTGTTTGATATTAAGACAAAAATATCTACTCACATTCTGTTTGAATAATGTAAACATATTACGCATTGTATGATATTTCTGTACACCCACATATACATACAAACATATACATAGGCATATTTTATCACCAAAAACCTCCATCAAACTGAACCTAACTTTTATTAACAATGAAACGTAGTAGAAAATGTTCGAACCAGAAAGATGTTAGATTTTTCTACTTTTGAATAAACTGAACGTTTAAGGCAAACACTTCTTGACCCATCTGAAAACTGAGTGCAGCCACATAGAATTGATTCTGAAAATAAAACGTATCAATATACATACGTTAAAATAAAAAAGACTTTTAAAATGTATCTTGATGCAGTAAAAATTAACACCTAGCGTTTGATCACATTATTTTTTACTGTATGTAGTTTTATTTATTTTATAAGGAGCTTTTGCATTTCAATAAAAACAGCTAAACGCTACTAAGCACACAAATATATGATTAAGTCAAACTAAATTTACATACGCAGAAGCTAAGAATGGTCAATATTTTTTTTACTATTTCAATCAATTGAAGGAAGTTTACTGTATTAAACTTTAATTTAAATATATTTATTTCCACTTCGTTAAAAGATCATGCGATGATATCAACAATCCAGGGTTGAAGTTCTGCTTAGTTGACAAAAGCTTTAACATAACAGCTGCTATGCATCATACAACTTAACAGACTGAAGCAACTGTCTTCCTCTAAGACACAAGAGCATTTACAGAAGAGACACTTAGTTTTTTCAACCACGATAACTCGATACATCCCAACATTAAGTTCACCTGTGAACAGGAAAAAACTAACCAAACAGCATTTCTTAACCTCAAGATCACACAATAACTGATACACAACTAAAAAACAGAAATCCACAGAAAAATCACCCATACTGGACTATACATTCCCAAGGACTCAGCACATGAAACAAAACAGCAGCAACATGTTATCAAACCAAATAAACACAGCCATAAAACTATGCTCACCCGATAAAATTAACAATTAAATCAACAAAATAAAACAACACTTAATCAGCATCAACAAATTACCTCCAAAAACTGTTGAAAAACTATACGCACACACCTAGATCAATGACTCAATTAACAACAAACAAGCAATAATAAATCCCAAAATACAACAAAATACAAACCCTTACAATGCTGCATACCATATATTCCCGACATTAGCGAAACAAATAACCAGCATTTGTATAACATTTTACACTTTCGACCTTAAGACATGTGCCAGACAACGGTCAGTTTCAAACTCTCTCCTTGTTAACCTGAAGATGGCCTAAGAAGGTCGAAACGTTGTTCTCTACTTTATTTTAATGAAAGTTGTAATACCCATCCTAGCAGTCCGAAGATACATTTTTACTTAGAGTGGGTTTTTCGTCGTCACAAATGTTTTATACAGTGATTTGTAATACGTGGAACAAAGCGGCTACTACTAAATATTCACAATTCATCGTTTCTAGAAAGCCAATTGTAATAATGTTACTTGAAGCATGGGAAAGGTCTGTTTATTTTAAAAAGTGTTTCAAAGAGTTTAATGGAAATTCGATTTTTAAACCAGATTTTAGAATAATAATTCTTTTTTAAATTTCAAGGAGAACTTGTTTGTTTCGATTTAAATATAAGATTGTACGATAATAATCTGTTGTGTGTTCACACCAAGGATCGAACTCAGAATTTTAGCGATATACATCCCCAAGTTTACCAGTGAGTTATCAGCGAAGAAGGCTTCCGTTTTAAAGGAGTAGTTTTAAAGTTAGACTTTTGTGTTTATTATATACAAATTAAAGCATCTCTGCTCCTTGGCAAAATATGTGAGTTCCACAACAGTGGATATAATATACACTCCTTTAAAAGAATAAATTATAATAAACTTTCCATCGTTGCACAGTTTATCAGTAATGCTTACCCTTTCAGTGTAATTAGTTAGAAGCTGAGTTGGGTATTGAGAAATCCCAACTTTAATAACACTTGACTTTTGGTACATGGAAAATCCCAAGATTCAAGGTTAGGTTCAGTAGAACTAAATATATACAGCCACCAACATTCAAGCATTCATTAGACACATAGAACCTTTAACATTCAGGGTTAGGTTCAGTAGAACTAAATGCATATAAAAACAATTAAATTAATAATGTTTTCCAATTAAGTCAAGTTGTGCAGTGTAGCTCTTTTAAGAAGACTTTTCTTTCAATTCTTAAGGAAGGCAGTGTACACGTTAAAAGCAATTTCTTTAGATAAATATAATATTAATGGAATTAAGTTATTTTTGTTTTTTAAGTATAATTTTCTTTTATCCATCCATAAATTGTTTAAAACCTGGAAACCTGACCATTTATGTTATCAGATAATTAGTATAAAATAAATCATGTTTTCTTTTTTTCTAGAAACTAATAGTAAGTGAATACACAATATCGCATAAAGTAATATAAAATAAAGTTAAGATCCACTAATAAGTTTATACCGTAATAGTTCCCCAAAACTTTATTTTGCGGTGTGGAAACAAAGAGAAGTCCCACCTTTTTCAAGTCATGAAATGTCATACAGATGTTCACCTTAAGGTACCTTAACCTTCAGTTCAGTAATGTTTGGATTAGCGAAATTTCTGTAATTCTTCTTTTTACATAATTTCTAGTTTTATTTTATTTTCAGTTTACTTGAGGACCAAGACTGTTCATGTTTAGAACAATATCATTACATGTTTCACCATCTTTAATATACTTTTATGTTCTGTGAGTCTTGTCATTAAATTTCTTTTAACTAAATAAAGTTCTCTGCACGAATGGCTTACTGTTCTATAGACACTCTTCTCTCTCTCTTAAGATGCAGATGTATTAAATGATAAAGTTTTTAAAACAGATATATATATCTATAATATATAATTTTAAATACTCCATAAATATATTATTTCTAAGAACTTTTGTTGGATTCCTGTACGTGGTGAGGGGACCTCCCAGGGAAGGTTCTGTTCTGTCTGGTTACCTTCTCTGGGATCTAAACATCCACCCACGTGTCTGCCGTGCGTGGCGACCCGTGAAGGGGAGGAGAGGATTCTGGTGGTTGAGGGGTCCAACCCTAACACACCACTTTGGCCTCGAATTCCTGTAGACGGGTGGCCCCCCATGGGTCAATCGGCTGGTCCACCTGGGCTAGAGCCAACCAAGTACCAGTGTTGGAAGTTCTCAACGGGTTTTGTGGACATTGTGCCTGATGCTGGTGTTTGGGTATAGTGCTCACGAAACCCTGGCGTTGCTGCATTGTCCTTGCATGACTTTGTAGTGCGTCCCATTGTAGGGCTCCATGGTGGGTGGGGTCAGTGAGTACCGAAACTTTTTCTCTTTCCTATGGATCCTACAAAAAATTTAAATAAAATTGTAAAAAAACAGTCAATGGGTAAGCGACCACGTCTTGAATACTCAGAACAGCAATCTCCAACATCAGTAACATACGTACCTCATTTTCTGATATTGCATTCTCTTTCAGAAAAACCTTTAGGGCAAATGTCCCCCTTTTCTATTCAAAAGGGGCTAGAGGGACTTGCTGGCTCTCCAAAGTCAGTAAAAAAGCTTCGACATATTGGTTGAAACATCCACATCCCAACACATCCTCTTGAAATCAAAGGCAATTGGCGATATACCTATTGAGGTTACACCCCATGCTACTTTGAATACTTCACGAGGAGTTATTGTTGAAAGGGATTTGAAGAATGTTCCTGAATCAGAGATTCTCGCTGGTCTCTCCACTCAAGAAGTTTCTGCAGTGAGGCGCATCTCCACTCGCAAAGATGGAGTTACACTGCCAATAAATACCCTCGTTTTAACATTCACTTCACCACGTGCACCCGCCACCATCAAAGCAGGTTATCTCATTTGCAGGGTTCGGCCATACATTCCAAACCCTCTTCGATGTTTTCAATGTCAGAGATTCGGCCACTCAAAGACATCTTGTCGTGGTTCCCTGACATGTGCTCGTTATGGAGGCAAGGACCACGATGCCTATGATTGTGACATAAACCCACATTGCGTCAACTGCAATGGTTCTCACCCCTCTTACTTTCATTCTTGTCCAAAATGGTTGGAGGAAAAAGAGGTGCAGCGTTTGAAAACGACACATAACATTAGTTATTAGAAATTGCTGTCCACAATCCCATCTCGGACATATGCTACTGCACTCCATTCCACAACTGCAGTGGAAGTGCAGACAGATCTCTCTGTGCCTCCAAGAGAATCGTTTTCAAATCAAATGAAAAGCCTTTTGACCTCCGTGGTTAAAAAAGTAGATGAATCGACTTCCACACCCATCTCTGTTCCTCCCATATCTTCCAACAAACCTCAAGATCCATGTCCTTCAGTTTCAAATACAGGCATTTCTTCTGATACATCATTTTCTCCACCACAATAAACAAAACAATTATTCGTCCGCGTCCTCACTCACTTGATTCCTCTTCCAATAACAAACACCTGCCCACTCGACCCAGAGCAGGATCCATGGAGGTTGATAGACCTCCTCCGAAGAAAGACAGTAAAGAAAAAAGACGAGGTCGTAAACCGAAGGGTTCTCCAACCACTTCACCTGCCTGTCCTTAATAATGGCCACCTTGATACAATGGAACTGTTGAGGTTTACGTTCTAATCTGGATGATATCAAAACGCTGATTGCTTCCTACCAGCTTGTTTGTTTTTCTCTACAAGAAACATTTCTCAAATCTGCTGATACAGTCTCCATTCGGCAGTTTTCTCTGTACAGAAATGACAAGTTGTGTGATGGTCGAGTACATGGAGGGGTGGCACTGTTGGTTGATCAACATGTGCCCACCCTGTCTTTGTCAATCAACACACCCTTGGAGGCCGTAGCCATCCGTATTTCCTTGGGTCGTACCATCACTGTTTGTTCTCTGTACCTGTCCCCTGGAGAGATATATGATCAATCAGACCAGGATGCTCTCGTTGAACAGTTGCCATCTCCACTTCTAATCCTGGGGGATTTTAATGGACACCATCCCCTCTGGGGAAGTGCTGTTATTGATGGGAGGGGTCGATCTGTAGAGCAGATGCTCTCTGGTCACAATCTTTCTCTTTTCAATACTGGTTCTTCCACTTACTTTCATGCACCAAGTCAGTCCTTCACCGCCATTGATCTCTCAGTTTGCTCCCCTTCATTATTCTCCCATTTTTCATGGAGGGTTGACAGTATTCCACTAGGCAGTGATCATTTTCCGATCCTTTTGAGAGAGACTGGCCGTGGTCGATGCCACCCTACCCGCGTGCCCCGGTGGAAGCTGGATCAGGCAGACTGGTCCACTTTCACTGCTCTCGCAGAACTTGATCCTGCCATCGTAGATCAGCCATCAATAGACGACTGTGTTGCAGCGGTAACTGATTGTATTATACATGCAGCTGCTCAGTGTATTCCTAAAACCTCGATACGTTTTCCACGATATCCTCGTCCATGGTGGAATTCTGCTTGGAACTTAGCACGGAAGGCTCTAAAACGGGCCTGGGATACTTTTCGTAGATATCCCACACTTTCAAATTGGGTTGCTTTCCAACGGGCCCGAGCACATGCTAGGTGGGTAAGACGTCAAAGCCAGAAGGAAACTTGGAGTAAGTTCACAACCAGCATATCTTCTACCACCAGTTCCAAGATCATATGGGACAAGATTCGAAAGGTTAATGGGCACTACAATTCTGTTCCCCTCTCAATCTTACTCACTGATGGTCAGGAGGTGACTGATGTCCGGAACATCGCTAACACTCTAGGTGAAAGCTTTTGCCGGGTATCTAGCACTTCTGCTTGTTCCTCCACCTTCCTGGCCATCAAGAATCGGGCAGAGTGATCACCTCTTTCCTTTCAAACTGACTGTTTCTTTGACTATAATAGTCCCTTTACCCTGGTGGAACTAAAAATGACCCTTCATCGATCTGCCAGTACATCTGTTGGACCTGATGATATTCATTATGACATACTGCACCATCTATCTCCTGCTTCTCTATCTATCTCCTTCTTATTATCTTCAACCGGATTTGGCAGGAGAATGTTTTTCCTGATGCCTGGCGCCTGGCTATTATTTTACCTTTCTCTAAGCCAGGGAAAGATCCGAAGATTCCTTCAAACTATCGTCTAATTGCTCTGACGAGCTGTCTCTGTAAGACCTTAGAAAGGATGGTTAATGCTCGTCTTGTTTGGTTCCTTGAATCAAACAACCTCCTCTCGCCCACCCAGTGTGGGTTCCGTCGACAGCACTCCACCATAGACCACCTAATTCGTCTTGAAACATCTATCAGAGAGGCCTTTCTCAACCGCCAAAACCTTGTATCGATATTCTTTGACATAGAGAAGGCTTACGACACAACATGGAGGTATGGCGTTTTGCGAGACTTCCATACATATGGGTTACGTGGCCATCTACCCATGTTTATTAAAAAAAATTTTAATGGACAGGAGATTCCAAGTTCGTGCAGGTTCGGCACTTTCACGTTCTTTTGTACAGGAACTTGGAGTCCCTCAAGGCTGTATATTCAGTGTCACACTCTTCAGTATAAAGATAAATGCCGTCACTGAACAACTCCCTCTCACCGTTACGAATGGGCTATATGTTGACGACTTTCACATCTCATGTCAGTCATCGAACATGAGATATATTGAGCGGCAACTACAAACTGCCCTCAATCGTGTACGGAAGTGGACTCTTGCGAATGGTTTTAATTTCTCTCTTTCCAAAACTGTATGCATGCACTTTTGCCGTCGACGAGGTATTCACCCTGATCCTGAACTTCATATCGGTGAAGTTTTGCTGCCAGTGGTCCCGGAGACAAAGTTCTTCGGGCTTATCTTTGATCGTAAACTGACCTTTATTCCACATTAAAGCAGCTTCGGGTCAAATGCACAAGAGCACTGAACATCCTCCGTGTCCTCTCTTCTACCAGTTGGGGCAGATCGCCGTTCAATGTTAAAGATATATCGTGCACTTATTAGATCGAAACTTGACTATGGATCAATGGTCTATGGCTCTGTCAGACCCTCGGCCTTAAAGATACTGGACCCCATTCATCACCAAGGACTTCGACTCTGCACTGGAGCTTTCCGTACCTCTCCAGTTCAAAGCATATACATTGAATCTCATGAACCTCCTCTACACCTTCGCCGTTTGCAACTATCTTTGCAATATACTTCGAAACTTCGTTCCTCACCAAAGCATCCCACCTGGGAATGTGTTTTCCTTCCTCGGTGGGCAGTACTTTTTCAGAACAGACGATCTGTCATTGCTGCGTTTGGCCTTCGCATCCGGGCACAATTGGATGAATTGGGTCTGTCCTTGGATAACATTGCAGATTCCACAGGTCGACGCATCCCACCATGGCTTATTACAGCCCCCAAGTGTGACCTTTCTTTCAATCACCTAAAAAAGGCGGATACTCCAGACTGGAAGTACCGTCTTTTATTCAATGAATATCTTTCAAACAATCATTCAGTTCCCATTTATACAGATGGTTCCAAATCAGGTAATTCAGTGGGCTCTGCTATGGTTTGCTATGGGTCAGTAGTTGGACGCAGAATCCCCTCTACAGCTTCTGTGTTCACTGCTGAACTGTATGCCATATCTCTTGCCCTGGATCATATTGCAGCTGAGCAGTACTTCATCTGCACTATTTATACTGACTCGATTAGTTCTATACTTGCCTTGGAATCACTTCACTTTAGCTCACATCCTATTCTCGCAGATATTCGAAACCGACTGGCCCATTTCTCATTAGCAGCTACTTCAATCCAGTTTTTCTGGATACCAGGCCATGTTGGTATTCATGGGAACGAGCTTGCAGACATGGCAGCCAAATATGTCTGCCTCAGCACCATCACCCCTATGTCTATTCCGTACATGGACTATGGTGTTGTCTTCAAGGCTCGGCTCCGTGTCAGTTGGCAGTCCACTTGGAGTGAACAACGCGACAACAAACTTTTTCAAATCAAACCCAAAATTGGAGTTTGGCCATCTAGCTTCCGTAAAGTTCGGAGGGAAGAAGTTGTTCTCACTAGGCTACACATTGGTCACAGTTTTTTAACTCATCATTTGCTTTTATCTGGAACTGATGCACCAATGTGTAGTTTGTGTAACACTCAAATCACTATCAGCCACGTTTTACTTTCTTGCCATCGTTACAATTCTCAACGACGGCAATACTTTAAACATATTTTTTCCCAGGGTCAGTCTGTAACATTTGACAGAGTTATTGGTGATGGTGACTCTGTCCACCTTAATAACGTTTTTAATTTTTTAATGGCCGTTAATCTTTTTAATCTCATTTAAGTGTGGTATATTTATTTATTACACCTTTTTAATTGTGGCTCCTTTTTTACAGTTTTAATCTCTCTCATTCAATGTGACATTGAACAATGGCCAGAACATTAAATAACTCAACACCAGGACTGGAAAGGCCAACTTCAGGTGACTAACGCTTCTGTTTCAACTACTCGTTAGTCTTCCTGGCGAGTTACTATTATACTTTCGCTGCATATCATTTCACAGTTTTACAACCTTTTTGTACTGGCCATATTGACTCATAACCCGGAACCAGGACGGAAAGACCAACTTCAGGTGGCTGACGGTGGTTTATATACTACCTGTTAGTCTTCCTGGTGGGTTATGATCATTCCCATTCTGCTACAGGTTGTCCTTTACAACTTTGTTGACTGGATGTCGATATTGGTTTTTGCACCATTTCCTGTTTTAATTGCCATTTTGCTTTTATCTTCAATTACCTTTACACATTTTACTCCATTTACTTGACTTTTATCTTTTTACTGGACATTTGGCTACTCTTTATTACGATTTTGCTGAGTGTCTTTTTAAACTTTTATTCCATTACATTTTGATAATAGCTACTATGACACATAACCTGGAACCAGGACTGGAAAGGCCAACTTCAGGTGACTGACGGTGGTTCTTGAACTTATTCGTTAGTCTTCCTGGCGGGTTATGATCATTCTTATTATGCTATGAGTAAATAGTTTATAACTATGAAGACTGAATGTCACCATTGGTTTTTACACCATTTTCTGTTTTAATTGCTGTTTTGTTATTACCTTCATTTACTTTTACAAATTTTGCTCCATTTATGTGACTTTTCTCTTTTTACTGAACATTTGGCTACTCATTGTTGTGATTTTACTGTGTGTCTTATAATACTTCTATTATTTTACATTTTGATACTGGTCGCTGTGACACATAACCCAGAACCAGGACTGGAAAGACCAACTTCAGGTGACTGACGGTGGGTCTTGTACCTGCCTGTTAGTCTTCCTGGCGGGTTATGATTATACCTTTTTGATAGAGTAAATACCTTACAACTTTTTACACTCTGCCTTCTATCTTAACCTTGTAGAGTAGGTGTCAACATTGGTTTTATACTTTTTTGTTTTACCTTCATTTCCATTTATGTCTTTTACTACATTTTTACCGGTTGTTTGGCGCAGATAGCCTCGTTGCTTTGTGCCATAAAACACTAAATCAATCAAAAGAACTTTTGTCTCTAGTATTGTCGCATGTGTAAGAATATATTATATTCAACACATACTCCCACTAGGTAGTTAAAAGAAAAAAATGGACAGAAAACGAAATTACTGACTTGAAGCGATTGTCTTTTTTTGGAAGTCTATTATTCCACTGATGAGTACTTGAGTATGTAAGCAAGGACTCAACGTCAAAACCAGCAATTTTTCTTAATCTGTGCCAATTTTTTTCATTTTATTAGCAAAATCTGTATTGCATAATAAATGATGATGAAAATTTTCCTAGGGCAGAAAATAAGTGTTATGCTAACCATTTGGATATGAAGTAAGTAACTTATCCTACATTAAAAATTGTAAGTCTAAGAAGACAGCCATCTTTCTATTCTCGAAACGGCTGGTATGGTTAATAGCACTTCAATTAAAATAGAGTAGAGAACAACGTTTCGACCTTTTAGGTTATCTTCGGGTTAATAAAGAGAGTTTGTAACTGACCGTTGCCAGGCAAATGTCTTAGAGACGTGAGTAGAAAGAACGGACTTGTTTGTAGGGAGTGTCACAGTTAGGTTATTGATCAGTATAGGTATAACGATGTTTTTTTATATTGGTTTGATTTGTTGTGTAAATTAGGCTTATTTGATTTTACATTTGATTATATTTGTTTTTATTATCATTTTGTATTTATTTGATTTTCAATGTTTGAAAAAGTGTGGTGTTTTTTGTGTTATGTGAATCAGGTTTCCATTTTTCTTCTTATTTCTCCAATATAGACATCATGACAGTTATCACATTGTATTTTATAAATAATATTGGTGTTGTGTTTGTCAGTGTAGTTTTTACATAGTATAGACTTTAGTTTTGTACCTGGTTTTTGAATAAATTTGATGTTTACTAGAATGTTGTGATTTGTTATAATTTTTTTCCAAATGTTGGTTATTTTTTCGCTGATGTCGGGAACATATGGTATGCAGCAGTGTAAGGTTTCATAGTTTTTTCTATCTTGGGATTTATTGTTGTTGGTCTATATGTGTGCGTATAATTTTTTTCCACGGTTTTTGGAGGAAATTTGTTGATGAAATTTTGTTTTATTTTGCTGATTCCATCGTTAATTTTGTTTGTTTGTTTGTTTTTGAATTTCCCACAAAGCTACTCGATGGCTATCTGTATTAGCCATCCTTAATTTAGCAGTGTAAGTCTCTGGGCTACTCAAGACAACTCTTGGGCTACTCTTTTACCAACGAATAATGGGATTGACCGTCACATTATAAAGCTCTCACGGCTGGGAGGGCAAGCATGTTTGGCGTGACGGAGATGCAAACCCGTGACCTTCAGATTACGAGTCGCACACTTGGCCATGCCGGGCCTCGTTAATTTTATCTAGTAAGTACAATTTTGTGGCTATATTTCTTTTTTCAAACAGTTTATTCAATAAATTATGTTGCTAATTACTTTTGTTAAAACCATAAGTTACTTTGTATGATTTTTAGGTTTCAGATCTGATAACTTAAACTTCTGTAACAACGTTTTATTTCATTTTTAACCATAATAATGTCAAAAAACAAAGAGTATTTATAATCAAATCACTAAAACTATCATGCCCACTGTAAGGCAACTAGCCAACAATACCCTACTATTTACACTTCTAACGAATTTATTGTCACACTTGTAACGCAACTACAGACTAAAGAACCAGCAATATTTAGTAGTATCGTATGGATTCGAACCCTATTCTCTATCTTCAAAATTCAGAAATCTACTACAGGGATAACTCTTTGTCTTAATAAAAGTGAAAAATATAGTTTATGAATAAACGACATTTTTACTGAGTTCTGATTTATCATATAAGAATTGTGCAGTTGAATATTTTAAACCTTCTTTAATTATTTAATAAATAATAACCAATGGCCTTTTGTGATTCCAGTCTCTCCAGTAACATTTCTCGTGAAAACATTCTTATATTTCATTATTGATTTTATGTGCAAGACTTGTTGGTTTCTCAACGGAAAAGATGTGTTTAAGTCCTGTAATAATAGCATAGCCTAAATTGACTTCGAGGCATCGCAGTTCCCATTAAGTAGTGTGTTTGTTTTCTTATAGAAAAGTGACATCGAGCGATTTGCTGAGCCTATCGAGGGGAATCAAACCTCTAATTTTAGCGTTGTAAGTCTGTAGACTTAGCGGGAGACCCTATTATGTACAAATTAGTTTTATTTGCCCACATACATCATATTTGTAATTCTGAATAACAGAATTGTTTTGTTTCATTTCACTTAAATTCACTGTGTGAGAAAAGTAATTTTCAAGACTGTTTTGAGGCAGTTTTTGTACAGGATTTTTTATATTTGATTTTTAAATTTAAATCCACTTCAAGAAAAGTTTATTTAAAAAATTAAAGAAATTAATCCAATAACTTCAAATAAATATTTTCCTAAAATATATTTTTAACATTCCTATTTAAATGAAAAATGTAAACCTTCTTAACTTATTTACCCTTGTTCACTTCACCCAGAAACACTTGTGATTAAAACCTTTGTTTTTACACGGTTCTAACACAACAAAAGTTTAACGTTCAAATATACATCAATTATTATATATATATACACAAAAAGTGTGTTTATAGAAGTTTTTTGATCAGCTAGGCTTGACGTGGTTAAGGCACCTCACTCTAAATTTGTGAGTTGTTAGTTCGAGTCTCCACGCGTTAACGGCATGTTTATGGCCTTAGAACAGTTAATTCCGATTTCGATTTTTTGCGGTGATCAGAATGCAGATAGCTTATTGAGCAACTTTGCGAAAAACATACAAAACCAGGTTCGAATTCCGTCATTAAACATGTTCGCTCTTTCAGCCAAATGAGCATTATAACTGACAATGAATTATCACACTATTCATTTGTAAAGAGTAGCTAGCTGTGGACAATAATGAATAGCTGCCTTCCTTCTAAACTTTTACCTGGAAATTAAGGACCACCAGCACAGATAGCTCTTGAACAGCTTTGCAAGACAATTCAACAAATAAAAACGCAATAAACTAATCAGATAAGATCAATACATATTAGTCTGTTATAACAGTTTCTCTTTTATTTGAGCTTATTTTACATACGACTGGACCTTCGAATTATATTAATCATGTTAGTGCTATCACGCATGCAATACTATAATTGAACTTTTTTTTAGCTTTTGTCAAAGCGTCATTTAACGTCATAACTCCCAGTGTTTCACGTACTTTACAACAATTAGCAATCATTAAAACACATTTTCACACAGTGTCAATACTAACGATTATATGTATCCATTTGTATGAAAGTCTCACTAACTCTAATTTTTTCGTTACATATTTTAATATTTCAGATATTGTTTACAACTTTCAGGAATATGTAAAGCATAACAGATAAAATATAGAGATATCGTGTTGTTTTCTTCTTCTGTTATATTTACTTGTGTTTACGTCAGTCAAAAAGTAATTATAACATTAATGACCTTCACATGAAGTGATAACAGTAATGCACTGTGTTCAGAACATACGCTTGTTTGATTTTTTTAACAGATCACATTACTTTGTACAGTGAAATGTGTTGTCAGAAATGACATTCGGGTTCCTTGAGGTCCTTGAAAAGCCAATCGATGTGACTAGCAGGTTATCGCTGCAAGAAAATAAAAGTAATACTGATAGGAAATACAAGTTAACAAACAAGATAATGTTATTAGGAAAGAAACATGTAGGCTTGTTATGAAACATAAGTTATAAAACAAACGCATAAACGTGGTTTTGAACAAAAGAAAGCTTATTCTATACATTGTTATCGGTCAAGAATTTACTGTTCAAATTCAAAATGAAAGTATATGCGTGTTAATGACCGTTCAATTAAGTTTGAGTCCTTAAATGTGTGGGATTATATTTAAACGTTATCTCTATTAGTCAGTTGCTTACCCCTCAGAACGTCTTAGAGCGGGTACTCGCTTTAATTATGTCAAAGAAAGTAATCGAAAAACAGTTCTTTCGTTTAGTTCTTTACCTGTTTGGTAAGATTTTCAGACATACGATCATCACTTAATTTATTTTTCTCGATAAGTGCAAAGAATTTTAAAATCGGTTGAAGGGTTACGAAGAACTTTAATTCATATGTAAAAATAATTATTTTACGATGTAGCAAGCCTGCGTTATTTTATCAATAACTGTTGTTTTCGTTACCTTACTGTTTCTTACAGCTGAATATTTATAGATCTTTTATGAATGCATTTATGTTGCGCATAAACTTTATTTTTCAAAGCGAAAAAAGGGCATAAAACATTAATCCATTTCTAAAAATAAATCATTTACTATTAAATATCAATCTGAAAAAGGTTATTCAGATTTAGTCTGCTTGTTCGTTGAAGCACAAAACTACATAACTGACTATATCTGCTTTAGAATTAGTGAAACCCAGTTTTAACCCACAGCATTTTGATTTGGAATTGCTAATTTCAAACTTTGTACAAACATAACAAGTCACAAAATTAAAGAAATAGCAAAATGCTTCAGTTTTTATAATTTGTTTACAAGAATATTATTTTAGTCTTGCTTCATTGATTCGAATTTTACGGCTGTAGACATTCATGGTCGGCTGTGCTAAACGATTTGCTTTTGTTGTACTATGAGAATATATATTAAAAACACCTAAAATAAATAAGACATATATGTGTAAAAATAAGTATAGATAAAATAACAAGTTTTCTTATTATTAACCACCAAGTTGCATAATAGGTTACATACGTTTTTTTGAAAACGAGCTAGTGTTATTGATTCCTACTCTTAGGAATCTTCTACAAATTTAGAGAACAGGTGGGAGTTGCGCAATACACATCTAACAACACACGTCACATGAAGAAACAACAACAAAACAATACTAAGACAAATGTAGACACTAGAATATATACATAACGCTGAATCTGTAACAGTTCACATTGCTCATCCGACGTCTCTGCCATGCGGCATAAAGTCTTGTCCTAATGGCAGTTTGATTTTATGAAAATGTGAAATGAACAGACACTAAATAACTAAAGAAAATATTTGGTTGCGATGTCAGTAGTTGGAACATAGATTCTAATATGGCCAGTCACCTAGTAACATTGGACAGTGAAAAATGATAATGATAATATTTTCAATTTGTGATCTTTAACAGAAGTAACTAAGAGCTAATATTAAGCAATTTTGGATCCTTCAAGGAGAAGAGCGAGTCTGTATTGATAATAAAGAGATAGTTTTGCTCTGAATTGCATGAAACATTTCTATAAACACAAGAGCCTAAGACTGGATTATATGAGTAATAATAGAGTCAAAGAAACCCACAGTACAACTCATATCTATACAACATAGAAACATAAGAAGAAAGAGTTGGATTCAGAAGCATTTGTAGCGTAGAAATTGGAGTTTCCGAGCAGGAAAACTTCACTTTTTTAGTTTATCCAATTAATGATCATAAAGGATAGATGGTAACAATCCATGACAGGATAGTATTGTTGGTTTACTGTATTAACCAGTGAAAGTATCTAAACATTCTCCTACATTAAATTTGGGATAAGAAAGCAATCCTTACTGGTAGAAAAGTTTCATTGTTTTGGCTGATGGAAACTTGAAATCACTTAGAGTACTTCATTTACAATTTTTTTATGACAGTTCTTGGCTAATAACTAGCAAAAAATTAGAAAGTTGCTGACATAGAGGGCACTTACAACTGTTAGAAAAAGTTGTTTAACAACTAGAATCGTCTTAGCATTAAAATGTATGACATTTAAGCAACCCTAAATTCCTGTGTGAAGAATTTGAATAACATAAATAATATCATAAGAGCTTTAATTGCCATGTCTGCGAAAACGTTGTGATTATAAATAGAAAATTGGTCATGTAATCCATAACAATGAATACTGCTATAAACGTTGTCAATGTAAAACAAATACAGAAATAATATATTCTCACTTAATAAATGTTTGTGTGATTAATATTTTATGCGAAAATATCGTATTTTCCACAATGGATCTCTGGCTGCAATAACAAATCGAGGTTTTAGAAAACGAACCATACTAGGTGGGCACTAATCCTTTTCTTTAAAGCTTTATATAGGCAGCTACTCAAGGAAAGCCTTTTCTGTGCTAAAAACAAAACTCACCAACAAATTTAAAATAGTATTTATGCATAACTGCTTGGGTAATGTTATCTGTGGCATTGCTCTAAAGAATCATTAATAGAGAGAGAGTTATCAATAACAGAGTCAAGTTTTAAGGGAATTGAAGAAGAAAAGACAGTTGTCTTTCATTAACTTCCTGGGTGAACAAGTCAAATGTCATTAATTATAGCCAACTTCTTTTGATAAAAAGGAGAAATAATTATTGCCATGCAAAATACAATATAAACTTCAAAATGAACAAAGAGACAAATTAATAACAGTAAAAGTCTGACAAAGATAACGGTAATATACCATATCTTTAGAATAAAAGAAGCAGGTTGTGATATGAGATAAAATTGTATCGATGCCCCTTAAGCTTAATTGTTTTTATTAAAGTATCCCAGTATGACAAAAGAAAGTAGCAATAATAAACAGGGTTAGCAAGGGAAGTGAAATCAACTTTATCCTCCAGTAACAATGTAATAGAAAAAGATGTAAATCTATAACACAACACGACGCAAGTATATCTGACAATAACCTTTATTGGTACAACAACTGACACCATCACAGACGGGGGTGTGATGGTTCATAAAAGTAGTTCATTCTCTCATGAATACATGAATATTTTAATTTGTTCTTCCTAATCAATGAAAAACTACCATAAAGAACTGGTATTAGAAGTGTTCGAAAACATTTTGTATAAAGAGATGCAAATTTAATGGGATATGTTTATCAGAACCTTGATGTCATTTTGATTCACCTACGCAAAGTAGTAGGTCAAATTAACAACGTTTTATCTCATACATTTTTGTGCACAACGTTTCAGAGGTTCTTTTTGTTGTTAGTGAACGTATGAAGTCTAAATGAAAAAAAAAATGTTCATGCCCAGTCGTCCATCTCCCTAAGCAGCATGTCTAAAGATAATTTATAAATTATATAAAATAATTTATAATTAATAAATAAATAACTGAAACACCCTCCTGCATCACAAATTGTGTTACTAGTTTGTATGGCTTGGTATAAATGAAAATGTTTATAATTTGTTCACTTAGAACATCATGAAATACATTTGATTCCCGAGAGTTGAATTTGCTTGACAGGTTTAATTGTAGAGCAAAAAATTTTCTTCCTTCAAGATACTGTAAAATTGATCAATAGTAATCACTTTTTCACAGAAGTTCAATCTATCTTGTGATGTGACATCTAGGATGCTTCATAGCTAAAGGAGCTTACGACCAATTGATTTTTGATACTTAAAGAAGAATATTCCATAATCAAAGTTTTTAATAGATTCAGTCAATTTCTCTAAGTCTACTCTTTTAAAAGGATAAGGAAAAATGACATTTTACTCAAAAATGTTCCACCAAGAAACAGAAAATGACAAGATCAGCTGGTGAATAATATGAAACACACTCTTTAATTCGTGGCTTTTAAGGTTCCATCTGATGGTGTAATTTTAAAATTGCTATAAACAAAGTTCTGAGTTGAAGTGATTCTGTCTCATGACTTAAATATTAATATTTTTGTAGTATATCTGTTTCTATTCCCTACCATTACCTTTATAAAACAAAACGAAATTTAGAATAACTTATATTATGGAATTTAATATTTTCCTATTTAGTGTCTTAGACAATAAGATTTTTAATAAAAACCTAATTTATAAGAGATGAAACATTGATTAGCTGCGGATGTTTAGAAAAATTAGTCAGGACTTACTCTGCAGTTGCTCAGTATTCTCACATGCTTTCAGAACGAATATTTGTTTCGGTTGTTTAAGCAGTTATCTATACAAGTGCAGACTATTGAGTGCTTAATAATCCAACTAATATAAGTTGCGTAAATGCTAAACGTGATTTTATTGCCAAAATCTCAAAGCCATTCTTAAAGGAGCTGCTTTTGTTATTTAAACTAATTTGTTTGACTAAATATTTGAAGTTTATGAAAACTTTAAAAATTAAAGGAATTTTTACTTAGAATTATATTAGTTGGGCCATAAAGGTTCCATTCTGAAAAAGTCATTTAACTTTAGGTTCATTACAGTTTATATTTCATAACTGAAACTACAGCATAAACTACGAAAGCTTATCAAATGTGCGTTATCACGTATACCCAGACAATTTAGAGTCAATTCAAATGGTACTTAACATGAACTTATTGAAACAAATTGAAATAAATCTAGGATATTTCTCTCTTACCCGAAATCGTTGTCAAATATGATTCATTACAAGAAAGTTCGACTTTTTTATGATTCTCCTTCCTAATTAAAATAATAATTAAGGGATGTGTATCAATGGGTTGCGGTCCTCGATATAAAGTTCTAAGGTTGTGTGTCCAGTAACGGTCAGTTGCAAACTCTCTTTGTTTACCTGAAGATGACATAGGAACGTCGGAACGTTGTTCTCTGGTTATCAATAAAAGTGTTAATACCAATACCAGCCGTTCTGAGGTACGATTTTATTTCAAGTAGGTTTCACGTCATCAAGAGATATATATTGTGTTTTACACGAACAGATTCACTTAAATATCTGTACAGAAATATATGTCAAAATTATGTCCCACAGTTTCAATACGTCAAAGTCACGTATATAATTTCATTAATCTTAAAACTCTTTTCCTTCAAACAGGTAATTGTGCAATTTCTAAAAGAAGATATCGTCCTTCACGAAAACTATATTATAAAGCTGATCCATTATGTGTCCATCATCAAGAGTTGGTTGGTTCGTTTAACGGATATGAAAAGTATAAATTTTCAGACGGTATTACATAGTACATTTCCCGATAGCTGACCACACATGTTTGTAGGCGGTTGTGTAACTCAGTGTAAGAATGTTGAAACACCTTTATACCTATATTAATAAATATAATCCAAAATCTAAGCACGCCCTCTACATTCCTACACACAACCACCTTCAAACATGTGGTCAGCTATCAGTCAGTTACTTCTTTCTTTCTTGGTGAACCTGACGATGACCGATGGAGGTCGAAATGTTGTTCGCTCTTCTACTGGTGCTTTTTCTATCCATACCAGCCGTTTTTTACATATTTATTTTTCTCTACAAGTGGGTTTTCTCGTTATCGCGGAATATTATTTCATAACGGGAATTGTATGAGAAGTGTAAGTCTTTGTGTTTTCTTTATGTATTTGTACTTATCTATGTAACCATTATGTCTGAACTAACATACGTTACAATACTGTTAATAGCACACAATCATACTATCGTAAAGAAACTTAAACCAAAAAATTATCAACAGAAGGAATGACATCAATTTCATTCAACAATGTCGAAAGGAAGAACCAGCCCTATAACTTTCTAAAGATAAAACTATCATAAAATGTTAATCAATGCACAAACATTATCCAAAATTTACAAAAAAACTACTTAAAACCATGTTGAACACGAAATGCAAAGAACTACATAACTTACAGAAACAAAACAATGAACCTGGACCATCAACTAGCATGCTGCATTAAACCAGAAATTTACGAACTTATACAACGAAACATAAACCAAATCAACATTAGTGATGTCGAGAAACCCACTTGTTGAGAATTTTATATGCATAAACGGCTCGTTTGGGTTGAGAAACTATTTTACATTGAAGAGCGAGCAACGTTTCGACCTTCTTCGGTCATCGTCAGGTTCACCTGAGAAGGTCGAAACGTTGTTTGCTCTTCTATGTAAAATATTTTCTCAACCCAAACGAGCCGTTTTTGCATATAAAAATCAACACTAGGAACGACAGGGACAAAAAGACCTGCCACAACAAAAAAACTAGAAAAACTAAGATTCAAACAACAGAAAAGACACCAACACGACAAACTGTTAACTAACCTCACAATTAAGAGATCCGACCGACAATTAAACACAGACGAGATACATTACTTAACAAAGAACTCGGCTTTGAAATAGCAACTAGGCACATCCCAATTGAAGCATGTTTAAAAGATCTAGCCAGGAGACTTGTGATACATTCCACAGAAAACAAAAAACAACTAAAAACAACCAAGAGAAAGAAGACAACTTTGACAATTCTATTGACATCCAACAGCCAAATTCTCTAGGAAAAAATAAAAACTAATATTTTTCGGAAACACCTAAAAAAAACATCTTAAACAATTTTTCCAAAGAATATTCTTCCAAAACCATCAACATAATTTCACAAAACAGAATACTAAGAAACAACCTTACAAAAAGAGACATTAATTCCATTAAAAACCGAAAACAAGACAAAAACATTAAAATTCTAAAAGCAGACAAAGGAAACATTATATTCATAATAAACACAAATGAATGGGCACGGCATGGCCAAGCGTGTTAAAGCGTGCGGGTGGAATCCTTGTCGCGCCAAACATGTTCGCCCTTTCAGCCGTGGCCAAATCCCCCATTCTTTGGTGAAAGAATAGCCTAAGCTGCCTTCCCTCTAGTCTTCCACTGCTAAATTAAGAACGACTAAAACAATATACAGCCCGGCATAGCCAAGTGGCTAAGGTACTCGACTCGTAATCTGAGAGTATCGGGTTCAAATCCCCGTCACACCAAACATACTCGTTTTTTCCAGCCGTGGGAGCATTATAATGTGACGGTCAATTCCACTATTCGTTGTTAAAAGAGTAGCTCAATAGTTGGCGGTGGGTTGCGATGACTAGCTGCCTTTCCTCTAGTCTTACACTGCTAAATTAGAGACGGGTAGCACAGATAGCCCTCGAGTAGCTTCAAAAAAACAATCAAACACAAATGAATATATCCAAAAAATGAAAATCATCCTATCAGACACAAACAAATACACACAAATCCAACAAAGACACACAAAACGCAACTGAACAAAATACAGTGTTCCCTCGCGTATCGCGGTAGATGCGTTCCAAAACACTCGCGAAAGAAGATTTTCCGCGAAGTGGGATCGCCGATTTTTACACATGTATATATGTGCATTTAGACTTTTAAAACCCTCCCTGTACAACTATTTAAGCCTCCCATTACAATACTGTTCATTATTGCTGAAATAATAAGAACAATTATTAAGATATTAAGCCTTAAAATTAAAAATCACATATCTTCAACAGGTGGTGTCTTTTCGGGGGACACCACTTCCTCTTCTGTGGAAGGTGAATCGGCAATTTCTTCGTCGGTCGTTACAACTTCAGGAACAGTACTTGCAACCGGTACCCTTTCTTTTTTGCTCGGCTGGAAAAACATTGTTATTGGCAGTTGTTTTCTCTGCCTCTTTAGCCTATCGAAAATCATTTGATAAGGAGTCATCAGTTCTTCTATTTTATTGCAAAATTGTACTGATCGAAACATATCATTGTCCCATTCCTGTGAGCACTCCTTCACTTCGTTAATTAGTTTCATTAGTTTACCTAACCGCTCTAACGACCATCCACTTTGCTCGATTGTTTCCTCGGCTTCTTTTCCTCTTCGTCGTTTTCCTCGGCAGCAGACTTCGTCAGTGCTTCTAAGTCTTGGTCAGCGAGTGGTTCGGATTCTAAGTCAATCAGTTCATCTGCGTCTTCCTTCGTCATATCGGCAAATCCTTCACCTTTGATTAACGAAGCTAATTGCACAGCTTTTTGAACAGCCGAGTGTTGGATTTCTTCAGGCGTGAATCCCTTGTCGTCGTGCACAACCTCAGGCCACAACTTCTTCCAGCTTGCATTAACGGTGCAGGGCTTCATCTCTTGCAATGCCTTATGAACATTTTGAAGACATATAGCAATGGTAAAATACAATCAAAATGGGTAGCTGTCATTGGCCATCTTTCATTTCTGCACCAGTCATAGCCCGTCTTGCACATCGCTACGCTATGAAGCTGATCTCGCGTAGCCTTCGCAGACGCACAATGCGTACATCTATAGCCTTTCCAGCTGGTTCTGTTTCCATTTTTACGCTGTTATAAACTCAAATATATGTTTATAACTCAAAATATACCTGTTTTTTTTCTTTACACTATTAATTATATTTATTTTTAATATTTTAATGGTATTTAATGCTATATTTTAGATTTAATGTTTATTATTTTATATATGTGGGGGTCGGCCGAGCGAAAGAGGATCCGCGAAGTGGCGAGGGAACACTGTACTACTAAAATAAAAAAAGCCAACACAATTTCAAAAACACTTTATTCCTAGCTACGCAAGACCGACTCACGCATACCACAAATATACAGCATCACCAAATTTTATAGACCAGATTGTCCACTACGACCAATGATGTCCATATATGAATCGTTTAACTACAATTTAACAACAATATATTGCATGGGCATTCCCCAAATATGCAACATCAACCAGCTCATTCATCAAAGACTCTTTTAATTTCAAATCTAACCTTAATCAACTTAATCATAAAGCCTTAATGGCCAGTATCGATGTCATATCTCTCGTTACAGAAGTTCCAATCACTGAAGTTTGCAAGATAGCCTTAGAATTCTGTACCCGAGACCGTAACCCATCGATAGACATTTCCAGCAAACATCATAGAATTCACTACGATGAAGACAAACTTCATGTTCAACAACCACAACTATATACAAACAAATGGCCTAAGCATGGGCAATCCAGTATCTCTAGTTCTATCCAATATTTTTATGACAAAAGTTGAAACACGAGCAATTAGCATAGCATTAAACCCGCCACTATACTGGTACAAGTATATAGGCAACACGATTGCAGGATTCACATCTACAAAACATACACTTAATTTTTTCAATCACATTAACTCTATACATCCCAACATTAATTTAACATGTAGACAAGAAGAAAGCAATCAAATATCATTTCTTAACCTCAAAATTACAAGAACCTATACACAATTTAAAACAGAAATCCATCGAAAAATCACCTATACTGGACTGTACATTCCTTGAGGCTCAGCACACGAAACAAAACACAAACTCAACATACTAAGAAACCAAATACAGCCATAAAACTATGCTCACCAAATAAACCTAACGACGAATTAGACAAAATGAAACAATACTTCAGCAACATCAACCATTTTACTCCACAAACCGTAAAAAACATGATACACACACGAAGACAAAAAGTTTGTTTGATTTCTTATAGCAAAGCCACAACGGGCTATCTGCTGAGCTCACCGAGGGAAATCAAACCCTGATTTTAGTGCTGTAAATCCGGAGACATACCGCTGTACTAGCGAGGGGCTTGATTAAAAGCAACATAAACTAACATAAGTAAATTTTTCCCACGATTTATCAAATCACGAAACCATATACTGCTGCATACCATATATTCCCAATATCAGCAAATAAATAACCAACATTTGGCAAAAACTAGTAGCAAAATATTACATTCCAGTTAATACCAAATTTATTCAAAAAACACGTGCAAAACTGAGGTCTATACTATGTAAAAACTACACTAACAAACACCACACCAACATTATTCATAAAATACAATGTGATGACTGCCACGACTTCTATATTGGAGAAACAAGTAGAAAAATGGAAACCAGATTCACAGAACACAAATAGTCATCTTCACACGTTTTAAAACACTGCAAATCAAATAAACACAACAAAACCATAAAAAACACCCAAACACTAAATAAAGAAACAAACATAAACAAAAGCAAAATTAAAGAAGCCTTACTTATACAACAACTCAAGCCCAAAATAAACCAACACAAAGGAACACTTTTATACCCATATTAATAAATATAATCAAAACTCAATTAAACAGAATTTGCTTAAAATAATATTTACTAGCAGAGATCTTTATAGCAATAATGCATCTTTAAGTTACGATTTTTAGAAATGTCAAAATAATTGAAAATACTTTTAATTGCTGACACCAAAATTTACAAGTAAAGAAAAAACTTCTCAAAAAACTAAGTAACTCTAGATCTTATAAACACCGCAAATCGTAATAAAGAACCTATTTATTATCTTGCAAACAAGATAGTAAAGATGGTATTTGCGTCATCCCCGTAAATTCAAGCTTTTTTGTACATATCTTCAACATAAGGATAAAGCATAAACCTTAAAAATATTATAGATTAAACCACTACATTTAATAGTTTACAAGTTTAATAATTTACAAGTTAAAGTCATGAAATATTTGAGTAACGTAAGTATAGCGGTTTTTTTGTTGGTGTGAAATACGTAAGAGTCTTATATGTTTTCTGTGAATCTCTCTTAGTTCTCCACGTATCGTTTGGAAAACCTATGTATCTTATGTTGCTCAAATCGTACACGTTTAAATACATGTGAAGGAAGTGTTACGTATTATAATTTATTTCGGACAAGACTCCGATTTATTATGTTACATATATTAACGTATTACTATTTCAAATGACCGGAAATGTGAATTTTATAGTTAATTAAATGCAAATATGGATTAAATTTATGTTATTTGCCAACAAGGTAGATACATACAATTCCCTCTTTTAACACAAATATATTTGAATATACAAACCAAAAATGCAATTTATAATAATGGTTATTACTAATAGTTATTACAAATAATGGTTTATATCAAAGTTTTATGAACCTACTAACGATACTCAATCTTATATCCGGCCTTGAAGTGAATATTTTATTTGATGCTCCAGGCCCACGACGAGCTAATTAATTATAAGTTGGTATTACTGCACTTCCCTAAAGCTAACCAAACCTGACTGGCCTCAAACCGCTTACAAGCTGACTCTTTCCATCGAAGGTATTTACTATCTTCGTAAAAATACTAACGTCTGAAGTTATTCACTGAAGTCGAGCGGTTTGTAATGTTCGAAATCTATACATCTTCTTGGTCCATTTCTGTAGTTTTCTTATTAATATACGCTAATCACAATTATAACACCTAGGCCTACAACAAATTGACTATAGTTGTCCAATAATAATACTTTTCTTTTCTCGGCGCATCGGTTTGTATATATCAACACGGGAGGCTCTAGAACATTCATCATAGCCCGCAACTGTCAATCATTTAGTACATTGTTGATTCTTACGTACACAAACGTTCTACAAATTTCTAGAACAGGCTGAGCTTGTGCAATACACAGTCAAAAAAAAAAGTCACATGTAAAACAGTAAACTATAATGAAACAAGCCTATGCACTAAAATAAATATACAAAGTAAATCTGTTACAGAAAAAGAAACAGAAAAGACCTTCTTTCCCTTGTTTGGGAATATTTATCAGAAATTAAGGTAAATAGTTTACTACCTATTGCTATCAAGAACTTAAGTAGTTTTGATATATTAAAGTTATTGATAATCTTATTTTAGATTTTCTTAGTCACAGTTTAATCATAATTTTTGTCGGGATACAAACTCGTAGTTAAACGATTCAAAATAATTTTATTTTCTGATTATTATTCAGAATAATCACTAACAAGTGTGAAACAAATTTTAATTAATTGAACTTCTTTATCTAACTTTTCTATTTCTATACAAATATATTTCATATTACGTAAAATATTCTTTATAACAACTAATTTAAGTGCAGGGCTTTAGTGTGAATTTCAATGACTATAGATAGATTAGGGTAGTTAGTTTACCATATATATAACTTTTTTGAGACAGTTTTGTTGTAGGACTCATAAAAGTTTTTCCGAATATTAAAAAAAATTTTCCAAGTCTAATAAAGATACAATGTATGTTATTATTAAGCTGTATTAAAATTATATTATTTTAAAATCAACCGAAGGTAATTCTAATATTATTCCTTATAATACTGGAAATGAAAATAAAGTAATTCATGTTCGAATACTCCAGCTTGTTTTCAACTAAGTCAGCATTAAATTCGAGAGTATTCAGTTTAAAACCTAAATTCGTTTTCAACACCAGCTCTTGTATTTTTCAAAGTTATGGTTTACCAAATTTTAAAGGAAGACTACTTGCTATGATCTACTGTGTTGGTATTTGATTAATAGTTTCAATAGTTAGCTAAAGGTTTGGCTCAAGTAACAGTTTCTTATGTTTCGCTTCCTTCTTGTAATATAAAACAGTACTTGAATGTTTCATAAAAAAGCATTTAATCCCTCAGTAAAAAATATAATTTACGATATAACATCACTGCATACCATGAACCACTTTCAGAAGGTACTAACATAGATTTAATTTGTACCTAATGTAACTATCAAACTTTCATCATTGTGACTGAATTTATGTCTTGTTTTCTTACAGTTTTATCACTGAAAATGATGAAAAAAATTCACTCTTGACTGTTTTTTGTCTGTTTTCACCGGTGGTTTAGATATACATTTTTTTCCCGTAACTGTTAAAAAAAGCTAGAAAAAAAACATTACAAAAACAATAAAATACAATTTGATTCAAAATCTTGATGAAGTATAATAAATCTAATATATATCGCTTTTCTCATATGTTTCTAAATAACCTTTCATTTCTGTCATCGGTAATTTCTTAAACAACTACTAATATATGTGACCGTTGTTGTTGATGTTTTGAATTAACCACAAAGCTACACAATGGGCTATCTGTGCTCTGCCCTCCACGGGTATCGAAACCCGGATTTTAGCGTGTAAGTCCGCAGACATACCGCTGAGCTACTGGGGGGCATATGTGACTGACACTCTTACTAGTCTCTATTCGTAAATTCTTCTTTTTTGGACTGCTTTTAGGAAAACGCAAGATAAGATTGTCAATAAATTTAGGATACTACTCTACCTTCATTCCGTGTTCGAAATATTCTCCATTTGCGCTTCAACATATTAAGAAATCACTTATTACTTCGACATATTCCACAAAATTATGATTTTTCCCCTTTTGTATAACATGATTTGGGTTTTTCAGTAGCTTTTGCTTTTGTACATTTTACACATGGTTTGGTTTTGTTTCGTTTAAATTTCGCGCAGAGCTACTCGAACGATATCTGCGCTAGCCGTCCCTAATTTAGCAGTGTAAGATTAAAGAGAAAGCAGATAGCTATTACTACCCAACGCCAACACTTAGGCTAATCTTTTCCCAACGAATAGTGGGATTGAACGTCACATTATAATGCCCCCATAAAGTTGTTATAAAGAATATTTTACGTAATATGAAATATATTTGTATAGAAATAGAAAAGTTAGATAAAGAAGTTCAATTAATTAAAATTTGTTTCACACTTGTTAGTGATTATTCTGAATAATAATCAGAAAATAAAATTATTTTGAATCGTTTAACTACGAGTTTGTATCCCGACAAAAATTATGATTAAACTGTGACTAAGAAAATCTAAAATAAGATTATCAATAACTTTAATATATCAAAACTACTTAAGTTCTTGATAGCAATAGGTAGTAAACCATTTACCTTAATTTCTGATAAATATTCCCAAACAAGGGAAAGAAGGTCTTTTCTGTTTCTTTTTCTGTAACAGATTTACTTTGTATATTTATTTTAGTGCATAGGCTTGTTTCATTATAGTTTACTGCTCGGCTGACAGGACGAGCGTGTTTGGTGTGACGGAGATTCAAACCCGTGACCCTCAGATTACGAGTCGAGTGCCTTAACCACCTAGCCATGCCAGGCTTACAAATAATGCTTAGGACTTTGAATTATTTACTAATCACAAAAATGTGACAACAAAGTCATTATTAACAATGCACTTTTCATCTCCATGCTCATGAGTTTTTCTTTAACAGAAGTAGCTCATATTTCTTGTAATTGATATTTGTGTTTAACTGCTAAACTTTTTGAGAGGTTTCGCTTTTTTGTAGTTTTTTTACTGTATTTGTTACACATTTTCCATTTCTTTCTATAAGAGAACATCTGAGTTTGTCATCGTATCATACTCCACTTAGAGTAGTTACTAGAGGCACAATAAACAACATTTACTCTATTTTGCAAATCAAAATTTCATTCAATCTAAATTCGTTGGAAGTTGTTTTTTAAATGTATTTTATCTTTCAATGAATAATGCATAACTGTTTTAAACGTCACGCTTCCTCCCTTGTGGCACTACGGTAAGTCTATACTTATAACGCTTTAAAACAGTTTTCAATACTTGCAATGGGCAGAAGATAGAAAGTTCGCTCTGTTACTTTATATCGAACTATTTGTCATGCATTCAAAGTTGCTTGCAGAAACACTAATTATATTTTAGAAGGAAACATTGGGATTGAGTATACTAAAAGTAAAATAAAAAATAGATAAAAATTGGATATGTTTAAAATCAAACACAAGTGCAAAGTTCAGTATTTCGTTGTCATTAGTATAAAAAAATCAGAAACTTATAAGAGAGTAGATTAGTACAAATGCAGGTGTTACGTGATATTCAAGTGACGTAAGTGTAGCAAGACACCAAAATTTCGGTTAAAAGTTTTTAAATCAGTGAAATTTATTTAATTTTTCTACGATTTTGTTTCGATTCTCATTATATGATTAGTGTTAGAAAAACCATATTTTATGTGACTATGCTCATTAATGTTCACATACTTGTGAGGGAGGATGATCTCATCGCTGTACTGTTAACTTACAACCTGTTTGTCCAAAATGAAACTAAGGACGTTTCTGTCATCAAGTTTGGAAAACAAACCCAAGTATTGGCGTCTTGGAATGTTTATCTGGAATTAAGGTAGAGTAATATCTTAAATTTATTAACAGTTAGTATTTTTATTTTAATTGAATTTTATCTGTGCATTTATTTTTAGAGTTTTCAGCTTAAATCGACTATACATACATAAATATAAAAACATGTAGTTTTATTTTTGAGAAGTAACCTGAAAAATTGCAAAACAGGTAAATAAAGACTATGTTTTATTATTTTTTGTATCGTTTGAAAGATTCCATTTTGGTTTTTGAAAAAAGCTTGGACACATGTCTTCTAAATTATTAAATTTTATTTTGTGATCCGATGAGAAGTACATACGTACATTTTTAATTGTGGTACATTTGGTTAATATCAATATCACAATAATACAAAAAAGAAAGGAAAGCAAAAGGTATCTCATGTAAAAAAAATAAGAATTATAAAAGCATTATGGTGTTTGGAAATAAATGCTGAAAATGGTGAGAACAGACATGCAATGAATAAAGACGAAGTTCCACGGCCCATTAATATCTGACAATCTAACCGTAAAACCTGCTGAAATGCATCATATCTTGAACAAAATGAGTTTGGTGAGATTCAATATAAAAACATATTGATGAAGTACAAGAGTGATATGTGTGAACGAACTCGCAGATTGCGAGAAAAATAATCTAACTACATTGCTACGCCTTCCCGATTGAATTAATGACTTATAATGTATTGTTTAATAATACGTAATTTGTATTTATAGTTTATCTAAGCTATGCTTATACCTTACTACACTAACTAGAATCTTGTAAAGAACTTTTGTCCAATCTTAAAAGTAGAATTATAACAAGAATAATTACAATGGCTAACTTTTTATGTGAAATGCTTGTGTTAGAAATGTCTTTCATTATAAAACCTCCTATAGTGAGTTAATTATGCATTTCAAATCCAACGATAAATAATTTAATATCTAGCTCGACGTTACCGAAAATCATCTCATAGCTACAACGAGCCCTCTTTACCACGTTTCTGGACCTGATATGGCCTGTGCTCGAACTGTACATCCGATATTTCATGTTTCTGCGGTCCATTGTTTCCAAATCGCGACTAGTATCGTGTGGACGTGGGTGCGTTAAAAGAATGACATACTAACTTCACTACTCTTTCAATCATAGGCCAGTCGTGAATGTCATTGAATAACTCTCTTTTCTCTAGTCTGTTCAAAATTAGGGACAACCAACATTGTGAAACTTTGCGCGAACAGCCAAACAAATCCTCCCAATAACTGTCATACATTTTGCTTTCATGCAAATAACCAGAACATTTACTTGTACCGAGAAAACAAAACAAAATATACGATACGTAATGTAATTCAGTATAGTGACTAAAATTATGGATGTAGAAAAGCAGAATGTCAATTTTATTCACCATCTGTTTTCTAGCTGAGGTTATCTGTATCTTTAAAAAAGGTTAATCCCCCGTGTTTTGCATAGGTTGTATTAAATGTTTATCAATCATTCATCAATACCTCATCATTTTCAATTAATTATACTTTTTTATGATCTGTTCACAGATTTAACGTTAAATACTGTCAAATAAGTGAAAAGCTAAAAATTCAACTTTTATTTTATAATAAACTGAAAAAGAAATTTACTTGATAAACTAATTTCATATGAAGTATTTCATTATATTATTTACTTTTATTAAGTTGTTTTCCAAAATGTGATTAATTCTTGATGACGAGAAACCCATTTGAAATAAAAATCTATTTCAGAACGTCTGGTAAGGGTATTAACGCTTTTTTATTGATGAGCAGAGAACAACGTTTCGACCTTAAAAGGTCATCTTCAGGTTTTACCTCAACACAACACAAGTCTCCGGATATACAATACTAATTTCAGGGGTTCGATTATCTCCGGTTGGCTCAGCAGATAGCCCGATGTGGCTTTGTTATAAGAAAAACACACACAAAACCATAAACAATATGTTCGAGAGATGCGCCAAGTTCGTTTACGATGCAAATACTAAATCTGACCAAAGTAAAATTTTAATGCAACAATACAGATAATACTGTCTTCGGTGTAAAAAAATGACTTGTTCTTCTAAAGGTTATATGTCATTACATTTTGAAAACAACAAGCTCTAATAATCTTACAAATGTTTCTAATTTTAAGAATACAAATGACAAAATCGTAGCCTATCATTTAAAGTTTGGAACGTGTAGCTAAGGCTTTTACGACAAATATATTTAGTACGGATCTATCATCTCCTTGTTTGTAAGACAAAAATGCAAGGAATGAAATTGGAAACGTCTGTCATTGAATACTAAAAATTCAAAGTGTCATGTTCATTTCTTGAGACATTTAGTACAAATAACTTTTGTAAAAGGTTCTATTTGTGGTCTCTTTATTCACATTTGAGGTTTCTTCGTGAATAACAGAATTTAATAATGTGCCCACACGAACACGTGAGCACCTAACCTCTTGTATTCAGTATTTTCTTGTATACATACTTGATGTTAATATTAGTGGTTTCAATGGCAATTTATGATCTAATTTGTCAGACCAGAGACACTAAAAGTTCAGTCATAGCCATCCAGAAAAAAGAAGAGTAGACAGTCAAAAGCATTTATCGCCTACGCTGCAAGTTTTAACCGAGTAGCCGTCGTGAAAACCACATATAAAAAGCTTCTATAGTTCTAATCTTGGATGTTCCGACCCAAATTCAGCAGATGAATTACTAGGCCACACCCTGCCAAATTTTTTATAATGATTGTTATGTATTAATTGTTACACAGGTTAGGTAGCATAAAATATGTGACGTTGGTATTTAATGCAAGTTTAACGGGTTTGTTAGAGTTAAGATAAAATATTTGATACATGTACAGATTTGTAATGTTATTTTTCAGCAATATAGAATCACCTATTCTCTCCAATCCTTTGGCTTTCACTTTTCTACTGTAAAAAGAGCTTGTCACTTTTATGTATTTAGTCATGTGTTGTTCATATTTATTATTAATTTTATGTAATCCAATTCGTTTTAATATAATAATAGTGTAATGTTTACTTCTCACAGACAATTGTCAGACTACATAAAAATATCCGTTTTATATTGTTAATTTATTTATCTTACCCCTTCTTTTAAACAATGACAACAGTTTGTTGTTTTAACGCAGACACACACAATAAATTATCTTCGTTCTGTCCTCCAAAGAGAATCGAATGGCAAATTTTAGCATTATAAGTCCATAAAGTTACCGTTGACCAACTGGAGAACATTAACTTCGTACGGTTAACCAGTGAAGAAGAAATCACTGTCACAATTAACTATTTAATAAATATATAATTCATATTTAATATTTTTTTGTAAACATAGCCAAAATTAAAGACTTCTGTACCTGAGATCTAAGATTTCTAATTTGGTCATATAGCACAAAAGAGCATACGGTGTCGTTGAATTCCAATTTCCTAGATATGCATTGATCCAAAACATCAAAATAACACGAATACAAAATATCTCAACATGAGTACAGTAATCACTAACATGAAAAATAAGCCGTTGTGCGGTTGGCAGTAACAAACTAAAATATTGAACTTTATTTTATGTATTTCTATTAAGACTTTTATTTATTTTGAATGTAAGGAGAAACCAATACTACATCAATCTTGAAGTGATAGCTTGGTTTATAACATCCATCCTAAACTATTGTGCTAATATTTACAAACGGATGTTGAGATTTACTTTCCAATTCGGTAACAGAATTCAAACTTCCAACTCAAAAATTGCGAGGCGAATGCCCTGAAAGTATATGTAAATAAGAAATTAATTTAAAATAGCAGTTTGATTAAAAGAGTTTATTTACTGGAGAAATAGTTTATATTTCCTAGAGCGACTTTCCCGATACCTTAAAAAACATTCCCTAGTGGTCTGCCGACTTAGAATATTAAAAACCGTGTTTCAATACCCGTGGTTGACAGAACACAGATGGCCCGGCATGGCCAAGCGTGTTAAGGTGTGCGACTCGTAATCTGAGGGTCGCAGGTTTGCACCCGCATCGCGTCAAACATGCTCGCTCTCTCAGCCGTGGGGGAGTGATAATGTGACGGTCAATTCCACTATTCGTTGGTAAAAGAGTAGCCCAAGAGTTGGCGGTGGGTGGTGATAACTAGCTGCCTTCTCTCTAGTCTTACACTGCTAAATTATGGACGGCTAGTACAGATAGCCCTCGAGTAGCTTTGTGCCAAATTCCAAAAACAAAATAAACAAACAGGACACAGATAGCCCAATATGTAGCTTTGCACTTTACTACAAACATACATTAGAAGAAATAATCAATGTAGTTTTACCTTAATAAAACGGGAATATTTGTTTGTGATCTGTTCGTTGAGGTTTAGTGATAACACAAACTATAATATTATTGAATTTTTACTTTCAAATCACGTCACTGAAGAAAATATTTTGAAATATACAGTTTTAACAAAAGGCTACTTGAGTTCTTCGAAATTCCAGAAAAAAAATTTAGTTACTAATCTCTTTCAATATAATTTAATTGAGAAACTGACTTTTGTAAAGTAGCAAGCATATAAATACGTATATATATATATATTGATATAAATTTTAGTTTCTTATAACTTAAAAACCAAGCCGAAATAAAAGTAATTAAACAAAAACGCTACACTAATTGATAAGTTCCAATGGTACATCTTATAATCCCATATTACAGTTTGTATTCTGGGAACTTTTCAATTATTGCAGCGTTTTTTGTTTAATTTATTTTTATTTCGGATTGTTTGTTTTAAGTTTTAACAATCTAACATAATTAGTCCGAGGTTTAGATTTGCTGTTGTTCTTCCTTGTGATTTTGCTTCATTAAAATGTATTTAGTTTCACTAAGATATTTATATAAATGCATATAATACGATAGAGAGAGTAATTAAATATGTATAACAAAATAAAAGTGTATATAAAAAAAAGATTACTCTGACTTGACTATTTTATAATATATCATACATTATGGCAGAAGTTATGCTGATAAAGTTAAACAGAAATGATTCTCACAAAATAATGTTCTAAATTATAGAAGAATACAAAAGTTTAACCTGGCTATATTCCACGTCTCGACACGTCTTTCTATTCCATGTCGCCATGTACGGTCTTGGTCATTCTGACCTAGAGTGTGATTTTTATTGCTAAAGACTCTGTCGTAAGTCTCTCGTATTAGAATCACACATACATCTCTTTGTTTATTTTCAATAATCTACCAAGTGTAAGAAAACTTTGGTGTTCCAGCGATCTTTTTCAACAGTTTGATCGCACAGAATTCTATTGGTACTAACTATAACGATTTTACCAGTATGGCTTTTCTTGACTGGAATTAATTTTCAAAGAAAGCAAGTTACATACTTACATAAAACCAAAAATCAACTCAGTCAAGAACAGCTCATTAAATATATTTACTTCTTCAGTTGAACATCCTCGCTGTCAACGATTCCAGGTAGATGTTGCATTGTGTTTCCGCGACTCATCTTTGAGATTGTTAATTCTCACTTGTTAAAATACATCATCATTTGCTTACAATGACTAAGACAATTTTTACAGGTGCCTTTTTGGGTCGTTTTGGTTTTCTAAGTTGATCCCTATTATTTTGTTTTACTGTGCTACAAACTACAAAGCTTCGTGATTTCAGAGTATGAAAACTTTGTGTCGGAACTAGCTGTTGTATATCCTCTCTAACATCGATTAATTTTCGGTGGCACTCTACTTATATAACGCCAAGCAATATCAAAATGTACTTTGGATGCATTTCGTTCACCACCACTTTACATCGACCGTGGTTGCATCATGAGTTACTGACCTGAATATCCAAAATCATTTACATATAATGTGCTCAAACTCAGTCCTTTAGCATGTACTACACAATAACACTGTAGTAAATAAGCGTTTGTCAATCAATGATAGTAAATTACATAAAAATTCGTTATACCTCCATTAAGAGATACTATCTCCTAAGCATTAAAACTACAGAAAACAAAGAAGTCCAAAAATGTATTTTCAATAAAGTATAATTTTACATTTTACAGAAAAGTTGAAAATCAACCGAGATTAACACGAATATCACCAGAGGAACTGAAGCTGTATCCAGATTTAGAGAAACTGTAAGTAGAAATAGCATAAAGTTATTAAGGCAACCACTTTGTTTCATAGTATATGTCTTCATAAGTTGTAAAAATTAAAACAATTTTAATTCCTTAATATAATATATAATGAGATTTTGATTAGTCAAAATGAACACAAACCTAGTTACATTGTGAAGCAATATTCGTTCTCTAAACTTGAGATTATAAGAATCTGAGTTTTAGTGAACTTCTAACTTATGATTTAAAAGTAACCAGTTATATAAAATATTACATGAGTAAATATTTTATCTAAATCTTAAAAAGATAAGAACACTCTTAAAACATTTAAATATTACAACGCATAATGTAAATATAGTGAATATAAAAACTTATTCTCGAAACATTTGAGGTTTACATTTCTTTTCCAAAACCTTATTTATGTTAACGAATTTTCCAAACGGTGATAATTTAAAGATAAGTGATATTATTATCAAATCTTACCAAATTTCTGCTATAAAGGTACAAAAGTCAAACATCATGTTACATATTTCAAATTCATTTTCTCTACAACTTGAGTTTGGCATTATACATTTCATGCTTTCAGTGAGTTTTAAATTTATATTGAATGTTTCACTAATTAAATGATTTAATTTTAACCTGATTCAATAATATACGTGATTATTAAAAGCAAGGTGTCATTATTCCATCTCCAGTGTTTCCTAAATCATCATTTTTCATGCTATGGTTATCACAAACACTCCAGCCTTTAGAAAAGAACAGTGATATGACGTTTTTGGTTAAAATTGAATTTAATAGGGATCTTATCTTTTTATGTAATAACACAAATATAAGGGAAAGCCTGTATTACATCACTATAAATAATCAAACATAAATGTTGAAGATTTGCGTTTTATAAAAAAGTTATTTTATTGTCAGTCGTTACTGTTTTTCAAAAAAATATACAAACAATGTAAGTAATGAAGACATATGGGTAAAATAATTTCTTGTAAAAAGTAAACTAATTTATTTAATTTAATTATCTAATTGCATCCCAGCGGCTAATCAGCAAGTCTGATGACTCAAAACGTTAAAAATAGTTTGTTTTGATTTTGAATTTCGCACAAAGCTACTCGAGGGCTATCCGTGCTAGCCGTCCATAATTTTGCAGTGTAAGACCAGAGGGAAGGCAGCTAGTCATCACCACCCACCGCCAACTCTGTGGCTACTCTTTTACCAATGAATAGTGGGATTGACCGTCACGTTATAACGCCCTCACGGCTGAAAGGACGAGCATGTTTGGCGCGACTGGGATGTGAATCCGCTTCCCTCAGATTACGAGTCGCACGCCTTAACCCTGGCCGTGCCGGGCCGCATTAAAAATAGTTTCAATAACTATAGTGTATGTGGCACAGAACAGATACCCAAATTATGTAGATTTTTGTAAATGAAAAAATACACAAAGTGATTTAATTTGTGGTAACTCACTGTAAAAAATATGTGATACTTCAAACACATTAACTCGTTTTTAAAGCATAAACCAAACATAGCTCATTTAAAAAAGTTTTTCAATTAACCGCACCGGTCTAATGTTATGGATTTGCTGCATTAAAAATGCAACTGTATCATTACAACCTTCCTACAAGTGTTACTCTAGATTTACTATAATAGAAAAAAAAAACTTTAAAGTGTCGCTGTTGTTATAAAAATAATAGAAAATAGCTACTGTATTACAAAGCATTTTAGTAATAGCGAAATTGCTATTGTGGTATAATATAGAGTAAAATATAGAACGACACTACAAATGGACTTGAAATATTTTTTTAATATTCGTAAATACTGTTACAGCAGTATGGCTTCACTCGAGACACTGAAAAAGTGTTTTTCAGCACTTAATTTGTCTGTGAGCCATTTTCAACGGTGGATGAAAGGTCATTAAAATCTAAATACTACACGAACCTTGCAGAAATCACACATTATAAGATAGAGTTTGTGAATCTGATGCCATAGTTGAATTCGTTAGTTATGGCTTGACAGGGCTAACCTAATGCTAAGCTTTTGTTGGGTAATTCATAATGGTAAAGTTCTGCCTGCTTTTTGTTATTGGTATCTTCCAGATAAAAAATAATATCGTATTAAAGAAGTTCCTTTTCATATTTCCTGTTAACAAGACAAAACCTGCTCGTTAATGACTCATACAAATTAAACGTAATGGTTTTACTCTAAACTTTTCATGGACAATGACTTTTCCTATCAATCTTCTGAAAAAAAAACTTCCGTTTATTTCGAAATGCTGAAGAGAAGTCGTCGTAAGATATTTTTTTCAGTTGTTCAAGAGAAGCCGAATTTGTTCGGACGCTTTTAGAAAAACTCAAGTTCTCTTGTCAAATATTTTGTTATCTAACATACACACAAATCGAAAACAATTAAGCCTTGGTTTGGCCATAAGAAAAAAAAAAATTATTTTCTTTTGTATTCTCCTTCTCGCGTATTTCTCTCAAATTATTTAGTTAGGGCTCACTAAATGGACATTCTAAGGATACCTGTTTTACAGAATGTATACTTGTCGTTCCACTCTCTAGCTCTCATGAGAAAAAAGAGTAGAGTTCCGGAAAGGCGCAAGAGAAGTATTTTAATAGATAGAAAAAAACACAATCACAAATAAAACAAGGGCAAGTATGTCAGTTGTAGTTTTTTTTGGACTGGTAAGATAGAGAGAGGAAGTGAAACCTTTTTCAGCTCTCTCTCATCAGTTCAGTGTGTGCCAGCTCCCTCCCAAAACGTCAAAGTAAATGATACTACGCAATAAAAATAATCCCAAAGTTCAAACAAAATTTAAACAAACATTCACTGTTAAAAAAGATAGTTTTAAATTCCTGGTAATCACATACCTTCTTCTCTACGAGAAATCGGATTAACTAAATATTAGTAAATGAGGTCCCTGAGAGAGTTAGCAAAAAGCAAAGTTAAAAAGTGTTTAGTTGAAATACTTTCCACTTCCACAGTGTACTAAAAAAGTTATATAAATTTAGATTTTATTAATGTTTTTAAACGTTTTATCGAGGTTGGTACAAAATAAGAATTTACCTTAGCACATTTATGTGATTCGATGTAGAGAGGGGAGATTTCTGAGTGCAGTAATTCATTAGATCTGAACCTAATCCGTGCTCCAAACAACTGTATTTGTTTGAAATGCTGCTTGTTTCCTAAAGTATTTTAAACTTTATTGGATAAGAACCTGCTTAATCCTGGTTAAACAGGTTAAATAATACAGCTACAGGTTAAAATTTCATCTAGAAATTTAGCTTAGGTAGTTAGCGAAAAATCTGTAATTCATTAGATTTTGTAGAAAACGTTTAGTCAATGTTAAGTGATCTTTTAATTTTAAAGACGTAAAAATATCTCAACAACGAGACATATTTAAACATTAAATAGTTTTAAATGAACACTGAGATATATCCTCCAGTATCAGAATTTATCCATTCATTCTTATTTGTTTAAGGTGAATTCTACTCTGAAAAAGTTGTCACTCAGCCTGATACTGGTCTACTTGATTCATTAAAAAAATGAAGTTTCAGAATTACAAAAGCAGTTTTAAATTCTGGAAACAACGTTAAAAATGCAGTATTTTGCTTCGAGTCATTGAAGAGCAAAGAAAAAAAGTGTATTAAATTTATGTCTAGATTTAATGCCGTATATTTTAATCAAATTTTACGATTTCTTGTATTTTTAGATATGTTTGTTAAGATTCACTTAGCTTCATTTCACTCGTTAAATCAACTTCCTATTGGTTGAACAGGTTAAATCTTGTTTTGTTATCTGATAGTAGTTAATCAACTGTTTCAATAGCTCCAACATAAACACAGCTTAAAATTTCATAATAACTCTAAATATCTTTAAATTAAAATTTATGTTTTCAAGCATTACTAATGTGAAGAAAATTGATGAATATGTCACAGTGTTACTGAAAATATGGCTCAACCCAAACCTCTTTCAAGTTAGCATTTAACTCGCGTAGTGAATAAACTCCAAAATCAAATATGTTAATAACAATGAAATTGAAACTTAATGGACATAAAATAAAAACTTTGGATAAATAATATAAAAAAATTCAAATTAGAAAACAATGTTTCAATATCTGTGTTTTATTGTTAGTTATTTTGTTACTTTGGCCTGGTAGGATCAGGTGGTTAAGGCACTTGACTCGTAATCCGAGGATCGCGGGTTTGAATCCCTATCGCACCAAACATGCTTGCCTTTTCAGCCGTTAGAACGTTACAATGTGATGGTCAATCCCATTATTCGTTGATAAAAGAGTAGCCCCAGAGTTAGCGGTGGGTGGTGATAACCAGCTGTCTTATCCTCTAGTCTTATACTGCTAAATTAAGGACAGCTAGCGCAGATAGCCATCAAGTAGCTTTGCACGAAATTCAGAACAAACTACTTTCGTTACTTGCCTTTATTGTAACGTTTTCTTCAGGTTTCCTCTGTCCTTTTGCATTTTATTTATATATTAGTGCTTTAAATGCAGATTCAAATGTAAATTTTTGTTTTTATGCATATTAAGTGTCAAATAAAATGCAAAAATACCGACAAAATGTATTTCTACTGATATTTAATCGACATCGGTTCAAACCCTGAACAAGGAAGAATATCTAACGCTACATAATCTTTACCTCGCTCTGTTTTATCTAGATAAACACTTTTCATTTACTGCTGATCACGACATTAGTTTGTCTAAAATTCAGAGGCAAGAGAGATTTAAACGTGAAATATAGTTGTTTAAAATAACTTGAACTTGCGAATAGAAAGTCAGAAAAACATTTTCTTAAAACTGGTGGTAATAACTATTTACCATACGTTTACCATTTGGAAAAACATCGTTTACTGGAAATGACTAAGCTCAGATTGTGTCAGACATTTTCGAGGTTACAGTTGCACCAGTAAGTTTCCAAGATAACATGACACATTTGTGAATGATTGATTGCAAAATTATTACACTTAAAAATACCTTGAATCAAGTATTGTGGTACAATATAATGTTATTGTATGATTTATTTGAACCTTTTTAAATCAACTCAAACTGTTTTGCTCCAACTGTTCCAAATAATGAAGCTATTTTCAAGCGTGAACCTCAATCCTTCCTAGAGCACGTGTCTTTTCCACCTGAAGTCAAACTTTGTTTTACCTAAAGACAATTACAGAGTTAGCCACACTAGCTATTTTCTATATTTTTCCTTTTACGTGTTATTGTTGACCACAGATAATTTTTTTATTTACGGTTTTTTTAATTTTCCACAATTCTTTGTCAATTGTGAATCAGATATTTTTTACTGTTAAAAGTTTTATGTTTTACATTTCTAAGAAACACGTAGAGAATTTTGTAAACAAACCGATTTAGCAAGAACTATTATTGTTGAGAAAAGAGATTTTGGATACTCTAAGAAAATTTAAAATGATTATAAAGTGAAAACGTATTAATTACATAATCCACATCAGATGCAGTACTGAACTGTAATTTCAACCAATAATTCCTCTATTCATCTCAAGTAGGTAGAGAATAATATATGTTTCTCAAATACAGTTACAAGAGTCTCTGAGTGTTGAAGATGTCTTGATATAGCTATACCATGCTATTTTCCGAATTTCCACACAGAAAGTTAACAAAAGTTTTCCGTTTAGCTCCTTTAAACATATAATAATTGTTTATCTTTAAATTGCGATTGAAAGAGATTTTCAATTTTCCAGACAATAATATAACAATTTTAATGATAAATATAATAAACATGAAATAAATATAATTATTTGTATCGCTATACATTCATTAACTTCGATTTGAAATTCGCGCAAAGTTACACTAGAGTTATCTGCACTAGTTGTTCTTAACACTCTTACAAAATAAATATTTACATCCACTAAAGTAATACCCTTAATGAATGTTTTAAAAAAAAATTATAAATATCATTTTGCAAATGTCTGAAAAGTCAATATTATTGCTTCTTAAAACATAAAGGGATAGCGTCAGTCAATGGCAATTTCATTTAAATACAAAATTATTAGCCTAATATTAATAACCTTTCAAATTGTTCTGGGGCCTATTAGGCCCCAATTTTCGTAGGAGTGTTAATTTAGCAGTATAAGATAAGAGCAGGTAGTCGTTACCTTCACCGCCACCTCTTGGGCTGCTCTTTTACCAACAAATAGGTAGATTGACCGTAACATTATAAAGACCACATGGCTTAAAGGTCGAGCATGTTTGGTGTGACGGGGATTCGAAACCTTGACCCTCGGATTACGAGTCGAGTTCTTTTCCCACCTGGCCATTCTCACTAGAAGCTAGTCTTTCCAAATCCTATCATTTGTGCAAAAACTAAATGTTAATTTTCTAAAGCATTTTTGTATTGAGGAGTAGAACATTTAACAGAAATCGCAAATAAATAAATCGCGAACCGGCGATCCTTAGATTACGAGTCGCACGCTTTAACACACTTGGCCATGCCTAGCCAAATAAACAATGGAAGTCATGTATAAATCTTATTAGAAAAATAATGGTGGGGCTTGGTGTGGCCTAGCGCGTTAAGGCGTGCGCTTTGTAATCTGAGGGTTGCGAGTTCGCGCCCGAGCCACGCCAAACATTCTCGCCCTCCCAGCCGTGGGAGCGTATAATGTTACGGTCAATCTCACTTTTCGTTGGTAAAAGAGTAGCCCAAGAGTTGGCGGTGGGTGGTGATGGCTAACTGCCTTCCCTCTAGTCTTACACTGCTAAATTAGGGACGACTAGCACAGATAGCCCTCGAGTAGCTTTGTGCGAAATTCCAAAACAAACAAACAAAAAAATAGGGCAGTCACTAAGGTTATCACATGTACACGTGAGAATATTTTTTTTCCGCTAGCCATTCGTAGCTTATAAGTGCTGGAGTAGTGAGTGATAAGAGAGATAGTCAACAATTCTTCTCCACCCTGCCAACTCTTGGGTTATTTTTGTCAGATCCAATAGTGAGATCTCACCGTCACTTATAAAAAAACACTGCCCCAAAGTATGATTTTATGTCTGTAATGGAAGGCAAAAACAGAGCCTCAAATTTACAGTCAAGTGCACTTATCATCAGTCTACGCTCGTACGTCATGTTTCGAAAACTGAACTGTCGTGTGCAACTCGATTTGCTTAACAATGGGCCACAGCCACGAAAAGTGACTGGAAACGAACAATACACAAAAAAAAACTTACATTAATTTCTAGTTTACCTCATTGGCATGTTCAACATTGAGTTAAAATGTCAATAAAATTATGTTTTGTTTTTCTCTTGCAAATCACCATGAAGAGCCCGTTAACCAAACCAATTAACCCCAAAATTAATCGACGTCTTGACGATAAACAGCTTATTTTATCAGATGGAACTATTGTTATAATTTATTTACTGTCAGTTAAGTTAAAAAATCATTATTTTCTTCAAATAAAACAGAAAATTATATAAAATTAATACTAAAGAATAGTTAGTGGTTAGCAGTGCTTTCCATTGATGCATTTTTTAACATTATACGAATTTTAAAATGTCATTAGTAAATGAAGGAAAAATTGCTATTCAGTGACGTAACGGCAAAAGATTTGACCAAACACCTGTTAAACTCAGGAAAAACAGGTTGTTTATGTTTTCTAAAAGGGTACTTTTAGCAAGTAATTTTAATTATTTTATATTTACAGAACTGTTCAAAATACAAGCCTCCGCCATCTCCTTCCCCGAACCTTTAATTATTCGAAAAAACTGAAGGAAGTGTAAGTATGAACATTTAACAAAACTCTCATATTTCAAAACCTCCGTTTTTGCGTGCATATATAATGAAGTTACGAACCGTAATCACACGTGATTCTTTAGAATTATAGAACCTGATCACGAACCAGAATTTAATGATTTAAATTTCACTGTTAATGGTTGAAACAAGCTGAACTTTCTTAATCAGGTTATATTTTCTTTTGGTCCGCATAAAAAACAAAATTGAGTACTAGTAGTACGTTTTAATACTTTAGGTTTACCTTTCTTTTTTAAATTAAATATGCCAATTTAAATCTCTTTTTTCATGTTTAACAAGAACAAAGAGTTCTTTACTTTAACTACGAACTTTTTTACTTCGATTATTTTTTCCTGCAGAATCTTTCGAAATAATAACATATCCTTTCTTCCATGGGAGGTGTTCTTAGAAGAGGAATTGTCGATTTTGGAAATGTGAGTGTAAGAAGTATTTATCATCACTTTTACCTTTCGTTTAGATCTTTCCTGCCAAGTATTCCGCGTACTTTCCGGAGAAAATCTGAAACATCCAATTAATGCAATTAATCCAATTAGATTTCCCCTAAAATAGAATTATAATTGAATTGTGGAGAATTTAACACAGAATCCTAACATAACAAAACAAACACATTTATGTATTCATTAATTTCTTGAAAATTAAATAAAAAATAATAGTTATAAATGATAGTCTAAATATTCACAGAAACAGTGCATGTGTTGAGCGTTATAACTTCTATATTTTATTATTTTTTTCAAACACATATTTACTTTTTGTCTAATTTACACAAATATAACAGTACTGTCTATTATCTATTATATGCCCATGCAACTATTTTACAAGATGTGAACGGGTATCCGCCAAAATTGATACGAAGGTTCATTAAGTCCTTACATACAAACTTTCAGTTTGGTTCTTGCGTTTTGCAGCTTTTTGCCATATCAATGGATCTTTACTAAATTTGATAAGAAAGTTTGTTGGGTCCAGAGACACATAAAAAATGATTGTTTCACATTTTATGATTTGCAGTTTTTTATAGGCGTTTTTTTTACAATTACGCATAAGAAAACCAATTTTTAACTTTCATAAAACAAAAATTTACATAATTTCCATCCATGGTACGGACACGCCAACTAGTTTGTAAAATATTATTTTGGTTATCAGTAAATATTATTAACATTTGAACTTCATGCGTTTATAGCCTCAATTAGACAGTTAGATTTTCACAATAAGCTAATTTTAATTAAGATACTTTTTAGCATTTTAATCAATGGTTGTAATTTATATTAAGCATATTTATGTTGTGATATACATCGTGTAATCAGCAACCCATTTTTTTATAAAACAAACAGAAGAGATGCCTCCACTCTCACAAACAGTGACTGTAAATTTTTGTGCTGACTAGCATTATGTTTGATATAATATGATTTATCGTTCCGTATGCACGGATGGTTTTGTAGTTGTCTACTCTTTCTTTTGGACTGCCTCCACATACGTTTTTCAGTTCGCTTTGAAATTTCTGTTTACCTCGATAGAAGACAAATAACTGTATTATATTATGCAATATAAAGTGAAGAGTTACCGAAATAATTCTAGTCATATGCTTGTAACTATTTTATTAGAAGCATTGAAGGAAATCCAATTGTCTGTAACTGCAGCGCTAAGTGGATTCAGCTCCAGATGTTTCGATCATCTAATCTATTAGGACCCCTATGGGATCAAATAACTTGTGTAAAAGAACAAAACAATCTGCAGAACAGACGTTCTTTGGCGAATACTTCAATTTCTGGTTGTGGTAAGAACTCTTTGCCATGTAATACTGACCGTCTGGTAGATTAATTGTTGGCCATAAACGTTTATCAATTTTTGAATAACATGTTTAAAATCTCAAAACATTATAATTTTCATAAATTTAAGTCAGGAAATCTTTTATGGGTAAAAAATCCTTGGAAATCAAAATCACAATATATAATTTATAGTAGCATAGATTGTATTTACATTTTTATTATCGCGGATTATATTTACATTTATATAAAATAATCGGAAGTTTTAAACTATTTCCACACTAACAATCAGCCTGTAAAGATAATTTATATTGAGGGCTGGAACTGTTTAATTTAACTATACGAGTAAAATGTAGAATAATAATTTTTCTTTGTATTTTAGAAAAAAGTTTCTAAACTTGTTTAGTTGCCTTGAGTTTAATAAATAGATGAAAAAAACGAAATGAAATTATTCTGTTTTAACTTTTTTGGATCTTTTACGTATAAAACCGTACTGGTGATCTTTGTCTACCAGAGATTTGGCTTTAGTTGTCAGTGGTTAAGGTATGTGATTAATTTACTAACGTGAACTTAATATATTTTCACATTTGTAACTTACAAATCAAAATAATTCTGAAAATGCGAGTTATTTGATTAGCTGTAGAGCTTTAAAGTGTCACACACTACTGTGTGACGAAAACACAGTAAGAAAAGTTCAAGCTTATTTACCTTCCTGATTCGTATAAAGTCCTATCAGTCATATTAAATTTCTGCAGCTATGTTAATTAATTAAAGAACCACTAGTTAACGGACTTTATATTGATGAGGAATCCAACGCACATAAATCTTTGGGGGATAATCCATAAGTCCGGTGATTTGATTTGTTTGTCTTCGTATGAAATAATATGAATAAAAGCGTTTCAGTCCCTGGTTGCATAAGTATATGACGGTTGAACGGGAAGTGTGGCTGAAATCCTCATCTTGTTGAACCCATACCCTTATAACATAGTTTCCAAATGAAGATCGCGCTTTAATGTTTTGCGTGCTGATGCTGGGGTGCGTAAACAACTTTTCCACTGATCTTTGTGTTTCGAAACTAAACTGCTACAAAACTCTACCCATTATATATTGCTCACTATATATGCCTAAGATACAACATGCTAAAACACTATTTCTACATGCTTTTAGTATCCCAATTTGATTCATATTTCTGGGTTTTCCATTGTTATTAAGTGCAAGAAATATTCCCGTCTTGGAAATTGTAAATGACCAATCTGACCACATATTACATGAATATTTGCTTTCTGAATGGGATGTTACATACGCACCAGAATACGGTCAATATTTGGTGATATCACACTATTTCCGAAACGCTTAACAATGACAAAATTTATTGATGATATATACCATTCCATTACTACTCTATAGCAGCTGCGATTGTTGTGTAACATATAACTTTGCATGTTAAAATGTTTGTTATAATACAACGCGTACAACCCTCTGTGTTACAACATATATAGGACATTTCAAGATTTTTCATTTCGAAATTTTCCTGTTATTGGTCCAACAAATCCGATTCCTCATGCACTTACACTTATTTGTTTCTAAAATTATATTTTTAGGTTCTGCACCATATATAACGTATTAATTGATTAGTAGTATTTCAGTGCTTCATCAAATATGCTTTCAAGTTAAACTCTTAAACTGTAATCAATTACATAAAATTTTGTTTTTTCTTTTTGGAGTTTGCTCTTTTTAATCTAATTTTAATCTCATTATGCAACCCTGTTACTAAATAAAGAACAGCATTCAAGTGAAGAAAATTCATTTCACCCGATGTGAATAACTTTCACACTGGTTGAAAGTGTCGTAGAGAAGGAATGGAGTGTAACTGATGTTAATAGTTTTCAGACTGGTTAAGAGTTCCACAAAGAAGGGATACTGTGTAAACTGATGTGAATAATTCTAAGATCTGTGAAATGTATAATGATGACGTGATGTAATTTAAACGGATATGTGTAATTTTCACATAGGTTAGAAGTATCATAAAGTTGGAATGGTGTATAAACTAATATAGAAATAATTAACCAGTTATAAGAGTATCATAACAAAAGACCGAGTATAAACTGGTGTCAGTAATTTTGTTATGCTTGTTAAAAGTGTCATACTTCATTTAGTTATTTTAAAAACATGTTGAACTACTATCAAATTAAGCACCTTCGACCTTCTAAACTTTTGTTTTACTTTGCTGGTATTTAATCCAAGAATGAAAGATTAACTGCATGTAGCATGCATTGTTCATAAGTCGATTGATATGCATTGCCACTGATGTGAGACGCAATGAAGTTTATAGTATAATGATAATGGTGGAATGACAACTTCTTTAGTGGAAAACCAATAAGAAGATATAACTGTGTGTAAGATGCCAAAGGTACTGACAACAGAAGATATTTCTAATCATCTAGTTGTTAACAGAAAACAAAGATGTTTTATGCTCATTGATTGGTAGTTACAAACACTGGGCTATATGAGCTGTCCTCACCGGGGAAATAAAAATCCGAATTTTACCGTTAAAAGCCTTCAAGCTTATCATTGAACCAATGGGAAGGCAAACACTTAAGAACTATAGAAAGAACAATTTTAATGGAGAAGTTAACTCCAAAATATTTTGATCATATTTTCTTACTGCTATTTAGATCTCTTTTGTATTTTTGAAATATTATATGTTGTAATTATACACAAACACAGATAAAAATAAATAAATATTGGAGCTTATCTCGGCTTAACTTAACATTAAGAAAATCCTCTAATCGGAATAATTTAGTTTCTGCTCATAACTTTTCTTAAAGTTTCTATGTTTGCTAGCAAATTTGTAACAGTTAGTCACCCTATTTTACTTCAAAAAAAAACTGTATCAAATATTAGTTGGAATTGTTTCAACAATAAAATGATAGACTGAGTAAATATATACATATATACTTGTTCTTTCTCGCAATTTTATTTCATTGTTTATATTTCCCCGTAGACCATCCTCTTTTAGATATGAATCCAAACAACGTGAATATTATGGGTTAAGTAAATATGTTTGCATAAATGCTTGTTCTTTTTTCATAATTCATGACATTTTTTTTATTTCCCCGTAGACCTTCCTGTTTTACATATATATCCAAACAATGTGAATGTTTATGAAAATGAAACCGTTTCCATCACTTGCGAAGCAATGGGTAGTCCTGAGCCTAAAGTTTACTGGAACACCAGCCATTTGTATTCGAACCATTCTGTTGAGTTTTGGCAAGAGAACATGACTGATTTAGATTCTAACCTTACGTTTACAACACAAAGTGTTGCTGTCGTTCTAAACCTCCTGGAACTCGATCCAGAAGACAATGGTTACATTATATGTACAGCGGAAAATGTTGTCGGGAGACAAACTGGTTTAGTTTTCCTAAATATTAACTGTAAGTATTGTAATAGTGATAAGTTTCCATTTCCTAAACATTAGCTTTAACTAGTGTAAGTATGATATCATACACAGGGCAGTCGCCAATTGATTTCTGTGTACTTATGTGACAAAAGTATCTTCGATCATGCTTTTACTTCTACGAATATGATGCAATGACCCAGTGAAAGAAACGTACTAAACGGTTAAAGGCAGAAAAAAGTTCATATTTTCTAACTCCTTGCATGTTTAACAGGAAACCTAACGAAGAAGATAAGAGTTATATGTTTATGTACGTCTTATACAGACGTTCACAATGAACTAAACAACAAATTACTAAAATGTTTCTCTGGATTATATTGTGTTATTGCTGTAATTTCTTATTAGCATTGATAGAAACGTCGTTGACAATGTCTAATAAAAACATATACAGACGGATGTGAAACATATTATATAGAATAATAGTAGCAGGTTTATTCGGAAATGCGAAGTTTGTTACACATTTGTACTTATTAGTAAATTTTCAGCGTTAATTTCCCTCTTGAATCACCCAATAGATTGGCCCACTAGAAAAAATAACTGACTTATGAGAGAAAGCATATTCTTATAAAATCCAAATAGAGGTATTTATTACACGTTTCTTACTTCCTTACTTCTTATCAAACCTCTATACATGCATCCGTTATGTTACACTTCGATATATATATTCTTGTTTGGTATAGCACGTCCGAAAATAAACCTTTTGAAGATAGGTCGTGGGTTTTACTGGAGAATTGACTTTCAAATCAGTGGCTCACCCCAGCCAACTAGGTCGTGGATCTTCAACAATCAATCTTTGGAACTTTCCGATAGCATCGAGGAAACAGTGACTTTTTCAGACCATTACAGGAAAACAGGTAATATTTATTTTCATTGATTCTTTACTTGACGGTTTTCTTAATACCTTAATTATCTTTATATGTTGAATTTTTATTGAGTATTTGATTAAAGTTTGTTTCACTTAAATTACTTTTACCTGTATAAAGGCTTAGGTGCCGTTAATCATTTCAGATTTGAATATTATTTCTAGTCTACTCAGCTTAAAATATTTGATTTCACTCTTTTCCAGGGCAATAAACACATCCTACACACAAACGTTCCCACCATGTTATAAACTTTTGCAATACTTTCGTATAACACAGTTTATTACATTCTATTGAAACACAGAAAAGTCTTCCCAAGAACGAGAACAAATCGAAACAATGACGTCATTGCATGATTGTCTCTTTGATTTGATTCGCTTCATTGACAAAAGCTCGCTCACAATTGCACGAGTCATTTTGCGTTTGCGTTTATGTTCATGTTCGTATTTACTTTGACATCTGCTTTTCGGAATTTGCTCTGGTTGGTTTCTCCGGTGCGACCTTTGTCTCGCTCATCAATATTATGACCAACCTTGCTTCTTCACCTTAAAAAAGTCAAAATAAAATAAAGGCAAAAATTCCCTGTTAATTTTAATAATCTTTCACGAAAGGGAACGAAGAGAAACCACAACATTCCTGATAACCCCAGTTGGAGAGAGAAGTATTCAGATTCCTCTCTCTCTAAAGTAAACCCTTGCCACGATAGTTTGCGTTTGGAGTTTGCACTGATTAAAGACTAAAAAGTCACGATAAAAATGAGAATTCATCTGACTTTATGAGTCAAGAGACATTTAATATACGATTTGTAAATAGAAATTTCTTTCATGAAATAATCAATTCGTTAAAAAAACTTTTTCTTTAACTTAAGGTATTGGAAAATAAGTTCCAGGTGAAAACTTAAGATTTGTAACTTTGTCTATTTTCATCGCATGAAATATGCTATCTCTAATGATCACTTGATTTTTATCATGTATCAGTTTCCAAGTCTTCTGGTGGCTCAGAAATACGTATGGTATCAAAATCCCATTTTTTTACGTCAAAAAACTTCAGACGTGCTGCCGTGGCACTGAACTGTTCTTACTTTGTTGATAAACTCATACTATAAAATACTTTCCAGTTATTTTGATGATAGATTTGGTTACAAAGTATACTTTAATTCAGATATATTGAAAACGACAGATTTACATACAATTAGGTCTAAGAAATTAGCTACCTGATTTATATTTATAAACACCTGCTGTATGACGTGTAGTGTCATTTTAGAAACATTTGAGGGAGAGTAGTTGTATTAGCACATAAAAGATCCTCTGAGCTTTATGCTTTAGATTTCTTGATTACAAAAAACAATTGACGTTTCCTTGTAAATAACAGTATGTAAGAATGGCACACGAGCAAAATGCACATTTCACATGCTCTGTTAGTGATTTGATTTTAATCTACAAGCTAAAGACGTGTAGTACCGGCTCCTTCCTTTCCCCAGACTACAAAGCCCTATCGTAGCATTGTTAGTATTATGTTTCTATCAACTGACTTGGATAAAAGAACAAAGCAACACATCAGATCATAGAGACACCTTAGGAAGAAGAACATTTATCTTCCATTATTCTGTTTCCGTCTGAAGTGATCAAAGTTAAAATAGTGTAATACAGCTGCCTCTACCAGTTTATAATATAATGAATTTATAGTCACGACTGTTTAATTATTTTAGACTTGTTAACGTTTTGAAACAGTATTTGTATTTTAAACATCGATGTATATACATTGAAACTAGAAACGTTAATTAGAAACAACCATATTAACTTTATTATCTTATACATATTGGCAAAACTTGATGGCCTAGTTAACATAATAAATCAAGTGAACATATAGAAGTCCGTTTTACCAAATTTCCATTATTTACTGTAAGTATAAGAATTATAAATGAATCATAATAATTTAATAAAGCTAGCCTAACGTAACTACAATGTCTTAAATGTTGAAAGGATATTTACGAAACTTTCCAATAGAAAATGTCACTCTTGTGTTCAAATAGACAATAAAAACCAATGAGATAAAGGTATGAAGTGAATATTTATAAAGAAAAAGTTTTAAATATTTCAGCAACAAAATATAAAATTATTCAAACTTTAAACAGATATAGTGCTTTTACTGCAAAAGTTATATATAACTTTCATAGTCGTGAGTTTATTCATTTTTTCAGGTTATCTGGAGTTCCTGCGAGCAACTCAAGCTCATGAAGGTGTATATACTTTATTAATTGTAAATGTGTTGGGACAGAGTAGTAGATCTATTGAAGTACGTTTCCACAAAGGTATGTGTTTAACATTGACCACCTTTCCCGTCTATCTCCAGTTGCACAAAACAGGTTTTTATAACAAGTTAGTGCTACACAAAACCATTGGGTTTTGTATTTGACAAGCGTAAACACTTCCGCATAAAATAACTAATCTATTTACACATATATTTTCAACGTTGAGTATCATAATAGATGGCATACAATGGCTTATAAGCATAATAACGTGATTTATTTTTTTAAAAACATGTAATATTACATTATTATGCTCATAAGTCGTTGTCTTCCAACTAGTTATTATATTAGCTTAATGTGCTTCCATATGTAGAATATGATATTGTAATAAATATCGAGTGAAAAAGTATACAAATTAGATGTCGGGTACACTTACCGCTGGAGAAAAATAACAAGACCTTAGTAACACAAAAATGATTAAAGTGAAACTATAACTGTGTTTTATTTTATAAACTTCACTTTCAAAGTTAATTATACCTCATTTTAGAAGGATTTTGGTATCTTAAGTATAATTTACTTCTTATTTATTACAATCATTATTTATCATTTTATATATGTAAGGTATTAACACACTTATGTGGTTATATTATCGAAAGAACATTTAGCTCAGTATATCAGAACTATTAATCAATCAAGACTGTTTAAATTTAAACACTAGACGTGACCTCCAAGTCAGTAATAAAGCTATATCAAAATGCGTTTCTTGCTTGTTTAACGACTTTATTTATCAATAAAGGAAAATAGCTTTATTTTGCAATACTATTTTCACTTGGGATCTGACGTTGATTTGTTTCAGACTTTGACTTAATCAACCACCAAAACATTTTTCCACCTATCTTATCAACAACAGTTAACGCTCAACTAGGATCCAAAGCAAAGAGTCTGTATCCGTTTGTGGTAAGAAGAATTCATAATACTAATGAAATAGATTTTCTTTGACAGTTCTGGTTTGACAATATACACTTCTAATCCATTGTGACTGCATAGCATTTTTGTTTCATCAGTGACAAAATAGGGTCAGTGAGAACTCATGAGTCACTGGTGAATTGTGCATGATCAAGTATATAACAAAGGCCTCTAAAGCTATCATTTAGTATTAATACACAGTTTCTATATAAACTAGCGTATAGCTCGTAAAAAGCTACGGACCAAATACTTCCCTATCATACACCCTAAATTCACATTACATACCTAACTGAAATAGATAAATGTTGTGAAATCCTTTGACTAATAAAGAGGCACAAAAGTATAGTCAAGACAGTCAAATATTGGTAAATTTCTTTGTGAGCCAATCAAAATTAAGACAATTCAAGAAATGAATTTGTGGCGTAGTTATAGATTAATTATTGGTAAAAATCAGTTAGATTAACAACTTCTAATATACAGGGTGATCGCTAGAAAAGCGGAAAATTTGAGGGTCAGATGAGATCATGAATAAAATGCGTGCTTACTCATATCTATTTTGATTTCTTTACATCATGAATAAAATGCATGATTTTAATATCATAAAATGCATTTTGAGCATCTATGAGTGTAATATGCCTTTAAAAAAACTTTCTAAAAGTTATTCTTTGTAAAAATAAATAGCTGGTTGACAAATTTTCCGCTTTTCTAGCGACCACCCTGTATAAAAAAGCCAGTTCATTTTGACAACACTAAATTCCAACAAGAGGTTTTATGTTATATCGCTTAGCACCAAAAGTACAACCTGTAAATGTAAAAACAGCTGGTTTGGGTTGAGAACATTTTTTTTTATCCAGAAGAGCGAACAACGTTTCGACTTTCTTCGATCATTGTCAGATTCTTTGTGGTCGAAACGTTGTTCGTTCTTCTGGACAAAAATTTTTCTCAAGGCAAACCAGTCGTTTTTACATATGTATTTTTCTCTACAAGTCGGTTTTCTCGTCATCACCGAAAAGTATAACCTAACACTGTACTTAAAGAATAAAACGAAATAAATAGACAGCAGAACATTATTGGTTGATTTCTTAATCTGTAAGCGTCTGTTGATTAACAGTTTTACTATTTCCTAGAATCGTTGATATTATAACAGACTATATCTTAATTCAAAAACTATTTTCGTTTAAAATTAGTTTATATTTTAACTTTCATGATAACTTTTATGCTCTTGAATCCAGGGTAGGTATTTCCATACCATGTCTTTAGTTTAGTGTTATTATACCAATACTCACTACACTTATAAGAATTCACAGCCCACTTCCATCATGGCCACATTACATCCCTGTCATTAAAATAATTAATGGTTGAGAGTAAAAAAACTATCCTATTTAGATAAGTAAATTTTATCTTTTATGACTCCTCCAATTTCGAGACATGGAGTGTTAAGTGACACACTGTGGCTTTTATGTAGGCTAGATACTTCATTAGTGATTAAATACAAGTTTTAAAAATAATCATGGAATAGAATTATAAACTTATGCTTGTTTAAACGCAAAGCTGCTCAATGAGCTATCTGCGCTACATCAACCGCAAGAATCAAACCTCAAATTTTGTCATTTTAAGCCCTTAGGCTTGTAATTGAAATTTCGGGATATCTGTAAACCTTTAGCTAAAAGGCAATAATTTTACTTAAATACAAAACATACTTGAAAATAATCAGATAAGAAATTGCCATCAACACATTTTGATCGATGATTGAGAATATTTTCGAAATGAAGCTTGTAAGTCTTTAGATTTGAGGAACACTTTTTTATACATTTTTTTTGTATGCACCCTTTTTATAGGTTAATACAGGAAGAGAAAGTGAACTATTCTGCATTTCAGAAATGACACTTGTTGTAGTTCGTAACTGGGTTAATAAAATTATAGCGATATCGGTGTTATTTTCCAACTTAATATGTACTATTGAAAAGCTAACAAAACAAGAACGATTAAATTTGGCTGTAGAGATCATACTATAATTGTAACTCGATATAAATTACATGTAACATGATAATCAAAACATATAGTTTGCTCTTGTTTCTTGTAATTTTAATTTAAATATAGAAATATGCTTGATCTTTCTTTAATGAATAGAGTTGTTATTTCAAAAATGTTTTCAGAATTTGATGATACAACTTTCGTCATGCAATCACGTACTAGGAAATGAACAATTTATCGTCAATATGGTAATCTAAAGAAGTAAAAAGTAATACACAAAAACAACAACAGTCTTTCAAAAACCTATTATAAATCTTTCCTGTTTTTCATAGCATAATTTACTAATACGGACAAGACGAAGTCTAATTATTAATAAGTCGAGCAACAAATCTTAACATCTAAAGTTCATTAAGTGTATGTCCCTGAACACACAAACACTTCAAGTTGTGAATGTAAAAACATCTAAAGTTCAATAAGTGGAGGCCCGGCACGTGTGACTCGTAATCCGAGGGTCGCGGGTTCGCATCCCAGTCGCGCCAAACATGCTCGCCCTTTCAAGAGTGGGGACGTTATAATTTGACGGTCAATCCCATTATTCATTAGTAAAAGAGTAGCTCAAGAGCTGGCGGTGGGTGCTGATGACTAGCTGCCTTTCCTCTAGTCTTACACTGCAAAATTATGGACGGCTAGCACGGATAGCCCTCGAGTAGCTTTGTGCGAAAATCAAAACAAACTATTTTTAACGTTTTGAATCATCAGACTTGCTGATTAGCCGCTGGAATGCAATTAAATAAAATAAATTAGTTTACTTTTTTACAAGAAATTATTTACATTGTTTGTATGTTTTTTGAAAAACAGTAACGACTGACAATAAAATAACATATTCAAAAAAACACAAATCTTCAACATTTATGTTTTTCAACAGTGGGGACGTTATAATGTGACGGTCAATCCCATTATTCGTTAGTAAAAGAGTAGCTTAAGAGTTGGCGGTGGGTGGTGATGACTAGCTGCCTTACACTGCAAAATTAGGGACTGCTAGCACAGATAACCCTCGAGTAGCTTTGTGCGAAATTCCAAAACAAACAAGCAATCAATAAGTGTAGGTCTCTGAACACACAAACACGTTAAGTTGTGAATGTATTGTAAAAGTGGTAAACCAATTCCGTTACTCGGTTCAACTTTCTTGTGGCGGCGGATATTGCTGACAGACCTCCCTTCTTTTGTTCAACAATTCAGAATTAGAGACAGCTGTACATGGATTTTAAAGTTCTCTGACTCGATCGTTTAGCCCAGGTACAGCATAAGGTGTCATTCAGATTGAAAATTCCAATTGTAATTTTACATACACATACTGCTCGTCATACTATTTTATTTACCTGTGATATTCCCAAACATTTAAAGTAAAACATAATTTTACTGGCTTTATAAGGACATAAGGGTAATTCCCGTTCTTAGATTTAACTGAAAATGTCAGTTTTACGAATTTGTGTTATAAACTTGTGGTGATCAATTAGAATTTACAGATTCCCCTGAAAAGCTAAAAATAATCATGATATGCGAATAAAATAAGTTCTAGGGAAAGGAAAACACTTGGCAATAAGTCTTAGCTGTTTAGTGGAGTTTACTGATTACGCAATATGAATATAAATTGCACGACATCAATGGGTTACGGATTTTAAAATATTACATATGCTAGTCTTTGTCAATGCTACAGGTTATTTTTAAATCGTTAAAAATGAGAAAATTATAATGAGATTGATTTAAAATTTTCAAAGTAATTTCTGGTATAATGTGACAATAATCAACTTAAAGACATTCAGCACACAGCTAATACCGACTTTAAGGCGATAGGTGGAAGCTGAGTTTTGTTAGGCAAGGTGAATAATTCCAAAAAACTGAACACAGTTTACTTGCTACATGTGATATTTGAGCTTAACTAAACTGTTAAAAAAATTAAAGTAACAAGTACTTTTTCTTATATAATTTATATCAGTATTTCAAATGTGATAATATTTTTAATTTTTAGGTAATTTGCCTCATTTTAGTTCCATCTGTATCCATTTTTAATATGTGATGAATGGTAGAACTTGGAGAAATAGAATTTTTAAAAATGACCAGTATCACCAAAATTGATATCCCACATGAAACAATACTTTAAGCAGTTTACATGCGTTTATTTAAGAAATGTTTGAAACATTCAATAACTAATGTGACCTCCACGAGCTGTGACACACTCCTGACACCGATTTGGCATTCTTCAAATCAGTCTATCGATGTAAGCTTGAGGTATGGCAGCTCACTTGTCTACCAGGACTTGTCGGATTTCCTGTACATTCTGAGGAGAGTGCTGGCGTTCACCAACACGCCTCAACAATATATCCTAACAGTGTGCAATCGGATTTAAATATGGAGACTTGGCGGAACACTCAAAAGTCTCTATCCCTTCCTCGTCAATGAAGTCCTTACACAGTCTGACGACGTGGGCTCGCGTATTAACCTGCACGAGAATGCATCCATTGCCGATAGCATCGGCAAAAAGACTTACAATGGGTTGCAGAATTTTATATCTATATTGTCGTGCGTTTAGAGCACCTCTGTCGAGGGTGAGTAAGTCCGTGCGGCCACCCAAGCATACGCCTGCCCAGACCATTACAGAATCTCCTTAAAAGCATCAACTTGCATAATGTTACAGGAGGAAAAATCGCTCTCCTCGGCGTCTCCATACTCTCACATGTCCATCATCACGAGACACGGTGAATCTGTTCTCGTCTATTCACAGCACAGTGGCCCACTGACGAAATTTCCAATTCAGGTGCTGACAAGCAAATTCCAACCTCTTTGGACGGTCGCGCTGTCAGAATAACACCTATTGCAGGCCGTTTGGCTCTAAAGCGTCCTGTAAACTGTTTGGGTTGACACGCGGGTTCCAGTGGAATGCTGAAGGTCATTTCACAGTGACTGAGCCGTAGCTAACCTGTCCCACAGAGCAGTAGTCATGATGTAGCGGTCCCCTCTGGCTGTTGTGACGGCCTTGGCCTGGTCTCCTGTCATAAGATTTCGTCTGCTGGTTGCGTCGCCAATGTCAATTGATGACGCTCAGTGACACATCGACGCGCTGTGCCACCCTCCTTCTGGTCTGGCCATCTTCCAGCATCTGGACAGCCATGGCCACTTCGTTTTCGGTCAGATGGCACTTGACTGCTTGGGTACACGAGAGTAAAGTACACATGACGAAACCAGCCGCAAAAGATCCGTGTTGGTGTTCGTTTAGAGAACTAATGAGGAATGCATAATTTAACGTAACAACCTTATATAGGGTGCCTTGAATTGTATTCTTCCTGAGTGAGGTGAGTTTTGTTTGAGTTGCTTCAAACTTCACTTGCAAGCTTAACCAATACAATTGTAGACGAACGGATATGTTTTTCATACATAAATTTAGTTATGACATTTAGTTATGACAAAGATATACTGAAATATGTACTTGTTCCTTTAACTTTTTGAGCAGTATATTATAATGTTTTAGTTATAGGAACTCATTAGTTCTTAAACTTCTTTGTAATATAATAAATATAATAATTTGATGCTTAAAACGAGCAAAAAGCTGAAGAGTAAAGTTCTTGGAGCTTTTAAAGCTACGGCTTTATCACTAAGTATATTAGCATTTGGAGAGAGACAGTTCCGAAAATGTCTGATAGATTGTTGGCTTTGTTCACAGCTTCCGCTCAGTCTCACCGTCGCTATAGTTTCAATGATTCTGATGTTAGGAGGGGCCATTTGTTTCATTCAACGTCGGACAAAACGGCATAGAAAGGATCGTTGTTCAAGCCTGTGTGTTCTGTGTTTGTGCTGTTCTCAACCTAGAGAGCAAAATATTGACGAAGATATTGCACTTCGACAAGAGATGCCAGTAAACTCTCGCAAAATGGTTATCAATCCAAACTACTGCAGTAAAGCCGACGGTGTCACATCCAAAGGTATATGTTCAGAATTAAATTAGTGAGCTATTATAAGCTGTATAAGTCAAGGTTAAATATATTTACTTTCTCTATTTACTTTCTTATATATTTCCAGTTTTATCAGTTTATTAGTACTGTTTTTGTTTTTTTTTGGAATTTCGCACAAAGCTACTCGAGGGCTATCTGTGCTAGCCGTCCCTAATTTAGCAGTGTAAGACTAGAGGGAAGGCAGCTAGTCATCACCACCCACCGCCAACTCTTGGGCTACTCTTTTACCAACGAATAGCGGGATTGACCGTAACATTATACACCCCCACGGCTGGGAGGGCGAGCATGTTTAGCGCGACGTGGGCGCGAACCCGCGACCCTCGGATTGCAAGTCACACGCCTTCCAACTGTGAGAGCATATAATGTGACGGTCAATTCCACTATTCGTTGGTAAAAGAGTAGTCCAAGAGTGGTGGATAGTGATAACTAGCTGCCTTCCCTCTAACCTTACACTGCTAATTAGGGACGGCTAACAGATAGCCCTCGAGTATCTTTGTGCGAAATTCAAAAACAAATTCTTTCTTCATCTTTCTACTTTTAGCTGTCAAAAGTATTCATAAATATACATACAAACTCTATATATTTTTTTTAGTCTCAGAGTGCTATAGTGTAAATATTTCTTATTAAATAAGGGCATTTTCAATATGTCTGTTGCAAATGGTAGTTTTTAATGTAGTTTTAAGAAATGTGAACTTATTTCTAATCATATAACAAAAAATTAAAATGTGGAAAGTTCTGCCTTTTCTTAGGGACGTTTTTATATTATATTTCAGACATTATGTAATGAGACAGGGAAAACAAAACAAGAATGTTAGACACTTCGATGAGACTGCACTGCATGTGTTAATTTCGTGTTTCTACAAATGTACAAAAATAGTGCTGTGAGATGTTCTATTTATAATCTTTAACTATCTGTAGATACTGCTGGATAATTCATTCGAGAGAAAAAACAATAACAGTTTTTAGTGTGTTGAATCTATAATATTTCTTTTTGTTACAAGATAAAATCAAACTACTCGAGTGAAAAATCAAAGAGGAATGTACACAATATTTTTAAGTTTACTTTTTTTTACAAATCTTAATTTTTGATATTTTTAATGTTCTTTTATATCATAATTTTATCTCATTAAGTTAACATCGTGCACCTTATGGTTTTTATTTTTGAATTGTATACCACAATTCCCAACTCAACTAACAGCTTGGCCATATTACTTTTCTTATTACTTGGTTATATAGAAATTCGCTACATAGCTCAGGAGAAGATCAGCTTCATCCAAATCCTCGGTGAAGGGGCGTTCGGACGTGTGTACCTGGGTACAGTAGACTACTTAACACGTGAAGAGCCCACCACTATGGTAGCTGTGAAAACTCTGAAAGATATTGACCACGACGAAGCTTGGCATAACTTCACCAGAGAAGTTCAACTTTTAGCCAACCTAAGCCATGATAACATAGTTCGTTTCTATGGTGTGTCAATAAACAGTGATCCTCCAATGATGGTATTTGAATACATGGAACTTGGGGATCTGAACAACTTTTTGAGGTAATAAAGATTTCGAAACATGTTTTCTGTTAAAAAGTTTTCTGTTGCTGTTTGTTTAAAATCCAACTTTCTTCTTACGTCTGTTTCTTTCTCTAGAAATAGAAGTCCCGATCTAGTGGTGTATGACTCCAATGGAAAGCCCTTCGAGATTTTATCTTGCTCACAACTCCTTCATATTTCTGTTCAAGTGGCTTGTGGAATGGAATATCTAGCATCTCAACATTTTGTTCACAGGGACTTGGCAACCAGAAATTGCCTTGTTGGAGGTCCCCTGGTGGTAAAGATAGGAGACTTTGGCATGTCACGTGATGTATACAGTACGGATTACTACAGAGTATGTATAAATATTTGTTTTCTTCGTTGAGAATACATTTTTTATTTTAACCGTTTCTTTCTTTCAGTTTTTGGGGTGTTTCAACCGTGTAAAGCCCATAGTGAAAACAAAAACTACAATTTTAGAATCTCTAAAAGTTTCACATTTAGATATAAACTAATAACCAACAACATATAGTCCACTTTTTACTACATATGAAAAGAAAAACTTCAAAATATGTCTTTAAGGTACACTTGTATTTGTTGGTCTTCCCGTATCTACCTCTTTCATGCTGACTGAACTAAGGAAGATTATATATGAAGAACAGCAGAACACTTTTAGAAAAAGGCTAAATTTAGTCGATATTTCGTTTTATGGCTCCTTTGGAAGTACTTTGTAAATATTTTAAAATTGAACCTACATCACTAGGGTGTGTGTATGTGTGTGTTTGTTACAGCAAAGCCATATCGGGCTATCTGCTGTGTTCACCGAGCGAATACATTATTAGGGTTAGACTGGTTAACTCGACCTGAGTATTCTTAAATTAGTTCAAAGCACTCACAAGTGTAAGTGCAATATATTTTCCAACATTATATTGTTAACACGTGCTTAGGAAAGTGCAGTTAAATATTATTTGGTTATTTTTGTATAAGTATTTTTCTCTAAAGATAAAACAATTGTTTTTTTTTTGCAAAATCAGAAAACATTTACGAAAAACTATTTTCACCATAAAAATACACATTAAATACAAGTAAATAAAACAACACCTTGCATACACCATACTCCGTCTCTGTTAACATGGTGTAAACGTATTTATTACCCTTGAATAAAACGATGACTTACATACATTATAAACCCATCTCTATTAATTAAAGTAAAACAGTTGTTTACATACACCATCCTCTGTTTATGCTATTTTGTGGTCGATTTTGTTGGGAAAGAAAAATTATTTACCAAACGTATTTGTTGAAGTTGAATACTTGAATAGTAATGCTAGAGTTGTGTTCAGAGCTATTAAGCCGTGATTAAACACACACACAAGAAGATTTGTTAAAACACATTTCTCTGTCTGTTGTGCAGTTTGAGGGTCCCGGATTCGAATCCCCGTCACACCAAGCATGCTCGTCCTTTCAGCCGAGAGGGTGTTACAAAGTTACGGTCAATCCCAGTATTCATTGGTAAAAAAAGTAGCCCAAGAGTTGGCTGTGGGTACTGATGACTAGCTGCCTTCCCTCTAGTCTTACACTGCTAAACAATGGATAGCTATCGCAGATAGCCTTCGTGTTGCTTTGCGCAAAATTCAAAACAAACAAATAAACTCTGTCTGTTGTTCACGTACTGCACTCAAGTAATCTCCTATCCAACTATATGAGGGTCGCTCTATTTCTCTAACTCATTCAGACATTGCATTTTAGTCAACGGGTGATGTTGGACACAAGGCAGAAGTTGTTAAAACCAATACAAGTCCTAGTCACTTAATCCTTTATGTTAGAAATCCAAAGAAGCTAAAAGTAGCCACTTAACTCTCAACATTACCGATCCGACACAACTAAAATTAGTCATCTGTCTCGACTATACCGATAGAGCGCGCCTAGTACTAACTACATGAATTGTACAGAGGTTAAAAAAATATTTTTCGACGAGTAAAACATTTTACAGTTATTTTTAATAACATGTTTTTCAAGTTGCCAAATGTCAGCTACCATATTTTACGCAAGGCAAACAACATTTTTGATGTCAGAATTATTTGTTTTATTGAGCACAAAACTACATGATATGCAACCCGGGTTTTGTCTTGTAGGGTTTGTTTGTTTGTTTGGAATTTCGCACAAAGCTACTCGAGGGCTATCTGTGCTAGCCGTCCCTAATTTAGCAGTGTAAGACTAGAGGGAAGGCAGCTATTCATCACCACCCACCGCCAACTCTTGGGCTACTCTTTTACCAACGAAAGGTGGGATTGATCGTAACATTATAACGCCCCCACGGCTGGGAGGGCGAGCATGTTTGGCGCGACTCGGGCTTGTGGGGAAATCTCCGGATTTTAACTTTATTAGTCTTTGCGCTTGTCACATCGAAGCCAGAAGAATGATTTATAATATTATTCGATTCTAAAATGATTATCAACCCTGACCAAATAAATAAAATGCAAAATACCCATTTACACCTATTAAGTTGACTAAAGAAATACAATTAATTTAATAAAGTCATGTGAACTCAACACTTCTGAAGTACTAATATTAGTTAAGTTTGATAATACAACATACATCTATCCATTAGACATTTTAAGTCAAAATGTAAAATATGCCTTATTCTAAATTGTATTTTTTACTTAAAACCATTTATTACACGCTATAGAATCAGATCAGCTCTTATAAACTTTAATTACTGGTTTCTGTTACGAATATTTTCTTGTTAGATGTTTGCATCAAGATGTTTTGTAATAAATTCAACTAACTTCGATACAGAATCTTGAATTGTCTCCGATTGCAACATGAGATTTATTTCAAGTTTCCCTGATTTCGTAAAAAGTACTTAATAACTGGCTGGGTATGGGTTGGTCCTGTAGTAGAGTTCTATATTTAGAAACTGACCAACCGGATTCGATACATGCGATAGCATAAAATTTTCAGGTACTTTTAGCTAATGCATCGTAAGAGCGACAGTCAATCCGTTAAGATGAATGGTAGGGACAGGATGTTGTTCACTTTCTGCCTTACTTCCGGTCATAAGTTCGAGATAGGATGTGCTTTATTAGCTTTGACATGAATGCAAAATACAAAACGCTGCCTCAGTTATTTTAAGAACATCATTTTATAAATAATCATCATAATCATATATATATAAATATGTATCATAATGGTAAAAAACACATTAGAAAAAATATTAATTATTTTCAATTTATAAAATTTTATTTCGATATGATATTATATGCTTTTCCGTCAGCTGTAATTCGTAAACCATAATTTACCTACTTTTAGTCCGTACACCAAAACATTTCACTTCTCTCTAGAAAGTGCTCGTTATACTTAGAGAAACAAATTATTCAAGACAAGTTAACTACAGTTCAAAATAGAGGCAATTATACTGCTTGCTTAATAGATGGCGTGACGTGTGATGCTAATTGAAAAAACACAGTAACCGGTAAACATAATTTTTTTTCTTAAATTGTTCATATGGAAAAAGACCACAAAATAGAGAGCATCTTGTATAATCTGTGTATTAACCATTCAACCACCTAATCTATAGGTGCATCCAATCTATTAATGATGTGTATGAGAAGTGAATACAAGAATATGAGCAATATTGGACCTACCATCGAATGTTGCATGCAAAAACATCTTAAACAGACAATTTCTTGTGTGTTACGTCACTGCCGTCAGTTTTGTCCAATTCCAAAGGCTTATATTGCAGGTTTTCTAATGGTAAAGTGTAAGCGACATTTCTTCTGAAATTGATGTGTATTTATTTATTGATAGGGTAGTATCATTGCTAGTATATTACAAGTGAGTATTTTCTCAATTTAACTGAAAGAGAGGGATTAGTTAAAGTATGCTTATACTGACCAAAATTTTCAAAACATAATTACAATTTAAATAAAGCATTTGGAATGGAGCATACACTGTAGGTCAGTTGTCAAGATGCGTGGTCGTCAGAGTCAGAGTACAAATGGACGTGATCTTGTGATTTGATACTTTGTAAAGATCTAAAATCAATGTAATATATCGTACCCATTCACCATACTAGAAGCCTTGTAAGTAAGTTTTAGCAGCGATACAAGGGCTCATAAAACTGCTCTTAGTATTTTATCTTTTTTAGTACAAACTTGTAGCTCAGAATTCCATCATCCCTTCGCAGAATTGAGATCTAATAACAGTTTTGGACACAGAAGATCAAATTGTAATGACGTATTTGACCAGACCCAGGGTCTCGTAGATTAATTTATTCTAATCATGTCTAGCAAACTGGTGTTACTGTGAATCCTCCAACAATTATGTTTTTTTTCGATTAAATGTTTCGTTTGGTTGTTAAGCTTTAATTCAATTACTTTTAACGTAAAATTTATTGTTCCTTTGATTAAGCTTCTATCTAGGTATAAAAGAAATATAAAATAAGCTAGTTTGTCTTAGGAAAACACTGCATTGGGACTATCTGCTGTGTCTACCATAGGAAATCAAACTCCATATTTTAGCATTGTGAGTCAGTAAATTTACCACGACCTATCAGGGGAGATATAATATTCGGAAAAATTATTAATTTATCGTTATTTCTTATTTAACACACTACAAATTTCTCTAATGTCGTGTGTTTATTAATGTTTGAGCATTGTTAGAAATTTTCAGTTTTTTTTTAATAATATTCGATTTTTTGTTGTTTTTAGCAATTTTGTTGTTTTCTGAAAAAACATCTAGCACTTTATATATAACTCTTTGGATGTTACCATGTTTAATTTTTTTTTATATCACCAGGTTGGCAAAAACACCATGTTGCCCATCCGCTGGATGCCTCCAGAAAGTATTCTACACCGTAAATTCACAGCTGAATCGGACATCTGGAGTTTTGGAGTACTTCTCTGGGAAGTATTCACTTACGGACGACAACCTTGGTATGAATCCTCAAACATCGAGGTTAGTGTGTTCCTTTGAAACTAATGAGTTTTAACTACTTATTATTTTTGGTTAAAGAGTTTGGCAAAGTCGGATAACGTAATGTTTAGTTCACCCAAATATATGTTAGAATTCATTTATTTCATTTTTGATCGATTTTTAATCTCTAACTCTACAATTTTGGCAATTTCGAGCAATCAACTATTATTATATTTTTTCTAGTTTGTTCAGGGAGGGTAATTCAGGAGAACCTTGTTAATCAGACATGATCAAATCTTTTTAGCGCTGATAGATATAAATTTAATTAAAATTTTAATTTTAATTTAGTTCAGATGTTGTCTCTGATTCAGATCGCGAACTAGCCTCTAGTTTATTACGTTAGGTATTATAATTTATCTCGGGCAAGTCTTCGATTAATTATGCAACGTACGTTATTACAATTTCAAATAACCGGAAACTGTAATCTGAATTTAGAAGTTAATTGAATGTCAATATGTATTAAATTTATTATATATCTGCCAACAAGATTGATACACACAATTTTTTTCTTAATACATGTACATTTTAATATAGAAAAAACAATACAATTTATCAAAACTGTTATTAGAAATAATTAGTTATATACGACAGTTTTACAAACTTACAAACAGCATTAGGTGTTCTATACTATCTGAACTGAATATTTTAACGGCGGTTCACGAAAAGCAAATTCATTTAATGATGATACCCAGGTACACTTCTCTTGACTGGAAAGAGGCTAGCTTCGTCACACGTGAGTTTTTTCGAATAAATTATCTAATATCTTAATAGGAATATTAACGTCTGAAGTTAATTCACTGAAGTTTGTAATATTTGAAATCTATAAATATTACTAATCAATAAGCATTTATCACAATTATAACTTCCGAAGATTATAATATACTAACTGTAACAAACAAAACCAGCCATACTAAACTGTCTCTTGCGTATTGATTTAAGAACTTTAAGGCGACGGTCTCGAAAGATCAGTTGGTAGCAATCATTAGTATTACATACACATCTAACACGTTGTTGATTCTTACGCTCGAAATTTTTCAACAAATTTCGAGAACATGCTGGACTTTCGCAATACACATTTAACAATATACGTTACGTGCATTCTTAAACACATATTAAACTGAAACAAGTATTGATATTAGAATAAACGTATAACAGTAAATCCGTTACAGAGTTATCTCATATACTTCTCATTGCTCAGCCTGGCACAGGTTCAACTAATATTTTTCCTCTCGTATAAAAATATGATAACTTCTGTAGTTACAATAACTTAAAAGGAACCACTTAAATATTAATGATACTTCAATAACTTTTTAGGACTAACAAAGGTAATTTAAACCATACTTGAGTGTTGATGCGAGAAGAACAATCCACTGATAAGCTTATTTTAAGTACTTCTGTTAGGCTTCAATTTATCAAGTAAAAATACACATAGCTTGTATATTGATTCTTGTACCGATTACATATGAAATCATAATAATCAGTAAATGACCACCCCTTAGAACTTAAAAGACTAATAAAAAAAAAGTCACAGTCTTAACCTACTAATGCATTTATTGAGAATGCAAATTAAAATCGAACTATTTTCATCTAGTAGCCATTGGTACAACGATCGACTCATAATCTTGAGATTATGAGTTCAAATCTCTGTCACCGAACATGCTCCCATCTAAGTCCGCATACGTCCCGTTGTGACACTGTTGGGATACAAGTATAAATCGGAGAAAACACATTACTAACGTATTTTACTATATAATCTACATCAAATTAAAAATATGTGTTTTAAGTATTGATATTGATTCATTTACCAAAGTTAAAAGTAGTCTTGGTTTGGTGTGTTTTGAATTTCGCTCAAAACTACACGAGGGCTATTTACGCTAGCCATCCCTAATTTACCAGTGTAAGAATAAAGGAAAGGCAGCTAGTCATCAACATCCATCGTCAACTCTTGGGCTACTCTTCTTTCACTAACGAATAGTGACCGTTACATTATAACGCTCCCAGGGCTGAAAGAGAAAGCATGTTTGGTGCGACGGGGATTCGAACCCGCTATTCTTCAAATTACGTAACCACCAGGCTATGCTGGGCCAAAAGCATCTTAACAAAGCATCTGTGAGTTTTGAAAGTGAAAAAAACTGTACAAACAACTTGCAACTCTCAAAGAAAAACATTTTTTGGTTATTCTACAAAGTTACAGGAAAAATATATCACATCTTGAACTCATAAGCAGTTTATAAGTAAAAAATAACACAATCTATAACTGCTAACTCCTCTACAAAATAAAATGCAAGTAAACTATCATTTTCAGCTAATAATTCTTCAACCAATACATAATAAATAAATGTTAAAAACATTTCTTAGATGTTGACTCGACTATCAAATTACGATTTAACAAAATGTCTTCTAAAGATGCTAATCTTCCAACTTTGCAAGTGAAAAACACCCTTAACCTATTAACTTATGTACATTTCCACGGATACAAAAGCTCGTCATCTTCATTTTACCATTTTACAAAAAAAATGTTTATATTTGTAATCATCAACCAATTTAAAGTGACTCAACATATCGTTTCTAGTTATTGGATTATCTACCAGAGTACCAGTGAAAAGTGCATCGTTTTAAGTAAAACAAGACAAAAACAAATATTTTACAGCTATTCAAAGCATGTACAACCTAACTATCAACTCAGTTACGTCCTTATAGTTGTAAAATTACGCAGTATTAGACTAATGGCTCAATTAGAAATATGAAAAAGTTTCTGCGACAATATTTGAATTTTATGTTTTGTGAGTTTACATCAATATTTTCTAAGTCGTTAGGCGTTAACAGATATTCCTCTTAGAGTACAGTTCAAGTTTAAATTACTATACAAATGTATACGTGATAAGATAAGTATTTGATAGAAGTAACAAATGTGTTTGTCACGTGCATAATTTTTAACTACTAGCAAGTTGAAATTCGAAGAATGACAAATAAATTATTTTTGACAAAAGTTTTGTTCAAAGATTCATAACTCGATATAACTCTAATGCGAAAAATTTACAAAACAGCAAGCTACGTTTGTAATGTACATGAAAGAACTTTACGGATTATATTTTTAAAGTCTCCGTTCTTTTTTCCTTTTCTTCATTTGAGTCGCTTGAGTATCGTATTCAGCTCATCGTATTTGATTCCGCTGTACTGTTGGAAATTCTGCTTCTTCAGTATCAGTGTCAAGCATGAACTTCCCTCCTGGTTTTTGTTAAGGCTACATTTGATAAAAATACCTTTCATACACTTTTTTTTTCTACATTATGCTAATATAACTTAATAAAAATGTTCACAGTGGGCTCAAACACTGGGTTTCAAAATATAATTTCCTAGTTTGGATGTGGATTAGTTATGTACTTTTCATAAAAAGATTGAGAGTATATAAAGTTAGATGTGTTAAAGTACAAAATGCTCTTGAAAGTAGAAATGATTTGAGATTCTTCTCCTGTGAAATATTCCTTTTTAAATATCTCATTGTTTTCCTAACTAGCAGAAGCCAAAGAAAATTATAAAACGTGATATTGTTTTAAGTTAACATTTTAATATTATTTAAATATTCGTATGTAAAACCAACACTCTAATTTCAAACTTCAGTTATAATTTATTGATGATCATTTTCAAAATATATCGAGACACCAGCTCTTCCTGATTCAGTGAAATGCATGTTAAAACTCCTTGTGATGAAATTTGGGTTACTGTGATAGTTTGTTATAGGCTTGTTTGTTTGTTTTGGAATTTCGCACAAAGCTACTCGAGGGCTATCTGTGCTAGCCGTCCCTAATTTAGCAGTGTAAGACTAGAGGGAAGGCAGCTAGTCATCACCACCCACCGCCAACTCTTGGGCTACTCTTTTACCAACGAATAGTGGGATTGACCGTAACATTATACACCCCCACGGCTGGGAGGGCGAGCATGTTTTGCGCGAAGCGGGCGCGAACCCGCGACCCTCGGATTACGAGCGCACGCCTTAACGCGCTCGGCCATGCCAGGCCTTGTTATAGGCATAAACATTACTTTTAATACAGGGTGACATCGGAAATATTGTGATTAATAGAAAAGTTTATTGCCAAATATATTATCGATATCTATGTGAGCTTCTGATTTGTTGGAATAATATAGCATGAAAAGAGAATGGCTAAATTAGAAATATATCTGTTTCTAGACAAGCGTTTTCAAAGTGACATGTTCAGATAATATTTGAAATTAATCTAAGAAATGAAAACTGCGGAAGGTTAGATCTTAACCGATGGCTTCGCCTATTTGGCGGATACTAATACTAATCGACGTAAATATTACCTTTTCTTTCTTGAGCTATATTAACCGCCTCAAGGATATAACCAACCTCCGACATTTCAAATCATTGATTGTCGACATCCGAGACGCTGTTGCTGCTAAGATTACACATTTCAACTGTTAGAATGTTTCATCTGAAAACCACGGAATTCTTTGAAGTATTTGTTTGTTTGTAATTAAGCACAAAGCTACACAATAAGCTATCTCTATCGAAACCCCGATTCTAGCGGTGTGAATCCGCAGAAACTCTGCTGTGCCACTGAGGAGCTCTTTGAAGAAAAATAGACCTTTATGTTCATATATGTGATATTGTTTTATTTTGTATTATACAATGTACAATGGAGGATTGCTATATTCAATAAGTTTATTTCAAATAGAGGCTATTTCCATTAATATCCTAAAGTAAAATGCGGAATCTTAGATTACTAAATGAGTTTTATATAGACATGATAGGGCTAGTAGAGTTACTATTAATAATAACGGAATGTCAATGAAGTATATATAATATGTTGTAATAACACAGGCCTGCGATGGTTTTATTGCCTCGAAATTAGTACAGATTCTACAACAATTCATTTACGCTGAATCAGAAAACGATATACATTTTTCTCCATCACGTAAAGATGTTTCACAAAACTCCATACGTTTTTCTACACATGCGAGACATTTTTATCGAAATCGGGTTACATTTGGTTACGCATGAAATGTTGATAACTCAGTATTTCCAGGTGAATAGGGTGCGCAATTCGCTATCTGTAGGTCGTGGGTTTTAATTCCTGTAACACTAAACGACTGACCCTTTCTATCGTGGAGCTATTATATGTGACGGTCACTTCCGCTATTATTTTGTAAAAAAGTAGCCCAAGAGTTGGCGGTGGTTGGAGGCGACCACCTGCATTCCCTCTATTCTTATACTGGTAAATTAGGGACGGCTAGTACAGATCGTGTAGTTCTGTATGATATTCAGATCGCCACAAAATTTTGCCAATCACTGGCTATAGATTTTCCTAGTCCAGTCACAACGTGAGAGTCTTATGAATCGTTCTAAAACCCAAACATAACAATAAAAAAAATGTTCATTGTGATAAACAAAATAATAATTTGATGAAAGTGCGTTTTTTCCGATTTAAAAAAAATATTTACGTGATAAAAGAACATTATTATTAGAACCAAAACAGCTTTATGAAGTTTTCATAAATCCTTAAACAAAGTAGCTATTAGAGAATTTTAACTTTGATGTAGAAGTTTGTCTTAAATGTAAGATGTTCAAGCCAGTAATCAATGCCTGTATTTCTAGGTTTACATAATAATTATCGTGAACAGAAAGGAAAAAAACGAAATACTGTAATATTCAAAAAGCGTATTCTGGACAGGGTGTGGCCAGTGTCTCATACTTTTATGAGAGAAGAGCTTATACTATACAGAAACTGGCAACCGTGAAAAAGTATGATATTAGAATACAGTGATTTAGTAAAACTATTGTCTGCATATACGACGCCGACGGTGCAATACTGAACTGCACTGTCCTAACGTAATAAAACGAATACTCTTGCTATAGAGTTAAAGTTGATGACACCAATCAACAATATAACACAAGCCCAAAACGTTACATAAACAAACCCACTAATATCTCATAGATTCACTTTTTCCATGTTCTAAATTGTTCGTGTTCGGTAAAGGTATGTATATTGTGGACATGGAAGTATTGTAAGCATTTCGGATAATACAATTTATTTTGAAGGTACACATATTCATGTAGCAGGGCTCAGAATTTAACGGTTTATGCTAGACATTGATATAGTGATTGAAATGGGAATCTTGGTCATTGATTTTTTTTTACTTATGTACAAAATACGACTGTGTTGAAATTTTGTTTGTTTGTTTTTGAATTTCACACAAAGCTACTCAAGGGCTATCTGCGCTAGCCGTCCCTAATTTAACAGTGTAAGACTAGACAGAAGGCAGCTAGTTATCACCATTCACCGCCAACTCTTGGTCTTCTCTTTTGCCAACGAATTTTGGGATTGACCGTCACATTATAATGACCTCACGGCTGGGAGGGTGAGCATGTTTGACGCGATGGGAATGCAAACCCGCGACCCTCAGATTACGAATCGCACGCCTTAACGCACCTGGCCATGTTGAAATTTTGCAATATTAGAAGGATCTGTTCAAGTCAAAAAGTTTATTGACAATATTCCGAGTTAATGTGATTAGTATTATGCAAATTATGAAATATCATGAAGATAAATTCCAAAATAAAATAATACCTTATTTTTTGGGAAATGAATTAGGTTCTCAAAAGAGTTACCGCATTAGGATCCTAGAATATCGGAATTATTTGTTCTTCAGAAGAATTAGTTAAAAATAAATTATCAATAATCTTCCTTTATATCAGACGAAAGTTTAGCTGTACAGTTGAAGCCCTTATTATTGTTATGAACTGTCGCGATCAGAAAATATTTACACCAAGAACTATAGTTTGTTACGTTAGCAGTCCAAAGCATACTGTATAAGATGCGTTATTTGACTAATAAAACCTAGCTATGATGGAAACCATATCAAAACAACAGTTTCTTCTAGGCAGAAGGTTGAGTAGATAGATTATAGAAGTATAAACTATCATGGTTTCTTTTCAGGCACATTGTTTATTAGATATATCAATCAATTAGTTTTCGGTAACGCAGTTACCATCATCATGGACAGTGACAGATAAAAGGAAATTAATAACTATTGATTGATATAGCGAATTCTTCTGGATAAAAAGAAAAATTTAGATTATATTAGCGTAATAACAAGTTTAGGTTGATATCACAATTTCTTCTAGACAAAAATAAGGATATAGAAACATTAGAATAGCAAAAAATACAGACTGATATGAAATTATACAGATGATATGGTATGTGAATGATATTAAAATAGTAGGAACTACGGGTTAATATAGCATTCCCTCCAATACAGAATGTATAATAAGTAAATGTTAGAATAATAAGATTATATAAAAGTTTCTCTTACACAGAAGATATAATATATAGATAAGAATAGTACAAATTACAAGTTGACATAATAGTTTCCTTTACAAAAGGGGTATAAGACATATACCAGAACAACTGGCACTACAAGTTTTAATATTGTGGTCTCTCCTGTATAGAGAATATAATGTATAGATAATAATAGTAAAACTATAAGTTGATGTAACACCATCTTGTATAAAGAGTGTATAATGCGTTGACATTAAAATAGTAGAAACTGCAGGATAACATAATAGTTTCACCAATATAAAGTGTATAACATATAGATAAATAATAACAAGAACTACACGTTAGTAAACCAGTTGATAAGTAAAAATGTTACTTTAAGTCAAATTAATGTAATATATCTCTTTTATACACTAATTCATGCTTAAGGAGCATCCACATATTTTCAACCGGATGATAAATCGCTCTTTCTATTGGTGGCTGTCTTAGACGCAGTTAAACAGATGGTGATTGTGTCATACACATGGATAGTGTTAAACAGAAGGTGGCTCTTGATTTAGACTCTGTTAAATATAAAGTAGCTGTAGCATGCCTTGAATACTGCTAAACAGAAGGTGACTGTTTTCTTGAACCCTGGATAAAAGTCAATGAACTTATATAAATATTTAAAATACATAAAATAATTAACGATCAACGTTATATAATACACGATTAAAATGTTATTTAAAAAGTGATCAACAGTCGTGAAAAAGTCACTCTGCATGACTTCAGATCTTTCACATCATCCTCAGAAGCATGGAAAACAAATCCTGTGCAACATATAAATATAAAAAACTATGGTCATATGACTACTAATTTACATATTTGAAAATATAACACGTCATCTACGTACTTTCTGATTACCTAACCGTTAATTCTGATTTTAGATAAAATTATTTTTATTGTGTTTCATTATTTCTATTATTTCTCTAATATTTCTTGCTGTCATATTATTCGGTTGAGCAAAAATAACAATTATTTTTCCACTAGATGACATAGCCAGCATAATTTGCTTGTTCAGGTTGTACAAAGTTTAATTTTTGTTTCTAACACTTCTCTTATGTTCAGTTTCTTTAAGTTTTTTGTTTATTCTAATTTTACTGTTGTATATGTTACCATATTCACATTTAGATTTATATATACCTATTTTCCCCATTAGATTGATTTCATTTTCAGTATTTACTTAATATTTGAGGCCCGGCATGGTCAGGTGATTAGGGCGCTCTCCTCCCAATCTGCAGATCGCGAATTCGAATCCCGATCACACCAAATATGTTCACCCTTTAGCCGTAATGGAGTTATTATGTTACAATTAACCCCATTATTTGTTTGTAAAAAGAGTAGTCCATGCGTTGGCGGTGGGCGCTGACGAATAGCTGCCTTTCCTTTAATATTACACTCCTAAATTAGGGATGGCTCTTGTAGCTTTGCGTGAAATTCAAATAAACAAACTTAATATTTAACACATTTTATTCAATGGTATAAATGGTAATAATATTTTGGTTGTTGTTTTATTTAATTTACGAAACGTAGCAGAATCAACATTTCTCTTTCATCTATTTTGTCAAATGTTGATTTTAGTTTATTTTTTAATCATTATTTATTATTTTGATAAATTTCTCACAGCTATATTAACAATATGGGATGAAAAACCTCTATCTGATGCTAGATATTTGATTAATAACAGTTATTTTTAATTATTCTGAATTATAAGATAGCTTTAAATGTCTTTAGACTTTAGAGCAGAAAGCTGACATTTTTTGCAACTTTCTATGATATTATTCTTAGTTTGGTGACGTAATAACAGAAAAAAGGTTTAAGATAAACCGTAGTTTCTAACTTATTTTTGTTGTTCTTACTTAATACATCCAAAAACAGTAAACTATTATTTTATTCCATTTTATAAATAAATTGAATATCAGGTTCAATACTATTTAAATAATTAACAAATACCAGCAAGTTTTATTTACCGTATCGCTACATCACGGAAATATCTTTGACGTACCTAACACATATTTCTGGTTTAAGTTTAGCATTCTGTAAAGCATCAGTTTCAAATTTATTCAGGAAACAAGCCCACAGCCTGGGAGATAACGGAGAAGCCTTATTTACAAAATATTATCCTATACTACTCTTATGCTTTGAGTAAAACATAAAATAACATTTCAACTGGAGTTCTTACTGCTATAATTTGCTTGAACGCTGTTTCAGAGAAGGTGGCTGTGTCATGCCACGAGTGAGGTAAACAGTAAGGTAAGAAACAAGTCATCTATATAGCTATGATTTCATACACGAGTAATGTCACGTAACCAACGACGTATATTTGTCTACACGTGGAAAAACGAAGCCAAGCAATCATAAATACTGTATTTTTACATTTTTATAGGAGCTAGATACGATTTTTTATTTGTTTATACGATCGTATATTTGTCTCTTGAAAATTTCACTTAAATCAAATGCATTTAATTTACATTGGTAAATATTGACGTAATAAAGAAAATCAGCTCTTTTTTTGCAACCTTACAACTTCCAATTCTTAGGTGCCACGCATGAACAAAGATACTCACTTCCTAAGTCTTTCCCATAGAGTTGTACTGGAAACTTGAGAAAACCTAAAAAAAAATGTAAATTCAGATCTAAATCTGTCATATTCGCGCATCAAAAGCTTAAACAATAATCTTTATCAACAGTCTTTTACGATCTAGAAGTGAGAAAACGACATTATTAAAAAACAAATAGCTTCATAACTGGAACGTGTACTTTCCCACTGATGTAAACGTAGAAGCACTGCCAGAGTTACGATCTATATAGTGCCTGTGGCCTTTGTTTATTACATTCATATTGATTCTACTATACATCTATAGTTTTTTGCATTTTATTTAATTCTTATTCGTGATTTTTAATCTTTTGTCTACTTCGGTAGTAATACAACCTACTCATCAATGAAGAATAAATAAATTGATGTGAGTCTAATATCAGTTAACCTTTCTATGAAAACTATAAACTACGTGCGAATATCATGTGCATATACATACTACATTTCTGAAGTTTTACATTTTTCTTTGAGCTACGTAATATAGTTGAAGAAAACACTTTACCTTTAATTTCTGTAAAATCGTGTTCCAGAATCAGTCGATGTTGCTAAAAATCATGTTTCCATATCCATTGTAGGCACACTGTAGAAGGCTCTTTGTATAGTTTTCGCTTAACAACAAACAAATAAAAAAACATTTAATCAATTTTCAAGTAGATTCGTCTATAACCCTGCTTTTATAATCTTGTTTGATGCGCTATACGTGATACATGAGTGATATACATCAGTATGTCATATGGTTCATTATCATGAATTACTTTTTACAAGTAAATAAAGAGCTTAAAACGTATTCCTAAGTTTCGATAAAAACTAATATTGGTCCATTAAAAGTACTTGAGGTATTCTGATATCTTATGGTTATTTAAAATTACTCATTTTCAGCAAATATAAAGTCCTTTCAATTTTTATTTATATTATAATAAACAAAAATAAATAAATATTTTTCATGTTATCACATTAACCAAAATAGTGGTTTGCAAATTACTAGGTGTTTCTTTCTTGAACTATACACATTTCAAAAACTGAGAAAAAAACTGTCCTTCACTTTCTATTGACCATTAATCGACAAATTTTACGATATTATTTTTTTAGTAACTTAAGCGAATTGTTCACTTTCTCTTAAATATCAAGTCAAACTAATATGGAATAAATATTGTCTCAAAACTTTCTCGGCACCGTGTGTCCACGTAACTAGTGTATACGGTCTGTGAATCAAATAGTTCATGGTAAGCTTACCCTTTCCCTTAAAAAAGTGCATCATGCACTTTGGGGTCGTGAATGGGCAATAAGTATAACGATGAAGTTATACTAATCACTCAGATAAAAGCACTAAAGTGGTGATATTGACTATCAGTCTTCTTTTTTTTTGTCTATCAGTTCAAAATCAAAGAGAGCTATGCTAAGAATACATTTATATAAATTTGCTGGAAGATACTGTACGAAGACTTAACATATCCATTACACCAGTGTAAGTCAGTTCAAAGAATGATTTATAAATTAACCTTAAATAAAAATACTAGTAACTGATTATAAGTGATGTTATATTTTCGTTCTTTTGTTTTGTTTTTTGTTATTTCATCCAGGTTATTCAGCACGTAACCTACGGACGTCAACTTGTTAAACCTGATGCCTGTCCTCAAGATATCTACCATCTTATGCAGAGGTGTTGGACTCATGAACCGGAAGATCGAATCTTGATGAAAACAATTCACAAACATCTTACTGTTATGTTGAAAAATGAACCTGAATACTTGGAAGTTATCGAATAGAATCATATAAACATGACTTTCCCCACACTCAAATAAACTGGTAGGCATAATTTCTGCATATGATTTTTAAGTGGAGTTCACATATATGTATATAATTGATTAGGTAAAGAAAAAAATGTCAACACATTGAATAAGTTATCACTGAGGTACTTCTATAAAACAAAAAGACTACACAATAGCTCGTTTCTGTGTGAGAGCAGTTGGTATTATCAGTGATTAAACGAGTATTTTTTCATGCAAACATTATAAAACGCCACATGAAAACTTGCAAGATCACTGATAAATAGCATAATTTGTGTAGTATCTTAATGAAATTTATAGAAAAAATGGAATTTTTCGACACCAGTTTCGCGTCAAAAGAGGTTATGCGAAATAAAATGGAAGACGTTTTGTCTTGCGATTGTATTGTTGTGTGTATTAGTATTTTATTACTTTTTGTATTGACAAAAAAAGACATTTTAGTTGTGTTTGGTCATTCCAACTATGAAGTATTTATTTTACGTGTATATTATGATAGTAATTGGAAGTTTTGATCTTTTTCCACTATTTTCTTCTGAAAAGAATCTACCTCCGAAACAAATCTTTTAAAAAGTGGAGGAATTTTATCATGTAGTATAATACTAAATCCACAGTCTCAGGTTTCGAACCAGTTTTTACAGAGACGAAACATAGTCGTATCACAATATATAAGCAGTCGTTAAGGGTCAAAATTTTAAAAAATCTATGTGAGCATAATGAAGAAAAATAATATATTGTTGTGAATATGACCTTAAATATTTCAAATTCATGTCTTATATACTGCTCATTTGTGCATGATCTGAATTTAATTTTGTATAGAAATATATTTGAAGCTACTTTATTAAAGTGGCGTTGCTGGGCACTGACAGAGGAAGCTAATGTCCCCGATTTTATTTGGCAGTGCCTCGAATTTTCAACTTGTGTCTTCAAATATCAGAACAGCAGATCGGTACCCCACTGAATTTTCCCACCTATGGATCCCAGCCCGATTCTCTTATATACTTAGAGACCTCTCCGCTCTAATACCTTGCTTATCTCGTTTTATTTTTCTTCATTTATTTATCTATAGTTTTCATTTTTAAAGTAAATAATTATTTATTTTGTTATTTTTACACATATAATATAGATTTTTTGTATTTTTGGCATAAATAAAGTCAAAAGATAAAAGTGTTTTACATTAAGTAAAATCATGAGTAAAAAACACAATACCAACAATAATAATCAAAAAAGATCAAGTGAAACGTGATAATAAGGTAGTAATTCAGAATGACATTTATGGTTCTAATGGTATCTTGAGAGAAAATGAATTTCACGTCATTTATTATATTAAACGTAACAAGAACAAAACAAGGCCAGGTACAAAAACACTTCTCAAATAGACTAAATTCATCTTTTATATTATATTTGCAGAATTATATCATTTTGTCTTATCATAATCACAGAAGTTTCTTCGCCTTAAGCCCTCGTATTTGAACTTCTTATCAGCTTGAATTAATTAAATATTAAAATATTTTGTTGAGTACTTTATTGAGTTCCTCTTGTGTTAAAAAACTAGCATTTAAAACTGTAGATTTGGCAGCATCATAAACAATAAGAGAAATTTGTTGATACTCTTTAAGTAGCAGATACCTGTTTCTTTCAGAAATAACAGCATAAAAAGTCAATTCAAAATCGAATCAAAATGTACGTGAATTTTTCTCATAGATTACAGCAGTCAAACAAGGTAAAGTAGCGTATTATAATACTCTTATTTGCTACATAAAAATCTTTTGGACATATAAGTTCCATCTCGAGAAAAAAAAATTAAAATGTTCGCCATTTTGTTTTGTTTTTATCCTCATTAACCTGAAGTTGTAAAAAAATCCATTTTTTTTCATTGACCACTGATATTGAGATTCTTTTTCCATCGTTATTATTATCCTACGAAACAACAGCACACAGAATGGCTTATTTACTTAAGGATTAGATAAATTACGACGTTTCAGGTGAAAAGGTATATCTTAATTTAATACCAAGATCAAAGCAATAGATATTTATATACGGCTATTTCAACATGCACGAGAACATTACTTAAAAAGTTACTTGCTTCATATTTTCGACTCGACATGGCCATGTGTTTTAAGGTGTTTGACTCGTAGTCGCGGGTTCGAGTCCCGGTCGCACCAAACATGCTCGCCCTCCCAGCCGTGGAGGCGTTACAATGTGACGTTCAATCCCATTATTCGTTGGTAAAAGAGTTGCCGAAGAGTTGGCGATGGGTGGTGATGACTAGCTATTTTTCCCCTAGTCTTACAATTAGGGACGGCTAGCGCAGATAGCCCTCGAGTAGCTTTGCGCGAAATTCAAAAGAAAAATATACTTCAAATTTTTATACAAATTATTGATATTGTACATCAAGATTAGGATTAAAAATCTATGCTTTAAAAAGATTAATGAAATTTTCATTAAAAAGTACTTTATATTATCTATAGACGAAAATTAAAAGCACTAAGTAATTGATAAGCAAAATGAAATTTAAAAACTGGCCATTCATTCTACAGAGTGATTTTATAGATTTTAAACTTCGATTATGGTATTGATTTCACCTTCCATCAATAGAAAGCGTAGAATACTTAAGGAAGAGAGACAAAAAAGTTATCACTGCGACGAGGTTGTTCTTATAAAAGGTTTTATTTGGAAATATGACATCGATTCTTAATGTATCTAAGAGATAAAAAAGTTATCACAGACCAAACCTTAAAATGACAAGTTAATGCCAATAAAGTACACATTTGTAACAAACAGTTTAAAATGTGAAAGATTTAAACATTTTTAAACTCTTGACAATCGGTGTTTGTAGATTGCTGCAAGACATATACATTTAATGATAAATCAGAAAGTGTTAACCTTCAGACTTAAGAAACATAACCGTATGCTACCGCGGATGGTGTTATTACAAACTATAGATTAGAATACAATGAAGTAAATGTGACAGCTGCAATATATCCTCAAATAATAATATACTATATCATGTACCCCATTAGATAATCAATAAACTAATTAAACTGTTAAAGACTCATGTTTGGTTTGAAGATCGTTAATGCGTCACGTGCCATAAGTTGTAGCGCGTCTAATCTTTTTAAGATATAGACAATAATATTTAATTAGTTTTCATTTGTTAAGGTCCTGTGGGAAAGCTTAGCATTTTGGAACTAGTAATCTTGGCTGCAATCTGCGCCACATAAAACATTCCTGGCAATTTAAAGTGTGTGATGTTATTATAAGAGTAATAGCAAAATATTGAATGTCGATGTTGGATGACAGAGTGATGCAGAATGACTGCCTTCCTTCTAGTCAGTAGTTGAAAATTTGGAACTGCGACAGACAGCCTTAAGTACTTTTGTTATAAATACAAAGTAAAAACTTGTGAGTTAATGAACTACTTGGAGTTCAGTGAAAATAATACAAGATACAAACAACTAGAAAGTCTCGCCAACCGTTAACGTTGTACCCCGTTGGTAAGTTTTCAGATTTACAATAATAAAAACAAGAGCTCGATTTCCTTCGGTGAGCACAGCGAAGAGCTTAATGTGGTTTTGCTATAACAAAACACATACGCATAAACAGCTAAGTGTAAGTACGGGTATTTGTTCAGAAAGTTTGTGTTTCTGTTTTAGCAAAACACTACACAGTAAGTTATCAACACTGTATCAACAACCTGTATCTAACCCCGAATTTTGAATTCTAAACTACTAAACTTATACCATTAAGTCATCTTGCTGACAAGCTAAAACAAGCTCAAGCGACACAAGTGTGGTATCAGAGATGTTAAACAAGTTCTTTACTTGTCAGTGGCGATTTAAATCACGACTATAACTACAGTGCAGATAATTGGTGATAAAATAGCCGGATCAAACATATTATAATAAATAACTGCACAACAATTTTTTTTAAAAGTTTTGCTTCCTGAAAAGATTTTGCTGATCGTGACAGGTACCTGGTGGGTATGCACAAATATAGTTTTGGTTTTGCTTCATCACGTAAGAACTCTGAGGAATAGAGAGTTAACTGTTTACTGACAATAATGTATTTAATTGCGTTTATGTTTCTAATACGCTATTAAGTTCAACATAATTAAAAGTGTTTTGCTCCTGATTTTCGCTTGTATTCAATGTCCGGTGCATCACGTTGTAGTGTCCAACAGTAGTCAGCAAACATTGACAGATTCCAGTTGCCCTGATATCGTTTTTCCATTGTAGCAATGTTTTGGTGAAACTGAAAATTTCGATGAAAAGGTACGTGATGAGTAAATTTGGATGTAATTTTCGTGATCAGCAGACAAAAATCTATAAGGAGCACCCAACAATGTTCAAGAAGCAAAAACTTTGTTGTGCAGTGTAAACGAAGGTATAACCAATAAGAGCTACATTTATTAATGAATTTCAGACTTTATGATGCTTTCTATGCTGCTAACGGGTTCTATCTTCACGAGGGTATTCTATTAATGTTGTTTCGTTTTGTATGTATATACATATATGTGTGTATGTATTTATTACAATTTACACAGTCGTAAAACAAATATCTAGAGATGTACCTATTGTTGTAATGTATATGTTTAAAAAGAGGAATAATATTTTTGTTTGACTAAGGAAAGTTTTTCATGTTAAAAATGATAAAACACAGTAAAGGTAAAGATTAGCATTTCATTTAAGAAGAACACATAAAATGACCATAAAAATATATTTCTACTGTTAATATCAAATATGAAAATAGAGGTATTTAACTTATCCTATGAAGTGAATTAAAGTTTTTGTTCAAAATCTTGGTATGTTCCTGTATTTACTTTGTACAAAAAATTATTTATGTATAAAGTTACCGCATAAATGTTAGTCACATTATAAGTGTGAAATACTCGTATGTGTTACTGACACAAATCTACAAAGTAGTATTCATGACACACGTGTATGATTTTTGCATTGTTTGCGCAGATTGTGTATTTATTCCACTGTATTAGTTTCATAAATATTATGTTTTAAAGCTACATTGTACAATCTTACGTATGATTGATGTATTGTCATGAACCATAAAGATGATGACGTATATATATACGTGTGTATATATACACACACATACACACACAATGTATAGATATATACATGTTTATTTTTAGTTGTTTTGCGTGAAGTTGGTTTCCACGTCAAAAATAAAAGGAACTCGTAATTACTGTCTTTTGTCTCAAAATGACTATGTAAGTTTTATGATTATATGGAACAAAGACATACTTTTGACTTTGACTTCATTTTTTTATTGATGGAACAAAGTGCATGGCTAAAAGAATCAGGTAGCACGGTGCTCTTTAAACAACTCGTAAGTTAGCTTTAAGTGCTAGGAAAACCTTATAGTCACTCGGCAAATAGATAATTGAACAAACATATTTCTTGATATTCAAAATTGTATTTATTATCTTCCGCTAGAACTGCAGCCCAGTCTCATCTTTTACCAAGTTCTCTATGTCTACCTTACCGTATTACTGTTTGCTAGTATACATTTCATGTGTGTATGTTTATTTGTGAATAAAGAATAACTTACTGTTTATGATCCTGCTTTACCAGTCAGTTGATCTTTATTGTTTAAAAATTTACCTGTAAAGCGGCTGAGTCATAGATCATAAATACATAAATCATTTTTCCTAACGGATGTCGATCTTAGACAAATTGAAGACTTATATGTCGCCAGCTTACTAGATTTTTGTTTATTCAACTAATCATGAAAGTATATTTCCATAAAAAAGTAGAATACTACAAAGTTCTTTGTACAATAATCCATAAGCACTTGAAAAGAACACGATAATAAAATCTTCACTAGATTTCTTTTCAACACCCACAGTAAATAACTTGTAAAATTAAAACAAAATAATCTCAAAGTTTGTGAACCGAATAAAAAATTAATTTTAGATCTAGGATTCCATACATAATGTTAATCTTATTAAATCATCATTTATAAGTTAAGTCGAAACACTAGAAGTAGGAAGGTTGACAAATGAAAATTGCTCGATTCATAATAGCCTTTAATATATGAATTGCAAGTTTTAAGAAGGACATTTTTGTGATGATCCGTTTTATTGTTAAATTTCAAGCACAGAATTTCAAAACTTTTTCTATTTAAACGTAATGTTAATGAAAAAACCTGATCAATACCTTATCAATACCTGATAATATTAGATATTTTCATGCAAAGAAAAGATTCAGTTTGAAAAACTCAATACCAAAAACAGCTCTGAAATTAGTTATTATAATATTAATTTATTTCACCAGCTTATAAAATCGTTTACTAATAAATTCCATTAATTACAACCATTTGGAATAGCGTAAACAAAAACGCTAGCTTTGACATAATACGTATAATTTCTGAAAAAATATCTGACTGTTACGCATTATAATTTATCGCGGACGAGTCTCTGATTTAATTTTAATTTGGAAGTTAATTGAATGGCAATATGTAATAAATTTATTATAATTTTCACAAGAATATACTCAAATTTTCTTTCTTAATACAAATTCGTTTTAATATACAAACAACAATACAATTTATAATAACAGTTATTACACATAACACTATATAACAAAAATTTTGTTCCTGGATAATATGTGTTATTTCTTAATTGCTTGTGTTGTAAAAGTACAAAAAATGGTCATTATTCCCCTAAAACTTCGCTTTCTTGACCTGGATAATGAAATTTAAAAATTAACCTATTTTCTATGTAAAAACGGGCAAATTTGCACATTTTCATTTACATAAGGTCTGAATAAAACAACGTATGAATCAAGATTTTACATGTATTTGTACTAAAGTTATAAAAAATTAACAAAAATGTTTAAAAGTGAGTAGTTTTACGAGATTTACGACTGTAATGTAAATCAATTTCACGTATCAGCCCCCAAATATAATTTTCCATCATGTTTTCCTTATACGCTTCTTGGTAGCGGCGTTCATAATCCAGTGTATCTTAGTGGAAATGCTCGCCTTGCTCCTCTGAGTATGCTCCCATGTTCTCCTTGAATGTTTCAAAGATATGGACTTTCAGGGACATCCTGCAGCCTATTTTGCCGTAGTTGTTCACCAGAGCCTTAACCAGTTCCACATAATTTTCAGCCTTGTGATTGCCCAATAAGTCCTGAACCACTGTGACAAAGCTGCTCCAAGATTTTTTATTTCCTTCCTACTGAGCTTCTTGGAGAATTCTGTGCACTCCAGGATCTTCTTTATTCGTGGTCCAACGAAAACACCAGCTTTGACTTTTGCCTAAGACAACTTAGGAAAGAAGTCTCAAAGGTACTTGAAGGCTGCAGACTCCTTATCAACAGCTGTGACAAATTGTTTCATAAGATCCAATTTTATATGCAATGATGGGAACAACACATTCTGGAGGTCCAATAGTGCCTTAGACTTGATATTATGCTTCCCCACAGAGAACTTGGTCCGTTGTGATCAGTGCTTCCTGTTGTAGTGTGTTGCAGTGTCCCTGCTATCCCAAAGGTAAAGATAACAGGAAAACTTGGAAAAGCTTCCTTGGAAACCCATCAGAAATGCCACCATTTTGAAGTATCCTATAACATTCCAGCCATACTCATCATACTTCAAGGCTTCTAGCAAGGTCTTGACGCTGTTCTATTCATCTTTGAGATACAACAAATAAACCAGGAGAAGAGACGGATACTTATTCCCGTTATGGAGCAAAACAACATTCTATAAAATTCTCTTAAGTTCTACAACATTCTAAAAAGTTCTTAAAAATTCTGTAAGTTCGAGAAAATTCTTTATCAGCTACTCAGCATTGAGCTACCTGAAATGTTTTGGAAAATGGGTAAATTTGAATTTTTTTTTCATCTGCTTTAGGCATAAGCATTTGGGAAATAACTCTTTCTGCCTAGAAACAAGAAAAAGTATTTTTTTACATGGTATAATGATTTATATACCAAAGTTTTACAAACGTACAAACAGTACTGAGTCTTCTTTCTGAACTAGAACTGAATATTTTATCGAAGGTCCACGTTGAGAAATAAATTATAACATCTGTGCAAAAGGTTAAAGAACTTACAATCAGTAATAAATCTTCTATCTGATCTGGAACTAAATACTATATCGATGGTCACGAAGAGCAAATTACTGTTATCTTGATACACAGATACACGTCACTTCACGGGAATTCTTGCTAGCTCTATTCTTCACATATACGGTTTATCTCTGTGAAAATATTTAATATCCTTGTAGAAAAACTAATGTTTGAAGTTATTTCTCTGAATTTAGTAATATTCAAAACCTGTAAATATTCCTGATCAAATATTTGTAGTTTTCCTCGCAATAAGCGTTTCTCACAATTAAAGTCTCCGAAATTTATAGTATACTGACCAAAGCTGGCCAGCAATATTCTTTTACTGTCTTTTGACACGTGGATTTATACATTGATAGACGAGATTTTAGAAAATTCACTTGGCAACAATATTCGAAGAGACACTAGTATTGATTCTTCCATCAAGAATATTCTACAAGTTTAGAGAACAAGCGGGATTTACGCAATACAGTTCACTTTGTGGGAGGACACATTTAAATACTGAAGCAAACAGAATTTCACCAGGTGACCCACATCCCTTACGTTCATCATTGTCACTTTCCGAGAATTTGCTAGAAGGACAAAATTTCCTTCGGATCCTAAAACATATCTGAGACAAATAGATAATATCGTCCTCTAAACAATTGTCTATCATTTGTTTTTAGCTTAATTTCTCTCGTCTGAGCTCGAGTCACGACACACGAGGGAAAGGAATTTGCATTCTCCCTAACATCATCTTTAGATAAAACAGTAACTGGCTCACAAATCATTTTCATTTCGGCAACAACTTTTACCCCAGCCAAATTGTTTTCCAATAATATTAATACACACTTAATTGACAGATTAGATCTTACTCCAACCACAGCTGGTTCTGAAACTAGGTCTGATGTTAAATTTTATGAAGAGGAACATTAACAAAGCCACCTTCAGTACCTTGAACAATAACAAACTCACCATTGGTGGAACTTGTATCTAAAGGCAATAAACATTTTAACAACAACGACTGAGTTTCCCCACTATCACGTAAAATACGTGTAAATATAGGATTAGCTGTGTCATTTGTCAAAGACACAGAACCACCGGACACAAAATGTCTAAATTAGTTTCTAACCAAGGGAGCTTTTTTATCTGTGGCCAAACCAACAACAGTGGGTGATCTAGTGAAATTATGACTATACATGGACACGATCACACTGAGCGTTGCCTCTTTTTTTTTTCGAACACCAGCAATCGGATATAATATGACCAGGTTTTTACAAAAATGACAGACAGGCCTTGGCAGTTTAATGAAATTTTCTCCTTACTGTCTAAAGATAAGGAACTGGAGAAGCTGGATTTTTTTAAACAATTCTCGACGTTAATGTATTGAACAGATACATGGTTTTGCTGAGATGGAACTGATTTATTTGTATGAAAAATTGTGTTACGTCTTAAAGAATAATCAGCTGCTTTCTGTAATGTTTCAACTTTCATTTCATCTAAGTAAATTTTGAGGTAATCACTTTTACACGTTTAAATTCCTCAATTGGACATAAATGTCTTACTTTGTTGAAACTGTTACCAATATGAATAGGATACACCATCGTTTAAAATAAACCTTTTATTGTGGGCGAATTCTATAAAAGTTTAGTTATCTTGCTTGTAAGAACCTCGAGACGTTTGACGACAATGTTCTGGTACTAGCTTGTATGCTTTGAGAATAGCTACTTTAACCTTATCTGTACAGTCTCCTAAAGAGAAAGTAACATAAGTGTTTTGTGCTTTACCAGTTAAAACACTATGTAATAATAACAACCATTTTTCAGTGGCTCATTTCATGCTTTGGGCAACTTTCTCAAAATATTGGAAATATTTATCAATTTCATATTTATTAAATGATGGTATCTTAATATACAGATTGAGTTCAAAGTTGTCATTTTACCTTGTTCAATCGGAATTGTGTCTAATTTCCAATTATTTTAGCATAATGTCTTTCTCAGCTTCGATGTGGTCTTGTTCAAGATCGATTTATTTGAGTTTTAATTGATTTTAAACTCAATTTTGTCAATTTCGAGCAACTCACTGTTGTTGTATTTATCTAGTAGTTCCAGGGAGGGTGATTCAAGAATACCTTGATACTAAAACAAGATAAAATTGGCATTGAAAAATATAAATTGAGTTATGATTTAATTTCAATTTATTTCAAATTTTAACTATCATTCATATCTCAAAAGCGAGCATCCAATTTATTGTGTTACTTAGTAGAATCTATCTCGGACGATGAGCCCTGCTTGGCTAGGTGGTTACGGCTTTCGACTCGCAAACTCAGGGTCGCGAATTCGAAATCACGTAACACCAAACATGCTCGCCTTTTCAGACATGGAAGTGTTTAATGTGACGCTTGATCCCACTATTCGTTGGTAAAAGAGTAGCCCAAGAGTTAGTGGTGCTAACTTAGGGACAGTTAGCGCAGATAGCTCTCTTGTAGCTTTGCGCGAAATTAAAAAAACAAACATATCTCGGACGAGTCTCCGATTTATTGTGTTACATATGCTATGTATTACGATATCAAATAACCGTAAATTGAAATTTCAATGAAAGTTAATGGAATATCAGTGTGTATAAAATTAACGCTAGTTGCCAATACATGCAATTTTCTTCTTAACACAAATATATTTTAATATACCAACAGCAATACAATATATAATAACGGTTATTACACAAAATTATTATAAATAATGATTCATATACAAAAGTTTTACAAATTTACAAGCAATACTGAGACTTCTCTCTGGTTTGGAACTGAATATTTTATCGGTTCACGAAGAGCGAATTAGTTCTAATTTATATGCAAAAGGTTAACAGAGTTACAAACGGTAATAAGTCTTCTATGAAACTGAATACTTTAGCAACGGTCTCGAGAAGCAAATTACTTTTATGTTGATATACAGATACATCTCAATTGACGGGAATGCTAACTAGCTCTATTATTCACAGCTGAGATTATCCATACAAAAATAATTAATGTCCTCGTAGAAATACCAATGTTCGAAGTTAATGCATTGAATTTTGTAAAAGTTTCCGGTCAAATATCTCTAGTTTTACTATCAATAAGCGTTTGTCACAATTATAGCTTCCAAGACTTATAGTATACTGACTGTAGTGACCAAAAATATTCTAGAACTAGCCCCCATGTCCTGCGATAGCTATATTTTATACACATTGGTCGAGATTCTCGAAACTTCACTTGGCAACAATATTCGAAGACTATTTTTACACTCGAGGATCTAAAAATTTAGACAACAGGCGGAACTTGCGTAATACACATTAACACCCTTGTGCAAATTAATTGAAACAAATAATCATTTTACAATATATTCAGTATGGCGGCCGGTATAGGCTCGCTGAAACCGTTGATTTCCTTTAGTAGTCATTTTTTCAAACAGACGGCATCATTAGCTGTGTTTTGCAGTACGGTCAATCTATTTTTGGGATATATGACAAAATTTTGAGGAATATTATGTCATTCGAAATTGCATTAGAAAGGCAAGGAAACCAATCAAAAACAACTTCTCACCAACTCAGTGATGAACGAACGGTATCACTGGAGTCTAAAATACAAGAACTGGACGCAAGAACAATGGACGAAGACGAGACTCATTTCTTTGTACAGGGTCAAAGAAGTCTGCATGTTTGCAGACATCCAGGTAAAAAACTTCAAGAATCTTACATCAATCAGTTCGTAAAAGTCCCTAGAAAGTATAATGCGAGGACCACAGTACATCAAAGTTTTCCAGAGAAGAATCGTTCCAGAATTGAAAAAGATATTTCCAGATGGATCTGGCATATTTTAGCAAGATCTGGCTCCATACCACACATCGAAACTTGTGAAAAATTTTATGACTACAACAAAAATAAAGGTGCTGCACTGGCCTGGAAACTCTCCGAACTTAAATCCAATTGAAAATCTTTGGGCGATTTGAAAAAAAAGACTTACGACGAAAGATAAGCTAATTGAGACCATAATTGAGGTGTGGTCCCGCGATCCAAAAATTAGTAAAGATTGCAGTCAACTCGTGGACTCGATACCAAAGCGGATTAATGATCTGAAAAATAAAGGCGGTCATATCATGTATTAATTTGTGAGTAACTTTTGAATTCTCAGAAATAAAACGCAAAAAAGTGAAAAAATTCGTAATTTTCAATTTTGTTTCAATTAATTTGCACAAGGGTGTAACAACATAAATTGAAACAAACGTACACATTAAAATAAATGTATAACGGTAAATACGTTACACTGACATACGAGTAAGTAGCAAACTTTTTAAATATCTAAAATATTAAAGAAGGCGTAAATTGAAAATATCATTGTAGGTGATGTAGTTTCATGTTTCATTTAGTTTTATCGATATTTTCAAATATTCGTATGCAGACAGATCTCACGGAAAGCCTTTCAGTTTCGTAAAAGAATAACACATTTGTTTATAAAGCTCATAAATATGGAAATCACACAGTGCTTAAGAAAGAATATAGGAGCTTACGGATTAAACACCAATCCAGTTCCTTCTCGACGCAAAAGTAATCAATTTCCAAACAAAACAACCGTTTATTTTGGTATTAAAAAATAAGAGAAAGAACCGTTTTTGTAAAAATAATCATTAACTGTAGATAGTGTCTAACGATACGAAAGCTGTTTCTACATATGTAAAAAGTCTTTTATTCACATAATGTAGCTTCAGCTATTCAACAGTGACACTAAGTAAGTCTTGAAGAACTGATTATTCCCAAATATCTAACAACATTCTGTTATTAACTGGGGCCCGGTGGTTAAGGTAATCGACTCGTAATGTAAGGGTCGCGAGTTCGAATCCCTGTCGCACCAAACATGCTCGCCCTTTCAGCCGTGGTCACGTATGTGACGCTTGATCCCACTACTAGTTGGTTTGTTTGTTTTTGAAATTTTGCACAAAGCTACTCGAGGGCTATCTGTGCTAGCCGTCCCTAATTTAGCAGTGTAAGACTAGAGGGAAGGCAGCTAGTCATCACCACCAACCGCCAACTCTTGAGCTACTCTTGTACCAACGAATAGTGGGATTGACCGTCACGGCTGGGAGGGCGAGCATGTTTAGCGCAACGCGGGTTCGAACCCGCGACCCTCGGATTACGAGTCGCACGCCTTACGCGCTCGGCCAGGCATGGCTACTCGTTGGTAAAAGAGTAGCCCAAGAGTTGCCAGCGGCTGGTGATGACAAGCTCCCTTCCCTCTAGTCTTACACAACAAAATTAGAGACGGCTAGCGCAGATAGCCTTCGAGTAGCTTTGAAAACGGTCTGGCATGGCCAAGCGCGTAAGGCGCCGCGCTAAACATGCTTGCCCTCCCAGCCGTATAATGTGACGGTCAATCCCACTTTTCGTTGGTAAAAGAGTAGCCCAAGAGTTGGCGGTGGGTGGTGATGACTAGGCTTCCTTCCCTCTAGTCTTACACTGCTAAATTAGGGACGGCTAGCACAGATAGCCCTCGAGTAGCTTTGTGCGAAATTCCAAAACAAACAAGCTTTGAAAACTAAAAAAAAGCATTTATTGTTGCAAATACTAATCAATTTTTCCAGTGCTGAAAAATTATTTGTCCTGTCGTTTTTCAACCTTGTGCTTTCCAACATATTTTCAAGAAATTCAAGTTATATTATTTTATTAATAACACTATAAGAAAATCACAAATGTGTAATTGCAATCCTAGCCTTGTAAAATACAAATTATTAAACGTTGTTGTTGTTTTGAATTAAGCACAAAGCTACACAATGGGCTATCTCTGCTCTGCCCACCACGGGTATCGAAACCCGGATTTTAGCGTGTAAGTCCGCAGACATACCGCTAAGCCACTGGGGGGCCAAATTACTAAACAATTACGTATCAAACTATTTATCATAGCTTGGCCCGTGGTTTATACAAGAATTGTATCAAAGTGAATATTACAAATTAAGTGAGTTTTTTACGACTAAATATTAAACGTTGAGCTTTATTGTTGTATTCTGTGATTTTTATACCAGTAATTTAAATAAAATAAAATCTTAATCTTTGCATGGCTTGTACAGATTTAGAAACTAAACGCAAACTATTTGAACAAAGATTTGTACTTTTTAAGCACTGTAAAACGCTTATATACATATAAAACGATCTTTCTAAGCAATGCACAGTGTATGTATGCTAACGTATTCAAAACTTCAAACATTTCCTTGACACATACTCAAAAAGTATTTAAAATAGCAAGGAATTATACACTGCAATAATTAAATGCGCTTATTATCAACCTGTAAAGGTTAAGTCTATCCTTTCAGGTTTTTTTTTCCTTTTTACTAGTATTCCACTGTTGTCACTTTTCTTTCACATTTTCAAGATCATTTTGTAGTTACATTCGTTTCAAAAATTTCAGAAATTTCTTAAGTATTACTTCACAAGGCTGATTTCTGATTTCTCTAAAGGTTCAGAAATCCAATGTAACAAGCACCGCCCACACACTTTTATATACTCATAATAGAAAGTTGCTTACTGAGTTCTAATTACCACTGCGATCCGCCCTTATTCAAATAAATCTTGAGTGTATATACTATCACCTTTTGAAGCAATATTTGCATTTGACTTTGTGCGTGACAGGTACATGACAGAAAATCAATATTTAGTCTGTGTGACTGACCCATTGCTCAATAAACCTCCCGTTAAGGATATTTCTTGAGCTATTGAACACAATTTGCTACGAAAATTCATACACTTTAATTAAGTGAACCCAGAATGCCAAAATGCTTAACTTCTCATCAATATTTATTAGTCATTATGATGATGATTTGATTGATTGACGAAATATTCTTTAATATTTATTAGCCAGTATATATGTATATATACACGTTGCAAAACATGTAAACTCATTCAGAAAAAGCAAAAACTTAAAATTCAGAAGTTCAGGAGAAATTTTTCATTTTAACACAGAGATGAACTGTACATAAAAAAAATCTAATATATTGTATAAAATGTGCAGGTTGTGGAATGTATTATATTGGGTAGACCGGGAACCAATTAAAGGACAGAATGACTATCCACAGACAACTGATAAATCATCCAAAATTGCGACAACTTGGAGTGAGTAAACATTAAGACTAATGTGCGAAGAAAAAACACCCGAAATTCAGTGTAATACTATTCTATAAGGTTGAAAAAGACTGTGAGCAAACCAGAGAAACTATGGAAAAACATTTTATGCATAAATATAAGCCGGAATTAAATGAAATTTCTCTAAAATAGTGGTATGAATAATTTTATGAATGAAAACTTTACAAATCACATGACTCTGATGACGTTCTTATCAACATTGAAACGTTCTGTATTTTCACGCCATTTTATAATGCAACGTGATCAGTGAAGCATGAAACGCTTCATAAATCACGTGCTAATGACATTTTAAACTGAGAATGAAGTCAACAAAACTTTTATTTTATCAGTACTCTTTAAACCATCATTTGAGAAATTACAGAATTTTTCTAACAGTTACTTAAGCCGTTTTTCCAAAAATTGTCCGAACTAGAAATTGAAAAAACTCCAATTCCATGAAACCCCAGAATGTGTAAAGTCCCTAAACAGGTAAGGTGAATAAAATATTAATCAATAGAAACTCTCATCCATTTAATATTTGGAAAAGAATGTGCACATTTTAAAGCAAATGTCAAACTCATTTTTAGACGTACTTCACCATTTACCCAATGGTTTCCTTTGATGTTAAGTAAGGTAACTCAATTTTGCTGGTGATAGAAATATTTCTCTTGTAATGGGACGCCTTATAAGAAGTATCTAGTAAACCTAGGATAAAAAAATATCATTAATATTAACACTTTTTATTTTTCAAATGTTCTTTTGTTAACCTGCAAAGAGCATACATGTAAGAACAAAAGAAGCACCAAAAGGATAAATCACAAAACTAGTGAAACATTTTAGTTTTCAAGAGATTTACAGCTGATCTAACTAATTTAATTCAAAGATAATTCGTGCTAAGATAAAAGTTTTTTTACGGAATTCTTACAATACATAAAAAGTTTACAAACTCTCACTTACTAATAAACGGAAATATAAAATATTAAATGCCTTAACCTATCACCAGGGACTTCCTAAACAACATATTGCAAAAAAAAAGCAATAAAGTGTGAACCAAAGTGAAGCGATTCCAGGGCAACAACAAACCATGACAGAGTCCACACAGTCACCTGATTTCGTACCATCTGTATAAATATGAATGGAAGGATGGTTCAAAAAATGTTCAGTATATAGACAGTATTTCCAATCGGGAGTGTCTGCTTTTCTAAGATTACTCAAAGATAGGTCATATTTGGCGATTGCAATAAGCCTTGGCGGGATGGAATGGCCAGTGGATACAGCAGTATTATCCAAGAAGAGACCCAATTAATCAAACTGCGCCGAAGGCCAAAAAGAGCAATGGCACCCCATCTGGTTTGAAAAAGCATGGCCCATCGAGGAAAGAAAACAACCCCAGGTGGGATGCTTTGGTAAGGAACGAAGTTTAGAAGCATATAGTAAAGACAGTTGCAAATGGCAGAGGTGCAAAGAAAGTTCATAAAACTATGTATAAGTTATGCACTGGGGAAGTGCAGGAAGCTCCAATGCACAGCCGAGGTCCTTGATGATGAATAAGGTCTAGCAGAGCCATAGACCAGTGATCCATATTAGAGTTTAGATCGAATAAGAGCACATTATATCTTTAGTATAAAATGTCGATCTGCTCTCCAAGTGGTGGAAGAGAGGGAAAAAGAGGATGTGTAGTGCTATTGTACATTTGATCTGTAGCTGCTTGATGTGTGGTATAAAGGTCAGCTTATGGTCAAAGATAAACTACAAGAACTTAGTCTCAGAGACCACAAGCAGCACAACTTCACCGATACGGAGTTCAGGATCAGGGTGAATACCCTGTTGGTGGCAAAAGTAAATGCAAATTGTTTCAGAGAAAGAGAAAATAAAGCCGTTTGTTGCAGTCCATTTCAGTAAACGAACGAGGGCAGTCTGTAGCTGCTGGTCAATATCTCATGTTCAACGACTGACATGAGATGTAAAAGCCGTTGACATAGACCCCGTTTGCAACAGTGAGGAGTTATTCAGTGATGGCATTAATTTTTATACTGAAAAGTGTAACATTCAAAACACAGCCCTGAGGAACTCCAAGTTCCTGTAGAAAAGAACAGGAAAGTGTCGAACCCACACAAACTCTGAATCTCCTGTCCATTGAAATATTAATAAAAATGGGCAAATGGCCACGTAACCAATATATATATGGAAGTTTAGAAATATGCCATACCTCCATGTTGTATCATAAGCCCTTTCAATGTTAAAAAATATTGATACAAGATGTTACTTGTTTGAGAAAGGCTTCCATGATTGACGTTTCAAGTCGAATCAGGTGGTCCACAGTGGAGTTCTGTTGTCGAAACCCACAATGGGTGGGCGAGAGGCGGTTGTTTTATTCATAAAACCAAACAAGTCTAGCATTAACGATCCTCTCTATGGTCTTACAGATACAGCTCGTCAAAGCAACTGGACAATAGTTTGAAGGAATCTTGGGATCCTTCCCAGGCTTGAAGAAAAGGTAGGACAACAGCCTGGCACAAGGCATTAGGAAAAACATTCTCCTGCCAGATCTGGTTAAAAACAATCAGAAGGATAGCAAAAAAAGCAGGAGATAGATGGCGCAGCATCTCATAGTGTATATCATTAGGTCTACTGATGTATTGCCAGACCGATGAAGGGTCAGTTCTACCGGTGTAGAAACAATTACAGCCACAGAGACAATCAGCTCGAAAGGAAAGACTCTTGATGGCTAAGATGGAAGAGGCAGAAGCTTTCACCTAGAGTATCAGCAATGCTCTGAGTACCAGCTATTTCCTGGTTATCAGAGAGCAAGATCGATTGGGAGGAAAGAGTTATATTGCCCATTGACCTTTTGAATCTTGTCCCATGTGTCTTTGGAACTGGTGATAGAAGATATGCTGGTTATGAGCTTAATCCGAGATTCCTTCTAGCTTTGATGTCTTACCCATTGAGCATATGCACGAGCCCACTGGAAAGTAATCCAGTTCGAAAATACGGGATAACTACGGAAATTATCCCAGGCTCGTTTTTGAGCTTTCTGTAGCATGTGGCAAGCAGGATTCCACCATGGACGAGGATATAGTGAAAAACGTGTCGAGGTTTTAGAAATACATTGAGCAGCTGCTTATACAATACAGTCAGTTACTACTGCCACACAGTCGTCTACTGATGGCTTACAGATAATGGCAGAATCAAGTTCTTCGAGAGCAGTTAAAGAGAGCCAGTTTGCCTGATCCAGCTTCCACTGGGACACGTGGGTCGAGTGACATTGACAATTACCAGTTTCTCTCAAGATTATAGGAAAATGATCACTGCCTTGTCAAACCTCCATGAAAAATGGGAAAATAATGAAGGGGAGCAAATTGAGAGATCAATATCAGTAAAGGACTGACTAGGTACATGGATTTAAGTATAAGAACCAGTATTGAAAACATAAAGGTTGTGATCAGTGATCAGAGAGCATATGCTCTACAGAGTGACCTCTCCTACCAATACCAGCACTCTCCCAGAGGGGATGATGTCCATTAAAGTCCCCCAGAATGAAAAAGGGAGACGGCAACTGTTCAATGAGAGGATCAAGGTCTCATTGATCATATGTCTCTGAAGATAATAGTAGAGAGAACAGTGATAGTATGACCCAAGGAATCTGGATGATTATGGCTTCCAAGGGTGTGTCGAATGGCAAAGGCAGGGTGGGCACATGCTAATTAACCAATAGTGCCACCCCTCCATGCACTTGTCCATCACACAGCCTGCCATTTTTGCACAGATAAATCCGCTGAAAGGTGACAGTATCGACTGGTTTAAGAAATTTTTCTGTAAGGAGAGACAAACAGGATGGTAGGAAGCAATCAGTGTTTTGATGTCATCCAGATTAGAATGTAAACCTCGACAGTTCCATTGTATCAGGGAGGCCATTTTTACTTACGTGTAGGCGAATTGGGTGGAGATCCCTTCTGTTTATGACCACATCTTTCTTCTTTAGTGTCCTTATTCGAGGGAGGTCTATTGACCTCCATGGATCTTGCCTTGGGACGATTGGGCAGGTCTTTGCTGTTGGAAGGGGATTCCAGAAACTAAGGACGTGAACGAATGATTGTTTTGCATCTTGGGGTGAGAGAAGATGGATCTGAGGAAATGCCTGTACTTGGAACCAGAGGATGTGAATCTTGAGATTTGATGGAATGTATACAAGGGGCAGAGATAGGTGTTGAAGTTGATTCATCAATTTTTTTAACCATGGAGGTCAAAAGACTGTTCATTTGTTTTTTACTTAACTATTTCATTACAATTAGACCTTTTTGTTTTCACGGAAGATTTGATTTGATTCCAGAGTCACTATGTAATTGATTACTATCTAATTAAAAACACAGTACTACAGATACATAAATATCAACTTTTATTAAATTCATTCAGGAATAAACCTACTTACATGTTAGGTTTTGTAAAGAACATATAAAAAAATCAAATTTTAAATATGTAACTATATTCTTGAAACATTAACACAAATCTCAGCAAAATAAAGTTAGCAAATTACATCTCTCTTGGTTTAAGACCTTTTAAACAAACTTTTAAAAACTAAATCCCTTTTCTTCAATACTTTTACTCTATCTTTTTGAAAAACACCTCAGAGAATTTGCCATCAATAAAACTTTTATTACTTCCCATAAACTCAAGTACTGTTTATGAGGTTCTAAGTATCATTACTAACTCGTAAGCACAACTTATCATGTTAACATTCATTAAAAAAAATTATTTCAATCTCCACATATTCCAATGTTTTTTTTCATACAATACAATGACAAAATCCTATAAATGATTTCATGTACACACAAAAAACAAAAAGGGTGGGAAGAAAATGTTTTTGTTGGTCATGTTGTGAATGAAGTAGATTTATTTCAAACAAATTTTACTTTTATTAACTACTGCAGCAGAGTTATATATAAGTTACAGTTAAATACATAAAACTTAGATTTCTAATTAACATTAATATTCCCAAATGAATTTCAGTTGATGGTTCCTTATATTGGTTGGGTATACCAACATCCCAAGTGACAAGACAGTCACATTAGACAACTTTCTGTTCAATAATTCTATTTAAATGTCACTCTGGTATTTTTATTGATAAAATAATGTACCTATTACCAACATGAAAGAAAATATGGTTGCTTTAGTTTCTATTTCTTTGTGCTATTGTTAACATATGTCAACAATCAGCAATGAAAAAAAATTACTACAGAAAAAAAAATCCACACATGCAAAATAATCCAAGAATGGACCAAATTATTAGCTTTGTTTTTGAAATAACAATTCTACCTTGAGAACATCCTTACAAAAGCACATGCATACTTTAAATGGGTATGATCCTAAGTAACAAATGAAAAAAACCTGATACTAGAAGCTTTATAGAATAATCAAACAAGTATAGTTTATACACCAAGAAAGTTCAATAAACAATAAAAAAAAAATACAACTGAAAATGCTGTCATGATTAGGATTAAATAACAGCAAGTTTATATAGAATTTTCTCCAGAGCATCAAAACCTGAACTTATTCTGTTATAAAACAGCAAAAATGCTGTTAGTACAAACTTCTTAGTTTTATGATACACAATTACTCGTAACTGCAGACTTTACTTGTCCCAAGAGGAATAAGCATTTGGCCACTAGTGCAAGTTTTTCATGAAAACAAAATAAAAAATAATAAATGAGTTACAATTACATGAATATTACGTAATGGTTTACTTATATATAGATTGTATGTGATATCAATTATGAAGTGCATCTGCTCCTAGTCTTAAGTTCTGTACATTACCAACTCAAAGTGTTAATTACATTGATCATCTTTCAAGTTTTGTAATGGAATTTATCATTCACTGTTTCTTTGATAAATACAAAAATCAACCTAGCAAACACAATTAAATCAAAACATTTCAACTTTCTATAATACCTAACTATACTCAGATCCTGAGGAAGACTTTTTGATTACAAATGTTTCCTCTAAATATCTACTGTTTATGACTGTTAAAATGCTGCATGAATACAATATAAATGCAAATGATATATACATGTTAATAAAGCAAGCTTTGAATGCAAATATTGTTCAAGCTTATTAACTAGCAATGTACTCATACGAAAGTTTATTTGACCCTGTTTATGGATTATATATATTTATATATATATTGATAATCATACATACGTATTATGCCAGTACAATGTAAAACATACTTCAAAATTTACCAAAAAAGTTATAAAAAGTTCCATGTTCCAAGGTAATTTTTCGTATACAAAGAAAAGAGCACAAATACTCCAACTGACACACATTCAGGAGTGGCCTAGGTTAATGAACTGATAAAGTAACTGTTATAAATGTATAAATAATTTATAATGTTACAACAAACAATGAAAATATGTTTTTAAACTAACTTGCTTATCAAATGTGAAGAAATATTCTCTTCTACATGCAATTCTTATTAGAAAAATAGCTTAGTTAGCTTTATTTTGGTTACATGTTTATTACAACATTTAAAAACTCTAAGTCAACACTGCAATTCTCTAACTTCATTACTGAGATAGATTTAATAAAAACCTTTCTCATGGGACACTGGGACATTTAATAAGCAGGCCTCATGTAATAATCAAAGCTTAATAAAACCATTCTCTCATTGATAAACCATTTGTTATAAGCTTTATTTCAGTATAAAATTAAATAAAATATTTTTCTAAAGAAGAACTAACCAAAAGTACCTCTAGCTATCTCTATTCTAATGAATTTGTTTACCATAATAATACAATTTTCTGAGTTGAAAGGAAAATACAGCCAAAGCATAAGATGTACAACTGAATAAAATCATTGGCTGGTTGAATTTAAATATTAATTGAAGGTTTGTTTTAGACTGCAATTAAAAATTAGGATAAAAACCATAAAAATACTAAAGTATTATGGTGAATAATATAAGTAAAATGCTTAAGCTTTCAGACATTACGATTCAAACATCAGAAAAAGAAATTGAAACAATTCTCTGCTGATAATAATTACTTAATCTGCATCACAATGTTTTCATTAGGATAAAATAAAAACAAGATGCATGCTTCCATATCTATCCTATACACTATAAAATAGAATTTCCTTTTCAGGAATTTTATGATCTTTATGATAAGGCACCAACTCCACAGCTCCACCCCAATATGTCTAAATGATCTGATGTGAAGAAATTTCTTAATCTCTTTCTCTAGAAAATAATGGACAGCTCTAAATCCCATGCATAATAATTCAACCAAACAAATTCAACTTTAAAACATTAAAGATAATATTTTAAGTAACATCATTTTTTCTTTTCTTGTCATAAAGGAATATTCAAATGACTTTTGTGATTAGCAAGTTTGTGCTGTTGTTACTTTACTCTAACAGAACACCCCAATTAATTTTCTTGAATGTTGTAAGTTTAAAACAAAGTATCATTTCTCTTTAACTTTCAAACATAAGAAAGCAAGTAAATATTAGAATACACAAGCAGAAGTATAAAATGACATAGATGGTTATGCAATATCAAAAATAACGTAGAGTAAAATAAATAAAATAATATCTTAATAATAGGTTGAGGTTTATCCTGATAGTTGACAAGTAATTTGTCTATCCTAAACCTACCAATGATTACATTTACTAAACATACGTCTTTCTACAAAACCATGCAAAAATGTATTAATTTAGTATAGTAAGTACAATGTAGTAAGTATTTACTTCTATACTCTTTACTGTTTAAAATGTTTTGGCCTGTTTAGCAGTTTGTACTAAACAGTAACAGAAAATCAGTAAATCTACAAATTTTTGTGAGTGTAAGTACATATGTTTGTGTACATGTGTATGTAGATATCAATGTGTGTGTTTTTTTGGAAGAATATATGTTAGTACATGTTAAATTCTTTTGCCAAATAATAGTAATGCTTGCACACTATAAAAGACCATGCACAATTATTGCTGTTATTTTACCTATTTTTTGTTTGAAAGTTATTATTTTCTAAATTAGAACAATTAACTTGGACCTCCATCACTGGTGTTGATCATGACTAGATCAGAATACTCATATGAAAGAAGGTAGTATTAAAGCATTACTAGGGTCATATTAAAATTAAAGACATACATTTTTTACATTAACATACAAGTGATTTGAAAAATGTAAAAATACAATTATACTCTTGCTTCCTAACACAAAGATTAACATATTAATATTAATTTAATATTACCACAGTTTTTGTAACACTTCTTTATGCATCATGACATAAATTCAGCATTTAAAACTAACAACATAAAAGCAATAAACAGCAGCTTTAACTCAAAATTAGTGCATAATAAATATTCTCTTTAAAAATATTTAAATTAAACTAATTTCTTTAAACTTTACAAATTTCCTTATTCTCTTGATAATGATAGAAGTTATTCAATGTTTTTTCTTTACTTTTAAGTACTAAACTACCCAATTAACTATCTACGCTTTGACCCCCCATGAAAACCAAAACCAAATTTTTATTAATATAGGTCCAATTTTAACTTCTATGATATTCATTAGGATACTTCCATATTTTATTTCACAAAGTAAAAATTATATTCCCACAAGAAATCAAAGATGGCAAAAGGGCAATTTTTGCAAGGTACTACTAAAGAATATATTTTGCCAGTTATGCTTATGGTTGAGATCAGTTTAAGTCTAATAATCCCAGTTTGTTTCAATAAGTTAAACTTGTACATTGATTGAATACATTTAACAACAAGTTAAGTAAAACCAAGATTTGTATCATCTGAGTTGTCTGTCATGACAGGCCTTAGCTTCCACTATTTGTTAAATCTATATATCCTTATCTGATGTCTCAAGAATATACCTTAGTTTTAATGAATATCATACAACACAAAATCATAATCAGAAACTCAACAAAAATTTCCAGTCATCTAATTAGTTAGAAAATATTTCATATCTTTTCCTTAAGGTTAGTTTGTTTAGCAGGACTGCAATTTCCTAGTATGTAACCAACTGTTGAGCCTGTCTTAGGGACATGAGTGTAAACATATACAGGATTGTAGGGGGTATTGCAGTATATGTTAGGTTATTAATAAGTATAGGTATAAAGATGTTCCTTCATCTTGGTTTAATTTTGGTTTGAATTGTTGTATAAGTAGAGCTTCTTTGATTTTGTATTTGCTTCCCTACTTAGTATCTGGGTGTTTTCTGTGGTTATGTTGTGTTTATTTGATTTGCAGTATTCAAAATCATGTGAAGGTATTTTTTTTGTTCTTTGAACTTGGTTTCCATTTTTCTACTTGTTTCTCCATTATAGAAGTCATAGCAGTTGTTGCATTGTATTTTATGAATAATGCTGGTGTTGTGTTTATCAATAGAATTCACTACCACCAAAACTATGTTCAATGACCAAAACTATCTACAAATAAATGGTTTAAGTATGGGCAATCCTGTATCATCAGTTCTAGCTTAAGTATGGGCAATCCTGTGACATTAGTTCTAGCTAACATTTTCAGGACACAGAGTGAATCTCAAGCAATCTATTCAGCCTTACACCCACCATTATACTGGTACAAATATGTTTATGATATAATTGCTGAATTCACATTTACAGAAGACAGTTTTTTTTCAACCACATTAACTCCATAAACCCCAACATTAAAGTTCGCCTGCAAACATGAAAAAACTAACAAAATAGCATTTTTCGACTTAAAGATCACAAGAACCAATAAACAATTTAAAACAGAAATCCACAGAAAAGTCACCCATACTGGACTATACATTACCTGGGACTCAGCATATGAAACAAAACAAAAACTCAACATATAAAGAAACCAAATAAACATAGCCAGAAAACTATGCTCACCCGATAAAAATTAATGACAAAAGTAACAGAATAACACAACATTTCAAGATCAACAAATTCCCTCAAAACACTGATGAAAAAGTTTTATACACACACCTAGATCAACAAAAAACAAACAATAAATCCCAAGAAACAACAAATTACAAAACTTTACACTGCTGCAGACCAACATCAGTAATAAAAATAACCAGCATTTGGGAAAAAACTTGTAACAAAACAACATTCCAGTAAACACCAAATCTATTCAAAAACCAGATACAAAACTAAAGTCCTACTATGTAAAACCTACACTGACACACACAGTACCAACATTATTTATAAAATACAATGCAACAATTGCTATGACTTCTATATTGCAGAAAAATAGAAACCACACACATTTTTGAACACTGCAAATCAAATAAACACAACACGACCACAAAAAACACCCAGATACTAAGTAGGGAAATAAATATAAACAAATACAAAACCAACTATAACAAAAATTAAACCAACATAAAGGTGTTCCTTTATATCTATACTGATTAATAACCTAACATGTTTTGCAATGCCCCTACAATCCTGCAGCTCATTTACACTTTCATCCCTAAGATATGTGCCCAGTAATGGTCTGTTGCAAACTCTCTTTGTCAAGCCAAAGATGACCTAAAAAGGTTTAAATGTGGTTCTCTACTTTAATTTAATAAAACTTTTAATACCCATACCAGCTGTCTTGAGATACATTTTTACTTCAAGAGGGTTTCTGATCATCACAAATAAGTTTAAATGATATCACAGAAGAAAAAAGGTGAAAATTTATTTCATAAATGAAAATTCAGAGAAATCTAAAAAAAAGCAAAAAAATATTATTCTAAAACATCTCCTTTACAATATTGTTATCACCTACTTAAAGAAATGTAATTCTAATTCTACTTATTAAAAATCTGAAAAGTTCAACTGTGAACATACACCTAGACCGATGCCAAAATCTGATAAAACAATTATTTTAACATAAATAACACTTCATTATAGTTTATTTTCAAAGGGTGTTAATTAAATAAAGTTAACAGCAAGCTTTGAATAAAGTATTTATATTTTTTTATCCATGTTTATGTCATTCTCATACCTATTTCTACAATTAGGTCCAAAACTAATTTGAAGCTAAGCTTTGTAGCTATAAATATACAAAATATAGCTGTTTCTTTACTAACTTCAAAATAATAATAAAGACAAATGAATGAAAATACATTACCTATTTTTCACATTGTTCAAAAGTGCGTATCAGAGAGTCTGAGATCGTAACTGTTCAAGGTGTTTCAAAACTTCTACAAATGTAGGACGCTTGTCCTGATCTAAGTCCCAAGCTTGTCTCATAATTTCGTATACTTCAGGAGGACACCCTTCTGGTGCTTCCATACGATACCCTTTTTCAACATGTTTAACTACATCAGCTAAAGGCTATAATAAATACATCTATTAAAAATATTTTTAAAATTACATCTTAACTAACAATGACAAGCAACAATGTTCAGTTATCAAAGTAAAAGAAAAATACACTATATTTTACAAAGAATAAGTAGACACAGATTGTTAATTCAAAATTACACTTTCACAAGATAGCAACAGTCTAAATAGGTTAAATTAAATTAAACCTTTCTAAAGCTTAAATGCATCACTTTTACACACTAAATAGCAACAAGTTAATAAAACACTAAGAGTGGTTACACAGCTTTTCTGAAGCTTTGGTATATCACTTTTATGTACATACCAACTAAATTAAAACACACTATGAATGATCACAAAGTTTTTTTTAAAGGCTCAGCATATCATTTCTATGTACATAACAAAATTACAGCAAACTAAAAGTGGTCACAGTTTACCTGAAGCTTTAGTATACATTACTTTTATTTGCAAACTTATTAATAACAACACACTTAAAATGGTCATACAGCTTTTAACCTTTTGTACATCACTGTTATGTACACAACTAAATTGCAACACACTTGGAATGAGTAGTCAAATATTACAAATAAAGTGCAATAATGCACACACTTCAAACTTACAACAATAATGTGTGTGGTCAAGTTTTTTGTTTTTTTTTAAGCTTTGAGCAATTAGTTGCATAACAAAAATTCAGGCATTGCTTACACTGTCACCAAAAGACCCTTTTCAACCTTACACCTATACTATATAACTGCAGATGGAAAATATAAATTCTGGCATCCCTTAGGGTATTTATTTGTTTGTTGCATTTCATTAAAATGACTCATGGCTCATCTTTCTAGTCATCAATAATTTAGAATGCATCTAAATTAATACTACCCACTGCCAACTCTTCGGCTACTCTAATAAAATGGGAACAAGTATTTTAAAGCTTTCCACAGTTGAAAGGGCAAAAATGTTCAGTGAATAGATCAAAAACAACCTGCAGATAAGTTACGTAACCAACAAGATTATATCAAAATGGATTAAGGAGTCAAAAGACATTATAACTTACAATTCTTGGGTAAGGCACTCTACCAAAAGAATAAATTTCCCACAAAAGAATTCCAAAACTCCACATATCTGACTTGTTGGAAAATTTCTAAAACAAATATACAAATAAAATTTCACATAGCACACACTACTATAAATAATCGTTTTTTCTTAAAGAAAGTATAATATCTAAGTATCACACTATTAAAAAATTATATAATAAAATCCACAAGTATCTAGAAAATTTTGTATATACAAAATAAAAAACTGATAAGTCATTGTTCTTAGATTAAACATCACATCTTTGACACTGAACTAAACACAGTTAATGCATATCTTCATTCTGAGTTTACTTATCTGTTATTAGTATAGTTTTATTGTGAGTTACAGCTTTTACAGTAAAAATATGATAAGATCAAAACATCATACCTGATTTGAAAGTATTCTTTCTCATTGTAAGAGCTGTGATTTGTAATAATTTTCAACATTATTTAATTACAATATATAAATGTAAGCAAGCATAAATTGGGATTTTAATAAGATGTAACCTTGCTTACACTGTATTTAAGAGCTTCTGGTGCAGTCCACTTAATAGGGAATTTTCCACCTTCTAAGTTAAAAGTTTCCTCTCTAGCAAGACCAAAATCAGAAACCTATAATGCAAAATGTTGTAATATGAACATTATGATGACAACAAAAACCTTTAAATTGTATCAATTTATCTTTCAGAGAATAATTTTAAAATAATCAAAATCGCCAGACAATCCTTTAGTTACTACTACTTTTACAAAGCATTCATTAAACCAAATATTAAGTACTGTTAAGCTCTGCAAAAGCATTTCAATAAGAAATGCTAAGTTAGTACACACATGAAAAAACCCTACTCTCAATTTCATATTGTCAGTTTACTTTACTAACACAATAACAAAACTGCTAATCCAACTACCTACCAACTTCTACAGCAATCTAATGAAAAGTTTCATGAAATTAGATTAATTATTGGTTATAACACACTCAGTAAACCTCAAGTTACAAGTAATTACTCAAAGAGTTTACCTAATGACTACTGCTATACTCATTTCACCCAAAATATTTAAATAACTGGAGGTTTATTTGGTACATTTCAAAACACTATAATTATATGCAAAACATATTAAGAACTTATTGTTTTAATCAGTTCAGTGTTCCTATCACCATTAAATACAAAACAAAAAGGCTACAGCTTTTCCTGCTAAATTTCAACTGATCTAAAGATGCTACAAAAACTTTCTACAACTGTAAAAGCTGATAAGGCAGTTACGAAAAGATTGTTTAGAAACTGAAAAAGTGATAAAAATTTAATTTGGTAATATGACATTAGACAAAACATGTGCTTTTCGACAATGACTACAGTTACAATTTTAAGTTTTTCAAATTCCAAAGAGCTTGAATTATGGAGGTAAAATAATGTTTTTTTCTGTACTAGTTTACAATAAGTTTCATTTTACCAACAGAACCTCTGTAATATGTTTTGTTTGCATTAGTTTTCATAGTTCTTTTCAAAGCTGAAATACAATATTACAAATTGGAGATTACTTTTAGTGTTATTTTATTAGTACACACAAAGCATGTTAAAATTCAAAGTTTTTCTTGTAATCAAAATATTAGAGAGAAATACTAAAAATTCACATCTTGTTTTCCCACAACAGATATCTTTATACTTTGCAAAAGTTTTTTTTTACTGTACTACAAACAGTGCTATACCTTAGCAACTCCTTCCTCTGAAATAAGAACATTTCTTGCAGCCAAGTCTCTATGTACTACATGCTTAGATTCCAAATATTCCATACCAGCACAAGTATCCCTAAAAAAATATATTGAAATATATCCAACTTCTAAACTTTTATACTGCCAAATACTAACAGAACTAATAAACCTGAATGAATATACAGCATGTATCAAAATTCATACAATACAATTTTTTTTTTCTCTTTTCAACTGACAGTAGTTACAAAAAAATTTATAATTATTGATAAGACCATTAAGAAAAAGCCTCTATTTTTAACCAGTTGGTGCATTTGATACCAACAGAATTTTGTATTAAAAAATTTAATTGTTTCCATTACAACTATTTAGTCATTACAAGGAAAATGTTTGTAGCTACTTTATAGCAAAATACTAACACATATACACACAAAGAAAAAGATTTACAAATTAAATGCCCTTTCTGGATACAACTGACATGAATGTTAGGAAATATCTTGTTGATGTAATATTTTTAACTAGTTATTTCTGAAAATAATTACATTTTTTAATATAAATGTTATAAGAAAAATTAAAGCACAACATATGTGCTCTGTTTTTATTTGCTATTTTTAATTTATAGAATATGTAACAACTTACTGCAAGAAGACTTACTGATTAACTGTCATACTTTTTTTGTTGTTTTTCTTTTGGTGATGATAAAAAAAATTCCAATTTCACTTGATACTTACCGTATAGAAACTAGAATCTATTGAAATTTTGCCAGGTAGCCACCACTGACATTTTATTTTTTTAAACATAATATCTTAAATCTGTATAAAGTTGTTTGGGGAGAGGAATAATTAACTGATATTTTAAAATTAATCTGTGCAAGCAGCACTATTTGAAACACTTATAAATCACTTTAATATGATTATTTAAATTTAAAGACATCTTAAGCACTGTATCAAATGTGTTCTTTAGTAATTTCTCTGTTATTTAAAAATAAAAATTTTATACTTTGTTATACTAACACTAATGTTTCTCAAAATATAATCAAACAAACAAACAAATTTGGCAATCTAGCAGTGGCACATATATCGTTTACCAAACACTGTTTAGTTGTTGTTGTTTTGAATTAAGCACAAAGCTACACAATGGGCTATCTGTATCGAAACCCAGATTTTAGCGTGTAAGTCCACAGACATACCGCTGAGCCACTGAGGGCCACTGTTTAGTACTTCAAACTAATAAAGTTAACTATTTCTTTAAAATTTTTCTCAGCATCAGAACAGTTCACTTTTGTTTTTTTGTTTATAGATGTCAATACTCGAAATTCAGCTATACTTACACTTTAACATTCCTGATTCTTCATAATGCAAAAACAACAAATCTCTATCTTATATGTATATATTAAACCTTTCAACACAGACTCTGTCTCTCAGACTAAGCACATGACCATTTTGTGCTTCTCATAGTCTTCATGATATTATATTACTTCACAAAATTTGGCAATTACCAGATTGGCAGATTTTGCTTTCATATGCAAAATATTAGATTTTATATTAAGTCTTAAGGTTTGTTAAGCAATGTTCTTCTCATGCCTTTTTTATTTTTGCATTTTGCCAATCAAATATGGAAAGCAATTTTTTTATTTTAATACTTTTATGCATCAGAAAATGTTTAAACTTCACATGCAAAATACTTATAATCTCCAGATAATTTTATCAAATGCTTCTTACGAAAAAACTTTAAATTTTGTTATTTTCACTAATGAATCTGTATGGATTCATTTGTCCAATCTTGTAAGTATCATAAAAAATTAAGAAATGAATATAAATTATGCCTTTTTCATTCTAGGATGACTAAAGATTATAAAATGAAAACATGTTTGACTTAATAGCTTAAACCTCATGACACTCTACATTTAAATATATTTATTATTTTTATAGCTTTGACCTTTCAGTTATGCCTGGCAAACAATATGGTACTTACAATGATGCTGAACACATACACTTATACTGCTATATCCTATAAATTAAAATTGACCTTTAGGTTTTACAAAGTGAACTATCTTGTCTGTGTTTTAATATTTGGTAAAATACAGTCACATTTCAATTACTATAAACTGCATATGTTTATAGATTATTAGTATGTACAAAAAAGTTCTTAATCTTATTTTTTCTTAAAACAAAGAACACAAAATAAAGAAATATAGCACACCATTACCTCTTCTAGTTGTGACCTTTATACTCATTGTTGCTTGTCTTAGTTTGCTAAACCTTAAGAAATTTCCAATGTGGAGGACATAAAACTTTTTTTTTTTAGGTTTTATGCATACATTTTAATAACCAAAAAAAAACATACATTACTTCATCAACACAACAGAATTTCAACATAATTTATCAAGTTTAATAACTAAGTTGTATTTGTATCTTTAAAAAATACACATGCTCAAGCATGTTAAATATCCAACTTATCGACTAATGGCTCAAATTGCTATTTATTGCATTTAACATATTCAAACAATCCATACAAAAAACAATCTATTACTTATTTAAAATAAAATATATTTGTTAGGTATAAATTGATTTCAATCAAGAATATCATTAGCAAGAAGCACAACTAGCCTGACAAAGGTAAAGGTGATGCCAGTTTGAAAATTAGGATCCTAGATCACCAATAGATCTTTATTAGTTTATGTAGTTTTTGTTGGGTTTTGTTATGGCCAGAAGCAGTGGTTATTGCAACAGGCAAAATAAAGAATAAAACAAATATATTCATAAAATGAATTCTCTGTATATATACAATGAAACTTCCTGGTCAACAATAAAAAATAATTTTGAGACAAATGGAATTCTCTAATGCTTTTCCAAAATGCTGTTATATAAAAAAGGCTTGAAATTTCACAACCAAAAAATTATGAATTTCTGTAAAAAAATTTTAAGCCAAAACTCCATACCATAATCAAGTTTTTACTAAGTTTCATGCAATTAATCAAGTATTTCTAATTTTTAAAATAAGAAACAAAGGAATAAGTGGCATTCTTTCCATTATGGAGAAGGTTAAACCTTTAAAAAAATTGGTAATAAAAACAAAATAATTTTATCTATTAACTACCATATCCATTATAATATTTTACATTATAACCATAAACTTAAACACTTTTAAGTCTTAGTTTAACATTTTACCATGATAATAATAAAAACTAACAAATGTATACTGAAATATTAAAAAGTAATTGAGTTAAAGGTTTGTAACTTGAAAATTAATTTTACATCAAGTATTTATTACAAAAAATACAAAAACTGAGTGTGCTTCAACAGATAAAAACAAGTTACTGTACTAATTCAAGAATCACTGTTGAAGAAACTTACGCTGCAAATGCTATTTGATCTTTTTTAGAAACATGCATCCTTCCTCGAGAGCGCAAATAATCTACCAATGAACCTTTAGCCATAAATTCTGTCAGAATATAGATAGACGGTCCATCAAAAACTACTCCAATAAGTTGCACCAAATTTGTATGCTGCAAAGTTCTGTAACAAGAAATATTTTTGGCTGAAGAACAAATGAAGCACATACAAATAAAAATAAAAATAAATATACTTATTAAGAACTTAAAAAATAAATATTTCTTCTTCTAGTTGCCTGTTGAACACCATATGGAAAAAAATTATACAACAGCTTCACAAGCTCTACTAATTCAATATATTTATCCCACAGCAACTGGAAAAGCTCTTTTAGCATGAGCTCGGAGTTAGGAACTGACCTCATAACCATTTTGCCTTTGTTACAGATTTCATGCTATAACTTTTACATGAGCAATCATATTTTCACAACATTTTGCAGATTATCAGTAAATATGACAACACTTAAGATTTAAGGTTTTTAGGTAATGTTTTTTGCATGTCTTTTTCTTTTGAAACAGTAGCTATCCAATATGCAAAGTAATTTTGTTTATAAGAATTAATTACAAATTCTTTTATGAATGAAAAACTTGTTAATTTCACTTGTGAAATCACCTTTATAACCTCCAGATAAGTTAAAGATAAACATCTGTTATTTATACTCCACTGAATTTCTGTACAGGGTCTGTCAATTTGACTGATTTCATATTCACTACAAAAATTATGAAATAAAAGTTGTTTCTTTCATTCCAGAATGACTACAGGTGACAAGATGAAAACAAAAATGTTTAGTCTAAATTATTTAAATTTCATAACATTATTTATTATTTTTATTATATTGAGCTCTTCAGCCTTGCCTGTCTAACAATACAGAAATTACAATGATACAGCACTCACACACTAATGTTACCATATTCAAAAATATAAAACTGGTGTTTGCAAAGTGACTGTAGTTTAGTAAATAAGTATTGCAAACAATTATCTCTTCTAGTTACAAACTTTTGTACTGTTTGCTGCTTGCTATCAGTGACTTATCAAATTTTACAGAATGGGAAATCTTTTTTTTTTAAGTTTATATATGACACACACACACACACACATTTTAAAATCACCCAAATCATAAATTACTATATCAAAACCAGAAGATTCCACCATAATTTATTGAGCTCAGTAACTAAGTTGTATTTGATCCTAAAAACATGAAATTTCAAGCTCCCTAAAGTCTTGCCTTACCATTTCAAATCTTGTATAAAAAAAAAGAAAGTTTCACATCCATATGTATTTGAAAAGTAGAAGTAGATGTATGTAATCATTTCCAATAATGGAAACTGGCTGGCATGGCCACAGTGTTCAAGTCTGTAGATACAGTAGTATCTTGGTAAATAAAATCCTAACTTAACAATATTGGTAACTTAAATTCCTTATTTGTAATAAACTGCAGACTTTACATATGAATGTCACAATCATTTACAGTGACAACAGGGTTAAAGCAAAGACTACTGCAGACTGAAATATATAAAATAGCTGTAAAACCTATGAAGGTATAATAAAATAACAATATTTCTATATAAATGAAAACTTTGTGTGATACCTGTTGTTTTCTCAGAAGCCCAAGAAAGGGGGTTAAGAGATACTATAATAAATTCTCCAACTCACATCAATCATTAAAAAAGCTGAAACATCCACTCAAAATAATTGATTGCTTTCTTTTTTTAACAGAGCATTTTAACTTACTAATTTAGAAATGTTTTTCCCACAATTTAAAATAAATTATGTTGTCTTGACTTTAACAATTTTTGTAAATATTAACATAGCTAAATTTGTAGAAAAAGTTTCTCATCATAAGAATAATAAAATAATGAATTTAAAAACAAAAAATAGAACAAACTAATATTTCTTTTTCCATACATTTGAATAAATAAAAAAAAGTGACTGAAACTGCATGTTTTTAAAGGTAAAATACAATTTGAAGTTTACTCAATGTAAAACCAGCTTACGTCATTACTGATGCTTCTGCGAGGAACTTTTGGGCTGCTTTACTGCAGTCTTTCAAAATTTTTACAGCTACTTTTTGACCCCGTAATGTTCCTAATAACACATCTGAAAATAATGTATAAGAAATTATCTTAACATAATTATATCAGTATGTAAGTAATCTACTGGAACAACAAAAATTGACTATTACCTATTTTATCAAAAATAAAAATGCTAATCTTCAAAGATCATTGTCTTGACTATAAAATGTTTGCTCAGATATATAAACATACAAAATATACAGCATTCAAAAATACAGTTTATTTAAGGAGATAAAGTACTGAATTCCCTCACTCGTCAACAGATTAATTTTTTACAGTATAATGTATTTAACCAATTTCACACCTATAAATATTCCACTTCAACTTTTATGTAAGATAAAGTAAATCTAACAAATATAAAGTAAAATCTCTTTACTTCTCTAAAGTACACCAAGTAAAGAAAAATATTAGTTTGAGATTACAACTAGAATTATGGCCTAAACTACTGTTAACAGTGAGAGTATGCAAATGATGAAAACAATGCATTCTAATCTTTGTAAGAAATTTAAGTATATTTAATTAGCTATACTGATAGCAATTTTGATTTTAGTTTTAATGTAGCTACATAGCTCTTTCTTATAAGAAACAAATATTAATTACCACTGTTTTTTTTCCAGTTCTCCTGTTTTATGAGTAAGCCATACATATCATATATGCCAGCCTAGGTGCCACCTAGTTAATTCAGGCCGATGCAGTTTATTCAGGTACCTTAATGACTATCAAAAGTGACCTAGCAGGCTTCTAGTATTCAGAATAATAACAGTAACTCAGGGTCTGACACTAATATTATTAACAAATGTAACTGGTTCTGATGGTGTTCTTAATGTTAAATCAACATCTTCACACTAATAATTATTCTAGTCCTCATAAGTAGTTAAATAATGTTCTCAAAGAAACTGTATGAAACAATGCATTCACTAACTACACTACAAACAAAATGTTTACATAATTGGGGTTTTAGGAAATACTCTGCAGCACTAAACATGTTGATTACCTGATTAGCTTAAAAATAAATAGCATTCAATATGTAGGTGATAATTTGCAATTTTTGAGAAGCAGAATGAATGGCTACTGGTCCTCTACCACAAATAATAGGATTTGGAATAAGCATGATTAATGTTTCTCAGCACGTATGTTTTATTTTACTTTTGATGATGCATTGGTCTGTAAAACTGTCTACCGAGCTCCTCCAAAATATTTGGGTCAACAAAGGAAAGGCTCCCATGGAAAATTGTTTCTAAATACTTGAGGTCATTGCTAACTTTTATTGATTCCTTCTACTGTGGATAAACTAACATGCCAGCACAATATGTGATGATTCTGGTTCTATAGAAACTAACGTATTTAAAACAGGGCCACCAACCACGTCGGAAACCCAAGAATATATATAACAAACTAAGCCACACTAACTTTGCAAGGCATACTATCAAAGAATTTTGTGTACAGCCTACAGAATTTATATGATGTGAAAAATTATATGGTTTAAGTACATTAAAATTAATATCTTAAAACATTATTAACAGCAAGGATACACAAATGACTAAATAATGATACTCCAACCTAATCTTTATAATTATGAATGTGAGAAAGGTAATTTAATCCTTCCACTTCAGACTTAGTGGATTACACTGACCTCATAATCCCAAAGAGACCATCACAGTTTCCATACCACAACTCTTAACATGGTTTATAAATCTTTAAAAAAAATTTCAGATTTTTAGTGAAAATTATTAGAAAAATATATTGTTTGTGTGAATATGCTTTATAGCCAATATGAGAAAAACCTACATACTGAATAAATAAAATGAAGAAAAAACGTTAGTAGTCACCAATCAAATATCTTGTTATACAGCCACAAAAGTAGCAGGTAAAATAAATAAGATTAGTATTCCTAAAGTTGTTTAATCTTGAAGTCTAAGTTCAAAGGAGACTCAGTTCAATCTACACTTTCATAAATGTCTTATTGGGCTATTCTTGTTTCAGAGACTTCCACTCCTCACCAGTAACCCTGAAAACAATTTAATCAGAGAGAGATAAGCTGGACCTATATCATATTAGAGAAAAGTATTAAACAAATTGCTACAAATGTTCTTTATAGTCACTATAACAAAAACCTCTACATTGCATAAGTGGATAGTGTCCTGAGAATTTCTACTTCTAACCTTTTCACATCTATTTCCAATATTTTATTTTAGACTGAAGTAGAAACCTCTCAAACATAAAGCAATGAATCACCACTTCTGCCATTAGACTGATTACACAATGCTGTAATATGAAACCACTGATAGCAAACAAGCTTATGTTGTACAATTACCAGCTTTCCCACAGAGTTTTCTGTAATCCTAAATCTGAGAGCAAAGTGGGAAAGAAATTATCAACTTGCTTACAGTACAAACAAGAATTGTCCAAGCTTATAAAAATGCAAAAAAATGTTTATGATATGACTTCATACAAACTTGGTAAGTATTGGAATGTCAGTTATCCTTCTATATTGCTTACATTTTAATGATATACATATAAAAAGAATTTATGAATATTACTATTTATTCATTAATGCATAAGGATAGAAAAATAAAAATGTACAGAAAACAATGTTATAATGTTATGAAACTAATCTGTACTCCCACATTGTACATGCTAAGCCTTGCTGCAAGTCTTTATTCTTTCAAATGAAAGGAAAAAAACTAATTTTTTTGTATTTTCCAAAGATGCATTTCAGAAAGACAAAAATTATGAAGTTACTATACTGATGCACATAAAATCACTGCAATTTAACTGGCTTTCTACCTATGCTGCACGTAGATTAAAAAAAATCTCACTTTTGTTTAAATCAAAAATTATTCAGCAGACTTTAGCAGTAAATGCATGGCTTTCACCTTCAAGTTAAAATTAGTAATGACACTTAGGTCTATGTATTTTGGAATATATTCTTTCTATCACTTATTAACATCTGTTTAGTAAAAGTAGGAATGAATAGAGAAGAGATTTCAAAAGAATGTAAAAGTGGGGGATTATCTAGTAGAGTTAAATATACTGATGTCCCAGCAAATCAATAAAGTGGGAAGTTCTCGTTTTATATTTTATCTTGTTAGTTAATATCTGAAATTTGAGTTTCTAATTCATTAATCATCATAGATGTTGTATGGTAGTAAAAATAATAAATTATAAGCTCAACAATAAAATATGAGGACATGCTATGTGACACAAAAAGTATATTTAGTTAGTTTTTATTTAATACTTCCTTTCAGATTAAGAAATTATAACATGTAATATTAAAGTTTATATTATGAACTGTGTTTTGATGCCAATTTGATCTACATATGCTGAGAAGTTATTTATTAAATTCTGAAAATAACTGAATCATCATGATATGAGCTTTTTGACCAACCTGTAGCAAAACAATTAATCACCTTTACTAATTGCTATATTTCTTTTTAGTTTCACTCCAAGTACATAGCTTGCTCTGACTGGACATTAATATCATAAAATTTCTTTTTCAGGAAAATAAATAAATTTTCTATCACTATGTTAAGCTAAGCCTAATTTATTACCTTTGATTTTTAATTTAAAGATAGTACATTTATTCTTCAGTCTCTTCTAAGTTTTCCTTCAATATATTTTTATTTACAGTCCCTTTTTAATGCAAAGACAAAGGACTTAAACTTTCCCCCACCCCAAAAATATAAGATTGGATAACCATAGTTATGGCATTTATTGGAGCAAAGCTACAAGGCTGTCTGTACCACAGTTATGGTAACATTATAGGCTAGAAATGATTCCAAGACTTGAATTTTTAGAACTGTATTTGTTTAACTTTTTCAATTAATTTTTCAAGTCTATGGAATATGAATCCTTTAATGATCTAAACAAGTCTAATTCTGAGCATGAAAAAATGCTTTGAGGATGAACCACATTTAAAAATATAAGAATTGGGTTTGGCCCATCTAGAATCTGAGAATTTTCATACAAATCTGGATATGCTCTTATTTTTTTATCCCCAAGTTAGAACTGTCAAAATAATATTAGAAAGTAAAATGACAAAATTATTCATCAGGTATTTGTTTACTGAAAACTTTTACATAAGAATTTCTTAATAAATGAACATTATGACCATCCTTTGTCTTTGAAGCAGTGGTGTTTTCTGTATTTAGTAACTATTTAGTTACTTAAAAAAAATGATATATAAAATTCAGTAAAATAGTAAAATCACACAAAGCTTATCCTAAAAATTAACTTTTCATAGTGACATATATCTTCAGGGAAGTGAAATCAATTTACACATTTATAGCAAACACAAATTAATACATTTTACAATATTTGGCCTGATCAACTGTTGCCTGATCACAGTTAGCAAAGTCTTACCACCAAATTCACCCTTCCCTAACACTTCTCCTAGTTTTAGATCTTGTTTGTCAACCACCCAGCCAGCTTGTTCAAAGGCACTTGAGTCAACAGAAAACTCGAGTCCTCCTTCTTTGGGAACAGGTTTTCGGAGCTGTGTACACAGACCATCTGCATCCTTCTGATAGTGCTGGTTAAATAGAATATAATTTATTATCCAAACACACATAAAAAAGTTTTTCATGTGAAATCAATCTTGAGAGGTTTTGATTAAAACAGAAGTAAAAATAAGGTGTTAATCACATATTGCAATACACCAATAAACAGCAAAAAAGCAGACCAGCATATATTTACAATGAATATCCATTCTGCTTCCAAAGCATTTAGTGCCTATACTCGGTGTCTTGTCTTCTGCACAATCGAAAACATTTTCCATTTAAAAACTTGTGAAGAAAATCTTGTCAAATTGCAGGTATAACATTCTCAAAATAATTATTTACTTAACCCTGTGAGTGTGGGTAGAGGTTAAGGTTTAGAAATGCATTCAAAATTTAGTTAAACAACTTTCTCATGAATGTATATCAATAAACTTGTCATCAAAACAGTTTGTAATCCATGTTTTAATACTATGTTTCAATTTCTTAATAGTGAAAGGAAATATTTAAACAAATTCTCAACCTTCACTTTTCTATCACAAAAAACATTTGCTTCAAATTGGCAATTTTAAATTTTCTTTCTACCTCTGTTACCTTCCAAGTTTTGCATTACTTACAGTTGTAATATAAACATAGCTAAACTATGATGTAAATTTATAGCCTCCAATCTTCTTCTTTTATGAAGATATGAGCAAAGAAAGTCAAACCACACATTCCCATCACATCCTGTGTTTTGAAGTATGTCAGTGATTCTCTCTTTTATTTGCCATTGAATTATTCATAACAAATGAAAAAAAGAAGCTTCCGCTTCACTGAATTTGATATGAAGTTATCTTAATCAAATGATAAATTTTGAAATTTTCACCTCAGTTCTTTGTTTGCTATTGTTGAATTCATGTCAACAAGCTAACAGAATTTTTTAAAATTAATTTATACTTTAGTAAGAAAGCTAAGTAAATTACAGTAGTTTTAGAATATTTTATATGTTGCATTAGAACAGGTTGTGTTTTAAATTAAACACATGAAATGAATAGAAAACATTTTTCAACACCAACACTAATAAAATAAAAAGTAGTGTAAGGAATATCTATTTTACATTTTCAAATGTAAAAACGACAGGAGTTTATATTAATTATCAGAAATAATTTCTTGTTCTTTATGCATATGTCTTTATTGATTGTTATAAAAGTAACTAAACAAATTTGCTCCCATATCACCCACAGATGGGTCATGATAGTCTTCTAGTAAGACCCACATGACCAACAGGTGAGTTGTGCTCCATTTTCTTTTAAAAGGGCTACAATGGCTATATATATATATACTCTTCCTAAAAAAGTGTAAAATGATTAACAGGACCCCAGAGAGTATCAGTAAAATAGTTCTGGGAAATGAAATAAATGAGTAATTTATCAAGTTAGGCAAGTAATTTAACTTTTAAAAATTAATCAATATAGTATGAAGACACTGCAAGGCATGATACTGTAATTTGACTGTGCTTTCTATTAGCTCGATCCTTAATTTACAAAAAAGCTTTCCCACTATAACAAAAATTTTATGCACACACTGAAAGAGTCTAATAAATTGAAAAAAACTGAAAAGATTAGTTTTACCTGTAAAAATAATAGCATAATTGTCTGTTACCATATGCAGTCATTATAAAAAGAAATTGGGGTAATTTAGATTTATTTTATAGTTCTAAACTTTCCAGTTTTCCAGTCAGTGTTATGTAGGAAAAAAGAAACAAAATTTAAATTATTACTGAAAACATTTTTAATATTCAATTTATCAATCTGACCCAATGATACTCTCATGAAATAAACTGTAATTTTTAGAAAACTTCATTAAAAATTTTGTTAGTAAAGAAAAAAAGCACAGAAAATAGTTTCTATTGATGTCACTTAGCAAAAATACCATTAACACTCATTATGGGCTTGTTTGTCTACACATCTGTATACATTAAATATTTGCATTATAACTTTTAATTACTTCACAAACTCTGGTAGACTTAAGGATTACAAGCATTTTGAACACAAAAAATCAGATTTTTTAATGAAATACTTTTACTTATGTTTGTTTGTGAAAATAGAGTATTTCATTACTAGTCTGAGTGCAAAGTGATTTCATGTTATGATTATAAACTATTCTTCATCCCAAAATCTCAAATATTATTTGCATAATTTTTTAACACCTACTAAATATATTTTAAATCTTTGTTTTCTGTAAGGCTTTGTATTTTATGTTATTTTCTATGCTCTAACTTTGTAGAGTCTGTCACTTGACCAATTTTGTAACCATAAAAAATATTAAAAAACAAATATAAATTATCCTTTTTTCGTGCTAGAATGTTTACATATTATAGCACAAAAATACAAAGGTTTGGTTTAAGTAGCTTAACTCTCATAATATTAAATATTTACATATGTATGTATTATGTACGTACGTGTGTGTGTGTGTGTGTATTCACCTTCCAGTCATGCTCACCTAACAACATTACATAACCTGCATTGATGCAATGCATGTGCACTCATGTTATACATCCAGCAATAAAAAACTTACCTTCAGTCTTCCCCATCTTGGCTGTGTTTTAATGAACTAGCATTTTGTATTATACAGACACGTATATTATTATACCTTACATACATGTATATAGATTATTAATATTTAGAAATAAATTTATTTTTCTTAAAATATAGAACAATAAATCAAGAAGTAAAGCAAACTTTTTTTCCAATGACCTTTGTACTTAGTTGCTTCTGGATATGGGTTGCTAAACCTTTTAAAATTTCACACGTAGATGATATTGAAAAATTATTTTTTTTAGGTTTTATACACACACACACACACACACACACACACACACACACACACAAAATTGAATAATTAAAACATCATAACCACATTTATACCATAAAATTCAATTATAATTTAAGATTTTAGCTTTTAAAAAATGTGACACTTTGAACACATGAAAGACAAAACCTAACCCCTTGAAATCATAGATCAAAAGAATGCAGTAGTCTTTTAACAGAATAAAATAGCTGAGAAAACCACTCTAGGGTCATTCTAAGCTGCTGATTGATTATTCGTACGTCATAAAAGTACATAAAAGATTGTTTGATTCAGCACATAAACCATATCTTAGCAAAATAAGATCTGAAAATCTTATTTTATATTCTACCTTGATAACATAAGTAATTTGAGTCCATAACTTGTATAAAACTATTCATTTGATATTCTGACATCACAAACACCTCTTTTGATATTTAAATTTAAATTATGAAATTATCTTGTATGTAATATTAAAGCTTGAATTATAATCTACAATTTGGTACCAAACTTATTAACAAATTATGAAAAAGTAGTTTAATAAACTTTTGAATGCAAATAAACAAATGATATTACATGGCCTTTAACCCACAACCTGTACCAAAAGAGTTAATGTACTACACTTTTATCTGCATACTTCACCACATTAAAAATTAACATTACCATTTCTTAAATAACCAAATAATACATGCTTTAAATATTAACATTAGGTAGCCTTCATTCTTGTGCTTTGTCAAATGATACAAAATACCAAAGACTAGCATTGAAAATTTAGAAACTTGAAAGCACATTGTTTGGATTATTGCACTGTAAAAATGTAAAACAGCAAGTATGCTAATCAATATATGTTTATTTTGTCATTATTTCTTCAAATGATAGATTGCCAAAGCTGTACATGCATGCCTAATGATAGAATTATGTATTTATTTTATTGTACCAATACCCATCAATTATTTCAACTACTGTCTTAAATTAGGATTTTATTAAACTTGTATATATTTATAAGCATAACATTTCTGTTACCTCTACTAGCTTAGACAAGTTTTCAAAATATTCTTCTTCATCAATAGTGAGTCTGTTGTCTGTGTAGATAACCCTGTAATGTTCCACTTTACTCTTGTAACACACACACAAAGTGTAATCACCTGGAAAGTTTGTACTCTCCCGAACTAAAAACAATCCATCATCACCTGCTCGGAGTAAATCCTCTGCTTTTTCTCGTGTTATTTTTCCATGAAACCATCTGTTTCAAAAGATCAAACAGCCAATTTTTATTACATAATTACCTACTTAAATCACTAATGCATCTACAGATATGTTATTTATCATTAATTTGATTATACCCTGTAAGACTGAAACTAGGATTTTTCTTTTTAATATTTTTTTTAATATATTTTCAAAATACACAGGAATGAATACATTATATTAAAATGATTTTAGAGTTTAATTATATCATTACAATTTATGTTACCATGCTCATCATGTCTGTCTAACAGCCATGCCTCTTGGCAATAGCCTTGCAGTATAATTTTTCCATCATATAGTCTCCATCATTAGTACACCACCCCTTAATTCTGCTTTATATAATTCTATTACTATATGAAAGTAGCATTTAAAAATGCTCATTTCATCAGTTTGATCACATAGAAATTGAAAGGCAATACATCTGCCTTCAGAGACTTAAAGGGTGTGTGTCTCTGTATGGAATATCATGAATACTCATTACATTCTCCAGTTTCTTGAAGTATGTTAACACATGAATTGTAGGTTTCTTATCTTAGTTACACACACCTTGTTGGCTTGATTTCTATGGAAAGTCAGCATTTCTGTATGGTACATAGTTTTACAGTAGTAGTCTCATAGTAAAAGGAGGAGTTCACCTTGACATTTGTGTTCAATCTCCAAATACTTAACTTGCCACTGGATCATTATTCACGGATAATCATGAACCACTTCAAAAAGTATCACAAATGCTGTGAACTACTTCACTATTTTTTCCACAGAATGAATAGTAGAAAATGGCAGTTACATTTATAAAAACATATGCTTCATTGAGCATCAGTAAATAAGCTGCAGTGTTGATGAGCTCGTTCCTGCAAATACCGACATCGGCCAGTATCCAGAAAAAACTAAACAGAAGTGGATGTTAAAGAGAAATGGGCCAATCAGTTTTGAATATTGGTGAGAACACAATGTAAACCAACATGAAGTGATTCCAGGGCCAGTAGACAACTAAGCAAGTCAGTATAAATTGTGCAGTTCGAGTACTGCTTAACTTCTATATGATCCAGGGCAAGAGAAATGGCATACAGTTCAGCAGTGAACACAGAAGCTGTAGAGGGAATTCTACACACAACCACCAAACTACAACAAACCATGGCAGAGCCCACACAGTCACCTGATTTCAAACCATTCTTATAAACAGGAATGAAAGGATGATTCAAAAGATGTTCAGCAAACAGCAAGACAGTATATAAAGTGTTTACTTTTCTCAAATGACTTAAAGATAGGTCACAACTTGGGAATGTAAGAAGCCAAAGAGGGATGGGCTGACCAGTGGATACAGCAATGTTATCCAAAGACAGACCCAATTCGTATAACTGAACCTAGATTTGAAGGCAAAAAAAAGCAATACCAGACCGTTCGGTCTGAAAAAGCGTGGCCCATCAAAAAAGGAAAACACAACCCCAGGTGGAATGCTTTGGTAAGAAACAAAGTTTCATAAGCATATAGAAAAGACAGTTGCAAATAGCAGAGTTGCAAAGAAGGTTCATGAGACTATGTATAAGCTTTGAACTGGGAAAGTGCAGAAAGCTCCAGTGAGGAGTCAAAGTCCTTGATGATGAAAAGGGTCTAGCATCTTTAAGGCCGATGGTCTAGCAGAGCCACAGATCAGTAATCATCAGTAGAGTTTTGCTCAAATAAGAGCACAATATATCTTTACCATAGAATGTCGATTTGCTATCCAAGTGGTGGAAGAGAGGGCAAAGAGAATGTTCAGTGCTGTTGTACATTTGACCTGTAGCTGCTTAATGTGTGGTACGAAGGTTAACTTACAGTCAAAAATAAGCCTAAAAAATTTTGTATCAGGTACTACAGGCAGCACAACTTCACCGATATGAAGTTCAGGATCAGGGTGAATATCCCTTTGGCAGCAAAAGTGCATGCAAACAGTTTTAGAGAGAGAGAGAAGGTAAAGCCGTTTGCTGTAGTCTACTTCATTAAACAATTGAGGGCAGTCTGTAGCTGCTGCTCAATATCTCATGTTCAACGACTGACATGAGATGTAAAAGTCGTTGACATAGACCCAGTTTGCAACAGTGAGAAGGAGTGATTCAGTGATGGCATTAATTTTTATAATGAAAAGTTTAACACTCAGAACACAGCCCTGAGGAACTCCAAGCTCCTGTAGAAAAGAACAGGAAAATGTTCTTTTCAGGAAACAGTATAGACTGTTTTTTCACTATTTTATTAAGATTTTTAATTGGAGTATCTATAATAAAGACAGGAAAATTTTGGTGCCCACTGACCCCGCCCACCATTGAGCCCTACGAGGGGATGCACTACAATGTCAAACAAAAACATTGCAGCAATGCCAGGGTTTCATGAGCACTATACCCAAACACCAGCATTAGATATACTGTCCACAACACCTGTTGAGAACATCCAACACTGGTACTTGGTTGACCCAAGCCCGAGTGGACCAGCCGATTGACCCTAGGGAGCCACCCCAAGTTCGCCAGTCTACAGGAATTCAAGGCCAAAGTGATGTGTTAGAGTTGAACCCCTTTAACCAACAGGACCTTCTCCTCCCCTCCACGGGTTGCCACGCATGACAAACACATGGGTGGATGTTTAGATCCCAGAAGAAGTAAACTGAAAGAACAGAACCTTTCGTGGGAGGTCCCCTCACCACATGTAAGAATCTACACTGAGAGGCTTTTGTCTGGGACACACATACAGTTTATACCACTGACTAATGATGTGTTCTTGGATTTTTTGCTTCTTACAAGACATCACATCTTGCTTACCACATGCACAAGATGTTTGTTTTTTTATATCTCTTTTGGATTGTACTGATCCCTCATGTTACCCCAGTCCTCTGCTTTTCAATGCCACTGAATGCAAAAGATCTCCTTTTTCAAAATTTTAAATTCCCAATCCAAACATATCTTTATGATCTAAGAGCAGGAATAATTAGTGAAACCACACTACTTATGAAATATATAATGTTATAATGTAGTTTCAATACTGATATTCCATCACAACTTTACATCTGGTGTGATTCCATAAGAGTTGCTGATTTGCACTTCGAAAAATTTTAAATATAAATACACAACCATCCGTATATATTTTACATGAAACTAAATCAATATTGTTTCTGCATTATTGTAAAACAAACTTCAATATTTACTTTGAATTCTTAGGTTTTTACTACAGGATGTAGTAAAAGATTAGGGTTTTACTTGAGCATACTTTGTCACTATAATTCTTCAATATTTATAACTTACAAATCAAATACAGATGTAAGAGATACCTTAGGCTATAAAGAAAAACAGTAAATTCCATAAAATTTCTGATATCTGCATAAAAATGAAATTATCAATGATATATGCACATGTACTGTCATATTCCATTAGAAGTTTAAGCTTTAGTACTTAAAATATCAAATTTTTCAAAGTGAAAACATGAATTTGGATGAAAGTTAGAATTGTTCTTATTTATAATTATGAAGGCAAAAATTACACTGTGGCAAAAGCAAACTTCAGTATTTGGTGTGTTTAGCCTTAATTCTTAACACACTACAGAAATCAAATGTTAAATCTAATCACTCATACATCTACTAACTTAATGTTTTCTAACACTTTTTCAGGGTTTCAGAGAACATAAAGTCCTGAAAAGTGAAAGAACTTCCTGTGAATAATGAAAACAAGAACAAATGCTGGTGACCAGGCATTCCACAATCTGCAGAGAAAAAGGTAGAGGCTGAGTCCAGCTGAGACTAGAGTTAAAGAAAATATCCAGATGAAAAAATATTTTCCTGGCATAAGAGAAAAGACTTGAAATTCTTGACATCCCAAATAAACACATATGAAAAGATAATGTATTCCATTGGCTAAAAAAAGCCAATTATTCAGGAACAAATAAAATTTCAGCCCTTGGTCTCAAAAGTAGTGAGAACAGGCCCTAATAATTTAATTTAAAATATAATGAGCTGATACTATGTCAAATGCAAAAGCATAAAAGTGGAAAAACTGGTTCAGATGGAGAAAATATAGAAAACTTGTGATGTACAGAGCAATCAGGGGCATGTAGAAAGACACTCAACAATTCAACTTTGATCACTCACCAAAAGGTGACAAAGACCACACACAAAAATCTTTTCCACCTAGAATCTTGGATTGCCAAGACATCAGTTGAGAGACAATAGGTGTATTGCCAAAGGTAAGTCCCTAGTCTAGTGGGGACCATAAAGAAACAAGAATATAATCCTGGAGAAGGAATTTATATTCTATAGAATGGAATTTTTTGGCCAAAAAATTATGAATCCACATTCTCCAGATGCTAAAATTGAAGAGTACTGGAGGTATGAGGAAAATCATGGATGATGACTCAAAATAAACGATATGTTGGTAGAAAACTGTGGCCAAAGGTTGATGAAATAAGACAGATAGGCACTTACTGGGCCCAACCTAACAGATAATCATTGAAACATTGTATGATGAGCCTGAGAATGGGTAGCAAGAAGATAGAAAGAGAAAGGTTTGAAAGCCAAAATGGGAAGAGTAGGAGAAGACTGACCTGGTCAAGAAGCAGAAGTTGGCAGAAAAACAAGAAACCAAATACGATAAAGAGGACTAATGCCAGGATTCTTTATCCCAGAGTTTGCAGTTAATTTAAAGCACCATTCAAGAAAGCAAAGAAAAGGAGCAGAATGAAGATCACAAAGATGAGAAAGTAGGAATATGAAGTAAGGAGTGCATTCCAACCCAACAGAGAAAGCCAAGTAAATAAAGTAATATGAAATGGCAGTGACAAAAAGAGGAAATGAAATACTTCCAAGTATTAGTTTCATGCAACAAGGAATGGAACAAATCTGATAGATAATATTCTGAAACAGTTTAATGTTGAGGACTGTCCTCGCCCAGTATTACTGTATTCAAAGCAAATCCAAGAGGAGGCAACAGTCAAATTTGTCAAAGCCCTACTTACATAGCAAAAAAAAACAAAATTGAACCAGTGTGAAGGAACACCTTTACACCTATATATATTAACAATTTAACATCACACTGCAACACTCCCTACAGTCCCATACCCGTTTATAATCTTGTCCTTAAAACAAGCCTTGTTAACACCCATACCAGCTGTTCCAAAATACAAATTTGTGTTTCTCCTGGTTATTTTCAAACTAAAGAAAAGAGATAAGAGGAAAAGGCACAATATACATGATTGATCCCACACCCAGCTATACAGTAGCTGTAGCATCCTCAACAATTAGCATGCTTCCAGAAGCCACAGCAAAAATATCTTGTGTTTGTAACTTTTTCAATTTCACTGGATAAAGTACAAGTCACCATCACTAAAGAAGTCATAAATAGTACAATGCTTTTGAAACAAAAGTCAAAATGAAAGAGAGGCAAGTTTAAACTACACTAAGAAAACAAAATTTTTAGGTTTTCTTGTTGCTGGGAAAAAAGTGTTATTTCCCAAGTTCTTATCCTTAAAGTAAATGGAAAAGACCTATTTTTCTCTTCAAACTCTGCTTTTGTAACCTGAGTAATGAAATTTACTAATTTTCCAGAACATTCCAGGTAGATTCAAGTGCTGAGTAGCTGATAGATGTCACAAAATCAAAGTCTGAAGGGAAGAATGGCCATTTTCTGTACTTTTACAATATAAGCAATTAAGAAATAACACACCTGTTAAAGCTAGTAATATGCAAATCTTTTAGGCAGAAACATGAAGAAAATAGCTGCATGACAGGTTAGGTATCATCTTCGAATTTATAAAGGTCGTAAGGATTCCAAAAATTGAACTAAATTAATTTTAAAGAAACACCTTATTATATTTGGAAAAATACCCACCATAATATCATTTCTTTTAATTAAAATAAATCTGTAATTACAGCTATTTTGATAAAATACCAGAACCAATCAAAGAACAGAAAAGTATTTGAACAACTGAAATTGCCAATTAATCATCCAAGTATTTAGTTTTGGAAAAATGTATGAATAAAAAAGGACACTTGTATAATGATAATAAATCTAAAGATATACTCACAACAATGGATTTCGAAACAAATGTATCATATCTTAAAATTGTGTAACCAGCATAATTATGTAAATTTAAAATATTGCCATGCAGTAATGATCTGAAGTATATTCTATAAATAACATACATTTTTAGTACTGTAGCAGTAAGAGAAGAAAAGTGTAGTTCTCTTAAACAGCTTTTCATCGTTCCAAGTCTTTCAACTAAATCAATGGTTTTAAATAATTCCAATTTAAATAATAACCCTTCTTCTTTATTAAACCTGATCCAAAGAGATTCTTAGCCTGTTTACGGGTTCAAACACTAAAGAAAATTCATATTTTCAAGTACAGACTTTGATTTTAAGTGGCATTTCACTGTTTCCAAACCTGACAAGTAGCCTACATTACACTTCAACCTAGAATTGATGTACTTACGGCATTGCGTTCAGCTTCACTTCAGCTCTCCTATAGATATAGATAGCAGGAATCAAACCTTCTCTTCCATCAACATGTCGAGCACGTAACCAATTTGGATCCTGTAAAATATGTATAAATATTAGAAGCTTTCTAGTAGCTTTGAAAAAAAAATTAAAGTTCAGAGTATAGATTACCAAATATAAAATAAATTTTTACAAGCTTCTGACATTCAAAAACATAGGTTTATACAAGTTATATTTTATGTTTACAAGTACAAATCCTGTTTGAATGTTGAAATTTTACTCATTTTACTCATTCAGTCCACATACTGAAATCAGGAATATGTTTACATTCAGATGTTAACTGAATTGTTAAAATGATTGTTTTACAAACACTTCCTAAAACTAACTTTCTGAGAGTACATATTTATCAAATATACTCAAACAGTGGAAAAGAGATTTAGTTTAAGTATGGTCTTAACTGTCATAAAATCAATTTTGTAGGATAAAAAAATTCCTTAGTACACTTAGCAAGACAAGACAAAAATATAGTTGTTTGAATATTCTTTGACAGATTCCTTAAGCCAAGTATTCATGATGAAAATTTTAAGAATGGATGGCAACTGCCTGTTGTGGAGACAAGTGTAGATGACATTTCAAAAAATTTTCTGCCTTTTGTCTTGAGATGAAGTTTAATTACTTATCTAAAAAGCACTACCTCCATTAGGAGAGGGGGAAGTCGCATCTTAGCATTTGGTAAGTAATGTTATTAGAAACTACAGAATAGACTAGCTGTCCACTGTGAAAGTATATCATTTTGGAATGTTCAATGGCATTATGTTTCAAAAATTTTATTGAAGTACTTCTATAAAATCATCTTAATTTTATCTGGAAAAATAAATAACACTTACAAAATAAAATTATCCACAATTTAATAAAATTAAGTCTGAGAAATGTCTGGTAAACCACAATTTTTCCCACAACTTATTGATTTGGTGAGGGATTTGGGCTTTCTCACCAATTTTTCATTGATTTTGGGATTAAGTATTTTGACCAATAACTTGTTGTTTCTAGGGGCATCATTTTACTTATTAGAACTAATGTTATGCTATGATCTACAATCTATGAGCCAAATGGTAATGGTTTACTGATTCCTCCAAAAGATGTATAAAAGGTGTTCTACTTCAGAGAGGTAACATACATGCATCTGTTCCTATTCATCACTCAGTTCACTTAAAAGAAACACAAAAATCTCAAACTTCATAAGGTACAATACAAAAAACTTAAGTCTCCACAAAGTAGCCAACAATATTGGGTTTATATCTGGGTTATAAAAAGTTTCATTTGTTATGTGAATGGGATAGCAGAGCACAAAAACAACACTGGATAAAGGATTGAAAAGCATCAAAGATGAAAGTTTGTATGATAAAGTCTGATTACCTCTAAAAGACCTTAGACAAAGATAGCAACTGTTTCAAGTATCTATGTGGGTAATTTCCAGCTGTTTCAGGAGTGAAATTTAAAGAAGGAATTTTTGTTGGGCTACAGATAAAAAAACTGATTTTGGATGAGCACTTTGAAAGGATAATCAGGAAAGTTAAAAAAGTATGAATTGTCCCTAAAGGAAACAATAAGAACCAATTTATGAAAATACTGTCAATAATATGCTCAAAAAATTCAAAGGGTTGGATTGTAAAATGAACTTGAAAGTTAATTTCTTACATTCATGTACTATTTCCCTATATATCTTGGATATGCAATAAATGGAAATGGTATCACTAAGATATCAGTAAAATGGAGAGGAGGTATTAAGAAAGGTGGAACATCATCTTATGTCTGATTACTGCTGGTCAGTAAAACATGATGTCTCACATGCAATGCACAAAAGAAAGTTTTGAAAGTAACAGATGTAGTAGATTTCCTTAAAATAAAAAATAGGAGGATGCATATTTGTATGACATCAATTTTCTTCCCTTTTATTTAGTTTGTTTGTACTTTTGTTAATAAACATATGTTCATTGTGGTAAATAAAATAATCTGATCTAAACAACCTTTTTTTTTACCTGATTTGTAAAAAATCCTTATATGATAGAAAAGAATACTATTTTCAAAATCTGCATAGCTGAATTAAGGAAAATCCCATATTAAGACTAAAATAACTTTTATGGCATTTACATTTGCTGGCCTGTGCTATTTATTATTATTTTTACTATCATTCACAAAAATTGGTGAACAAACAAGCTTGTATGTCAACCATAATGTGTATGTCATATCCAGTGCCAACAAAGTCCTTAGCCCAATTCCAAGGCCAATCAGGATGGCTAGGACCCACCAGAAACAAGTATTCTACATATCATATACAAGTATTGAAGTATTACTTTTTTAAAGGTTTACAATCTCTCTTGCTTATTACTCAAAGAATTAAAAAGCAAATGTATCTCAGAAGACATTCACAAAAAACATACTGTTTAGACACTGAAACATGAAATTTAATCTGAAATCTTAATTCAGTATTAAAACAGGAGCTGAAGAAACTCTTCACCTCCAAGCCAGTACTCAGGAATTAAGACCCACTTTGGGATAGGAAAGAGAAATGGTGACAAAAAAGGATCCCATGAGATCCCATCACAAACAGTATATGATTGGGCCAAAAGAGCACACAAACTAAAAGATCAGTGGAACAGAAATATACTAGTAGGCCGAGTGTGACTCATGTTAGTACTGAAGAATGCACAGAACCTCACTGATATAAACAACCAGCCCCTACACCTACTACAGAAAAGTGGCAAGTGTGGGTGGTTAACTCCTGCTGGGATTGAACTAAAAGAAGCCATACTTCCATGTAATAATAAAATCGCAAACAAAGAGCCTAAAAATAATGACCAAAGCTCATATGATGTGACAAAATACCTATGGAACCAAGGCAAGTGCAAAGTGAGTGCCCAAAATAAGTAAATCACCCTGATATAAACAAACTAAAGAGAAAGGTGAAACTGAAGTGCTAATGAAATTTGGAGGCACCTATCACCAAGTAAAATTGCCCACTTCAGCATAAAAAAATATGCCACAATGAGCTTGGGAAGTGTTACGAAGAGGTTGAGGCAAAAACTCAACCTCCAATTGTCATGGGACAAACACACAGGAATAAAAACCCCAAAATAATAGTTGACCAGTTCAATTGTTTGATGCAAAGTAAATCCCAAACTGCCTTTGACAGGCAGAGGCATGTCACAGGATTTTTAGAAGGAAAAGAAATGAATATTGAGAGATGGAAATGAGAAGGAACTGGAAAATGAAATCTTCCAAAACAGCCCTCATCACCCACTAATTATCAACAACAGGATGCCAGTGAGACACAAACACCAACAACTGAGCTCTCATAGAACCCAAACCCTCAATAAAGTCATGGGTGCTCCTCCATTGAAAGTATTGACAAAAAAATGTAGCAGAACTGAAGAAATAAGCCACATATGAATATCCTAAAGAAAGAAATATGCAACAAAATTATCAAGGTAGTCTGCAGTCAAGACAATATCACTCACTGCTCAATAATATCAGGGACTGGAACAAATACATGAAGCCCCAGAAAGACATAAGAAACTGAGGTATTTGGAGGGTGAAATGATCCGAGCCAAAATCGAATCCCTACTTAAATGGTCCCAATGACAAAGGAACCACATAAATAATAAAGCCAGAGTTGAGAGCTAAGTATGAGCTAAAGTGGAGAAGAAAAAGTGAAGAATATTGGCAAAAATCATGAAGGATATATATGAAGATCCACTAAGAGACAATGTAAGGAAGAAAGATACCAGAGAAGAATGTAAGTGAGACTAACAATATATTCAAGATCTGCTCCTCAAAGAGGCTAAAGAAAAAAAAACATTCTGCCTGATGATAAGATGTGACAAAGTGACTAGATGCTTTTTGAAATACACAACAAGCTTATTTCCCCAGAATAGCAATAACCCAAATATCAGGGGGAGGAAAAATTAAATGAGAGAAAACAGTAAATGTAAAGTGGAGAACAAAGTAGTACAGAAAGTGATAAAAAGAAATAAAACAGCAATGGAACAAAAGTATCTGAAAGATTGGATTAGGCCTAATTCAAATTCCTAGGTTGGGATGGGAATGGCTTAGAAATTTTAAAGGCAGAGGAAGACAAAGTCTTCACCAGCCAGCAATAGCTCAGTAATTTCAGTACAGCCATATTCACATGAAGTTCAGGGATAAAGGTTGGGGCCTGCAATAATTGATCTCCCAATGCACAACAGTAAATAAATCCATTGTCAAGTTAACCTCACCTGAGGCATGAGAAAAATGCTAGTCACTGTTGTAAACTCTAAAGTGGTCAAACAAATTTCAGAATTCACTGAACAAAACTCGAATGCAGAAATAAAGTGAGGTGAATAAACTGATAAATATGAAAAAGAAATGAGTTAACAAATTAAATGAAGCTTAAAATGATCCACTTCATGAGAAAAACAATCAAAACATGGAGCAATGAAGCACATCTAAACTTGAATGTTGTCAAATAACAAACAAAGGTTCAGCAGAAGTCAAATACATTATGCAAGCACTCTGTGCTACTATTGGTTGACAGATAACGCATGATGATTCACATGACCATAATTAAAATAAAGAAATGCAAGAGTTTTGGCATGCATAAAAAAAACGTTTGCAAACACAGGGCAGGACTGAACAAGAATAGTTAACCTTGTGACAGAAGGTACATATTGTCTCAGAATATGCTGTAATTACCTACACCTTTTTGAATTTTGTATATCGAGTATGTAAAAAAAAAAATTTATTGGTTTTATACATGCATTTTAAAATATAAAATAGTTAATTACTGCATCAATTCCAAAGAGTTGCACTATAGTTAATCAGGCTTACTAACTAAGATGTATTTTAGTCTAAAAAAATATCGTTTGAGCTCCATTTCATCTCATCTTTTCTCTGTAAGTCTACAATGAAAAAAAAGATGGAGCTACCTGTAAACACACTTTTCAAAGACTGATACAAACATGTGGGAAATTCTGAGCTTTCAATTGGTTAAAAGAAAATAATAAGTGTACATAAATAAGCATTTCCAAAAGATTAAAAGAGGTAGGTGGGGCCAACTTGTTTGATTTTCTAATTATCACAGTATCTCAGAAAATAGACAAGTTTAGAAGTCCTTATTTTATATTATAGCTTATCAATATCTGTTATTTGGAATTCTATTTCACGAGAAACTAGACTTTGTATTTGGACATAAGTATTTCATCTGAACCAAAGTTTTGTTCAATACACCACAACAAAAACTGATATTTATTCATTTATTTTCAAATTTTTAAATCAGTTGCTGTATAATATTAAAACTTGAATAATAATCTATAATTTGATATAAAATTGTGAATGTAAGTCAAACATGAAGATATACTTTCTAACCCTTACCTATAGCAACAGTTAAAAAATCCAATAGTTCCAAACTTACAAGATAGTGTTAAAATCTTTGTCATTTCAGTATTCAAGTGTACATTATCTTCTTTGAAAACCAATAAATTTATAACCTGTTGTTTCAACTGATAACATAAATTCTTATCCTTAATTAAAATAAAATTTATTTTCATTCCTCAGATTTCATAAATCATTCTTTAATTGTTCTATTCATTCTATCAATATAGTTTTTAAAACTTAAAATAGACAAAAATAAATAAAGCACAGAAGCTTAATTAAAATATTTAAAGATAATCCTAAAAAGCAAAATTTTTTTCACACATACATTAGTTGGTGATAAACTATTATATGTTTCAAAGAAAGTATATGACTAACTTAAAATAAAATAGAGCTATTTTAACAATTGATTCACAACTCTCTACTATTAACACACACCTTGTAAGATAAAGTTGAATTCTGTTTTAACCTGCAAAGCAAATTATCTGCATTTATATTTATTATCATTCCAGTTCTCTACTATTCTTTTGGGTAATCATGCAAATAAGAATGCGAGTAATCTCGAACATCAAATGAAAAATTTATGTGACTGGAAACCTTTTGCACTTTTTTTATTCATATAAAACAGAAAATACATTCTTAATACCTGAGTTGGTCTTACAACTGTCATTATGTCACCTTTCTCGAAAGCCAAATCTTCTTCTGATTTTGCATCATAGTTGTACCTTGCTACTACTTCAGTTCCTGGAGCCATTCCCTATTGTAGGCAAAGAAACATATCAGCCTTATTTTTAACTTTTCATGATAATCTTTAGTATAAGAATACTTACAATATTTAAAAAAAAAATTATTTTTTGCAATTGTTTGATAATAGTTCATGCTGTTGAAGCAGATTTCGATTATAATCTTCAATAATAAAGAACAAGCCTCACTAATTATAGTACAGCACTTAAAACTACTCATACCCTGAGCATAATTTAAATTTGTAAATTATTCTCTTACAATCTTGCTCTTCCAGTTGCATCATATTTTCTCTTCATAGTTAAGTAAATATTCCTACACTTGCTTCAACTAATCCTTTTCTTTCCTTCTAACTTATCCTTCTCTGATATCCACAAAACTCACACAAATTTAAATTGACAGCTTACCCCTCGGCCAATCCTTTCATGGGTCATTTTTCTCTCTGTCCACACCATACCACTCCAAAAAAATTAAAGAAATCTATTTATTCAAGGAATCTTCTTCGACAGTTTGTAATGCCTATAAAGAATTTCCATACAAGTAATGACCAAGCAAAAGGAAAAAAGTTAACTAAACTATATATATTCACAAATGAAACCAAGAAAGATGTACTCTAATATTCTTTTTCTAAAAACTTTAAGTTCCAAATTTGTTTTGAGTACCCAATGTTTTACATTTGAATTCTATTTCAGTTTCAACTGTTTAAAACTTTCTTTTTTTAATAAGACTCAAAGAACAGTCTGCAAGGTCTAGACATTTCTACATCACATACTCTGTTCTGGCTTCCAATTTTCAATCCTTTGTTCATTTTTCAAAGTTTTAGATGTTTAGATAAATGAATGTGTATAAATCCTCTATTAATTGGAGCCAATGTTTCAAAAGCTTTTTCTTTTTGTTGCTAAGGGGAGATCTCAAATGGCTAAAAATAACTAATTAGCACAACAATGAACCATATCAGTATACTAAGTTTAATGTGACTGTTGCACTTTTATATGCGACTTAAGATGTACAACCTCTTAAAGTAGTGCCAAGTTCTTAAATTACCGTATTTTTAACAACAAATAATTGGTAATTTTTTGTGAAACTTATTATTTCTTTGTGTTTATTTAGTACATTTCTGTATTTATTTCACAATAATTTAATATTTTTATCTAAAATTTCATTAAATCCATTAACTATTCATATCTGTATCAGTATTTCAATATTATTAATATAAAGTATTGTAATTTATTGCAAAATTTACAATATCTGAATAACTGCAAAGTTATAATGTTTATAACACATTGGTATGGCACACTACTATTTATGGAGGGTAAACCATAAATTGAAAAGTCTAAATCTTTTCTTTTATTTATATTGAAAACCTTTCTATCAATTACTTTAACTTCTAAATCTAAATAATGTGCATCTCTATTAGAAATTTCAATTTCTAATTCTGCTGGATAAATGGTATCGACCAATAACATATATTTCAGAATTATTTATGCTAATTAAATTATCCACGTATCTGGAAGTTAAAAGAAAAATATCTGGATTTGCACAATTTTCAATAAATATAAAAAAATAATAACATGTTTTTATATATACAGATGTACATTATCATTAATTTACTGGATATCATGCCTTATAACTTTAGAAAATATATTAAAACTATTATGTTTATCCACAAAATTATATTTTTTTGTTAAAAATTCCAATTTCAACACAGAAACATGCCTTTGTTCGACCTCCATCTGCAGTCTGATGTATCTGTACTCAAACTATATGTATGAAGAACATAGTAAAAACCAAGTGTTTCATATTAAGCCTGGATGCAAGATTTTGAGTGTAAAGAATATGAAATATGTAGTAAACTTCATACAAGTGACTTTGCACACAATGCATTACAATGCTGAATATATTTTTCAAAAAAAGATAAAACCAAAAGCAATGAACTATTAATGTTGAAAGTAACAAGAGGTAACAAACATTTTCATAATTACAAGAAACCAACTAGAAGTAAAAATGTAATCTCAAGATGCATGGTATGGGTATTAAAACTTCAATATGATCCAAGAAAGTTAGAATATTGTTCTGTACTTTATCTTAATTTAAGCTTCAATGGCATACCAGCTGCACATAGTTCACTCTCCTGATATTAATTCAAACACTTTAAAATTTTGCATATTAGTTTGCTTTTATGGACAGAATAAATTAACATCAATATAACTATAATTTATTAATACTTTTAAAATACTTTATCACTTTCCAACTAATAATTCCAAACACAAAGCAGATGCTAGATGTTGCTTAACATTTTAATCAAAACTTCTGTGGTTCAGATTATTTGGTTTTTTACTGTTTATACATACCAAACTAATATACAACTTAAATATTAGATGATTAAACCACCAGTTTTCTAACACAACTAAAACACAAAATTAACTCAATCAGTTTGGCATAAAAAGTACACAGTTTGTGTATTTTACAGAAACGATAAAAAAGCACAATTCATTAAATTTAATAAATATATTTTAATGTTTTTCTTGTGAAGCAGAATTTACCAACACCTCATATTAATGTAATAAGGACTTAATTCTTATTAATGGCAGTTTCCTACAATTTATTGGATTTTATGAATTTAAGGGAGTCTTAATATCCCCATAAATGCTAAAAAATATGCACAAGTTACAAATTACAAATACAAAACAACCACATAATGAAAGTTACTGATATTTCTTCAGCTCATTTATACATGCAAAAAAGCTCGTTTCAGTTGAGAAAATATTTTACAGAGAAGGGCAAACAACGTTTCGACCTTCTTTGGTCATCATCAGGTTCACAAAGAAACAGGTAACTGACTGAAAGCTGACCACATGTTTGGAAGGGGTTGTGTAACTGAGTGTAAGAATGTAGAGGGTGGTGTTAGATGTTTGAATATATAACTTATTTATTTTATTATATAAGTACAAAGGCATTCCTTTATATTGGTTTATTTTGGGTTTAAGTTGTTGTATAAGTAAGGCTTCTTTAATTTTACGTTCGTTTCTTTGTTTAGTATTTGTGTGTTTTTTATGGTTATGTTGTGTTTGACTTGCAGTGTTCGAAAATGTGTGAAGGTGACTTTTTATGTTCTTTGAATCTGGTTTCCATTTTTCTACTTGTTTCTCCATATAGAAGTCGTGGCAGTTATCACATTGTATTTTATAAATAATGTTGGTGTGGTGTTTGTCAGTGTAGTTCTTACATAGTACAGACCTCAGTTTTGTGCCTGGTTTTTGAATAAATTTGGCATTAACTGGAATGTAATATTTTGCTACTAGTTTTTGCGAAATGTTGGTTATTTGTCTGCTGATGTCAGGAATGTATGGTATGCAGCAGTATATGGTTTCATAATTTTTTGATTCGTGAGATATATTTACTTTTGTTGGTTGATTTTGCTTTCTGTCTAGGTGTGTGCATATAATGTTTTCTGCAGTTTGTGGAGGAAACTCATTGATGTTAATGAAGTATTGTTTTATTTTGTCTAATTAATCGTTAATTTTATCTGGTTAGCATAGTTTTATGGCTGTGTTTATTTGATTTCTTAGTATGTTGAGTTTTTGTTTTGTTTCCTGTGCTGAGTCCCAACGAATGTATAGTCCGATATGGGTGATTTTTCGGTGGATTTCTGTTTTGAATTGTGTGTTGGTTCTTATAATTTTGAGGTTAAGAAATGATATTTGATTGCTTTCTTCCTGTTCACATGTGAAGTTAATGTTGGGATGTATAGAGTTAATGTGATTGAAAAAAATTAAGTATGTGTTCTGTAGATTTGAATCCCGCAACCGTGTCATCTACATGTCTGTACCAGTATAGTGGATGGATGTAATGCTGTATTAATTGCTTGTGTTTCCATTTGTGTCATAAAAATATTGGCTAGAACTGGTGATACTGGGTTGCCCATGCTTAGGCCATTTGTTTGTATATAGTTTTGGTTGTTGAACATGAAGTTTGTCTTTATTGTGGGGAATTCTACGAGGGTTGCTAATTGGTTGCTGGGAATGTTTATAGTTGGGTTAAGGTCTCAGATATAGAGTTCTAAGGCTATCTTGCAGGCTTCAGTTGTTGGAACTTCTGTAAAGAGGGATATAACATCAAAACCGGCCATTAAGGCTTTATGATTAAGTTGATTTTGATTAGACTTGAAATTAAAAGAGTCTTTGATGAATAAGCTGGCTGATGTTACATATTTGGAGAATGCCCATGCTATGTATTTACCAAGATTGTAATTGAACAATTCATATGTGGACATTATTGGTCATAATGGACAATCTGGTTTATGAGGTTTGGGGATGCCGTATATTGGTAGTATGCGAGAGTCGGTTTTACGTAGGTAGAAATAAAGTGTTTGTGAAATTGTGTTGGCTTTTTTTCATTTTTAGTAGTAATTTGTTCAGTTGCATCTCATGTGTCTTTGTTGGATTTGTGTGAATTGGTTTAAATTTGTTTGTATCTGATAGGATGTTCTTCATTTTTTGGATGTATTCATTCGTGTTCATTATGACTATAGCATTACCTTTATCTGCAATTTCACAAACACTTCATTCCTACCTATGTAAAACCGGCTCATGCATACCACAAATATACACACACACACACACACATTTCAGTCAATAAAGATGCATTGTGGATTGTAGCATTGTCCTGCTAAAAGATCCATTCATTCCACACAAGTGAGGGCCTTCAGTCAATAAGGATGCTCTCTCCAACATGTTAATGTAGCCAGCTGCTGTTTGACACCCCTGTATAACCTGAAGCTCCATTGTTTCATGGAAGGAGAAAGCACCCCATATCACCTCCTCCACTGTGTCATGTAGAAAATGTCTTCGGTGGGATATCCTTATCATGCCAGTAACACTGGAATCCATCTGGGCCATCCAGGTTAAATTTCTTCTCATGAGAAAACAAAACCTTCTTCCACTTTTCTATGTCCCATGTTTGGTGCTTCTCAGAAAAGTTTAACAGAGTTGTTTCGTGGTGTGGAAGAAGGCATAGTCTTTGAAGACGTTTATGGTTTTTAAAGCCTATCTCTCGTAAATGCCTTTTTATTGATCTTTAGCTTCATTCTGCATCCGTAAGTGCCTTAATCTGGTTCAACAATCAGCTGGTATCTTGTCAGACAACCCTTCAAATCCTCCTGCTCAACGCTGGCAAAATTTTCTTGGGCTGACAACTTGAAATTCTCATTCTGTATCCCTCAGGGTCTAAGAAATTTGCAATAGCAGTTTTACTATGCCAAATCTCACCAGCAATGGCACATTGAGAGAGACCTTGCTTTTGCAACTCCACAATTTTGCCACGTTCAAACTCTTGTCAACTTTTTAGCCTTTGCCATGTTTTTACCCAATGTAACACAGGAGATGTTGTCAATGCTAATGCTTGAACACAAATAACTAAAGTTCATTATGTGTTTACCGATTAATGCTTTGTTTCAGTATGGTCTTAAACTTTTGACCAGTTGGCATTTACGCTGATTTCATAGTGTTCATATAAGTGGTTAAATCTAAAAATGCAAAATGCATATTTTTTCTTTATGTTCACTGGCCTTAAGATTTTGGTCAGCAGTGTACATATCTTTCTTTTCATGTATATATATATATATATATATATTTTTGGCAAACGGGATTACAACACAATTCATTTACAGACAGAAATACTTTCTCATTCCTGTGCATATGAAACTTAATAGATTGAAGATTCACAGTTCTGTGAAATTATTGGGGCAAACAGAGATATCAGTATCCCTGAATACCCAGTTGGGAAGTTCATCTTCCTACAAAACAAAACACCTGCCACAGGATTTTTTTTAATGGAATTATTAGTTAAATAAAACATACAAAAATTCTATCACAGCATTTAAATACATTAATAGTTGTGTATTATTAACAAGAATGATAAAAACAGTGGTTAAATATGCATTAAACAAGTATGTAACAAAGACAAGGTGTGATGAATTGAGCAACAGAATAAGGGATGAAAAGTACGAAAGTTGTTCACTAAGACAAAAATAATTACACAAAAATGATTATTTATACATGTATTTTATCTCTAAAAATAATCACAGATAAAGAATGAGAACTAAAATATAAAAGATTTTGCCACTTAGTTTATACTAAAGAAACAAATAATTGCCCCTTGGTTTATGTTAATAACAAAAATCTTCATAACAATGTACGTGAACTAGTGAAAGGACAATTAACTTGATAAAATTAAATGATATTGATTATAATCTAACTCTTTGTATAAGAACTTGTTCGGTTTGACTGACCTTGTAACCATGAAACTATATACATTGTATCTCTGAATGTACTGATTGTATCTTTAAGACGTATGACAACCCTTCACTGAATGTTACAACACCATATTAAAAAAAAATTTGTTAAGCATTTTAACAATATTTTTCTGATAATTTTCAAGACCTTTACTGCATCAGTCTGAATAAAAGATGATCTTCAGGCTAATAATGAATGTTTCTGTTCACCTTACAGTTAAATAACCTGTACAACCTCTTACTAAATATCAGTTTTTTTTGGAAAAGAACTACAGTAGATCCTGGTATTTAAGACCACCCCTTCTGCAGAGCAATAGTGGTCTTAAACAGCAGGTGGTCTGTTATTGCAGGAGCCCATTTTTTGCATGTTTTTTTTATTTGTACATATTTTGAAGTTAACAAAAAACAAAGAAAGGCTTTTCATTTGTTTCTTCTTATATTTTTTTTCTTAGCAAAAAACAAAAACAAAACAAACCATTGGAAGCAGTGAAGTCATCCAGATTCATTTCTGTGGCTTTCATCAGTGCGTATTCCTTCAAGGCTACGCCAGTAACAGGGTGGTTTTTGGTACGTGCGGCACAAAACCAATCCCACACTCTTTCGTTCAGCTCCGTGTAGACTGTTTTCCGTGCTTTCTGATATTTTTGGCCACTGTTAGCACCATTTTGCCACAGTGACATTATTTTTTCTTTGTCATTTACTACGCTCTGTATTCGTGTCTTTCCAACGTTCATGGATTCTGCAATTTTTCTGCAGCTTTTGCCGCCTTCAAACAAATTTACAACTTTCACAAGATCTTCTAGTGAAAGCACTTTGTGTTTTCGACAATCAGCCATGACTTCAGAATGAAGATAAAGACATGTTGAATAGGTATAGAGGAAAAGAATCAAATTGAAACTGATTTTTAATAAATATATGCCTCCTATTTATACCTTAACTGAACTGATCATTTTTGTTATGATTTGGTCTACTAATCTACTAATTGGATGTGACATGTTTGTTCAGCAATTATCAATGAAAAGCTGGCATGTGGTGTGATTTTGTTTGTTTAGCAATATTTTACATCAGTACATTGGACAAAACTGTCAATTATCAGACGTGAGGTATTATGAAATGACCGTTAAGACCAGCATTTAGGCGACCAAATGACCAGTTTTTGATCACACACGGGCGGTCTCTGGTTGCGTCCAGCGGGTGGTCGGTCACTATGGGGAAAATAACATTGAAAGCCGTCCGTTGGCAGAAATATGGTCGGAAACACCGGGTGGTTGGCGACAGCGGGGGTCGTCCAAACCAGGATCTACTGTACATTCTCTTAGTTGTTTTTTTTCTGCATTAACACTAACTGTATAAAAAAAATTAAGTCACACTGAAAAGAGAAGTCAGAAAATATGAAATAAAATGAATGATACCATTATTTTTATTTATAATATTAACAGAAAATTCAAAATTAGTCATTTTAACAGTTTCAGAACATTTCTACACCTACTTTTTTTAATTCTGTGGTTTTACTGCTATACTCTTGGCTCACTGCAGTAGGCCTAAATGAAAAGCAATAAACCACAACAGGAGCCCATTGATAATCTCCTATAAAGCTAGTGTAAACATATTATGAATTCACACTGCCCAACTTTCAAAATCACAAATTTTAAATATTATTCTATTTTGTTATCTAGACCAGGAAGGTGAAGTTTACAATTCAGTCACTTTTAAAAACATATAACAAAGTTTCTCACATATAGTAAGCTTGTTGTGTCTTATTTTACTTTCCTGCCCTTTACTATTTATCATTCACCTCAATACAAGCCAGCAATGCCCTTGGAGCCTATTACAGTATCTCTGGCAAATCTATCTCTCATTAACATAAAACTGTAAACCTTTACAACTTAGGCAATGTTTGAGACAAATTTAAAAAATGTTTAAACCTTTAGATGATGGATTTTGAAACATTATACATAATCAATTAAAATATGAGTGAAACCTAAATGCAATTTAACTATCTCTATAACTTCAAAATCTTCAAGTAAGAACCATAAATGCCACTGTAAACAAAACAGCCAATAATACTACTGACAGTTTCATCTACTCAATGACAATAACTGAGCACCGATTTAAAAATAACTACTGCTGTTCCACAATGTAAAATGAGCCCTTTCTAATAACTATATGTGTCAAGTCACTGCACGTGACTTATAAACTTCAAGGAAATAGTACAGAAAGTGGTTGTGGCACCTACAAGGGATTGAAAAAATTCATCTCTAGTTTGATCAGAAATCAGCCAAAACGCTTCAAAACATATGTGCCAATAGGGTAAAGTAAATGATGTACTAATTGTCTACACACAAATTTACCAGTGTTGTAGTCAAGACCTCAATGTCCAAGACCATAGCGGAGAACTTGTAATAAATTAGATAATGAAAAATAAAGCAAGAATAAACATCACATACAAATTTTTATCAACATCATAACTACAAATATTTTACATGTTATAACCCCACAGTCTTTGCTTTAATGTCTCCCCTTATTAAAAAAAACTAAAAACAATCTAACAGAGCAGCAAATAAAACTAAAATCAGTACAGATTGGTGTAATTAAAGTTCATATAATCATTGAAGTCATACAAGATCACAACATATCTACTAGACATGTTGAGAATTACAAATAATCATAAGTGTTTGATGTAAATATACACACAAGATGAATTTCACAAAAACTTATAGTAAGCTTATGCATAATATAGTAACAGTTGGTTTTGAATAACATGTTATAACCACAGATTGATATACAGATGATCTGGCAGTTGGCAATATAAACAAAAATAAGGTGTTATAAACATCACTGCAAAGTTGCAGTACCAGCTACTTAAGGTTTTACTTGTAAATCATCTTTAATGCCATACAGATTATTGTGTAAACTGTTGAGTATTTAGTATTTTGCATTTAATAATCCTGGGTAGGTGGCTGATCTAATAATATTACAAACTTGTAATTTTGCCAGTGTTGTCATCAAAACCTATAAAATAGAGACCAAGATGCAGAGATTCAAGACCTTCCAAAGAGTTGTCTTGAGACTGACACTACTGGAGTTATGTTATTCAAAACAGATAGTTCAAAAGATAGAATTTTTCATAGTTTAGTACAACAAAACTGAAGTTGAAGTATTTTTTAAAAGTTTTTTTAAGCACATGAATTAAAACTTAGATAACATAAAACTTTGAATTAAACACACATTAGTTTGTCACTGACATACACTGACAGTTGTTCTTTAACTAAATTTTGAATGTAACTCAGTGACTTGTGTAAAAAGAGATATAAAGTGATTGCCCATTGCTAAAAGGTTTAAAACTAAAATTGTTTTCATAACACAGTGAAACATATCACAGATAAGTTTGGGAAACAAGCAATAAAAAAAAGCTTTTTCTTGTCAGAATTGTTGTTGTTTAGCATTTTATGGTGCAAAGTAACTAAGCTATTTGTGCCAAACAACTAGTAAAAAAATAAAATAACAATGAAAGTATTATAAAGTGTAAAAGTAAATTAAGTTAAAACAAAAACTGGACTTAAACAGAATTAAAAACATTTGTAGGGTGGACAGTGTCATTGATAATGGTGACAATCAGAGGTAAACCCATGGTAAAAACATGGGTAAAATGGTGTCATCACTCATGGTTGTAATGATGGCGTGACAGTAAAATATGGGCTCTTGTGACTGGAGTGTCCCACATTGGTGCATCAGAACCAGATAAAAGAAAATGAGTTTAAATCACTGACTAATGCATAGTCGAGTTAAAACAATTTTCTTCTTCTGATCCTCATGGAAACAAGATGGCCAGAGTCCAACAAAGTTTTATACAGAAGAGCTTGTTATCACATTGTTCACTCCAAGTCAACTGCCAACTGGCATACAGCCAATCCTTGAATACAGGGCCATAATCCATGTATGGAATAGGCATGATGTGCTGTGGTGTCAACAAGCTCATTCCTGCAAATACCAATATGCCCTGGTACCCAGAAAAACTGGATAGAAATAGATAAAAAGAAATGGGACCATTAGTTTTGAATATTGATAAGAATTAACATGAAGCAATTCCAGGGCCAGTAGAGAGCTAACCAAGTTTGGTATAAATAGTACAGTTCATGTACTGCATAGCTTCTACATGATCCAGGACAAGAGAAATGGGGCATACAATTTGGCAGTGAACAAAAAAACTGTAGAAAGGATCGTAGATGCAACCACTGAATCATAACAAACCATGGTAGAGCCCACAGAATCACCTGATTTTGAAACATCCATACAAATGAAAATGGAAGGATGGTTCAAAAATATTCAGCAAACAGAACACAGTACATCCAATCTGGAGTATCCCCCTTCTTCAGATAACTCAAAAAACATCACACTTAGTGATAGCAAAAAGGTCATGGAGGGATAAGCTGACCTGGGGAGACAGCAACATCATCCAAGTACAAACTCAATTCAGCCCAACTGTGCCTGGATATGAAGGCCAAAAGAAACAATGATAGACCATTTATTCTGACAAAACATCACTTACTGAGAAAGGAAAACACAACCCCATATGAGATGTTGTGGTAAGGACTGAAGTTCTGAAGAATACAGTTAAAACAGTTGCAAATGGCAGAAGTGTAGAGGAGACTCATGAGACTCAGTGTACGTTCTCTGGGCTGGAGAAGTGTGTAGAAAGCCCCTGAGCAGATATGAAGCCCTAAATGGTGAACAGGATCCAACATCTTCAAGGTTGAGGTTCTAGTAGAGCCATAGACCATAAACCCACATTTCAATTTTGATTACATGATGTCACAACAAATCTGAGCATAGAACATCAATCTGCTCCCAAAGAGATGGAAGAAATGATACAGAGGACATTCAGTGCCCTTAAATACTTGACATGTAATTGCTTGATGTATGGAATAAATGTCAGCTTATAGTAAAATATAAGCCCAAGAACTTTGCCTCAGGGATCACAGAAAGCATAACTTCACCAAGATGGAGCTTGGGATCAGAGTGAATACTCTGTTAGTGGGTTTAGTTCATCTATACTCATCACATCTATAGCTTGCTGACTGACACGAGATGTGGAAATTGTCAACATAGAGTCTGTTTGCAATAGTAGGGGTGAGTTGTCCAGTGATGACATTAATCTTTATAATAAAGTGTGACACTCAAGACACAGTTGTGAGGAACTCCAATTTCCAGTGCAGTTTTCTCAGGGTAAAAAAAAAAAAAAAAAAAAAAAAAAAGATATTATCACTGAAGAAAGGCTTTCATGATTCATGTTTCAAGTCGAATCTGGTGGTCCACTGTTGAGCACTGTCATCAAAACCCACACTCTGTGGGTAAGAGGAGTTTTTTTGTTTCGAGGAACCAAACAAGACAGGAATTAATGAACCTCTTTGAGATTTTACAGACAGCTCATCAAATCATTTGGATGGTAGTTTGAAGGAGCCTTGGAATCCTTCACGAGCTTGGAGAAAAGGATAACAATAGTTCAGTGCCAAGAATCAGAAATGCAGTCCTGCAAGATCTGGTTAAAAACAACCATAAAAGTAGCAAGAAAGAGATAGTCCAGTATCTTGTAGTGAATATTATCAGGTCCAACTGATGTACTGCCAAACCAACCAATAAAGAGCAGGCTTGAGTTCCACCAATGTAAAGGTCTAAAAAGAAAGAGGCAATTTCTCTGCCCAAGTTTTGATGGCTTAGAAAGTGGAAGGATGAAACTTTGGCTGAGAGTACTGATGATGCTCTGGCCATCAGAGATCAAGATCGAAAAGGAAGGAAGGTGGAAGTATACTGCCCAATGAATTGTGTCCCATATGATTTTGGAACTTGTGGTAAAAGAGATGCTACATGTGTACTTAATCCACGATTACTTCTGGCTTTGATGCCTGACCTACAGAGCATGTGCAAGGGTACATTGAAATATAATGCAGCTTAAAACTGTGAGATACCTAAGAAAAGTGTCCCAGGCCCATTTCCCAGCCTTGCATGCTATGTGCCAGGCAGGATTCCACCACAAAGGAGAATACTGTGAAAAATGTATCAAAGTTTTAGGAATACACTGAGCAGCTGCTTGAACAAAATAATCAGTCACTACTGCCACGCAGTTGGCTAATGATGGCTTACAGATGATGGCAAGATCAAGTTCCAAGAGGGCAGTGAAAGAGTGCCAGTAGACCTGGTCCAACTTCAATTAAGACACGGGCTAGGTGGCATCAACCATAGCCAATCTCTCTCAAAATCATAGTAAAATGATCACTGCCCTTTGGGTCACTGTCAACCCTCCATAAAAATGAGAAAAGAATAAAAGGGAGCAAAGAGAGAGATCAATAGCAGCAAAAGACTGACTATATGCATGAAAATAACAATAATTAATATTAAAGAGAGAAAGGTTGTGGTCCAAGAGCACATGCTCTATAGAACGACATCTCCCATCAATATCAGTACCACTCCAGAGAGGATTATGTACACTAAAGTGCTCCAGGATTAAAAATGGAGATGGTAACAGTTGAATGAAAACATCAAGGTCTGACTGATCATAGGTTTATTCAGAAGACAGATAGAGAGAACAAATAATAATGGTATGTACCACGGAAACATGACTATGACCTAAAAGGGTGTATCAAGGGACAAATACAGGCCAAGCAAATGCTGATCGATCAGCAATGCCATGTCTCCATGCACTTGTCCACCATACAACCTGTCATTTCTATACAAATAAAACTGCCAATAGGTAACTGCATCATCAGGTTTTCTGAAATGAGAGATACAGAGAATGATAAGAATCAATCAAATCCTTAATGTCATCTATATTTGAACAAAAACCACCATGACACTACCACTGAATCAAAGTAGCCATTTTTATTTATGTGGAGAGGAATGGGGTTGGGAGCCCTTCTGTTTTCAACCACATTTTTTTCTTTATTGGCCGTGAAGATCCACTGACTCAATGGGTCTTGCGATGGTACTGAGAAAACACCTGAAACTGAAGTCAAAAGGAGGAAATTTGGGTTAACTCTAAACTATGGAGAGCAAATGACTCTGCTGATGGTACAAAGAGATCTGTCTGCACTCCCACTGTGACAGCTGAAAAAAGTGCATCAGCATATGTACAAGATGGAGTGGGAAACAATAACTTCCAAGCAACTGAGTAAGAGATATTGTTCATAATCTTCAAACATTACACCTCTTTCTCCTCCAACCACTTAAGGTAAGAACTAGAGTAGGAGGGGTGTTAAAGTGTGGTTACAGTTTGCACTCACAGGAGTTTTGTTCTTGCCACCACAATGAGCAAACATTAAAAAACCCCATCATGATGTTTTTGAGTGACTAAACCCCTAACACTGGAAACATCTGTGAGGGTTGGAAATGTATGACTGTACCTTACAGTTTAGATAACTTGCCTTGCTGTGGCAGATGGACAGTGTGATGTAAAAGTCAAAAACCAGAACATTAGTAGGTATCATAATTCTATCTTTGTGAGTGGAGATTTGGCACACCACATAAATGCTTTGGCTGGAAAAATCAGCAAAAATTTCTGACTCAGGAATGTTCAAGTCCCTCTCAACAATAATTCCACTTGAGGAATCCAAGATAGCATGGGAAGTAACCTTGATGGGCATGTTCCCAATACTCTTTGAACTTATGAAGAGTTTGGTGTGTTTTGGTGAAGATGTTTCTACCAAAGTGTCTCCTGAACACAACTTCTTTACATACTTGGAGGACCAAGCAAGCCACTCTAATCCCTTCTGATTGAAAAAGGAAGACACTGCCCTAAATATTTCTCATACAATGAATGCAAAATTAGAAATCAAGGTTTTTAGTCCAACTTTGATGGTATCTGTATAACAGTTGTCCATAAATAGTAATTTTCAATCTGTTTCTTTCTGTTTTTAATTTTTTTTGTTCATGACACATTTCAGTGTCCACTATCCCACCCACCATGGAATCCTATGAGGGGATGCACTGAAATGTCAAACAAGAACACTGCAGCAACACCAGGGTTTTCTGAGAAGGCCAAAGTGGAGTGTTAGGGTTTGACCCTCAACCACAAGGTCTTCTCCTCTCCTTCACAGATCACCACATGCAGCTAATACGTGCATGGATGTTTAGATTCCAGAGAAAGTAAACTGAAAGTACAGAACCTTCTCTAGTAGGGCCCCTCACCACACACAGGAATCCACCTAGAGGTGTGTTTTTTTTGTCACAGATAACTTTTTATAATTATGGAATATTATATTTAAGAAAACATCCACAACCATTATTGTATGTCAATAGAACAGCACTGAAAAAGTTTATTCATAACAGAAAATTATGAGATATACATGATAACAATCTGACATACATACTTACAAAATCTGTGTTCTGCAAATTATTTCTGATCTTTAATTTTTCATATGCTTAACATAACATTCTAATTACTTACACATTTTCTATCGTATCTACTTCAGTTTGCATTTCATGGTAGAATATAAATTCATTGGAAGCCACAGATCTTCATTCAAAACAATGACTGAAATAAAAACATTTTATAAAAGATGCAGTAATAACTTACGAAACATTTGTCTCACTTAAATTTTAATAGAAATCTGTAACAATTCTTTAAGCCCAGCATATCATACAGCACACAAAATATATTACTAAAATATTTACATTTCTACATTCAAAAAAGAATACTTTTATAACAAATACTCATATCCAACTATATGCAATGTTTAGAAATAAAAAATGGTATTTAAGAATGAAATAAAAACTACTTTTTTTACAATGCACACTAAAAGTGTTTATAATATTGCTTAAACCTTACAAGTTCCAGATTCAACTTTATTATTAAATTTACAAATTTTACTGATGAAATATTAAACTTGTACTGTATAATTTGTCATACTGGCTTGTACAGAGATTTTTTTAATAATAGTTGTAATCAATATCTATAAAAATCCAAAATTACACTACCTTTACTACTAGGAACAGAGCACTGCTTTGATTGCTTCAGTAATTTACCCACCACTGTTTTTTTTTGTCATTCTATTGAATGGATTCTTTATATCACATGTATAACTCAAATTACGATAACTTAATTTCATTATCTTGTACTTACAATAATTTAAAATACTTAAGAATTTAATGTCATCAGCATACATTACCAATTTATTAATTATGCACCTATAAAATTCAATACTGTAAATAAAATTAAACATAATACTACACTCAACATCTAAGATACTTCACTAGAAATTGTTTAGAGTGACTGTTCTCTGTTAATAAAAACCTTTTGCTTTATCCAATCCAACATGAATCAAATTAACTTATCTTCTCTACTGATGTGATTTTCTTAGCTTATCAAGTTTTTTGATAATGTATGAGCTCAAATCCATTATTTCAATCATCCACATAACAAGTAACATCCTCAAAACAAAAATTAATATTAATAAGGCAAGGTTTTTCTTTGACAAAAGTATGTTGCCTTTCTCTTGAGTTCATATTTCACTAAATTATTCTAAACTTTCTCTTATCACCTCTTCAAAAATACAGTAGTATATCTTTAAACTTTCCTTCCCATAAGCAGCTGCCCAAAATGTAACAGAGGCTCAAATATCTTATCTTTAAAACCCTGATAAAACATTGTCTGGTCTTGGCACTCTAAGTTTAATCTCTCAAACTTTCTACTTACCACCAAGAGATATCTACATGATTTGGGTGAATTCCAATATTTTCATAGAATACTCAGGATTAGAAACATTGCTCATAACTTCTATTGTAAAAAGAACTTTTTAAAGCCCAGCCATCTCATAGCCTTCAACAAAGATTCTTTAAGGGCCAAATCCCCATTTTAACATTATACTTACATTGAACATAATACAAAAAAAATATTTGCTATTAGTCTTAACATTATCTTCTAGCTGTTTCTTACAAGCATATCTGGACTTCCCAATTTCTTTTTAAATCAAATCCCTATCCCTCCTATTGTAAGTCATCTAAATTGCCTGTAAATTCAACACGTTTTAAAACTTACAGCATTTAATCATCAGTGATGAACAAACTGCTTAAAATTAATTTAAAATTTGACAGACTATGCATAAGAACATGTGGCACACCCTTCCAAGTTTTAAAGAAATCACATGCTCAAAATGTTAAAATTTATTCCAAGTGGAATGCTCAAAAAGAATACACTTAAAATTATTAAAATTAATTGTAGCATATAAATAAGTAATAAGGAGCTTACCTGCACAACAAAAACCAAAATAAACAGCGATTACAATATCGCATTGTTTAATCTCACAAGACTATGATAATCCTTCTTAAAATTTAATCTCAACTTCTAATAGTAAATTAAAATTTAGAATCAGAACACCAACGTCTATGAAACAAATAATTCAAAATATTACGAAAAAATAATAACAATAAACAAAGAAATCTACACACACACCGATGCTATTTGGTAGTTTGATTACACATTTCATCATGACACTTATTATCGTATTTATTCATTCTATAGTATTTATTTAGTATATTATCATGCATTTACTAGGCCTAACAAAGTAACATCATTACGCCTTAATTTCAAATTCTGACAATTACTTCACCTTTAACTGTTCCAATAATGAACAATTTTTATCTTTCTTACACTCCAACGTTCTACCTTGTTTAAACTGCTGCGGTTAAAAAAATATATATCAAACTCAGTTACAATATTATTCAACACTGTAACTTCCGAACAAATCATATATCTTAAGCCTAATTCCACCACCAGAGTCACCAACTTCATGCTCATCTTGAACCAAATAATTTATACATATACGCATATATATTTAATAATATTGGTTTTAGAATATTTTTTTCTCTCTTGTTCTGTCTATTTCAAATAACACTGTTCTTGTTCGAAACTGTGCAATGTAATCATGAAATTTTTCAATAATTTTTAAAAAATTCAAAAGATCAATGGCTGTTTTATGGCCAACAGCATTTACTGTAACAAGTACTTTTTATTGTATAGTATCATATTATGTATAAATACCAATTGACAGGAAATTCTATTGTGACTTTACAACCAGTCTTAAGATATCATAATCATTCGTGAACTTTTAAGAAGGTTGTGATTCACCTTGTTTTAAAATAAATTAATTGCAAAAAATTATATTGCAAATAAATTATAATTATCACTGAAATACTTACTAGCAATCGCAATTTGATAAAGCAAAGAGTGTAATAAGATTATATACTGAAAATACATTCAGGTAGTGTTCAAAACATTTTTATTGAGTCCCAATTTAATATGAAATGAGGACAGAAACACATCTGATAGTTTACTAAAGGTTGATCGACTATATTTTATTTCCCTAATGTGTATCACTGGCCATTCCTTCTTTTTGGAGACACAGAAAAGCAACAATGTTTGGTATACCCACTATGAATTCTTAATAAGAGTGTAATAAATCACTTTTAAATTACTACATATGTTTATTTCATATTCACAACATAAGCAGCAGAAACCAATTGCTTGATTTTCCCACTGTGTAAAAGTACAGCTTTCAGACTAATTTGAGATGAGTAGATAAAAATTCTTTATTCTTTAGGATAATGTTCAGTACTTAATTCTTCTATTGGTGCATCAACAATTTTGTACAAACACAAAGTATCTAGCATGTTGTAGTGAGAAGCAAGACTTTGGTAGCAATTTCTGTAAATTGAAACTCTTGTTCCTGTAGCTAATAAATTTCATGCTTTAAACGAGAGTCAAGAAATTCTCCATAGTACTTTGATAGAGTCGAGTTAAGAATCAAATAATTTAGCTCTTCTTGTGTGGTAAGATGGAGTAGTTTATGATGACGTATCTCCAAATAGAATTGCTAAATGAGGAAGATTAAATGATTCATTGTATTCTTTGCAGAAGAACTCACCTGTTTCCCATTTGCCTGATCGATGTCCGCTAGAAGACACTCCATATGAGGCACTGATTTCGTTGCAGGTGCATTATCTGGATGTTTAATGTATTTTTTAGTTCTACATAAATATCCAGAAACATTAGTCATGCAAAAATAAAAATTATTTAAGTTATTTTTGGGAACATGCCATATCATGGGAACTGCAAACTGCTCTCTTCTTATATAACTGCTGTGTCAAGCTAAATGTGCAAACTGTACAACACACATGGTGAACTCAGTGTTTTTCTTAGTCACCACTTTTACACCCAAAATATTGGTAGCAAGTTATCTTTACTTTATCTGTGACGTTGACCCCCAGTGGCTCAGCGGTATGTCTGCGGACTTATACCGCTAAAATCCGGGTTTCGATACCCGTGGTGGGCAGAGCACAGATAGCCCCTTGTGTAGCTTTGTGCTTAATTCAAAACAACAAGAATACATGTGACGTTTTTTCTTCGTGAAATCCTAATGTATTTTTTACAAATGTAGCAAAATCTATTTCGGTAATTTTTGCGGTTTTGGACTTTATGTGAAATAGAGGCAACTAGCGTTTCAATTGAGTATTTTCTTTTTTAATGTGTTTACAGAGCTAGAGTTTGAAATATTTTAGAAAAGAAAGTTTCCAGAATTTTTTCCTATACAACGGGTACGATGTAAGAAAAAGATTGGACTTTGTTTTGACTGTACATGGAACGAAGCAAAGTGATCACCTGAGTGAGTGAAAGCCTTCTGAGAGCGTAACATTTGACCCCTTCCATTTTATGCTCAGTTGAAGGCCTTCTTAACTATTCTAGCACACTAGCACATGATGATTTTATAATTTGCGAATATGGGAGGTGAACAAAGCAAACGTTGTGCCATTTACTAGAATTATGTCGAGAACAACCAGTATATATGAACAATATATTTGGATTTTTACATCAATAAAATACAGTCATAATTTGAAGTTATCAAAACTGTATGCCTTTTACCCATTGAACTGTTCAAGTAAACTTACTTTGACAGCATAAATCTATTGTTCTGAGTATTTCACATAGTACAAATAAAATATTGAAATATTACAATAACTCAAAATGTAGAGGCGATGGATAAATTCTGACTACATATTTAAAACCATCACTACCAAATTACCCTCAGTCGCTTGATTTTTCTCTAGTAGCAATTTTTTGTTGTCAGATGTAATTAAAAAAAATTGAAAAATAAAAAGCAATGTTAAAAATAAGTTTTGTGTTTTAAACTCCATAAATACTTAACTACAAAATATACAATTCCACACAAATTTTAACATGTTAACAAGCAATTAATTTGTATTATGGCATAACAATGTTTGCTTTAGTTCTGTCATTAACATTGTTGTTGTTGTTGTCTTGAATTAAGCACAAAGCTACACAAGGGGCTATCTGTGCTCTGCCCACCACGGGTATCGCAACCCGGATTTTAGCGTGTAAGTCCGCAGACATACCGCTGAGCCACTGGGGGCCTGTCATTAACAACATTTTAACAATTTAATTTAATTATTAACTAGATGTTGCGTTGTATTAAAATCATGTTAGTTCTATAATGTTCGAGAATATTAATGAAGAAGAAGCTCTGCGAAATATCTAGAATAAGGATTAGATTATAAATATAGGTAAGCTAGTAAATTAAATAACTAAGCTAGTATTAATAGTAAATAAGTATTGAGTTTATATAGTATCGGTAAGGCTGTTGTTTGTTGTTAAACACTATACAAATGGCTAGCTGTGCTTTGCTCGCCACGGGTGTCAAAACCCAGTGCCTAGAAGTATAAAAGTGGCACTGGGGTCGTCAGTAAAATATTTTACTAAAACTAGTATTTTACTGACGACCCCGGTAGAAGAAGTATAAATGTGCAGACATTCCACTGTGGCACTGGGGTAAAACATTTGAATCACTTTTAGTCTTCACAGATATCCAGTTATTCTTGATTAGCTGTAGATGTATTCGATAAGTTTGTTTGTTTTCCCGTTAGTTGCAATATCTTTGTTTGAGTGTTATTTGTAAAGTTACTTTAAGCCTACAAGTTACAACAGTGAACAAGTGAAGTCAGTTTGTAGTAACATCAAAACATCAAGAAAGAAACTATTTAATCTGCCATTGTTAGATGGAATGAACTTAGAATCATTTTCACCATATTATCTAAGAATTTTCTCAACAAAAAGAACATATTTATATCAGTACTAATGTCACTGATACTTTATACACACATCTGATCTCTAACTGCAATGGAGGAATTTGGTTTAAAACGTCTACAGTTAAGCTGTTTTTATGACAGTTTTATATCATGGCTTAACAACCCTCTATAGTATTATGGTAATTTATTTTTGCTGTCTTCGGATTTGAACCCGATATCTATCACACTATTGGTATTGTGGTTTGTTTTAAACTTCCTGTTGTGGAGACACAAGTGTAGAGGACGACGTTTCGAAAGTCTTCCGCCTTTCTACAAAGCTTTAACATGAATACTCTGCCTAAACAATCTATCAAAGAAAGTAGTAGTTGTTATGTAATAGCAATGTTAGCCTCTAGATGGCAGTAGACTTCAAATTTATTGTTATTATCTGTTGTTTGCTAAGCGTGAATGCCCCCCAGTGGCTCAGCGGTATGTCTGCGGACTTACACGCTAAAATCCGGGTTTTCGGGGTGGGCAGAGCACAGATAGCCCTTTGTGTTGCTTTGTGCTTAATTCTAAACAACAACAACAGCTAAGCGTGAAGCCACCTTCACTTTGCGCACAGTGGGTATCGAAACCCGATTTTTAGCATCACGAGTTCTCAGATTTATTGTTGTAACATCGAGAGGGTTTTATTGTCGCACTTGCAGTTTTGATTACTCAAATCCATTAAGTATTACAAAAATGTTTAACAAAAATTCCAAAATATTAAAAAAGAACATATTAGTATGATGTGATCTCAAAAGAAAATTTCAAATGAGATATCATTATTATCCAAATTTATTGTGTTTTTCAATTCCAAATTAAAATTTCTTAATAAACTCAATCATCTTTTACTAACAAACACACGTTTTGTGAAATATCAAGGGATAATTATTGGTTTTTAGTTACTGAAAAGGTGAGTGTGTTGCCGTGCTGAATTAATCCATTTGAAAGAGCCGTCTGAGAGTTTAATAATCTTCGGTTCATCGGCGCTTTCAGAATACTGTAGATGTAAAAACCTGTAAATGACAAGTAGGAAAAACAATTACGCATTTTCAATTGTTTGAATTACAATTTCCACGACATTTATACGAGATGTTATACAATTTAATGAAGAAAGGAAACAAAAACCTTTTATTAGGTAAATAGTCGTATACTAAAATGGAAATATTACGTAAGAAATTAACTTTTAATATTGCCATATTGCATGTTATATGGTTGATAATATATGTTGATAGAAGAAATATTCAAAAATATATAAATGAGCTTACGATAGAATATCTAGCACCTTTTGGATATTCTTATTGAAAAAATCATGATAAGAATAGAAACATATAAACATAACTGAAATAGCAAACTCCTGTATTATCATATACAAGTCGCATTTTTTTAAAAAACAATGTAATAATAACGTGAAACATTTCGTAAGATAAAGGCAATTTTCGAAATAAATAAATGAAAGAAACGTTGTTGTTTTGAATTTTGCACAAAGCTACACAATGGGCTATCTGTGCTCTGCCCACCACGGGTATCGAAACCCGGATTTTAGCGTGTAAGCCCGCAGACATACCGCTGAGCCATTGGGGGGCAAGAATGAAAGAAACACGACACACAATGTTTTCAGACGCATGCTCATCACGAGCTAAATCACAGAGTAGGGGTACGAGATAACTAGTAGATGAATAATATAAACAAGTACGTACGTGTTTTGTTGATGCTTTTTCTGTGAGAAAGTTGCATTCGATGTAGTTCGATTTTAAATAGCTTGAAATATGTTAAACTAGTGAGTAATTAAAAGTAAGATACTTGAAAAAAAAAGATGAATTTGTATGCCTTAAAGTTGTGAATACCGAAATATAGAAAATAACTTAATCTGGTGAGAAGATGTAAACATAATCCACAGCAAGTGCAGAACTTATATCTTTTGTATTAGAGATTGTCTGAATCTCGGAGTTTTAACTGTAAAGCCTAAGTCAGAATAACATTAAATCGCTGTTTAAGTTTCGTAATGCAGAGAATCTGTTTAATTCTAATTCCTAAGTTTTAATATAAAAAACTGTATAAATTATCTTCAATCTCTTTTTCTCTCATTTATTGAATGATTAGACAAGTTTGGCTGAAAATCTTCTTTTATTCCGTAACATACAGAACAGATAGCTCGTTGGGCCACAAATAAGCGTTGTAGTTTATCAATTCCATTTTATTTTTTATTTTTATTTTATTTTATTTTTTGGCCTGGCATGGCCGAGCGCGTTAAGGCGTGCACTCGTAATCCGAGGGTCGCGGGTTCGCGCCCGCGTCGCGCTAAACATGCTCGCCCTCCCAGCCGTGGGGTGTATAATGTGACGGTCAATCCCACTATTCGTTGGTAAAAGAGTAGCCCAAGAGTTGGCGGTGGGTGGTGATGACTAGCTGCCTTCTCTCTAGTCTGACACTGCTAAATTAGGGACAGCTAGCACAGATAGCCCTCGAGAAACTTTGTGCGAAATCCCAAAACAAACCATTTTTTTTCATTTGAAGAAAGTTGTCACTTCTCAATGCAACTTTGGAAACCAAATACATGGTTTTGGATAATTCGCACGTAAAACCTTAGTCATGTTGTTTTAATCAGAGGCCTGGCATGGCCGAGCGCGTTAAGGCGTGCACTCGTAATCCGAGGATCGCGGGTTCGCGCCCGCGTCGCGCTAAACATGCTCGCCCTCCCAGCCGTGGGGGTGTATAATGTGACGGTCAATCCCACTATTCGTTGGTAAAAGAGTAGCCCAAGAGTTGGCGGTGGGTGGTGATGACTAGCTGCCTTCCCTCTAGTCTTACACTGCAAAATTAGGGACGGCTAGCACAGATAGCCCTCGAGTAGCTTTGTGCGAAATTCCAAAACAAACAAACATGTTTTAATCAGTATGTAACTATTTTTACTCATTTATGCGAATCTAATAAGAAAATGGTTATTTCTACGTTTTATAACATCTAACTTCGTGATATACGACATAAGAATTGCTTAACAATTTTGGTAATAACTTAAAATCACTTTTTAAAATATATTCATAAAAAACTTCAATTTCTTTATTCAACAAATAACAGCGATTAGTAAATCAGAAGCTTTAGAGGTTAAAATATTAATTAAATTATTTTTATACTTGAAAGATGGAGAACTATCAGTATCCTGAATACTCTCAACACTGTGGTATAGGTTTCTATCCTAAACTCACTACCTATATTATAACATTGAAAAAATTCCATATCTTGGAAAAGGAGTTTTGAAATTTAATGCAAACATACAATTTAGTAATAATGATTTTTCTTTATGCCTTACATTGTGTCCTGTTTCTTTATCTTTATTTCCCTTTTTTGAACTCAGTCAGTTTCAGAGAAATTCATAATTACTTTGTATTATATACATTGTTCGAATCTCCCGTTATTCGCAGACCTAACTTGTAACTCTTAAGAGAAGGGAGATAAACATTTTCGCAATACCATAGAGTGAATAGGAAGGAGAAATCTTTTGAATATTACGCAGCCAGGACAGATTTTGTTAAGCATTCAACGAATCCCAATCTTTAATACTAAATGTGCACTTAGCTGGATTACTTCATGTAACTTTGTTAGTGTGCAAAGATTCTACATTACAATTAGTACAATAAACCCGATCAACAAATATTATTTTTCTTAAGTCTGTGAGTAACTCAAAACTGCTTTACACTATATTCACTCTTAACAAGATACCTCAAAATCTTTCTAAAAAACAGCTAGTCTATTCTCGAAATCTCAAATATTAAAAACTATGAGTCTGATACGAAAATATCATTACGGTATTTGTAGTAAACCATGCAAAATTTCAGAAGGTTTAATTTAATTGCAAATTATATCATTGATAACCTCATTAACCTTCGTTAAATACTTCTGTATTTGGCCTTTTCTTTCTTTCAGTTAGGTCTGAATGTATATCTCGATTCTAATACTTTGTTTTCTTTATCTGGTTTAATAAAAACTAGTTGTTTCTGTTTTCTTAGTATTCAAAAGCTTCAGTTTTCCTTTCAGTATAGTTAATTTACTTTTACATGAGAAACAAATTAACAAACCTAACTCTGATATTAGCTCATACATTATTAAAATGTTTACCAATCCCTTTATTTATTGAAATTTCTTTTAATTCTTCTAATAAACCTCCAAGCGTTTCATGTCAGTCATAATAATCTATTATTATAACGGTTTTTATCCTTAGGCGAGTTATTATTGATCATTTTGATTATTCTACCTAACTATAACAAAAAGATGTTATTTCTTCGAATGTAATGTACAAATTCTATTACCTTCGTTCATTCATTGGCTTAACTCGCAAATAAAACTAACTAATCATTCACTTATTTGTCGGATTTGCTTTTGTTTTTGTGCTGCAACACAAAACTGACTTACTAACATCGATACATAGCATTGTAACAGATTTATTGACGAACTCGCTGATTAACTAACTTAGTCGTGTTTAATTACACTACAATCTTCGTTTTCTTCATTTCTTTTGAAAGTTCGAGAAGTCACGTCAGATCTACACACTCGTAAAATTTTTAGATGTCACGCATCATGATCATTCCATGACAAAAATTCCCTCTTGCAAACAAAACATTCAAATTAAAACATTGTAAACACAACACACAACACTGCATTCTCCCTATAGTGATAAGTCCTTTGAACAATTTGATACACAAATAAAACAATAATATATAAACTTCAATTTATAAAGTAAATAATAAAGTTAATATTCACAATTTTACAAAATTACTATTCTTAAGTAAACATTACAACAGTAAATTATTAAATTTTGTTTTTCTTCCTTTGTTATTAAGCACAAAGCTACATAATAGGTTATCCGTGCCGTGCCCACTCGGTTTTTAGCTTTATAAGCCTTCAGACTTATCGGGCCCGACATGACCAGATAGTTAGGAGTACAAAGACTCTCGAGTCGAACGAACCTGAGTTTCACGATTTGAATCCCATTCACATCAAACATGCTTACCCTTTCAGCCGTGGGGGCGTTATAACGTGTCAGTCCCATTAATCGTTGATCAAACAGTAGTCCAAGAGTGGACGGTGGGTGATGATGACTTCCCTTTTTTCTTACACTGCTAAATTAGGGACGGCTAGCGCAGATAGCCCTCGTGTGGCTTTGCGCGAAATTCAACAACAAACAAGCAGACTTGTCGTTGACCCATTAATGGCTTGAGCGTATTGAAAATGTATAATTAAAATTCTGATAATTGTTTTGGAATTTCGCACAAAGCTACTCGAGGGCTATCTGTGCTAGCCGTCCCTAATTTTGTAGTGTAAGACTAGAGAGAAGGCAGCTAGTCATCACCACCCACCGCCAACTCTTGGACTACTCTTTTACCAACGAATAGTGGGATTGACCGTCACATTATACGCCCCTACGGCTGGCAGGACGAACATGTTTAGCGCAACGCGGGTGCGAACCCGCGACCCTCGAATTACGAGTCGCACGCCTTACGCGCTTGGCCATGCCAGGCCCAAATTCTGATAAACAAAAAACACAACATTTTTGTTACCTTTTTTCATGTTTGTAAACTGTCAGTTTACCAAATATTTGACCTTTTTTTTTTTCCATTATTTATGGTTGGAAGATGGAATGGTTTGTCTCTTATCATCTACTGCCTTTCTCTCTAAATAGATGGTCAATTGAATCCTCAGGTGACTCTGTTCTTGATGACATTCAGGAAGTGGTCCAGACAGAAGGAAGTTTGAGCTCTTCAACAGATTGACATTTCTACTGATAGTTTCTTCTTTGAAGCTAACTAGTTGAATATTCTCTCACAAATATACTTCTAGAAATGATATTTGACTTGGACTTTCTCTCTTTCTGAATTTACTAAAACATATCATTGTTCCTTTTCATTATAACATATGGGCTTTCCCGTCACATAATTAAAGAGTTCATCTTCTTTTGCGATATGTATGGTCCTACAATATCATGCCATTACTATGAAACACAATTTATAAGAATTTATACAATATCTAATTTTCATGTTATCACTTTCTGACTTGAGGCTTTCTCGGATAAAGTTGTGTATGGCATCAATGGTGCCTTTTATTCTCTTTACTATCCCATGTAATACTGTGCTGAAAGATTTTCCCTGTGATTCGAGTACAAAAGGTCCAAGGGTGTTCCAAGTTATTTCAAAATGTCTGGTGTTTCGTCTATATCTTTATATTTTGCTGTTTAATAGCTCATGGATAACAGTAGGAATACTTGATTTCACATTTTCTGGGTTTTGTCCATATAAATGGTTAATTCTGTCACAACTCTAGAGTTGTATCTCTCCACCATTCCATCACAAAATGGACGAAGGAGCTTTGACCTGGTTCTTTTTATTCCAAGGATTTGAAACATCTCTGCAAATAAAAAATATTCAAAGTACTGTCCTTAATCTGAGTTAAATACTATAGGCATAGAAAATCTTGAAAGAAATTTATGGAAAGCTTTCATTGTTAGAACTTCTGGTTGTTTTGATAATTTTACTGGAGAAACAAAATAGAAAACTTAACACCGTTGTAAGTTTTAAGGAAAAAATGGAGCATCAGTGACAAATGCTTTCAAACTAGAATATTACGTGAATGCCCAAGACAAAGATATATACAAAGAGAGAGAGTTTTGTTTGTTTGTTTTGAAGTTTCGCGCAAAGATACTCGAGGGCTATCTGTGCTAGCCGTCCCTAATTTTGCAGTGTAAGACTAGAGGGAAGGCAGTTAGTCATCACCACCCACCGCCAACTCTTGGGCTACTATTTTACCAACGAATAGTGGGATGACCGTCACATTATAACGCCCACACGGCTGGGAGGGCGAGCATGTTTGGCGCGACGCGGGCACGAACCCGCGGATTACGAGTCGCACGCCTTACGCGCTAGGCCATGCCAGGCCGTAGAGAGATAGAGAAAAATTGTTTTGTTTTTAGCTAACTTGTATCACATCTCTTAATTAATTTCTCACTGGTTTCGTGATTTTAAGAACACTTTTTGTGTATCATTAATGTATCTTTTTTGAGTTAATGGTCCAGAAAAATCCATACTTTGTTTGTGACATATACATATTATGTATATGGCGGTATTACACACTGAAAGCTAGAGTGTGATATCTTACATCATGTCAACCAAGTACTCGACCTTGGAATCCATAAAGCGAACGTTATGTCAATCGTAGACCTACGTGTATTTGATTAGCTATTAAAACCTTCTTTACCGCTGAAACACGTGTGCTTAAAATGATCGCGCCAGAGGTCGAAACACCGGACACGTTTTAAAAAATAATGTTCCTGATATGAAACCCGTTAAAAATATGTTTAATTGGTACAAATAAAGGCGAACAATATGTGGGTTATGGTGGGTCAGTTAATAAAGAAGGAGGAACTTGACACAGACAAACTCAAAAGACAGTTTCAGTTTTACTACGACCTAGAACATTTTTTTACTTAAAATTACAGTTCGTAAAATACTTCGTGTTATGTTTTTAAAAAGGTTCGAGAAAACGTACATGCACAAGCAACAACCTCCTTCTTTGTCGCGTGCAGAACAATCTGAACAGCAGCCATGACTTGTCTTCTTTTGCTAACAATTTTAACTGATGTGTACTGAAAAAAGATTTACTGCAACGTAATTAACTTAAGTGAAACACATATCATATAACCTGTTTATCTTTATTCAAGTTTACTCTTTTTAAAGGACACTTGACGTTTATTTAATACGTTAAACTGTACTTAAGAGACGTTTCTCAACCACTCAAGTATGAACTTGCTTATTTAGCAATTTAAGCTGACCATTTTAATTTTTTTCTTGGAAAAAAACCGCACACGATTTTACTTGCATCAAGTACTTCAACATAAGCTGCATGGCGGAACCCTTTTAAACTTTTTCTATGTCGACCCTAAAATTAAAAATGATATTTAATGAACCACACAAAGCATGATCTTTCATTAATGAAAAGAGCTTCATTCATTAGCATACTGAAAAAATACACACACCATAAATCATAGGAAAATAACTGCCTATCAAACTTGTTAACAATTTGTCTCAAATTTTGCCTTTCGCGTTTTTTTTAAGAGTATATATATATATATGTATGTATATAGATAGATAGGTAGATAGATGAAGTCATGCAAACACTAGCCAACTTTCAACTTTCTTACTCTACAGCCTTGTGCTAAGAATAATACAGTACAGTGACACAAGCTTATCTGTGTCTCTTTCCTAAGGGCAACGAGATTTGTAAGATTGTACTATTGCAAAATTTTGGCTGAAAATATCTTTCTATAACTGGTATTTTCTCACAAGCATACCTAAATTTAAATAGTATGTCATAAATCATGATATCGTAAGCTTGTATGTGTTTTCAAAAGATTGTATAACACTTTAAAGATTGGTTTCCAATTTTTTTGAAAAACAACAAGAAAAACCGAGTTAGAATGTTTCCGAGACCTTCAATGAACGAGGTTTTTAGTTTTAAAGAGATAAAAAATAAGATATAGCTGACAAGTTTTAAAAAAGTGTTTAGGTAATTTATAATGTGTGAAGAAGTTTTAGTGTAACATGTAAATATCATATTAAAGTCCGTAAAATCTAACGAAGAGATTTATTCAACCTTGTAACTATTTTTGGATATGTGAATAAGTGTAAACTAAAAAACAATATATATAAAACGATCAAGATTGGTTCTATAAACGGAATATTGTGCATGTCAACATAAGATAATCTTAACAAATACAAATTTCAGAATTATTGCTAATAATTACATTTGATATTTGTGTTGTTGTTACCTTCTTTATAAAATAAAATAAATTTAATGAACAAATCATGAATATGTTGTTTTCATCTTTGATTGCCTCATGAGTCTTAGAGCATAATTATAAATATATGTTGAACTAATTGTAGGAATCTTTATTTTTGGAAATCAGTAAAGCACTCTGAATCAGCTGTATAAAATTTCCAGTATAGTAAATACACGTTCATACACAGAAATGGCTTCAGTTTAAGCATTATCTCAAAATAAGGCACATTTGGATTAGCAGTGTGATAGCCACTTGAAAATACTGTTACTTTTGGAAATATTAAACAATTATATGGAAACTAAGTATTTCCCTGCATTGTATGTTAAGTCCAATACCACTTTCATGCTAAAGGAGTGCTCTAAGTAATGAAATAAATTATTAACACTCTAACATATATAATTCTACTGCATTCTCCTCTTCTTACAAACAATGCCTGTTTAGGTAATTGTAGGGCCACAAACTCCAAACTGGACCTCAGTAGCGTGTGGTAATTTAATTTTTCATCACTCAGGATTCAACCAAAGGCCTGTCGTATGCCAAACAGTTGCTCTTCCTGCTCTATTAATTGAACTAAAGGGCTTACACCTTAACCACTGTTTGTCGACAACCAATACTACCATAATGTAACATTATACAAACATAGTCAGTATTAACATGAAAAATGGGTCAATTAAAACTAAATTCAGTCAAATGAAACCAATAATTACATTTAACAAACTTGAAGAGCTTACTCGTCTCATTATTATGTATTATGTATTTCAAATGAGATTTGTATAAAATTATCTTGAAGACATTTTCGTTATGATACACACAAGTTTTTTTCTTTAAGTTATGCAGGACTAATCACAAAATTGTTCATATGATATGAAAGAAAAGGCAGAAACTTCAGTTGTTACTCCATCTTAACCCATTGTCATGTACCTTTAGGATTCACTGTTTACTTACTACCTTTATCACTTACTATTTTTAATATTTTATCATAATATAAAACCAAACTGACTGAAAGACAAAGTTTCAAGATAGTAATTCCAACATCTCTCTTTGCCATGTTAACTATATTTCAGTTTTGTTTCGTATTCCAAATCATTAAACTTTCCGACTATTTCAAAATCGTAATACATAACATAATACCTCAGAGACTCGCCAGAGATAAATTATAATACAAAACTCTACGCGAACTGCTTCCACGACACACACACACATGTTCAATTATCATATACTCCAAACAACTTGAGGATAAACACGATTATTATGATGCACTGTAATGAGACAGGAAATAAATATAGTTGGTGCCATGAAAAGAAGGTTGCTAGGATCCAAAATTGTTATAACATACTTAACCTCTAAATCTGAGCGTTTTCTAGGGTGATGGGGGAGTATCTATACTTTGTTGAGTGGTGTTCAATTATTTACTATGGATTAAATACATTGTGCAGTGCCATATAACGAAGTCACGAAGCTCATGCATAAAATACGATGTTTCCTGGAGCAATAAGGATTTTGCTAGTTGATATTGAAGGACAGATAAATAAAATATTTAGTAGCATCTAGAAGCAATAATTGTTTAATAAATTGCAGTTCGCTTTTTTTGAGAAAGAGAAAGGAACCAGCATTTTTCGTATTTCAGTTTTATCACCTTAGCAGATCGTTACTAAATACTCGACTGACTCCGTATAATAACACAGAAAAACCATTTGTACATGCAGAAGCACTGTGTAATTGATTATTTCGGAGCTACGACAGGTCAGCATTAAATTGATTTTAACCAAGACGTGACTCAACTGTTCAAACATCTGTATTTTACAGTTAGTTTGTCACCATCAAGCAGAGTGAGCTGGCAGTCAAATCTAATTAAAGCTTCACTAGCTTAAGAAACCTCAACCATTATTTGCTGTAAACCTAATTGGTTCTGCTACGGCATCAGTTGGAATGGAAGTTTCATCCACCTATTCCGGTAAAAGATATGATATAGAAATCCAGTTATATTTTAAACTATTAATAAAACAAAGGCTTAATTCTTCATAATTTAAATATCTTTTAAAGGGCTGCTATTGCTCTACAGCCATGATAACTGAACTATTGTCTCATAAAAGCTGCATGATGATATTTGACAAAATATATAGCAAGGAAGCTATTGGTTAACATTTCAATTGAGAATGTGGGCCTTGTCATTATATTTAAGATTGTTCATATAGAATTAGTCACTGTATTAATTGATGTTAGCTTATTCTTCAGCTACAGAGTGTATTTTAATATAGCAACCTCAGATTGTATTGCCATAAAAACAGTACTGGCCAGAGACATTGTCTCTGAAGTACATGCAGTATTAACAGAGTTTGATAATATTTTCACTACGAGTTTGTCAGAGATTTTCTTCACAATTTACAAGTGTGATGCCTGAATGTACTTCTCCATGCAAACATCACACATTGCCTACGTGAAATAATTAGGTTCTTATGAGGTTCTATTTTTGAGCATTGAACTCTGTTCTGTGAACTCCTCGGTATAATAATAACACTTAAAATTCATGCTATCTACTTTATATCTCCAACTTTCAAGATAAAAGAAAAATTTCAAGGTTTTGAGCAAAACAGATTTTGTCTGAACAAAAATATTGTTTGAGGGAAGTTTCTCAGCATCTTTCATGGTACTGTTCAAATAACATATATTTCTATTTATTAGTAAAAATAATTCTAAAAAGATGTTAAGACAAGCAATGTTGTCATTGAAATATGTCTTAATGATTAGTGTGTTCACTACTTCGGGGCATGGTCAAGCGTGTTAAGACTCGTAATCTGAGGGTCGCTGGTTTGCATCCTCGTTGCGCCAAACATGCTCTCCCTTTCAGCCATGGGGCGTTATAAAGTGACGGTCAATCCCACTATTCGTCGGTAAAAGAGTTGCTCAAGAGTTAACGGTGGGTGGTGATGACTAGCTGCCTTCCCTCTAGTCTTACACTGCTAAATTAGGGACGGCTATCACAGATAGCCCTCGAGTAGCTTTGTGCGAAATTCAAAAACAAACACTACTTCGGATTTGAAGATTTGTGGATCGAAACGTGATGCATCAAAAGAAGTTTTGTACTTTAAGCCGTGGATCTATTATATAAAAGTGTGATCAATAGGCATAATGAGTTATTGTCAATTTATGTTGCCCTTCAGCAGCTCTACATTACGTTCGACTTTATCTGAATCATGGGAGTCAAAGATTTAGCGTTTAGCCCCATGTTTAATTTAAATAAATAACCACGTTATGTTATTTTTCTCTAAATAAGGTTTTTATTGAGATACCGTAAAGTATAAATGTTACGCCTGAACCTGTTTCTAGTTTATGTTTCAAATAAATTATATTATTTTGTACAAAGAGAGATTTTTTAAACAAAGTTATTCTTGAATTATTTTTATTAATTCCAACATACGTCAACATATTTCATTCTACCAAAACATTTCGGATAAGTTAATGACCATCAACGAAACTTATTATTGTAAATAATTGTTTGTTTTGGAATTTCGCACAATATCGAAGAATAAGGTATTGTAGCGTTATCTGTTGGTTTGCAAAAGTATTTAAGTAATGTTTATGTACAAGATTATATTACTTTGCAATTAAAGATTTCAATATTATTTCATAATAGTTGGAATATAAGCCTTTGTTGCTCCTTAAAAAGTTGTATGGTGATTTCATTTTACAACTTTTACTATTCAGGTATTAATATACACATCAAGTAATTTTTACTCTTTGCGAACACTCGTCTTTCACTGTTATTCTCCGCTTCAAGAATATTCTGACATCCGGGTGTGCAATAGCAGTTTCTATGGTAGAACCACTGCCCTTCGCGATAGTTCTGTAGGAATGACGAAACACGCATCTCATCAATAGAGTGTGGTATCAGCTTGCTATAAAAGCAAGAAGCGTACACAGAAGTCACCAAGTAAAAGTCAATAAAACTATATCTAAATCATTTAATATAACCGCAGGAGTGCCCCAAGGATCAGTCCTCTCTTCACTTCTATATATCATTTTCGTCAGTGATATACCTTTCCCAAATCTAACATACACGCATAATTCACAATACGCAGACGACATCGCTATCTGGAGCACCTTCAGAAACTCAGTGATGGCCATGTCTCGCGTATAAGAATTACTGAACAACGTCTCAACATGGAGTAACAAGTGGAGAGTTGTGTATATTAAGTACAGAATAAATTTTCTGTATTCTTGGACAAATCCTTTGTCCAAAAATAATAGAATTATCACTCGGAAATACAACCATTAACATGAGCAAAAACATCACATTCCTTGGCATGACTTTCGATACAAAACTAACATGGAAAAAACATGTAAACAATATACACTCATCAATTAGAAAAAGGATTTCACATCTAATGACTCTAACCAGTAGACAATCGAAATGTTCACCAAACACCATTATACAAATATACAAGGCTTACATCCGTCCACTAATAGAGTATGGATGTCAAGTAACATACAATATGACGTTGTTGTTGTTGTTTTGAATTAAGCACAACGCTACACAATGGGCTCTCTGTGCTCTGCCTACCACGGGTATCGAAACCCGGATTTTAGCGTGTAAGTCCGCAGACATACCGCTGAGCCACTGGGGGGGCTTACAATATGACAAACAATACACTCCAGAAAATCCAAGTTCAGCAGAACAGAATACTAAGATCTGCATTCAGTCTACCGTCATTCACGCCAGTAAATTTTTTACATCAAATTAGCAATTTACCAACACTAAGAGATAGACTAACGGAAATATCACACAAATATTATCTAAAATCATAACTAACGGCATCACTATACAAATTTGCTAGTGCACCAACAAAATACATTTCATCTTACAACATATTTCAAGAATCACAAATTACACAACAAACTATCTAAAGAAATAAATTCATGTCAATAATATGTATTCCTTTTTTTTTCAGATATCGGGCACAGGACAGGCAAAACTTTTGGCGCCTGTCCTGTGAAAGTGGGTTTTCTCGGGGCATTCCCGTTTTCCCCCACAGCAAAAACTTAGTCATTGGATTTTTAGATCCCAGCCCAGGCATCTTTATTGCCAGACCCTGAATCGGGTCGTTTGAATTCAATTCATGTTTATATTTGCTTAACTTCTTCCTTTCGGGACGGGACCTGGCCATTCTCTCCGGTACTGCCTTTGCCTCTGTCCAAGATAACATTCAGAGTGACATCCTCCACCCCCCCCCCAAAAAAAAAAGAGTAAAAAATTATTTAATAAATAAATAAATAAAACTAAACCTAATAATAATTCACGAAAGAAGACGAGGAGGAACCACAGCGTTCCTGAACATCCCAGTTGTAAGAATTCTATCTCTGTTGTTGTTTGTGAATTAAGCACAAAGCTACACAATGGGCTATCTGTGCTCTGCCCATCACGGGTATCGAAACCCGGATTTTAGCGTATAAGTCCGCAGACATACCGCTGAGCCACTGGGGGCTAATTCTATCTCTAAGCTAAACCTCTGTTACGTTAGTTTGCATTTGCGTAGTCACCATTTGCTCTTTGTTCAAAGGTGCGAAGTTATTATTTCAATCTCGTTGCTAATTGTTATTAGAAGGGAGGAAATATAGTTTATTGGTAAATGATAATTTACTTTTATACGCATTCGTATGTTTTATAAGTCATGTTTAATGTTGTTTTGTGGTGACTAATTTCTAACTATTATTTTTAACGTTTTTATTGTTTTTGGAATTTCGCACAAAGCTACTCGAGGGCTATCTGTGCTAGCCGTCCCTAATTTAGCAGTGTAAGACTAGAGGGAAGGCAGCTAGTCATCACCACCCACCGCCAACTCTTGGGCTACTCTTTTAACAACGAATAGTGGGACTGACCGTCACATTATACACCCCCACGGCTGGGAGGGCGAGCATGTTTAGCGCAACGCGGACCCGCGACCCTCGGATTACGAGTCGCACGCCTTACGCGCTTGGCCATGCCAGGCCCTTAACGTTTTTAATTAATAGTTGTACTACCATTATGCAAAGTTAACTTTGAGTTTAAAATTGTAATTTAGTTTCTGTGAGAGTTCTAAGTAAAGCATGGCCTTCATAGTATTACTAATAATGACAATATAAAGTCTATTATATTACTGCAAGGTAATAATTCTGTCATGTCGCAGAAGTGTGTAATATTAGAAACGTATTTCTAAATACTGCTGATATAGGTATTTAAAATTGATTAAAATGTTGTGCAGAACAGCGTTATAAAGAGTTTGCAATATGAGCTAGTAACTTCAAAGTAAAATTAAACAAAACTGTGGATGTTTGTTTAACACTACTTACTTCAAACTAATGCCATTGCTTAAGCTTCTGTCTTTACTTTTGGCTTCACTAAATCATTAAATGGAGGCCTTTTATAAAGGGTGTTAATTAAGTAATTGTGTAAGATGAAAAACAAAATGAGAAAAATAATTTCTATTATTTTTGTTACATCCTAAATAATGTGTAATAATAGGATAAATATTCTGTAATGAAGTTGATTCATAGTATAAATTTTAATATTAAAATGAAGTTTACCAGCAGTAATCTTTATTTTAAGGTGGCTCCTCTAAATTCTAAACACAAAAACAAACATTGTAACATGCATACAAAAAGAGTAATATTGTCGATTCATTTTTTTGATTAAAAATGCTGATCTTCGTGAAAACATTGACAGGGAAAACTATCACTTTAGAAGTAGAGCCCAGTGACACCATTGAAAATGTTAAGGCCAAGATTCAAGACAAAGAAGGAATTCCCCCAGACCAACAGAGATTAATTTTTGCTGGAAAACAGTTGGAAGATGGTCACACATTGTCAGACTATAATATTCAAAAGGAATCTACTCTTCATCTAGTATTAAGACTTCGTGGGGGCCTGCAGATCTTTGTTAAAACTCTGACAGGTAAAACCATCACCTTGGAAGTTGAACCAAGTGACACTATAGAAAATGTCAAGGCTAAGATTCAGGATAAAGAAGGGATCCCTCCAGACCAGCAGAGGTTGATTTTTGCTGGAAAACAGCTAGAAGATGGAAGAACCTTGTCAGATTATAACATACAGAAGGAGTCTACCCTCCACTTAGTATTGAGGCTACGTGGTGGTCATTAAATTTTTCTTTAAACTTTTCCAGATAAGGGTGAAAAATTCTGAACTTTTTTAAGAGCTTTAACATACACATATTACTGAAACATGGATGTAGTAATTTTTTTTATTTTTAGGCAATAAATTGTGAGGACCATTTAAGTACGATTCTGGTCTTTTGAACTGTTTCTTGCCAAAAAGTTAATACCACATAATACTATGGTATAACATGCCAATGATTGTCACACCAGTTTAAGGTCTTTATTGAATTTTACATTTTTAAAGTTAGTGTGCAACACTATATCTTGCAGCTTAAACACCCCTTGTCACTAAAATTTCAGACTTAATGTTTTTCTTCAAGAATATTTTAACTCCAAATCATTAGTTGCTTATTAGAATACAAGTACATAATATTTCTTTTCAAAAATAAAATGAATGTTCAAACAAACAATATTCCACTTTTTTCACTTAAATATTCAGTATTTTAATTCAAAGAAAGCCTTAAATGTATTAAAAATGACAATGCTGCAATATGTTTTTGCACAACAAACAACCAAATTAATTTTACCATAAACTAGTGTCTGTTCCTCTATACAGCTGGAAAATACTTTCAGTAAAGTAAAGCTGCTTGATGTTAAATGTCATACATATTGTATATCAAGATGAGAGAGGGGTTTCATTAAACTGGGAGGGTAGAGTTGACCCTGAGCTAGAAAGCTGAATTTTGTTACTAGTGGGCACAACTTGTATCTATCAAACAACTCTAGGTATTCTCCCTACTGAGTTATGAGTACTTATAAAACTAATCATCAGTCTGTTAGTTAATGGTAAAGTTTCTCTCTTACTGGTAATTATATCTGTAATTGCAGTAATGTTAGGATATATTAAAAAACAAAATTATCATTACAGAAAATTACTAATTAAATAAAGAGTGCACAACAAGCAATGCCTAAACCATAAGACAGTGACTTAGCAATGGTTTTAAACTTTTACTGGTATGTATATGAAAGGATTTCTTTTGCATGGATCTTTACTGGAATGAAAGTCAAAGTATAAAGAAAAGCAGTCCACAAATTTTTACTCTTGTGCCTATTAAAACATTTTTTTTAATGGTTTATTTCATTTAAAATGCTCTAAAATAGTTGTCATGATTTGTTTTCCTTACAAAATAAAATTAGTTTATTTTAAAATACAAAAGAATGAAAAATTTTAAGTATTACAGTTCTTATATAAATTTACTATAGATAATAGTAATGTTTTTTTTTCTGTTAACAATATGAATGTTATTGATGAGCATTGCAAAACACATTTAAACAAAAGGTTCTGAAAATTTTTTTAGGCAAAAATAAAGGTAAATAGCCTCATTGTTATAACTTCTCTTAAAAGATTCACAAATGCCGCACCATAACCATATAAAATGAAGTTAACAACTGCACCTATTTTTGCTAAGTACGACTATGCTACTGTGATGAACATAGTGGGGGCTGGACATTACAAATTTAACAGTTCACTGCATTTGTAAGACAGAAATTTCAATTCTTGATGATTGTAGATTTGCAAAGAAGTAGTGGCTTCTGGTTTTGACTTGGTATGTGTTACATGTAACAATTTGAGACAGTAAGTGTTGCAAAGAAAAACAACAACTAATTTTTACACTGTAAGTCACACCACATAACTAAGAAAAACATCCATATAGCAATATATATATATATATATATTGAAATTTACAGACTAAAATATGTTTACTAAACTGAAACTTTTGGTTAAAAAGTATAAAGTATATTTGGTTTAAACATAGTTGATTAATCTCAAAGTTGGAAGGAAAAAATGAATTACTTCATCAATTCTTTAAGTTGTGTTATTTCAAAGAATACTTACATTTGTGTTGCTTTGCTTTGCTGAAATATAAGTTACAGATGTTTTCACCAATTATTATTTATCATTATCTGTATATGTTTCTTAGTACCAGTGCACTGCTTATAAAAATGGCAATTTTTAAAATAATTTGTTGATTAAAATGTGCATAAAATGTTTTTTATTGTAATTGCTTCTCTTTCATGGTCTAGCTGCCACAATTAAGAATAATTTTTTTATTGTAAAAGTTTATTCTAAATTTGATCACAAATAAGTTTGCATGGAAAAACTAATTGTTGAACAATAATAGCAGAAATGAAATATTACACAACCTCTTTTCTGCTGCTATCATAAGCAATATAAATTTTAATGTGCAGAATATTTATTTAGGTGTAATTACATAATATTTGGAGGAAAACATTTAATTTGAGAACACTTTGCTAGAAATAATCTTTATATGTATTAAAGCAGTATTGTCCACTTGTGCGCTACAGTGGCAATGGTGGAACAGGTAGAAAAATTGTTAGCATTGTTTTGGCATGAAGATGTACCTTAATAAGGGAGATTTTTTTTTGCTTTGCACAAAAAATATTCTAAGAGAAATTAACTAAAATTCTTACAACTGTAAGAAAGGGGCATGTGATTGGTCATTATATTAACCCATTTCACGCATCAGAAGACAGTTACTTTGAAATCAAGAAATTTATAGAAAGTGAACAAGCCAACAACTTGAGTAAAAGTTTGAAAAAGGATGCCTCTTGTGAGAAAGATAATTGTCAAAATATGCAGAGAAATTGAGAAAGAGAAGTCAGGTAGCGAAATATAATTAATCCTTTTTTTTTCCTGTACTGTGTTGTGTATTTAGCTTTCTATCAGGATCATCTTTCTTCTTCTTTATAGACTGGAGGGATAAATATACTCCATTGTCTGGTATTGTTCAAATATTCTGTTAGTGGATCTGATTAATTTGCAAGAAAACCCTTTTATACATATTATGGACTAGAAGCTATGTTCATATGTTAATGGCTGATAAATCCCACCATACAGACAATTAGTGTTCAGTTAATTTAGTATTGTGCATTTTCACCTTGAACTGTAGTGAGAGAACAAATACACTGTGGAGATGTAGGAATTTGAATATGCAATCCAGTCCTCAAAATGTGCTTGCTTAAGCCCAAACATCAGTGCTGGTATTTTTCTTGTCAGGACTGTCTATTCATGTTGTCTACCACAACCAATGAATGTGTAATTGATAGCTTTCTCACAAGGACTGGATGGTGTGAAAACTGCTTCTAGTTTCTGATACTCTACCCTACCACAGAAAAGGAATTTCTTACAGTTGTTGTATTTGTCAAACATTGCTACTACTACATGAAAGGTAGGAAGCTCACCATTCAAATAGACTGTGCATTACTAAAACAGCTAGTGAACTTCAAAAATCTGGATGACATGAATGCACATTAGATAATGAAACTGCAAGAGTACTTTACTTTACAATATTATCAAGGCAAGCAACTTGTAAACGTTTACAAATTATATTACAAACCACTGCAATAATGTGTATGTTTAATGTTCATATCCTGACCACTATGCATCAGTTAAAAGCCACTTCAGAAGAAGTGAGGATAAATCACACAAGTGGGGATAACTTTATTTGGGTGGACACTAAAATACCACTCAGGTGTTTTAATAAGAGCAACTAAATGTAAAAAATGTAGTTTTTGTGATGCTTGCTATGCACTGGGTAAAATATGATCATCAAAGTCTGACAAATTCAGTATTAATGCACATAACATCACACTCTTATAATCAGTTATGAATGTAGGATAGTGTGTTTAACCATCATTATAAACTCTAAAGGCTTGATAGCCAGCCTATAATGCAGTTTGTAGTCCCTATAGCTATAAGGCAAGAGGTATTTTTAACTTTGAATGATGCAAGGTATGGAGAGGATCATGTTGTATCATGCACTATTTGAAACATACAAAGGCAGTTTTCTGGCTGCATTCATATAAAGATATTGATACGTGTGTGCTTCCCTGGCAAGATCAAGTTGCATCAAGAAAAACTCCAGCAGCAGAAAAATGTAGGCTTTTCCCCTTAGAGGGATCTTTATGTAACTCTTCCTCTGACTAATCAAAACAGATAAAAGTTATTGGTAGGTGATGATCATTATTGATCACTTCATGACCAAAACTTATCCATTGTTGTTATACAAGTGCAATTTGTTGACTGAGTAAGGGATGACATAATAAAAAGCATCTGAAGACAACCACATGGATAAAAGAATCATCTTTTAACAGTCTTTTCTTGTGTTTGGGGAAAATGCACAATTCAGATACTAGGCTCTGCTTTTAGATTCGCTTTGTGTTGGAATGCTTGTTGTATGTAAGAATGGTCCACTGTGCAATGACACAGCCAGCTTATTTTTTATCTCTAAATTTCTAAATATTTGGATGAGAAGTATGGTTTCCAGTGAATCTGATGTACAGCTTTCATCCCAGTAGAGATGTGCCACAATATTTTTAAAAATATGTAGAATGATTACATTTTCAACAGTTGGTGCACATTATTAGATGGATCAAATAGTCATGCATAAAGATATTATGAAAATAGAGTAATGAAACAAAAATTAGTCTTGTGAATGGATTTGACTATGGTATATATCTGAAATATGTCTGCAAATTAGATTTGGTTTGACTAGTTCATATTTTGTCTACAACTTACTGAAGTGAAATCAGAGTTACAGAGATCACTGATGGTAATAAATTACTGAACATGTCAACAAGTCTACAATTATATCACTTATGGGCCTGTTACAAATGTTATTCCAGGGATCAGGGGTAGAAAAGCAGGTTGCCTGATTATGAGAGTACTGTATTGTATTACCTCAACTCAGCTGATGAAGAGGAATAAATTGGTCATCTAAGGAGTTAGATGAGGAAATGCTGATGGAGGAGCAGACTCTATGTTCTAGTGATACAACTGTTATTGTTGGGGTTAAATGATTGATCACCAGCTAGAATAGTCATTTCATTGAAATATCAGTAACTGAAGAGACGCAACAAATTAAAAGGCCCAAACTCATTAACATTTATTGCACCTTTTGTGTGCAATTCTATTTGCAAACTTTAATTACAAATTCCCAAAGAGAAGTGGTATTTCTTCCTTTCCAAGTTATCAAATTGTAATTCGTGGTATGATGTCTACTGGAAATCAAGTGATAACACTGCACAACAATTTTTTTTTAAAGTTTTTGCTGATTGTGACAAGTACCTGGTGGGTATGTACAAATATAGTTTTGGTTTTGTTTCATCACGTAGGAACTCTGAGAAATAGACAGTTAACTGTTCATTGGCAATAACGTATTTAATTGTGTTTATGTTTTTAATATGCCGTTAAGTTCAACATAATTAAATGTTTTGTTCCTGATTTTCATTTGTATTCAATGTCCAATGCATCACGTTGTAGTGTCCAAGAGCATTCAGCAAGCACTTACAGATTCCAGTTGCCACGATATCGTTTTTCCATTGTAGCAATGTCCTGGTGAAATCAAGATTTCAATGAAACGATACATGATGGGCATATTTGGATGTGATTTTCGTGATCAGCAGCCAAAATTCTTTAAGGAACACCCAACTGTGTTCAAGAAGCAAAAACTTTGTTGTGCAGTGTAACCAGTCATTTATTCTAGAGTTAAGTATACTGGTTGTGTTTAAAACAAACAACTGAACTGCATTGTGACTGCTATTTTCTGAACTAAGGAATGATATTTGGAAGTAAGACATTCATCTGATATCTTTTGATGGTTACTCAATATATCTAGTTAACAGTGGTTCTGTGAAGCAACTGTACAACCTTCATCACTAGATGTCAGATCCTATGAAATTGACAGTTGGTTTTGAAGCTCATGATGACATGGATCTCTGAAGAATCTACATACTGAAATCATTTTGCAACTTTTTGTTTTTCAAACACTGTTTTATGCAAATGTATACATTTCTAGAAAATATTTCTTGTATGAACTAGTGATTTTGCACATAAGTTAATACAATCTTGTATTGCCCCTGAAGTACAATAAGGGAATTGTGCTATGGCATATCTTATAAATTCACATTGTTTGTATAAATTCAGCAAAATATGTACGTGTTATTTTTCATGCTTATCTAATACACAGTATTTTTCACAGTCCCCTAGATGATAAGATTTTGGAGGCCACAGTATTTCTGGTTACTTTAATTTCTTGTGCAGTTATAACACTGGATTTTGTATATATGCATGTATTTTGCAGTTGAAAACAAAATGTGATTGGATAAAGTAAGTAATCAATCACGTGGAGAAAAAAAACACTGAGTGTTCTGTATTTCTAATACTGGGAAGGGAAGTAATTGGTTTGGTTCCAAAAAAGAATATCTATTAGAGTTGGCTTTTCACTGAGTTATCAGATAATCTATACCATACAAAGTAAAAGCATGATTGTTATTACTGGTGTAAACAGATATTTTATAATTATAGCAACTGGGATATTCATAAGTTTATGAGTTTCTGCAAGGTGAAATCATGATTATTGGTTTGTTCAGAGTTAAAAAAAACATACTTAGCCTATTGTTATCAGATTTTTTACTTAGAAACATTTTATTTTTACAATTAAATTTTGGCTATTTCTGATAATTTCTTTTCAATATTATTTTAGAACAAAGTAGATTTTACACTATTTTGAACTATACAGTGTTGGTTCCATGTATATAATTGAATTTATTGTATAATCAACAAGCTTTTCACTTGTTTATTTAGATTGGATTTGTATCCAAAATCAAGTTGGATTGTTGACAAAGATTAAAAAACCTTCTAGGTTAGAATCTAAGAACATTGCTGTTGTGTAGTGCCTGGCTTACATTTCACTTTCCACATTAAAACTGGAACTCTGCATTTCAGATAACAAAACAATTGTAGGAAAATTCATGTCAGTGAGATGGGTGCACTCACTAACCAATATGGCTTGGGTAACACATATGTGCACCAATCAATTCAAGTCTCTGCAAGATGTAGCATATTACAGCCTGTACAAATGACTTTATTAAAGAAAAGCTGATATCATAGCCTGATTTGTCAAAATATTTAACATTATATTGCTTTGTGAATTCCTTCCCTACCAGAGAGGTTAAGTTTACTTGGGAGTTTTCATTCCTGATTTATTAATGCAATCATGAGTGTTATAGCATGCTTTAATAGGAAACTTATTATAAACTTATAGTGAATTTTAATATATTCTGTCTAGCACATTATGGATGTGTTATAAATACTAAAAATCACCAACAACAAATGTGATGGCAACTGTCTGTGCACTGTCTGCCTTATTACATACTTACCATTAAGAACATAGATACTAGTGAATTAAGGTCTGAATTTGAAGAAAAAACCAAAATATCTGCAACAAACACTTCAAAAATGTACTTAAAGTGTTCATAATTGGTGAAACACACATCTGAGACAAAAACTTTATATTTGCCATGTTAAACCTTTTTTTCTATGTAACATGACTTAAACTGCCTGAAGAAAAGCTTTAGCAAATAAACATGAATTTTGAAACTTTTTCATTATTTTTCCATGTCTTGTGGTTTTTTCTATACCAACTGCAAGATAAGCTTGTAAATGTGTAAATACATATCTTTGTTGTAAATTGTTTAAGTTAATTTAATTTGTACTATTGCTTAGGTACCACATTTCAATAACTGCATTATATTCACTTTGCTTTCAGTTGTACTTGGTATAAATATGGCTACTGTTTTATAATGTATTTTATCAACATTACACCCATATTTCATTATGGTTTGTTCTTGATTTAGTTTACTTTTTCCAGTTCTTATTTAAGTTTATTTTCTTACTTGTAACTAGTTTGAAGGCTTTGTGGTCAATAATAATGTTACTTTTTTGTCCTATATTTATAACCATTAAGACAAGGTGAGAATAATGTAAAGAGATGATTATTTGAAGTTTAATTCAAATTATATTTGTACTTCATATATTCATAAGGTTAAGATATATGAAGAGCTGTGTGTGACAATCAGAAATATCATACTTTACCCTTCCATAATTAATAACAAATATTTGTACTTAAGCATATTCATGGAATTTTTTTCTAACTTTTTGTGCAAATGTAATGTAGTTATAACATCTTTTTAAGCTGAATATAGTAAGGTTGTATATTTGCACAAATCCTCTACTTTAAATACATTTACCTATAATTCTTTCATCGACTCTTACAAGGCATTTTATCTTCTTGTAGTGAAATCATACTCATTCTAAAGGGTGAAAAAAGATATTTGTACAAACTATAAATTGGATGTTTATCTGTTTTTGAATATATGTATTTGGAATGATCATTGAATATCACACTAGAACTTTGATCTGGCTTAACAGTGTGGAATATTATTATTTCTCTATCTAATCTTTGTCCAATATAGATATGCTTTGACCTCAAAGCTATACAGTTGAAGCTACACAACAAATGTGAAGCAAATCAGTAAATCTCAATTTTACATTGTATAATATATATTTTGTTTACTTATTCACTTGACTGTTAACACTTTCTTTGTCATGCATAGTTGAATTTATTTACTACACATTATTTTGGGTGTTTCTTTTTTGGAGTTACTTAAAAGTCTGATAAATATCAATGTACATGAACACCACAATGTGCTTTACTTTGAAAACAATGCATCTTAATGTAGAACAGATTCATTATTCTATAGTGCATCATAAGTAAAACAAACTGTACAGTCTCCGAGTAAAATCATTGCAAGCACCAACTCACCATATGCAGAATTATGCTGCAACATACTGCATAAACTAGGCATCTTACAAAAAAGATGAAATGGAAGGAATGAACATGGAGGTAAAATAAGTGTTATGTCAATTTTTTTACCCATTTTTAATAAGCTCAAGTAAAATAATAAAATTTCTCTTCTACCTTGTAAGATTTATTAGTAAACATTTCTGCAAGGTTTTTACATGTAGGCCAAATTCATTACAGTAAGTAGTTGCAATTTGCTAGTGAAAAATTTCAACAATAAAAAATAGCACAAGGTACACTTGATTTAAAGTAACATATTAAAAAATGTCCAATGTATATACAGATGTTTGTTACACTGTTGATTATCACAGCTGTGCCCTGAGCATTAAATAATTGTCCATTCTATCAACAACTACACAGGCTGGTTCAATTATTTAAAACACAACTAAAAAGTTATTCTTCTTTACTGTGCTGTTATAATACAATTGTGATAATTTTAAAAATTACCAGTACACATTATTTATGGCTACACTAACAACTGCTCAATTTAGATCTATTTATATATCTCAAACTACATTTCAGATCAACATTTATAGTTTGACAGAGACCTAAAAGTTTCCACACACTACAAGATACCATAATGCAATAATACTCAATTAGAACAATGATAGAAACTTAGAAGGTTCTATTAACATAATGCAAGAATATAATAACTGCCAATTTGAACTACACAATCTATGATTCTAAACAATTATATTAATGTGTGATAGAGTAACATTTAAAACTAAATTTATTGTTTGTTTCACACTTAAGTTGTATATAAAATAATTAGCTCATCTTCAAGAAAAATATCAAAGTACTTTTTATACTTTATACAAAGACTGTTTTCAGTTCATACATAAAGTCTATTCACAGAGTTTGCACCAATATCTGTAGTCCCCTTGATAGCCTCAAAATGTAATATGTAGCTTTGGAAGAACAATACCTACCTCATGATCCTCATATTGTTAGTTTTTAACTTCCTCAGTAGAACTGGCATGATAAATTTGAGAAGCATTCCCTTCTGGTTCTCCTCAATTCTCTGGGCACTATCCTAAAGTTTCTGCCATGAAAGATCTTTCTTCTCTTCTTCCTTCAGTTCATGTATTTGGGATGTGTTTAAAAAAACACTTGTAAGGGCTTGATGTCCTTTTTTGGGGGTTGCTACTGACATGTTGTGGTTCATTGTAAGTCTCAGTGTTTGTCATATGCTCTGATCATCACTGGCACTGTTGACCAATTTGCTAAATTGAGCTGACCATCAATCATGCACTTTTCAATTATAGTTACAGCACTTCATTCTTGTTGGGAATCTGACAAGTTGTCTTCATTCTGCTTTGTTTTTTTCTGGCAATAGCACCTATCATGAGAGTCACTCTTTTCTTGTCTTTATAGGTAGTTCCAGCTGCCTTATGTTGATATTTGTGCTGCTGCTTGTTTGTGACAGACGTGCACCACTTGCAACATGCCCCATTTTATAATAAGCAATGTAATTTTTCTCTTGTCTACTGTGTTTTTATTTGTTACCTTTGGTGGCATTCTGCTTCTAGTTTTAACTTGGACTGATTATTCTTGGACTTGCCAATTACACTACCTCCATGAGCTTTCATATTATGTTCTGTCAGCTTGATCATCTCATCCCACATCTCTTGGTGCTTTCTTGTTTAGGACCAGTTTATAATATTTCAGCAAAGTCTTTTTAAACTTGTTATAGTCCATGCTACCTTCTAATGCCATGTCCATGTAGACTTGTAGGTCTTTATCTTTGAGGAGGAGGATTGGACAGACTGCTTCAGTCACCTTTGTTTCAGTTCTGACTGTGAAAAAATCTTTCATACCTTTCCAAGAAAGCATCCATGTTTTCTTTCTGTTCTTCACATTTGGACAACTTGCTATGATGCAACTGTCATTTTTGGGTCCTCTATCTTTCTGGTGGGTCAGCTCAGCAATCTCAGTTTGTACTCTTGTTTTTTCCATTTCCAGTCTTTCCTTTCTTTCTCTTCTGTTGATACTCTTCCGTTGCTAAATCTTATTGTTATTTAACAAACTCTCATAGATTGCTATCTTTTAGCCCAAGTTGCTTGCTCCACTCTATCCTCTGATTAAAGTCAGTCAACACAGTTATACAGAGTAGTTGTGATCACTTACAATATTTTTTGCCACCACTACATTTGTGCATATGTAGGACTATTTGCCAATAGTTTATGTTTATTTATGTCACCATTTACCATTGTAGATCATGGCTGACTTGCTATCAAATTGAAGTATGGGTTGATTCTTTGCATTAGGTGTCTGCAATTTGTTGGCAATAAATTAACGATAAACAAACGGGCAGTTCACTTGATTTAAAATAATTTGTGTGTTGTGTGTTTCAATATAGCAAAGCCACATCAAGGTTATCTGTTGAGCCAACCGAGGGAAATGGAACCCCTGATCTTAGCATTGTAAATCCGTAGAGTTACAGTTGTACTAGTATAGGGCATTTAAATAATATATTAAAACAAGTCAAACATAGGTACAAAAGTTCATTTCAATGTTAATTATTACAACTGTATTCAGAGCACCAAGTAACAATTTATTATAGTTAAATTAATATGTTTATGCTGCACTAAATTCTTTATCCTCAGTTCATGATGTCATGCTGAAATAAGTTTTACAAGTTTTTATCCCTTACTAAAAATATTTAGTTCCATTTCTAGACAAAAGCAATAAGCTTATACTAAGTGCAAAGGACAGCTATAAAATTACTTTAAAGAAGATAATTTCAACAATCTATGAAATATTTTTAGCTATAAAGAAATCCATTACTCCTGTTAAAGTTCATGTTTAAAAAAGTAGCAGCTAAACACAAGGATGACACAAAGTACATATTGTTTACATATTCTTAAAATTATTTATTCTTATCAATCAAAGCTGATTCAGTACCATATACTGTAAAATATTTACAATATTTCCAAAAAGACAGTATAAAAAAAATCTAAAAAAACTCATTAAATTCCTTTAAGCACACTTGAAAAAATGAAACTACTATGTCATCTTTTCCCATTTAGAAACTAATAACTTTATAAAATTCCTCTAGAAAAGCTCAAGAGAAATATGAAACTACTAATAATGTCATTTGCTAAATTTTTAAATCCTTTCACATCTTCTTTTACTCGTATATAAACTTCTAAAGCTCTTCACGAATGTGTGAGCAAAATAAACCTGCAAGTACTAATGACCTCCTACTTTAAATCAGTTTTTCACAAATTTATGTAATTAATGTGGTGTAACTGATTTAAAAACTAATGGTTGCTGAGAGACAGAATACTGTGTTTGTCAGGCAACATGTTTTGTAAGTTCACCTATTTAGTTTGACATATTCACTGAAATATGGAAGTGATTCTTGATTCCATATAATCAGGTTGAAATGAGAAAGACAAACTTACATAAAAAAAACATTAAGGAACACAATATATTTTTTATTTTACTTTGCTAATTGGTTCTTTTACACAAATCACTTACACATACTTTCTTAATGAGTATAGTTAAAAGGTAATTTGGTAAGATGAGGATGCATGTCCATATCAAGATAAAATAGTTGCTTATCTGAAACACAAGACTGATCAAACAAAATCTGCCAAAGTAGCAGAATACAACCAAAGATAAGTTAAAAAAAACTGTCCAGTGAACTGAAATTTGTTTTAACATTTGTTGTTTTCTCACGATAAGTTTGCAAATCCTCCAAACTCCATTCACACAAATTATTTCTGTTTATAACACACATCATATAATTCTAAATCTTTTGTATAAAGTATTCTTTACTAAAAATTCATGCCTCACTTCACATAATTTCATAGTAAATAATAAAAAGCTATTATACATACCAATAAATGTTTCCAGACTATTAAATCACATTATACCTATATTTACCATTGACTTAATTTAAAATACCATTTTATTATTAGTATTACTCACAATAAAAATATTTAAGCATTTTATAAATATACTGGAAAGAAAGATACTTGAATTTTTTTAATATTATTATGTGACAAGAGCTCCAAAAACAAACATCATTTTGAATGATTATTCTGTTTTGTAACAAAGATGATAAATTTCTTACTAAAATTGCAAGGCCAATTTTATGTGTTCAGAATTAAATTATACAACATTTTTAAAATCATAGTATCTAACACAATGTCATGTTACTTAAAGCACAGATGTACTATTCAAAATATCAATGCACATATGTCTATATTACACCTGGGTAACCTATATGAAGGTGGTAGAGATTTTTTTTATTGTTTTATGAAAATCCTTTTTGCATTCTGTTAATGCTAGATTCTTTCTGCCAGTAATTTCCTGAAAAAACTTGATGTCCAGGAAACAGCTGTGTTATTTTATCATAATGTTTTGTACAATTAAACACTACATTCTGATTACAACTGTTTCAGTAAACTAGACATACACAATACCAGAAGGTATTTGGTAGTCAAATTGTATTATACAGTGCCAGAAATAGAGTACACTGGAATGATATAGCACCAGAGTATAATGGACATACAAAACTGGAACTGTTTAATAAAAAAAAATGATAAATGTAGCAATAAATTGAAACTACACAGTACAAAAGGTGATAGTAACAGTACACTGGAACTAAACAAACAAAATAATTGTAGTAAGCTTAGTAAATTAGAATCATACTGAATGAAGAGAGCAATGGGGAAAATATATTGAAAATATACAGTGTCAAATGGCAATAAGCATTATAAACTGAATATACAAAACATTCAAAAGGTAATGAGCAAAGTTAATTAGAAATATGGAGCATTAGAGGGTAAGAGCAGAGTAAACTGTAACTATGTTCTTCAAGTGCCAACTTGTAATAGACACACAGCAATGAAAATACACTATAATAAAAAGCAACAGCTGCAGCAAAATACCAGTGGGTAATCACAGTAAACTGAAATTATGCAATACATTATACAGGGTACGTGTGAAGGGTACAGCAAACACAATGAACAGTGCCGTGGCACTTAATGCATTACCTGGAAGTACATAACAAAAATAATTTTAGTAAATTATAACCATAGATTATGAGAAAGCATGAAGCACAGTAAATTGACATTCAGTAGTACAAAGGTGTAATGAGCATAGAAAATGAAGTTATACAGAGTAAAATAAGACAATACAACATTAGTGGGCAAAGAAAACAGCAAACTAGAGTTATACATCAGAAAAAAAGTGATGGGCACAGTAAGCTAGAACATTGTAGAAGATAATTATGAGCAGAGTTCACTAGAACTACACAGTAGAAGATAATTATGAGCAGAGTACACTAGAACTACACAGTAGAAGATAATGACAAGCACATTGAACTAGAGCACTGAAGATAGCAGCAATAAACACAGTAAACTGGAATAACATTGTAAAATAGAGATAAGCACAATAACTAAAACAACATTGTAGAAAATAGTAATGAGCACAGTAAACAAGAACAACACAGCAGAAGTTAGTGACAAGCACAGTGAACTAGAATTGTACAGAAGTAGATAGTGATAACCACAGTGAACTAGAGCAACAGCAGAAATTAGTGACAAGCACAATAAACTGGAACAACATTGCAGAAGATGATAAGCACAGTAAACTAGAACTGTACTGTATAAGATAGTGATGAGCACAACAGAAGATAATAATGAACACAATAAATTAGAATTTTCTGTACCAGACATCAATGCTATACATTATCAGAGGGCAAAGAGCATAATAAATTAATCCTAAACTATGTCAGAAAGTAACAATTACAATAAATTTGAATTGTACAATAAAAGAAGGAAGTGCCAAGTAAATTAGAACTATAAAATAACAAATGTCAGTTGGTACATTGATATAAAACTGTGGAATACCAGAATATACTGGTCACATTTAAAGCTAATGATACTGTTTGCAAAAGAGTGAGGATGGTAATTAAATAAATTATTTACATTTATTTAAATTGCTGAATGTACATAATAATGAATTTTAGTAGAAGCTTAGAGACATGTGTAATAATAAAATATTTTATTTTGTAGTATGTTTCAGTAAGTAAAAATTCACAGTTTTTTATATGAATATAACATTCAGTAAATTATAACAAAAAGCTTGCAGTATTTATTAAAAACAAATTCATAAGTTTTAGCAGCTGTGAAGAAGCTGACATGAGTTGACAAGAAGTATATAACTCTTAGAAATCAATATTCTTATTGGTTCTAAACTTATTTTAAGAGATAAGACACTAATGGACTTTGGTTATGAGATATGAAGTATAATACTAAACAGTAGCAAGATACTCTTGTTAACAATATTAATAGTGTCAACACTGCCATCCAGCCAATGAATAAAAGGTGATTAAAATCAAGTCCTGATTCATGGCTTATTTAATTTGAAAGTATTTTCTTTTCTTTAGCACAACTCATAAAATCTGTGAAAAAAAAAACAACCAAGTTCTTAGAATATATAAATACATAAAAACTGTTTCTGAGCTAATCTAAAGTAACCACAATGTACACATAAAAAGACCTCTACACTAACCCAATTTTTATTAGTTTTTTTAAGAAAGCAAAAAGACAATTTAAAGTTTAAACAAATTAACTTTATCTAACCCACATTTAAGGTGCCTTTTTTCTTAAAATAAACTATTCTGTTTCAAATGAATTAAGAAAATGAATGTCAAACATTCATCAAACTAACCTGTTTGTAAAGAAGCAAATTCCAGTAAAATATGTATTATACTTCAACATCTTGAAGCTTATCAAGATCTTAAGACTACAAGCTTATGACACATTTGCTATTAGAAATATGTTATTAGTAGGAGATACAATTTCTCTACTAAAAGAAAAGTGTAACATGTTTCTGTACAGTCACTAGCAGATGACTTTGTATTATTTTTTTAACAATGAAAGTTAATAAACTTCAAGAAGTATTTTAGATCATAAAAACCACTGTGGAGGCAAAAATTTCTTAAAACCATTACTTTTGAAAACTAAATAGGAAAACTGGAACTTTTGCTAACACACATAGCTTGAAGCTCATACAAACCTTTTATATCATCTGTTGAAATACAGTGAAATGTGGAATTCATAACTGCACAAAAAAGACAGCAGAAATGCAAATGTAAGGATGTAAATAATCAACTGTCAAGGATAAAACATTGTATAATTATTACAACTACCAACTTCACCTTTCTTAGATGATCAATGTAGAATAAATTACTTTATAGTGATGCTGACAAAAGATTGTCCATTTGACTTCCTAGCATGCTGAAGCTACAGCTCTAGCCATGATAGCCATCCAAACAGTCATAGCCAAAGAATGGTGTTGTTGGGTTGAGCCATTTTGTTGATTGACACAACTTTAAGCTTGAGTGACATGGGCAAACAAGTTATGCCATTTTGTTAATTATAGTCTGATGCAATGTTGACAACTGGACAGCCCATTTATCCACAGCATTATGCCTTGCCACCCCTTGCGGCTTTTTGTGCAGCTCTAAGACTTGGTTAACTTGATCAATTCGACCTTGAATTGTGCTAAATTGTAATAATGGTTACAATTACAAAATAGAAATGAAAACTTACTTTTTAAATTCAAAAAAGATAGAAAAAAACTGTCTACAAATATCTAAAAATCAGTTTCAAAAGAAAAAATTATGTTGAATTATACAGGGTGTTCGGAAAGTCACTGTGCAGTTTTGTAATCATATGTCTATTCAGTCTATTTCAAGCCAGCAAATGATAGCAGTGTTTAGAAACAAAATAAGAAGGATCCAGGCCTGTATTGATGCCAATGGGGGTCACTTTCAACATTGTTTATAATTGTTATTCATATTTACCTCCTGTATTCTTTATTAAAAGATGTTTCTTAATAAATATATAAGTGCACAGTGACTTTCTGAACAACCTGTATGAAAACAGTATTTGAATTACAAAAATTTGGGATATAAATCATGTAAACTAAATATTTCTTTCTCCAATTACTTGAGGGAGACAAAAAATAGATCAGAAATAGTTTTTAAAGCTCTCTAATTGTGATTCTAAACTGAACAAATTAAAAGGAATGTGGAAAAAAAAGTCTATAGTTTGTGATTTTTCTGCAAATCTTAAGGCCTGTTAGTATTTAACACATCAGGCTTCCCATTTAAATCCTGAATTAAAAAAAGGCTACATTCTAACTGTAAATTTCTGATGCTGTAAATAATAAAATATATACAAATGCAGGCCCAATGTATTTTACAGGTGGTAATGTTAAGTGGTGTATATCTTTGCTATTTCTTACATACATTTGTACCAACCAATAAACCTAATTCCATAATATGGAAAGTTTCTAAAAATTGAAAACATACTCTGAAAATTTAAACATAAAACAAATACATCTGTTTTAACTAAATATCATGAAACACAAGGGTCTTGTATGGTCTGGTGGTTAGGGTGATCCACTCTCAATTTGAATGTCATAAGTTTGAATCCTTGTTGCTGAACATGTTCATTCTATATGGTTTGCCCCACCTGGGTCAGTCACCCAGATGTAAAAATAATTGGCTTTAAAATTTACCAGCTGACCCCAAACTAGTTAGGATTAAGGCTATTATGGAAGAGATGTTATGGATTACTAATATTGAAATTCTGACAAGTGTTTTAAGAACCACTACACTAAGAAAGTCAAGTCATTACACAAAATATATGAAACAAAATCTCAATTCATATGTTCAGTGTCTTTATTAGAATTAATTTGAAGAGGTACTTACTTGTCTAGTATACAAGAAACTAATAGATTTTCTACATCTGTTGCATCAATATTCAATTCCTGAAAGGTAATTTTGTGTTTTATTTATACATCAATAGTCTCTGATATTTAACTGTTCAGACAACAATTAACAAAAGTCATATTTCTTTATGGACTTTCAGAAAAGAAACATACAATGTATTTTTTGTGAGAAATCTGTTTCTTATCTAAACTTAATTCTGTTTTTTCATGTTCTTTAAAAAAATAATATGCATTTGTAAGAAAAAACTATAATCATGTTTTTTCCACATTATATTTCAATGTTTGTATTGGTATTCCACTAACTTGTATGTCTGATATTGCAACAAAGAAGAATAATTATCTTTTTTGTGATCAAGACAAAAAATCTGAAAAACAAGTTATACATTAAATTACTGTAAAAGGCAGTAGCTCATGACATGCTTCTTGTACAATTTTCTTGCTACAATTTAGTCAAACTGATCGTACCTGCATTAAGAGTGTTAAAACCAAAGAATATTTTGTTGTTAGCAAATGCCAGGCTAAAACTCAATATAAAGAAGCTTATAAGCTAAACATAATAGCTGAATATAAAGTAGTTACAATAAACATTGAATAGACTTTTGACTCAATGCTATGGCAAAAAAAAACTACTTAAAGTTGATAGTTGAAACATCAGGGAAAAGCTCCTATTTAAACCTCAAAGTTTTAACTGATTAACCATAAATGTATAAGGTATATTTATTCAAATGTGTATGTAGCTGTACTTAACTTTACCATAATCTTTCTCACAAGGAGCTAAAATATGTGCAAATTATGCATTCCATTCTGTGACTTAATAAATTTAACTGTTTAAACAAAACATTTCTCACATATGACCAACACTCTTTCTTAGAATTTGAACACTTTCTCACCTTAAGAGAGATAAACATATAGGTTGACTTTAATTGTTTAATTCTTTCTCACCTTAGAAATAAAAGGTACATGTATCCTGGTATATGGCTTGATTAACTTGATTAAGACCTGAGTTCGAATATTTCTGAGCAAATCTACAAAATAAAAAAAAATAAAAAAATTTATACAGAGTAAAATTTAGATTTGTAAGAGGAGTAAACACAGAAAATAACATAGAAGCAACATAATTTTCTATTTTTTATTTCCTGTAAATACAAATGAAAAATATTCTTTTATAATTTCAGCATCTTTGAAAACTGCTTTTAAATATTAGCATTTCAGTAGATTTTTCAAATTAATGTGCAGAGAAATAAGGAAAGTTCACACAAACACACACTAATCATGTTTTTTCCACATTATATTTCAATGTTTATATTGGTATTCCACTAACTTGTATGTCTGGTATACAAAATGTCTGTGGTTATCAGTTGATCTTAATTGAACATGAAGTAAAGCTCATGTCAGATTTGGTAAAAGAAACAAACTGAGGTTCATGCCTACAAGAATGAGTTAAACACGATAATCTTACAAATAAAAAAAATTCAAGTAATACTTCTTCAACAGAATCAAAAAAATTCCTTTAAACAACATTATAATCATGCCGTATTGTTGTTTTTCTCATTATATAACACTTGCAGAAACAATACATATTACACTGAAGTACAAAAGCTTCCTCACAAAATATAGAAACAAAACACCAGTATAATTTTAAATTTTCTTAGTTGCCTGTAAAGTGTCTAGGACAGCTGTCTAATATTAAATATTTGTTTGATAAAAGACAATACTTACCTGATAACATTATGTGTGGCTTTGTGTTGTGTAATATAACTGAAACTGTGTTTAATATGAATAGATTCTGACAGCTTTTGTTTGATTTAAAATTGTAACAGAGTTCTCTAAATTCAAGTTACATTATTATATACTGTAACTTTTGGAATATGTATAACATGGGGTGGGAGAACTTTATACTACGGGGAAACATTATGCTCAAAACATATTTTGTTCTGTACAAGTGCATTTCCTTAACAGTCGAAACAACCAATGAAAAATAATGGATATGATTTTCATGTGGTAATCAACACGTGACATTACATTCTAATATCCTTATGAAGAACAAACTATTTGAATACACACTATTTATACTGGAATTTTTAAGCCTACTACGCTTACTGGATGTATCTGAATAAACACTGCCATAAAAAAAATTAAAAACTGACTCAGTATCTGCTCCAACCAACCTGAAAAAACATAAAACTGTCATAAAATACAAAAATGAATCAAGGTAAAAACTAAAGAAAGTTCAAAAAGCAGATAAAAAATCTTAAATAGAATTAAAAAGGACAAAAATTTAAAATATATGTAAATTGGATAGTGTCAGGGATGAATCTGTGGAACAAAAACCTGTAAAATGGCACTGTCATAACGATGGCACAACAGCAAAACATGAGCTACTGTGACTTGAGTATCATAAAGGCCCACTGATGCATCAGTTCCAAGCTGAAGAAAACAGCGAGTTAAAAACTGTGACCAATACATACTATAGAGAGGAAAACATCCGGTTCAGCTTATGGGAGCAAGATGGTCAAAGAGCAACAGATGGTTTGATCTGGTAAAGCATAATATCACATTGCTCACTCCAAGTTAACTGCCAACTGGCATTGAATACAGGACCGTTTTCCATTTACCGTACAGGCATGGCAGTAATAGCATTAGAGAAGATGGAATAAGATGCTGTGTCGGTAAGCTTGTTCTTGCAAATACCAACATGGCCTGGTATCCATAAAAATGTATAGAAGAAGACAATAGAAAGAAATGGGCTAGTTTGTTTTGAATATTGACGATAACAAGGTGAGATCTAATATGAAGTGATTGCAGAGCCAGTAGAGAGCTAAGACAGTCAGTACAAATAGTGCAACTGGTGTACAGCATAGCTTCTATGTAATCTAGGGCAAGAGGAATGTCATATAACTCAGCAGTGAACACAAACTGTGGAAGGGAACTTGTGAGAAACTACTACTGAACCACGGATGAGGATACCTGAGAAGACCAAGGAAGACTTGTTGAGGTTTCAGGAATAGATTAAGCAACTGCCTGGAAAATAGCCAGTCACTGCTGCCACACATTCATCTGTTGATGGCTTACAGATGATAGCAGAATCAAGTTCTAAATGATCATTAAAAGAGGGCTAGTTGTCCTGGTCCAGTTTCCACTGAAACATGTGGGTCAGGTGGCATTGACTACAGCCAACCTCCCTCAAAATGATAGGAAAATGATCACTACCAATTTGATCAGTGTCAACACTCTAAAAGAAATTGAGAGAAGAGTAAAGGGGGAATAGATGGAGAGATCAATATCAATAAAAGTCTGACTAGATGCATGAAAATAAGTATATAAACCAGTATCAAAGAGAAAACGATTGTGATTTAAGAGCATATGCCATATATAATGACTCCTCTCATCAATATCAGTACTACCCCAAAGGAGATTATATCCATTAAAGTCAACCAGGATTAAAAAGGGAGATAGCAACTGCTTCATGAGAGCATTAACGTCTAATTAATCAGAGGTCTCTCAAAGAAATAGATAGACAGAACAAACAATGATGATACGACTCTAGAAAACATGGATGGCTATGGCTTTAAAGAGTGTACTGGGTAGCAAAAACAGGACAGCACATGCTGACTGACCATCAATGCCACTTCTCCACATACTCATTCATCACACAATCTGTCATTCTGGTACAAAAAAAAAATGCTGAAAGGTGACTGTATTGGCAGGTTTCAAAATTGTTTCCCGTAATGAAAGACACACAAAACGACAAGAATCCTTGATAGTTTTACTGTACAAAGGTAGCTATGTTTTTTAGGTGGTGGAGAACTGGGTGAAACAACATTTGGTTTAAGGCCATGTCATTTCTCTGTATCAGAAGAAGGTCTTTTAGTTTTTGTGGATTTTGTCCTGGATCAAGTGGGCAGGCCTCTGTCAGTTGATGGTGATTCCAACGACTGAAATTGAGAAGCAATACTCATTCTACATTACAGGGCCGAAGAAGATAAAAAGAACATATGCCAAAGACCAGGGCTGAAGGAAGAGAATCTCACCAGTGACTGAAAGGAATAGCAAAACAGAGACAGAAGTAGACATGGGTCTGTCAACATGCTTATTCAAAGATGGCAAAAAACTGTGCAATATTGTTTGAGAATTAGTCTGTTGGAAACATGGAAAGATCCATCTGCACTCCCACAAAAGCAAATGTCTGAGATGGAGGTGAGGACAATAACTTTTGAGCCTCAGGGTAAATGTTGTGAATTATTTTCAAACTCTGTACCTTCATTTTCTCTACCCACCTAGAGCAAGAATGAAAGTAAGATGGATGAGAGCCACTACAATTAACACAGTTCACACTCATAGGCATCACAATAAACCATGGTAGAGATCACACAGTCACTTGATTTCGAACCACCTGCGTCAATAGGAATGGAAAGATGGTTTGAAAGGTTTTCAGCAAATAGCAGACAGTATTTCCAATCGGGAGTGTTTGTTCTTCTTACATGACTTAAAGATAAGTCACATCTGGGGACTGTAAGAAGCCATGGTGGGATGGGCTCACCAGTGGATACAGCAATGTTATCCAAGGACAGACCCAATTCATACAACTGCACCTGGATATGAAGGCCAAAAGGACCAATGACAGATTGTCTGTTCTGAAAAAGTATGGCCCACCAAAGAAGGAAAACACAACCCTAGGTGGGATGTTCTTGTGAGAAACGAAGTTTCAAAGAAAATAGTAGGACAGTTGGAAACGGCAGAAGTGCAAAAAAGTACATGAGACTATGTATAAGCTCTGAACTGATGAAGTACAAAAAGCCCCATTGCAGAGCCTAAGCCCTTGATTATGAATGGGGTCCAACATCTTTAAGACCAAGCTCCTGGCAGAGCCATAGACCAGTGACCCATAGTTGAGTTTCAATCAAATAAGAGTACAATATATCGTTAGCACAGAACATCAATCCACTCCCCAAGTGGTGGAAAAGAGAACACAAAGGATGTTTAGTACTCATGTACATTTGAATCATAGCTGCTTGATTTGTGGTATGAAGGTCAGCTTATGGTCAAAGATAAGCCCCAAGTATTTTGTCTCAGGGACCACAGGCAGTACAACTTCACCAATATGGAGTTCAGAATCATGGTGAATACCCTGTTGGAAACAAAAGTGCAGGCAAACTATTTTAGAGAGAGAAAAGTTAAAGCCATTTAGTAAATGATTGAGGGCAGTCTGTAGCTGCTGCTCAATACACCTCACATTCAATGACTGACATGAGATGTGAAAGTCGTTAACATAGAGCCCGTTTGCAACAGTCAGAGGAAATTCTTCAGTGATGAAATTAATATTTATAGTGAAAAGTGTGATACTCAAAACAAAGCTTTGTTGAAAAGAACGGGAAAGTGTTGAACCCACAGGAACTTAGAATCTCCTGTTCATTTAAAAGATTTAATAAAAATGGGCAAATGGCCACATAACCCATATATATGGAGGTTTCATAAAATGGGGTACCTGCATGTTGTATCATAAGCCTTCTCAATGTCAAACACTGAAAGAAGATGTCATTTGAGAATGGCTTCTATGATGAAAATTTCAAGTCAAATAAGGTGGTCCATGGTGGACCCAGAATCCACACTGGTTGGACGACAAAAGGTTTTTGATTCAAGGAACCAAACAAGATGATCATTAACAATCCTCTCTAAGGACTTACAAAAACAGCTGATCAAAGCAACTGGACAGTAGTTTGAAGGAATCATAGGATCCTTCCCAGGCTTGGAGAAAGACAGGACAACAGCCTGGTGCCAAGCATCAGGAAAAACATTCTCATGCCAGATCCATTTAAGAACAATCAGAAGAATAGCAAGAGAAGCAGGAGATAGATGGCACAGCATTTCACAGTGTACATCATCAGGTCAAACCAATGTACTGCCAGACTGATGAAAGTCCAGTTGAAGTTCCACTAGTGTAAATGGACGATTACAGTCATAGAGACAATCAGATTGATAGGAAAGTGGTGATTGCTTTGCCCAAATCTTTGTGGCTAAGAAAGTGGTAGAAGAGGCAGAAGTGCTAGATAAGTGGCAAAAGCTTTTACCTAGAGTATCGGCCATGCTCCAGATATCAGCTACTTCCTGGCCATTGAAAGGAAGATCTAGAGGAAGACAGAACTATATTGCTGACTGACCATTCAAAGCTGGTCCCATATGACTTTGGAACTGGTGATAGAAGATATGTTGGATGTAAACTTAATCCAGAAGTTCTACTGGCTTTGATGTCGTACCCTGCCAGAAAGCAATGCTATTTGAGAGTGTCAGATATGGACAAAAAGTATCCCAGGCCATTTCATGAGCCTTTCCATGCCATGTGGCAGGCAGGATTCCACTATAGATGAGGATATTGTGGAAACGTGTTAGGATTTTAGGAATACACTGAGCTGCTGCTTGTATAACACAGTCAGTTACTGCTGCCACACAGTCATCTAATGACAGCTTACAGATGATGGCAGGATCAAGTTCTGCAAGAGCTGTGAAAGAGGGCCAGTTTGCTTGATCCAGCTCCCACCAGAGCATGAGAGTCGAATGGCACTGACCATGGCCAGTCTCCCTGAAAATTATAGGAAAATGCTTATTGTCTCATGGTCTATTGTCAACTTACTAAGAAAAATATAAGAATAGCGAAGGGGAACAAATTGAGAGATGAATAGCAGCAAATGAATGACTAAGTGCATGAAAATAAGTAGAAGAACCAGTATTGAAAAGAGAAAGGTTGTGATTATATGCTCTATCATTATCAGCACTTCCGCAGAGATTATGATGATGTCTATTAAAGTCTCCCAGGATTAAAAAGGGAGACAGGAACTGCTTATTCAGAGCATCAAGGTCTGATTGATCATAGATTTCTCAGGCAACAGGTAGAGAGAACAAACAGTGACCCAAGGAAACACAAATGGCTACTGCCTCCAAGGTTGTGGGCAGATGCTGATTATAACACCTTGTCATTTCTGTATACAAAACCTCCAAAAGGTGACTGTATCAGCAGGTTTCAGAAATGTTTCCTGTAAGGAAAGACATAGAAGAAGGTAAAAAGCAATCAGTGTTTTGATGTCATCCAGATTAAAATGTAAACTTCAACAGTTCCATTGTTCCATTTTTATTTATGTGTAAGTAAATTCTATCAATCTTCATGGATTCTGCCCTAGGTCAATTGGGGAGGTTTTTGCTGTTGGAAGAGAATTCCAGTGACTGAGGATGTGAACAAATGACTGTTTTTCTTCTTGGAGTGGGAGAAGATGTATTTGAGGTAGTGCCTGTACCTGGAACCAAAGGAAGTGGATCTTGGGATTTGCTGGAATGTATACAAGGGACAGAGATAGGTGTTGAAGTTGATTCATTAACTTTATTAACCACGGAAGTCAAAAGACTTTTCATTTGGTTTCAGAACAATTTATTTGGATGCATGGAGAGACTGATCTGTACTCCCACTGTAGTTATGGAACGAGGTGCAGCAGCATACGTCAGAGATGAAGTGGTGGACAGCAACTTTCAAGCTTCAGGATAAATAATGATATGAATCATTTTCAAATGCTGCACCTCTTTTTCTTCCAACCATTTAGGGCAAGAACAAATGTAGGATAGGTGAAAGTCATTGAAATAATTGATGCAAAGATGTTCCGTTTCACACTCATAGGCATCGTGCTCCTTGCCACCACAACGAGCACATGTCAAGAAGCCACAACATGACGTCTTTGAATAACTGAGCTACTTACTCTGGAAACATCGGAGAAGTTTTAGAATGTATGACCTTACTCTGCAATTAAGATAACCTGCCTTGATAGTAGCAGGCAAAAGTGGTGATGTAAATGTCAAAATGAGGACATTGGTCAGCACCATTATTCCATCTTTGTGAGTGTATACAGCCTCACTGCAGAAATGCCTTGGGTAGAGAAATCAGTGAGAATCTCTGACTCTGAGATGTTCTTCAAATCCCTCTCAACAATAACTCATGATAAATTCAAAGTAGCATGAAGTGTAACCTCAATAGGTATATCCACAATTGCCTTTGAATGCAAGAGGAGTTCACTGTGTTGAGATGTAGATGTTTCCAGCAATATGTCACCAGATAGAATTTTTTTTACTGACTTTGGAGAGCCAGCAAGTCCCTCTAGTCCCTTCTGAATGAAAAAGAGAGAAGTTTGCCTTAAAGGTTTGTCTAAAAGTGAATGCAATATTAAAAAATGAGGTATAACAAGTGGTACAAATGGTGAAGATCGCTGCTCAGAATCTTCAAAACGTGGTTGTTTACCTATAGGCTGGTTTTTCACTATTTTATTAAAATTTTAAATAAAGAGAAAATAAATAAAAAAGAAAGGGAAATTTTGGCACTCACTGACCCCACTCACCATGAAGCCCTACAAGGGAATGCATTACAATGTCAAACAAGGACACTGCAATAACACCTAAGTTTTGTGAGCACTATACCAAAACATCAGCATTAGATACAATGTCCACAACACCTGTTGAGAACATCCAACACTGGTACTTCGTTGACCAGTGGACTAGCCGATTAACCAAAGGAGGTATACTCCAAGGCCGTTTATCTACACCACACATGACAAACATGTGGGAGGACATTAGATCCTGGAGGTGGTAAACTGAAAGAACAGAACCTTACATGGAAGGTCCCCTCACCATGTACAAACCGAAGGGAAAGAAAAAAAGATTCAGTGACAATTACCTTACCCATCATGAAGCTCTATGAAGGGATGCACTACAATGCCAAAAAAGGATAATGCAGTAATGCTAAGGTTTCACGAGCACTATACCCAAACACCAACATCAAACATAATGTCCACAACACCTGCTAAAAACATCCAACACCGGTATTCAGTTGACCCTAGTCCAAAAGGATCAGCCAACTGATCCTGGCAGAGCCAATGCATGGCCACCCATGTACAAGAATTCAAGGCCAAAGTGGTGAGATGGGGTTGGACCTCTCAACTACCAGGATCCTCTGCTCCCCTTCATGGATTGCTACACACTGTAAACAAGTGGGAGGATGTTCAGATCTACAAAGAGGTAAACTGAAAGAATAGAACCTACTCTGGGAGGTCCCCTCACCACATACAGGAATACACCTCAAAGGGAATTGTTAAAGGACTTAGTACACTAATCAACTTTTCTTTTTAACTTGTAGCTTATTACAAGGTGAAATAATATGATCCATAATTACTTATTGATTTTATTGTTGAGAGCAATAGAAACAACTTCAGAAAATATTGAGAATACTAAGCTGGAACCTGAGATAAGTGATTACCCTAGCTCTGTTAATCAGTTTACGAAAATGCTAGATTTTCAAGATCACACAACTTACAAACATTGCATAAACATCCAAACTCCTGGTGATTATAAATAAAATAATTGATTTAAATTTAGAACACTATACAAATGCAATTTCCAAATATTTTGGCTATTGATATTTATGAATGCATACGTGTATTGAATATTACTTACATACATGAAGAATATTCTTTGTGTGTGCTGAATGTACAATACGTTTTCAGTTGAACTATTTTTATGCAAGATTCACATATAGATATGGGGAAGGGAGAGCAAAAAGTCATGAATATATTGGTATGTTATTATAAGCTTTATGAAGACTTGCTACTTAATAGATTTCTTGAGCGATTATTAATTTTCTTTAAAGATAATGCTTCTGGTTGCCACTTGTGTCAACACACTTTAGAAATCTATTTTGACAATAAAAGTTTCTTGAAGGAATTACTTCCAAACAGTTATGATACTAGTAAAATTTCTTTTTTTTGAAGTTTTAAATCACAAACAAGATCTGTCAAACATTTTAAATGCTGAAAATAAATTTAGCATTTTCTCAAATTCTTTCAAGTCTTCCAGACTTGTGTATGAACCATATGATAAATATACACATCTTTAAAGCATTTTATGACAAGATATGTCTACAATTCACTAACATATTGACAAATTAAACACATTAATGTTCTGCATGAATAACTACATACCTTCTATATGTTCTATAATAAAAGGGTCATCCATTATATTTTTCCTATTTGTTTCAAGGATTTTTTCAAATTCACTGATATCATTATTTTGGTAGGCACTGAAAAAATAAGTGTAAAAAGAAGTATGTAAAAATATTCAAGATCAATCTAAACTTTACAACAAAGTACTGTGAAGCAACTGTTGATAGTTATATACAACTACATATTAATATGATTAAAGAAAAAGTATTTTATTTTAATGCTATTGGTCAAAAACAATAAATAGTAGTATTATACCAAAATTAAAACCTTCTAGGTGAAGATGAAAATTTTGACACTAAAATAGTAAATTACTCCAGCCAATACCATGTATATTGTTAAACAATTCAGCATTTATAAATCATTATACTTAAAAAGCAAATAAAATTGTACAATTTTATTTTCATATGTTTGATATTGTATTTGTGACATGTACTCTCTTGATTACATATTATAAGGAGCATTTAAGAATTTTAGTTGAATAATTACAAGGGTAGAAATTACCAAAAATTAATTACCAAACAGAATCTGATTTTGATGTTGCTTTGATTTTAAATACGGTCATGTTAGCAAAATATTTAAGCCTCAAGATTAATTAAAATTCTTAAAACACAACATAAAATGTCAATGTAACAGTAAAGGATTATTAAATCAATATACACTGCTAGCCAAAATCTTAAGGCCAATGAACATAAAGAAAAAATATGCATTTTGCATTGTTAGACTCAACCACTTATTTGAGTAAAGTTTCAAAAGATAAAAATAAGAAAAGAGAAAATAAAGTTATAAACTTTTTTAGCATTTAATAGGGAAAATGTGAACACTATGAAATTAGGCTAAATACCAGCTGGTCAAAAATTTAAGACCATACCAAAAAGAAGTCCTAAACAGGGTAGGAAATGCCAACAAGAGATCTCAGTTGTGAGTTGCATGGCCGTCATAGCAAATAACTGCAAACATTCACTTTAGCATGGTCAATATAAGTGTTGGAAGAAGGCTGGCTGGAATGTTATTCCAAGTGGTGAAAATGGCTTCACGAATATATGCACTGTTTGGAATTGGTGTCCATTTCTATAGACTACCCTTGCCATCCACGCCCAAACATTTTCAATTGGATTCAGTTCCGATGAACACAATGGATGGTCCAAAAGAATTGCATTATTTGTCATGAAAAAGTTCACTGTCTTGCTAAAAGATCCAGTCATTTCCACACAAGTGAGGGCCTTCAGTCAATAAGAATGTTCTCTCCAACATGTCAATGTAACCAGATGCTGTTTAACATCCATGTATAACCTGAAGCTCCACTGTTCCATGGAAGGAGAAAGCATCCCAGATCATGATAGAATCTTCTCCACTGTGTTATGTAGAAAATTTCTCTGATGGGATATCCTCATCGTGCAAATAACATTGAAAGCCATCTGGACCATCTAGATTAAATTTTTTCTCATTACAGAACAAAACCTTTTTCTACATCCCATGTTTGGTGCTTCACGTCAAAGTTTAACCAAACTGTTTTGTGGTGTGAAATGAGGCATGGCCTTTAAAGACGTTTACAGTTTTTAAAGCTTTTCTCTCGTAGATGCCGATTTATTGTTCTTCAGCTGCATTCTACATCTATAAGAGCTTTAATCTGGTTTAACAATTGGCTTGTATCTTGTCGAATAACCTATCAAATCCTCCTGCTTAACGTTGGCGAAATTGTCTTGGGCCGACCACTTGAAATTCTTGTTCCATATCCCTCAGGGTCTTTTAAGAAATTTGAAACAGCAGTTTTACAATGCCCAGTCTTACCAGCGATGGCACGTTGAGAGAGACTTTGCTTTTGCAGCTTGACAATTCTGACACGTTCAAACTCTGTCAACTTTTTAGCCTTTGCCATGTTTTTACCCAATGTAACACAGGAGATATCAGTGGGAGATGTTGACAATGCTAATGCTTGAACACAAATGAATAAATTTTGTTACATGTTTACCGATTAACACTTTATTTCAGAATGATCTTAAACTTTTGACCAGCTAGTTAAATATTTAGGCTAATTTTATAGTGTTCATATTTTCCCTATTAAATGCTAAAAAAGTTTTTTATTTTTATTTTCATCTTTCAAAGCTCTACTCAAATAAGTGGTTGAGTCTAACAACACAAAATGCAAATTATTTTCTTTATGTTCATTGGCTTTAAGATTTTGGCCAGCAGTGCATTTCAACATTTCATCAATATCCTAGAAAAATCGACCTTGTTTTAAAAGCCTCATTTAGTCCATTAAGTTTAACTACTTTAATAGTTACAGAAAATTAACATTTAAAGAATACATGGATAGGTTCCCAACTTATGAAGCATTTTTTGTTAAAGGAGAACAGTTTTAAACTATGTCTCAACACATATTAAAGTGACAATTCCAACTACATATTATTTTATGTGATACTATAACAAAAAGTTTCCTATAAAACAGTTTTCAAAGAGAAAGCAAAAATTTCAAAATTTACAGTTGAATTTATAATTGTTTTCAATGTGAATTAGATCTTCAATGACCTGCTGTCATAAAACTTACCTCACTAAGTTTGTCATTGCTAACACTTCTGGGTCATTTTTATATGGCTTTGCTTCTTGGGAGTCAAATGGGTTAATTCCAGATTTCATTAGCATGTTTGCTAAAACTAGATACTTCAGACAGGTTGTTCTCCTGCAAGTTTAACAAACGTACTTGAAAGGATTATTTCAAGCCCATTCTTCAGTTAACTGAAAAACTATGGTCACAGTGAGATAGTTTTAATAAGTTTAATAATACTTGCAATATTTTTTCAAAAATGTGTTAATTTCACAGTTTAAATGTTACAAAAATAACTTAAAACAAGAAAGAATGAGAGGCTTTGTCTAATATTAGGTTAGCCATGCACCAATGAAAAAACTGACTTTGATGAGTTCCACCTTTTTATCAGTAAACACTGAATAACAGCAAACTGAAAAACAAGTCCAAGTATTTTCTTACGATGAATTGCTGTTTGTGTGTGTGTTGTTCAAGATGTTCTTTGCGAACAACTTTAATTACAAGACTAAACATTTCAAAGTGATGAGCTGTGGTTTACATGTGTGGGATCTGAGTCGTCTTTGACTCATCACATAAAAAAAGGTGATGAGGCATAACAATGTTGAACTTAACTTCACATATCTAATGTTTGAACTGTATTTTTTCATAGCTTATAGTACAAGATTAAGTAGTTCGTAATAATAAACGGAAGCTTACATATGCAATGTTTGAGGTTTTTTTACTCATAACTTGGAGACTCAGCATTATGTAATGATGAACTGTAGTTTATACATGTGTTTGAGTTCAGTTTTACTCACAAATTGAAGAACAAGACCAAAGATTTTGTGCTGATGAAGTTTAGATATGTAGTTTTTGAGCTGTCACTTACTCATAACAAAAACAAAGCCATGCATTTTGTACTGATGAGCTAAAGCACGCATGTTGTCTTTGAGACTAAGCATTTTAATGTGATAAGGTGTGGTTTACATATCTGGTGGCTGAATTGTTCTTTACTCACAAATTGAAGAATAACACTAAACACTTTGTAATAATAAACAAAGTTACACATGTCTAGGCTAAGGAATTAGTGTAATAGCATTACTGAAATATACAAATATATCCAGTTATATATTTAGCTGCATAATTAGCCATAAACATATACTGAATGGCAAACACATAACTTAGCACGGCACAGAAACTCAAAAACGCCAACCAACCTTGGGTTTCCTGATTCATCATAATTTTTGAAAGCCTCAAAAAAATCTGTGTGAGCCTTTTCATACTCCCCTTCTCGTAGATGCATTTTCCCACCACATTCTACAACAGAGGATTATACAACATTCTACTAATATGAAAATACAGTAAACTTCACTTGCAATTAAAATGAGTAATATGAATGCAAGTATGGAAAAGTTAAAAACAAACAGTTACACTTGTGATAATTTTTTTTTGTTATAATTAGTAAAAATGCTGTACACCTAACTTAATCCACCAAATATTTCAACTGATAAACTATGATATGGCACTATATCAAAAATCTGTATAGAATCTTTTGAATTGATTCAGTCTTTTAGAACAAAATGATGAACAGAAACCATAAAATCCTTTGGATTCAATTTTTAATACAGTAATATTGGATAATAAAGTTTCCATTAAGAATTGTTGTACAAATAAATACTACTAAATTAACATAGCTTTTAAAATGTTAACCTCATTTAACCTAATGCTTACTTTAAAGAATATTTAAATTTCATTTGTAACTGTTGATGTAGTAAATGTCATTTTCATATAAATATATTATTTTTCCAGAGTAGCATTAAATGATATGGCAGAAAGAGTCATAATTAATCATATTAAGAAAATGAACTTTGGGGAAATTTAAAACTACAATAAAGCATTTTTTACATAGATAGATAAAGTTTTAATACGAAATCTGCAAATTACTTTTTAAATTTGATTTTTGGTAAAGAACATTATGTAGAATGCTTGAATTATGTTTACAATAATTCATATTTCAACTTTCAAATATTTAAGCACCTGTTTTCAAGTGTGATAAACTTATTCAAATTTAACAATTGCTCATTAGGACTAGGTGATATTTCATTGACTAATCAAAATTCTGATTAAATTGATCAACTAAAATTGGTGTTTTCAATTTTGTTAAGATTACTCCAACAGTAAATTGATCAAAATTCTGATGATACTGATTGTCTTGAAATTAATCAACTAATCAAAATTAGTGTTTCTGATTATTCTAACAACTACAGTGGTGGCCTTTCACATTGCACAATACAATAACTTTTTGTTTGAAGGAACAAATTTTACTGTCATTTTATTCATCAAACATGTACTAATCTTTCAGTAGAATTTTGAAGTTTCTATGCCATTACTGCAACCAGACTAAAACAGCATCATCATATTCTGCAAGTTGCTTATAGTTAAGCAACATGAAAATGAGAATACCAGTTAATTTTGTGAAATAAAAGTTTTGATAAATATAATTTTTTCATTAAAAAGTTTGAAAACCATTAGAGAATGAATAAAGCTATTCAGTTGATTAAGAAAATATAATATTATTGTGTTAAAAACACTAATTTTGCCATGCTAACTAGCTGCTGTAATGCTGTCTTTAACATGTCAACTTTTAAGTTAGGTGTGTAATGCTATAGTATTTTTACCATTTTTTAATGAAAGAATTAAAATACTTTGAATTAACTTATTTTGACCATATTGTCTGAAAGTAACCTAAATAACTCAGTTAAAATAACGTTGAAGTATTATGTAATTAAAAGTTTTAATTGTTATAGCTTACTTTATAGTTTTTCCTTGCTACTGAACTCCTATGATTTTATGGTATATGTATGTCTTCTTTCTTTTTCTGCAGATGGTGGAACATTGCATTCAAAATTTAATTAAGCTACTTACTATCATTATATATCAATAAATGTAACATTATAATGTATGTTATAATTTGTATTTTAAGGTTAGTTAAGTTATAATTCCTTTGCTTCAAAGGAAACTTAAAAAAAAATTAAAACTGCACATCACAAAAATATCTCGACTTCAGCAGGGGTTCGGTATTAGCCACTTAGATGCTAAGTATTTGTGGTTGATCTATCCGACATGTAATATCTGAAGCTCTACAACTGTATTCACTGAGAAAAAGAAATAAATTTTACAACTCTTAATGGTTACCATCCCCACCTGCTATACCTTTCCTTTTGATCTACACTGTACATGTGGTTAGTTGATATAAATGTATATAATTTTTTTATAAAGAGCTCAATTTACACTGTATTATACAATAGTTAATTTGAAAATAGTGAGCAGTCTTTCTTATTGTGTACAAATAATTGCTGTTTGTGTTGTTGTCCACTTGACTGACTATAGCTCTTATGGTGGTTTCTTAACTAAACATACTATAGTTAGACAGTTAAATTGTATTTAGTTCTTACTTTATATCTTAGTTAATTATCTAATATTGCATTTTAAAAATCATATTTGAAATGTTTAATGTAAAGTTTAACTCTCTCAGTATGGACTAGACTGATTTGACTGACCAGGCAACTTCCTGGTGCTCATCTTGTCTTTTTATATTTAATACATCTAACTTTCAACATGGTGCATATAACTTCAAAGAATTTGGGAGATTTTCAGTTAATAATATGTCTTTCACATACAAAAAATCATAATTTTTGTGAATTATTTTAATGAAATAAAGATTTTTTCATAAATATAATAAGTATTTGTTTTAAACAGTTCTGCATGCAAAGTAATTTTCATCATGAAATTAAAAATACTTTTCCTCATCTCAAAAAAATCTCAAATTCCCTTTCTGTAAATCACGACTTCCTAAAGGCATTTCAATTTTTCTAAAGCTTTACACTTTATCTGTTTTATTCTTTATCTCTACATTAAACTGGTAAATTTGACTGACCTTATAATCACACAAAAAACAACAAATAACTAAATTACCCTTTTTCTTTTTACCTAAAACTACTTTAAATTGTAACATAAAACTACATTAATTTATCCCAAGTACCTTTAGGCTTGTAAAATATACACCAATTAAAAATTGAATTTGCCCCTCAGTGGCACAGTGGAATCTTTATGGACTAATACTTCTAGAAACTCAGACAGCCCTTTGTACAGCTTTGCACTTTATAACAAACAATAATTACATTTTATTGCGTAATTGGTATTTGAACTGTGTTAACTAATATCTGCACTGTTATAAGATGTAAATAACTTGGGGCATGTGTAGCTCATGTCACGCTATCAAATTACATCACTCACAAGATACTACAAGCTGCTCGAGTGTTTGCATCATGAAACATTTTTATTAATTATTTATTTTACTTAATCTAATATTAAATAACCTACAAAGATCCTTATTTTTACATTTTACTTCTATAATTATGATTCAGGATAAACATGAAAAACAAGAAATAAAACACTTAACCATTTTTTCTTGTTCTTAATTGTTGAAAATAGTTAACGCTAATTCTTCATAATAATCATGATATTACACTTAATAACTTGTACTGAATTAAATAACACACCAAACCATGTATACCAATAAAATGCAAAAAGTATACATTACTTTCTACTAAAAGTAGAAGCTGGTAAGTCACTGAGTTAAGGAGAATGCATGGAACAGTGGAACATTTTTCACATTGCATTTTATAACAACACTGTTATGTGAATAAGTGGATTTGCACTTTAAAAATTAAATACTGTTATCTTTTTATTTTATTAAAATTTACTATACATAAAGTAGAATTCTGTGGTAATGTGACCTCTGAATATAGTGTAAGTACAAGCCATAAGACACTTCATCACCTGACTTTTAAAGTAAATCTTGTACTTAAATAGCGTAACAGATAATATATAAATCACATGTACTTTCTATGCCAGGGGTCACCAAACTACAGCCCTTGAGGTCATTTTGTCTGGCCTGCCAGCAGCTAGCCACTTGGAAATAAAAAGTGACATTTCATCAAATGTTTGACTATAACAACAAAAATCACACCAATAGTCGCTTTAAGTTGGTAAAACAAGATGTTATGATAAAAAGAAACAAAGATCCTGTTTTTTTTTCACCCATCGTTATGGCTCCTTTTAAAAGTGGACTTTTGAGTGTCACGCTTTCAATGAAGAATGGGAAGAAAAGAACTTCTTTGTGGAAACAAAAAACCAGAAAGCTACTTGTGTGATATGCACTGAAAGTGTTGCCATTTTGAAAGAGCACAATCTTCGGCATCACTATGAAACAAAAACATCTATCAACACATTTGAAATTTTCAGGAAAGTTCTATTCTGAGAAATTTGAATCCATGAAACATGATTTTTAAACCTGAAAAGAATCTCTTCATGAGAAAGTTTGCTGAAAATGAATCTGTTACTCGTACAAGTTACAAAATAGCGCATTGGATGGCAAAGCGAGTAAAACCTTTTACTGATAGCAACTTCATCAAAAAGTGTATGATGGAAGCAGAAAATGAGCTGTGTCCTGTGAAAACCAACTTCCTTGAAAGTATCAGCCTTTCAACAACTTCAGTTGTACGGTGAGCAGAAGAACTTGGAGAGAACATCGCATTACAGATATGCCAAAAAGCTAGAAACTTCCTATGGTATTCTCTGGAACTGGATGAGTCAACTGATTTCTCGAGCACATCACAAATTATTGTGTTCATTCGTGGAGTTAATTTGGACTTTCAGATCATGGAAGAGTTGGCATCAGTTTGCAGCATGCATAGAAGAACAACTGGAGAAGACATTTTCATGAAAGTGCATAAAACTTTGGAAGACTATAACCTTCAATGGAATCAGCTTAGGGGTGTAACAGTTGATGGAGGAAAAAACATGGCTGGAGTTAAGAAGGAACTGGTGGGGCTGATCAGGAAACAGTTGAAAGATCTTCAACTCCAAAGTGCTCTGTTCAAACACTGCATCATACATGAGCGAGCACTTTGTGTGACTTAAGATATTGTTTGCGACTGAAACCATTTCTGCAGTGAACTTCATTCAAGGTATTTCTTGAAGAAACTGATTTGGATTTCTAAGACTTGCCTTATCACACAGTTGTGAGGTGGCTAGCTGAGGTAATGTTTTGTCTCCTTTTTATAAGCTGAGAAGAGAAATAGATATATTTATTATTGAAAAATTTTGAGCTGATCTACTTCTGTCGGATCCAACCTATTTGTCAAAGTTGTCATTTATGTTTGATATCACATCCCATATGAATAAACTGAACTTGAAACTTAAGGGAAAGAATAACATTGTCTGAGATCTCTATAGAATCATCAAAGGATTTCGGAGAAAGATGTTATTGTTTGAAGCACATTTGGAAAGAGAAAACCTCTCTTATTTTCAGTGTTTCAATGAGTTTCTAGCTGGAATCACAGGAAAATGTCAACTTGGAATTTTAGAAAAAGATTATTGGTGATTTAAATAAGCATTTTTTAGAGATGTTTTCAGATCTCAAGAGAATCAAAAGTGACTTTCTCCTTTTTCAGAATCCTTTTGATTGTGTCATTGATGACGTGCAAGTGGAACTTCAGCTGGAGGTCATCGATTTGTAAGGAAATGACTTGTTGAAAGCAAAACAAAGAGGGGCAAATGATTGAATTTTACAGCTGCATACCTGAAGATGATTTTCCAAAGCTGAAGCAGTTCGCATCTGGTATGGCATCAGTGTTTGGAACAACTTATGTCTGTGAACAAGCATTTTCAAAAATGAAGTATGTGACGTTGGTATATCGATCAAGGTTGACTGATGAACATTTGAAAGCAATTCTAATAATTAGATGCAGCAATTCAAAACTGAACATTGAAAATATTTTGAAAGCCAAATACCAATTTCATAAATCTCACTGATTTTTTTGTGGCTTAGTGAAATTCAAATATGTTCTCACTATGTGCAATGTGACAATTTTTTTTGCTAATGTCACCTTCTTATATAACCTTTTGGTAAATAAAAATGTTGGTTGTATTACGGTTTGTTTTTTATTATATGAGTGATTGCATGCTACTCCCACATGGCTAATGTGCCATCCTAAACTTGGTGTTAAGTCTTTAAAAGGGAGCTTTCATTCTTGCTTATGAGTATTGAGCATTATGATCATGCAGCCCACGCTTCTCATCCACCAAGTAATCTGGCTCCCTGTGAAAAATGTTTGTTGACCCCTGTTCTGTGCAGTAGATAAATATGTACAAAAAGAACAGTGTTGATAACATGGTGTCTAAATATACTCTAGAACATATAATTGCTTATGTAAAACACACATGACAAAAGAAATAAAGATTACAAGCATTCTGTGCAGATAAATAAGTTTATTTTAATGAAGTATTTGAACTAAAGATTTGTTATCTTTGTACTATAGTTATGTGTATGCAAACTCTGAATATTGTATATACTATCAATATATAGTGCAATGAAATGTTTAAAATCAAGAACAAGAAAAAAAGATAGACCCTTTAATCTTTCATTGAATAATCTTACAAGATCTTCGTTTGGTTATATTCCTCATTGCAAGTGTTTATATTTTCATATATAGTTTATTTCTAATGTTTTATTTTCCTTTCCTGTCCTTCAGTGTTTTTATTTATTGCAACACACATCAACAAGTGTCCTTGTGCCATATTATAGTACCATTAACAGAGACACTTTATCCATCAGTAGAATGTTGTTGCATTTGAAGGCAAAATTTGGGTTATATTTTCGAAATGATTAATCTTTCAAATATACAAAAGTAATACAGAATTTTACGATGTAATACAAATTTTGTTCCTGGATAGTATGTATTATTTTTTAATTGCTTATATTGTAATAGTACAGAAAATGGCCATTATTCCCTTCAAGCAATACTTACATATGTACATTATAATGCTAATTTCACTGGACAGTATGTATTATTTCTTAATTGCTTATGTTGTAACAGTACAGAAAATGGCCATTATTCCCTTCAAATGTTGCTTTTGTGACCTGGATAATGAAATTTAGAAATTAACCAATTTTCTACGTAAAAACAGGCAAATTTGCACATTTTCATTTGCATAAAACAACATATGAATCAAGAATTTACATATATTTATACTAAAGTTACACAAAAATAAATAAAAATGTTTAGAAGGGAGTAGTTTCATGAGATTTACAACTGTAATGTGAATCACTTTCACATATCAGCCCCCAAAAATACTCTCACATCATGTTTTCGTTACATGCTCCCAGGTCACAAAAGTAACATTTAAAGAGAAAATTAGGTCTTTTCCACTTACTTTACACATAAGCAATTAGAAGATAATACTTTCTGCTCAGGAACAAGAAAAAGTAAATATTTTGTTACATAATATTACTTAAGTTACAATCCAAAAGCTTAACTTGTAAATGACTTACCAAACAACCACCAAAGAAAATTAGCTTTTTAAGTTTCTTTGAAATAAACAAATTAAAACATATTAAACATTGAATTATAATGTACATTACAATGCTAATTTCATTGGTAAAAATTGACAATGAAATTATTCAGCAAAATTTTGAATGTAATTAACAGTAAATCTTCATGACATGCACACACACATACAAGAGTGCCTATAAACTTAGGGTAAATGTATTCCAACTATCCAAGTAATGAAAATATTGCTATTGAGTGTATGTATGCCTGTTGTTCAATTTTATTTTTACTTCAAGTTTGTTCATATTTGGTGATTCGATGAGCTCATGTTCAATTTTCATTGCCATTAAACTTGAATGCTTTATTTTTCCTTGTAGTAAAACCATTTGCCATTGTCACTAACTCTAAAATGTTGATGAAAAAGAATGAAACTGTCTGGCAGTCCTTCAACTGTTTAAGCTGGGAGGGAAGGTGACTGCTGCACTTGCTGCCAATTTATTATTTTATTCATTTAACTTCTTTTGCTTTTACATATCATAATTTGAGGAAAACATTATTAATTGATCAGTGGGGACATTGATTAATTAGTTAACAAATGCTTTTAATCAACAAGTCAAAATGTTCATCTGTTCACAGTTGAAAGAAAATTTCCATAACTTTAAATTACCTAAAACAAATAAATATAAAATATCTGGGTAGATTTATCAAAAATATATACACAACCCATGAAACAATAACTTCCCCAAATTTAATGCTTTATGTAAATTTTACATTAAAAACAAAATAAAAAACTTCACTTTGTTTTCAGTATTTGAAGAAAGTTCAAGAATTAACAATGAAAGTTTAAAAAACATTTTTAAATGCTTTTGATATGTTCAACAAGTAAATAAATTAGCATGCAAAACAAGTTTCTAATTAACTTTGGTTTGATAAAGAAAAAACTTGAACTCTGAAAAAAAATACAGGGTGTTAGGAAAGTCACAATGCACTTACATATTAACTGACAGACATGTTTCAATATAGAATATAGGAGGTAAATTTGAATAACAATTATAAACAATGTTGAAAGTGACCCCTGTTGGCATCAATACAGGCTTAGATCCTTCTTATTTTGTTTCTAAACACTCCTATCAGTTGCTGGCTTGAAATAGACTGAATTAAATATGATTACAAAACTGCACAGTGACTTTCCAAACACCCAGTGAAACAACATGGCTTAAAAACAAAATACACTGATGGTCTGGTATTCGACTCTCAATCTGTGGAATCAAACAAATCGCAACAAACTTAAAATATCTAAAACAAATAACTTTATCAAGAACATATACACAACAACACATGAAACAATAACTCAGGTTGTATTAAGAAGAGCTTAAGAGTTCAGAATGGGTGCCTGTTGTTAGCAATTTAAAATGAAGGATAGCAGCAAATAGTCTGAGTAGCTATGCCACGAAGATAAAACAAATGAAGTGATGAATGGATACATTTTACCTCTTATCACTCCCATAATAACAGGATGAGGAATAGCTGACTTGATGTGAAGGGACTGTTCATAAAGTTTCTGATAAAAAATATACAAGATTCAGATGATCTCAAATCCAAAGTTTTTGTTGCTTTTTTTTCAATTTGACAACTATAATTGAATATAATGTGGTACTTCAAATTTTTAATTGAACATGATTCCACATAATTAGAATTATAAGGAAATATTTTAATTTGTATATTTAGTCAGCACATTTATTTAATTACACAATTAACATATTAACAAAAACTGTAAAATAAATCATACTGGGCTTTACATGACTAAAACAAAATGTTTTGCAAAATGAAAGCACTTTTAATGTATTTTCCCTCAAAACTCAACTTCTTTTACTTAAGTCACCTTCACAAATTATACTGCAAAAAATAAAAGCCAGAAATTTAAGCTAATTATAACATTCTATAAAGTATGCGTTTTATGAAATAAGGTACTATTATAAACATATAGAAGGAAACATGTTTGTGGTTGTAACTGTTAAAACTTCATCTCCAAGACAAATCAATATTGAGTTTTTGATGCTAAGCAGAGACCTATAAGCACACTTTCAACTTATCATGTCCCCATACTCTACTGACAGTACTAAAGTATCATTATTCAGAGAATAAGTAAAATAATGGAGAATTACTAAATTTAAACTAGTAGTAGACTTATTAAATTTTAACATCTAGTGAATGCCTAACTTACAGATTAAAAAGGAGTTTAATTCCATGTAATATCAAAGTTACAGTGAGAAAAAGTGTTGATACACATCACAAACATATGCAGCTTAGTTATCAGAAAATCATACACAAATTTAGGAAGAAATGATATATAACATGCAATGGCAGCAGTTCTTTTAAACGAACATTCGCCAGGTCTAACTAACTGCAGGGAGCACTACAGTGCACTTGTTATACCAAATAATGACATAGCCATGAGTTTGAGAAGCTTAAAAAAAAGTACCAGAACCAGTTGATCAGTAATATTGATTGGTTGCATATAGCTAATGATATCATCTGGACTGAACAATTTTACAGTGAAATACCTAACCATACTACGTGGTGATTTTCAGACACATATTATGCACAAAATACATTACATAAACTTCGGAAATTCATCACAACAGTCCACCATGATTGTCAATTGTTCTTCCTGATATTATAAGCAGCTCAAAAAAATGGAACAAGATCCAACTTCTCTTTAAGTTTCACACTTAACTATTGAATAAACAGTTTTTAATCAGTGAAATTTATATTTAATAACAGAAGCACATGCATCATTCTTCAATTTAAATACTGTAAACCAACATCTATTGTGATTTATATTGTTTGTAATAACAGTTACAGTTTCATTTGGTTCATTGATATTGTTAATTGAAAGTAACATTATTAATCTCAACACATAGCCTCAATGTATAAAATCAAAATTATTAATAAATGTTTTAGTTTGTTAAGCTTCATTGCAAGTTTGTCTTCTCAAACCTTATGTATACTACTTTCAGTTGGTGGCCTGTGTGTTTCCAAAACATGCACATTTTATTTGGTACTTTAAAAAATACTATTCTGATTATACTAACTGGCAGTCTATTACAGACACTAATTGGAAGAGCTGTGGTCATTCTGGATTGAAATAAGACAACATAGTTGGGCTTGTTAAATTTTTTGATAGCAATAGCTATACGGGTACTGTAAGGCAGGTAAATTTCAATCGGGTTTTAATTATGAATGTTCCTTTTGTTTATGTTCAGACTGACATCAAGTTATACATTCATAAAATATTTTGCTTCTATAATAAACCCTGCACTAACAAAAGTGTCTATTTGAGTAATGCAAAATTCAGCTTGTGAAATTAGAATATCAAATCCACGGTGAAAAATATGCTGCCACAAGTGCATTAGTCAGAATAGCACCAAGGAAAATGCCATGGTCCTTTCCTAATAAATCTTTGACATAAAGATAGATTAAATAAAAAAGCAGAGTGTAAAGCAGTCATACTGATAAAGACAAAAAAACAGAAACTTACATAAGGTATATTGCAATGATTAAATATTTTTTATCAAATTGTCAAATGATAACTTTGTAAGATAAATCTCAAACATCAACTTTCTACTCACATGATATTCAACTTCTCATGTAAGTCAAAATTAAAACCTGTATTCTTTAATGCTTGGAAAATAGTTCTAACAACTTTGTTTTCAAACACTGACACTCCTTCATCAGTACCTCATATATGGCAACTATATTATGAATATAAAGCAATAAACTTCACTGCCTCCTCCAATACTAAAACAAAATAATCCAAATGAAAAGTACACATGGTTTGAAAAGTGTATATTAGTTCTGGTTTTTAATCACATTAATTACAAAACCAATTAAGAGACAAAAGTGAGAAGTTAATAACCTCATAAAAGTCAATAATGACTGAGATCTGCTGAAAAGTGAGCAAGTGACCTGTGACAGGCATCAAACAGTAACTGCAAAGAAAATAAAATTGATTGACTGATTGATTTAGTGTTTTATGTCATAAAGCAACTAGGCTATCTGAGCCAAATGTTCAGTAAAAAGGTAAAAATAAATTCAATGTAGTAAAACACAGAAAAGGAAATGAAGGTAAAACAAAACATCATTGAAAAACAGAAAAAGCATAAAACCAATGTTGACACCCAGTTTACAAAAGAAAGAAAGAAAGCAGAGTAAAAAAAGTTGTAAAGTCCTTCTCTAGTAAAGTGGTAATGATCATAACCTGCCAGGAAGACTAACAGATAAGTTCAAAAACCACCGTCAGTCACATGAAGTAGGCCTTTCCAGTCCTGGTTCCGGGTTATGTGTCATAGCAGCCATTATCAAAATGTAAAATAATAGAAGGTTTAAAAGACATATAGCAAAATCGTAATAATGAGTAGCCAAATGTCCAGTAAAAAGGTAAAAGTAAAGTAAATGTACTAAAATTTGTAAAAGTAAACGAAGGTAAAAAAAAACAACCAGCAATTAAAACCAAAAAATTGCATAAAACCGATGTCAACATCCAATCTAGAAAGTTGCAAAGAGCTTCTGCAGCAGAATGGCAATGATCATAAACTGCCAGGAAAACTAACAGGCAAGTACTAGAACCACTGTCAGTCACCTGAAGTTGGTCTTTCCAGTCCTGGTTTTGGGTTATGGCCAGTACCAAAGGGTAAAGTAATAAAATTTAAAAGACATGCAGCAAAATTTGAATAACAACTCGCCAGGACGACGAATGAGCAGTTCAAACAGCAGTCTTGGTATCAAGTTATTTAATGTTGTGGCCATTTTTAACATCAAATTGAACAAGAGAGAATAAAACTGTGAAAAGGGAACCACAATTAAAAAGGTGTAATGAATAAATATCCAACACTTAAATGAGATTAAAAAGATTAATGGCCATTATAAAACCAAAAACTTTATCAAGATGGACAGTGTCATCATCACCAAAACCACTGTCCAATGTTGCAGATAAACCCTGGAAAAAATCATGTTTAAAATAGTGCCGTCATTGAGAATCCTAACGATGGCAAGAAAGTAAAATGTGGCTTATAGTGATTTGAGTGTTACACAAACTACACATTGGTGCATCAGTTCCAGATAAAAGAAAACAATGAGTTAAAAAACTGTGATCAATGCTTAGTCTAGTTAGAACAATTTCCTCCTTCTGAACCTTATGGAAGCTAGATGGCTGAAGCCCAATATAGGGTTTTATTTGAAAAAGCTTGTTCTCACATTGCTCAATCCAAGTGGACTGCCAGCTGGCACGGAGTTGAGCCTTGGATACAAGACCATAGTCCATGTACGGAATAGGCACAGAAATGATAGTGCCAGAGCAGATAGATTTAACTGCCATGTCTGCAAGCTCATTCCTGCAAATACCAACATGGCCTGGTATCCAGAAAAATTGAATAGAAGTCAACGTTAATGAAAAATGGGCCAGTCGGTTTTGAATATCAGCAAGAACAGGGTGTGAGCCAACATGTAGCAATTCCAAGGCCAGTATAGAACTAAGCAAGTCAGTATAAATAGTGCAGTTGGAGTACTGCTCAGCTTCAATTTCATCCAGAGCAAAAGATATGGCATACAGTTCAGCAGTGAACACAGAAGCTATAGAGGGGATTCTGCACGCAACCATCTAACCGTACCAAACCACAGCAAAGCCCACTGAATTACCTGATTTGGAATCATCTGTATCAATATGAAGGGAATAATTGTTTAAAAGATATTCATTAAATAAATGATGGTACTTCCAATCTGGAGTACCTGCCCATTTCAGATGATTGAGAGAAAGGTCACATTTGGGAGCTGTAATAATCCATGGTGAGATGGGCTGACCTGTGGAATCTGTAATGCTATCCAAGGACAGACCCAAGTCATCCAATTGCACCTGGATGCGAAGGTCAAATAGAGCAATGGCAGATCGTCTGTTCTGAAAAAGTATGGCCCACTGAGGAAGGAAAACACATCCCCAGGTGGGATGCTTTGGTAAGGAACAAAGTTTCGAAAAATATAGTAAAAATAGGTGCAAACGGCAAAGGTGCAGAGTCAAAGTCCTTGATGATGAATGGGATCCAGCATCTTTAAGGCTGAGGGTCTGGCAGCACCATAAACCATTGATCCATAGTCGAGTTTTGATCGAATAAGAGCACGATATAACTTTAACACAGAACATCGAGCTGCCCCCAACTGGTTGTAGAGAGGACATGGTGGATGTTCAGTGCTCTTGTGCATTTGACCCGTAGCTGCTTCAAGTGTAGTATAAAGGTCGGCTTACGGTCAGAGATAAGACCCAAAAACTTGGTCTCAGGGACCACGAGCAGTGAAACTTCACTGATATATAGTTCAGGATCAGGGTGAATACCCCATTGGTGGCAAAAGTGCATGTAAATGGTTTCAAAGAGAGAAATTACAGCCGTTCCCCATAGTCCACTTCAGTACACAATTGAGGATAGTTTGTGGTTGCCGCTCAATATATCTCATGTTTGAAAACTGACATGAGATGTGAAAGTCATCGACATACAGCCCATTTGTATTAGTGAGAGGGAGTTGTTCAGTGATGGCATTTATCTTTATACTGAAAAGTGTGACACTCAAAACACAGCCCTGAGGGACTCCAAGTTCCTGTACAAAAGAACAGGAAAGTGTCGAACCCACACGAACTTGGAATATCCTTTCCATTAAAATTTTTTTTAATAAACATGGATAAATGGCCACGTAGTCCATATGTATGGGGGTCTCGCAAAACGTCATACCTCCATGTTGTGTCATAAGCCTTCTCAATGTCAAAGAATATTGATGCTAGATGTTGGCATCTGAGAAAGGCTGCTCTGATTGATGTTGCAAGTCGAATTAGGTGGTCTGTGGTGGAGTGCTGTCATCGGAACCCACACTAGCATTAACCATCTTCTCTGTGGTCTTACAGATACAGCTCATAAAAGCAACTGGACAATAGTTTGAAGGAATCTTGGGATCTTTCCCTGGCTTAGAAAAAGGTAAAATAATAGCCAGGCATTAGGAAAAACATTCTCTTGGCAGATCTGGTTAAAGACAATCAGAAGGACATTAAGAGAAGCAGGAGATAGATGGTGCAGCATCTCATAGTGTACATCCTTATGTCCAACAGATGTACTGCCAGACTGATGAAGGGCCATTTTCAGTTCCACCAGAGTAAAGGGACAATTGTAGTCAAAGAAACAGTCAGTTTGAAAGGAAAGAAGTGAATGCTCTGCCTGAGTTTTGATGGCCAAGAAGGTGAAGGAACAAGCAGAAGTGCTAGATACCTGGCAAAAGCTTTCACCTAGAGTATCAGCAATGCTCCGAACATCAACCACCTCCTGACCATCAGAGAGTAAGATGGAGAGGGGGACAGAATTGTAGAGCCCACTGACGTTTTGAATCCTGTCCCATATGATCTTGGAACTGGTGGTAGAAGATATGCTGGTTGTGAACTTAATCCAAGATTCCTTCTGGCTTTGACATCTTACCCACCTAGCATGTGCACAGGCCCACTGGAGCAATGCAGTTCGAAAGTGTGGAATATCTATGAAAAGTATCTCAGGCCCATTTTTGAGCCTTCCGTGCTAAGTGGCAAGCAGGATTCCACCACGAACGAGGATTTCGTAGAAAACATGTAGAGGTTTCAGGAATACACTGAGCGGCTACTTGTATAATACAGCCAGTTACCACTGCCACACAATTGTCTATTGATGGCCGATTCATGATGGCAGGATCAAGTTCTGCGAGAGCAGTGAAAGTGAATCAGTCTGCCTGATCCAGCTTCCACCTGGGCATGCAGGTAGGGTGGCATCAACCACGGCCAGTCTCTCTCAAAAGTATAGGAAAATGATCACTGCCTAGTATTTGTTTTGATTTTTATGTATAACTTTTAGATTAGTAAGCATATCTTAACAAATTTTGCAGATTATCAATAAACATTACAAGGCTTTCTTATACAAAATATCAATTTTTTTAAATTACGTTTTAAGAATTTTGAGGTAATGTTTTTGTTGCACCTTTTTATCTTTTTTTGAATGTTGACAATCCAACTTGCAAAGTATTTTTGATTTTAAGATTAAATACTTTTATGCATCAGACAACTGTTAAATTTCACATGCAAAACCTTTATAACCTCCAGATAATTATCAAATATTTGTTAAGAAAATACTTTATATTTTATTTATTTTTCTCAACCAGTCTCTGTATGGTTTCAATCAATTTTACTGACCACATAACCATGACAATGAATGATGAAAAAATTATAAATTGCACCTTTTTCTTTCTAAAATGACTACAGATAACACAAAACATAATTTTCGTCTAAATGTTAACTTTTTCTTAATTGTAAAATGTGTTTTCAATAATACTTCTTCTGACAATACAACTATTCTTTTACATTGATCTTGCAAGCTCCAGTCTTTTACACCCCACTCAAATGCCCTTGACAATATCTAATTTGCAAATTTCTCCACTCTTGTTAATGTGCACTGTACGCTGGTACTGTATACAAGTACCTCACTTACAAATGTAATCATTTTTCTGACATTTACACCTGTTCTTAATGAGGAAACAGGATGGAAGTGTGTCACCAGAGGTAAGTATTATTAAAAACACATTTTCAGTCATGGAAAATGTTAACTGCCACAACATACTTACCATTAACTGATAATACAACTAAAATTTACACTGAAAAGGTGGAGAGCTGGTGCAAGCATGGCCCATACAGAAAGTGATTGCATATAACAGATAAGATAAAAGTGGTACAGAAGTGAGGTAATTTAACTACATCCAGAAAAAGTATGGTTTTTATCTGGAACAGAGTTCCTGTATCAAGGGTGGAATAGTATTCATAAGTACCCATTATAGGTTAGACATCCATACTGATGAAGTCATGCAACTCAGGGTTAAATTAAAGGGTCTTGGTCTCTGTAGCCCATGTTTGGGATATTGGACTGCATTGTCATAAAGTGGTCAAAAGCAATGTATTTCACACCACCAGAATCACAATAAGAAAAACACACCAGGCTCAGAATGATGAGATCATGTGTGCCTTGCTCAACCAAAGTTAAGTGCCTAGATGGTCTTAGGGAACACTTAATTTCTACATTTCTGTTCCAACTAGTAGTAAAAATAATCAAATCAGTTGTTGTGTGTAATTAAATTGAAAAAAAGCACATTTGTTTGGACAACACTTGCCATAAAGTGAGATCCAGTGAAAGTAAGGACTCTAAAAAAAGAAACAAGATTCAACAAAAGTAACCCTCATCCTTACAATTCAGTAGCTGTTACAAATAGCCATGGGTAAGGGAAAAACTCCCAAAAGAAAGCTGCCTGAGTATGTAAAGATCATGACAGAAAATTAGTGGGAGCGTAGTCTGAATATCGGCCAGTATAAAAATCCCCCACTGGATACATGAGAAGGATAGCAAAAAAGAAAACAAAAAACAACCAAACATATGTATAGAATCTGCTGAGATGCAATTCTGATTATACCTCATTTCTAAAGACCAAAATATGCAAAATAGGTATTTGGGATTCCACTTCTTAGGAAATGAGGAAATTCAAGGAAATTGGCAAAAAAAATTGAACGGATGAATGTATCCCCTTCTATAGTTGCCAGAGACATATAAAGAAAAGACCTATCAAGATACAGCAGGATCTAAGGAAAAGGAAGGGAGAATCTTACAAATATGCCAACAATCTAACATGTTAGCAGCTAAAAAAAACATAATTCCACCAAAAGATGGAAAACCATGGCAAGCAAACAGGCAAAGAGGATACAAGATCTGTTCTATTCCTTGTTCTTCATGTAATAAAAAAATAAATCTCCCAGTCTGAATGAGAAAAATCAGAAAGGAGGAAAAAATTAAATAGCTCCCCTCCACCAACAATGGAGAAGTAGACTCAAATGAGAAAAAGAAAAGACCCACAGATTCACAAAACCAAAGGATTGATAGAAGAAAATGAGTAGGATCCAAACTGGACATATGAGAAGCCAACATAAAGAAAATTGTCAGAACACAAAATCCAATTCTTCCCATGATCAACAAAAAAGAAAATTTCAGAAGAAAACACTCCAGGCCAAATACTTTTCCATTTCTGAACAGCTAAAAACATGAATGGTTCAAAAGTACAACCTCAAATCCAACAAAGTTGCTAGATAACAAAGGAGGAAAGAGTATGGGAGATCAGACATCAGTAATACAGGAATTAAGAGGTGCAAATTTCACACCTAAATTAAAAAAAAAATATTTATAATGCATATTTTAAAATCATAATTGTACTGAAATCCACTATGTAAGGTCATTTATGGATCATATGCTTGACACTTTTGTCAGAGAAAACCATTACCAATACTTTGTTGAGAAAACAAATTACTTTTTCTAAGTGAAGTATTTATATACAGTACCCAGGATAAAAGGCATATCGATAAGCATGGAGAAATTTGCAAATCAGATATTTCCAAGAGCATTTAAGTGGAATATAAAAACTGGAGCATGCTTAGATAGGCAAAGCCAATGCTGTCAGTGGGTGACAGTTATGTTTTGGAAAGCTAAGATCTCATAACATTATATATTTATTATTTTTGTTATATTTACCTATCAGCCATTCCTAGCAAACATTATAAAAGTTGCACTTATGCATTCATGTTACTGTATCTAAGAATATGAAACTGGCTTTTACAAGGCAACCTGTCTTAGCTTGTTTAAATAGATTAGTATTTTGTAAAATACAGTCACACTTCAGTTATATATGTATATGCGTTATTAGTATTTAAACCAAGTTTTTAAACTTATTTTCCTTAAAACACAGAACAGTAAATTAAGTGTGGTAAACAAATACCTTTTCTAGAAACAAATCTTGTACTTCCTGAGCCTTATCAAATTTCACATGGAGGATGAAAAATGAAATACGTTTTTCGGGTGTTTTTATATATACATTTTGAAATAAGCAAAAACCATAAATAACTATAATAATACCACAGAAATCTACTATAATCTACCAAACTTAATAACTGTATTTGGGTCTAAAATATATGACATTTTCAGCTCCCTAAAGCCTAATCTTACCTTTTGAAATCAAACATAAAAAAAGTATCCCCCTTAAATACTTTGCAAAGCCTCAGAGCTTTTGATTGTTTATTCATGTCATAGACAGAAGTATATATAAGCAATTCCTTCCAAAAATGGGCAAAGGTGAGCAAGGCCACTGTGTTTGATTTGGTACAAATATCAATCTCAGCAAAATGAAATGATAGGAGGTTCATATTTTATATTCTGGCTTGATAATATTGGTAATTTGAGTTCCTTATTTGTAATAAACTATACACTTTGTATTTGAACACCACAAACATCTAACTTCAACCAATGTTGCAATCAATATTCCATGTGATACAGAAAAATCAATATCTAGGTTTGTTTTTTAACATTTACTTTAAATTAACAAATCAACTAATGCTTAATACTACAATTTGATACCAAACATATCAACAAAAATTCATAACATACTAATTAAGTAAAATTTTGAATGTGAATCAACAAATATTGTGACATAACCTTCGACTTTTAACCTGTGTTAGTAGAGTTAATACTTTCCACACTTAATCTATGAACACTGATATTGTAGACTTTATAAAATTACAAATTTATTAAGAAATTTAAAATTCTATTAAATTTTTTCACTGCCCACAAACTTAAGCTCTTAAAATTATTTATTTTCCAGATTTGATTGATAATGTGCATTTTTTGCTATTTCTTCTTTGGCAGAAGGTTCAGGCTTGTTTAAATATTAGCTGAGTACCTGTGATAGGTATTTCAGAGAAATTTAAAATTACAACAAACATAAATCCTAATTATTGTTATAACTTTTATATATCTATGTATGAAATATTGTAAACAAATTCACATACATGTGCACAACTAAACTGTGTGTGTGTGTGTGTGTTACTGTGCAATATTTACCTCACTCCATCACTATATGCCTGAACAGATGAATGTTCCTCTGCTGAATCATTAACCTTTTTTCAGTCTTTCACAGATTTTTTTTATATTCCATAAACTAAATTTTCAACATTAAAGTGCAAGTAAGGTCTTATTCTGCCTAAATTTGACTCCAAAATCTAATGTAATGTTTAAAAAATCTGGATGAGCTTTGAGTTTAACAAAATTTAAAAGTAGTGCTCTTAAATTTAATTAAGCATCTTTAAATAATTGGTGTAAGATGACCATAGCAAAGAATCACAATATATTATACCTTAAGTTTCTTGTTGTTTTTTTGAGATGTGTACATTTGTATCTCTAAAGCATATATCTCTAGAAGCTGCGTGCCTTTCTTCAAATCTTCAGATCCATCATCTGCCTATGAAGGTAAAACAAAATATGTAATATTAATGATGTACTATTAACAGCATTGGTTAATTTATGAAAAACAACTACTAAATGTAGATATTTACACTATAATCATAGTTATGACTTTTATATATATTTAAACATATTCATTGCTAGGCATGTATCATGAAGCAAGTTCATTTAATAAAACATAGAACTAAATTGTATGAATACCATAAATAAAGAAAATTCACTAACTTAAAATCTCATTTTGGTGCAATTTTCTTTTTTAAAAAACACTAAAATTGCAAAATTATTTTTTTGTAGAAAAATATTACATAACTGACTATTTTCACGGTGTCTACCACATGTTTTAAAACCAATATTATAGTTATAAGCCACCAATATTACCACTGAGCTAAAGTCCTCTGCTATATTAAAGTAAGTAATAATTTTCTTCAGTCCTTTGCATCGAGTAGTATAGCTTACAAAAATAAAATATCTGTATACCACTTGTACTGAACAGTATAGAAACAAATAAATCTGAGGTCATGTGAATAATCATGTTGTCACACCTCATTTTCACATTCAATTTCAAATACAAAATATAAAGAAATTTCAGTATAATCCCAACTGTTATTATTTAGCATCATTAATTGTTTAAAAGTTTTTACCTGTGACAAAGTGACCCATAAAATAGGTTCAGGTTGTTGTTGTTTTTTTTTGTTTGTTTTTTTAAGTACAAACTTGTAGCTCATAATTATATCCATCTCTTTACCAATGAGATATATAATTAAAGTTTTGGGCTCAGGAAGTCAAACTCTTTTTGACTGGTGTACCTGATCATGCTCAGTTTTTCATAGGTTAAATTACTCTAATCCTATCGAAACTAATTTCAATTTTTAGGGAGTAGTAAAACTGAATCAGATACAAGTGCACTATAAGGCTTAGTATTGCTTGAGCACAAAAATATAGGTATTAAAAAGTACAAAAAGGTCTCATAGATCAATTTATTCTAATCTTGTCTAAAGGTATTTCAAATATTGGATCTATTGAGATTGATTCAAGTATTTGAAAAAGTATAAAATCTAATAATCAAAATTTTAAAATTCAATACTTATCTGGTCTTACAGCATCTAATTATATAACAAGTCTGCTTGGACCTAGATCATTGAAACCATTTGGGTCTAATTAAACATGTGGAAAACAATAGAAACTTTGTTAATTTAGAAACCAAATAGTTACCCCATACTTTAGAGAGTTGGGGTTTAGTTTTATTTTGGATAGTCATTACCAGTGGCAGAGAATGAGCTGCAAACCTTCACTGAACCTTTCTGTTAATTCTGTATAATGGTAAAACTTTATTTACTGTAATACCTATTTCATCACAGATATGTCAGGCCTAAACAAAAACTTTTGAGATACATGCAACTCCAGATAATTTTACTTCATTTATAGCTACAGTAATGGAACACAGATTAGCTGCTACTCTTAAGTCATGCTATTGGTTACAATACTGTATTTTACAGGAAACTAAATGTGATGAATTTGAAAGTACTGACACTTAATTGCATGTAGCACACTTCATTTTGCTATACAAGTATGTATAGCATTTTTTAAAACTTTCAATTTCAAACAAAAAATAAATAATGTATCTCACACACTTTAGTGTAATTACAGTGGAAAAATCTTTTTGTAAACTTAAATATGTAGTATTACATTGTACATGCATATCTTCAGCAGCATGGTCACAGTAAAGTTTCTTAACTACAGATTTACAAATATAAGCAATTTAACTAAATATTAACATACAGACTGTGTAATAAATTTAAAAAATAATACATTGTCAGTATTCAATATTCTTTGCATAAACAGTTACCAACTCTTTGTTTTTATTGCTTAACACAGGATGTTGCATTTGTAATTATCATAACCCTCAGAAAGAATGACATAATTTGAAAGCAGTGTAGTAAGCTATATTCAGTTTTGTTTTTTTTAAGTTAGTGTTATTAGCATTAAAAAATGTGTGTGTGTATATGTATATATATATACACACACACATTTTTTATTAGAATTATTTTGCATTGTTTACTTTGTGTACGGATGTAGTATCTATTACCCTAAACTACTTTAGTTGGCCAACTCTAATGAGAAATTCTTGGGATTTCTATCACTAAAAACATCAAACAGATGAATCAATACATTCTAATCATAACAGATCACACTGATAAACTCAATTGGTTGTTGTTATTACTGTGCTAGTTTTTGGTTTTGACCAATGTGCACAGTTTAATTGTATCAGAAATTAATGTATAGTGAGCACTACACCTTTAATGCAGACTGAGAAACAGATGAATCATTATGAACAATTTTGGTATTTAAATATAGGGATACATGGTTTTAGTACATTATTACTAGATACACTAATACTCTGCTCATATTAATTACTGTCAAACAAAAGTATATAGCATTTCTATAGATATTTATCACTAAATAAACTAAATCACTGTTAAAAGGTCTGATATTGAAATGATGATCCTTGGTCTTCTTGTCATAGAAGTGTTTGACTGTTGGAAATGCATACAAACTTTGAGTACAAGTCTCCTCCACTCAATTTCTGAGGTTTAACATATACTGGCGTGTATTCCTCACTTGCAACTCCTCTTATCCACAGTTCTTTCCATACCTACAAACCTTTTCTGTACAGTAACTCAAACAGTAAATATGATATCCTGTAGTCACTTGTTGGGCTTCTCGGTAAGCAAATAACACTTCTTGCATATGTCCCAATTTTGTGGTCTCTACTGGCACCTTATCTCCAGCATACTCTTTAAGACAATTGACTCAAACAAAGTTCATCACATCTGGGGTTGAATGAAGTGGTAATAAACTGACTAATGTTGGTGAATCTGCAGTCATCTTGCACAAGTTTCAAGGTAAACTGAGTCCCTCCGTCACTCAAGACCTCTATTGAAAAGCCTATTCTGCAGAACACTTCCAGAAGGACTTCTGCTACTCTATTTGTCTCTACATTCCATAATGCTATGGCTTCTAGGTAGTGTGTCACACAGTCAGCTACTGTCAGCACATACCTGTTGCCCTTATGAAACCACAGTTGTTAATGATTTGATCAAGTCCATAGCTACTTTGCTTAATTTCTCTACTAATAGAAGCATCTTATTCAGTGACATCTTGGCTGTTTCCTCTAGGTATTATCCTTTGGAAGGTGTCACATGACTTGTTACATCCCAAATGACCCCTGGCCAGCAGAAATTGCTGATAATTTTGTCTCCCATCTTCTTTGCTCTTAGGTGTCCTCCCACAATTGACTCGTAAATCAACTTCATTACTTGAGTCTAGTATTCTATTGGTATTATGATTTGTTTAACATCTTCAGTAGAACTGCCTTGACAAATCTGATACAGCAGTCTCTTCCAATCCTCTATTCTGTATGTGCCTTTCCTCTTGGTTTTGTGTTTTATCTTCTCCCAGACAATATCCCAAAGTTGATTCAGTGAAGTGTTTTTTCTTCTGTGCTTTATTCAGTTCCTATAATCCTAGATTTGGGACATCACTTTAAGATTTGCAGAGGTTTAATTTATTGCTTGCTCTCCTTTCTTAGAGTTGTTGTGGTGACTGCATATGTCTCAACAGTTTTCTTTTTGTCTGATTCCTACAAATTGTTACTGCCAGGTTTATTGCCAATCACCAACTTATAGGAAGTTACCTTCAAATATACAACCTCAAGGTCTCTCACATTTCATGAAATATTCATATTAATTCTTGCTATCGAAAACATTCTCACTGTTCCATCAATTAGCACACACACATATACCTTCATCTGTGATCTCGTCAAATACGAATCTGGTTCTCACTGCTGCATCTATTTCTCACAGGACTTTTTACTTTTTTGTTCCTGACAACATACCATTTACCAACTAGCATGATGCGATTTCTTGACAGCTCTCAATGTTTGTAACATGGTCGAATCACCACTGACACTGTTGACCCATTTGCTAACTTGAGCTATCCATTTACAATGAACTGTTGAATCATGATGATAGTAATTCTTTCTTGTGGTGAGTCAGATGAGTTGTCTTGATTTTGTATCTTCTCACATCAATACTCATAGATAGTCACTCTTATTTTTTGCCAGCCCCAATTCTGTGGTTAGCTCCAACAGATTTATATTGAATTTTTTGTTGTTGCTTGTCGATGACATGCTTGCACTCACTTGCAACATGTCCAATTTTCCCATTTTATAAAAAGTACAACATCTCTTATTCCTTCAATCTGTTAACCTCTTGCCACCTTTGGTGGCATTCTGATTCTGGTCAACCATCTGTTGTTTTGATGTTAACTGATTATTCTTGGGCTAGCATGTATTGTTCTGTTACCTTGATCATCCTGACCACATCTTTTGGTGCTCTTTCCTTGAGAAACAGTGACATATCTGTACAGCACTTGATAATGGTATGAAGTGTTCACATATCAATAGATCTGACAGTACTTCAAAATTATCTTCATATTTGGCCATGCCAGTCCACCTTATGAAGTACTGCCACAGACATGCCACAGTTTTGACTTCCCTGAACTTCAGGCAAGTTCACAGCATTTCAAAAAAGCCACTTTTAATTTGTCATAGAGAATGGCATCTTGTAGGTCTTTTCCTATGACTGAGATAGACTGTTCAAAAAAATAATCATGCCATCTTCTTCATTCATCAAATTTGGGCAACTTGAAGCAGCTATCTTGACTCCATTGTTATTATTAGGTTTATCATTATTCTGTTGGGAAAACTTTGTGATCTTAATATGTGCTCTTATTCTCTCTAATTCTAGTCTTTCCTTTTCTTCTTTTTCAATTTGTATACTAATCTTCTCTTTCTGCCTCTTTTCCTCTGTTGATGCTCTTTTCTTTTTAATTCTTGTTATTTAATAAACTCTCATGGATCACCATATTTGAGCTCAAATTGTTCACTACTCTCTAATCACTTATCTAAGTCAGTAAACACGGTTATATAGGGTGATTGTGATCTTAACAATATTTTTGTCACTACCACAGTTGTGTGTACATAGGTCTATTTCTGCTGTCATTCACATCTTCTTCTACCAATATCAGATTTTTATATGGATATATGTTTGTGGGCAGAATTCTTTACGGTAGGTGTATATAACTTATTGGTGATAAATTTCATCAATAAACAAACAGCACACAGTAGACTTGTTTTAAAATAGTATATTAAAACAAGTCAAATGTACATACAAACCTTCATTACACAGTTAATCACAACAGTTGTATGCAGAGCTTACATGCTTTTGCTCACACCATCATTTTTAAACTACTTTCTGGCTTGGTAGTATGCTACATTCAAAACTGATTTAAACTACTTTGTTATCAATGTATTTTAATGTTTCAAAAGAAGCATATAAATAAAGAAATAAAACTTCAGTTTTTTTGCTGTGAAGTGATAAGCTTACTGTTACAATTTAACTTTAAGAGAGCTAGCAGAGAAGAATGATTTTAAATTGCAGAATGAATACACATCTGTTCATCCTAAATAGCTTTGGACTCATAACAGTACACATCTCTTCATAATGAAACTATTTTATTGCCCTCTAAACTATGTTTAACTGCTATTCATGCCATGATAAATTATAAGTCACTTGGGGAACAATAAACTCATGTTACAATATTCAATTCCATTACCCAAAACTTACTCAGAGCTGCTCAGCATGCATGTCTCATGAAATAGTTTTATTGTATTACTATTCATTTTACTTAATTTAACCTAATTAACCCTACAGAGATCCCTATTTTTACTTTTCAGTTACTTTTTTTTAATAACAAATAAATAATAAACATGAAAAACAAGAAATAAAGTACTTTACTACGAGTTCCTTTTTTTGTTTTTGCTATCAACTGCTGATGACACTTAACTCTATATTTTAATACTAATGGACCCAATGCACAAAATTTTTATCAAATCAAATAATCTACTAAAGAATATACAATAACATGCAAAAGAACAGACATTTTCTTCTAGCTATTGCAACTTTCCAGGCTTTCTAACTATTTGACAAAAGCTGTTACAAATTCATCCCAGATAGTCATATTTTCTGGGGAAACAAAACTTGTACTAAAACAGACATTGACAATTTTCTGTTCAGAATACAAAGCAATATATATATGTTATTTTATACATGAAAACTTTAGTTTCTATTGGTTACAGATAACAGAGCATGAAAAATGAGAGCTGTGTGTGTGTGTGTGTGTGTGTGTTTTTCGTATATCAAAGCCACAAAGGGCTATCTGCTCAGCCCACCGAGGGGAATCGAACCCCTAATTTTAGCCTTGTAAATCTGGAGACATACCGCTGTACCAACAGCGGGCGTGAGACAGCTACTAACAAATCTTGAAAGAGAAGATGTGACAGACAATGTGGCAAGAGGGGTTTGATAGCTCTGTAACGAAACAACTGTAAACTATAAAAGTCATGGTTTGTCCGAGTAATAATTTTATAGTTAGTAATTTATATTATTGGAGAGTAAATGAATAAAATACAGAAGACATAATATGCCTGCAGAAAGTGTCAACTTTCTTGCACTTGAAGAAATCCAGGGTTTTTTAAAATACTACCTTATAAATTCAGAACTTAAAAGTTACATACAATTAAAATATAGGCTATTAGCTATGATTGTATGTTACACTAATTGGTATAATATAAACAAAAAGTAATTTAATAAAATTTTAAATTTAAGCCACTGAAACCTCATTACATGCAAAGTAAATTATGCCTGAGCAGATATGATTAATCAATTAGTAAAATCAACTGATCATCCAGTTCTACCCGCAGGACACAGACAAACCTGAGGTGTTTTTCCTTTATTACTTGGAATCACAACTCTTAATTTTATGGAGCTTTAATTCTATTCTTTATAGGGTAGTTTAAAACTTTATGGATTTTATATATATACAAACACATATCTGCTATTGTACTTATAAAGAATAGATTCTTCAAGCAAATACTATAAAAGTAACTCGACTAAATAGTTTTTTTTTTTCTGTTCATACATTTCTATCTATGAATAAAATGGAATGTTTTCTCTCTTCTTCTACAGAGCAAAATCACTTTAAAGCTATAGTGTTAACTTATTTGCTCAGCAACATTTCAAGGAAATGTTTTTAAGCCAGAAACGAGCCTAATTTCTTTATTGTATCACCTTTGCATTTTGCTACTTATATATATACATAATGTAACTTACTTGACAAGATTGATGCAACTGCTTCAGTATTTTTGCCAACTTTACATACTCGTATCTGTCAAAGTATAATTTTCCTAATTTTGTGTTAGTCTTGAACCATAGCCTGTCATTTTTGGCATCTTTCAAAGCTTCTAAAGTTGTTTCATAAAATTCCTGAAGTAGTTCCATCTGCAATCATAATTCATAAAACTTATGAACATGACTGAAAGTATTCAGCACATAAAGTACAGATAACTAGTAGAAGAAACAAGTCTATGAAAAACAACAATCAAAGGTATTAAATTTTGGTTACCAAATTAGCTCTTTCCTATAAGGCATTATTAACAGTATCTTTCATGATTTTTTATATGTTATAATATTAGGCATATTCAATACCTATAGAATCTTGTTTCTAAACAATTTGTAGTTCCATTAAACATCTGTTAAGAGATTTTCAGCTTATATCAATGAATATTTAAGCACCACTCTACAACCATGAACAGCTGACAAAAGGAAACAAGATCAAATGAGATTATTGCATTAATTCTAAGCTGGTTAAGATAAAAATTGGGAAGTTTGAAAAATGAAAGCTAACAGGTTAAATAATATTTCCCAAAGGGTTTTGGAGGAGGTTTAAAACTAGATACATGAGACACATACTACTATTTTTGTCAATCCTGGAATAGTGGGTAGGTACCAGAGGAAGTTAAATAATAAAACTCCTCTTTTCAAGAGAGCTGATAAAAATTGTCCCAGTAATTAGAGACACCATAAGTCTTGCATCACTTTCAAGAAGAATTTTGGAAAGTACCTTAAAAGATGCTTTTCAAAGTCATTTAACAAAGATTAAAATTTTATTCAATAGTAAACATGGTTTCACTAAAGAAAAATCTTGTCTTTGAAATCTTTTGATATTCTTTGAAAAAGTTACTGCTCATGTTGACAAGAGTAGGAGTGTAGATTTGGTGTAACTGGATTTTCAAAAAGCATTTGACAAGGTGCATAAAATGCTTGTAAAAATTATCTCTGTATAGAAGATAAGTTAACAAATTGGAAAGAGGAGTGGCTGAATGGAAGAAAGCAAAAGAAAGCTACAAACAGAGTCCAGTCACACTGGATTAATGTCACAAGTGGGACACTTCAAGGCTCAGTCTTAGGACCTTTGTTCTTTTTGGTTTATACCACCGATATAGATGATGAAATAATCAATAAAGTACTTAAATTTTTAGATGATATTAAGTTCTTGGGTGTTGCTAGTTGTGAAGAGGATGTTGTCGATTTACAAAAGGATTTACATCATTCAAGTGAATTGAGCAAATAAATGGTATATAGGTTTTAATTATAGTAAATGCAAGACAATGCATGTAGGTTATGATAATTTAAATTATAATTTGGATGGGAATAACTTTAAAAGTGTCATGAAGAAAATGAATCTTGGTAGAACAGTTAATCAGTCTCTAAAGCCATCCAAGCAATGTGTTGTTGCTAATGGCAAGGCAAATAGGACTTTAAGTTGTATCTATAGAAATATTGAATACAAGTCTAGATAGATTATAATTGCATTGTATAGGTCACTGACTAGGTCATTTGGAATATTTTCTTCAGTCTCGAGATCCCTACCTCAAGAAAAATGTTGAATTGTCAAAAAGGATTCACAAAAGGGTTTCTAAAATTGTGTCTGGAATGAAGTGGTTGTCATATTAGCACAGGCTAAAGTCTCAAATTATTTTCTCTTGAAAAATAAAAGTCATGAGGGATGTGCTATGATTAACGTATTCAACATTGAAAAGGAAACATAGTGTTGGTGCACCATCTTTTTTCATATTTAACAGTGAGAATAGTATCACTAAAGGAAAAAAATTTAAATCTGGAGTTATCTTCAACTAAGGCAGTTTCAGTTTTCTAACAGGGTAGTTAGTCTTTGGAATGGATTGCCTTTGGATGTTGTAAAAGCAGTAAATTTAAGTTTAAAAGTTTGAAAGAATGATAAGCATTGGCTATGTGATATATACATATTTCTTCTTTCTTTAATTATTTTAATTTAGAGGATGGAACAGTCAAGATAGATGAATAGGTTCCACACTGTTCCAAAACATTATATTATGGCATAGAGTTAAAATACTTTGAAGAAATTGTTAATGTGGAAAGTTTTTGTTGTTCCTTTTATCTCTCATATGAAAACAATTGCTGACATTGTTGCATGATAGACATTACATACTTAGTTATGAATGATAGCATTTAGTAGAAAATACATTCACAATGACCATGTGATGTAAAAGGATACTCCATCTTTTTTCTAAAATGCTGTGTACTACTGTAATTAAAGAAATAGCCAGGATCTTTACTTGAAATCCTTAAAGCCTAAAGATAACAACTGTGTATCTGAGTAATTGTTTTTATGTACATATACAAGGTGATAATGTATACTAAAAACAATTTGTCTTATGGCATTAAATTTCATCAACATGCACTGAAAATAACACAGAATAAAACAGTTCCTCAATCCTTGTCTAAGTTACTTAGGCAATAGTATAAGCAATAGATGTCTAAGCAACCGCCTATTATCCATGGCTTTTTCTGTCTTCCAGATTTTCTTATAATAATTGTGTCATTATAATTCTGTACAACAATTTACGTTTTGGAGAAACTGCCACACAGAAATTAATTTTGATTGCAACAGTTTAGGTAATGTATGATATTTAGGGTATTTGCATGCAGGATCTGGCATACTTTCAAATCGTAAATTGGCCAGCCCAAGCCAAACTTTGCCTCTTTTATTCTAAGCTGTTAAGACAGAAATATGAAATATTTGTAGCCTGGTTAACTTTACTTGATTAGTAATTAGAAACATAGTAAATAAAAATAAATGAAATACAACACTAAGATTTGTTAAACATTTCACTCAACTTCAGTTGTCGTCTGCTGTTCTGTTCTGCACAGAGGGTGTCCTTTAACCCCATACGATGACCATGTGATTGCATACACACTTGTTCTTCTTCTGAGGCAAAGTCATCCTCTTTCCTACAGATAATTGGTATCTTTAGTCTGTTTTAACAAAGGCTTTTTTGTAATAATTCCCAAGCATAGATTTATGCTAATTTTTTTACTTATTTTTCACAGGCATTGACAGGGTATGAATGCACTTCTGCATCTACAGCAGAAAGAGTGCCAGAACTTAGAAACTATTTATGCATGTATTAGCAATGACATTCCACTAAAATGGAAATGGGCAATCAAAATAGAAATTATTATAGTAGAAATGGAACTGGATATGTGTAACTCATAAATTTGGAGAAACTGAGCATGACTAGCTGATTGACCGACCAATACTTGACTTTTATTATTATGAAGATTGTAATGCCTTTTCTAATTTTCCCTAATAATTACAAACTAAAATACATTAAAATATTTTATTAAAATAATCAGTTAACTAGTGTGATATACTAGACATTTGATTATGTGCTGTTTCTCTTATCCACAATTTTTTTGCATTTCCCAGAGCAGTGTGAATAATTGAGCCACCAGTGTATTCAGGAAAGTGGATAATGCACAACTTGTTTTGAAAGATGTCACAGAAGGTGTTCAAATTTTTTTCCATCAATCAGTTTTTAAAATTAATCCCCAAATGAAAATACTGTAAGCATTATCTATCCTAGTGTTCACTGAGTGTTAAAATATTCCGAGTAATGAAACCTCTTTTTTTCAGTTCACCTTCTACTGTTGAAAGAAGAGATGGTAATTGTAAGTAATTTCATTTGTAAGCATCTGTGTAGGAAGTTTTGGATAAAGTTTTGAAATGCTTGGGCAGATCTTATCAATTCAAAATTTTCATGTTGTTTAGATTTATTAGATAGAAGTGGATTATGAGCTTCAGAAGATACAAACAAAGAGCTGAGCAAAATACAATTGAGAGCATTGAGATTATAGATACAAGGTAAAATTCAGTCAGGATGCATTTTGGAATGATTTCAGTTATCCAGGAGTTCAAATTGTGTGAACATGATGTTTATGATCTTAACACTGAGTTCAAATATCATTATAATCTAAACCATGATTGTAGTTGAGAGTAGATTAACGGGTCTTGATGTAGAATACTTCTTTGAGTTTTCTAATGTTTCTCAGTGTTGTGAATGCATCCAGTTAGGTCCATTATAAAGTCTACTGAAAATCTTGACATTCTTCAACTCATTACTTAGCAGTTCTACCTCTTTTTTTTTCCTACGTAGGTTTTGTCACAAGAACAAGGTATTTTGTAGCTATTGTTGCTTAGTGTAGTTTTACTTGCCAGATTTTTAATTTTTCTGAAAACATTTCTAGCTAGATTTCAAATAGACTTTGATATTGAACTTTTCAAAAATTTTTTTGACTTTATAACTAACTTACTTTTGAGCTAAAAGGTATAACTGGGATTTTCTGGAGCTGAATCTGTGGATTTTGAAGTTATTGGTGTTTTTCTCTTGTTTGATAGGATGAAACTGACTGGAAAACAATTCAACTGAAAGACCTCAGACAAATGTTCCATCTTAGTTGCATGTTGGCTATTGTCAAAAATCTTGTAATTTCAGTTAAATAAGAAAATTGAAAATTGTCCATTTAAAATCGGGCTTCGAGAGCAAACATTTTTGGGCATATGTATATGGCTACCAACAATACTTCAGTCATTATAACATAAAAGGAATTGTAGGATACTTTTTTTTGTTTTGCACAGTCATTTACTGTTCACATGACCTCCACAATACTCATGTGTTTGAGTTAGTCATCAATTAAAAACATTTCTCAAAAATTTTGGAGATTTATGACATGCACTTTTGGGGAAAGTGTAGATATACAAGATAAGTGAATGTATACAAATACTATCTCTGCATACATCCTATCTCCTACATTTTCAAAAGCTATTCTTTTAGCTTTTCATTTTATATCATACACTAGGAAAATGAAAAATACATTAAAACTTACCCTAAGTTTTTTCAAGACTGCAAGTGTTATTTTAGAGAAAATAAAGGTCTGAAGTAAGTGAAAATTATACATTTTTTGAAGCTTTTCATATTTGTGTGTGAAATTATTTCAGGAAATCAAGCCTTTTTGTGAGAAGAGACTTTCAAATTTTAGAAAATTTGATGAAAATCTTACACTAAAAACTTCACTAGGAATAATTTTCTATACTATCTGCACATTACTGCTCTGTATTTCCTAAAGCTAAGTCACTATGATTACTAAGTGATCATAAAACTATACCTGTTTCGAAGTTGAAATGTAATCTAAAATTGAGTTTATTGATTTTTCTGAATAATTTCTTGTCACAGCACTCTTGATGTACGTTAAGAGTTGCTTGTATCGGGACATCATCTCTTCAAAGTTAGCCTGCAAACATATCTTGGATCATTACATCAATCTACATGCTTCAGTTCCTGTATAAAACTGTAAACACAATAAAAGTTATGACTTAAAAGACACCATATTGCAAAGTAATAAAATATGGAAATAAGTTGTTCATATGCTACTACAATATAAAATCATAGAATTCATCTCAAAATAAAACTCACAAGCCAGCACTTACTGTAATAAACTTCAACACATCTTTGTTCACTAGTTCTTTTAACAAATTATTTTACCCATGTTTTCACCTCTTATCACTATCATTTAAAAAAGTCATCCAAAAATATACATTTAAAATATTTTTCCATCAATGAAATTAAATCTTAGAAAAAATAACAATTAACAGGCAATAACTTCATTGTTAAATATGTTTCAATCCAAAAAATATCAAATGCAATTAATAAAGTTAATAGATCTGGCAACATCTCAATAATTACAATCCACAGCACACAAGGATTTTCAAATTCAGTGTTTTAAGAATTAGTTTTACTAAAATAAGATGTCTGAAAATTACATTTGTCAAATAGACCTATTAACAAAATACGGTTCTTTCTAGGCATGCTTCTGATTAATCAGTAAATGATATTATAAGAATTATATCATTTCCTTATTCAGTGGAACAACCTTTTCATTTTATATTTCTAATTTATAATAGGACAACTTAATTTTCTAATGTATGATAAAGTGTGAAATTCCTGTTATTACATTGTATTACAACTGTATTCTATAGTATTGTGTGTTTTTATATAGCAAAGCCACATTGGGCAATCTGCTGAGCCCACCGAGGGGAATTGAACCACTGATTTTAGCATTGTCAATCCGTAGACATATTGCTGTACTAGCAGTGGGCCAATAGTATTAAATGAACTATAAATTTACACTTCTACATGGTGTGTGTGCTGTTTATAGTACACCACCTCTTACTTTCTTGAATTTGTATTCTAGTGGTAGTTGTGAGGGGTGCACTAATATTCATCAAAACCCACAATCTCTGATCACAGGTTCAACACTCATGAAGCAGTATTCTTTATTAACTTAGCTATGGTACCCTTTACACCATGTGGTAAATTACAAATTGTAAATATACTAAGTGATCATTTTCAAGAATCATATTAAAACCAAATTTTTGCAGATATCAATCATTTTAATAAAGTAACACAAACAAAAACATGATATATAGACTTGCTTTTACAATGTATGTTATACTGTATGAAATATTATAAAAAGCATATCTAATAACGTTTTACGTATAGATATATTATGACTGCTTTAGGTATAAAAATCATTTTTGCAGAAGTTCAACTGACCCTGAAAGACTGGAACCATAGAAGTTTTATGTTCTTATTTGCATAAAAAAGTTTCATAACAAACCTATACACAAAATACAACTTTGATAGGTTGTTTCAGTTTATTCTGAAGAATTATACTAGTGTCCCCAATATTTTTGGAAATATCTTTCTTACATGATGCAGTAATAAGTAATTAACTACCTGCTCACAGAAACAGTTCAACACAGAGGTGTTAATAAGCTTCTCTATCCATTCCTTCATAGGATAGGGGAGTGTTCTTTTGTTCATTTTAAAATGTGTGCAAATAGCTAAATATTTTCTTTCTAAGTGTGTAAAATTATCAAACAAATATGTGGAAAAGTGTAACAGTGATATATTTCAAATAAACTCATATAATGCACATATTATTATGCAGATGGTGCAATATCTGAAAATCACATTTAAGGACATTTTTGAAAATTGTAGATAATATTTATACAAGTAAATAGTTATATATTTATACATTTCCTTTCATTATAACACAGAGTTTACAAGTCGACAATGTCTACACGTTCCTGTGAAACGCATCCCCAAAAAATGTACAATCTTTACATTATTCACTGATTTACATTAATTTGAAAATTATTTTCATAATTTGAATACTGGTAGTTAGTATCAAAACAATATAATTGATGTGCATAACATAGTGTGTTAATGAAAGATATTTTATTAAAAAAAAGTTAAACATTTTCATGAAAATATTTATGTCAGTAAACTTTTATTACCTAAAACAAACCTCACAAAAAACACACAACTAGTTTCAGCAATATACCTAAATCTGATGTCAGGTTATCTTATTATTTGTCATCATTGGAAAAAAAACAAATATATTTAAAGAATACATATCACTTGACCAACAACAGTAATAAACTATTTTATTATTCTTTACAAATTCATGATATAAATTGAGCAAAGAGATTGCCATTATCAGTAACATTAAAATGTTTTAATTATTTAGTTTACATGAAAGAAATGTACAGATCACTGCATATTTTGGAAACAAACAAAATGGAAACAATGAAGTTATCATGACACTTTATGTTTTCTGAAGCATAGAAGAAGTGTGTGTACAATTTAAGATTTTGGTCAAATCTAATCTAAGAGGTGAAAAAGGATTTTTTTAAGAGCTTAATATTGTAATTCTCTACATATATCACAAGAGTTTTTCCTTTGGATAAGCATGGCATTTTATTTTCTGACAAAACAATAAAGAACAATTGTTTGAAATTTAAATCACAAATTTTACTTTTTAATATAATGTTACATAAAATAGCCTTTCTAACTGACATGTAATACTTCAATGCTTTTATAGAAAGTTTTGGTTTGCAGCTGTCACAAATGTTTACATAAATGCACTTACCAATTTAAAATTAATTTTAATCATCTGCTTCAAAGCTCTGAAACCCCACTCTCCTTTGTCACCCCCTTCCAAATCTAGAACCTGTAAGATTATAAAGCAATTTTCATTTTACAGTTTCTAGTATGTTCCTTAAAGCCTCTTCTTTGAACCGTTAGAGTATTAAGAAAAATTTAAAAATGTAATATTTTTGAACAATATACTTTCAGAAGAAAAATTATTCTAATTATATAAAAACTTAAATTTCCAAAAAAGAGTCAAAAATTGATTCACTGTTTAAGATACTACCAGCTAGATTTCCAAAAATGTTCCAGCAGCCTTCAGTGAAACAGTTGTAAAAACACCTGATGTTTACAAGAAAAATACAAAGCACAAAAAGACGCATTAGCAAAATCAATATTTATAAGCCTAAGGTCATGTTAAATAATTGTGGTAACATTCAGTCCAATATGAAATATATTTTCTAAGGTAAATCTGTCTAAAATGTAAAAGTAGTTATATATCACTAATAGTATAAAAACATACTGATAAATATTTGTTTGTTTAAAATCATTTTATTTTTCTCTATTTCAAGGTTGATATCACAGACAATTTTCATGTAACATACCTTCTGAAAACTTGTCAAAGCAGACTTCGGATTTTCTTCCTTTAAGGCTTTAGAATTATAGTACTGGTTCTCTAAGTCCACATCTGGTTCTGAATTACTATCTTCAGAATATTCCTAAAAGTGTGAAGTAAAAAGTTTTACATAAATTACAGATTTTAGTGGTTGGATGGTTTGATATTTTGTAGCGCAAAGCAGCTAGGCTATTTGAGCCAAACATCTGGTAAAAAGTTAAGATGAAAGTAAATTTAGTAAAATTTGTAAAAGGAAATTAAGGTAAGACAAAAAAATGTTTGAAAGAAAAACAAAGAGCATAAAACCAATGTTTACATCTAGTCTACAATATTAAGAGAAACTACAAATAATACAAGCTGTAAAGAACTTTCTGTAGCACGATTATAACTATTATATTTCACTAGAAAGACTAACAGGCAAGTACAAAAACCACTGTCAGTCACCTGAAGTTGGCTTTCCAGTCCTGGTTCCAAGTTATTTGATGTTATGGCCATTTTCAAAAGGTAAAGTAATAAAAGATTTGAAAGACTTCTAGCAAAATTTAGTAATGGGTAGTTCAAACTATTCTTATGAATTTTAGTTATATCAAATGCAACTAATGAAAATGTAACAAGCAGACAAGTATCAATATTATAATATTTCTTAGTAACACGTTTTTTATGCAATCAAAAACTACAGGTCTAAGAACTATCCACTTCCACTCCAGAAAAGGTTTAAATATCAAAGATCTAAAACCAAAATTATTTTAAAAACTATACTGCTTCATCAAATACAGTTTTTTTTCCTGAAATATTCTTAAAGTTTAAAGTTCATAAGTAACTTCTACAGTAGAAACAAATAAAAATAAAAATACATATACATTCACATACTTCTGAAATATTGTGGGCTACATAATCTTTCAAACATGTTTCTGCACATCCACTCCAATAAAAAAATAAACCCACAATATTTTTCATGAAATTATCAACTCTCCTTTTAAAATCTTAAAAAATGATAGCATTCAATACTCTTGACAGCAACTCATTCTACAATTCAATCACCCTATTAGAAAAATAAAAATATCTTAACTGAAGCTTACTCTGTCTTTCAAATCCTAAACTGGTCTTTTCTTCCTATCGTATTAAGAAATTGGCATAAAAAAATCTAAACCTTTATCCTATTGATCCCTGATTCTTCAGATAATCTTTTAAATTTCTTTAAGATCACATTTTACACTAATTTTCTGAAAAAGAGACAAGACATCTTAGACTATCTCCATAACATATAAAACTTCCCAACCTGAATTCAATCTACCAGCCCTTCTTTGAAATGTATTATTTAACACATTCCACTTTCAGGAGATACTGTAACTATTAATGCTTTGTTAACAACAATATGCATTTCAACTTTTAGTGCTATTGCTACTATAAAAGATTCAGTAATTGCTTAGCACACAATTTAGCTCATTGTAGTAACAATCTTGTTAATTGTCTACAGAGGCTACCAAATAACTTGGAGTATAAACAACATCACTGAACTAATGATGAATAGTATAACCTAGTGGTAAATAAGTGACTAAAGTATACTAAAGGCAGCTTATAGGAGTCACACTGATTGATAGATGCTTGATGATCCTTTTCTATTGAGGTTATTTCCATCCATATTGTACTTATAATTTAAATTATGATAACCAGCATGCATTATCTTACATTTATTATAATTAAAACACATGTGCCATTTGAGCAACTCACTTAATGATCTAAACTCTTTCATAATTCAGTAACATCCTTTCCACAGTTAAAAACATCGAAAACCTAAATATCTGCAAATTCAAATAATTTATTGATTATTCCTTCACCTAAGTCATTTACGCAAATCAAAAAGAGCAAAAGTCCTAAGTCTGAACCTTGAAATACCCCATTTATAACATTAATCCAGTTTGACTGAACTTTATTTGCAACTCTCTGCTTTTCTCCATCCAGCCACTGTTATATCAAATTGCAAACTTAACCTCCCATACCTACAGACATGATTTCTTTTACATGCCTGTTATGCGACATCTTGTCCACTTCTTTCTGAAAATCAAGATACACAAACTCTACATACTGATTCTCATCTACATTAGTAGTAATCTTTTCAGATAAAGTCAAAAGATTTTTTAAGGCAAGATTTTCTCTTAGAAAAACCATGTTCATTCTCCAATAAAATTCTTAACTTTGTTTAATAGCTTCACAAGTTATATTTTATCACTTTTCACAGCTTTTCCCATAACTGATATAAAACTAATGGGCCTATAATTGTTGGGACAATTTTTATAACTTCCTATGAAAAGGGGAATGACATTAACTAACTTCCAATCTTGTGGTACCTGCCCACTATTTAAGTCTCAATATCTAATCCTTAACCTCCATCAAAACACTTGAGAAAATACTACCTGGCCTTCAACTCTTATTCTTTAAACTTCCCAATATTTTTCTACCAAGCTCAAAATTAATGCAGTCATCTTGTTTGATCTTCTTTCTATAACTTTTCTTTCAAGCAGCATTATATTTTTCATGAAACTCTTAATCAACCATTTTATTTTACACCATTGAAAAATAAGTAAACAGTTGGATTTTGTTTTAACACAGTGATTTTTCTAAATTTATAGATATGTAGATATTCTTTTTTGGGAAGGGGCACCAAATGGTTGTTTCTCTGAAACATTTCTATACAGATTTTATTTACATCCCACTTACCCAATGCTTTTGTGAAACTGAAATGATGTTCGCTATATATAGTTTATATTACTGAATACCACTACATACAGTAAAAGTTCCTCTACCTTTCTTGTACATCACTACTCCTTGTACTAGTTGTATTCATTTATGAAAAGTGGATTTCTCATAATACCCTTCTTGACATTTTATACACATATTTGGAAATATATAAGCACAAACAGTAAAACACTGCTTTTCTATGCAAATAATATATCTTGATTTTTAATAACTTAAGTATAAAAACATATAATTATATATGTAATCTTGTTATAGAGCAATTATTCATTATGCAAACAAAACCTAATAAGAGTTAAAACCTATATCTACATATGTTATACACAAAAACCACTCAACAGCAGCTGAAAATGTGTTGCTATATCCCATCAACCAATTTAGTATTCACAAAAATTTAAAAAGTATGGATTACGATTTCACCATGATACTAAGCCTAATCTGTTTGTTCTGTAGTAAAAAAAAAAAAAATGTTACCACTTCGTGAAAAACAGTTATCAGATTACCAAGTCATAATCTTCCTCATCGCCACACATAAAATCATCCTCTGCGTCTGACATTTTCTGAGAAAAAATAATGATAATACTACGAATTATCCAGTCTTCAAATTAAAAACATGTAGTATTAAGTACCAAAATGAAGCATCTCTTGTCACGCCATCTATTTATTTAATTTTGTTATTTTTTAAATTGAAAGTTGTGAACATTAGACACTCAAAAAGTGAAATTAAAATATGAAATATACAAAACAAAAAGAAGAAATTAGTTAAAATGTATAAGAGCAAAGACTTACATCATTCTTCAAAAGTAAAACATATTAGATCAAAGAAAATAAACTTCAAAAAAGAAATATAAAACAAACATTTAAAATAACAATATATACACAAAATATATAAACGTACAGAGACACATTACAAAATACATAAAATATACAACTATATCCAGGTTATTTATTGACTGGTCAGAGGTCAGTGTGAGTTTATCTCAAGTTTTCCCATTGTCCTTTAGGTTTTGGTCAGATTGGCCTGCATTTGCTGAATCTCTTCTTTTTGTAGCAACATTGGTAGTAGTAGTTTTATCCTAAGTAAACCTTCTTCGCTGTTATTCAGGATTCACGCCTTGACCAACCACATGGGCATCTTTTGGTAATATTACTTGAAGAGAGTAGAGTGGTTGGGGTGATCAGTGATAATGGTGGTAGTAGACAGTGACGTCTCCGTACTAACTATTAAGGTGAATATTCTCTCATTAATTCTATATGTTCTCCTCAGTGTTTATAGTGTGCTTGCCTTTTGTGCTAATGATACCTCTACTAGTGGTGGTTAAGACTATTTTCTGTTTCCGTTGAAATTGTTTGTGATGCCCAGCAAGAGTTATGAGACTTCCCATATGTCTCTTTCCAGTACCCAACCATCTCTCGAGATACCTTAGCCCTGGAAAGTTCTTTAAAAGTCTTTGGATGTAGTAACTAAAGCTAAATGTGAATCCATATCTGATATTATCGCTACATAATGATGATACATTCCTAACAGGAAATTTTAGGAGAGGATTCTAATGCCTTGAAGTCTGTCTTAACTCCTTCTCTTTTATTAGAGATGCTAAAGTCAGTGGCTGTGGCATAGCTGATTGCTGGTTTGGTTGAACTGGTGTGGTGATACTTCGTGGTAGTTTTTTCAGAGTAGAAGTAGATTTGTCTAACGTTGGTTTGGGTTTTATCATACTATATACAAGAGACTAGTCCGTCTGGTTTCTGAAGATTTCAAATTACTCATCCATGTTCTTAACATCCAATGCACCAACCAGCAACGCAAATTGATCCATGGGTTCTATGGGATTGAAAGTCAATCTGACTCCATGTGTCTTCAACTGTGCAACAGAATCAAATTTCTCATCAGACAGTAGATTCTAAGCACACTGATCTTTGTCATCAAGCTTCCTTTCATCGTTCAGCCTGAACAGTAAGTGAAGGTTTAAGCATTAAATTGAAAAATACTTATGCGAGATGATTTACAAGATAAACAGAAGTATAAAAATAATTTTAAAGAGGGAAGGTTTGGGTTAAAAATGTAAGGTATCATAGATTCTGATTTGCGAGGAGCTTGAAGGCATGGACCACCAAAAAACTTGGTTCCTTATGCAAAAAAATGTAAGGAGATGCATAGACAGGCATTTACTACTATACAATATTAATGAAGGGCTCATTGACAAGTTTATTAAGTGGTTGCTGGATTATAGTGAGACATGTAATTTCTCAAGGAGGAAGTTCCAGTGCCACTACAGTTTGAAATAGCGATATCGTGCTACATGCTTGAGCAAAAGAGAAAGTCAGCAGCAATATGAAATATAGCTGTAGATGTGGTTCTACAGTTTTCTACAGATCCTATAAAAATCACCAATGCATTGTTTCACTGACCCTCCCCCGTAGAAAAATGTCACTAAGAAACAGTTTGTTTGTTTGTTTTTGAATTTTGCACAAAGACACTTGAAGGCTATCTGTGCTAGCCGTCCCTAATTTAACGGTGTAAGACTAGAGGGAAGGCAACTAGTCATCACCACCCATCGCCAACTCTTTGGCCACTCTTTTACCAACGAATAGTGGGATTGACCGTAACATTATAACGTCCCCACGGATAAAAGGGCGAACATGTTTGGCGCGACGGGGATGCAAACCCGCGACCTTCAGATTACGAGTCGCACGCCTTAACACGTTTGACCATGCCGGGCCACTAAGAAACAAAGTACAGCAACTATGGTTTCTAATGGATTTTTGCTAATGAAATAAAGGGAATGCAGCTTAGGAACAAAATCTCTCAGTGCAGTTAAACCTGGGACTAAGAACGTTGGACTGAATGCATGCACATTAAAAGAGTGTCGTAGCTCAATTTATTGTGCAAACGATTTTTCATAACGTATTATGAACCTGGTTTAGTTCTTTGTCATCAACTACTGCTGTAATAGAACAAATGCATTAAACACACTGTTCTCTGTTTGCTATACTAGGCTACACTGACTCAAAGAGTTATCTGTCAGAATGTCGGTGTAATAATAGTGCTTGCAAGTGTGGCATTGGCTATTCATTAGTTATTGACAGGTTATCAGCAGCAGAGGTAATGTAGGCTAGCTCTGGTGTTATTTTTACAGTCCTTAAGTTGAGTTTGATGAGCTTAAAAACTTAAAGGGTATGTTTACATGTTGTATAACAGTACTCCAAGATAACAGTTTTATTTTGCAACAATGTGAATCAGTAGGACAGATATTTCGATGGACTATCTTGCATACCTGCGAAATTATATCGATTTGTTAAATATTCTGGTATTGTACCTTTTGTAATAGCTAAAGCCATGGAGATAGCAATGGCATAAAATTGCATGACAAATGACAATTCTGACTTTGTATGGACATATCAGATGATCAGTCAGAACTTTAGTAAGAGTAACAGAAGAAACCAGATGTGTATTAGGTGATGCTTGCATTGACTTTTGTGTATTCGGTTAATAATCAAAGATGGGATACTGTACTGTCATTACGAATTACTAGAATTTGATAGCTAATCTGTTATGTAGCTAGTAGTCTCCAGACCTCTAAAGCAGGAAGTTATCTAAGCTATACATAATGAACGGTTTAGAAGGAATTAGGGTCTGTTATAAAATATTGCCTATGATGGTTCGTCTGGTCATACTATAGACACGTAGCCACGCCTAGGAAAGTTTATAAAAAGAGTAGTGGATTATATTCTGAAGAGAATAAGGCTGGATATGGTTAGTTCTCTATTTAAAAGTGAAAAATGTAAATGGTATGTGCTGTTCTATGCCAAATGAACTGAAGCTTATTCACTGGCGGGTATGTTTGAGTAGTCCATCATGGATACGTTGGGTTTTTGTTTGTTTCTTTTTTTCGAATAAAGCATAAAACTACACAACGGACCATCTGTGCTCTGCCTACCACGGATGTCAAAACTCGGTTTCTCGCAGTGTGAGTCCGCAAACTACCACATGTTGAGTTAACTTGAAGTTTACAATTATGATTAGTTCATGAATCCATAAAATTATAGTTGCTTAAACTACCTGGCAATCTACTATAACTATAATCGCACATAACATCTAAAGATTGCATCAAAACACGTAAGAAAGTGTCATTGATGTGAAGTAACGTTACTTAGGTGTCTTCTCCTCAGAAGATAGCTCAGGGTTGAATCCTAGAGGAAATAACGCAGATAGCCACTATATCCATAAGATACGCAAAGGAGACTGAAATGTCCCATCCAGTAACAGATCAACTGTAAGAGGCGTAGTATAATATAAATATACACTGCTGGCCAAAATCTTAAGGCCAATGAAAGATGAAAATAAAAAAGGGAAAATAAAAATTAAAACCTTTTTTAGAATTTAATAGAAAAAAATGTGAACACCATAAAATTAGGCTAAATACCAGCTGGTCAAAAATTTAAGACAATACCAAAAAGAAGTCCGAAACAGGGTAGGAAATACCAACAAGAGATCTCAGTAGTGAGTTGCATGGTCGTCATAGCAAATAACTGCAAACATTCACTTTGGCATGGTCAATATAAGTGTTGGAAGAAGGCTGGCTGGAATGTTATTCCAAGTGGTGAGGATGACTTCACGAATATATGAACTGTTTGGAATTGATGTCCATTTCTATAGACTACCCTTGCCATCCACGCCCAAACATTTTCATTGGGGTTCAGTTCAAACGAACACAATAGATGGTCCAAAAAAATTACGTTATTTGTCATGAAAAAGTTCGTTCTCCTGCGAGTATTGTCCTGCTGAAAGATCCAGTCATTTCCATACAAGCGAGGGGCTTATTCAAAAAGGATGCTTTCTCCAAAATGCCAATATAGCCAGCTGCTGTTTGACGCCTCCTGTATAACCTGAAGCTCCATTGTTCTATGGACAGAGAAAGCACCCCTCATCATGATGGAACATTTTCCAGTGTGTCATTTTGAAAATGTCTGCGGTTGGATATCCTTATCGTGCTAGAAACGTTGGAAGCCATCTGGACCACCCAGGTTATTTTTTTTTCTCATCAGAGGACAAAACCTTCGTCCACTTTTCAACGTCCCATGTTTGGTGCTTCTCAGCAAAGTTTAACCGAGCTGTTTCATGGTGTGGAAGGCGTTTACGATTTTTAAAGCCTTTGTCTCGTAGATGCCTTCTTATTGTTTTTTAGCTGTATCTGCATCCGTAAGGTTCAACGATCAGGTTGTATCTTGTCGGATAACCTATCGAATCCTCCTGCTCAACGCCGGCGAAATTGTCTTGGGCCGACCACTTGAAATTCTTGTTCCGTATCCCTCAAGGTCTTTAAGAAATTTGCAACAGCAGTTTTACCACGCCCAATCTTACCAGCGATGGCACGTTGCGCGAGACTTTGCTTTTGTAGCTTGACAATTCGGACACGTTCAAACTCTGTCAACTTTTAGCCTGTTTTTATCCAATGTAACACAAAAGATATCAGTGGCGAATGTTGACAATGCTAATGCTTGAACACAAATGAATAAATTTCGTTACGTGTTTACCGATTAACGCTTCGTTTCAGTATGGTCTTAAACTTTTGACCAGCTAGTATTTAGGCTAATTTAATTTTGTTCACATTTTCCCAATTAAATGCTAATAACAGTTTTTATTTTTATGTTCCCTTTTCTTATTTTCATCTTTCAAACTCTATTCAAATAAGTGATCGAGTTTAACAACGCAAAATGCATATTTTTTCCTTATGTTCAGTAGCCTTAAGATTGCCCCTCGTGGCTCAGCGGTATGTCTGCGGACTTACACGCTGAAATCCTGGTTTCGATACCCGTGGTGGGCAGACCACAGATAACCCATTGTGTAGCTTTGTGCTTAATTCAAAGCAACAACAGCCTTAAGATTTTGGCCAGTAGTGTATGTAAAAACTATTGAATTCGATGTATATTCTACATTTAATATTTGTATTGCTTTGCATTTTCGGATAATTTTTGTTTATAAATTCCATTTTAGCCTTTGATTTGTAATATGTTACTATGTTTAAGTTCTTTTTTGCTTTTTAAATGTTTAAAGTGTTTTTGTTTAAATTGACTAACTCTGATGACTTTTTGTGTAATGTTTTTTAAATATTTGTTTATATTTTATTGAATTGGCTTTCTTTCTCTTTTGTATTATAATTTTGATTTTTATATGCAAAAACGGCTGTTCTGGGCCCAGAAAACACTTCAAATAGAAGAGCGAACAACGTTTCGACCTTCTTCGGTCATCGTCAGGTTCACAAAGAAAGGGTTACTGGTCGGAAGCTGACCACGTGTTTGGGAGGGGTTGTATAATTGAGTGTTGCAATGTAGAGGGCGCGGTTTGAATATATAATTTTGTCTATAATATTAATATAGGTATAATGGTGTTCCTTTATATTGGTTTATTTTGGGTTTGAGTTGTTGTATAAGTAAGGCTTCTTTAATTTTTCGTTTGTTTATGTTTGTTTCTTTATTTAGTATTTTAGTGTTTTCTATGGTTATGTTGTGTCCATTTGACTTGCAGTGTTCGAAAACGTGTGAAGGTGACTTTTTATGTTCTTTGAATCTGGTTTCCATTTTTCTACTTGTTTCTCCTATATAGAAGTCGTGGCAGTTATCACATTGTATTTTATAAATAATGTTGGTGTGGTGTTTGTCAGTGTAGTTCTTACATAGTATAGACCTTAGTTTTGTGCCTGGTTTTTGAATAAATTTAGTGTTAACTGGAATGTTATATTTTGTTACTAGTTTTTGCCAAATGTTGGTTATTTGTTTGCTGATGTCAGGAATATATGGTATACAGCAGTATATGGTTTCGTGATTTTTTTTGATTCGTGAGATATATTTACTTTTGTTGGTTGATTTTGCTTTCTGTCTAGGTGTGTGCGTATAATGTTTTCTACAGTTTGTGGAGGAAACTTATTAATGTTGATGAAGTGTTGTTTTATTTTATCTAATTCATCGTTAATTTTATCTGGTGAGCATAGTTTTATGGCTGTGTTTATCTGGTTTCTTAGTATGTTGAGTTTTTGTTTTGTTTCATGTGCTGAGTCCCAAGGAATGTATAGTCCAGTATGGGTGATTTTTCGGTGGATTTCTGTTTTGAATTGTGTGTCGGTTCTTATAATTTTGAGGTTAAGAAATGATATTTGATTGCTTTCTTCCTGTTCACATGTGAAGTTAATGTTGGGATGTATAGAGTTAATGTGAGTGAAAAAGTTAAGTATGTGTTCTGTAGATTCGAATCCCGCAATCGTGTCATCTACATATCTGTACCAGTATAGTGGTGGATGTAATGCTGTATTAATTGCTTGTGTTTCAATTTGTGTCATAAAAATATTGGCTAGAACTGGCGATACTGGGTTGCCCATGCTTAGGCCATTTGTTTGTATATAGTTTTGGTTGTTGAACATGAAGTTTGTCTTTATTGTGGTGAATTCTATGAGGGTTGCTAACTGGTTACTGGGAATGTCTATGATCGGGTTAGGGTCTCGAATATAGAGTTCTAAGGCTAACAACAAACAGAAAGATGACAACTTAGATAACTTTATTGACATCCAACTGCCCAACTTCCCAGGTAAAATTACAAATTTATATTTTCCAGAACCACCTAAAAACATTATCTTAAACGATTTTTTCAAAGAATTTTCTTACAAAACTATCAACATAATTTCACAAAACAGAAAACTAAAAAACAACCTTACAAAAAGAGACATTAATTCCATTAGAAACCTAAAACAAGACAGAAACATAAAAATTCTAAAAGCAGATAAAGGTAACGCTATAGTAATAATGAACACGAATGAATACATACAAAAAATGAATAACATCCTATCAGACACGAACAAATTTAAACCAATACACACAAATCCAACAAAGACACATGAGACGCAACTAAACAAATTACTACTACAAATAAAAAAAGCCAACACAATTTCACAAACACTTTATTCCTACCTACGTAAAACCGACTCACGCACACCGCAAATATACGGCATCCCCAAACCTCATAAACCAGATTGTCCATTACGACCAATAATGTCAACATATGAATCGTTTAACTACAATCTTGGTAAATACATAGCATGGGCATTCTCCAAATATGCAACATCAGCCAGCTCATTCATCAAAGACTCTTTTAATTTCAAGTCCAATCTAAATCAACTTAATCATAAAGCCTTAATGGCCAGTTTCGATGTTATATCCCTCTTCACAGAAGTTCCAACAACAGAAGCCTGCAAGATAGCCTTAGAACTCTATATTCGAGACCCTAACCCGATCATAGACATTCCCAGTAACCAGTTAGCAACCCTCATAGAATTCACCACAATAAAGACAAACTTCATGTTCAACAACCAAAACTATATACAAACAAATGGCCTAAGCATGGGCAACCCAGTATCGCCAGTTCTAGCCAATATTTTTATGACACAAATTGAAACACAAGCAATTAATACAGCATTACATCCACCACTATACTGGTACAGATATGTAGATGACACGATTGCGGGATTCGAATCTACAGAACACATACTTAACTTTTTCACTCACATTAACTCTATACATCCCAACATTAACTTCACATGTGAACAGGAAGAAAGCAATCAAATATCATTTCTTAACCTCAAAATTATAAGAACCGACACACAATTCAAAACAGAAATCCACCGAAAAATCACCCATACTGGACTATACATTCCTTGGGACTCAGCACATGAAACAAAACAAAAACTCAACATACTAAGAAACCAGATAAACACAGCCATAAAACTATGCTCACCAGATAAAATTAACGATGAATTAGATAAAATAAAACAACACTTCATCAACATTAATAAGTTTCCTCCACAAACTGTAGAAAACATTATACGCACACACCTAGACAGAAAGCAAAATCAACCAACAAAAGTAAATATATCTCACGAATCAAAAAAAATCACGAAACCATATACTGCTGTATACCATATATTCCTGACATCAGCAAACAAATAACCAACATTTGGCAAAAACTAGTAACAAAATATAACATTCCAGTTAACACTAAATTTATTCAAAAACCAGGCACAAAACTAAGGTCTATACTATGTAAGAACTACACTGACAAACACCACACCAACATTATTTATAAAATACAATGTGATAACTGCCACGACTTCTATATAGGAGAAACAAGTAGAAAAATGGAAACCAGATTCAAAGAACATAAAAAGTCACCTTCACACGTTTTCGAACACTGCAAGTCAAATGGACACAACATAACCATAGAAAACACTAAAATACTAAATAAAGAAACAAACATAAACAAACGAAAAATTAAAGAAGCCTTACTTATACAACAACTCAAACCCAAAATAAACCAATATAAAGGAACACCATTATACCTATATTAATATTATAGACAAAATTATATATTCAAACCGCGCCCTCTACATTGCAACACTCAATTATACAACCCCTCCCAAACACGTGGTCAGCTTCCGACCAGTAACCCTTTCTTTGTGAATCTGACGATGACCGAAGAAGGTCGAAACGTTGTTCGCTCTTCTATTTGAAGTGTTTTCTGGGCCCAGAACAGCCGTTTTTGCATATAAAAGTTCTCAACAAGTGGGTTTCTCGACATCACTGATAATTTTGATTTGTTGAATTTTGAATAGTAGGCGCTTTTTTAATTTTCCATGATTGTTTTGATTTGATATATCTCGATTTTAAGTTTCATTTATTTGTTGTGAAGTTTTATTTGCATTTTATTTTATAGCTATTTCTAGTGTTTTATGTTTTCGTCTTGTGGCGTGTTACGTGTCACCTAAAGAAAAGAATTATATCTCTTATGATGACGTAATTAGTTCGCTAATTCGGCCATTAATGTTAATTTCAAGTTTGGGAGAGTTATGATGGGTTCAATTACCATAATAGCTACGAACTTCATCCTTCCATAACTAGTATAAGATATAAATTTGTTCAGTAATATTCATATAACATTTTCCAATTTACCATACATTTTCTGCACGTAGTTAATCAATCACACCTGGGTAGACCGCATGTCTCAGTGCAGTAAACATGTGCTAATCTTTTCTCACAAATAAATATTACATGCTGTAACATTTGTTTATCAGAATCAAGATCGCGTATAAATTCTGGTAAATTTTCTGTATGGACTGTTCAGCCTTCAATCACAGCAGACAGACGTCAAAGAAGAAGAATTACAGGTTGTCTTAAACCACTGTAGCCATGCGTCACAAAAGAAGAAATCCAGCTAGTCTTAAACCAATGCAGTCAGAAGTAAGAAAAGAATAATAACAGGTAGTCATAATCCACAGCAGCCAGACGTCACCAAAGAAGACTTCCAGCTAGACTTAAACCACAGCAGAGAGACGTCACAGAAGAATTCCAGCTAGTCTCAAACGACAGCAGTCAGACATTACAAAAGAAAAATTAAAGCGTCTTTAACAACAGCAGATACACATCACAAAAAATTCCAGCCAGTCTTAAACCACAGTAGACAGACGTCACAGAAAAATAATTCCACCTACTCTTAAACCACAGCAGCAAGACGTCAAAAAAGAAAATAAAATACAGCTGTTTTAAACCATATGAGTCAGTCGTCACAAAAGAAGAATTCCAACGATGTTAAACCACAGAAGACAGGCATCACGAAAGAAGAATAACAGCTAGTCTTAAACCAGAGCATATTAAAATCATAAAATAAGAACTTCAACTACACTTAAACAGCATCAAAAAGTTGTCACAAAATAAGAATTTCAACTAATCTTAAACCAAAGCACACAGACGTCATAAAAGAAGAATCGCATCTAGTCTTAAACCACAACGACCATGCGTAACAAAAAAAAATTGAGCTAATCATAATCTACAGCAGACAATCGTCACAGAAAAAGCTTTTCAGCTAATCTTAAACAACAGCAGCCAAACGTCGAAAAGAAGAATTCCAGCTACTCTTAAACCGCAAAAGACAGACGTCATAGGAGAAGAATCCCAGCCAGTCTTAAAACATGGCTACAAGACGTCACAAAAGAAGAATTCATCTAACCTTAAACCACAGTAGCTAGACGTCAGAAATGAAGAATTCCAGCTAGATTTTAACCACAGCTGAAAGACGTCACAAAAGAGAAGAATAATTCCAGATAACCTTAAACCACAGAAGCCAGGCGTAACGAAACAAGAATTATGCTAGACTTAAGCCACAGCAGCCAGACTTAAAAAAAGACGAACTGCAGATAGTCTAAAACCACATGAATCAGTCGTAACAAAAGAGAAATTCCAGGTAGTCTTAAACAACGGCAGCTATACGTCACAAAAAAAGAATTCCAGCTAATCTTAAACCAAAGCATACAGACGTCACAGAAGAATAATTTTATCCAGTCTTATATCACAACAGACAGATGTTACAAAATAAGAATTCCAGCTATTCATAAACCATAGCAGCCATCCGTCACAAAGAATTCCAAGTAGTCTTAAACCACAGTAGCCAAACATCACAAAAGAATTGTTCCAGCTAAGCTTAAACTACAGTAGAGAATCCTGACAGAAGAAGAATTCCAGCTAATCTTAAACCACAGAAGCCATACGTCACACAAGAATAAAACAAGCTAGGTTTAAACAATCTCTGCCAGACGTCACAATAGAATAATTCCAACTAGTCTTAAACCACTTCAACCAGATATAACTGAAGAAAAATTCTAGCTAGACTTAAACCAGAACAGCCAGATATCAGAAAATAAGAATTATAACTATTCTTAAACACCAGTAACCAGATGTCAGAAAAGAAGACGTTGAGCCTGTCTTAAACAACAGCAGCCACCCGTCACAAAAAGAAAATTTCAACTAATGTTAAACAATGGCACACAGACGTCACAAAAGAAGAATTCCAGATTATCTTAAACCATCACAATAAGACGTCATAAAATAAGAATACTAGCTATTCTTAAACACTAAAAGATAGACAGAGAAGAAGAATTTCAACTAGTCTTAAAGGACAGCAACTAGCCGTGACAAAAGAAAAATTCCAGTTAGTTTTAAACCTCGGCAGCTTGACATCACAAAAGAAGAATTCCAGCTGGTCTTAAACAATGGCAGATACTCGTTACAGAAAAGGAATCCCATCTAATCTTAAACCACAGAAGCTAGACGTCACAAAATAAGATATCGAGCTAGTCTAAAATTACAGCAGCTAGGTGTCATGTAAGAACAATACCAGGTAGTCTTAAACCACAGCAGCATGTCGTCACAGAAGAAGAATTTCAGCTAGTCCTAAACAACAGCAGGTAGTCTTCACACAAAAAGATTTTAAACTAATCCAAAATAACAGCAGCCAGATGTTACAAAAGAAAAATTCTCGTTAGCCTTAAACCACAGCAGCCAGACATCAAAATGAATTCCAGCTACTCTTAAAGCACAGAACACAGATGTTATACGAAAAAAATTCCAATTCGTCTTAAACCATCGCAGCTAGACGTTACAAAATAAAAATTCCATTTAATCGTAAACTACAGCAGCCAGACGTTACAAACGTAGAATTCCAGCTAGTTTTAAACCACAGCAGATATACGTGAGAAAAGAATCCTAGCTAACCTTAAACCCTAGAAGACAGACGACAGAGAAGAATTCGAGCTTTTCTTAAATCAATGCAACTAGCCGTAACGAAAGAAAAATTGCAGTTAGTTTTAAACCTCAGCAGCTTGACGTCACAAAAGAAGAATTCCAGCTAGTCTTAAACAATGGCAGATACTCGTTACAGAAAAGGAATTCCATCTAATCTTAAACCACAGAAGTTAGACATCACGAAATAAGAATTCGAGCTAGTCTTAAATTACAGCAGCTAGGTGTCATGTAAGAACAATATCAGGTAGTCTTAAATCACAGCAGCATTTCGTCAGAGAAGAATAATTTCAGCTAGTCCTAAACAACAGCAAGTAGTCTTCACACAAAAATATTTTAAACTAATCCTAAACAACAGCAGCCAGATGTTAGACAGCAGTAATTCCAGTTAGTCTTAAACTACAGCAGCCAGACATCGAAATGAAGAATGCCTGCTAGTCTTAAGGGACAGAAGACGGAAGTCAAACGAGAAGAATTCAAGCCAGTCTTAAACCATTTCAGCTAAACGTCAGGAAAGAAGATTTCCAGAAAGTCTTAAACCATAGCAGTCAGACGTCACAAAAGAACTCCATTTAGTCTTTAACCACAGCAGTCGTGTTCACAAACAAGAATTTTAGCTAGTCTTAACCCACGGCAGACAGTCGTCACAGAAAAAGATTTTCAGATGATCTTAAACTACAGAAGTCAGAAGTTGAAAAGAAGAATTTCAGCTTCTCTTAAACCATCGAAGAGATATGTCAGAGGAGAAGAATACCAGCCAGTCTTAAAAATCACTGCTAAAGGTCACAAAAGAAGAATTCATCTAACTTTAAACCACAGCAGCCAGATGTCAAAAAAGAAAAATTCCAGCTGGTTCTAAACCAAAGCAGAAAGACTTGAACACTAGAAGATGGATCTAGGATAAGAATAATTCCAGATGGTTTTAAACCACAGCAACGATAGTCATAAAAGAAGAATTCCAACTAGTATTAAACAACATTAACCACCCCTCACAAAAGAAGAATTTCAGCCAGTCTTAAGCCAGAGTAGCCAGACGTCACAGAAGAAGAATTCTACTCAGTTTTAAATCACAGCAGCCAGATGTCACAAAAGAAGAATTCCAGTTAATCTTAAACCACTGGAGGCAAACGTCGAAAAGAAGAATTCCAGCTAGTTGTTGACCAAAGCATTCAGACGTCACAGAAGAACATTTAAAGCCAGTTTTAAACCATAACAGACAGACATCACAAAAGAAGAATACTAGCTACTCTTAATCCACAACACATAGCCATGAGAAAATAAAATATCCAGTTAGTGTTAAACCTCAGTAGCTTTACGTCACAAAAGAAGAATTCCAACTGGTCTTAAAGCACTGCAGCCAAATGAGGCCAAAAAGAAGATTTCTTACTATTCTTAAACATTTGAAGATAGACGTCACATAAGGAGAGTACTAGAGCAGCCTGTCGTCACATAAGCAGAATTCCAGCTAGTCTCAAACTACAGGACCCAGACGTGAAAAAAGAAGAATTGCAGCTTGTACAAAACCACATGAATCAGTCTTCAAAAAAGAAGAATTTCATGTAGTTGTTAAGAAAAAATAAATCCAAGTAATGTAAAACCACTGCAGCTAGCTGTCACAAAAGAAAAATTTAATCAAGTCTTAAACCACAGCAGCCAGTCGTTAGAAAAGAAACGCTACTCTTAAACCACGGCAGACAGACGTCACAAAAAATGAATCACAGCTAGTCTTAAACCACAGCAGTTAGCAATCATAAAACTAGAATTCCATCTAGTTTTAAATCACAGCAGCATAACGTCAGAAAAGAAGAATTCCAGGTTATCTTCAACCACAGCAGCCAGTCATCACAAGAGAAGAATTCCAGCTAGTCTTAAATCACGGAATACCATCGTCACAGAAAAGAAATCCCTGCTGATCTTAAACCATAAAAGCTAGACGGCAGAAAATGAGAATTCTAGCTAGTCTTAAATCACGACAGCCATAGGTCACATAAAACGAATACTAGGAAGTCTTAAATCACAGCGGCCAGACGTCACAGAAGAAGAAATCAAGCCTACCTTTAACCACAACAGCCTGTCGTTACATAAAAATTCCACCTATTCTTTAACTACAGCAGCCAGTGGTCATAAAAGAAAAATTCCAGCTAGACTTAAACATCGGAAGACAGATATCAGAAAAGACGAATCACAACTAGTATTAAACCCAAGAAGACAGTCATAACGGAAAATGAATTCCAGCTAATCTTAAACGACAGCAGCTAGCCGTCACAGAATAAAAATTTCAGCTACTCCTAAACCACAGCAGCCAGACGTCACAAAAGAAGAATTCCAGCTAGTCATAAACCACATCAGCTAAATGTCACAAAACAATAGTTCCAGTTAGACTTAAACCAAAGCAAAGAACTGTCACAGAAAAGTAATTGTATGTAGACTTAAACCACAGAAGCCAGACGTTAGAAAAGGTGAATCCCAGTTAATCTTTACCCATAGCAGCCAGTCGTTACAAAAGAAGAATTCCAGCCAGTCTTTACTCACGGTAGACAGTCGTCAAGTAAAAAGATTTTTCAACTAATCATTAACCATAGCAGCCAGTCGTCACAAAAGAATAATTCCAGGTTGTCTCAAACCACACCAGCCAGACATCAAAAAGAAGAATTCCAGTGAATCGTAAACCAAAGTATACTGACGTCGTAGAAGAATCTTTACAGCCAGTGTTAAACCACAACAGACAGAGGTCAGAAAATAATTCCAAATATTTTAATCCATAGCACCTAGCCGTGAGAAAAGAAAAATTCCAGTTAGTGTTAAACCTGAAAAGCCTGACTTCACAAAAGAAGAATTCCAGTTCGTCTTAAACCTCCGCAGCCAGATAAAGTCACAAAAAGCAGATTTCTTACTATTTTTAAACCCTAGAAAACAGATATCAGAGAAGAAGAATTTCTGCAAGTCTTAAACCACAGCACTTAATCATGAGAACAAACAATTCCAGTTAGTGTTAAACCTCAGCAGCCAAATGTCACAAAAAAGAATTCTAGCTAGTCTTAAACCATAGTAGACACTTGTTACAGAAAAGAAATTCCTGTTAATATTAAACCACAAAAGCCAGTCGTTAGCAAATAAGAGTTCCAGCTAGTCTTTACTTGCAACACCCAGAGGTCACATAAGAAGAATACCAGGAAGTCTTAAACCAAAAGAGCCAGACGTCACAGGAGAAGAATCCAAGTTAGTCTTTAATCAATGAAGCCTGTCGTTACATAAGAAGAATTTCAGGTAGACTTAAATCCCAGTAACTAGCCGTCACAAAAAAAAAGAATTCCAGCTAGTATTAAACCACATGAGATAGACGTCTGAAAAGACGAATCGCAGCTATTCCCAAAACTCAGCATACAGTCGCCATGGAAAACGAATTCCAACTAATTTTGAACCATAACCATAAAAATTCCAACTTTCTTGAATCACAGGAGCCAGAAGTCAGAAAAGAAAAATCACCCTAAACTAAAACAAGAGCAGCCATACGTCAGAGAAGAAGATTACAGCTAGTCTTAAACTCCAGCAGCCACTCAACACAAAAGAAAAATTCCAGCCAATGTTAATACATTGTAGCCAGACGTCACAGAAATAGTATTCTACATAGTCTTAAATCACAGCAGCCAGACGTCAAAATAGAATTTCAGCTAGTCTAAAACTACATAAAACAGTCGTCACAAAAGAAGAATTCCAACTAGTTTTAAACAACGGCAACCAGACGTAAAAAAAGAATAATTTTGGCAGTTTTAAATCACAGCAGTCAGACGCCACAGAAGAAGAGTTCCAGCTAGTCTTGAAGAAATCACAGCAGTCAGTGGTCTTGAAAGAAGAATATCAGCTCGTCTTACAGCACAGCAGACAGTCGTTATAAAAGAATAATTCTAGTTACTCTTAAACCACATTAGAGAGTCGTCACAGAAGTAGAATTCCAGCTAGTCTTAAACAACAGCAGCAAGGTGTTACTAAAGAAAAAAATGTAGTTAGTCTTAAACAAACAACAGCAGTCAGTCGTCTCAACAGAAAAATTTCAGCTGTTCTTAAACCACAGGAGAAAGTTGTCACAGAATAATTCCAGCTTGTCTTAAATAACACCAGCCAGACGTTAGAAAAGAAGAATTTCAGCTAGTCTTAACTCACATCAGCCAGATGTCTCAGAAGAAAAATTCCATCTAGTTTTAACTCACAGCAGCCAAACGTTACAGAAGAAGAATTCCAGCTAGTCTTAAACTGCAACAGAAAGTTATCACAAAAAAGGAATTTAAGCTAGGCTTAAACCACACCAGACAGTCATCACGAAAGAGGAATTCTAGCTAATCTTAAATCACAGCAGACGGTCGTCGCAGAAGAAGAATTACATTTAATCTTAAACCACTGCAGACAGACGTCACAAAAAAGAATTCCAGCTAGTTGTAAACTCCAGCAGCCAGAAGTCACGAAATAATTCCAGCTAATCTTAAGCCACAGCGGAGAGACGTCTCGAAAGAAGAATTCTAAGCTGATTCTCCTGTATTTGCAAATCACAAATTTTCATAATAACAGGGTACAGGGTAGTTTCTATAGCAAAAAAGTCTGATATAAGGTTGTCATGTCCCAAGAACACTTTTTTTTCCTTGAATGCTTCTTATAATCAATTTTGCATACGAGAGTAGTAGTTTTTTAGCACCTGCTTCAACACATTTATCGCACAGGAATACACAGAGACTGTTTCATTATTTAGTTGTTTTAGTTATGTGATGGTTGAACGGAAAATATGACCAGAATTGTTGTCTTGTCAGGCCCTTTATGAGTCGTTTCGAGTTGCAAATACTTGTGAAATATGTTGGATATCATTATCTAGGGCACATGGGTATCTTCTGTGACTGACCTTCGTCTCATTTATTTTTAATCTGTTCTAAAAATCCAATTTTTATTACCTCAACTAGGGTACAACTTGTTCCAGCACTCTTTCAGGTCCTGCTGTCAGAATTGTTTAATATTCTTTGTTCTGCATTGTCATTAAGTATAAGAACTATATCTTTATCTTGGAAAATATCTTACATTCTTAGTATATGAATATTTTATACTGGTGAAGAGCGTTACATAATCTTCTCAAAAGGAATAAATATTTAGAGAACTCGCACTACCCTCGTAAAGACAAACGTTGTCAAAATGTGCCTCTGACCATTCTATTTTGCTATGAAATTATATTGGCTGCAGTTGTATTATTAAAATCGTTTTAACATGATGTAAACAACCATCTATATTATAAAGCGAGCGAGAGAGAAGGGAACAGGTATAACGGAAGCGAGAGAAGAATAGTATATATTAAGGATGATAATACCATACAATAGCTACAACCCAAAAAAATGCTTCAGATGGAGTGCAAATCAGATGAAGGTAAACATTTGCCTGAAACCAATGATGAATAAATGAATCCATATTCTAGCATATGAAGGCTGTTCTGTTGGTCAAAGTAAAAAGAGACTACTTTAAGATACAACAGCCTGAAATGCAATACCGCAATGTACTGTGGAGACAAAAAATACGTCATGGTTATCTACTGCAGCTAAAGAGATGTACAACTGGTATGGTTCTCTGGGACATTGGGGCTCAGTTTCCATGGTCAAAAGAGTGAGACTTTTCTTGTGCAATGACTTTCTCCATTTAAAAATATTTATGCAGAGGTTTAGGTATTATTTCTTAAATAATTTCCTCCTATGTGTCTTGCAGCGAAGGGCAAGAGGTGAAATGACTAGTGGCAGTAGCTACAAATCTAAACATGGATGGTCTAGAACATTAGTCCCTTTGAACGGAAGTTCGGGCAATAGCAAAATCTGACAATATTTCAGGCAAAAGTATTACTTCAGTAGGGAGGGAGTAGAACAGGTGCCCTGAAAATTACTTGCCCTGTAACAACTGATTAGATTACCGCAGTTGACAGTTTTTATTCTGTGTATTCGAAAAATATCAAGACAAATTTATATTGGAAGTATGGAACATCTACAGACTTATAGTCAAAGACAATATCCCAAAATTGAGTAAATAATAACAATTGTTGCAAGAGAATTAGCTCTTTATGATATTGACATTATAGTGTTTAACGAGATCAGATTAGCTAGAAAAGGTTCTAGTTACGGACGTGCAGATGCTTACATTCACTTTTTGGCAGGAAAAGCAGAAAGTGAATATAGAATCTGTGGAATTTTATTAACCATTAAACTTTTCTCATTGAAACACTTATCTAACCTTCCAAATGGAATAAAGGCCCAGCATAGCCAGTTAGTTAAGACATTCGACTCATAATCTAAGGGTCGTGGGTTCGAATCCTTATAACCCCAAACATGTTCACCCTTTTAGCCGTGGAGGCATTATAATGTTACGATCAATCCAACTTTTCGTTAGTAAAAGAAGAGCCCCAAGAGTTAAGGGTGGATGGTGATGACTAGCTGCCTTCTCTCTAATCTTACAATGCTAAATAAGGGATGGCTAGCGCAGATAGCCATCGTGAAGCTTTGTGCAAAATTCAAAACAAATGAAACCAACTGGAATAAATGAACAACTAATGAAATTAAAGTTTGCTATTGCATTTTGTGCGTCAAATCATCGTCGTCAGTGTCTTTTCCCTCCTACGAACAGCTCAAAAGAAGAAAAAAATTTAATCTATTCCAGACATAATCTTTAGGTATACACCTACCGACGATAAGCTTTTTTATTGAACGACTTCATCATTAGATTTGGCAAAGACATCATAAATTTGAGTACTTTGTTGGAAAAGCATAGAGTAGGAAGGATAAACAGTAATAAAGAGATCCTCTTAAGCAAGTGTACTGAACATAACCTGCTAATAACCAATACTACGTTTGACAAGTTGATAACTATAAAATCTCGTAAATGCACCTGAGGAGCAAACCATGGCACATAACTGATTACATGATCACTTGCAAAGATGACATGTGAGCATCAAAATCACAAAATTCGTTATAGATGATGAATGCTGGAATTACCACAGACTCTTAGAGCGATGTTAAACCTTTACATCATTCTCCCACAGTGAAAATATCTGACACTGACATGAGTAGTTTTGAAACAACTAAACTCAAGCATTTTGACTATCGCAAGGAATCAAAACCAGAGGTAGAAGAAAAGCGCTATGTTTGTCAATAGGAACAGGAAGTCCCATTTGTAAAGTGAAATAATTTCAAAAAAATATGAGAGAACAGCAATCTTCCGGTTGGACAGCAGTAAGTCTTCGGACTTAAAATGCTAATTATACGCAGTTTGATTCCCTAAAGTAGAAAGAGCAGATAATTTAAGGGAGCAAACATAAACAAACAAAAACAGCAAAAAATAGTGATTTGTTCAAAATGCGAGTTCATCAGGCTTTATTCAATGAAAATGAAATAAAAATTCTTAAAAATAATACCTTCACAAAATGGCAGGGTGATCAAATCTTATACCTCAAAGGAAGATCATTTCAGATACTTGAAGAGAAGGGTACAAATCAAACTACATAGGATACAGAATGATTGGTGGATGAGGAAATTATATGAAGTCAAACTCTAAACAGAAATAAAAAATATAAAAGTTTTTGATGTCTTGAAAGTATACATGGGCCATCAAGGGTATGTGTAAAAATCATTATAATTTACAGATGTTACCATGTTCGTCAAAGACAAGACAGATATTACTCAATATTGTGCAGAACTTTCAGTAGTCTTCTCAGCATTCCTTTTTCAGTTGCGACTATAAAGAAAACTAAGTTGTTACTAAACTGTGTGAATTCCCCTCACATCAAACATGCTCACTCTAAAGAAAGGAAAATACTGGATAGGTATTTAGGTTAATTTATATTTCCGTTTACCAATTAGGGAACGAAAAATAACCAGGGGCGGTCAGAAACTACTGTTTCTCTTCACCCCACAAGCGACGAGATAAACTTTAACGGAGTACGTGATTGGTGAACTGAACTTGAGTGGCAAGATATTTGTTAATCTGGAACGGTGATCACAGATGACCCCGAAATTAACATACTTGTGTGACTGTTTGATGAGCGTCGGAAACAGCTGTGGAGGAGGACCCCGAGTCGGAGAGAGATCGAAGACTGCGGCAAGAGACTCATCACCTCATTCATCCACTTGAAGGTTTTTTAGACACAAATGTAGTCGAAGAAAGATGAGATGAGACAAACAGAGAAAAGCAAACAGTCCATTAGCCTAGTTAGAACTCATGATCTAAATTAATCGAAATTTTGATACTAAAATTTGGTGATGATTAAGATGCATTCTAACTGGCCTCTTTTCAGGGATAGGATCTATAAATCCTAAGAAAAAAGAATTTTGATGTGGGGAGAAACGGGAGTACCCCGAGAAAACCCACTTTCACTGGTGGGGCGCCGAAAGGAAACATTCCCACCAGTGCCCAACGCTGGAAGTAAGAAGATACATATGGTTAGTCATTCGAGTTTACATTCAGAGCATGTATGTAATTATATGGTGAGAGATATCGCTGCCAAGATCGTGGGGTAGCTGCTAATTGTGGAAATTGTCTTGTTCATTGTGTGCGGTTGTTTGCTTTTTTATAGTATTTAGCTGCTAGATAGGTAAGTCTTTTCTTGAGAGGCAGGATGGTGCTTGCTTTATAAAGGCAAGCTATCGATGTGTACCTGGGGAGTCGAATGGCAAGATTCTGGGCTTTTTGTAATTTCTTAAGATGGAAGAGTGGTGCGTTTGCAGTGATCATGTTGCCGTATTCAATGATCGGCCGAATGTAAATTCTGTATATGGTGAGAATCGTTTTTGTTCTACATCCTTTGACAATACTATTGATTGTCCTGAGGTAGTAGATTCGTCTATATACTTTTGAGAATTTGAGAGAGTGGTTTTAAAATGATCAATCCAAGTTAGCTTCTTGTTGAACGTAATGCCAAGGAATTTTATAGTTAAAGAAAATTTAGGTTCATTGTCCATCATATTAAGTTTAACTTTATAGATTGATTTGCTTTTCCTCGGGATTTTGCGTTTGAAGATTATAGCCTGTGTTTTAGTGGCATTAAGCGCGAACCGCCAGGTGTTGCACCAGGTGGTAATGCTATTTAGCGGCGGCCAGAAGAGCTCACGTGACTTGCTCCATACTGCTATATCGTCAATAGTATATAGTTGTAGATACTATATACGACTAGCATATGTAGCATATACTGCTATGTCTTCAGTACTATATACAACAGAGGGCTTAGTACTGAACCTTGGGGAACACCTACTGCCAGAAAGAATCAAAGGCTTGTTTCATATCTAAAAATAAACCCACTGTGGTGTGTTTTATTAAAACCTTGAATAATGGGCTCGGTTGGTTGAACTAAATGATCGGCAGTCTGTTTTTTTCTTCGGGAAGCATTTTGTATTTCAGAAAGTAATATATTATTTTCCAAATACCATGTAATGCGAGTAACTAAATTTTTTCCAATAATTTACTAATGCCATTAATTAGGCTAATGGGTCTATAGTCTTTTGAATTATTGGATGCAGGGGTTGTTTCAGGTATGACTTTAATTATGGCGGACTGAGTAAAAAGAAAGGCGGCTAGATGACTTATGAATGAAGTAGAGACGTTTTTAAGAATGATATTACGTATGCTATCCTCACCTGCGGCACTATTTGTAAGTGTTTTGGTTACTAGTTTGATTTCAACCTGACGATGACCGAAGAAGGGGCCTGGCATGGCCGAGCGCGTTAAGGCGTGCGCTCGTAATCCGAGGGTCGCGGGTTCGCGCCCGCGTCGCGCTAAACATGCTCGCCCTCCCAGCCGTGGGGGTGTATAATGTGACGGTCAATCCCACTATTCGTTGGTAAAAGAGTAGCCCAAAAGTTGGCGGTGGGTGGTGATGACTAGCTGCCTTCCCTCTAGTCTTACACTGCTAAATTAGGGACGGCTAGCACAGATAGCCCTCGAGTAGCTTTGTGCGAAATTCCAAAACAAACAAACAAAACAAGACCGAAGAAGGTCGAAACGTTGTTCGCTCTTATATGTAAAATATTTTTTCAACCCAAACGAGCCGTTTTTACATATAAAATTCTCAACAAGTGGGTTTCTCGAAATCACTGATTGAGAACAACAAGTTAACTTGGTTACGAATATGGGAAATTTAATGCACCGTTCTCACTAAATAAAAATTGATAATAGTTAAAAGGCGTTGGTTTATCAGTTTGATGTCATATATTTTAACAATACTTTCTGCCATAATTCCAATAACGTCTCAAGAAACGCGGCCAGCTTAAAAGACTCCTGTTCGTCTAACATTCAAACGTATCTATTTTAAATAATCCCCCATTAGTACAGGGATAAATCTACGGATTTACAATGATAAAATCAAGTGTTCGGTTTCCCTCGGTAGACTTAGCAGATAGCCCAACGTGGCTTTGCTATAAGAAAATGCACACACACACAAACAGTGAAAAAAATCATAATAATATACAATAAAATAATAACTAATATATATGTATTAAACATTTTAGTTAATTTTCATAATAAAACTAACCTCAAAGAAAGAATGAAACAGAAGGTACAAAATAAATAAAACTAGCAGTTTGATGCATTAGCAATCACCAATACCTTATCCCTCGAAAAGGGTGACACAGTATACATAAAACATATACATATATCTTTAATAACGTAAATTGACCAATAAAGCCCAAATAAATGTCTTCAACAGCGTAACTTCAGAGTAGAGCAATATGTGAAAGAAATTACAGATATCCGTATCATCGTTTAACTATAAACTCAGATAGCATACGGTAAAAACAATAGAGCAAAATAACTAATATTTCTGAAAATAAGAATAGTAAATTAAGTGAATAACAACAACATGTAATAAGTAGTAAAAGTATTAATACATTTACCATAACAACTTTAATTATAATAAGCATCAAATGATAACGTCCGTAGAGCCTGTGAAGCAACTGATTAATTTCCTGATAGTTATCCTTTTACTGTTTGATAAATTCTGCAACTTAACATTATCAAGAAGAAGATGTTTCATGTTTTCATTCTAAACAATTTGGAGTCGGAAAAATATCGTCGTTAAACATGTCTGGACTTTCAGCGGTGAGTGCTTTATGAAAGTAACAATCAGTCCTGTTATTCGTTTGTTGTGGCAGGTGGTTGGGTGTTTCATCTTTGATCAGTGACTCAAAATTAGGGACAGTTATAGCTCGATTCTATAGATCTTTGACTGGACTGCTTGCCTCGTGTGCATAAAAGATGTCATTCAGATCAAAAATCCCAATTCTTATTCTTGCAACAAAACTTCACTCCTTGTGATTCGAACTCGCGACTCTCAGATTACAAGTCGAATACCTTAACCCACCTGGCCATGTCAAGCCGTTAGTATGAAGTAATCTCTAAACAATTCACTTAAAAAAAACAGTTTCTTGGAAAGTACACAACAGAATAAGAAACTTTTCGAGTTATAACAAGTGAGCTATTTTAACGTTAAAGATAAAGTACTTTTGTACACATTATTGTTTAAAAATAAACTAGGAAGCAGAGAGAGGAAACGTATGAGGTCATAGAAAAAAGTAATTTGTTTATGCAAATTTAGGAATAATAAAAATTAGTTTCACTACAGTGTAGACATGATAAAGTAAACACAACAAATACACTAGCTCACTATAGAAACAAATGTACATTAGGTATTGTTTTCTGGCATTATCAATAGTTCTTAGTGAAAAAAACAACTAATTATTTTATAATGACAAAGAAAAGTGAATTTGTTTTAACCTTTTTATATGTCGTAAAAACCTCGTGTATAGTATCTTTGGCAAGACAATTAAAAACAAAATGTACCACTGGTGTGTATATTCTAAGGTATAAATTCATAATTTCTTTCCAGAGATATTATATTATTGTATATTGAGTGTAAAAATAAAATCGATGTTTTAACACAATGAAAGATAATGTTTACAGCGCAATAGTTTCGGTTACATTATCAGGACTAATGATGAAAACGTTGATACCAAAACTAGTCGATTAAAACAACTAATAAAAAGTTTATCTTTCATTTCACAGATGTGACTTACAGTTGTTCATTATCAAAAATTTATTTTTCTTGCTGGTTCTTTTCCACTGCACCTTCCTGCCTAACTAACGTCTGGAAGTAACAGTTACGTATAAACATATACCACAGCTTCTATTGATCTCATGACAGGCTAATACCTTACACACAAGATATTTATTATTCTTACTCGTGAATGTAGAGAGGGTATTAACTTGTCAACAGCATATGTAAAAAAGTAATCTTTTTTCTTCTAGAAAGTACTGCATTTAGACGTTTCACGTATTGTAAGATAAGGGATTACATCATCACTAGATATTCTAAAGGATTGTTAAGCCAGCGTAAAAACAAAACAAAACAGGATGCAAACTGAGACACAAATTACCATAGTTGTAGTCAGTCTCATGGTAACTAAAATTATTTGTTTCTCTGTGTTTTAGTTTCGTTAAATTCTATGCAGAAAGCTCGTTTAGAATAAGACCACAAAGGTAATTAGCTCTGTAAGATAAACTTATGTGTTTTCTAGTATTTTACAGTAAGTTTCGCATGTTTTCATTTCTTAATGGCGAAATATTCTCTGGTTTTTATCCTAGACAGCAAACGCTCTTGTGTGTTTTCAGCTATTAATGGTGAATGCCGAGTTTCCCAGTTTGGAACAGCAACGTCTCTTTCAACTTCTGAACTCTAAAACATTGTAAATTTCAAACTTGAATTACTATTGTTCGTAAAGGCTCAGCCCTGAGCGATGAGTTCTCGCATGATTTTCGCATCGGAAGAGTAAAAACCCCGCTTTAACTTTTGAATTGTTAAGCGTTGTATTTTTCCATTTTCTACGATTAAAACTCACGTGTTTTCAGCTTTGAATAAAGGAATTTTGTTTTCTTTTCCAGCTCTGAGGTAACACACCTATTTCTAAACAATAAAATCCTTCTCTTTTTGTTTCTGAACAATTAAATTTCTTTTTTTTTGTTTATTTAAAAGATATATATGAAAAGTTTATTCAGGTAAAAACTATCTTGATATGTATATGAGTAATTTATTGAGGAAAACTATCTGGACATATATATATTGAATTTTTGTTTATTCTTTCTTCAGAAGAAAGGATGGAAATAACACTGAGTAGACGTATTTCAAGAATTAAGCTAAAGTTATGATTCTTAGATATAAAACTGATAAGTGAATATAAAGATAGAACATCTTGTAAGATACAAAAATACCGAACTTATATGAACTTGCAAAGATTGGATTTATGTTAAGCTTAATTACATAAGATATAGTGTATTAATTTTAATGTAACAATGACTATACGTCTTGTTTGAAGTAATAATTTTTAAAATTCCATTCAGATTTTTGACTATCCATCTCCAAGTCTGAACTTTCTCAAGAGAAGTCCGACTGACTATTTAAAGAACCACGATATTTCTTCTCGGTTATTTACCGATATTTTAAATCAAAAAACGTATTACTCAATATTCCAGTTGCTCTAATACTCTGTGTAATTAGAAATAAATTAACTGGATATTATTTAGTTGTTGCTGTTTTTTTTCAGTAATGCACTGCCATAAATATTGAATCTACAAAAAAATCTTGCTACACTTTATGGGCTATGGGAATTTTTAGTTTTGAGTTGACTTTCATGTAAGTTCACGAATATTTTTATTCTTCAATGATACTTACGAAGAAGGCTCTGTGAAAGAAAAATTCCTTCAGCTAATCATTTTGGAATTACACAAGGAGAAAATATATGTGGATAAAAAAGTCTACACATTTTCCTTAAACACCTCAACTCTTTATACCACAGTGCAAATTGAAGAACACCGAAATCTGTTGCTTTCATATTTTACAGATACGATAATCACCATATCTCTTCAGTTTAAAGAAAACTTACATACTCTTCATCAGACATGGAACGATAAGTTCTGTTATCAATATTGAAATAGAACAGAATTCACAGATAAGATTTTTTCTGCCATCTTTTCAAGCCTGTTGTTTGACTTTGGTGGATAAGTATTTTAATGGTTTCCTATTTATTATTATTTTTATATTATTCAGTATATTTAATATTATTAATATTATTTAATTAATACTATTCAATTTAATATTTAATATTATTGAATAATATATTAAATATTGAATATTTAATATTGTTCAAAATAATAATATTCATTGCAGTAATTGCAATATTTGATTGTCGATTTGAATGCCTTTATCTGTCAGGAAATTGTTCAGGAGAATTTGGACGGATAACTTAAAAAATCCTTAAACAGCTATTTATATTTCAAACTGGAAGGATCGTAAAACAAACAAAAAAAAACGCATAGATATCACAAAACTATTTTATATTGACAAATCTGCCCTAGCTGAACATGAATACCACACCATCAGTGTTAAGAAGAAAACAAAAGTCGAAATCAGGTTGTTGTTTTTTAATTAAAATCCACAGAACCAATTTTATACAGTTCATTGTTTCGTTTCAACAAAATTTAGATATAATCACGCACTTGACATTTCCATCGTTTAAAAGCGACATAACAGAAATGAATGTCAAATTTGTTTGAATAAAAGGTCTTGGTATACACTTTACCTGAAGGGAGATGACTGGTTGTTTTTAAAACCGTAATAAAAATATAATTTATTATCTCACATTTTTCTTTTCTTTGTAAAAGAAGGGTTGACATTAATAACTTTGAATAAATTGCTTCGCATAAAATATTGTAATTTCTATATCCTTTCTGTCAACTTCCTTTTTATACAAACTTCATGAATCCTTTATAGTTTAAGCACATAAACAATTAAATAAAATACAAATCATGTTTTTGAATCATCAGCTTGATCTTCTATAGCGTTTGGCTAATCAAAAGTTTAATACCTCGAAAACCGTTAAATTACAATAATGAACTTTGTGACATGTTTACAACGTCTCTTAAGGATGTAATAGGGGTAAGTCATCAACAAGATGAAAAGTAGACACAACAGCAGAAGCTCTTTGTCTTAAGAGAGAATGTTTTGGTTTGTTTTGAATTTCGTGCAAAGTTACATGAGAGTTATCTGCGCTAGCCGTCCCTAATTTAGCAGTGTAAGACTAAAGAAATGGTAGCTAGTCCTCACCAACTACTGGCAATTCTTTACCAACAAATAGTAGGACTGACCGCACATGACAACGCCCTCACGGCTGAGAGAGCAAGTATGTTTGGTGCAACAGGGATTCGAACCCACAATTCATGGTTTACAAGTAGAGTGCCTTAACCGACCTGGCCATGCTGGGCTTGATGGGGGAACGACTTTTCAGTTTTCTGTAGCAATTGAAATTTCCATTTTGCTGCAACTACCTATAACAGTCATCATATTCTTTAGTGTTGAGAGGACTGTCACTAGGGAAATACACACATTTGTATAGACTTAGTATTTTTGTTCTTTTTGCTTTGGGACCCGGCATGGCCAAGCGTGTTAAGGCGTCCGACTTGTAATCCAAGAGTCGGAGGTTCGCATCCCCGTCGCGCTAAACATGCTCGCCATTTCAGCCGTGGGGGCGTTATAATGTAACGGTGAATCCCACTATTCGTTGGTAAAAGAGTAGCTCAAGAGTTGGCGGTGGGTGGTGATGACTAGCTGCCTTCCCTCTAGTCTTATACTGCTAAATTAGGGACGACTAGTACAGATAGCCCTCGAGTAGTTTTGTGCGAAATTAAAAACCAACAACAAACAAACAAACTTTTTGCTTTGATCACGAAATCTTCACTCTTTCAAATTATTATGAAAAAATACAAACTACAGAACAAAAAACTGTTAAGTGATATTAAGCTTATAAGATATGTAGATTTCATTATTTTTGTGAAAAATATACTTTTGTATATTAAACATAAAACAATTTTCTTTTTCTTAAGATGCACTGAAACAAAAGAAAGGTTTTGTGTTTTTTTTTCTTTTTTACTTTTGTACCTCATTGCGAAAAATGGACAACCTACTGGAATTTCACAGAACTAATACTCCGTCATTTTATCGCTATGGCGGAAGAAGAGGAAAGAAGGAAAACGATTACTTTGGTAGTTAAAACTTCTAAAGAAAAGAAAACCGTTGATATAGAAGAAGATGCCAGTATAAAGAACGTGAGTTAAGTAAAATATCTTAAAATCAAGCTTGATAATAGACTTCAAATAGCTTTCTAAAATAGTAATACTTGAATTACTTGTAATTTAAGTTGTAATTTTAATACACCTTACAAGTTACGTTTACAATGTCATTAGTGTTATAGTGATGATCCGGATATTTTATTATATAGCTATAATTTATCAACATGTCAGAATATCGAGAAACCTTAGCAATAATTTGTATTTAAAAATTAATTATCACACAACATTTTAGATGCAACGAAGAATTTTTAACACAAGTTGTAAACTAGATAATCAAGGTGTACATATTGCTACTTATCTCGTTGAGCAGTATATACCAATGAAGTTTTTGAGCTTTGAGTGATGAGAATAGAAACCGAAAACTACACAAGAATTTAATAGCCAGTTCTTGAAGGATTGAACTATACTTATCTTTAGTTCACGGAAAAACATTGTGTGATCATTTGCATTTGGTATTGTATCTTTTGCACAAGTTGACTGTATAGAAGTTTAAATAATTAAAATATACATGCTTTAAATTTCATTAATGATATCCTATAAAATCCAAGCATATTTTAATTACTATGGCTGCATGATTTAGTAATCTGTACATTAGAGGTTGATCAGAAAAGGAGAAAAAGGTATGGTAATTACTTAAGATACCATTACCAGCACTTAAAGCAGATATCAGTTCATATTAATTGGTTTGAACAAGTTTGTGATGATTTGTATGTTGATAATATTATATGTCACTTAATTTTTTATTTGTAATTAAAAGTGAAATAGAATAACAAATTTAAAATTCATTGTACCTATAGTTTGTTTTGTCAGTGATGTAAAGAAAACCCACTTGTAGAGAAATATATGTGTAAAAATGGCTCATTTGGGTTGAGAAAATATTTTACGTTGACGAGTGAACAATGTTTCAACCTTCTTCGGTCATTGTCAGGTTCACACTCCTACACTCAGTTACACAACCCCTTTCAAACATGTGGCCAGCTTCTGGTCAGTTACTTCTTTCTTTCTTTGTGAACCTGACGATGACCGAAGAAGGTCGAAAAAACTTTCGCTCCTCTACGTAAAATATTTTTTCTCAACCCAAATGAGCCGTTTTTACATGTATATTTTTTATCAGTTGTATGTACAGCGCCTAACCTGATAATTGTGTTCATTTTATTGAAAATAACTGATTTGATTATTTATATATATATCAGTGATTTTGAAAAAAAAACTACTTAATTAGTGAGGTTTCATTGTAATAGTGAAAGTACCATGAGTATGGTTATTGAAGTTTAAGTTCAGACATTTATTCCACATCTTAAACAGTTGATAAATGGAAGTGAGATCAAACAAGGTGACTGCATTAATTCTGTGCTGGTTAATTAAAAATTGGGAAGTTTATAAAACAGTGAGGCCCCTGGGTCAGATAATATTTCTCCAAGGGATGTGAAGGAGGTGAATGATTAGATATGTTAGCTCTTTACTACTATTTTTCATCAGTCCTTAAATAGTGGGTAGTTACCAGGAGATTGGAAATTAAATAATGTAGCTCCTCCTTTTAAGTGATGTGATAAAACATTGTCCCAATAATTATATACCCATTAGTCTTCCATTAGCTGTGGAGAAAAATCTGAAAAGCTTTACAAAATCATTTAACAAAGTTTAGAATTTTATTGGATAGACAATATAGTTTTACTGAGAGAAAATTGTTTGACATTCTTCAAAATGTTACTGCTTATATAGAGAATTGCAAGGGTGTAGATTTGGTGTCTGGATTTTTAGAAAGAATTTGAAAGGTGTAATATAAAAGGCTTGTAAAATGAAGCAATTATCTTTCTAGGTGTAGGGTATAAGTTAAATTGGATAGAAGACTGACTAGATGGAAGAAAGCAGAGGATTGTTGCAAATGTAGCTTAGTCAAAGTGGATTAATGTCAGAAGTAGGGTACCTCAAGGCTCTGTCTTAAGACTTGCTCATTTTGATTTACATCATGAAGGATTAGCCAATAAATTACTGAAATTAGCACATATTTAAGGTATTGAGTGTTGATAGAAGAGGATGCTGCTGATTTACAAAATTTATATCATTTAATGAGTTGGACAATGAAATGGCAGATTGGTTTTAATTACAAGTGCAAAATAATTTGAAAGGGAATGACTTTAACAGTGATATGAAAGAAAGGTATCTTGGTGCAATAGTTGATCATTTTCTAAAGCCATCTAAGAAGTATGCTGTTGCTAGTGGTAGGGTAAATAGACATTTACGTTGTATTTAACTAAATATTGAATACAAGTCTAAAGAGGTAATAATTTCTTTGTTCAGGTCACTGGTTAGGCTACATTTGAAATATTGTGTTCAGTCTTGGACTCTACTTTAGGAAGGACGTTGTTGGAAAGGGTTTAGAGGAGGGTTTCTAGAATGGTGCCTATTATGGAAGGGTTGTCATATGCTCCCTTGAAAAAAGAAGAATTTGAGGGTTTCTAATTAAGATGTTTAAGATTGCAAAGGGAATTGAGGCAATTGGTGCATCATCTTATTTCATATTTAATAGTAGGAATAGTAAGACTATGGATCACACACACAAATTTGGGCAAGGTGGGAGTCTTCTTCAGCTGAGACAGTTTCATTTTTCCAAGAGTGGTTGGCTTTTGGAATGGACTACCTTTGGGTATTTTGGAAGCATTAAATTTAAGTAAGTGTATGAAAAAGCTTGATAAGTATATAAATGATAAGGGCTGGCTTTAAGATTTTGTTAAAACTATTTTAATTTAGTTCAGAAGATAGAGTAGTTGAGATGAAACAATAAGTCCATATTGCCCCAAAATGCTAAGTTTTATGGCTTAAAAATGATTTAACCCACTTTGCATCTGGGACATGTATTTCTTGATGCTCCCACCCCATTCACACTGTTAACAGAATAAATATTTTCCATTGTCTGTGCTGATTGAACTTTCCTCTTCTGGGTTCAGGTTTATTATCTTGACTGTCATCATTAGATGGACTGTTAGTACCCTCTTGTCTCATTGCTTCATCATCATACTTTTGAACTACACTTAACTCACTTTCAGTATCTTCTTAGCCATTTGAGTCATCAGGCATATTTATGTTGTAATTAAGGTTACCACTAGCTGCTCTTGCAATGCAGACATGGTTGGTATATAGTTGTCATACACTGCTAAATATTTCAAGGGCTAAGGGGAAAATATTGAAGAAAGACATATATTAACATTAGGTGGAATGCCAGTAAATAATTTTCAATGAAGTGGGAAATTTATTCCAATCACAGTGTGAGGGGGTAGGAGAACTGGGAATATATCTCATTTGCAGTGAATGGGTTAGCATATGTCAAAGTCTTTATGATACGTTCTGTCTTGATGTATATGAGTCAGTGATATAATAATATATTTATATGTCATGTTAATAAAATGTACTATGAAGATTGTAATTATAAGTATAATAGAAAAAGTAATTTTTACCAGAATGTGACAGATCAGTAAAGTAAGGAACAGAAGAATACTAATTATTCAAATATTTGAGCTATTGAATATTTGTTAATGTTCTGTGTTTTAACTATCTAATATATAAGTAAATAAAATACAAAATAAAATCCAATCTTGTATGTCCTGTTACACTTCCTAAGAAAGGAGTTTGTGGTAGGTTGTGTTGACTTGTCTTGAGCTTCAAACTTAGCTGTCAGCCCTGTGTTGCTTTGTACAGAATTTAGCACAAAATCACACAAGTGGCTGAGCTAAAACTTTATTACGATAATTTAGTTTCAAGTATTAAAAAAGCTAAACCTATATACTTGTATGCAACTTTGTATAGGATATACTTGTGTGGATTTGAAATATTTAAACTAAACATTTGTGTTTTTATATATAATTTAGTCATTCTAGAATGTAAAAAAGCATAACATATTTATTTCATAATTTTTATGGTGGTTATGAGGTCATTCAAATCCATTCAACATGTACAGATGTACAGTAGTGAAAATAACAAAAAAAATTTCTAAAAAAGTTTGATAATTATTTAGAGTTTATGAAGATTTTTATGTGAAATTAAAAAAAAATTTCTTTGCATGAAAGTATTTCTAGTATTGAAAACAAAATTACATGTTGGGTAGTCATTATTTGAAAAAAAAAATTGAGAAAACAATGCTTCAGAAGTCTTTAAAAGTTAATAAAAAAATATTGTAATATTTGCTAATAATATGAGCACTTTTGTTAGGATACATTTATGTAAAAGTTATAACATTAAAACTATAACAAATACAAAATATTTACAAGGTTGGTCCCTAGGACTGTACCCATGCAAAGAGTTAAAATGATTTTCAACTAGTAGTAACTGAACTTATTCATTAAAATATTTATGGTATTTTTACAATCATTAATTATTACATGCTTTAATGAGCTTTACAATGGTATATGCAGTAGTAATACAACCTCAAAATACTTGATATAGTGCTTTGAGTGATTTATGTAATTTTAAAAAAAGACCAAAAGAAATTAGTCTTTTGTAGATACTACTTTTAATGATATATTTTTTATTCTTAGCTGAGAGAAAAAGTATCCCAATCTTTCAATACACCTCTAGAACAAGTGTGTCTCATTTTTGCTGGAAAAATATTGAAAGATCATGAAACACTAGGAACTCACAGTAAGTATGTGCTCTCTAAACATGCATGTTGTATTGTGTATCTAGATACTAAAAAACTCAATTTATGATGCAGAAAAAAGTATTGCTTTGTTTTGGTGTGTGCAACATATTTTTATTCATATTCTGTAATATATACATGTGGTGATTATACTGATTATGTTTAAAAAAACAAATTGGGACATTAAGTTCATTTCATTTTATACAGTTGTTTTATCAATTAGTTAAAAACTTTTAGCTCCTGTGTATAAGTAGTAAACTCTGTAAGATACTTCTATTCATGAATATTAAAGATGAACTATTAAAAGCTCTTCTCTGTTTAATAACTTGCCAGCATAATTAAACAAAGGTACAATAAAATAATATCTGCAAAATTACACATGCTGATGTAAATGTTGCTCTCTCATATGCAAAGAATTTTTAATTCTTAAGCTTATTAGTTTCTTTGATGGTGGGTTAGCCTGTGAATATATATGGTATCCATAAATTAATCACCCCATATAAGCCTTTATAAATTCTCTATTATATGAGCAATTTCAAAACAGTTTGCAGCAACTAATAACACAGCTTGAGAAGTTTTTGTTTTAATTAAATAAACTACCACAGTTGAGTCAATAATTCAGTAAACTTCTGTGTCAGCTCCATCGTTAGTATGCAGAACATCATGGTGGTAGATGATTTTGTTCCAAACATTAAGAAGCATGTCTTGCTCAGATATTCTGCAAAATAAAGAAAAAAAATCTTGTTCTGTTATTAATTGCTGCAAACTGTTTTGAGACAGTTTCTATAATAAAGAATTTATAAATGTCTATAACAGAGTGAATAATTTATGGACACTGGATATATTATTTATACGCCTTAAACTTGGTGACAGGTATATCAGTTTATTCACCCATATTTCATATATAGTTAGCTTCAGGGTCTGTTGATATGAATTGCTTGTTTTTAAAAATTAAATAAGGAACTCTTTATATTTTATTAGCCTTTTCAGGATTCTTTTGAAATAAAGAACCTTTACTGAACAGTCAGTGCACACTTGCTGGTCTTTCTAATCACTGGTAGACAAGATATTTACATTTGTAAAAAATATGTGGGATTGTAATGAAACTTCAACAACAAGCAGTACCAAGAAAGCTTTTGAGATGTAGACTATTTGCTTGTGTGTGCTTGCTAGGGACAATAAGCTTTTTTTTCTACTTTTATACTGTAATCAGTTAAAGTATGGAATAGGAAAAATGGATATTGATTATTCATATACTTGTTTCTGTGTGTATGTATACAAACTTTCAAGTATGTAAATATACACATGTACATTGACTTAAGAAGCTTGTGAATTAAAAATGTTTCTATACACTGATACTTATTAAACCTTTATACATTAGTTTTTCTTTTTTAAATAAAATGCAATAGATAACTGTAGATAACCCTCAACCTGTGATAGATCTTATTTTAATACTGTCAGTATATATCAGAAAGCAAGTAAATAAATCTGACAAAATATATGTACATGTATATATGAAATACTTATTGCATCCATATTTAATAAAATTAAAAAAAAACTATAAAAAAGAGAATTCTTCTTGTTGAAAAAAGTATTTCTCACTTCTACTCAGTTAATTCAGAAGTTTTGTAACATGAACAAATGTTTCTTACAGAGAGAGTTGATGTGATATCTATCTGAATATGTGCTTTATTACTGAAATTTTAGAAACTTCACTAGATAAGCTAAATAGTACTCCATACAGACAAAAGTAAAGTCAATTATACAATATCTAGGCTTCAAATCTTCTCATAATAGATTTAAAGAGAAAATGAGGAATAAAACTCGTAAATACAAAAATGAAACATATTTTCCTGGGCTATTTTCTTGGTTCATTGATAGTTTTTATTCAGTTTCATTCAAAAATGTGAGTAAATATGTTTTATAGCAGATTTTAGGATGTCATCATTAAAAGTAGTGTTTTGAATTATTAATACTGGTATGTTTAAGGAAATACTCAGTCTTTCTGTGACAATGTAAGATAAGAAGGTAAATTGTCAAACCATGTTTTATTCCTTCAAACACAGTGTCATGTATATGTGCACTTATATATTTTTTTCTTTCAACTAACTAGATATCAAAGATGGACTCACTATTCATCTGGTTGTACGATCTGCCACAAGAGTAAGTTTTAGATGTTATAATGTATTTCTTAATCTTGAAAAGGATCTTGTATTTTAAAGAAAGTCCTTTTTATATTTTTACTCTTACAGTAAAATTTTAAAACTACTAAAGTAAATGAAACCTTATACAAAAATTTATTCTTTTTGGTAAACTTTTAATAAATATTACAAGTCTGTTTTAAGAAAAAATCATTAATTATATGATTTTACTAAACATTTGTTTATAACTTATGATGCCTTTACTGAGTAAGTTTAGATGAAATGTGATTTTTATGGTTGGAGTAAATATTGAAATTTTCATTTTATATTTATTATATTTCATTTACATAATCTTTGGAACCTACTAAATGAATATTAAATTCTTTTTGTTAAAACTTTATCCTATACTTGCTATATTCTTTAACACTAACTGCAGTGAAGTCCTCAAAGTACATTAAAATTAATTTAAAAATTATGAATTCCAATCCAACATACCTTCTCTCATAACATTTGGTATTCTCATTCAGTGCTACCTTCTTTGTGTAAAAGTTTTAACACATGTCACAAACCTTTTGCTCTACCCCAGTGGTTGAATAGGAAGATACCAATATCTCTTTCTTGCAAATCATAATGTGTTGTTTCTTATCCAGTAGAAATATCAAATGCTTGTTATGGATGTGGCTTTCTCTTAAACTCCTCTACCAAATCTTCACTTCTTATTTGATAGTTGTTGAGTACAGACGTTTTTATTTATTTTGGGCTCAGTGCAACACTTCATTTAATTTTTTTATATATGTACATTAAACCCATTTTATTGTTGCACTATTTATGCACTCACCAATTTATTGTGTATTTTGTGAGTTGTGAATTCCAAAGTCAACATTACAACTTTGGGTTGTCACACCATTGACCAAAGTTTGATCTTAGACCTCAGATGCATGTGACCTGGTGGTGAATTTTTTTTCTTTTATGTGACTGGAGATTGAACATTACATAGATCACCCTTTGTCCCCTAATACTGCTCAGCCTCTTCAGGTTTCTGCTGCAGTCATTCAGAACAATAAGAATTTTGATTATCTTTCTCTTCCTCCCAAGTTTGCCATTCCTTTCCAGTTCCAACCTGAAGATTTCTCTAGGCCTTCCTCAGCTTTCATGTACATTTGTATCCCAGGTTTTAGATATTTTGTTCCTTCCTCCTATATCTTACCACTCTCATCATTCCTTGTTGCATGAGCAGTCATATTTAGTATTTTTCTCTCCCTGTTAAGTGAAGTGATCAGCATGCTGCACCTTTGAGAGTCTCTGCCCAGTACGCTTTTTTTACCATCATGTAGACTTTCTGTTTATAGATTAACAGTGGTTTGATTCCTTATTACCTCTTTAGGGAGTGGCTTCTAAATACAGTGTAGGCCTCATAAATGCACAGTAGTTTTGCTTTCATCTTACCTTTACTACCCTTTTCAGGTATCTTTATTTCATACATTTACTTTCAGAGGCTCTTCACAAAAATCATGAATTTTCTACCAAGATTCACCTTTTTTTCTCTGCATTACCCTATATATTGTCTTCAGCTTTGGCATTATATACATGGTTTATTTGTTGTTAGGCTCTTATAGGTTAAAAGTTTGTTTTGGCTTATGTCATTTTAATCTCCACTTAGCTCTAGGACTTGCATTTTGCTTCTTTTTTTTCAGACATTATCTTTTATACTATCACTGAAAATATCGAGCTGCAGGTAAAATCACCCTACAAGTAGTCCACCATTTTAAGTAGACTGTAGAACTGGTTCACCCTCTTGCAAAAGGCTTTTATTCATGTCTTTTCGTGGTCCCAAAGTAAACTAGGAATTGGAGACCACTTATTGTTATATCATGCTTCAAACACTTCATCCAGCTTCCTAAGTTACCTATTGAGTCGTCAGTGCTTATCTCCAAATTTTGATTGTACCTCAATCTTAACCTTATCTTTGGTTTGTTCAACTCAGCAGTTTACCAATTTTGAGCACTCTCCTTGTGTACTTGTTTTTTACATTGTTTGGTCTTTTACTTGTCATATTCATACCCTGAAGGTAAGATTTCTTCAATAACTGGATCGCGGGTTCGTTTTCAGCAGGAGTTGTCTACTCACCAGCTCGTTTTCTGTGGTAGCTCAAAGAGTGTTTGATTAAATTGTGCAAGTCAGTCCTTTTCCACACCCAATATGTAATATATTTAGGGAATCTTTTTTGACACCAACATCAGTTGTGCTCTACATTCTTTATGTGTATGTTCCATGGAACTTTTAGTTCCTCATACCCTCTCAGCTTGGTCGCTTATTGTACGTGAGGTTCTGTAGATTTTGGGTGTGTGGTCTTTGATGATTGCATTAGTCTGTCTTGGTCATGTCCATATGCAATTACCGCAGTTGACATTTCACAAATGATGGAACCTTGCAAAAAAAACTTCTAATCGCCATCATTTCTTTTCCTCCTACCTTGAGAGACGTTTTCCAGTAGTGAGTGGTTAAACAAGATGCATACATCAGTTGGTGTCCCACTTCCTTCCATGAATGGTAACTTGGGTCAACCAACACAGAGCCTCAGACCATATTAGTGTTTTCTAACTTCGAGTGGTTCATTAAGTATTGCATCACATTCTTTCTCTTGCCAATACCATCTAGTGATGATTTGTCCAGACAACTCTGTTACTTGCTCGCATCAACCACCAAAAGGGGATCCAGTCCAGAGATTTATTTTTAGGCTTTAAATTTTCTATACTGGGCCCATGAATATCACATCTAACTTATCATGTCATGTGCTTGGTACTTTAGATCTTTTTGCAGATCATTTTTTGTGCTAGCACTGAATCTATCCCACAGAGTGGTCATTAGATCTGCTTGTTTTCAGGGACCTTTGCCTTTTATGCAGTTCTACCCTGTTGGATGCACATGCCAAGGGTTTCATACCAAGTTGCCTCTCATTTGGTTTCCTGTACCACATTCACAGTCTCTGGCTGTCAGTGCTTTCAGCCAGTATTGGTCTCAGAAATACCTTTGTGTATACACTTATTTGCTACTTCATCAGGTTATTTCTCTGCTATTGCTCCACCCTTAGATGAATCATCCTGACTGTATCCTATTGGCTAGCATAACTTTGGTTTCCAAGATGAGATCATTTACTCCTGTCACCACCTGTCCTTCTTTCATTGTTTTCCTTTCTTCTTTTGCAACTGTGATTCCCCTTTCTAATCTCATTCTCACCATCCTGTGTCTTTGTATCTGGCTTTTGTACAGTCCTTGGTGAGAAGCTCTGTCTCCTCACATCAAGTTGCCTCCTTGTTAGCTACTTCCATCACACTGTGCTTTCATCCATGTTGGGGTTTTGTCTTCTACCTGTGATCATACTTTAGACTTTGGCGTGACTTTAACTAGGAAGTTCTGTTTGTTTTCAAAATTTTCAGGAACCTTTATTTCTTTTCCTATTTATAACATGGATCCCACTCAGTGATGTGTAATGCTTTACAAGGTATTCTTTAACTCTAATCTGCACTGCAAGCCATGTTGAATTATGCTCTGTTACTTAATGCTCTTTATGCTCAATATATAGATGGGATGTCCCAGAAGATTGCTTGAAGGTTATCTCCCTCTTAATAATTGCTTCATTAAGAAGTCTGTTTTGGACTATACCGTCCATGGACTGCATGGGTAAAGTACAAGGTAATTGCTGTCCATTCCTGCAAATTCTTGATTTGAACAACTTGGTATGGTTTCCTTTTTGAAATAGGGTTTTGTGGTCACCCATTGCATAGGCTACAGTGATGGTATTTTTGTAGACTTTCTACTGCATTGTTACTCCCCCTTCTTGAAGTGGAGTATGAAAGTCCTTGCCACCTTTCTATACCAAGCCACTTTGATGGTGGACCAGAGAAGTACCCATCTGAATGTGTTCCACAAAAAAGAGATTAAAATTTCACTTGAGAGTAGGGCAGTTGTGTTCTGCTGGTCTAGATCTGATGAAGCCTACTGATTACAATAAATGTAATTGATTTGTCTCCTTAGATTGATGTGGCAGCTGGTTGCTATTTACACAACCACTGAAGTAAATCTGTCACATTAGTGGATGATATTACCTTTGTATAGTATTTACACAATCACTGAAATTTATCTATCACTTTTTCTGGCCACATTTATTCAATTTGCATGACAAAAAGCATAAACTTACTACATCTTTCAGCTAACATCTAAGCATCAGATCAAGCTATCATTAATTCTTTTGATACAGAATTTTGTCTTCTATTGTTTATGTTATCAGTTATTGAAATTTTCTCAAAGATTGAATAGTTTTTTCCCCTTTGATACTGGTAACACTGGTAAGTGTAGACATTTACATTTTTTAAAATGGGTATTATCTCTCTTTTGATATAAATTTCAAGAATTCATAATAATCTGGTTATATTTATATAGTTGAGGCCTGGTGGATTATAGGAAAACATGATTGGCTAAAACAGTAATTTTATAAACAATCAACATCTTTTTTGGATAATCAAAATTGTACCAAAAGTGAGTAAACTTCATACCACTATAAACCATCTTCAATTAACAACATGATACTTCTACATACTTCTGATACTGGACAATATTGTGGTTTCAGCCATAAACAGTTCTTGGAACTTCTTACCCACTTCACAAAGTTAAAGAACTTCCTCTTCAATGACATCACTTATGACTAAATAAATGGAATTCCATGGTTTTCTATACTATCATAAATGCAATTGGCTAGAATACTGTTTGTGTGACTTTAAACCTGTAATTTACAAATATTATATTGAGGACATTTTCTTGTTATTTTGACAGTCAAGTCACATATCCAAATTGTTTTTTACCTTAATTCCCAACATTTTAATGTCAAGTGTGCATCTCTGAGCTTTGCACTCAGGACAACCTGTTTTTCTTTATTTTGTGACAGAATGTAATCAGTAACCTCTTATGTGAAATGAGCTTAGCAGTAAATGATACTAAACTTTTGAAATCCCAGGCATCACAATGTTACATTTGCCAATATTTATTGTTATTTTGACAGTCGAGTCACATATCGAAATTGTTTCTTACCTTATTTCCCAACATTTTAATGTCAAGTTTGCATCTCTGAGCTTTGCACTCAGGACAACTTGTTTTTCTTTATTTTGTGACAGAATGTAATCAGTTGCCTCTGATGTGAAATGAGCTTAGCAGTAAATGATACTAAACTTTGGGAATTCCAGGCATCACAATGTTACATTTGAGAACGTGTTACAATAAAACAGACCTTTACCATGAATTTTTTATTAGTATTATTATAAGTATAACTAATTTAGTTTTAATTAGAAAATTTGTAATGTTTATTTATTAGTTATGTGCATTTTCTTATCAGTCACATTATTAGAAGTAAAGATGTAAGCTTTGAAATTGTAGGATTGTAATGCAACTAACCTAACACTGTATAGAATTTATTTGTTTTAACTTTTTTGACTTATTTAGATTACTTTAAGATTATGTTGATGTGAACAAATCTAAAATACTGTATTATTATAGTAGAATTTTCTTTTTTTGTATAGAAATACTGAATATTCAGTTCAGTGTTACACTGCTATCTGTTATCATACTGTTATTGTAAAAGTGAAATATTACTGAACTGTATATGGAGTTTTGAGAGATGCATTGCATGTTTGGTGCCAAGAGAGTCAAATCTCTTGTGTTCCAACAGTGTCTCATGCATGTGGAACCTTGGAATTTGGGTAACCTAAAACCATGTCATACTTATTCATTTCCCTTAGTTGGCTACAAAGTATTGAGCAGCTGCATAATTGTAGCTACAGTACTTAAAATCCAAATTTAAAGCGTACTTACAAAGATATAAAACTGGAATAAACCTCCCTGAAAAATGTACACAATATTGTTGGAACAGGTGTTCATTAAGTGTGTACATTTATTGTTTGAAACTGTGCATTGCACCTATGCTACATTTTCATGTATAAAGTTGAGGATTTGAAAAGTAATTTAATTTTAAGCTGTTGTACCTGAATCCTGGAGACAGGGTTTGATCTGGATTTTCATATTTCTGTCACTTGATAACACTTCTTGAGATCAGGAATGTGCTGGGACACCAAGCAAAATCCTGGTAAGCTGATGACACCTAGGCCAATGGAGTGATAACCTGATAACTGTCAGTGCTACTGAACAACCTGCTGTGCATCTCTGTATATCATTCTGATTTTTGAATATTTGCTTAGGTTTTTTTAGGTTCCCAATCTGTCCCAGCTTGAGATAGATTTTAAAGCCAATTTGATATATCAATTCTAATTGTATTTTATCGATTTTAACTTCAAAAATATTTTGCAATTGATGTTTTGTAATTTTCTTCATTTATTAAGTTTAATTCAAGAAAAAATGTTCATGTTCTCTTATCTGTATAGTTACAAAGAATTTTGCTTGTGAATAAAATGATTTACTTATTACTTTTCTTTAGAATTTTTCTTATCACCCTTTAAAGTATCTTTATTTTGACTGAGAAGCTACCAACCCTTGAATGTATTTCCATTACTTGCTTCCAAGCATTTCACTTAGTTTTTCACAAGCTTTCTTTGAAAAACTTGTTATTATGTCCTTTCAAATGATATGGTCATTTACTGATAAAACTGCTTGAAAGCAGCTATAAAAATGTGATTAGGTGTAGCAAGAATTAAACTGTCACCAAATAAATACACAATTGTGTTAGGATTTTTGTGTGTAGTTCTTTATAAAATGTTTCTTTTGTGTGTGAATTATGAAAATATTCATGTGTAATGTTAAGTTATATCTGTTTGGAAGTTACAGAAATTTTATGCAATGAAAAAACATAAGGTAACTTGAGGTAAGCTTATACAGTTTAAGTGCCAAGGTGAACAGGAACTGAGGAAAATATTATTGCAAGTTAACACAGTAATAAATGTACAAATTCTGGAGGCCCGGTATGGCCAAGCATGTTAAGGTGTGCAACTCATAATCTGAGGGTCGCGGGTTCACATCCCTGTCGCACCAAACATGCTCGCCCTCCCAGCTGTGGGGGCATTATAATGTGATTGTCAATCCCACTATTCATTGGTAAAAGAGCAGCCAAAGAGTTAGTAGTGGGTGGTGATGACTAGCTGCCTTCCCTCTATTTTTACACTGCTAAATTAGGGATGGCTAGCACAAATACCCCTCGAGTAGCTTTGTGCAAAATTCAAAACAAAACAAACAAAAAACAAATTATGGGAAAGGTTTTGTTATCAGTTACAATTAATTTACGTATATATATATATACAGTATGAAATGAAGTCATATGATTGGAAATTGCATCAGGTGTAATAAAGGAATAATTTCAGATTGTTAATGTATGGTTATTGGTTTAAAATTACATTTTTGTACTTGAAATGTTTGTAAAAATGAGTTATTTTTTAAGATAATCAAATGCAATAAAATTATCATAATCAGATACATTTAGATAAGTTTAGCCAGCATATTAGGTGACTGCAGTATATTCTGATCACTCAAATTTTTTACGAATATTGTTTTTGTTTATCACGTTTAAACACTATAGTGAACATACACAGATTAGCTAACTAGTATGCAGGTATTTCCTGTTTCAATTTTGTTATATTATAGAGACAAAAATATTGCCTATATTAGTGATTTATGAAATTTATTTTCATTATTTAATTATCCATTTATTTTGTGTACAGAAGCTGAATGATCAGAGTGGTATTATTGCATAACTTAAAAACAACTATAGTGGCAAACACTTGGTGAAACTTAAACTTAATCAACAATAGTGATTCATTTGCTATGCATAAAATATCCAGATTATTTTAAGCATGTTGGCTCTCACATAACCCTCTGGTGAGTTGTGCACTAGTTTCTTTTTAAAAGATCATTTATTGTGTGGGACATCAGGACAACGTTTCTTTCTGGACCCTGTATGCACAAAAGGAAGAGTTTATGAAGCTCTACATATATATCTAAGTCACATGCATACCTAAAAATTGAAATAAACAAGATAAGCTTGCAGACTATATATGAAAATTCCATTTCAAATTTACATAGGTAAAGTACCTATGCATGTAGTTAATGAAGACCCCACTTTTGCTAACTCACTGTTAACATTTCACACAAATTTTATGGATGTGATAATTTTTTACCTTTTATCAAATACTTCCTTATTGGTCTTGTTTGACATAGGTTTTTTTTGTTTTCTTTATTAAAATGTACACATACTTTTCAGTTTGAAATAATGGTAGGATCAGTTTATTACTTGAGATTTTTGTGGTTCTGCAGACTTCGTTTACTCAATGTATCTGAGTCTGGACCTTTTGTTTATGTCCTGATGATATAAACTATTGTTTATATCAATACAGTTAATATCAGAAAGTAGTTTATAATTAAGTTTTTTATATTATCTAAACTTCTCGTTTTTAATTTAAAAAGTTAAATAAATTCACAATTTTCTATTTTTATATAACTTTAAAAGTACAACATCTATGCTGTCTAAGTAATGTAGACATAATCTGTAAATACTTTTAAAGTGAAGCCTAGTTTGAATGCGCAACTTCATGTAATAATATATCAATAAATTTGTCAACCCATGATAGAAGTCCTGTTTACTTATTCTTTCAAGACAATATCCAGATCCATGTGTTCTTATTGAACATACATCTTTGTAATAAATAGGAGTGTATTTCATATGATGAGTTTGCATTGACTGCAATGGGTGTTAATTCAAAGCAAGGGAGTTACTTGTCTGTGTGTTTTAAGTGAGGTTGATGCTTCTAGTGTTATTGTTTTTAAAACTATGTATAGCTGGGTTGGAGATCCAGTTTGAGTATAATTGTTTTTGGAATTTACGTTTTAACATGCGTCTTTGAAAAATACATTAAATTTTATCTGAACAATAAACCTGAGGTAGTTGTTGATGGATGCTGTCGTTCATGGGTTTGGTAATATGTTTCCAGTGTGATGTGATGCTTTTCATGGAAGATTAAATTATAATTTAAAGAAGCCATACAATAAAAGTATGAAATTGAAATGAAATATAAATATAAAAAAGTAAATAATGAAGATTGTGAGAATTAAACTCAAGATCTGGTAACAAATAATGTATTCAGCTTTTTACTTTACATTGATGAATTGGTGTTAGGGTAAAGAAAACAGATAAAATATAATTTTTTTTATCTTGAAAACTTTTGATATTCATATAGGAGATCCTAAAGGGTATGCAAATGAAATATTAAAACTATAAGATAAGTACTCATGTTACACTCAGATTTATCAGTCTGATGAGACTGACTCCATAAATTCACAGACAGATATTTGGTAAAAAGTATTTATTAAAAAAATAATTTTGTGTGTACAATAGACTTATAATATTTATTCATAACTAGCCAAAGTTTGTGAAAATACACTTAGTAAATTCAGAGTGAGTTATGTATATTCTCTGTTGTGTGCTGATTGCTGTGTTGGTTAAAATCACTAAAACCACTTGCATAGCAATGAGAATAGTCTCACAGCTAGTCCAGGATTCGTAAAGAAACTTCACATAGGACAAGTAGTTGATCGATGAAATGGTGCACATACCAGCTGTACATTTTTTATATTAAATGAATTATTGATACTGTTTTGGATAATTCTCATTCAATATTTCTTTTTTTTTACAAAGTATAAGTCTTTCATACATTATCTGTGTAACCAATCAAAATTGCAATTAATTTGTTCCCCTTTTTGTATTTGAAGCTTTCAAAGTACGAGAGAAACACAAGGAATAATCTAGAATTTGTACAAAATCAAAATACTTGCTGCTATAATTTTGCAGAAACTTTTGTTTCACACTCAGAAAGCTGACATGCTAAATGTATAGCTAATATACTAGCATATTTAGATGTAATCCTTTACATTAAAGTGTTACATCTAAATGAAAACAAGAAAGTAGGCTGTATTAAAATAAGGTGTCTATTAAAAAATAACTGACACTGGACATATGTTAGACACAAACATTTTAAATTTTTGTTCTGTTTTCTGTTGAAAGAACAAAAATTGTGGCATGAAACCATGAGAAAAACATGTTTACAAAAACTTGTGCCTCACGGTAAAGTAATTCTACCTAAATAATTTCCATCAATGTATTTTATATAGTGTTTAGGTTAACAAATTATTCAACTATAATAATTGGAAATAAGATTTAACTGCTGCATCTTATGTCTTATTTACATGCAGCTAACTTGCTTTTGTACACATTGGCTTTAGATCTGTTAATATGTATTTACTCAGTTATAATTTTCGTGTTTGGTGATTAGAAAAAAAAAAGTTCAAGTAATGGGTAATACTAAAATAAAGATAAAATCATATATTGGTGGTCAGTGTTTCATTTTACAAAAGATATAAATGGTTTAATAAAGGTTAGTGAAGATACAGAAGTGTAAAATAGGCAAATTTTGTATAGGGAAGCATAGGGCTTAAATTATTTATACTTTATTGCGTGACCTATTCAATTTTTTCACATGCCCTGAAAATTGCTCATGAATATATAGCTTCTGTTGTGATTTTCTATTAGAATCCAATAAAATATTTCATTTGTTTTTGTTTTTTAGCACCAAGAAAGACAAGGAGGGACAGGGGTATGTTATTATTTAGATATACAGTATATATGGCCTTTTTTTTTCTTTTGTATGTGAATTAGAACAGGTTCTCTGTTTTAATGTTGTATTCGTGATATTCAATTTTGTTAAAAAAAACATCAAAATTCAAACCATAGAATGAGACTAAAATACACATCGTGTATTTAAGATCCCTAATTTTCTGAATATTCTTCATTAAATATTAGCTATTTGTCAAAAATAGCAAAAGCAGAAAAATTATAAACTCTTTAATCTAACAGAACTTAAGTAAAATGTATAAATGTTACACTAGCTCAAATGCCTATGCAAAATATGGGATTTTATCATGTTAGCTCTTCAGAAACTAAATAATGTGCTTCTGTGATTTATTACATTTTAAGCAGTACAAACATGGCAATAAAATCATCAAATTAAAATAAAATAGGTGTGGAAAAGGTTAACAGTTGAAAGAATGTTAAGTTATTTGAAAATTTCTGCACAATATTGCAGTCAACGCAGAGGAAAATATGCTGTTATTCATAATATTTTGTTTTTAAACTTTTTACAATGTACAGTAATCATTTCTCTACAAAAATAAAAGTCTTATGAAAAAGATTTTGATGTTTATTTAGAGGTTATAAAAATGAAATATGAAAACTGTAAATTGAAGTATTTTTATTTTTAGCTTGAAAATCATCTTTTTCTTAGACAAATGTAGTAAAGAATGAAAATTTTTAGATATATCTTTAGTAGAAATATTTTTTATTCAAATATGTTTCTTTTATGTATGTATAATAGACTTGTATATTTATTAAAAGCTTACCAAAATTTTTTACAGTATATTTAGTTAATTCACAGTTCAAAGGTTGGTGAAATCATCCAACTTCAGTCTTGTAGGTAATTTCTTTTATGAAAATTATTTTGAAATTTGTGACAGAACTGTGGTTGTTTGCTAATGTGAAACTATACTTTATAATAAGCTAATAAATAAAATGCATAGTTCTCTGATCTTCCCTATTAACAACTGTGTACCAGGCAATGTGGAAAAAACTCCTTCACATAATTAGTATTAAATAGATGCAGAAGTATTATTGTAATCAAACAGCTTGCTTCATAAACATCATAAGAGCTCATGAATGTTAGCTTACCACAAACCAGTTTTTTATATTGTTCAAATAATCATCTCTGGCAAAATATCAGATTTTACTTTAATATAGCTTTCATTAAAATTATTGAGAGAATCCAAAATTTTTTACATGTTTATTTATATATTTTATTCTTTGAACATATCAGACATCTTTTGTACTTATGAATTTGTTCAGTATTTATCTGCATATTTTGTACTTTTAAAATCAATCAGGAGAACGTGTGCAGCTGTAACATCAGCCTGCAAAACTCTAATCCTTAAACATTTTGTTAAAGTGAAAAGCTGATGAAATACATTTCTTTTAACATGTGGTTTGATTCTTTGCTCATCAGAGTAAAGTTATACTATTCATTCAGTGTTCAAAAATGTTGTTAAATACATCTTGATATATGATTTTTTTCAGTTAATCTGTAATTCCCAAGTTTTTATTTTGTGTTGTAATATTTCCTGTGATTAAAATGTAAACCTAGACTTAAGAACATTCAATGAATAATTTTACCTAAAGCAAAAAGGCTGTTTTATATCTTTTTAAGTCATTACTTAATTTATCTATTTCTCACCAAAAGCAGCTATTTCTTTGTAGTTTGTAAAAGGTGAGCTTGATAGCTTGATTGACAATAAAATGGCAAAACTGAATGATGAAGTTAACTAAAGGTGACTGTACCTTTTTGTTTAATTGAACTAAATAAAGCATCTGAATAAAGGCTTGAATGGCGAGGAATGTACTTGAATTGATGAAATAATGTATCATTATGTAATACATGTTATGTGGTATCAGTATCATTTTTTTATTTTCTAATATACTGTGTCATTATCATTCATCATATCAGCCTATCTAAATTAGTATTGAACTCAGTTTGGGACACAAAGGGATAGTATTTCTATATCTATAGTTCCAAGTTCTTAAAACTTTGCTATTGGTTCTCAGAATATTTTGGAAAAGCTCTTGAATTATGTGTGTGTGTGTTGATAAGTGTACGAACCTTAATATCTTCTGATGACTTCATGCAAATTAGTATTTTCCAAACAACTTTTATAAAAGATAAAATAAAACCTACATTATAGATATCTCAAAATTATCTGAGAAAAGAACATGTAAAACTGATCATTCATAGATAGGTTTAATACAACATTTGTCACACAAACCAGTAAAATTGTAGTAGAGAAAACTTAAACCACTTAATTACATATGTACTTATTAGAAATTTAACAAGTTAATTAACCAATCATATTGCAAGAAATTATATTAGAAGTAGTAATTCACACACATTATTAATAAAAACTTATATCCCGCAAATAAAATGTTATCCACTCTTCTAACATGTCTTTTACTCCTCTTTAGTTGATCATCGATGCTGTACTCATGCTTGACCTTGGCACAAGATTTAATTTTTGCTTTTTAAACTTCCTCCAAAGAAGGTGAATGAGTTCTTTCTGCCTTAATTACATTTTTCAGACTGCTAAGCCATGTTGCCTCAAGTACATTCAATAAGTTTTCTAAAAATTTACTGACTAGACATTGAAAAGATAGCAAAGTATCAACAGGACTTTACTAAGAACGTATTTTACATTGTTATAATATATAAAACATTACATTTGTATTTGATTTTAAATATTGCATATCGGTTATGTGGTGGTCTGTTACATGCAAGGTTAATTTTTGTACTAATGTTCAGTTATTAGTTTGTTAGGAAAGCCTGTACTACATTGCATATTGCTTATTTTGGCTTTAATTTAAACAAAAAACAATTATTATTCCTAATCATTTATTACTCCTTTGTTATGGTATTAGGATTTTGATAAGGGATAAAACTACATTTGTCACAAGTTTCTTTTGCCTTTTGAGAAACAGCAACATCTTGCCACAAGAAAAGTTTCAGTTTTTCAAGAATTATCTAAGAATAAATCAAAGTGATTAGCTATATAACATTTTAAAGATGTATTTTACATATTTTAGAAGTTAATATTGAAGCAGAATTGAGCATTTTCAAAAGAAAAAACACAAAAAAAGCTAAAAAGCATTTAATTGTTTTGAACTGAGATAGTATTTATATTAGAGGTTTTCTTTCAAATCCTAATCAGTATGGATAATCCCAGCATAGGTTATAGTGTTATTCAAACACTTTATTCCAACTTTTTGAGTGAAGATGGCAGTTACGTAGAACTTGTTTTGCAGTTAAATTGCTTTTCAAATGAAAGTGTTTGATCTTGCATTTAATCTAGACACAGTCTGATGTATATATGTATGAAATAATTCATATACTGAAAAGCTTCTCCTGACATTGTAGATAACAACAGGTGTTGATTAGGAAGTTTTGAATAGCTACTTGTGTTCAAGTATAACAGTAAATACTATGGAGTGCACACCTTCCTGACTTTATGTTGTTCCTCTTAACTATTCTGCATTGTCAAAATGTAGGTTTTTTTGTTGTTTAGAAGATTTAATAAATCTTTTACATTCAACTAGTTTTTAAATTCTGTATATCATCAGAAATAGAATTTCTGTAACCAGTCATTCTTTTCTAAAGTGACTGAAATTTTCTTACGCTCCAAACTTTAATCAGTAATTCTGGAATACTACTACTTTATATAATATTGATAGTTGTCAGTATGACCAATATATTTAATTTCATTTTATATAAAACTGTAACAACAAACATCAATATAAAATTATTTTTGCAATTTTATGCATCCAAGTGATTAGCTTAGCTTATACAACGGAATTGTGTGCACAAAAATGAGTAGTAATTTTCTAGATTTAACTACAATTTATTAGTTTCATTAAATCTCACAGGAATGGTAATGTTTCCAAAAACGTTTTAGAAGCTAATGGGGCAACAGTGGCATTGTTAGGAATGCTATATTTTTTGTACTCAATGTTTTAAAGTGACAGTAAACCTGTTGAGGGCTTATAAACAATAGCAGCCACTGGTCTGAGTTAATGTATAGTTTTTTTTGTAAGCCTAGTATTTTGTAAACTGGTAATACTCAGCAAATCTAACACTTATTTTTTTAAATTATTTACCCTTCTAGCTAAATTTATGAAGTGTTTGTGTTTTGAAACCCCTTTTGCCAGAACAGTTTCAAGTGTTTAAAGAAAGTAAAATAAGTATACCTGATGATGAAACTTGAGTTAAAAACAGCTGGCTGTTACTTCAGTGTATCTTGTAAATAATAAAGCCATGTTTTTTTTATTTCTGGTATAAAGTTATTATTGGTTATCTCATAAATGTAGTTTTTGCAATTTACCTTTTATGACGTATCACCACTCTGATCTGTATTTTCTTACAAAGTAAAGGAAATGATCTGTATTTATTCCTTCTTTTATACTGACTGAGTTTTTAATATTTCAAATGAAGAATGTTAAATTCTGCAAGTATGAAATATTTCTTCATTATTTCAAGTTTTATAAGTGCCCTGATGATTTTAAGGACATTGTATCTTAGTTTAGTCAGTAATTGAAGAAATTAAGTTGAAATATGATCAGCCAGAAAAAAAAATTTATATTTTAACATCATATGCATGGATAGGATATGAATCATTTTCTTCTGAGGAATTTTAGTGTGAGATTTCTCTTACTCTTAGATATATTTTATGGTATTTTATACAGAGGTTGTGTGTGTTTGTGTGTACACAAATGTGTTATACTGAATGGAATTTGAAGCTTTACAGTATTGTTACGGTCCACACCTCCACATGCCCATTTGATTACTCTGCATCTTGACAATAGTCTTGTAATTTCTATGCCAGAAGGCTTCTTGATAAGGCTGCAATATCCAAAGCATGTCATTGTTTTGTGTCTCCTCATAATACAAGTGCTTCATTCTGTGATTTGAGTCCCATTATTTATGAAATTGCATGAAAAACCACTTAATTCTCCTGTTACTTGTATGCAATTGTTGAATGGATATGATATGGAAACAATTTTGTTACATATCCAAATAAAGATTTTTGTATTTTTGCCTAAGTTAATTGCATGACTTTTCCTCACTTTTTTACAAGATGCTACACTTTAAGGATCAAGAATAGGATGTGACTTCAGATTTCTTTCTGGATAGTTCTGGTGTTTTAAGTTGATCCATATTCTTTTATTTTTTTAATGCATTTGGCTATACAACAAGTATGCCATCTTGGAAATTTTAAGTGCTTAATTTGAACTATTGTTGTTTGAATGGTTTACATTAAAAGGGATTGTTATATACACTTTCTGAAAAGCATTTAGTTTCTGGCAGCATCACATTATCTTTAAAAAGCCAGACAGCATTGAAAAAAGTTCTGAAGTGTGTTGATTTGTATGTTTAAAGTCAGTTTAATACAATGAACTCTGTCTTCTGTATGTGTGTGTGGTAGCAGCTCATGCAGCTAGCTATTGTTTGAGAAGTGAAAAAAAACAAAACTGATGATATGCTGGATAACTTCACAATAAAGTAAATTTAATTTATTTACAACATAAGACCATACCTTCTTTTCAATAGACGTATAAATTAGCCAACAAAATCTCTGAAAATTTTCAAAACCTGTGTATTTTCACATATTCAACAAATAAGTATTTCAATTTGAATATTTATATATATATATATTACCTAAACAATTTCATTTTCTCCCACCTTTTGTTTTCCTTTGCATTTTACTAAACAAATTATGTGGACACACATTTGTGGCCTCCTTTCAGGTTGTAGCTATTAAATTCAGTTGTCTAAATATAATCTGTGATGTTGAAGCTTCACACAATTGATGATTGTTATATTAAATCCATTTTAAGTATGCTTACCAACAAGCTATGTTACAAATATTGCTGATATAAATTCATATTGAAATAGTATGCAATAGAAATAGATTGCAAATTTAGAATTTCATAATTGGTATGATGCTACTGAAAATTGACCATTTTTTTGTGTGTTCAGATGGGGGATTTATAATTTACAAAACAGGTTTATTTATTGCATTTAATGACATTGCAAAACAAAGGAATATTGATAAACTTGTGGTACCAGAATCATTCAGAAAGAAGCCAACAAGTCATACCTCAGCCATGGTAAGCAAAGCATGATGTCTTGTAATGGGTAAGTATTCACAAACAAAGGGATCAGAGCAAAAGCCATCAATATGTCCAAGTTATCTGTGGACTGTTGAAATAAGCACTGAGAAACCATTTTCATAAACTACATAGAACATGAAAAGTCTATAAGGAGGAATTGTGTGCTTTGGCATTTTGATGTAACCCTTCACTATGGAAACTATGCTGCAGGACTATTCCAGAATGCAGAGTTGTCAGTTAGAGCAAGGTGCATATAATATATGCTAATAAATCCAAATAGATTTTTTTATGCTCAATCCAGACCATCTTCTCTGACACACATTGTAAATAATTATGTATAATTTCAAGAACAGCTCCATTATAGTGGTATGGCTTATTAATGCTGTCTACTTCTAAAACACAGGTGAAAATTCTCTCCTCTTTTCATTCATTTTTAGTGCATTTGAACAAGTTTTTAAAATAAAATGATCTAAAAGCTAAATTTTGTGATTATTGAGATTCATTTACATCCACATATAGAAGTGCAAGGAAATACAAAATTAGTTTGTTGCATTATGTTTATATATATTCAAAACTATAAATCATTTATGATGAAACCTTCAAATTCTAAGTCCAAACTACTGCTCTTGAATAACAAGCTTAAACAAGCTTTAAAGTGAACTCACTTTTATGAATTATACTGTAGTCTAACATTTTGACAAAGATATTTTGCTGGTTGCAATTGTAAAGATAGCTAGTACTTTGGTGAAACATGCAATTAGAAATTATATAGACTCACTAACATTCTTCTCATCAGAAAATATTCTTTGACTGCAATATTCCCAAAGTCTATGTGTATATTATGGTGGTAAGGCAAATTTAACTCATTCTTTATGAAAATTAAAATATTTGGGAAATATAACAAATAATAGTTATTTTCTTTGCTTTGTAAAGAATATGTAAAAGTAACAAAAATGAGGATGTTACAAACAGAAAGAAAACACATGCATATACATATTGATTTTATTTATGGAATGTAGCCAATTTGACATTCGTTTTATGTATGGTAATTTAAAAAATATTTTTGTGACTTTCTGTGGTTAGTACCTATCTCATCCACTAGTGAATAACTGTGATCTTACTTTACACAGCAATTAGCGTTTGTCTGCAGCAGTAGATAAAAAAGCTGTAGTTGAAGGTTAGTTTGATGGACAAAGAATAACTATGTGGGTTGCAGTGTTATCTGATAATGTTTTTGCTCCTTCTGTCTTTATTTAACCAGTATGCTTCATGGAATAAAATAGTGTTGTTATCAGTTATTAACCTTTTTAACAAATACACAAACTGCTTTTCTACTTTTGAAAATACTTTTCTGTTAAGAACGGTCCATGTACTTTTTTACATACTAATTTAGATGTGTTATGAGAATAAAAAACCGTACTCTTCAATGTGACATGTAGTTGATATTAGAACTAGTAAAACAAGAAATCTTAAACAAGGTTTTCTATGGCTTATAAAAATCACTCATACAATACAGGGGAATGTTTTAATACTAACAAACTTTGTTCTAAATATTTTCTCAATTTGTTAATCTACAAAATTGTAGATACTTATTTTTAAAGGACACAACAAGCTTATTTGTAGATTTAAATTTGAGCAAAAAATTATTGGTTTTAGCCATTATTATCACAATTTTCCATTTCTACTTATATTTGAAACTTATTCCATGAAGACATAAACCTAAGGTAATTATATAAAACTATAGAGAAAGTATAAACTGTGGAAAAAAATGCAAATTATGAAATATGTACTTATAGAAGATCAAAGTAATGGTTAAAATTTAACAGGTTTTATTTTAGTTGCTTTACATGTACATATTTGAATGTTAACAAAGTTTACCAGGTTTTATTTAAATTATTCCACATGTACATATCTGAATGTTAATATTTAACAGGTTTTATTTTAGTTACTCTATATGTACATATCTGAATGTTAACAATGTTTAACAGGGTTTATTTCAGTTGTTTATGTTTAAATCTGAACTTTTAACAATTTTTTTCAGAGTCAGCAGAGCAGAGCTGATATTTCTGCCACACCATTTGGGCTTGGAAGTATTGGTGGATTACCAGGACTAGCTGGTTTGGGGTTAGGATCTGCTAATTTTATGGATATGCAGCAAAGAATGCAACAAGAGGTATTTTAATATTTCAAGTTCTGTTTGTTACTTTTATTTAAAACTTCAGTTGAACTTTATATCTGTAACTTCACACTGATAACATGTTCTTCAAATTTATTGTGTTAATTTAATGGTTAATTTTGATTATAAATGCTGAGGAGCATAATGTAGTTGATCTATTATTATTTTCTTTATAATTTCAGTTTCTTAGGTATTTATGTAGTTATATATGAAAATAATATTGTTTTCAGAGCATTTTCTATCTTTTAAGTTACTGAAACTAAACCTTAGGGAAAAACTTAAAACTAGTATTGAGAATTGATTCATAAAGATGTCAGTTAGTTTATTAATAAAATTTGAACATCACACAGAGTTAGAGCTAGGCAAATGATGAAGTTTACTAATCAGTAAATTGTCAAACTCCTTAACTGATCACATTTAACTAATTGGTTATTCTTACATGAGATGGATATGTACATATAAAATTACTTTGAGAAACTTGCAAGTAAAAAATTTTCAAATGCAATTAAATTTGCCCATAGGCCTACATCAGCATCAGTTACTTGAATGTGTTTTTTTACTGATGGAAAGAAAATTATTTTGTGAAACCTTCGAGAATGCATGTCAATAAAACTGACATTCATAGAATAAATAAAGAAATGTTAGAGCTTGCAAAGTGAAATACTTATCTTAAACAAACTTCAACTGTATAAAACAAATTATTAATTGTAAAACCTTTCTGGTGTGTTAGGCATGCCAGTACTTCCCACAACTTGCACCAGAACATAAATTTGAGAGTGTAAAAGATTTCATGTTAACGATGCCATGCATATGCAGTGCAGAAAAAAATAAATTATTTTAACATATAAAATTATGCAAGTTATAAATTACAATGTAGAAATAGATTTTACATATTAAGCAGTGTTAAAGAACAGAGTTCTTCTGTTATAAATTGTGAACATAACACAATGTGAAGCAAATATTGTAAATTTACACTTTGTTTAACACTAAAATATATAGAAAGTTTGCCATGGGTCTCGCTTTTACTCTCATTGCTAGTTCAAAATTTTGGACCGAAGAAGATAAACTTAGTAGATTGCCTTAAATTAAAAACATAGATGCCTCCAAAGCTGAAACAGTCTCCATCATTACCAGGCTATGCTGGCTTAAAGCTAAACAAACTAAAATTAGTAAAGTTTATATTTTAATATTTTTGACTGACAAAGAACAAGTAGTGCATTCTGTGGCTTTGTGCTTGACCTGCAATAAACTCGACATAATATGTGACTTTGTATACACAATTGTTCACATGATGTATTTACACTATAACTTTTAGAACACTTTTAGTAAATATTATAAATTTTTTCATAAAATATTTGCACTGAAGATTCATTTGCTTAAATATTGATTCTATTTCATATTTAGTCTGAGTATGAAGTGATTTTATGTTACCATTAAATAATTATTCATCATTTCAAAATCTCTAGTATTATTTGTGTAATCTCTAAATACATAAACATTTATTTTCTGTAAGACTTTTCTGTTTTGTTATTTTTTATACCCTAACTATATGAGGTCTGTAAATTAGCCAGCCTTGTAACCATTTAAAAAAAAATAGGAAATAAATATAAATTATGTTTTTATTCATGCTAGAATTACAATATATTTTAACACAAAAATACAATGTTTAGCCTGAGTAGCTTAAATCTGACAATCTAATATGTTTATATTTTATTATATTGACTTTTCAGTCATGCTTAGCTAGCATTACATTACTTGCATTGATGGGGTGCATGTGTACCCTGGTGTTGCTGCATTGTCCTTACATGACTTTGTAGTGCGTCTCCTTGTAGGGCTCCATGGTGGGTTGGGGCAGTGGGTACCGAAACTTTTCCTCTTTCCTATGGATCCTCCAAAACATTTAAATGAAATTGTAAAAAAACAGTCAATGGATAAGCGACCACATTTTGAATACTCAGAACAGCAATCTTCAACATTAGTAACACACGTACCTCATTTTCTTATATTACATTCTCTTTCGGAAAAACCTTTAGGGCAAATGTTCCCTTTTTTTATTCAAAAGGGACTTGCTGGCTCTCCAAAGTCAGTAAAGAAGCTTCGATCTGGTGACATATTAGTTGAAACATCCGCATCCCAACACAGTGAACTCCTCTTGAATTCAAAGGCAATTGGGGATATACCTATTGAGGTTACACCTCATGCTACTTTGAATTCTTCAAGAGGAGTTATTGTTCAAAGGGATTTGAAGGACATTCCTGAGTCAGAGATTCTTGCTGGTCCCTCCACCGAAGGAGTTTCTGCAGTGAGGCGCATCTCCACTCGCAAAGATGGAGTTACACTGCCAACAAATACCCTCATTTTAACATTTACTTCACCACGTGCACCTGCCACAATCAAGGCAGGTTATCTCATTTGCAGGGTTCAGCCATACATTTGAAGCCCTCTTCGATGTTTCCAATGTCAGAGAATCGGCCACTCAAAGACATCTTGTCGTGGTTCCCTGACGTGCTCGTTGTGGAGGCAAGGACCACGCCCCACATTGCGTCAACTGTAATGGTTCTCACCCCTCTTACTTTCATTCTTGCCCGAAATGGTTGGACGAAAAAGAGGTGTAGCGTTTGAAAATGACACGTAACATTAGTTATCCTGAGGCTCGGAAATTGCTGTCCACAATCCCATCTCGGACATATGCTGCTGCAGTCCATTCCACAACTACAGTGGAAGTGCAGACAGATCTCTCTGTGCCTCCAAGAGAATCGTTTTCAAAACAAATGAAAAGCCTTTTGACCTCCGTGGTTAAAAAAGTAGATGAATCAACTTCCACAACCATCTCTGTTCCTCCCATATCTTCCAACAAACCTCAAGATCCATGTCCTTCAGTTTCAAATACAGGCATTTCTTCTGATACATCATTTTCTCCCACCACAATAAACAAAACAATTATTCGTTCGCATCCTCAGTCACTGGATTCCTCTTCCAATAACAAACACCTGCCCACTCGACCCAGAGCAGGATCCATGGAGGTTGATAGACCTCCTCCGAAGAAAGACAGTAAAGAAAAAAATGTGGTCGTAAACCGGAGGGTTCTCCAGCCACTTCACCTACCTGTCCTTAAAAATGGCCACCTTGATACAATGGAACTGTTGAGGTTTACGTTCTAATCTGGATGATATCAAAACGCTGATTGCTTCCTACCAGCCTGTTTGTCTTTCTTTACAAGAAACATTTCTCAAATCTGCTGATACACTCTCCTTTTGGTAGTTTTCTCTGTACAGAAATGACAAGTTGTGTGATGGTCGAGTACATGGAGGTGTGGCACTGTTGGTTGATCAACATGTGCCCACCCTGTCTTTGTCACTCAACATACCCTTGGAGGCCGTAGCCATCCGTGTTTCCTTGGGTCATACCATCGCTGTTTGTTCTCTGTACCTGTCCCCTGGAGAGACATGATCAATCAGACCTGGATGCTCTCGTTTAACAGTTGCCATCTCCATTTATAATCCTGGGGGATTTTAATGGACACCATCCTCTCTGGGGAAGTGCTGTTATTGATGGGAGGGGTCGATCTGTAGAGCAGATGCTCTCTGATCACAATCTTTCTCTTTTCAGTACTGGTTCTTCCACTTACTTTCATGCACCAAGTCAGTCCTTCACCGCCTTTGATCTCTCAGTTTGCTCCCCTTCATTATTCTCCCATTTTTTATGGAGGGTTGACAGTAATCCACTAGGCAGTGATCATTTTCCGATCCTTTTGAGAGAGACTGGCTGTGGTCGATGCCACCCTACCTGCGTGCCCTGGTGAAAGCTGGATCAGGCAGACTGGTCCACTTTCACTGCTCTCGCAGAACTTGATCCTGCCATCGTGGATCAGCCATCAATAGACGACTGTGTTGCAGTGGTAACTGATTGTATTATACATGCAGCTGCTCAGTGTATTCCTAAAACCTCGATACGTTTCCCACGATATCCTCGTCCATGGTGGAATTCTGCTTGCCACTTAGCACGGAAGGCTCAAAAATGGGCCTGGGATACTTTTTGTAGATATCTCACACTTTCAAATCGGGTTGCTTTCCAACGGGCCTGAGCACATGCTAGGTGGGTAAGACGTCAAAGCCAGAAGGAATCTTGGATTAAGTTCACAACCAGCATATCTTCTATTACCAGTTCCAAGATCATATGGGACAAGATTCGAAAGGTTAATGGGCACTACAATTCTGTTCACCTCTCGATCTTACTCTCTGATGGTCAGGAGGTGACTGATGTCCGGAACATCGCTTACACTCTAGGTGAAAGCTTTTGCTGGGTATCTAGCACTTCTGCTTGTTCCTCCACCTTCCTGGCCATCAAGACTCGGGCAGAGTGATCACCTCTTTCCTTTCAAACTGACTGTTTCTTTGACTATAATAGTCCCTTTACCCTGGTGGAACTAAAAATGGCCCTTCATTGGTCTGCCAGTTCGTCTGTTGGACCTGATGATATTCATTATGACATGCCGCACCATCTATCTCCTGCTTCTCTTGATGTTATTCTGATTATCTTCAACCAGATTTGGCAGGAGAATGTTTTTCCTGATGCCTGGCGCCTGGCTATTATTTTACCTTTCTCTAAGCCAGGGAAAGATCCGAAGATTCCTTCAAACTATCGTCCAATTGCTCTGACGAGTTGTCTCTGTAAGACCTTAGAAAGGATGGTTAATGCTTGTCTTGTTTGATTCAAGGAATCAAACAACCTCCTCTCGCCCACCTAGTGTGGGTTCCATCGACAGCACTCCACCACAGACCACCTAATTCGTTGAGAGGCCTTTCTCAACTGCCAACATCTTGTATCGATATTCTTTGACATAGAGAAGGCTTACGACACATCATGGAGGTATGGCATTTTGCGAGACCTCCATACATATGGGTTATGTGGCCATCTATCCATGTTTATTAAATATTTTTTAATGTACAGGAGATTCCAAGTTCGTGTAGGTTCGGCACTTTCATGTTCTTTTGTACAGGAACTTGGAGTCCCTCAAGGCTGTATATTGAGTGTCACACTCTTCAGTATAAAGATAAATGCCATCACTGAACAACTCCCTCTCACCGTTACGAATGGGCTATATGTTGACGACTTTCACATCTCATGTCAGTCGTCAAACATGAGATATATTTAGCGGCAACTGCAAACTGCCCTCAATCGTGCACGGAAGTGGACTCTGGCGAATGGCTTTAATTTCTCTCTTTTCAAAACTGTATGCATGCACTTTTGCCGTCGACGAGGTATTCACCCTGATCTTGAACTTCATATCGGTGAAGTTTTGCTGCCATTGGTCCCGGAGACAAAGTTCTTGGGGCTTATCTTTGATCATAAACTGACCTTTATACCACACTTAAAGCAGCTTCGGGTCAAATGCACAAGAGCACTGAACATCCTCCGTGTCCTCTCTTCTACCAGTTCAGGGGCGGATCGCTGTTCAATGTTAAAGATATATATCGTGCACTTATTAGATCGAAACTTGACTATGGATCAATGGTCTATGGCTCTGCCAGACCCTCGGCCTTAAAGATGCTGGACCCCATTCATCACCAAAGGCTTCGACTCTGCACTGGAGCTTTCCGTACCTCTCCAGTTCAAAGCATATACATTGAATCTCATGAACCTCCACTACACCTTCGCCGTTTGCAACTGTCTTTACAGTATACTTCGAAACTTTGTTCCTTACCAAAGCATGCCACCTGGGAATGTGTTTTCCTTCCTCGGTGGGCAGTACTTTTTCAGAACAGATGATCTGTCATTGCTCCATTTGGCCTTCGCATCTGGGCACAATTGCATGAATTGGGTCTGTCCTTGGATAACATTACAGATTCCACAGGTCGACGCATCCCACCATGGCTTATTATAGCCCCCAACTATAACCTTTCTTTCAATCACCTAAAAAAGGCGGATACTCCAGACTGGAAGTACCGTCTTTTATTCAATGAATATCTTTCAAACAATCATTCAGTTCCCATTTATACAGATGGTTCCGAATCAGGTAATTCAGTGGGCTCTGCTATGGTTTGCTATGGGTCAGTAGTTGCATGCAGAATCCCCTCTACAGCTTCTGTGTTCACTGCTGAACTGTATGCCATATCTCTTGCCCTGGATCATATTGCAGCTGAGCAGTACTCCAACTGCTCTATTTATACTGACTCGCTTAGTTCTATACTTGCCTTGGAATCGCTTCACATTAGCTCACATCCTATTCTCGCAGATATTAGAAACTGACTGGCCCATTTCTCATTAGCAGCTACTTCAATCCAGTTTTTCTGGATACCAGGCCATGTTGGTATTCGTGGGAATGAGCTTGCAGACATGGCAGCTAAATATGTCTGCTTCAGCACCATCACCCCTATGCTACTCCGTACTTGGACTATGGTGTTGTCTTCAAGGCTCGGCTCCGTGTCAGTTGGCAGTCCACTTGGAGTGAACAACGCGACAACAAACTTTTTCAAATCAAACCCAAAATTGGAGTTTGGCCATCTAGCTTCCGTAAAGTTAGGAGGGAAGAAGTTGGTCTCACTAGGCTACGCATTGGTCACAGTTTTTTAACTCATCATTTTCTTTTATCTGGAACTGATGCACCAATGTGTAGTTTGTGTAACACTCAAATCACTATCAGCCACGTTTTACTTTCTTGCCATTGTTACATTACTCAACAAAGGCAGTACTTTAAACATATTTTTTCACAGGGTCAGTCTGTAACATTGGACAGAGTTATTGGTGATGGTGACTCTGTTCACCTTAATAACGTTTTTAATTTTTTAATGGCCATTAATCTTTTTAATCTCATTTAAGTGTGGTATATTTATTCATTACATTTTTTTAATTGTGACTCCTTTTTTACAGTTTTATTCTCTCTCATTCAATGTGACATTAAACAATGGCCAGAACATTAAATAACTCGACACCAGGACTGGAAAGGCCAACTTCAGGTGACTGATGGTGGTTCTTGAACTTACTCGTTAGTCTTCCTGGCGGGTTATGATCATTATAATTATGCTAGAGTAAATAGTTTATAACTTTGAAGACTGAATGTCACCATTGGTTTTTACACCATTTTCTGTTGTAATTGCTATTTTGTTATTACCTTCATTTACTTTTACAAATTTTACTCCATTTACGTGACTTTTCTCTTTTTACTGAACATTTGGCTACTCGTTGTGATTTTACTGTGTGTCTTATAATACTTCTATTCTTTTACATTTTGATACTGGTTGCTATGACACATAACCCAGAACCAGGACTGGAAAGACCAACTTCAGGTGACTGACGGTGGGTCTTGAACCTGCCTGTTAGTCTTCCTGGCGGGTTATGATTATACCTTTTTGCTAGAGTAAATACCTTATAACTTCTTACAATCTGCCTTTTATCTTAACCTTGTAGACTAGGTGTTAACATTGGTTTTATACTTTTTTGTTTTACCTTCATTTCCATTTATGTCTTTTACTACATTTTTACCGGTTGTTTGGCGCAGATAGCCTCGTTGCTTTGTGCCATAAAACACTAGATGAATCAATCATTCAACTGCAATACATAAAGGAAACAAAAAGAAAGATCAAGAACATTTAGAATACAGAGGCATAACAGATGTATATGACTGTTTAATACTGATATATCTGTAAATGCCCATGATGACAAAAAAAGACCAAATAATAAAATTGAACAATATGGAATACTACATTATGAACCACACAGTAATAAAAGAAGTGATAGCACACTCAATGTAGCAAGATTTGGATGCCCCTCATGTAACCCTTCACATAGCCAATGAAATTATATCCCTAAAGGAGTAGATTGTGGCCAAGAACAAAAGTGCATTAGTCTTCCTATCAAGAAACTTAGGATTGAATCCCAACTAATATCACAACAAACACGATTATTGCAGGATTCTCTAAAAGATGTAAAAGATTAACAGTCAAATCATAGAATAGGATATAAACTAGCTAGTAATTAAAAAAATAACATATTAATAATTAATTTTGCTTGATCTATGGGCTTCTAACCATGATAATTATTTATAATTGATTACTAAAACCTTACTGTAAATACTTATTAGTGGTTCATGAAGCTTAGCTTATATATCTAAAATATAACTAATTTGTCATTATAAATTCTAATTGTTTCTTGATTAAAAGCAAGTGATTTTAATCAAATTTCAAAATATGCCTGTAGAGCAAAAATTAGTCAATGTATCATAAATCTGTTTTAATTTTCCAGTTCCTGAGTAACCCTGATATGATGCGTCAACTTATGGATAACCCCATGGTGCAGTCAATGATGAATAATCCTGAATATATGAGACAGTTAATTACAAGTAACCCACAGATGCAACAACTTATGGAAGTAAGACCTTTTCTTTCTATATACTGAAAATACATTTTTTAGGAAAATGGTATGTTTGAGAGAAAGTTGAGATAATGAAAGCTTTATGTTGATTCTGGTTAAAACTAACAATTTACCTTTATGATTAGGGCAAGGAAACCCTTTATTTATAATACAGTTTACTTTTATCAAATACTTTTGCTTTGTATATTTTTCAAATTTAATTTATGGTGCATGTGAACTAAATCTAAAACTTAACAAAAATACTTTTCACTTTTCATATTATATTTCCAGTCATTTCAAAAACACAAATATAATAAATTAGTAATGTATTTATTTAATTATTTTAATCACTTTTTCAAAACCAATCTAAAATATTGAAATAAATGTCACAGCTTAAAACTGTTTTATGCCGTCAAGGTACCATGTACAGTTAAAATTTAATTTACCCTTTTTTGTTTAAAAATTTGAATATGCAGATGGTGAGAAACTGTAGCAATTGACACATCATTGTAAAGAATTTAAATGTCATCCATCATTAAGAAAATGGAACAGTCAAACCAAATTTTTTTTTTTTTTGCCAGTTATTAAATGTTTTCATGGAATAACATGTACATTAAATATAAACTTGTTTTTCTGATTCTAAGAATCATCTCCAGATTTTGAAATTTTATTCTGTCACATAAGTTATTTCTTTAACTTTCTAATGAATTTCATTGCTATTGTTTCTTGTTTCTTGGACTGTTTTTTCTTTATAGTTGAAATTGTAGTAATACCAAACTTATATATGAAACTTCTTTGTAAAAACTAAACTATATTTCATATGCTGCTTTGTTATATGGAATTTCATTAGTCTAATAACAAAGGGAAGCATCATTTCACAAAATTAAATGTAAGGGATATTTATTCTGTGTATACATAATATTGTCTTTAATAATTCTGTTATAATTATAGATTAAGTTTTGTAATGTTTCATTTTGCCAAGTTTTCATTAAGTTAGTCATAATGGTTTACTATACTGCCATCACTGTTTATGGCACATCTTTGGGATAACAGATGTCAGATTTAAGACATTTCAGTATAGGTAGTATTAATTAATTTCTCTTGTGAGTTAATATTTTACGATTTTTTTTTCATATTAAGTGTGTTAAAAGCAGATGATTACTGGAAGATGTGTTTGTAAGTTATAAATGTCAAGGGTATGGAGATAAGAGAGCTAGGAAAAAGCTAAAAGTAAAGTCAAGAAAAAAAATAGTTTCTGTCAGAAAAAAAAGTTAAAAAACGTAAAGTTAACTGTCTTAAAAGTGAGTAGCTGAATGGTAGATATGTGAAAGTGAGATTAATAGTTTTCTGAAATTTTAACAGAATGAATTTGTGTTGAAATGGTGTTCTAATGCTATTGAACTTATCTTTGTGGACTTTTACAAAGAGAAGATGAATATTTGGAAGTAAGCCTAAATATGAAAAAGCAGAGAAGTATCAGAGGTTTAGGTTACAAGTGTAGTATCTCAAAAGACAGCAAATTAAATTTATGCACTTATACTATTATGATAAAAGAAAAAAAGATAAAGAAGGAAGGAATAAGTGAACTATACTATACCCATGTGAAATAAAAATGTATTCTAAGGATGTCTAGTGTGTAACTAATTCAAATAAAGTACAAGATTGCAAAACTACTGTTAGACTATAATTGCCTCTTGAATGAAAATAAGATATTTCATCTTCTACAATGAGTCATCAATTTTGAATCTGAAATGGTGTATCATTTTCTTTCAACAAGCAATTATAGTTCATCATAGTTTCCAACTCACCTATGTCTACTATTTTTAAAATTCCAATGAAACAACATCTTGAAAGTTATTATGGATTGGACATCTTATAATTATATAACAGATATAATCACATCTTTAACCTGCATACTTCAACAATTATCTTACTTTCCTTATCAGATGCAGAGATTACGAACTCAACCTATGTGTTTGCAGACTAAATTTCAGCTTCTCATTTCATCCCATATCAACAAAATCCTTTTAAATAATCTTATTAAAACTACTCAGTACCATTCAGGCCAAACTTGAATATCTTTACAATATATTTTGAATTATTTTAAAATCCAATTTCTAAACACATTTAGCTAAGAATATTTTAATTAAGTTCGTGATACTACTATCTTTAGTCTCAACTACGTTTTGGAAACAGTTTAGAGAAAACGCAATCACAAATTGTACCAACTTATTTTACATAACTGAAAAAGCATCAACATTTAATAAGTGATCAAAAATCTAATTTCAAAAACCCTAATACCCACAAAAGAACAGGTTCTTGCTATTGGTTGTAATTTCTTTCCATTGTCATTATATCCTCCATATGGTGATGAACCTAGAATCCTCACTTATTTAACTCTACAACAACACAAACTACATAGCTCAACTTTGTCCAGTTGAGAATGAGCAGCCATTTTTAACCCTCAAATAGATCCCATTATTCAGCATACAGAGAGGACTGTAAAGCTCTACTCAACAAGACAGATTATGAAGAAAAAGTACAATCTCTTTTACAGACAGTACTTTACAAGGACTTCATAAGAGACCCCACTAACTAAACTGAATGAGAAATTAACAAGATTGTCAAGAGATTGTAATATGAAAACTCTCATATTCTACTAACCAGTAGAATTAAACAACTTCAACTGAATGATACTTAAATCTGAAGTTTAGTGATATAGACTTTTCTTGCCATAGAACATCAAGATTCCTTCCCAAATTTTTTAAACCATTATCTGCTAATTTATTAGCCAGGATGTAAAATGGAGAAACATTTGTAAAAATTTCTGAAAACCTTCTTCAGTCAATTTTTAATGTTTTGATAAATTTGATGTCACTAAAGTAATCCTCAGCCTTCGCATCAATCGTGCCCTTTCGTTGGTCCCTAAGAGCTTAACAGCAGACTAGTCTATATATCTTTTCATAGATTTTACTGTAGACACCCAGTTAGAACTTTCAACCTTTTGCACTTACTTTGCAAGATAGAAAAGGATTTGAGGAAAGCATCAATATAAAAATCAAAATGTTGTCTCTTTTTCTTTCAACATGTAGTTGAAGACCATTAACGTTTTTAAACCTTCTTTGCTTAGTTTGTATAAAGTTCCACTAAAGGAATTGTTTGCTATTTACAAAATGTTATTTTTTTGTATTACACTGTTATATCAAGATTAACCAGAAATAAAGTTTGCTCTAAGATCTCTTACGAGTGATACTGAAAGAATTATATTTTTAAATTGCTTAGGCTATTAAAGCTTAAGATTGCAAAAGAAAATCACGATTTGATATTTTGTATTAATTTAAGAGAATAAATCTTCAGTATAAGTTAGATTTTTTCAATCACCATTGCTGTAATTGTGCACACCACAGCTAGATTTCCAAGTTACTAATGTATGAGCTTGCTCAGCTAAACTGCATCTTATTATCATTCTTTCTGATATAAAGTTATTACATATTACATTTTTTGTTTCAAAAACTGACTTTTTGTATCATATTTTTGAAATAATGAGAACATATTTTCCATTGATCTCCCTTTTGTTTTAAATTTTTGAGCAGCCAAACCAAAAAGCGTATTACAGTATGTTTTAATTCAGGTGATCACAAGACTTTACTTTTTTCACTATTTTCTTAGATTATATACAGTTTCAGAAATACATCATCAAATTTGTAATGACTTAATTATTGACTAAAGCTTGAATGTCTTTTTTTAAATGTCATAGAAAAAGACAAGTATGCATTCTCTCTTTATTACAGGTGTTCTTGATTGTCTGTGTTTACAATAATAGCAGTATGTGCTTGTGATATTGATATGTATCTAAGTAGTGTCAATTACATGTAAATAAAGGTGCATGCATGTTCAAAGCTTTTATATTATTGTGGCTTATAACTTGCAAAAAATCTTTGTGGTGTCAGATCTAAAAATGGTGAGTAATAAAATACAGAATCTTGTCATTAATTATCATTTCTTACATCAGTAGAAAATTCCTGTGCCAACATAAATAAATTTTAAATAGAAATAAATAAATAAACCTTATAAAACTGTTTTTGAAAAATTACAAAAATACTCAGGGTAGTGAATTAGTTGCAATTTTTATTACATATTACTGCATGAAAAATATTGAAGTTCATAACATGATTGGCTCTTCAATATTTTGTTTCAAAATCATTCAAGGATGTTACATTAAAGGGGATTATGTTTTGAGATTTATAACAAAATTATGTTGCATATACTACAGAAAACTTTTTTTACAAATTCTGAAAGTAAGCTCTGGAATCTGAAATTTCACTTGATCTGTGGCATACAATTTTGCTAAATTAATTTCACCTTTTTTAAATATATTTGTGGCATATTAGAGCTATCATGTATAGCATTTGTTTCTAAGTGAAAAGACTGCTGAAAGTCAGTGAGAAAAATACACAAAAATTGAATAGAATAGTTCTGAAAGGAAATATAAACATTTAAATTGGAAGAATGATGTGTGAGATAATAGAATGACCTGTTGTCAAAGTTAAGTATTTGTATTACTGTTTTCATTGCAAAAGAGAAGACATACAATATATACAGTAATTTTGATATTAATTTTCCATCAATATCTAAATACTAAGCTCAAATACATTAGTCTTCCTTTCAAAGGAACCCATTTTCTACCCATCTTTTCCTTTTCTTCCAGACTTTGATACTAATCATGGAATTAGTTGTGTTTACTACTAACCTCCAGATTTTATCAGCTTTGTTTAAATTTGTATCTTTTAATACCTAAAACTGTATTTGTTTCATACTTTCTCACATGGTGTTTGCTGTTGATCCTTTATTTTTTTTTTTATGACCACTATGATGCTTGATAGTGTTTGATAAAATTGTTGCCTAAAATAAATTCAGATAAATCATTTTAGTGGAGATCATGAAAAGTTTGGTTTTGGTCATTGGTTGGATTAAGTATTCCAAATTTTTAAATTTAAGCTGTTGCATTTTTATATCTAAATCACATATAAATGTACATATTTTCAGGATAATGTCAAAGAAATATTTAACATTATAACTTCTTTGTCAAGTAATTATTCTGTAGCCTGCTGAAGTGCAATGCAAATGTAAGAAGAAAACTAAAAGGTTTCATGGTTAATATTTCATTTGAAAAATCAAGAGTTAATGAAAACAAGTTAACTTCAGGTAATTTTTTTTTATCCATGTTCTTAATTTGTCCATTACAACTTGAAATCAAAGATATGTAAAAGTAGTTAACTTATTTTGATAACTGTTGTAGTCCTGTGTTTCAGCAGTTTTACTGGCTTTTAGCATTTGAATCCTAACTTTTATAAATTAATAAATGCTAAGTAAAAACAATTTTCAGAAATGTTTTTTTAATATGAGAATACATTTTACTAGTAGATCAGTGCTTCTGAAACTTTATTTCACAGCACTCTTTTAATGTCCCAAACTTTTTGCAGCACATGTAAATAAATTTGTGTAGCAGGCCTAGTGACACTCCCCTGTTATAGTATGTATCAAGAAGAAAGTGAATCAAATTTGAAATATCATAATTAATTTACATTACTAAATAAAAACTACTTAATAATTGTAAAAATTCTGTGGTACACGCTACACTAGACCATCACTAACTCAATTTTTTCCATGTTGTATTAAAAAAAGTTTAAGAAAATGTATTTTGAATTTAATTTTATGATTCTTAAGTTTAATATATGAATTGGGACATTAAGATTATATATATATATATAATTTTGATTTAAAGTTGCAGTTTGGAGAACTGTGTGATTTTGTTTTTTAGTATAATCAGTTGATATTGGAGTAGTATTGTTTCAGTAACTTTGTAGACTTATTAGTTTATAATGATTTTTACAGAAGGTAACTATAGTCTAATGATATGTTACTGTTAAAAGATGCATTGAAAATAGAAATATGCAGGAATTATATTTTTTAGAACTTGCATTTAATTTTTAATTAATTATATTTTTGAGATTTAAGTAATGTTACAAATGATTTTTTTTATCTGTGATATATTTAGATATGAATATGCAAATACCATTCAAAAAATAGTATTTTGATATGAGCAATTTTGTTTCCTTATTAAGAGAAACCCAGAAATTAGTCACATGCTGAACAACCCAGACTTGTTGCGACAGACAATGGAAGTTGTGAGGAATCCAGCTATGTTACAGGAACTGATGAGAAGTCAGGATAGAGCTCTTAGCAACTTAGAGGTAATCTACAGTTCTGTACTAAGCATTGTGAAATTAAGTGTTCTAAAATAAGATTTTTCTGGTAAATTAATATTCAAGTTATTTTTATTGTCATGTTTGTATCTATACACATTATTTTAAAGAATTATTGCTATTCTCAAAAAATATATTTTTATTACCTTTTGCTTTGTTCAAACTCTGTTATTATCTGGCCAATAATTGTTGGAATTGTTTTAGCAAATTGGCATATTTATGTCAGATAGATTTACTTTTTATATACTTGAAAATCTTTCCCTTTTTGAGTTTGAATTTATGCTTCCACAAAACATGTCAATTACCCATGATTTTGCATTTTACATGTGACTTTTTGCAGTCTGTAGAATATGTCACGTAAGCTGTGATTTCATGCCGTAATTCAGATTTTATTGCTGATGCACTTATTTCTATAACTTGGATGGAGAACATATGCAGTTTGATGTTCCTGGAAATTTTTTGATGAAAGTCAATTTTCCAACATGATATTTAGCTATTTTCATTTTGTGAGACCTTCTTTTATCCTTCTTTATTCTTTAAACACTTCACAAGCCTTTTGCTCCTCTTTATTGGAATCAAATGATTTGATTCCAACATTTTTATCATATAGATCATTACCCTTTGAGTTTTGTTTCACTTTTGTTTATTTGTGAAATGATTTTCATTTAGATAATCTCCAAGTTTATTCAGATTGTTTCTCCATTTTAATTTAACCTCAGTTTATTACTGTCACATTAGTATTTATAATTTTTATTTTTTGTTGCCTCTTCTTTATTATGAATTCTGAAGTTCATATTACTACTTCTGGGGCCACACATTTAAATAGTGCTATGTCACAAGCCTCTGGTGTGGACACCTGGATGATTTATCAGCATTTATATTCTGGAAGATTAAACATTACTTGGAACAACTTCTTAATAAAAAAAATTAATCCACTACTAACCTCAGTATATAATATGTAGGCTTATATGTCCTTGACAGTAGACAACCAGAAAAAGATGATTGTGTAAGTAATTTAGTTCTTGTTTTTGTGTTTATTCCTTTTTTATTATTATAAAAGTAACTAAAATGTAAAAATAAAGATATTTTTAAGAAAGGTGTGATTAAATTAAGTAAAATAATAATAATATAATGAAAATGGTTACAAAGTATGGATGGGAGCAGCATGTAGGTAGTTCAGTTTGACTGTGTAACTTGAGCTCCACATGCGTAAGTGACTTATAACTTATTGTGGTGTGGAAAATTGTTAGACATGGTTCAAGGAGCAATAAAACAAAAGGTGTATAATGTTATGAGCTTAAAGCTACTTAGGAAAAATGAATGTAGTTTCATGTTAAAATTTGAATTCATTCTAGAAAGAAAAAAAGGAGCATTTTAGATTTATTTTAAATTTTTAGTGATTACAAGTCTGATCAAATTGACCAATCACATTTTGAGTTAGGGTAAAGAAAGTAACAGATGAAATATAAAGTTTTACTGGAATAAAAAGTTTGAAATGTATTTAGGAGTTTGGGGGATTACACAAAGGAAGTTCAAGATTTTTGAAATGAGAAAAAATATTTTTAATATTGAGATGAAAATTACTTTGCATAGTGTCTTTGTAGGTATTTTGTGTTTTTCACATAAATGGAAGAAGATAAGCCATTCATTGTTACTTCATAATACCAAGAGAATAGATGCAGAAATGTAGCTTACAAAATAAATGTGTTTATATCAGTGAGTGATCACCATATTTGTTGGCATTTTACCTAATTGTTTACAGATTCAGCACATGTTTTTATGTGTAAAAAATATATATTTTTGTTTAAACACATTTCATGAGGTTGTGATAAATTGTTAATTAATAAAAGAGCATACCTTGTAGCCCATTGCTTGTTTGTCTACTGAGGAAACATTTGTATTTGTGTATAGGTATTAACAGCTGTATGCAACTTGTATTTTTTTCCTCTGAATACAGAGTGTACCTGGTGGCTATAATGCTCTTAGAAGGATGTATACAGATCTACAAGAACCAATGCTTAGTGCTGCTCAAGAACAACTTGGTGGAAATCCATTTGCTGCTCTGATAAATAACATTAGGGAGGGTAAGATAACTTTGATACATAACATTTTCCTTATTTAATTGATTTTATGTACTTTTTGCATTTCCTGCTTGAAATAGAAGTATAGTAATTGTATTTTTAGTGAACAAAATTGCTTTATGTATGGATTGTCAGTTTATTTTAATCATTACAGTATTTTGTATAAAAGGAATGATCAAATATTTTATTTTGGTCATTCCTTATGGCACCAAAGTTTAGCGTTTCCTAAATTAGCCTTTTATTCTTGATTATACAAAACATCTTTAATTGGTTTTTAAAAGTTGTGGATTAATAAATAAAAAAAGTCAAAATTGTTATGCTCTTTGTACCAGTTTTTTATACTTTAAAATTTGTATTCCATTAACAGAATAAGTTTTTCTCTTTTTTTTTTAAATCCAGGCTTTCTCTTTTATCCACTTTCTGTTTAAAGAGATAGGAACTGATGTTCCAAGTGGTATTTTAGTGAACCAAACTGCTTTAGTTGCAGGGATATTAATTATTAAAGTATATCTATCCTTTGAGATCACTTTGAACTAAATTCTTTCATGTTATATTTTGATTGTAAACTTACGATCTGTTCACATTGTTAACTGTAGCTCAGTCATTTGAAGTTTAAAAGTAATGAAATTAATTTAATAATTGTTTTAATGGAATATTTTATGTACTTATAATTAACAATTCTTTTTTCTTGACAAAGCTAATCCTAATGAAGTTGTACATAGTTAAATGGTTTTTTTTCTTATACTCTTTATATTTTGTCCTTTTTTAACACCTGACTAAAGATATCAATCTTTTAGAATGTTAGTTATATTTATAATCAGTCTTGGAAATCTTAAAGATTGATAAGTGCATCACATAAATTTATTATTTGAACATAAAAAGGTATGTTTCAACCTTACTGATTTTTAAAATGACATATTTGAGTGTTTTTTGTTGAACTTCTTTATGTGGCACAAATTAATAATGTTTGTTACCTTCTGAAGACTTATGATTTACAGCCTAGTGTAGACAGTTCATAATTAATAATTGTTTATAAGAGTTCAATTGTCTTCCCTGTTTTATAGATTTTTAATAGTTTTATATTGTTATGTATTATAATTTATTTTGCATGAATCTCAATTTATTAATAACTGGAAATTCGAATTTAGTGGTTAGTTAAATATTAATATGTATTAAGTTTATGGTATTTGCTAACAAGATTGCTACATGCAATCTCCTTTTTTTAACACAAATGTATAATTTATAATACAAACATTAAGACAGTGCAATTTATAATAGTTATTACAAATGATGGCTTATGTACAAGAACTTTACAAACTTACAAACAGTGCTTAGTCTTACATCTTGTCTAGAACTAAATATTTTATTGACAGTCCAGGTATTCAATTAACAAATTAATTCTTATTGATATTGTCACACAAATTGTTTAAGATAACTAGTTTGATTGGCCTCACACTGCTAATTTTTGTCAGTGATGGTATTTAGTGTCCTTCTAAAAATTCCAATAACAGAAGTAATTAACTGAAGTTTAACAGTTTGTAATGTTTGAAATCTGTAAACATTGCTGGTCCATTCTGTATTTTTCTGTTTGATAGTTGTTAATCACAATTATATTTCCCTAGGCCTATAGCTTACTGACTTTAACTATCCAATAATATTTTGTTCCATCTCTTGGCTAGCTGCTTTTTATAGGAATCATGTAATTTTCTTGATCCTTCAACAATATTTTAGCACATTTTCATGAACAAGTATTGTTGATTCTCACTTTCAAGAAGGTTCTTCTCTCTGATGGCCTATGGAGAACAGGCAGGACTTGTACAATACAGAGTTAAGAAGAAAACATACTAAAATAAATGTACAACAGTATATCTGTAGTAGTGTTTGGAAATATTGTTCACAAATATATAAACACACACACACGGGGATGAAGCGTAACTCCTGTCCACCTTTGGCGGTGGAAATAAAAATTGGAATAAGTTATAATTTGAGCAAAAGTTTTCATCTGTAAAAATAAACCAAAGTTAAAGTAAACATATTCTATTTCAAACCTGAAACACAGGTAAATAAATAACAACAGTGATTAATAGTTTTTACTCATCTGCTTTCCTGAAGGTAAGCTTTACGAGGAAAAATAGCAACTTATAAAATATATGAAGAAGAAAGGAAGAAAAGTCTATTTAGTTAAATGAACCTATTTCTGTTCAGTACTGATTTTTTTTCCTTATTTTTATGTGCCTAATCAGTCTTTTACTGCTATTGATTTTATCTGATCCCCTTCACTTTTCTCTTACGGGGTAATGATAATTTTCCTAGAATTTTGAGAGAAACTGGCTGTGGTCACTGACACCTAACCCACATGCTTTGATGAAAGTTGGACCAGGCCAGATGGCCCTCTTTCACTGCTCTCTCAGAACTTGATCCTACCATCATTGGTAAATCATCAAAAAATAAGTGCACGGCAGCAGTGACTCAATGTGGTCCCAAAACCTCGATACAATTCATACAGTGTCCTCCTCCATGGTGGAATCCTGCCTGACACAGGGCAAGGAAAGCTCAAAAACAAGTGTTGGATACCTTTTGCACGTATCTCACACTTTTAAACTGCTTTGCATTTCAGCATTTGAAATTTGGATTAAATACATTTTCAGCATCTCTTCTACTACCAGTTCCAAAGTTATATGGGACAAGATTCGAAAGGTTAGTGGACAGTATGCTTCTGCTCCCTTTTTGATCATGCTCTCTGATGGCCAGGAAGTTGTTGGTGCCCAGAGTATCGTCAGTACTCTCAGCAAAAGCTTTTTTTGTGCATATATCACTTCTGTTTCATCCCCAACCTTCTTAGCCACCAAAAAATGGATAAGAGGGATCACTTCTTTCCTTTTGGGCTGATTTCTCTATGACTACAATCACCCCTATATGCTGGTGAAACTCAACTTGCACTTCATCAGTCAGACTCGATGACATTCATTATGAGATACTAAGCCATCTCTCACCTACCTCTTTTGCTATTCTTCTGGTTGCTGTTAACCAGATCTGGCAGGAAAATATTTTTCTTGATGCTTGACACAATGCTATTGTATTCCTTTTTTCTATGCCTGGGATGGATCCCAAGATTTCTTCGAAATACAATCCAACTGCTTTGATGAGCTGTCTTTTAAGATCTTAGAGAGGATGATTAATGCTCATCTTGTTTGATTCCTCAATTCTAACAACCTTTTCTCACCCACTCAACATGGGTTTCATCAACAGTGCTACACCATGGACAATTTGATTTGACTTATTATAAAAAGTGGAGGTATGGCATGTTACAAGACCTCCACTTATACAGGTTGCATATCCATTTACCCATTTTTATTAAACATTTTTTAATTGACTGGCATTTCCAAGTTGTATGGTTCCGACACTTTCTTGTTCTTTTCCACAGGAACTCAAGGCTGTCTTGAGTGTTACACTTCTCATTATAAAGATTAATGCTATATTAGTGGACAACTCCCCCCTGCATTTGCAAATGGTCTCTATGTCAATAATGTCCACATTCCATATTTGTCATTTAGCATGTTGAGCAGCAGCTACAGACTGCCCTCAATTTCTTACTGAAGTGGATCACAGCAAAATATTTGCCTTTTCTTGCTCCAAAACTGTTTGCATGCACTTCTGCCACTGACAGGATATTCACTCAGATCCCAAGTTCTGTCTCTGAGAAGTTGTGCTCCCTATGGTCCCTGAAGCAAAGTTCTTGATCACTGTTGGACTGTAACCTGATGTTTATTCCACATGTCAAGCAGCTATGTTATGTGTCAAGTGTACAAGGGCACTGAACATCATCTATGTCATCTCTTCCTCCTCTTGGGAAGAAGAGTGATGTTCTGTGCTAAATATTTATTGTACTCTCTGGTCTATGACTCTGCCAAGACCTTGGCCTTGAAGATATTGGACCCTGTTCACTATCATGGGTTTTGGCTTTGCACAGGGTTCCTCTGCACCTCTTCACTCCAGAGTTTGTGCACTGAGTCTCATGAACTTACACTATGCCTTCACTGTTTCCAGCTGTTTTTATTGTATGCTTCAAAATGTTGCTCTTTAACACAGCATTCCACCTAGAGTTGTGTTTTCCTTTCTCAGTGGGCCATGCTTTTTCAGAATAGACAGTCTGTCATTGTTTCTTTTGGTTTTTGTATCCAGGTGCAGTTGGATGAATTGGGTCAGTCGTTGGATAACATAACTGTATCCACTGATCAACCCATCCCACCTTGGCTAAATACTATGCCCAAATGTGACCATTCTTTGAGTCATCTGAAAAAGGCAGATACGCCTGAATGGAAGTGTCGCTTTCTATTTGCCAAACATCTTTAGAACCATCCTTCCATTTCCATTTATTCTGATGGTTCGAAAACAAGCGACTCTTTGGGCTCTGCCATGGTTTATTATAATTCAGTTGTTGCACACAGAATCCCCTCTGTTGTTTCTGTGTTCATTGCTGAATTGTATGCCATTTCTCTTGCTCTGGATCACATAGAAAGTATGCAGTATGTGAACTGTACCATTTATGCAGTCTTGCTTAGCTTTCTTTTGGCACTGTAATTGCTTCACAATGGTTCTCACCATGTTCTCATCAATATTCAAATTTTACTGGTCCATTTCTCTTTAACATATACTTCTATCCAGCTTTTCTAGACACCAGGCCACATCAATATTCGTGGGAAACAACTCACTGACATTGTATTTAAGTTTGTCTGCTTTGGTACTATCACCTCTGTGCCTGTCTCATACATGGACTACAGTCCTGTATTCAAGGCTTGGCTTCATTGCCAGTTGGCAGTGAGCAACAACATAACAATCTCTTCAAGATCAAACCTTCTATTGCTCTTTGGCCATCTTGCTTCTGTAAAGATATGAAGGAGGAAGTTGTTCTGTTTAGGCTATGCATTGGTCACAGTTCTTTAACTAGTCGGTTTCTTTTATCTGGTACTGATGCACCAATATTTGGTCTGTGTGACACTCTGGTTACAGTGGCCCATATTTTGCTGTTATTGCATCACTATAATTGAGAGGGATGGCACTATTTTAAACATTTTTATTTAAGTTCAATCTTTACATTAGACAGTGTCATTAGCGATGGTAACACTGTCCACCTCATTTGTGTTTTTGAATTTTTAAGGGTCATTGGTCTTTTTAACTCAATTTAAGACTTTAATTTGAAAATTGGATTATGTTTTGTTTTAGCATGCTTCATTTTTACATATTTTAATGAATTTACTTTTTTTCCTTTTTACCTCTTATTTGACACAGATATCCAGCTCTGTTGCTATGTGCCAATAAACACAAAACAACCAACCAACCTCACACAGTGAAAGAACTAATAAATCTTGCTTTTTTGTAGATAATACCTTTTAATTTTTCTTTATTTCTTTATTAAACTTCAAAATTAAAAATTATTCCAAAATTTACAATTCTAAGTTTGATAATGTTTGGTTTACAACCCAAGAAATTATTCAAAATGTAACAACTGTCCTGTTTTGATATTCGTCCAGTTGTTCTTATTTGTACAGTACTAGAAGTTGAATACTTAGTGAACAAAATTTGATTTTCTTGATATTTTCAGGACAGTCTGATTCTGTACAACAAGGAACAGAAAATAGAAATCCTCTTCCTAACCCCTGGGGTTCTAATGGAGGCACCACAACCCACTCTACCACCACAACAACTAGCAGCACTGTGTCTTCCACTTCGGGGGAGAATTCTGCTCTTGGAGGAGCTTTCTTTGGCTCTCCTGGCATGCAGAGTTTGATGCAGCAGTTAATAGAAAACCCACAACTAATGCAGAATATGATGAGTGCCCCATACATGCAGTCAACACTGCAGGCTCTGTCAGCTAATCCTGAAATGGCACAACAAATTGTAGCCAATAATCCACTACTATCAGGCAATCTCCAACTTCAAGAGCAAGTTCAAAATATGATGCCTGTATTTCTTCAGCAGATGCAGAACCCAGAAATTCAGTCACTCTTGACTAATCCACAAGCTCTTAGAGCTATCATGGAGATCCAACAAGGCATGGAACAACTACAACAAGTTGCACCAGGAGCTTTCAGTGTGTGAGTCCTCTTCATAGTATAATAGTCATAGCTAACTCAAAAAGCACTGCATTATTAAAGAATATATGATAAGTTATTAACAAGACACCAAGCTCATCATTTTGATTTAGTAAACTTGTACACAAGTACATTCTTTTATCACAGTCAAAACAGTCGCATATTGCAGATACAACAAAGGTTACAAGAATCTTCCAGTGTATGTTAAAATTTCTTTCACTGTATGGTAATTAATTTAGCAGTCACGACAAAGATTACTTTGAGCTTTTTGTTTGGTGTAAGTACATACATATTTATTTTCTTATGTAAAATTTCCTCTCGGAGTGGATTCCTGCACATGGTGAGGGAACCTTTTAGGGAAGGTTCTGTTCTGTCTGGTTATTATCTCTAGGATCTAAACATCTACCCACGTGTTTGCCGTGCATGGCGACCTGTGAAGGAGAGGAGAGGATCCTGGTGGTTGAGGGATCCAACCCCAACACACCACTTTGGCCTGGAATTCCTGTAGATGGGTGACCTTTAGGTGGCCCCCCTTGGGTCAATCGACTGGTCCACCTGGGCTAGAGCCAACCAAGTACCAGTGTTGGAAGTTCTCAACGGGTTTTGTGGACATTGTGCCTGATGCTGGTGTTTGGGTATAGTGCTCACAAAACCCTGGCGTTGCTGCATTGTCCTTGCATGACTTTGTAGTGTGTCCCATTGTAGGGCTCCAGGGTGGGTGGGGTCAGTGAGTACCGAAACGTTTTCTCTTTCCTATGGATCCTCCAAAAAATTTAAATAAAACTGTGAAAAAACAGTCAATGGGTAAGTGACCATGTTTTGAAGACACTGAATAGCAATCTTCAACATCAGTAACACACGTTTTTCATTTTCTTATATTACCTTTTTTTTTGGAAAAACCTTTAGGGCAAATGTCCCCTATTTTTATTGAAAAGGGACTAGAGGGACTTGCTGACTCTCCAAAGTCAGTAAAGAAGCTTCGATCTGGTGAGATATTGGTTGAAACATCCACATCCCAACACAGTGAACTCCTCTTGAATTCAAAGGCAATTGGGGATATACCTATTGAGGTTACACCTCATGCTACTTTGAATTCTTCAAGAGGAGTTATGGTTGAAAGGGATTTGAAGAACGTTTCCGAGTCAGAGATTCTCACTGGTCTCTCCACTCAAGGAGTTTCTGCAGTGAGGCACATCTCCACTTGCAAAGATGGAGATACACTGCCAACAAATACCCTTGTTTTGACATTTACTTAACCACGTGCACCTGCCACCATCAAGGCAGGTTATCTAAATTGCAGGGTTCAGCCATACATTTGAAACCCTCTTCGATGTTTCCAATATCAGAGATTCGGCCACTCAAAGACATCTTGTCGTGGTTCCCTGACATGTGCTCATCGTGGAGGCAAGGACCACAATGCCTACGACTGTGACATGAACCCACATTGCATAAACTGCAATGGTTCTCACCCCTCTTACTTTCATTCTTGCCCAAAATGGTTTGAGGAAAAAGAGATGCAGCATTTGAAAACGATACATAACATCAATTGTCCTCAGGCTTGGAAATTGCTGTCCACTACTCCATCTCAGACATTTGCTGCTGCACTTCATTCCACAGCTACAGTGGGAGTGCAGACAAATCTCTCTGTGCCCCCAAGAGAATTGTTTTCAAAACAAATTAAAAGCCTTTTGACCTCCTTTTTAAAAAGGTTGATGAATCGACTTCCACTGCCATCTCTGTTCCTCCCATACCTTCCAACAAACCTCAAGATCCACGTCCTTCAGTTTCAAATACGGGCATTTCTTCTGATACATCTTTTTCTCCCACCACAAGAAACAAAACAATTATTTGTTCGTGTCCTCAGTCACTGGATTCCCCTTCCAATAACAAACACCTGCCCACTCGACCCAGGGCAGGATCCATGGAGGTTGATAGACCTCCACCAACTAAATACAGTAAAGAAAAAAAATGTGGTCGTAAACCGAAGGGCTCTCCAGCCACTTCACCTACCCATTCTTAAAAATGGCCACCTTGATACAATGGAACTGTTGAGGTTTACGTTCTAATCTGGATGATATCAAAATGCTGATTGCTTCCTACCATCCTGTTTGTCTTTCTTTATAAGAAACATTTCTCAAATCTGCTGATACAGTCTCCATTCAGCAGTTTTTTCTGTACAGAAATGACAGGTTGTGTGATGGTCAAGTACATGGAGGGGTGGTACTGTTGGTTAATCACCCTGTCTTTGTCACTCAACACACCCTTGGAGGCCGAAGCCATCCATGTTTCCTTGGGTCATACCATCACTGTTTGTTCTCTGTAACTGTCCCCTTGATAGACATATGATCAATCAGACCTGGATGCTCTCGTTGAACAGTTGCCATCTCCATTTCTAATCCTGGGGGATTTTAATGGACATCATCCCCTCTGGTGAAGTGCTATTATTGATGGGAGGGGTCAATCTGTAGAGCAGATGCTCTCTGATCACAATCTTTCTCTTTTCAATACTGGTTCTTCCATTTACTTTCATGCACCTAGTCAGTCCTTTACTGCTATTGATCTCCCAATTTGCTCCCATTTTTCATGGAGGGTTGACAGTAATTCACTAGGCAGGGATAATTTTTCGATAATTTTGAAAGAGACTGGCCGTGGTCAATGCCACCCTACCCACGTGCCCTGGTGGAAGCTAAATCAGGCAGAATGAACCGCTTTCACTGCTCTCGCAGAACTTGATCCTGCCATCGAAAATCAGCCATCAATAGACGACTGTGTAGCAGCGGTAACTTACTGTATTATACAAGCAGCTGCTCAGTGTATTCCTAAAACCTCAACACGTTTTTCACGATATCCTAGTCCGTGGTGGAATCCTGCTTGCCACTTAGCACAGAAAGCTCAAAAACAGGCCTGGGATACTTTTCGTAGATATCCCACACTTTCAAACCGTGTTGCTTTCCAACGGGCCCGTGCACATGCTAGGTGGGTAAGACGTCAAAGCCAGAAGGAATTTTGTATTAAGTTCACAACCAGCATATCTTCTACCACCAGTTTCAAGATCATATGGGACAGGATTCAAAAGTTTAATGGGTACTACAATTCTGTCCCCCTCTCGATGTTACTCTCTGGTCAGGAGGTGACTGATGCCCGGAGCATCGCTGACACTTTAGGTGAAAGCTATTGCCGGGTATCTAGCACTTCTGCTTGTTCCTCCACCTTCCTGGCCATCAAGACTTGGGCAGAGCGATCACCTCTTTCCTTTCAAACTGATTGTTTCTTTGACTATAATTGTCCCTTTACCCTGGTGGAACTGAAAATGGCCCTTCATCGGTCTGGCAGTACATCTGTTGGACCTTATGATATTCATTATGACATGCTGCACCATCTATCTCCTGCTTCTCTTGATGTCCTTCTGATTGTCTTCAACCGGATCTGGCAGGAGAATGTTTTTCCTGATGCCTGGTGCCAGGCTATTATTTTACCTTTCTCTAAGCCAGGGAAAGATCCGAAGATTCCTTCAAACTACCGTCCAATTGCTCTGACGAGCTGTCTCTGTAAGACCTAAGAAAGGATGGTTAATGCTCGTCTTGTTTGGTTCCTCAAATCAAACAACCTCTTCCTGCACACCCAGTGTGGGTTCCATCGACAGCACTCCATCACAGACCACCTAATTTGTCTTGAAACATCTATCAGAGAAGCTTTTCTCGACCGCCAACATCTTGAATCAATATTCTTTGACATAGAGAAGGCTTACAACACAACATGGAGGTAGGGCGTTTTGCAAGATCTCCATACATATGGGTTAAGTGGCCATCTACCCGTGTTTATTAAAAAAGTTTTAATGGACAGGAGATTCCAAATTCTTGTGGATTTAACACTTTCCTGTTCTTTTGTGCACGAACTTGGAGTCCCTCAATGGTTTTGCATTGAGTGTCACACTCTTCAGTGTAAAGATAAATGCCATCACTGAACAACTCATTCTCACTGTTGAGAATGGGCTGTATGTTGACGACTTTCACATCTCATGTCAGTCATCAAACATGAGATATATTGAGCGGCAACTACAAACTGCCCTCAATTGTCTACGGAAGTGGACTCTTGCAAACGGCTTTAATTTTTTTCTCTCTAAAACCGTATGCATGCACTTTTGTCGTCGACGGGGTATTCACCCTGATCCTGAACTTCATATTGATGGAGTTTTGCTGCCAGTGGTTTTGGAGACCAAGTTCTTGGGGCTTATCTTTGAGCGTAAACTGACCTTTATTCCACATTAAAGCAGCTTCAGGTCAAATGCACAAGAGCACTGAACATCCTCCGTGTCCTCTCTTTTACCAGTTGGTTGGCAGATCGCTGATCAGTATTAAAGGTATATCATGCTCTTATTCAATCGAAACTCGACTACGGATCAATGGTCTATGGCTCTGCCAGACCCGTGGCCTTAAAGATGCTGGACCCCATTCATCACCAAGGACTTCGATTCTGCACTGGGGATTTCCGTACCTCTCCAGATCAAAGCATGTACATTGAATCTCATTAACCTTCTCTACACCTTCACAGTTTGCAACTATCTTTACAATATACTTCGAAACTTTGTTCCTCACCAAAGCATCCCACCTGGGAATGTGTTTTCCTTCCTCGGTGGGCAGAACTTTTTTAGAACAGGCGATCTGTCATTGCTCCGTTTGGCCTTCGCATCTGGGCGGAATTGGATAAATTGGGTCTGTCCTTGGATAACATTGCAGATTCCACAGGTAGGCCCATCCCACCATGGCTTATTACAGCCCCCAAATGTGACTTTTCTTTCAGTCACCAAAAAAAGGCAGATACTCCAGATTGGAAGTACCATATTTTATTTAATGAATATCTTTCAAACAATCTTTCAGTTCCCATTTATACAGATTGCTCCAAATCAGGTAATTCAGTGGGCTCTGCTATGGTTTGCTATGGGTCAGTAGTTGCGTGCTGAAACCCCTTTACAGCTTCTGTGTTCACTGCTGAACTGTATGCCATATCTCTTGCCCTTGGATCATATTGCAGCTGAGCAGTACTTCAACAGTACTATTTATACTGATTCGCTTAGTTCTATACTTGCCTTGGAATCGCTACACGTTAGCTCACATCCTATTCTCGCTGATATTCGACTGGCCCATTTCTCATTAGCAGCAACTTCAATTCAGTTTTTCTGGATACCAGGCCATGTTGGTATTCGCAGGAATGAACTTGCAGACATGGCAGCTAAATATGTCTGCTTCAGCACCATCACCCCTATGCCTATTCCGTACGTGGACTATGGTGTTGTCTTCAAGCCTCAGCTCCGTGCCAGCTGGCAGTCCACTTGGAGTGAGCAACGCGACAACAAACTTTTTCAAATCAAACCCAAAATTGGAGTTTGGTTATCTAGCTTCCGTAAAGTTTGGAAGGAGGAAGTTGTTCTCACTAGGCTACGCATTGGTCACAGTTTTTTAACTCATCATTTTCTTTTATCTGGAACTGATGCACCAATTTGTAGTTTGTGTAACACTCAAATCACTATCAGCCATGTTTTACTTTCTTGCCATCGTTACAATTCTCAATGACGGCAATATTTTAAACATGTTTTTTCCCAGGGTTAGTCTGTAACATTGGACAGAGTTATTGGTGATGGTGACTCTGTCCACCTTGATAACATTTTTAATCTTTTAATAGCCATTAATCTTTTAAATCTCATTTAAGTGTTGCATATTTATTCACAACACCTTTTTAATTAGGGTTCCTTTCTTACAGTTTTAATTTCTCTCATTCAATTTGACATTGGACAATGGCAAGAACATTAAATAACTTGACACCAGGACTGGAAAGGCCAACTTCAGGTGACTAATGCTACTGTTTGAACTACTCTTTAGTCATCCTGGCGAGTTGTTATTATACTTTTGCTGCATGTCATTTCACACTTTTACTAGTTTACTTTTTAGTACTGGCCATATTGACTTGTAACCCAGAACCAGGACTGGAAAGACCAACTTCAGGTGACTGATGGTGGTTTTTATACTTACCTGTTAGTTTTCCTGGCAGGTTATGATCATTACCATTCTGCTACAGGTAGTCCTTTACAACTTTGTTGACTGGATTTCAACATTGGTTTTTGTGCCATTTTATGTTTTAATTGCAGTTTTGCTTTCATCTTCAATTACTTTTACCAACTTTACTCCATTTACTTTACTTTTACCTTTTTACTGGACATTTGGCTACTCATTATTCTGATTTTGCTATGTGTCTTTTGAAACTTTTATTCTTTTACATTTTGATACTGGTTGCTATGACACATAACCCAGAACCATGAATGGAAAAACCAACTTCAGGTGACTGATGGTGGCTCTTGAACTTACCTGTTAGTCTTCCTGGCGGGTTATGATCATTACCATTTTGCTAAAGTAAATACATTATAACTTCTAATACTCTGCTTTCTCTCTTAACGTTGTAGACTAGGTGTCAACTTTGGTTTTATACTTTTTTGTTTTACCTTCATTTTCATTTTTGTCTTTTACTACATTTTACCGGATGTCTGGCGCAGATAGCCTCACTGCTTTGTGCCATAAAACACTAAATCAATCAATCAATGAAGAATGATGAACCAGTTTGTCCACTGTATAAAATCAAATATATAATTAGGTGCAATGTCGTAATGTTATTCTCACACCTAAGTTAACTTAGGTTAATATAGTGTGAATTAAAAAGTACTAGAAAAAAAACTCAGTCTTTTTGTGTGTAATTTTCATGTTGCAATAATCAGATTTAGAAAATTTAATAATGACACCTGCTGCTTTTAAGTTTGGAATTCAAGTAGTTTTGTTATGGTACTTACTGACAAATTTTATCCTTTCTTAATTCAGCTTTTCAGGAAGTCGGCCTCCTAATGCTAATACAGTTACTACAGCTGCATCAAATGTTACCAGTACTGCTTCTACTACAGTGAATACTTCCACCACCACTGCCCCTAGTATTACTGGAAACAGTGGTCAAGATCCTTTCAGTCAGTTTATGTCTCAAATGGTGTCAGCCATGGCCCAGGGTGGAAACAATGTAAGACTAGGATAGGATTTTGCTGATTTACTTTTTTTCTCATCAATCTTCAATTCTACTTGTAATAATAAGTTTGCACTGAAGAATACATTTTAAGCTTGCATATACCAAAATTGTTAGTTCTGTAAATTTTTTCTGTATTCAGAAAAATATTACAAATTCTTTGTCATTACTTTGAGAATGAACAATTAGAAGTGAACATTTTTCAATTAATTGATTACCTATGAACAGTGAATACATCAAAGGTTAATATTACATGAATTAATCAATTAATTAAAATTACTGTTTCCAGTTATCCCATCAGTAGACTAATTGAAATTATGGTTAGATTGATTATTGTGAATATTTCTTCAGAAATACTCTTGGAACTAGTGGGTAAAGATTTTATTTTCAGATACATGAATTCCCAGAGATAGAAGAAGTTTGAATGATAAAGTTTTGAAGAAAGTATGGAGAAGTTCAGTCCTTTGATTAGTACAGTTTTCTTATTGTCACTTCGTGATGTTGTTGTATTTGAAGGTGACTTGGTCAGGGGAGATCTTGCTTGAGTTGTGTTAGAAAATTTCCCTTATTTAAACTTTTTATGTACGTCTTGCAGTTTTCCTCCTCATTACTTTGGTTGATAAGATTAATAAGATGGTTGAAATCTAGCCAGGACATGAAACTGGCTGGTGAAGTTTGTGATGAATTCAGCTTAGATGCATTTTTTTAACTAATTTGTTTGTCAAGCCTACCTAGGTACTCATTCTACCCAAACTTCCCTTATACATCTGCTTGCCATATTTCAGGAGACAAAGCTCACTTATCACGAAACAGTTAAAAAAATTATGTAACACTTACTGACCCCAAATGACCTCAAAGATTTTATGAAACTGAATTTCAGACTAAAATGTGCTTTTCTCTGCAAAAATTATTTGCTAACTGCCCATTGTTTACATTTCATCTACTTCTACATTTAAAGTACAAACATTGTATGCACATTGGCATGTTAATAAAATCTATAAGGAAGGTTACAAACCCTCTCAGCTCTGCTATCTGTCAGCACGATACAGAAACAGGATATCCATTTTCTTTTTCTAACTTTAAATTTCTCTCAACAGCTAAACATAATAATGAACTTCTTATAAAAAAACATTATACTTTAAAATTCTCCTTGTGTTCTTAAATCATATACAGTCATCAGTTGATATAAATTTAAGTAATTCATTTGTGCCACATTATTTCATTTTCTTGTCTTATAGTTGTACATTTAAATTGTTTACTCTTCTGTTGCAATTACAAATATTTTGCTTGTTTTGTATCTTTAAATTACTGATGATGGAATTGCTTTCTGTTATCATGTTCATGTTTTGTTTTTCTTTAAGTTGCATTTTCTATAAAATGACCCAATTACTAACATTGCCTTTATATTTATTTCTTATTACCCACAGAGTTTCTCTTTTTCACAGGTTTTCAATATCCTCATTTTCTGGGATAAAATAATAATCATCCTAGGGTTTCCTTGTTTATTTTAATTAATATAAATGTGGATAAATAAAGGTGAATTCTAATATGCAGTATTATATGACATAGTTATGAAAATGAAACAGTTTTGGTGTAATTTTATGTAATCTTATTGTCATGGTTATGGGTCAAAAGCCATGTAATCATCCTTGTTGACTCGCATTAATTATTTTATTAACTACTAAGATTTGTATCAAATTGTTGATTGCAAACCATATTTTAATTCCATTAGGTAATTCTTCAATTGAAAAGTAACTATTAACAATGCTTCCATGGGAAAGACACCCAGGATTTGAGCTGTATGGCAGATTTTAATATAAAACATTGTTCTGGAACAAACTAGAACCTTATTTTTATCATTTTGATGTTGAACTAAATTCCACACAAAACTTAACAAAACAAATTTAAGATTTAGTGTTATTTTCACAAGGTTTTGACTCCTATAATCCACAGTAGCAAATTTAGTCTTTTTGATGGATTTCCACCCTAGAAGATGTATGTATGGTACTGTGTTGTTTACTTACCCTTTTGGCTAACATAAAACATTGTTTGTAGTGTTCTTGGCTATTTCTTCTTTGTTTTCACAACAGATACAATAGCCTTGACTTTGGCATGAATGGGATAATTACACTGTGTTACAAAAAATTATTGTTTTTCTGAGGCAAGAATGTGAATAGGTGTTTTTTACTAATTTGGGTGTGCTGAATTCAAATTTATAAACAGTTTTGCTCTATCACCTCTAGTTTTCTGGCTTTTAAATAGTCTCATTTTAGTATATACGTGCTTATTTCAACAGTTGCAGCAGCTTATTACAGATAAAACAGGATAGATAAAGAACATTGACCTAATAAATATACTTGGATGATACAATGTACACAATTCATAGTACCGCAGACAGTTAGAAGTGTGTTTTCTAAGATGATCTGGTGTATTTTGCCTCCGGGATGTCACGCAAGAGCATCCAGCAGAAGTCTCCCATCATGCTGGGGTTCCACTTGCCTTGGTAGTTGCTCTCCATCTTCGTAATGTCTTGGTGGAATCTTTCTCCGTGCTCATCACGGGTCATTGATTTGAATCTCTGTCACAATTTAAATGCCCCTTGGTGTGAATTCCTGTAAGTGGTAAAGGGTCTTTCCAGGGAAGGTTCTGTTCTTTCAGTTTATCTCATCTTGGATCTAAACATCCACCCAAATAGGAGGAGAGGATCATGGTGGTTGAGGTGTGCAACCCTAACACACTTCTTTGTCCTTGAATTCCTGTAGATGGGTGGTCTTGGGGAGGCTTCCTTGAGTCAGTCAGCTGGTCCACTTGGGCAAGGGTCCAAGTACCAATGTTGGGTGTTCTCAACAGGTGTTGACGTATCTGATACTGGTGTTTGGGTATAGTGCTCATGAAACTCTGGCATTGCTGCAGTGTCCTTGTTTGACATTGTAGTGGGTCGCTGCATGGTGGGTGGGATCAGTAGGCACTTAAATTTCCTTTTTTTGTTATAAATCCTCCAAATAAAAACTTAAATAGTGTAAAAAACAGTCTATAAGTAAATTATCATGTCTTGAAGATTCTGAGCAGCAATTTTCAACATCTGTAACATTTGTTGTACCTCATTTGTTTATCCTAGATTCTCTTTCAGAGAAACCTTTCGGGCAAATATTTCCCTTTTTTATTCAGAAAGGACTAGTGGGAATTGCTGGCTCTCCAAATTTAGTAAACAAGCTTAGATCTGGTGATATATTGGTGGAAACATCCACATCTCAACATAGTGAACTCCTCTTGCATTCAAAGGCAATTCAGGATATACCTATTGAGATTACACCTCATGCTACTTTGAATTCATTACAAGGAGTTATTGTTGAGTGGGAATTGAAAAACATCCCTAAGTCAGAGATTCTTGCTGGTTTCTCCACTCAAGGAGTTTTTGCAGTGAGGCTGTATATACTCACAAAGATGGAATTATGATGTCAACCAATATCCTCATTCTGACATTTACATCATCACGTCCATCTGCCACCATTAAGGCAGGTTATCTTAATTGCAGGGTACAACCATACATTCCAAATCCTCTCTGATGTTTTCAGTGTCAGTGGTTTGGTCACTCAAAGATGTCATGTCATGGTTCCTTTACATGTGTTCATTATGGTGGCAAGGACCATGATGCCAGTGAGTGTGAAAAGAACCCTTATTGCATCAGTTGCAATGGCTCTCACCTGTCCTACTTTCATTCTTGCTATAAATTGTTGGAAGAAGAACAGGTGCAGTAGTTGAAAACAATTCATTATGCTTAAAAGTTGTTGTCTACCCTTTCATCTCAGATGTATCCTGTTGCACTTCATGTCAGTCATCGATCATGGGGTACATAGAGCAGCAGCTACAAACTGCCCTTAATCTTTTACTGAAGTGGACCACAGCAAACAGCTTTAACTTTTCTCTCTCTAAAACCATTTGCATACATTTTTGCCAGGTATTCACCCTGATCTTGAACTCTGATGAAGTTTTGCTGCCTCTTGTCCCTGAGACAAAGTTTTTGAGAGTTATTTTTTATTGTGAGGGTCAAATGTACAAGAGCATTGAACATCCTATGTGTCCTCTCTGCCACCACTTGGGGAGTGGATCGATGTTCTGTGCTAAAGATATATCATAGTCTTATTTGATCAAAACTCTGCAATGGATCACTGCTCTATGGCTCTGCCTTATAGATGCTAGACCCCATTCATCATTGAGGTCTTTAACTGTGCACTGGGGCTTCCTGCACTACCTTATTTCAGAGCTCATATGTAGTCTCGTGAACCTTCTTTTGACCTCTGCTGTTTGTGATTGTCTTTACTGTGTGTTTCAAAACTTCATTCCTTACATTCCTGGGGTTGTGTTTTCCTTCCTCAGTGGGCCATAATTTTCCAAAACGAACGAAATGCCATTGCTCTTTTTGGCCTTCATATCTACTGGTGAGCCCATCCCACCATGGCTTTTTACAGTCTTCAAATGTTACCCATCTTTAAGTCATCTGAGGAAAGTAGACACTCCTAATTGGTAATACTCTGTTATTTGCTGAACATCTTTTGAATCACAGACATGCCAACTATTTCAAATGACTGAGCATAATGATTGTAGACAGAGCCTTTTATCATTTTATCATTTGCAGCTACTAGGCCTGTCCGATGTCTCGAAACTGTTTATTATTATATTTTTATGATAACTATTATTATTTATTACTGCTATAGATTGCTCATTTGTGACTGTGTTTTGTGTATTCAATAAATAAATTTTAAAAACTTCTTTTGAAATCATTTATTTGGTTAAGAGAAACAAACATACTGGTAAAACAACATTGAACATGCACAAACAGTAAGCAGAAAAAACCTTTGTGTAAAAACTAGTTTATATCATGTTTATGACACTTACTGTAACAGTTTTGCAGCTGTTGCAGCCTTTACTTTCATGAGAATGTCTCTGGATGGTTGGGAGTTATAACAACATTGTCCATTTGACTGCATACACATCTTGTATGTTATTAATACTGCTCAAAACTGAGGTGCTCAAGTTTGGTCTGAACTTGCTTTTGTTTTTAGTCACTAAACTAAATATCCTTTCACTGTCAGTATTAGAATGGAAGATTGCAAGAATTCCAAACATAACCCTACACAGAATGTCATACTTCTAGTTGTCATTTCCATCCTTAACTGTAGACAGCTGAACCCAAAACTTGTCAACATTCAACTGAAGAACAGTTCCTGAGAAAGTATCAATTTGATAGTTCAAATATTGCCATTCCAATTTGTCAGTGGTGTCGTGCTCAGGATACCTGTCTGTGAAGAAGCTTAGAGAAAAGAAATCTAGAAAAGAAAAATCTTTGCTTAGTTTTGGATCAGCAACCTCTGTGTGAATCAGAAGTTCATAGTTTAGAGGGAAATGTTTTATCATGCAATTTGTTACTGCAATATAGTATTTCTTGACACTGGTGTAGAAGCTGATCAGGTCCAGGTCCTTTTCATACTTAACAATGTATTCCTTGGCAGCATTTCCAACAGAAACTGCCTCATCAGATTTGTGTAAGGATTCATTGTTGTAGTCAAGTTCAGTGATGTTACCTTCAAGATATTCTGGTTTGATGTATCTGACAAGTATATTTTTAACTTGTGTATGCAAAGTTCTTTTCTTTGCAATATCAAATTGGTTTGTTCAAATATAAGAATTGCAGACTAAAGAAAAAGACAAAATAACAAGTTCATTTTGTTGTCCAAGAAAACTGTTAACTTATCTAACTTGCTCTGTGCATAACTTTTCTTGGTTACTTCCTTTCTAGCTTTCGTTTTCTTCTCTTTTTTCATTGATCATCTCTTCTTTAGTTCAAAGACAGACTGCCTAAACATATATTGAGTTTTATCAAATGTTTCTTTTTCTGCTTTTGGAGACTGTTGTATTGTGTCCCTGCATGGCTGAGAAGATGTCTTGACTGTGTCCCTGTGTGGCTGAGAGGTTGTCTTGACTGTGTTCTTGTGTGGATGAGAGGATATCCTGACTGTTAAAGTCTTGCTGCCTGACTGAGCTGTATATTTAGATCCTTTTGAATCTAGTTTTTCCCTTTCACAGTAAAAATTATTCTTCAATGGCTTCCACACATCCAATATTCTGTTGAGGCACAACCCAAGTGATAGCCATGTTGTGTAAACAAGTTATATAATTTTTCTTGTTTCTATGTCATCCAACCTTGAAACTCTTTGAAATGTTGTTTTCTGCTAGCACTTTTGTCCAGAAAATAACATATCTATCAATATATCAGAAACTGGGCAGGGCAGTTCTCTGGAAACTTTCTGGACAGCAATATTCATGAGGTGACAGGCACAGCCCATGAAGTAAATGCTGGGCTGTTGTCCTGAGATGTGTTCCATCACACCTTTACCTATTCAAGACATAACTGAGGCATTGTCTGAAGAAAAACTAAGACCGTTTTCCCATGGAACTTTCCTCTTTGTCAGTTCATGGCCCAAAAGCTTGAAAATATTCTCTCCTGTTGAAGCTTCTTTCCATACCACCATTGTCAAAAGAGAACAAACAGTTTTTCTAAGCAAAGGGTCAAGATATCGTACAACCACTGGATACAGTTTTGAGTCATCCATGTCTGTGTTTACAGTTTAGCCACAGACGGATCTACTGTTAGCAAGTATGCTTGAAATCATTTTGTCATCTTCATAACCCAGCATTTGTACAATGGCTGTAGTTTTGGTTTTTGCACAGCCATATTTTTTTGCTATATCAGAGTCTGGGAACATTTTTCTAAATAAATGTCCTGCATAATCGGCTACAGCTAGGGGTAAATTATGAGCAATGACGAACTGCATGAACATCACTTCTGCATTTATGGCTTCATATTCTGAATTCTTATTTATAAATGTCATTATCTGGATCGTTTTTGTCTTTGCCTCAGCCTTTTGTTGGTAAGATGTTGATTTTGTATGTCTGTAACAATTGTTTATCCCACCATGCTCCACGGAAAAATCGATGTGTCAAACTGTACAAAATGCATGACTGTCACTGACTTTTGATGCAATGACTAGATGATTTGCACTATACTCTTTTCTAAATTTTTGTTTCACAGTTTTAGTCCTTTTAGATGTGCCAAAAACAAGACAATCTGGTAAAAAGGCCTCTTTTTTATCTGTCTTGTGAACAATCGCATTGGTGTTTCTATGCCGCTTAGAAAATGATAAATACCCATCTACGCAAGAGCTGATTGGCTGACAAGTACTGATGATGTAATTATTTATTCCCCCATGTACCCAGTATAGAGAAGCACCACACTCAAACTATTGGTAGCCGTAGGAGATACAAATATTTTTATTATTTCAAGCACAAACATGATTATTGCAAGTAGCCATTTGGACTATGTCTTTTATTTATTATCAAAATTTATTTGTATCTCACTCGAAATTTTCTTTTCACCCCTTTCAAGCCCTGGGAGAACAATTTATCACTGTATTGTGTAGACCTATATAATATATAATAATTTGGGAGTTGCAAAAAGTCATAATATTTGTCTGTATGAATGTATAGTTGTAATGTATACACCAAAATCGTAATGATTGGCATCCCTGGAACTGTCCTTCCATTTCTGTTTATACCGATGGCTCAAAATCAGGTGACTGTGTGGGATCTGCCATGGTTTGTTGTGGTTCAGTGGTTGTAAGCAGAATCCCCAATACAGCTTCTGTGTTCACTACTGAACTGTACGCCATTTCTCTTGCCCTGGATTACATAGGAGCTAAGGAGAACTTGAATTGTACTATATATACTGACTTGCTTTGTTGTCTACTGGCCCTGAAATCACTTCACATTAGCTCTCACTCTTTCTTGCCGATACTCAAACCTGATTGGCCCATTTCTCTTTAACATCTACTTCTATTCAGTTATTCTGAATACCAAACCACATTGGTATTTGCAGGAATGGCTTCATTGACACTGCAGCTAAGTCTGTCTGCTCTGGCATTACCACTGCTGTGCCTGTTCCATACATGGACTGTGGTCCTGTATTCAAGGCTCAACTTCATGCTAATTGGCAGTCGCCTTGGAGTGAGCAACTTGAAAATAAGCTTTTCCAGATAAAATTATTTATTGGACTTTGGCTGTCTTGTTTCTATAAGAATTGGGAAGAGGAAGTTGTTCTAACTAGAATCTGCATTGGTCACAGTTTTTAACTTGTCATTTTCTTTTTCCTAGCACTGATGCACCTATGTGTGGTTTGTGTCACACTCAGGTCACAATAGTTTACACTTTACTGTTGTGCCATTGTTACAACTTTCTACAGTGACACCATTTTAGACACATTTTGTTCCAAGGTTTAACCCTGAAACTGGACAGTGTCATTGGCAATGGTGACATTGTCCATCTTAAAAAAATTTTTTATATTTTAAAGGCCACTGGCCTTTTTAATGCAATTTAAATTTTTGAATTCAAAAATTAGACGTTTTATTTTAACATGATTTCTTTTTACAAAGTTTAATCATTTTTCTGTATTTTTAATAATTTTACCAGTTGTTTGGCACAGATATCCTAGTTGCTTTGCACCATAAAATACCAAACAACCAACCAACCATGTTCATAAGACTATCTAGATCTCTTGAGAGTTACACTGTGAAAAGAATCTTTAATACACTTTTGTATAATCCAACCAATCAATTCTTCTTGTCAAGAGCACTGAGTGAAACTTGATAATTGCCGAGTTTCTTCATTTGGAAGGTTTGATGATGCTGAGTATTTGATATCAAAAAACTGCCAAATTGAGCAGAACATCATTCCTGTGTCCGGTTGAAGTACCACAGCAATGCCTTGCTATCACATTTGAGTTCTGCATAATCTCTACAGTGTAATAAAATCCAAGGGATCCTCAGAAATATTGCTAGAAATTTTAACAATACCAATCTCCAATGGAATAGTGTAATCATTCCTTCCTTTTTTTCTACCTTGATGTCTTTGATTTGCTCTGCAGCTGTTTCCCTATCTTTTATATGCAAAAACGGCTCTTCTGGGCCCAGAAAACACTTCAAATAGAAGAGCGAACAACGTTTCGACCTTCTTCGGTCATCGTCAGGTTCACAAAGAAAGGGTTACTGGTCGGAAGCTGACCACATGTTTGGGAGGGGTTGTATAATTGAGTGTATAGGTTGAGGTCGTTTCGGCCCCAAGGCCTCTAATCATTCGCTTTACTGTGGTCAGCTTCCGACCAGTAACCCTTTCTTTGTGAACCTGACGATGACCGAAGAAGGTCGAAACGTTGTTCGCTCTTCTATTTGAAGTGTTTTCTGGGCCCAGAAGAGCCGTTTTTGCATATAAAAGTTCTCAACAAGTGGGTTTCTCGACATCACTGATTGTTTCCCTATCTGCTTTTTGTACCATTTTGATCTCTAGGTGCAAATAATTGCATATAAACTGACATTGTTGGCTTTTCTCACAAGTACTTCACATATGCACTTTGTTCTTACAAACCATTTTCTTCTTTTCTGATATTAACATTGCTTTATAAATACAAGGTCGGCACACTTACTCATTGAATGTCTATAGTATGTTAATATCTGTTTTGTGGATAGCTGTGTATTTGTTTTTCACAAAGGATATGACAGTCACCTACTTTTTGTCTAACTGGGTTTTGGTAAAAGTGTAAGTCAATAAACAAACAAATTGGAAAATTAAATTAGGGTTTGTAAAATCCTGGGTGCTTGGCCCATGGAAGCTCTATGTTAACCCTATCCACACATGACACAAAGTGTTTTATATTCAATATTTTATTAAACTACTTTTTTTTCATGTTATACCAATTAGAATAGCAGATAATGTTAGCTAATAATACATAGCTTAATAGTATATAAGTTTTAAGTTCTAAATTCTGCAAAGGAATATTTTTTAAAATACTGAAATTCCAATGGCATGACACACATGATACATTTTCTCTTAGCATATTGTTATGCCTATTTTATCCACCACCCCTTGAAAGAGTATAAAATTAAATGTAAATTACTCTCTATAAAATTGTTATCACTCAGATAAACTGCATTTATTATGGCCTTCAAGTTTACTTGGTTACTGAGCCATCTAATAGAAAATTAGACCTCACCCTTCATATTCTTTCTTTTATAATTTCTTAATAGTTCACTCTTACATTTAATTATGTATTACCTATAACTTATAGAAAGTCTAGGTTTTTATGTATCAAATCACATGTTGTGTAACATTAGGTTCTGAATGGTTAAATGTCATTTTCACTAAGATTATACACAACCTTCTCATGAGAAAGTAAAAGACTAGCTTGAATTAATTTGTGAAGGCTATTGTTTTAGAGTTAGCAAACGAATTTTTTTGCTTGACATTATTAGTCTATACTATTCAGAGCATTATTTAATTAAATCAAAATTATTAATTACAATACTATGAGTAGTATAAAAACTTAAGGCTAACTTTTACAACTGAAAGAAAAGAGATTTGATAGGTATTTCATTTCTTGTTTTTCATGGTTATTCTTTATGTGTAGTTATAAAAGCAACTAAAATGTAAAAATAAGGATTTTTTTAGGTTAATTAAGATTAGATTAAGCAATATAAATAAATAATAACAAAATAAAAATATTTCATGAGGCACGTGTGAGCTGCTTTTACTGGTTGTAGTAGCTTCTAGTTAATGTAACATGGACTGCAGTTAGTAATGATTCAAAGGACAACAAAACAATAAAATTATTTATAAAAAGATATAAGCTGTTACAAACAAAAATAATTACGTGAAGAGAATGTGGTCTTATATTAAAATATTAAGTCATCATAGAAAGAAAAAAGTGCATTTACATTTAATTTGATTTTTTGTTGTTTTTCCTTGTGGTTACAAGGTCAGTTAGATTACCATTTCTGTTTCAAATTAACTTAGAGAAAATTACATATAAACTTTCAAATTTTACTGAAAAATATTTAAATTTATATAGGAGGTCTTGGAGATGACGCAAAGGAAATTTGAGAAGGAAAAATATTATTAATTTTAAGATAAAAATGCTTGTGCAAAACAAATACTCAATATATTTATAGACAAATCTTTATTTTGTTTTGATACAAAACTTCACTAAAAATGTAATTTTTTCATGTGTTAAAGACTTATAATATTAAGTGAATTAGTGCTGTGTAGCCCTACCCCATGTTCAAAAAGTTGTCCTAAATATCAATTTTTTAATGCTGAAGCATTAGGTCAAATTTAATGTTTGTAATGTCCAAATACAATGTGTATAGTTTCTTACAAAATAGGAAATTAAATTACAGATATTGACAAGTGGGAACCTAAAATAAGAAACTCCTTTCTTTCCATTTGCTGATTCAATCTCAGTAGCTCTGCCAACCTCTTTTCATTTTTGGGATCTCTGACATGCATTTACGTCTGTCTATGATGTGTGAATAATGAAATGAAATTACAAAATTTTCTTCTTGTGGCTTTCTCGGCCAGTTCAAAGTACATTGGCCCTAAATTCTTTCTTTTTATCCCAGAATCAAATCATACAGCTTGAAATTTCATTCCCCCACCCCCTAAATACAGCTTACTTATTAAGCTTAGAAAATATAATGGAATTTTATGGAATTAATATAGTCATTTATGATTTTTTGTTAATTTACAATGTATACATAAAACCTAAAAATTCTCATTCATTTCACGTGGTGAGGTTTGGCAAGCAGCAAACGAATACAAAGTTTGCAATTAAATATATAATTGTAATACTTCTTTATTTACTTTTCAATGTTTTAAGAAAAATGAGTTTAAGAACTTATTTGTAAATGGTAATAATGTATGTGCATATATATTGTATATTACAACTGAAATGTAGCTATTTTTCAAAATACTAGTCCACTAAAATACAATCAAGGCCAGTTTTATATTCTTGGTAATTATAACATGCACACATTTTTGCAACTTTTGTAGTGTGAGCCATACATGGCTGAAAGGTCAATATAATAAATATATACAAGTGTATATGCTTGTGACATTTAAACAAAAATGTGTATTTTCATGTTATAACTTCTTGTTATTTTAGAGTCAAAAAGTATATTTTATAATTTTCTTGGTGGGTATAGGATAGTTAATATCCACCAAACACATACAGTATTAAAAATAGCAAAAAATATAATTTTTTTGGAATAAATATTTGATAATTATCTGGAGGTTGTAAAGATTTTGCACATGAAATTTGAAAACGTTATGATGCATAAAAGTATTTTAGTCTTAAATTCAAGATTACTTTATGTGTTGAATAATCAATATTCAAAAAGATTTTTAAAAGGTACAATAAGAACATTACTTAAGAAATCATACAACTTAACAAAAAATCTTATATCTTGCATATGATATATTTGTAATGTTTACCAATAATCTGCAAACCTTTGTAAAGATACATCAACTTTATCAAAAACCATAATATGATTTCTCTCATGGATGCTTTGTCAGTTACAAGCTGGGTGGATACCACCCAACCTATAATGGTAGTGCTGAAAAGAACTACCATAAAATTTATTATGTAGTGTTAAACACTATTTTTATCAATGTTTATTTGTGAAGTACTGTGATGTCAATTTCTTCTATTATACATTGAAACCATACAGGTTCTTGCTTGGTTCTTTTCGTATAGCTAAGACAATGCATGGGTTTCCATAACAGTTAATTCAGACTCTAAATTTGACCCACAAAGATGCAACTCTTTACTTATTATTGGATAGTCTTACTGCTTGAAGTTTAAAGGAGGCATACATATTGTTTTATTTTGTTGGTACTATTAAGTATAAAAGATATCTTGTCTTTAAAATTGTAAATCTGTGATTTGAACACACCTTTGTGATCTAAGTGTATGAATATTTTGGTTTGTTAAGGACAGTCACATAATAGTTTCTTTGGTGGCATCATGCTATTTTGAAGTTACCAAACAAATTAAAATGTAGTTCAAATATATACTGTTCCATCTTGACTTTATTTATCTTGGTTGGTGTTCACCTGACATGCAGCTTCACATAGCCAGATGATTATGGCACTCGACTTGTAATCTAAGGGTTGCAGGTTCGAATCCCCTTCACACCAAACATACTTGCCCTTTCAGTCAGAGGGGAATTATAATGTGATGACCAATTCCACTATTCATTGGTAAAAGAGAGCTCAAGAGTTGATTGTGGGTGTTAATAACTAGCTTCCTTTCCTCTAGTCTTACACTGTTAAATTAGGGAAGGCTAGCATAGATATCCCTTGAATTGCTTTCGACAAACTCAAAAACAAATAACATGCTGAATTGTGTATTCAAAATAATTTTTTATAGTGTACTCAATCTTTTTTGTACAATTTATTGGACTGAACCTACAATTTTAATGAAAAAGTTATTACTTTAACTGGGTGTGACTTTTTTTTCAGCTTTCTCAGTTTAACCTTTTGAAGCATAATGTGCTTTTTGTTTCAATCATCTGCCTGAATTGTAAACTTTGTTTTACTTTTTATAATGCTATTAACTCTAAACGTAATGTTACTTTTTCCATATTTTAAAAACTATAACTATCTGACATCAAATACTCAGATAGTTAGTTTTTCAAGTATAAAGTTTGTGCCATTCAAGAAGTTTCCAAACTTTTGTTACAAAAGTGATGATCCTGAGATATGATGAAAGTAAAACATTATTTCTAATGTGTGAGAAATAGTAATTTGGATTTTTTTGCTAAATGGAATGTTTAAATCAAGCTTAAATCAAAGTAATGGGAAATGATAAAATTTGTAACAAATTAATATTAAATCTAGTATAAAAAGTATAACATTGTTTCAGTATATGAATCAGTAGTGTTGTGTTATAGACGCAGCTACCACCGGAAGAAAGATACAGAACACAGTTGGAACAACTAACAGCCATGGGATTTATTAACAGAGATGCTAATTTACAAGGTAGGTCATTTCCAGTTCATGGTGTTATAACTAAAAGCTTGGTAGGTTTTAGCTCCAACAGTATTTTCATAAGTTATGAATAATAATTTTTTTTACTATTGGTTCCTTAAAACTGTCTAGGTAAAAACAATTTAGCTGAGAGATAATCAAGTTATGTACATTTTAGGTTGAATATCTAAGCTAAAACTGTAAAAAGAATTGCATGTCATTTAGTTAACATAAACATGTTAAACATTTGTTTTTTATAATAGTTGTATGCTTTATACATAATACATGACTTAAACCATTAGGTATGTTCATTACATAGAAAAAGATTTTTCATCTTAGATTAGTAACATAAATCTTAATGTTTTGAGAGGAATATTGTTAAATAGTAATATCTGTGTAGAAGTGCTAAAAAGCAACAATCATGTAAGGAATTCTTCTCATCTGAGCAGCATGGACAGTTTTTCTTTCATGATTTACTAAAAAAATTTGTAGTTTAATGTTTATTTATAGAACTAAACTTGTTTTTCATTCTATGTCAATGTTTTCTTTCCTTCTCATTAGCCCTAATTGCAACTTTTGGTGATGTTAATGCTGCAGTTGAAAGGCTTTTGCAGTCCCAGCAGTAGCAAGGTTTCTATTATAGGTGAACATCCTTAACAACAATTTTCAGCAAGATATTTTATTGTACAGGACAGTTTAGGTAATAACTAATTTGCTCTATCTTTACATGTACTAACAGAATTGACCAGAAATAACACAAGCAAAATGATGCACTTCTTGTTCCTCTTCTGTGAAAATATTTGTATTTTGTGTATCTTTAATGATCTGTTCAGCTGGTATCATGATTTTATAACTTCCCCATTTCTTCTGGTCCCTATAACACCTGAAGTAAGGAATTCATGTTAAAAAAACAAAGTATACCTAATTTTGGTTTCATGAGTCTTGGATAAATTGTCACTTCTTCATCATGAGAAAGATTTTTTTTTATATGTAGTAGCTGGAATGTTACTTTCACCACGGCATAATTTGAGGTGCATTTAAAAATAAAAGTGTATGAGAACACCACAAAACATAATAAATTTTTATCAAATGATCACTAATATCATTCTGCTGGTATTCAAAAACTTTCATCAAACAAGCTATAAATTATTTCAATTATTGACTATGATAAGCTAAAAATGCAGTTATCAGAAATTAGAAGAGTTAATTACATATCATAGAAGCTTATTTCTGTACAATATTTGGATTTTTTAAATTTCTTCAACTGCATGTGTCAGACCTATGAATTATGTTAGAAAGTTGGTTCATTGGACATTAAAATGTTCTTTAGACTTCAAGCTAATAAACAAAGTGATCAGTTCCATAACAAGATATTTATTGTATCAGAAGCTGTATTTAAACCTACATACTAGTTAAGACTCCATACATTTCTGTCATTTATAAATTTCATTCATATATGAAAACTGATAGCGAACTCTTTTGTTTTCTTCAAAATGGGAATTCTAGAATTGAAGTCCTCTACATCTAGGTTTCCGGTAAGAGCACATACAAATTTATATTTTTGTTAAATTGTCATGTACTGTGTTCTACACTGTTATTTTATGTGTGCTGAAAATTTAAATTGCCACACACCTGAATTAATAATATTTAAAATGTTTGAGAGGCAAGAGTTTTAGCAGTCACTGACATATTTCCATTTGTATTATATACATATTTAGCAGTATTCGTGTAGCTTACTATTTAGGATTCTTGATAGTTTTGAAATAAAGCTATTTCATATTGTTGTATTTCCTTCTGGTTTGCAGTTGTTATACTTGAAACTAAATCATCCATCTATAATTTATGGTTCTGTAGAATTCTAGAGAAGTGTAGAATTAAAATTATAGAAATATTAGTCAAAAATTTTAAAATGACAACATTTAAATGTATTTGTTTTTGGGATTCTAAACAAATTAATGTGTGCTAATGTAGATTAGATGTAAAAACTGTGGATCTTTCACACTAAGTATTCCAAACTCATATAAACCCTTAGTTTGTTTTTCCCATAACTGTCTTCAGTAGGTCTAATGCTTACTTTCCTAAATTAATCCTTAAAAACTAAAAACATAAACTGAAAACTAAAATAAAGTATTAATAAAATGATTAAACAAGAAAATTGTATATTTTTTGGTAGTTTGAAATCTTTACTCTGTTGTATAATCATACATTTATGATTTTTCTGTTATTAACTTTTACTTATAAAGAAGTTTGTGACCATCAGTTAGAGGCTGCACTGCCGAGCTCCCTAAATCTTGGTATTTATAAAAAGGAATCCCAGGAGTTGGAAGATCCTGTTACTTCTTTCTGAGCTTGAATGGATATCACCCATATTGTCTTATTTTTCTAACAGTAGTGATAGTTCACCAGATTGCAGGGAAAATAATAATCAGTGCATTTTCTTGATTAAATTTCATTAAAAACTAATAAAAAGGTGTCTATACTCAAGTGTAACTGCTTACCCTTTGGATACTAAATTACCCTTGCTTGGTGATGGTGATTCATTCAGATATACACATACAAAGGGAACTTGATGCAAGTTTTCATAAGGTAGGATAAAAGTTTGAATAACAAAACTATTTGTGGAAATTCTTAAACATTTACAACCTCCTGTGTATGGTTTATTTTTTAATCAATTAAATTATATAAGGAATATATAGAGAGTTTTATCTACTTTTGATTAAGGTAAAATAAAATGTAATTAAATAAAATTAAGAATTTTGAAATTTGGATCACAAAAATCATAAAATTGAAAAGCTTACAAACTCCAACAACTACTACTAGTACAAAACCTGTGAAAAGGGAAAGTACAGCATAAAATTGTTCATACATTACTTACATAAGTTTTAAATGAAAAATATTTTATGCTTATTTATGAATATCAGAGTTAAGGAATGATGTCTGATATTATCTTATAGTACTAAATAATTAAGATATTGGAAGTATTTGAAAACATTAGAAATATATAATGAAAACTAAGTTGGTGATCAGAGAAATTAGATTGTAAAGCTATTAGTTTAATTAAGCAATAAATGCAAATGAATACATATAGGCTGTAATATCAAAAAGGAAATAGAAGACTATGTAACTCCTTGTAGATTTATGGCCGTAATAGCAAGTTGCTTTTGTTTTTACTTCAGATACTGAAAGGTTTATTTTTATGATAGTTATTCAGTCAGTGTAGTAATTTTGTGTCTCATGCATTTTTGAAATTTCAAGGTTGTGAAAAAAGGTATTGAAAGCAGTTCTTGGTTTATTTGTTTTCAAAAAACTATTGAGTAATAAAATACCATATACAGTCAGTTCTCTTAGTTGTTCATCTGTGCTGGGTTACGCAGTAGAACAGATAAAATTATGTTAATCTGTCCAAATTCAACCAGTCTTCAAATTGTTCAGCCGTGTTGTGGGTTTCTGTAACTTAACTACACTCAAATAAATAAATAAAATGATACTGTTTTGCTGTAACATTGTTTATTTGTTATTTATCTATATTTTTTGACAATTTATAGTGAATAACTTTCACAAAAGCTTGTGAATCCTAATAATGTAAACTTGGATTACACATATTGATCAACAAAAACAAAAGCAACAAAATGTTGGGTAGCATTTACAGTTGTTTTTTTTACGTTTCATTAATGCACAGTACTTTGCTATTAAGAGTGTAACATTGTATCATTGTCATCTGTTTTGTGAAGATTGTGATGTAAATCATGAAAATCAATGTAATAGACACTAAAAATATGTGTAATCAGTATTCTTTACAAAGTTATTTAGCATAGTAAAATACAGAGCTAAACATTCCCCATTGCATTTTCTGGAAATATTTCATGAATGCTATAGCTACTGAGAATAATAGTGGTTAGAATACTTAACTTACAATCTGTGGATTCCATCATCAAAATTATAATGTGACGGCCATTCTCACTATACACTAATTAAAGAATAGCTCAGAAGTCAATGGTTAGTGCTGTTGACTAGCTCTCTTCCCTTTAAACAAGAGCCACTAAGTAATGGACATTATATACATTTTTTACACTTACTATTTCTTGATCTTTTGATTATTTCAAAACCACTACATACCTGAGTCTAATATAAATATGACTTATCATATGCCACAGTCTGTACAATGTAAATGTAACTCCAGTTATATTGTAAATATAAATAAGTGCAGTTTTGATGTTCAACAATGCAATTTTGGGTACAAATACTATTTCTTCTAATGGAAGATTGCTTACAATCAATGACATAATGATGGTAAAAAATTGTTTTACAGTAGAATCAGGCCCCTCAGTGCCACAGCGGAGTGTCTGCAGACTTACAAGGCCAAAATTTGGGTTTTGATTCCATGGTTGGCAGAGCACTAGTAGCTACTGTGTAGCTTTGTGCTTAATTACAAACAAAGAAACTGTATAATTGGTACTTTCTAATCTATGATATCTGAAAATATTTTTCCTCTTTTGTTAAATCAAATGGTCTGTTTGAAAGAATTGTTATGTAAAACATTAGCTTTTTTCTACAAGTTACTGTGAACAAAATGGAAAGTTGGTTTTGCCAAATTAATTTGGGGAATAGTTGGTTTTATTTGGGACTAAACCCTTAGCATTTCGTTCTATTTGAATTATAAAGTATAGTAAATAAAAGTAAGTGAGAACAGGGGATATATTTGAAATACTAAACAGAACCTTTCATTATATATATTATTGAACCTAGTACTGAATGCAGATTGAGCTACTTGAAAAGCCTGTTTGCAGGAAACAAAAATGCATTCTACACTCAGGTAAGTAAACATGTAGAGGTTTTGTTTTGGTTTAACGTTGCCTCAGTTTCGGTAACGTTTATGTTGAATAAAGCAATTCGAAGTATAGAATATTGTTGTAACTTGCTCTATCATTAGACAGGTTCTATTGGGTTATTCAGTAAAAATACTGACTTGTAGGCATAACTTCATAGTGTTGCAAAAGAAACTGACACAAATGTGTGCCCAATCTATAAACACTTAAAGAATGTCCTCACTAATGCATCGATAACAAACATTATATTTTGCAGAAGAAAATATGCAATAACCTTCACAGTTTAATGCTAAAAACTTCAAAGTAACTATGTAGTCATCATGATTAGTTCCTTCTAGCAAACAAAAACTATTAGAAATATTGTTAACACAATATTTATGTGCAGGAAAGAGTATTATATGTTCACACTAGTATTCATACCTGAAACTTACTAAAATTATAAAAAAAAATATTCTAGAGCTGTAGACAGAATGGTAATGAAATTCCTGATTTTTAGCGTTGTAAATCTGAAGACTTGTTCTCCCACTGGATGACAGCAAACTTTTTTAATCAGAACATTTTAAAGATGTTTTTGAATAAGTTATTAGAATAATTCATAATCCTTTCTATTCTGCTCCTTAGAATCAATGTGGCATTCAGACATTGAATAACATCAAAAGAAAGTTCATAAAAGAATAATGTAACAAGAAATTGAAGAGGGAAAACTGTTTAAAAATATATACTATATATCACCCGCTTATGCTAAGAGCATAATATATAAAAATAAAAATGAAGAAAGAACGTATCGTAAATATTTTATTAAAAATTTTGAACATGATCAACCCTATAATTGAGCACTACTTATTAGAAAAATACGACATAGTAAGTAAAAAGCTGTATACTATATGCATCTCACAATTAGGACGAATTGTAACGATAATATAATGAAATGTAAAACGGGTGCAGTTGTAAACAAATGTGATTGGTTGCATGCAGTTAACAACCGTGTACATAAATGTACAGAAAGAAGTTACTTGTAGTAACTATTACAATATGGTTTTTCAACTTTCTACTATAGATAATATTTGATCTAGATGATATGCTTCTCTTTAGTGATATCTGTGATGTTGATCTTTCCATTGAAAGACATCTTTCCGATATTCAGATACGTCTTATGAAACATCATATCGTTCTGCTGCTCTTCTTTACTTAAAAGTTTTATTTGAATTTCATGACGAGGGCTCTACTTTGAGGCAATAACGTTTGAAGGCGGGTTGAACGGATAATAAATTTTTTGTAGTAACCCGTCGTGAAGCTTTGAAAAGTGTCCCTGGTAAATTACACAACATAATTACAAAAGACTCTTCAATTTATTTTGAAATAAATGGAAATTTTAGAATATTCTAGAATAACAAGATTTCCAGCTATGATAAGTCACCTGAATATCTTTTAGGCACCAGTGTTTGAAGTGATTAGTTAAACACCATTAAACAGTTCGTCTTGCAGTGAAGGTACTTCAACTCTTGTAAAGTCGAGTAAGGAATATGACGAACCTTTTACTGTTGAACTTCTTGTACATCTCTGTATTTTTACCTGCATGTTTTGCAACTGCTAGAAGGTATGAAATTTTCAACAATATTATAAAGTTAACTTTTTAACTATAACATGCTTATCTCATTTCTGACATTAAACAATGAATTTTAACAGTTATTCGTTTCATTAAACCACTAAAAATTCGCTACAGTAAAAGCAGCTTTAATGGCGCATATAGAAAGACTATATTTCTTTTACAAATATACGAGTTAATTCTACATGAGAGTTAAAAATAGCGTGCAGAAATTTCGAAAAACATACAATACTTTATAGCATTTTAAAATTGTAATAACCATTACATTAAAGATTTTGAAAAAAAAAATATATATATATATATAATAGCCAAAATTTCCGCCGTTCTCTGCATTTCGTGAACAGTTAATCAAAGAAGATATATGATCACTGTATGTTTTTTTTCAAATGCACTATTACAGGAAAATTATTTTTTCAATTCCCAAAATTTCATTTCGATATCAGTCAGTCTGAAAAAACAAACAACTTAGAACAAAAAGATTTCTTTCTATGGAAAATTCCACGATAAAAAATCGGGTTTCCCGCCTTCGAGTGATTTTAAAAAAATGGATATTGTTCTCTTTATATATATATATACACGCGTATATATTTTTATGTCGATTAAACTGATTAGTACTGAATTGAATATCACCCTTTTGATACTTATAGAAATAACTGTCGAAAAGCATTCACTTTCATTAGCTCACTATAATGACAAACAATGGTCGCATCTGTCGGAAAGGATTATCGGGTTGCAAATGACACTAGACAATCATATTGCACATGCACTATGATATAGAGTTCTAAGGCTATCTTGCAGGCTTCTGTTGTTGGAACTTCTGTAAAGAGGGGTATAACATCAAAACTGGCCATTAAGGCTTTATGATTAAGTTGATTTAGATTAGACTTAAAATTAAAAGAGAAGCCTGCAAGATAGCCTTAGAACTCTATAGCCGAGACCCTAACCCAATTATAGATATTCCCAGTAACCAGTTAGCAACCCTCATAGAATTCACCACAATAAAGACAAACTTCATGTTCAACAACCAAAACTGTATACAAACAAATGGCCTAAGCATGGGCAACCCAGTATCACCAGTTCTATCCAATATTTTTATGACACAAATTGAAACATAAGCAATTAATACAGCATTACATCCACCACTATACTGGTACAGATATGTAGATGACACGGTTGCGGGATTCAAATCTACAGAACACATACTTAATTTTTTCACTCACATTAACTCTATACATCCCAACATTAACTTCACATGTAAACAGGAAGAAAGCAATCAAATATCATTTCTTAACCTCAAAATTATAAGAACCGACACACAATTCAAAACAGAAATCCACCGAAAAATCACACATACTGGACTATACATTCCTTGGGACTCAGCACATGAAACAAAACAAAAACTCAACATACTAAGAAACCAGATAAACACAGCCATATAACTATGCTCACCAGATAAAATTAACGATGAATTAAACAAAATAAATACTTCATCAACATCAATAAGTTTCCTCCACAAACCGTAGAAAACATTCTACGCACACACCTAGACAGAAAGCAAAATCAACCAACAAAAGTAAATATATCTCACGAATCAAAAAATCACGAAACCATATACTGCTGCATACCATATATTCCTGACATCAGCAAACAAATAACCAACATTTGGCAAAAACTAGTAACAAAATATAACATTCCAGTTAATACTAAATTTATTCAAAAACCAGGCACAAAACTAAGGTCTATACTATGTAAGAACTACACTAACAAACACCACACCAACATTATTTATAAAATACAATGTGATAACTGCCACGACTTCTATATTGGAGAAACAAGTAGAAAAATGGAAACCAGATTCAAAGAACATAAAAAGTCACCTTCACACGTTTTCGAACACTGCAAGTCAAATGGACACAACATAACCATAGAAAACACTAAAATACTAAATAAAGAAACAAACATAAACAAACGCAAAATTAAAGAAGCCTTACTTATACAACAACTTAAACCCAAAATAAACCAATATAAAGGAACACCATTATACCTATATTAATATTATAGATAAAATTACATATTCAAACATCTAATCCCGCCCTCTACATTGCGACACTCAGTTACACAACCCCTTCCAAACATGTGGTCAACTTCCGGTCAGTTACCTCTTTCTTTGTGAACCTGACGATAACCGAAGAAGGTCGAAACGTTGTTCGCTCTTCTATTTAAAATATTTTCTGAGCCCAAACGAGCCGTTTTTGCATATAAAATTCTCAACAAGTGGATTTCTCGACATCATTGAAAAACAATTTTAATTCTAAGTAACATTCTAACCCTCTAAGCCATGAAACTCATCTTTAAAAGAACAGTCACTAAATTAAATATCCATATCATACAGCCCACAAAGGCTTTGCTATCGTCATTCATACTAGAAAACTACTTTAGCAAAATACTGTTTAATTTTGACCACTGTACCAAATTTAAAATAATGAACAATGAGTTTTTATTTCTTACCATCCAACGTGAGGAAAAATTCAAAGACACCTGAGAAAAATTAAAATATCGTATCCATAGATTTTGCTGCTTCATTGTATCCAACAGTCTTTCACCATAGTATTTTACATGGCCTTCTTCAGGTTCACAAAGCAAGCACACCTCTCCGACCAATTATTTTACCTTTAAACACACACACACACACACATACTTATGCTACAGACTCTTAACATCAATTTGTTAACTATTCCCGATTATTTTCTTTTTGCATGTGAATTAAGTCAACAACCTCTTCTAAAAATACTTTGTGGCTAGCTTTGATATTATCTACCTCTTTACCAATATATTTCTAAACGAAACCATTGATATTTGTATATCTGAACTTTCACGTAATATTTCGCTGAATGGGTTCACTGAATCTCAGGTGAAGACCATGTTGGACCTTACAACCAAAAATTCAAATTTCCTGTTCAACACTATTTTCTTTGAACAAATAGATGGCGTAGCGATGGACTCTTTGCTGTGTCCTTGGTTAGTTAGTAAATTTCTCTGATATCACGAACAGAAGTGGCTTCACACTTGTCTCGCTGACTTCGGACCCGTTTGTTACAGAAAGTATGCAGACAAAATCAATAATATATATTTTTTGAAAGCACTAGCGTATTTACATTATTGTTGGGTCAACAGAAATTTCTAAAACCTCGCCTAAACGTTTATAAACCAACGTGCCTAAAGACAGTATGCATTGATGGTTTGCTACAGTTGGTATACTATAAACTTCATAGGGTATATCTGCAGTAACGCTAATTAATCGAGGAATTACAATATCGACAAGGAAGATTTGTATATTTTGTACATTACAAATCGTTTAACTTCAGTGGATTAACATCGGACTCTAGTGTTTCTACGAAGACATTGTACAACTTCACCAGTGAGAGACTCATATCACGGGTGATCAGCTAAGAGTTTAATCGTACTGATATTCAACTCAAAATTAATTCACTTCTCCTGAACCCTTGATAAGATATCAAGGAAGTTCCAGATTAGATAGTAGGTAGAAGATTCAATATTTTTTGCAAATTTGTAAACCTTTTGTATATGAAACATTTATAATAACTGCTTTTATAAATTGTATTATTTTGTATATTAAAATAGATTTGAATTAAGAAAGTAGAATGTATGCGTCAATCATGTTCGGAAATATCAGAAGTCTGCTACATTTCAACATTTATTTATCTTTAAATTTGAATTATAATTTAATCCAGTTTCACAATGTTTGAAAACATAATATGTAACAATGTTGTATATCTTAAATATCGTTATCCTTTTTATTGTGGAATTTCGTTTTTCCTCCAAACACGTCAATAAATTTCTTTGTTTTGGTTTTGAATTTTGCGCAGAGCTATTCGAGGGCTTTAACAGTATAAGACCAGAGGGAAGGCAGCTAGTTATCACCACCTACCGCCAACTATTGGGCTACTTTTTTACTAACGAATAGTGGGATTGACCGTCACATTATAATGCTCCAACTGCTGAAAGAGCGAGCATGTTTGGTGTGACAGGGATTCGAATCCGCGACCCTAAAATTATGAGTTGAACGTCTTAACCCACGTTTTCTTTGTGTGTTTTTCTTTGAGGTCATCTGTGAATTTTTTTAGTTTTTAAGTCATACTAGGCAAAGAAAAATAGTGTATGTTTCTGTTTAAACATAATAAATTCCACGTAAGACTTAAATTAACTTCACCGAAATTATCCTGTACCTCACTGCCACATATTCATCTTTTCTCAGAGAAATACATTACAATCTGATACCCAAGTGATGTCACAGAAAATAATAAAGGAATCTATTCATAAATATATCAACCAAGCCATGCTTAAATATACTTTATAGTGTAAGCATCACAACTCACTGTGTGCACACCCAAATATTTTTGGCATCACATTCACAAGCTCTAATGCTTTTCCAATATACAGCTCAGTTTTTTCCAGGTATAATAATCTATATAACTCTACAATAGTGGCTGCTTAGCTACATAGTTGGTGACGCTCCAGGTATTGTACAATATCTCATTTTCGCCCATTTGTATCAACACCAGATGTTGCATTATTTGCACCTTGTTTCAGGAATTACACAAAGCTGTGAGATTAAATCATTTAAGGAAAAACTCGAGGCGTATTATGTTTCAAATTGCTACTTTATGTAGTTGTAGAAATGGCAATATATATCATTACCTACATTATAACAGGGAATGATTGCAGTACCGAAATAGAGTAAAGAAATAACATGGTCTGAATCTTCTCAAAGGGGAAATTTAGTTGGTGCAAACACTTCGCTTTCCACAGTGAGACGGTTTTTGTATTTTTCAGAATAGATTGTTCAGATGGCATGATGCTGACCACACTTCCAAGAAGTGGGTAAAATTGAGTTGGTAAAATTTGTCTATTTACTGCTTTTTGTCTTTAGACTCATTCAGTGGCATCATCCAGAAAAAGGCATTGATGTTGATCTATATGGCTTATTATACATTTTAATTTAAAAGTCAATTAAAGTTTAATGATATTTGCCAACAAGACTGATACACACAATTTTATTTATTAACAAATATATATTTTAATGTGCAACCAACAATACATAAAAATTTATAATAACAGTTATTACAAATATTGGCTCATATACAAGCGTTTTACAAGAATACAAATTATACTGAGTGTTTTATCTTGCATGGAAATGAATATTTTATTAACGGTCTGGGTCCACGACGAGCAGAGTTATTCTGAGTTTATATTTTTACATCTCGCTTAAGCTAGTTAGCTGTCTTTTCTTGGCTAGCCTCACACTGCTTACAAGCTGACTTCTACCAACGAAGATATTTAATGTTCTCGTAAAAATACTAACGTCTTAGTTAATTCACTGAACTTGAATTGTTTTTAATCTCCGAAATCTATAAAAGTCCCTAGTAAAATATCTGTAGCTTTTCGATTAATAAGCGTTATTCGCAATTTCAGCTTTCGAGGCTCACACTATACTGACTGTATTAGACCAAACAATATTCGCTTACGCTTACTGTCTCTTGGCTAGCTTTTGTAGCAATTAGCTGAGATTCTCGAACATTCAACAATATTCGAAGATACGTATATGTTTCTGTAAAACACATATTGTTCATTCTTACTCTGGAGTCTTACATGTAAAAAGAATTGCAGATTGATAAATAAATTACACAACGTTTATGAATCTTCCGCTATCGGAAGTGTTAAGTATATGTGTTTTATGTTTAAAAATATCACAGTTTACCTGCACCAAGAAATTTTGGATCTAGTTTGTTTGTTTCTAGTCAAGCATAAAGTTACACAATAAGTTATATATGTTCTGCCCTGTGTCACAAGGAAAAATTGATCTAATAATAGTAAAAGTTGTAGTTGATTTCTTTTTCGATCCTTTAAAACTATTTCTTTTCGTTATCCTTGTGGTGTCGTTGTGATGAGGTAAAAGTTATGGTAAAGAGGAAGAAAACTGAAAGGGTGAGCGTATTTGGTTAATGGGGACTCGAACCCGCGATTCTCGGATTACGAGTCAAGCACCTTAACAACCTGATCACGTTGGGCTCTCTAATATCATCCATGAATTTCCCTTACGTAGACGTATTGTTTAACGATGTTCTTCCTCTAGTGAAATTTGTGCTGTTTGATCTTTTTGGTTCAAGGGTATTATTCATACACTTAGTAATTTCTCATTAAACATTCCATTGTTCCGCAGTCCCTCTCTACTTAATAAAGGTGTACTTGAGTATGACGATGAGGTGCTTACATTGAGGCAATAAAGTTTGAAGGCACCTTTAATAATAAAGTTTTTTCAATATCCATTCATAAGGTTTTCAAACTCTTAAAGGTGACCTTGGTATATTACTCAACATAATTGCAAAAATTTTTGTATTTGTTATGTAAGATTTGTTGAACTTACAAATAATGTAGAAGAACAGGATTTATAAGTGTTCGAAATATTACTGTAGTCACGTGAATACCCTCTAAGCACTAGTCTGCGAAAGAAGAAATAAAACGCCATTAAATAACTCGTCTGACAGTGAACATACTTCAATTCGCATGGTAGGTAAAGTCAAGTAAGAAATTTGACGAACCTTGTGCTGTTGACATGCTGGTACATCTATATCTTTTTGCCTGCATGTTCTGCAGCTACGAAAAGGTATATACATTTCATCAACAGTATTGTAAGGCTATTTTTATCCATAAATTACTTTATTGCTTATTTCTAATATTAAACATGGCTTTTAACTGCTACTTGTGCCATAAAACCGGCTGAAAAATCGCTGTAGTAAAAACAGCTTTAATATTCTTTTTAAAGGATTTTATTTTGTACACGAAAGCACATGTTAATACTGTTAAAATAATTTATTTGTTATGAGTCTTCATATACGTGAGTCTGCAAACATAACGCTCTATCACTTGGTGACATTTTAAAGGATGTTAAATTTGTTTACATAACTATTACACTGGAGGTAAAGCTGAAAAATATTTACCTCCACATATAAAAGCTGAATGTCTGTTTGTCTGTTATACACTGTATCTCATGATTTACTAATTGTAGAAAAATATCTTTGTAACTGCTTATCTCCTCCCCGCAAGTACAGCGCTAAGTCTACGGATTTGTAATGCTCAAATAAAAGGTTCGATTCCCCTCGCTGGGCTCACCAGATAGCCCGCTGTGTCTTTACAATAAAAAAACACACCCAGTCTATCCACATATATATCTCAAAATGATTACTTTTAAAGTATATAAAAATTGCTCTTTCTTCTTATAATTCCTAAAATTTCGTTAACATTAATCGGTTAGTTTTCGTATGTACTGAAATGTCAGTCTCAGAAAAAATGTAAAAACATTTTTTTTTTGCAGAAAATATGAATTAAAATCAGGACTTCCTCAGATGATTTTCTGTTTCTACTCCTGCTGACTGTGAACATTGTTTCTTTTCAACTCACGTATATAACATTTATTATTTTCACTTTTACTTAAGTATGATTTGCTTGTTGTTTTGTGTTTCTTTTCAAAATTCTAGCTGCTTTCACGGTTATCCGAATCCTTCAGTTTTTCATCATTAGAAGACAAAGTGATGTCGAGAAACCCACTTGTTGAGAATTTTATATGCAAAAACGGCTCTTTTGGGTTGAGAAAATATTTCAAATAGAAGAGCGAACAACGTTTCGACCTTCTTGGGTCATCGTCAGGTTCACAAAGAAAGAGGTAACTGACCGGAAACTGACCACATGTTTGGAAGAGGTTGTGTAACTGAGTGTCGTAATGTAGAGGGCGGGATTAGATGTTTGAATATATAATTTTATCTATAATATTAATATAGGTATAATGGCGTTCCTTTATATTGGTTTATTTTGGGTTTTAGTTGTTGTATAAGTAAGGCTTCTTTAATTTTGCGTTTGTTTATGTTTGTTTCTTTATTTAGTATTTTAGTGTTTTCTATGGTTATGTTGTGTTCATTTGACTTGCAGTGTTCGAAAACGTGTGAAGGTGACTTTTTATGTTCTTTGAATCTGGTTTCCATTTTTCTACTTGTTTCTCCAAATTCAAAGAACATAAAAAGTCACCTTCACACGTTTTCGAACACTGCAAGTCAAATGAGCACAACATAACCATAGAAAACACTAAATACTAAATAAAGAAACAAACATAAACAAACGCAAAATTAAAGAAGCCTTACTTATACAACAACTAAAACCCAAAATAAACCAATATAAAGGAACGCTATTATACCTCTATTAATATTATAGATAAAATTATATATTCAAACATCTAATCCCGCCCTCTACATTACGACACTCAGTTACACAACCTCTTCCAAACATGTGGTCAGTTTCCGGTCAGTTACCTCTTTCTTTGTGAACCTGACGATGACCGAAGAAGGTCGAAACGTTGTTCGCTCTTCTATTTGAAATATTTTCTCAACCCAAAAGAGCCGATTTTGCATATAAAATTCTCAACAAGTGGGTTTCTCGACATCACTGATTAAGAACAATCCTATCATCTTGGCTGTTTTCAGCAATAAATCTTCTTACCTACCTATCTTGCAGCTTTGATGGCTTATCCTGTTTCTCTGGCAAACTTACCACAGAATGAATACTTGGAGCAGCTCAAAGAAAGAGCCAAAATTAGAGCTTGATAAGCATAAGAGACTTTCGTAAGTCATGTTTCCCTCGCGAACAGTGAGAAGCATGTTCCTTTTTATCTTCCTTACCCCTATAGTATCGTATACAAAAATATGCAATGGGTAATTTATAAAAAAACAAAAATTTGGATCTCAAATCACAATTCGCACTATTGTAGCATAAATATATCACAGAGTACAATTTTAGCACAACGTTTCTCAGATTCAAACGTTAGTATCTTATTTTGTTCGCTCATGTGATAATTTTGAAAGACAAATATATAAGTTTGTTTGGGTGTTTTACAATATAAAGTATTTGTGAATTTCACAATGTTCTTCACATTTGATATTATAATTAATTTATGCTTATCGTTATCAATTAAAATTTACAAATAATACAAAATATTATGCAAGTAATTGGATTGGTTAGAATTTCGCGCAAAGCTATACGAGGGCTATCTGTGCTAGCCGTCCCTAATTTACCAGTGTAAGATTAGAGAGAAGGCAACTAGTTATCACCACACACCGCCAACTCTTGGGCTACTCGTTTACCAACGAATAGTGGGAATGGGCGTCACTTTATTATGACCTCACGGCTGAAAGGGCGAGCATATTTGGTGTGACGGGGATTCGAACCCACGACCCTCGGTTTACGAATAGATTGCCTTAACCACATGGCCATGCCAGGCCATATAAGTAATATTAAACGAAATTTCACTGGTTGTTGACATCTATTTACTTACTCCTAAGGACACATGAAAATTTGGAAAACCAACAAGAATTCTAAACCTAACTTTATTGACACTGAAATTGCAAATCATGCTTTGTTAGCCTCAATGACTTCAAAAAGACAGAATACTGCGGGAAACGCTCAACCTATTCTTCTTTAGTTAACAACGCAAATTCATTCCCAAGGAGGATTTATGTCAATCGAGGTTTGTGTAGTTTAGGTGAACTTGGAGAAGGAATATTTAAACTCGGATTTATATCTTGAAAGAGCTGTTGGCTTGATATTTCAGGAATTATTTTTTAAATTTTTGTTTTCTTTCAATAAATACAAAATAAAACTATACAACAGCCATAAAATGTCTATTGAATGTATTGGTTCCCTTATTTAATTGACATTGTAGTATTATTCTATTCATCAGGTTTCAGCTACTATAATTAGCACCAGTTTATAGTTTCAACAACAATACACGTAAGCAGCGTTCTTCTTAAGGAGATGTGATTAAAAGATTTATTATATTTTCGTTTTAAAATACGTTTCTAAATTTTAAAAGAGACTTGACAACCCAATTACATTTGTGTTTGTGCAACTTGCAGGTATAAAAATAGTCCACACTTGAAACGTAACAACAAGTTAAACTTTAAAGAGATACAAGAATATTAGATGTTAGATCTCTAATGCTACATAGCCGAGCGCCATTTGGAATTGTTGGAGTTCAGTTATTTTCAACGAAGATAAACACTTGTAATACTATTGTAATGAAAACAATGTTTTAAGTGCAACAGTTACGAAGTTGTCTTTTTATATCTCTAAGGGTACAGTTGTTTTACTTCATGCCCTTTCGTTGCATGCCATGTTTGTCGAATCTGGCCCCATTAATATTGAATTTAAACTAGAGAACTGCGAGAAGAAAATGAATTTCTTAGTGGACAATGACAACAAATTTGTTTTACAGAAGATGACCGTAAAGGAGGTTCCCAATGTTCTGAAAGTGACTGCAGAAAGCCATGGATGTGTGCTTAACCAGGCTTGTTTAATAAAAAAAACTCTTTAGGTCTATTAATATTGAAAAAACTTCACATTATTACTGAGTACATAATTCTTTTACATCAGATTCTTATATACTGCAAGCTATAGAAAGTATAGCACAAGCATTTCAAGTTATTTGCCCTATTCTACAAAGTTGCTCTTGAGAGGATCATTCGCTTGATATCAAGATTTGTCATTTGAAGAAACAAATTCCATGACTGAAACACCGTAATCTAAGGTTAATGTACTATTCTAAGTTTTGATTTACAAATCACTCATAATTACAATAGTCTTTAGCTATACTGTTCACGTGATTTTCAGCCAAACAAATTACCTATATAAAAGTTTCTAAGAGCTGTATAAATTATGTTATAGTTTATATTATGAATACTTACACTGAACTACATATGCGCTAAATTCATAAAGAACCACGAATAATTTCATCAATGAAATGATTCACTTTTCTGCTAAATCAACTCCAAAAAAAGAATCAAGAAATTTCTATAACTTTCGATGACGAGAAACTCACTTCAAATAAAAATATATCTCAGAACGACTGGAATGGGTATTAATACTTATTGATACAAAGAATAACGTTTCAACTTTCCAAGGTACCCGTTTATAATGTCGTCCCTAATACACGCGCCCGGCAAACGGTCAGTTGCAAACTCTTTCTTTATTAACCTGAAGATGGCCTCGGAAGGTTGAAATGTCGTTCTCTACTTAACAGTAGGCCTGGCATGGCCGAGCGGGTTAAGGCGTGCACTCGTAATCCGAGGGTCGCGGGTTCGCGCCCGCATCGCGCTAAACATGCTCGCCCTCCCAGCCGTGTTTGTATAATGTGACGGTCAATCCCACTATTCGTTGGTAAAAGAGTAGCCCAAGAGTTGGCGGTGGGTGGTGATGACTAGCTGCCTTCCCTCTAGTCTTACACTGCAAAATTAGGGACGGCTAGCACAGATAGCCCTCGAGTAGCTTTGTGCGAATTTCCAAAAAAAACAAACAAACAAACAAAACTTAACAGTAAAAGTGTTAATGTCCACACCAGTCGTTCTGTGATTAAGTTCTACAACACGTTCCAAACAGGAAGAAATTCGACATACGATAGGAAACGAATAAAACATAAATGTTTAAATTGTTAAGAGCAGACAGTATTTGAGTTTTATACACCTACAAATTTATCATATCATGCTTTCATTGACTATTTATAACCATTAAATAAGTAAATAAAATTAAGTATGTTTCATAATTATACATTTTTGCAACTATATTTATAACCTATCGGTAGATAGTTGTCGTACAATAAATGTACCAGCGGATATTCATTATCAAATGGTCTAGAATGTTTGATACATATTTAGGTTTGAATAGTTTCTTAAAGTAAAAAACTGTATTTACTTCTGTCTTTGTTGGATGCCATTTATCTAAATGAAATAATACTCTTAATTAATTAAAGACTGTATCAAACATCAACACAAAACGTTGTTAAATCTGTTTTACCTTAGTAATGTTATTAAAGCAATATTATTTGATTACACACGTCTAGGTTAAACTGACAGCGATTTTATCCTTACTGGTTCGAACTCCACTTCTGATTGCAAAGAAAGTAATGTTCACTTTTGCGTCAGGTAAGTTTAACATGGGAATAGTGCTGAGTACACAAAATTATCCTAATTGTGAAAGATAAGAGTGAGTAATGCGGCTTATAAAGAAACACATTTTCAAACGTCAAGTTAGTGAAAATGTTTTACGATGCTATATGTTGGAAGCCGTCAGAAATCTTGAATCTGGTTGGTAATTGCTAATGACATCGTTTAAGGGACACTTCGAAAATGGTTTTAGCTTTTAATTATCTGTTACAATGTATTTTCAACTAATTAGTCAAATTAGTAATTTGGGTCTCAGTTTTTAACCTCATCTTTATATTAAAAGTTATCTAAAATAATACCATGTATGTTAATTAACAACTTATTGAATTGAAACATGTTCATGCAATGCAAATTGTGAAACAAAGTATTCAGATTTTTATTTAAGTTTCTGTTTTCCAGTGAAATTAACTTTATTTTATTTGAAATTTGATGTTGCACTTAAATGCGTTTGATTTCTTTCTTTTCCACATTTTTTTTAATTATTATTTTTACAGACAACCACAATCTTAGAACTCCCAGGATGTCTTTTGTTTATATTAGTATTGTCTCTGGTTATGTTCCAAAAAAGCCTTCTTTACAAAAGGTAAATTAGTGGGGTTGAATGCATCAATTATTTTGAATAAATCAATTGGTAGATCTTATGTTTTAACATTGAAGTTTGTATTTACTAAGAACAAAATCATTATTAAAATATGTTCATGATACTTGAAAACTTTCTAAGGCTTTCAAATTATAACAAATTTGCTTGCATCTTTATGAGATTATCTACTTTGAATTTTTAAAGAAACACTTTTAATTAAAGCAATGGTAAATATAAAGGGGCTTAGGTGTTTAAACTTAGTACAACTGGTGCCCTGTATACCATTTATCAGTCATTACTATTGAGAGTGAAAACATAAAAAAATAGCATACACTTTTAAAATAAAAAATAATAAAACATTAATAATTAATACATATATAACGGTACCAATTGAACCTGACAATGACCAAAGAAGGTTGAAACGTTATTCGCTCTTCTATGTAAAATATTTTATCAACCCAAACAAGCCGTTTTTGCGTATAAATTTCTCAACAAGTGAGTTTCTTGACATCACTGCTTGTATCAATCACAACTACTTAAACTGATTTAAATGCTATTACCTGGGACCTAATATTTTAAAATAAAAATATATATGTAAAAAAACTACTAGAAACAATACATACATAATGAATAGCCTTAAAATATACTGAAAAAAAAAGAAAAAGCATCAAAATAACTATATATACATAAACAAGAGAACATTTTACTAAGAAATTTTGTACATGTAATTAACATTAACTTCCAATCAAAGTAAGCTATATACTTATAGCAAAACTACAAATCAACCTGGAAATCAGTATAGCTAATTAAGAATACTTTTCTTATGTTTCAACTTATAAAGGTTGCAATGTACCATTTCATCAAGTGGGTATCCTTGGTTTTACCAATATTTTTGGCCACAATCCCACATCTCTTTAGATTTAACCAGCTAAGGGGATTTAGTTTAGTATTAAATACATGTCTATTATGCTAATAATGCAAAACAATTTCTATAATAAAAGTATAATATTAGAAAGTAATGACCTTGTATATATATATTAAATTATATAATCAATATTATTAAAGAAAGTAAGAATAAACAAATAGTACACCTTATTTAGAGAATAGAGAAACACTAGCTATTTGTCTGAACCATTGCTGTAGTGCTAAATTTATTTAATTTCTCTATATATCCATGTTCTCCTTAATACATCTTATGATCAATGAAAACTTATTAAACCATTAATACTCTCTAAAATTAAAGGAGTGTTATCTGTGACAAAGTTATGACAACACATTACTATTTAAACTGTTTAAATCACTAACACTTATTCTCCTATAGCACAACCAAAGATTAATGGTTATGAAAGTGCAAACTAATAGTTATAAAAATAAAATAACACTTGAATTGTCCATTAACATTGTTAAATACAACACAAAAAAACAACATGCTACAATCACTAACTAATTTCTGATCCAAAACTGAGAATAAACAAGACATTTTTAGGTTCAAAAATACGTGATTTATTCATGATTTTAAACTTTATAATTAAGCACCATATCTCCAGTAGAACATGCATTCCAAGTGCCCAAGAGCTTCCTGTCCAAACCTTCAGGCTGACCAATTACATATGGATATGCTACCACCTATTGTCCTTTTTAGACAATTTTAACATACTCCAGCCTCATTCATCTTTATACCATCAAGTTATTACCCAAACAATGCCCAGTACAAATAGGAAAGAATGAATGTCAACACTACAACTCATTCCTATGTACTCAAGTTAAGCAACAATTACTATTTACTTTGATCCTTCACTTTTGCAAACACTTCATTGCCTTTTCATAGAAACTTCCTTCAACTCAAGTCATGTACTAGTTTTTGTTACAAATTACAAAGTTTCACCATGGAGGTGTTACTTTTCATCTCTCTCTATTAAACTTGCAGTCTGAATTTTCCCCCTTTAATAATGAAATGTTTAAAAGACATATAGGTTACTCTGTGCTTGTTAAAAATATTACTATCAGAACAAAATAAAACATTTGATACATCACATACATGTATATTTGTGCAACTTTATGTTAATTTAATTTACTAATGATAATTTCACTTAATCATGAGCATTTCAGCACAATCCAGTTGAAATATCTTTTGCACTACTATTTATGTGAAAGAACTAATAAAACTATGTTATTAGAACCAAGGGGTGAAACCCAAGTAGAACTGTTTTCTTCTTTCTCTCAATCACAGTTTGATTTTCTTTGTTACGTTTACCTCTTCTATGAAAAGTCACTATCTGTCACATATTTCAACATCAAAATTAAAACAGTCTATTATCAGTATCAATACAACTAAGTAAATTAAATTTTCTAATAAAACTTTAGGTCAATTATTACAGTTAACCTCATTCATCAATTCTTAATATCAAGATCAAGTCCTTTGTTTCTATACCTATGCTGTTTATTGTGGTGATATCTGTATAATTGATTCATTCTTGTTTTAAAACACTCATGAATGACACTGTAGTATTCATACTCGTGCATGTGACCAAACTATTTGTGCACTTATTCATATGCATATCTTGCTATATAATATTATAAACTATGTTTTCAATGTTTTAATTGGGATGTTTATCAAGGGAGATACTAATCATAATGATGTAATATCTTGAAAATTCAGCATAAAATAATGATTGAGAGGCTTTGTGAAGTACCTATAATATAATAAATATGTCAAAATATCTGAAACACTGAATTAACTGAAAAGTTCAATGGTTTCAGTGAATGATTTCTATGTGTTAGTAGTAAAAGTTAGCACGTTTATCCAGTAGTTTAACTGATAGCTTTGGAATTCTAATAAGTAAGTTTATTAGTTAGTTGGGCTTACCATTGATGTGAAATTTTCTGTTGAAGTATTGTGTTTGAATTTAAGTAAATATAGCCTAAAGAAACATTGAAAAAGGAAAAAAAATGATTCATTATCATTAAATCATTAGTTACTGCATAAATCACTGAAGTAATGCTTGGGTTATTTTCTGAAGCTACCATCAGTAGGGTGTCTAGGAGCCATCAAACTCTACTTGTTTATATTTAAAGCTTCAAAAAGAATAATCACAGGCAGAATTCCAAAGTATTTAATACTATTTAGTAAACATTAAAATCTGAGTTTTTACTGTTGCATGCCCCCCAGTAGCTCAGCGGTATGTCTGCGGACTTACACGCTAAAATCCTGGTTTCGATACCCGTGGTGGGCAGAGCACAGATGTGTAGCTTTGTGCTTAATTCAAAACAATAACAATACTGTTGCACCTCAGTATAAACTAAGAGGAAAACAACTCTCTCACAGCTTGTGAATCTGGTCTATTCCCCAGATAACTAGTTGAAAAATCTTGTGATTTTTCAAGGGTGGAATACTTTAGAGGTTCTTCACTATTCACCTATAATATGGGAGTAATTTTTTTCAAAATATCAAATGACACTTCACTTCAAGATAATTCACTCAGGAGCTCAGAAATAATAGTCACTACATCCTTTCAGTTAGCGACCTTTTAATTAAACAAACTTTCTAGATTTTGCAGTATATTAGGTGGTAAACATAAAAATGTAGAGCTTACGTTGTTCTGTGAAATACCACCTGATACTCACAAAGAAAGAGTTGCAAAGCACTTTCAAGCAAGTTTTTGGGATGTCAGATACCATCTTTAAGTTTTACAAATTGTTAATGGACTAAGCATTATGTCTATCCTCTCCAGTTGTCTTAGCTTCTGTTATCTGAGTATTAACCATGTGGCATAGTGCATACAAAGTATTTCTTGTTACCATTCTGGAATTCACAATGTTATGTTTACAACAAATTTTCAGTCACGTTTATCCTAGCTGTTAATGATAAATTGACAATTCTACAATCATCATATTACAATCATACATCATATTTCAGTACCACATGACAGCTCAGAAAGTAAAGGTCACAAAAACTTTTTCAGTTCAGCAAACTATTCTAACTACCAATAATCAAGTAGCTGTCATCTGACATTCAGTGGAAATCTTTAGTGAGACTCTACTCAATAGCTTTGAAAGCAAGGCTGGCTAAGCCCTTTCAGTCTTAAGTTCATAATCAACAAACCATCATAGCTGGATTATCAAGTTTAAATTACGTAATATATTACAAAAAACATACAGTGTCAATGACTTGGTGGAACATAAATCAAAGAATGCCAGTTCCTTTCAATTACTGGTTGTTTGATTTAATGACTGTTCTAGCTTATGATGAAGTGGTAACCCTACAATGTAGTGCATAATTGTATCTTACAATATCACTCAGTGGCTCAGGAAGTATCAGTTACAACAATCTTTCAACTACCTAACCATCCTAATTTATGATGATTGACCAGCAGTCACAAAATGTAATAAATACATTGTGCTGGATAATACTATCAAACAGTTCAGGAAACAAGGATTACCACTTCTTTTCAATCATCAAGTAATTGACCCTATGATTACCCTGGATTTTGGTTGAGTGGTAACCCTACAATATAGTGCATACACTAAATGGCTGGCTCACTTGAAAATAAAATGAAATAAAGGTCATGTGACCCTTTCAGTCACCAATCTTCTCACAGCTTGACCAATTCAGATGAATAAACAAGTGGAAGTCACATAAATGTATTGTATACAATGTATATAGATCACTTGATATCTTGAAAAGCAGTAATTGCCACTTCCTTTCAAACACTGGGTGTCCAACTCCAGAATTGCCCTAACTTTGAAGTCAATTAGTTCAACAAATATGTTGATTGGGAGGTAGACTTTAGTCTTTGTCTGATGATCAGAGCTGTTTTTTTCATGATCAATAAACTGTGATCACTGCCAATTTTCATGACAGAAAACAATGTACCTTTGTACTTGCTTCATCTGGCTTGTCATGAATCATCAAATAAGTGTCTTCAGCTCTTTCTCTCTCAGGTGAAAGAGCATAATTTGTGATGACATCCTTGCCCAGATGCTCAGTGGTGTCCAGACTAAGCTGTCCAAGCTCAGAATGATGTATTTGACTGCCTGTTCCTGAGTCCACCTATTCCAGCCAACTACTTAGCTATACAAAAAAATGGATAGCCAGGTCTTCATCTGTCACATCTTTAAACACTGAGGGTAAATGTGCTTTGCTTCACTAATAGAAACATTCTTATGGTGCTAGCTAAAGCTTCTGTCTCATGGGTTCTTGGCCAGTTACTGGTTGAAATGTTGCCAAGGCCATAGGCATACTCATGAAACATTTCTTGTAATGAGTAATCAATCCCTATTCCAGGGCATTATGGAAACAATTTACTCATGACAACTCTTTATGCAGTCCTGCTCAACCTCAAGTATCATTGCAATTCATATCAATATCACTGGGTGCTTCTCAGTTCACATATTCACCATTCCATGATTTATAGTGTTTTATCCATGAGTGCTTACTGTCTCACCTGCCAAGGAAACAGTTATAACTAGCAAAGGTCATTCCATCAGTGGCATCATTCAGCTGGTCATCTGTGGTCTAGACAAGAAAAATTTAGTGTACTGCCTGGAAACAACCTGTGAATCTTACAGAAACTAGCCTGCCCAAGTGATCTCACACTTATCAGGCACCAATCAAAATTAATGACCCTCAGTCATTCTCCCCTTCTTTTTACTGAGACCAGTTCTCAGGAGACAAGATTTAATCTATCAGTCTGGGTCCTTCAGACATCAAAAGATCTTCCCGAGTCTATAGTTATATGCTGATTGATATCATGGACCTTTCCAACATAGACAAAAGTCCTGCGTCCATGAGATACCTTTTCCTAGGTTCAACATTTCTCTCATACAGCTGTCTCTTTTGGTCATGGTAAAAACATTATTTTAAACTTCTGTCAACACAAGAGCTCAAACAAAGGCCTGTACACACATTAAACAAAAACAGGAACTTTTCAATAAATCCTGTGGTAACATCATCCACATTTTTCATTCCTATCTACTTGTGGTATTCTCAGATCAAATGATTTCTTTGCAAATACCAGATAAATTCAATAAATAATGGGATAATTGAACAGGAAACGTGTGTAATAGTTTGAATTTGAAAACACAATTAAATTTTACACTATGTTAGAAACAGACAGATTGGATACTTTTGTTATTAAGTGAAACAATCTTTATTTATTGCATACTAAAAAAAAGCACATGAATTTGCAAGGACAGTTAGTCATCTCTAATGGAATGGAACTATGAATAGAAATTCACCTTTTTCTTCTCTCAAAATGAACCTCTGCAAAATGAGTCAGGATGTTAACCAAGTAGAACTGAGAAAGGGTCAAAGTTTTAGTCTTGCAAGAAACTGCATGTTCTTTCTCTTACAACAGCATCATTGTGTGATTAGTTCTTTTCTCATTACATTTGCTGGCTCAAATATACATACATCATCTATTTGGCCAGTGATAAAACACATCTAGATTTTCTCAGACAAAATAGGTGTTATTCACTTTGAGAACAGCAATAGCTTTTATGTCAAAACTGTATAGAAACAAATTAATGAAAAAATTTAGAAGTTACTAGATAACAAATGATGATGGATAAACATATATCTATATTGTCCTTCCCATTATTTTAGTATGTAAAAAATTAAATAGTTAAGATGGGTACTGCAATTAACAGTACCTTTCAGAACAGACTCCTAAAGAACTGTAATGCTAATGAAAGTTATCAGGTAAATCTGCTTTCATCACATGAAAATAATTTTGTTGACATAGTGAGAAATTGTTTCAATATTCAACTTTATATTATAAAGGTCTGCTACTACTTTTGTTTCTTTTTCTTATTATTATTATTATAGAAGACATAGTTAAAAATTTAGTTTAACAATAGCATTAATATTATCTTTGATATTTAAACTAATTGTTGGGTTAATAAGTTTCATGCATAGATTTTATGAAAGGTAATTTTCAAAAATTGCAAGATGTTTTGAGAAAAAAGATTGTACTAATAATCTGAAAGAAAATGATGATAATGAAGCTTGAATTGTTTTGTTAGTTTGATCACACTAACTGAAAAACTCAATTTGAGATCAGGAAGGCTATTATGGTTTTGTACAAGAATCTGGCAAGACCTCATTTGGTATAGTGTATCAATTTGGGTTTCTTTAATATAAGAAGGATGCCAGCATACTGAAAAAAAAGTGCAGGAATAGGCTAATAAAATGATGTTTTAAGTCTTTTTAAGCTATGGAAAGAGGCTTAGAAATTTGCACTTTGTTTCTCTAATACAGGACCCAAGATGGCCAGGTGGTTAAGACACTCAACTCATAATCTGAGCCACAGGTTTGAATCCTTGTCACACCAAACACATTTGCCTTTTCAGCCATGGGTGCATTATAATGTGATGGTTAATACCAGTATTCATTGGTAAAAAGAGTAGCCCAAGAGTTAGCAGTGGGTGGTGATAACAAGCTGCCTTTCTTATACTACTAAATTAAGAATGGCTAGCACAGATAGCCTTCAAGTAGCTTTGTATGAAATTCAAAACAAATCAATTCTCTAAAGCACAGAATTATTTGAGATAGATGTAATTTAGATGTAAATAAATAAATTAACAAAACTCAATTCACTTTTAATATAAAGGCTATCACACACTCACTTGAAATTTTTACATGAGATGGATGCTGGTTCCTAAACCACTTATCAATCCCATCACAGCAATCATATATTCCATCATAAACTCTATTAGATACAATAAAAATAGGTTCTTCATGATGCTGAGGTTTGAAAGTGCAATAAAACCTGAGGAAATTAAACTGTATTAATGTCTTTGTAGAATAAAAAAATATACTGAATGTGTACAGCTATTGAATAAAGTGAAAAATAAGAGAAACAGTACTTCTAATTACCATAAAGCAATGAATATCTAGAAATGTTAGCAGAAGAAGAAAATTTACTTGGTAAAATTACTTCTGTAGTATAAAATTGTTGAACAGACATTACAAAAATGTTAGAAATAAAATACCCAATCCAACAACCATTTCCATATTGATTAAAAAATCTTAAAATATTGGAAACAAGACACTTCAGTAGCAATTCTAAAAATTCAGGAATTAAGACCTTTATTGCAGAGTGAAACAGTTACAAATGTTATAAATCAAAACCTGTCACTGAAGAGTGGAAGATCTTACATCATTATATTGATGTACTATTAACACTAAACTGCTTCTTGAAAGAGAAATATTCACAACCATTAGAAGTATTACTTATGAATACTTTGTACTTAAATGTAAAAAAACAATTGTTTATCCAATTTGCCTACTTTATAATATTGTTATTTATCAGTCTTTGTAATCAATTTATTTATTTTTTTATAGAAAGGTTTCTAAATAGACGTCATACTCCTTTCACTTCACAACAAATTCCTTCATTATTTTTGTAAGTAATTTGGAAATCATATAAAATATATTGCAAAGAACAGCTCTGCAACATTATAATCATTTTTAATTTTTAACTTACAGGTAAAACTGAAAAAAAAATTCAAATCTAGAGTTACGGAAACTGCAACATTTGAGAAGTTTATAAAAAGAGTTGATGAGTATTTAGGGAGTCATAGCCAAACTTGTTTATTAATTTTTGTGTTTGTTGAGGGAGGTTAGAAGTCAGGATATATTTGATGTTCCACAGTACTAAATAAATTTTTGAATTTTAACAACTACATAAAAGTTACACAAAACTACCATAAAACAGCTCTAATCAAGTTACATTTTTGATCCTTAATATTGCAATTAATTATTTAGAATTAGCTATGGCTTAATGACTTAGATTATGCAGTTTACTTTGTTCATCATAAAATCAGTCTTTTCTAAAGTTTTCAAAATAAATAATAAAAATCATAGAACTACTGAACTTATGATATCACTATACAATTAAATAACTTGGAAATAAATGTACAGGTATATTATAAATCTATTCAATTTACTTACAAAACTTTTTTTTTGCAAAGATTTATATCTAGCTTTTGAAATTAAATGGATCTTTTTAAACAAAAGTTGATTTGTTACTAACCAGCCATTCATACAAGCTGAAGTGCTTGGTTCACCTGAACCATCCAAACAATCATAAAATTATCATTAATCTGGTTAGGAGGAAATCTGGGTCTTGTCCTTGATACACTCAAACATTCCTTGTTGATTTGGTAAATACAGCTTTTGCTTGCTAGCCAGAACAAATGGAATTTCCATTTTATTTACATTATGAGCCTGATTCATATCTTTACTATATTTCTTTTTAAACTCCACAGAATGAGGAGATAACTAGAAGACTTGGGTTTGTAAAGGTTTATGGTATTTCTTCTGTCCAATTGTAAAGCCACTATCAATTACATCAATAACAGCATCAGCTTTTTGGTATGATTTAGTGCTTCCAGTATTTTCAAATTTTAAAACTTGATGTCTTCATCTTGACAATTCAATACTTAGCCAAACATGTAGTTTTAGTAAAACTAGTAGTATACTAGAAACATTAATCCAATGAAATGATTAATCCACAAAACCTCTTTCATCGAAATAGATAATAAATTAAATATAGTAGTGCCATTAGACAAGCATAACTTATACAAATATCTCACCTTTTTGCTTGTCTTCTCTCTGATTTCAGAACCTAGGAGAAACACTAGATGAAAAATTTGAAAGCATAATAGAAATTTACAAAAAAAAATATTTAACTGCAGTTTTGTAATATTCTTAACTACAATGCTCATATAAAGCAATTTTAAATTCTATGTTCTTTTTGCTATCTAACAAATGACTAAACTTATCCTAGAGAGAAAATATTTTGTGATCCAATCAATAGATAGTTTTAAAAAAAAAGAACAAAAGAGTATATATTATTTACTATGTACCTACTTGGATCTCAATTTGGGCTCTCTCAAACACTAAAATTCTAAGGTTATGCTGAAAAAAATTCATCCATGACTTTCACATTGCCTACAGTGCAAGCAATATTTTAATAAAAATTGCATTTCTGGAATTGTATAAAATTCACTCACTAACCCCAATGCCTGAAACAAAGTCATACATATAGTTATCTATGTTCTTCATTGGCATTGCTAATAAAAGAAATACTATTATACAAGCTTAATAGTATTTATCAGATTCAGTTTGTTCTAAGCAAGCACAGTTTTAATAAAAACTTTAAAACTGTAATTTGTGTAGTAAAATAACTTTATTTTTAATCAGAACTTCACTGGTTCCAAAATGTTCTTCCACAAAACTTAGGATGTAAAAATCGCCTCAACTAGTTGATCATGCTAAGTACTAATAATATCAGACAATTTTTACATAGTACTAAATAAAATCAATTTCAGCTAATGAAGCAGTAAAACATAAATCAATAAGAATTTTAATTTATATAAATTACATATGTCAGAATTGAAACTGAACATTTAAATCACCTACTGTAAATGGAAAATTATTTTACTAAAACTTTAAATGCTTATGTTTACAAAAATTGTTACAGTAAATTGAGTAACACAAGTTATATAGTTGCACTACGATTAAAGTTAGTGGTACTGGTACTAATTAATAGTAGAATTTAAAAACCGCTACTGTGTCAAATCTATTTTTAAATTACGTTGAAATATCTTGAAGTAAACTGTTGTCGTAAAGAATATACACGTATTTCCACAAACTAAAAATATGAAGAAACAGCATAAGTTATCTTACAAAAAATAAATACTAACCTTGTATTGTTGTAAATATAAACTAAAAAAAAAAATTAAATGACTTACCGCACACACAACTTTCATCGTATCCTTTGTTTGTGGCGCCATCTTTAAAGTACAATAATGTTTAACGTCACGTCCTGTTAGCGAGAATGTAGCGTGATATCGTTAATAATAAATAATCTTTGAATATGTGTTAGGTTGGTGCAATGTCTTAATTATTTAGAGTTGATTGATGCTCTGATTGCTTAAGACGCAAATGTTCAACATTTATTTATAAGAAATTAGGCTTACAGAAGGTGGGTTTAACTTTTTTTTTCCTTTTCGGCCTTTTTACTTTTAATTTAATCGTACCTGCGTAGCCTATATTACAATTACTTTGGTTTATCGGTATAATTATTCTTATCTTGTCCAAATTAATAGTAGTAGTAGTATTACTACCACGTACTAAACTACTAGATATTACCATTGTTATTGTACCATACTACCGTACTTATTATGTTCTGAAGTAATGGTAGGAACATTATTGCGTACTCTTCTGGAGAATTCGACAGCCGTCAGTTTCAATAACAACAACATTATCGTGAGAAAACACAAAGTCACGATCTCATCAAGGTCCCTTTGCACTCACTTGAATCATCAAAACGTACAGCTTAGTTATTTACAATGTATGTATATCTGTATAAACTAATTGCAAATGCATTATAAAAAAAATTTGGGAGGTTGCTGTGGTCATGCCCACCACTACTGCATTTACTGCTTGAGGATGATTTTGTACAACTTGGAGAGAGGCAATGTATTCCAAAAACAAGCAGTTCTAACATATAACTCCAGATCATTTCAGGACTGCTATGTCTAATCACAAGTATACAAGAAATTGAATAATGTTTATTCATTAATTCAGTTTTAAATTAAGCATTCTTGTGTGCCTGTGTGAATAATACCAGAAAATGCACTGTTAAAATAAATATTTTTTTGCAAATCATTAAAGTTAATGATATATTATTTGTTATGCCTACAAAATCAGTTATTCTGGAACTCTTTTAAGTGGGTCAGGTGTTTAAATCCATGATTAAAACTGCAAAGCTTAGTAATAAATTGCTGCAGTCATTTTTCTAAGAGGTTTTTGATGCATGTTCTTCCAAGCAATATATGCCACCTGGTTCATTCCTCTACCCTGGAGCTAACTAGTCACAATACATTTTAGATAGCATCTACTTTAACCAAAACCTTAAATGATTTTTATTAATGAATTTGAGCATGAGAATGGACCCAGATATGCAAGTCTCACACTCAGTAGGTAAGAATTTGTAGCTTTGAAAATAACAACATAACAGTGATTATCAGTGTGTTATCAAAGACCATTTGGTTTATTCTTATCATCTAGTTATTAAGCTTTTCACGTATACAAATTTGTCCAATAAAATCTTAAAGGTATTAAAACTTGGCATACACCACATCATGTGGCAAATCATTCCATAAGCTAATAACTGTAACGAGGAAAAAGGTATTGCCTAATAATGAGTGGGCCTAGTTTTTTAATAGGTTGTACTTGTATATATTAATATTCAGGACTTTATTTCTATCCTTATCATTAATATTTTGTCATTTCAATAAACCTTTCATAAGAAGTTCATTCAGCATCCTAATTTTAAGTAAATAGGGTTACATGTAGTTTTTCACACTCTAGAAAAAACAAATACAGATTTTTCAGTCACTTTCTTAATTGTTTGAATCTTTCAAAACATTTTCTTTGTCTCTTTATTTTTTTTATTTAAATAAATCAGTATGTGTTTTATAGTTTTGGGACCAGCATTAAGCACTAACATTAAGATTTTATGAGAGTTTTATGAAACGTGGTTATAACCTCTGAATCCAGATCTCCTGATCTTGGAAATTCTGTCAACAAATCTTTGAATCCCCTTTGTTCCTTTGATTAGTTCCAAATATTCTGAAGACCTAGGGCTTTTATCTGTCACTGTACCAAAATTTGATTTCTTTCACATAAAGAGTAAGGTTTAGCTTAAGTACATCATTCTGTATATTGAAATTTGTTTTCTACACATAAGCCTGTTTGACAAAATTCTTCTGCATTAATGAATTTGTCTCAAAGAACAGATAATATAATCAGTAAATATAAAACTTATTGTATTTAAGAGCCAGCTGTAATGAGTTCAAATGTTTTTAAATTCATCAATATCTAGTTTTGTCCAATATGATTCTATCAAATATTTTCAAAAATGGTAATCCAATGTAACTGAATATTAATCATTGTGAAGTATGTTGAATGAGAAAATAGAGAAGTATTATCTTATTTATGTAATAAGATGTCTAATGGACTTTGTTGACCTGTTGAATGTTACTTGCTGTAAATGCTACCTTACTGTAGAGGATAAAGGCAATTATCATATTAGCTATTCTTTAATATATTTAATATTATTCTTTAATTCTTCATTAGTAATCTTGATATCAGTATTGTGTAAACAGTGTTATTCCCACAAAACTACCTAAGTATTTTTCCAACCTTAAAATGAACTATGACATTAGTAAGAATTCTGTACTAGGATTAGATGTGGGTGAGTAGTGGTGTTTGCTAATATTTTAATAAATGGTCATTTTAATCCATTTATACAACATTCCCGACATGTTATACATTTCGTATATAAGGTTGATCATCTTTGACTCTCAAAAAATATGAAAATATGTCTATGTCCAACATCATCAATTGACATACCATTTTTGGTAAGAAAATGATTACTTTTTACACATTTCTACCAAGTTTCATCAAACTCTGGTAATTTTTGAGTGAATTATAGTGCAACAGTTGTGTGAAAAATTGGTTTCTGTATTAAGAGATAAAGATTTTTTTTATTTTCATAACCTAACTGTGGCCTTCCAGATACTAATTATTTCTCAGTTTGGTTATAGTTTGCACTGTTTATGTCAACAAATTGAGGTGGTGGACTAACAGTAAGAAAAAAATCTTTGCCTTTTAGAATTTCAGTGGTCTGGTATGAGCCAAGAAACCATGAAGATGACTGCAATTTTTGCTTATGTAATGTGCAAGGCTACAATGCTCAAAATGAAAAGGAAGTTTCGTATCCAAAATTTCAATCGAATGTAAGACCTGATGTACCTGTACCTACACCAACAAAGACATGTTACAGTTTCCTGTATTTATTTCTCCTTTTGATCTGTGAGCAGCATCAGTTAGATCTGTTGAATGTTGATTCATATACTGTACCACCACATCTATCATTTCAATTATCCAGATCATTCCTACCTTTTCAAGACCTTGGTGGTTTGCAAAAATAACTCCTTTTACTTCACATTCTTTCCATTTATTTCTTTTTTTCTACCCTCTTCCTAATCTGAACAAATTTCTGTGCCTTGTGTATGTACTTCATTGTTTTCTTGCCAGTACAGCTTCCTTCAAGGTTTCTCTTCTTGTCTATTGATACTGTAACAGCCCTCTTCCTCTTGGGATCTTTCTCTCTTAACTCTTTACCAATTGGGTTTGTCATTTAATACAATTTATTTATTCCTATTTGTCCTCTTCCCAATATGCTTCATTCCATGTTATCTCGCATCAATCCCAACATCTTGCTTCTCGTCATCAGTAAAATTTTGGAGGTGATTTTGCAACTGAGAATGTGGATTATTTCTTGATTGTTCATCTCTCATTATTCTAGTTACATTGTAGTTTCTGCTTTTTCAGGGTATTACCTACCACTTGCAGCTATAATTCAGACTTCAATGCAGCTAAGATGCTAGATTAGTCTTTATTAATGCTTTCTTTTCTTTCAGAGGCCTTTGCTTGGATTCTGCTCTGTGGTGAATGGTGCCTGACTAGGTATTCTTTACACAAGCAAAATAATCTGCACTGTACACAAGGTTTATGTACTCTTTCTATGGCTTCACCTGCTCAGTTTTGAGATGGAGTTTTTCACAAGCTCACTGGACAGTCATTAATCTCATGATATTTTCTTCATAAGTAGGCCCACACCACCCATGAATGATTTATAAAACAGAAGGGGATAGCTGCTCATCCCTGCCTAGATTGAATAAATTGGTATGATCTACTTTTCAAAATAGGGTTTTATTATCATCCATTGCATTGTTTAAAACATTGCCATTCCTCTAGACTCTCCAGTATATATTCAGTATAAGAAAATCATAATTTCCAATCTAGTTCATAGCAGATTCCACTTCCTCTGATGTTAGCTTCCCTGATTGCATGGTAAGTGCTTGTTCTTGATGGTTGAAAAATTTGTTGGAACTTCAGTGTTTGCTAGTTCCAGAAAATGAATTTTTCATACTTCTACAGTGTCAGCAGTAGTACTTCAATCATATTGAACCCTATCCAAGACAATAAAGATGGACTTGAATCTATTTAGTAAATCTTCATAGTTTTTTTGTTGTTATTTTTTTTTAGACCGTTTTCATTACCAGTTTTTAAATGTTATTGTCTGTTCTTTCGTGATTTTCTTCACATAGCATTTTTAATGCAATGTGTTAAAACTTGTCCTGTATGTTAGGAGATATGAACTTAACACTTGCAGCTATAATATAAAAACTTCTATCAGTTTGACTGTGTATCTTTGTCCATCTCTTGAGATGGATCAAGCTCTTCTGAGGAATGCCTCAGATGTTTGTTGAAGTTGGTATGATTTGACAGGTTCTTTCTCATACGTATATTATCTGGAATAATCTTTGACACAGTTAATCTTAGGATTTGGGGTACCACATTAGAACCCCTTCATCTGATATGAAAGTGGTATTTTATTATTTCTGTCCTTGTCCTGTGCATGCTTGAAAAGCTTTTCCTATTCCAGCATTCATGGAGAAGTCACAGTGAAAGAAAGAAACTGGCCAATTGTTAAAATATGTGACACAAACGTAAAAAAAAAATTTGTATCTTATTTGTCTTTTGCTTATCTTTGTGTGCTTTAAATTCTTCCTACATTGTAAATGCTACTGGTATGAAATTTTAATTTTTTTTTTGTTGTTTTTTCAATGTTTAGAGCATTCATACTGCATAACTTGAACTGAATGAAGTAATGCAGTCAGGCTAGACATATGTCAGTTTAATGAAATAGCATTAGACTGCCTCAAAGCTGTGCAAAAAGAACCTGAAGTAATTTTGAGTTGTTTACAGCTAAAAGAATAATTAGCTGCTTCTTAAAGGCAAAAAACTATTTATTTTGTATTTAATAATGCTTGACCAATATTCTGGTACCACAAACTAACTTCTTGTCCTCCTTCTGGCTACTCTTTTCCCTAGATAAAAAAATATCCTGGTACTGATGCTGCATGCACATAAGAAAAATTGTTCTTTCTGTAAGTTTTGCCAGTTTATAACTGTTCTGTCTCATTAGATTGTTATAGTACATTAATACATTAGGGGAATTCAGGAAACCCTTAGGCCTTGATGATTATATATGACTATATAGATGTATACAGAACACCGACCTTGGCCGACATACAACTTTAAGTAGTCGGTTTTTTATTATGGTGACTGTTGTATTCAGTTATGTATATATAAAATAAAAGAATGAGTGAAGTAACGGGAGAATGTGTACAAGTGTGCCATGAACTTACTACTGCATTTGACAATTACATGCACATTACTTATCATTTTTGAAACACTGAAAGTATGTTTAGTGTATATTTTTAGTTGTATTTTCTTCTCATATTAGTTTTCCTGTAACTGTTGTTTAAAATAATCCCTAATAGTATCAAACTTTGTGGTGGTAGGAATCGTTTTAAATTAAACATCTTTACCGGATAGAAAATTTAAATTTCCATTGTAAGATTTATATAAATGATAGCAGAGGATATTCATTACGTATGATAGCGGTTAATTAACTGCCGGTGCAGTATAACTCGGATATGTTTCTGTTTCAGTATACCTAAAATAATTATGTACGATTCACAACTATTTCATCAGTTTTTAGAATGTGATGAAGTGTCTTTATGAAGTTTTGTGGTATAATGATGCATCTTTCTCTTAGCTTTCTAGATTAATTCAGCAGACCACTTTTTCCAGGTCACTAAGCAGTTTCATACAACTCCAGTGAGGCTGCCACCAGTTTGTGATTTCCACCCAAGTTAATAACGACATTTTTATTCTCTGTAGCGGGAACTGTTGATGATGTGTGAGTTGGCAGTTTATGGTTGCAGTTGAACAAAACACATTGTTTAATATTCTGAACTCTCTGTGTGTCTCCTAACGTATAATTCTGTAATACTATTAAACAAATTAAAAGGAAGTGGTCCTGTGAAACAAACAACTTTTTTGTTTCATCATGATTAGGATTGGGTATGCCCTGTTTATTAGCATGTCGGCTGCATATCATAAAGCCCAAGTTTCGAAGTATAGCGCCACTGAGTACCTATGGTTGGCGCGACCGGGAATGTAGCAGCACAGGTATTTGCATAGAGCGGTAGGTTTGGGGGCCGTAATTATGAAAATTCCTACAATGGCAAAAGAACGGGAATGAAATGTTGGCAGTGCAGTCAGCATTTGTGTTAGCCTTGTGGGCACCTTATAAAAGTGGAGGTCAGTGCTGTTATTCAGCTAGTGAAAGTTGATTTTCTCGGGATTCTCCCATTTTCATCCCCCAACTAGTTTTAGTATTTACAGATCTTCCGCGGCACTGAAGGACTACAAGTCCTACATCAGCTGTTGATTTTGCTTTACCTGACCTTTGGTTGTAGCCACTTCAAATCATAAATTTTCTTTTGTTTCAACATGCATCTTCGCGATTAAACCTCTCCAAGTTCCTTTAAAACGTGACCGGGGCAAAGAGAAAATAATTTTTGAACATCCCCGGTTATATTTGTCTCAAACCTTTGTTTGGAGTCAAATAATTTTAAACCGAAATTCCTGCCATGATATTATTATTCAGTTCGAAACAGCTAAACAAAACATTTTTGGTGGTGGGCACTGTTAACGTCTACCAGCACTGATCAGAAGTTCAAAGTTGTGGATGGTTATGTTCGAAGTCGAGAGATCCTCCACTTGACCATGTGGCCAAATTGTGTGTGTAACGATAGTTTAATTCCTACCATAACTGAGATATTATTCGCATAGAAATAATATATAGCAGTATTATTTTGTTAATACCTCCAGACAGCAGTGATGAAAATATTAGTTATTTCCATGACTGTTAGAGTAAGTCGTCTTTATGGAAATTGTTTTTCTGTTATGTGGACTATTACGTGACCAATTATGTGGTTACTAGTATAGTATCACAATAATGGCCGAGAAAGCAGCGTGAAGAATTTCAAAATTCATGTAATAGATATGTTTGTAGAACTGTACACATGTCTATTCATGGAACCTCTAAGAAGGTAAACAAACTACAGAAAATACTGGATTATATGCTAACTAACGCATGCAGATTCGAGTTTTGTTTACAGATAAAACAAGTAATGGATTTTTTTTATCTCATACTTGTTTCATCCATAATAAAACTGTAATTTTCATGTTACAAGTTATTTCTGTATTTTAATAAAGTACGTTTCAATAATAATTTCAATAATAAAATAATAGTTTCACGTTCAATAACATTATATTTCTCCACAACTATTTAAACCCACTGCACCTGGGTACTGGATTTCTAAACAACTCGCTTCAGTACTAAGAGAAATGGTGATGAGCAACTTAGTTACATATACAGTCATGTGAAAAAGTTAGGACACCCCATGAAAGCCTGTGTATTTTTGTAATAGTTTTGGATATACAGTTATTTAATCTCAATTTCAATAATAGTGAGAGATTATAGGAATATAACTAAACAATTAAAACTGAAGAAAAGACTTTTCAAGACCTTCTGTAAATGTAGTTCTACAAAAATGCAAATTCTGACTGAAAAAAAGTCGGGACACCCCCACATTTATTCCCACTTAAAATGGCTCAACTCACACGTAGATGCATCACACCAGGTGCACATGATTAGAAGATCATTACTCAGCATTGTGAATGAGGCTTGCTCTATTTAAATCTCAGACATTTATTTTGGTTTGCTCCTGACTGTTGAAGTGTGATTAAGCGCTGTGGGGAGTGCAAAAGAGTTGTCTGAGGCTTTCAGAAAGAAAATAGTAGCAGCTTATGCATCTGGTAAGGGATTTAAAAAGATTCCAAAAGATTTTGAAATCAGCTATTCCACTGTTTAGAAAATAGTCAACAAGTGGAGGGCTTTCAAAACAACTGCCAACATGCCCAGGTCTGGTCATCCTAGCAAGTTCACCCCTAGAGCAGACAGCAAGATGCTAAAAGAGGTCTCCAAACACCCTAACATGTCATCACGGACACCTCCACAGACTCTGGCTACTGTTGATGTGAAAGTGCATGCCTCTACAATCAGAAAGAAACTACACAAGTTTAACTTTTATGGAAGGTGTGCAAGGAGGAAACCTTTGCTGTCTAAGAGAAACATCAAGGCCAGACTGAAGTTTGCCAGAGAGAATGTAGATAAAGGACTTCTGGAATAATGTTCTTTGGACAGATGAGTTCAAAATTGAATTATCTGGACACCAGAACAGAGGACATGTTTGGCATAAACCAAATACGGCATTCCAGGAAAAGAACCTCATACCAACTGTGAAGCATGGAGGTGGAAGTGTCATGGTTTGGGGCTGCTTTGCTGCAGCAGGATCTGGACAGCACACAATCATAGAATCCATCATGAATTTTACTGTGTATAAGAGGGTGCTTGAGAATCATGTGAGACCATTTGTATGAAAATTAAAGCTGAAGCAGAATTGGAACCTACAACACGACAGTGACTCAAACATACCAGTAAATCCACCAAGGACTGGCTGAAAACTAAGAAATGGAAAGTCCTGGAATGGCCAAGTCAAAGCCCACGTCTTAATCCCATTGAGATGCTGTGGGGTAACTTGAAATGGGCTGTACATGCAAGAAGCCCCCTCAAATATCTTGCAGCTGAAAGAATTCTGCATTGAGGAGTGGGGCAAACTTTCTTCAGACCGATGTCAGAGACTGGTAGATGGTTACAAGAAGCATCTCACTGCAGTTATTTCAGCTAAGGGGATAACACTAGCTATTAGGTGGTAGGGTGTCCTAACTTTTTCCTCTGTTCGAATGTGCATTTTTGTAGCAATACATTTACAGAAGATATTGAAATGTCTTTTCTTCAGCTTTAATTGCTTAGTTATATTCCTATAATATCTCAGTATTGTTGAAATTGAGATTAGATATCTATATGTATCCAAAAATGTTACACAAATACACAGGCTTTCATAGGGTGTCCTAACTTTTTCACACAACTGTATAAGTATCCCCTCCCCAAATATTATTAAGTAATTTAACAGGCCACATAGTGCTAGACAAACTGATTCTTATATACAAAGAAAACTATTTTAATAAACTAAAACTATAGCACATGTACATCAATAAATTAATCCAATATACCTTTTTTAAAAAATGGGAATTTTTAAAAGTCTGCATGTTGGGATTGTAAAAGAAGTAAGCAAACAAGGATGGATACTGTAGACATTTACATAAACAACAAATCTCTATTTTGGTTCATGCTGTTACTTGAATTGCATTTGGTGGAGTGTGTAGTTTGAGTAAATAATGTCTGCAGTCTAAAGTTTTATTTGTTTACCTTTTTATGACCCCATTTGCAGGTCTAAATTTTCAATATTTTTTTTTGTATGCTGGCTTTTTGATGCTCAGCTATGGGCAAAGAATTACTTGATATAATGTACAAAGTAAACTACCATTTATAATCATAATAAATATAGTTAGTAGCTAGCTGATACTGTTTATGATGATTTACTGAAGCTATTGAGTATTTGATTCATTAGTTGTTTGAGATGTAAAATGTTAACCTGCAGCTAGAGATTGTGAAGGTTTGTTTGAAAATATAGTGAGCATGTCTAGTTTCTATGTAATTAAACTATGGATAAATGTATGCTTTAGACTAAGGGACAACTCCCTTCAGGCAAGTATAAAATTTTACTTGTAGAAAAGCAGTCTTTTTAAATAAAACATATACATCTAAAACATAGCTTTAAATAAACCTTTGTCTTTTAAGTTAATAACTGTGGGAATGTGGCTAACAAAATTTAATATTGTGTATTTTTTAACTCCTTCACTTCATGCATAATACAGGAGTTGGCTTCCTAAAGACACCGATTGTATATAAAAAGCGTTGAATATTTACATGTTATGATCATGTAATGTTCATCTGTTATTGGCTCGTAATACCTGTTTCATCCTTTACTTGAGCATTTTAAAGGAACACCATATATTTGTAAATAAGCTAACTTCAAGGGATAGCGATAACATCGTTTACACAAGAATTATCGTGTTTTATAGATTATGTAAAGTACAGAAGAAATAATCCACTTTTTGATACATCTGTGACCTTCGCAGTACCTTATTTAGTATACTATAAAAGGTTTGGGTGCAATATATCAGGCAGTTTTTGTTGTAGGCTAGCAAGAAAGTAATAATAACAATAAAAATTGCATTCGGACCGTTTTAAAAAAGCGCATTGTCTTTTTCTAAGTCTATCATGAGTGCTTTGTGTGTGTGTTTATATATATACAGCCTTAGCTGTATATAGTAGATGTCTTAAAGTATTGTTTCGACCGAATCTTTTGCGTTTTTTGCCGAAATGTTCTATTCGTGTTTTGTGTAATACCTTGCAATCTCTATTATGGACCACGATAGCTGTTCATGATACCGTGTGTGATAAAATAAAATAAGGGTACGTTATCTGAAAAACAGACAGAAGAATAAAGTAACATGGTATACACAAACTCTCCGGTAGGGAGGAAGACGTCTACAAAGCATTATGAATTTCTACTCAAATCTGACTTGTTCACCTTGTGTCGTACCCCCGAAAGTCATTCGTTCAATACCGCGAGAAAGCTGCAGTCTTAATTTTTAACACCAACAATACAATTGTGAGATTATTTTACATGTAGCCATACTGTTGACGTTTAACTGAATTCGTCAACTACGGTCTCTACTCAAATGTCATCTCATTTCTCCCTTTGTTTTTGTAACATACAACGATTAACAATCTTTTTGTTAAATATTTGCAAAGTTATTTTTGTGAAATAAACGAATATCTCATGGGAAGTCTTCCATTTCATTTGTGAAGACCAACGTGAAAAATTAACACGCATAAATTCTACAAAATTAGCAAGCGGAAGAACGAACTTGAGTCCAATATATCTGCATCCTTTTCACACCCCTATGTCGTCCCTGATAACTACACTTTATGAATCATCTGTAGTCAACTCACATAGCAAGTTTTAGGCGAACATATATTGATGACCTACTTTTTTGTATCTAAACGCAAGATGAATATAACTTTTAGCATACTCCAGCAGGACCGATGAGTTAGTGTGGTGGGATGTGCATTTAGGATCTTCTACCGTAAGTAGGTTGTCAGACCACGTAAAATACTCCGCGTTCCTTATCGTAGGTGGTTTAACTAAGTACAAAGTTTCTTTTCAGTTATATTAGCTGTGATCAAAAAAACTTATGAGCAAAGTTTGTAATTACTTACAACAGATATATCTACAAGAGAATTAGACCCCACAAGTCAAAGAAATACTAGGTGAAATTTTTCTGTGTTTAATACTTATATACTTATTTTATTATATAATCAATTTGTAGATGGGTAACTATAAACTAGCTTTTCATTATTTCACTAGGAAATACATCTGAACGTTTAAAAAACATTTGTAGAATTTTACTTTTACACAGATTTGGAGCAGTACTATTACAATTGTTATAATTACACACACACACAGTGATATTAAATGTTTCAACAAAATTAATTAGAATGCATAACTTCTTTTATCAGTGTAAGGAAATGTACATTTTAATATTCATTAGAAAGATTGTGAACAGTGGACTCTCAGTTTGTAATACTTCTTGATTACTTTGAGTATGTAGGAAAAATGTGCATATGCTTTTATGCTGTTTGTACTACATACTACAGTGAAATTTTAAAAAAAGGTACTGGTTTCATAGTCTGTGTAACATTTTGTGTTTTGAAGTAAAAAGAATACTTATAATAGAGTTATAAGAAATGTTGTGTGTACTTTTATGCAAAAGTTAAGAGGAATTATTTTTACAGTGTTACAGATTGATGCAAATTAACTGTTCCTCTGTTTTATTTAAGTAACTAAAAAAATAATTTTATTTCTACAATGATTTGATGATTTCTATGAGGAATAAGGAAAGAATACAAATTAACTGTAATCCTCTGCTTTTTTGTCTGCATCGAGTGAGAGGAGTCTTGTTTTCATGCTATTGAGATGCTAGGCTTCTTACGTGAATAATAGGAAAACTTTTATATATTACATGTACTATTATGTCTAGAACCGAAACAGGATCTAGTTTGACAACTTGCTGTTTTCTTATGTGTTAATTATAAATTTATGTTTTAGCAAATACATTTTTAGTGTCTTGTTTAATTAATCATGTATCACCAAATACATTTTTAATTTTTCTAGATGCAATCTTTATCATCTGAGGGGTAAGAAAATATAGTGTGTACTACCAGGAGTCATTTACTTTGGTTTAACCCTGGAGGTTAATCTGTAAAAAAAAAATGGCCAGTGCTTCATCTACCACATTTACTAATGGAATTTCTCCAGGATCTCGCAAACATGGCTTTAGTCATCTCTCTCTTGGGCGCATTTTTACTGGTGCCTCTTTTGGACGTCGTGGAAATGGACGGCATAGATCTGTTCCAGCAGAAACTGATAACTGTTCAGAAATTAGTGTTGTGGGTGGTAACCCAGTCAATAGAAAAGTAAGCTTTGTAATTACATGAAACTTGTAGAAAATGTCTGTTTTTGTAAAGTAAAATCTTGTTTTTAAGCTCAGCCAATATATACATATATCTAAAGAACTGAAAGGCTGAAAACAAAATATTTGTATAGCAGCAAATTGAACAAGAATTTAAATAATTGGAATATCTTTTTAGAAGCAAGTTAAGTATTATATTTATTTGCAGTTAGTTAAACATACAGTTTATGTACTGTACTTGCAGTCCAAAACAAGTAGAGTATAGTGTGAGTTAAATCTTGAACTGTTGTATAGCCTGCTTTGGGATCTAGATGTATTGGAGTCATTTTGGAACATACAACAAATGTGTTAGACTTAGCATTCCACATGCTATCATATCTGTGTTTAACTTTGTCTGGGTTTAAGGTATGTGTGGCCTAGATTATTTACAGTTGCTGAGACTTGTTGACAGTAAATTTCAATGATTAACAAACAGCTCACAGTTCGCTTATTTTAAAATAATATATTAAAATAAGTGAAATGCTTTTGTAAATGCACTTTACACAGTTAATTACCATAGTTGTACCCATAGCTTTAAATTATTGTCTGTTCAGTTACTTTAGAACACAACTGATGACAAATTGTTTTTCTGTACTCTGTTTTAAATCCAATGACAATATTAACCATAGCATATGCAACCATGTATTTCAGAACGTAATATTAAGCAGATATTTCCACTCGGAGCTACTGCTTAATTTAATCATCAGTAGTTTTATTTATGTAATGTCTGTATGATAAAATATTGTTTTAAACATCTCCTTACATTTGGGATACAACATTAAATAGTAACATCTAAATGTATTTTTAAATGCTGATTTCCTTTATTTATTCCCTTAGGTTTTTCTGAAAAGAATAATGTATAATAGTATTTCAACTACATCATGTTCATCCTATCATCTGCCAATGGTTATTATATTTGTAACTCAGCCTGCCAGTTAAGCTCTGTATTAAGTGTATATCGCAGGTAATAGATATGGCAAACATAGTGTGGCTGAAATACTATAATACACTGTTGGTTACAGAAGACCATAAGGAACCAGATAAAAAAAGATAGTGTTTAAAAAAATAGTAAGCCTAAACTATTGTCTTATGACAAAAATAACAATACAATCATGTTACACCAGCAAAGGCATTCACACCATAACAACTGAAACCTTAAAATGTTTCATGTAAAAATTGAGAATAATTCTTCCTAAACTTCTCACTCTCTTAAGTGAACTAAAGCTTATTTTACAAATCTTTTTGTCATTTAAATTAAAAGTTACTCTCTATAAGCCATTATCAGTTGTGGTTTCTTTGACTGAGTTGTTTACTTCAAAGTTTAAAAACTGTAGTTATAGTATATGTTTTAATTTTCTCTTTATTAGTCACAAGATCCAACAAGTGTTAAAGAATTTTTCAAGCAATCAGCAGTGAGTCAGTTTTCAGACTCCGAGTCAAATTCTTTGTGTAGTGCACGCAGTGAGGCACTTGCTGATTCTTCCCAGAATGGAGGGATAGACCAGTTAGAATGCCCCTTTTGTCTGCTTGAACTACCAGTTCAGTGCTTCCCTGTGTTAAGCTCATGCTCACATCGTGCCTGCTTTAACTGTTTACAGACTTATTTCAAAATTGAAATTTTTGAAAGCAGGTAGGAGCCCTTGGTATATTTTTAAATTTCTTTGTACCTCTATGTAATATTTGATTTCAAATTTTATGGCAAGGAATCCACTTTCAGCTAATAAAGTTTTAAGATGGCTTGAATGGGTGGTGAAACTTTATTACAAGTAGCAAATGTATAGTATTTTGAAAAGCTTTTGTCATTTTCAGGTACAAATAGTTAAAATAAACTCAAGTGTTTGTTTATTTTGATTTTTAATTTTTTTATTACTCCTTTGTTAGCTATAGTCCAAAGAATACATCACCTGTACAGAGGTGTTACTAATGTTTAGAGTAGGAGGGGATTAGAGGGGTGTCTATCATACCACGATTTTTTTCAAGCTATAATGGTCAGCTTTTTAAATAATCTTTGTTCTATGTTTTTTATTTGTTTTTATATGTGTGTGAATAATTTGTGTATTGCTACTGATTTCAGGAGAAAAGTTATAGAATGTATGTTGTGCAAAAAGTAAAGAATTTTGACTTTTATTCCCACTGAAAATAACTGTAAAATTATTAATATTGTAATTGTTTTTAGACACTTAATATGACAATTACCGTATTTTCTGCCTAATAAGCCGAATTTCTGGCCCTAAATTTTGGACCTGATTTTTGGGGGTCGGCTTATTGGCCAATCACCAGCTTTGGACCAAAAAATACCGAGGACCAAAATCGGCCCCAAAATCATACCTTTGATCTCACAGTTACGGCAGAGTTATTTCAGTTGAATAAACTCTATTTATCAATAGAAAAAGGTCTATTCATTACGAATGACGTATTCATAGAAATAACAAAATTTATAAAAAAATACACACTTTAATCTTAGAAATTTATTAATATCCATCAAATTCATCATCTTCATTGTCAGAAGCACCAAATAATAGATTCCAATTCCCGACAGAGACCTGGTCGTCGTACGGGTCATTCTCTGGTGTTATTAGCTGAGTGAGTGCAATGTTGTCTTTCTCATCATCGTCCAACCACAACATATCATCTTCCATTCTATCCATTGCATTTGAGATGCTGCATTTTTTAAATGACTTCTCTACAGTTTCAACACTAATATCGTCCCATGATTTCATGACCTACTCACAGACAGTAGCGAGTGATGCATCGTGCATATTTCCGGCAGCAGTAAAACTTTGATTGCCGGAAACCATCCACTCATTCCAGCATTGACGGAGCCTGTCTTTAAAAGGTTTATTTAAACACACATCTAAAGGCTGTATCACAGATGTCAGCCCACCGGGAATAACTGCAATATCGGTATTGCATCTTTTGATCTCAGGTTTAACGTTTTCACACAGGTGGAACTTAAACATATCCCAAACAAGCAGAGATCTAGATTTCATTTACATACCCCTGGTATTTATACCCTGGGTTAGTGATTTTAATTACTGAGTAAAAATTCTGGAATTTCATTGGTTACCTAATTACAGTGAGTGGAGCCAATAATGAATGACATATTGATTCCATCTCTGTCTCAATATGACACGTTCTGCTTTACTACAGAACGCCAATGATCACACACAACATGCATGCTGACACTGAAACAAGACTAAGAAATCATTTTGAAGAAACTTGTCACTTCTTACACTTAATTACTCAATAATTAACATTTTAAATGTTATTATTTAAAATTATCTTTGACAAGGCAGTTGTTGTGTACTACTCTTAAAAGGGTCATTTTAAGTTTTTTTTCTTTTTTTTTATACTAAGCAACCTTTATTGAACAACCAAATAAATATTACTATTTTTGTGAAAATGAAAAAAGATAAGACTTTTGCATAGCTTTTTAGAATCTGAAGCTGGTCAGTATTTCGTTATACATCTAACTCCACCATATATATGAAAACCTTAAGATTTTTAAAAAGCCCTAGGTTTTTCAAAATTTCTGTTATACAGTATGTTTTAATTCTGGTTGTTGGCCACATTCCAGGTAAAGTGTAACTGGGCTAGTGGCAGGAAAATGAGTTCAGTAGTGCTATTTTAAACTGTAAATCCCACTGGCTAGAAATTATATCCTGTTTTCTCTTTTTGGAAAAAGGTTTTAAGTATTAAATTCCAGGAATAATGTAATAATAACATCAGATGGTTGTGTTTTTTTATCATAAGGTTAAATCTGAAAGGAGATTTAAATATTTTAAAGTTGTGTGATATGGATATATTTTTATATTGAAACTCTAAGTACTGTTTCCAAATGAAGCATATTAGTTAAGTATTCACAAAACATATCCAAGTTTGACTAGGTAATAAGAATGTAATGATTACTGGCAAATATCTAATAAGATAAAATGAGTTCCTAGTCCACTATTTAAAGGTAATTAGTGAAGTTACAGTGTTCTTTAATAATACAGAATTCATGAAAAACATTTCATGTATATTAGATGACTGTTGAAAGGAAACATTAAACACAATTTTCATAATAAAAGAATTAAAGATCACAAATTGTTTGTGGTATTTGTATTGATATATTGTTTTGTGGGTTTTTTTTCTTAAAACAAGAAAATAAATTAGGTAACTGTGTCATTAAATCATCACTGATTAAAATTATTTGAAGTAGACTTGTGCAATTAGAAACAAGTTAATGTGTTAATTAGTTGTTGTTTTTTTTAATAGGGTGGACATCTCATGTCCAGAGTGTACTGAACCTCTTCATCCAAATGACATCCGAATGATCTTGAATGATGAATCTGTTATTGGTAAATATGAAGATTTCACAATTCGACGTGTATTAGTGACAGAACCAGATGCTAGGTGGTGTCCAGCCCCTGATTGTGGGTAAGTTCTCAAGGTTTAATTGTATAAATTATGGTATATTTTTCATTACACTTATTAACTCTTTACTAAGCTGAAAATTAAATATCTTGCTTTTCTTTCTTAGTTATGTTGTGATAGCAACTGGTTGTGCAAGTTGCCCAAAGCTAAAATGTGAACGGCCTGGATGTGATACATATTTTTGTTACCATTGTAAGCAGGAGTGGCATCCTAATCAGACATGTGATGCTGCACGAGCTCAGAGGGCTCGCCATTCTCCTCACCCACGTTCTGCTTCCGTATCTTTCAGTCAGGACTCGGTCGTTCAGAGTAAGTGATAAGTGTCTGTAATTATACAACTATAATAAAAAATTAATTTTATAAAGACAAGTAGGGAACAGTATATGCATAACCTCATTAGCTATATAAATATAAAAATTTTAATTTTATAAAAAGTATTGAAACAAGGAAGTACAAACTACAAAAATTGAGGTATTTAAAATTTATAAAAACTTGTTCACACTTTGGCAACTCATTGTAATTATGTTAGTCTAATCCAAAGTAGGGATAAAATATTTCTTCTAATGGGGTCTGGGAGTCCTTATCATTTTCCCCCTCAGTGGGCTCTGTAGGTGGCCTGATGTGGCTTTACTATATGAAAACAAACACCATTGTCCAGCTATAAGTTACAGAGGTAGTGGATCATATAGACATTCCCTTGAATTTGATAATTATAGAATGATAAAACCCTTCAGTGTAGTGTAGGGCAGTGGTGTTCTACTAGTGTAGATGATGTCCTCCACTGTGTCTAAGTGGTACAAGCTGCCAAACCTGCAGTTCACTCCTTTGATTGGGATTCCTCATTCTACCCCAGGTGGATGTCAGTTTCCTGTGGCTAAGTTCACAATGTGGAACTGAACCAATCAACATTAGTTATTATTACATGTTTCTGTGTTTCCTCGCTTAGTTGTATTTTTGTTCCTCTGTCTGTGTTATGAGTCTTTATGGAGGTACTTGCAGATTAATTAAGTTCATTTTCTTATGCTATCCCTCAAAAATTGTATTATAATGAGCATGTTATTACACTAGAGGTGGCTCCTGTGGCTTTGGTTTTGAGTGAGATGGTTAACATTACCAAAACATTTTTATCAATACTGAAAGCCAAGTTCTCTTATCTGTCAATCAATTTTTCTCATTACTATCATATGTCTGGTTATAGATCAAGAGTCACAAGATTCTGTTCAGTGGGATGAAGTGAACACAGCATTATGCTCTTTTTCACTCATGCCAGATGGTTTGATTTTGGACCATAAATGACTTGTTACCAGTATTATCCTCTCTCCTACTCCCCAGGTGGATGTTAGTTCCCTGTGGCTTGAGTTTTGAATGCAGTTGACTTGCCATGTATGGTGTGTTGCGTCCTAGTCACGCTACATCTGAAGGCATATCCTTTTGCTCTCACATATGTTAATGTACTCTAACAAATTGAGATTACAATATCCTGTATTTCAGATCAATATCCAATCATTGTTCTCTCCCTTTTGGAAGTGCTCCTTCCAATTTCTGCCCATGTCTGTGATGCCTCTTTTCACACTGGGCAAAAAGTATTCCTGGTACAGAAGTGATACAGTCTACCATGTTATTGCAAGAATTTACTCCTTTAGGGTATTCTTCTGATATTTTTTGAAGGATGCTTTTTCTCTTTCATTCGCACTGGTCCATCTACCTGTTCAACATGGGATTCTAGCTATTTATGTAAGAAGAGGTAACATACTGTATTGAAAGTTATAATTTCCTATACGTAAAATGTACTTCCAATAGGTACTTATCTCCTTTCACCCATCACATCTTCTTCCCCACTGAAAAAACAGAGCTTCTGTTTCCTGCTGAAGTGATAATTTGGTCAATCAAATGTATGTTACACTTGTATTGATGAAAGATTGTTGCATGATGATTTGCATACAAGACCCATTTGAATCAGGTTGTTGTAAGATATATGGAAGTTCAAGGCTTGTGGCTTGCAAAAACTTTTATATAGATGGCAGTACTGAACCAAACTAGCTATTTATGTTAAGCGAAAGTAAGTGTCTATTGAAAACATATTTTCAGCATAGGAAATGTATAACATTTATTTTTTATAGGTTACTGAAATCAAATTTGAAATTTTTTAGGAAAAATCACTTTTCTCCCAAGGCATTCAACATTTGGAATCACTACACAAAACATATTAAAAGTTATAGTATGGACACTTAAGGGTTATTTTGTGATTACAAGCTTCATCATATTAACCAACTCCGTAGAGAAAGAGTTAGTCAATTTAATTGTAATTTTAGTTATTTTATATCACTGAATTGATGTTAATGAGGCTCATAGATAATTGAGTTAATTGCCTAATTTAAAGTAAAGGGTAAATTTTTATTATGGAGTCTGGACTTCATATGAAGAATGGGTTGTAAAAGTCTGAGGTTTCTTTTGTTAATGTGATTTTTTTTTAGTACTACTGTTTTTATGAACAACACGACTATCATTAATGTTGCCATATACATTGTATCATTTTACTATTTATAATATTGAAATAAACAACTGTCTTGCATTATGGCATGCAATATTTTAGTACTTCTGTGGTGCATTGGCAAGTATGTTATATAATTACTTCAACATTTATCTGCTGTTTGTAGGAGAAGACATTAAGTTGTGTCCATGTTGCAAGGTATTAATTGTTAAAATGGATGATGGCTCCTGTAATCATATGACATGCAGTGTTTGTGGTACAGAGTTTTGTTGGTTGTGTATGAATGAAATCACAGACCTGCACTACCTGAGGTAAGGAAAAAATTAAACGGTTAGCTTTTATAATAAAAGAACTCTGAAGTTTATTATTTATTCATTCTTTTTTTCTTCATCTGGAAATACTCTGATATTTTCCCATTTTTAAAATAATGTATTCCAACTTATCCTCGTTTTGTTCTCAGTAATGGGATAAAAATTGACCTAAAAATAAACTAAGAACCAAATGTATGTAAAGAGTAATATTGAACACTTTAAGAATGAAATAAAAATGGAATAACAACAGAAAAAAAATTGAAAAATTGTGGATTCTAAAATAATCTACAGGTAGATACAAATGTACAAAAATGTAATTAATCTAAATAAATAATTTGAAATAGTACTAAGTTAAGAAATGATTTGTATATACATATAAAACTTGTATGAAAATATTGTGATTTCTATTACATCTTGTGCTCCTAATCTTATAGCCCATCAGGCTGTACATTTTGGGGAAAAAAACCATGGAGTCGAAAGAAAAAGATCATCTGGCAGTTGGGTATGCTAGTAGGTGCACCTGTTGGCATTGCTTTGATTGCTGTTATTGCTGTTCCTGCTATTATTATTGGTATCCCTGTATGGGTGGGGAGGAAGGTGAGGAGGTTTAAGAGCATATTTTTAAGTGGTCTTTGTAACTTTTTTATTGTTTAGAAAGAACGTGTAGCACAAAATTACTCTTGCTTTGTAGGTGTACAAATGAATACATTTGTAAATCTGAGCTAAAACTGCCTTGTAGCTGTGGTAGAATAGTATGTTATTTATGTTCATATATTTCAATTAATTTTTAAATTTAAAGTGTAGTGAAGTAAGTAGATCAAACAATTTGAGTATAAAAATTGTTTTCTAATTCCTCATAATATTTGTTTTATAAATAAGTGTTAATGTTTAAGTACAAAGTTTAAGTACATTAAATAATAATTCATTATTGACTATCTCTTATACTCCATATAAGAATATATTTCAAGGTAATGTTTGGGTTTTAGATTATTACATCATAAATAGTACATTATAATTCAGTTTAATATTAATTTACTAGGGTAAATACAAGTACACTGCACCATTGTAATATTTTAGCTAGTTATAATCCATTATTTCTTCATTGATCTATTGTTTTAAGAAATTATAGTGCAGTTTTCAACAAATTAATCTGCCTTTTTTTAATGTTAGTATAGTATATATGTGATGATTAATATGCAAATTTTAAGTAACATTTAATTTTCGCATGTGATGACTGATGTGTAGGTTTTGGATAACATTTGGCTCTATCATATGTAATGATTAATATGTTGATATTGGGTAACATTTATTTCTTTTTTGTGATGATTAGCATGCAGTTGTTCGTTTCAGTTTAGCTGTATTGTGATGATCAAATATAGTTTTTGGGTAACATTTAGCTCTGTCATGTGATGGTTAGTATATAGATATTGGATAAAGTTTAGCTATAACATGTAATGATTAATATGCAGGCTTTGATTATACTTAGCTTTATAGATACCATACAAGCAAAAAGAGTGGCAAACACATAAGAAAACTAGCTGTCTCCAGTGGAGTAATGGCCACAGTCCTAGTGTCTCCTGTATTAGCAGGAATTACTGTTGGTAAGTTGCATGTGTGGTCAGAATAAAATGTTTAACTTGAATATATTTTATGATAATTTCAAATGTATTTGAAAAAGAAGAGGAAAATAGTACACTAGAAATAGCATTGTCTGAACACCTATGAAATATATGTAAAATTCAACAAAAATGTGTAAATTAAATTTTATTGAATACCTTGAAGAAAAGTCTTGATTTAATATTTAGGAATAATGAGTTATGTAGGTACATTGTACTGTTTTAAAACTTTTATAAATGTAACATTAGTATTTTCTAGACACGGGCAAAGGAACCTGCTTGAGGTAAATGTGTAGAATTGATAAATTATTTGGGCTCAGTATAATACTATAGAGTTTAGAAATGTTACCGTTGTTAGACACAGAGTACCACTTGAGGTGTGTGTGTGTATGTAATATTAAAGCTAAGTAATCAATTACAGGCAAAAAAAGAAATTCTTTGATAGATTGTTTAAGCACAGTATTTATGATGATGTTCATTCTACAAAGTTTTATCAAGGAAAGAAATCTTTTTTATTAAATATAAAAGCAAAAGCAAGAATAAATTGTTTTGTAATTAATTATGTATAGGGTACTGTGCTTATATTATTTACATATAATCTTGATTTTAAAGTTTATTACCAAGGAATAAATATCCAAAGGTAGTATATCCCATTTCATGACTAGCAAGTAAAGTGGTATGGAACTAAAACTTTGTTTTACAAGTGTGATGGTACTGAAATCTTGTGTACTGTATGCAGTTTGGGTTTGATTTTTCATGGCTTTATTTATAAATGTTCTGAATATTTGTATACATATTTAGTATCTGTACTTAAAGTAGTAATCATTACATTAGAATATCACAGCTGTCACATCTCAGCTGCTTCCTCTTGTGCATAGCTGGTACATGTCTGTTGAATGTAAAAATAAAATAGTATTTTTTATTAGTTTCTAACATTATTCCAAAATAAGTTTTAATTTATTATGAATAATAGGCATTGGAGTACCCATCTTATTAGCTTACGTTTATGGAGTAGTCCCTATTTCTCTGTGTCGTTCTGGAGGCTGTGGGGTTACTACTTCAGGATCTGGAGTGAGGTTTGAATTTGATGAAGATAATGATATTTGTGTTGCAACAGGTAAGATGGTGTTTCTATATTTTTTATGTTTTAGTTTCTACCTTAAGTAAACTTGGTAGCTGTGAAGTAGTTCTTTGTATTCTTCAGTATAGATTAAACATTTTTATGAGTTCATAATTCTGAATTAGTAGTTTGTATATTTTGGGTAAAAGAGACCATTTGATGTGAATAATGTTGAAGGTAATACTATATATGTATGAGACTAAATGTCAATTCATGGAAAACAAAAGTGCAACAACAGTATAAACATCTGACACCTGAACACAAATCATAAGGTGGGTCATCAAGAAATGTGTCCTGGTTTTTAGAGATACTGGTAGAATTAAGACCATAACTGCATTGGTGTACATTGTCTACCCAGTTTAACCTCAGTTTTGCTGGCCTCACATGACTAAGAAAAAGATTTTTTTCTAATTGTAGCAGATGTCATTCTTTTCCTATCAGCACCCAGATATGGAAAGGTGATTGTTTACAAGAAAAGATAGAAAATAAAAAATAATAATAAAAAGCAGCTAGAAATAGTACGTCAATAGGAGAAATAGCAAAGTTGTTAGCATTCCAGCCTCAAAAAACAGTTTGATTATAACTGAGGCCTGGAATACTAACTTCAGAGACATTATGTTCTAGAACACCCACATCTGCTCAAAGTTATAACATAAAAACTGTAACAAGCACAAAATGGTTATGAGGTTGGTCTCTTTGACTGAGCCTGTGAGGAATGAGTTAATGGTAATAGTTTGTATGTATTATGGCAAGTAAGACCTTTTATTTAATGGTTAGTGATAATAGTGTTTATATTTGCTGGTAAGCTAGTAAACGCAGTTTGTTATGGCAGGTAAGACTGTCTTTAGTTGTAAATTTCTATACTTCACTGTGTGTGTATAAGTATGTTTTTAGTATTTGGTTAAAGGTGCACAGAATACTGCAGAAATTTACTACTTTTATTTCTTTGAATAATGATTATTAAACATAAAACTAATGAACTACCTCACACTTTAATGTTTAGATGGTGTGAGTGTGGACACAGCAATGAGCCAAAGAGGAGTCAACCCCAGTATTGGAGAAGTTTCTTTTGGCATGTCCACCAGTATCAGTATGGGCAGTGGTAGCCACCTGGAGAGGGTAGATTTGATTCGAGAGAGTGATAGGGAGAGTGCCAGTAATACTGCTTTAGCTGGCAGTATAGCAAGTGCCACCTTAGCAACAAATGCATCCCAAAAGTAAATACAGTAATTTTTCTGTTGTTTAAAGTTGTACATTTTCTTTTTTTTTAATTTAGTTAAAAGTTGTGATAAATAATTTTCACTGATATGTCATGCACACTTATTATTTATAAAGATTCTTCATAGTTAAATTAATAGTGTAATAGTTATAGATATTTTCCCCAGATTATGTTCAGATATATGTGAAAAAGCTGTTTTAATATTTGTAAATTTTAAAGTTGTCCTGGACTGCATTTCTTTCTTCAAGATTCAAGATTTTTTTTTTAAGGTACTTAACTCGTTGATCTTCTTAAGTTGTGCTGTGTTTCGACTATACCCAACCACCAACACAACTGACATGTACTGAAGAAGGTAGTTGGTACTTGGTACTGTAATAATATAAAAATTTTGTAGATAATATAAACATTAGTTTCACATTATGGAACAGTGTAACTTTGCCCTTGATGTGATGTATCTTGTGTGGCCATTAACAACCACCACATCCGTTAGATAATCTGGTTGTTAAATTAGTACTCATGGATAAATTGCAAACTTTAAAAACAAATAGATATGCAAGATTTTTCTGTATGAAGCATGATTTGATTTTATAGTTAATATTTCATATTTTTACCATTATAAAAAAAATAAATAAATAGGAATAGGCCAAATGCTGCAGTTTAAACTAAAATAACTAAAGTATAGTGAAGACAATTCTGTATTATCGATTACTAATATATAGAGTCTTACACAAGTTATTTATATCTAGCACAGTAGAGACTGAAAGTCCAATTATTATTTTAAATAGATAAACATTTTCAAAATGACTTAAAGTTCTAATTACATTCCCCTGTGTTTTCAGTTAAACCAGCAGCAAATGCAGTAACTGTGGGTGACTAGTTTCTTTATTGCAAATTAACCATGTATTGAAGCTACATTGAAAATAGTCAAGTAACTTGGTATTTCACTTTTTGGAATAAAATACCATTCTAGTGTAAATGCTGGTATATGTTATATAAAATGTAAATTTAGGAATTTGAGTATGCTGCACGTAACAATTGGTATATGTAGAATAACTTCACATCTCTGTATTTTATACTTCCAAGTCATATGGACTTAACGTTTGGCGCATATGACAAACTATACTACAAAAACACAACAGGTTCATCTGTACATATATTTATTTTTATAACTCAAAAAGTTAAATTTGTATTCCATCTCATATTCCAAAATATAGAAAGAAATTTGTCCCTCCTTTACTCAAATCCTTTATCCAAGCTCAAATATTTTTGGGCTTCTAAATCATTTAATTTGATCACTTTAATGGCCTCAGAGTATGGAAACACTTTTATTATCTTTCTCAGTTTTTTCTTTTATCTAAATTGTGATAATCCATTACGTTTTAGCAACTTGGGAATTCCAAATTTGTCTTGTGTTCTAAACAATGTTGAGCAACGCAGTATTTTCATAAATTTTGGGTGGATACATTCCTGTAAAGTTTCAGTCCATTTTCAAATAACTTTTTAAGGAATGTAACACGTTATTTTATATTTACAGTGTACAATGTAAATAACATGCATTTAAGAATATTAAAGGACTAAACTGTTTAGTGCCAAATTAATTTTTTTCTTGGGCTTCTTGGCAAGGAGTACTTTATCACTAGAGTGACCATTTTGGAGCCATGTTGGAAGGGTGGAAACAAGCTTTTCTACAGCAGTAAAAACAACATACCCAGACAATGATGCATGAGCACAACATGTTTACTTTCTCATCTATCTTGACCAGTGGATGATGTATCACACTCCACCTAGTAAAACTAGTCTGGCAGTATTGTTTTGCACATATATTTGAAGTACAGTAATTGGTGAACACTGCTCCTGGTAAAGTACTTTGACAGTATTTTAACACTAGTAATGAAATGAAACAAGGTGGCATTCAAATGTTGGAACTTTCTAGGAATGGAGTAAGTCAACATTCTTTGATATCTGGGTAGTAATAGCCAAATGCTTTAATAATAAAATGACACAGAGCAATGCAACGTATATTGCTGACTCCGTGTGCATATTAGGATTACTATTAAACAGTGTGTTATAAGCTTTTTTTTTTTTCTATCCAAGCTCTCATCTCTTGGTGTGGATTTCTGTACATGGTGAGGGGACCTACCACGGAGTGACCTGTTTTTTCAGTTTACCCCTCTGGAATCTAAACACCCACCCATGTGTGATGACTTGTGAAGGGGAGGAGAAGGATTTATAGGGTCAATGCACTAGGATTAACCAGGTATCGGTATTAGATGTTCTCAACAGCTATTGTGGACATTGTATCTGATGCTCATGTTTGTGTATAGCACTCATGAAACCTTGGTGTTGCTGCAGTGTCCTTGTATGGCATTGTAGTGTGTCCACTCATAGGGCTCCATGGTGGGTGCCAAAACATTCTTTTTTTATTGTGGATCCCCCAAATAAAAACTTGTAAAAATAGTGAAAAAACAGTTCATAGGTAAAAGACCATTGAAAATTCTGAGCAGCAATCTTTAGCATCTGTAATGCCTGTACATCAGTTTCTCAAAGTGCATTCTTTTTCATACAAAACTTTAGGGCAAATGTTTCCCTTTTTTATTCAGAAGAGACTAGAGGGACTTGCTGGCTCTCTAAAGTCAGTCAAAAAGCTTCACTCTTGTGATATATTGGTAGAAACATCCACATCTCAACACAGTGAACTCCTCTAACATTCAAAGGCAATTGAGAATATACTCATTGAGGTATTGCCCCATGCTACTTTGAATTCATCACAAGGAGCTGTTGTTGAGAGGGATTTGAAAAAAATCCCCGAGTCAGAGATCCTTATTGGTTTCACTCCCCAAGGTGTTTCTGCAGTGAGACATATCTCCACTCACAAAGATGGAATTATGATGCTGACCATTGTCCTCATTTTAACATTTACATCACCATGTCCACCTGCCACCATCATGGGAGGATATCTTAATTGCAAGGTATGACCATACATTCCCAACCCTCTCAGATGTTTCCAGTGTCAGTGGTTTGGTCACTTGGAAACATCATGTCATGGTTCCATAACATATGCTCGTTGCAGTGGCAAGGATCACAGTGCCTATGAGTGGAGAATAGATCTTCATTGCATTGATTGCAATGGCTCCCACTCATTCTACTTTTGTTCTTGCCTTAAGTGGCTGGAAGGAAGAGGTGCAGCATTTAAAGATGATTCAAAACATTACTTATTCTGAGGCTCGAAAGTTATTGTCCACCACATTATCTCTGATGTATACTGCACTTTGTTTTACTACTACAGTGGGAGTGCAGATGGATCTCTCTCTGCATTCAAAAGAATCATTCTCAAACTGTATGAAAAGTCTTTTTATCTACATGATTGAAAAAGTTGATGAATTAGCCTCAATACCCATCTCTATTCCTAACATTCATTCCAACAAATCTCAAGATCCATTTCTTTTGGTGTATCTTTTCCTACCCAAAGATGCAAAATGATCATTTGTTCACATCCTCAATCAGTGGAATCCTCTTCCAATGATAAAGACCTGTCCAATTGACCCACAGCAGTATTCATGGAATTCAACAGACCTTCCTCTAATAAAGAAATTTAAAAAAAAAAATGTCATAGACAGAAGGGCTTTCCACCCAGTTCACCTACACATAAATAAAAATGGCTACCTTGATACAATAGAAATGTCAAGGTTTATGTTCAAATGTGGAAAACATTAAAGTGCTGATTGCTTTCTACTTTTCTATATGTCTTTCCTCACAGGAAACATTTCGAAAACCTCCCAATACAGTCACCTTTTCTGCAGTTTTCTTTGTACAAAAATGGCAGGTTGTGTGATGGACAATATATGGAAGTGTGACACTTTTGGTTGATGAGCATGTTCCCACCCTGTCTTTGCCACTTGACACACCCTTGAAGGCTGTAGCCATCCATATTTCCTTTGGTCATACCATTGCTATTTCTTCTCCCTACCTATTTCCAGAAGAGATTTATGATCAGTCAGACTTTGATGCTCTCATTAAACAGTTGCCATTTTCCTTTTTAATTCTGGGAGACTTTAATGGACATAATTCTCTCTGGGGAGGTACTGATACTGATGGGAGGGGTCACTCTTTAGAGTATATGCCCTCAGATCACAACCTTTCTCTTTTCAGTACTTGTTTTTATCCTTAATTTCATGCACTTAGTCACTCTTTTACTGCTACTAATCTCTCAGTTTGCTCTCCTTCACTATTCTTCCACTTTTAATGGAGGATTCACAATAACCCATGAGGTAGTGACCATTTTCCTATACTTTTGATAGATACTGGCCATGGTCAGTGTCACCAGACCTGCATGCCCAAGTGGAAGCTGAATCAAGCCAACTGGCCCCTTTCACTGTTCTTGCAGAACTTGATCCTGCCACCAATAGATCAATGCATGGCAACAGTGTATAGGCCATGCTTATACAGGCAGCTAGCTGCTCAGTATATACCTAAAACCTCAACAAATTTTCCATGATATCCTCACCTGTGGTGGAATTCTGCCTGCCACATGGCACAAAAGGCTCAAAAATGGGCCTGAGATACTTTCCATAGGTGTCGCATGCTCTTGAATTGCATTGCTTTCCAGCCGGCTCATGCACATATTCAGTGGGTAAGTTTTCAAAGCCAGAAGGAATCTTGGATGAAGTTCACAACCAGCACAGCATATCTTCTACCACTAATTCCAAAGTCATATGAATCAAGAATTGATAAGTCAGTGAACAATGTAATTCTGTCCCTCTCTTGATCTTGCTCTCTGATGGTCACAAAGTAGCTGATACCAGGAGCATTGCCGATACTCTCTGTGAAAGCTTTTGCTGGGTATCTAGCGCTTCTGCTTCATCCTCTACCTTCTTAGCAATCAAGACTTAGGCAGAGTGATCATATCTTTCCATGAGATCTGATTGTCTTTATGATTATAATGGCCCCTTTATGCTGGCAAAACTCAAACTGGCCCTTACTGGTCTGGCAGTACATTGGTTGGACCTGATGATGTACACTGTGGGATACTGTACCATCTATTTTTTGCTTCTCTTGCTATTTTTCTGATTGTTTTTAACTGGATCTGGCAGAAGAATGCTTTTCCTGATTCTTGGCACCAGGCTATTGTCCTACCTTTCTCTAAGCCTGGGAAAAATCCCAAGATTCCTTCAAATTACTGTCCAATTGCTTTGATGAGCTGTCTCTGTAAGATCTTTGAGAGGATGGTTAATGCTTTTCTTGTTTAGTTCTTCAAATCAAACTTCCTCTTGCCCACACAGTGTGGGTTCTGGTTCACTATGGATCTCCTATTTCGACTTGAAACGTCAATCAGAGAAGTCTTTCTCAAATGACATCTTGTATCAATATTCTTTGACCTTGAGAAGGCTTTTGTTACTACATAGATGTAAGGCATTTTGTGAGACCTCTATTCATGTGGGTTACGTTGTCATTAGCCCAATTTTATTAAGTTTTTTATGGACAGGCGATTCCAAGTTCATGTGAGTTAGGCATACACATTCTCATTCTTTTCTCCAGGCATTTGGAGTCCCTCAGGTCTGTGTTTTGAGTGTCATGCTTTTCAACATAAAAATTAATGCCATCACAGAATAACTCCCTTTTACTATTGTGAATGGGCTCTATGTCAATGAATTTCATACCTCAAGTCAGTTGTTGAACATGAGATATATTGAGAGGCAGCTGCAGACTGCCCTCAATCATTTACTGTTCAAAGTGGACCACAGCACACAGTTTCAACTTCTCTTTGCATGCATTTTTGCCACCAATAGAGTATTCACCATGATCCTGAACTCCGTATTGGTGAAGTTGTGCTACCTGTGGTCCCTGAGACAAAGTTCTTGGGGCTTATCTTTAACCATAAGCTGAACTTTATACCACACATCAATGAGCTACGAGTCAAATGTACAAGAGCACTGAACATCCCCCATGTTCTCTCTTCCACCACTTGGGAAACAGATCAATGTTTTATGCTAAAGATATATTGTGTTCTTATTTCATCAAAACTAGACTATAGATCGTGGTCTTTGGCTCTGCCAGGACCTTGGCCTTGAAAATGCTGGACCCCATTCATCATTAGGGACTTCAGCTCTGCACTTCTCCACTCTAGAACTTGTACACCGATCCTCATGAATGTCCTCTATGCCTTTGCTGTTTGCAACTGTCTTTACTGTATGCTTCAAATTTCAATCCTTACCACAGCATCCTGCCTGGGATTGTGTTTTTTTTACTCGATAGGCCATGCTTTTTTAGAACAGACAGTCTGCCATTGTTCAGGTTAGTGTGATGGTGGGTGGATGGGTTTTGTTGGTCTTTTGAAGATGAAAGGTGGAAAACTTTCAAAACATCATCCTCTACACTCATGTCTCCACAACAGGCAGTTGCTGACCATTCCACAAAGTTTCATCATGAATACTCTGCCTAAACAATATATCAAAGAATACCTGAACAGCTGTTATAGACTTATCTCTATCAAGAAGATCAATGACTACAAAAAGAATCTTACAAAGCTTGCACACTGCTCTAATCACCTGACCTTCCTACTATGCTGCAGGGATTTCAAAATCATTTCAGAGTTTCTGAGATTCAAAGAAACTACTTTCACTAGAACTACTAAGAGAAAAAGTCCACGACAACACCAGCAGACACCTCTTAAGACTGCATGTAGAAAAATAGAGATGGAAGAAGCACTATCTAACTAACACAACTGGAATACAATATACTGAGCTTCAACAACTTTTCTCCACAAACACTAGAGTACTAGACATTCTAAACCTCTACATCAAATGCTATACATCCAACCTAGAAAACATTAAGAAGGAACAAATTGAAAAATTCAACAGACTGATCAAGATGGATAATCCTACATCTATAAACGTAGTTCACAATTACAGTTCAAGAGTATTAAGTGCTACAGAAAATAAGATCCTTAATCTAGGTCTAATCTTTGCCATCCAACCTAGTACAGTTCCCAATGTTGACAAAGCTGCAACCTTAGAATCTGTTGTACAAAGCACCTGAACCATATGGCTAAACAATTCCAACGTCAAAATTACACCATCTTCAGGAATGCTAAGAAATCAAACCGAACATCACTAAACACGAATGCAGTGCACTGATCTGTCAAAAATGAGACAACAGTATCAAAATTCTAGCAGCAGACAAAGGTAACAGTATAGTCATCCTAGACGTCAATGATTATCACACGAAGATCAAACATTTACTAGACAAACACCAATGATCCTACAGAAAATACAGAGAAACTCGTCAATAAAATGCAAAACAAACCAAAGAAACAAGACTTAATGAACAAAAAACTAGCCAAAAATTTAAGATCCAAAGCAAATTTCCCTCCTTAATGCTACAGATTACCTAAGGCAGACAAACCTAATATACCTCTAAGGCTTATCATCAGTGCTCAAAACTCACCTTTCCATCAACTGACTACTTACCTAGTACCTATCTTATCTACACTATGAGGAAACACTGAACATCACATTCAAAACTTGACAGACTTTATAGGACAACTTAGAAAGCTACACATCAAATCCCAGGATATTATGGTCAGTTTCAACATATCAGATCTACTTACTATTGTTCCATTTTCAGAAACCCTTCACATTACCAGACAATGACTGCTGAATGACAACTCTCTACCGCACAGAACAGATGTGAAAATAGATGTCATAATGAAACTAACAACCATTTACCAACAATGAACTTATTTCCAATACAATGAGGCATTCTATGGACAAACAGATAGTCTAGCCATGGAATCACCACTCCAATTTTAGCAGATATTTTCATGAGAAGCTTTGAAGAAAGAGTCCTTTCATCCACACCTATAAAACCAAGTTTTTACAGATGTTATGTTGACAACACTTTAGTTATTTGGCCCCATGGTCATGAAAATTTACCAGCCTTCTTAGAACATCTCAATTTCATGGACAAAATAATCCACTTACTATGGAAACTAGAGGAATGAAACAGTCTGTTGTTTCTTGACATACTCATCAGCAAACAAGCAAGACAAATAACCACAACTGTATACAGAAAACCCACCCACACAAATAGATACCTACATTTTCAGTATTATCACCCATCCTTGGTAAAATGTGGTGTAATCCAATGTCTAAACAAGAGGGCAGAAAACATCTGCAATAAGACATCAATTGAAGCAAAATGCCAAAAGATCATAGAGAGTTTTAAACAGAGTTGTTACATCTCCTCCTCCATCAAAAACTCCTTAATGAAGACCACAACAGAAAGAAAAGATCAGAAAGTCACCACCACTATCACAATTTACCTACCATACCTACAACATTTCAGTGAAAAACTCAAACACATAGTTAAGAAATTCAACATAGAAATCTAGTGGAAATCCTACAATACCTTAAGGTCAATTCTGGTAAAAACAAAACAAAAAAAAACAGCGACCTATCAAAGAGAATCTCGGAAACATCATTTATAAAATTCCGTGTTCCTGCAATGATACATACATTGAAGAAATGGGAATAAAACTTGCAACAAGAATAAAAGAACATAAAGATAGTGCAAGACTCATGAAAACACAACATTCAGCCATTGCAGGGCACATCACATCAACTGAACACAGAATAAACTGGGAGAAAACTAGAATCATTGACACAGACAAATTCTGGAAGATGAAAAACCAAAGAACCATTTTATGCTAACACTATTAAACCTTCACTAAAGAGATTCCAGATTAGAGGTCAGTAACCTGTGGCTGCCATTGGTTAAATCTACAGAAAATCTCTCTTCCAATCAGAAACAGTGATAATCCAACCAATCATAACACACTCTCCACAATCCACCAGGACACTATAAAAGACCAACAAAACACACACACACACATACTGGCATGAAGACGAAATGCGGAAGACTTTTGAAACATCGTCTTCTATACTTGTGTCTCCACAACAAGCAGTTACCATCCATTCTACAATGTTTTATTATGAATACTCTGCCTAAACAATCTAGCTCTCAGTCTTCCTATGTGATGTTAAAATTCTCCTGTCATTTTACCTGAAGTTCTAAGTGCTGAGTGTTTAGTTTCTTCTAGTATTGTTTTCAACTTTGATGTTTTAGGATTATATTCATCTCAAATAAAAACAGCATTTTTGTTTGGATAATCAAACAAGGAATGTTGGGTTTTGAATATACTATTGATAAAGTCAATTCATTTATAACATTTAACAACCATGTTTCTGGTGTTTGTGATTTTATAAAAATAAAAAAGCTTTGAGATGATATCTCTCTTTTCACATAGTTCTGTTATTCTTTATTCCTGCAAAACTTGCATGATTACAAAACACTGCTATGGAATATATTCTTGAACATGTATTGCTTACACAGATTAAATTCTCTATACATTTAACATATCTTCCTCTGTCATTTCTGTCTGATCATTTGAAACTTATATATAGGGTTTTTCAGTCTCCACTCTTAAAGCCCAGGGAATTTTTAGTACTGTGAGGTTAAGGGTATTTTTTATGTACAATTTAAACTTTCTGTCAGTAGCTTTTAGTAGTATTTCTGGAAAATGTTCTGAGTGTGTTCTCTACAGCTGTGGTCTGATTACTGTATGTATGATTACAAATTGTAAATGTTGGCAATAGTTGTTTTTCAGTTTCATCTAATATTCTCATTTGGTCACGAAAGGGTAATATATATAATCTTCTCTCCTCTCCTTAAATCATTTAATAGATCACTTATTTCATCATAGTACCTTCCACTTTTCATAGTTTTCTGCTAGTTTGGTTTCCATTGTTCTTAATAATTTCATTATAGTCATTCTGGCAGAGGTGAATGTAACCTTTTTGTACCTCCCTGTCATAAAGTTTGAAATTTATGGTACTTTTTTTTACTAAGAGTTTTCTCAAACACAAGTAGTTATTTGCATAATTTTGTTAGTAACTAACATGCTATGGGAATGGTATGCCAGTTGTCCACTTATCTAAATAAAATTACCCTCTTCAACAAATACTATATGTGCTTTACTTTCTTCTGTAAATACACTTTTGTTCTGCTGCCATGGTCAGTGTAAATGTCAAGAGTTCCTGTACATCTGAAAAAAATATTTATTACTACTTTACATATGGCTGTAACTTTCATTATTGCTCTTTACTATCATTTGTTATAATTTGATCCTTTATCTCTATTATTTTTTCTCAAATAGTCTAGTGTATTACTGAAAGCTCTGCATGGTTCATTCATTTATTTACTGTTTGTGCTATTATTTAGTACATGGATACCTCTTTGTGGCTTATAGGTAATAACCTGCATGCTAAATCTTACATGCCTGGTTCTTTAGAATAAAGGTTGAACCTTCTGTTCATCTTGAACTGGTTGCATAATCGTAAGTTATAATTATACATTACTGTGCTTGCACTAGCCTGCAATGCTACTGGTGTGCTTTGTACCTCTGATGTGTATGATTTAGTTGTGCTGTTTCATACTGTGCTCTTGCTGCAGCCAGTAGTTGGTTCACTAACATGTATGTTGTCTTATGCTAATATTTCAGCATCTATGATTGGATCATCATACTCCAATAAAGGGTCTGTGCTTTCATCTTCTAAGTGCTCAGCTTCACTACTTTATAATTTTATCTTGCTTTTATTCTTAATTTTATTGTGTCCTAATTGTTTTGTCCATTAATTGTTGATGCTTGTATGGTTTAGATTCTTTTACTTTTTTAAGTGGTTATCATGTACTAACTAATTATTTTAACCATAAATATTTTGTATTTCAGAATTTAATAGATTGTTATATTTAACAATTCTGAATAGTCTTTTCCAAGGTTTTGGTAACTTGTTATTGTTTTTTTTTTAAGAGTAGCCATGTACACTGACCCCTTATCCCATAATTTAATTTTGCTAATCTGTGTTGTTATATCTACCTGATTTTTCCTTCTTTTCAGCAGCTTTAGTCAAGTATTCATTTGCTATTTCAAGTACAATTTTCATGCTGTACATCATTTGTGCTTTATAGCCCTTGTCAAAAGCCCAGTTCACAATTCTATATGCTAATATATTCTGCATAGGTAGCATTATATCTCCACTGCATAACAAAAGAAAGGGGTCTTCTTGTATATACTGATTTTCTACATTTTTATATTCTAATAATACTAAAGGAATCCATTCATCTTGGATGCTGTTCACAGTACTTTTATATCACATCTAATAAAGTTCTGTTAAGCTTTTCTAATAACCTGTTATGAGCTGAGCAATAACCAGTAGTCTCAATTTTTGTTACACTTAACAATTCACAGATTTATTAAAATATTGAAATAAAGTTTGTACCTATATCTCTAATAAATATTATGATAAACCATGCTTTGCTACAAATTGGTTTACAAATTCCTTTTCAGTAATTTCTGCTTTTTGACTTGATAGACATTTTGCTTCTGGAAATCTAGACAAATAATAGCAAGAGATGGCACTTACCTATTTTCTGTGTGTGAAGTTAGTTGGTAATGGTCTTAGAATATTCATAGCTAGAATTTGAAATGGCATTATTAAAATTGGGGTTCTCTCTAAAGAAACATTTCTTGATTGCAGACTGGTTTCTAATTTTGACAATCTATGTACAATTCAGATAGTTTTTAATTTATCTTGGTCAAAATAACTTGTTTGACTGAGTGGGCTGCAAGCAGTGTGGTCTTCTATGTATCTTTCCTTTACTTACCACTGTTTTGCATAATATTTCAATTTAACATACACTGTGTCTTCTTCCTGTAATATTTTGTTTCTTAACTTGTTTACTGTGGCATCTTTCTTTTCTCATTAAGAACATGATACAAGTCCCAAACTGCCTCATAAGTATCTTCACAATCAGTGTTTCATTTCATAATAACCTGTTAATGAATTTTCTCCATTTTTTTTACTTTAATTTGATTCAGTGTACCAAAGCTAGTGTTTTTCTACCTGGTCATTACATAACCTGCAAATTATAATCCTGCAATAATAATGACCATCTAGCTAACCTCAGCAATAGATCCTTCAAAGTCATTAGCCACTTTTGGCGCACATGATATATAATAATAAAAAACTTTTTTACTGTACAGGTAACAAAATATCATAATGCCATGCAGTACTGTAAACACTTTTATTGTTACAAAACAGTTCAGTTAAACTTTTCCTAACTGTTTACTTGAATAAGCTGTTGGGTGTTTTTTTTCATTTTATTTTCTAAATGTGATAATACTGCCTCTGTAGCTAAACCTGAAGCATCCAAAGTTAGCTGAAATCAAAATAACTGAAAATTTATTACTTTACTTTAACATTGAAGCTTCCAGTATTTCAAATGTTTTCTGCCTTTTGTTTGTCTGCTGAAAACTTTTTCTTAGTTAACTCAGTCAAAGGTCTTGCTTGCATTGCAAAATATGAAATAAATCTGCTATAAAATTCTACACGTCCAAATAATGTACAGATATTTATTATTGTTTTTGGTACTCTGTAATTTTTACAAGCATCTAAATTTTTGGATCTGGTTTTATACCTTCTGCAGTTACTGTGTGACCAAAATGATCTACTTATTTTTGTAGCAACTTAAGTTTTCTTGGTTTCAGCTTTAAGTTTGCCTAATCTACCAAGCATGTCTTAACATCTCAAAGTAGTATTCTTCAAACCTTGCAAAAAAACCTATGACATCTTCTAAGTAACAGAAATATTCTGAATATTGTAACTTTGATAATACTACACCCATCAACCTTATATTTCTGACACTCTAGTGTTTCTTTACTATAGGTTTGCTACTGTATAACAATGTCTTGTGATTTACCTTGTTCATGCAACCATTAGTCACTTTCTCCAATAAATATACCTTTATACTCCTAGTAAATTCACTAAACCTTGTTTATGTATCTTCTCTACATTTCCTAAGATAAAATCCCAGTCTATCTTGCTTTGATGCATGTTTCATATTATTTTCTGCATTATGTTTCCCTACTGCAACTATTTTCTCGTTACTTTTAGCCTTACCTACTAGCTTTACATTAAGAGTAAAAAAAATGTTAGGTTTGGGTTATGACCATTGAGAGATAAGAAAGGAAGGTTTGTATCTAATGTTTATGAAATGGCTGGGTTATTAAATACTGTTTTTTTTTGCTTCAGTTTTTACTAATGAAGATTTAAGCAGTATTCTTCATCTTAAACACCTTACAGATGGAAACAAGATTGAAAAAGATTACTACATTAATTCTGTTCTGGTTAAGAAAAAAATTGGGAAGTTTGAAAATTCTAAGGCTCCTGGATCAGAAAATATTTCTTTAAGGGTTTTGAAGTAGGTTAAAGATTGGATATGTCAGCCACTTCATACTTTTTTTTTGTATGCCCTTTAATAGGGGGCAGGTGCCAAAGAATTAGAAGATAATTGGTGTCACTCTTTTCAAGAGACGTAATGAAGATTGTCTCGGTAATTATAGACCCATTAGTCATGCATCAGTTGTAGGAAAAGTTTTGGAAAGTCTGTTAAGGTTGCCTTGCAAAGACATTGAAGAATGTTTAGAATTTGTTAGATAATCAACAAGGTTTCACTAAAGGAAAATCTTGCCTTACAGACCTTTTGACATGCTTTGAAAATGTTACTGCTTATACAGATGATGGTAAAGGTGTAAATTAGGTGTATCTAGATTTTCAGAAAGTATCTGATAAAGTGCAACTTAAAAGGCTTGTAAGAAGTGATTTCATTAGGCTTGGGAAATAAGTTAGCAAATTGAATAAAAGTGTGGCTTGATGAAAGAAAGCAGTTTTATTACAAATGGAGTTCAGTCACATTGGATTAATGTTACAAATGGGGGTACCTGATGGCTTAGTCTTAGGACCTTTGCACTTTTGTTGATTTACATCAGTGACACAGATAAAGAAATAATCAATAAAATTACTTAGTTGCTTATGCTATCATGGTCTTGGTTATTGTAAAGAGAATGCTGATGCTTTAGAAAAGGATTTAGATCATTTAGTAAGTTGAAAGTTGAACAAATAAATGGCAACTGGGTTTTATTTTATAATAAATACAAGATATTGCATGTGGGTCATTGTAATGTGAATTATATGTATAATTTGGAAGGAAATAACCTTAGCAGTATCATGAAAGAAAGGGTTCTTGGCATAATAATTGATAAGTATGCTGTTTCTAATGATAGGACAAAAGGGAATTTAAGTTCTATCTACAGAAATATTGAATACAAGTATAAGGAGGTTATTATTTAATTGTGAGAGTTGCTAATTATGCTACAAATAGAATATTGTATTCACTCTTGGGCTCTTACCATAAGAGGAATACTGAATTGTTGGAAAAGGGTTCAGAGGATTTTTACTAGAATGGTGCCTGGAATGAAAGGGTTATCATATAATGAGAGATTAAGATATCTATTTATATCTATAGATAGACCACTAGATTCCTTGTTGTCTCTAAAAATTGCTATGTAACCATATGCCTAGGTAGCTCTAACTTATTTACATTTACAAACTTTTTGTAGGCACTGTCTTTCTTGGACTAATGTAGGTGTTGATATAAATTCTTGCTACATCTATCAATATTAGCTCAGCAAACTTCTTCATTTTACCTAAAGTTCTCTACTTTAACTTCAATTATAATTTGATTTCTCTTACTTCTGTTACTTGAAAAGGTCGTAGTTATTTTTCCTATCTAACTCTCATTTTTCAATGCTCTGCTGCCTGATGTAACTGCAGAGTCATCTTAAAGTGGTCTGTATAATTATTTACCCATTTGAAGCTTGTTTTTCTGCTCTTATTTTGCCTTGATTTATTACTGTCTGCTTCATTTTTATTTTTTCTTGCCATTTTAACTACTGTAACAAATGCTACTGATATTTCTGCTGGTACTTTTACAATAGACTTAAAAGTTTTCTTTTTATTCCCTCTAATCTTTTTTTTTTTTATTAGCACTGGTCCTATTGCCATTCTAACATATGATAGTTCCTAGATGTATGCTCTTTCATTAAGATTTTTTACCCTTAGCCTCACTACTTTGCTTATTGATTGTGTATGATGTTTACTGTTTTGAATCAGGGAGAAGGTGTCATATGTGTCTACTTTCACATACAAGTCTAAAGATATTATTCCTTAAAAATTAGAAATCTCCATTTCTATTTGCAGTTTACCTAGGGTTAGGATATTTCAATGTCATAATTTCGTAAAAAGTACTGCTGTAATATACCATCTATTTCTAAATCTATCTGTTTAGAGATTATAAAGTGAGTAATCAAACTCTATGCTTCCTACTTCTATTTAAACACTACTTGCCTAGTGTTTTAACAAGATACACTGTTTTGGAAGTTTGAAACTACTTTTCATGCATTAGCTAGTAATAATATTTTTCTTTACTAGCTTATGAAGACAAGACAATATCCACTGGGTGTGGAGAATGATACACAGTGCAACAATATTTATAACTCTCAGCTTTATTAATATATCTTCACAATAATTAGACAGATTTTGTTAAATATTACAAATAATTTTTAATAAAATATTTATTTTTTACTTTAGTTATTTGTGATCAGACTGACTATTTTGAGTATTATCATCAATGTATTTAGCAGTGAAATATTTAAAATAAAAAACAGAAAAAATGTATCTACCTTTTAATTTTTTGTCAAGTAATCTTTTTATTTATATACTTAATTGTAAATTTTTACTTTTTTACATATTGTTTATTTTTGATGTTTTATTTTCATTTCCTATCCTTTTGCATTACTTTTTATAGCAGCATGTCAACAGGTGTTCTCTAAGTGCCCTGAGCAATGACTCTTTGCTCCCTTATGAGAATGTTGAGACATTTGCTTACTACATTAAGTTTGACAAACTAAAGCAGTTTAGCTTTGCAATATACATCTTAAAACATAATTAACATATAAATAACTAAAACTTACATATAATTTAATTGTCTCTCTAACTAACTATTTATAAGTGAGAATCAATGTTAAAGCATCAACAAGGATAAAAGCAGCAATAAAGGTTCACCTTGAAAGTTGTTGGCCAATTTTAAAATAACTGTTAAGAAGTAGTATTTCAAAATGTAGTCTTTTTATTGGTTACAAACATACCCCAGAATTACATTTTGGGTATTGTTTTCATTTACATCTCTTCCCATTATGTTATTTATCAAATCTCTCTCATAATTTGACATTTATGTATCTTGTATAATTAATTCATTAGGGTTTCTGTGTGCATTATGAAGTTTGTTACTTATCTCTTGTAACTTTGACCAAACTCACGTAATTTGTTCTTCTCTTTGTTAAGTTCAGCTATGAATTTGTGTTGATATATATTTTTAAAACTTATCCCTTTCTATATTCTTTTTCTCAGTCTGTGTGCTTTAAACTAAAAATCAGTAGTATGTTTAAACTCATTATGAGCTCTAATATAATGCTTTACATTTTCCACTGTTCTTAATCTGAAGATATTTGTTTTTTTGTGGATCTATCCAACCTGATATTCTAGTTGCTTTATTAACTGCATCAATAAAACTTTCAATATCTTCACACATTTTACCTTGAAACAATGATATGGTGCTTGTCAAATGTAAGATATTGCATTGTCTTATCAACTCAGTTGGCTGCTGCAAAACTCCCTCTTAATTTCTTTAGTAGCTATATTTACTTTATTTATTCTCTACTCCCACTAACTGTATCAACTAATTTCTTATTTTTCATTATTTTTTACAACCTGTTGTTGGTTAACCAAATATTCTACTGATAGTGCCAATCTGCCACAAGTGAGGTTAGTCATAAGTTCAACTTACACTCATTACAGATACATTTATTTATTACAAGCATATTTTATGCAGTTGTGACTAAGGCTTACAAACTACAAATTTAAAGATATTTTGTAACTAGTAAAGAAATTACTCAGAGGGGGAGGTAACAAAAACATTTTTAAATTGAATACATTCATATATTGTATGTGTACACTTAAAGTTTCATTTTATAGTACTTTGGTACTCCTCCAGTAATTTGTCTAAAACACTCAGTAACTCCTCAACCACTTTTAATAGTTTATCAATTAGTTCAGTCTGACTAACCCTTCAGTTATAATTCAGTATGTATGTTAATAGATTTGTTAGAAATGTCAATTTAACTTACACAAAGTTTTCTACAACTGTCAATAAGGACATCTTATTTACTGGTGCTCTTTTTCTACCATAACTTTAGTTGCTGTTATTGGTATCATTCCAAGTTAAGCAAAACCATAACCACAGAACATGATTATAATTGGGTGTGATATTTTGCACACATTATTAGGATGCCTTGTTGGTTTTGTCTACATTACTAAAGCTCTAATTTTTCTTTCACTTCTTACAATTTGGCACATCTGATGTGCTCTGACTGCAGGCCACTTAACCACCCATCTGCATGAAATTTCCTTTTATAAATCTGTGCTCAATAGATTTTGAATTTATTGCTTGGAAACCTCTGAACTTTTTCCTGATTACATGATGCAATATTTCATCCACATTTTGAAATTATGATTTAAATTTCATAAACATTCTGCTGCTGAGTTAATAATGCCTTTTTTCTATTAGTAAAATGGCCTGCTGTTTTTTTTAATCTAATGTTATAGGCCTAGAATGTTATTTGTAATTACACATGTCATTGTTGATCTGAATTTCTTTGTTGTCTTGGTTATCCAGCACACTTATTGATGTCAGCATTAAAATCTAACATTGCCTTATTTGATTAATTACCACATATTCTTTCTGTGACATTCAGTTTACTATAATATTGCTAGCTGATTATCCTTCCATGAAATTATAAAATTCTTAAAATTTGCTATCAACAGTTGTTTTATAGCAGTACTCCCATAGGGTCCTTTTAAATATTACTAATATCCTAAAATGCTAATGGTTTTGGGTTTCCATGCTCCACTAGCAGTAGGTTACTATAATTGCTAAAACATAACAATATATGTTACATTGTCACCTTGAAAGTGGAGGCAGGGGTGCAGATGTGAAAATACACATGCTTGACCACAGTGAATTGATAAAACACACACACACATATGCATGAAAAAGCATTTATTATTTGCATTATTGTTGACCACACTTGAAAATTTGCATTTGTTAATTCAGCCTTTGTTTTATGAATAAGTCACAGTTCATCATTGTTTATTTGTGTCAAACAAGAAAAATAGCATTAATTTTGCATGCTGTGGCTGTATTGTATCAAATACATAACTCATATTTCTATTTGTAAAATTAAAGCTTGTACTGTGTACTAACTCTAGCTCAGTGGTTTGCATGCCACACTGTGGAGCTGGTGTTCCTTGAATAATATCACCTTGTCACCAAAAAGCAAAATTTCACTTTATGTTTTTGGGCTATAGTTGCATTATAAAAAAAGAAGGGGAGGTGTAGTCAAATCTTACTGTTTTGGTTTGACAGAAGTAGCCCAGAAGTTAGTGGCTAGCTAGCTGTCTTCCCTCTAAGATATCAATTCAAAATTAGGGATAGCTATTGCAGATAGCTCTTATCTAGCTTTAGACAAAATCCAGCAAAAATTTGATTTTTATTACTGTCTGTGAAACATGGGTTTGTTCTTTTAGTATACAATTACTTGTGCATTTCTAACTGAATTAAATTGTAAATTCAGTACTAGAAAACTTTTCCTAATAAATCTGTTGTATTTCTAGATTAGAAGTTCAAGCTGACATTTCCTCCAACAATAGACTCAGTTTGAGCAGTCATAGTGAAACAGCCTCAGCTACAGTAAGTCTCAGTGAACGATCTGCTAACCTGTCTCTTGCTGATGATGCTAGTATCAAAGCACTTGCTGGATCTCTTCTTGGTCATAGGTAAACATGCTTGATTAAAGCTATTTTTATGAAAGTCTGAAATTTTAAGCTGATCTGTATTTCTTACAAGTGAATGTAATTACTTCTTCAGTCTTCAGATAATCATCAACTACCTCATAAAATTCTTTTTGCACTGAATTAAAAAACGTACAGTTTAGTAGCTTTGATGTAAGATGTCATAAGCTTCTGAATAAAAACATTATTGTATATTGAATTTACAGATATTTAGTTAAATCCCATAAATTTATTCTTCAGGTAGTATTAATTACTACGTAAACATTTTATCCTGAAATAACAAACAAGTTGTTTAGCTTAATAGATGTAATCCTCAGATTTTATCAGTCACTGTAGTAGCAAGTATAATGTTAGATTTAGCAGATGTAGTATCAGGGTATTAGTTTTTACTATGGAGTCTTTGTACTAAATTTCTTATTCACTAATCTAGAAACTTTTCTCCATTAAATATACTAATAAGTATATTATGAATCATAAAGTACCAGCTTGTAAAAAAGTCACTTTAAATAGATTGAGGGATTTTTTTTTACACAAAAAGGTAAGAAAAATTAATATTATGGCACTGTATACTTTTAATAGTTATTTGTTCTTGCCTTATTCTGTTAGTGTTTTTAGATGACTGAAATCCCATATATTCAAACCATATTTTTTTATATTAATTGTTAATTTTTCTGAATACTTATATTTGCAGAAATCTGCTCTGAAACAGAAACAATATTCTCTTCTACAGTGTGATGAATTGCCTTTAGCTACATTTTTTTGAATAAAACATTGAGTAGAAAACACAAGATCTCATTAAAATGTGTACTATCAATGATATTTTAACATTCCTTCACATTAATTTCTAAAATTTTAGTAACCACAGGTGACAGCTAACTGTTTTTAAAAGAGAAACATTTGTTCTTAACATAATAATGCTATTATGAATATGTCTGGTTTTCAATCTTGCATCTGAAAGAAACATATATTTTGTACATAGAAAAATGAACTTAAGTTTTAATTCATCACTTGTGTTCTTTAATATATCAAGTTTTCAACAGTAAAGCAGAAGGGATTTGCCATTCATTTCTGCCATGCCTATAGTGGATACCTTGGTATGGTCTCCTTTTGAAAGTCCTCACACATACTTCAAGTTGTCTACCTTCTTCCCTTGATTTCTTCCGTATGTTTTACAGATCACAGACCTGGTACATGGAATTGTTGTGGTCCTGTCCTGCTGGCTCTCCTCATCCTATCTTAATACAGGGATGTTATCATCATTTGGATAGTTCCCATAAATTCCTGGTTGGGAGAGTTGATTGCATGCAGTGCTGATAGTTATGATATACCTGGGAGACTGCATAATTCTTAATCCCTCAGTTTCGTGGGTTTGACGTGAAGACAGTATGATCCTCATCCTACCCATGATGGATGGATGTCAGTTCCAAAAGGTATGGGCTTTAGATGTAGTTGACTTACCAAGTATGGTCCATCTCACTCTAGCCACTCTACACCTGAGGGCATGTTCCATTGTTTTACCCATTTTTCTTTTCATCTGATTGAGTTGTGTTTATTTTATATGGTTTGGAACACAATCGTGATACAATTCTCTTTCACTTATCTGTGTTCCTCTCCTTTTATCTTCACATTTCACTAGGGGGTAAAGAGTTTACCTGTTTCAGAAGTGATGTGATTTGCTTTGTTGGATCTTTGGATGCGACTCTCTCATTTTCAAAGGTATTAACATATCGATGTGCTTAGCTGAATTTTTAATGGCTCTTATCACATGGTTGGAAAGTTGCATATATTACACGACATTGTCTGCTTTTTATGTGGTATTATTCTGTTTTTATTTGATTGCAATATAAATTACCATAAAAGCTTTTTAAACTTTTCTGGAATAAACATAGCTGAAGTATACAGAAATCCATTTAACGTTTCAGCTAATAACTAATATTGAAATAGGTAATAAATTAAAGTAAGTTAAAGCTATCACAATGTTAATTAGAAGAATGTGTATTTCCTATCAATTTTAGGGATACAGTGGAAGTTCACTTTGATGCTCAAAGTATGGGTGAAGATACTCCTCATTCTCAAGGAATACTGAAAAGTGGGGAATATGGCTGTGATAACACAGCACCTGAAACAAATGATGGTATTTCTATAAAAACTGAAGACTCTTATAATTCTTGTTGTTGCAGTGAGGATGGGGCTTCCCACAATAGTTACAGGAGCAGTGGAGGACAGAAATCTCGGTCGTGGAAAGCATCTGGTCGGTGGCAGCAAGGGGGATTGAGTTGTACTACTATATCTTCCAGTATCCCAGAAAGCCAGCCTGAACCACAGAAATTTATCAAAGAATGTTATGTCACTTTCATTGATGAAAACTGTAGTATTGGCAAGGGGCCAGGAATAGGAAAACGTGTTGATGAGGGGAGAGGTGTAAAGCCAAAATCTTCAGTTTCATCCAGAGGTTATAGTGTTGATAACTCTCTTGGAGAAACAGAACATGTGTGCTTTGATGAATTGAAGAAACTAACTGCAGTATGGAATGATCACCACCCTAGAGCTAGACAAAGTTCAAGATCAAGTTTCTCCTATAGAAACGGTTCCCAGTCTGTTCCAGAAACTCTTCTTGATTGTATAGAAACTCAATGTGCCAAATCAATCAGAACAAAGTCCTGTAATTTTGAACAGGAAGGATTAGTTCAGTGTGAAAGTGGATCTGCTATAATCATTCACAAAATGTATGATAATTTCAATGGCAAAATGTCTAGAGACCTTCCACAAAATTCTAACGGTAGATCTGTTTCAGTCCTTCCTCACATTGAGGAACCAGAGTATAACAGCTGGAATAACTGTCCAACTCGACCACGTAGTGCCCCTTATTCTTTGCTTTGGCTAGATGATTCTTCAGTAAATGATGATAGTGGTGATCTTACTAAAGGTTCAGACACATAAATAAGAGGTAGGGTTAATAATGTAGATTTTTTTTAAAAGGAGTAACAGATTCAAAATGTCATTAATTTTTCCACTTTTCAAAAGAAAATTAGAAAATAAATGGTTTAAGATTGATAAAGTAAGCACTTTTAAGTACACATCTTTAAAAGTGAATGACATTGAGATAAATATTGAAACTCCAGGTTAAATATGTCATATGTTAAAGAATTGTATAAGTATTCTCAGAAGAAATGTAACAAAACTTTGGATGTAACTTAGTTAGTTACTCTGTATTCAATGCAGTTGTGTATATTTCATAGTAAGCTGTGTTTTGGGGCATCTGGAATAATTTTCCTTCAAGCCTCTATGAAACTGTGTAATTCAGGTATTCCTATTATTATTTGGTACAATTATTCTTGCTTTTGTTGCTCATAAAAACAAAAAAAACTTCCTAGTCCATGCAACAAATTATGAAAAATGTCTAATGTCTTCTTTTTTTTTAACAAAAGATTACATTTGTTAAATCATCAGATATTGAGAGAAACACTAAGCTTATTTGTTTCTGGACACATTTTAAAAATGTTATTTCAATACTGGGTAGTTTTGTACAAATGTTACTGAATGATTACTAATAAACAACTCTGTAATAAAATTAAGGAGAATTAGACTAAGCCATGTGAAAAAGCAAAATGTACATGATTTACACAATCCAAAATTTTATAATCTTGGATTGTGTAAGGAGTACTAATTAAATGTGAAGCATGGTTTGATCTATACTGCTGTGGGTATTAGAAATTTTACTCAAAGCAGCCACTAGAATGTGTAATTTACTAAGTTTTATATATGTTAAGTTCTGGCTAATAATGTATCATGCATTGTTCCCAGACAAATATTTCAACATTTTATAACAAGCTTTCAGTGCTATGCTCAAAGTTACAGCTAAACTATTTGAATGTAACTGATGTGTACCTTTTTCTTATTGTAGCAGGCATAAAATTTGTATGAAGTGTTCATAAAAACTTTTAGACTGTGCTGGTGTTAGTGTAACTGTAGTGTTAATATGATATTCCTGTACCACCTAGTGGTTGGATTTTGGTATAAAATAGAAAGGATTTTCCATTATCTGTCTATTTTATATTCTTAATTAACAGATTATAGTTTTCTCTTTTTGTTGTTTTCATCATATGGTGGAGATTTTTTGAAAGAGAATCAAAATAGTTTTGAATTTATTGAGATCTGAGCTATGATTAATTGGATATACTGTCAGAATCAAGTAAGAAGTATTCTAAACTTTATGAAGTATGGAATAATGTAACAAGGATTTGCCACCTTTGTTGTGGTATAACATTATTGTTGGATAACCTAAACTTGCAGTATTATTTAACACTGGAACAATGTTATATGTGTATGTTTTTATTGTGGTGTTTAGTAAATTTAATGTTCATTGTTTATTGTACTGTATGCATATGTAATGTCTCAAAAATTAAATCAAGGAAATTTAGAAACTAGATTTATAAAGTGATGGCATGAAAACAAATTCAGTCAAATTGTAATTCTATATTTTGTCTTGGCAGTGGTATTACAAGACGGTGACAAAGGATATTCCAATATAGTGATGTACATGTAATCAATTTTTGATAAATGTTATATCATCCAAGTATGTTTGTTTAATGTTTGACAACTTATCAGTTATTGCACTTTATTATTATATGTTGGATAAGTTGTCTGTTTTCCCAACTTCCTGTGTTTAATACCATGTCATTATGCAAAAATTATTATTCTGAGTTAATCATGGTAGACTTTACTTGATGATACATTATTCTGTACACATTATCATTATTAGATAAAGGCATGTTATTACATCAGTTTAGCTGTTTAATGATAACTACCTTATTATTCTGGATAGGATGAAGTGTCATTTAAACTTGTCCTGCATCTTTCATTCATAGTTGCCATCCCAGCTTTAAGTTTCGTAATTTATCATCACATACTCATTATCATTTTTTGATAGTATTTCTTTCTTTCTTTTTCTGTCAAAACTAATACTGTGCATATCATATTCCATTGTTCTTGATGAGCCCTGATATTGGGTACAAGACCTTGTCAGCACCAAAACTGGCAGATATAGTATGGTTGATATATTGTTATACATTTTTCTTTACCTTTTACTCTCAAGTTCTTAGAATTTGAACATTTTCATATTTGCATGCTGTTATGACTAGGGTAGTATAATTTTTCATTTTAATTTATTGTACTTGGCATTTTATAAAACATCTTAACATGCTTAGCATTTTTTGTGTGAAAATTGTCATTCCAGTAAAAAGAATCTAACTTTTTCTGAATAATAATTAATGACTTCAACAAATGCAAAATTGTTTGGTAAAAACGTACTTTGTGCTTATGGTATTCTTAGATGCACTTTCATAATAAATAGTTAAGAAACCGTAAATTGACTAGAAGTTCAATAAAAACTGTATGATGGAGTAAAGATGTGTCTCTGAGTTTCATACAAGAGACTGAATGCAAAATTGTACAAGGCAACTACCTTTATTTAAACGTAAATCAAAGTTAACAATTAAAAACAAGCAGATATTTAAAGTACTTTGTATGGTGAAAACTGAAAAGAGCAATTCAGCTTCACAGCTAAGAATTTTGAAGTAAGAATATCTTTGATTTTTAAACAAAGAATATATTTAAAACCTCAAAGCTTACAAAGATATCAGCAGAAAATATGTTTTAAACAATAAAAGCAGAAATATATACAGTACACTTTCTTCTCTCTACTAATGTACTACTATGACTGAGAGCCACCTCAATTTAACAAAACAATGTCTAGCTTTTCACCCATCACCTTGATTACCTCAAGAAATTACCACTGTCAATATCTAAAGTATGTTTCATGTTACTAAAACCCTTCCTAATGGGGAAAACTCATATCATTCTGGGTAAATTATTTACTTTGAAGAATAACTGTCAGAGAAACTTTATAGATATCTTGACCACTTCTATGTATTAAAACCAACACAAAGTACCTGAAATTTTTAAAAACATATGAAGTACCTGAGAGAGCAGAAAAAAAAAGTAGCTTTGTGTATGGCACACTCCTTTGGGATTTAGTTTTTGATTTTTTGTTATTAAGCCTGCAACACTGATTAGTAGAGAAAGGTGTTTCAGTATAGATGAAGTCTTCAAAAATTTACAAATTATCAAGCTTCAAGTTTTACTTAACACGGTGTTTTGTCTGCTGAATTGAATGTGAAATCATTTGGCATGAACTGCATTTACTTGTATTGAATTATATGTTACTTAGCATTTCTTAATCTATCAAGTACTTATTTCTTATTCATTTGCTGATAAAACTGAAATGTTTGTTAATTTTTCTTAAGTTCCCAGTCACTTCAGCTGAAGGTGCATTATATAAAACTTTTCTGTAAGATGAAACTTATGAAAGCAAGATTTTAACTGAACTTCTTAATTAAGGCTTACAAACAGGCCACCACTGCAAGTATTTGCTCTAACGATATTTTAACTAAATGGTTGCAAGCTTAGAAAAGACGTAGATCTTGGTCATCTAGATAACTGTACATAATAGTTTCAAAATTGATTCTTACATAAATTAAAGATTCAGCCACAAGACCTAGATTTGTTTCATTTTGCATACATCACATTTTATAAATGCATTAATTTAAGATTTTCATTGTTTGTACTGAATGAGACTGTTTTAATAAAAACTCTGAAAGCTTTTACATATCTTATTATTATTATTATCTTTCATTATTGTATTTCATTCAGTGAAATGTATGATTTGCCTTAATCCATAAAGGGTTTGTGATGCCATTGATTCCAAATAACCTCATCTGACATTGGATACTGCACATTAAGGTATGCGTTATTCTGAATAGACTAAGGAACAAAACATTCAACAGTGTATCATCATCTATTTTATTTTTTTTCACAGAATAATATATCTCCGTTTTCTCATGTTGAATTTTCTAATGCTGTATTATTGTATACACACTGTTATTACTGGTGAAATACTATCACACAATCAATCATGATCTGAGTTGGATGTAATCTGTTTTCTTGAAACTTCTGATTGATGTTCTTCATTAAGTCATTGTTGTTTTTTTCAGCAAAAAGTATAATTATTATGGCGTATAATTCCTTATGTCAATAAAGCATTGTCTGCAGCTTAGTATTTTGCAATAAAACTGACAGTAATTTGTAACAAATATTTCTTATTTGCCATCCTATGTTGCTTTCAAGTAAGAAGAATATAATGGCATCTTGATCATACACATTATGTCACATGCCACTGCCAGTGAGGCCTTTTACTATATAACAGTTGCTATATAAAATGTTATTATCCTAGATTTTCAGATGAGATGTTGACGTACTACAGATTACAGGTTTTGTGTGAGAGTAAATGAAGTGAGTGCTCCAGCTGAACTTTTGCTCCTTTGAAGCTACCAATTATCCATCAGTTTTGTTGTTTTCAATATATGACAAGATTCACTGAAGAATAAAAGCTAAATTTTTTACTAAAAACGTTTTTAAACCTAATATAATTCACTATAGACTACTCTATACTAAAGCTTATTTGTTAATAACCTTGGAGAAAAGATGTTATGTACCTTTGCTACAATACCTGTACTGATAAGAAGAAAACTAGAAAGATTTTGTTATTCAGTGTAAACTAAAGGAAGTAATTGACTTTCAGTGTGTGTATGTGTTTTTATGTTGTACAGATTCTGGTAATGAAACTTCTCACACATTGCTCTTGTGTCACCTACAACAGTCAACACCAGTTCTGGTTTTTTGTAAATTTCTTTTTTTGATGTATAAGATCTCGTGTTTTTTTAAAACAAAAAAACTTCAGTTAGAGGTGGAGATGTTTTTGCCTGATTATTAAATATAATCTCATAACTTAAACTACTTATACCAATTGTAAATTATTGCTTCTTATCTTGGTTATTAGTTTATTCATTCATAATTCCATTATTTTCTGTTTTCTTAGCATCTTTCGCCAATATCATAAGAATGTTGGAAACAATACAAATATTCTTGTACAATGTAGGGTTAACCCTTGATATTTAATTTGTTTGCAACTTTATTTTGCCCCTAATTTTACTAAGTATAACATTTGTGCTTTATTGCAATGGAAATGTATTTTTGCATAAAGTGAGCTTGTAATAAAATTTTGATTGAATTCATAAGTGTGCCACTTTTGATTAAGATTTTATACATGATTTGTGTTCAGTATAGTATTTAAAATTGTAAATGAATTATTTTCCAGTCTCTAGATGATATTGTTAACTAAAATACATTTACTGACTATGTGACCATCTTTTAATTACAAGTTATATTTACTATGTAACTTTTTTCTTATTTCAGTAAACAAACTGTCTCAAGTATTGCTTGATTATTTTGCTAGATAAAAACTAAAGATTCAGTTTTCACTGTTACTATTTCATTTTAAAGTTGAGTTTTAAGTTTTTCCATAGCATTCAAGTATTGAATATAAAATCAGTACTGACTATTCTTTAATTATTACGGAAGTTACCATGGAAGTTCAACATGAATAATTGATGCAAGGTTTTCATCAACAAATTTAGTGAAATTTGGCTTAACATCTATGCTCAATGAGCAATTTAGCTCTGCCTCTAAATGTATGTCAGTAAGCCAGGATCTGTGTCTGGACTTGAGAAAACCTAGCGTCGAAAATGTTGACTCACACACCCATGTGGATCCAGACATGGGAATTAATTTTGAAATTGCTATCTTCAAACTAAGAAGACTCTTATTTATCAGAATAGTAAACCACATCTCTCCGATAAAACGTTTTGTTTACCTTTTATGTGTTCTACACTTTGCAGGATAAGCATCTCGTCTTCAAATCTACACTCATCCAAAGACAAAAAGAGATGTAATTTCCTTACTGAAATTTCCTAAGTCAATTTGAAATGGATCAGGCAAAAATTCAAATATCAATTTCACATTTTTAAATTTGACAAACGTGATTCATTTTTAATATAGGTTTTTGATCCAGTTTACATAGAGATCATCTTTAGCATAAAAAAAATCATAGTCATTATTATTTTCTAGAAAACTATTCAACTTTGCGAAATATGTCAAATCATTTTTTGTAATTGTTTTGCAAGGAGGTTTAGCTTTAATTGAAATTCATGAGTAGACTGATTGCTCGCTTATTATTTTACCTCTTCCCTGAAACTTCGTATTCAAATTACTCAAATGAGTCATCATGTCGCCCAGAAAATGCAAATCACACTGCCATGACAAAGTTTCAATTTCAGATAAATTTTCAATATTACCTTTATCAACAAAATACTCTTTTATTTGAGGAAATAAGGAAGAAAATCGTTCCAAGACTTTTCCTTTACATACCCATCTTACAGTTGCAAAATCAATAAGATCATCAAAAGTACAGTCACTGCTTTTCTTCAAAGACTGAATAAATTGTCGATGGATGAGAGCTTCCACTTCTAATATAAATCACAATTTTACAACATTGTCCATCAAACTTTTAAATTCATCATTTAGACATCTGAGCACTTAAATTTTCTTGATACAATGAAAAGATGGCAATGCAGTGAAAAGATGACAGCGTGCACTTCACATTTTCAATTAGGTGCTGTTTCAAAAGCAAAACAAATCATAATTTCGCCCCAGTTATGGCAGGAGCACTGTCTGTTATGACAAAGTGTTTTTAAATCCAGATTGAATTTTTTTGACATTTCAAGAAATTTTTCAAAGATGTTTTTTTTTTCACATGTTCGATCTCGTAATCCACTTGAACATGATAACGAGATTTGTCTCGAGCTCTTGAAGCACTTAATGCTTATGCCGAAAATTTATTTTTAAAAAGGCGGGTAGGTTGATAACTGTTGTCTGATATGTTAGATAACTTACGGAAAGTTAATTTCACTATATAATTAACGCCTTTCACAATTTTCAGCAATACAGAGCAGATATATTTACAAACAGGTATAAGTTAATATTCTGTATAATTCAGGTAAAGTATTCGTAACATGGATGTGAAATCTAAGAATATTCAGACTATTAATTAAATAAACATTAGAGTTTGAAAACATTTTGTATGGTCTGTGAGAATCTCTGATGTAACTAGATTCTGTATTAAAACTGTGCTATTGTTATTAACCTATAATCATTCAACTGATTATAAAAAGTAATTATTAATGTTCTTCGGATATGCGTTAAATATATATATATTACCTTAACTGACCCAGACCAAACTTGGCAAGCTAACTTTGTAGTTCAAAAGGAAATCAAATTTATATAAAACGTTTCCTTAGAATGAAAAATAAAAATATTTTGTAGAATAACCTCAATATCGTAATTGCAGTAACTGGTTTAGATAGTTCAGTTTGAACAAAACTTTCACCAAAACAAAATTCTATAAGTCAACAACTGTAGATAAAATTTACAGCATTTTCGTTTGTTTTCGATAATAATTGAAATATCCAGTTACAATATATAAACTGAAATATTGCTGCTGTTTCCCTCCATTTGGGCCGGCATAGTTAGATTATTAGGGTACTCGACTTCCAATTCCGTCCCACCAAGCATGCTATCCCTTTCAGCTGTGGGGAAGTTATAATATGACGATCAATCCTATTATTCTTTGGTAAAAGAGTAGCTTAAGAGATGGTAGTGGGTAGTAATGCCTAGCTGTCTCTTCTCTGGTTTTCCATTGCTTAATTAGGGACGGCTAACGCAAGTAGACCTCGTGTAGCTTTGCGTAAAATTAAAAGTAAACCCGTTCCTTTATTATTTACACTATTTAGGCCAGATGGTTAGAGTGCTCGACTTGCAATTTGAGGGTCGCGATTTCGAATCCCCATCACACCAAACATGCTTGCCCTTTTTAAACGTGTGGATGCTATAATGTGACAGTTAGTTCCACTGTTCGTTGGTAAAAAAAGTTGGTTCTCTAGCCTTACACTGCTAAACTAGGAACGGCTAGCGCAGATAGCCCTCGTTTAGCTTCACGAAGTTCAAAACACATATAATTTAACTTCTGGTTTATACCAGGGTTATAATAATCATTTAAGCTTGAATTAGATAATTATTTGATTAGTAAACAATTGTAGGATTTGTTTGTTTGTTTTGGAATTTCGCACAAAGCTACTCGAGGGCTATCTGTGTTAGCCGTTCCTAATTTAGCAGTGTAAGACGAGAGGGAAGGCAGCTTAGCTAGTCATCACCGCCAACTCTTGGGCTACTCTTTTACCAACGAAAATGGGATTGACTGTAACATTATAACGCCCCCACGGCTGGGAGGGCGAGCATGTTTGGCGCGAACCCGCGACCCTCAGATTACGAGGCGCCTTAACGCGCTAGGCCATGCAAGGCCCCTACTGTAGGATATTTCTCATTTCTTGATGTGGAATACAGTTTTCCACAGCACCAGCGTTAAGATTATATAATTCACTGAATGTACTAAATTAAAAAAGTAGAAATTAGACAACATCTTTACAATGAAATGGGCTACTTTGAGCAAGAAATAACATAAAATTATTTATCATTTCTGCCAATTTTCTCGAATCAATTACTACACTTCTCTTCTAAACCACTTTCTCTGTCTTACAAAATTTTCTTCAAGAATAAACGTTACTGAATATTCTCACAGAGAATTTGCTCATTTTAAGCAAATTTGTAGTTTCGACGTTTTCAAGAGAAAAAACAACAACATGGGAATGCAGACTTCTTAAAGTAACGGACATCTTTTAAGGTTAAAAATTTAAAGTACATGATAAGATAATAAGACCTTCAAAAAGAAAGCCCATTATGAAGTAAGAGTTCACTTTTACTTGTATATTTTACTGAATCTGTTTGACTTTCATTAAAGACAGAAATGGGTATGCAATTTGCCACTCCAAATATTATTCAAATTGCACATCTATTAATTACATTGGCAGCTAATTTCGTTGTATTTTTTTCAAATCGCATGAATATGTTGCAACACCTAATACAGAGTCTAAGAATATGGTCTAAGTTCACTTCATTTAGCACACATTATTTGTACATCAAGTAATCAAAATCCAAGAAACCAAAGTATTTTGCAATTTATATTATACATCCGAAACAGACATTTAATTCAACCCAAATGAATTTAAATTTGGATGACCTGTATAGAAATAGAATTACAGTTTAAAAATTCAAATATGGTGATCACAAAATGGTGTGTGTACACATGTGAAGAGGAGCCTTTTCTAGTCACGATGGAAATGAAGGTAACACATTGATACGCAGATTTACCAAAGCTTCGTTTTAGGCCAATTGGTTAGTTAATGATTTTAACGCAAGATAGCGTGTTGGTCAAAATCTTTTGTATGAAGTGCTATCATTTGTAGCTGTATTGATACTCCGAAACATACTAAAAACAAAACATTTTCAGCAGTGTATCCCAGAGCAGAACTCAACCATACTTTTAGGGAGTGAACTAGAACATCTTTTCCCTCCAGCTTACGAACATGAGCTTATATTTCACAAATTGAAGTAATAACATCAGTCATGTTCAGCTGTTCACTGAAGCATAGACAGTACCTTTATAACTTAGATATATTTAATTATTTATTATCACATTTCAATGTATTTTCCAAAAACATTACTAGTAATGGTGTAGTGGTTCAAATTTCGGACTGTGAACCTAAGGGCTCATGGTTTGTATTTCGTTACCACAAAAATGCTCTCAACGCTTTGGCTTAGTGGGTGTATTATAAGAGTTATGGTAAAATTCCACCATTCGGTTAGAGTAGCCAAAACGTTGGTCATGGATGATGTAGATTAGCTCGAAACAAACTAAAAATGATGAGATAGAATACGTAAGTGAATTTTTATATATATTTTTGTTCATAATGCTAATTACTGATAGATGTAATTACTTGTGTGAAAACCACTTAGTGTTTTTTCTTTCAGTCCTGTCACAGGTACGTTTATACTAGCGATAGTTTCTGGACTACGTAATTTTCTAAATATGCCGAAGTCTATGGCTGTTTAAGTCACCTCTCTTATGCGATTGAATTGGAATCATAACTACATCGAAAGTTAAATCATTTTACGTTTTTTCTACATATGCAATATCACTTTATGTTAGTTAAGGCAAAATGTAAACATTCCAAATTTCATGTTTAGGAGAATGCACAATTCCACTGAATCACCTTCTTCCATCTTCTCGTTGAACGTAGTGGTTAATATTCTTTCAAAAGTATAAGTTGCATTATGATTCACTTATTATGTTCTTGTATGCTGATGAATTGATTAAACATGCAGAATGGTTTTCCAATACTTAGTTCACAATACGGCCCGGCATGGCCAAGCGCGTTAAGGCGTGCGACTCGTAATCTGAATGGTCACGGGTTCGCATCCGCGTCGCGCCAAACATGCTCGCCCTCACAGCCGTGGGGGCGTTATAATGTGACGGTCAATCCCACTTTTCGTTGGTAAAAAAGTAGCCCAAGAGTCGGCGGTGGGTGGTGATGACTAGCTGCCTTCCCTCTAGTCTTACACTGATAAATTAGGGACGGCGAGCACAGATAGGTCTCGAGTAGCTTTGTGCGAAATTCCAAAACAAACTAGTTCATAATACATTAACTAAATGCTAACAATGGAAAAGAGCACTGGTTTATTCATTTGATCTCTTTCATGAAAGATGAATGATGTCATATGCGTCTATGTTTCAACGTTTCTCATACATTTAGTTACTCAGGTGAACATTTCACGCTCACCTAGAATTTTCAACATTTGTACACATGAACGTGCGTAACTTTAACACTATAACTGTTCAAGGAATGAGGCTCACTTTCTTTCGTTCTGGCTATCTATTGTTCGAGGTCATTATCCTACAATGTCGTGTGCGCTTTATTGCGCGAAATATGTAGTAAAATGGAATACTACTATATAAAAGTGAACAACGCTATTTTCCAACAGTGGGCCAGTTGATATTTTGAGGCTATTTATCCTCCTTATTTCCTTTCGAAATGACCATAAATGATGTAGGTTACGCATTCTCACTGAGATGGTAAGTATTAAAGAATCCAGTACATATGGTTACGCTCTATTAATCTTGAACAACGTTAAATTCAAGATGTTCAGTCAGTTGAATCTTGGGTGCATTCTTCTTTTTGTTTCTCTCCTTAAGCAGAGGTCTTCTCTTTTTTTATTAACTGGCTTCTTCCTTTATTGGGATAATCTGTGCCTATTTCATACAGACTTCAAAAGACACACGTAGATGCCTAATAGTTGTGTATCAGTACAATAAAAGAGTAAAACTCTTGTTTACTAATTACTGCTATTGCCAACAATATGCGTATATAAACACTACAATGAAACTTTACAAATTAAAATCACCAATTAAAGTTTAACGGTTTACCTCACTGTTTCATCTAGTTGAAGTACCGCTATTTCTGTGTTAATCTCTACAGCGAAATTTTTATAATTTTCTCTGCCAGTTGAAGCATTATTCTTCTAGGAAGACTTGGTAGATACCAAAAATCGCAACCCTGATCTACAGTAAAAGTTCTCCCTATTGTCCAACACACTCATTAATTGTTTATATGAGTTAAAAAATATTGTATTACACCTTGCCACTCAATGTGCTTCTTTTTTTCGTCAACGTCAATTCTGAATCAACTAATTCAGATTTTACTTCATAATACATTTCTTTGTCTTTCCTCCTATTCTTTTGAAATGTAAATCAATAAACCTGAAAATGTCATACTACATGACAAAACCTCTGTAATTAAGTTGGGAAAAGTTCTGAACAATGGTTTAAGCTTTCAGTGATGCAAGTGCAGTTTGTATGAGTTTGCTGAATTTATACTCCAGTGGTAAGCTACAGCAGCATCATGCAAATTATGACGTTTTATTAAGTTTTCGAGAAGCTATTGAAGTTTTAAAATTACACTTTGAATAAGAGGTGCACCACAAGTTACTTATTTTCCAAATGCATGTGACAAGAACATTGTCCGTAGTATGCATATATGCAGAATCTATGTAAATATAATAACTATCTTTTGTATGTCCACATAACTACTTTGCAGCGAATTGATCAATCTTTACACTATTGTTATGGAAGTTCGTTGAAAATAGAAATTTTCAGTTTTGCATATTGTGGATTTTAGTAACGTTTTTGCGTTTTTTACAATTATTTCGCCTCATACAGATGGACGTTCACCAAGCTTTGTGTGGATGATCCCTCTCTCGATACGTGCTTGGTCTACATGACTGACCAGGTGGTAATCTATCATTTAATATTATAAGTCTTTCATGTGTAAAAAATCGCATTTAGTGAAATATTTTTTTAAAATAAAGATTTGTCCGTAAATATTTTATTTTAAACAGTCCATGTAAAGAGGAATTTATATTTAAATCAAAAATACTTTTCCTCGTCTGAAGATATTTTCAAATTTCCTTTGTGCAATCCCTAAAACCTCCTAAGTATATTTTCAAACGTTTTTTGTCTTGATAAACCTTTATAACTTGTGTTGTTTTTCTCCATACTATCTCAAAACGGAATTGGTCAATCTGGTCCAGCTCGTAACCACCACAAAATCGAAATAAATCTAAATTACCCCTTTTTTGCTTCTAAGAATAACTTCAAATTTTAACATGAAACTACATACGTTTATCCTAAGTTCGTAATAGTACACATATATTTATAATTAAATTTTATAGCACTTTGAGCCATGTCTAACTACTGTCCACGCCATTATAAGATGTAAATCACTCAATGCATGTGTAGTTCACATTCAGTGATGTCGAGAAACCCACTTGTTGAGAATTTTATATGCAAAACGGCTCGTTTGGGTTGAGAAAACATTTTACATAGAAGAGCGAACAACGTTTCGACCTTCTTCGGTCATCGTCAGGTTCACAAAGAAAGAGGTAACTGACCGGAAGCTGACCATATGTTTGGAAGGGGTTGTGTAACTGAGTGTTGCAATATAGAGGGCGGGGTTAGATGTTTGAATATATAATTTTATCTATAATATTAATATAGGCATAATGGGTTCCTTTATATTGGTTCATTTTGGGTTTAAGTTGTTGTATAAGTAAGGCTTTTTTAATTTTGCGTTTGTTTATGTTTGTTTCTTTATTTAGTATTTTAGTGTTTTCTATGGTTATGCTGTGTCCATTTGACTTGCAGTGTTCGAAAACGTGTGAAGGTGACTTTTTATGTTCTTTGAATCTGGTTTCCATTTTTCTACTTGTTTCTCCAATATGGAAGTCGTGGCAGTTATCACATTGTATTTTATAAATAATGTTGGTGTGGTGTTTGTCAGTATAGTTCTTACATAGTATAGACCTCAGTTTTGTGCCTGGTTTTTGAATAAATGTGGTATTAACTGGAATGTTATATTTTTTTACTAGGTTTTGCCAAATGTTGGTTATTTGTTTACTGATGTCAAGAATATATGGTATACAGCAGTATATGGTTTCGTGATTTTTTGATTTGTGAGATATATTTACTTTTGTTGGTTGATTTTGCTTTCTGTCTAGGTGTGTGCGTATAATGTTTTCTACGGTTTGTGGAGGAAACTTATTGATGTTGATGAAGTATTGTTTTATTTTGTCTAATTCATCGTTAATTTTATCTGGTGAGCATAGTTTTATGGCTGTGTTTATCTGGTTTCTTAATGTGTTGAACTTTTGTTTTGTTTCATTTGCTGAGTCCCAAGGAATGTATAGTCCAGTATGGGTGATTTTTCGGTAGATTTCTGTTTTAAATTGTGTGTCGGTTCTTATAATTTTGAGGTTAAGAAATGATATTTGATTGCTTTCTTCCTGTTCACATGTGAAGTTAATGTTGGGATGTATAGAGTTAATGTGATTGAAAAAATTATGTATGTGTTCTGTAGATTTGAATCCCACAACCGTGTCATCTTCATATCTGTACCAGTATAGTGGATGGATGTAATGCTGTATTAATTGCTTGTGTTTCCATTTGTGTCATAAAAATATTGGCTAGAACTGGTGATACTGGGTTGCCCATGCTTAGGCCATTTGTTTGTATATAGTTTTGGTTGTTGAACATGAAGTTTGTCTTTATTGTGGTGAATTCTATGAGGGTTGCTAACTGGTTACTGGGAATATCTATAATTGGGTTAGGGTCTCGGCTATAGAGTTCTAAGGCTATCTTGCAGGCTTCTGTTGTTGGAACTTCTGTAAAGAGGGATATAATATCGAAACTGGCCATTTAGGCTTTATGATTAAGTTGATTTAGATTAGACTTGAAATTAAAAGAGTCTTTGATGAATGAGCTGGCTGATGTTACATATTTAGAGAATGTCCATGCTATATATTTACCAAGATTGTAATTAAACGATTCATATGTTGACATTATTGGTCGTAATGGACAATCTGGTTTATGAGGTTTGGGGATGCCGTATATTTGCGGTGTGCGTGAGTCGGTTTTACGTAGGTAGGAATAAAGTGTTTGTGAAATTGTGTTGGCTTTTTTTCATTTGTAGTAGTAATTTGTTCAGTTGCGTCTCGTGTGTCTTTGTTGGATTTGTGTGTATTGGTTTAAATTTGTTCGTGTCTGATAGAATGTTATTCATTTTTTGTATGTATTCATTCGTGTTCATTATTACTATAGCGTTACCTTTATCTGCTTTTAGAATTTTTATGTTTGTCTTGTTTTAGGTTTTTAATGGAATTAATGTCTCTTTTTGTTAGGTTGTTTTTTGGTTTTCTGTTTTGTGAAATTATGTTGATGGTTTTGTAAGAAAATCCTTTGAAAAAATAGTTTAAGATGATGCTTTTAGGTATTTCTGTAAATTATAAATTTGTAATTTTACCTGGGAAGTTCGGCTGTTGGATGTCAATAAATTATCTAAGTTGTCTTCTTTCTGTTGGTTGTTTTTTGTTTTTCTTTGTTTTTGTTTTCTGTAGAAAGTATCACAAGTCTCCTGACTAGGTCTTCTAAACATGTTTTGATTTCTATGGTTGGTATGTACCTAGGTGCTATTGCGAAGTTTAGTTCTTTGTTAAGTAGATGTATCTCGTCTGTGTTTAATTGTCGGTCGGATCTGTTAATTATGAGGTTAGTCAACAGTTTGTCGTTTCGGTGTCTTTTCTGTTGTTTATATCTTAGTTCTTCTACTTTTTTGTTGTGGCAGATCTTTTTGTCTCTGTCGTTCTTAGTATTGATTTGGTTTATGTTTTGTTGTATAAGTCCATAAATCTCTGGTTTAATGCAGCATGCTAGTTGATGGTCTAGGTTCATTTTTTGTTTTTGTAAGTCATGTAGTTCTTTGTATTTTGTGTTCAACATGGCTTTAAGTAGTTTTTTCTGTAAATTTTGGATAATGTTTGTGTATTTATTAAAATTTTTTGAAAGTTTTACCTTTTACAAGTAGAAAAATGGAAACCAGATTCAAAGAACATAAAAAGTCACCTTCACACGTTTTCGAACACTGCAAGTCAAATGGACACAGCATAACCATAGAAAACACTAAAATACTAAATAAAGAAACAAACATAAACAAACGCAAAATTAAAGAAGCCTTACTTATACAACAACTCAAACCCAAAATGAACCAATATAAAGGAACCCATTATGCCTATATTAATATTATAGATAAAATTATATATTCAAACATCTAACCCCGCCCTCTATATTGCAACACTCAGTTACACAACCCCTTCCAAACATATGGTCAGCTTCCGGTCAGTTACCTCTTTCTTTGTGAACCTGACGATGACCGAAGAAGGTCGAAACGTTGTTCGCTCTTCTATGTAAAATGTTTTCTCAACCCAAACGAGCCGTTTTGCATATAAAAATGTAGTTCACATTGCGCTATCGAATTATGTTACCTACGAGCTCCAACAAGCTGCTCACGTGAGTTTCACGTGAAACACTTTTATTATTATTTATTTTACTTAATCTAATATTAACTATCATAATAATATCACTATTTTTACATTTTAGTTATTTTATAATTATACATAATAAATAAACATGAGAAATAAAAAATAAAATACTCAACTAATCTTTTTCTTGTTCTTAATTGTCAAAAACAGTTAACCTCCATTTTTATACTAATCGTAGTGTTGCAATTAATAATTTTTATTTAATCAAATAATGCACACCACAATGTATATTCACAACAAGCAAATTCCCTTGTGTCTTACATTTTTTCTGGCTTTCTAACTATGCGACAAGAGGAGTTACAAACTCATCCAAGATAGTCATTAACTTCTCACACGGGAAATATCTTGGCAATCTGAGTGAAACTTACATTTCACCTTTCAAAACGTAATGTTATACACTACGTCATTCGATAGATGATTTTTTCTTTCTCTTGGTTATAGGTAACATATATTTAAACGTAACAGAGAAATATTAACGAATTATAATAGAGAGAGAGTGTGTGTGGCAGGAGAAGTCTGATTTTTTATTCGATAGCTCTGTACACGTTTTTTTTCTTACAGCAAAACGACAGGGAGCTATATGATATTTCCACCAAAGAGAATCGAACTTTTGATTTTTTTCGTTGTAAATCCGAAGACTTACCTCTATGCCAGCCGGGGACCGATAGCTCTGTAAACAAACAATATTAAAGACGATAATAAATTTGGTTTGTCTGACCAATGACGATTTTATATAGACAGTAATGTACGTTTAATTTTGTACTTTTTCGAAGAGTGGTGGATAAACTGGGGAAGATTACAAGCAAAGGGAAAATGTATCATGAGTGTCACACAAGTGAAAATTCAGGATTTAAAAAAAATATTTCCCTATAGAATTGAAAACTTAAAACTTACACACTATCAAAATATGAATTATTAGTTAAGATTTTATGCTATTTTCATGGAAATAACATAAAAAGTAGTTTAATACAATTTTGAATGTAAAACACCAAACCATTGTGTCATGCGCAGTGAAGGATACCCATGACGATAGAGATCACGAGGAGATGCATTCAAATTTTCAATTTTGCATTTTGTTTTTGCGATTTTTATCGGTTTTTTTTTTACTGTTATTTAACCCCCTGTTGATGGAACTTCACCAGATTTGGCATGGAGATTTGATATACGAGGAGATACATATAAATTCTCAATTGTTATGGATAATATTATTTTTTTTCATCTGATTAATCGCTTGTCTACATGTTATGTCTCAGTTTCTATCAGATCTATGGCGGATGCTTCCTAAGAAACCTGAGTTGGCAAGGTAGCATAAACGAATCCCCCGCTGATATAGCAGTAAGTCTACGAATTTACAACGCTAAACTCAGGAATTCGATTCCTATATGGACACAGCAGACAGTCAACATACACGAATGATAATTATTTCGATGCATTTCTCACAAGTAATGAATAAACATAATAACACATATTTCAATATGATTTGGTATCATCGTCAAAAATTAGACGGATCGTTTTCATTGACAACCACTTATGTTAGATGTTTACTGTTATGACAAATAACATAATGGGTCTTGGAACTGAACAAGAGATTTTGCCAAAGAAACAGTCGAGATGAAACTCTACTGTCATGTTAGTCTACATTTAGAACCTTACAAATGTGATTTCTATTATTTTCTTTATATATTGCCCCCCAGTGGCTCAGCGGTATGTCTGCGGACTTACACGCTAAAATCCGGGTTTCGATACCCGTGGTGGGCAGAGCACAGATAGCCCATTGTGTAGCTTTGTGCTTAATTCTAAACAACAAACAACAATTCTTTATATATATATGTGTAAGTCTCATACGGTTTATGACCTCCGACACTGGAGGCGGACTGAAGTTATGTTTCACCCCTGTTTGTTTCTAAACACGAAATCTCGAAAGCAGCTAATTGAATTTGGACAAAAGTTGGTATACTTTTGGATTATGACTCAACTTAGATGTAATTGATTTCTAAAGAGTCAAGGTCACGAAACTTCAAAATATTTCTCTCTGTTAATACGAGGACTGATTTTTTACACTATTGCCGCCATATAACACAGTCAAATTTTGATCGGATTTTGATGAAACTTGTGGACATATGTATAATATTATTCCTTACTTTCCTGCCAACAGTGGTCTGTCTCCTTTGATAACGACGGGAATACGAACACATATTCGTATACTTTGAAAGAGAATATGATCAATGCTGCGTGGCAGAAGTACGTGTGTTATTGAGTGCCCCTCTGGTCAACGTTTTCACTGCATTATTTATCACACTAGTTTCTTTTGCTTTTCTCGTAATAAAGAGAGTTTTGTTGGACAACATGCTTCTCCAACCTGGTTACTGTGTCATTCTGCCTTGTAGCAGATTGCAGCTTGCAATGTCTCTAGGCCTGAAGGAATAACCACTGGTTTACTACAACGTGTTTTCTGTTGTTAATGATTTTTTTTTCAATTTTTACAATCCTTTAGTCTGCAAATAAAGGTCTTACTTTTACATCGCTAATTGGGAGTTTCTTTAATGTGTTTATTATTCCATCCATTTCATCTCTGTAATTACACCATATACCAAAGGTAGAAATAAAACTGATCACAAAACGTGTTTTATTCTTTCGCTCTCTTCTTAGTTTGTTTAATTACTCACAGATTCAGAAATAGAAACAATAAAGTTGAACAGACGTTAAAAATTTTGTGTCATGCACAGTAAAGGATACTTTTGGTGATAGGGTTCATGAAGAGATGCGTACAAATTCTCAGTTTTCATTTACCTCTCACTTCCCCTTTTGGCTATCTGCTATGTCGACCGCGGGTAATCGAACCCCAGATTTTATCATTGTAAGTCCTGGAATTTACCGCAGTTCCGCTAAAGGACCACCACCAAAGTTCTTGAATAAGTCTCGACTAAAGTGAACAGCTTTGGAACAATGTAACTATAGAATTGGAAGGAAGGATTCTATTTAGTATTTAAAACTTAAAGTAAGATACTTATATATAATTAATCTATCCATTTCTCAACTTTATAACTTAAATAGTTTCCAAATGTCGTAAAAGTAATTTTATATATGGGTCATATCTGGTATCTCTCCCAAAAAACTTTTACGTGTATTTCGCAGTGCATGAACAGCTCCATTATCATAACTGGTCAAATTTACTTACAGCTTTTGATAGAAGTAACAGTTTTCCCTTAAAATGTACTTTAGTTCCTGAGTAGGCAATGCCTATTACAGTTTATTTGTGAAATCATAAAATCATTGTTTTAGCTGATTTAAAAGAAAAAAAATTGTTCTTACTTGATTATAATTTCGAAATTGTGATAAGTTTCTCATTTTTAACTAGATGGGCAGTTATTAGAACGAACACTTCCGCCATGTATGGTTGACCATATTCTTATCTCAAAAATATAAAAATGTTTGTCATTATCAGGGGACCTGGAACATTTTTGACTGAACAATGAGAAATAATATTCTACATGTTTTCATCAAGTTTCATCAAAATCCGATAACTTTTGACAGAGTTATAAAACAACAATAAAGTAAAAAATAGACCTCCATATTAACAGATAGGAATTTTTGGATTCTCGTGATCTTGGCCCTTCAAAACCTAATGATTTCTATGTTGGACCATAATTCAAATGTATATCAACTTTTCTTCAACTCCATTCAGCCGTTGACAATTCTTGCTGACAAACACACAGAGGTGAAAACATAACCTTCGTTTACCTTCGGTGACAGAGATAATAAAATAGCTATTGTTTCCAGGATTATGATTAAATTTATAACAAAAATCTATTTTATAATTAATTCTTATGCAATAATGTACATTTTCTGAGATTATATATCTCACTGTGTCTATATATATAATACTTGTATATGCATTTGAAAAATCTTTGGTTCTTAATTTTTTGACACAACCTTAACTAGTTTTGTTTGTTTGTTTGTTTTGGAATTTCGCACAAAGCTACTCGAGGGCTATCTGTGCTAGCCGTCCCTAATTTAGCAGTGTAAGACTAGAGGGAAGACAGCTAGTCATCACCACCCACCGCCAACTCTTGGGCTACTCTTTTACCAACGAATAGTGGGATTGACCGTCACATTATACACCCCCACGGCTGGGAGGGCGAGCATGTTTAGCGCGACGCGGATGCGAACCTCAGATTACGAGCGCACGCCTTAACGCGCTCGGCCACGCCAGGCCCGCCTTAACTAGTACTATTTGGAATGATCTTGAGAAGAATATTTGATTCAATACGAAAACTTTTGGAAGCATTTCTTTCATCTTCTCACCCCGTTTAGCCAGTAAAATGGAAACATTAAGGTCTGTTTTGGCTTTTTACAACGTATTTTTGAGCAGAAATATAGGTTCGTTTCATTTTATTAAGTTAAAACATATAATATAGAGAACTTTAAAATATTGTCCTTCAACAAAACACTTTGACGTGTGTGGTATTCCGTTACTTACCGGTTCACCACGAAAGACTTGTTTGTTTTTCTAGCATACCCTCATTTTTCTATCTGCTATGTCCACCGTGAGGAGTCGAGCCCCAGATTTTAGCGTTCGAGTCCAGGAATTTATCGTTTTCCCACCGGGGAACCACCACCACTAAAGTTTTGCGCAGAAATCTACTAAAGTAATTTAACAATTAAGATCATTTTCCAACATCGATTCCATTCTAATACTTGACTGTTATCTATACAATGGTAAGTGAATCCAAAAACAAACTAAACTGTAAGGAAGCATCTGAAAATATTTACCATAATGTTCAAATGAACAATACTTCTTTCAGTTTGTGCCCATCGTTTTGTTAGGTAAGTTGGCTTCGAAAGAGTTTGCTTCCTTGTCGAACTCTCTCACAGAGTTACTGCAGGGCTACCTGTGCTAGCTACCCTCATTTTTAAATTGATAGATTAAAGGAAATAAAGCATCTCAACAACATCCACCACCCACTATTGGGGTACTTCTTTTTTGTGGGTAGTGATGACTAGCTCCCTTCCTAATAGTGTTTATCTGCTAAATTAGGAATGACTCCACAGATAGCCTTCGTGTAAAATATGTGAAATTCAAATAAATTCAAAACTCTTCTCGCCGATACTCATTTGTAATGCAGTCTTGTATCTAGACACTTCGCAAAATCTCTCGATCACTGCATTCCTTAACATTTTATACAATCTAGGCCTAATTTAACGTCATCCGCCCTCTGTCTAATATCTAAATTAAAATATTTAACACTAGTTGTAGTATTCGCCAATGGACCAAAGTTATGTAAATTCATGCTTAATGAAAAATTATGCTAGGACATGAAAAGTTGCTTCCCTTATATGCAATCGTAAAAATACGCAAAAACACCCATAAAACCTGCAAAACATACAATGTGAAACGGCAAATTTACCTGTGTATTTGCATAGACCCAATGAACTTCCTTGACAAATATGCTAAGGATCCATAATTTGGGCGACATAGTGATAAAAAACGCCCACAAAAACCGCAAAATTTATAACTGAAAATCTGTGTGTACCACTGTATGGACCTAATGTGCCTCTATATCAATTTTGGTGAAAATCCATTCTAACCCTAAGAAGTTACATGGACATACAACAGACAACTTGGTGCTGCTATATTTATATACATATATTTCACAATAGCATTCATATTTCATTATTGTCAAATACCTTTTTATTGTTATAGCTCTTCCAGTATTGTTGATTATTGACTCTTATAGAGGAAAACAAACCAACAACAAATTAAAATGTTAATTGCTATGAGTTGTAACCATTAAGCCTATTTTTTTTAAGCTCTACGTACTTTATCTAGTTCCCTAGGGATTTTCAATAATTAGAATATTGTTTAATAAAATTATTCCAAAAACATAACATTTGTCATATCTATTACCGACGATTGTGTTTGTTGTATCCCAGCGAGCTTGAAGAGCTCCAGATTGACGAATACTTGTCGTTGGCAATGGATATGACAGCTTTAATGGACTCGGAAAAACTATTTTAATTCTTAAAGATTCCTAAAGGACTAGATTAAAAATGTAATCAGCCTAATATTAATGTATTGTAAAAAATGTATACATTAATAAGTGGGCCCGGCATGGCCAAGCATGTTAAGGCGTGCGACTGGTAATATGAGGATCGCGGGGTTGGCATCCCCTTCGAGCCAAACATGCTCCCCCCTTTTAGTTGTGGGGACGTTATAATGTTACGGTTAATCCCACTATTCGTTGGTAAAAGAGTAGCCCAAGAGTTGGCGGTGGGTGGTGGTGATGACTAGCTAACTTCCCTCTAGTCATACACTGCTAAATTATGAACGGCTAGCACAGATAGCCCTCGTGTAGCTTAGTGCGAAATTCCAAAAACAAACAAACAAACATTAATAAGTAAGAAATTGAAGCAGATATTACGCTAAGTCAAACAATTAGTAAGTAGTATTGACATGTAGCATCTTTTATAATACTATCAAACATTGCATTCTAGGTTTGAAAAACTTTAAAACAGAATATTAAGTTCCGTTTCTTATTTTGTAAACTAAAATGTATTAAAATAAAAAGAACTGAGTACTGTTGAAAGAGACTGAGTATATTGTTTATTCTACTCTACTTTGTCTATATATGCATATATATACTCTGCAAAAAAAGAAACGCAAAATGCAAAATTTGAGACATATTGTAAACAAGTTTATTCCGGCTAGTTCTTTATGACATATGTGAAACTTTGCACATTCACTGCTGAGCATCCAAAGTTTGCAAAGGCGAAGTCCACGCTCACTAGTTGAAGTTTAACGTCACTCAAAGTCAATAACGAGTATGCCACCCGTGAACATCAATAACCGCTTGGCATCTCTTGTCCATGGAAGCAATGAGATGACGAATCACATCATGTGGAATGGCTGTCCACTCAGTCTGCAAAGCTGCTGCAAGCTGAGGTAGAGTCTTTGGTTGAGGTTTTCGCCGTCGCAGACATCGGTCCAACTCGTCCCAAAGATGTTTGATGGGGTTTAAATCTGGTGATCTGGAGGGCCAGGGAAGAACGTTGATGTTGTGGTGTCTCAAGAAGGCAGTGGTGAGTCAGGCTGTGTGAGGAGGGGCGTTGTCATGTTGAAAAACGTCGCTGACGTTCACCATGATGGGTTGCACATGGAGCCTAAGAATCTCGTCGACGGTTGCGTACGGTCTGATCGGAAATCCTACGCAGCCCTAGTATAGTTGAGGCAGTAGACGTAGCAGTGGTGGACCGATCTCGAAGGTGACATAACCGGATGTAGCGATCTTGCGCGGGCGTGGTCACACGAGATCTGCCAGATCGTGGACGGTCACGAGTTGATCCATGTTGTTGGTGACGATTCCATAGCCTTGTGATGGTGCTTGGGTGGACATTCACAGCTCTGGCAACATCTGATCGAGATTCGCCTGCTTCCAAACGACCAATGGCGTTGTTGCGTTGTGCTTCACTCAGTCTTGGCGTAAATGTATTGCGTGTCAGTGACTTAACACTGAGCTATGGAAACCGAGAACCCGTCACTTTTATAGGGGTTTTTTTTTGCACATGTTGCACTTGCATAACATGCAAATCTCTCAAACAAATTTATTGGATACGAATGCGTTTTGGCGAAAAATCCGTTGTTTTCCTCCGTTTTCAAAGTGCACAACTTTTATTTTCATTTTGGTCTGACAATCAGAGCATTAACACGTGTAACATCACATACTCTGAGCTTGTAACGTTATTACATATATTTCTCTTTAAAATAACAAAAATATCCCTTTTGCGTTTTTTTTAAGAGTATATGCATATATATATATATATATAGTAAACTCTCATTGTTTCGAAGTCGCTAGAACCGAATATATCACTTGTATCGAAGTCGTTGACTGGTCCGGCCAACTGTCCATATAAATACATAGTAACAAAAGCCCCTTGAACCGAACTGCATGTATCGAAGTGTCGGCTTGTAAAATTGTATAATTATAGTCCCTAGGATGTGAAAAGCATCAATATTACATCCTTTGTATCGAACCAGGTACGAAGATATTTATTTTTCTCTTCTTCCCTAAATTAATTGTCACCGCTGCCGACCACCCGCTACGCCGCTAGCAAGTGCAATTAGTCAGTCTCCGCGCAACAATGTGTGGTGCCACCATCAAAATCTCACACTTGAGAAATAGCGGACTGCAGATGGGGTAGTAGATTAGCCTAGCAATGTTTTTACAACAATTATGGTCAATAACACTTTAAACCCCTGCCCGCCCCAACTCACCCGCACTCCCAACAAAAATTAGCTTAGATATAAAATTTTCAGATTGTGGCTTCAATAGATTATGTCTGGGCAGCCTGCATGCTGTAGCCTAAAAAGGCTAATCACAGTCAAATTAAACAGATCATTAATTATTGATCATGGCGAAGCGCAAGCTTGTATCGACAGAAACTAAAATTGCAGCAACAGAAGAAGTTGAAAAAAAAGTTAAAACAGAAACAGCAAAGGCATTTGATGTGCCTCTCAACACTTTGTCAACATGGTTGAAAAATAAAGAGGCCATATTGTCTTCTCGAGACAACTTTTGTCCCAATAGAAAACGCATGCGAACTGCAAAACATTCTGACTTATGAGCCGCATTGCTTCTGTGATTCAAAAATGCTAGATCAGAGAATGTTCCTATCTCTGGGCCTGTTATGCAAGCAAAGGCAAAAAAACTTGCTGATCAAATGGGAATCACTGACTTTTGCATGAGTGATGGGTGGTTAACCCGATTCAAAAAAAGACACGACATTCAATTTCGTACGATCTGTGGTGAGTCTGGTAGTGTAGAAGCAGAGCAAACAAACCAGTGGAAATCTACAACGCTGCCACGCCTGCTAGAAAACTACAGCCCACGGGATGTCTTCAACGCAGATGAGTCTGGCTTATTCTTTAAACTTCTGCCAGACAAGTCTCTTTTTATCAAGGGAGACTCCTGTCACGGCGGGAAGCGAGCGAAGGAGCGGCTATCTGTTTTGGTATGCGCCAATATGGACGGCACCGAGGAGCTTCCTTTTCTTGTCATAGGTGAGTGTCAAAAGCAGGTAAAAATATTTTCCTGTGTTTTCTATAGAATATGTTATTTTATGATTTTTTTTCAGATTATTGACATGTAAATGTTTCGTTTTTAATTTCAAGACATTAACCATGTATAGTTTTTCTTTTCTTTTTTTAGGAAAGTCAGCAAAACCGCGTTGCTTCAAAGACGTCAAAACCATGCCAACACCATACAAAGCCAACAAGCGAGCTTGGATGACATCAGATCTATTCACCGAGTGGCTGAGAGAACTTGACCGAAAGTTTGTGCTGCAAAAAAGAAAGGTCCTTATGATAATTGACAACTGCCCCGCCCACTTCAACCCCACTGGACTTAAGGCCATCAAGCTGGTGTTCCTGCCTCCCAGTACCACAAACAAGACACAGCCCATGGACCAAGGCATCATTGCCAATCTGAAACATCATTACCTCACTTTACTGCTACAGTGTCTTATTGATTCAATATACAATAAAAGTGTTTTCACTGTGACTGTGCTTGAAGCCATGCGACTGCTACGCTCTGCCTGGTCATTGATAAAGCAATCAACCATAGCCAATTGCTTTAGAACTCGTGGCTTCTCCTCTCCAGAGCCAGCAGAAAACAGTGAGGACCCCGAGGATGACATACCATTGGCCCAGCTCTTGACACGGCTGAATGACACTGGGTTTACGGTGGATGGCACAGCAGAGGACTACGAAACTGCTGATAATGATCTGATCACTGGCGCGCCCCTGACAGACAGTGATATTGTGGCCATGGTGCAAAATAAACAGACACCAGAAAATGACAGTGAAAGTGAAGATGACGACAATGAGAAACCCCCCATCCCAACACATTCTGCAGCTCGTGAGATGTGTCTGCAACTTCAGAGATATTTTGAACACCAGGCTAACGCAGGACAGTTTATCTCTCAATTAAACATAATGGAGCGTTTGTGACCAAGTGCCAGAGGGACAGTAGCTCGCAAAAAAGCATTGTGCAATATTTCAAGTGACTCCAGTTAGACGTTCTTACTGGTGTTTGTATCCTGTACATTATAATTACATATGTCTATATTGTGAATGCTATTTTTTTACGTTTTTTTTTACAAGTACTGTTAATTGTCCTTTTGAATTTCATTAAATGTGTTTTAAGTGTTTACACACGTGTGACTTCTGAGTCTTTAATCCAATTACCGGTACTGCAACAGTTGTCAGTTATTGGGCCTACCATTACCAGACTTAGCTAGTGAATGAAAAAAAAATCATTTTTAACGAACTTCTTTTGTAACGAACAATTCTCTTTGGTCCCTACGACTTCGTTACAACGAGAGTTTACTGTATGTATATATACATACACACAAAATATATATCTGATTGGTACGTATATGTTGTTATGTAAATATCATGTAAATCTTGTCGAGAGTGTTATGTAAATGTCATGTAAATATCATGCATATGTTATGTAAATATCATGTAATGTCGTGTTTGAATTCCCATATCTATTATTTATATTTTTGAGGTTTAAACCAGTTAAATTTAAAATAACATTTTAGAATTAATTAAAATTCATTTAGAATTATTCATGTAGAAATTTTTAAAACTAAATAGATTGATCACTTGTATTGGCCTGGTGTTTGTACTGTGGCATTCTGGGAAGTTACGCGATTAGTATATAAACAGTCGGCAGTGCGAGGGAAATCATCTACTTTTACTCGGGTCAAGAAATGAATCATCCATTTTTACTCGGATCAAGAAGTTTGTCTCGTTTAAGAAAGTTTAAACTGAGTTTGTGAATAGAGCTAGATCGACTAAAGCGGTGAAATTTTTATTCCGTCAATCTTTACAATTCAGTCGGATTACGGATTATATCGAAAGTCAATAGGAATTGGACTGTGAACTTTTGTTTGAAATTACCCATTCAAACTTCGAAGATTTCTCCGTGAGACTGAATTCAACGCCTAGATTGGAACTTTGGATTTCGGATTTGGACACTTATCCTGGATCATATTATTAAGCACAGGCCAGTACTTTTTTGTATTGTAAGTTGTTTTGATGGTTGAAACTGGATATCTGTTATTGCCATTAGATAATATATTTTGTGTCTATCACATAAGTAGATAAATATAATAAATTAAACAAGCTGCTATATGTGTCTTTCTGTTGGGTTCAGTCCCCAATAAAAAACGTAACAATGTACATACCAATCAGATAAAAACCTAAAAATGGGCTAGAAGTAGGCATTTATTATAAGGCATTCCATGCTGAAACTATCATCCACGAAAGTTGTTGGTATAGTTTTATATATTGCACCGAGGTGGAACAATACGTAATAACGAGAAACCCACATGATGTGAAAATGTCTCAAAACGGCTAGTATGGGTGTTAAAACTTTCATTAAAATAAAGTAGAAAACAGTGTTACGACCTGAGGATGGCCTAAGAATGTCGAAACGTTGTTCTATGCTTTATTTTAATAAAAGTTTTAATACCCATATCAGCCGTCTTTAAATACAAGGTGGAGCACTTTCGAATTTGTCCTTACTGGGGCTCTGACCTTTTCAGAAGAATTATAATACGCTATCGTGCATGTTAAACTCAACATGCATTGTACTTGTGCATTAGACCACTTCGGCATTGGTATTTTATGAAAACAACAAGGGCCGTTTACATAATCACATCATACAATACTTTATACATGTCGTAACAGTGTAATTAATTTTCATGTCACATTATTAGAAATAGATAGTTACCTTCGCAGACGGAACAGCTCAAATGGAACACTACAGCAGTTTTACAAACCTAAACATTCTCATTCTTTGGTTATTATTTTTATTTTAGTCACCCTCCCTTCACCACACGTTCAATTCCTAACGACAATTTATTACACCACTTATACCAGAAGTTTCTAACCCTTATTAGAAGTAGCTTAGGATAACATTAATTTTATTTCATCAATTACATTTTTTTTTTGTTTTAGTGCAAAGCAAAACGTGTGCTACGTTAGTTCAATGTCATTAGGTGATATTATGGGTGTATGTATATGTCTGCAACTGTATGTATGTGTGTACTAGTGAGTAGCGAGTATGTGAGTGCACGCGCATGAACTTATGCTTGTTTGTCTATTTAGCTGTGATTAAGTGTGTGTGTGTGCTCGCTGTCGACACGTGAGTCACATGTCTGTTGCTGATTGGTGGATGACGAATCGCGCGACTGGCCACGCTCCCTTCTCTCCCAATACTTACCCCATCATTACTCCACCTGCACCCTCAACAAGTAATCAGTGTAAAATCTACCGTTGCCAAAGCGTTCATTATTCAACATTTTTATTTTATTTTATTTTAACAAGGAGATAAGTAAGCAGCGGAGGTAAGTTGTGTCCGTGGCTAAACGGCGCAGATACTCAGAATGCTACCTCAACATTGGCTTCAACACTGTGCTCACCAACGACGGCATCGAAAAACCACAGTGTGTTTTGTGCCATGCAGTCCTGAGTGCAGAGTCAATGAAACCATCAAAACTCAAGCGTCATCTCGAGACAAAACATCCAGAACACGCAAAGAAGGGTTTGGATTTCTTCAAACGGCATGAACGGTGTCTTAAAAGCCAAAGAATCGATAGAAGAAGGTCGTTTCAGCAGCAGAGTGCAGCCGTATGGAAGCTTCACATAAGATTGCATTCGAAATTTCTAAAAAAAACAAACGAACAAAAAAAAACCTCACACTTTTTAAACCCTGCATGATGAAAGCAGTAAATCTTGTTCTTGGAGAAGCCAGTGCAAAGAAGATGCAGCAAGTATCCCTGTCAAATAATACTACACAGAGGCGCATTTCTAAAATGTCTATGGATGTGAAGGAACAGGTTTTGACTGAAATCAAGGGTTCCCCCCTTTGTTCTCCTTTCAGCTCGACGAGTCAACAAATGTAAGTTCATGTTCTCAGTTGCTTGTCTTCGTGAGATACATTAATTCATGTGACATCAAAAAACGAATTCTTATTCTGCAGTGCACTTGAAACCACAACAAAAGCTGCTGATGTCAAGGAAAAAGTTTCAGCTTTTTTTCAAGACAAAGATCTTCAATGGGAAAACGTGTGTGGAGTTTGTACGGATGGGGCACCGGCTATGCTGGGATCGAATTCAGAATTCCAGTCGAGAGTGAAGAAGCTAGCACCTCAAGCAAAGGGCATCCACTGCATGATTCACCGATATGCTCTCTCCAGTAAGACTCTCCCTGCCTCTCTGCAGGAAGTGCTTGAATCTGCTATCAAAATTGTAAACTATGTGAAGACTCGACACTCGCCTATTCAAAGAACTATGCAAAGACATGAATGCTGACCACGAAGTCCTTCTCTTCTACACAGCAGTACGTTGGTTGTCGAAAGGAATCGTTAATAATCGTGTCTTTGAAATGAAAGATGAAATAAAGCTATTCCTGGAGACTCAAGAAAGGAAAGATCTTATAGCTCACTTCGAAGATGAAGCATGAAATAAAAGGGTTGCGTACTTAGCCGACATTTTTGACCAGCTGAACAAGCTCAATTTGACGCTTCAAGGAAGGGAAACACGTGTTCTCCTTTTTCAAGATAGGCTTCGGGGCTTTGTTTCCAAACTGCAGAACTGGCGTCGGAAAATCAATCTTGAAAACATCGCTATGTTTGAAAAACTTTGTGGAGTGACAGATGAGTCTCAGATCCAACTGGATCAGTTCCTCAAGGATGAGATTACCGAACATCTTCAGTCTCTATAAAAGGAAGTCGAGCGTTACTTCCCTGAACTATCACAGGAACAGGAGGCCCTGGTAAGTAGTCCATTTTGTACTGAATTTGTATCCAGCATCCCAGATGATATCCAAGATGAATTTCTAGATCTAAGGAACGACTCTTTAGCTCGTGATCTCTTCAAGGTGAAATCCGTGACTCTGTTCTGGTGCGCTATGTATCAGTCATACTCCAAAGTCAGCATGATAACTTTACGTGTCCTTGTTTCATTTTCTTCTACCTACATGTGTGAGGCAGGATTTTCCACTCTTGTCAATATAAAAACAAAGAATAGAAACAGATTGGATGTTGAAGATGACTTGAGACTGGCTCTAACAAATGCTCGGCCACGAATTTCAAAGCTTGCTGCTGAAATGCAACATACGGCATCTCACTAGTTGGGTTAAATAGCTGTTCAAACCTATGTTAATATTATTTTAAGAAATATATGTTCTTTTTTTGAATTCAGGTTGGACCAATGTGATTTAATTTGCTGATAAATACATATTTTTTAAATATTTTTAGGTATTTCTTTCCCTCTCCTTCACAGAAAAGAAAAATTAAGCTGCTGATAGAAACCCCTAAGTAGGGGGTCACATGGGTTTCAAACTTTTAGGTAAGGGGTCGCAAGTGCCAAAAGGTTGGGAACCCCTGACTTATACAATGGTGACCTGGTCAATGTAATAAAGGTATCTAATAAAAACCTTTTTATATATATTTTGTAGGAAATTTGGTTAGTTTGAGAAAAAGTTTCGAGAGTCTTAACATTTGGGCCTGGTATGGCCTAGTGCGTTAAGGCGTTCGCTTCGTAATCTGAGGGTCGCGGGTTCGCGCCCGAGTCGCGCCAAACATGCTCGACCTCCCAGCCGTGGAGACGTTATAATGTGACGGTCAATTCCGCTATTCGTTGGTAAGAGTAGCCCAAGAGTCGGCGGTGAGTGGTGATGACTAGCTACCTTCCCTCTCGTCTTACACTGCTAAATTAGGGGCGGCCATCACAGATAGCTCTCGAGTAGCTTTGTGCGAAATTCCAAAACAAACAAAACAAATTCTTAGCATTAAACATATTTCATTCATTGTTGAGTATGTAATATGAATAATTGTTTTGATTTCTTAATAATGACTATAAAAAAAAATCATTAAAGTGAGCTGAGAACTGTCTAATTTTGTTGGTTTTTGAGGGGTGTGAGAATATGCAATGCTAAAGTTTTAATGATGATAATATTCATTAAATCAACTGTTTTCCTTGTAAGCGATTAAACTGTGTTACTTGAAAGAAAGTGGATAATCGTGCTTTCATTGTTGGACATGGTCGTTTTCACATTAAATGTATTTCACATGTATGTCTATGTATGCTATCTACTGCATAATCTACATCTTTGCAACATTTACATATTGATAAAACAATTGATAACGTTACCTACAGATTTCTTAAATATAGAAGATATTGTATTAATGATCCTGTCTCATGACATTTTTGCAATGACAAACACGATCTCTCATCTCAAACTTGTTGTTTTAAAGTCTGCTCCATTTGAAATTTCGTTGCGTGAAAACGAGAAAAAGCGCCATATCTATATCCTTGGAACCCTTTTAATTATGAAAATTAAATAAAATCTTTTTTTCACAATATGCTTCCTTCTAATAGCTTTTATGTCTGTCGTTTACCGTGACTTAAAATTTTAGTCTCCTGATGAGACAGTTGTAAGTTACGGATTTACATTCCTAAAATTTGGAACTCGATTCCCCGCAGCAGATAGCATAATATGGCTTTGTTCTAAAACAAAGAAAACCTAGAAGTTCATCCTAAATACTATGTTCTCTTTCTAAGGCCAGTAGTTTAATAACTGTATAAAAAAGAAACGCTTATTGTATATTCTTCCTTTATTTTGAATTACATTAACGTACTGTTTTTATTTATTCACGTTACTTTATTCTCTCAATTTATTACGTATCATATTTAATTCTTAATTTATTCACCAAAACGTAAATACAGAACCAAACAAAACGTATCGTTTGTCTGGATTTGGGCCCGGCATGGCCAAGCGTGTTAAGGAGTGTGACTCCTAATCTGAGGGTCGCGGGTTCGCATCCCCTTCGCCCCAAACATGCTCGCCCTTTCAGCCGTGGGGGCGTTATAAAGGCACGATCAATCCCACTATTCGTTGGTAAAAGAGTTGCTCAATAGTTGGCGGTGGGTTGTGATGACTAGCTGCCTTCCCTCTAGTCTTACACCGCTAAATTAGGGACGGCTAGCATAGATAGCCCTCGAGTAGCTTTGTGCGAAATTAAAAATATATATTTCTTTACAAGTGGGTTTTCTTGACATCACAAAAATTGTCTGGTTATTGTATTGTTTCTTTCACCTAAACAAATGAATTTTCCTTATAAATTAATACACGCTCGAGTCGATGTATGTTTTTTTATATAGATATATTGCTATTCGATACCGTTTCCCGTTTAATCTTTTAACAATTTAAGTAAATTTAGTGTTTTGTAATCTGTTTAGTTTTTGACAAGTACCCTTATTTCAATTATAAAGTGTTATCTATATAGGCCCTTTCCATTTTGTATTTGTTCACATTCCGTGTTCAACAAATTTTAAACGGAGAATAAAGTTCCATTTTAATTTTATAAATAAAAATTAATAAAAACAACAATGAATACTGCTGGAAACGATATTAAATATTCGTTAATCGACTTTCATGTTACATGATTATCAATGGTTACACTTGCAGTTACCTTCACAAAGACGCAAGATCAAATGAAACATCAGCCCAGCTAAGACACAACAAATACACGTGTGATCAGGACACTAATTTAACAAAGAGAGAATTATTATAGTGCGAGTGCTTTTCTTAAATTAGCGAAACATTATTCATTGCCTCCAGAGGTGGGAGGGCATTGTATCCTTTACATTCAAACAATACAGCAATTCTATTGTTTTGTTTAATTGCTTAACATAATCACAATTCTTTCTTCCTTGATGAATTTATATTAAACAAAATTCTTAAACCAATGGTTCTTATAAACACAGTAAAACTTGTCGTGTTTGTGTTGTGTTTTTCTTACAGCAAAGCCACATCGGGATATCTGCTCAGCCCACCGAGGGGAATCAAACGCCTGATTTTAGCGTTGTAAATCCGGAGACATACCGCTGTACTAGCGGGGGGCAAAACTTGTGTGAGGCGGAAACCTGTACAAGCCGGAAATATTACAATTTTGCACCATTATCTTTAGATTTCTCTTATAAAAAGCCTTCTATATTACGGAACCAGAGTAACACGGACAGAAAACTGCCTTTCACCTACCTCATTTATCACCAAGTAGGATTAGAACCTGTGTAAGGTGGAAAAATGTTCTTGATTAAATATTAATTTTTTATGAAATTAATTTATTTAAATATTAATAAATTCTTGTTTAATTAATAATTTGTTTAAATATTGATAAATTCTCTATTTTGTTACAATAAGTCTTGGTTAAACGTACTCTTTTTCTGCCGTCATTGTTTTTGCAGTTAAATTAAACAAAAAAATGGAACAAGAAAATAGGAATATTCTACTTTTCCCAGGTTATGTAACTTGTGATCAAAAAGTTCAACTTTCAAACGTTCGTTTAGTCTTTCTACTTCCATGTAGAACTCCAACTCTACAGCCGCTAGATAATGGAATTATACAATTGAAAAACAGAAAATTGATACTTCAGCATATTATTATAAACATGGACGACTGTAAGAGAGCATCAAAAATGACCATGAAAATTCGAGTGTTAGATGCATTTGTAAGTCATCTAATCAAATGTGTAAAAGATGAATGCAAAATAAAGTGCTTTCGAAACTGTAGATTTATTTTTGAAAATGACAAAAATTGTGCAGAAGTTGTTCGTTATGACAAATCTAGTGGAATCCAAACTCTAAGAAGATTGATGGAGATGATTCTGTGAATGTGAAAAGTTTTGTGAACGTTGACAAGAAAGTTTTAACAGAAACTGATGAAATTGACTTAAAATTTATAATATAATCACACAAAATGGTGACAGTGTGAGAGATTTAGAAGAACAAAATGGAAAAGATAATGAAAAAATAGAAATTCCTACTTCGTCGCAAGTGTTAAGTTATATTAACGCTATCAAATTAAATGCAAAAATGAACTTCATGAAGAGACCTTTGAATTGACCTTCTCTTTTAACCGCATTAGAAAGGCCATTAAAAAAGTAGTTGAAATTTGACACTTTCTCCAATAAATTTGATTAAAATGTACTTATGTATATTTTGAATGTCTATTTTTGTTTTTATTCTATTAAATATAATATAAACAGTATAATAACTTTATTCACAAACCTTTTACTTCCCTTGAGTCAAGCAAGTATAACGTTCCACTAAAAAATTATATATAAAAGGAAATGCATGTTCCTTATGTCTAAGCTGGAACTTTTACTCTGTCCTGTGCGATTCCGCTTTAGACAAATTTTACTGCATTTACAAGTATGAATTTGAACACAGTCTGTCTTCGGATGTACTTTACATACTCGTCCAACTGCTATTACCCTCTCCTGGCGTAAAAGTCAAATATCGCTAGTATCATGTACCCTGTCGATTGTTACTGGAAGTAAACGTTGATAACGGACATCTTTGAACAGTTTACCAGAGTAAAGAACGTGTTCTCAGTAGATTCACCATCATATTACCTTGTGGAATATCGTAACTTGAGCGTAATTGTGATGAAAATAATCTTAATAGTGTTATGGAAAACAATGATGTTGTTCTGCTATATCATTCTCTTCCAAGCATTGTGTTAGTGATAATGCCAAGGTAAATTGGATATTAGTTAATATCTACTAAAATGACGAATACAAGTCTAAAATCATTTTATGGGTCATTAGTTCGGCCACATTTTAAATTGTGTTCATTTTTGAGCTCTTTACTTCATTGTGTTGTAGAAAGAGTTCAGGGAAGGCTATTATGATAATACCTGGGATGAAAAGATTGTTATACGAGGACAGTTCAAGATCCTTGTTTTTTTTCATCTTCAAAAAATCTTGTTCTGATTGGGGTATTTAAAATTGTTTATGGAATTGACGTTGTTGATTAATTTTTTTTTTCGTATTTATTGGTGTGGTTAGTAACACTTGGTGATACAAATACAAGTTCTGGCAAAGTAGAAATCATCTTCAGGTGAAAAAGCTTTTTTTTTTTAACAAAGTGGTTGGATTTTGGATTGAGTTATCTTCAGATATCCCCCCCCCGCTAGTACAGCAGTAAGTCAACTGAATTACAACGCTAAAATCAAGGGTTCGATTCCCTTCGGTGGGCTCAGCAGATAACCCTATACGGCTTTGCTATAAAAAAAACACACGCATACCTTCAGATATAACCATCTTATTTACATTACGAACTTAAAGCTGAAAGGAAAATAAAAATACCTATTAATAAATAATAATAATAATAAATAAAAGTGGTTGCTACCGGCTGGTTACTTTCCTATGGCTGATTGATCGGAACTGGGGACAGCAACATGCTACCCCTTCAACCAAGTGACAGATGTTCTACAACGGAGCTTCATAATTAGAATCAGAAGAAAATCTGTTCTTTGGCGTGTGCTGAGCTTCTCTACTGTGTAAGTCTCGCATTCACTTAAAATTTCCATATATTTCTAACATTTTTAACGTATTATTATACTCATAATTATCGTACCTCCTGAGAACTTCCTGTAAGTGCTCAGGGTTATACTAATAACTGACGTACCTCCTGAAAACTTTCAGTATGTGCTCCAGGTTATACTTGTAACTTACTCCCACCTCAATGTATCTGTTAAGTTTGTTTCATGAACGCAACAGAAAGAAACAGATAACAGCTTGTATAATGTAATACAATGATCTACTTATATGTGACAGACACAAAATAAATTACCCACTAGCAATAACAGATATCCCGTTTCAACCTTCAAAACTACTTACAAAACAAAAAGGTACTGGCCTGTGTTTAATAATGTGATCCAGAATGAGTGTCCAAATCAGAAATCCAAAATTCCAATCTAGGCAGTAAATTTAGTCATACGAAGAAATTTTCGAAGTTTGAATGGGTAATTTCAAAAACAATTCACAGTCCAATACGTGTTGACTTCCGGTATAATCCGTAATTCGACTGAATTGTAAATATTGACGGAATAAAAAAAATTCACCGCTTTAGTTGATCTAGCTCTATTCACAAATTCAATTTGAATAATCACATGGCAAACGTCTAAACTTTCTCAAACGAAACCAACTTCTTGACCCGAGTAAAAACGTATGACTCTTTCCTCGCATCGCCGTCCTTTTATATACTAATCGCGTAACTTCCCAGAATTCCAGAGTATAGGCACCAGGCCAATACAAGTGATCGATCTACCTAGTTCTAGAAATTTCTACATGAATAATTCTAAATAAATTCTAATTAATTCTAAATGTTATTTTAAATGAATAACATATTTTATTGGTTTAAACTTCGAAATAATAATATAAATATGGAAATATAAATAATAGATATGGGAATTCAAACACGACATGGTTGTCGTTTACATAACATTTACATGACATTTACATAACAGTATCATAAAACATCAATTTGAAATCATTTCGCTGCTCATAGTTGCGAATTTTATAGTACATTTAAATCATCCATTTTTCCACTCCCATTTAGGACGTATACTGCTTGTTGAGGGAGAATTAACCTATTGTTGAATAGGTTTAACGTACCGATAATCAAATTTAAGAATGATGTAGGAACACGTAACCGTCATAACCAGTGAGATGCAATTTGTCGTAATTGGATTGGAATCACTTCACTCGAATTTTACACTTTAACAATAACTTGTAATACCGAAGTTGTTTGTTTGTTTGTTTTTTGGAATTTCGCACAAAGCTACGCGAGGGCTATCTGTGCTAGCCATCCCTAATTTAGTAGTGTAAGACTAGAGGGAAGGCAGCTAGTCATCACCACCCACCGCCAACTCTTGGGCTACTCTTTTACCAACGAATAGTGGGATTGATCGTAACATTATACGCCCCCACGGCTGAGAGGGCGAGCATGTTTAGCGCGACTCGGATGCGAACCCGCGACCCTCGGATTACGAGTCGCACGCCTTACGTGCTTGGTCATGCCAGGCATAACGAAGTTGACACCAAGATTTTATCTACGTTCTTCTCTTCTACACGATAATAAGTCAGGCAAGACTCTTTACATTTGATCCTACTCGGTTCTGTCTAGCAGGTAGTAACAGCACTCATCCTATAAGTGAGTGGTTAGTTTTTCTAACCACTTAAGATTCATTTTCCAATCTTTCATTCTACCTTAACAATCCCCTAGTTCCAATTTAAAATTCTTAAGTATTAGTTCATCCCTCAAAGTTAACTGTATTTATGCTAATAAATATCCTTTCGATACAAAGTGTTTTCAAAGTTTGTACAAAATTAACATCGATTGCTTCTAACACCTTACCCCATCGTTGTTTGCTTTTCACACACACACAAAAAAACCATACTGAGATTAAATTAATGTTTTATATATTCTTTAAGGTGTTTCTTTAAAGTTTTTCATACGAATGTTGTCACATATTTCCAGCCAATTATTCACACCCATATACTGAAATGTAAATCGTTACATTCTTGGTAATAATATCGATTTTTTCAATTATAAAATACTATGATTTTTCTTACTAATATGTGATTACAATTACGCTCTGTCATTTCTTGCTTTAGTATTCTACCGTTCACCACATATTGCAATACTTGATGTTTCTCTTTCAACCAATGAGTAGTTTCAAAGTTCCCTAGTTGTTAGCGTGTCACACTTTCAGCTGTGGGTGCATTATAAGAATGATAATTAAGCCAGTTATTCAGTAGAGTGTAGTCGCTTTAGGCGGCGGGTGCTGTAAACTGATTGCCTATCCTTTAATCCGCGTTTCAAAATTACAGACAACTATGCACGACTATGGCCGTTTACTTCATAATTTGCGGACGGTGTCATTCAAGCTAATGAATTAACTATGATAATAACTAATGTTAAAAAATAATAATAATTTTCTGTACTTGGACGACTGTAATTTTCCCACAGTTTCAAACTATGATTCAATATTAATAAAATTTATGTATCAGAAAACGTTTACAGTGACTTATATGTTTGTTCTTCCTGCACCGAACTACGTAAACATTGTTTAACCATTTGTTCAACGATAGTTCTCTGAACATCGGTATTATGACCAGATACTCGTAATCTGAGGGTTCGAATACCAATCGCAAAAAACATGCTCGCCCTTTCAGCTCTGGGGGCTTTATAATGTTACTGTCAATCCCACTATTCGTTGGTAAAAGGGTCGCCCAAGAGTTGACAGAGGGTGGTGATGACTAGCTCCCTTCCTTCTAGTCTTGCACTGCTAAATTACGGACGGATAGCGCAGATAGCCATCGTGTAGCTTTGCGCGAAATTCAAAGCAAACAAATCCCTTCACGAAAACTAAAGACGTAAACAATTAAAACACAATATGATTGAGTGCTACAAACAACTCTTTGTTGTTGTTGTTGTTTCTTATCTTTTGGCCTGGCATGGCCGAGCGCGTTAAGGCGTGCACTCGTAATCCGAGGGTCGCGGGTTCGCGCCCGAGTCGCACCAAACATGCTCGCCCTCCCAGCCGTGGGGGTGTATAATGTGACGGTCAATCCCACTATTCGTTAATAAGAGTAGCCCAAGAGTTGGCGGTGGGTGGTGATGACTAGGTGCCTTCCCTCTAGTCTTACACTGCAAAATTAGGGACGGCTAGCACAGATAGCCCTCGAGTAGCTTTGTGCGAATTTCCAAAAAAACAAACAAACAAATTCTTATCTTTTTGTTTTTTAAATCTAGTTATTCTTATTTTGAAACTAAATCTGTTGTAAAATAATTCCTTCCTCATTAACGGTCCAGCATGGCTAGGTGGTTAAGGCACTGAACTGGTAATTCGAAGGTCGCGGGTTCGAATCCCTTTCAGTCGTAGGGGGCGTTTAATCCCGTTATTCGTTAACAAAAGAGTAACCTAAGAGTGATGGGTGGTGATGAATAACTCCCTTTCCTCTAATGGCGCACTACTAAATTAGGGACGGCTAGCGGAGAGAGCCCTCTTTGCATGAAATTCAATCCAACTCTAGTGAATTGCTATATTTTGTAAATAAACCGCCAGAGAATATCAAAGAATTGAAGTTTGTAAAATTCGCGAAGCACGATTACTAGACGAAATTCGATTTTCCAAATCATTATTATGGACAAACAAGCGTCGAGGAACACATCTGTCTTTAACTTCCTTTCGTAATTTTAAATAAATCAGATGACGTTCCTAGCCCTAGAATGTGTACTCTAACTAGCTGAAAATTGTTTTAAAAACCCTCAATTGTATTATTCTACTTCCTATGTTGTTTAATGATCTTATTAATATACCTCTTTCTACTAAATTAAATGTTTTACAAAGCTCTATAAAACATAAAAATATTTTTTCTTTTTTAATGAACCAGAAAATATACACCTGCTTAAAACACTTTCACTACAATACAGTAGTGTGTTGTCTGTCTTTCAGTCAGTAGACATTTAAATGGCGTCACCAGAGGGATATTTAACACTAAAATTTGTACTGTCGTGACGTCAGTAAACATGCGCATGCCATGAATTAATCACTAGAAGAATTATGTACTCCGTAGGTTACATCACAGCATGACATACGAATTAAAATGGAAGAAATAAAAATATTTGTTACTCTTAATTTTAGTTTTATTTATGCTTGAAGAAGAGCATCGTTTGGGACCTTGTGGAGGTACAACGGTATGATTTACTGTCTGATTTGTCTAGTGCTGATAGAACCTCTGAATTTAGCGTAGTAAATCTTAAACATGCTGCAATACCAGTGGAGAAATGAAAACTTGTTACACTTTCCATCACGGCGAATCAAACATTGATTTGTTTCGAATTGTAAGTCTAAACTAACTGCTGATCCACTAGAAAAGGTTAACTAGTAAACCATTTACATGTATTTAAATTTTAGATTACAAATTTTGCACAAATATTTTTGAAGCCAAGAGAAAAGTCAAATTTTACTTTAGTAAAACGAGTCTTTCCTAATAGTATTCTGAGATAAATGAACTATCGTACCAGTAGATTACATTACTGAGAAAACACCAATAATTAAATTTTAATTTTTGTTTAAGTAATATAAGTAAACTGGTTAGTTTGTTTCAGTGGTTAGCTTTACAGTGGCTATCTACACTGTATTCGTCTCAGGGACTCAAAATAAAGTGTTTTTGTTTGTTTTATAAGCAATACCTCTATTTATTGTTTGCAAACATTATTGTAACAATAATAACACAACATACATCAACCATTTCTCAACTTAAATTCGTAATATACGTTCTTTCTAAGGTTTATGTGTTCTCCATTGTTTAACTTGCTATATTGATTACAGTTCCAAAATGCATTATCTTGCCCTAATACCTAAACTGATCCACAATTCATTTCATGATCATATAACATGTACAGTTAGGTACCTGTGATAATTTACTGATCCAGTCGTGTAGGTGCTTGAGCTCTTCAAGCGCTATAGAAAATAACTTCTTTTTTTTAATTGTAAGCATATATATCCGTTCCTATAAATTATTGCAACTTCGTTAGGCACACTACAAAGACGTCACGGATCATCCAGTTAATCATATATGTTAGAAGACAGTGAAGAAGTTGTTAAATTAAACAGAGATTCAGACTTATAACAAATAAATAAAAAATTGAAAAATAGCTTTCACACTTTAAAATATGAAATTTCATCAGAAAATGTTTTATAGAAGTTAGATGAATAAGCCTTCATGCGTAAAGTTCGTAATCAAACACTAAATACTGATGCATATAACCATAGTCTGTTTGGAAACTACCTAGACTTTTATTGAAAACACATAACTAATAAATTTCCTTTATTTATTTATTGTTTAAGGAAATTGGACCAGCATCTTTAATCAACATGTTATCAAATACTCACTACTATTTAATTTTATTGAGAGTATGATTTAGTTTTAGTTCTTTTCAGGAAAGATAGTTTATCGCAGATTTGTTTACGAATCATATGTTGCGTAGTTATGAACTGGTGATTGTTGTACAGCGTCAGTAAAATAAAAAAAGGGGGGAATTTTCTCTGCGTGACTATTTGGACAGGATTTTTCCCAGAAGATGGATTGTAGAGATGGTCCTCTGAGATAGCCTGCCTGTTCACTAGATTTAACACCGTATGATTTTTGGCTGCAGGGTATGGTTAAAAAACGTAAAGCCACGGAACGTATCTAATTACAGAAGTCATACAATCAATACCACCTAGAACGTGCTCAAGAGCTCTCGATATAACGTTTGACTGCTTTAAAACGTGCATAGATATTTGAGGAGAGTAAGTTGAAACTGTATGAAACATGATTACAAAGAAGAAAACTATTGGGAAACATTTTCGAAATTCTTAATTTATCATTTTTATGATAAAATAACTGAGTTTCAAGTTAAGTCAAACAAGTTCCACAAATCAATTAATCGTGCAATGTTGTCATGTCAATAACTTTTTCTGGTTGACGAGAAACCCACCGAAAATAAAAATGTATCTCAGAACGGTTGGTATTTCGACCCTCCTAGGACATCTTCAGCTTAAGAAGACGACCTAGGAAAGTCGATACGTTGTTCTCTCCTTATCAGTAAAAGTTTTAATACCCATACCAGCCGTTGTGAGATACATCAATAACTCTTTGTTATTATTAGTCAAATACTTTTTAAACAATATGTATTATGACAACCATGGAAATTGTATATTTTTAACTGAATAACCTTTAAAGATATTGACACTCGTCTGTTTGGTGATTTGTTAAGAAAATGTATTTTGTGGCGCAACTTTCTGATACTACGTACTTTCAAAGTGTTATTTACCATTGTGCGTGACTACCAAAAAGTAGAACCCAATCCATCAGTGATGTCGAGAAACCCACTTGTTGAGAATTTTATATGCAAAAACGGCTCGTTTGGATTGAGAAAATATTTTAAATAGAATAGCGAACAACGTTTCGACCTTCTTCGGTCATCGTAAGGTTTACAAAGAAAGAGGTAACTGACCGGAAGCTGACAACATTTTTGGAAGGGGTTGTGTAACTGAGGGGCTGTTCGCTCTTCTATTTAAAATATTTTCTCAACCCAAACGAGTCGTTTTTGCATATATATATATATATATATATAAAAAGAACCCAATCCATGTGTTGTTCTATTCCGCAGAGCATCTACTGGTATTATGAAACTTCAAGTATCTAATGCGCATGGCATGGCTTAAAGCGTTAAGGCGTGCGCTTCGTAATCTGAGGGTCGCGGGTTCGCGCCCGAGTCGCGCCAAACATGCTCGCCCTCTCAGCCGTGAGGGCGTTATAATGTTACTGTCAATCCCATTTTTCGTTGGTAAAAGAGTAGCCCAAGAGTTGGCGGTGGGTGGTGATGACTAGCTGCATTTCCTCTAGTCTTACACTGCTAAATTAGGGATGGCTAGCACAGATAGCCTTCGAGTAGCTTTTTGTGAAATTCCAAAGCAATCTAATGCACGCTGTACTAAAGGGAGAGAGATAGAAAACGGAACTCAGGCATGTGTGCCAATTTCTTGACTCTTGGCGAACTTAATATATATCGAACTCGCTCAATACTGAAAAGAATACGAAAAAAAAATAACAATCACGCTCTATCTCTCTATTTAAGAGTTTAGAACCGGTTAGGACATGGGTCACCAAACTACTGCCCTCGAAGTCATTTTGTCCGGCCCACCAGTCGCTTGAAAATAAAAAGTGACATTTCATCAAATGTCCGACTGTCATAACAAAATAAATCACACCGATGGTCGCTTTAAGCTGTCAAACACAAGGCGTTATGATAAAAAGAAACAAGGCTGTCACCCGCTTTTTTAACCAATAGGAAAATTATTTTATCCTTGCTGTCCGTTTATTCATATCGAGGCAAGTATCTATGAAAGCATTAGGATTTCAAAAAGAAGTACAGGCTTAACCCTCGTCCTATCGACTCGTCTTGTAAATTCAGCAGCCTATGGTTACCGTTTCAACAAGCTCATTTCTCTTAGTATTCGGGTTATGTGTTTTTCATAACTCGTTCTAAGGTAAGTGTCGTGGCAAACGTACGTTTCAATATATTTTGTTTGTGCATTCTTGGACCACTACAATACTTTTCTCACAGCGTTCTGTGTTTTTCATTTTCAGATCCTGTAATTTTATTTTTTCACCCATCGTTATGGCTGCTTTTAAAAGAAGAAAAGTGGACTCTGAGTGTCGGGTTTTCAATGAAGAATGGGGAGAAAAGTACTTCATTGTGGAAACAAAAAACCAGAAAGCTACTTGTGTGATATCCACCGAAAGTGTTGCCGTTTTTTAAAGAGTACAATCTTCGGCATCACTATGAAACAAAACATCTATCAACACATTTGAAATTTTCAGGAAAGTTCCGTTTTAAGAAATTTGAATCCATGAAACGTGATTTTTTAACTTCAAAAGAATCTCTTCACTAGAAAGTTTGCTGAAAATGAATCTGTCACTCGTACAAGTTACAAAATAGTGCACAGGATGGCAGAGCGAGGAAAACCTTTTACTGACAGCAACTTTATGAAAGATTGTATGATGGAAGCAGCAAATGAGCTGTGTCCTGAAAAAGTCAATTTCTTTGAAAGTATCAGCCTTTCAGCAACTTCAGTTGTACGGAGAGCAGAAGAACTTGGAGAGAACATCGCATTACAGATATGCCAAAAAGCTAGAAACTTCCTATGGTATTCTCTGGCACTGGATGAGCCTACTGATCTCTCGAGTACGTTACAACTTCTTGTGTTAATTCGTGAAGTTAATTTGGACTTTCAGTTCATGAAAGAGTTGGGATCAGTTTGCAGCATGCACAAAGAACAACTGGGGAAGACATTTTCATGGAAGTGCATAAAACTTTGAAAGACTATAACCTTCAATGGAATCAGCTTAGAGATGTAACAGTTGATGGAGGAAAAACATGGCTGGAGTAAAGAAGGGTCTGGTGGGGCTGATCAGGAAACAGGTGGAAGATCTTCAACCCCCAAGCGCTCTGTTCATACACTGCATCACACATCAGCAAGATGTGAAAGCAAAACACAGAGAGAGGCAACTTACTGAATTTTACAGCTGCATGCCTGAAGATGAATTTCCAAAGCTGAAGCAGTTCGCATCTGGTACGGCATCAGTGTTCGGAACAACTTATGTCTCTGAACAAGCATTTTCAAAAATGAAGTATCTGAAGTAGGTACATCGATCAAGATTAACTGATGAATATTTGAAAGCAATTCTAATGATTGGATGCAACAATTCAAAACTGAACATTGAAGATATTTTGAAAGCGAAACGCCAATTTCATAAATCTCACTAACTTTTTTACGTCTTAATGAAATTGAGATATGTAGTCACTATGTACGACGTGACAATTGTTTTTGCTAATGTCACCTTCTTTGATAAACTTTTGGTAAATAAAAATGTTAGTTGTATTTCTGATTGTTTTTTATTATATATGTGTATTGCTTGCTTATTCCACATGGCTAATGTGGCATCCTAAACTTAGTGTTAAAGTCTTTTACAGAGAGCTTTCGTTCTAGCTAATGAGTATTGAACATGATGATCATGCGTCCTGCGCTTTTCACTCTCCAAGTAATCTGGCCCCCTGCGAAAAAGGTGTTTTGAAGGTTGTAAACCTAGTTAATGAAATTGTATGATGTTGTTTACTGGTGTATTTAGCACCACCTACTGACAATGCTTCTTTCTCTGTGAAGGTTGAAGCTATTCCTTTTTCATCCTTATAAATATATAAGCTTTTTTTACTTATTACTTGTGTGGTAACTTTGTTTCTTTTCTTATCGATTGGTGATAACTGTTTCATTCTTATACCTCTACATCATTCATGAATTATTTCGTCACTTCACTCAAATTATACATTTTATTGACGAGAAGAAAAATTCATAACTAATTTACCAGCTAATCTGTTTAACAGTTATTATACAGGGTGGTCGCTAGAAAAGCGGAAAATTTGTCAAACAGCTATTTATTTTTACAAAGAATAACTTTTACAAAGTTTTTAAAGGCATATGTTATATTACACTCATAGATGCTCAAAATTATTAAAATCATGCATTTTATTCATGATGTAAAGAAATCAAAATAGAAATGAGTAAGCACGCATTTTATTCATGATCTCATCTGACCCTCAAATTTTCCGCTTTTCTAGCGACCACCCTGTATAATCACATGTTATTCAAATATCTAAAATATTTTAGATTATTACGGATGAATAAAGGGCTTTGTACCTCAAGACAGTTGGTATTGATATTAAAACTTTTATTAAAATAAAATGGAGAAAAGTTTCGACTTTCTGAGCCCATTTTCAGGTTAGCAATACCCATACCGGTCGTCTTAAGATTTTTACTTTAAGTGGGTTTCTCGTCATCATGAAGTAAATGACTTTATATGACACCCTGAAAATAATCTTCTGTCTTTAACAAGTTCTAGCCCTGTTTATTTTACTTTTATGAATATCGTAGCCGTAATATCTCTATCTTTCTTTCTTTGCGAAGTGATATAATGTTTAAATTAGTAGCTTTGACTTTTTTGTATTTTTCTGAAGCGATATGCTTTTTCTTTCAGTAGCTATGTTATCTCTGTGGTTTCTTCTGTGTGTTGTAGTGGAATTTTTGTAATCTTGTTTTCTTTTGTTGTGAGTCCCCCCCAGTGGCTCAGCGGTATGTCTACGGACTTACACACTAAAATCCGGGTTTCGATACCCGTGGTGGGCAGAGCACAGATAGCCCATTGTGTTGCTTTGTGCTTAATTCAAAACAACAACAACAACTTTTGTTGTGATGTGATGTTATTTTCTGTGTAGTGTTGTTGTACCCTATCTTTCTTTCTTTGTTGTGTGTAATAACTCTGATTTTCTTTCTCTGTTGTAGGTGATAATTGTTTTTTGCACAGTATGTGTCGTATTTGTATTTTTATTATTGTTATGATAGCTTTATTTTCCAACGATAGCTGTGTTAATTCCTCTTCACTTTCCCTGTCACTGTGGGAATAAGACAGGTTTTACTGACAGTGAGAACTATTCTGCAAATATTTTGTTTTTAATAATGGTAAAAAAGAAGCTATGGTACAGTTATTATTATTCTACATTTCTCAGAAGATGAATTACAAGTAAAGCCGGAAATGTCTTTGTTGAGGGGAGAAGTCTATAAATTTTTACCAAAAAGTACGGGCCCGAAATTTTGAAAATTTACGTGAAAACTTTGTTAACGGAGTGAAGTGGCACATGGGTATCACGTGATTAATTTATTTGACCTTGTAACTCGTACCGACACTCTCGGTCTGGAAATGTCGTTACAACAAGAGAAATCTAAAATATGATCAAATTAACCTATATTTAAAACACGACAAAGGTTCGCCCTCAGTCTACATATTTATAACAGTCTATCCACTAATGATATATTCACAAGTTTATTTGCTTATCTATATCCATTCTCATTGAATATTTTCCTCTTTACGTTATATATAATAGTCATTTCAAAATTGTAAAACAATTTTCCAAACGCTATGCCTACCTGAGTTGTAGTTTCACTAATCTTAAACTTTGTTTTGACGCATGCGGTTGAGATCAATTTTTTGAGCCATCACATATGAAGTTCGTTGACACTATAATGTTCATATCGAAGGCAATATTAACGTTATGATCGTATGTTAAAGTTCAAATGGAAAATTATTTTTAGCGAATGAAACAAAATAAAACATGCTTACAAAAATATTTTATGATAAATGGTTCAAAGTGAGCATAAATCAAATTACAAAACTTTGATATCCTTTACATAAAAATTAACTTCTCTAGTATTATACACACACATACAATAATAAAACACATTTAATCTATACACGTTAGTACTTCATTTGTGAAATTGCATACACATGCTGTTTTATATATATATATTTCTCTGCCTAGAAGACAAATATTTGTAACTTTAAGACTTTAGTACTCTACCTAGAATACGACAAGCATTTGCCACTTTAATACTTTTAGTACTTAGCCAACAAACATTTGTTACATTAACACTTCAGTACTCTATCTAGAAGACAATAAAAATACGTCACATTAACATTTTAATACTTTACCTAGATAACAACAGAAATACATCACATTAACATTTTAGTACTCTACCTAGAAAACAACAAACATTTGTTACATTAACACTTTAGTACTTTACCAACAAGACTCAAACATTTATTATATTAACACTTTAGTACTCTGTAAATAAGACAACAAACATTTGCCACAATAACATTGTTGTTCTCTATCTACGATAATACTTTAGTAGTATATTTACAAAGCATTGAGCGTTTTTAAATATTAATTTTAAATCAACAAAACTGTGAACAATGACACAGAGATTTGTAGACACTTCATTGCTAAACCATGAATATTTATGAAACAATTTAATTTAAAAGACTTAATATCTTGAATCAACTCACAGATAATGCCTCAGTGAGCAAAGAAACGAACTCAAGTTTAACCGGAATGTCGTATTTGTAAATAAAAACAAGGGAAATAGTAAAGTTAACGTATTAAAGCAGTTGAATTGGATTTTGTATCTAACTCATTTCGTCGAATGTACTTTCGTACTGAGTTTATTTTTCAGTTTGAAGGTTTTGTTCAAACTCTGATTATTCTATGGATACCAAACAACCAGAGTTGTTTCAATATTATTTCTCCAATATGTTCTGCCCCCCAGTAGCTCAGCGGTATGTCTGCGGACTTACACGCTAAAATCCGGGTTTCGATACCCGTGGTGAGCAGAGCACAGATAGCCCATTGTGTAGCTTTGTGCTTAATTCTAAAACAACAACATCCAATATGTTCTGGCATTGAAACCTCTGATGGTTTAAATAGTTAACTGACGTTTAAAAGTAAAGATCCAGGCGTTCACAACCTACGACCCTGCCTTTTAGCGGTGAAAAGCTGAAGGATTTTGATCAGTCCATATATTAACTATAGTTTTAGTAACGACACGCCCTCCAACTACAACTGAATCAGACAGAAGTGAGTATGCGGCAAACCTAACATTGGTTTGTGGTCAGTCTAAGTGAGCTTCAAACTTAACAGTCAGCTACTAATAAATTATACGGCTGAATTGTTATTGGTAGCAATAATTCTTGATTTGTACATGTGACATCCCTTATACAAATTAAATTTATGACATGCTTTATACTAAGTATTAGGTCTGAGCTTTAGCTTTGTATTTCAAGAATTTTCAAATAGATACATATTTCTCAAGTAATTTAGATAGAAAATTACTTATTAATGTATATATAAAAAAAATAATGACTCGATAAATGTTATGCCTGTCTTAGAGATCTGTTTAGTATTTATAAGACTATAAACATTTAAATCTTCTTTATATACTAAATTATCGGCTTTTATTAGATCGAAGTCTAGATACCAATGGCTAAATAATTCAAAACGTATTTTCTTAAGGTCGTGATGATGATTTTTTCCATTGTGCATGAAATTGTTATGAAAACTTCCTTTTATATTTCATTAAGACTTGAAAAAACAGGAATCCACATCATTTCAGATGACAACTGAGGAGTATTAGAAGCACATTTCAGAAGAGAAAATGCAATAGAAACAGATATTAAATTGAAGGCTATTGAAATAAAAGTAATACGTTAAAGACAGATGAAGAACTGAATGGAGAGATTTTGAATAAGGTTAAACAGAAAATTAAAAATGGTGAGGTTGTATGTTTTATACATGAAAAAGTATAACTACACACATTTCGGTTATACGTGTACACAAGACTGCCTTTGTTCTCTACTCTAATATAACCTTCTTTAACTTTTGTAGTTGCCTTTCCTCTTCTTTACTGAAAACCGGTTTCGACACAAGTTTGCCGTTACTGCTCCGGGCCCTTGAGTGGGACAAATGAGTCTGTTTGCAGGTTGACTTAATGTAATATATAATATGGATATGCTTTGTGACAATACAGAAATATTGGAATTATTGCATCTACTGAAATATAAATATGTTTTTTTCAGTGTTTGTTTAATTTTCATTATAACAAAAACATTTATTTACAAGTTTTTGAATGATAAGGTTCAATTTAATAAAATGGCTCAAACAGTTCGCACTTCTTTCTTCGGTTTGAGAGAAACGCGGGAAAATCGACTAGCTCATATTTTGGCGCATGCGTGATATACAGACATAGTGAAGATAACTGTGGTTCGAACGTTTAGACTCTAAGAAACCAACAAGTGTATCTAATGGGACAATTTGAGAGCTCGCCTGTTGGAAACTATCTTCTTAACTCCCAACAAATCCTGTTTTTGGTTTGGGGAGGGCCCTGTTGTAGCCTAAGGGAAACATGCCATATAGCTTTACGGTGTGCCGATTCTGAGCGAGGATTGGTCCTTTAATTCTTACTCCTCGCGTAATAAGCCTGTAGGGTTGGTACCCATTCAGGGTCGCCCCGGCCCGCATGTGCGAGTGAAGCGCCATATTGGTAGCGGTACAAGTATGGCTTAACAGGCACTATGCATTTTATCTGTTGTTATTGTCAATTAATGTTTTTAGAAAATACGTTATCGAGTTACATCTAACTAATCATAAAACTCAAGAAGTTGAATTTGCAAGCTGTTGTGGTAATGAGTGATACTTCTGTTGTTAGTAGTAACACTAAAGTCCGAGTCACCATTCTTTGTCCAGCGTGTGGTAAACGACTTCAGCGTCATTAATGGCGACGTATCGCAGAGCTACCTGCAAGAAGAAGAGACTACCTGTTATATTTTCTACTGTGGATGGATGACTGTGCGTCTGGTACATGTGACTCTAATAGCATGACTAGATCCACACTCATCCATTCCTGTGGATTTTAGCATCGACCCATCTCGGTTATCATTCTATTTTAATACATGTGCATGTTTTTAATAAGGCTTGTAAACCTTATTATTAAAGTGTATTTCTCTATGGTTCGCCAGTAATTCTTCAGCTGTATTATCTCTTACATAACAATAGTGATAACATCGGAACTGATGTGAAAATCGCATAACTTAGCGTTTTGTGTCTCAGGTTGAAAGTCCATAGCTTAATCAGATGTTGATACGAAAACATCCGTTTAAGATTGGAACGTCACAAAAGAACGTTATTTATACCGTGCTGATACTGGAGAAGTTACAATATTTTAAAGGAAAACATAACCGAAATGTGTACGTACAGTCACTTCTCAGTTTTTGTTTTGCAAAAAGTATTTGATTTGTTATTTTCTACTTCAACGAACACAATTCATGTAACAGTGTACTGAAAATAAATATTTAAGTTCATGAATATATTAATCATCCTCTTTACCTATAATAATAAAAGAGAATTGCGAGATTGCATAAATTTAAACAGAAATAGGCTATTTTAGTACCAATCTGGACAATTTTTCTCTTCCTTAATGCATAATATTTCCAATGAGCGTATTCCGAATGTATTATTTCTTTATAAGCTAGTTTGGTCTAAATTCAGTGATGTTAAGAAGGTCGAAACGTTGTTCGCTCTTTATTTGAAATATTTTCTCAACCCAAACGAGCCGTTTTTGCATATAAAATTCTGGTCTAAATTGTGATGACGAGTACTTAAAACAACACTCCGAGGACTATAATGCTGCCATCTACTACTACCATGAGCAAATGAATTATACTCGTCTTAAAATATCGTATTACTATTAGGTCTCAAATCCTTTTGACACTGCAATTTTTAATTAATCACTTAATTATTTTTTATAAGATAACATGCCTAATATTCTAATTACTCGTATGATTAATTATAATAAGGTATTACCATCTTTAAAAAAATCTATAAATTAATTCTTGTAACAACCGTTTACATTGTTTCCCGATAGATCTGATGAACACTATTGAGCGAAACGCGTCTAGGAAATGAGCCTTTTGTGATGGTAATTTTACTATACAATTCTTTTCTTAAAAATTTCTAAGAATATAACAAGCTTAGAAAAAGTATTCACAGTATCGTACCTGTACTGAAACTTAACACATTTTAATCAAGAAAGTCAATTATGCAAACATTGCTTAAACACTTACCTTATAATTATAGCTTCCGGAGAAATCTAAACAAAATAATGGCGCTGTTATCATTTTTAACATTCAAAGAAACTCGTATAGTAAATTATTTATAAAACTAATAATTAAGCCCCAATGCGTGTATCAAATTTGGGAAAATGTAAATTTCGAACCCATGAATTCATTTCACTATAATGTTATTAATGATAGTTTGCTTAATTATTTTATGCTAATCAACAAAAAATATTTCCTTAAATATCGGCATTAAAATATGGTATAACAAATTATCTTTACGTCATATTTCTTCCAAAACAGTTTGCTTGGTAAAAAATTACTCACGGTCTTCTGGAATATTTTGGCTTTTTATTAATATTGAACGTGTAAGATCTAGCATTTCAATATTTCAAACTCTTAATTGATGTTACTCTAGTTTTTAATAAAGCATTCAGACAGCCATGTTCGCACAACTCGCCACCTTTTGAGATAAAATCCAACTACTCTTTAAAAAAAGCTGTTATACGAGCGTTTTTAAAATTCTCTCGCATGCTTTCTTTTGGGTCATCTATTTACGTTTTTTTTACTTCACCTTATAATTTTCCAGAGTACAGTATTTGCAATATGAAAATCATACTACCGAAAATACACTGGCCATGATTAATTCATGAAACCTTTTTTGACTAACTGATGCACAGATTTTTTACCATTCCATAAAAACATTAAAATCTACAACTATAAACAAAACAATTAGACCTATCACTGAACTGGTGTATGAATAACTACACAATTTTTGCATGTCTATATAACAAACTGGAGATTAACAATAAAGTACGACGCAATAAAATTTAATTTTTATATTTTAGGCTGGCATTTTATTCGAGTTGTTTCGTTTTATACACCAACTTAAGAAATACATGTGATATGCAGTTTATTTCAATTTGATATAACAAAAGAATATATGAAAAAGTTGGCTGGTCCAATTAAGAGTAAGAATTTTTAAAGCTTGTAAAAATAAAATTAAATTTGGGGTTAGTTAATTAATCGGATAGAAGAAACTAGAGGTGTTATAGAGTTCATTCAAAAGCTTAATTTCATAAGTGGGGTACCTCAGGGCTCAGTCTTATAAACATTGCTTTTTTATTATTTAAATCAATTATATAAAAGAATGAATGGTCAATAAATTAATCGGCATATGACTAAGGTATTGGGTATTGTTAGCTGTAAAGAGAATGCTGATACTTTACAAATTAGACAAATAAATGGCAGCTGGGTTTTATTAATGATAAATGCAGGTGGGTTATCATAATGTGAATTACAAATATTGCATGGTAATAATCTTAACGTTCTCATGAAAGAAAAAATCCTTGTGTAATGGCTGAGTAATCTCTTAAGCCATCCAAGCAGTGTGTTGTTGCTAGTGATAGGGCAAATAGTATTTCAGATTTATCTACAGATATACCGAATAAAAAATCTAAAGAGGTTATAACTCAATTGTACAAATCACTGGTCATAATCACATTTGAAATAGTTTTCAGTCTTGCTCTCCTTACCTTAACAAGGTATTCAAAATCTTGGAAAGTATAAGATTTGGCAGGATAGAAGTCACCTTTAGCTAAGGCCCTTTTTAAACAGGGTGGTTGGCCTTTGGAATGGATTGCCTCAAGATGGTGTAAAGGAAGTAAATTTAGAGTTTAATAAAAACTATAAAAGTATATAAATGATAAGGGCTTGCCTTAAGTTCTTTTGTTTAAAATAATTTGAAGTGTGGAACAGTCAAGATGGATTAGCAAGTTGTCTCAAAACGTTTGGTTTTGTTTTAATTTAAAGTTTGTATTTATTCGTTCATTCTGTTCAACTAAATTGGTGTTCATGTTACAGTGGTGTTAAGAACAAAATGTGCATCATAAAAAGTAATTTTTCATAGCAACACATTCCCTTAACACCAACATCAAGACATTTAAATTATTTTACTCAGAATTATCCTTACATCCACAAAAAACTGAAAATGGCCTAGAATGAGAGGTTAAATGATCATCTAAATACTCTAAATAGTCGAACAGGTTCACTATCTTCCAATTTAGCTTTTTTTCCAATAAAACACTATTTCCATGTAACTCTTTGCTTGTGTAGTTCTTCAGAATACTACTTAAGTGGCTGTGATAATCATAAGAAAACAAAGAAAACCAGTTAGTTACAGTTCTGTTTATTTCTATACAACTTTGTTATTATAGTAAATCAAATAACAGGCATGCACAAAAAACAGGTGACTTTTGTGTGATGTCTCTTTTTAAACAAGAAAAAAAGACAACTGAAATAGAAGGGCAGAGAAAAGCACACTAAGCTAAATTCAAAAGGCTGTCACCTGCCTGAAAAATTTTACAGTCTAAAAGGTAAGAGGCTGTCAGGAAAAAGACGTTATTGTGTCGATTGTGCACAGCAGACGGGCACAGTATCCCAGAAATAAAACATTCAAACACAAAACAAGTTAATGATATTATGAAAGCCAACTTTAAAAACATACTAGTTTAGAAAAATTACTACAAGCAACCAGGACCAAAAGAAATTGCATTTTGGAAATGTTGGCTCTCTTGATAAATCCCATCTTAACATTTTTTAATAACTTAGCTATACTTTATACAGATTGACAAACACAAAGAAACAAGAATTAGGCAGAGAACTGTTTTGGCATATCAATGATCTAAAATGAATTGATTAGCATAAGACTACAACAGCTATCTGAAATGGTACTTTCCCTGTGGTTTCATGCTGATGTAGTAGTTTACAAAAAAGGATAAGCTGATGTTCAAATGTTGAAATAATACAATGTACAAGCACAAGCAAAAGTTCTTATGATAGGACCAACAACACATGCTTGGTTGAAATCACCTGATATTAAAAATAACACAACCACAGGGAAATTTTAGTCGAAGAACTCATGATTTCCAACACTACTAAATCTGAACAGTATTTCAGAAATTGTGGTGTACAAGTTTTAACAATGAAAGGCTTTGTCTCCAAGGCTTAAGATGTAGCAGTGGTGGGAATGCTCACAGACCAACTGTGATTAATTATCCTGTGTCTCCGTCGGTTCTTCTCCATCACCTTGCGTGTCTGACGTCCACAACTAAGTAGAGAAAACAGTAAATAAAATTTCCATGTTTGAAATCAAAAAAATTTTTTAAAGTTATATTTTAAGCATTTGAAATTAATTTCCCCCTTCATATATTCAAGTTAAAAGATTTGAATTTCTATTAACATCTTCACACGTTTCATGTTGCTCTCTAAAAATACTTCTGTTAATCATGTCCAACTGATTATAATTGTTAAACATTTATGCACAGAAACAAGCTTCTGCTAAGAAAATATTTTAATCTTAGATCACACACATTCCACAATCCTTCAAATGCATAAAATGAAATTGGGTGTACTTAAAACCTATAAGAATAGGTCAGTTTACTATCACCTATATCATAAGGGTATTTGTTTGTTGTCACAACCTCAAATGTGTTGAAGAATTTGCAGCAAAGGCAAGCTAGTGTAGTAAAAGATGTATTACAGAAAATAAAAATATAAAATTCCCACAATTTATAACAAGCATTAAAAATTTATAGCAACTTTCAAATAAAATGCTAAAGATCTTTTACGTTCATAATAATGTTCCTCTACTCATTCGAGAGCAAAATGTGTTTATTATCTATTCTGCCATATTAAACTCATCCATAGGTATTCTGTGCATTTAGTTCATGTAATTATCTGTGAAACTGGTATCAATATCAAATCCACCCAGATCTCATTTTAATATTTTTTGTACATGCAAGGTATAAAGTTTCTTTTTCAAGTTCTCTGAGAAACAGCTCGTCACCTTTAGAAGAGCAAAGATCTTTCTAAAGTTAATACAATGTGTAGCTCATTAGTAATAACTTTCTGGGTGGCTAAAAATTCATGTACAACTGGGTATGCAAACTTTGGCAATAGAAATAGCAGTCCTGCATATAGTGGGATGCTGCCGAGTTGGTCTTTATATTTGCATGTGTTTACTGATACTCATTTTCAGACTATTCAATGTGTTACACAGCTTTTGAAATGTTGTGCAACAGTTATCTCTTTGCTATTTCATTGCTTGAATCCTCCCATTCAGAAAATGACATTAAATGCCCTTTTAGCCTAAGACATTACATCACTGAATAGTCAAGATTTCATCAAGAACAAATATTCATCTAAAGCAACACATCATAGCATTACTATAAAATAAATTTAAACTGTGATTAACCTTCTGTAGTAGTATATAAAAGTAATATGCAGACAAGAACACTTACCACTTCCATCACAAAGATACTATGATACTAAGATGTCCAGAACCACCCACCAAATACTGGAGGTAATACAAGAACACAATTGCTCATAATACTTACTGTCAAGTTGTCCCTCAGAAGCTGCATGATTAATGTACTGTCTTTGTAGGAATCTTCATTCAGTGTGTCTAATTCTGCAATAGCATCATCAAAAGCCTGAAAACATTAAATCACTCTTATAGTGCCATGCTAGTCCTGTAAAACAATCCTCCACAAGACTTCAAAAAGTTTCAAAAAATGTATCATACACTCATACCTTGATATTTTGCCATAGATTGCAAGATATTTGTACGAAACAGTAACAAGTTAATTATATTTGACAGTCAAGACTTAAAAAATATACGTCACTGATTAGTTATATCATGACACACTTAAAACGTTTACTGCAAGCTTTTAGCCCTTAAAGAGCCTTTCAAACAACTATACTCAAAGCTCATATATCAATAATTTATTTTTTTAACAAACAAACTTTCTCTATTGAAAACAAATTACTGATTAAGCAAAATCCTACTGAAGTTATGCAAAATAAAAATGTTTAAGACAATGGTTTTGTTGTTTTCTTAAATTATTTCCTACTATATTTGTCAATTAAAATTTCTGTAACAAAAATGTACAAAAAAAGGAAAAAGTTCAAAACTAATGTAACGTTGCTATGAGACAGTTTGCCACTGTTAGGGTTTGTTTTCCCAATATGTACAGTTTTGGCTGAAGTTCACCACTTGGTTGCTTTCTTGAAATTATAAATCACTGGTGGGGTAAGAAACTGGTTTTAAATGTTGAATTATATAGGAAATAAAATTCCATGTTGTTAAGGACCAAAAACAATTTTCTACACAAATATCAGTGTTTCAATGAACACTATTTTAACAAAATATCTCAATAAAAGCTTTTAGAAGACAAGAATAATATTTAAAATATAATGAGAATCATGTTATGCAAGAAAGAATCCTCAGTAGCTATATCTGAAATTTTAGACAGGAATAGAGTAAATTTATTTATAAGGCCTTTGGTGTGGTCAAATATACCAAGTGTTTGACCTCCTGCAACTAGATCAAGATATGAACTAAATATTTGGACTTAAAAAAACAAAAAACATTTGTAGTACAAATCACTATGCAATAACTAAAATTTTTCATAACTAAGAAATACAATTTCATCTTGTTTGATGTCATTTCATGGAAACTCATTCTAAGTATTTCCTAGTATTAAAACACAATTTAAATTTCATACAACTGATTTTGGCATTCATGTTTAGTTAGAACTTTGACTATATATAATTTTTAATTGTAAATTAACATTTGCAAATTTTTTACAAAAACAAGATAATGAAATTTATTGTTAATTTTAGCAGAGAGCAAGAAAATGGACTTAACCAACATGTTTATAATAAACAAACTTAGATTATGCAAAAACAACTGGACTTAAAAAAAACAAAAAAACACCTAAGCTGTACGTTATTAGAATCAATTCAATTTTATTATAATAAAGTGACTACCGTACAACAAGAACTTTCTTGAAAATGGGTATTAATAAATGTAAGCCTGTTGCTTGTCCATGATTTATTACTGGTTTTTATCAGTATCTTTGCACTCTTTAATAACCCATATTATTTCAAGAAACTACCTTTTTACAACTACAAAGATTAATTCTTTGACTATGACCCAGATATAATGTTGTTACTACAAATATGCTACAACATTCCACTAATTTATCAGTCTTTACAACTACACTGTATTTGGGTCTAAATTGATTGATTGATTTATTGATTGATTTAGTGTTTTATGGCACAAAGCAACGAGGCTATCTGCGCCAAACAACCGGTAAAAATGTAGTAAAAGACATAAATGGAAATGAACGTAAAACAAAAAAATATAAAACCAGTGTTGACACCTAGTCTACAAGGGTAAGATAGAAGGCAAAGTGTAAAAAGTTGTAAGGTAGGTATTCTATCAAAAAGGTATAATCATAACCCGCCAGGAAGACTAACAGGCAGGTACAAGACCCACCGTCAGTCACCTGAAGTTGGTCTTTCCAGTCCTGGTTCTGGGTTATGTGTCATATCAACTAGTATCAAAATGAAAAAGAATAGAAGTATTAAAAAACACACAGCAAAAACGCAACAATGAGTAACCAAATGTTCAGTAAAAAGAGAAAAGTCATGTAAATGGAGTAAAATTTGTAAAGGAAAATGAATGTAAAAACAAAACAGCAATTAAAACAGAAAATGGTGTAAAAACCAATGGTGACACCCAGTCTTCAAAGTTATAAACTATTTACTCTAGCATAATAATAATGATCATAACCCGCCAGGAAGACTAACGAACAAGTTCAAAAACCACCGTCAGTCACCTGAAGTTGGCCTTTCCAGTCCTGGTTCTGGGTTATGTGTCATAGTAGCTAATATCAAAATGTAATGGAATAAAAGTTTAAAAAGACACTCAGCAAAATCATAATAAAGAGTAGCCAAATGTCCAGTAAAAAGATAAAAGTCAAGTAAATGGAGTAAAATGTGTAAAGGTAATTGAAGATAAAAACAAAATGGGAATTAAAACAGGAAATGGTGCAAAAACCAATGACGACATCCAGTCAACAAAGTAGTAAAGGCCAACCTGTAGCAGAATGGGAATGATCATAACCCGCCAGGAAGACTAACAGGTAGTATATAAACCACTGTCAGCCACCTGAAGTTGGTCTTTCCGTCCTGGTTCCGGGTTATGAGTCAATATGGCCAGTACAAAAAGGTTGTAAAGGCACGAAATGATATGCAGCGAAAGTATAACAGTAACTCGCCAGGAAGACTAACGAGTAGTTCAAACAGAAGCGTTAGTCACCTGAAGTTGGCCTTTCCAGTCCTGGTGTCGAGTTATTTAATGTTCTGGCTATTGTTTAATGTCGCATTGAATGAGAGAGAGTAAAACTTTAAAAAGGAGCCACAATTAAAAAGGTGTAATGAATAAATATACCACACTTAAAGAAGATTAAAAAGATTAATGGCCATTAAAAAATTAAAAACGTTAGTAAGGTGGACATAGTCACCATCACCAATAACTCTGTCCAATGTTACAGATTGACGCTGGGAAAAAATATGTTTAAAGTATTGCCGTCGTTGAGGATTGTAACGATGGCAAGAAAGTAAAACATGGCTGATAGTGAGTTGAGTGTTACACAAACTACACATTGGTGCATCAGTTCCAGATAAAAGAAAATGATGAGTTAAAAAACTGTGACCAATGCGTAGCCTAGTGAGAACAACTTCTTCCCTCCGAACTTTACAAAAGCTAGATGGCCAAACTCCAATTTTGGGTTTAATTTGAAAAAGTTTATTGTCGCGTTGTTCACTCCAAGTGGACTGCCAACTGGCACGGAGCCGAGCTTTGAAGACAACACCATAGTCCATGTACGGAATAGGCATAGGGGTGATGGAGCTGAGGCATACATATTTAGCTGCCATGTCTGCAAGCTCGTTCCCATAAATACCAACATGGCCTGGTACCCAGAAAAACTGAATTGAAGTAGCTGCTAATGAGAAATGGGCCAGTCGGTTTCGAATATCTGCTAGAATAGGATGTGAGCTAATGTGAAGTGATTCCAAGGTAAGAATAGAACTAAGTGAGTCAGTATAAATAGTGCAGTTGGAGTACTGCTCAGCTGCAATATGATCAAGGGCAAGAGATATTGCATACAGTTCAGCAGTGAACACAGAAGCTGTAGAGGGGATTCTGTGTGCAACTACTGACCCACAGCAAACCATAGCAGAGCCCACTGAATTTCCTGATTTGGAACCATCTGTATAAATGGGAACTGAATGATTGTTTGAAAGATATTCATTGAATAAAAGACGGTACTTCCAGTCTGGAGTATCCGCCTTTTTTAGGTGATTGAAAGAAAGGTCACACTTGGGGGCTGTAATAAGCCATGGTGGGATGCATCGATATGTGGAATCTGCAATGTTATCCAAGGACAGACCCAATTCATCCAATTGCGCCCGGATGCGAAGGCCAAACGGAGCAATGACAGATCGTCTGTTCTGAAAAAGTACTGCCCACCGAGGAAGGAAAACACATTCCCAGGTGGGATGCTTTGGTAAAGAACGAAGTTTCGAAGTATATTGTAAAGACAGTTGCAAACGACGAAGGTGTAGAGGAGGTTCATTAGATTCAATGTATATGCTTTGAACTGGAGAGGTACGGAAAGCTCCGGTGCAGAGTCGAAGACCTTGGTGATGAATGGGGTCCAGTATCTTTAAGGCTGAGGGTCTGGCAGAGCCATAGACCATTGATCCATAGTCAAGTTTCGATCTAATAAGAACACGATATATCTTTAACATTGAACGGCGATCCACCCCCCAACTGGTAGAAGAGAGGACACGAAGGATGTTCAGTGTTCTGGTGCATTTGACCCGAAGCTGCTTTAAGTGTGGTATAAAGGTCAATTTACGATCAAAGATAAGCCCCAAGAACTTTGTCTCTGGGACCACTGGCAGCAAAACTTCACTGATATGAAGTTAAGGATCAGGGTGAATACCTCGTCGGCGGCAAAAGTGCATGCATACAGTTTTGGAAAGAGAGAAATTAAAGCCATTCGCATGAGTCCACTTCTGTACACGATTGAGGGCAGTTTGTAGTTGCCGCTCAATATATCTCATGTTTGATGACTGACATGAGATGTGAAAGTCGTCAACATATAGCCCATTCATAACGGTGAGAGGGAGTTGTTCAGTGATGGCATTTATCTTTATACTGAAGAGTGTGACACTCAATATACAGCCTTGAGGGACTCCAAGTTCCTGTACAAAAGAACGTGAAAGTGCCGAACCTACACGAACTTGGAATCTCCTGTCCATTAAAAAATTTTTTAATAAACATGGGTAGATGGCCACGTAACCCATATGTATGGAGGTCTCGCAAAACGCCATACCTCCATGTTGTGTCGTAAGCCTTCTCTATGTCAAAGAATATCGATACAAGGTGTTGGCGGTTGAGAAAGGCCTCTCTGATAGATGTTTCAAGACGAATTAGGTGGTCTATGGTGGAGTGCTGTCGACGGAACCCACACTGGGTGGGTGAGAGGAGGTTGTTTGATTCAAGGAACCAAACAAAACAAGCATTAACCATCCTTTCTAAGGTCTTACAGAGACAGCTCGTCAGAGCAATTGGACGATAGTTTGAAGGAGTCTTTGGATCTTTCCCTGGCTTAGAGAAAGGTAAAATAATAGCCTGGCGCCAGGCATCAGGAAAAACATTCTCCTGCCAAATCCGGTTGAATATAGTCAGTAGGACATCAAGAGAATCAGGAGAGAGGTGGTGTAGCATGTCATAATGAATATCATCAGGTCCAACAGATGTACTGGCAGACCGATGAAGGGACATTTTTAGTTCCACCAGGGTAAAGGGACTATTATAGTCAAAGAAACAGTCAGTTTGAAAGGAAAGAGGTGATCGTTCTGCCCGAGTCTTGATGGCCAGGAAGGTGGAGGAACAAGCAGAAGTGCTAGATACCCGGCAAAAGGTTTCACCTAGAGTGTTAGCGATGTTTCGGACATCAGTCACCTCCTGACCATCAGAGAGTAAGATCGAGAGGGGACCAGAAGTGTAGTGCCCATTAACCTTTCGAATCTTGTCCCATACGATCTTGGAACTGGTGGTAGAAGATATGCTGGTTGTGAACTTAATCCAAGATTCCTTCTGGCTTTGACGTCTTACCCACCTAGCATGTGCTCGGGCCCGCTGGAAAGCAACCCGATTTGAAAGTGTGGGATATCTGCGAAAAGTGTCCCAGGCCCGTTTTTGAGCCTTCCGTGCTAAGTTGCAAGCAGAATTCCACCATGGACGAGGATATCGTGGGAAACGTGTCGAGGTTTTAGGAATACACTGAGCAGCTGCATGTATAATACAATCAGTGACCGCTGCAACACAGTTGTCTATTGATGGCTGATTTACGATGACAGGATCAAGTTCTGCGAGAGCAGTGAAAGTGGACCAGTCTGCCTGATCCAGCTTGCACCGGGGCACGCGGGTAGGGTGGCATCGACCACGGCCAGTCTCTCTCAAAATGATCGGAAAATGATCACTGCCTAGTGGATTACTGTCAACCCTCCATGAAAAATGGGAAAATAATGAAGGAGAGCAAACTGAGAGATCAATGGCAGTGAATGACTGACTTGGTGCATGAAAGTAAGTGGAAGAACCAGTATTGAAAAGAGAAAGATCGTGATCAGAGAGCATCTGCTCTGCAGATCGACCCCTCCCATCAATAACAGCACTTCCCCAGAGGGGATGGTGTCCATTAAAATCCCCCAGGATTAGAAACGGAGATGGTAACTGTGCAACGAGAGCATCCAGGTCTGATTGATCATATGTCTCTCCAGGGGACAGGTACAGAGAACAAACAGTGATGGTACGACCCAAGGAAATACGGATGGCTACGGCCTCCAAGGGTGTATTGAGTGACAAAGACAGGGTAGGCACATGTTGATCAACCAAAAGTGCCACCCCTCCATGTACTCGACCATCACACAACTTGTCATTTCTGTACAGAGAAAACTGCCGAATGGAGACTGTATCAGCAGATTTGAGAAATGTTTCTTGTAGAGAAAGACAAACAGGATGGTAGGAAGCAATCAGCGTTTTGATATCATCCAGATTAGAACGTAAACCTCGACAGTTCCATTGTATCAAGGTGGCCATTTTTAAGGATGGGCAGGTGAAGTGGTTGGAGAACCCTTCGGTTTACGACCTCGTCTTTTGTCTTTACTGTCTTTCTTCGGAGGAGGTCTATCAACCTCCATGGATCCTGCTCTGGGTCGAGTGGGCAGGTGTTTGTTATTGGAAGAGGAGTCAAGCGACTGAGGACGCGGACGAGTAATTGTTTTGTTTATTGTGGTGGGAGAAAATGATGTATGAGAAGAAATGCCTGTATTTGAAACTGAAGGACATGGATCTTGAGGTTTGTTGGAAGTTATGGGAGGAACAGAGATGGGTGTGGAAGTCGATTCGTCTACTGTTTTAACCACGGAGGGCAAAAGGCTTTTCATTTGGTTTGAAAACGATTCTTTTGGAGGCACAGAGAGATCTGTCTGCACTTCCACTGTAGTTGTGGAACGGAGTGCAGCAGCATATGTCCGAGATGGGATTGTGGACATCAATTTCCGAGCCTCAGGATAACTAATGTTATGTGTCGTTTTCAAACGCTGCACCTCTTTTTCCTCCAACCATTTTGGACAAGAATGAAAGTAAGAGGGGTGAAAACCATTGCAGTTGACGCAATGTGGGTTTATGTCACAATCATAGGCATCGTGGTCCTTGCCTCCACAACGAGCACATGTCAGGGAACCACGACAAGATGTCTTTGAGTGGCCGAATCTCTGACATTGAAAACATCGAAGAGGGTTTGGAATGTATGGCCGAACCCTGCAAATGAGATAACCTGCTTTGATGGTGGCGGGTGCTCGTGGTGAAGTGAATGTTAATACAAGGGTATTTGTTGGCAGTGTAACTCCATCTTTGCGAGTGGAGATGCGTCTCACTGCAGAAACTCCTTGAGTGGAAAGACCGGCGAGAATCTCAGATTCAGGAACATTCTTCAAATCCCTTTCAACAATAACTCCTCGTGAAGTATTCAAAGTAGCATGGGGTGTAACCTCGATAGGTATATCGCCAATTACCTTTGATTTCAAGAGGAGTTCACTGTGTTGGGATGTGGATGTTTCAACCAGTTTGTCACCAGATCGAAGCTTCTTTACTGACTTTGGAGAGCCAGCAAGTCCCTCGAGCCCCTTTTGAATAAAAAAAGGGGACATTTGCCCTAAAGATTTTTCTGAAAGAGAATGCAATATCAGAAAATGAGGTACGTGTGTTACTGAAGTTGGAGAATGCTGTTCTGAGTATTCGAGACGTGGTCGCTTACCCATTGACTGTTTTTTTACAATTTTAATTAAATTTTTTGAAGGATCCATAGGAAAGTGAAAAGTTTCGGTACTCACTGACCCCACCCACCATGGAGCCCTACAAGGGGACGCACTACAAAGTCACGCAAGGACAATGCAGCAACGCCAGGGTTTCGTGAGCACTATACCCAAACACCAGCATCAGGCACAATGTCCACAACACCCGTTGAGAACTTCCAACACTGGTACTTGGTTGGCTCTAGCCCAGGTGGACCAGCCGATTGACCCAAGGGGGGCCACCCAAGGGCCGCCCGTCTACAGGAATTCGAGGCCAAAGTGGTGTGTTAGGGTTGGACCCCTCAACCACCAGGATCCTCTCCTCCCCTTCACGGGTCGCCACGCACGGCAAACACGTGGGTGGATGTTTAGATCCCAGAGAAGGTAACCAGACAGAACAGAACCTTCCCTGGGAGGTCCCCTCACCACGTACAGGAATCCACTCCGAGGGGTTTTGGGTCTAAAAATCCCATTTCTAATCTGCATATTACTTTGGTCAACTTTTTACACTCTGCATCAGTGATGAAAGATTCACCCCAAATATTTTAGGAAGACTGACAGAATTACACAGTTCAAAATGAGCAATTTCAAAAGAGGAACAGGTAGACAAATTTAATAAATATCCCAGCAAATTGAGTAGGATATTCTTATTTTGTATTTTAGCTTTTCATTATTGGTAATCTGAGTTTCTAATTCACAAGAAGCTATAAACAGTGTTGTGTTATACAAAATATAATCTGACCAGAAGCTGAAGCCAGTGTATCATGACACAAAAAACAGTATTTAGCAATTTTTTGGTACATTTGTTTTTAAATGGAAAAATTAATGAATACCAAGAAGAGCTGAATTATAAATTATAATTCAACACCAAAATTACTGACATATATTCATAAACATGACATGCCCTCTGACCCCTACACATATGGAAAGAGTTAAATGACATTAGCACAGAATATTGGTAACTAAGGAATTCAAACAAATTAATTCCACACACACACACACACACTAAAAAGGATGTAAAAATATGCATGGAAGCATAACTTAAGGAAAATATTTTATACAATGATTTTCTGTTTACAACTGAAGTACCTTATCAACAAACAGCTCTATTTAAATATTGTTTTTCTAATTACAATAAAGAAATTAGTTTTGAACTCAGTACAATACATTTTCCTTGTTAAAGCTCGAACTATGTTACAAGCTTGACTATTATAAAACTGCATAGCACCTAAGCAAAATAAATTGTTTCATGTTTGGCTGTGTGCAACTGGGAAAATGGTGGGCTTTAGTAACAAACAGCAGCAATGTTGAGGAATATCCTTCAAATACCAGGCATTTAGCAAGCTGCAGTTATTTAATGGTTAGTATCAAACCAAATGGGCTTTACTTTACCTGGTTTGCCAAATGACAGGCTCGATCAGAGGCATTCAGAATTTCATAACATACTGAAAAATTCAATGCCAGGCCCAGGCAAATTGGATGTGTTGGCTACATTTTACTCGTTGCAATATTAAAAGCCTTCTGGTAAGCTTTCTGTGACTCTTCAATCACACCTAGAGGTCAAAATAGAAGGAAAAATACCCTTAAAATATTTTACCTGTTTTGCTAACTGGCAAGCCTTGTCAGGAGAGTTCAGTATTTCATAATAAAACACTGAGAAGTTCAAAGCAAGACCCAACCGAATAGGATGTGTTGGCTGCATTTTTGTCTTACTAATATCAAATGCTTCTTGGTAGGCTTTCTGAGACTCCTCCACAACACCTGCAAGTTAAGAATGGCATAATTTCAGTTAAGTCTTAAAAGTTACCAAGTGTAAACAGAGGTTTAAGAAAAGCTCCATAAAAACAATGTTTCACATTTCTAACCTGCAGTATCATCAATCAACATATTGAACAAGAGACACTTTGTTTAAGTATAAAGAAATTTAATTATAATTAGTTTAATTCTGCACATAAAACTAATTTTGACCAACCTTGCAACCAGCCTTTTAATAAAATTATTCTCACTATATCTAAATTACATGCATTGCAATGGAATTTAGTAAACATTATCTTATCAGTCAGCCCAAGTGAGAGAATTTTCATGGAAAGAAATACTTTCAGAGATGCCAGCCATTACAATTTGAGCATAATCATTACAACTATATGCTCATACAAATAAATGTTAGGACTTGTTCCAACTCCCAAATTATTATATATTATACAGGTCTATACAATAGTGATAAATTGTTCCCCCACAGCTTGAAAATAATTTCTAGTGAGATACAAATAAATTCTGATAATAAATAAAAGACAGTCCATAGGGCTACTTGCAATAATCATGTTTGTGCTTGAAATAAATATTTCAATCTCCAACATCTATCAATAGTTTGAGTCCAGTGCTTCTCCAAACTGGGTACGTGAGGGAATCCATAGTTACATCAATGCTTGTCAGCCAATCAGCACTTGCACAGATGGTATTTCTCATTTTCTAAGCAGCATAGAAACACCAATACGATTGTTCATAAGATGGAAAAAAAGAGACCTCGTTCACCAGATTGTCTTGTTTATGGCAAATCTAAAAGAACTAAAACTGTGAAAGAGCTCTGTCTACAATCATTACACTCAGTCATTTGAAATAGTTGGCATCTCTGTACTTTATCTTATATAAGCTCTAGAATCTCCTTAATGAACAGTTTTGTTTTGTGAAACTTCATCTTTTCTTTATGCTTAACACTAACTGTACCAAAATATATTGAAAAACATACTAAATGAAACCACAAGTACCTTTTTCTTTCTAAAATGAGTGCAGACTACAATATAAAATGCAATTATTTATCTTAACAGCTAACATTTTCAAACTTTCTTCACTTTCATCGTAAAACTTGGAGTTTAGGTTCGAGCTAAATCATGTAACCTCAAACTACATGAATTATGTGAACCAAGTGACCATGAAAATTATCTTAAAGTACTATAATTGTGATGGAAAAATTAATTTTTCTTGTGCAATTCATTACTGTGAATGATTAGTTTGTAATGCTCAGTGATTAAAACCTTGGACAAAATGCTTATTCACATCAAGATATTTAAGTTAGAAAATATTTTTAAAAATATTACAATACATAAGATAGTAACACTTTGCTCTAGCTCAATTATATACAATAAGGTTAAAAATTATTAGCAGTTTTATGTATAACAATGTCAATCATGACATTCAAAGTTTTATTTTCTTCATTTATACTGCTCAAATTAACACATTTAAATGAAACTTAAGCCTAACATTTGTAGTCAAGGTTCACCAGTGACTAAAATGAACAGCCTTAACATTTATGAATAGTTGAAAAATTAACCTCTTAGAATTACAGGCATTTCAGCTGTTCAGAATGACAGGCATCAACCCTTTCCCAAAAGGTTCAGTTTAATATACGAGTTAAATATTTATACTACAAGTTTTAATAAAGATTACAAGTGTTTTGTTACTAGATAAAGTGCAAAGTGACTTGTTACAATTATTCTTTGTCTCAAAAATCTTGAATATTTGTGCAATATGTAAAACCTAAATACCTTTTCAAACATTTCAATTAAAATATATTTTGCCTGTTATTTTCTGTATCCTAATTGTCTTAAGTTAAACAATTTTATAAACCTTGTAACTGCCATAAAAAAAAAGAAATACAAATATTTTTCATTCTAGAATGATTACAAATTAGAAGAAAATAGAAATGTTTAGTCACAATCAATCTTATAACATTATACATTTATATATATTTTCCAATATATATATACCATTCGGCTGTGCTTCGCTAATACAGATGCTACACTGATAGTGCACATGCACTCACATTACTGTATACAATACAAAAACAAGACCTTTAGAATTTAAAACCTGATTTGTTTTGGCTGTGCCTTAGTAGTCACATTTTAGCTACAATACATAATATATGTACGTACATTACCATTTACAAAAGTTCTTAAACTTTTCTGAAAACAGAAATTTTAAGCAAATAAGTACAATAAACAATTATAAATTCTAGTTATAACAACTTTTACACTCATTTGCTGTTTGCCACATGTTGCCAAGCTTTTTCAAAATTTGCACATGGAGGATGCAAAACAATACACTTTAGGTTTGATCAAATATATACAACTTAAAACAACTAAAAATTATAAACAATATGGATACCACAGAATTACACCATAATTTATCAAGCTTAGTAACCAAGCTCCATTCTGTCTGAAAAATATGTAGCTTTAAACACACTAAAGACAATCTACTAGCTAGAAATCTTGGTTTTAAAGAACAAGTTGATTTTCAAGCACTTGGTTGAGAAAGCAACCAAGAAAACATTCCCAGCTTTTGCATGGTTATTCATATATCATTTATTGAACTCTGTGTATGTAAGAGGCCATTTCCAAAAACAGAAAGGGCAAGCAAGATCAGTTTAATTCAGTACACAAGCCATATCTCACTGAATATAAAAAGCTATTTTATGTTCCAGCTTATCAATATTGCTTATTTCAGTCCTTGATTCACATACAACTATGGACTTAGTATTCCAACATCATAAAAATTTAATATGAATCAGTAATGCATTCAACACAGCAAAGGAGCAAAACAAAAGTATTTAGATATGTTCTTTTAATATTTACTATTAAAAATTGGGAAATTAACTGACATAACAATATAATTTGAATTATCTACAATCTAATCTCAAACTTACTAACATTTATAAAACAGTTAAGTGAAATTCCAAATGCAAGTCTGTCTCTATGATACAGCCTTTAACATGTCATAATAGGCTATGTCAAACTGATATTCCCCCAATGACATAAGTTGAGATGTAATGCTAATATGTTTAAGGTAAATTGGTTTGTTTGTTTGTTTGTCTGAAGACTGACAATAGCCATATTTAACAACGTCCAGGCATCAACACAACATACTTGTTAGAGGGCAATACTAAACAGATCCTGGAGTTGTGCTAAGTTTTTCACCAGGCTACAAAGAATGCACAAGTAGTACACATACACACACAGCATGTTCAAGAACTTTGAAAACACTTCAAACACACAAATTGTTGAGTGTACAAGAATAATGTTTATAAATTTTTGCAGCATACAATCACTAGAGCAATGTGTGAGCCAGATGTTACAAAATTTTCAGTGTATCTAATCTCTTACCAAGTGTTTTGTAATATTGTAGGGATCCTTCTTAGAAGGATCTTGGATATACAAAAACAATTCATCTGTACCTGCAACCTTATAAAATAAAATAAAATTTTTTGTGAGGTTTTATAAAGAACATGTGTAATATCTGAAGAACTGTAAAGCTTCCCTAACCAATTCACTGACTGTCTGGGAAATGTTTCATGTGTTCTAGAGACTAACTAGTGTCGATGGGCACCATCTTGCTGAAATAACATGTTAAATCACATTTATCAGTAGCTCTTACAATTACTTTTAGACATGCCACAAATATCTATACATATTTTCCTAGTATGAATCCAAAAAGTATTTTTAAAATTCCTGGACATCCTATATGCACAAAACATATGCATAAAAATAAGTTAATGTTAAGCAAATTTCTCACTGAGAAGTTAATACTCCTTTTATTTTAACATTGTCATAAATGCCAAAAGTAACCTGCTGACTATTCTCCTTCACTACCTGTAAAATCTTCTGAATTTATGACAAAGCCCTTGGACAGGAAATACAAGTACTAAAACTGAATACAATTTTATATACTTTTGGGACAAACTGATCTAAACTTCTTTTGACATTTACTTTGATTTATGAAACTGACCATATAAAAAATACAGTCCACCACACTGAAGTATTTTCTATATTTATCACAAATAACAAAAGAAACATTAAAAAAGGTCAACTATTTTTGCTTGAAAGTCAAAATTATGCAAGAGAATTATTTTAATAGATAAAAAGATAGTTATCTATTCCATTAAGTATTCAGGCAAAGGGTTTAATTTCCATCTAATGTAACTGTAAAATCAATCATACAGTATAGTAGTCTTAGCTTACTATTTCTCTGATCCCCTGTAGCAACTTCAGCCAGGTACCTGTAATAGTCTCCCTTCATCTTTAGATAAAACACTTTGCTTTCTGCATTACTAGCTTTAGGAATCAAGAACTTGTCTAAAAGACCCTGAAACACAAAAGGTGTATCAAATACTTTACAAATAAAAATTAAATTGAATTAATCATTATTTCAGAGTTTGTGCAATTCTTTTAAATACTGCCAAATAATGAAAATTAAAGAACATTAGTACTGTGTACAAGAACATCAAAAATTTTGTTTGAGACTCAACACTTCTGATAAAAAGTTTAATTCCTTTTATATTTTTTTTAAATTTAACAAAAACATTGCAGCATTATACAAAATTCAAGTGGGGCCTCATATGGAGTAGTTTGGGGTTGGTCCCTTTAAAACAGTAAAATATTTTTGCACTTAACATTTTACTATAAACCACAATAATTATACTTAGCTCAAGCCTTTTATCTAAGTAATTTAAGCATTCTGAGTACCTAAAGAGAAAAATAATGACATCAAGTTTTTAAACGTTATCTAAAGTGTTCAGATTTCACAAGTTTTTGATGTAACTTTATAACATTTGTCTAAATAAAGCAACTAGTCTTCACCGCTGAAGTTCAGCCTTCTATTATTTTGGTGGATGTAGTTAAATCTTTCATACACACAGAAATAACTTGTCAGTTGAAAAATAAAAGCCTGAAACATGAAATCCTTCCATCAATTTGAGGTTTACTGTAGCTCAAACAGTAAACATTGTGTTAATAATTGTCAAAATCGACAATCTTATAAAAAAGTTTATGCAGCTGATGAAACTAAAAATACACAATCTTAAACTTACTATTTTGTTCCTCTATTTTTGTTGTTGTAGAGTTTACTTTGTTATTTAGCTATACAACAAAGTAAGACTTCTTATGGCACTTTAAGGTACCCTGAAAAAAGCTCGACACTATCAAGAATTCTTGGTCTCTTCATTTAGTTAACATTATTGATGAGTACTTGCACTGGTTCTAGGCTTTATTAGCATTTACTAATAATGCACAAAATACGAGTTACCAATAAGGAATGAACTTAACTGCAACTAGTATAACCCAATACACACACACTGATAGAAGAGTAGAGAGAAATAGACTACCCTTAATACCAAAATTAAACAACTTTCACAATACTAGATTCATTTATAAATGTACAAGATAATTTCATGTTTTGAATTACTTATTATTTTTAAAATTTCTTGAAATATTAAATAGTTTTTTTTGCAATGGCCTGTTAAATGTGAATAGGATATTGGGTTAAATTTCATAATTACTGAACACTATGCAACTATTAACAAAAGTACTACAAGTTGTATATGACATAATATTGTTAATATTTACACCTCAAGCCTTAATAGCAGTTGTTCATGTAATTTAATCATGTAAATAGTGCCTAGATAACTGTAATTACTACGAATATACCATGTGATATTTCATATTCACACAGGCTTAGTATTCAGCAAAAGGACTCGTTCAGTCATTGCCACTGATCATAGCAGATGTGCGACTGACACATAACACTATTCTTAAGTTTCAGTTGCAAATTCTTAGAATACATTATATACAATTATAATGTAATAGTACTAGTACTTACTTGGTGAGTACTAATAGTAATATAGTATTACAAGTTCTAGATCTTAACCCTTACCAAAACATCGTAACATATTTCCTTTAGTTCTTTTTCAACCTTTTCACGGTATTCTTTGGCCATTTGCTGCTTCCTTTCACTTCCTTCAGTTTTCTGCTCTATACTTGAAATAACCCTCCATGAACTTCGCCTTGCTCCAACAACGTTCTTATAAGCTACCGACAGCAAATTCCTTTCTTCATTGCTCAGTTCCACGCCCATTTCTGTAACTTGTTTCATAGCTGCTGCCATATCATCATACCTCTCGGCCTGCTCTGCAAGTTTAGCCCTCTGTACCAGTTCGTCTTTATCCATTTTGAAAAAATTTTATACTGAAATCATAGAGGATATAACCTATAAATCAAAGAAATACTACTCTACGAAAAAAGTTGAACCTGCAAAATGGCGGCAAAAGAAATATTAAGCTAAATAAACCTGAATTTTAGCTTCAAAAATCAATAAAACATTAACAACACACACAAGAGCAAGCAAAACGCAAACTAATCTCGAAGTTTATTAAAACGGTTAAGTGTACAAATACTAAGATTAAATACTTTTAATGCATATACTTTTATGAACCAATTACTTATTTCTACTCCACACAGAGTAAGCCGGCCAGTTAGGTTATGCCCCTTCGTACGGGGTTACAAAACTACTGACAGAATTACTGACGTCATAAGTTGCTTAGTTACAGAGATATCGTACAAAAATTAAGTGTAATCTACTCTACTTAAATAAAAATAATATGTGCTTTTTATCTCGTTTTCTATCTTTAATTTTTATTTAACTAAATCGTGAGAATTTGTACGGAAAAGATCTTTTTAGGTTCAAAAGTTACCGGTCTATGATAAGGTGAATGAGCCTATATTTCAAATACAGCATGTTCCGTTGAATAATGTAGTAATAGAATGAGGTTTATTGCTCATAGTCGTTATTTTATGTATGTATTATGCAAACAAAGGTACGAATTTTAAAATAACTTTTGTCAGATTAAAATGCTATCTTACCCAGTTTATGAAATATTTACCTGCTGAAGTGCATTGTGTTAAAAGTTGACAATTACAGAATTTTTATTTATTTATTTGTGTAATAATCTTAAAACACTGGATTGTTTCGCAACTTAAGCATTCGTTGACTATATTTTAATTACATGTTGAAAATTTAATTAACACACTGATAGGCATCACTGCGTGAATTTTTTTTTATTTTATTGGTAGACATTTCTAATTAGGTTGATCGAGAACTTTACTGGAACTTCTTGTTAAGGTTTTCGAAAATACCCATTAAAACCACAATATGATATAAGTTTCTAAAATAATTGTACAAGACCAGAACTCACTGAGGAGTCTCAGTGCCCAAAGACAAAAGCTATAGTTGAGTTAAGTTGGAAGATATAATGCATTTGCCAGCTGGACCTAGAGCTTGTTTGGAAGTGAGTTACTGAGTTCAATGTCTAGTTTTTCAAATATTTGTTCCATATGTTCCATAACCTGACCGTTATAAAATCACATTTGATTTGGTTTTAATAATTTACCTCTAATGTGTTACTCGGGAGCGAGATAATGCAATGACATAAAAACGTGAAATTTTATATTTTTATTTGTTTTGGAATTTCGCACAAAGCTACTCGAGAGCTATCTGTGCTAGCCGTCCCTAATTTTGCAGTGTAAGACTAGAGGGAAGGCAGCTAGTCATCACCACCCACCGCCAACTCTTGGGCTACTCTTTTACCAACGAATAGTGGGATTGACCGTCACATTATACGCCCCCACGGCTGGGAGGGCGAGCATGTTTGGCGCAAACCCGCGACCCTCGGATTACGAGTCGCACGCCTATCGCGCTAGGCCATGCCAGGCCCCATTATATCTTTAAGCAGCTATTCATTCATTCATAATCATTTCATAATTATTAATCATTTCAAAACAAATATAAGTAGAAATAAGATTCACACCTGTTCTTAAGACTATAGAAGTTACAGAATGAAATGAAAAAGTACTGTAGACTAGGAGATAAAAGTCACGTGATAAGATGTCCAATCATTCTTGAATGTGACCAATACCAATCAAAGTGGCAAAAAGTCAACAAACTCAATATCCAGAACAACTGTATTTACAAGTAAAAGTCATATCCTCTAGAATATAATTGCAACTATATTTATTTAATGTGTTAACGTATTTATTCAAAAATAATCACTGTATTGTGATTTGAGTTGGAAAGCCATATTCATTAAATTTGAGTTTTCCAGTTGATAGTTTGATGTGGAGTATTGTTGTTGTTGTTTAGAATTAAGCACAAAGCTACACAATGGGCTATCTGTGCTCGGCCTACCACGGGTATCGAAACCCGGATTTTAGCGTGTAAGTCCGCAGACATATCGCTGAGCCACTGGGGGGCAGATGTGGAGTAAAGAATATTCAATTTTATTACAAGCAACCATAAATAATTTAAGTTGTGAAATAATTACGTCTTTGATTAAGGTATTAAGAATTACACTTTAAACAAAAAGAAGGCCGCATATATGAAATTTGAAGTTATTTCTTTTATCATAAAAGTTTAAGAACAAACTCTCATTAGCAAATTATACGTGTAAGTCAAGAAAATGACAAGAAGTTGTCTATCATTTCATTAGTGATCTCAAGTTCCAATTCATCTGTTAAAAGGAAGAAATCGTTAGCTTAAAGCCTAGATCGTTGATAGAACTAACCTCTCTAGCAAAACTTAAAACCTACTACAAATGTAACAAACAAACTTATGGAGGAGAATCACAATACCCCTGATCACCCCAGTTGAACTAAACTAAACTAAAATAACGTGGCAGGGGTTCAGTTTAGAAAGGGAGAAATCAGAAGAGTTCTCTCTCCAACTGGGGTGTTCAGGAGCTTTGTAGTTCCTCTTTGTCCCCTTTCGTGAGAAATTTTTGAAATGCCTGTGGAATTTTCACGGCTTTGGCGCCGAATGATCTACCCAGACCGTGCCCGGAAGTAGCTGGGAATAGAAAATAAAAAGTTAAAATAAAATAAAAATTGATGGACTCTGTTGGTGGTATACAGGGAAATTTTTAGCTTCAGTCTTGTAGGTCAGGTGGTAACTTCGTCTTGAACGTGTTTATACACTTGAAATCCATTGGTGCGACTGAAAAAGGTGGTCTCGGTGGTGGAACTACTGACTGTTCTTCGGTGAGTTGTTCTTCGCTGGTCTGTGATGCTTTGTTTCTTCTCGAGAATTTGGTTTGAGATTTCTGCGTGGAGGTGGTTTGTTTTTCAGTTTGTACTGACGCGTCGATGGTTGTCTTGGTAATGGTTTGGGTCTGGCAGGTTGTTGAGTTCTGGGAAACTGGGATTGAGGTCTGGCATGCACTGTCCTTTTTCTTACTTGAACTGCTGGAACTTGGCGTGATGCTGGCCATGGGAGTTTTCGTCATCTGGGTAGGGTTGTCTGAATCTGTCTTCATATTTTGTCTATTTGTATCTGGACTCGGCGGAATATTAATATTTTCATGTTGGAAGATTTCAGTTGATTGTTTGTGATATCTGGGAACTTTGTTTGAAACGTTGCTGTGTGGTTGACGACCCCAGTTGAGGAAAGTTTATTTCCCTTAAAACCTTAACTCCTGTCACGAAATGTTTCATTTTTAGATTGTTGAAAGAAATTATATCATTAATGCTTGAAAGTTAAACTACACTGACGCAACTTTTGTGATTGTGAGATGAATAATTGTTTGCAATAATAATAATATATATATTAGATATGTTCTACGAGTGACTAGAATACATTGGAAGGCCTGTTTATTGTTTATAAATATCATGGTTAAATTAGATGTAGTTACTAAACACGCATTAACTAAAATCATTTTTGCAACCTTTCTTATTTAAAAGCCGATGGGAAATTTTTCGATCATCATACAAATAATAATCAAATAGCACAATATTTCTCTAGAAAAAAAACAATTCCTTTTTCCTTTATGAAATGAAATTCAAAACAAAATTCACTTCGCATACAATAAAAATTGGTGTTCTTAATAGTCAGTTATTTCATGTTATTTGTTGGTCAGTTAGATCGTCTTCATTACTTCTGAGTTCAAGCTTAAAATTCGTCCACTATATCTTGAATGCTGACAATTGGCTAACGTGGAGACTTTTACACCCTGCTGATGCTATCGCTGTTTGATCCACATCCGCTCATTCGTCATTTTTATCCCACACTTATTTCACAGCTAACCTTCATTAAAGGTCATTCCACTACCCATGATGACGAGAAACCCACTTGAAGTAAAAAAGTATTCTAAAGACGACTGATATGGGTATTAAAATTTTAATTAAAATAAGGTATAGAACTAATTTTCGACCTTCATAGATCATCTTCAGGGTTTAAAAAATACCAGATAGTAATCCACAAGAGTAAAAGAAAGTGTATTTATAGATTGTTACGTCGTCTATGATTCTCAAGGAAATGAGCCAATCTTTATTAATAAGAAGTGAAGGAATAAGTCTATATTTGCAAACAGTAACTCTCTACACTACCCAGGATAAGATGGGTTTTTATAATTTAATTACTATGAAACATCCTGTACAGAATATGTGAGGATTCAACGAACTACAATTAAGAGGTGTAGTTGATAATTTTAATTCGACTCTGGTCAAAGACACCTCAGCTTTGCCAAGATTGCAGAGGTTATAGAATAAACGTTACTAGGCATCTAGATCATCCGATTTCGAAACTATATTAAATGAACCCACATTAAATTACACGTTATGTTAATAACTGTAGTATTTCTCATGTCTGGTCGATAAATGAAAGTGCAACGGATCTTCTCTGTATTCCCCCGGGAACAAGAATCTCACCTCCTGGATCACTCCAGACACATACACATATATGTTGCATAAACATGGGTTCTAGGAGCTGTTTTTGTTAAGAATAAATAAAGAGCTTAATGTGTTATAAAATCTTTGTAAATCAAAGCACATACTAGTTGTAATTGAAAATATCATGAAAAACTATGACATGATAACACTTTATAATTTGCTAAACTTGAAATAGACATTAGTGAAATACTGAACCTTAAATTATGTATATATACATAATTGAAATATTAATTTTAAAGTGTCTACCGAATATTATACTTTAAATTTATAAATGGAATATTTCAATTTCTAAAGCAACAGAAAGTTATAAATAATCAATTACTGAAAGTGATTTATGCAAATAAATAGCAAATGTAGACAGTTTAGTTTATGTGTTCTGCTCAAAATACCAAATTAGCAATCTAAGATATTGCCATTAGGGATGCAAACATAGTAGCTAAGGTTTGAACAAAGGCAACGCTAACGGAAACGTAATGTTTTACTCAAATTGACCTTAACATGAAGAGGGAGTGAATTATGATTGGTCTCTATTGGAATTAATTATCATTGAAATTAAACATCTTTAGGCAACTTGTTTATTTCGATGTGAATTATTAAAAGAATTAGAGTTATATCTGTTTGTATGATTAAATGGTTACAAAAACGTATTAATAACATTATTTATATTGAACACGATTTTAATATTAATTGTTGAATTATTACAACCAAATCCTGTTATTTTAAAGTAAACTGAAAGAGTAAAACGATTATACAAGTAGTGAAAAAGAAGAGTAAAATTGTCTTGATCAATAGTATAAACAATCAGAAGTACAAACGTTTTCGAATAAAAAAAATGGCAAAACTCAATTATAATAAATAATTAGTTGTTTTATAGCTAGTAGTAAATCACATTCTCTTCAGTGACGTAGCTGTAAGTGTGAAGGCTTAAAACCCTAAAAAATAGGTTTCGGCAACTGTGGTGGCACAGCACACATAGTTAATTTGCAGCTTTGAGTTCAACAATAAACAAACGTGAATTGCATTGACTCTTGCAATTGTTTTCAATATATGTTTTGAAGATCTTACAGTGTTTGATGGTTTAAACGCGAAAAATCAAGGTTCGATACCCGTGATGATTAGTGCAGATTATGTAGCTTTGAGCTTAAATACAAAATAAACAAATTTTGTAAAAGAAAATCTGAGAGATCGGTTACAGAGGAGAAGTACTGCAATATGTTAATGAACATATAACAGTGTGAGATATTTTTTGAAAACGTGTCTGTTTTTCTTACAGCAAAGCCACATCGGGCTATCAGCTGAGCCCACCGAGGGGAATAAAACCCCTGATTTTAACGTTGACAAACTACTGTACTAACGGGGGGCGTTTTTGAAAACATATAGAATACTTCACAAAGAGTGTTCAACTCCTCAAAGTACTAAAATATATAATTGTCTTGTTTTGCTGTTCATAAATCGCTATCTGTTGATATGAGTTCCGTATTCTTATTACATGCGCACGAAAACACATTTGTGTAGCAGTAGCATGGGTGCAGTGCGTACAGAATAAAAAAAGTCGTAAAAAGCACGTAGACACCTGGTATGAACAGTGTTGGATTACGTCATTCATTTTCCGCACTGCTGACACAAAAGTCAAGAAGCTACGGACTATTTTCCATTCAGCCTTATACAACGTCGGGCACGCCTTGACTGTGCTGACACAGTTAAGCAGTTTAATACCTATTAACAGCATAATAACCCTGGATTATTATATGTATAGTGTTTCGAATTATATCTTACTCATTGCTGCGATCCTATATTTTAATATGATTTGAAGCGCATGCAGTACTGATGTTATTAATTTATGTTTTTGTTTTTTTAATTAAGCACAAAGCTACACAATGGGCTGTCTGTGCTCTGCCCACCACGGGTATCGAAACCCGGATTTTAGCGTGTAAGTCCGTAGAAGTATTAATTTATGTAACGTTTGTTTTGCTCGACTGTGATATGTCGTGCCATTGAAATAATAAAACTTTCCAGAACAGCAATATTATTGATTGATGTTATGCAGTGGTTGCTACATTAATGCATTTTCATCTACAGACTCATAGAAGTTAATCATTTGATTACACGAGTAATATGTGAAATCATAATATTATAAAAACAATGCAACATTTTAGTTTTTAACAATAAAAATTTAGAGGCAAAACGTGCTTGCAATTTTCACAAACAAATAAACTTCATTAAATATTTGTAGTATACATAATGAGCTAAAAACTGAGACAAAAAAGAATAAACTTCCTCAATTAATTTTTTGTATTTTATAAAATTAATATGCAAAATATATTAATTAATTACTGTCAAGGTTACACTACTATGCAATTAAATTTTTCATACATCAATTGTTTTTAAGATTATCTCTCAAAAAGCAAAAGAACAAAAATGGAAGAAATATTTGGAGCTGAGGTAAAATATGCATTCCTTTTATCACTTGTATAAAGTTTGAAACTTTATAGTTTTTTTTAATTACACCTAGAAATTATTCAGTTACATCATCAGAAAAAAAACAACAGTCATAAATAATTAGAAATTTTATTTTAAAATGGAAAAACTTGCAATCATACATATATTTATGTTTGATCTTCACTCTCACTTATTTAGATAACAACAACTTTTCCAGCTTAATTTTTGACACTCAGTGAAAAACAACGTTTTCAGTTGAAACTGGTAAACGTTGAGCTGTTTTTTTATGAGGGCAACTTTTCTCCATGGTGGAAGAAAAATTGAAAACTACCTTAGCAGTTCTATAGAGCAGTTTCTTAATCTTTTTGACACCATGTCCTCTATCCCTAGAGGCTCAGCTGCGAGTCTGAGGGTTCATATTAGTAAAAAATTGGATTTTGATATTGGTGGTTGACACAGACAGATAATCCATTGTGTAGCTCTGGGCTTAACATCAAACTTACAAAAAATCAATACCAGGGAACAATTTACTGTTTTGTCACTCTCTAAATTGTCGCGGACTACTAGAATGCAAGTACAACGAAAAATCATTAAGATTACAAATGAAAATTCTTTTATTTTTTTGTTGTATTAGTATGATCTTCCAGACCTGCAAGGTTGTGACGGACAATCGGTAGAGCAGTGGTTGAGAAACAGTGCTCTCTAGTTTAGAGCAGTGTTCTTTAATATGTGATTCTTGAGGTTCTGGAGGTGCTCGGGCTCCCTCTCTTCAAGTGGTCTGTCGAATAGTTGCATAACAACGGAAAGGAAGCAGCAGCGTAATGTATAAATCCCAATGTAGTTCATCCAAATAATAAAAAAAAGCTAGGTGGTCCCCAAACAAAAAAGTCTGAGCCCCACTGATCTATAGAAGCAGTTTTTAATCTTTTCATGCCGCGTACCTCCAGTCAGACATCTCAACCAGCATGTAACTTGTTAAAGAAGCTTAAGAATGGCTGTTATTAACATAAAAGAATAATAAAAGAAAGTATTCATAGATGAGTCAAAAATACGCGACCGTTTAGTTCTGGCCGACGGAATGCTTGTGCCACTCACCTGGACTTTTCTCTAATTTTTAGGTGTGAGTTCAGTTTATTATTAATGTTTTTCAAAGGTTCACACGTACCATCTGAGGTCGCCTACCCCAAATTCGTCGTTGCATATCTGAAGAAGTTTAACATGTATGTTAAGTTACAAAAGTACTCATTTAGGTAAAATTATGGTATAACGATTCAGGATTTTGTGTATTATACCTTTTAATACTATATTGTTCAGTGGAGCTTATTGTGGACCCGGTGAGCTCGAGCGATGATTATAGCATATTTTTCAACGCTCTACTTTATTTTTATTACCTCATACTAGAAGTAAAAATCTTTGAAGTGATCTACGCATTACGAAAAGGGGAAGATGGGAAAAGAAACTAGCCATATGTTTCAAGAAAAGTTGAGAGTGAAATAAATCATTCGTAATCAATAACGGGTAAATTACTTTGTAGCAACAAAATAAAAATTAAGCTTAGTATTCTCAATACTAAGCGGCCAAATAGGAATTTTTGTTAACAAGAGTAAATAATAAATTTTCATCTACAACAACGTGTTTAGTATACACTGATAAAGTTTTCGATCGATATCTGATTATTTCTCTTTTGATTTACCTTTTAATAAAAGAAACATAATCTTAAAATTACTAAAATGCGAAACAAACTTATTGATACAATAGATAATTAAATGTATTCGAAAAAAAAGCTCTTTTTTGTTAGCATACATTTGTATATACCGTAGAGCTATTTTAATCCAACTTTTATTGTTCAAGAGTTGTAAATCGTGTGAGTTAAAAATCTTGGCAAGTTGTTTCACAGTTTTTTTTTTACTTCTTCACTTAAACTATAAAGAAGGTTGAACAATTCTAAGAACTTCTGAGTGATGCTACATCTTACGATGACGAGAAACACAATGACATTACCAATGAAAAATTGTAACATGACTTTACAATGCTCCCTTCAATTTCATGATTCTCTTTCTCTAAATGTATCATGCTAATGAGGTAAAACGTATAATCGAGTACTAAAAATATCACACAACTTTCTTCCAGAAGGGCTCATACAGAATGACTTGATATCGCACCTTTAAGACACATACCATTATTACATGTATCAAATAACAATTAATTCTCATCAAGCCAGTTTGTAATAAAACGTACAAAACTTTAGATGTAAGATATTCTAGTTAGAGAATATGTGGTAATCTAGTGGGTCAGCGGAACGTTTACATAGTTACAATACTAAAATTCGGAGCTCAATTCCCCGTGGTAGACAGAACACAAACAGAATATTGTGAATCTTTTCATTAAAAGAGATCGTGAAGCCACGAATACGCAAATAATCTGAAATTTAAAGCTAAAAACTTAATAAATAAAAATGAATTTAAACTAAATGAAACTAATTAAGCGAAATTAAACTAGACTAAATGTCTAATTACAACTATCAACTAGAAAGAAAGAAAATGCAAACTTGATGTAGTTAGTGGTATCATGAACATTGCTCTGCTACTCTTCTATTCAGTGTTTTAGCTTGAAAATAACAGAAAAACTTAATATGGGTAAGAAACGTCGAGCAAGATTGTGGTAATGTTTGTATTATAGTTGAACCAATCAGAAAGTGGTATCCTGAGTATAGACATGTCTTACCCACTTGTTATAATTGTAGAGGTGGACTCATACAATTAATGACGTAGGAAATTAATATACAACTAACTAGAGCATTACACAAAAAATGCAGGCCAGACTGGGATCCAATATAAAAACTATCTTCTAAAACTAAGTTTCTCGCGGTATTGGTAGTACTGTAGTGAGGAGAATGGGTTAATAATGATTTTATTTAGCTTAGTGATCATTCTGGTTCAACTGACAGGAGGTTGTGGAATTAAAGTGGTTTTCACAGCAGTTATTACGTTATTCTCATTTTATTTGTTTTTCACTGTTGGAATTTCAGTAGGTAGTTTTTGACGGTTCATTTTATTTAGTGTAAATAGTCTAAGTAACAAATTATCATAGGCTATTGGTCTTGGGATTTGAGGTAGCATAGCTGTTCGTTTCAAACTGTATGTTGTTAGCTATTCGAATCAGCATAACAACTATATTAGTAATGGCTGCTGGAAGGAAAACATTACAACAGCTGACAGATGAAAATCAAACTTGTCAAGTGTAACAAACACCATTAATCATATATAACTCAAAAGGGCTATCTTTGCCTGTAAATCAAAATTTGTCAGAAGTCAAAAACTTTGACATTGCGCACTAACCAGTTATATCATCATGTGTCACAACAGGGGATCTTTTCATAAGAATGTAAGTATAACAAAATAAGCTATGCATAATCTATTGATGAATATTATCCACTACAGACCATTAGCATCACCCACATACGCATACCCCTATTGACTAGGCCACGCATAGTGGAAAGCAGAGGGTGGCAATAACCAAACAACACTTCCAATGGAAAAAGCCAAAGTAAAACAGTTTTCACTTGTAAGAGTTAAGCTTCACATATTAGCGCCATAACAGAGGGCTGGTTCTGTGGGCTGTTACTGCACTGAAACTTGAACACAGTAACATCTACACTGACTCTGTGATTCCACATTATGCCAGCTACCACCTCTTTTTCAGGCCTGGCATGGCCGAGCGCGTTAAGGCGTGCACTCGTAATCCGAGGGTCGCGGGTTCGCGCCCGCGTCGCGCTAAACATGCTCGCCCTCCCAGCCGTGGGGGTGTATAATGTGACGGTCAATCCCACTATTCGTAAAAGAGTAGCTCAAGAGTTGGCGGTGGGTGGTGATGACTAGCTGCCTTCCCTCTAGTCTTACACTGCAAAATTAGGGACGGCTAGCACAGATAGCCCTCGAGTAGCTTTGTGCGAAATTCCAAAAAAACAAACAAAACCTCTTTTTCCTGGCCCCTAAAGGTATACTAGTTACAAGCGCTGTCTCTTTTTTTTGGTTTACAGGAGTTATCACACTATATCATTTAACTTATAATTAATCTTTTCAGAACAAAGTAGTAACATTGCTAGAGTACTGCTGCTCAGTATACAGTGGCAGTGGATAGTAATATCATTATCACATGATAATATTTAAAAACAAAATAAAACTACAGTACTTTTGGTACCTTGCTTTCAAATACTTTCATACACTTTCAGTGGTGAAACATATTTGTTATGTGCTTAGATATTCACTTACTATTCTATATATGTATGAGAAAAGAAAGTTTCGCGCCCCAGTCAGCTATTGTCACTGCGGCCAGACTAGCTAGACAACTATGCCAACATCTATCTTTTAATGGGCCCAACAATGTAATCAACATTTACAAATACTATGAACAATAATGCACGAACGTTTTGTCAGTTACCTTGTTATTCTTTAGCGCTTTCTTGCAGTGAAAAATATTAGTACTCTATTTATATATATTTGCGGAAGATGTTTCTGGTTTGTTATTGGCCATGTGTTCAGTCAGCTAAACTAGAATGAATAGATAAATTATATCGAACCTAAAAGTTGTCAAAAAGTTATGTTAGCTAGATTTGTATTTTCTTTTCAAAAATATAAAATATCACGACATTTTATCACATTAGTCTAGCCTCGTCAAAGCAAAATAATGTGTCAAGTTGGTATATTGGTCTGTTAAAAAATAATTAACCCTACAATCTTACTTATTTCCAGTTTTAACTGCTTTAATTAAGGTGACTTCTTTAGTTCTGTGGTATATTCATTCTATTTTCACCTCAATTATTGAAATAGTAAATAAACAAATCAGATATTGATGGAAAAATCCTTTCCAGAATTAAATTTTCTTCTAGTTTTACCACTATAAGAAGCTATTACAATTAGGTCAGTTGAGTTTATAAACTAAATACTTTTCTTAATGTTTCCTTTCTCGGGCAATAATGTTGTTGTTGTTTCTTTTTAATTAAACACAAAGCTACACAATAGGCTATCTGTGCTTTGCCCACAAGGGGTATGGAAACCTGGTTTTAGCGTTGTAAGTCCGCAGACATGCCTCTATGCCCCTGAGGGACTCGTGAATTAATAATGTTAGGTAATGGTCATCTAGCATATAAACTTTATACTTCATATTGTGGTATGTAAAATTACAACGTGTTTCTGTTATTGTATTTATTGTGTACATATGCAGGTTTCACATAACACGCGGTTAATAAAGTCATTACGTTCACCTTGTTCTGACTGTTTTTTTGTTTTCTTGTTATTTACTAGAGATTATACTTGTCCAGTCCATGGAAGTATCGGTGTAATACTGCACGCAATCTGAAACGCTTAACAGCAGCGTCCTTCACTGGTATAGCAGGAGATAATTCGAAATTACGACCTTAAGTATGCTTGAATAATCATTATCAGTTATGTAAGTAGCATAGCACTAGATAATCGTGATGTTTCTTACAAAGTAAAGAACATTGGAACAGTTTAGTAGATAATTTCTGTCTGATCGGTTGAAAATACCTAATCTAGTAGAAGCGAACACCCCAAGTTCAGAAAATTAAGCATACTCACTTTGTTTGTGTTTGTGAATAAATAAAGCTTGTTTACTTGAAATTTTACATTGTCTCTTTAATTTCATTTTCTTGCACTATGCTACTCATAGACTAGGTAATAATTTGTAATAAATATTTTGGTTAACCTCGTATTAGTAAGCTTAGCTATTCCATTGCTTTAACTTGAACCCTATTTTATCTTAATACATTACAACACCATTTTGAACTGGCACTAGAAATATCACTTTTCCGATGACAATGTATCAAGAATCTGTATGTAGGACAAATGGACAGTTTTCAAAGGCTAATACAGGTGCGTCAAAAAAAGACATGGTTCACAAGTAAAAAAAATTAGAAGATAAAAAAGTGGACACTTAACACAAAATAGAAAACCTCTATTTTTCCCTGTTTTTATGCAAACCAAGTCAAAGATATGGCTGCTAAGAGTGGATATAAAAGGGAAAAAAAGTGAGAGAAAAGAAGACAATATAACTTTCACAAATAAAATTGACATTTTACTGAATGACTATTACATAAATACAGCAATCACGCAACTTTGGTATATAAAGTAAAAACTGAATCAATAAAAAGTATTACAAAATTAGGTTAATTGAAATTATGCAGAAATTAATTAAATAAAACCTAAAAAAGTGAGCCTGAATTAAGAAATTAAAATATAAAAGAGAAAACTTAAAAATAATGCTTGTTACCTGGAAGTATTGAAATTAAGCTATTTTCTCACCACTAATAACCTAAAGTAGTAGTGTATCAAATAATAGATCAATGTTTTACGCCATCTTTTTTTCTCCGAAGTTCACATGTTGGTGGAGAAAAGAAATTCACAAAAAATATATTTGTTGAATCAACTGTAGAAAGACAGTTTCTGATAGAAACCAGAAGTTGAACAGACAGCTCAGAGTGATTGAGACTCATTACAGATGCTACATAAGCCTGTGTTTGGATTCATAAAGGATTTATAGGTTCTCAAGCAACATACAAAATATTTTCTTTAACTTCACTAGATTCTACAGAAATGAAAACTTTATGGCTTGTTTATTATTAAACACAAAGATGAACAATGTGTTACTTGTTTTATGTCCACCACAGGAACCGAACTCCTAATTTTAGCTTTTTATAATAATCTCAAGCTTATTGTTAAACCACCAGAGGGGGACCCAAAGTTTGTGGTGTAAAACTTCGAGGTCTAAAATACGTTTTATTTCAGCTGTTTACAAAATATCAAGTACAAAGGAAAGCTGGCAGAACATTCTGTTTGCTTATTTCAGACAAACCAGGAAATGTTCTTAGATATTTCCTTGGAGTTTCCTGCGTATCCTTTTGAGTAACTGATTGTTGTTACATAGATTGTTGTTGTTTATAGGAATTAAGCACAAACCTACACAATTGGCTATCTGTTCTCTACCCACTATGGGTATAGAAACCTGATTTTTAGCATTGTAAGTCCGTATATATACCGTTGTGCCACTGGGATACTGTTACACAGAAAGAGCGCCAAGTGTTACAGAAATGAGGCAATCCAGGAATACTCTATTAAATTATCCAGTTACTTCGGTATTAAATGTAATGCTACAATCCCGTACATCAGCGAAATTTATAATCTCGATAAATACATAGCATGGGCATTCTCCAGATATGTAACATCAGCCAGCTCATTCATCTTTTAATTTCAAATCTAACCTTAATCAACTTAATCATAAAGCCTTAATGGCCAGCTTCGATGTCATATCTCTCTTTACAGAGGTCTCATCCACTGAAGCCTGCAAGATAGCCTTAGAACTCTATATCCGAGATCCTTACCCATCAATATACATTCCCAGCAACCAATTAGGAACCCTCATAGAATTCACCATGATGAAGACAAACTTCATGTTCAACAACCACAATTATATATAAACAAATGGCCTAAGCATGAGCAATCCATTATCACCAGTTCTAGCCAATATTTTTATGACACACGTTGAAACACAATCAATTAACACAGCATTATATTCACCTCTATATTGATACAGATATGTAGACGACACGATTGCGGGATTCACATCTACAAAACACACAATTTTTTTCAGTCATATTAACTTTATACATCCTAACATTTATTTCACACTACGTATTCTATTGTACGAAATGTACTTTACTGAAATCGCGCGGTGATTTCAAAATAAATGTTTTCTTTGGTCAACAAGAATTACTTTATTTACGTATAAGCCACTTATCTTTTCAGCTGGGCGCCATTTTAACGCACACGAAACAGTTTCAGTACTTGTGATTGAATATTTTAGATGTAGCTTATCACGCACAAAACAGTGTCTGAAGTTAGTAACGTTACAGCATTGTAATGATGTTTCAGTTTCTAAAAAAACATGTCTACATTTTATATAAAACCATTGGGTGCTTTTGGAAAGTAAACCATCCTAACTATCTGGTAGTGGAGGGTTTACAGGCTCAAATTATTGGGTTTTACGGGTTATAAAATATAATTCATTAGATATGTATATTTTGAAATACTTGGTCAATATTTCGGTGTGTTTATGTAACTTGGATTTAGTATAACTCTTATAATAGAGAAATGTAGCTTTGAATGAAATATTGTTTCGTACTTGAATATTCCGGGATGTACAATAAATACATTCAGGTTTTTAAATTTGTTGTTATTGAGGCAAGACCTATATGTGTAATACCGCGACGCTTCACAATTGTTTGCACATTTAAAGTTGAATAAGTTGATTACGTGAAGCTGAATATAACATTTTATCAGTTACCCCATTTCGTCGCCTCACAGTAACATGACATACAGGAAATACTGAATTAACAGAAAGCTAACTACAGTCACTTCCGCATCCAGCGGCTAAGAGTGAATGAATTGCCAGGCACTGCGCCATAAAGAAAAGTTTTTGTTTTTTTGTTTGTTTTTGAATTTCGCACACAGCTACTCGAGGGCTATCTGTGCTAGCCGTCCCTAATTTAGCAGTTTAAGACTAGAAGGAAGGCAGCTAGTCATCACCACCCACCGCCGACTCTTGGGATATTCTTTCACCAACGAATAGTGGGATTGACTGTAACATTATAACGCCATCACGGCTGAAAGGGCGAGCATTTTTAGCGCGACGGGGATGTGAACCCGCGACCCTCAGATGACGAATCGCACACCTTAACGCGCTCGGCCATGCCGGGCCCAAAGAAAAGGAAGCCACTAGTATGTAACTTAAGTTGCTTATTCATACATATATTTTTGCATGTCATTGACGAATTGTCGTAGGGCCTGTGGAAAAAAATTATGTTAGGAGGACCTCGAGGTACGTGAACTTGACCCTACAATTAAGATAGGTAGTTTCGCCTACGGAAAAATATTTAAAAGCTAGACTCTAGATATTATATGTGTATTTCGACTGAAACATTTTGATAATTTTCATTTAATAAAATAATAAAGTAACTGTCATGTGTGTAGCAACATACTATTACTAAAATTAAAAGATTAGTTAGTCAACGTTTCATAAAACGCTTCATGCGAGGTCAACGCATTCAAAACTGTGCCGAATGTTTTTTTAGCGCAAAACTACTCAACAAGCGAACATCAGGTTTTAGCATTTAAAGCGTATGCGTGTGTTTTCTTATTGCAAAGTTTCTGACAACTCTACCAAGATGACGAAAACTCCCATGGCCAGAATCACGCCAAGTTCAAGTAAGAAAAAGGACAGTGCATGCCAGACCTCAATCCCAGTTTCCCAGAACTCAACTACCTGCCAGACCCAAACCACTACCAAGACAACCACCGACGCGTCAGTACAAACTGAAAAACAAACCACCTCCACGCAGAAATCTCAAACCAAATTCCCGAGAAGAAACAAAGCATCACAGACCAGCGAAGAACAACCAGTAGTTCCACCACCGAGACCACGCTTTTCAGTCGCACCAATGGGTTTCAAGTGTATAAACACGTTTAAGACGAAGTTACCACCTGACATACAAGACTGAAGCTAAACATTTCCTCGAAAAACACCAACAGAGTCCTTCAATTTTTAATCTTATTTTAACTCTATTTTCTATTCCCAGCTACTTCCGGGCACGGTCTGGGTAGATTATTCGGCGCCCAGGCCGTGAAAGTGGGTTTTCTCGGGGTACTCCCGTTTCCCCCCACAGCAAAATCTCTTGCATCGGACCTGTAGGTCCGAGCCGCACCTGAAAAGAGCCGTTCACCGCGTCACCCAGAAAAATCACCGTAAATTTTAAAGATCATTTCGCCAGCGCACTCCGTCCTAGAGCCAAGGTCTGGCTCACCTCACTTTCGCTGCTCTCGTCCAGGTTTCCCGTCCTTCCTCTCACTCACAAATACCCCACTCCAGTGTCGAAATATTAAAAATAAAATAAAAAATTCCACGGACATGCCAAAAATTTCTCACGAAAGGGGACGAAGAGGAACTAAAAAGCTCCTGAACACCCCAGTGGGAGAGAGAACTCTTCTGATTTCTCTCTCTCTAAACTGAACCCCTGCCACGTTAGTTTAGTTTAGTTCTTATTGCAAAGCCACATTGGACTATCTGCTGAATCAACCAGGGGAATCGAACATCTGATTTTAGCGAGGTAAATCCGTAGATTTACCGCTGTACCAGCGGCGTACAGCATTTAAAGACTTTATTACTAAGCCATTCTAAAGAAATAGGTTCACCGTTATGAGTTAATTGCACTATTCTTTTTTCTAATCCGTATTTACAATTATCTGTTTACAAGTATATAAATATATATATAGTATTTATCTTAACTTAAAATCCACCATAATACACGGGAGCGTCCATTAATAACTTGACGTTCTTAGCGAAAAGGGTCAACGTGGCCCAACATTAGTATGTCCAACTGTGAACTTAAAGTTTTGTGGTTTGTGACCTGTTGCAGCGAGGAAACATTCTACAATTTAGTACTTTGAGTACTTAATGACACTGGGAAACTAAAACATACAGATCAACTTAAGACACCAGGATCATTCAGAAAGAAATTTACAACAACTGACGTGGTAAACAAAGAATCCATGAACACATAGTTCAGTACGCAACGTAATAAATAACAGATTTCCATCTGGAATGTAGACAGAAATCGTGTATACACAAGTTGCTTACGCAGCATATCCGTTCAGCTTTCGCATACTCCATGCAATGGAGAATAAATGGATATTTATGTTTTTCCACCCAAAGAGAAAACGATCAAATCACCTATGTGTTCAGACTGACAAAACGGCCATTGGAAAACCATCGTTTTTACATCCAATGATTATGGAGAGCCTATAGATAGAAGTGGTGTGCTTTGGTCATGATATCCTTATGACAGTCTTTTGTAATTGAAACTACTCTGCAGAATTATTTTCAACATGCAGAACCATCGGATGAAGAGTGATCGGACATGGTGAAATTAATTACAACGCTGTGGTGACGCTCTTAAATCGTTTCAATATAGTGTACTAAACTTCTGAACGTAAATGTACAATCTAATAATAGAAACCTAAGCACAACACAATGACTTGTCTTATTTGGCTTGACTTAAACAAAAGCATTTAAGTGAATCAATTCAACTCGAAATTGACTAATTGGTTGTTTTTAGAGAAAAACCAAATTGGGCTATATGTTGTGTCTCTAGCAGGAAATCGAACCCCGGATTTAAGCATTGTAAATCGTAAATTCACCGTTTTCCCACCAGGAGAGAATTCGAAGTCCCATAATGCCGTTTTGAGAAGTTACTTGTCACAATAAGTACGGTTGTCGTGTCATCTTATAAATAAACATTTGTTAGTTATTTATAAATCTATGTATGTTTTATTTCTCTTTCCAAGCTTTATTTATTAAAAAACTGGTGTACCTGTCTGGTGATCCTCGAACTAAGATTTATTTCTTATGTGTTGGAGGTTTTTGGATCAGACAGATACCGTATAACGTAATTTTGTTACACATTTTTTAACCTTGCACGAACAAGTTTCAAGAGCACTGTTTTAATATGCTAATTATTATAACCTTGAATATTACTAATATCGGGCCATGTCCTCAGGTTTATCAGAACCTTGTCACTAATGGTGTAATTCTCTTTTAACTTCTTTCTGTATGATAACGAACATTAAAATTGTATTATTAACTCATTTTTTCTGTATATTTCACTGAAAAGGACAAACAAATACCATTAAAATGTTCCTTCATCTCGAAATCGGTTTAATAAGTTTCCACGTTCAATCAACGGGAGAAATAGACTGCCCAGAGAGAATTGAAAACAAAGTATGAAACTTGTAATTATAATTTATATTTGGTTGAAATGAGTAAACCGTAAAGCATCGTCTGTTAAAGTTTATGAAGTAAGATGGCAGAAATAGAGATATAGATGATGTTTTTTTCAAGTCATATTACTACACCGCTGTTGTTTATTACGTTTCGTAAAGACTTCTGAATATGGATCAACGCAACAAGTCAATGAATTGTTAAGCTTGTTTTGACCAATAACAAAGCTCAAATATTTCGAAGGGCGAGCACGTGCCTCACTCACTAGGTCTGACACAGTGGGCTCTGTAAATTATAACCAATGATCTGACGTAATAGCAGTCACTTCCGTTAGAACTAGTTGTATTTCAAATCATGACAATCTTACTTCATATATGGTTATGTCCCTCCAGGACAAGAACATACATCCAGATTATATTAAAATTCTTTTTATTGCACTTGAGACAAAAAAAAACAAAACACAACAGAAATGTTATAGCTTTCACCTAAAAATCAAGTTAATCGGTACTATTGCTAACCACGGACACCAACAAACACGCAATCGAATTGTTACCATAATTTTTGTTGTTCGTAAATACGTTTTTAATCGGTTAAGGTGGATTATTAATTACTGTCACCAGAGTTTCTCGATCTTGTATTATCCTTTATTAATGAAAAAAAAAACGTTTATCAAAAACCAGCTTGGTAGATGAATAAAAACGTGACAGTATGTTTTAGCGTCTTTTTCTTGTGCAAATATATATTTTATCAAATCAGGTGAAATATCATTGTTTTTGCTATTCAGTCCCTATTTAAGAAAGTACATCTTTCTGAAATCCTCCAATGATTCAACTGTCAGCTTGCAGGCTTACAACCCTAAAGATCAGGTTTTGATACATGTAATAAGCAGAACATAGATAACCTATTATGTAGCTTTGCACTTAACAACAACCAACTAAATGCTTTCCGAAAGTGTTCGAGTTATTTGATGCTAATTTTCCCGTGTACTTTAGAATATAATTAGTAGTCAAACTATCATAATTATATGCAACTGTGTTTAAAATAAGGAATTATAGCTAAGATTATATTCTTGATGTCAGAAAAACATGTAGGTTAAAAAAAGTCTTAACATAAAACGATAAGAACCCTATAACCTGAGCGTTTTCGATAGGTGAGCCTTTCTTCTTCAGTTTATCCCTGAAGAAAAGTCCAACTTTCGAAAACGTTCGGGTTGTTGGGTTCTTATTGTTTTATGTTAAGTTTATAGTCATTGACCAATGCTTGATTTTTTAAAATCCTCATTAAAATATTTTCTGGAAACATAAGTGGGTAAAGAATTAACACATTGATTTAGTATACTTAAAACAGAAACTAGAATACTTTTAAATATCAATACAAAACTAAAGTTATCAGTACTTAAATACTGATATACGTTTCTTTTATTAAATTTCAAGAATATCATTACATGAGTCTTTCGCTGGAGGAACTTAGAAAATACGCAAGTTTTGTATTACTGCGAATATTCAATGTCAACGATTTAATACATATGTATGCACATAGAAGAACAAGATTTGAGAATAAATAATATTGAATAATAGGTTAATGTTTTATTTAAAAACATCTCTAATAACTCATCGAAGTTACCATCCCATTTATGATTTGGGACATAAACAATATTATGAACTAAACGGAAATTTCCTCTGTTAAAGATAGAGTTAGGGCTTTCTATATATTGTTTTTATACACCTGTGATTGCAATATACAGAAATATTAGCTTAAACAAGTACGTGTATATAAATACAGGTTGTATATCCATTACCACAATTTATCATCAAGGACCTACTATCATTATTTTAGGTTCCAATGTATCAGAGCCCATAGGACTTGGTACAGTTATATACATCTTATAATGTCACGGTCATCAACATTACACTTATTTAGACAGGTTTGTCGCGACCTTAGTTTACAACATTCTTTGAGATCGTTAAGTGTTAACATAGCTATTTTCGTAACTGTGAAGAAGAGAACATTTAAATAATTGATATTAGGGTAGTTTATCTGTTTCATCTTATGTATTGATAGACTAGTTTCCGAAAGATGGTTGCTAACACTACTGGATAGGCCCGGCATTGCCTAGCGCGTTAAGGCGTGCACTTCGTAATCTGAGGGTCGCGGGTTCGCGCCCGAGTCGCGCCAAACATGCTCGCCCTCCCAGCCGTGGGGGCGTTATAATGTTACGGTCAATCCCACTATTCGTTGGTAAAAGAGTAGCCCAAGAGTTGGTGGTGGGTATTGATGACTAGCTGCCTTCCCTCTAGTCTTATACTGCTAAATTAGGGACGGCTAGCACAGATAGCCCTCGAGTTGCTTTGTGCGAAATTTCCAAAAAAACAAACAAATCTTATACTAATCACTAGGTTTAAATACTCGTAGTGGACAGAGCATAAATAACAAAGGCCTGCGAATTCAAATTTATAAGAGTTGTTTTGGTTTTTATAATGGATTTTCCATAATTCATTTAAGCAGGTTTCGAAAATAATATTATTTATTTTGTATCATGCAAGGATTTTGCTTTACAAATCCGAAACAAAAAACATCTCTTACTTATATCAAATTTATAACAAATATAACAGAATATGTTTGAGTTATTTACATAACCTTTTGTTGCCAGAGAGATGAATATATAATGTCAAAGTGTATGCACAAATAAACATTATCCAGAAATAACACGTCGTACGACGTTAAACATTTATATATTAGCCGTGTGTTTCTCGTTGATTTTAAAACGAATAATAAAATTTTCATGTCGCGATTGATCTAAAGCAATCTATAGCTAGTTATTGTCAACATTGTAAGCATAAAAAAATGTAACCCGATTTCAATGAAAGTAATTCATCAATATAAAAGTACACATGATGTTTTCCGAGCCCCCTAATGGCTCAGCGGTATGTCTGCGGACTTACACGCTAAAATTCGAGTTTCGATACCCGTGGTGGGCAGAGCACAGATAGACCATTATGTAGCTTTGTGCTTAATTCAAAACAATAACAAAAATGTTTTCCGAAAAAAATCTGTACCTGATAAAGAAAAAGGATTATCACTTTAGGAGTCAGCGTACAAAAATTACAGTAGAACAATAAAACCATTGTAGATCTATGTAATCTTTACGAGAAATTAAACAAACAGACAATAAAGAGCGTTTTATCATGTATTATTACACTGAAATATCCAATTTTTTTAGTGTAAAAGTAGACAATGTGCTATCTGGGCTCTATTCACTAAGGGAAATAGAATCCTGGATTCTGGCAAGTACTCACGTGAAAAAAATCCTGGTACTACGAATCCAATACAAAAACAAACAATCAGAACGAATGCACACCCTCGCCCCGTCGCTCCTTTTCGAGATTGCACGTGTTTACATAGGATAATATAAAATTTTACTTTCTAAAACTTAGATAATCCTTCTCAGATTCTTAACGATCTGGAACATTTTTGTAGTGCGATGAGGAGTATCAAACTTGTTGTGCCTATGAAATCCGTTCACACTTTACAGAGCTGTTTAACTGAATACCGCGAAAATGCTATATCTCCACATTATAAAACTACTTAAAAGTGATCCAGAATCTGGATTTTAATATAAACCATATTTAGGGAGAACTGTTCTATGCTGAGTTTCCATCTTGTGTAGAATTTTCATGTACGTTGGTGTATCAATTTTCGAGATTTGAGCGCATAAACACAGACAAACACACGCGGACTCGATTGAAATGCCTCGCAGGACAAAGGTAATTATGCAACTAAGGAGAGAAAATTCAAAGACCAAAAGTGAAACAGACTTTTCACAATAAATCCAATTACATATAAGAACGTTCACGAACCTTCACCCTGAATGGTCCAAGGATTCAGGGTATACCCGTCTCTAAATTTCAGGTATTTATCAGAGAGAAAGCAGTCAGTCAACAGTAACTGTCCCAAAGTCTTCGTCCAGCTTTTGAAAACGAATAGTAAAACTAACGATTATTGTTATAGAGCGTCAACAACTAAAAATACAAAACATGTTTGACAGAATTACATCTTGAAACGGATTCGTTCATCCCGTAGCCCAGAGTTTTCCATTGCGCTCCCCTACACATTATGATAATTTTCGCAAATGATAACAACAAAACTAACATTTTCATTTCCTTGTTTTTAATATTTTTATGAAAAAATGCGAGAACAAAAAGAAGCTTTGAAAGCAAAATGATAGTTTTGTTAGATTATCATCGTCTCTAACTCTTGTGCTTCTTCCATCATTTCGTTTGGGCTCTCCCTTCATAAGGTGCGTCTCATAGTTTTAGAAATATTACCATAATATGATACGCTGAATATTAGGCCTTTCCTGGCTCAAGTACGTTCGTAAATACGCTGGTAGTAGATTTAAGAGCTTTAATCTTTTAAGGAATAAACGGCTTTCTCTCCAGTCATCGTCTTTTGTGAAAATATCATATCATCTGCATTGTCTTATAGGTTAAACTAGATATCCCTACAGCTTCAGGTTTGGTATTCATCCGCTACTTCTTCGTTCGTTAGGCTAGTTAACTTACGATAAGGTCAAATGACCTTACCAGTGTCACATTTTAAAATTGGAAGGGTAATGTTCCTCGGTATTGGTTGAATTTAAATCAGGACATTATATATATATATATATAATAACTCGAGGTTTGTTTGTTTTTGGAATTTCGCACAAAGCTACTCGAGGGCTATCTGTGCTAGCCGTCCCTAATTTCGCAGTGTAAGACTAGAGGGAAGGCAGCTAGTCATCACCACCCACCGCCAACTAAAGTGGAATTGACCGTCACATTATAACGCCCCCACGGCTGGGAGGGCGAGCATGTTTGGCGCGACTCGGGCGCGAACCCGCGACCCTCAAATTACGAAGCACACGCCTTAACGCGCTAGGCCATGCCGGGCCTATTTCCTAAGGTAGTAACGAGATGAATTATTAAACGCTGATTCACATAGTTAGTATCTTTATAAAACTGAGCATTACCTATATTCTTTCAATTCTATCTTTAAGACAACGATTGTGCTCTGGTATAAAATCTTAATCAGGCCTAACAATATCATAAAAAGAAATGTTAAACTCTACACAGAAGCACGTGAAAATTTTAATTACTCATCATCGTGCATGTATCTTGTAAAGTAGGGTTTATAAAGGCATACGTTTTGATATAAATTAAAATATTATCGAGTTATTAATATTAGATAAAAGTTAGAGAATTTTGCGCTGCTAAAAGAATTCTAATGATAATAAAGCAAAGAAATAAACTGGTCAATTGCCGAAATAAACGTAAAAGATGATCAGTATGTTTTGAGTCAATAGTCTTTGTCACCTTACTTATGTAATCCAAAATAAAATAAACTTAGTAATACAGATGTATTTGAAAAATCTACATTATATACAGGTATAAAAATGGTCTGTAATCAGTGATGTCGAGAAACCCACTTGTTGAGAATTTTATATGCAAAAACGGCTCGTTTGGGTTCAGAAAATATTTTAAATAGAAGAGCGAACAACGTTTCGACCTTCTTCGGTCATCGTCAGGTTCACAAAGAAAGAGGTAACTGACCGGAAGCTGACCACATGTTTGGAAGGGGTTGTGTAACTGAGTGTCGCAATGTAGAGGGCGGGGTTAGATGTTTGAATATATAGTTTTATCTATAATATTAATATATGTATAATGGCGTTCCTCTATATTGGTTCATTTTGGGTATAAGTAAGGCTTTAATTTTGCGTTTGTTTATGTTTGTTTCTTTATTTAGTATTTTAGTGTTTTCTATGGTTATGTTGTGTTTATTTGACTTGCAGTTTGACTTGAATATATATATATATATTCAAACATCTAACCCCGCCCTCTACATTGCGACACTCAGTTACACAACCCCTTCCAAACATGTGGTCAGCTTCCGGTCAGTTACCTCTTTCTTTGTGAACCTGACGATGACTGAAGAAGGTCGAAACGTTGTTCGCTCTTCTATTTGAAATATTTTCTGAACCCAAACGAGCCGTTTTTGCATATAAAATGGTCTGTAATGCTTAGTATTGCCATCTATGAGCAATGGTTGAAAAATATTAAAACAATATTTTTTTCGTTGACATCTGGTCCATGGGAAAATGCTTGTAAATAATATTTAACAAAATTTCACATGAATCGATACCTAACTAAATATTAAAATTATTTTCAAAGCTTCTTGACAAATAAAATTAAGAAGGCAGTTATTATTACCGATATAATATTTGATATTGAAAGTTTCAACCTCAGTAACACCTTAGGCGACACAAGAGCCACACTATAAGCTTCATACACAATCATCCCTAATTCACAACTGTTTTTAATAAAAATGACTACGATTAACCGAACAGTGGGTTTCACAGTCACAATTATGTCACCGTCACAGCTTTAAGTACCGATTGTATTCAGAAGCACACTGAAACTCAAATCTCGGACGTTTCGAAACAGACGCCATATGTAGTTATGCTCGGACAAAAATGAAAATAAATCATTGGAATTTCAACATGCTAATAATGCTAAGAGGTATCGTACATATTTATTCAGTAATATATACACACATATATATCTATATACACTATGGTTTCATAAGCTAATATTCATAAAAATTACACAATTAGGACATATTAATCACTAAGTCAGATCTGGCACTATATTTAATGTAGAGGATGCGTGTGTGTGCGTAGATAGCTCGTTCATAGGCTAGAATCATGCAATGGAGAATGTAAGAGAGGATACTCGAATATTATTTAGCTACATAGTTAGATAAATATCCTCACTTTAGGCAGGTATTGTTGATTTGAAACATTGCAGAATATGTGTTGAAATTATCTCTTTTAAGCGTTTAGGATGTTGCTCCTGTAACATAGCTTATTTATGTTTTGGATAATGGGAAACATGGGTGTCATTGAATAAGTTATTGTTTAATCGTTTCACTAAGTTTGTGCTTGCAGCTTTAGCAATAGATGACTTATTTATTTGAAGTTAAGCACAAAGGTAAACATTGAAAACCAGGTTTCTAGCGTTGTAAGTCCCAGACATACTACTGTGGCACTGGGGAGCAACAATAAATGAAATAACCAGAGACGATCATGCTTTAAAAATAGAAACAGATTGACATATCGATGTTTGTTCGAGTGTATAATAGGGTTGCTACTCTCCTGGCTGGTCCAGCAAGGCCAGATGGTTGGGGTGCCCGACTCACAAATTGTGAGCTTGAATTCCCGTTCTACAAACATGCTCAACCTTTCAGTCGTGGAGATATTACAATGTGACTATGGGTGATGATGAATATTCTCGTCTTTCACCGCTAAATTAGACAGAGCTAGCGAATATAGCCCTGGTGTAGCTTTGCGCGAATTTCAAAACAAATCAATTCTCTTGGTTTCTGATATTAACCATTCATATCGTCTTATGGATAATCAGAAATGTGCTTGATATTTGATAACCATAACCTTTAAACATTATTATTTTATTCATCATCTTGCTCATAATAAACATTAACTCTCCATCTTCCTCGTTAAAACTTAATTCCAAGATGAAGTAACAATTTATTGTCGTTAACAACTCTCAGTAAGTAGTTTTCTGTTGAGCCTTCGTCTTAGTGACTCTTTGCTCTGTTGATATCATGTTAACTTCAGTGAAACATTGACCATCTCTATATATTTCTTTTATATTACGTATTTAAACTGTTTTCTTTTTGTTTACTTAATTTAGCTTTTTGTCTTTTTTTTTTTGGAATTGATCTATTTATTTAGTGACGCTCTTTCTCTCTCTCTCTTTGTCTCTGTACGCGCATTGAAGTTTGAAATTCAGTAGCGTGATCGGTTACAGGATCAAGTTTGAAATATAACAGTGGCTGTCTGGTGAAAACCAAGGAATTACACAGCTTTGATGACATAAATCTTGCGTCGCCATTTTCCAGTTACAGAGAAACATTTTCTGTTTATTGGCATTCATAGTTATATGAGTCATGTTATGTTTCAAGGTCATTTAGCATTTTCTTTGAAATAAATATCCTGAGCTGTATTGGGTGACTAGTCCTAGAAAATATATATACTTGGAGACATAACTTCTTTTCCGAACATATTCATATGTATGCTAAAGCTGGTGGAATACCTATCATTACAGCTTTGCATGAAAGCAGTATGATGCAAGGGAACTCGACTGCTCCACTCATAATAGCAAACTTGGGAAGTACGTTTTAGAAGGTTAGTTTTGTCCTGGCTCTCTAATAATCTGGTTGTAAATGACATATTACACAACTCTTCGTTCAAGAGTTCGTCATATTCGGTTCTTTGATCAGTGTGTATTCCATTCAGCACTTGTCAAGAAGAGATTAAGCTAATCACAAATTTCCAGCACATGTCATTTATCTCATTTTGTCTCGGGTAGTGGCCAATTAAGCTTATTATTCTTAGCAAAGGAAGTCCTTTGGCAGCAAATTAATTTTTCCTACATGGATGAGACTTTCTCCTAGCTGCACAAACCGTATAGTTTCTACACTGTCTCTAGATATCATGACATGCTCATGGAAGATTAAAATGTGTGACATCCTTAGACATTCATCCAAATATTATGAAGTGTCTTGAGAAAATATTTTCTCAACCCAAACGATCCGTTTTTGCATATAATATGGTATATGTATGTTTATTCTTGTACGTAATTTTTTATATGTAGCAAATCTTACATTCTGGCTATTTGAACAAGAATATCTAAAACCTAATAAAGAGCAAGTCACTTTAATATACAGCTTAAGCTTCTACTGTCTACCATTGGAAACTTGTCAATGAACAATCTTAAGCCCCCCAGTGGCTCAGCGGTATGTTTGCGGACTTACACGCTAAAATCCGCGTTTCGATACCCGTGGTGGGCAGAGCACAGATAGCCCATTGTGTAGCTTTGTGCTTAATTAAAAAACAACAACAACAACCCTCGCTTTGGCTAAAGTGCTGAGCACGTTTTCACCTTTTCAAGACTTACATTCAAAATTAAAATAAAGCTTATTATCACCGACTTGTGTGAACAAATTTGGAATCAAAACGTAGATAATAAATCAAATTTTATACAAGTTTTAATATCTTAATTTTCTAAAAACTTTTTAAATAAAATCTTAAACTCATTGTATATGAGAATCATAACGTAAGTTCTCAAAATACTTTGTCTTTGATAATTTACCTGTCACCCCTTTTTGAAGTACAAAGTTTAAAGTTGATAATACTGTACTATGGATATTCTCCTGAGAAATGCACTTTTCCGAGGCTTGACATTTCTTTATCCATAGAATTATCAATTAGAAAATTAGATGCACTTGTTACCTCCATTTCACGTGCTGTATTTCAGCATATGAATTTGTGCCTTGTTTTACTTTTTTTTGCTGTGGTTTGAAAACTATAACTCACTCAGTTTGAAGTGTTTTGTGGAACGGTTCAGGCAAAGTCCCTAACAGGTTTTTTAAAGGTATTATGCAATAGTTAGAAAGCCAGAATAGAATATAAACAAATGTAACTTTGATTTACAATCTGCAGCCATTCTATAAAAGAAAAAAATAGATACTTTAAGAGTTTTTAAAGTAATTAAAATAAAGTACAGAACAACGTTTCGACCTTCTTAGGTCATCTTCAGGTCAACAAAGAGAGCTTGGAACTGACTGTTACAGGGCCCATGCCTTACGGGTGTGAGTGTAAGAACATTTGCCCGGCAGCGGCTAGATAGATACATTTGTTTCAGCTTAATGCGGTCGTTACGATTCAGATTGTTTACATAGCGAGGATGTCATATTTATATATTTTTAGAAGTCATATTTTGTAATTTTATTTACCAATAATAGGTTGTGTAGTTCAGCTGTTATGAATAAGCGATTGTGAAATTATAGCGTTATGTTGCTAGAACTTTCTCGTTCGTTTAATAGAATATTATTGTACCAGAATTTCTAGTATTACGTAAAATGTTTTAGACTTCTATCTAAATATAAACATCATTAATAGATCATTATTGAGCTATAGGCTTTGAGATCGCGAGTTTAGCGATAAAGAGTGTATGATAATGATTTTTAAAGTGAGATTATCACAGACTATATTATAATAACAGAGAAGTGAAGAATAATTCCACTTGTCAATTGTGTTTATAAAGTAATTGAACCATCCTGTGTGGTCTTTGACGAAAAGGAAATAATTACTTGAAACTGGTTACAACTGTGGAAACCAACAGTGTAACAAACATTTTTATATATGTTTCATTTGTTTTTTAATGTATTATTTGAATTAGAACAACTTGATCGTGTTGCTGTTTGCTTATAGGTGAAATTTATGGTCAACAAGTTACAGATACTTGCCTGCCTTACAAAACCTGACATTGATAATTGTTTCTACAAGCTTGTGGAAAGCATAAGGTAAATTAAACAGCATAACACTGAAATAGTGTAGCGCAATAGATATATTTTATCATACACTGCACCTTTATCCTCTGACTGATGTCAGCTGTGGCATTGCGTATTTTAACAGTCGGCAATGAACGACAATTCTTAAAATATTTATACTTATTACGTGTATTATGACTCTATTATTTAATCAGTTACTTTTTTTTATTTTATCTCCTCTCTATTTTGAACCTTGGGTATATTCCCTAGTATCCCCGCCCTCTCGGTGGTTTTGTACACACTTCTATAGTTATCTTTAAAAACCAACAACAATATATTTCATGCTCCTATAAAGCTTCAGATTTTGTATTATGATGCGTATACCATTTAGTCATGTTGTATCATGTACTTATTTCATAATGTTTCATACAATAAGATACATTAACTGTAACAACACCAGCTCTCGCGCAAAATTCAAAACAAACAAGTTTTTTGTTTGTTTTGGAATTTCGCACAAAGCTACTCGAGGGCTATCTGTGCTAGCCGTCCCTAATTTAGCAGTGTAAGACTAGAGGGAAGGCAGCTAGTCATCACCACCCACCGCCAACTCTTTTACCAACGAATAGTGGGATTGACCGTCACATTATACACCCGACGGCTGCGAGGGCGAGCATGTTTAGCGCGAACCCATGACCCTCGGATTACGAGTCACACGCCTTACGCGCTCGGCCATGCCGAGTGGGTTTCTCGACATCACTGACATATATCATATTGTTTTCATTAATTTTGGCAACAGTAAGAGTGAGCATGCTTGAATCATTATTTTACTTATGTTCACTTGTATGGATATAGTTTCTAGATATATAAACCTAGAATTCAGTTTGCTGTTTCAAGATATATATTGATAACGTAAAGATACCAAATATTGTTTTATTTTAAAATCCCTTTCCAACTGAGGTATGTCTATACAGTATAAGCATAAGTCTGGTACAGAAGTGAGGAAATTCAAACAGCCAAATATGATGGAAGAAGAGAAAGGCAAACTCTTTTTATCATTGGTTTTGAAAAGAAAAGTGAAGATCAGCTCAAAGCTTTCAAATCATGGGCTGTTGTCAGTAATTACCATGAATCAGTGGCTATTACTTGGAACAAATCAACTAGGTATGATGAAATGTCACATGAAACTAATATGAATGATAGTGAAAATCTCACGGCAAAGTGACTACCTGCATTGGCTGTAATCATTAATGGAGGATCACTTTCAAAAAATGTTTCTGAAAACCCACAACAGCTCAGTGGCCTTGATGTTGGTACCTTAACCAATGAGAGATATCACTTGAAAACCTTGAGTTATGTTAAAGCTGGGATTCTACAACAGTAAAGATTTCCTACAATCTCTTCTAAAGTTTTTGCTGAAAAATGAATACAATAAATGTTGCTGGTTAATACAGAGTAAAATTAGGTAAAATTTTTACTGTTTTCCATATTGACGTCTTGCCAAGGTTCCAGTTTGATCATGCCCTACAATTACAACTGTAATATACTAGCCATTAAAAACAGGATGAAAGAAACTTTACAATAGGCTTCCAGAGCATAAGAGGTATTCATCATAAGAAATATTATTCCAAGTGGTTTGAGCTTAAGAGACATTTTGGAGCAAACTCCCATGCTGATTTCCAGCTTGAGCAGCCAAATGGAAGGATATCATAAATATGATTGTATATGTTATCCTTTACTGTGATAGGTTGGGAAGATTTAGCCTTTCATGGATCTTTACAAAGGATTGATGCACACGATAATGGTATTTTTTTAGGAATAATTGGGGACTCAGTCATAACAATCTAGCTTTACAAGGAGCATGCAAAGAGCTGTAGGACAAAGTAGATGCAATGCCAAAAATTCTTTAACTGTCTTAGTTCTCAAACAATAAATGAAGTCAAATATATAACTAACTATGTGCAGTTATTTTCTTGAATGTTGACAGCAAAATATGACTGATCATTAGTAAGCACAACCAAGTACTGCAGGCCCATAAAACTACCATTTATATTGAAGTAAGCAAACACTGAAAGTCTATTGGTTGATTTAAAAACACTGAACAAATATTGTAGTTCAATTCTTAATAAATCTTCTGCCATAACTGCCAGAAAAATAGAAAACAGTTCCTAGTTATTTTCATAATGAAAATAAAAATGAACCTGTAGAATATACAAATTTCAGACAAAACATCTTTTATCAGGTCTTAACTTTTGTTATTGCTGGACTCACTACAAAATATAGAGCAGCCATAGATATTAATCATATTTCTTTTTTTAAGGCAATACTGAGATACATAAGAACATGATTTGCATTCAAACACTAGAGAGTAGTGCCAAATGTAGACCTGTTGTGTCAGAAGATTTAGTGAAAAAAATGGAACATCTAAAAACCATCCATAAAGGTTACTTTGGTGACACTACATTAAACCCTTTAGACCTACTAAACAAACTACATTAATTCAAGTGCATACACTTTTAGCAAATGTTTCTGTAGTTTCTGCACAATTACAGTGGCATTGCAGAGAAGAATAGACATATTTTATTTAGTTCAAACTGAAAAAAAAAATTACTTGTACTCCACCATTGCCCAAGATAAACTGATAACCCTTACAACTGAAAACTAGTTAGCCCATACTGTGGATTTCAGCAGAATCATTGATAAATCTCTCATACAGAAGGAGAGTTTGTTTGTTTTTTGAATTTCGCACAAAGCTACTTAAGGGCTAGCCATCCCTAATTTAGTAGTGTAAGACTAGAAGGAAGACAGCTAGTCATCACCACCCACCACCAACTCTTGGGCTACTCTTTTACCAACAAATAATGGGATTAACCATCACATTATAATTCCCCCATGGCTAAAAGGGGAAGCATGTTTGGCATGACAGGGATGTGAACCCACAACCCTCAGATTACAAGTCACATGCCTTATCACGCTTGGCCATAGCAGGCCTGGTAAGGAGAGCACACTTTCAATAATGAATATCATGTAGTAAGCAATTATCTTCCCCAGTGATGATAAACTCACTCCAAAAAAGAAAACCATAGAACTGATTTATATTCAACCAGTTCTATCTTATCAAGTATTGCTTTCATATATTGACATTATTATGCAAACATGAAACTCATTGTATAAGCATTTTCTTTTTCTCTATTGATTTTATTCATTTATTTAATAAAATTCTTTAATCAATGGGTTTTGTTATTTCCTTTTGGACAGCAATGTGGTTGTGTGTTATTGCATTTGTAAACTGTATGGTGATAGAATTAATGACTGGTCCCTCAAAAATTTTGTTGAAATATTAATAGACTTGGGCATATATTCAGTTTGCTTGTTATGCATACAATAAACAAAAACACAAAACAAAATACATCTTGTATTATAAAATATGCCTGAAGCTTTATAATTACTCATAAATTGCTGTTGGTTTGGTGCTTTATGGCACAAAGCAATTAGGCTACCTGCAACAAACATCCAGTAAAAAGTTAAAATTAAACTTATTGGTTTGGTTTATTTTGAATTTCATGCAAAGCAACATGAGGACTATCTGTGCTGGTGTCCCTAATATAGCAGTGTAAGTCTAGAGGAAAGGCAGCTAGTCATCACCATCAACTTCCAACTCTCGAGCTACTCCTTTACCTATGAATAGTGGGATTGACAGCCACATTATAATGTTCCCACAGCAGAAAGAGTGAGCATGTTTAGTGTAACATGGACTCGAACCTGTGAATGTCTTATTATGAATCCAGTGCCTTAACCACCTGGCCATAAAATTATTAAAATTTGTAAAAAAGAACAAGGTAGAACAAATTTTTAAATTAAAAATTTAAATAGCATGAAATTCAATTTTTATATTTAGTTTACAGGAGTAAAAGAGAAACTAGAGTAAAACACGTTTTACACAGCTTTCTGTAACATAAATTTAATTATCATAACTCGCCAGGATGACTAATGGATAATCTCAAACATCAGCATTAGTCACCTGAAATTGGCCTTTCTCGTCCTGGTTTTGAGTTATTTGACATTATGGCCATATTCTACTTGCATATCAAACTAGTTGCAGTTTAAATTCTTAAAAAGAGATCATATTAAATAAAAAAGGTCTAACTTATAAATTAAAGGCTTATATAGTGTTAAAAAGGTCAATGGCCTTTAAAAACTAAAAACATTTGTAAGGCAGACAGTGTCATCATCACCAAAGACACTGACCAACATTACAGATAAACTTTGGGACAAAACATATTTAAAACGGTGCCGTTGTTGAAAATTGTAAAGACGACAAGACAGTAAATTGTGGCTTATTGTGATCTGAGTGTCACACAAACAACACACTTGTGCATCAATCACAGATAAAAGAAAATGACGAGTTAAAAAATTGTGACCAATGCATAGTCCAGTTAAGACAATTTCCTCTTTCCAATCCTTACAAAAGCAACACAGCCAAAGTCCAATAGAGAGTTTTAGTTGGAAAAGCTTGTTTTCACATTTCTCACTCTAAGCCGACTGTCAACTGGCACAGAGCTGAGCCTTGAATACAGGACCATAGTCTGTGTATGGAACTGGTACAGCAGTGATAGCACCAGAGCATACAGATTTAGTTGCAATGTCAGTGAGCTTGTTACAGCAAATGCCAACATGGCCTGGCATCCATAAAAACTGAATAGAAGTAGATGGTAAAGAGAAATGGCCACCCAGTTTTGAATATTGGCAAGAACAGGGTGAGAACTAACGTGAAGCAATTTCAGGACCAGTAAGGAACTAAGCAAATCAGTATAAATAGTGCAGTTTGAGTACTGCTTAGCTTCTATGTGGTCCAGGGCAAGAAAAATGGTGTACAGTTCAGCAGTAAACACAGAAGCTGTAGAGGGAATTTTGCATACAATCACTGAACCACAACAAACCATGGCAGAGCCCACAGAGTCACCTGATTTCAAACCATCCAAATAAATATGAATGGAAACGTGGTTCAAAAGATGTTCAGCAAATAAAAGATGGTACTTTCAATCGGGAGTATCTGCTTTTGTCAGATGACTCAAAGAAAAGTCACATTTGGGGATTGTAATAAGCCATGGTGGGATGGACTGACCAGTAGATACAGCAGTGTTATCCAAAGAGAGACCCAATTAATCCATCTGCACCTGGATACGAAGGCCAAAAGGACCAATGGCAGATCGTCTGTTCTGAAAAAGCATGGCCCACTGAGGAAGGAAAACACAGGATCGAATTTTGAAGCATACAGTAAAGACAGTTGCAAACAGCAGAGGTGTAGAGGAGGTTCATGAGACTCTGTGTACAAGCTCTGGACTGGAAAAGTGTGTAAAGCCCCAGTGCAGAGCCAAAGCCCTTGATGATGAATGGAGTCCAGCATTTTTAAGGCCAAAGTCCTGGCAGAGCCAGAGACCCATAGTCTAGTTTTGACCAAATAAAAGCATGATTTATCTTCAGTTTACAACACTAATCTGCTTCCCAAGTGGTGGAAGAGAGAACATGGAGGGTGCTCAGTGCTCTTGTACATTTGACTCACAGCTGCTTGATCTGTGGTATAAAGGTCAGCTTACAGTCAATGATAAGCCCAAGAACTTTGCCTCAGGGATCACAGAAAGCATAACTTCATAAACACAAAGTTCAGGATTGGGATAAATACCGTTTGCAGCAAAAGTGCATACAAACAGTTTTAGAAGGAGAAAAGTTAAAACAGTTTCCTATGGTCCACTTCGGTAAACGACTGAGGGCAGTCTGTAGCTGCTGCTCAATATATCTTATGTTAGATGACTTACATGAGATATGAAAATTGTCAATATAGAGTCTATCTGCAACAGTGAGAGGAAGTTGTTCAGTGATGGCATTAATTTTTATACTGAGAAGTGTGACACTCAAAACACAGTCCTGAGGAACTCCAAGTTCCTGTATAAAGGAACAGGAAATTGTTGAACCCACATGAACTTGGAATCTTCTGTCCAGTAAAAATCTTTTAATAAAAATGGGCAAATGACCACGTAACCTGTATAAGTGGAGGTCTCGCAAAATGCCATACCTCCATGTAGTATCATAAGCCTTCTTAAGGTCAAAGAATATTGATGTTGTCATCTGAGAAAGGCTTCTCTGATTGATGTTTCAAGTCATCAGAACCCACACTTGGTGGATGAGAGAATGTTGTTTGATTCAAAGACTCAAACAAGACAAGCATTAATCATCCTTTTTAAGATCTTACAGAGACATCTCGTCAAAGCAATTGGACAGTAGTTTGAAGGAATCTTGATATTCTTCCCAGGCTTAGAGAAAAGCAGGACAATAGCCTGGTGCCAGGTATCAGAAAAACATTCTTCTGCCAAATCTGGTTAAAAACAATCACATCAGAGAATAACAAGAGAAGCAGGAGATAGATGGTGCAGCATCTTGTAGTGTATATCATCAGGTCTGATTGATGAAGGGCCAGTCCGAGTTCCACCAGTGTAAAGGGGCCATCATAGAGATAGAGACAATCAGCTTAAAAGGAAAGATGTGATTGCTCTGCTCAAGTCTTGATGGCTAAGAAAGTGGAGTATGAAGCAGAAGTGCTAGATACCTGGCAAAAAAGACTATTGGCTATGCTATAGGTATCAGCTACTTTCTGATCATCAGAGAGCAAGATCAAAAGGGGAGACAAAATTATATTGACCATGGACCTTTCAAATCTTGTCCCACATGACTTTCAAACTGGTGATAGAAGAGATGCTTGTTGTGAACTTAATCCAAAATTCCTTCTGGTTTGACATCTTACCTGTCAAGCATGTGCATGGGCCTGCTGTAAAGCAATGCAGTTTGAGGGTGGGATACCTGTGAAAAGTATCCCAGGCCCAAAGTTAAGCAGTTACAAGGGTCTTATACTGTTGAATATGTGGTAATTTATTTAACAATGTTTACAAAGATTTATATATTGAATTTGAAAAAAAAAAGTGTTTATTATCGTTAGTTGGAAAGACAGTACAAATTATTACAATCATAGAGAACAATGAATTCCTTTCAAATTAAAATTACTCTGTTATAAATATACAACAACACTGGATAATAATGTCAATAAAGAAAACAGAATTATTTTTCTACCATTAGCAAGAGTTTAGTACACAAAATCTAACAAGGCATTGTTTTATTGAGTTAATATTTCTGGAAAACATTTAGCAAATTGAGCTTTAGTGTATCAGAAAGTACTATTAGCATGACTATTTGCATCATACATTATAAGAGCTTAACTTGCAAAGAAGAAACTGAAAGCTAAATTTTTCAATCTTGTTAATAAATGCTTTATTTAACACTGTCTTTATTATTTTAAAAATAAATCATAGTTCCTAAAACAGTAGTAAGACAAACCTTAATTACTGAAAACTTATGACACAGTATTTGTTTTAATAGTGACTTTCATATCAGTTTGAAACAAAAAATGTAGTTTAAATAAATAAGTTAATGAACATATCCTAAATTACAGCTTATTATATGGTATTATACACAATTAGACATACTTCAACAGCTGATTTTTATGAGATGCATAACACACATGACAAAATGAATATTACAAAAAAATGTATTTTCATAACTTTCTAATCAAGTAAGGAATACTGTCAATAACAATGTAAGTGGCTATAAATAGACAAGTTTTACACATTTTAAAATATTTCTATTTTCAAACTGATTTTATGCATATATGAGACATCAAAATGTAATGTTATTTATTGGTATATACATACCTTGAACATACATATGTAAAAAGATAAATTATGAATCTGTTTAGTTCACTGAATAATTTGCATAATGAAATAAATAACTATAAAAACTTGCATCAAATAATACATTATATACATACTAATAATAATATTTCAGTAGTTAGGGTTTAATTTTCATGGTCAAACACACATGCATGTTTTAAATATATTTAGAAAAATAATGGTTTAGGTAACTAAATTTACAATGCAATTTTTCTTACTTTACAAATCTTGAATAATTAACAGACTCTAAAATTTCTTAACCTCATATAAACGTCCCCTAAATCCTCATACTTTTCAACTTAAACAAAACTAATCTATTCACCCTTAAGTAAGCCAAACATTGGTTTCTCATTTTCATGTTTCCCACTTTGAACAAACAGCCTCTTAACAGCTATCTAAATATAAACGTTATACTTTCATGTCATAGCTGCTAATTTAAAGTTATTAAAGCACTTGATTAAAAATCAATCACAGATTGCTTGGAAACTTAACAGGAAAAACTATGGAAAACTAAGTATGCACTTAAAGATGAAATACTCATCACAGAATCTAAATAATGATTCTAAACATAGCAGGTAATAATTTTAAAAGAACAAAGTTACCATAGCATGTACTTTTCATTAAAATGTTTAAGCCAACTGTGGTATAAGCATTTTTTTAAAAACAAGATTACATATACTTTTTGCTGACAATGCAAGTTTTATATCTACTAAACAGGAAAAATTAGAAATTACAGTAAAATGTATTATTGAGATATTTTCTCTGATGACATATAGTTTTCAGAACATATTAACATCCCTCTCTCAATAAAGCCTCTACATATCAATACCAAAAACTGTGTTATGCTTGTAAACATTAAATACATTCTAAAACAAAATTTCTTTGATGTGTTGTTTTGGTGAAAATTTCAGGGCTTCAACATTCCATTTTCACCTGTAACATTCTTCACTTCCTTTTTCTCTCTATCAATTTTTTGTTTTATCTTTCCATTTTCTTTCAGCTTGGAGTTTATGGGATCTAGTTTTTTTTTCACAGAATTTTTCAGAGATATTCGTTTGCTAAGAATTTCATAGCAGTGATCTTCTCCTGACATACTTGGTGATGTTTTATCAACTTGAAACCCTAGTGATTGTGTGTAAAAGAAGAAGGCTGATTCATTATGTTTAAAAACAGTCAGCATTGTTTTCTTTAACTTGAACGCATGCCCAATTAAATGAATGATCTCCATTAGAAACTTCCCCACACCCCTACGTTGCACGTCACTTTCTACTTGTATCTCATAACAATACACAACAGGCTTATCTTCTTCAACTTCAAATCGAAAATGTACAAATGCCTTCAGGTTACCATCTAAATCTCGAGCAATCAAGTACCAAGCCGTATCATTCCACAATTCATTCTGCTTTGCTGAAGGATTCCAACCCCATTCACTTTCTTCATAATACTTCTTCATGTTCTCTTCAGTAAGCTTAAATGCCCAATTCTTCACATCTTGGTCTAGATCTGTTACTCGAGACAAGGTGATGTTTAATTTCATTCCATTTCTCTCAAAAACTTTAAACCTTGAAAGATTATCTAAAGATTCCACCTGCATGCTGTTTGCTTGACTAATGAGTAACTGGGCTTTACTAATGCGAGATTTGGCACTGTTCTTTCTCAGAGTAAGTCTAGGTCTTGAATTTTTCCTTCCCATATTTTTAGACCTTTAAGTTGTAAGTTACTTCAAGGCATCAAATGAGTCTGAAATCAGATGTGCTTGTTAATTAGACATGCCTCGCACTTGGATTTAAAAGCCATAAGAATTCAGCAAGATCTCCACATACTTCACGTCAAGTTAACAAATGTCTACTTCCATACAGCATGCCTAAAAGAACAAAGCAACAGCTTAAAACAGTCCACAAGTTATCAAGAACACTTCATTAATCAGTTTTAATCCTAGCCAAAAATCTTTTATAATTTCTTGTTAATTCTAATTATTTTACAAGATGCATCTTACAGTATCTTCTTCCAACAATATTTTTGTTAAAAGTGCCTCATGCAGCACATCTATTATTACAATTTTTGTATTGTAACCCCTTAAAAACTCTTTTCTAGCCTTGTTTTTCTATAATACTGTAAATAATTCCTAAGATGTTCCAGAAAAAATAGTTTTCATTTACATGTATTAACCTGACTAACCAACTTGTTTCTTCTCCACATTTTGTGAGAAAATATTTACTCAGTGACATCTACCATGCCTTGACTCTATGCTAATGTTTGAATTTAAGAAAGGATGACTTCTCCATAGCTATGGTGTTTGCTACAAGATAGATGGCAGAAAAATTATGCCAAATTATTTTTATCATATCAATAAAATTTGCTAGAATAAGAAATAGTTTGCAAAATGTGAAATTGGTGTCTTAAGTATTGTAGATGGGGCATAAACATTAAGTTATTTATTTATCTACATATGACAGCAATTGCAAGTAAAACTATAAGAAGTGTAGACCAGTATTTCCATCAGCAACTGATAAACATGTAAATGTAATTGCACATTTGAAAGAAAAAATTAATATTAATGCAAATAATGAAGTAGAAACTTTGGAAGAAACAGGTAGGTATCTTTAATAAAAAATACAATTTTGACAAGCCATAAGATGCTGCTGTAAAGAACTAAAATAAAATCACAAAAGCTGCATATGTCAATTCCAGTAAAACTATTGAATGAAGAAACTGAGTTTACACAATCATTTCATTGAAAGATATGTAAAAAACAGACCTTCAATACTTTTATATATATAAAATGACTGTACTTTGTTGAATGTGCATCTTGTTAGAAAGCACAGAAAGCCTACAAGTAAAATAACACTAAGTAACAATAAAAGTGTCAATTTCATATGAAATTTTGAAGCTCAACATAAATGTAATACAAATCTATAATACACAATATACAAGATTCATCTGAAGGGCATACAAATACAATATCTTAATACTCTTATTTTATTTTTGCACTGTAATTTAATGTGCTACAGACAGGTAGTGAATTCAATAGTCAGAAGTGATCAAGTTACATCAATCAGTTGAATGCATGTTAATTTTGAAAAATTCAAAACCATTATATGAACTTTATCCTGCAGTTAAATATGACAAAGTTTGGAAAAATTGTACCTTTATCAATTAAAACTGTTAACTTTAAGAGTGTGAGCATTTGTAATAATAAAAAAATCAGTTGTGGTACATCATGTGAAAAAAAATCACTCAAACAAATTGAAATTTGTTAATATCTTATTGTCAAAATAAATAACAATAAGCATCTGAAGCAAGCACTAATATATCATGGAATCTTTCCTTATCTAAGAAGGATATTGACTTATTAAGAATAAAAAAAGCTGTTTTATACTTTTAACAGGGTGATTGACTTATGACCAAGTTACAATCACGAGTATTGGAAGCTGGTAATTTACAAGTTTAAAAGTGAGAATTGATAATTTCATGAAAAATAAAATGTGGGTGCTTAGGAATAATCTTGGAAGATCAAATGGTTCCTTATTTGTCATCATATTATGTTAAACATTAAACAGTGTATCTGAAAAACCCCTAACAAATTGCTGGGACACAGAAAACCTTATGGGATTATATTTTCAAAAATTTGAATTATGTACTTTTTCCCAGAGGCCATATGACTCCTACAATGCAATGGCTAAAAATTCCATAACCTTCTTACTTAACTTTTGTTTTCCTTAACATGTTCTACATTTTGTCAGATTTAAGTGGTTTACTCTAAAAGTAGTTTGTCAAATTTTTCCAAAGCTGTTTTTCTTTATTTTCTAACAAAATTATAATTTGAAAATAGCATTTCTACACTTTTAAAAAAAAATTTATTCACTATAGAATCTTGTTTCACCCTTAATTAATGAAAACATGAGAAAAAATTTCAACACTTGAGGGATATAGTTTATACTTGAAAAATTCAAAACCATTATATGAACTTTATCCTGCAGTTAAATATGACAAAGTTTGGAAAAATTGTACCTTTATCAATTAAAACTGTTAACTATAAACTAAAACACAATAGTTATTAATTTGCATCTGAAAATGTTTCATTTCATTTTAACATTCAAGTATGAGTTGAACCTCAACATTAATGGCACCCTTCTGACTGTATCCAAATGCCCTCTATAGCAAGGTACCTTTAAGGTAACAAATGAGCCCTGCAAATGCAAAGATACAAAATGAGACTGAAGACACTGTCCTTAATTTGGAATAGTGAGGTGGCTGTTACTGCAAGATTTCTTTTGGTTATAAATAATAAAGGAAAAAAAAACAAACTGCAAAAAGACTGCCTGTTGTACTTTGAAAAGCCACAAGGTAAAGACCTAAAATTATATTACTTCACTAAAAGCAATGAAAAAATATTCTCTAGAAACTCACAAATAAACTATTTGCAGAAAGTGAATGGTAGTTTGAGTTATTCTTAGTTAAAAGGATAAGTACATCAAAGCTTTAAAAGTTCAAAGTTACTCACAAAAATAAAAACAGTTATAAAAGGAACTCAAGAGTTATTTCTGTAAGGAAATGCCTAGGTATGTATACTGTCAGGTTTATTCACAGTTGACTACTTAAGAATAATTAAATTGTTTGATTATCAACACACAAATATCACACACCTACAGCACAGTCCATTGCACAAGTTCATATTTTAACATTGGAGCATTTTAATTCATAATCTTGTAATAAGTAAAAGGTAATAATTTACTTTTTTCATGTGTCAATTCACATATATAAATGAAAAATGAGAGGCACATGAAAATATCACATAAAAACATGTACCTGTTTAATGTATTCATAACAGGAGGGTTAAAGTTTGATAAATAAAATTAAAAAAACCCAACAACTGTTACCCTTTTAATTATATACAAAAATATTTTCTTTGCATATTCTATGGAAAGAAAAAAAAAAAAAGATTATTTATGAAACAGAAGAATGAAAATAAAACTTATTTTGTTTTCCAAAAACTTGTATTTTAAAAAGCTGTACTTTCATCTAGTAGAAATTACAACTGTTTAAAAATATTTGAAAAAAAATTTTGCAAATTATTTTATGGCACAAAATTTGTGTATTAACCTCTGAATGATTAACTATATATAATTTGATAGACATTTATCATAAATATTTAAAATCCAAAATATTACTTCAATTAAAGTGAGACCTTACTGTTATCTCATTGGTTGATTAAAATTCTCAAATTTTACAAACATGCACCAAATTGCAATACATAACATCATCTATGGCAGTGGTTCCCAACCAGGGGTGCAAGATAACATTTGTTTTGGCCACCTTCACCTTTATTCTTAAATAAATAATTACTGTGAGGGGTGTGAGAACATATTACATTTTTTTAGGGGTGCAGGGCATAAAAAAGGTTGGGAACCACTGATCTACGGAGTATATTCTGAATTGTTCAACACCCCATCCAAGCTTAATTTGCCAGCATTCATATTTATACCATTTTACTCTTCATAAAAGTTTTCAACTTTATACTTTGTCTATGTTAAAGCCTTTCAGTTTAGTTGTTACACTTATTTTAGTAGTTCAAAGTACTGTCAATATTTATCATTATACTTCGCAACTACAACTTTTCTTTTTATTTGCTTTTAGTTTTAATTGAATAATACTATCATTACTGCTATTTTTAAAATATTCCTACAAAATGTTTTGAAATTTCCTAAAACACAGCCTGTTAATGTTATAACTTAAGTTATATTTCAAACACTCGCAGTATACAGTACTCAGATTATTTCAAATCTTAGAATTGTTAAACCACTTCATTAAAACTGTAAAAATATTACTAATATTAATTATAGGTAACGATCTGATTTGGTTTGATATTATCATATTTTCGAACTTAATGTTAAACTTACCAGATCGACAGCACATTTACGTTGTATAAAAAAAAGTGACTTAGTAACAGTGAATTAGGAATATTAATGATAATAACTAAAGTAAGCATAGTAACAGTTCACAATATTTTAACAATATTATTATTATTAACAGGCCTACTCAGAACCCGAAATTTCAAAATCCAAGACTCCAGATCCGGTGACAATACTATTAACAACAGCATTATCACTAATGCTAACTATTGCAGTACCGGTATTACAATATTCCTAATACTACTAGTATAAGAGTACGTAAAAATAAGCAAACATATATCCTACGTATTTGTACTCAATTGAGTTCATAAAATCAAATAAATATACATAATAACAGTATTACCTCACCAAGATAAAATGATAATGGCGTAAGTGTGAATATCTAACATTCCACATTTATATACATCCTCTCTTCTGAGATCGGATTATATGCAACAACAAGAAACATATTACGGAAATTTACCGTTGGATAGATAGTTAGATAAAAATATGGAAATAAATAAAAAATAAGTTGTACAAAAATAACAAGTTTTAATCGGTCAGCGGGTCAGCAACTTTTCAATAGCAAATACTATAATGTTATTCGCCAAAAGATATTTTCTCATAATTATATGCAATACAATATACATATAATTCCTCCATTCTATGGGGTGACCCGTAAGTCCTTACCCATCCATATGTTATTATATTATATTCAATTATGCATGTATTATAATTTTTTTCCTTTTTTTTTTCCAGAGAAATATGGCCGATGTAAGCTCATTTACACTTGAAGAGCGTATTGTACAAGTACGTGGGTACATGAGCGCAAGAAAACTGATGACACCCTGGATACAACAACTGGAACATTTAGAGAAAGATTCAATAAGGAACCACCAACACGAAAAACGATGTCAAACTGGGAGAGCAAATTGTTTGAAACTAGCAATATTAAGGACGCACCTCGTTCAGGAAGACCAGTTAAACGCAGAGAGTCATGTGCTGGTGTGGAAGAGTCAGTAATTAACTCACCATTAAAGTCGACAAGGAAAAGATCATCTGAACTTCGTATCCCGCGAGCAACCATGCAGACCTTTATGAAAAAGGACATGGAAGTTAAAGCATGGCGACCCACATTTGTGAATGAACTAGGTGATGCTGATAGAGAAAATAGGAAACTGGCGCGTGATGAGTTGCTGCGAATCTTCAATAAGATCCCTTCTCGAGGAAAAGTGATGTTTACGGTCGAATGCGCAATTTACCGTTCGAGTCGAGCACGAAATGTTTACTTTTTAGCAAAGGAAAATCCTCAATACTATGAAGAAATTGAGTATAACACTCCGCATGTCATGATGTGGGCAGCACTTAATGCGCGTCATGTTATGGGACTATAATACTTTGACGGGCCAGTAAACCATACCTCATATCTAAACATGTTAAAACAATGTTTTTTTTTACCGAAACTCGATGAACTTGGAATCAGAGAGGAGGTTTGGTTTCAACAATATGGAGCTCCAGCTCATTATGCCCTCACTGTGCGAGATTATCTTAATGACACTTTTCCAGACAAATGGATGGGTCGTGGTTCTGTAACATCCCCGGCACCCATGAAATGGACCATAAGAAGTCTTGGCTTGACAACATATGAAAACTCTCTTTGGGGATACATAAAGGACATTGTGTCTAAACAACGTTATGATGCCAATGATGAGTTGAAGGTAGCTGCTACAGCGGCATTTGGAACAATAACCCCTGCTATGTTGAGGAAAATGTCTCGCAGAACATGACGTCGCAAATGTTGGGAATAGCGAATGTTCCACAGATAATGTACTACAACGACATCTTGACCATTGTATGAATTATGGTGTACAAATAACTATATCAGCAAAATTTCTTGGTGTAACGTATGATTAGAAATTAACTTGCAAAACCATATCACTCAAATTAGGAACAAAATACGGCAACAAGCAAGCTATATCAAGACTTGCAAGATTGACTTGTAAAATTACAGGAACAACATCAGAAAATATTATTAAAATTGTAGAAAAAATACATACGACAATTAGTAAAACACGCCTATTCTGCTTGGACTAATGTAGTATCAACACATATTAAGGAACTACAGACTATGCAAAATGCAGTAATCACCACAGCATTTAGAGTGCCCAGATCAACAAACCTAAAATTCATGCTTAAATATAAAACCGATTTACTGCAGACTCATTGTTACTCGTTCAAATATTTTGATAAAAATCAACGTTTACACGATTTATTAACCTCATTAGCTGATGGTAGTTTTAAGTATCCCTCTTCATCTTCACCCAATTTTTACTGTATGAAAAAGTCCACCTGCACTATACCATAAAGTACTGCTTAGATTTAAGTATGACAAGTATATTTAAAAGGGTAATATTACAATAGTAATGGAGGATTTGTTTATTTGTTTTGAATTTCGCGCAAAGCTAATGGAGAGCTATCTGCGCTAGCCGTCCCCAATTTAGCAGTGTAAGACAAGAGGGAAGGCAGCTAGTCATCACCACCCATCACCAACTCTTGGGCTACTCTTTTATCAATGAATAGTGAGATTGACCGTAACATTATAACGCCCCCACGGCTGAAAGAGCGAGCATATTTGGTGCGACCGGTATTCGAACCCGCAGATCTCGAGTTACGAGTTGCCTTAACACAATTGGCCATGCCGGGCCCCGTAAAGGAGGAAGAGATCTGAATTGAACTTGACAACGACCAAATACCGATCCAGATAGACTTCCAAATTTCACAATACCTGGGTAAATTGGTATTTTAAAACTTATCCAGAATGACTAGCGCAACTTACATGCGTATTTTTTTCTTAATGTTCATTGGCCATAAGATTTTGGCAGCAGTGTATTCATTTTACTCCAAATAATAGCTATGGACAGCAGAAAGGCAACTTATAGACTTTCTTGACCACATTATTTTTTGCGAAAAGTAAACACCCTTTTATTTAAGTTTTAATCATAGTTTTTAAATTTCCCGTTTTTCATAAATTTATATTGGTGACTTGAAAAATCATATTCATTCTGAATTTGTTTGCTAAAACTGGATAAAGATGGGAACGAAATGGATTTGTTTGGTTGTTAGTAAACGCAAAGTTACATAATGGGATGTCTGTGCATTGCCAACCAAACATCAAAACCAAATTTTTAACATTTTAAACCCCGAGGTTTACCAGTGAGCTACCAAATGACAGTTGAAATTGAAATTTTCAGGTCAGAGTAGATACATATTTACTGATGCAGCAACACAAGTACCAGCCTTTTCCTCTTGAACGATTATGCTTAAACACTGACTCTAAACATGTAAAAAAGTGCTGTCCTAACGTTCTTCAATAAAACTGTACAAGATGTCAAAGATATAAACATTTTTACCGTGAGTTGCTAGTATTTTATCAAACAAATTGTTTTAAATCTGACCACTTAAAGTCAAATGAAACTAAGTATCTGTATTTTACAGCAGAAGACATTTTTCGTGAAAATCAAATTTTAAATGAGCATTACACGTTCGTTTTCAATTTCTAGAGAATAAAGTCAACGATATATTTTAATTTAATTTTTTAAATAAAAGATATGATGTTTTTATAGTTATTGATGTAGCGTTTTGTTACAAGGGGGTAAGAAGTCAGAAGGCACAATTAATACAATAATTAAATAATAGTATTAGGTGTTTCAAAGTCTTAATGCCTGTGCTGTATGAGGACCGTGGAAATGAAACAGGAGAGTTGTTTCTCAATGTAATTCAACTCTGAATACGATTCTTTTGCAAACTCACTCCGTTAAGATAACTGTTTTCGTAAACATTAAGAAGACCTGATAACTTTAATGTTAACATACAGTAGATCAAATGACTAATGTTCAGAATAATGTAGAATGAAATTACAGCAAAGACAGGTCTAATTTTTAGAAGAAAAAAGAGAAAGGCTTAATAAAAAAGTGCTTGATTACAACACAATTGCACATAATTAGTGACACTTTGATTGGTTCTGGTCACATGCATTCTCCAAATGTGTCTTGTACCTGAGATGAAATTTTAAATGAAATTCATATGTCATGAAATATTCGCTAAGATCAGTGATGTCGAGAAACCCACTTGTTGAGAATTTTATATGCAAAACGGCTCGTTTGGGTTGAGAAAATATTTTACATAGAATAACGAACAACGTTTCGACCATCTTCGGTCATCGTCAGGTTCACAAAGAAACGATTTTTTCAAAGAATTTTCTTACAAAACCATCAACATAATTTCACAAAACAGAAAACAATCTTACAAAAAGAGACATTAAATCCATTAGAAACCTAACACAAGACAGAAACATAAAAATTCTAAAAGCAGATAAAGGTAACGTTATAGTAATAACGAACACGAATGAATACATACAAAAAATAAATAACATCCTATCAGACACGAACAAATTAAGCCAATACACACAAATCCAAGAAAGACGCACGAGACGCAACTGAACAAATTACTACTACAAATGAAAAAAGCCAACACAATTTCACAAACACTTTATTCCTACCTACCTACGTAAAACCGACTCACGCACACCGCAAATATACGGCATCCCCAAACCTCATAAACCAGATTGTCCATTACGACAAATGATGCATACCATATATTCCTGGCATGGCCGAGCGCGTTAAGGCGTGCGCTCGTAATCCGAGGGTCGCGGGTTCGCGCCCGGGTCGCGCTAAACATGCTCGCCCTCCCAGCCGTGGGGGTGTATAATGTGACGGTCAATCCCACTATTCGTTGGTAAAAGAGTAGCCCAAGAGTTGGCGGTGGGTGGTGATGACTAGCTGCCTTCCCTCTAGTCTTACACTGCTAAATTAGGGACGGCTAGCACAGATAGCCCTCGAGTAGCTTTGTGCGAAATTCCAAAAAACCAAACCAAACCAAACCAAAGACATCAGCAAACAAATAACCAACATTTGGCAAAAACTAGTAACAAAATATAACATTCCAGTTAATACTAAATTTATTCAAAAAACAGGCACAAAACTAAGGTCTAAACTATGTAAGAACTATACTGACAAACACCACACCAACATTATTTATAAAATACAATGTGATAACTGCCACGACTTCTATATTGGAGAAACAAGTAGAAAAATGGAAACAAGATTCAAAGAACATAAAAAGTCACCTTCGAACACCGTAAGTCAAATAAACACAACATAACCATAGAAAACACTAAAATATTAAATAAAGAAACAAGCGGGTTCGCGCCCGCGTCGCGCTGAACATGCTCGCTCTCCCAGCCGTGGGGGTGTATAATGTGATGGTCAATCCCACTATTCGTTGGTAAAAGAGTAGCCCAAGATTTGGCGGTGGGTGGTGATGACTAGCTGCCTTCCCTCTAGTCTTACACTGCTAAATTAGGGACGGCTAGCACAGATAGCCCTCGAGTACCTTTGTGCGAAATTCCAAAACAAACAAGAAACAAACATAAACAAACGCAAAATTAAAGCCTTACTTATACCCAAAATGAACCAATATAAAGGAACGCCATTATACATATATTAATATTATAGATAAAACTATATATTCAAACATCTAACCCCGCCCTCTACATTGCGACACTCAGTTACACAACCCCTTCCAAACATGTGGTCAGTTACCTCTTTCTTTGTGAACCTGACGATGACCGAAGAAGGTCGAAACGTTGTTCGCTCTTCTATTTAAAATATTTTCTGAACCCAAACGAGCCGTTTTTGCATATAATATTCGCTAAGATGTCATTTGACTAATCAACTTTTTGACACTATTGAAAAAAAAGGCCTATTTTGTGACAACACGTTTCGGGAAAACATCTGGCAAAAATACAAACTTTTATGAGACTTATCTCCGATCATTTCTATGTTTACTTGTCATTCAGATTCTGCTTTGAATTATTGGTTCCGTTGAAAGCTGTGATATACTGGTTGCTTTTAGCCCGTGTTGTCAAAGGGTGGTCTTGTGGGCCTGATCCACCCAGATGGTATCTCAAGACAATTGGTGATTTGAAAGCAGTAACACTTTGTAAGGCTTACAGCTACTCTGCAGTGACTCATTATAGTCAATCTACTACTATAAACACCATAGATAATACGACATTGCCCCAAATCAACTCTCTCTTAGATCTCAGAGAAACAAGAGTATGTTAAAATAACTGATCTGTCAACGATTGGAGTGAAAATAGAGGACATGAAAGAGTGTTATATAATATAGCAGATCAGTTATTTTAGCTTACTCTTGTTATTATATTTCCAACTGATAAACTATGAAGTCCAAATCTAAAAAAATTACAAAAAACTCCAGAGTTTTAGTATTAGAATCTCCAAGTTCACTGCTGAGTGTTGAGATATTAAAAAAGATTGAATAATGTTTGAATAAAATAGTTGATCTGTCAACGATTCAAGTGAAAATAGAGGGCATGAAATAGTGCTATATAGCAGTGTTGCCTGTATCTTTTGAAAACCTTCAAGTAAAAGGATACAGACTAATAACAATATGAAATGGACAGGTAAAGCTCATCAAAAATAAAGTAGCATAAAAACTTGTGAAAGAGCTCTAGAATTAAGATTGTCTGCCTACCAAGTAGGAATGTGCTCATGACCACAGTATCATGACCATTCCCAAATAATAGATATCGGCTGCATAAGACATCAGATGCAATTAGTTGAAATAGAGTAAAATGAAATATGAAAATTTTGAAACGAGCTTTGGCTTGCCCAAAATATTCCTACTATGTTTTGACCAGTTCAGTGTACACACAACTGAAATGGTAAGTGCACTAGAAAACCCTTAAGTAAATATCATATACATATGTTGATGATACAATTTCTGCATCTCAAACACACCAATGGAAGTGGTGGAAGGCCTACAATAAACTAGCTAAAGTTTCTGTCAGAGGAATATCAATAACAAAATGTGTATTTAACAATATGAAGCTTATGGATGTTGACTACCAGATTTCATACAGATACATCTCTCTTCGCACTAGCATATTCAAACAGAAGAGTTCATATAAAATCACTATCAATTTTTTGGGTGATGTAATGAGTACATGCAGGCAAACATTTTTACCACATGAGAGAGAAAAATATCACCAAAACCTTTTCCTTCTCAAGCATTCTACACTCCAGAAAGTGTAACAAAAGAGCCTCAGTGATCTAATGAAAGCCACAGTTATGACAAGAATGGAATAAGGAATTCATTTGTGTGCATCAGCAGAAATTAGGAAGATAGAAACAATGTAGTCATGAAAAGAACAAAAGGGATGATCAATACCCTGCACTTTTAGCTGAGTTTGAGCAGTACCACTACAAAACAAATTATTCTGGTCAGTCAAGTGTTACCCAGAGAAACTGAAGTACATGTCATTCACAATATCAAGTATCAGCATATAAGAGACAGGGCAGTAGAAGCAGTAATAGAGTTTAAAAGTTAGTCGCAACATGGATTACCAAGGCCAAAAATAATGCAGATCAGAAACCTTCATATGAAACATCAAGATTAATGACTGACTCCAGGTATGTGGCATTAACTTTAAACAGATTAGAGGCAAAATGTGGAGAAAAAGGTCATGACTGATCAAAACAGCAGAATCCATGATGTGTAAGAATGGTTGCATGAACAGAAACTGATGCTGATCACACTAATGGATAGCTTAGTAAAAATGTACCTACTTGAGCAGGACCCATATGGAGAGACAGACATCTGGTATTTGAGTGGTTAATGGTTAAAAACAAGTTAAGTCAAAAATTCTAAGCAAAGTGTAATTCATATGAACATAAAAACTTGTGTAGCTGATCAGTAACAGTAATAATCATAGCAGAATAATACTCCTAACATTCACTAAACTGTATTGCAAAATTGAAAAGATGTTTTGTCTAAGAAACATGGACAAAAGCTTCAAAAGACTCATTTGATAATGACCTATATTTCTAGCCATAGTGGCACATCATTAATAAGAAAGCAAACAACCTAGCTGGCAAGGGTAGCTCCTAGGGAACCTGGTAAGATTTCAGAATGATATTATCAATGAAATAACATGTAAACAGAGAATAAATGTCACACTGGCCAACTAAGAAAAAGAAGGTGGAAATACAGAAAAGTATATGGAAAAAGGCACATGCTACTTAAATAAAAACTGAACTGAGTATACTACTGGAAGAACCTAAAGAATATTATTAGGAAAAGGTGAACTTGTGGCAAGGCAGCTGTCAAAATTGTTGAGCAATAAAAAGTAGTTGAAAATCACCTATATTTGTTTTTAAAAGTGTTTGCTGCCAGCCAGTTGTCTTCTTGTGGTTGATGATTCTGAACTTAGGATAGTTCCTAGAAAGATCCACAACTGAATGGATGAGAGCCTGTCATAGACTTCTATGGTGCATAAGTAAATAATAGACTTAAAAGTGCTATCATTAATGTTATTCAAAAACTAAAGATGCACCTTCTCATAGCTAGAACATAAAAAAAACAAAACTGTTCTTTCTGATTGATACTGCAACTCTTAGATGATTATGGTATAAGCTTAATATATCTGAGAGTTAGTCAAGAACTAAGTGTACTGAATATGCCTGGCACTTCATAAAAAACAAACAAACAATTATCATATCATAGTTACTAGGTAATGGGTTTGACTACACCTAAGAAGTAAATTATAATACTTCATGAAAGTATGGATTAGCACTACCATGTGGCTAAAGTATTATATCAAAATACTTCAGAAATTCTATATGGCATTGTGGATTACCATGGTTCATCCACAGCAATCAAATGTTTCATACTAAAAATGACAAAAACTTAACTATGCTAAATGTTGTACCAACTATCATTTATTTAAATACATCAATTACAGTTGAGATTACAATCTTCTGAATTTTGCATCAATCTATAACCAGCATAACAAGTGGCACATTAAGTATTGGGAAAATCTTATAAGCCTTTATGAAGATTGATGATGTGAATAAATAGGCCACTATAGGAGTCATACTTAAGCTGGTGAAAATTTCTCTCTTTTGGTTCAAACAGAATGAATATTAGAGAAATAAAAGGTCACTTTAATTGTACACAACTGGAAATATAACAACATGCTGTACACATATCATAATCATAAAAGAAAGAGAACTATCCCAAAATCTAATTTGTTCAGCTACTTATTTTTTAACCATACAGTCACAAGTGAAAATTATAAGAACCGACACACAATTCAAAACAGAAATCCACCAAAAAATCACTCATACTGGACTATACATTCCTTGGGACTCAGCACATGAAACAAAACAAAAACTCAACATACTAAGAAACCAGATAAAACTATGCTCACCAGATAAAATTAACGATGAATTAGACAAAATAAAACAATACTTCATCAACATCAATAAGTTTCCTCCACAAACCGTAGAAAATATTATACGCACACACCTAGACAGAAAGCAAAATCAACCAACAAAAGTAAATATATCTCACAAATCAAAAAATCACGAAACCATATACTGCTGTATAACATATATTCCTGACATCAGCAAACTAATAACCAACATTTGGCAAAAACTAGTAACAAAATATGACATTCCAGTTAATACTAAATTTATTCAAAAACCAGGCACAAAACTGAGGTCTATACTATGTAAGACCTACACTGACAAACACCACACCAACATTATTTATAAAATACAATGTAATAACTGCCACGACTTCTATATTGGAGAAACAAGTAGAAAAATGGAAACCAGATTCAAAGAACATAAAAAGTCACCTTCACACATTTTCGAACACTGCAAGTCAAATAAACACAACATAACCATAGAAAACACTAAAATACTAAATAAAGAAACAAACATAAACAAACGCAAAATTAAAGAAGCCTTACTTATACAACAACTTAAACCCAAAATGAACCAATATAAAGGAAGGCCATTATACCTATATTAATATTAGATAAAATTATGTATTCAAACATCTAACCCCGCCCTCTCATTGCGACACTCAGTTACACAACCCCTTCCAAACATGTGGTCAGCTTCCGGTCAGTTACCTCTTTCTTTGTGAACCTGACGATGACCAAAGGTCGAAACGTTGTTCGCTCTTCAATGTAAAATATTTTCTCAACCCAAACGAGCCATTTTTGCATATAAAAGTCACAAGTTTATTATTAAATCTAATGAATTTATTCCAATTTTCTCCTGAAAATTTTCAAAACTCTGTCAAGCTACAGATTTCACAGAAACAATATTAATTAGATTTTCAAGAAATCACAAGAGCACTAAAATATTCATAAAGCAAATGCATGTGAATTCTGTCAGAGGACAAAAGAATAATTTAAGTCTTTTCATATTGCAAAATCCAAAAAACTAATTATAATACAAGGAGACTAAACAAATAAATCCATTCACTGACTGTCAGTTTTATTTCTTTTAGTCAGTCAGATTCTTCTTATAAGAGGGTAATAATTAGTTATATAATTTAATTGCATATTAAAAACAAAACCATTAACCAAAAAATATAATAATAAAGTTCTGGTGAAAAGTTTTAAAATGTTGTTGTAAAATAATTTTTACTTGTATCTTTCTCCCTAAGCTTTTTATTTATCTGAAAATATTCAAGACATCAATAGCAATGTATACCTGTAACACAACTCAATTAATGATTTTTTTTCACAACTACTTTTTAAAACCAATATTTGCAAGTTTAACATAATTACAGTTCATTAGCATTCTATAAGTATGATCATTTGCTCTTGATACCACTTTTTTTGAAATATTAAATTCACTTTGTAAAACTGACCATTGGTAAGACTGAGAAATTATCTGTTTTAGTAAGTGTTTCAGAATACTTAGTCATTAAACAAATAGCAAATGAAAGGAAAAACTGTTGTACCCAATATAATTCTGTAAAGGGTTAAAATAATAAGAATCACTGATTGGATGTAAAATGACTATCTGGATGCACAATACTGTGGAATACATGAAGCTGCAAAACACAATTGCTTTGAGTATTACTGCACTTTCTAAACAAAGTGAAACAATGAACTCTAAAAACTAGGAATTAAGTACTATTGTTTGGGGAAAATATATTCACATTTAATACATTTATCCAGAAACGCTTCACTGTACATATAATAAAAACACTCATAAGCGAGAAATAACCAAGTTTCAGAACTATATTAAAATATCCAAGACCAAATCTTAAACAAAAAATGAAGTTGCACAATGCTACCTAATTTTTACTTGTTCATTTTTAATTACCATCAACTTTATAACTGTTATACAATTGAAAAAAATGTCGTAAATGTAAACTGATGATGATACATACTATGTTTAACACTTAACATAAAATAAATAATTTTTGCTAATCTTAGAAGCATCTTGAACATAAATTTACTGATGAATATCATTAAAAATGACCCAACTTATTTTAGAAAAATATTATTCCCTAGGTAAAAAGTTACAACTGGACAACACAGGCAACTCCAGTTCTTAGGAGTATCACAGTAATTTACTATTTTTGCATGACCAATTTTGAATTTTTTCTGTGCATAAAATATATTTTCACTCAATTATAAATAAACTATAAATTAAACCTAGGCAATCTTAATTTTACATACATTTCAATACAGTTACCACAAAGAAGTCACTTAAACACCAGTATCAGTGCATGACACCACATATTTTAAACAGTCAGTATCTTTTTTATAATTTGTGACAACTCATATTCTCTACAAGAAATAGTGGTTTGGACAGTTACAGTTTCACATTAAAACCAGTTTACACATAAAAATAAGGATTTCAGTTACACGAGTCAGCAGCAGGAGGAAGAGACAGCGAGAGAACAAAAATGTTTTACAGAAAACAATTTCAACTGGATGGCTGTATTTAATCTAAAAAGTGCAAAATACAACAAGAATGTTTCACAATATTTAAGAGATGTAATACATGCAACACTCCTGTAGGAAGCAGATGGGGATGTAGCATCAAATTACAGAGAGACATGTGCCTATTACTGTGCCACGTCTCAACAAAGACACAAATTCCATTACAACAATGTCCAAAGTCAGTTTTAAAACCAATTCAAAACTTTCTGGAAGTTAAGAAAATTCTTATTTCACTGAAGACAGCAAGGCCTATGTCCATTTTTCATTTTCAGTCGTGACTTAGGACGGTACTTTTCCAGGTAGGATAGTTGTTTGGAGTTGATGGCTCCTCGCCGTTTTCTGAAAAGTAACATTTTCTAAATTTTCTAAAGTAATTTTCTAAAAAATAACAGCTAATCAAAAACTGCAAAATATATTTTGAGTTGCTATTATTATTATTTGGAAACATGCAGTTTCTATTCTCACAAGGTTTAACCTCTCACTTCACTTGTAAATTAATCTAGATATCATTAAATATTTTCTTTCAAGCTGAATTACATGGCTTGCACCAAATTGAAATACCCTAATACAACTTGTATTGGATCTCAATTCTGGTTTATGAAACTCTGCACTGAAAAATATCAATTACTTTGCAAAAGTTTTTATTGAACAGTAATTTCCAATATGTTAGTGTTGTTTTAGTACGTTAAAAGTGATATTCTTAAAATTACTTTTTCAAATACTCTTAGGTTTCAGCTTTCTTGTATACTGATATATAAAATCACGTGAGCTTGGTATACAAAAATTAGTTTCATTGACCTATAACTCACCTTTCAGTCCTGAAGATAAAGTAATATCATAACTAATTTCTAAAATGATACAACTAACCAAAAAATAATTCTTTTACATGTTGAACTATGTATAAAACTGAGTTTTATGATATTCAAAACATCAAGTAATTTCAAACTAATATTTTTCAGTTTGGGGTTGGGTTTATTAGCTTTTGAAATACATAAACGATATAACAGTCATACAGCACATTCTTCAAAATTTGTGTGGCATAATATATTACTGTATATTTAGGGGAACCTAGGTGAAGTTTATTATTTGATATTGTTTTTAAAATACTTACATTACACTTAGAAATATTTTGTACCATTGTTTCCTCTATTTTTCTATTATTCTCTTCTCTGTGTATTTATGAAAAGTTTTGCATTAAACCAAAACGTGGTTGATTGTATTTCAAGTGCACTATTTTGTAAAGAAACAGAAAAACGTAAGTGGTCTGACCTGTTAACAATGTAACAGACTTAATGATAAAGTATGAACACTATAACAGAATAATTCATTCATAACAATCCTATGCAACAATGCATGTTACTCACTGCCTAATGTGTTCAACAGCATCTTCGTACTTCATGCCCAGTTCTATTAGTGCTAAAGCAACTAATACTGGTGCCCTGCAAAGTAAGAATTAGTTTAAATAAAATATTATTTCTAATAACAGCATTAAGGTTATACTAATATACTCTGCAAAACAGCCAAACAGAAAAAATAAAGTATTTATAAATTATGCTAACAAGTTACCTTCTTTTGCTGAACATACATGTTAGATACACAAAACAGCCAGCTAACACCTTATAACATTGTGATAAAGGTTTTGTGCACATGCCAAGTCTTTGAACAAAAGTCTCATCTATTATGTTCAAGATCCTAGTCTATGATGTTATCAGCAATAGACTATAGCCTTCTACCTACAGGACAGTTACACATCCACTCAGCACAGTACTCACTTTGAACACTTAATATGTATCAGAACCTCACCATTCTTGAAGTGAAAAATGAAATTTCAGAAGTAGGGAGGAAGGGTGTGTGTTTCTTTGGAGTATCCCACATAAAGAGAATGGTGATGGTGTGAGGGAGCTTGTGCAGATAAAGAAAATAATAAGGAATAAGTCCTTTCTAAGAATAAAGTAATAGGAAGATACAAGTTCATAGAATGTGTCATTGACTAAGGTGTATTTGTGTGTATCCACTAGCAGCATCACTTGGGGGACCAGCAGGGAATACTTTTCATCCAATACAACTAGTAATGCAGAAAAACACTGTCTAAAAAAATCTCCCCCATGTAGATGAACTGTTATAAAGATAGTTGAACTGTAGAAGCTGCTCAACTGCCTTAATATATCAAGGGTTTGCAAAACATACATGAATTGGATGCTGTTGATTTACAAAAGGATTTAGACAATTCAATGAGTTGGGCAAATAAATGGCAAATGGGTTATCATAATTCAAACTAAAGTATAACTTGGATGGGAATAACTAACAGTGTCATGATGGAAAGGAATTCTCATGTAACAGTTGATCAGTATCTAAAGCCATCCAAGTTATGTGCCATTACTAGTAGTAAAGAAAATAAGATTTTAAGTTTTACCCACAGAAATACTGAATACAAGTCGAAAGAGGTTATAGTTTCATTGTATGGTCACTGGTTATGCCACACTTTGAATGCTGTGTTCAGTCTTGGACTTCTTACCTTAGAAAAGACATTGTATTGTTGAAAAGCATTCAGATACAAGTTAATAAAATGATATTTGGAATGAAGGGGTTGTCATACAAGGAGAGGTTGAAATCTTTCAAATTGCTTTCTCTTGAAAAAAAGAGAGTTAGGAAGAATCTAATTAAAGTGTTTAAGACTGTTAAGGGAATATACACTTTTGTTTTTTTCATGTTAATGGCAAAATAGAGACAAATTTAAATGTTGGTCAGTAAAAGACATTTTGAACTAAGTTTTATTTCTTTGAGTAGTTGGCCTTTAGAACAGGGTTGCTTTCAGATGTGGTGGACCCAATAAATGAGTTTAAAAAATGCTTGATAAGTGTTGGCTTTACAAAAAAATAAATAGTAGTTTTACTTTAGAGAAAGGAACAGCCAATAGGTCCCATGTTCCCCAGAACTTTGCAATATGTTAACAATGAAATAGTTAAAGAAGCTTAATAAGATTTATGAATGAAAACATTTTCAAAACTTAATATTTTTAAACATTAATATAAATAAATATATCTAAACTGTCTTCAGGCATAATAAAGTAAATATATTTCTGCACAGGTAGTTTAACCACTGCATGCAAACAGTGATCCAGTATGGAGTTCATAATATTGTTTCATCAGAGATGAATATTATGTTATTGTTGAATATTTGCTACTTGTTCTATAATATTTAATCACAGACAGACATATATATTTGTATGTATATCATAAATTTTATTACAAATATTTTGTTTCTCACTCAATTTCATACAGATTACTCAAGGGTTATCTGTGCTAGCGATCCTCAATTTCAAAGCAATATAATACAGAAAAGGCAGCTAATCAACACTACCCCACCACCAACATTTGAGATATTCTTCACCAACAAATAGTGGATCTGACCATTACCTTATAGATATCTTTACTGATGAAAAGTTAAACGAGTTCAATGATGGAATTTAATCACATGACCACAAGATTATGAATCAAGTGCGCTAACCCCCAGGCTATGTTAGGCCCCAGTTATAACAAGTATGGTTTATTCTGACTGAGGAGATAATCGTCATAGTTCAGTGACTTAACAATGTACAAATCTTCGTTAGTGTCAATGATGTTGGTGCCAACTGCCAAGACATAAGTGCACCCTAATAGAACAACTTCAGAGTAACAATGTTGGCACAGTCTTAAACTTGTACATATTTTCAAAGCTTTATCACCATAAAAAACTAGGTACAAGCTAGACAAGAAAAACCTTTCATGAAGAGTGATGTGACAAGTGGCTAATGAGAATGTAGCAACTGGGCTATCTGTGCCAGACATCCAGTATAAAGTTAAAATTAAAGTAAATTTAGTAAAAGTCATTAAAGGAAATTAAGGTAAAACAAAGTTTAAAAAACAAATAATATAAAACCAACATACATATCTAGTTCAGCGTTAAGAGAAAAACTTCAGTAAAACAAGTTGTAGAGGACTTTCTGTTGCATAACTGTAATTATCATAACTCACCAGAAAGACTAACAGGTAAGTACAAAAACCACCATCAGTCACCTGAAGTTGACCTTTCCAGTCCTGGTTCAGAGTTATTTGACATTATGGCCATTTTCAAAAGGTAAAGTAATAAAAGTTTTAAAAGACTTGCAACAAAATTTTAATAACAATTTGCCAGGAAGACTGACAGATAGTTCAAACAGCAGCATTAATCACCTGAAGATGGCCTTTCCAGTCCTGGTTTCGAGTTATTTGACATTACAGCCATTTTCTAATTTCAAATTAAACTAGATTGACTGTGATACTTGAAAGGGTATCACATTAAATAAGGTCAAATTAAAAACTTAAATGGCATTAAAATGATTGATGGCCTTTAAAAAACTAAAAACATTTCCATCACCATCACCAATAACACGGTCTAACATCATGGACAAAAAATGTTTAAAATATGCTGTCATTATCCATTAAAAATTTTTTCATTAAAAATGGGCAAGTGGCCACATATCCCATATATATGGAGGCCTTGCAAAATGCCATACCTCCATGTTGTATCATAAGCCTTCTCAATGCCAAAGAATATTGATACAAAATGCTGTTGTTTGAGAAAGGCTTCTCTGATTGGCATTTCAAGTCGAATAAGGTGATCCATGGTGGAGCACTGTCATCAGAACCCACACTAGGTGTGTGAGAGGAGATTGTTTGATTCGAGGAAGCAAACAAAACAAGTATTAACCATCCTTTCTAAGGTCTTACAGAGACAGTTTGTCAAAGCAACTGGACGGTAGTTTGAAAGAATCTTGGGATCATTCCCAGGCTTAGAGACAGGTAGGATAGTAGCCTGGCATTAGGCATCAGGAAAAACATTCTCTTGCCAGATCCCGTTAAAAACAATCAGATCAGAGGAATAACAAGAGAAGCAGGAGATAGATGGCACAGCATTTCATAGTTACATCATCAGGTCCAACCGATGTATTGCCAGACAGATGAAGGGCCAGTTTGAATTCCACAACTGTAAAGAGACAATTGTAGTGATGTAGACAATCAGCTCAAAGGGAAAGAGATGATCACTTTGCCTAAGTCTTGATGGCTAAGAAGATGGAGGAAGAAGCAGAAGTACTGGATACCCGGTAAAAGCTTTCACCTAGAGTATCAGCTACTTCCTGGCCATCACAGAGTAAGATCGAGAGGGGGACAGAATTATGTTGCCCACTGACCTTTCGAATCTTGTCCCACATGACTTTGGAACTGGTGGTAGAAGATATGCTAGTTGTGATCTTAATCCAAGATTCCTTCTGGTTTTGACATCTTACCCACCAAGTAAGTGCACATGCCTGCTTGAAAGCACTGCAGTGCAAGAGTGTGGGATATCTATGAAAAGTATCCCGGCCCTGTTTTTGAGTCTTCTGTACCATGTGGTAGGCAGAATTCCACCATGGATGAGGATGTTGTTAAAAATGTGTTGAGATTTTAGGAATATATTGAGCAGCTGCTTGTATAATACAGCCAGTTACTACTGCCACACAGTCATCTATTGATGGCAGGACCAAGTTTTGCGAGAGCAGTGAATGACGGCTAGTTGGCTTGATCCCACTTCCACTGTGGGTTAGGTGGCATTGACCACAACCAGTCTCTCTCAAAAGTACAGGAAAATGATCATTGCCTCATGGATTATTGTCAACCCTCCAAGAAAAATGGAAGAATAGTGAAGGGGAGCAAATTGAAAGATCAAGAGCAGTAAAGGACTGACTAGGTGCATGAAAATAAGTAGAAAAACCAGTGTTGAAAATAGAAAGGTTGTGATCTGAGAGCATACGCTCTATGACACAACCTCTCCTATCAATATCAGCACTTCTTCAGAGGGGATAATGTCCATTAAAGTCCTCCACAATTAAAAAGGGAGATGGCAACTGTTCAATGAGAACATCAAGGTCTGATTGATCATAGGTCTCTCCAGGTGACAAGTAAAGAGGGTTTTGGTATGTATGGCTGTACTCTGTAATTAAAATAGACTACCTTGACAGTGGCAAGTGGACATGGTGATGTAAATGTCAGAATGAAGACATTGGTCATCATCGTAATTCCATCTTTGTGAATGGAGATACGCTTCACTGCAGAAATCCCTTGGGTGGAGAAACCAGCGAGAATCTCTGACTCGGGATTTTTTAAAATCCCTCTCAACAACAATTGCTCATGATGAATTCAAACAATTGCCTTTGAATGTAAGAGGAATTCACTGTGTTGAGATGTAGATGTTTCCACCAATATGTCACCAGATCAAAGCTTTACTGACTTTGGAGAGCCAGCAAGTCCCTCTAGTCCCTTCTGAATGAAAAAGGGAGACATCTGCTTTAAAGGTTTGTCTAAAAGATAATGTAGTATAAGAAAATAAGGAACAACAGGTGTTACAGATATTGAAGCTTGCTACTTAGAATCTTCAAGACATGGTCATTTATCTATGGACTGTTTTTTTACTACTTTATTTAAGTTTTTATTTGGAGGATCCATTGTAAGAAAAGGAATATTTCGGTGACCCAACCCACCATGAAGCCCTACGAGGGGACACACCAGAATGTCAAACAAGGAAGCTGCAGCAATGCCAGGGTTTTGTGAGCACTATACCTAAACACCAGCATCAGACACAATAACCACAATACCTGTTGTGAACATCCATCACTGGTATTTGGTTGACTGTAGCCCACACTGGACCTGCCAACTGACCCAAAGGGGGCTAACCTAAGGCTGCCTGTCTACAGGCATTCAAGGCCAAAGTGGTGTGTTAGGGTTTGACTCCTCAACCATCAAAATCCTCTCCTCCCCTTTACAGGTCACCACTCATGGTAAACATGTAGATGGATGTTCAGATCCCAGAGGAGGTAAACTGAAAGAACAGAACCTTCCCTGGGAGGTCCCCTCACCATATACAGGAATCCACACCAAGGGGGTGTAGTGTGTTACTGGTAATGTTATAACAGTTTGTGCTCTATAAAACAATGGAGTGTAGAATAAATAATATGAAATCAAGAAACAGGATGATCTGACACATCAACACGCGTAATAGGTTCAACTGTGAATTAAAACATAGTTTATAATCCATTTATATTAATGCTGCATATGAGGTATACTGTAAAATCAGGCCTAAACATTTTTCCAAATACAATTAAACCAAAGCACATTAAAATATATACCAAAACATAACCTGAAAGTCAGTGTCAGAAAAGCAAAAGGGAAACTGACAAAGGTTAAGCAGATATACAGAACACTTTCAAATCTGGTTTAAATTTGACCATCTGTACCATATAATAAAATAGCCTAATACAGCTGTTTAAGACAGTGCTTAGTTAAAAAACAATGGTATCAAAAATATATCCAAGTGAACACAAACACATGTAGCACTAATCTTTTTACATGAGTTATGATTTACCCTGAAATAAAGTATATACTCATATGAAAACAACCTAAAACAGAACTGCTATATAGAAACTCATTACTATGTAGAAAAGTAATGCATACAACAGCAATGAAAGTATAAGCAGGAATACACATTCATTAATGTACAAATTTAACATCATGTGGAATAGTGCATTAATGCCACATACTGTGGAGACCACATTTTGAGACAATCTTTGCTATTAATTAAATGCAATTAGTGGTTTCTAACATCTGCTTCCAATATACTAAACTGACCAACAACATTCCTTGAGGAAAAGACTACTGAATGGAATGGCTACTTGATCATTCAATTTCAGTTGTAATCAAGTATGTAAAGAATTATGTAAATAATCAAGCTATTCCACGTACTAATGACATTCTGCTAAAACTTCTCTCAAAGGAATGGTCAAGGGTACACTTTAATTTAAGCAGGCAGTATTAGTGACAACTACTCTTTCACCATATTCCATACTGAAAAGTAATATTTGTAAAGATGTAGACTCTTTTAATTCAGTTCATTTACCAACCAAGACAAAACCTGCATTTCAGATACCATTATTATTAATGTTCAATTGAAGGAAACTTGAGATTATTCTGAACTTATATTTTTGTCTTGTTATAAAAAAGACTTATGAATTCCAATTATCAGCTGTTTTGTGCAATGTTTTCAGTCAAAGGTCTACATGCTAAAACATTTTGTGAGCATACTGCCATAAACCTTTTTTTTAATGTGTGAGATACAACTAATGGAGAGATGTGTGGATAAATTAGACAATCACATATAACTTCATAATATCACTTGTTTTTGTTATTTGACAGTGAAGGCAACAATCACTAGATAAAAGAATAGCTTTCCCATGTGATTTCTGACACTCCCATATTTATTTTACTGCTACTGTATAGGGTTAATGCAACTCTATAATAAAAATGGTTTATTTGTAGGCAACATATTTTTGTGTGTTTATACTCAGAGAAAATAAGCCCATGCTAATATCTGTTGCCTTAGAACAAAAATGTGGGAATAATTTGTATTCAAAAAACAGCATAATACATGCATAGTACGGTGAAATTGTTATGTACTGTTGTTTATTTCAGTACATTGCTACATTAAGAAATATTCAATTTGTTGACATAGAAACATTTATCATAGCAAGAAATAAATAATCTAAGATTTGTCATTGAATGCATGAAAAATAACCTCTATGGATGTGTATTTAGCTGCAGTGCTAATGTTTGGCAAATACAACTATTTACTACTCATGTAATTGATTTAGAAAACAAGTATGTCAAAAATTTTAAGTGAAAAGTTAAAATAATATTATATTAGGCTTAAATTTAAATTATATTTGTCCCACTTTACCAACCAACTTGCATTATCTGTGCAATTTCTAAAATGTTCTTACTTATCTATTGGTATTTTTTTTATCTAGCCTATTTTGGGCTCCAAATTTTGCTAACCATTTTCAGTTTTCAAACTTTTTTCTTCTTTTTTTTGACATAATACTAGAAGAGGAAGATTACATTCTAGATCAAGGAACCAATGTTGCAGTTTTCTCATATAAACTTAACTGATTACTTCTGCTTAGATTCACACATGAATGTTGTCAACTTCAACAAAAGTATCAAATGTTAAATTTCAGGCACATCTCAATGATATAAAAAGTAGAACTTTGAGAGGAGACCTACATGGACATTTTTATTCTCTGTATTAGTGTTGGACCTGAAAATGATAAGGAAACAGGATATTCTGAATCATTCCACCAGCTTAGTATTCAAGTGGGAACAGAGTTCAAAATAAAACCTGATCAAATGACTTTAGAAGGTCACAGGTGTATAAATATAATAAAAACATTTTTTGGTTTTTAATTTTACTAAACATTTGCTTTACCTATGTGACTGAAATTCTGTATCATAGTAGTTTTTTTTTTTGTAACATTACAGTTTAATAAACTAAAAGACTTATAACAACTGATATGCAACTTTATTATTTACAGTGATTATTTGTTTGTCATTACATGATCAGTGTAAAATTCAAAGATTGATAAATGGTCCTCTAATTCTTCTCTTAAATACTACTGAGTTTTATTCATTATACATGGAAATAACCTAATAAAACTTTTTATACCTGCCTATAAACACCCAATAGGACAAGGTCAGTAAATGAGAAAGAATAGTTTTTAATGTCGGCTTAATTTACTTTTCCTGATACAAGAAAATCATTCTTACACTTGTAAATACATTTAGTTAAACCCAATTTAGAGTACAGATATTTGTGTGTACAGTGATTTATAGTTGTAATTAGAAGATAGAATATCTAAATAAATCAGAATAAATTTATATAATGCTATACATAAACTTAACATTAATTGGCTTTGAACTGATACAAAAATGAAGTATTCTGAATGTTATGTAGACACCCAAGAAAGTAAGAAACATTCAAACACAGTATTTACAGTTTTTAGCCAGATGTTCTTCATCACGTGTTTTATATTTATAGATTTCATAATTGGTTGCTGTTGCCATGTTTGGGACCCAAAGCATGTTTCATTATTGAAGAACAAGATGTAGTAACTTTTCATTTAAAAAAGTTCTCTTAACCTTGGCACTGTAATTCTAAGTTTTCTTTTTTCTCTATGACTTGTGGTTGTTTAGTCTAATTTACTTGAAACTGTCCTGAAGGTTATTTCTTTATCCCTTGTACCTCAACTATGGTAGGTATAGGTGCTACTTTTTAATTCTAAAATCAACATTTTCTATGAAGTTGTGATTAGAGTAGGTTGCTTGCTTCATCTAGGCTTTTTATTCTTAAGTAACTGTAACCTTTTCATACTTGAAACCTTCTTATTTCTATTTTTATTACACATCCTTTTATAATGACTAACGGGCCTTTGTTGTAAGCCAACTGATTTCAAAGTGTGGAGTAACTCTTACAATCTTGGTTGATTACTAGGAAACTACACAGCACAAACAGTATTAACAACTTCATTAAGCTTTACTAATCTAGTTACCACTGTCAAAATTTGCAATATGTACAGACTACCAGAAGAATTGCTTTACAAGTTTGATGATATTAACTGCTTTTCCATTTGTTAATAATGCAAGTTTCAACACTGTTGTATAAATATGAGTTATGCAGACTTTAGATTCAAATGCAAGTGTCTCTGAAGACAGTCAATCAATTCACTGTTCCCTCTCTTAACTCCCTAAATGACAAATGGCAGTAGAAAGCCACCAGCTATACAACTCTCAGAGTAATAGATCGAGGAAGTGAACATGTCAATACTATAACATATTCTTACCTTCCTAAACCAGCTACACAATGAACAGCTACACATCCTTCTGGATCATCTTTGAACCTTGTCTTCAATAAATCAAACCAGTCTTCCACTATCTTACCTGGTGGAGGTGAGCCATCATCAAACGGCCAATCCTACAAGGATAAACACTAATTTCTATAATTCATAGTCATAAGAAAATAATATTAAAAGCAATTACTACTCAATTACAAATAATTAAATGAAAATGTGATATATACATAATGAATATATGAAAACAAGCTTAATATTGCATCCTTTTCTTAAGAGTTAAAGGCTTCAATGGTAAATTTTATCTCAGATATTCAACGGTCAGCTAGTTTCTTGCAATTTCAACTAAACTTTACAGGGCTTCCTACTGTAAACTTTTAACGTTAATTCCAAAACACTTTATTTTTAATGCTTAAGTGTATTATACAGAAAGCAGGTGAATGTATATATGCATCAACCTAACAAAAGATTTTTACATTCTATGATCTGACGACCATAAACAATTTTGTTAAAGAACTTACTATGATTTATGAAATGAGTATTTTTACAAGATTAAATTATAATGGCTTGTTTTAATTTTTCTAAAATTTTCACCAAATGCTTTCTAACATATTCCTATATCATACTGTTAAATGACTTCAAAAATAAAAAAAACCTCATCAATATGTCAACTTATTGTCCATTGAGAGGGTTATCTTTGTTTTTGTGCCAGCTGAATGTATAACTATCACAGAAATGGAAGAAAATGTTCCTGCAAAACTAGAAACAAAAAAAACATTTTAACATTTTGTAGAAAAACAATGTTTATGTACTTATTACATTTAAACTGACATGTAAATGTCTTGAAACGACTCCGATGGATGAATTAATGAATCAATTTTCATTTATTTGAACTTTATGAATATGTCCACCTCTTATTTCTATACTTAAGCTGCACATAACATTCTCAACAGTCTATGGTAGTGAACACTCCCATTTTTGCCAGCTACAGTAAATAAATGTACCTGAAAGTAAATTATCACTTAACAAGCTACTCTGTACTTTACTGGTATAAAATACTTTGCAGCAGTAACTCTGAAGATAGACAACATGGTTTCATATCGAAGAATATAAAACTGAATTGAGTCAATTGACAAAAAGTTTAAGTTTACAACCATTTAATTTTTATTACATGAACCTGAAGTGATGTGAGGTATAATGCTGTGCACTTGCTGATTATCTGTATTCAGCAGAACTGTATGGCTCGTGATTTACACACATACACACAAGCTACCCACATATACCCACAAAGCCAATGAAATTAATGCCATACAAGGTAAAAGTACATTTGCTAGTACATGTATAAAGTAAAAACATTTAAAGGGATCAAGTTTAAATCAGCTATAATAATGCACTACATGATAATTATGGCATTTTATTAGGCAACAGTGATTTAATTAAAATGTTGAAATAGAACTTACACTAACAGTAACTATAGAATATGTAACTATTAAATATGTACCATAAACAGTATATGCATATAAACACAAACATGGAAGAGATCTGATTTTCAGTGTTGCACTGAGAGAAAGGAAATGTGGAAAATGCATTGATTTTAAGTACATGTCACTTTGAAAATGGTATACTGTAGACTTGGTAGTATGTCTCCCATTTTTACTTATATTTTACCCCGTTTTAAATAATAATCATGAGTATTTAAATTCCAACTATGAACAATCATAGGTCCAGAAGCAATGTGAGCAGTTGAAGTGCCAGCCACACTGACTGTGAATAAGTGTATGACTATTTTTAAACATCCTTGTGTTCTTTCTGGTTGATTATTGTAAGTTTATGCATTAAAGAAAATAAAGATTTTTTGTTTCAAGTTTTTTTACACAAAGAAATCTGTGTCAAACAATCAGCAAAAGAAAAAGCACTATAAAAAAATTAAAACAAAACAATGTCCAAAATTGTTAAAAGATAAAAGATCTAAGTAAAATTAAAAAGGCCAACAGCCCATAAAAAGTTAAAGCACAGCTAGTTTGACACCAGTCCTTCCCTACTACCACACAGTTCTCTATTAATGACAGACAGATAATGAGAGTGGTGAAAGATGACTAATTGGCTTGGTCCAGCTTCCACAGAGAGGCACGTGGGTCAGGTAAAAACAACCATAGAAATCTCCTTAGAAACAATAGTACAATGATCACTTCCCCTTGAGTCAGTGTCAACTCTCCAAGACAATCAAGAGAAAAGTGAAGAAGAACAGATAGAAAGATCAATGGCAGTAAGAGAACGACTAAATGCATGAAAATAAATATAAGAACCAGTATTGAAGAGATAAAGGTTGTAGTCCAAAAACATATGCTCAATGAAGTGATCACTTCAATCAAAATCAGCACCATCCAAGAGAAGATTGTGACCTTTAAAGTATTCCAGGGTTAAAAAGGGAGATGGCATCAAAGTCTGATCATAAGTCTCTTTAGGAGACAGGTAGTGAGAACAAAGAATGAAGTTATGACCCAAGGAAACACAGATGGTAACTGGCACCAAGGGTGTTTTGAGTGGCAAAGACAGGGTTAGAATGTGTTGGTTGACGAGCAGTAAAACCCCTCAATGCATGCTTTTCATAACACAACCTGTCTTTTTGACACAAAAAAAACTAATGAAAGGTGGCTACATCAGCAGGTTTCATAAATGTATCATGTAAGGAAAAATAAACAGGATGATAGGAATCAATCAAGGCCTTAATGTCATTCAAATTATAATGGAAACTTCAACAATTCCACTATATCAAAGTGGCCATTTTTATTTAGGTAGAAGAGAATTTGGTCGAGAGCCCTTTGGTTTATGACCATGCCATTTTTTTTTCTCTTTTCAAAGGAGGTCTTGTCAACCTCCAAGAATTTTGCCCTGGGTCAAGTGGGCAGGTCTGTGTCAGAAGATGGTGATTCCACCAATTCAGGGCATGAACAAATGATCATTCTATATCTCATGAGTGAAAATGGTGGATCCCAGCAGATATCAGAAGCCAGAGGCAAAGGAAGTAAACCCAGGATGTCATGGAAAGGAATTATGGAAACAGACTTGTCAACTCACTTATCTATTGAGAGCAAACAACTCTTCATGGAAAGACCTGTCTGCATATCCACTGTAGCAGTGGAATGTAGTGAAGTAACATATGCCTAAGATGAAGATGGGAACAATAACTTTTAAGCCTTGGGATAAGAAATATTGATGAATTATTTTCATATTCTGTATCTCTTTCACTTCTCTCAAATTAAGAAAAGAATGAAAGTAAGAGGGGTTAGAGCCATGAGAATTAACACAGTGAGGTGCTAGTTCACATTCACAGGCCTCTTGGTCTTTAACACCACAACAAGCACATCAAATAACTATGACATAATGCTTTTAAGTGACCCAATTGCTAACACTGGAAACATCTAAGAGGACTGGGAATATATGGCCCTACCTTTACACTTCAGATAACTCACCGTGACAACAGTGAGTGGACCTGATGATATGAACATCAGAATTAGAATATCAATAGGCAGAATAATTCAGTCCTTGCAAGTGGAGACATGCCTCCCTATAGAAACTGTATGGTTGAAAAAGCCAGTGAGAATCTCTGACTTGAGGATGTTTTCAACAATAACTCCTTATGAGGAATTCAAGTTAGCATGGGGAGTAACTTTAACAGATATATCCTCAGTGGATATTGAATTCAAGAAGAGTTCACTGTGTATGTGAGGGTAGATGTTTCAATGAAAATATCCCAGAACACAGCTTCTTGACTGACTTAGGAATGCCAGCAAGCCGCTCCAATCCCTTCTCAATGAAAAAAAAAATGAAAAGACAATTATCATAAATATTTGTCTGATAAAAAACGAGGTACAGGTGTGGGAGGTGAAGACTACTGTCTTCAAAAAATGGTTGTTTACCAATGATGTTTTCATATTATAATTTTAGTCGGGTTTGGGAATCCATAATAAAAGAAGAAAGATTCAGTATCCACTGACTACACCCACCATGGAATCCTATGGGAGATGCACTACAATGCTGCCGGTCAACAGGAATTCAAGGCCAAAGTGGTGTGTTGGTGTTGGACTCATTAACTACCAGGATTCTCTCCTCCCCTTCACAAGTCACAACAAACACATGGGTGGACATTCAGATTCAAGTGGAGGTAAATTGCAAAATAGAACCTTTTCTGAGAGATCCCCTCACCAAGCACAGACATCCACACTGAGGAGGTTAATAAATGATAAGCACATTTGTAGTGTAATTTGACAACCCACACCAAAAAAGTTACTGTACTAGTAATGGTATAATCAAGCAAAACCTCTAAACTACTACTTACAATATTAATACTCTAGTGATGTTACAGATGAAATGTGGATAATTTTTATAGTCATTAGTAATTCAGATCTGGAAAGTTTACTTGATTAACTTATCACCCCAGCATTTCTGTAAAACAGTAAATATCAGTCAGAGACTGTTTAAAAGGCAGTTGACCATCAGAGAAAGATGCTAGTCAATCTGACATACATAAAAACATCAATTTTCTTTTTTTTTAATCTGTGGGCCATTTGAATAGAGGTAACAGGCTGCAGGTTCCTCCTATTTTATCATCAAAAATGAAAGGCATACCTAAGAATAATATTATGATGGTGGTGACATCAATCACAGTGGTTTTGGATTAATGTGCTAGAATGTCAAAAAATGTAAAAACATTTTTCACAGTAAACTATGCATTGAGAAAAAGTGTCTGTTATATAAAATACTTTTGTTGGATGGAATCTGAAATGCCATAAGCAATGTTATACTATTAGCTTGTAAGTAACAAGTTCAAACCAAATGATGCTGTTGTTGTACTGAAAAAAGTGACAATGTACCATGTCCTATATAACTATTTCTAAGATTATGTTCAAAGTAAATAAAAATTACTAGCATCAAAAGCATCACAGTATAGTACCATTCTTCTGCAGGTGATGATTAACAATTTTATAAATCACTAAAATGAAATTGTTGCAAAACTGCCATACTAATTACAGTAATGTAAATGATATTCATCTAGATGGCAACTGAATTAACTTTTCAACACAACTACATATGTGGAAATAATGGCCATTATATAAAGGTTATTTCTCACATGCAATTTTTCTTTCCAATAATGACTGTGTTTATATTGGTTTATTGAGAGTTAAAAGTGAACAGGTATTAGGAAATAAAGATTTCATCTTGTGTTGACTGGTAAAATTAGTAATCTTCTACTGTAATAACAAGTGATTTTTCCTAGTGCAAACCATACTGGTGTTTTAATTTTATAGCTCTGAATTATCTTTACAGTTGGCTTTGTACTAACAGATTTTTCTCGAAGTAAAGAAGGCTTACAGAGTTATATCATTGGTTGGTTGATTTAGTGTTTTATGACACAAAGTAGCTAGGCTATCTGTACCAAACATCCAGTAAAAAGTTAAAAGTAAATTTAGTAAAATTCATAAAAGGAAATTAAGATAAAACAAAACAAAGTTTAAAAAAGACACAACTTAAATAGCATAAAACCAATGTCCACATCTGGTCTGCAACATTAAGAAAAAAACTACAGCAATACAAGTTGTAAAGGACTTTCCATAGCATAATTGTAATTATCATAACTTGCCAGCAGGAAGACTAACAGGTTATTACAAAAACCACTGAAGTTGGCCCTTTCCAGTCCTTGAGAGGGATAAAGATCATCACTGTTACATTTAAAAAGATATGTATGTATGTATATATATAACATAAATAAATTTGTGAATGAGCTGCTGTAATGTATTGTTTTTTTTGCTTTTCTTACACTAGCATTTTGTACAAAATCCAAAGATGGAACTTGAGATGACCTTTATAGGGATTATGTAGGTTCTGCTGATCACATATATCTTGCTTCTAGATTATCATGATGTCAAGAAAGTACATAGGTTGAAAAAATCAATAAAAAGAAAAATGAGAAGTCCTACAACCAAGACACCTTTCAAAGGTAGATCATTCTTCATCAGGGATAAGTTTTGTGTCCGTGTGTGTATATTTGTATAAATTTGTAGCTTTGAAAAAGAAATTTTGTTATGTCTATTTTAAAGAAGCAGTTTAAAAGTCTTACCTTTTTGACAGATTTTAGTTACTAATTTATTGTTGTCCGACATACTTTTATCTGTTTAGGAAGCTGAATTTGACACATACTGCATGCAATTTCACAGTGCTTATGATTACTAGTGCACAATAAATATAGTTTCACAATAACACAGCTATAATCAAAAGCTTTTTTTCAGAGCTGTTAGCCAGGTTTTAATATATTTACATGCTTTAAGCACCTTTTACATTCATTTACATACTCTTTTTAATTTCTTTTTTTAATATTATCTTTGCTCGATCAAGCAGTAACTTAGGCCAGTAAGGCCTATATAAAAATAGCCTTGTCAGCAAAAGGACTTTCACATGATTGATTTTAAAATTATCCAAGTAATCTTACTTCAGCTTGTTCCACAAAAAAAAAATTCTTTCTGTAAAACACCACACCAAAATTTAACTCATGTATACAATTATAAAGAAAGTTTCTCACAAGCCTTTACAAAAAATTCAGATGTTTTCAAACATCTCTTCTAGTAGCATCTTATCACCAGCCTAAGCTTTTATAACTCTGTTGCAACCTTTACGCAATTGCTTGTCCTGTTTTAAATTTTGTGCAAAGCTAAATCTGCTAGTTTTCCTAAGTTTAAAGTGACAGCCTAGTCAGGGCAAACTAGTTAATGTCACCCACTGCCAACTCTTGAGCTATTCTCAATAAATAGTAAAATTAACCATAACATTAATTGCTCCCACAGCTAGAAGGGCAAGAACATTCAAAAATGGAATTCACACTTGTGACCCTCAGAGTGCAATTTCGGTGTCTTAACTTTTATCTGTATCCAAGTCTCTGCTGAAATGGAAACTTTATCAGATAATACAGCTGAAGAGAAAACAGCTTTCATTACAGGTTTAGATCACTAATTTATAATTTCTCAAACCTGAAATAAAAGCAATTATATTATAACATGGCAATTGAGAAGTGGAAAAGAGTGGTTAGTTAAAATCAATAAATCTTGTATTGAAATTACAAGGATCACATCAGTTCTATTTCATTCTTCTTTCTTCTTAGGAGGATACAAGTACCATATTATATTTTTTAAAAAATCACTAATTTTTTCTTTAAAGTATAATGAAGTCAACCAAATTTAAAATACTTGATTTTTAAACATATTTTATGTATAAAATAGATCAAATATCTGTATTAAATAAATTTCAATCATTATTTTGAAAACATTTGCCTCTTTTCTGTATTTTTAAAAATTCAATGTTAGAACTTTACTCTCAGGAAATGTTAACTGCTTTATGTTTTGTTTTTCTAATAGTTACACGTATTACTAATCCAATCATCTTTTGTTTTGTGCTACTTACGTATACTGTTGAAGGAACTGTTGGCACAAAATGCCTACATACTTATTTAAAAACTTCAGATAAAAGACTTTAAATAACAAGTTTTAAAGTTACTCACGTGTGATGTCTAATGAAAAGTAATGGTGTTAATAATATTACACGACGACATGATGAAAGAACGAAATACTGAAATTCAAGAAGGGATAGCTCAAAACAGACAACTCATTCTTTCTCTCTTTCTCAGAAAATCTTTTCATAATGTGTAACCTTATTAAAGGTTTGACTGAATTATATTTGAAACCACAGAATCTTTTAATACATATTATACAGTATTTTACACTAAAACTTTAAAGAAAAGAAAAAAAAAGCACTGCAATTACAAAGTAAATAATCAATTGGGCGTGTACTATTTCTAAACTAAGTATATTTAACTTACATGCACTTTAATACCCTCCTGTTCTAATAAATCAGTCTCATAGGTGGCTTCACAAACTCTCACAACATCCTTTACATTATGCTTCTTCAATTCCTGGAAAATGAAAAAAGAAAACATACAAGTTAAATTCCAAAATACCTTTAACCACTTCTAGAATTTGTGAAACAAGATTAAAAATCAATTACAGAATAATATTATAAATATATTCTTATTGTTAGGAGTAATACTGAAGAAAAAGAAGTGAAAAAAGGCATCATAAAGATTTTTCACTGTTTTCTTAAATCTTTTCCTCAACCTTTAATCGACAATTCATCTTCTGAGAAAAAAAACAAAATTTCAAAGTTGAAAGGAGTGTGAATAGAAATAAATGAGATACTAACATAGTGATGAATGAAAACCAGGTAAATTAGTTTACTTAACACACAGAGTTATTTGATTTGCATGTATAAGTAAGTTTCATTCTATCCAAAATTTAATAACAGTTTTCTCTAAGGTAAAATATAATAACTTTTATCCAAGAAAATTGATTGATTGATTTAGTGTTTTATGGCACAAAGCAATGAGGCTATCTGCGCCAAACATCCGGTAAAAATGTAGTAAAAAACATAAATGGAAATGAAGGTAAAACAAAAAAGTATAAAACCAATGTTGACACCTAGTCTACAAGGTTAAGGTAGAAGGCAGAGTGTAAAAAGTTGTAAGGTATTTACTCCAGCAAAAAGGTATAATCATAACCCGCCAGGAAGACTAACAGGCAGGTTCAAGACCCACTGTCAGTCACCTGAAGTTGGTCTTTCCAGTCCTGGTTCTGGGTTATGTGTCATAGCAACCAGTATCAAAATGTAAAAGAACAGAAGTATTAAAAGACACACAGCAAAATCGCAACAATGAGTAGCCAAATGTTCAGTAAAAAGAGGAAAGTCACATAAATGGAGTAAAATTTGTAAAAGTATATGAAGGTAAAAACAAAACAGCAATTAAAACCGAAAATGGTGTAAAATCCAATGGTGACATCCAGTCTTCAAAGTTATAAACTATTTACTCTAGCATAATAATAATGATCATAACCTGCCAGGAAGACTAACGAGTAAGTTCAAGAACCACCGTTAGTCACCTGAAGTTGGCCTTTCCAGTCCTGGTTCCGGGTTGTGTGTCATAGTAGCTATTATCAAAATGTAATGGAATAAAAGTTTTAAAAGACACTCAGAAAAATCGTAATAAAGAGTAGCCAAATGTCCAGTAAAAAGATAAAAGTCAAGTAAATGGAGTAAAATGTGTAAAGGTAATTGAAGATAAAAGCAAAATGGCAATTAAAACAGAAAATGGTGCAAAAACCAATGTCGACATCCAGTCAACAAAGTAGTAAAGGACAACCTGTAGCAGAATGGGAATGATCATAACCCACCAGGAAGACTAACAGGTAGTATATAAACCACCGTTAGTCACCTGAAGTTGGTCTTTCCGTCCTGGTTCCGAGTTATGAGTCAATATGGCCAGTACAAAAAGGTTGTAAAAGTGTGAAATGATATGCAGCAAAAGTATAATAGTAACTTGCCAGGAAGACTAACGAGTAGTTCAAACAGAAGCGTTAGTCACCTGAAGTAGGCCTTTCCAGTTCTGGTGTCGAGTTATTTAATGTTCTGGCCATTGTTTAATGTCACATTGAATGAGAGAGATTAAAACTGTAAAAAACGAGCCACAATTAAAAAGGTGTAATAAATAAATATACCACACTTAAATGAGATTAAAAAGATTAATGGCCATTAAAAAATTAAAAATGTTATTAAGGTGGAAAGAGTCACCATCACCAATAACTCTGTCCAATGTTACAGACTGACCCTGCGAAAAAATATGTTTAAAATATTGCCGTCGTTGAGAATTGTAACGATGGCAAGAAAGTAAAACGTGGCTGATAGTGATTTGAGTGTTACACAAACTACACATTGGTGCATCAGTTCCAGATAAAAGAAAATGATGAGTTAAAAAACTGTGACCAATGCGTAGCCTAGTGAGAACAACTTCCTCCCTCCGAACTTTACGGAAGCTAGATGGCCAAACTCCAATTTTGGGTTTGATTTGAAAAAGTTTATTGTCGCGTTGTTCGCTCCAAGTGGACTGCCAACTGGCACGGAGCTGAGCCTTGAAGACAACACCATAGTCCATGTACGGAATAGGCATAGGGGTGATGGTGCTGAAGCAGACATATTTAGCTGCCATGTCAGCAAGCTCGTTCCCACGAATACCAACATGGCCTGGTATCCAGAAAAACTGGATTGAAGTAGCTGCTAATGAGAAATGGGCCAGTCAGTTTCGAATATCTGTGAGAATAGGATGTGAGCTAATGTGAAGCAATTCCAAGGCAAGTATAGAACTAAGCGAGTCAGTATAAATAGTGCAGTTCGAGTACTCCTCAGCTGCAATATGATCCAGGACAAGAGATATGGCATACAGTTCAACAGTGAACACAGAAGCTGTAGAGGGGATTCTGTGCGCAACTACTGACCCATAGCAAACCATAGCAGAGCCCACTAAATTACCTGATTTGGAACCATCTGTATAAATGGGAACTGAATGATTCTTTGAAAGATATTCATTGAATAAAAGACGGTACTTCCAGTCTGGAGTATCCACCTTTTTTAGGTGACTGAAAGAAAAGGTCACACTTGGGGGCTGTAATAAGCCATGGTGGGATGCGTCGACCTGTGGAATCTGCAATGTTATCCAAGGACAGACCCAATTCATCCAATTGCGCCCAGATGCAAAGGCCAAATGGAGCAATGACAGATCGTCTGTTCTGAAAAAGTACTGCCCACCGAGGAAGGAAAACACATTCCCAGGTGGGATGCTTTGGTAAAGAACGAAGTTTCGAAGTATATTGTAAAGATAGTTGCAAACGGCGAAGGTGTAGAGGAGGTTCATGAGATTCAATGTATATGCTTTGAACTGGAGAGGTACGGAAAGCCCCAGTGCAAAGTCGAAGTCCTTGGTGATGAATGAGGTCCAGCATCTTTAAGGCCGAGGGTCTGGCAGAGCCATAGACCATTGATCCATAGTCAAGTTTCGATCTAATAAGAGCACGATATATCTTTAACATTGAACAGCAATCTGCCCCCCAACTGGTAGAAGAGAGGACACGGAGGATGTTCAGTGCTCTTGTGCATTTGACCTGAAGCTGCTTTAAGTGTGGTATAAAGGTCAGTTTATGATCAAAGATAAGCCCCAAGAACTTTGTCTCCGGGACCACTGGCAGCAAAACTTCACCGATATAAAGTTCAAGATCAGGGTGAATACCTCGTTGACGGCAAAAGTGTATGCATACAATTTTGGAAAGAGAGAAATTAAAGCCATTTGCCAGAGTCCACTTCCGTACACGATTGAGGGCAGTTTGTAGTTGCCGCTCAATATATCTCATGTTTGACGACTGACATGAGATGTGAAAGTCGTCAACATACAACCCGTTCGTAACGGTGAGAGGGAGTTGTTCAGTGATGGCATTTAATCTTTATACTGAAGAGTGTGACACTCAATATACAGCCTTGAGGGACTCCAAGTTCTTGTACAAAAGAACGTGAAAGTGCCAAACCCACACGAACCTGGAATCTCCTGTCCATTAAAATTTTTTTAATAAACATGGGAAGATGGCCACGTAACCCATATGTATGGAGGTTGAGAAAGGCCTCTCTGATAGATGTTTCAAGACGAATTAGGTGGTCTGTGGTGGAGTGCTGTTGACGGAACCCACACTGGGTGGCCGAGAGGAGATTGTTTGATTCAAGGAACCAAACAAGACGAGCATTAACCATCCTTTCTAAGGTCTTACAGAGACAGCTCGTCAGAGCAATTGGACGATAGTTTGAAGGAATCTTCGGATCATTCCCTGGCTTAGAAAAAGGTAAAATAATAGCTTGGCACCAGGCATCAAGAAAAACATTCTCCTGCCTGATCCAAATAAAGACAATCAGAAGGACATCAAGAGAAGCAGGAGATAGATGGTGCAGCATCTCATAGTGTACATCATCAGGTCCAAAGACATACTGCCAGACCAATGAAGGGCCATTTTCAGTTCCACCAGTGTAAAGGGACAATTATAGTAAAAGAAACAGTCAGTTCGAAAGGAAAGAGGTGATCGCTCTGCCCGAGTCTTGATGGCCAGGAAGGTGGAGGAACAAGTAGAAGTGCTAGATACCCGGCAAAAGCTTTCACCTAGAGTGTTAGCGATGTTCCGGACATCAGTCACCTCCTGACCATCAGAGAGTAAAATCGAGAGGGGAACAGAATTGTAGTGCCCATTAACCTTGCGAATCTTGTCCCATACGATCTTGGAACTGGTGGTAGAAGATATGCTGGTTTTGTACTTCATCCAAGATTCCTTCTGGCTTTGATGTCTTACCCACCTAGCATGTGCTCGGGCCCGTTGGAAAGCAACCCGATTTGAAAGTGTGGGATATCTACGAAAAGTATCCCAGGCCCATTTTTGAGCCTTCCGTGCTAAGTGGCAAGCAGAATTCCACCATGGACGAGGATATCGTGGGAAACGTGTCGAGGTTTTAGGAATACACTGAGCAGCTGCATGTATAATACAATCAGTTACCGCTGCAACACAGTCGCCTATTGATGGCTGATTTACAATGGCAGGATCAAGTTCTGCGAGAGCAGTGAAAGTGGACCAGTCTGCCTGATCCAGCTTCCACTGGGGCATGCGGATAGGGTGGCATCGACCACGGCCAATCTCTCTCAAAAGGATCGGAAAATGATCACTGCCTAGTGGATTACAGTCAACCCTCCATGAAAAATGGGAGAATAATGAAGGAGAGCAAACTGAGAGATCAATAGTGGTAAAGGACTGACTTGGTGCATGAAAGTAAGTGGAAGAACCAGTATTGAAAAGAGAAAGATTGTGATCAGAGAGCATCTGCTCTACAGATTGACCCCTCCCATCAATAATAGCACTTCCCCAGAGGGGATGGTGTCCATTATAATACCCCAGGATTAGAAATGGAGATGGCAACTGTGCAACGAGAGCATCAAGGTCTGATTGATCATATGTCTCTCCAGGGGACAGGTACAAAGTGATGGTATGACCCAAGGTAACACGGATGGCTACAGCCTCCAAGGGTGTGTTGAGTGACAAAGACAGGGTGGGCACATGTTTATCAACCAACAGTGCCACCCCTCCATGTACTCAACCATCACACAACTTGTCATTTCTGTACAGAGAAAACTGCTGAATGGAGACAGTATCAGCAGATTTGAGAAATGTTTCTTGTAAAGAAAGACAAACAGGCTGGTAGGAAGCAATCAGCGTTTTGATATCATCCAGATTAAAACGTAAACCTTGACAGTTCCATTTTATCAAGGTAGCCATTTTTAAGAACGGGTAGGTGAAGTGGCTGGAGAACCCTTCAGTTTACGACCACGTCTTTTTTCTTTACTGTCTTTCTTCGGAGGAGGTCTATCAACCTCCATGGATCCTGCTCTGGGTCGAGTGGGCAAGTTTTTGTTATTGGAAGAGGAATCCAGTGACTGAGGACGCGGACGAATAATTGTTTTGTCTATTGTGGTGGGAGAAAATGATGTATTAGAAGAAATGCCTGTATTTGAAACTGAAGGACATGGATCTTGAGGTTTGTTGGAAGATATGGGAGGAACAGAGATGGTTGTGGAAGTTGATTCATCTACTTTTTTAACCACGGAGGTCAAAAGGCTTTTCAATTATTTTGAAAATGATTCTCTTGGAGGCACAGAGAGATCTGTCTGCACTTCCACTGTAGTTGTGGATTGGAGTGCAGCAGCATAAGTCCGAGATGGGATTGTGGACAGCAATTTCCGAGCCTCAGGATAACTAATGTTATGTGTCGTTTTCAAACGCTGCACCTCTTTTTCCTCCAACCATTTTGGGCAAGAATGAAAGTAAGAGGGATGAGAACCATTGCAGTTGATGCAATGTGGGTTTATGTCACAGTCACAGGCATCGTGGTCCTTGCCTCCAGAACGAGCACGTCAGGGAACCATGACAAGATGTCTTTGAGTGGCCAAATTTCTGACATTGGAAACATCAAAGAGGGTTTGGAATGTATGGCTGAACCCTGCAAATGAGATAACCTGCTTTGATGGTGGAGGGTGCACATGGTGAAGTAAATGTTAAAACTAGGGTATCTGTTGGCAGTGTAACTCTATCTTTGCGAGTGGAGATGCGCCTCACTGCAGAAACTCCTTGAGTGGAGAGACCAGCAAGAATCTCTGATTCGGGAACATTCTTCAAATCCTTTTCAACAATAACTCCTCGTGAAGAATTCAAAGTAGTATGGGGTGTAACCTCAATAGGTATGTCCCCAATTGCCTTTGATTTCAAGAGGAGTTCACTGTGTTGGGATGTGGATGTTTCAACCAATATGTCACCAGATCAAAGCTTCTTTACTGACTTTGGAGAGCCAGCAAGTCCCTCTAGTCCTTTTTGAATGAAAAAAGGGGACATTTGCCCTAAAGGTTTTTCTGAAAGAGAATGCAATATCAGAAAATGAGGTACGTGTGTTACTGATGTTGAAGATTGCTCAACCACCAGAATCCTCTCCTCCCCTTCACGGGTCGCCACGCACGGCAAACACGTGGGTGGATGTTTAGATCCCAGAAAAGGTAACCAGACAGAACAGAACCTTCCCTGGGAGGTCCCCTCACCACGTACAGGAATCCAATCCGAGGGGTTATCCAAGAAAAATCCTTATAAAAAACAAAACAATCAATGTGAATACCTAAATCAATGACAACACATACATACTACATGGTGGTGTGGAAATTTTTTTATACGTACTATACTTCTATTAGGCACTTGCATTCACAAAACCTATAGTTAATCTGTTTACTTTTTTGAAGTTACATGTTCAGACTAATTTTATTTATTAAAAATATACTTTAAGATATTATCCTTCAGAAAGGGAAAATAATAAGTTCAAGCATGTAACTTTACGTGAGGTGGGTTTTTCAAAATACACTGAAGACTTGAATAATTTAAAAACAGTATTAATCCGTGATGACGAGAAAACCTACTTGCAGAGAAAATTATACATTTAATAATGGCTGATATAGGTAGAGGAAGCACTAATAGAGGAGCATACAACATTTCAACCCTCTTTGGTCATCATCAGATATATTTTTAAATATATAATTTAAAGAAAGCAACCTTGACAGATTTAAATCATCTTTTTTTATTTTCCTTGTTAGAACTGTTAAATTTTGGAATCTACTTATGTGTAATTCATAGTGATTTTTAAGCTATTTGAATTATACAGGATCAGTATACATATAAAAATAGTTAACATGCTGTGTAAATAAGAAAAGAGAGCAAGGTAATAGGAAAACACAGTTTATTAGAATAAAAACAACTATCCAAAGCACTAAAGTTAAATGTTATCTGTCAAATACACATAATGTACTGAATCAAAACAAATCTATGACATATCTACCAACAACAAAAACCATTACATACATTTACAGACCTAACGATAAAAATTTCTGGAAAAAAAACATTTTGGTTGTTAAACTGAAATATCTTACCATAATATTCAAGCTTGTAAAATCTTAAGACTTATTTTGCTACTATAACAGACTAGTTATAAGCAGCTTGTATGAGCTCTAACAATTATAAACATATTAACCTAGAATAAATAATGAGGGTTTATATGAACCACACCATATTTACAAACACATTTTTATAAACTGTTTATGAACTACATTGCTTTTGGGTTCCAAAGTTTTGTTGGTTACAGGTCCTTAATAGCATATACAAGTTATAAAAAAAATTAAAAATACCATTAATATTGTCAACAATCCTAAGTATGTGAAATCAATCATTTCCTACATATTTAAAAAAAAAAACGTGTGTATTAACCCCATCCTCGAGTCAATTTGTACCATTCAAAAACAAAATTAATAACTATGATTCAGTAAACGAACTCTAAGTTCTGAACAGTACAAGTTACTAATATGAAAGCTGATCAAGCCAACTCTGTACTGCAGTGAAATTAAGTTCAAGACATTAAGCTTCTTCACGGTGCTATTTTTTATAATCACAGAAGTCCACTTCTGCACTATCTTGTACATTAATATTATTCCTGTTATATGGAGACCAAAACAATACAGAATAATGCCTTAAATGATGTCTTACCTATCTTAATATTGTATAAGATTGACATTAATGAATGATCACAAATTTGGCCATGTAAAATTAATGAGCTATTTGCTCAACAAGTATAACTTACTGAACACGTTTATGCATGCACAAATTGGACTCATTTTCAAAGATTGTTTTTCCAAATTTTTTTCAATCTTCTGCTACTGAAGACACAGTGACTAAGTTGACAGTTATTCTTTTTTTGTTTTATTTAACAAGTCAGTATCACATTAAGTAACATACTGTTGTCTACACAAAATCAAAAAAATAATACACAGTAATTTTATTATAAAGACAAAACAACTGTTATTTTATCTATTAAATATTATGGTGTATTACATAATATTTATTAAAAACTCTTAAAGTAAGTTATCTGAATATATAAAAAAACGTTATTTCCAGGTGACCAAAACACATACTATGTACAGGTATATTAAATATACATATGAATAAATAAATAATGCCTTAATATCTGTAATATTCTGTGCTTTCAAACTGTTAGTGATAGAAAAAAATATATACACCAGAATCCTTCTTTTCAAGAGTACATTGTAAGAAAAAACACCTTTCTTGAAATTTCCATACTGATAAACATTGATCTTTCAGTCTTCACACATTCAATCTTGAAAAAAAATGTAGGAACAAAAATGTTTTTTATGTGATAGAATTTCATGAAAAATAAATTATACTTCCTCTACCAACTGATCAGAAAATATATTTTGATGAAAGCAGCAGAAATATAAAGAATGCACATGAAAAAGAGGAATGTATGTGAATATACACTTGTTGTTGTTCAGTTTATATACACACACACACTATTTTTCTTGTTGTTATCACATATGTGCAAAATTGTATTGAATTGTGTGTTTATGTATTTTCTTATAGCAAAGCCACATCGAGCTATCTGCTGAGCCCACCTGGAGGAATCGAACCCCTGATTTTAGTGTTGTAAATCCAGAGACATACCGCTGTACTAGCAGGGGGCGTAAGAAAATACACGTATTCCCCGATGGGAAATCGAACCCCGGATTCCCGCATGACAGGCGAGGATACTCACCACTATACTACCGAGGACCATGTATTGTACTACATCAGATACATCAATTTGAACCAAGTGTTTCCAATCTGACACTTCATACAGGAATAACAACTGAGAAAAAGCACGCACTTTGGCAGTAGTCTTTTCTTGCATTCAGAACAATGAAAGAAATGATGGCATCCAGCAAAAAAATATCTGTGGCAATTTAGCAAACCTGAGCTTCGTTTTTATTCAAGATGCACCTATTGCTGTCAGTCTCCTTTGTTTAAAAACAAAAGAAATACAACTTCCCATATTAACATATGGAAGAACAAAATATGATTTCAAACAGTGTATGAACAAATCATATTTGCATATATGCTCTGATCCAAGGAACTGACTTGATAACACATTATATATTTATCCAACACACACTACTTTTAGGATAATTACCATTGAACTGTTTCACTTGAATTATTTCTCATTTACAGAAAATAGTGGGCTATAGTTATTGGAAGTTGAAAGATGGAAACACACTCTTCATTCTGAAAAAAACATGTCTTTTCCTGAAAGAAAACTTGACTATCAAAGTTGATGACCTTGCAGAAAAAATTTTGTGTTTCATTTAAAATTGTCACTTACTATCTGCAGCTAGTTATGAAAAGGTAGACACCTAATGAATATATAAACAATAATGGTGTAATTAGTTAGAAAAATCACAGTATTAATAACCATATTACTATGTTATATGTACACTTATTAAAACATGAAATTCTACAATATGACACATCACTGCATACTTTAGGATAAAAAGTTTTACTATATCAACTGTAAAATAAGAAAGTTTACAAACAACAAAAATTATCAGTGCAGGTTATTTCCTACTAAACTGTGTCAGTGGCCCTATTAACATCAAAATTTGTTCCAATTTATTCACCTAGCTTTCAAGTACCTGCTTGACCAGATCTGGCCTTTTCTTTGTGTTATAAACCTGTTGTAAATTACACTGTTGATATTTGATAACATTATATTCGTTTGCCTCTTATCTCTGTATACAGTAATTTTGAATATATATCCTTAATGAAAAAAAACAAACCAATGTTAAGTTGAAAGACACAGTATGTTCTCTCCATTAATAAAATTTAATTATTCTTATATACTGTATGCTGTTTGTCAGTGTACAACTGGTTTGGTCATATAACCAAATTGTTTAATTGAAATAAATATCTTTGACAAATCTACAAAATTTAGTTACCAAATTTATGAATTTCCCTTGCTTAATAGTACCATTCATCTACATACAAAATTATATGAATTTCTCACAGACTGTAATAAACAGTAATATTTTCTTTGTAACATAAACCTTTTAATCATATAATTTAAACAAACATTTTTCAAGAATATTTTTAGAATACTCAGCAGCAAAGTTAATAAAATGTTATTTAAATGTAGAAAATAAAAAAAGCTTTATATAAAAGTATTAATGGCTGTTATAGTAATTAATAACAAATCATTTTGTTTTAAATATAGGTTACTTGAATTACAACTGTGGTAACTAGCACACAAATATTAGATTACTTGGATATTAAATTATTCTAAATTACAGTTTGATTTTTTTTCACTTGAAGAAAGGGTTCATTTGTTATTTTTAAAAGATATTTAAAATTTTATTATGTCTGTTAAATATTATGTAATCATAATAAAATAATAATGGAGCAGAAAAAAATATACATTTGTTTCACTTTTTTTATTCCCTTTCTGTTTCACTAACAACTACATTTTCACAACTGTTTGAAAATGGAAGTTATAAATGTGGGACACTAAACTATACCACTCATATCTGTTTTTATTAATTCTCCCTCCTTCCACATATCCTTTGATTTTAAGACTATAAACATGTATTTGGATATGACAGTCTTAAAAAATAAAATGAAATACCTATTTGTAACTAACACGAATTAGACACTAAATCAAGTGTATCTGTGTATACTGATATGATTCAGTGATTTTGAAAACTTCGTGCACATCATAACATCATAAGAAAATAACTGCTGAGTTAAATCATTTTTTCCTCCCAATGGCTCCAATAATATCCAAAACCATACAAAAAAATTCTTAAACTAGTTTATTTTTAAGTAATAGACTACAGTAAATGCTCTTCACCACCAACTCTTGTCACACCAAATAGAGGAATCTGCTTATCACTTGTATAATGTAACCACAGCACGAATGGCAGAGTACTATTTCAGGTTTCGTAAGACGGTAGAATGACTATTTTCTTTGAAGAAGTGAAAAACTGGTAAAAAAATTATTTTTTTTAAATATCACATATACTGAAGTAATAGCTAAAATTATTTTCTTTTTTTTTTATCAACTTTTAGACCAAACAGTCTCCATTCCATTTACATTCAAGTTTCCACCCTATTAAAAGATTTTAAAATCACTGAGTGTTCAGTTATAAAAACAAAAACTATTGATTGTTTTGTATATCTTTGTATATCAAAGAACAAGATTTCAATCATGTCTTTTTAATAAAAACACTATCCATTTTCCAGATGCTTTTGTTAAAATAGTTAAATTGTAAGATGATTTTCAATTCAAGTATAAAAATGCTTCATATTACACTAGCATAATCTCTAGCACATCCTGAAAGGATAAAAAGTTTTTTACAGTAAATATTTATATTTTTCATTTTTTCTATTATATCATAAACTAGCTATTACCATCAACATAAAACCAATGTCATAATTAAAATTAGGAAATAGAATAAAAACATACACATATATTTTTTTAATTTTTTGTAAAATAACTAAAGATTTTCCTTCTGTCAAATTTATAATTTCAAGCCTCTTCCTTTTCAATTTAATTGTTTTAAAGTTTTCTTTTCTTATCCTTTATTACTTACTAAATTTGACAAAAGTAAATGGTGCCCTATAAGCATATTACGGTTTCTTTGGAAGACCTATGCTACACTTTAGTAAATTTTCTTTCAGCATGCAATGTCATAAGCCTTGATAATGGATGCAAGGTATGATGTATACTTAAAAATGTTTAAACCTTTTAATTATGGATTTTAAAACAAAAATAATACATAATTAACTAAACTATAATAATAAAATCTAAATACAATTTAAACAGCATCTCTAACATACTTAGATAAGAAACAACCATAAGTGCTTTAATTCATCAAGCAGTCAACAATACCACAATCCATGATAACAACTTGGCACAAAATTCAAAATTATCACTGTTAGATTACAGTGTAAAATGAACTCTAATTTGTATACATGTGTATATGAAACATCATATGGAGGCTAAAAAGTTTCAACAAATCTGCTGAAAGCTGGTATGGCAGATGTCTGGGGTTAAAATTATTTACTACTTGTCTAAACTGTATTCATTCAGAGAACCCTGAAATCAATGAATCAAAACATTTAATGTATATATGAAGGTAAGGTAAAAAAACAAATAATATATTTAACCAATTTTTGTGATTAATCAAATGTTCAAACCTACACAATTTATTTCTGGTCATAATGAGGTATGAGCCACAAGACCTCAAATCTATACCACACTGACCAACAGGCTGTGTTCAGCCCTTTTAATACTGAGGAAGATCCACGCCTATCTAATGCTCTTATAGGTGGAGAAGAAAATTATTTAACTGTTATTGTCAAAGACATTACTGCTAGTAAAAAATGGTGTTTTAAAAAAGTAAGGTTTAAGACTATGGTACACTAATAAAAATTACTAGAGAGTTGATGGCTATAATTTAAACATTACTGACATGAGACGAAATTTCTAATAACTGAAGCACTGCTTACATGAACTCTTGTTTAATATAATAAAAAGTAGCACACAAAGAAGGATTTAGAAAAAAACTTTGTGTACAGTCTTAGTAATGTGACTATTGTGAGCATAGTGTAGATTTATATTATATCCTATTTGTTCCTTTGTTATTTGTCAGAAATCAATTACCTAAAGAGCATGTATGATTTGGTTAACATCATTATACTGTATGCTGCTTATAATGTATACCACATTATGAATCCTTAAAGGTATTAATGTTTAGGCAATGAAACTTTTACATTAATTTTATTTTCATGCATTTTTTTTTCTTACATCATTTTCAGGGTATTTATTTTTCCATTTTAACCTGAATTATTATTAAACATTTGAGCATGGTAGTATTCATATACCCCATTAAGCTTATAAAACGAGAAATAGTATTTAAATAATTTGTATACATGTTTTTATGGTTTCAGTAATTAATCTGCAAGAAATTTTCAAAGTGGTGTTACTTTTTCAAATGCACTGCAATTTGTTAGCCTACATGTAAAATGCAGGAACAATTTCATGTATGATTGATGCAATTGTTTAAAACATACAGTATGAGATGTTGTGCTCTAGTACTTTACACCTTCCAGAGAAAACGTTTTTTTCAAATGTTTAAATTTCTTTGTTGCACTAAAAGACAGATTCCTTTAATAGCATACACATACTCATTGTGGTTATAAAAGAATTTATAGCATGTTGAAAAGCAATGAATGACAAGGCATTCTGTTATTTATGACAGAAGTGTTAGTAAATGATATTTTTAGTACTGTTTAAGAAGTATTGTTTTGTTATCTATTGCCACATTTTTGGATCAAGCAGATTTCCATTTCAATCTTAACTTTCAACTTCAAAAGCAGACTTATTCTGTAAACATTTTATTATTAGAAATCATGTCTACAATATAAACAGTAAATATTCATGTTTTATTCTTCAAATATTAGTAATATTTAAATTTTTTACCATTTAAATCAAGACCTACATTGTTCTAAACTCCATAGAAAATTGGTTCTCAAAGTGTTAACTGGATACCTTTCCATTATACCTTTCACAAATTAATGAAATGCATATTTATATATTTTTAAAAGTTAATAAAATTGTGTATGGTTTAATGGAAAAGTTAGTAACATTGAAGAGATAACAAAAAAGTGCTAATAAGTGATCTCATGAATGAAAGAGAGATAATAAAAAGTACTGTTAAGTGGCTTCATGAATGAAAAAGAAGTTAATTTGTTTATCTAGTGTTTTTTTTAACCTTATTGTCTTCTTTAGCATTTCAGTTGGACTCGCTCACTATTCTCTAACACCATAACATCTATTCACCCTTATCCCCTTCCTTCATAAGAAATTTTTGGAGGGAGGAAGGGATATAAGTAGGAGTTTGTGAAGAGCATTACTATACTGAGGCAAATAAGTATTGTTGAACATTTTACAAAATGCCTTGAATAAATATATTGCACTGCACTTTAATAATTTACATTATTTATAAATAAGAATTACTTGTACTTTATCAAGCCTCACTTTCAAAACAAATACATTTTGTACTCATAGTGTATAATTCTTTTCATATAATAGTTGTTACAAGCACAGTTCTTAAAAAAATAAATATAAATGGATAAACTATATGACTACAAATGTTAAACTGTACTTTTCTATAGATCAAAAGTAATTCTAACATTCCAAATCTTTGACAACATAATACAAACACTACTGTTTTGCTTTTATAGTCAAAGGCAAACAGTCATTTGGTAGGTGTCTTATAAAATTAGAGTGGTGCACATGTTTATTTGAATGTAAAAAAAACTTACCTCCAAGAAACTGGGAACAGTTGAGTCTGTTGGTCGGTCCGTAATAAGAAACCGCATGTTTTTGAAAGTAATTTCTGATGGAGCTGGTCGCATTGTTTTTTGTTTCATAATGTCCATTACACAATAGAAAACAAAGAAACTCTGTTTCTTAGGGTTTAAAAAAGAAAAATGAAGACAATCAAAATAAAAGCAAATGTCAATTTGCCACCTCAAGTAATAAAATACTAAGCACGAGAAATCAAGAGCTCTCAAGTTACTCTCTCAATGCTTACAGCTTTCCTCTTTCAGTATCTGATGTCTTCGTTGCTGCTGGTGTGCCGAAGCTTTATTCACTATTTACCCCATACAGCTACCACAAGCAGAATGGACTAGTTGTCTACACAAAACTAGCATAGGCAGAAGGTTTACTTGTGTTGTGCCTGGCAATACTCTCCTTCCACCCTTAGAAACAACTCCATCAACAGGTGATGTATTCTCTTTCTAACCTTACAACAAAATAAAAATATACTAATGTAAATCTATGGGGCATTTTTACTATTCACTGTCTATATAAAACTTTTTTCATTTTATAATTATATTTTTAAACATTTATACATCTTTCTACTAGTTTATTCTATATGCAGCATAAGTTGCAAATCAAGTATTTTAAAATCAAAACCTAACTTAAAATGGTAATCAATATAAATTATGTGAAAACAATTATTCACCTATCTTTAGCATTACTAACACTGAGAACAGATGTTAGTTCCTTGTATTTATCCCATATTCAACATTTCTACAGTTCCTTTCAAAAAGATCATATCAAATAAACATGCTGGATTATATTATTATATAAAATATGAAAAAGGTAAATATATGTTCAACCAGATAAATGCAGATGTACCTCACAAAAAATTATAACATAACTGATTCTTGCAAGTCATTCCTGCACATAAATGTAACCATTTCCAATTTTATACTTTCACACCAATTAACTGAACTACATAATAAAATTTAAAATATCATTGCAATTCATATTAAGAGTATAAGCAGTAAAAACACAAGTTATTCTTCTTGATATAGTTATTTTTTAAAGTTACTTCTTGCTTTCCTTAACCAGTCAAAATGTAAAATGCACATTTGTAATATTACTTAAGCCTCACAAATATTTATAAATATGCCTGTACATGTTCATTTCATAATACAATTTCTGGAAACTAGGTATTAATTATTCAGTATCACTTAACATGAAGAAATCTTGCTAATTCCTTGACTATTTATAAAAACTACTCAAGCTACACTGAACACGTACAAGATTTTCTTCACAAACAGGGAAGTATCATAACGATCATCACTTTCTGTGATTAATACATACTATTAGAGAGAATAAGGTAATAAGGAGCTTCTAGAAAAAAAAAGGGTATTTATCAAAACATTAAAAAGTAAAATATCCTACATATATTTAGAATACACTAATGACATAGTTAAAAAAACAACCTAATAAGGCTAGTCAACAAATATACTGAAAACAGAATATTACTGTTAGTTTGGGAAAGTTAAAAATAAATCAACTGCTGAAATACTGAAATTAACAAAGAGAGAAAAATATCAAAACTATCAAAAGCTAATAATTCAACTGTTTCTTATTCTAATTACAAATGTTTATAGTTTTTTAACACCTCTCATTTACAATCTTTAATCATGAGCATTGTCTTGCATAAATAAAACAGTCTGAAATTATTTCACTATATATTTTAAATCTACAGTATTTACATATTGTTTAGGTATCTTATCTAACAATATTTTCTTTACTCTGAATAAATCTCTAACATGTCAGATCTTAACAAAAAAACAAACTGCTGATTATTCATTAATTCAATGGATGCATTTGTCTATGTTTCAACAAATGCTCAGAAATTTAAGCTCAAATTTTTATAATGCTTACATTCAAATCAAGGAAAAGTTAGCTTGTTTTGTTCTCAATTTGAGTTTACAGTCTACAACTGTAAATGAATATCTGAACATATATTTAAAACTACAGAACTGTCCAACGCCATTTTTGATAACATTACAATTTACTGTTAAGCCTAAACAGACATCCTAATTTAACTATGTAGTACGTATACATTTCTTGATAATTATATAGGCACTATTGTGTTTATTTTTTACACTTTTATTATTATTCGTTTACTGGTAGATTTAAGTTGATCTCAAAATTAAAAAACGACATGCTAATTACAAACAAAAGATTTTGTTCTAGACACTCCCAAGCTTAATCATACAAGTGTTTCTTGGTTTTTGAATCACAATTACTGCATCAGTATAACATACTGATTCTAGTACTAAGAATATTACTAAAACGAAATTACGGATCTTAGATAAGGGTTTAGACTAGTGGAATAAACAAAACTACTGAATCTGATATTAATATTTCTATTTTGAATTCCTTAATTATACATTTGTAACATTACTTAGAACCGACAGTGATAGAGAATCGTGTTGTATTTTTATAAATATTTGCGAAAGTAACATCACACATGATTTATCAATATAACAACATTTAACATTATATTCACACACGATATACATTACATTGACAGTATAACTCTAGACAGCAAAGTGATCGACAAGTTGATTTTGTCTAAAACACTAAAATTTATAAACTTGTACTACAAACACAAATTTCTTTACACTTTACCTTTAATTTTTCTTTAACATAACTTATTTCAATTTTCAGTATTGTCTTGTTCAAGTTGTTGAGCTTCTAAATTTATTTCGTTTGTAGTAGTACTTAGTAAAATATAGGGAAAACGAAACTACCAATAGTCTAATATTTTTATAATATATGTAAAAGTTAATATTAGTTACTTACTTCTGTAATGAAACTCATTGAAGCAAAAAATGCTCCCGTTAATTACCTTACAGGCGGAAACTGGTAAACAAAAATAACAGCCTCAACTAAACTTAAAAACTATGAAGTCTCAACTGATCGATTCCGAACAAAATGGCAACCGCTGCAGACGTTATGACGTCAGTGTGTGTGTATTTCTTATAGCAAAGCCACCCAAGACTATCTGCTCAGCCCACCGAGGGGAACCGAACCATGACGTCAGAATTAAAGTACATTATATAAAGAAGACATAAATATTTTTTTTGTCAGAAACATGTGAACAAAATTTTTCTCTTGCATCTCAAATTAAAACTGTTTACCTGAATAGGTACTGATTAGTGTTGTCTTAAGTTTGAGCTAACTCTTTTAACTTCTGTGGTACAGAAATATACCTCCTTTTTGTAGTATTGCTGTTTATTCTATGTTATAAATATGTATATGTTTTCGTATAATATGTGGTCAAGAAAACCGTTGAGTTGATTGTTGTTGGTTTTTTGGAATTTCGCGCAAAACTATACGAGGGCTATCTGAGCTAGCCGTCCCTAATTTAGCAGTGTAAGACTGGAGGGAAGGCAGCTAGTCATCACCGCCAACTCTTGGGCTACTTTTTACCAACGAATAGTGGGATTGACCTAATATTATAACACCCCCATGAGTCAAGTGCCTTTTATACCTGGCCATGCCGGGCCTGTACGTAAATGAACTTCACCATAACATAGTCACGTGTGGGTAGTTTACACATCAAAGCAGTCAAACAGCATAATTCGAATAAAAGTACAGGCAGGCTTACTCTTTCTAGCAATAGTGTGGCGACTGTACTCAGGGTTTTGAAGACAGAAATGCCACATGAAAAACATAGAAATCATGATTTTGCTTGATGAATACTACTCTATAGTGACAAACTGAAGTGAAATTTTATGTTTAGTTACCTGTACAGAAACTTGGAAGTGGAAATGTGAAATTAGTACTGCTTAAAATAAAAGAGGTCAGTGTAGGAGATCCAAATTCTAAGCAAGTAATGTTAAGTAACTCAGAGTATGAACTTTACATAATTCATAACATTTTTGTTGAAATTTTACCAGTGACTTAGATGTGTGTAAAGATGTGAATGTTACTCCTTGAACAGTGAGATACACATTAGCATAAAAGTTTTGTTGAAATATAACATTTTTGTTGAAATCTTACCAGTGACTTAAATGTGTGTAAAGATGTGAATGTTACTCCTTGAACAGTGAGATACACATTAACATAAAAGTGCCTTAATTAATGCGTAGCTGCCAATAAATCACTGTACAAGAGATATAATAAAGACAAAAGGTTGAAATAGTTATCATACTTCAAACAGTTGAATGAACAATGCTGGAGGAGGAAAATATTTACAGATAAATCGAAACTCAAATTGTTTATCAACAATTAATCATAATCTGTCAAATAACAGGGATGAAAACAGTATCATTAGTGGTCAACACATGGAATCTACAGTAAAGCATGCTGGGCATCTTGGCCACTGATGCTGGAGACCCATACAAAATTGATGGCAACCTGAAGGCTGAAAGTTACAAGCTATTTCTTATCCATCATATCATCTTCTTTGGAACAAAATATCTGGATATGGATTCATCTTTTAACAAGACAGTAAGTTCAAGAATGCAGAAAATGTTCTGAAATGATGCCTGGTGTGAAAAGATGTTGATGGAATACTCCCAACCATAATACTTTGACTCTACAACACCCTGATGCTACCAGAACATACTTTAATCAAGATATATTCATATTATAATCATGGAAGGCTAAAATGCTGTCATTTCACATTGCAGCACTTCTCCCTTACTTTTATATATGAAAATTAACATTAAAGGCAAACAAGAGACTATTTGAGATAAGACTTTGGTAAATCACTTTCTTCAATGAAACAAAGATGTCTTAGAGGGAAACAAAGGAATCTTTATTAGACATATATGTATAAGATAAAGACACCAAAAGTCAAACTTATATAAATTAATTCAAAAAAAGTAACATAAATTAGATATTACTAAATGTAATATGAAAATAATAAATGCAATAAATAAAAAAATAAATATGATCAGGTAAAAACTATTGGTAGAATAATCATTACATAAGTAAATATAGCCTTCACTCTAGGTAGGTATACAGAGAATTAAAGAAAATCTTACTGACAGACCTGATGACTTTTATTAGTATTGAAAATTAAATGTAATCAGATAATGTGAAATTGTAAAATGAATAAATAACATGATCACTGATATACATATTTTGAATGTATGTTTATCATTTTCCTGGTTATCAAAGAATGAAAAACATCAGGAGGAAAAAAAGAGACAACAGCTGCAACAATTTTGAAAAATATTATAAAAAACTATGTTGTCAGAGAATTTTCTTCTGATATGCATATATTTTGTTTTATATATCGAATATATTTTTCCATGTGTCAGACGTTTTAAACTTCAAGCAAACAAACTTATGTAAAAATTTAAAATGTTTTGCAATTATAGCATGTAGCTTACTTAGGATCTGTGCCCCAACCTCACAGCTCTGGAGTCTGTAGGGCACTTCTGTAACCAGCATGCCTGACCAATGTCTACCTACTAGCACATGCAAAAGACATTAAGATATTTGTAGCAGCAGAAAGACATCAGTGCTAATTATTGCATTCTTTAACCTAAAGCTCACATATAACTTTACATCTATTTTTGTCAATAATTATTTTAGAAACCTTTGGAGAAAGTACACTCCAAAAGTTTTGTTACTCTGATCTTTAACACCTACTTTATCTTGGCACTGGTGTTGTCCATAGTGTTCCAAAAAAAGTCTGCATAGTGATTGTTTTATAGGATATGGGTCACCCATATCTATGTGGCAGGATATGACTGACATAGTACCAAAATGGCACAAACACACCAACATATATTATTGAGTTCTTCTGCTTGAACATATATAGCTTCTGGTCAGATGTGCAAGGAGCTTGATATTAATAACTTACAACTTGGCTTTATTATTGTTATCTGGTAGTTAATGCAAATTTCGTAAATAATTAGATTTTCCAGACATTTTTTTAGATTTAATTAAACCTAATGTTAATGAAAGGTCTTACTGATATCAGCATAATGCTTCTTTGTTTTAAGGTTAGCTTTGTTTTACTTGAACCTTTAACTTCATTTTCAAGGTTTTCTTTCAGCTTACAGGTAGCCCAAATAGGTATGGTGAGAGAAAAACAGTAAAGGTTTATATTTCACACTGCTCTTTCATTGATTCAACATAATCACAACAAAGACTTGCTTTTGTTTTATTTCTATGTACTGTATTTGTTTTTTTTTTGTATTTAATAAGTTTTTTTACCGTATATCTTGTATATTGTTAACGTACTCAGTCAGGGTTTGAAGAGAGAAGAATAAACACATACTCTGTTGTATTCTGTTTGTAGGTCCAAGCTGACTGCTCTGTTGGAAATCCAGGCACTGGAGTATACCATGGTGTGATGTGAAAGAGAAACCTTGGCACCATGATAAAAATATTATTGTTAGGCTCCTTTCAAGATCACTACAGTTTGTTAATGACCCCAAAATGACCATAGAAGAAGTTTGACATTTCTTTAAATTTGTGTCATATTATTATGTTTTCTATTCAGTTTCTTCAAGATTGACACATTGATGCCAGCAATTGCTATTACTGATTTGAAATTGAAGTGGAAGGAGAAGTGGAAGCAATAATTTATGTTCTTGAAGCATGATTTAGTGGAACCTTTTATGCTGAAATATTCTTAACAGGATTATTAGGTCTTGTTGGACACCAATGACAATAGTGGTGGAATTGTGATAGTGCTGTCAAAGACGTAGGATGAAGGAGTATAAATGACAGATTATATGCATCATACACTAATAGCTTCTGATTTCAAATATTGTATGGCAAAGAACTTATTGGAGCTGTAGTTTTTGTTAAACACCACCAACGTTATTTTTATGTCAAAAAGTTCACTTTGAAGTTGGATAATCATGACTAAAGTGATTCATGAAATCCAAAAGAGATGACTGTGTATTGATTCACATTGTTGAAATTGTAAGAAAAGGTCAAACAGTATCATTCAGGAGTAAAGAAATCTGGACAGACAGTCTTATTGCACAATGAGACCATATCCATTCATTGATATGTTGAAGCAAAAGATATTTCAGCTGTTTCAAAACAGAAATATTGTAGTGGACGATTTCACTGTTGACTTCATTTCAAAATATATACTTCAAAACTTCTTCAAAGAGAAACTGAGAGACTCAGAACCAGCAAACTAGTATAGATAATCCATGATATACAACAAGGTAACACGTGGCCATTAAAGGTTGACAAATGTGGTGTGAGTTCACACAGTCTGTTGCACTTGTACAGCATTACAGCACATGCACGATGACATGTTCTGCCAACTTTATCAACTATTTATTTGTGGTTTTCAGTCTGTACTGCAGCTAATGATGCCGATAGTTTTGAATCTGCAAATTCTCAAGACTCACTAGGTTAAGAGATGTATAATCATCAGCATCTAATAATGATCCCACTAGGCATGTCTGGTCATGCTGTTCAAATGCTGTTGCTAACAGGGTTGTCCCCCACTGGTACAGCGGTAAATCTACGGATTTACAACTCTAAAATTAGGGGTTCGATTTCCCTCGGTGGACTCAGCAGATAGCCCAATGTAGCTTTGCTATAAGAAAACAAACACACACACACGCTAACAGGGTACTGCAAGTGCATCTCACGGAAATATTACTCAAAAAGTTAAATTCCAACACATAATTATTGGCTCTCCTATCAGGAAAGTAGTCATTGTTATTGCCAGTGACTGATTTTGTGAATAAGCAAGGTAATCAATAAGTGCTGGCCATTATTGATTATTTTACAAAGTAGGTTGAGGCATTCCTAATTGTCAATACTTTGGCATAATTTGTTGCTAATACAGCATTGGAGATTAGTACATTTTGGTGCCACTAAAAAGATTCCTGTTAATTAGGAATCTAACATCAATAGCCAGTTGTTCTTAGAGTTGTGCACAGTACTAGGATGATGAGTTTATTATTGAGGTTTTTTATATTTACTTTTCTGCAATGTCAACTAACATGAGTGAATTGACTCGTATAGGGAAATACAATGATTCTATTGTCTATAGTTATGTCTATAGGCTGTTTCTGACAGTTAAGCCCATTTACTGTGGACAGTCCTATTTAGCCAATTTTAATTTGTACATGTATTGATGTACAAGCTAGCAACAAAGTAGATATTTATTTCAGAAACATTAAGTTTGGTAGAATAGTCCCGTTTAGTTGAATTTCACCAATATATATTTATTTCATTAAACTTTCACTGTTAAGTTTCATTATCCAAAGACAGTGGCATGTTACCAAAATGTAACTGCAAATAAGTAGTTGATGAAAAAAGTTTATGTGACAATAGAATACACACCTGAGGCAGCCTGTCAATAGCTCTTAGTATATGTTGAAATAAATTAAAGTTAGAAACAAATATATAACAACATGTATTTGTAACTTTATGTATGTGAAAATGTTAAACATATATGAAAACTTATACCTTTGCAAGTATTGGGTAACACATAATGAATAAATTACTGAGAATACAACCAATAGACAACCTGTGAATGTGCATATGAGAAATGAATAAGGACGTAAATACCTCGAGTTCTAAACTGTAGGAACTGGTCTGTCAGGCATTATTTGAAGAAAGAAAATACCTGTTGTAGGAACATGTTTCAGTTTTGACTTTAAAACATTTGACAGTCCATTTTATGAAGAGATTAAAGTAGTAATTAGACACCCGTCACAAGTGCGGAGAAACGGAGTTTTACCTGGGTTCTGTATGTGTTAGTCAGAAACATTTCAATTTGACTAAATTCATAATAGCTGAAAAATTAGCTAAGGTCTGTACCGGACAAGGTTTGCAGGAAGAAGGGATCATGTTCTGCAGATAGGTTGGGCATGAGAACACACAAGCCTGTTGCTGTTAAGCTTTAATGCAAGTTTAGTTTTTAAAATTTTAATGGTCTGGTCCTGAAGGGAATTTTAGGACAGAGCATATTTGTAATCAGGATATCACAACTTTTAGCTTACACTATTTATGAAGTTTTCTGACTAGTTAGGTTTTATTTGACCCCATATTTTCAATTTAGAGATTTTTTAAAATTTAAGATAAAAAATTCTTGACCCTTCTAACCACTCTTTGTTTTCAATCTGCTAGTTGGAGCGAAATATTTTGTTGGGAGGCACTTGTGAGAACCGCCATTTTTTTTGTAAGAGCACAGATAGCCCATTGTGTAGCTTTGTGCTTAATTCAAAAAACAACATATAGTGTGATAATATGATTTTTATGTATCTATGTTTATTTTAATTTATGGAGTACATAAGTGCATAATTTGTGTAATATAAAAGGTTTAGTTTACAGTGGATATATTTATTCTCACTTTTATTGAGGACTATTATTTTTTATTTTTCATCTAAGTGTAATATGTTAGACTATCCCTTCCTATAGAGGGTAGGTGAAGTATTAAAAAATATTTTTGATGACGAGAAAACTCACTTCTAGAAAAAAAAAATATGTAACCTGCAAAATATATTTCTGAACCTGACGATGACCGAAGAAGGTCGAAATGTTTTCCGCTCCTCCACGAGTTTTCTCTATCCATACCAGCCGTTTTCACATAAAATAAAAAAATATTTATTTCATTATCTTTTTTTGTAAAGTTGTTTATATTGTAGTACTTGATAATGTTGTTGGGCAAGTGGATTTACTGGGACAAAGTTGAGTTATTTTGATATTTTGAGCAATAGACACAGCTTAAATTTAACTTCAGATTTTTTTTGTACTTTTATAATTATGGATGCTCAGATCAGCTTAGAAATAAAATGGGGGGGGGGACGAAATTTGCGGTACAGGATGGTATCTCGTGTTAGCCACTCTATTAATTAATATGTACGTTTTTCAAAAATTTCATTTTTCTTTCAGTTGAGTTTGGACGTAAAGATTTGTTCAAGTAAACAATTGAACTTTTCTTGCTTCGGCGTACACGAAACTAATATTTCCTAATTGGCCATTAAGTGTGTTTTCTTACAGGGAAAGGAAGCTGTTAATACACTATAACGTCAAGAGAAAAATGACTGTTGTTTCTGTCACAAGTAGAGTAATGGCCAGGGCTTTCAGACCCCTACTCTTAAGTGCATGTGATTCCAGGTCTCGTAATCTAAGAGCATAGTGTGATCAACTTAGTTTTATTTTTGTTATTTCGTGTTTAAAGCTATATTCTACCCTGTTAATCAAGTTTCATACAGATTTAATTTTTGTAGAAATCTCCTGGAAATATAGACTACAATTAACTCTATCTAGATTTAGCGAGTTAATTTCAGAATTTTACCTTTTCTTTTTTCTGTCATCTTACAGAGAAGCATACTTGTATGGTAAAGTAGAACCAATAAAAGTTTATTTTTCATATATCTCTCTCGCTGGCTCAGCGTACCTGCAGTAGACATTTGCTTTTGTTTTGTATCTTTGTATTGTACTTGTTTCTGATTGTGTTGTTCTTTTTTAATAAAAAGTTTACACTGTTAATTTTGTGTATTATTTCTTTCTTGTTGATGAACTCGTTTAGAGTTAGCAGAGACAAGTCCATATTCTTTGGCATTGTATCATTTGAACTTCTTTTAGCTGGACTTAAGAAACTACTCTGCAGGAAATCTGTGTCCTAGAGTATATGACAACAGTGAGCTAGCGTCCAACTGTGGGAGATGGAATCTGATTCACAACCACTGCGGTCAGGGAAGGCTTTAATCATGTCGCCAACTCATGCTTACTACTACAAACTGTAAATATGTACATAGATATCTACAAAGCGAGGTTCGCTATTTTTTAAAATAATTATTATCTTTATTTGTAATTTGTTCAAATACCCCCTAGTGGCACAGAGGTATGTCGGCGAACTTAGAATGCTAGCATCCGGGTTTCGATGCTCGTGGTGGGCAGAGCACAGGTAGCCTTTTGTGCAGTTTTGTGCTTAATTACAAATATTCTAATAAATTTGTTTAAATTTTGTTTCATGCATTTTTAGTTTTATAATGTAAGTATTGTTAATAGGCAACACTCAGTGATGTCGAGAAAACCCACTTGTAGAGAAATATATATGCAAAAACGGCTCGTTTGGTTTGAGAAAATATTTTACATAGAAGAGCGAACCTGACGATGACCAAAGAAGGTCGAAACGTTGTTCGTTTTTTTATGTAAAATATTTTCTCAACCCAAACGAGCCGTTTTTGCATATATAATAGGCAGCACTGTAGTTTTATTTAATAGAAGTTTACGTTTTTGTAGTAACTTTAGTTCAGTTTGCTTTCAATGCTTAATTTCGGTTGAAAACGATTTTAGTTGTATTTTTCTTTGTGAATTAAGATTAATTAGTTATGATTGAATCGAATCTTTAGTTAATTTGATTTAATATATATTAGGTATTATTTATTTTTTCTGTCACATATAGAAGTTCTGGTTTTTTAATTGCTGTATGTGTATACTCTAAGCAGGGGCGTAGATTTTTTACATCCGATGGGGGAGATGATTTTTGCAATCACTTGTGTGGACTGTTCAATTTGCAAATTGGTAATGTCTGATTACGTGAATCTGAAAGCTGTAAACATGCAGTCACAGAGTAATCTTGTTGCCACGAAAGTTGGATGTATGCTTAGGCCTACTAATTGATACTTACGAAGTTACGAACTATAATTTAGATCGAAAAGCTTAGTAGCATGCCTATATTAAAGATGTACATTTCGGCTTCTAAAAAAGCCTACATCTCGGCCTAATTATGTAATTCGATTGGTAAGAACACGAGAATCACAAGAACAAACTGAAGCCCTGTGATGCAATAAAACAATTCAACAGACCAAACTGTAGGGGAGGATGATTGTATGCACCATACCCTCACCTAAAATGTTATAAGTAAAACTAATTAAGTGTTTTCAAGTTTTTCATTCTTCAAATGAGACGGTTAGTTACGTTACATTTTAATGTCTCTAATCTAAATACATAAATCACATGGTTTTTTTATTATTAATCGTGTTTTAGTATATCAACATCAATGTGAACGTAATAAACCATTAATTAATTTCTATTAAAGCGTCACGACGACTCACGTTTCTTCCTAAAGAATAGCAATAACATTCAAAGTGCACATAGAATGCTCGAATGATTTGCTGCCATACCAACCAAGTGCTGGTTAGCTCTATATATAACGTAACCGCCCTAGTGGTTGGTGGTTGGGTAAACTGCTACTGAACTACTCTGTGTTAAGTTGTCATTACCAGTAATTTCTGATCAAGGCAATATACTTACATAGATCACAGCTAAAACTTAACCCTAAAAATAATGCTGTTCATCTCAAACACGATTCTTAATCGGGACATGCACTACCGATAATGATAATACCGATATATTAATTGAGTATATTCACTGTTAACGATATTTTCGGCAGTGTATTTCTGGGGCTGATACTTATTAATATTATCTGTAGTTGTGAAAACTGAAGCATACATTGATCAAATGGAAGAATACGTTTTTAAATAAATATATTACACGTATATGTAAAGGCAAACAAACAATTACACGAAACCAATGTCAACAATAAGAATTTATATAGAAGCCTCCATGATACGAGCGCTGTAAATTGAGGGAAAAATCGTAGCCGAACTGGTGGAACGTAAGAGAATCAAAACGTTCACGGCTTGAGCTTATATAAGCTACAGAACAATTTTGCTTGAATACACTCATAGATTGCCTAATGGAGAAGTGAGAAAGAAGTTGTATAGAGAATTTACAGATAAAACATACATTAATCTCAGTTGAAATTTAGACGTGGGGGTGTTATAATGTGGTAGCCAATCCCACTATTCCTTGGTAAGAGAGTACCTCAAAAGTTGGCGGTGGGTAGGAATGATTATCTGCCTTCTCTCTAGTCTTACACTACTGAATTAGGAACGGTTGGCGCAGATAATTCTCGTGTAGCTTTGCGCGAAACTAAAACAAATAAACAAACAAATTTAAATGTTTGCCCCATTCAACAAATGATGCGCAAAGGACAGTAAAAAGGCAGGATCTCATTATCAAAGAAAGGGGAGAAAATTTTCAAGCATTGTAAGGCAAGTCTTTTAGGTTGATGTATGTGTGTGTTAGAGGAAGACAGAACTGTGAATTGTTTCTAGTACACGAAAGTAAAAATTTATTTAAAAACAGATATTATTTTTATTACCATTCAATTAGTCTTATAAATACTTTTATAAACTGAGACAAAACAGTTACTATTGGACTGTAAAGTCTGAAAAGACCCTGTGATTCATTTATTTGGTAGCTGAATTCCTTTTTTTTTTACCAAATACAAATCATTCGCAGCAAGCGTGGTGTGGAATCAGGAATATTTTTCCATAGTTGTTGACAGTTTGTATGAGAGAGAAGAAAAATAAAAAGACTTCACGGGAAGGAAGACAGGGGTTTGAGCCAACTTAGTAACCCCCTATGCACGTCACTTTAACTTATTTAAGGCTGTGCTTGGGAATCCACACTCTCTGGCTGTGTAGTGTGAAGTTGTAAATTCTTCCTTTAAATACCCGGATGCCTCTTTTTGTTTCACTTTCTGACCTTTCTAGATCACAATAATTGTACGTTTTTGGTAGACTTTCTTTATGTATCAGGTTTTATTCTTCCACTAATTTGCATTTAATAAATGCTAAGAATGCATTTTAGATAACTTCAGACACATTTTCATGTAATTCTTTAGATGTCAGCGTTTTTCGAGAAATTTGGTTTATCTTACATTAAAACCAAAACAAACAATAGCAACAAGTATCAAGTACAAACCCTTAGTGAATCTATTCTCACTTCATGTTCAAATGAGACTTGCGAAGAAATTTGTAAATTAATGAACAAAGATGATCACTTTCTAAAAATCAGCGAAGCATTAATAAAAGGAGGTATCTTTGTTTAGCCACAGATTCAGGAAGCATTATTGGATGAGGATGATGATTTTAAAACAGTACTCAATCCGAAAGAACTCGCTACCTGGAAATCATTCAATTTGGTCATCAAAGATTTCTTAGGAAATCACAGAAATGAAGTTATCCTGTGATAATATTCTGAAGAACTACAGGAAAATGATGTCATGGATATCACTAATAACACCTTCTTTATACATCCACACATTATATTTTGACATCTTTCCGAAAGATATATGTGCAATCACTGATGAGCATGGTAAACGCTTCCATCAAGATATTTTTTCAATGGAACAGTGATATCAAAGACAGTGGAATCAGGTGATGCATAAAAGATGCAAACAATTAACAGGTATTTTATAACAAAAATAATACCACGATGAAAGCTTTGAATATATTAAACATGTATTCAATATATAATCTCATTACATTCCTTTCTTTTTAAAATTGGTATTGCTGTTACATATTGTTTTTGAACATATATAAGAATGTTTTGAATGAGAATATCATAATTAGAAAACCTGAGGTGATCCATAATTATTACTGACTCACAAAAAAGGACTTTTCAACATTATCTTCTCAGTTGAATTAACAGAAATGTCATGAATAGGCAGTTCTAGTGAGCTTCCACAGGTTGAACCCTTGAACCACACTTAGTAACTTTTCGTATATATTTGAGAATATATGGCATAATGCAACCTATCTATGGATTATGAAAAATCAAGGTTAGCACATTTAAAAATGTTCTCATAGTGTCATTACAAGATACAGCTTGATAGTATTAAAATAGAACTCATGTTCAAGAAAGTATTTAGTTTTCATATATCATTTTCACTATTCATCTGGATGGTCTTTAGAAAGGTAGTCTCTGAGTTTGATACTTGGTAGATTTGTTTGTTTGTTTTTGAAATTTCGCACAAAACTACTCGAGGGCTATCTGTGCTAGCCGTCCCTAATTTAGCAGTATAAGACTAGAGGGAAGGCAGCTAGTCATCACCACCCACCGCAAACTCTTGGGCTACTTTTTTACCGACGAAAAGTGGGATTGACCGTACATTATAACGCCACCACGGCGATCACGAAGCGCACGACTTAACGCGCTAGGCCATGCCAGGCCCTACTTGGTAGAAGAGACTCTACTGTACATTATTATAAATAAAGGGAATCTCTCAAGATATTTTAAATAGTTTAGTAACAAGTGATATTAGAAGCTGACACGCAAAGAAGAATGGATACAAGTGGTGACCAGTTACGATGATACATAAAGATTTATCGCGGCAAAGCTTGATCTGTTGATTAATAATTTGTGTGATATTTTATCACAATAAGATTGATAATAATATTTACGAGTAATTATTTGCTGTCTCTGTATGACAAGTTTCCAATAAAAGAAACATAATAGCATCCTACTCGCTTTGTATGGTGCACGTCTCCGCTGAGAAGGCTTAAAGTTCATTTTGTTTTCAATTTCGAGTAAAACTACAAGAGAACTATCTGCTCTACCTGTCCTTAACGTAAGAAGGAAAGACTAGATGGAAGGCAGTTAGTCATCACCACCGACCGCCAATACTTGGGCTGCTCTTTTACCAACGAATAGTGAGATTGCCGTCACATTATAACGCCTTTAGAACTGAAAAGGAGGGCACATTTGGTGAGAGTGGTATTTGAACCTGCGACCTTCAGATTACGAGTCAGGTGCCCTAACCACGACAAGGCTTTAAACTTAATACCAGAGATCAACTGGTCGGCTGTGAATGCAACACGTAAGGTTTTGGTTGAAATGCTATTTATATCAACCATTTATAATAAATCAATTTCATAATGTCTTATGTTGGAGAATCGGGAATTATTGATTAGTGACCTACGTGAAATTAGACTAAAATGAGGCTGATAATAAATTTTTACAAATCTTTCTTTGCTGGTCTTTTAATACGGAGTTCCAATAAAAAGAAATATATTCAATTCTCAACGGTACACCTTTGAATCCTATAGATGTGTCACTGAGCTACCTCTAAACTATTTTTAATTTATCTGATCAATGAAAATGGTTTCTATAAGTCACTAAATCTATTCGTTCTAGTAGTTTTTTATATATTGTGCAGAAAAATCACACAATTTTGCAGAGCATTACGGTATTTGCTAGACTATAAAGATATGATGTTACGCATGGTCCAACACCACGTCTGTTTTTGTATATACATTTCATACACTGTTACAAATGGCATGGTTAGGGACGCTCCATTTGTAATCTGAAAGTCGCGGGATCAAATCCCTGTCACACCAAACATGCTCGCCCTTTTAATCGTGGGGTATTATAATGTGACGCCAATCATACTATTCGTTTGTAAAAGAGTAGCCATCTAGTCTTACACCGCAAAATTTAGAACAGCTAGCGCAGATATCCTTCATGCATCTTTGCGCGAAATTTAAAAAGCAACAAATAAACAATATTTATATGACTATTCTGCGAACGTAATTCTAACTGCCACTGATAGTGAAGAATTATAGAACCATTTTACACAATGACATTTTATGACGCAATTATGAACAGCTGAATTAACAATAACTCTTGTATCGGAGAACTGTATTTCTTGTTTTTCAACCTTTTATTAAAATACAGAACATACTATCAAAGCAATGTAAAAAGCAAATTCATATGATTGTTGGTTTGGAATTAAGTACAAAGTTACAGAATGGGCTATCTGTGCTCTGCCCACCACGGGTATCGAAACCCAATATGAGGGAAGGAGTATATTGTGTAAAGTAAACTAATCTAACAGATCAATATGGTGAAAGGTATGTCAGAAGTAAACTAATCTGACAGATCAATATGGTGAAAGGTATGTCAAAAGTAAACTAATTTAACAGATCAATATGGTGGAAGGTATGTCTAAAGTAAACTAATTTAACAGATCAATATGGTGGAAGGTATGTCTAAAGTAAACTAATTTAACAGATCAATATGGTGGAAGGTATGTCTAAAGTAAACTAATCTAACAGACAAATATGATGGAAGAGGTATTGTGTCAAAAATATTTGTTTACAAGTAGTTACTGGAAAAGAAATGTGTTTGAATCTGAAATTGTAATATTTTATTTATTCAGTGGGCTATAGGAAACGATGTTATCATAAGTTACTTGATATTTTGTTACCACTTCTTACTGACCTACCAGTGGAACCTCCTGACCTAGACATCAGTAAGTTATATATTGAACTTTTAACTATTGCCAGGGTTAACAAAAGACAAACAATTGATTACAAAACGATCAATATACAGTGACTATAAACAAACATACGCTTACATTAGAAATGTAAAACTACTTATTGATCTCGCACTAATTGCAAAATAACTGGTAAACCAATAATGTTTGTTTTAACTGATGATTTATTGCAACGAATGGTGAATTTAAACAGTAATTTCTAAAACACTAATACCTTTTGTATTGGCTGAATTATATGATCATCAAACTGCTGGTAATTTAAGAATAAGTAAATTAACAGATAAACCAGTAAAACTTGGTTTTCGGCCTAGAATGATAAAATACTTTAAAAGTTATGTTTCTTCTTGTCATATGTATCAGATTCCAAAGTTTGATCAAGAATGATTAATTAAAAAATACTAAACCATCTGAATCAGATACGATTGAAACATTTTATAGCTGTTGTTTTTAACAATTTTATTAAGTGGGTTGAGGTATGCCCAATAAAACAGACTAACATCGAAACTGTTGTAAAGATGTTAGTAAATGAGCACTTTTATGGATATAATATTCTCACGACTCCAGACTGACAATTATTACAATGAGAATTAAACATGTCTTTAATGTTCATTATTATTCACTGTCAAACAAGAATGGAAGAGTATTTGTTTGTTTGTTCGTTTTTTTAAATTTCTCAGAAAGCTACACGAGGGCTATCTGCGATAGCATTCCCTAATTTAGCAGTGTAAGACTAGAGATAAGGCAGCTAGTCATTACCATTCACTGTCATTTCTTGGGCTACTCTTTTATCAAAGAACAGTAAAATTAACCGTCATACTATAATGCACCTATGACTGAAAGGGTGAGCATGTTTGATGTGGCGGGGATTCGAACCCCTGACCCTTATATTACGAGTCGATCGCCCTAACCACCAGGCCATACGGAGCCACTGAACGAAAGAGTCAAAAGGAACGCCAGGAAAATAATATTTATATATATTTACAAGTGATTATTATTTACCTGACTTTTATTTTGGTAATAAAACTTTTATTCACAAATTGGCGAGTTTAAACGAACTAAACCACATTTTAGACACGAAATAACCTTGCCTGAGAATTACCTTAGTCTTTAATCAGACAAAAATCTCTCAAAGAATGCATTATTGAACTAAAGGACATAATGAAGAACGCAAGACAAAATGTAGAAGCCATCACAGACGATAAAGACATCCCTAGAATTACAAAACACAGCCAGTTGTACTTTGAGTAGGTGAGTGATACGGTTTTATTAAAATTATATCCGGTACCCCATGCTTTAAACAAGTACTCTGTTAAAATTGATCTTACGGTACCTTATTTTATATAATAAAGTCGAAAATATGTTTAAAATAATCAACTTAATCGGGGTCATATAACTGCTTTAATGCTTATATTTTATATGTGCTTTATTAGTATCACAGGCATTAAAAATTTACTTGATGTAATGCACAACTATAATTTCCTTCTCCTTCAACATTTGGTTTTTGTATATGTGTTCTTAAACTAAAGACGTGAACTTTAGTTTTTATATTAAAATAAAATATCTTATGTTTTTTGTAAGGCTATTATTTAAGTAGTTGTAGTGTATTTGCACGATGTAAATGTAACAGGTTCTTTCGTCTAGATTGATTAGTTGCAACATAGATAATCAATATATGATTTAAACTAGGTTATCATCAAGTGGTTAGTACGAACAGTATTTGTGGCTTACTGACTGTGTTGTGTTTCCAGGTATGAGGTTTTCGATCTTTCCTGATAAATAGTACGGAAAAAACAGCATCTCATCCTTTATATATACTGAGAATAGTTTATGACATTTGAAATTTTACAAACATTGTAACTTCAAGACATCAGTTGTTATACACACACAAACACTAGTTTTCCAAATCATGAATAGCGTGCAAGTTAATTGAGTTTTATTTAGACGAGAATACTTTTGCCAATGAATTACCCCTCCCCATATGGCACAGCCATATATCTGCGGACTCACACCGCTAGAAACCGGGTTTCAGTACCTATTGTGGGCAGAGCACAAATAGCCCATTTTATAGCTTTGTGCTTAATTTTAAACAAACAGACAAATAAATTGTTATGTCCATATTTTTTGTTCATTTTGTTTCATAAAGTTAATGGATGCTCAAACATAGTTAAGAACATATTATATAATGTTACACTATCTCACAATTAACAGTGCATCATCGCGTTCACAATCCAACTAACTATGTACAATACACAGCAAAATTTGCAGTTCAATACATGGAGTAGTGTCATAACGCAGAAATGTTTCCAAAATAATGAACCTTTCATAATTATTCTTAATTGATCAATGTATTCGCAAATTTCACCCATGATGGGAAAAAGTAAGTATGGACAATTCTCCCCAACTTTGAGGAGGATCCAGATTCTGCGTCACTTTGAAGCATTTTTATAATGGAGAGATAAGGGATTTTTGCGATTTGAGTTAATACCTCTCTAGAGTGTGATCAGATTTGTAACAAATTTCTTAAGCTCATCAAATAGATAATGCACGCTTACTATGTATACATATTTTTAATCGAGAAAGTGAGCATATGTTTATTTTTAATGTAAGAGCAAAAACCAGATGACTGAATGTACATAGTTGGGTTAATTAATTGATTGGAATTAACCATAAAGCTACACAATGGATTATTTGTACTCTACCCTCTACGGTTATCGAAACTCGGTTTCTAGCGGTTTGGGTCCGTAGACATACTGTTGTGTACCTGGGAGGCGCACTGTTGAATTTTAATACGACAGGCTTTTAAAAACGAGATGAGTAAACACTGTTACCTGCACTGATTATATATCATTCACGAAAAAAACACACTCCAAGGGCAGACGTGGGCTTGTCATTAATGTTTGAAGCTATAGATTAGAAGGTTTAATCTACAATATTCAGTTGAGGGCGTTCTGCACGTTAAGATATAAGGGGTCTTATAAATATGACAATCAATACCGTTATTCTTTTAAGAGGGGAAACGTTGGCTGCAGGTGCTGCTGACTGTTTGCCTTCTTTTTAGTTAACACTTATAAATTAGGACTACTTATTCCTAAGCCTTAAGAGTCTTTGATTTAGTTGCTTAGTCCATATGTCAATGTTGAAAATTCCAAATACCTAAACATGTTTATTGTATTATTTCGTTATGTTTGTTTGTTTTTGAATTTCGCACAAAGCTACAAGAGTGATAGTTGCTAGTTGTCCTTAGTTTAGCAGTGTAAGACTTGAGGAAAGACAGCTTGTCATTACCGCCCACCGCCAACTCTTGAGCTACTCTTTTGCCAATGAATAGTGGGATTGACCGTTACATTATAATACCCCAACCGGCTGAAAGGTCGAGCATATTTGATGTGACGGGGATTCAAACCCGCTACCCTCAGATTATATGTCGAGTGCCTTAACCACTTGGTCATGCCGAGCCTATTTTAGATATGAAGACTGAAAATGGAAATGTAAATATTTATTAGTTTCTAAACGACAGAGAATATTTAAACAGCAATTAGGGGAATAAGAGTACAAGTGATAAATATTTGTCTGAATAACCGAGTATTGAGGAAGGTTCTGTTTGACCAAAGTGCTCTTAGCCCCTAACTTAGATGCACTCTGACCTCCGGGATAAAAAGAGGTACTTCAACAGTATTCAAGAAGCAAGTATATATGACAGTAAGAACTTTCTAAATTAACAATAAATATACACGTCTATCACATTTGTGTTTTAAAATGACTAGTGCTTTCTCAGCTTATTTCTTAGTTCAACATCTTTAGGGTGCAGCAATTTAAAAAAAAACTACATTATTATTAGAATATGAATAGAAACTTTGTATGTTTTCTGCTGAAAAATATTTATTTCTGTTGTAATTATTAATGTATGTAAACGCTTTGATTTTTAAAGCTGCATATTGTAAGTTCTATGTTAGTCTGAAGGACTACAATCTCCATGGTATACAAGGCATACCTCACTTCGCCGCTGTCAATGTCGTCCTCTGTTTAAGAAAGAAAACGTGAGATGTTTTTATAACAAAGTTGGTACATTAAGTAAACTTACGTATGACGTTCTGTAAATATCACTCTCAGGTTTTAAGCATTGTTAGTCGCATTAGAACAATTTCTATGAAGACAGATTTCCTCAGAACAGTTAGAATACAAGACAATTAGTAGTTCGTTTTAATTTTGATATCACTAGAATTCAAGACAACAAATCTTAGAACTAATTTAAATTCAAATATCAATCACAATTTTACATCTAGAGCGTGTAATTTCTCCATTGAAACCTAACATCAGAGCGCGTGACAACGTTAGATCCCATGTCGTATGGTATGTGACGTCATAGTTGCATGATGCGCCACAACGCGATATCTTCGTTAAACGAAACTCTACCGTAATATTACAGACAATACGAGACAAAGCAAACATCGAATACAAAACCACCATACGTTTTCAAAACGAAAAGTCAGATCGGGCTATCTGCTGTGTACACCGAGGGGAATCGAACCTATGATATTCGCGTTGTAAATACGTAGACTTACTGCTGTACAAGCGGAGGACAGTGAAAAGAGGAAAAAATTGTGACGTTTTGGTCATGAACCCTAGTCCACTTTCACACTCAGTAACCTGTGCATCACATTCTGAGTCATAAACATACACTTTATAAAGCTGAGACCAGGTGGATGAAAGATATAAATGAACAAGTACTACTTCTTGCTAGTAAATATTTTATAAATTTGATGAAAAGATGGCAAAGAAGATCCTACTGTGATGTAGGAAGTAATAAAAGTACTTCTCTGCGGATGTTGATAAAAATATTGCAGGTATGAACAGAGATTTTCATTTCTAATACGCGTATATATCACATTATAAAGCTGGTCATGATACAAAAGACTTGAGTGTAGACATGATTAATTTACTTATATTGTGAGTGAATATTTTATGATTGTTTGGTTTTGTACATGGTAAGAAAGTTAAAAATAATAATTTTAAATTAAATGTATGATAAGTTTAGTTATGTAAGTCGGTAAGTTTTTTGCTTGTTTGTTTTGGAATTTCGTGCAAAGCTACACAAGGGCTATCTGTCCCTAATTTAGCAGTGTAAAACTAAAGGGAAGGCAGCTAGTCATCACCACCCACCGCCAACTCTTGAGCTGCTCTTTCAGCAACGAATAGTGGGATTTACCGTCACATTATAACGCCCCACGGCTAAAAGGGCGAGCATGTTTGGTGCGAGGGGATTCGAATCCGTGACCCTCAGATTACGAGTCGAACGCTTTAACCCACTTTGCCATGCCGGGCCAAGTTGGTAAGAGTTATACTCTTTGATGTCGAGATTATAGAACGTTACGTGAAATTTATTGACGTCGAGGATGTATAGCGAGTAGACAATTTAGTAATAAAACATATAAATAATATAACATGAGAGAATAGACAAACAAAGACGAAAAACAAAGTAAAGACTGGTGAAAGAGACGCTCGGAAATAGAAGAACGGCTTAAAAACAAATGTATTGCAGTGAGACTAGCTGTTTTGAAAGAGATAATCAGAATAATTTATCCCGTCAAAAAGAGTTTGAAAGTAAGTGAACCTGCCTATGTGAACTTTGACAAAAGGGAGACGTTTATTGGAAGTGGGCCTAAATACGAAAAGGATCAGGCAGTTTAAGACGTTACAACCTTGGTAACTCAACGAAACTTAGGTGACCTATGCTCGGACAGTTTGGCGACAATAATAGATAAAAATTATACGTCTTGTCAGCCGAAGAAATTGAGTTGGCCCAGCTGGGCTTTTGACAAGAAGAAGGGAATTATATAGTGTTTATGATATGCGTATGATCGTCTATATTATAAAGAATTTGTTGTACATTTTAACTAGTTTTGACGGGATATATTGTTTTAAGAATAAGGAAAGTCAATGCTGTTCGTTTTTGTTATTTTTAATTTACCGTCAACATTTCATAGAAACTGACTGCAGATGAATCTTTAGCCCAATCAACAACACCCATATTATTCAGTCTACTTACTAAATACTACTGCTAGATATAGTATTAGGATATTGATAAAGTTCTTCAACTGCTTAGTTAGTATGATATGTACAGTGCTGAAGTTAGTAATAAAAATTAGACCACTTGTCCATTAGGTGCAATTCAAATTAAAACAAAACTCAGTCTGACGCATTACTGTTTCAAATGGTTCGTGTAATAAGTGAACAGTAATGTTATACGTACTTACACACATGCATAAATACATAATGCACGTGGTCACAAGAGGCATTGAACTAGATTCGTTATATTGTTTAATGTGTCAGAATATTCTAGTGTAATGAGGAAATTTTCCAAGAAAACAGTTCCAATGCCATTAGAACAACTAAAATAAAGAATCTTACTTCCAGCACGACTTTCAAAGGTGCTGTCAAGATTTTGACATTACGAAGTTTTGCTATAACGTTGCTAAATTGTTATATCAACACATGTTGGAAATAATACACGTGTATCGCGTATATAGATACGAAGTTGAAAGTAGTAAGGCATTAAAAGGCTGCACAAAACTGTTTATGAGATGTTATCATTGATTATACGATGTTATCATGCACTTACTAATAACAAACGAATGTAATGATTCGACTGCTTCATTACTTGACGCTACAATTAGGTATCATCACACACTAAAAACAGACGAATGTAATATCAGTTAGCTTTCTCTCTATTTCAAGATTCGATACTGAAAATTTATTAACTCATTCATTTTCCGTACAAATATATAAGTACATTAATGATAATTCATCAGAAAAGTTGTACATATGTATAAGGAAATTATGATTCATGTATTAGAAGACTGTACATTTACTACCTCTAAAGATGTAAAGAAAAGCTCATATAGGTTGCTTAAAACTTAAACAGTGAAACCCCTCTAAAGCAGCCACCTTCGGGACTGAGACAAACTGGCCTGATTAGAGGGGTTCCACTGTACATAATTAAGGATTATGTAAACAAAAAAAGGGACTGTGATTGAATGACCGCTTTCAAGCGGTGGCCACTTAGAGGGGTTGCACTGTAGATCATGTTTCTGTTACGAAATAAATCTCAGTATCGTAACAGTACACGTTAGTTCAAATGAGAAATGGCTTTACCTGAATCCTAAATGTCACTGAACAGAAAGCTTAGCCAACTTGCTCATAAAGTGTCATTTAAGTTAATAACTCCAGCTGCATTCGTTAAAGTACTTATACCTATAATAATCCTCAGTTAAAAGGGGCAAGTGTATGTAGTATCTATCTTTTATTGGATGAATTCATTAAAAGTATTGTTGGTAAGAAACCCAGTATATAAGGAAAGTATAGAAACACATCGAGTACTATTATGAAAAGTTGCCATCACTTCGTGAAGTATGATTTTTCTGAATATAAACACAGTTGTTACAAGGAGCTGCAAATAAACAAGACTGTAAACGCATGCACTACTAAATAATGTAATGTGATTTAGCTGGTAATCACCAAGTAGGTAAGAGAAATTACCAAGCATTAGACAAGAGCAGTTTTCTCTAAGATCAGCCTTTATCATCAATGTATTATAAACTTTGCTCAAACTAATAATTTACCAAAAAGATCGTCTTGAACTGTGATGTATTTATCAAGCACTTGATAAAAGTTAATAAAATAAATAAATGAAATATTGCTGTGCTATATGTGAACAATATTAAATGTAGTTTTTTCCCGAAGTTAAAATTAATTGAAAGTAAGATGTAGTAGCTTTCTTAATCGCACCATAAATATTGTGACATCAACGTCTTCACGAGACTGAGCGTTAGCGGATTTATGATGACGCATGGATATATTAGAAAACTTCTGTATTGGAGAAGGTAACTTATGATTGTGCCTTTTCTGAGTGAGATAAAGCTCAATGAATACCCCACACATAAACTTACCTATTCAACCCTTACGTAGGAGCTCCAAAGTTGCAGTGAATTAGGATGATAGAAGCCATCGTCTACCCTCCTTAGGATCTAGAAGCAGAGTGAAATTCTGCTAATGACACATCGAAACACTTATGGCTAAATGGAAACAGTCTGCTAGGATAAAAAAGCTTCTGCTTGTTCGATATCACCAAATATGAGTAAAATATCTAAATGTATTCTATCAGGCTCAGCCATGGTTGGTAAGAAAGTTGGAACACATTTTACTCTGTCACTCGTTTCAAAGTGACAAATGAAATACTACATATAGAATAGGGTAATTGCTAATTAATTTTCATTATTAATCACACGAGTTAGGCACCAGCTGCCTGATTTACATAAGAATGAATGGTGAGGTGATTATGGTTCATTTTGTGTCATGAATTTTAACTTACCAGAACTATAATCTTATAATAAAAATATTTTGTACTCGGTAACTATATGCTCAAGTACACAAACTGCAGTTACAAAATGCTGTTATTAATGTTTACAATGAACTATATTATTGACAAAAGAAAAGTCACACATATCAATCCAAATTTCATACAATAGTTATAAAGTTTTACAAGTGATTAGTTTCTCAAAATAAATGTTTTAAAATTTTCGCTCAAAGCTATACAAGAACTACATGCACATACTTGTCTTTAACTTTAATCTGATAAACTATTTACCAAATAATAGTGGGCTTGATCGTCACATTATAACCATAAAGCACAAGGCACATTCTTGCAGCAACGGTTCGCTGATCATAAATTTCCGAATTCACAGACCAAGCATGCTAATTATTAGGCTATACCATTGTTTTTGTTTTTTTTGGAATTTCGCACAAAGCTACTCGAGGGCTATCTGTGCTAGCCGTCCCTAATTTAGCAGTGTAAGACTAGAGGGAAGGCAGCTAGTCATCACCGCCAACTCTTGGGCTACTCTTTTACCAACGAATAGTGGGATTGACCGTCACATTATACACCCTCACGGCTGGGAGGGCGAGCATGTTTAGCGCGACGCGGGCGCGAACCCGCGACCCTCGGATTACGAGTCGCACGCCTCACGCGCTCGGCCATGCCAGGCCTAGGCTATACCCAAGCGAAAAATAACTTAAACAGACAAAACATTTTATTATCAATAAGTGCTCTCCCCTTACTCTCTCTCTTTATATATATATATATATATGTTGTGTATGTGTGTGTGAATTTACTTTTTGAAATTAGAGAATGTAAATTACCAGTTTAGGACTAAATATAAATAAAAATGTACCCTCAGTGTTTAATTATTCAAACTCTAGACTACCTTTTTCTCGAGTGCCCTTCAAATAAAAGAACACTACTCCCACTGAGTGAAAAATTAAACTGTTAAGTAATCTTTTTTAAAGTTATATTGTATATCTAACAACGACCTAGTGATGCTGCGTTAACGACTTCTTGGAGACAAGCGATTGAAACTAACGTAATTCGAAAACGTTTTGGAAGAAAACATAAACCTACAAAGCTACCCTAGTCATTGTAATCGCTTTACAGTATTGTTTAAAATATGTTAAAAAAACTAAATATAGCGTAGAATATCATGTATAAAGCATTTTATTATATCCTAACATATTTCCCAGTACCTCTAAAGAACGTGATTTTTTTTTTAATGAGACCCCTTGTAGTTTATTTCGTAAGTTGTACCGCTGGCCACTTTGGGATCATTCAGCAAGCACGTAGCTGGAAATAGCTCGTGATGGTTGAGTCAGGCCCAGCAGATTTTACTGAACCGTCACCGACTTATTACGGAATATAGCCATGTTAGCCAACTTCATTGTGAACCATTAAATACAATGATAGCGTACAAGGATGTTTCTAAAGTCGGGTCCTTAACAAACCATAAAACAAAGTTTGACATGTCAGAGAAATATGATTGCTCGCGAACTTTAAAATAGTATTTTAGCTTTATTGTTCCCTTAAGTAAAGTCAAAGAATAATTAAAATTTTCCTATTTCTTAGTAACTCGTGTGCTTTAATGATGTAATAAACCTTATATTTTATTTATGAATTTAAAGTCTCAAATATAGTAGAAATAACCACTAGTTTACACACCATCAAGGTGGACAATAACGAGTGTTGTATTTAACACCGCGTCGAGGTATAAAAGTAGAAAGGAGATTACTCATCAAAGAAGTGCACAAGTAGTGTCAAGAAAAATGAAAGCAATTTTACATTCTTTACTTTGATATTTGAATTGCGTCATGGTACACTACTTGTTAAATATTTTGTACTTTGGTTTTCGGAAATTGATAGTCCTCAGTATGACTTTCAAAATACACTAGCTAGTTCTATACAAAATTCATACGCATTCTGTTTTCCATTGCCAGGAATGTCTCGCCATTTCATCGTATAGATAGTGACAATTAAACAGAAATACGTAGGTATGGCGCTGCTGACGCCAGGTGTACCAACTGTTAGTGCTTAGGTAATCATCATTTATGAAAAACAAGATCTATAGAGGTTTTCAAATTACTTTCTTCCTTTTTTCTATTACGAGTGATTGATTTTTTTCGTTGTATAACTGAAATTATCGACTTTATCTCATGATAAAACTCACTAGGTTATACAATTTCGAAGTACTGATTTGTTGGAACAGAGTCACGCAACATAGCAAATTTAGATTTAAACGTTCATTTACTCGTTTAAGTATTGGTTACCATAGTAACAAAAATTTGTTTGGCTGTTCTGATGATGTTTTTCAATTTAGTTTAGGCAAAAATCTATATTTATCTACATACATATAAATTTGCAAAAGTATAAGATCGTTCCATATCTGTGAACCTTAATACTTTTTATGAGTATCCACACTTAACGAAAAGTGAAAAAAGGTTGGATATATTTTGTAAAAGTGTAATTACCTTTGTAAGTGTAAGATGGTGGTTTAAAAATATTATTCGCTTCCTGCTTGTGAAGACAAGGATGGGACATTCCTCCTTGTTTGAATTTTGGACAACGTTAATCATATTTATAAAGCCTCCCGCTAGTGCAGCGGTAAGTCTATGGATTTATTATGCTAAAACGACGGGTTCGCTTCACCGCGGTGGACTCAGCAGATAACCTGAGGTGGGTTTGCAATAAGAAAACACACACACATACACATATTCAAAAGCTTGGAGATTATGTAAATCGCACTTGAAACGAACACCGTAATTGAAATCTAAAATGAAATTTGGCACATCACATAAAAAAATCTCATTTTTTTCAAGAGAAAGCTGATTTTCTAGATTTTCTGCCTTTCAAACTAGCAAGTAGTGCCTTACGTAAAATAATTTCAAATAAGATAAGAGTTAGCGCTGTTAGTTCCCTCCACTAAAAAGTTTTTATTCTATGTCCCCCCAGTGGCTCATGTGTGCGGACTTGCAACGCTAAAAACCGGGTTTCAACACCCGTGGTGGACAGAGCACAGATAGCCCATTGTGTAGCTTTGTGCTCAATTAAAAAAAACAATTTTATTTTATATAATTAGAAAATACGAATATACGAGTTTTCCATACTCACCTGCCATCAAACAACATTTTATCATTTTAGTGTTTATATTATTTGTATTCCAATTTTAAATGTTTGTCCTATGTAAGTGAGATTCACTATGAACTTAATTGTTGAAACAATATCAATTGTTTGTGTACACAAAATACTTATTTTATATTTCCTGTCACTTACTTACCAACTGATGTATAAAATTAGGCATCATCAATGCATATATCTCTACTCTTTAATAATAATAAGTTAAACAACTACTATTTCGATGAATCTTCTTATTTAGATAACGCTATTATACGCTTTGTTTGTACTTTCATGCCTAAAATACAGTGTAATGTGTATTTTGAATGTGAAATAGAAAATATTATATGAACTCACACACATCGTGATTTATATTCTTTGCATATACTTAGAGATAAAAACAAGTGAAACGAAACTGTAGTCATTAAGTCTGAAGTCATTACAAAACCAGTTGTGTAGCTCTGCACTTAACAACAAGCAAAAAATAATTTTGCTATCAGTTTAGAGAAGTAAAAGCCATATCTCAGTAGATATAACCTATTATACTGGCCTCCAATATGTGTTTAGCACCAGTTTATACATTCACCAAACCCAAACGCTACGATTGATTTGGTTTGACAAGGTAATTACCATTTTATGTAGTTACCATGTGTGCTAGCGCTTTATCGAGTCGAGATGTATGGTACAAGAGGCTCCCATTGTCAATAACATCAAATCATTATTGATCTGGATTGAAACAAATATGGATAACGTTTATAAGTAGAAAACTTTATCTCCAAATTCACTTTACAAAAGACATGTCTCTCTACACGAGTAAATATCTTGCTTTCATTTAATTTCCCGCTGCGTTAGTGGTGATTACAAAAATACGATAGAAGCGCCACCAACATTTATGTGGACGAAAGTCTTTCCTATACGCATTCGTTTTCTGACTGAAGACGATTCTCATAACACCTAAACAACTCCCGCCAAGTTAAGAGGCATTGGATGAGATGAGAGACGAAGTGTGAGTTTAAATAGTAGAATCGCTTGAATAAATAATAGGGTTCATGGCTGGATGTATTAGTTTTATTACTAATAGTCTAGCATAAAAAGGGAGAAGTGCCTTGAAGTTAATGAACAGACCATCAACCAACACACGCAAGCAACAACAACTGAAGTGGTGTCAGTTGGAGTGGTAATTCAGAGATGTGGATGTTTTGTGAACTTTATAACTGTTAAAACATTTCAAATAGTTAAAGAAAACAAATTGCGCTGGACAGCGGAATGTAAAAAATACATTAAAAACTTTGGGTTTATCAACGCTGAGAATCAGCAGACAGTATGAATTGTTTTATTTTTACAAATTCTTGAAAAGATCACGAATTGTGAAAACAAGAACAAAAACAACTTCTTTACTTACACAGAGAAAATCAGTTTCGACAAAGAAACTTTAGCGCCAGTTATGTCACCACAACGCTGCAGCATCATGTTAGTGCTGTTAGGGAGAGTTAGTGGGTGGATTCGCGCGCTTCATTTGTGGAGAGATTAGAGCTCGGAAAGTTAGGCTGTGAACCCACAAGATCACCTTTTCAAATGTCCCGCACCAACTTACTGGGTAAACAAATTAAATGCATTAGTCGCTGCCGTGATGCCCGTTATAGGAAGAAACAAGTAATAATATACAATTTCCTGGAGAGACCACATGGCCTTAAACCAGCTCTTTACCATCTTAATATGTAAGTTAACCATACGAATTGTCTTGAAATAAGGTGTAAGCTAATGCTGCAACATAGTCTACTTGCCAAAATGTAAATGTTATGTACATTTCGAGAAAAATAAAGAAAATTGTTTCTTAGTAAACAACAACGAGTGCAAAAATAATAACGAAACGAAATGAAAAACAGCATATAGCTAATGAAAACGGTCACTGTATTTTCGTAGGGATTTTGTTTAATATATACAGTTTATATGATAGCTTTGCACAGTATATCAAAATGACATAAGCAAATACATGGTTCTAATATATTTTGTGATGATTAATCGTATTTTACAGAAGTTATAAATAAATAATTCCCGAATTTATATTAGTTTACATTATAAATAATCAGCTGTGTAGTGTTTGCTCATGAAATATGTTTTTCTAGTTTATTAGTTGTAGTGGGAATTTAGTATCTGTCATATGTTTAAGTATGACTTTTGACTTCAGATAATATAAACCTTTATTTTTAATGTTTAAACACCTTTTTTACAAGGCTCTAACACAAAAACAAACAGAAAATTTACCTTCTAACTTTAGTGTGAAGTAATAATAAACACGTGAGTTTGTCTTGGACTATTTACCAGGTTTTAAACTGTTTTGTCTATTTACTCAAGCAGATATGTAGTTTAAAGCATCTAATTGTACTGTAAAAATCTTTCTCAACATTCAAAAGGTTATACTGCTTCTTTTATAGCCTTCAGTATTTATTCAAATGTATTCAAATTGCTTTAAATTTAAGCGAAAACTTTAATCTTAAAGTAGACTTCGTTTTTATCCTTGTTATTTAGACAAACTAGGTAAAGTTTGGTTCCACTTTTAAAACGGTTACTATTTAAACAGAAACGTAGTTGAAATAAGAGCAATGCTGCTAATTAAGGCTATTTTAATAACATTAAAGAAATGAATAACTTTGAAAAAACAGACTAATACATTTTGTTTTGGGTGAGATTATTTTCATACTCTAACTCTATATGAATTTTACGGTGTGAAATCAAGGTAGTATTTGCTTTTTGTTTAAACAACATTCTTATTATCAGTTACCTCACCGACAAGGAGGCATGATGTTTAGAACTGTTAAAATTAGAACAACTTGTTGATCGGCCTCAAACCCTAATTTTATGAAAATAGTCCACAAATAAAACAAGTAAATGGTTTTAAATATTTCGGAAACGATGTATTTAAAACCATCATTCTCTAATGATTCGCTTATGGCAAATATTCAAGTAACCCTCATTAATTTATTCAGACAGAAATTAAAGTGTACTAACAGCTTAAAAGTACCAGGTTAAGAAAACAAACTTCGGCCTTTTTCTTCATAACAAGCTACTGACGTACGGATGGACTTCTAGTGTATGCAGCTAATTAAAAGATTGTCTTTTGTGAATCTTTTTCGACATTTCACTTTAACTATACTCTTATCATTTACTCACAGGTTTCTTTAAGGAAAACTCTGGGGTTTTTCCCTGTAAGATTGCGTTTCAAATCAAGTAAGATGCAACAGTTTTTCATGTCAGTGATACAGTTCTCAGTTAATTATGTTACGAACATTCATTTGATTTCGTGTAGTAAAGCATTTTATGTAACCAATTGTATTAATTAGCTACTGATAAAATAAAATAAAAACTCTGAGGAAAAAATTTATAGCTTCAATAATAGAAGCTATGACTGCACAAATCTGGTCTTTATCGTTCATTTATATAAAACATTCTTCGCTTTCGATTTCTCACAAATCCTCATTAGGCAAATTCTTAATGTTCTAATCACGTGCAATTGATAATAATTAGCCAGAAACTATTACATTTGAAACTTAGATTGTTCCCTGGAAATTCTTATAGACGTAACTTACACATTTTTAGTAAATAAAAAAATCATGCTTAGCATTTGCAAACTTCAAATGCATAGTTGTTGTTTCTTGAACAACACATTATAAAATGTAATAAGATAAACATACATCTACAAAACTGAATGACTGAGAAGCTCAACTTCTATATGAAGGACGTACTAAGAACTGAGCATCCAAATAACGATATATTTTCATGGCATACAGAAGCTCAGAAAACTTATATCAACGAAAAGTCTACTAATCGGAACGAAACGAACTAAACTAAAAAAATATATTTATTCAGTGCATAATTTGTTGCTATAACTTCGTGACAATATGTTATAAGTTGAAACCTTCAAGGTTTAAGTTAGGGAAGCTAAAGAATTGTTAAGGCATAGTAAACAAACACACGAATTAGGAAAATCACAATTTAAAAACTGATATGGACAACGAGAAAGTGTGTATTACACAGTCGTTTAAATGAATCTATTAATCGCAATTTCAGTAAAAACTGTTTAGGTTTATTTCTCATGGAAAAAATGTTACGTGATTTTCACCATCCTTTTACTAATTTTTGCGTTAATCGTGAGAGACATTCGTCCTATGTCTCAATGCTTTTTACCTACTTTTTTAGTTTTGATTTATCTTAAAAACTTTAATATAATATCTCATATTCTCTACCTATGCTCCATTCTTCTGGTTACTCACGAAAGTAGTTATTTCTTTTAATTATCGTCTTTCTAAATGTTTCATCTAATTCAACCTCAGAAATTATTATAATTATATTTATTGACCATTTTTGTTTGCGTGTTTATCTAAAGTATCTATAAAAAGATACTTATACCAACTCTTTTACTATTCTTTTACCTACAAATAACGGGATTGACCGTCGCATATAATGCCCAGTGGATGAAAGGACAAACATTTTCGGTGATTCAAACCTGCGACCTTTAGATTCCGAGTCGAGAGCCTTAATATTCCTCATCGTGTTGTATAACCTCCGCCATTCTAGAATTCATCCGCCAATTTAGGTCATACGACATTCTAGAAGTAATTTTTGATTGAATTAAGTGTGTTATTTCCTAAACACTGTTTTATTGTACAGAAGTAACACTTTTTTATTTTCTACTGTTAAGAAAATTTGTTTAAGTTTCTTTAGATGTTTTTGAAATATTTTCAACAGCCACAGAACTTTTTCTACAGTATGAGTGTTTTTCTTATAGCAAATCCACATCGGGCTATCTGCTGAGCCAACCGAGGGGATTCGGACCCCTGATTTTAGCGTTGTAAATTCGTAGACTTATCGCTTTACTATTGGGGCTTTTCACAGTATACTTAGCTGTTTAGTCTTTAGTTTTTATTTGTGTTATGTTTTTTATGTGGACTGAACGCAACAGAAAGACACAGATAACAGCTAATATAATTTATTACAATAAACTATTATATATGTGACAGATATAAAATAAATTACATAATAACAATGACAGATGTTCAGTTTCAACCTTCAAAATTAATTACAATACAAAATGGTTCTGGCCTGTGTCCAATATAATGATCCAGAATGAAAGTCCAAAAGTCCATATCAGAAATCCAAATTTCCAGTCTAGGGTGTGAATTTGGTCCCACGAAGAAATTCCGAAGTTTGAATGGAGAAGTCCAGAAACAATTCACAGTCCAATAAATTTGACGAAGTTCTTTTTACGATGTTTTTGATGAATATCTCAAATTTGTCGTTTTCCAACTTGCTCCGGTCTCCCCTAAACAGTCCTGTACGTGTTGACCTTCAGTATAACCAGTAATTTGAATGAATCGTAAATATTGACGAAATAAAATCACAACTTTTGTAGATCTAGCTCCAGTCACAAATCCAAGTTGAATAAACACACAGCAAACGTTGAAAAATTCTTAAACGACGACAACATCTCTTGAATCGAATGAAAACGAATGACTGACTGACTCTCCTCGCATCGCCGTCTGTTTATATACTAGTAGGCCTACTGTATTCTCGAACAATCGCGTAACTTCTGCAGAATTCCAGAGTAATCTGGATTCGTCTCGTACAGACACCAGGCCAAAATACATTCTATTTATAGACAAATGATCGATCTACCTAATTCTAGAAATTTCTACATGAATAACAACATATTTTATTGATTTGAACTTCGAAACAATAATATAAACAACAACAACAACAACAAAATTTCGACCGATAGATATGGAAATCCAAACACAACACGACATGGCATCTCAAGTGCTTTATACATGACACTCTCACTCTTAAAAGCAAAAAAAAAAGTTTGAACTTGTGAAAACTTTTTTTCTTTGAAATGTTGTACAAGAGTTTCTCATGCCAAATGGCATAACTTTGTATTGGTACAAACCATCGGGTGTTATAAAAGCTGAATTTTCTCTTGCTTGAGAAGTTAAAGATACTTGCCAATAACCTTTGAGTAGGTCAAAGTAGGCTGCAGTGGTGATTTGGGAATCCCCTGATTTGGTTTTCCAGTCATTTGGCAAGAATGGCATGTCTTACAATAGTCAACAACATCTTGGCGCATCTTTGGCCAATAGAAATGTCGTCGGATACGATCTAGGGTTTTTCTTACACCTAAGTGTCCTGACAACACATGATCATGAGCAAGACTAAGAATATCATTCCGATAGCATTTTGGAATGACGATTTGGTGAATAATATTCCACTCTTCATCAGCAGCAACGTCAGGAGGTCTGTATTTTTTCATTAACACACCTGACTTCTGGTAGTAACAAATAGGGACAGTTCCTATTTCATTTTCATCAACGGCCAGTCGTAGAAGAAAACGAGTTTCAGGATCATTGTCCTGTTCCTCAACAAGTTTGTTTCGATGAAGAGAATTGAAAAATGACTTGGAGTCATCAGTAGAACTCAAAGTTGAGTCAGAAATCTCATCGATGTGAGACATGAACGTATCACATAAAGGGAAATCCTCTTTGGACTCCTGAGAACGTGTTTGAGAACGAGTAACAGCACAGGCGGAGAAAACATCAGGAAACTATTCAACGAGTTGCTCTGTACTGGGACTAATAACAGGTGCTTCAACAACACGAACCTCTGGTACCACCTTACTACCAGCCAAATCATTCTCCAAAAGCATAGACACACAGGCAATGAAGATTTAATACCCACAGTCACTGGGCCCGAAACTAAGTCCGAATGCAAATCCAATCTATGAATAGGGGCAGAAACGACGCCACCTTCTACACCAGAAATGAGCACATTGGCCCCAACGGATGACTTTTCAGGAAACGGAAGTACACTTTCCAAAATTAAACTCTGAAAAGCACCAGTATCCCGCAGGATCTTAATTGGTTGTAGATGTGAATCGCCAACAAAAGAAACAAAACCTTCAGTGATGAAAGGCTTAAATTTGTCCTCAACAAGATTTTCAGGTAAATCAAGAATATTGGACTTGGAATCCACAGTGGACTGGACAGGGTCAAAATCATTGGGAACCAATGATGTATCCAACGAGGGTGAAATGAAATGATGGGGTGATGGCTTGTTTTTGATCTTATAGCACTCAGAAATCAGATGGCCAGGTTTCCTACAATAAGCACATGTTTTGGATGAGAATGACACGTTTTTGTTAGATGACGAGCTTTGAGAATAAGATGAAGTCTTTGTTTGAGAATCAGAAGTTTACTCTTTTTTGTCTTTGTCGACATTTGCATAATGTTTGAATGAGTCATTGAGTTTCTTTGCTGTGTGATTTGTTTTGCTCTTGTACGAGACAGCAGCATCATGAATTTTGGAAGCTTTTTGTTCTTCAATATAAGTTTTGAGCTCCACGGGAATACATATTTTAAACTCTTCAACTAACATGAGTTCTCTGAGTTTTGTGTAATCATCTTTGATTTCTTTGGAATCACACCACCTGTCGAACAGAGTTTCGTTTTCACGAGCAAATTCGACATAAGTTTGGCTGTCAAACTTTTTGTAACCACGAAATTTTTGTCTGTATGCTTCTGGCACCAATTCATAAGCATTCAAAATGCATTTTTTGACGTGCTCGTAATCATAACTTTGCTCGGCCGTGAGTTTGAAAAATACTTCCTGACCTTTACCTTTGAGAACACTGTGAAGTAATACTGTGCAATATTCGGTAGGCTATTTTAGCCTAAGGGCCAATTTTTCAAATTGCTGAAAATATTTATCTACAGCCTTCTCATTGAATGGAGGTACTAAACGAATTTGTTTGGAAGCATCAAAATTATCCAACCGCATTTGGACAACCTTTTTATCTTCTGTGCCTTTCTCATACTGATTTCTTTATCCGCTTTAATGCGTTCTTTTTGTATTTCGGCATCAAGGCGTTTGTTTTCGTGTTCTGCCTCAAGAACAAAGCGTTTTTTTCTGCTTCAAGACGTTTGCTTTCAATTTCTAAACGAAATTTAATTTCCATTTCCATTCTTTTTAATTCAAAATCTGGGTCAAAATGAGCGGCAGGCAATTGTTGTACAACTTTTTGAGGTAACACTTTTTGGCTGACCAAATGTTCAACAACAATTCGTTTGATATCTGCTTTCTTCATTTTTTGCTTTACTTCCAAATTGAAATGTTTCCAAGATCAAACGATTCAGATTTTTTTAATTCACTGATCAATTCGAATGAGGGATTCTGATTAAATTTGTCTATAAAATCTTCGAGTTGGAATGCCATTTTGAATATACAAGCTGTCTATCTGTATAGAATATAAATCTAATTTTGGAATATAATTAAATTGTTTGATCAATCCCGGACGGGCCCCCAATTTTCTGTTACTTTTTTTTATGTAGACTAAACGCAACAGAAAGACACAGATAACAGCTTGTATATTTTATTACAATAAACTATTATATATGTAACAGATATAACGTAAATTATATATTAACAATGACAGATATTCAGTTTCAACATTCAAAATTAATTACAATACAAAATAGTACTGGTTTCAACTTTCAAAGTTAATTACAATACAAAATGGTACTGGCCTATGTCCAATATAATGATTTAGAGTGAAAGTTCAAAAGTTCAGATCAAAAATCTAAAATTCTAGTCCAGGAGGTGAATTTGGTCCCACGAAGAAATTCCGAAGTTTGAATGGAGAAGTTCAGAAACAATTCACAGTTCGATAAATTTGATGATGTTCCTTTTACGGTGTTTTCGACGAATGTCTCAAATTTGTTGTTTTCCAATTTGTCTCGGTTTCTCTTAAACAGTCCCGTACGTGCCGACCCTCAGCACAACAAGTAATTCGAATGAATCACAAAGATTGACGAAACAAAATCACAGGTTCTGTAGATCTAGCTCTAGTCACAAATTCAGGTTGAATAAACACACAGCAAACGTTGAAAACCTCTCGAACAAAGACAACTTCTCTTGAATCGAAATAAAAACTAGTGACTGACTCTTCTCTCTTCTTTTCTCCTCGCGTCACCGTCTTTTTATACTAGTAGGCCTACTTTTCTCGAACATTCGCCGTAACTTCCACAGAGTTCCAGAGTAATCTGCGCATGTCTGTTTTTGCACGAGACTTGTTGTATAGACACTAGGCCGCCAAACATTTCCATTTATAGTCATATATTTGATCTACCTAATTCTAGAAATTTCTAAATGTTATTTTAGATGAATAACAACATATTTTATTGGTTTAAACTTTAAAACAATAATATAAATATGGAAATATAAATAATAGATATGGAAATCTAAACACAACACGACATGGCTTGACCTCCTAAATTAAAAACTTGAATTATTTCTCAAATCTGACAAGAAATGATGGAGATATGGGTTAAAAATTTGTACCTAGAAAAACAAAAAAATCGGGGCTATATGAGCTGTCAGGCCGCGACTAAAAATATTGCTATATCGAATACCTATATCCTTTTATCTACTACCTCACTTTCACATTAACAATAATTGAACCATTGAACAATATGTCTATGATTATTGTTATGTAAATATCATGTAAATGTTGTGTAAACGACAACCATGTCGAGAGTGTTATGTAAATGTTATGTAAACGACAACCATGTCGAGAATGTTATGTAAATGTTATGTAAATGGCAACCATGTCATGCCGTGCTTGCATTCCCATATCTATTATTTATATTTATATTTTCGAGGTTTAAACCAGTGAAATTTAAAATAACATTTTAGAATTAATTAAAATTCATTTAGAATTATTCATGTAGAAATTTTTAAAACTAGGTAGATTGATCACTTGTATTGGCCTGGTGTTTGTACTGTGGAATTCTGGAAAGTTACACGATTAGTATATAAACAGACGGCGATGCGAGGGAAGAGGTCATCCACTTTTACTCGGGTCAAGAAGTCAATCATCCATTTTTACTCGGATCAAGAAGTTTGTCTCGTTTGAGAAAGTTTAAACTGAATTTGTGAGTAGAGCTAGATCGACTAAAGCGGTGAAATTTTTATTCCGTCAATCTTTACAATTCAGTAGGATTACGGATTATACCAAAAGTCAATACGAATTGGACTGCGAATTTTTGTTTGAAATTACCTATTCAAACTTCGAAAATTTCTCCGTGGGACTAAATTCACCGCCTAGATTGGAACTTTGGATTTCGGATTTGGACACTTATTCTGGATCATATTATTAAGCACAGGCCAGTACCTTTTTGTATTGTAAATTGTTGTGATGATTGAAACTGGATATCTGTTATTGATATTGGATAATTTATTTTGTGTCTATCACATAAGTAGATCATTATAATAAATTATACAAGCTGCTATCTGTGTCTTTCTGTTGCGTTCAGTCCGCATAAAAAAACATAACAATTATCACTGAGTTCATTCATGAATAAATTTTAATGAAGATACTGCTTACGGTGTGAACGACTTTTACAAGCCATCGAATCATGTTTTAACACATATTTGTGTTAAAAATAAAATATGTGTAGCATAATGTCTCATTAGAAGTACAGTTAATTATAACCATGCTTGTCCAGCTTGTAAAAGGTTTTCGCACCATAACACTTGTTGTTGTAGTAAAGATTTTTCACTTTTCCAAAGTGCGATATTCAGGGATGGATTATCCTCCTTATCTATAACACTTCCGCGTGTGGGACAAAGGGGAATAATTATATGTTTGAACACCTCAATTTAGGAAAGTCAAAAACATACAATGGTTGTTGTTGTAATAAATGGCTTATATGAATAGTGTTTCCTACATTGAGGCGTTTATTTTATCCCAGTCGCCCAGGAAAGTTCTATACTAAAAGAAACAGGTCGCCGGTAATGGATATGACTACTATAATGCGGTTGAACTTCTATTATACATTTTCTCTAAATGTTGTCTCAAAACATAATGGGTGTAACACAGTGTGTATGGTCTGGCATGACCAGGTGGGTTAAGGCGTTCGACTCATAATCTGAGGGTCGTGGGTTCGAATCCCGGACGCACCAAGATATGCTCGTCCTTTCAGCCGTTGATAAAAGAGTAGCCCAAGATTTGTCGGTGGGTGGTGATAACTACCTGCCTTCCTTCTACTCTTACACTGCAAAATTTGGGACGGCTAGCGCAGTAGCTTCGCGCGAAATTCAAACAAACAGAATGTGTAAGTTTAATTAAATATATTGTTTAGTACTGTGCTTAGAAAAGGTTAAAAGATGTAGCAGTCAACAAATAAAAAGAGGGAAATAAAATATTTTACACTTGTTTGTTTTTAGACATCAGAAATATGTTTTCCAACCATTTCTATGAGAAATTGTTTCGACTTTCTATCATCTAATTTAATAACTATAACTAAGTAATATACCTTCAAAACTAGACTTTAAATTATTTTTAATGGGTGAAATATCATAGGAATTAGAATGTATACTGCAATAGCGATGCACCATTTACCTGATAGAATTTTTATTTAACTGTATATAATTTTCAATGTGTAATATTACAATCAGCGAGAGTAATTTGTTGCACAAATAAAAAGTTTTGAAATATTATTTTTTTATCTAATTGTAGTGTTTGTTATAGGTAAATAAAACAGTTGGAGTTTTCACTAAGTGCTTGCACTACTTGTATTTCATGACTGTGGATTAATGATGCCTGTATTGCACAGTGACAGATGTGCTGTAACGATACTTCAGTTTTGGAAAGAGAAGAATGTGTAGGTGTTATACTCCTTTAGCGTGTAGTTAAGTAAATGATTATACAGTTAAACCATCGACAAAACCAAAAAACACATTCGGCGAAAACAATATATAGAAAAATCGGTAATTTAATCAAGAACTATCAACCTGTTTCAATACTGATATGAGTCACTCAAGTATCGCTAATCCATAATCAGTTATTTTATCTTATACGATAGCCACATGATACGTTTCATACTTCAAGTATCTAGTAAAATCTTTAGTGAGGTTGAAATTTCAAAAATATTATAAACATCAACTGCACGTGTGTGTTTAACAGTGATATAAAATTTACAAGTATTTCGTGTGGTAAATTTCACAAACCAACATAAGTATTTCACCTAGTAGAGCTCTTCAACTCTATCTTAACTTTCAAGTATTAGAAAACGAATCTTTAATAAAATAATTGAAATATAGATAAGACGTAGAAACATCTGCATATATTTTAATTTTGTTTCTTTTTAAGCACAAAGCTATGCAATAAGCTATCTGATTTCTGCCAACTGAAGGGTATTGAAACTTGATTTTCAACTTTATAAGCACTCAACTGCGCCGTTTCAAACACAACATGAAAACACTTATATATGATTTAGTAGCTATCATGAGAACTATTTAGATGTTGAATAAAACAAATTACAAATATTTCATTAATTGCCCATATTATTATTAATTAACATGATTAGGTTTATGTGATTTGTTATGTAAGTCGAGAAAATGTAGCTTTGACTGCATATGTACGCAGATTAGTAGTTGAATACAACTTAAATTTTTCTCAGGATTTTACTTTTTTACCACTTGGGTTAAAATACACAACTTTAGGAATGGAGCATTTACTACGCCTACCTATCTATTCGAACTTTACGAGATAATTTTGGGATGACGTCGAAAATATCGTGAACGACTAGGATACCCAGCTGATGAAATAATGAATTCTTACTCTTATAAGAAAAAGTATATTTAATTATCTCTACTTATGGCGAGACTGATATTTATTTTCACTATAAGTACATAGTTTACTTAGTGGTTTTTGTTTAATGCCCTCGGGTCGAGTGTAACTAATCGTTAGCTGCTTGACCGGTGAGCCTGAGAGTCCACTGTCGCGAAAATGCGATAGAAAAGTGACAGTAAAATCTCACTATTCGGTCAGACAAGACTATCCCTGAAGTTGGCGGTGGGCGTTGTTCACTACTTAACCGCTCTCTCTTGTCTGTCTATTCAATATTGGAGATTTATTTTTTTTAGGCTTAGCGCGAAACACTTGACAGAACCAAACATACTTATGCTTTCAGTAGTAATAACGTGCTTCAGTGTATGGATATTCGAGTTGTTTATAAAAACGGATTTTCATTATTTTTCAAGCAGTATGGTCAAAAGGCAACAATACCTATTGGTACTCCACATTCAAAATCAGGGGTTCGAAGAAATTGTAATTGTTTATTTGTTTTGAATTTTGCACAAAGTTACATGAGGGCTATCTGCACTAGCAGTATAAGGCTAGAGGGAAGGCGCCTAGTCATCACCACCCACCGCCAACTCTTGGGCTACTCTTTTACGAACGAATAGTGGAATTGACCGTAACGTTATAACGCCTCCCACAGCTGAAAGGGTGAGCATGTTTGGTGTGATAGGGATTCGAACCCGCGACGCTCAGATTACGAGTCGAGTGCCTTAACAACCTGGCTGTGCTAGGCCTCTAAAAACATGTTACTATTGTTAACTATAAGGTGATTTATTATCGTGTTTGTGTTTTCAGAGATTAAGATTAAAATATCCAAACTACGAGAAGAATATTTACTTACATTTCATTTCCATTACCACTTAAGTTAGTTTTGAAAATAACATAACTATTTAAAAACTTCAGGATATTGTTCTAAACGTCATCTACAGATTTATATTAATAAGTGGTAATATTAACTTGTTATAATTGCAAAAATGTTGTGATATTTCTTTTTTACGTTAAAGTCTTTGGTGTTCCGACAAAACTTATTTCCATTTGTGGTTTGTTTCAGTGCAACCGTTCCTTCTTTGCAGTGTAATGGAAAATAACATTTTTTTTTTACTGCAGTGTAATCTATTGCAACTTGATATTTCGTATATCCTAACAGTTGAATGTAATTTCGGTTAACCTAGTGGGCCTGCCATGGTCAAGTATCTATTGTGTTTGATTCGTAATCTGAGGGTCGTGGGTTTGAATTCCCATCTTAAAAAATCTCTCGTCCTTTGAAACTCGGGGACATTGTAAAGTTACGGTTAATCGCATTATTTGTAAATAGTAGCCCAAGAGTTGGGCGGTGATGATTAGCTGTCTTCCCTGTAGTCTTACAATACTAAATTAGGGACGGAAAGCGCAGATAGTTCTCGTGTAGTTTTTGGGCGAAATTAAAAAAACAATCAAACAAGTTACCCTTGTGTTTTTACTTATTCAAAATAGTAATATACACTTCATATTGTACACGAATAAGCACGAGCAGCATCCTTAATTAGGATGAGGTGTCACAATTCGATTACAATATTTGAGCTGATTTGATTATAACTAGGAAAAATATTCATTTTCACTTTTTAAAAACCTAATACATCCAATGATATTCAAATTCGAAATAAGAAAGAAACTTCGGTTAATAACAATCTTAAATTATGGCTGCTTGATTTATCGGTGTATTCAGGCAGCAGAAATACAAATATGCCACACCGTACAGCTTGAAGCACGCATTTCTCATTGCCATGGCAAAAGTTCACAGACACTCAAAATAATTCGAAACCATCTTACTGTAAATCGATCTATCATTCGAGAGCTTGTTTCGGAGAAATCAAGTTGTCTGTTACCGTAGCAACTATTATAATATCTTTCTCTAAGTAAGTAGGAATACCTTATGGAAAGAAATATTAAAAATCGCTCCAAGAATCTCTGTTATCATAACCTCTTTATTTAAAATAAAGTGTCTTTTCTCATAGAAATCATTTACTATCGCAATAACTTTGATATTACTATAACTTCATTTGTGGCAACTTTAGATTTTTATTTTTCCGTAATGCCTTTGTTGAACATGTCTAAATGTATCACAGTTACAACCAAAATAACTAAATTGAAACAATATTGTCATATGCACTTCTACTGGTCTGGCATAACCTTGGTGATTAAGTTGCTCAGCTGTTGAGCTGCGTGTTGTGGTTTCGAACCCCAGCGCTGAGCATGAACCTCCTTTCAGCCGTGAAGCCATTATGATTATAATGTAATGATAAATTCCATTATTAGTTGGAAAAAGAGCTCTCCAAACGTTGGCTGTAGGTGTTGCCTGTCAGTTCCGTTCTCTCTGGTCGACAGTTTAAAATTAGAGTCAGCGACAAATAGTCTCAATAGCTTTACTAGAAAAAAAAAGAAATAAATAAGAACTGCTAGTTTTGTAACAGCAACAGTAAAACAAGTAAATATTAATTGTAATGTATACTAATATATCAATGGAAAGACAGAACCACTGTAATAAAATTATTTTAATCGTCCCTCAATTAATTGACGATCACTCATAGGTTATAAAATGCTTATTAGTCATTAAGTCATATATAGCAGCCCAGTGGCTCAGCGGTATGTTTGCGGACTTACACGCTAAAATCTGGGTTTCGATACCCGTGGTGGGCAGAGCACAGATAGCCCATTGTGTAGCTTTGTGCTTAATTCAAAATAACAACAACAACATATATAGCAAGTACCATTACATTATAATATTGTTTCGGTTATCTTTACAAAGTGAATCACAGAGTACAAAAGTCTTCAAATTGTTCACGAACTATGAACTGGCTTCGAAGAATACATTTGGATGATTTATTCAAGTAAAGAGTCATCAGACGAAAGGATGTTATCCAACTATAACAGGCTAATAGGTATTAGCTACAAGTATCTCAATGCGTTCTAAGCTGAGATGAATTTTTGTTATTATTATCCTGAATTCAAATCCAGTTCTTTTTAGAATTTTGAATGGAGTCTGTTTGTTTTGAATTTCAATCAAAGCTACTCGAGGGCTATCTGTGCTAGCCGTCCTTAATTTAGCAGTGAAAGACTGGAGGATAGGCAGCTAGTCATACCCACCGCCAACGCTTAGGCTACTCTTTTACCAACGAATAATGAGATTGACCGTCACATTATTGAAGGCAGGTACAAGAAAATGTATAAACCACATTTAATGTCTTTTAATGAAAGAATACTGTCCTATAATCTGAAAAATAAAAATGCAAACAACCATTAGGTTTAAAAAGACACCTTTGTTGTATTTGGGAACATACTCTTGGAAATACATTTGAGGATAAACCCTAAAAATACATTTATTAGCTTAGTTTTAGTGATTACAAAATATTTATCTGTGTATGACAAGGTAATAATAACGGGATGTTTTGAAATTTCTCATGTAGATAGTTTACTAAAACTTTGTTTATTCAAATAATTGCAGTGTTACATCAGTAACATACATAGATTGGAAAACAATTTTTATATAAGAATTATTAGATGCTTTAAAATTATTTACAGAAAGCTTTATAAATATTAGATATTTTTTATGCACCATGGAATAAAATCTTAATTAAACGTTCTTTAATATATTTAATGTAAAACTTGTGAAATTAGTGTGAAAAATCTGTAAATTTATCTTGTGGTATACTTCACAATGGAAGAGTTTGTTATTCTTATTATTCAAAGCGTCTAGAATTGAAACTTTATCAGCTTGTTGATGCTCCACCTTGGAATTTAGGCTCTTGGTATTCAAGTATTTAACATCAGTTTATTTACATTATCAGAAATATTAATATTTGGAAACTTATTTTTACAGGTACAAAGCACTTTAAAGGTTTGCTAGCATTTTTCCAGTCATTGTTTTTCACAATAAAATATGCATACCTAGGTCAGAAAGAGAACCACTCCAGAATCGAGAGCGACGCCATCAGCCTGATAATTAAGAATGTGTTTTAGAATGGAATAAGAACCCTCAGTAGCAAATCGAGAAAAAAGGAATGATTTGGGAATGGTTGTATTTTCAGAGTTGTTTTTGAAAGTCAAATCAGCACTTATATGAAAAACTTCTTCTAATTGTGTGTTTGTGTACAGTGATTCAACATCAAAACTATCATAATGAACATTGTTATCAAACTTCAACACCAGAAAATTCAAAACCGTATATTGACTGGTAGTAAAGGTTATCACACATTGAACAACAACAGCTAAAGCGTGGTTATAAGTTCCAATATTAGAAACAATAAGTCATAAAAGACATTTTTCATCATGAATAATAGGAAGACTTTAAAAACTTTCGAATATTAATTGATGGTCCAATGTTCATATACTAATGCTAGAGCATGACTTATGAGAATGTGACTAAATTTCTCATTCAAATTACCTTGAGGCCTGAGTAAGCTCAAATGATAAACTTAGCTTCCGTATTAAGGAGATCATTCACGGAAATCAGCAAATTATTTACAATGAGAAAAACGATTTGGCTATGGAGTATGGTACGGTATCACAACACCCTATACTAGGAGTAAGTTATCTTGATTAAAACGTACTGCCTATGTTAGAACTTAGGTCTCTCAGGAAAGTTTTTAGATATAAGCCTTAGTTTTGTTTTATGTTTATAATCTTAGTAGTCTGAGGTTGAGCTTTATCTACTTATAGTTACATCTTTTAACGTAATCACTTAATTGTGGATATCCGCAGTTTGTTTTACAACATACAATAGTCTAATTTTTCTATGGAATTTTGCGAGAAGGTAGCACTTCGAGCCAAAACACCAACTTTGTTTTGTCTTAATAAGCAAAGCATATTTTAAATTTGTTTCTCCAAAGTTAAATAAAACATTGTTGTGAGGTTAACCCGAAACACTGGGAAATAGCAAAGTTTTCGTTTTTAAACTTTTATTTTAAGTCACTCTAGTGAATTACAAGTCTCGTTAATATTTTCGTTATTTCGATTGACCCGCCAATTTTTAAGTTCTTGTTTCTTAACATCCCTCAGCCTAGAGGCTTATAACGTTAAAATATGGAGTTGTATCCCTGTTAATTGGAACAGTGCAAATGGCCTGTAGGGTAACTTGGTTAAACTAATATAAACATTTCTAAGCTGCCATTTTTACATATGTAGATGAAACATTATTTAATGCTTTCGAGGTAAATATATTCCGTTTTGGAATGGTTTCTTAACAACTGTTCGACAGTTTAGAGTATTTCTTACTATATATTTAATATATCTCCTAATAACGTGTGATCTTTTAAATATATAAGCATTAATAACTTTTCCTAAAAGTATTAAATTTACCAATTATTTCTGTCAAAACATGTACAGGTTTTGTTGCTATACCTAGTGAGAAAGTCTAATATATATGCTTGAACTTAATCGCTATCATTTTATATGCAAAAACGGCTCGTTTGGGTTCAGAAAATATTTTAAATAGAATATTTTCTGAACCCAAACGAGCCGTTTTTGCATATAAAATTCTCAACAAGTGGGTTTCTCGACATCACTGATTAATCGCTATCAGGAAGGTAATTGTAATGCCTATGTAAGGATGGCTCGGATTACTCATCGAAATGGCATTTTAAATATCTTCTCGATCAGTCACCAATACTTTACAATACTGTACAATTATTTCATCTATAACAATATTTATATAATGTCTGAGTTACAAGTCTCCAGAGTGTCTGTAAATATTATAACAAAAAGCTCGAATTTCTTGTTCTGCTTTCTTCTGCTTCCATTTTATAACATAAATAACTTAAAAACTAAAACAGAGATGTCAACAAGTATCACTGATGTGACACAGCTTCAAACGAAGTATCCGCTCTTATAAATGTTATTAATAACTACTATTAGTTAATAAAACTCATGATTATGGTATAAACGACGTAATCAATATTCCTTGAAGCAAGCTTTTTTACAGAAATTTATTTTTCTCTCAAAAAACTTAAATAGCAGAGTGAAATAGAAATTACCAGCCAATAATAGATAAATAATAAATGCTACAGATGGGATCTTATTGTAATTAGAACTTGGTTATAGATGCAACAATTACAGCCAATAATATGTAAATAATAAATATTACAGATGGAACCTTGTTGTATTTAGAACTTGGTTATAAATGCAATCTTCCAATGTATAATTGAACACAGCATTTTAGAAACAAGCAAATAAGTAAATAAAAAAAACTTTTCAAAAAAGGAAATGAATATAGGGATGGTTAATATAAATTCTTCAAAAATAGTGCAAACAAGATAATATGTGACGCATCTGCATCATTCGTACATAATAACACAAACAAGAATTGGCATATAGCAATATATACAATTATTTTAGTTTAGATCAACCAATTTTTGTCTGTTGACATTCTACTACACCGTGTTATTATATAAGGTTGATGTAAATGTCATCCCTACTATCTTGTTTTAAACTGATTGATATTAACCATTCCTACTTTTATATCCTTTTTGAAAGTTTTTCTTTGCTTATTTTAAAATATGGCTCAATAGGAAAGTTATGTTATTTAGCTTAAAGTTTGTTATGACTTGCATATCACGAAGATTATGCAGTGTATTATTATTAGGCAGTTAGTGCTAAGATATTTGAAACATAAATAAAGATATGTAAACATTAAGGTCAGAAGGTTTAGGATCATGGACATAGCAATAGGTTTGTTAAGTACTTGAATAAACACTTTTAACTTTAAGTTTATTTTATACGAAAATGTGTTAACCTTCGACCGGACAAGATTTAAAAGTGACAAGAAATAGTAATTACACTTTGTCATTGAGAGTGTGGAAATGCTAGAACAACAACACTTTTGACGTTCTTTCTCTTTTTACATATAAACAGCCGCAAGGCTGCTGAACGTATTTCCACCAATAACCGGATACAAAAATACAAGGGTGAAAATACTGCTTCAGTTGGATTTTTGTACTTTTATTTTCTACACATTCGTTCATGAAACAAAATTAGCAACTGCGCCAGAACAATCGTTTGACTTACTGTACCTCTTCCCCTTTCTGCATTTCATGTTTATAATATATTAATGAAAAATATTCTGGTGTCATGTGATAATGCTCTGATACCAATATATTTTTCCTTTACTTGTCAGTATTAACTAATTAATCCTAGATGCACTTCCGCAGGGTCCCTGAAAGCGTTCTATTTCAAGTCTAAATAAAACCAAAATTGAGAGTAAAACTTATTTTTATTTCTTGCTTTTGAAATTCATGTCATGCTGTGTTATAACTTGCAGAGTGAATAGTATTTTTCGTGATTACTGACATACACACGTTTTACTGACATCATGACAGTACAAACTGCAACATTAAGCGTTCTTTATGTGATGTAATTTTAATGCGTCCTGACTGACTGATAGACAACAAACTACTGTATAATAGTTAAAACAGGCGATTTTTTCCAGGAGACCTTTATTACAATACATGGACTTCTTACTTTTCAAATATTTTAAGATATCAGGATTTTTTTTTCATCTGTGTTATAAACGTCTAAACACTAAAGTGGTTACTGTTATACTTCAAGCAAAAATAAAAATCAATAATTTTATTCAGTATACACAGTAATAATCTGTTTGTCCAACTGTGGAGGAACGAATTAGAATACATGTGATATCTTTTTTTTTCTTTTGTACAAACTGACATTGTAAATATGTTTAAGTTTTAGAAGTATTGATACATTACAACAACATGTCATTCTTTGAGCAGACTGCTTATATGAATTTATTATGTTACTTTAACGATATCGATAGTAAGCTGATAAAATGTGTTATACATTAAAACTTTTTTCTACTAAAATACAAGCCCTTCCATAACATGAGGATGGAATGATTTCTTAAATTTATTACGAGATCAGTTACAGCTAACTTTATTTATAATATTTTTCATAGTCTAAAAATATTTCATTTCACTTAAAACAGGTTTATTTGTTTGTTTTTTAATTTCGCGCAAAGCTGCACGAGAGTTATCTGCGCTAACTGTTCCTAATTTACCAGTGTGAGACCTTGTATTAACTCTTAGGCTGAAAGTTGTTGTTGTTGTTGTTCTGAATTAAGCACAAAGCTACACAATGGGCTATCTGTGCTCTGCCCACCACGGTTATCGAAACCCGGATTATTAGCGTGTAAGTCCGCAGACATACCGCTGAGCCACTGGGGGGCTAGGCTGAAAGAACGAGTAGGTTTGGTAATAAGGAAATTCGAACCCGCGAATCTCAAATTACGAGTCGAGAGCTCCAACCACTTGACTATGCCTGGCCTGTTGAGAAGATGATTTTTGTTAGATTTCGCATATTTATGTGAATAAGCGTTTGTAACGAATACTGCCAGAAATACTAAATCGGTTAGGTTTGATTGAAATAAAGCTTTGGTAGACGGTTAATATAAAGATTATGCTAAAAAAAAAGATAACTACTGTCCTCCCCCACATCCACTCAACATTAAGTTTATCGGTGTTCAAAACCGTGGTAAGTAGAACACAGATCGTCCTTTGTTTAACCTTGCACTTAGCAACAAAGGAACGGGAACATTATACTTATTCATCGAAAATGCTTATTTCATTAATCTTATGAAAACTCTGCTGAGCAGTTAAAATATTAGATTATTGAGAGAAAATGTTTGTGAAACTCACAAATATAAAAATCATGACCCAATCATTATATATCACGAATATATCAGAAAGGGTAAACTGAAACTCATTACTTTAGAGTTAATAGAGTATAAAGTTAAAAATCTCTAATTGTTCCAATTAGAAAAACCAAACAGTAGATTTAATTAGCGTAAATATTTGTTATCTGTATCTCAACAATCGTTATTTCAGGCTTGTTTGGTGCGAAAGTTTGTTAATTTTACATTTCATACAACTTAAAAGGGACAAGAAATAGTAAGTAAGTTTTATAACTGTATAGAAAATTTAGAGCAGTAAAACTTTTGATTCTTTCCTCTATTTCTTCATACAAAATTTACCAGTACCTGCGTTAAGCTAATACGTAATTGTGTCACCAGAATGTCATTATTTATAATCTTTGTTTAGCTCACACCCGTTAATTTCACTGCACACGCGTTTTGTCAAAACTAATTAGTATTATTTTTCCATCACATTGTTTTAAATGTCTTTATTTATGCTTTTCGGTAGAAAGAATCCAAACATTTCATCTTTATAAAGAAAACGTTTTCTTTCTTAGAGTACAAGCTGTATTGTTCACAAGTTCTACTGTTTTACATAATTAACGCAAAGCTTGCGTTACAATTAAACAATGTGTAAATAGAATTTTCACTTATTTGCTAAATACATATATCTTGTAATTAGTCTCATACACAAACTTAAAATTTACTTCACTGAACTAATTGAGTGGTTAACCGAAACAGACAAACTGACTAATTTTTCACTAATTACTTCATCCTAACTAACCGACTCGCTACTAATTCTAACGTAATTATTTTTTTTATAGGCGGCTGAAAAAGCTCTAAAACATTAAAGAAATATTCGGACGTTAAACCACATGTTCATCACATAACATCAAACTTCCCATTGGCTGAATAACAACACGAATGTTCAAATGGAGAAACAAATTAGTCTACGACACTCCACCCGAGAATTTTAGTGTTCTTTGAACAGTTTTATTAAAGGTAAAACCTGTAGATTTATGACACAAAAATCAGGGGTTCGCTTCAGTTTCTCTCCGTTGACACGGCAGATAGCCAGATAAGGCTTTGCTATATAAAAAAAAAACACACACACATATATAAGGAAAATAAATATGATTGCACATGAAAGTTGACCTGATGTCACCCCAAAAGTGGTTTTGATATAACCTTTTGATGACTTCATTCTTGGTGTTACTTTAAAAGTGGTTTTGATAGAAACCTCGAACTCTTCAGGTGGCTGAGGTACCTCTCATAAGGTTTTTTTTTTTGAGTCAGCAATTACAATTGGTTTTTCTTTCATTGTCATTATTTAAAAACGATCATGGTAAATTACATGTTGCTCAGCCTATGCTTTTTGATTATTTAAATCACTTCGTTGATTCTTTTGACAACAACAAAGGGTCACTCTCAACATTTGCTTAAAGTCCTCTCTTGTGATATGGATTGTATAGGTATATCATGGCACCACGATGAAAATCCAGTATTATTAACATAGAAACTTGTATCCCATCACGAACTATTTTAAACATTTCTTTGATAAAGTCATATGAGTCAGAAATTAGTTTCCTTACACTCATTACAAATTCTGTGTAAGACTCTTCTAAGTGACTATCCTCAGAATGTGATTACAACAAGTCTAATGATGCTAATGGCAATTTTGGTTCAAACACATGTGATTCTGGTGTGTTGTTCTTGTGGTTATATGTAACAGGAATTGGAGTTCTTGATTTCACACTCTCTGATGTTCATCCACGCAGATAAGTAACCGATTTAAAATTATACTGTTATATATATCCACTGTTCTTTCATAATAAAAATTAATAGCTGTTGACTTGGTTTTGTTTATTCAAAAACAATGTACGGTAAAATGTGCTGCATACACATGTTCCTTAAATAAAAATGTCAAGAGAAACTATTACAGAGAAAGGCTTAAAGATAGGTGTAAACACTGTATCTTTAAAATATCAATAAAAACATAAAAAAACTCCTGCATTCCATTATATTGTTATAGCTTTAAATCTCTTTCTAAACTTTATAACAAATACAAAAACGCTCTCAATGTTAATGCTATTTTTTTGTAATTCGGATATTATGAATTAATGTTTTTTTATATATTAACGCTGATGATAGATTTTAAAAAATTCCGATACGTCCATATTAAAGACGCTTTTGTAATTACCGTACTTTTAATATTTATTATAAAAATTCGTTTTCCACCAAATATATCACAGGGTAAAGAGTTAGAATTTTGTTTAGAGTTGAGCACAACGTTACACAGTGGGTTATCTGTACTCTGCCCATCACTGGTATCAAAACACGGGTTTTAGCGGTGTGAGTCTACAGACATACCACTGTTCCACTAGGGAGCGAGCTGGAAGTTAATTTCTCCTTATTTCATCCGGATGATCGATCACGTATGTTATCTAGAATGGTATGTCATTGAGCTAGGAATTTGGTCCGATTTAACTTTACGCTAGAGACATAAAACCTTGCAGTCATCTCTTCTTTGAAGTTGTATTATTTCACAGTTTCTCAGATTTTGTGTAAAAGGCAATAAACTGATGTAATTTGCTCCGAATTAGTGCTTGAGTTATTTCTTTCATCTTCAAGTTCATTTTATTATTTTACGTAATATAGAACCTATCAACGGATTACATGTTGGCTGCATGAAGTTTTTATCATGAGTGGCTGTTGAGAGGTACTGTCGCGTCTATGTTTGTTTGCATTCAAGCAAAATTCTACACAAAGAACCATTTGTGATCTGCCCACCACGGGTATCGAAACCTAGTTCCTAGTGTTGTAAGTCCGACAATATGTCACTGTGTCACCGGAAGGCGTGATATTGTGAAAAGACAACGCTGGTATTTTATAAAATAGTCAAACTCGATGAGGGTTCTGCAGTAAAAAAAGAACTGAACTATAGAATTAAGGCATAATCAGGTTTTTCAAAAAAAATCAACCAAGACAACGAGCCAATAATTCATACAGAGTATAAAAAATGAGCAGGTAAAATGTAAAATGTGTAGGTAAAATGTGAAGATATTTGATGACAGTGTTGATTATAATTATAAATCATCTTTATAAATAATTTCATACCTATCATTTTGAAAATCAAAGAGAATTTCCCAACTTCTTAGACCTAGTATTTGGGTCAAAGGACTGTGTGATATATTATAGAGAAAGATTATTGAAGGAATTTTACAAGTTAAGAAGAGAAGCAGATTCATGCTGTAGTGTGTTTCAATTTTTTGTTATAAATTTGGAAGGCAATAAATTTTAGTTATAATTTAAATTATTATTTTAACTATGAGTTAAAAGCTTGATTAATATTCTTACCATTATAATAATGTTATAATTGGTACTGACATCATAGTTTTATCGTAAAAGAGACTATTTCAAAGAATTGAGCCAATACATTTAGTAAGTGTAGACTGAAAATGAAGTGAATCAAAACGAAATAAATGTCCGTTGTAGGCTTACCACGAGCATGACTTTATGAGATAGTCGAAGCTTCCATAGAAATTAAACTTCAACAGCTTTCTTGAACTACGTGATGTGTTATCATTTCATTATTTTTGGTCTGCACAGAGGATCCAACTATATTTAGCAATCAATTTCACGTCATTTGATAAGTGAATCGAAGAATAATCTCAAGACGTGATGGTTCTTTAAATACCCACTTTCAAGACACTAGAGATTTAAAAAAGATTAACATATGTAAAAACAACTCATCAGCGTTTTTAGTGATTTTATTATGTTTTATTATTTTAACTTTTGTTTCATCTTTCGAACAGCAAAACAGTAAACACTATATTATCGATATATGTGAATATGCATATATGATACACGTGATCGATAAACTCTGGAAAACAGATATCAAATGCGCTGTAAGTGGTGAATAAGATTTATTTTCTAAGTATATATATTGAATCAATTGTCACATGTATTTTAGTTTTATAATTTGTGACAGAGAAATGAGCAAGATGTCGCATGAGTTTTAAAGTAATGCTTCTGAAAATTATAAAGTTACTCTGCACAACAATTTTTTTGAAAATTTTTGCTTCCTGAAAAGTTTTTGCTGATCGTGACAGGTACCTGGTGGTTATGCACAAATATAGTTTTGGTTTTGCTTCATCACGTAAGAACTTTGAGAAATGGACAGTTAACTGTTTACCGGCAATAACGTATTTAATTTCGTTTATGTTTCTAATACGCTATTAAGTTAAACATAATTAAAAGCGTTATGCTCCTGATTTCCGTTTATATTCAATGTCCAGTGCATCACGTTGTAGTGTCCAACAGTAGTCAGCAGGCACTGACGGATTCCAGTTGCCCTGATATCGTTTTTCCATTGTTGCAATGTTTTGGTGAAACTGAAAATTTCGATGAAACAATACGTGATGGGCAAATTTGAATGTGATTTTCGTGATCAGCAGCTAAAAATCTATAAGGAACACCAACAGTGTTCAAAAAGCAAAAATTTGTTGTGCTGTGTTATTGACTGACTATCGTCGTTGAACACAAAAGTCGCATAAAATCAAATTTTTTAGTTGACCCAAATCTAGAGATGAAGTACATTTTAACCACTTTTTAACGCGATTGTAATATGAAATTGAATTTACTAATGTCGTCCTGGAAGTTTAGGTTTGAGACTGTAGTATTTAAGATATTCTGGAATATACTGTGTTGATATACGAGTTCGTAAAATATATTATTCAACTGTTGTTTGTTGTTAGACAGTTAGGTCAAATAAATATTAAGTAATATTTACTAAAACGATTAAAGCAAATCTTTAATGAAAGTTTGACTATTTGTTGTTAAGTGGAAAGCTACACAACAGGCTATCTGTTCTGTGCCCACAATGAATATCGGAACCAGCATTTTAACGCTATATAACAAGCCTTTACCTTACCGTTAAAATCATGAAACTACTAAACTGAACGAATGCACTAAGTGGTTATTAGCTGAAATCATTAACACTTTAACATGCATTCTTTGCAATACACGTTTCATACTTTAAGAATTTGCTGTCTGTTTTTGTATATGGATCTACTTTACCAAACTTTGCCAGGCAAAGAGCAAATGTATGAAGAGACGAAAAGATGCAAGATAGTTTATATTCAGATATGATAGTTAACTTTGTACACTAAACTATTATATGCCGACTATTTCAAAAGCAAGTCGACACATATTAATATTTTATAATAAAAGGAATTGTAAATTAATTTACTGACTAGAAACATATTCAGATGATTACTTTAAAATTTTGTATCCTCAATATGTAACTGTTTTTATATTTAAAAGGTATAGTATTATATAAAAGTGTTAGAACGAGAGAATATTCTGTCATTCTTTACATTTTTATGGAACTAACGCCACTTCAAAAGGTAAATTTAAACACTGTGGTAATGCTTCACTGATCCCTGTTGACAAATGAGAATACTTATCATTCTTTAGAATTCCTGTACATTTGTATCCAGGGCGTATCATAAGAGTTCTGCATGAATGAATATACTGATCAAATTTAGAGTTTGAAATAACTGTAATGGCACCTACCCTCTGCAGTGTCTTGACTATATAGAAAGAGGCTAGCAAAGAGCTAGCATATAGTGCCGGTATATGTTAGAAGATATCAATTTAATAGCATTTAACATATAAACCTTGTTAAAAATTGTATTTAACACTATATATTAAGTTTTGTTGTTATGACACGGCCTGAAAAGCGTAGATTATTGTTTGTAGAACAGGGAGTTCATATAAAAACTTTACATGATGCAAGTTGCACTCTCCAATAAGTTCCTGTAGACTTGAAATGCTTCCCAGACGCCCTAGATTATGAAACCGAGACAGGTAAATTTAAAAATAGGAAAGGAAGAGGTAGAATACTTAAATTCAACGATAGTAATGTTAAGTATCTTTGTCTATGCAGCCATCGGGACCGAAGAAAAACTGCCACTGATCTCAAGCACGAGATAAACGACCAAGTACCACGTGACAGAAAAGTCACAACATCAAGAAGGCGCAACGAGAATGGGATATTTGATCGTGCAGCAGTTTAAAACTTTAACTTCAATTCCTAACTTTTTCAAGAAACAATGTATTTAAAACTACAAAAACAGGTCTGTTGATGATTGAAAAAGGATGTTATAGATGGAAGAGTCTAAGTTTGGAATATTTGCTTCAAAGCATAAGTTGTACGTCTAGCAGAAGGAAGTGAAAGATACCTTAATGCATAGCACCTATCATGACATTAATGATGGTTTGGGAGTATTTTTCTGCTGAAGTGACAGGAAATATTTCTAAACTAGATGGAATAATGGATCAGCACAAGTACCATCAAATACTGATCCGTCATGATATACTAGTGGTTTGCATATTACTGGTAAAGGATTTTACTACGAAGAAGATGATGACCCCAAACATTCATTCAAATTATTTAAAAAAATACTTAGCTGAGAAAGAAGCTGCTGGAGTCATTTAAGTGATGCAGTGACCTCCACAGATCACCGATCTCAACCAATTGAATATATCTGGGATTTGATAAATCAAAAGTTACTTCCAAAGAAACTTTATGGGTGTGTACTAGAGACATTTGAAGTAAACTCCAAAAGAACAGTTTGATTAAACATGTCGTAACAATGCCCGAAAGACTGTCTTCAGTTATTAAAGCAAAAGAGGCAAACACACAATAACTGTTTGCTCAATTTAAACACTTACACGGAGTTTTTGTTAAATTAACATAAGAATATTAATAACATTTTGATGTTTTACCTTCCATTGTTCTTTTAAAGTTGCCTAAAATCTAAATTTTTACTTTGTCTTTTTTGGAGAGTATTGTATGATGCAATTATGTAATATATATTCAGCATATAGAATAACTCAATCTATCCTCCTTGTGTGTATAGGCTAGTCCTGTGTGTCTTCAGTGTATGGAATAATAGCTCCAATGTATCCTTAGCTTCTGTGTTCACACCTTTTTATCCTCTGTTTATGACATAAATGTCCTCACTATCTTCATATATGTCATAACGATGTGTGTTGTTAGTCTTCTTTGCACTTTACTTCAATATATGAATGTTATCTGTGACCTATATTTGTACTATCTGCTCCCAATATTTCACATAAATTTTCATTAAATTCATAATGTTATATCCCAAATTATAAGGTGTAAGTATATTTTAGTTTTATTTAATGGATGTTGTAACTGTTTACTTCCTTGTTTAAACATGCTCGCCCTCCCAGCCGTGGGGGCGTATAATGTGACGGTCAATCCCACTATTCGTTGGTAAAAGAGTAGCCCAAGAGTTGGCGGTGGGTGGTGATGACTAGCTGCCTTCCCTCTAGTCTTACACTGCTAAATTAGGGACGGCTAGCACAGATAGCCCTCGAGTAGCTTTGTGCGAAATTCCAAAACAAACAAACAAATTTCCTTGTTTACATATATCAATATATTTTGTTGCTGCGTCCAAAATATACCAGTGCAACAGTCTTCATTTTATTTAACAATCATTTCAGCTGTATTTCTCAGTGTGAGCTGTATCTGTATTCTTATAGTATCAGTGTATGTTTCAGAAACTCCTTCAATGTACGAGATACCTTGTCATCGTTATTTTCTCGACACATTTTGGAACTACAACCTCATGTTTTAAACTGTTTGTATGCAAACAAAAGTCAATAAAGAAAGTTAATGATTTAGATCTTAGTATTCAAAGGTTGCGGGAAATGCACGTTAGTCGTGAACATTTTGATCTGGGAAAAGAAAGGCTCTAAATGACAGCTAGTGACTAATAGTATTATGTTGTCCAGAAATAAATGCCGTTTTTGAACTACGAAGTTTGGAAAAATATAAACCAGTGTTATAAAATATATAATTAGACTAAGCACTATTTGCTTCAACACATGTATAACGATACTTTTTATGCACTTGCTATAGAAATCACAGTTCCTATCGTCAATGAACTCCCTGAAAGCTTTTTCTGAAGCTGCCTGGTTTCAAAAGCTTTTATTGTTCAAAAAATAAGATTTCAGCGTGCTTGGAAAAATACGAATGTGTAGGAGATGAGTCTTGGGAATAAGGTGGATGAGGCAGAACCTCTATTATCAGTTCGTTCAATGCAGGTCTCACGATGCCAATTTTGTTGCTTTTCACCCAGCTCATGCGAAACCGACGTAACTGGCAGTCTTTCAGTTAATATTAAGTCTTTCACATTCAAAAATTCATATTTCTAGTGAAGTATTTATAATAAACTACTGCTTGGCTTGTAGCCCTCTGGTCAGTATTTCCAAATTAGGGACAGTGGCAGATGGATTTAGTAGCTTGGCCATAAATATAAACGTTACATAACAATTCTTTCATTATATCCAAGTATTGCATATAGAACTATATGTGACGCTGTGTTTTCAAACAATACAAAAGGTTAAGAAAAGAATAAATAAATGAATGTATAAGAGTATATATACAATTATTATGAAGTACAGCATATCTTAAGTAAAACAGGGAAACAAGTATTTAAAGGTCACTGATGTCGAGAAAACCCACTTTTAGAGCCTTAATGGCCAGTTTCGATGTTATATCCCTCTTTACAAAAGTTCCAACCACTGAAGTCTGCAAGACAGCCTTAGAACTCTATATCCGAGACCCTAACTCAACTATAGACATTCCCAGTAACCAATTAGCAACTCTCATAGAATTCTCCACGATAAAGACAAACTTCACGTTCAACAACCAAAACTATATACAAACAAATGGCCTAAGGATGAGCAACCCAGTATCACCAGTTCTAGCCAATATTTTTATGACACAAGTTGAAACACAAGCAATTAATACAGCATTACATCCGCCACTGTACTGGTACAGATATGTAGATGACACGGTTGCGGGATTCAAATCTACAGAACACATACTTAATTTTTTCAATCACATTAACTCTATACATCCCAACATTAACTTCACATGTGAACAGGAAGAAAGCAATCAAATATCATTTCTTAATCTCAAAATTACAAGAACCGACACACAATTCAAAACAGAAATCCACCGAAAAATCACCCATTCCTTGGGACTCAGCACATGAAACAAAACAAAAACTCAACATACTAAGAAACAAAATAAACACAGCCATAAAACTATGCTCACCAGATAAAATTAACGACGAATTAGACAAAATAAAATAATACTTCATCAACATCAATAAGTTTCCTCCACAAACCGTAGAAAACATTATACGCACACACCTAGACAGAAAGCAAAATCAACCAATAAAAGTAAATATATCTCACGAATCAAAAAATCAAGAAACCATGTGCTGATGCATACCATATATTCCTGACATCAGCAAATAAATAACCAACATTTGGCAAAAACTAGTAATAAAATATCACATTCCAGTTAATATCACATTTATTCAAAAACCAGGCACAAAATTGAGGTCTGTGCAATGTAAAACCTACACTGACAAACACCACACCAACATTATTTATAAAATACAATGTGATAACTACCACGACTTCCATATTGAAGAAACAAGTAGAAAAATGGAAACCAGATTCAAAGAACATAAAAAGTCACCTTCACACGTTTTCGAACACTGTAAGTCAAATAAACACAACGTAACCATAGAAAACATTCAAATACTAAATAAAGAAACAAACATACAAAAACATAAAATTAAAGAAGACTTACTTATACAACAACGTAAACCCAAAATAAACCAATATAAAGGAATGCCTTTATACCTATATTAATATAATAAAATAAATAAAATCATATATTCAAACATCTAACACCGCCCTCTACATTCCGATACTCAGTTACACAACCCCTTTCAAACATGTGGTCAGCTTCCGGTCAGTTACCTCTTTCTTTGTAAACCTGACGATGACCGAAGAAGGTCGAAACGTTGTTCGCTCTTCTATATGAAATATTTTCTCAAACCAAACCAGCCGTTTTTGCATATATATAAGTATTTAAAGGGTATTAATTGCAGAACAAAATGCTTGTTTCATTAGATAAAATCCACATGGGTCCATCTGCTAAGTCCATCGCGAGGATTCAAACACCGCATTTTAGCATTGTAAGTACGTATATTTCCATCGGAGGATGTAAAGCAAATAGCTGAATCGAAGAACTATCCTGTAGGGGTCCGATGGGAATTCTGTGGTTACGATGTTTTAAGCTTCGATCTCTTTCATTTCGTCGTTCATTTGTCTTTTGCTCAAGATATCCTATTCTTCCCGAGCCTCCTAGTATCTGCGGAAATCGGGTTTCGATTACTATAGGGAGCAGAGCACATGTAGCTCATTGTGTAGCTTTGTGCTTTACTTGAAACAAATTTTTACCGAAAAAAAAGCGCATTGTGACCGTTTGTCATGTGTTTACTTCAGATTCTTATGTCATTTATTTCTACGTAGCGTTTGTAGATTATTTATTAATTCACTAAAATATGAATTTTCTTACTCTTGTTAATGTTATTCCTCTCAGAAATCTGATATAATGTCAGGAATGATGTTTTTATTCTACATTCACAGCTGAACTTTCAAGAGCCTCGCAAGAGTGACATTTTGTATTGTTGGTTTGGTGCAATTAGTATACTATAAACCTCGGAAGCTATGATTGTAATAAACGCTTATCAACTGGGAAATTATATATATTTTACTGTGAACGTTTATAGATTTTGAAAATAATAAGCGATTTATCTTCAGAGAATTGATTTCGAACCGCAATATTTCTTCCAGGACATTAGATACTTTCATCTGTGAAAAGTCAACTTGTAAGTAGCGTGAGATCAGCCAAGAATAAACCCAGTTCTAGCTACCCATTAAGTGAACTGTACTCGAAAATAATTTGCTTATTGTGAATCGTCGATAAAATATTCAGTTTTAGACCAGATAAAAAACTCAATAGTATTTGTAAGTTTGAAAATTTTTGGTATATCAATTATTACTTGTAATAACCGTTATTATAAATTGTATTATCGTTTCTCTTAAGACAAAACTGTGTGTATCAACCTTGTTAACAAACATTAGAAATTTGGTACACTTCTGCATTTAATTCACTTCTAAGTCCAAATTAAAAATTAACTTGGTTTCAGACTACTTGAAATTGTAATACGTAATGAAATAAATCAGAGAATTGTCAAAGATAAATTATAATACGTAACATCGGGGCTACTACGGATTTTTCTGAAAGTTAAATTACTGTGTGTTTGTTTGTGTTTTTCTTTTAGCAAAGCCACAACGGGCTATCTCCTGAGCTCACCGAAGGTAATCGACCCCTTGATTTTAGCGTTGTAAATCCGTAGACTTACCGCTGTACTAACGGGGGCATGAGTTAAATTACTAAAACATCACTTACTGAGCTGGTCTTACGATTAGTTTCATGTTATTTTTAAACGCATTCTGTGAAATTGATATTAGTAGTGAATGATAATTAATCTCAGTAAGCGACAGCTTTAATTATCAAAAAGTCTGTTTTGATATGGGGTCATTGATTAGGTTGTTTTTACATTGTTGTTTTGTATACTAATTTGAGTTTGTGCAAAGAAATGTATTCACTTTTATACTTTCAAGTGGTCAATAGAGACATGAAGGTACTTAACAATATTTCAATAACAAGAAAACGTTTAACTATTTTTGGCCACACGGTTATACCTCAATAATATTTTACATAAATTGTTACTATTAATTATGAGTAGAAAAACATTAAATCAAAAACTTTGAGTCTCATGTGGCAAATCTTGATGAAGTTTAAGTAAGGTTGAATATGTGTTTTCTTTTAGCAAAGCCATATAAGGCTATCTGCTAAGCTCACCGAGAGGAATCGAACCCCTGATTTTAGCGTTGTAAATCCGTAGATTTACTGCTGTAGTAAAAGGGAACGTTTAAGTAAGGAATATAAAGTAATTGATTCATAAATGACAAATGCTGGTTGACAAAGGTTTTTCTGAACTGAAAATGTCAAAACTTTTAGGTTTAAATCTAGTGTGAAATGGATTTCCTGTTATACGTTTAGTTTAATACCGATCTTTGTTTCAGTATAGTTTTGTTTACGCATGTGATGTATATTGTTCGATGTGTATTGTTCACGTCAAGCCTGTTCTCGAAATTTGTAGAAGATTCTTCACAATAGGAATCAACAATATTTATTTTTCGGAAATGCTAGTGTATTTTTGAATAGTGTTGAAAGTTCGAGATTGAGTAGTATATAAAATCAATGCGCCGAGAGAATATCATTTTTGTTTAGCCAGCTACAGTCAGTGTGCTGGCTTCGGAAGCCATAATTGTGATTAACGCCAATTAATCAGAAAACTACATAATTTAACTAGGGACGTTTATATATTTCGAACGTTACTGATCGTTCATCTTCAGTGAATTCAATTCGGACGTTAGTATTTTTACACAAACATTAAATATATTCATCGGCAAAAGCCAGCGGCGCTAGTCCAACCGAACCAGCTAGCTTAAATGAGGTATAAAAATATCAACTCAGAATGAATTTGTTCTTCATGGATCTGGATCGTCGACAAAATACTCAGTTCAACACCATACATAAGACTCGGTATTTTAAGTAAGTCTGTTAAATTTTTGTATATAAATCATTATTTTTACAAACTGTTTTTATGAATTTTATAGTTGTTTTTACATTAAAATATACTTCTATTATGAAAGAAAATTGTAGTGTCAGTCTTGTTGCCAAATATCATAAATTTAATACATATTAACATTTAATAAACTTCAAATTTCCGGTTTTTTGAAATTGTGATACGTAAGACATGTAAAATAATAAATTGGAGACTCATCCTAGATAAATTGTAATATGTAACAAGTAAAAAATCTATATCTCATGTTCCCTTGTCCTTCCATGTAATCAGAACTAATGCTGAATTCATGGTTCTGTCCTGCCGCGTTTCAGTGTAGTTTTGTAATTTTGCTACCAGGTTTAATCATGAGTCAAAAAACATAAACTTGTTTGTTGAACGATTTTTTTTCTCAGGTTGGGTTTCCATTTGAGAGTTAAGAATAGAAAGAGACAAACAACAAATTTAGTTAGTTTTTTGCTTTTGAATTTTGCGCAAAGCTACACAAGGGCTATCTGCACTAGCCGTCCCTAACTTAGGAGTATAAGACTAGAGGGAAGGTAGCTAGCCATCACGACCTACCGCCAACTCTTGGGCTACTCTTTTACCAACGAATAAGGGGATTGACCATCTCGTCATAATGCTCCCAAGATGTTTGGTTTGACGGAGATTCGAACCTGCAACCTTCAGACTACGAGTTAAGCACCTCAACCATCTGACTATGACTTAGTGTTTTTATTAAAGAACCATTCACAGAGTAACAGTCAATGATTTAATATTACACTAGTGCCATAATATGTATTATATGAATTTATAAATTATGAAAGAGTGGAGTGCGTGATTTTCTCATAGCAAAGCCAAATCGGACTATCTGCTGAGTACACCGATTGAAATCGAACCCCTGATTTTAACGTTGTAAAGCTGTAGACCTACCAGCGGGGGGCTCAAGAGTAGATATGAGTAAAGAAACTGCATAATATAACCTGTTATTATCAACAGTTAGTGCTCAAAAGCCTTATGTTCATACATTTTTCTAACGGTGTATTTGATGATGTGTGATGTGTTGAGTTATAATTTATTTATCGTAGTGAACGTACACTCACGTAGTAGTGAATACACAGCATTGATGACAGTAATGTATTAGTAAACCAAATGATAGATTGAACTACATATTTATTTTTATATATTTGAAGAATACCACACATAAGTTTTCCGACAAAACTATGAGATACTTGAATTTCTCAGTTACATCATTCATCTTCGTATTAAAATACATATGCAAGTAAATGACTTAGCTAGTTGTATATCACACTACATCACTCACTTTAAATGCTCTTAAATCAGTATGTATTCGTTCACTGAACATACTCGCCATTTCAACCGTGAGAGCGCTATAATGTTCAGAACAATCCAACTGTTCGTTGGTAAAGAGTAGCTCAAGAGTTGACGGTGGTTGGTGTTAATAGCTGTCTTTCCTTTAACCTGGCCCAGCATAGCCATGTGGTTAAGGCAATCGGCACGTAATCCGAGGGTCGCGGGTTCGCATCCCCATCGCGCCAAGCATGCTCGCCCTTTCAGCCGTGGGGGCGTTATAATATTACGGTCAATCCCACTCTTCGTTGGTAAAAGAGTAGCCAAAGAGTTGGCGGTGGGTGATAATGACTAGCTGTCTTCCCTCTAGTCTTACACTGCTAAATTAGGGACGGCTAGCACAGATAGCCCTCGAGTAGCTTTGTGCGGAATTCAAAAACAAACAAACAGACCTTCTAGGGTATCAATTCCAATTGAGGAATTGCTAACAGATGTGACTTTTGTGTAGATTTACACGAATTTTCAAAACAAAACAGAAAAACTGAAATTCAATAGGCCGTCTAGTTCGATTGCGCAACATAGCTCAATTGAGTGTTAGAGTTTGATATCTACATGTTTACGTATTACTCATTGCTTGCGAATTCAAGTCTAGAACTATTTGTCAATCTCATTCGTTAAATAATTAAAGTCCAGTGTTGTAGTATGTTAAAACAATTTCAGACTTTTTTGTTTATTCCGCGTCAAATTAACATTGATAATAATTTATAGAATAAGGTGTTATACACAACAATAATTTCAGATTTTACCCTGATGTATTTTTGTAGAAATGTTTAACACCTATACTGTTGATCTAGTGCATGAGATGTTTGTAGTGTTGTCCATTACATTCAACCTTTTTTTTTTGTAACTGCTATTTGATATTTCTAAAACACTTTGCTAAATTTTAAGCTAATTGTAAACACTAATTTCAGTGTAGTCCACATTTCTGAGCAAAGAAACTAAGAGAATGTAAGTAGTATTAGATAAAAAGACAAAGGCAAGGCCGATCGACAATGGACAATTATTATTATTGTGTTTCTGCTCGGTCCATTTTACTCAGGCTTCAATTTGAGCAAATAAGATAAGACATAATAAACGTAACTTTATTAACTCAAAAACTACTCAAGAAACCCAAACAGAGGATTTAGCCAATGTTTTTCTTGTTCAGGTAAGAATGTCTATTTAAGTCATCATGGCTTAAATCCAGTTCTTACATAACCAGTGTTATTCTCTTCTGCAATATAAACCCAGACAGTGTTTTCACATTCCATTCCTTAAAGATTAAGACAATATGAAGACATTCTTTGAAATAACTAGACATTTTATCATTACCCATTGTTGCGACCGATTTCTGAATTTCAAGCAAAGACACTCGAGGTCTATTTTCATTACCAGTTCTACCTTTAAAGCAAAATATTAGAGGGGGAAGAAACTTATCAATACCAGCAACTCGAATGCAACTCTAATCAAATCAAACAAGTAAATTTGACCGTCACTCTTGCGACATAACCAAAAGTGTGGAGCGTGATTTCTGTTTTTGAATGTTAGGAAATGCAAACCACAAAATCTCATATCTACAATTGGAGTACGCTAACCAATGGACCACGCTGGTCTTATCATCTATTGAGACATAATAATGCACAAATTGTTGTTGTTTGTTATTAAACACAATGTTATGCAAAGGGCTATCTTGACTCTGCTCACCACGAGTATCGAAACCAAGTTTCTAGTGGTATAAGCCCACAGGCATATCACTGTGCCACTTGGGAAGCACATGTATAAACTATCTTTAGGAGCAAAGATATTGAATTTAGATAAGAAAATAGTGGACTCGAATAAAAAGAATAAACCTTTACGTTGAAACACTATGGATCAGAAACCTTAAATTATGTGTGTTTATCTGCATAAAGCTAAGATGTGGAGTGAATATTGATAGCTTGTAGTTTCAAACTCATTGAAGTATCGCTTTCATCATCACTAGGTTTAGGCATACAGAAAATAGTCAAATCTATCGCTATGTTTCTGTAACGAGGGCATGGAACATCAAAATTCGTTGCATGATTTCTATAGGAAAATTTTTTCAAGTTGCTCTTAAAACATTATTTGTTAAGATTTAAGAATCCAAATTCTGTATTTACTTTTATTCTTATGACTACACACAACATATGAGTGTGTGTATGTTTCCTTATAGCAAAGCTACAGTGGGCTATCTGTTGAGTCCACCCAGGTGAATGGAGCCCTTGATTCTAGTGTTGTAAATCCGTAAACTTACCGTTGTACCAGCAGGTGACTATAACATATGGAAAATCTATATCTAAACGTTTTGGATAAATAAGGTAGAAATAAAAATGCCAATTAAGTCTATAATATTCTAATTTTAGTAAAAATCACTATTTTTGACAAATAAAATACTTTTATGAGTAAATGAAACTTAAAACAAAGAATTTTAATGTTTTACATTAGGGCTCACCAAACTTTTTTCACAGAGAGCCAGATTACTTGGGGAATGAGAAACACGGGCCGCATGATCATTATGTTCAATACTCGCAAGCTAGAATGAAAGCTCTCCGTAAAAGACTTTGACTCTAAGTTTAGGATGCCACATTAGCCATGAAATACATACATGGTTATTCTTCCCCAGAAGTTTCAAGTTCAATTCATTCATGTGGGATGTGATGCTAACCAAAAATGACAACTTTGACAACCAGGTTGGATCCCACAGAAGTGGATCGGCTTTCTATTTCTCTTTTTAGTTTATAAAAAGTTCTTGCTGATGTATGATGCTGTGTATGAACAGAACGCTTGGGAGTTGAAGATCTTCCAACTGTTTCCTGATCAGCCCCACCAGACCCTTCTTTACTCCAGCCATGTTTCTTCCTCCATCAACTGTTACACCCCTAAGCTGATTCCACTAAAGGTTAGTCTTGTAAAGTTTTATGTACTTCATGAAAATGTCTTCTCCAGTTGTTCTTCCGTGCATGCTGCAAACTGATGCCAACTCTTTCGTGATCTGAAAGTCCAAATTAACTCCACGAATGAATACGAGAAGTTTTGATCAGTAGACTTATCCAGTGCCAGAAAATACCATAGAAAGTTCGAGCTTTTTGGCGTACCTGTAATGCGATGTTCTCTCCAAGTTCTTCTGCTTTCCGTACAACTGAGAGAATGAAAAGCTGATACTTTCAAAGAAATTGGCTTTTTCAGAACATTAGGTTTGAAGCCACTACACAATCAAGTTAAATTAAACATGTAATAAAAAGAAAGAGGAGTGATAAGAGGCTTAGAACTGAATACAAAGATTTAATTAAAAGTTCCCGCTGCTTCTTCAGTTTCCATCTGGACGATTGGTCAGTGAAACATCGCCCGTAGCGCATTCTGTTATTATAATTGGAAGAAGACCATAATGTTTGTTGAATTTCGCGCACACGAGGGCTATCTGCGCTAGCCGTCCCTAATTAAGCAGTGTAATAAAAGGCAGCTAGTCATCACCACGCACCGCCAACTCTTGGACTACTCTTGTACAAATGAATAGTGATATTGACCATAACTTATAACACCTCCATGGCTGAAAGGGCGAGAATGTTTGGTGCGAGGGGGATTCGAATCCGTGAACCTTTGATTACGAGTCGAGTGCCTTAACCATCGGGCCGTCACAAAAGTGAAATTAGGAAGTACAAAAGGACTTATCTTTCACATATTATTTCTAGTCTGAAACACGGTTTCTCGTGGAAGAAGTTCGTAGAAATACTGCTATAACTATTGGGGGGGAGATATAAAAAAATGAAAAAGAGAAGGTAGTAGTTTCTTTAACTGCCTTATATACCAAAATAGGTTTTGTTCTGTTGTACAAATAAATATTTTTTGAAGAAGTGTATGAAAGTGAAACTGTTGAAATTGATAAAATAATCTAATCATCCGTAGAAAATATTGAAAAAAAAAATTGAATTTAGGTTATCATCTTTAACCGTCTCTCCTTTCCCCAAGGGCAGCGGTAGATTTACGGATTCACAACGATAAAGTTAAGTTTATGATTCCAATCGGTGGGCATAACAGATCATTCGATGTGGCTTTGCTATAACATGTAAACATACGCTATTATTAAATCATAAATAAACTCTTCCCTTTTGTTGTTTTTAAACATGTAAACTTTTACTGCTTAAATGAAAACATCCCCGCTCAATTTCGTTGATGATAGTAATAACTTACAGGTTTTCTCTTAATAAACCAATTTTTTTTCTGTTTGTTGTTTCATATTAACCTTTGATCAAAGTGAGCTACCTGCTTAGATCAAAGCTAAAAATCACCCGATGATCAGTATAGATCGAGCTAATTTTTTCATCATTTAAAATCCCTCGCTGTTACTGGTATTTTTAGCCCAGAACCTAATAATACTTGAAAAGGTTGTACTAACTTAGGAAGCCTACGTTAGTCCTAAATCGGCAGATCAAGCTAGGGATGTAAAACAACCTATGAAAGTATAACTAATTGTGTATTTTTCTTATAGCAAAGAGTTATCTGCTGAGTGCACCGAACCCCTGATTTTAGCATTCTAAAATCCGTAGAGTAACCGCTGTACAAGCGGGAGGCATGTGTAATTAAGAGAAAATTAAATATTCTAATCAATTTTCTATGTGAAAGTAACGTAATTACCAATGTTTTCTTGTTAGGGTTGAACAAATTTTTCTATGAGAAATCACTCTAAACCAAAAACAATAAAAATCTGTGATGACGAGAAAACCCACTTGTAGAGAAAAATATTTATGTAGAAACGGCTGGTATCGGTTGAGAAAATTTTTTATGTAGAGAAGCGAACAACGTTTCGACCTTCTTCGGTCATCGTCAGATTCACTATAATTTTATTATAACTTGTAGAACAAAACAGATTTTACGATCGTTGACTATCTAATTTATTATTATTATTATAAGCAAAATTTATAAAGCATTAAAATACACCCTATAACACAGTATCCATTGTGTGCCATTTTATAAAGAAATTAGAAAAATAAGTATCAGAGAAAAATATTGCTAACTAAAAAAACTATCCAACGCTGCGTACTGAATTTCAAAAAAGAAACCAAACAAGTTTGGTTCCCCTTTTCCAAGCTCTGTACCAGCCATATACAGAATTTTTTATATAGTAATATTTTTTAATACGTATACATGTAGATTGTTTTCAATAATATTTAAATTATAATGTTATGTGCTTTCAAATTTTACAATATTTTAAAGCAAACTTCAAACAACAGTACAAAGAGAAATATTCCTGAAAGGTACATCGAATATCGAATAGTGATATTTTCAAGTCCAGTACCAGTGGGGTTCACGTATCGTATCATATTAAATTATTTTTTTGGGGGGAGGGGTTGCTTTTCATGTCTGTCAGTGTAAAGAACTGTTAAAAGTATGTACGGAATCACTCAGTCTATCTTTATGATGCATAGTAAATCCTGGCGGCATTTTTTACATAACTCATACATTACTAGGATATTTCATAATCAAGAAAAAATAGTTACACAAACAATTTGTTGCATAAATAGTAAAGAATTTTTTTTAGAATGGACCTCATCGGTATTTCAAGGTTTAACTTGTCACAAAGCCAACTCATGTAAAGTTTTTGAGGAACAGTAGTGCGAAAAGGTCCGTTTTTATTTTTATTTTTAGAATCGAAAAGTTTGTTATAAGTTAAAAATATAAGGAAATGATACAGTGTAATTATGTTCTGTAACCATAAAACGTGTTAAATATTGTAACCGTTTTTGAAGTATTATGTTTTGTTCTAAAATATATTTTCATTTTTCCAAAGTAGTAAACTAAAACCCTCTGTTGCATTTAACTATTTAAAAAAATAATACATTAAGGAGTAAAAGTAAATATATTTGGTTTTAATAATAGCAATGGTGAACGATCTTATAGCACTAAATTGTTGTTTTTATTTATTTAGGTGCAGAACGTTTCACTTTACGGCTTCTTCACAATTGTTCTCTAAAACACAGACCGAATTCGTATGGTTTAAATAATAAATTTCATTAGAATGCATAACATGTATTTGTGCAGCATGCATTTGACATATTAAATAATAAAGTTTATTGTTGAATTAATTAGCTACTAACAGTAGTTAACAAAAGTTCTATTAAGGTTATAAAGTAAAATAACGGAAAGACAGGCCAAAAAATAAAATAATTAATATTACAGGCGCCATTTTCGGCTCCATTCATTTACGGTCGTAGTTTTTCGATGAGAAGAACTTCTTTGAACTTTCTGTCAGTGTACTTGATGAGGATTTGTAGGGAGAATGGTGACTTTAAATTAGTTGTTGCTCGTCCATGTAACATTTGCAACTGCACTTCTTTCATGTTGTTATTTGTAAAGAGCGTCAATATGTTTCCACATTATTGTGTGTATGGCCATTTTGGTTCGTCCTACCTACGTATGATGGCAGATGTTACAGGTAAAGTGGTAAAAAACAATGTAAACATCACACTCATTTTGAGATTGTAAACATGTTTTTGTAACAGAGATGGCTTTGTGGTATTGTGGGGCAGTGAACTGAGATTTTCGAAGGTGATTTTAAAAAAGAACCTGGCCGTTCTATTACTTAATTTGCAGTTTGGATTTCCAGTTTTAGTGGATGCTCTTGAAGAAACTGTAATGCGAAATTAAGTGTTTAAGTAAATACAAAGAACAATTTAGTTCACATTTACGCCTAAGTAGTAAGTATTTTGATATAAGATAACACTATGTAACAAAAATTTTGTTCCTGGATAGTATGTGTCATTTCTCAATTGCTTATGTTGTAAAAGTACAGAAAATGGCCATTAATTCCTTCAGACTTTGCTTTTGGGACCTGGATAATGAAATTTAAAAATTAACCTATTTCCTATGTAAAAACGGGCAAATTTGCACATTTTCATTTACATAAGATCTGAATAAAACATCATATAAATCAAGATTAACACGCATTTATACTAAAGTTATACAAAAATGTTTAGAAGTGAGTAGTGTTTCGAGACTTGCGACTGTAATGTAAATTACTTTCATGTACCAGCCCTCAAATATAGTCTCCCATCATGTTTTCGTTATAGGCTTCTTGATGGCGGCGTTCAAAGTATATCTTGGTGGAAGCGCTTGCCTTGCTCTTTGAGGTTCACCAAATGAGCCAGGGGAAGAGACGGATACTTATTCCCGTTATGGAGCACAGCTTTGAGGCTTCTAGATGAGCTACTAATGAAGAGACGCCACTTGTTCGGGTCACAGGCAATTCCAAATGTCTCGCACAGACCGGAAACATTGTGGCAGAAGCAAAATCAATTTTGACGAATGAAGACGCTTGAAAAATGTCGGTGACGCTTCCTCTGACATATGACTTGCACTCTGCCGGAGTGGGTACAGGGAGCTTAGAACAGTATGGCACTGGGGCGATTGATGATGGAAGGTCCGGATACATGATAACAGATGCATTCTTGCCAGCCCGACGTTTGGAAGGGTCCAACATGCCGAAGTAGCGATTGTTCTAGTGGTCAGTGGGTTCACGCCAAATTCTTGGAATAGCGAACTTCATGGCTCTCTTTTCCCTTCTGTACCACCCTGAAAAAGAGCAAAATAAAATTGTTATTATGAAGAATAAATTTATTTTACCCACAAGTAATATGTAAGAGGTTCATGCAAAATATTTTATATCTGATATTTTCGTATACTATTGGAAATTGAAAAAATAAATTAAAATATATTTAAGTTTTAAAAGGTCTAAAATTTGTGTAATATAAAATCTTACTATTCAAACAAGAAAATTTTGTCCATCTTACCTTCAAGAGTGTTTTTGTAGTGCTCGCAGGTAAAATAAGGTGCACAGGGTTTGTCTTGATCCCCGAAAGGCATGCCAAAATATGCCTTGTAGGATTCACACATTTTAGCAGATGCTGTCACATTATTTTTTCGCTATTGTCTTGATAAATTGGCCACATACATAGCAGAATGCGTCTGGAGAATACTTGCAGCTTCTTGATGCCATCTCTGATAAAATCAGATAGGTCTATGTGTTTACTTAGGCAATTAGAACTAGACTGAAGTTGTGAGTGTTGAGCCCCTGTATATATATTACTGTGGAATGTTCTAGAAAATCCTGAAAGGTTCTTGAACAACATTCTAGAAATTTCTTGAAAATTCTTGTAAGTTCGAAAAAATTCTCCATCAGCTACTCAGCACTGAATCTACCTGGAATGTTCTGGAAAATGGGTAAATTTGAAAAGTTTGAAGAGAAAAATAAGTATTTTCTATTTACTGTGGCGTACAGTTCAATTGTTCGAAATGTGCTACGAATTCACTGGAAAAATCTAAGTAAATTTTTGATATCAAACTTTTATTTGTTTTTTGATAGAAGTACAGTTAGAACATAATTCTATGATTTAATCAGAAATACTCACCAAAAGTTCACATTGCAAAGGCTAATCTTACGGATGGTCTGAGCAGCGTGATACGTTTTTTTTTATAATTTATCGATAAATATCTCTCATTCAAGCTGTTTCATAAAATCACAGAAGTTATAGATTACCAGCATATATCAACACCTTCAAATTATTTTTAGTTAATTAAATACCTAATTCAGTTTATTTTTAATAAGGTACTATACATTTTATGTTCATGCACTATTTTTATTTCGTATATGAATTATTATGTATGTATTTATTACGTAGTTATTTCGCACTTGATATGTAATAAGATTAATTTTCACATAGTTCCATTTTCGAAAAATATAGCAATAAAATAATGAACCTACTTTGTGTAACAACGTTATCTAGTGACAATATATAGAACTGGTCTGATGTTACAGCTCACACAATTTCTGTTACCATCTGATACTTTACTGATATAAAAATATATCACTTACATTCGGCATTACAATATGAGATCAGAACCAATTACATCATTGTAATAATGAAATAATTCTTAAGACTGTGAAGTTCATAGACTTGTCAAAATTACAGCTACTTTTTTTAAACCTCACCTTTGAAAAATGTAATTTATTAGAGAGTAAGTGACCCATAGAATTGGAATACTTAAATTAAGAAAATGTAAAAATAAATGAATAATACCATAATCCTGAAGTGATAAACAATTTTTCTACGAAATCTGGGAAATAAAAAAAAATGGATGTATTGTATGTAAAGTTTCAAGATCATTCATGGACTTTAGATGTAGACACAAGAATGAGGATTTCTTATACACTGTAATGACAACCAATTTTTAAAAGAAATAGGCAGAAACTGTAAACAGAGGCATTAGGTGTTCAAAGTGTAGGCTATGACAGATCGGTTAGCACATAAAAGACTACAGGAGTAACTCCAGTACTCAAGCATATAGATTTTGTCAGATAATATACTTTTAGTGTGAAACCAACTATAAATATAATTTAAAATACCAGGTATAAAGGCAGTGTGAGGATATCAGACCATGATATCTTTTAAGAATGCTTCCGGAACAGAAGTGTCTATATTGTGTGGGAAGCCAAAATCATAAAATCATAAATTTAAGGGGTTTTTCCAGACTGGGTTGTGTGAGAAGACATAATAGTTAATTAGTGTTATTTGAAGAGTCAAATGTTTAGGTTATTCGAGAAAATGGGCCAATCAGTGGATATTATGCCAAGAACTAACTGCTCAGATTGTGCGAGAAGACAAGGCTTGTTGTTAAGTATTATGTCGGGAGCCAGGTATGTAGATTGTGGGAGAGTGCAGCCCAGTTTGTATGTGATAAATATTTCATACATAATTAAAATAATCAAGCACTCAAGTTGTAAGTTGGTACAGAAAAAGATAGCATGAGGAACGTTAAAGACCCGACGTCCAAGTTTGTGTAAAAAGATGAGTAAAATACGTACTAACCCACAGGTTTGAAAGTTGTTTCAGAATACCTGAAAAAAATGTAAAGAAAACTTAACAGCGATATTCTTATGAAACGCTGAAAAGTTTATAAATCAAAAATAACTAAGAAACACAACGTGAATTTAAGAAGGGTTAATCAAACTTTATAAAAGTAGCTGCATATGCTAATAAAGGGGAATGCTGCCTCAGATGTAGCTGTAACGCTACAGGAAACATGGTCAGCGAATATATATATATATATATATATGGCTTAGGGCGAATTCCTGAGTATTCCACACTACATTTTCTCTTGCCTTCAGTGGCATAGTGATATGTCTATGGACTTATACCGCTAAAAACCGGGTTTCGATACTCATGGTGAGTTAGCCCTTTGTGTAGCTTAGTCTTAAATACCAAATAACAACAACTTCGCTACTGATAGATCTATGACTGAAAAAATATAGCACGACTCTTTCTCAGGAAATATATTCGAATAAACAGTTTGTTTTATTTTTCAGCACTAATCCGACAAAGGGAACTGAACCTCAGATTTTCACATTATAATTCCATAAGCTTACTGCTGACTGACTAAAGGAACTACATTGAAATAACAAAGAGACGTAAAGCCTCGAGTACATTAATTTTATAAACAAACATTCAATATACAGTGAGTGGTGTTAGCCAGCAAAAACCATAACATACATGAGACTGTAAAACGACCAAAACAGCACACCACCACAAGCACCATTGTTGCTGCTCTTACCATAGTTATAAAGCTGGTCGATTATCATGGAGAAGATATTCACCTGAAATATGTTAACAATTTCAAGAGGTGTTCACTTGGAACGTGTTGACAATTTCAAGGAAGGAAGTTCACTTGCAATATGTTAACAATTTAAAGAAATATTTAGTTAAAGTATGTCAATTTTAAGAGCAGATTTTCACTTGAAATATGTTAACAATTTTAAAAGGAGAAGTTTACTTGGACTATATTAACAATATAAAAAGGGAAATGTATTTTGTTTAAATTATGTAAATTATCACAATATAAACACACACATATATGATAGTAATGTATTTATTGTATTAAGTCTTGTAATCATCTATATTCATGTTGTCAGAGTTTCTAAATCAAACTAAAACTTTTTGGTGAAACTGTGTTTTATCACTTTTATGAGTTGATCGTTTCTAGAACAAACTGTACTAGTTCTTATTAAATAATTGCAGCAGTCATAAGTGTAATTACAAACAAAATTTAATTGCTAATATCTCTGATGTATCGTTATAATGATAGTCCTGCGATAAATTATCTGTAATTTTATGGATTTTTAACGTTAGAGCTCGTGATGGATATAGTGTAGATAGCGTACTTGTAGCTTAATGTTAAAAACAGCTACAAGATGAAAAGATAATAGCTTTAAATTTAATAAAATATAGCCAACATATGTAAGTTGTGTTGATATATAATTAATTTTTTTATCTGAATTCTCCCCAGTGGCACAGCGGTATATCTGCGAATTCACATTGCTAGAAACCAGGTTTTGATACCCGTAGTTGGCAAAGGATAGATAGCTGATTGTGTACTTTTGTACTTAATTCCAAACAAACAAAACCTTTCATCGGAAACTTTAATTTTGTTCTTTATTTATATGTGCACCTTTTTTCATCTTTTGTTTTGTTATTTCTATGTTTGTAGTCAAGTACAAAGATGTACAATGGACTAACTGTGCCCACTATGGGTATCAAAACCCAGATTTTAGTGTGAATTTTTCGAGATGGATTCCTGTACGTGATGAGAGAACCTCCGAGAGGAAGTTCACACCCTTCAGTTTACACCCACGTGTTTACTGTGCGTGACGACATGTGAAGGGGAGGTGACGATCCTAGTGATTGAGAGATTCAAGGTCAAACTGATGTGTTGTAGACGGGTGATCTTGGGGTGACCTCTAGAGTTAATCGACAGGTTTACTTGGGCTAAGGTCAACTAAGTATTAGTGTTGGACGTTCTCAACGAGTATTGTGGACATTTTGTTTGATGCTAGTGTTAGGGTATAGTGCTCACGAAATCCTGGTGTTACAACATTGTCCGTGTTTGGCATTCTAGTATGTCTCCTCCTAGGACTCCTTGGTAGGTGATATCAGGGGGCATTGGATCTTTCTTTTTTTATTATGGATTCCCCGAAATCCAAATAAAAATAAAATAAAAAACAGCTTAAACGACAATGTCTTGAAGACTCTGAACAGCAGTCATCACTTTATTATATATTTGTACCTCATTTTCTCATACTACATTCTTTGTCATACAAATCTTTAGGATAAATGTCTCCCTTTTTTATTTAGGAGAGACTAGAAAGGCTTGCTGGCTCTTCTAAGTCAGTCAAGAAGCTATGCTCTGAGAATATCTGGTTGGAAACGTTCACGCCAAAACACAGTAAACTCCTGTTACTTCGAAGTTACTTTCTATGCTACTTTGAAATCCTCACAAGGAGTCATTGTTAAGAGGGATTTGAAGAACATATTCTAGTCAGAGATACTCGCTAGATTCTCCACCCAAGACGTTTCTGGAGTGAGGCATATCTCCACTCACAAGGACGATATTATGCTGCCTACCAGTGCTCTAATTATGACTGACAGGCGATTTATCTGAACTGTAAGGCATGGCCATATGTTCCTAACCCTCTCAGATGTTTCCCAATGTCAATGGTTTGGTCACTCAAAGAAATCATGACATGGCTCTTTGACATGTGCTCGTTGCGGCGATAAAGACCATAGTGCTTATGAGTGTGAACTGGACCCTCACTGTGCTAACTGTAGTGGCTTTCACCTTTTTTACCTGCGTTCTTACCATAGATGGGCGGAGAAGAAAGAGATACTGCGTTTGAAAACAGTTCAAAACAATTCTTACTCTGAGACTCGGAAATTATTGCCCTCACCAACAACTCAGACGCATACTGTTCCAATGCTCTAGTGAAGTACAAACAGATCTTTCTGTACCTTTAACAGAGCTATTTTAAACCATTTGCAGAGTCTTTTGCCCTGTTTGGAAAAACGTGCTGCCAAGTCTACGTCTACTCCTGTCCTTCTTCCCACCATTCCTACCAGTGACTGCTCGGTTCACTTCCTTCGGCCCCTACTTCTGACATATACACTCGAGTCCTGAATCAGTTGCTGGAAACCAAATCTACTGACAGAGACTTGCCTATATGATCAAAGGCAGGATCCATGGACGTCAAAAGATATCCTTCTAATAAAGAAAAACGATGTAGTTGTAAACCGAAGGTCTTGTATTGAATACTCGGCTCCGCGCCGGTTGGTAATCGATTTGGAGTGAGTAACGCGATAACAAACCTATCCAGATCAAACCTTTTATTGCTCTTTGGCCGTCTTGTTTTCATAAAGATTAGAAGGAGGAGTTGTTTGACAAGGCTACGCATTGGTTACAGTTTTGACTCACTGTTTTAATTTATCTGGAACTGACGCATCAGTATGTGGTCTCTGTGACACTCAAGTCGTAATAATCTACGTTTTACTGTTGTGCCATCGTTACGACTCTAAATAACAGCACCATTGTATATATGTTTTGTCCCAATGTTTAACCCTGATACTGTCATCGCCAATGACACTGTCCACATTACTTGTATTTTTAAATTTTTAGGTGTCATTGGCCTTTTTAATTTTATTTAAGTTTTTACTTTGTGTTTGAAGTTTCTTTAGTTTTACCTTGATTAATTTTTACATTTTAAAATGTTTTTATTTTTACGTTTTTTTTTACCCAGTTGCTTTTCGCCAATAAACGTCAAACAACCAATCAATATTAGCGTGAGATTTTATTCAGCTCTAAATAGACTATAAATCTGCAACAGTCCAAGATACAATAAAGGTCCCTGGGAGGGTCAGTGGTAAATTTTTGGATTTACAATGCTAAAGTTCGAGATTCAATTCTTCACGGTGGACACAGTGCAGATACTTAATTGTGTTGCCTTGTGTAAAAAACTAACTAACCAACTATCGTGATGGAGAAATCACATTGATAATATTCATGTGGTCGTAACGTGGTACAGAAGTTAAGATCTTTAATAGTCCAACACATTAGGAAAAGGACATATATCACTTGATACAAGTAAGTTTTAGACTGATAAAACAACCGTTTTCCTCTTTTTTTAACTAAAATCTTCAACATGGCTGTGTGTGTGGGAGTACTTTATTTAAACCAAAAACTCAAACTTAAGTTCCAAAGTAATGGAGGTTTTCTAATACATTATAGGTATTTCCCATACAGTTCAGGTGTTCTGGAGACCGTTTTACTGACTTTGTAGAACACTGCATGCACGGCGCAACTGACGACCTTGCTAGTAAACAGCTGTTTCAGCATTCCAGCTAGGAGATACTCTCTACAAATTAGTGTAATTCTAAAACTCAAGCATGTGATTCGCCGTATTACCGTAGTTGCTACTCGGTGCTACGTAAGAGATGCACTGTTTTTTTTAGTACATCATAGTTGGTACCATGAAAGTAACGTTACTTATACAACCTGGTTAAAAGCAAACTTGATAAATGCACTAAATGTATGATAAAGAAAGTGTTAAGTTATAATTTTGAAGGGAAAAGGCTATTTCTTTAACAAGATTGTCAGTATCCATGTGCTTCGGTAAAATTTCGTCATATATGCTACAAACAATATTATTGTTCCATATGCAAAATTATCTTGGACATGTTGATCTGGTAGCTTTTTCCTTTACTACCCACTTCCGAGAGAGCTAGAACCTTAAGACGCCTGAAATTATATTTTAGACTTTACTAAAATAGGATATTGAAAATTCGAAAAGTAAGAGCATTGTTAGTCTTAGGTCTTACAAAACAAAGTTAATGGGAACCTGAAAGTAAACAGAAGGTATTGATTGTTAAAGTGTACCAAAAGAGCTAACAAAACCTAAAGGTCAAGACTGACTTATGTTAGAACTCAGGAAAAATACCAACAAGACTGTGAAAGAAAGAGTACCATTACTACGTAAATTAAGCCGAAGTACTAATGAGAATGTAAAGAAAAGAGCAGCGACAGTGCTGGGATCTGTAGAAAGTCCAAATGAGATGTTGAGAATTCTGAGATTTTTACTCCACTTGAGCAAAAATGGTTCTGACAAAGGTCCTGTTGAGAAATGACCTAAACTAAAGAGTAAAATAATACTGTTAATGTGAACAGATAACTCAGATTTTAGAAGTGCTTTTCTTTTCTGGAGAATTTCATTATGGTGTTTGGGATCACATATCAGATCTTATGCATTAGATTACGTAGAACATGAAAGGTAAAATAAACATAATTGTTGGAGTCAGTTGTAGTTATTTTGAGAAAAATGACACTTATTTAGGCTTTGTGTCTGTATTGAAGTGCAGTTAAAGGGAAACAACAATAATTCAAACTATTTCGCTTAGCTCAACCGGAAAGTTAGTGTGAAAGTTAAGAGTAAGAACAGTGATGTGTCCAAACTTATCTCAAGAGTTGATCAGAGCGTATTTATTATTTATTCAATCTTACATTTCGTGTGTTATAATGAATTTGAAGAACAACGGTTTTGCTTAAGCTCCGCTGCAGAGTTACCGTAAACTTAAACATTACAGTTTTGTATTGGCTTATAAAGAAATATAACAATTGTTTCAAACTCCTCAACTTTAACACGCTATAGGTATGGCTTTGGCGAGAATTGTTTCAAAAAAGTGCCAAAAACAACATCAGTCCTTAACTCACAGTCCAAGTCTATGTAAAGTATTGTCGAGAGAAACGGCTCTTTCGGAACAGTCTTCTTTCAAAAAGGGTTTTAAAAATGTACAACTTCGATCATTGGAAAAGAGGAAAGAGATGACTAGTTACCTGGAGGAAACCGGTCTGGATTTATCGGGTGATCATGTTGTGTCTACGATCACTTTCACGAGGTTACGACTCAAGCAGCTCCAGCAACAAATTTACAACTTTCTGGAGAGACCACGGGGTTATCAGGCCTTCATATACCAGTTTTGCTTGTAAGTCGAAACAAATATAAAGCTAAATTATCAATGTGAGTGATTGTTAAAAACTTAGTGAGAAACTAAAAACTTGGGTTAAAAATATATAAGCTATGTACTTAATAATATAAGATGTATGGAAATTTAAGTTAGCAAGTCAGGACCGACAAAATCAATGACCAAATGTCTGTTTTATTAATTTCACGTAAAGACACACGATGGCTATCTGTGCTAGCCGTCACTAATTTAGCAGTGTAAGACTATAGAGAAGCCAACTTGTCATCACTACCCACCGCCAACTCTTGGGCTACTTTTTACCAACGAATAGTGAGATTGACCGTTACATAATAACGCTCCCACGATTGATGTGACGGGGATTTGAATCCATAATCCTCAGATTGGTTGAGCGTCCTAACCACCTGGCCATGCCGGGCCGACCAAATGTCAGTGTATCACAGTTAGTGTTAATTTGTATCTCATTGATAGAAAAGATATATTTATTTCAGAGTCACGAATTTAAGGTCAATATAAATTACTGATACTTTGTACAACAATGATACTTCATATGCAAATAAGATGATTTTATAAAGTATTTTATCTTGTTTGATCACTCTAACAATAACAAACCTCACACTGAATATGTTTTTGTCTGAAAATCTTGACGTATTACAACGTTACTTATAAAATCGAATAGCAATAAAAGAAATATACCACTGGAAAATATATACCAGTGAAAAAAGAGAACTAGGATATCTTAATAATTTACCAAAATGTCAAATAAACATACTGATTATGTGATCTAGCTTGGAACAGAAAATGTATCCATACAATAATCGTAACATATTATATATACGATCAAAACATTAATAAACAAGCATAATAAGACGAAACTATTCAGCACTGTGAATATTATATATGATAAAGTTGGACTTTTTAATGAATGTTTTCGTCTGTATGGCTTTATTTTATCCTTGTTTCATGTTCCGTAATTCAAGAAATTAATTTCATTTCATCTGGAGATATCTTTGCGGTCACAAAGATCGCTTTGAATGACAATTTTGTCATTGTGCTTGCCTGAACAACTTGTTTCCTTTATTTATTTATTCAAATGTTAATATATTATTCAGTTTTTATTTCTACGTCTTTGGCATACCCAAGACTAATAGGTAGATTTGTTTTATATTACTTATAATTACAAAATTATAATTACGTTTTGCTTCAATATGCTTTTGATTCCCTGCATTTATTACTTAGAAATTTTAATATGTTATAAGGTACTTTGTGAAACTGTTTTTTTGTTAAAATTAGTTTAAGCAATCAAATCTGTAAATTTGGAATTATAGTATTAATGAAGAAATTCTGTCGCTTTTTTATTTTTTCACTAATACTAGCAGATTCGTTTTTCTTTAGAAACAACACTAGAAAAAAAGTCATAGTATTCAAGTAGAAAAACTATTAACACGAACTTATCTAATAATGGTAAATTATCGTAAGATAATTTTCTATAATAATCTTATTTACATACGCAAATATATTCTTTCTACACAACAGCATGTTCTCAAAATAAAATATAAAAGTTTACTATTTTATTTTTATTAACCCTGTTGCTCTACTACTGATGTTAAAAACTTCTATTTTTTTCTATTTACTGTGAAGAGAGACGACTTGAACATTAACTCTGATGTTTAGTTTTAGTCTTTGTTTTGATCTTGTTAGCTTTTCTTTACCAATAAACGTTTATGTTAATTTCTGAATACCCTATACACCAAATCATTAGTTCCTTGTACGTAAAATATAAGTTATGAATAATAGTTAGTTACTTTAATTAATCGAATTTTATGCTGCCTATTTAAAATATTTAAATAAAGCAGATTTTGTATCATACAATGAAGTTTGTTTTCTGTGTTGAGCCCCTCAGTGGCACAGCAGAATGTCTACTGATTCACAGTAGAAACCGGGCCTCGTTATCCGTGTTGGACAGAACACAAATAGCTCATTGTGTAGCTTTGTGTTTAATTCCAACTGACTCACTCTGTATTGCATTAGGATCTATAACACACCTTGCAGAGAATCCATGTAATCTCAGTTCCATTCTCTGTTTGTTGGATTTGACGCAAACCTTACGTAAGTGTTATTTGCGCTTGCCATGTCTAACTTGTAAGTTATTGAGTGGAATGGTGGTTTTGAAACAATTCAGGCTCACATACCATTTTTTTGAGTACCAAAAAATTAATGCTGAAAACACTTGTCCAATCATATAAAAGGTTTGATTATTTTGTTTTTATGGCACAATTGAAGAATATTTATTGTGAATATAACAAATTCAAGTAAAGTAAACAATGGAAAATATATATAAGATGAAGACGAGCCTATAATTGTGGAGAAGATTATAGCCTGTGTACACGTACGTGGGAAGTTCAAAGTGGGCTTATTACAAATTTTATTAACACATTTTTTATATTTTGTGTGGTAATAACCGATATTATTTTCATATGCCTGCCACAGTTTAAGAATATCTGTATTAGAGAAAGGACAGTTAGACAACATCACTCACTGTCAACTATTTGGCTACTCTTATTAAAACTCACCTACTGCCCTGTGGTGCTGACCCTGAATATTTTCTTTGAGGCGGAAAGAAAACAAGAAACACAGAAACCTAATTCTCATCCCAAATACTTACTGCTGGGCCAATATCCTCAAACTTCCCAGGTCATGAAAATATTTCTAATTCATGTATGTGTGCAATAAAAGCACGATAAGAGATTATTTAACAGTGAATACCGTTTACTAAAACTGCTTTGTGTAGCACAAATATTTCGTGTTATTACAATATATAGTATCTAGTGTATTCAACAGACCTTAAAACCTTCAAGTATCTAGCCAGTATATTGTGCCCTGATTTTTATGGGGCAAAAAATAAAAATTATTCGTTCAACAGTTTCATATTATGCATCCATGAAAATTAATGATTGTGCAGAAAAATAAAAATTATGCATTTATTAAGTGTATTTTTTAATTATGTAATTCTCACTAATAAATCTGTTAAAAAAATATATACAGTGTCAGCATGTGAACCACTAGATCATGATCGATCTGTTAGTTTTAATTCTTGTTTTATTATTTTTTTGTCACAGAATCTCTACTTTATTTTATTTTATGTAGCGCCATACGTGGCGTTGAATTGGGTTGAAAAGATATTTAAGTAGGTGCATGATATGTTTAATATTTGTTTTTTATCTGTGCATGGACAGATTTTTTATTGAACTATCAAAAGCGTATACCCATAGACCAGTCGAGTAAGCTGGAGAAATCTTGTAGAGATAGTCTGAAGTGTCTAGGCGCTAGCTCTGCTGAAGTGATTAGGAAGCTAGGTAGTAGACTAATATGGTGTTGTTCTAGAAAGTTTTAATTGTTATACCGGAAATGTTAGCGGCCTTTTTAGTGGATTATTAGTATATAAGTGCAAATTAAATTCTCATAAATGCTTATTATGATCGATTTCTCGTTTAGGAATCTGATAGGGTGATTTTTTTAGCGTATGAATTATTTAGAATCCTTCTCGATTCCTACTATTAAGTACTATCATTTTTAAAATTTGATATTGCTTAAAAACAGTGAAGGTTAAAGACAGGGAGAAGAAATATAGTTTACCTCCAAATTCTTTTATATAATTATGCTATAAAACTGCTTACAAACAGCTCGTATAAATCATCATTTATGTTGGTGGTACTTGAATTTGAGTTCTATCTATCTTAGTGCCTTGAAAACGTAGGATGCTTTTTTATGTTCTAATTTGGGTTTATTGTACTTTATGATAGTAAGTATGAACTTAAAAAGTGTAATGCAATTTGATTTGAATATTAAGTTTACTTAATGTTCAGTATGGATAAATGTCACAGGACCCAAGTTGATAAAACTAATTAATACTTGACGAAAATTGATCTGAAATACCAATTGGTTCGAGTAGCTCAAAATAATTAACCATTACTGAACAAGTCACTGGGATAAGTGGTTAAACTGTTAACTATTATTGAACACAGGTCAAGGTCATAAGGTATTCGAGGAAACAAACAGTTAACTATTGTAGAACACAGTAAAAATTACTGGGGTACAGATATTTATAAATAAGTAACTATTATTGAACATATCCCAAATTTACTGGGGAGAGGCGGGTTAGAAACAAATAAGCATGGTAAAACATAGTTTAAGGTTACTGAGCTGGCTGTTTCTTACTGAAGTTCAATGGTTGCTTTAATTGATTAAACCATTTTCTACAATACTATATCAATGAGGTAAAGGATCTAACAAAACTAATTAAAATATATTATTTGAGTAACCAACGAACTTTACTTTCCATTAAAATTTAAAATTATTTTACTATTTATTTTTTCAGTTTTTGTATGTCTTGGGAATAAACACAACATCTGTAAATGTTCAGTGTAACCATATTCCTGATACCTACATCTTTTATAAGAATTAAAACCACAATCATGTTGTTGTTGTTTTTGAAATTCGCACAAAGCTACTCGAGGGCTATCTGTGGTAGCCGTCCCTAATTTAGTAGTGTAAGACTAAAGGGAAGGCCACCACCCACCGCCAACTCTTGGGCTACTCTTTTACCAACGAAAAGTGGGATTAACCGTCATACTATAACGCCCCCACGGCTGGGAGGGCGAGCATGTTTAACGCGACTCGGATGCGAACCCGCGACCCTCAGATTACGAGCGCATGCCTTAACGCGCTTAGCCATACCAGGCCTTAAAACCACAATCACAAATTTATAAAACTTAATCCTTATTTTGGCCTACAGTTAAGTATATAAAACTGTCGAAGTAAAGATTAAGTTTTATAAATTTGTGATTGTGGGTTTAATTCTTGTTTCGTTAGTTTTTTTTGCAAAATCCTTGCTTTATTATAAAATTCATAATTTGTAAAACTCTTCTTTTCTTTAATTTTTTGCTATACCTGTATAAAGTACATAATTTACTCTTATAAACTATCGCGTGCTTATCCATCGATATGTAGCGTCATTGAATTGGGTCAAAAATATATTTAAGTGAGTGTTTGATGTGTTTATCATTTATATTATACTTGTATATAAGTGGATATTTAGTGGATTGTCAAAAGCGGATACCCACAGACCTCTCTAGTAGCCTGGAGAAATTTTGCAGCGATAATTCAACGTGTCTGGGCACTAGTCCCGCTGCGATGATCGGGTAGCTACAGTTACAACAGAAAGTGTTCGTATCCCTGCGTCCCGAGGGATTTTTGCTTATAACTTAAAAAATTATATTAGGCTTATAAAAGTATAATATATTATAAATATTATACTAACACACATCTACATAGATTTTTATGTAAATTAAAGGACAAATAAACTGCTTATAAACAAATAACCAAAAATAGGAGGAGCAGAAAGTGTTCGTACAGTTTAGAACGTGTGTAAAACGTGATATTCCCGTAAAAATTTTGTTTAGTTTGGCGAATAAACTACATTATGCCATTCCAGAACTAAACACTTGGTTCATAATTATTAGAAGTTAGCCAGCAAAAAATGTACTTCCGGTAAATTATCTGCTTTGTCATCATGGCGAACAGGAAACAACTGTCCAGTGATAAAAAAAACACCTGAATTATTGTAAAATACAAGTCTCATGTGTCTCTTTCCGGTATTGTTACACAACTTAATTTGCCGAAATCTACTGTTCAAAGCATAATTGCCAAGTTTAAGTTTAAAGGGTCAACTGCTAATCTCCCTCGTTCCGGACGCCCCACCAAAATTCCAGAGAGAACCAAGAGGAAGATTCTCAGAGAAGTTAGTGGGAACCCTCGTTTAACACATAATGACATACAGAAACTGGTAAGGGAAACTGGAGTTGAAGTAAGCATCTCTACAGTTACGAACATGTTACGCTCTTCTGGGTTTAAAGCATGCCGTCCTCGTAGAACTTCATATTTAAAGCCTGTTCGTTTAGAAGCACGATTGAGGTATGCAAGAAAGCATGTAGATAAACCCTTTACCTATTGGAAGAGTATTCTTTGGTCAGACGGACTAAAATCGAGCTTTTCGGCCACAATGACGTTCGCTATAATTTCCGTAAAAAGGGAAACGAAATCTTCCAAAGAACAAAAAAAAGAAAAAGAAAAAAGAAAGAGCACGTTGATATATTAGGTACTTATATCAAGAATGATGCTCGACTTGGGCGTCGTTGGATCTTCCAGCACGACAAGGACCCCAAGCACACATCGAAATATGTACAATCATGGTTGCAGAGGAACCATATAAGCGTTCTGGAGTGGCCATTGCAGTCACCCGATCTCAACCCAATTGAAAACGTTTGGCATGAGTTGGAGACCAGGATTCATCTGCGTCATTCGAAAAACTTCCAAGTGTTGAAGGCCTTCTGTGAAGGATAATGGAAAAAAATACCAGTCGAGTACTGTCAAACGATCATGGAGGACTATGAGGAGAGATTACGCCAAGTAATTCACTTGAAAGATTACACAACTGACCATTAATGTAGACGTACGAACACTTTCTGTCCTCGTATGTTTGGTTATTTGTTTATAAACAATGTATTTGTCGTTTTGCATAAAAATTTACGTAGATGTGTGTTGATATATGTATAATATATTGTACTTTCATTATCCTAATCTTGATACTTTTTAAGTTATGAGGGAAAACTACTCACGACGCAGGTGTACGAACACTTTCTGTCGTAACTGTGGGTGGTAGTCTAAAACGTTCCTATTTTAGACATTTATGAATTGTTATACCGGAAATGCTAGGAACACTTTCAGCGTGTTATTAATATATATGTACATAGTATATCGTAACCAATACTTTCTATAGCCGGAATTTGATGGGATAGTTTTTGGGCAAGTAAATATTTGGAAGTCTGGTTGATCCATACAATTGCTTAAAATAATGGAATTATTAAGATATTTATTATTGTTTTCTTTTTGTTATTGACATTAAATTTTAAGAATCTCGACTATTTCATGTCCTTAGGATGAGGTATTTTCAAATATTTTATCTATTGATGAAGTTATCAGTAATCAATTTCTAACATCAAAGAAGTAAAATGTTATTGGTGTTGACCGTATATTACACACTCATGTATAAGTTGGTACAAGAAAGACACAGACATATAGGTAAAATAAAACATAACACTTCGGTTTAATAATAGCGAACATTAAAACTCTCCAAGGAAATAAAAGAAACTTTTTATTATGCTGTGTCTAATCTCTGTTCAATTTTGTCGTGTATGAAAAAAAATCGTAACCGAAATACAAATAAAAATGTTTTCTGCCTCTGCAATAAAATTCCTAGTAACTTTCAGCAGCTTCCAATATTTTTTATACTAACTCTTAAAAAGCTTCTAGAGAATCCATCCATGCTTGGTTCGTCCATTAGAATTTTGTTTTTCAGTGTTCCCAGAACATTTTAGACACACACATATATACAAATATATATACTGTATATCTTCTCCTTCCATCACAGATTCACAGTCAATTCATATTTACGTATTATTCTTGTGAATAGTATATGTACGTGAAATATATATGTGCGTGAAATATTTGCGTCTTACCCAATATTCTTGGACCTGACAGATATGTCAAGAGTGTTTTCATAACTTGTCATTGATAGTCGCGAAAGTCATTTTGAAAATTATATCTCGAATGTTTGGTCTTTCATATACAAGAAAAAATTAGAAAGAGGAATTATTTCTTTTTCACGAACTACACACATGTTTAACAGAGAATGATCTAGTTGATAGGTGATCATTCGTCTACTAGAAGATAATTTCCCGTAATTTGATAGTGCCAGCTTTCATCGTGCTCTTCCTGGAAGCATATGATTAATTTTGATGGACAGTCCATCCCCATTGTTCAGAATATAGTCCTCACATATGAAGTTACTCTGTGATTTCCATTTCTTTGGACCTCCAAAGACAGTTTAAGTGTACTTTACTTCCATACAACTGACATTTGTTTTTTTAAAATAGGCATATGCAGTTGAAAGAATATAGAATTTAATTGTACTAAACCTAAAAACTATGATGGAGCTTACGGATTGATTGTGTACGATTTTAACAAGGTCTATATAATTAGTTATATATATTAGTGCTCACATCATTAATACCATTGGCTTATGTTTGTTAGTTTCACGAAATATTAAGTACACTTCATCAGTAAGATATTCCAGATTTCATGTTACCTTGAAACTGATTCCTACATCGTCGATTAGGACGCTTGACTTGCAATCTGAGGGTCGTGGACTCAAATCCCCACTCTAACAAATGTGCTCGCATTTTAGCCATGTGGGCTTTAATGTTACGGTAAATCCACTTTTCGTTGTTAAAGAACTAGCTGAAGAACTGGCAGTGAGTGGTGATGACTAGCTTCTTTCATTCTTGTCTTACACTGCAAAATTACGGAGGACTAGCGCAGATAGCCCTCGTGAAGCTTTGCTCGAAAAAACAAACAAACAAACATAAATTTATCGTAAAAAATGTACTTGTTTTCAAGAAACATGAGATTGAGGGAGAAAACAATTTAAAATCTAACCCAGAAATAATAGTAAATAACGAAACATTATTTTATAGAAGTAGTAGACACAAAATATATAGGTATTCAGCTATCGCACAAGATAAAATTAACAACCAGGATACGAATAGAAGAATTATACGGTTCAAACCTGCCTCTAAGAGAAATGCAAATTAATAGTAATAGTGAATACATAACAGTTTACGTTTTTTTCCTAAACAACTAAACCTGCGTTACAATAGCAGGGATTTATTGTTCGTCAACAAAATAAATAGATGTAAATTTACTTAACATGTTTTCCCCTAATCAAAACTTGATCTTTATAGGAGACTTAAAAGTAAACCTAGAAACTTCGGATGTAAAAAATTAATAGAATTTATCGATAACACTTCGTTTGCGTGCAACAACAGTGATACTTCATTTCTGTTTAAGGATCACGGGTTTTATTCCCTGTCACACTAAATATGCTTGCTCTTTCAGCAGTAAGGGCATTGTAATGTTACGGTCAATTTCACTATTTGTTGGTAAAATAATAGCTCAAGAGTTGACGGTGAGTGACGATGACTAGCTGCCTTCCCTCAAGTCTTACACTGTTAGCGTATAGCTTCGCGTGAAATTCAAAACAAACAAACAAATCTGGTATGCTTCGATTTCACCCTTTAGAAAAATATAACTTATCGAACAGAAAAATTCAATTACAAAAAGGGAAATTGGCAAAAATATCGAAAAGTACTACATAATCTATCATGTATAAATATAAATGAAATAGCAGCGAACCAATCTGAAATAGATAAGTATCGTTTAATAATCATTGAGTATCTTAAAAACGATGCCAAACAAACGATACCATTGCATGAACACCAAATGACAAACAATGCATGGAAATTATATTCATAACTGGTAACTGATTAAAAAATGAAGACAATACATGAAAACAAGAAACCAAGCAATAAAAACACAATAAGAAATAAAATGCAAACAGAAATTAAACTTTTAAAACAAGATAAATGGGACAACTGATGCTCCAAACTAAATAAAAAAAACGCAATAAACGAAACATTTCTGATCACAATTAAAAATCTCAGAAATGGATAAAAACGACACCATAGTAGCTACAAATCTACAGCCCTAATTAAACACAATAATGAATACTGTGAAAAATACAGGACAAAAATCAATCAACTTTTTGATAAACCAACTAATAGTTTTCACAAAATTAACCAAACATTAAAAAAAATAACAAAGTTACATATGAACGGAACACTCCTTCAGACCGCCACATTTTTAGTTCTAACACATGATTCGAAACTGACATGGATAAATTACTTAAACAATGCTGGAACCAAAATCTGACAAAGAAGAAACTATGCTAGGAGTCTAACTGGCAAAACCAGTGAAACAACAGCAGATAAAATACTAAAAATACACAAAACAAATATACGAGCTGCATTTGACTATACAGTTCCAGTATGCATAAATCTAGCTCTAAAAGTAGTACAAAGTAAACTACGAACCATAAAAAATTCAATACTCACAACTGCCTCTAAAGTTTTTAAATATATGTAAAATGTTAAAATATCATTTGAACTGTAGTGAAGTATAGCACTATATACCAACCAAACGAAGAGATGTTTCACGCATATAATGTCATTTTACTTACGTACTTGAAAGAGGTGAGAGCAAGTGTGCGTAATTAGCTCTGATCCGCGTATAGTAAGTAAAGTAACATTATTCAGAAACCGCAGGAGGGAGGAAGAGGTCAAATGCACCTGACCCTTCCAGGTCTTCAACTACCAAATCCCGATCAGAAAGAAAGATTAGCTGTGGCATACGCTGTTCAATGACTGAGAACTCACTGATAGGTGCTAAACTTATTGTCATGGCATAAGAGCTAATATTTGTAGCAACATGCCACATTTTGTAAATTTTGTAAACTACGACTGACCTTTCATTATCTGACATGACTGGTCAACAGAAAATAACTTTGTTTTTCCTCTTTGCTGTTTCTAAGGTTAATATGTACATATTATTTGTCATTCATAAACTTTAATGATGTTGGTGAAATATCTATATAATATCTGACAATCGGAAACACAACTGGTGGGAAATATACGAAGCGTAAATGTCATTGTAGATGTTGCAAAGACGAAAAACGGCGCATGTGTTCATAACAGACATCATATACATAAACATTGAGTTACGCCAGCTGAAATTAAAGGCAAGTCACGTAGAACGTTTCATCACATTTACTTTTATACTCATACAAGTGCATTATTTCGTTATCTCTGTGTATGATGACATGCATCTACGGTTTTCTCTTGTGCAGATATACATATGCAAGCATGACCATACGAGTATGTGTGCATTTGCAGTCCTCGTGTGGTAAACACTAGCAAGTATTTTAAAATAATTGTTTTTCTTCGGTGTTTTGATTTTTTTTATCAATTTCTCCTCACTGCTCATATTACAGGGGTACTTTCTAATAACCACATATATTATGTAGTGGTGATCTTGTGAGTATAAACAATTATGGTGAAGAAAAACGTAGTGTTTAGCTTATGTAATTTTTTGTGGTTACATACCCCATGCTAAAATAAAATCTATGAACAGCACGTGAATAGAATTACAAGATAATAGATTTTTAAAAAGCATCGCTGTCTAAAATGCAAAAGTTAGTAAATAAACTAACATTTTATTATATGTCTAGACGATTATCTATATAAATTCTGAGGTACCTCTACAGACTAACATAGTACGGCGTATCTAGGCTATGTCATGTTTAAAGTATTCCGTGTTTAAACTATAATTGGTTAATACTAGAAGCACTACGATACTGCCAAAACTCTGAATAACATCGGTTTAGTATAAGTTACCAATGATTTATATTTGGCATAAATATATGCTAATTATGCTTAAATAATTATATGCTAACACATTATCTGCTTACACAATGTTGTGCTAAGTTAAGGTACTATAGTACTGATACATACATTATATGTTGAGACGGGGTTTGGTTAGTACGCTGCGTAATCTGTTTTGTTAAGATACTTCACGCGTCTTGACGACGTCATAACTGTATAACGTATTGTTTTTGAATTTCGCACAAAGCTACTCGTCGGCTATCTGTGCTAGCCGTCCCTAATTTAGCAGTGTAAGACTAGAGGGAAGGCAGCTAGTCATCACCACCCACCACCAATTCTTGGGCTACTCTATTACCAACGAATAGTGGGATCTGTATAACGTATTAAAATAAGGTATTAAGATACTTGTATAGACCAAATGGTGTCACTTTAAAGCACTTAATAAGATACTAAAATATCATCAGATAGTCAAAGTTTAAAGGGCTCAACACACCAATTTCACTACGCAGTAGGAAGTCTCCATGACTTGACCCCTCTACAGAAAGTAATACCTGAGGCTGAAATGCCATAATACCTCGACTGGCGGAAAGAAAAAAGAAACACCTGATACAAAGTTGAAGCAAAAATAGATATTTTATTTGGTGAAGAAAGCAGAATAATTACGCATGAATTGATTGTCACAGTTGTGGGACTGTTTAGTAAGGGATTGTAAAGTTACAAAAGTATACAAAATGGTAATAAACTGTATTTGAAAATAAGTTGGTTATTACATTTGATGGTTAACTCAAAGAAATGTTATGTAAACAGTCAGCAGGCTAAATATACAATAAATAAATACGAGATTTACATAGGTAGATCTTATGCTCGCAGCCAGAAATGAACCTTGCTGAAAACACCGAAACTGCTTTCTGTCTGAAGTTGACCAACCACAAAATTAGGTCGAAAATATCCAGAACCATCTGTGATACATACGACAACCGTTGAACAAAATAAATTAGAACACAATACATCTATACACATTTTCTATGACTGTACCATAATACGGAAAATAACTCTGAGAGCTGAACTAGCACACTGGCCTCCATTGTCGTTTGTTTGTTTCAAACTTAAGAAAAATAATCTCTTTTTTTATATATGTATATATACATATACACTGTACAATATGGAAGAGAGAAATTTGTGGTACTTACACATTACATAGATAAAATATTTTTTATCAGTTATAGATTTTAAATCAAAATATATACAGAGCATTCAGTACTGTTTATTTATTTTTTATTAATTTCCTTATTTCGGACATTATCTTTTCTACAGTATAAAATCATGTTTATTAAGTTTGTTAGCATGAATGTTCATTTAGGACAATTTTATTTCTCTGAAAAGGAACCAAAGGCCCTACGCCTGGTGAAGTCTCTTGTTTTAACCATTCGCACCATTATGCAGTAGTTATGTTTGTTAATCAGTTAATAGACACTAAAACAGTGTTACTTGTGGGACGATGAACGTTGCAATTTGTATTGTTATGATGTCAGTAAAACGTGCGCATCACAATAAATCATGAAAACACTTGTGCATCCTGCAAGTATTATTTACACTTGAAACAGAACAATTTTTTCAAAAACCCTGAGTAACCTCATCTGGTATTAGGTTCATTAGTGTTCATCTAGCAAAGTTAGTTCTCATTGGTTGATACTAAGTAAACATAGCATTTAGTTGTTCTTTTACTATTCTTGACATGTTCATTAGTTATTTGCTGTTATATTATGTTTCTTTTAGTTTAAATATCGTTTTGATAAACAAAATACTCTCTCTATGTGAAAAGAAAATATGACAAAAATATTTAGTTCGTATAACTCTAACGTCTTCCATCAAGGGTAAAGTGATAAGCTGACCACAAATGATAAAAACAGTGTATAGAATTAGCTAAAAGCTTGACACAGCTATAAAAATCGATTAATTTTAGCCATTAACTGTACAATTGTGAAGTTATTGTTCTATAAATAAAATGATAGGTCTATCTACTGATACTGGCTGATTTTAATGGTATTCTAAAAAGTATAGAACAATAAACGATTTCATGATTTCATTTTTTTAAATTTCAGATATATGAGTGATTATGACACTGTCAGAGCATAAGAAAGTCAAATTATTCTAAACTTGTTTCGAATTACAAGGATATGATGTGAAACACATTTTGTGAAATTCATGGAACTATCCATGGTTTCGAACTTTTCGGATACTCTAATAAATGACATTTATTTGAAATATACAAATATTTCCTGCCTATAATAACCTATGTGTCATTCCTACATAAATATCTTGGGTGAATGATCGTCATGGACCTTTCTGTAACTTCTGTCTTTCTTTATTTTGGTAACTTAGCTTTCTGCCTTTGTTAAATGAAAAAATATTTTTATCTTTCTTGAGCCTTGAAATTCGTAAAACATAAGACCTTACTTAGAGCACTTCTAAAAGTTTAGGTTAATGTCATCGAAGAATGGAATTCACTAAATACAGTAAAGGCTATTTTATTTAATTTAAAAAAATGAGCATCCATATCTACATATTTAAAAAAAATTATATCGTTTTGTACATTAAATTAAAATGGGGGCAAAGCACTGCCTCTCACGTGCAACTATGGAATAAGAAAATAAAAAACAACTCAATTTACATTTTTCTAAAGGTAATATCTTATCCGCTTTAAAATAATACACTATAACTTGTGTTTATAGAAAATTTATTCACTCTTGTAATATTCGCAGCTATGTGAAGTTTAATGAAATTTTTCTTATCACTTTGTATGTGTGGTTCAAATGTTTGTTTCAAAGCAAAATTAGAGTGAACTACACCCTCTGTCCATCACGGGATACTGAAGCAAGGAATTTATTTTTGTAAGTAGATAGACATTCCACCGTCTCATTGAGGAAAGTTTGTGTGTGCGTGACCTCAAGCTTGACTCATCGATGTTTGTTCTTCATCCTATTTGAACTATGCTTCAAATTTGTGCGTATGAATTTCTATTTTCTTAGTTGGTTTCGACATGTTCACTTTCCTACCTCGTTCGTAACTCACAGCACATTCTTTGTTTGACCTCCATAAAAATATCACATTATAAATCTCATCTTTCTAGTTCTCAAATCTTTATGGCTACACGTCTATGGCAAAAATTAAATGGTATGAGATCAATGAAGCACACGAGATTTTAAGTACACAAAAAACCATGTAGAAGTATATACAGAGTCAGAAGAACCGCCAAAGGTAGGTAAGTCTGACATCGAATTTAAGTCGGATAATTCTAAATGTAAATATAAAAGAAATAGCTTAATCTTGAATTTTATTACAGAGAAAATTTTAAATTGTAATGTTGCTGTAAACAATTCTATAGAATGGTAGAAATGACATAAAATGCGTTTTTAAATTCTCGTTTAGTAACTTAGTTACACCTGATACTAAAATTTCTAAGCCTTTTAAAAATCAACATTTGACTGAAAAAATTAGATGTCACTGAACTCGCATATCATCAAATGTAAATGCCAAAAACATTACTAAAAAGCCCTCTCTTTCTCCATTAATTCATTCTGTGCAAAAATTTCCTTGGCTTAGGGATAAATCGGACAGCTTATAGCAATAGAAAATCGTGTTTCGATACTCGCGGTCAGCAGAGCACAAATCGTTTATTGTTTAGCTTTGTGTTTTACAACAAGCAAGCAAGGAATAAAAACACGTATCACTGAGACAGTCCATTTCCTGTTTCTTCCCCACCCCCACTGGCAGAATGGCATGTATTCTGACTTACAACACTAGAATCCAGATTTCAATACCTGTGATGGACATAGTAGAAATAGCCAATTGTGTAGCTTTGCGCTTAGTTACAAACAAACCCTGCATATAAAAGACATAGTAAAATTTGAACCTCGTCAATTCTTACTAAAATAACCTTCTCCCTCACACGTTATGACACGTTCGGGAGTTTACAGCTTGCAGTTAGAAATTTTGTTTCTCTTCTTTTTAACTTCAGATCATATGTACGAGTGAATTAATCTAATATTTATGTGTACTTTTCACGCTTTAATGTATGATTAATAGTTGAAGCGAATGGCTACATTTATTTACCAGCATGAAACACAAATGATTGTAGGATGCTTTAAGTATACAACAGGAAAGACTACCGTGAAAGTTATAATACTTATACATCTGTTGATAACACATATTTTACGATGTTAAATCTAATTTATCGTTCTAATACTAGAAACAAACAATATTACAACACTAAATTATTATTTTTATTTAATTAAGCACTCAACGTTTCGTTTCACAGCTTTTTCCGGAGCATTAACTAAAACACGTACCGAAACTAACACTACAAAGCTTCAAATGTCTGCAACGAGACTCCCCCACTGGAACAGCGGTAAATCTACGAATATACAACGCTAAAATCGGGGATTCGATCTCCATTTGTGTACATAGTAGATAGCTCGTTATGGCTTTGCTATAAGAAAACACACACACACAAATACTTCCAATGAGACATCAGTTTTAGTTTGTGTTATAGTGAACGATCCTGAAGAAGCTGTAAAGCAAAACATTGCTGTAAGATTGTTTATTTCTAGTATCGGCATGTATGTACTACAGAAATTAACTGATTTATCATGTTGTCTACTTCATAAGCAGTTTTCGCCCGTGAGATAAACAACTGGGAAAACAAAGTTCGTGAGAAACAGGGAAATGTGATAAATATTGAGCAAATTAATTTTTTTTTCATTTAAGAAAAGAAACTTATATTCAATAAACAGTATATTTATTAAACCCACACACGAAATTGATAATTATATTTTCCATTTTTGAAGCTTATATATATATTTATATAAAACGAGCGTATTATATGTGCATACACTTAGACGATCAGTTTATGACATCTTGCTTGAACGGCAGCTCATCTGCTTTACATCAAACCGGCCGTTTGAAGTGTTTTAATCAACCTAATTATACTTTTCGGGCCGATTTTCTTTTAAGAGCAAAGATACACCGTAAGTTATCTGCACTGTGTCTAGCTTAGGTATCGAACCCACGTTATTCTAACCACGTCAAAACGTATCAACACTTTTTGTTTTCATAACCGCTACCAGACCACAGATACTTCTCCAGGTTTGTTTAAAGCTACTGTATCAACACATTACAACACCTTGTTCGTTTTAAAAAACACAATTATTTCGAATTATCTTTGTAATATTAATTTCTAGCTATCCTACTAACACCCAAATTTTTCGAAAAGTTTGTTCAAAATTAGTGTATCAACATATTGTACTCAAAATTATTCAGCGTTCACTGGTTAACTAGATTTATTAACGACCATAGTACAAACATATTCTCATTACCAAATGCTACAGCAAATTATATTCTCATTGCAAGATGTCACAAAACAAAACAAAACCTCCATTGTTAAATACCACAGAACAAAGAAGCATATTATCATTGATAAATATGATTAAAGCAATTCCACCAATACATAGGCTCTTTACTAAATTAATTTAAAACGGCTCTACAAACACGAATAAAGCAGTTCCACCAACAAATAAGCTCATTACTAGGATAGATTTTATTTCATTTATACTTATGTGATCTAAAACTATAAGCTATTATGTAAGAATATTACCTTACATCTATTTACGTAATTTAACGTCTTGAACTATTAAATGAAAATAATACATTATATCAAATTATCTGTAATAACATTCTGCATTATTATATTCCCTTCTTATCTATTTATTTGACATAACATTTTAAGCTATTATTACCTCATACAATCCAAGTTATCAAAATGAAAAGTTTGCTTCGTACTGGGTCATCTAATATAAAATTCTTGAGCATTAAAAGAGAAGAGAATGTTACTTCACGTATACTTATGTATTATAACACACTAAACTATTAAATTTTAATTGTACATCATACCTGTTTACTTACTCTAACATTCTAAGCTAGCGGTTCTTAAGCTGAGTTCTGTGGAACCTCTGGTTTTCAGGAAAGGTCATCGGAGGTTTCCAAAAGGATAGCATGTAATGACGTTTTTTGTTGTTTTTTTTGTTGGCGAATGCTAATATATCAGAAATCAAATGTGTATTTAGGAATAATGAATCACTGAATACGCATAATAATATTTTGCGTATTTATTTACAATTATAAGAGGGTTTCATGGCTCCGTAAAGCTTGAAAACCACTATTATAAGCTATTCAATGAGAATATTACATCGAAAGTATTTATGTGATAAAACATTACCAAGTACTAAATTATAATGCTACCTCATGTGTAGTTCTTTAATCTAACAACTTAAGCTATTGACGGTGTTATCTCACATCTGTTAATGGGTTCTAACATCATAATCCATGAAATAGAAATGCCAATTTATATCTGCTTGCGTGATCTAACATTATAAACTATTTAACTAGAAGGTTACCCCATATCTCTTTATTCGATCTATTATTCTATGTTTTACACACAAAAAGTTAATTTATATTCATTTAATTATTGCATCTGTTTAAGCTATTAAATTATGTTTTGAGGATGCTCTTTATGTCAAGACCACAAAGTCTTCAACATTCTTTTCAAAAGTACTTTTATATTACGCTTATTTATGCGATATCTAAGATCAATCACCGTGAGTTCAAGAATTTGACCCTGAACATGAGTTGCATTTATTTATTATCTGTCCATATTCCTGGAGTACTTATATTAATGTATGTTATTGTTTACAGGTTTGTGATGGTGTTCATGTGTTTGGCACTGAGTGTATTCTCCACTATTAATGACTTTGAAGAAGTTGCCAGTGCAATTCTCTTTCGAATGGTAAGTCACAAAGATCTGACTTATAATTCTTTATGTAACTTGGTAAAATCTTTTATCTGCTCTTAAAAAGTTTTAATCGCAACATAACGATGACCAGAGAATATGAAAATTTAACTATGACTTAAATATTTGCTGCAGAAATGAAAATATCAATCTGAAAATATAGTTATGGGATATTATTTTTGCTATTACGTGTGATTAATATTCACAAATCTATACTTTTCATTCTCTATGCGTAGTAAGGTGTGTGATACAAGATAAATCATTGGACTGTTTTCGTGCGTACGTTATTTTGTAATTAGCTTAATTCAAATAATGTTAATTACATCATCATGAAGAATTATTTAATGAAACTAAATCTAATTATATACTATTAAATTAATGATTTGAAACAAAAGTATTTTAATATGACGTACAAAATGTATAACTAAAATTGAAAATATTATCAACTGTTCAAAAGTTACGGTCATCGATATAATTTATGGTCTAATTGATTTAAACTATTAAGTTACCAAAACTGTTTCTACAAAAAGAAGTTTTTTTAAATCTTGTTCACTATTGGTGATGCAATATATACCTAAAAAATCATAATTCACTTTAACATAGTATTTTAACATTAAGTCCAATTGTGAAATAATATAAAAAAATTAAAATACAGGGTGTTTGGAAAGTCACTGTGCAATTTTGAAAGCAGTAATAACAGCATTTATTCAGTCTATTTCAAGCCAGCAACTGATAGCGATGTTTAGAAACAAAATAAGAAGGATCCAGGCCTGTATTGATGCCAACGTGGGTCACTTTCAACATTGTTTATAATTGTCATTCATATTTACCTCCTGTATTCTTTATTGAAACATGTCTCTTAATAAATATATAAGTGCACAGTGACTTTTAGAACACACTGTAGAAACATTAATACATCAGAAGCACTTACGAAGGGACCCCAAAAATTGTTATATTTCAATATTAATTTTGTTTTTAACTTCGCGCAAAGCTACTTGAGGTGTATTTGCAGTAGCCGTCTCTAATTTAACAGCGTAAGACTAGAGGGAAGGCAGGAAGTCATCACTACCGCCAACTCATGGGCTACTCTTTTACCAACGAATAGTGGAATTACCCGTAACATTATAACGCTTCCACGGCTGAAAGAGCAAACATGTTTGGTATAACGGAAATTCAAACCCACGACATCAAACTTCTAATCGACCGCTTTAACCACTCGCACCATTATAGAGTATTGTGTTGTCTGTCAATCAGTCAATAGATGTCCGAGCACAACTAGATGGTTCGCAATCAAATCATGGAAGTAATAAAAACAGTGGTAAAGTATTAATGGATAGGTTCCAATAGGATTTTGGTGTTTAAACTCTAACATTTAAAGTATTATTTTATATATATGAATACATTCTCAGAATATTTTGTCACACACCATTCAGCCCAACTGATGAGTTTTAGAGACTTACTGTCAACTGGTTTGTGAAAAACAAAAGATAGCTTTCAAATGCTATTTTTAAATACCTTTGATTTCTAGACCCAATGAACAAATTAAGAGGAATGTGGCAAAAATCTGTTTAACTTGTTTTTTCATAGTGGTAGATTGATAACAGTTAGTTAACTAATGTTAAGGAAGAATACACGCTCACAGTGGCATTTTTATTGATTATTGACGTATTTGTTTTTGATGTAAATTAATAATAATTATGACCTAGGATTTGAATTAGATAACAATTGATTCAGACATTTTCGTCTATTAGTGACGTATTTGTTGGTAACATAAACTAATAATACTGATCTAGGATTTGAATTATGTAAAGGATGATACGGATATGTTTGTCGACTGGTAACATATTTTTTTTATATAAACTAATAATTTTGAAGCACATTGGCGAGTTATAGAAATTCTCATAAGTTCATAGTAATGAATTCGTATTATTGGCTACTATATATATTCTACAAACATTCTGAGAAGTGACGATTTGAACTTGTGGCGTTATTGGAAAGATGTAAATATTTGTTGTCTTTTTTATTTTCTTCCAGGAAGTGGTCATGATCGTATGGTTTACTATAGAGTTCTTCTTGCGTCTCTGGTCAGCTGGTTGTAGATCACGTTACCAAGGGCTGTTAGGTCGATTAAAGTTCCTTCGTAGTCCTTTCTGTATAATAGGTGTGTACCAACTTCAGCGGAAGATTTCAGATAATTATAATTTTTCTGCATTAAGCACAGACGGTTGTTCTCTCTTCCGTCTAGTTTAAAAAGCATGATTGTTATAATGGTAGAATTATGTATAAGATTGACTTTTCTGTTGCTGTATATTAACCCAGCTTTATTATAATGTTGTACAGAAACATCACTAACCTCATTCAACTTCTTTTAGATGTTATTGTGATTGCCGCTTCTTTTGTGGTGATAGCCATGGGAAGCAGCGGCCAGGTTTTCGCCACTTCTGCCCTACGTGGTCTCCGTTTTTTCCAGATTCTACGGATGGTACGGATGGACAGAAGGGGTGGTACATGGAAATTGTTGGGTTCAGTTGTGTACGCACACCGTCAGGTGAGTTTTCTAAAAAAAATAAAGCAAATAAGCTTTGAACGTGCGATTTCTTAGAAAAAATAGGTAGAGTTTTAAATTTGGAAAGTAAAAATGCCTTTTGAAACTGTCATGAATGATAGCTCAACAACAAATATCTATACATTAGGATAGGAACGAGAACTGGAGAGAGCGTATCCCAAAATATTATAGGTGAAACAAGAGTAACTAAATGCCTTTTTGCAAAATTAAGAAGAAATTTAAAGAGACAACTATTTTTGTATGTGTTGCAATGCAAGTCTTCAGATGAACTACCTCTGCTGTGTCCATTATGGACATCGATCATGACTGTTACTATTGTAGGCCCTGTGTTACGAATGACATTAATTAACGTAAAATATATCCACTTATTCACGAAAAGTAACTGCTTTATTTAACACATTGACTGTTTCTTTCCCTTTATATTTTGGAAAGCTCAACAAAATTCAAAATTATCTCGTATCTCTAATCTAACTTCGAATATACTTGAAAACGTAACTTCATAGCCTTCCAGCTCTCAAAGCGTTATACGCCCTCTAGCTAACAAATTACAACATTAAAATGTAGCTTATAACAATAAAATTAATATTTAAGCCACGATACATATCTGCTTAAATTTCTCAGAAATATTGCTTCGAAAAGAGACAAGCCAAAACTTAAGAGAGACCTTCAAAGTTACTTCGACTTATCTTTGGCATACTACAATTGTAACTTAAACGAATATTCGACTGTTATTTGACTAATAATGGGAATATTTTAGGAGAATTACTGTAAAAACCTTCTCATTTGTTAACAAAGATATAGACTACTGATAGCGCTCTTTATGTGATCATATAATTTGTTTTTTTTCGGTGCACACAGCAGATAGCCGGACGTGGCTTTGCTATAAGAAAACACACTCGATCACATAATTAAACCGATCACATTCCGATTTTGCATTTCTATTTAAATTAATTGCTTAAAAGTAAAGATGATCTAATCTAAATTATGGACCTAGAATATATTGATCAAAATAATTCAACTAATAGACATTAGTTCACAGTAATAGTGTTTATGAGCGAATTTAGCTGCAGTTGCTTGTGCTTAAAAACATGTTTAAAACTACTTCAAAAGACATGATTCTTCTAAGGTCCAGTTTTATATCAGATCTCAACATGTTCTGACACCTTCGAGATGAAAGATTCGGTTAACATGAGTATACATTGAGAGGAACTGTTTTTCTCAGATTTAACGTTCATTAAATTAAAAGTTTTTCGATGACAAAAGTATTTTTTCTTTAATGTTTTCTTGATTTTTAGGAGCTCATTACTACACTCTATATTGGATTTCTGGGTTTGATTTTTTCATCATTCTTAGTTTATCTTGCCGAAAAGGATAAAAAACACACAAGTTTTACAAATTTTGCCGATGCTCTTTGGTGGGGTGTGGTGAGTAGAACTTAGATCTTGGGACGTTATAACTCATTTTTGTATTACAGGAAAATTTGAGCCACTAATAATGACTCAATAAGCACTAAAACTGTATAAGAATAAAATTATTAGAGTAAAAATTAAATAACTTTTGAAATTTTTATAATACTTAAAGAACGATAATTTATTCCAAATTATTTGTGAACCTAACTTGCTAAAACAGAATTGTTTAAAAAATGAATAATTAGAAATATCTTTTTAACTTTAATGATTCCTTTCCTTAAATCAAAAATGTTAAAGCAGAGAGTAAATAAATTATTAAGTCATGATAATATACTGAGAAGTAATCAATAGAATAGTAAAAAAATTAGTGACTAGTAGTTTTTGCAAAAGACGATTTCTGAAGATATAACAGTGTTGTTTGTTTCGATGTCTCAGATAACATTGTGTACGGTTGGATATGGTGACACTGTCCCTACAACCTGGCCAGGGAAGATTATAGCAGCTTTCTGTGCTTTGCTTGGCATCTCTTTCTTTGCTCTTCCTGCGGTACGTGCCATGTATAATGTGGTGTAAGAAGTGCTGAGAATAATGATTTAATCTTGTAATATGGATCCCACTAATATGTAAATATATACTATTTAAAGAAATAACGTAATTTTACTAAATAAACAAAGATGAAGCAAAGGGTACAAAGTTACCTACAATGTTAACAAATCTATTTTTTTTCAGTTTTTAAGGAGTTACCATTTGTATCAGGTCATCCCATAAGTAATTTCCAAAAATTTATTACAGAAAGTGAATCATCATTTCTTTCTTTGTAGAAGGCTTTAATGACTAAAATATATAGTAGGATGTGTATAAAAATGTTCAGACAAATAAAAGAAACTAACTTACCTCCGCTTTTTCAGATCATTAATAAAAAAAATCTTATGAAGATGGATGTGTATGAGGAGCACATTAAGCATGTAATGCTTTATGAGTTTAAAAAAGGCAATAGTGCAGCAGAAACTACACGAAATAGTCAAGGTGTTTGTGTTTATGATGTGGAGACTCTTAATGAAAGAAAATGTCAAAGGTGGTTTTACAAGCTCAGATTACGTGATTACAGCTTACTTGATAAGCCACGTTTAGGTCATCCTGTTGAGTTTAATGATGACTTGCTGCTGGTTGTACTTGATGAAGATTGTGCTGTAACAGCTCAAGAACTAGCACAGAAGCTTTATTCAACCCACTCAGCAGTTCACCGTCATCTGCAACAACTTGGAAAATGTGTTCCCCCATGATATGATAGAAGCCAACCTTTGAGCAAGAGTAGACATTTGCACTTTTCTGCACTCTCGTGAACGTAACTCACCTTTTATGGACAGGTTAGTGACTGGAGATGAAAAATGGATATATTATAAAGATGTTAAGCGCCGCAAACAATGTCTCAGTGTAGGTAAACTGGCTAAAGCGCAGGCCAATGAAAGTATTGTTAAGCGTTTGGTGGGATATTGTTGGTGTGATCCACTTTGAGTTACTGCCACTCAAGGTAACGATTACATCAGACTTATGCTGTCAACAGTTAGAGCGCTTGAATGTTGCACTGAAAGCAAACAGGCCTGCTTTGATCAATCATAAAAGTGTTGTGTTACACTAGGATAATGCACGGCCCCATACAGCAAAGACCACATCTCCAAAGACTGAAGAGCTAGACTAGGAAGAACTTTAACATCCTCTTTATTCTCCAGATTTTGCCCCATCTGATTATTATATATTCCAAAGTTTGCAGAACTATCTTGATGGAAAAGAGCTTGGAACACATGAAAATGTCAAAACTACTCTCTCTACATTCGTTTCCTTCAAACCTCAAGAATTTTATAGAATTAGCATTCAAGAAGTTTGTGAATCGCTGGCAGGAAGTAATTATTAATAATAGAGCATATATAATTAATAATTATTGATAAAATAGCATTTAAAGCATTTGAAATCCAATCTATTTTTCTAAACCTAAAATCGGACATTACTTAAGTGATGACCTGATACGAGGAAAAAACGAAATTTGTGTTTGTTTGATTGCATCACACTTTAAAAGTCGGTTATTTTGAACATTCTTGCTTAGAATGATTGCAGATGAGACAAACTAGCCCGGTAGGGGTTCGTATTTGATTTGACGATTAGTCTGGACATATAAGGGTGCTTATGCTCTGTCCTTCAATCGTTTAGTTTCTTGGGCTGAATAAGCAGAAGCCCCAATCTAATATGAAATTACTGTTTTGTTCAGCAAGCTTGTCATGAGTATGAACAGGTAGAAGGCCTCGCTTGGAAAGTGTAACGTACTGAACAGCAGTGGCCATTCATTTATCAGTTGTGATCGTCTAAATAAAACACATACCATACAAAAAATATAGCCATAATATATCATGAAAATTCCTGAAACTCGGGCGATTCCACTTTCCGAGAGTTAAGCAAATATAGACTTGACAGAAAAACTTTACAGTTCACAAAAGGCAGGGAAATGAGATAATATGTGAGATACTTTCGCTGCTGACTTACGGTATCCGTTGAAGTGAGGGGTGACTTCGGTTTAAGTACTTAACGTTATAGCCCACGCCATTTAAATACTATCTAACAATATTAGGACACACGTAACCTATCTTGCAATAGTAAAGTCCATTTGTCATAGGTTGTTCTCTGCATTTTTCTTCTGGACGTGAAGAGTGTATTCTATTAGTTTAGGGCTCCAGAAATATGCAGAAATTATAGTTTTTAACACAGTTGGATCTTCAGCAGTATAGTAGTGTTTACTATTAACACCAGTACTACAAGTGACCTGGCGATTTTTAACTAATCTTTTTCAATACTCACTGTTAAACTGTGAAACTCATGAAAATACAGTTAATTTCTAAAAAAAAAAATATTAATTTTTATAATAACTGTATATTTTCTTAAGCTATGACTATATTTATACGTCAGAGTAACTTATGTTCTCGAGCCTTTCTTTCATTCAGTGGTATGCTGTGTGTATAAATCTAACTTGATCTTACATTACACAACTTTGAACTATATCAAGTCACTACGCATAATTCTTATTTATATTAAAGCCTCAATTATTTCATATTTGATAACCTATGACTTTTTTGTTATTTTTTACAATATTTAGTCAGATTTTCTTTATGTTATTAGAATGGATATAATTATATTTATTTATACATACATACATGGAGGATATTGATGAACAAACTTGAAACTTCTGTCCACCAAGATTTATTGAAATGTTTGACCACATTAACGTTTTCGAGACAACACTAATTTAGTGTTTTAGTTAAGCACCAGGATATTGGAAGTTTTGAAAAGGACTTTTTGTATCAAACCTAGTTTTGATCAGATATTCTTTTTTGAATAGTTAATTGAAGACTTTCTAATATTTTCTGTACTCAGTAACTCACCGTAAAACAACTGTTGTCGAGCAGATTAGGTGTATTGTCCTTGTGGAAGATGCTAGCTTTTGTTGAATAATGTTACATCTTAAAACAAAACTCGTCTATTGTAGTAAAAAACTGTTTTTCTGAATCTCAGAGGAATAATTGGATCAAGAAAATGGCAATAACATTCAGCCCACTCAATAACATAAATCTCCTACTTTACGTACAACTAGGGACAAACATTAGAGGTTGCAACTCTGCTTCTGCCATTTCCATACTTACACATGCCCATTTGATGACAGAAATTACTTATAATGACATGTTTGACCATATAATAATTGGTAACTGTTTCTAAGTTTATAGTTTGGAATTTAGACATTGCACAAATGCATGTCCAAATGTTTGTTTCTTGTAATAATGAATATGTGCACTCTTTATTACAAATGCAAACGTGAAACTAGTCCATATTTATAAACTATCATGACATAAAAGACTGTTCAACTTAGATATTATTAAATAGTTTATTTTGTGAATGAATATTTTATCATAAGAGAGCTAAAAGCAGACGATTATGGAAAATAGTGTTTGTAACTATTTAATGTCGAGAAAATAGCGAAAAGACGATTAATTAATAAACATAAATAGTATGAGATGAGCGGGAACTAGCAGAATATATTAAAATCATGACAAAGGAAATGTTTGGTGTGAAGTTAATTGCCGTAGAAGTGATATTCTTAACGTTTAACATGTTAGAGGGAAAATAAACAGTCTTCAAACACGGGTATTGAAACAAAAATTAAAATAAAGTACAGAAGAGAATTTCAACCTTCTTAGACCATTTTTGTTGTTGTTAACATAAAGATGACCTATGAAGGTCGAAATATTGTTCTGTACTTTAATTTCATTAAATTTTTAATATACATACCAGTCGTATTAAGAATATATTTTTACTTCAAGTGGGTTTTTCGTCATCACAAAGTGTATTGTGGTGCTTTAGGTTTGGAAGAACTCCTGTTCATTAGAGTGAAAGACATCATTCAAGTAGTTTTTGCATGCAATTTGCTATTTAAGAAAACCCTAAATTTTGCATGGTTGAAAATGACAACGGAGTCAAGAGTTTCATAATCCTTTATTTATCTCAATAACCCACTTCAAACTCAGTGGAGAAAAGGATGAAACGTAACTTTTTACATCACATTGTACACTTCTAGACATTCATTCATAGTTTTTGGTCTACGTACCTACTAATACGCACTATTGTTAAAGAAAAAGGGCAATCGTTAATTTAATCTGATATTTGTTGCACTTTGTCTCCAAAGGTTATCAGAAACTGTTTTTTTAGTGGCATAAGTAATTTCATTCGATTTCAACAGTTAGAGGCTTTTTAAAACAGATATCTCTGAGTGGCCATTCAATGAAATCTATACTAAAAGTTGCCCATCTGTTATACGGGATATCCTGTCTCATGCCCTTTTACAAGATAAGGTGTTTCTTTTTCTTATCCAGTGTTTTGCAGACTAACTGTGATATGATTACAGATATGCAAAAACAAGGTACAGGCAAGTAACTTACGCATGACATAAACGGTCTATTGTGCATATACACACAATAGAAATATAGATATATTTATATACATATATACATGCGTCAAGTATGCATAAGTAACAAAACGCCTTAAGTAAATAAAACTTTATGAAGACATCTCTAGAATAATGTACGAGTGAAATTTTTATTTTTATGATCCCTTAGAACATTGTCATAAAATGAAAAGACAATTTTGTCAAAGTAAAGCGTGTATATATATATTATTGTTTTCAGAAATTAACTTTATAATTCTCTATCAAGGTTTGTGTGTTTATTTACATAAGCCCCAGTTCTTTCAGGTTAACATACGAAATATGTTAAAAGTTTAACAGAAGGAAACCATGAAAGGAGGAAATAACAAATAATAGATTAATTAATGCAAGAAAAATTGTATAATTGGAACAATCACTCAAAACTTTTCTAACCTCACCTGTTCCTCTATTGTTTTGATTATTTTCTAACATTGCAAAAAGTAAATATTCAAGCCAAAATTGAGGCTGGGATGGATTCGAACCTATACTAAGCATTAAGATTTTAATTCTTGTTCTCTCTCACTTTTATATTATTTAATAAAACTTTGAATCAGCTCTTAATACAAGGTCAAAGTTCAACTGGACAATACCTTTTAGAACTCATGTAATACAAATGTAAAATTTAAATTTCCGTTTGTTTCAAGATCAGTTGATTAATATGGTATCTAAATATGATTTTGAAAAATTTTATTTGTCGTCTTAGTAGTAATGCATGTAGAAGTCAATACAAATTTTCCAGGTCTCATGAAACATTGCAAGTATTTTAAACATACAATATTTGTGTATTTGCTCATGAAGGGAATTATGGGGTCCGGATTAGCTTTAAAAGTACAACAACAACAAAGACAGAAACATATTATTCGAAGACGAGCTCCAGCTGCCACGCTTATCCAGTGCCTGTGGAGATGCTACGCAGCAGACGAAAACTCAATGTCTGAAGCTACCTGGAAAATCCACCGGGTTCCCATTCCATGTTCACCTCCGTGAGTACATAATGAAATATTTTTTTAAATTTTAAATCGTTACTCATTACAATAAGTTTTCTGTTTGCTGAAAACGTTTATTTGAAAAGCATGAACTAATTCTAATCTACTGATATTGTTTATAGTTTAACTGTTGTGCTATACAAGCCTTTTTTCTGTCATTTTCTCTGATTTTTCCAAGATGTTTAGAATATATTACTGCTCACACCAAATTTTCTTTCAAATAATTTTATATTGTTTTTAGTTACTTTGTTTTAATTCCCTAATTTTATCAAAATATAACAATGAATTTGATTTGCCACCTGGTGGAGGACTCATTAAGAAGACAAAATATCTTTAAACTAAAATCAGGAAATAATAATTTAACAATACCCGAGTTAAAGTGTATAGAATCTAATACTATAACTCTCAAACAAGTTGTTTAGCGTTTTGATAAAGGGGTACAGCTTGATACCTTGATCGTTTGTAAGATGTCATGCAAATATGGACCAGAAAACAAAAAAACCTGTCTCCTGTTAAATACTGTGTTAGTTATTTTAAGAAATCTCTTCTGGCATCCCTTTAGTCAGTCCGCGTTTATTAACTAACCCTAATTTTACACAGAAAAATACTTGTAACTGAAATCCAATTTCAGCACAAAATTTCTATAGCAGCAGTCTTAATTGCTGGCAAAAAAAATGTGCTCATGTACGATTTAATTCACAATATTTATACATCTTTATTATATTCTTATAGATAATTTGAGTTGGTTTTTGTTGGATGTTAGTGGATGAAGAGATAATTTTATCTCTTATCGCCAGTAGATAGATTTTCCCAAAATACCAAACTAAAAAGAACAAAAGGGAGAGACAGAGATTATTACATAAAAACACGTGGTATGTGCGTTTACAGAACAACTCGCGATTAGTGTATTCATATTTAAGTGTATTTAACACCTCGTAAGCACAAGGAAACATAGGTAATAACATAACGTGTGTTTTTACCGGTTTTGATGACACACATATAATAAGCGTCTAATATTAAACACATAAAATTCTGTTTGTTTGGAACTGAGCACAAAACTACACAATTGGCTATCTATGCTCTATCCACCATGGGTATCGAAACCTGTTTCCTAGCAGCGTGTGTTTGCAAACAAACCGCTGTGCCACTCGGGGAGGAGGGCTTACATAATAAACATACCACTGTGTCACTCGGAGAGGAGGGCTTATATAAGATACCACAGCTTTCAATAAACATGTTGTTCTAGCATTAAAACATTTTAATAACGTCGTTTGTAGTATACATGAAAACAGTAACAATATAGTAACTCAAGGTCTTGCACATACAAAACTTGGGGCATGAAGTATCTCAAGGTTTGTATACCCACATAGCTACCTAACTTGTATTTTTTTATTTATTTTACATTTAGAACCCATTTTTGAGATTGTAAGATACTGTCAGTTATCTTTGTATTTTTTAACAAATCTGTAAAATATTTATTGTAAGTTTGCTGGTTGTTTTTTGCAATGTTTATTTTCATACTTTCATATAAATATAGTTTCAAGCACAATGCGTCATTGGTCAGTCGTTTTTCAACAATTAGACGTCACAAGCTTACATCATCTTCCATGTATGGACATTCTCCGATGACACGAAACCGTTTTGGTGAAGGTCGCGCGTCAGTGGATAATTTGGGAGGAAGATGTTTTAGTGAAGATAGCGTTTCCAAGGACACTGAAACACTGAAACAAGATTCAGATGGTAGGATGACGTACTTGAAAGCTAGCTTTTAATTATTTTTTGCAACATATTCAACAGAAAATAACTGCAACGAGACAGCTATGAGATTCATTTGTAAACAGGTGCTTTCACTTACTAGTCTAAACCTCAAAAGATAGTGTAAGATGTTACCATACAAAGTTTACGAGCGTAAAGATTAAATATTACTTTAAACGGTTGAAGCCGTGACATTCATTGTAAATTTAAAAATAAAGTTAAGAAAACGATATTACGTTGTTATTTGAAAGAAGGATTCTTATTTTCCTCCTTAAAAAAGAAATCGTTAGGATTTCATTGTTTTTTTTTCAACTTTATACCCTCTGCTAAAGACAGAAACTTGTATATCATCATAATACAACCGGTATTGTTCCAATATGAAATTCTACGAACACTTGCCTTTTCCTTGGTTTCATGTTTAATAAATGTCACGAGATTTATGTCCAAAAACTGTAATATACTAAGAAAATACCTTGACCAAAGCACCATTTAAGTAAGCTACATTTAGACTAGTGCTCCTATAAATTTATATAACTAAATAAAAATATGATTTCTTCAGGTCACCTAGTTGAAGAAAGATATCTTTTTTATAACTCCATCAACTTAATTTGCCTTCTTGATCACAGATATCTTTGTAACTAAACCCAGTAGAACTTGCTTAAAAGGGCATGGAATTAATTTGTAGCTGAAGGTGGATTTCTCTACATTCTTAGGCTTACTTTATGTACCCACAAACAACTATTGGGCTATTCCAATTGAAAAGTGTGATTTGACACTCATAGTCCTGCATTGCAACCGTGAGCTCAGAATGTAGAATGTCATTTTGTGGCAACAGGAAGAGAGCTTTAAATTATCAGATTCATAGTCTGACATGTTAGATACTAGCCCACACACGGCCCACCTGAAATATTTGTTTGGAAAGTGATTTTTTACCAGATGGAGGAATATCATTTATGTTAGATTATAAAGTTTATGGAAATAGATCAGTTTTCTTTGCAGTAAAACCTTCTGCTGTAATGAGCTATTATTATCTTTGTTATCATGTACTTAAGATCACCAGCTTTCTATCTTTAATTTATACATATTTTAACTCTTAAAAACCATTTCCTTCCAGAGATATGCAAATTTTTCAAAAGTTTCACTCATGTTATCTTTTTTCTTAAAGATACTTGATTTTTTAAAAGTACTGATGTCATTATAATATTTTTATTTTTGTCCTATTCTCAAGAAAATAGAATGATGTTACAAATAAGATCAGTCAGATATGTGTTGAAGAAAATGTTAGTATTATTTGGAACATCCTTGGCCATTACTTTAAAGAAATGTTAGTTTTTGAATCATTTCACCATATCTTGATAAAAATGTTTACAGTCGTACATGAAAAATGAGTCTTGTCGGAAACGTTGTAAAAACTCATTTCTTCAAGAAATGAGTTATTATAGAAATGCTTTCTCTTGTGTTTTGATGAAAGTTTTATATGTGCTCACGGCTTAAAGAAAATAGTTTTCATCAGTCGTGCTTTGAAGAAAGTATGGTGTTCTTAAAAACCTTAACAATCATGACTTGTCGAAAATGTTACTATTCATGCCTTGATAAAATGTATGATATCCTCAAAAACATGATTAATTGTGCCTTGAAGAAAATAAGAGGTTGATAGAAGTGTTTCAGTAATATTTTAAAAAAAGTAAGGTGCTGTCAAAAACTTTGACAATCATACTATGAAGAACACTTATGAGCATTGTCAGAAACAATCCTAATTATGCCTTGAAGAAAGTAGGATGTTTCTTTTTTTCTTTAGAATTAAGCACAAAGCTGCACAACGGGCTATCTGTACTCTGCCCACCACGGGTATCGAAACTCAGTTTTTAGCTGGGGGGCAAGTAGATGTTGTCAGAAATGTAATTAATTATATCTTAAAACAATAAAGTGCTATAGAGAAGTTTGTTAGTGGTACTCTCAGAAATATTAGTTGTTATGCCTTGAAGAAAGTAAGCAATGCGTGGAAGAAATCATTGTTCCTGAAAACATTTTGGTTGTAACTTGTAAAGGATGGTTTAGTTTAGAAACAGAAAAAAAACTTCGAGATAGATCTATGAAAGTGCACACTAGAAAGTTAATGAAATGTAATTGTAAAATATGCCAATTGAAACAGATATGTTAATTATATGTGGTCTTTTTCCACGTGTGAATACGAACGTGGTCATAACAGTTATATGAAAATAGTGACTATAAGTTGTTGCTTAGGTTCAAGTACCTATGACGTATTTCTTTACATACATTTTTATATATGGTTTATTTTCGTATAATGCATGACCATTTTTCGTGTTTTGTACATATATCTAAGCATATGCAAAGACGTGTTTCAGACTTCTTTTTTTCTTTCTTCATAAATGAATTCTATTATTTAAACTAACGTTTCGAGTAATGCATGGTATAATTAGTTGTACGTCTGTGTATATATTTATATGTGTGCGTGTATGTTTTATAAGTGAGTGTTTTTTTCTGTGTTTTCTTTGTGTCTTTCTACACGCATGCCTACGCGACGATTTCATCTCGTTCTGCATGGTTCCAGAATGTTTAATGGCAGATGGCGCCACATCGTTGGGGCTTTCCAGCATGCTTCAGACAGAACTCTCGAATCCAACGTTTTTAACACTATCTCCTGCCAATATGTTCACAATCAATAACCTACAAGGTAGAAGGGTTAATATAAGTTTAATAAACACCATTTATAAAGGCCTTCCAAGCACTTCTATTAATAGTATTATATATAGATTAAAATACCATGGATATCATTCCATGGTTGGAATAAAAGTTACTCAGTATTGAATTGGAATCAAATAGTTAAAGCAGCTTTTACAGCTGAAATGATAAACTAATACACGTTTCTCAATGATGAAACATTTGAACGTATTGAATGTAAATAACATATTTTACAATATAATTTTCAACTGTGTTAAACAGAGGCCTTCTCTTGTTAAACTTAATTATCATAGTAAGATTAAATTTAATTTCCGTGAACTGTAAAGTGCAAACAAATTACGCTGTGTAAATAATGATATTTTATCGATTTTTTATATACGACTTTTTTTTGTCTTTTCTTTTCTTCAGTTTTGAGGTCGTCTACGACTTTTAAGGCACCTCAGATGCTAATGTTTTTAGGCAAGTTTAAATAGTGGCACCCCCACTTTTCCAAGTGGCCTTCCCTACTTGAGCAGCGAGAAACTCTTTTACCAACGAATAGTGATATTTACCGCCATATTTTAATGCCTTAACGGTTGAAAGGATGAGCATGTTTAGACACGGATATTTGAGCCCGTTATCCCCAAACTGCGAGTTGAGCACAGTAACCACCAGGCCAAACCAGAACATTCTTCTGTCACAAAATTCAATTTTCTTAAACTCTATTATTCAATATTATTTCTTGTTTAGGCACAATCAGTACTATGTATTCAGGTTTAACAATTAATACCGTACTAGTAAATTAATGAGCAATTTGTTTGTTAACTTATTATTATATGAGAATAATGTGCATCCTTACACAAATGACAATCTATATCACCTGTTTAAACGAAATTATCGTACCGTGTTTACAGTTGTAACTGAGATAAAATCATGTTATTTTGGTGAAATTGGCAAAAGTGTTGTACAAGAATGTAATTTTTGTAGTTGTTTATCTGATGCTACATTATTGCATACGTTTATAAATTATTTTTAAGGATGTTGTTGTTTTATTCTTTTTGAATTAAGCACCAAGCTACATAATGGGGTATCTGTGCTCTGCCCACCACGGGTATCAAAACCCGGTTTCTAGCGTTGTAAGTCCGCAGACATACCGCTGAGTCGCTGGGGGTTATTTTTTAAAATATATAATTTGTTTTTTAATATTAAACCAAAACACGATATTCGTTCTTGTAGCTCAAACGTATAAATCTATAAACGTGTTAATAGAAGCTGCTTGGATGAGTACTTTATTTTTAATATTTAAGATTTGGTAAATCCAACAAATGACGAACAAAAGTTATTATAACTTTTACTAAATTCAAAATAATCTTTGTTACTGGGCCACAATGAGAAATAAACAGACGAACACTATTATTCTTTTTATCTCCTATCAAAACTAATACTCTGAGAAACAGAATTTTTAGATAATGTTTATTGTTACTAAGTGTACATATCATACGTAGAATAAACATGTTGTTAACATTATTTTAATAGATATTGAACGACTCTGTTCTTCTAAATATTTGAAATATCTAAATTATGACATGATTTTTGAAGGAGTAAATATTTAACAATACTATACATCTTTTCTTCTGTGATAATTTAAAAATTTGTATTACTGTAAATAACTCACCACCAAAAGATTAATTGTTTTCAAGCTGGACGAAAGAAGATCTTCTGATCCTTATGTCTTAGAAATTGAATAGTTTTGTTCGTCTACTGGAACATAAATTATTTCAGTCATAAGAGTAACAACCTCTTACTTGTTCTAACTTGCTACTTATCTATACATATGTTTGTTGGTGTTTCACTTTATTTAGAACCACTTTTACAACTTTTCTTTTCCTTTTATTTAATTTTCTCCTTTTTCTTACCTCAGCTCATTACTAGCATACGATTTACTAATATATTGGAGATATACCAGCTTGGCTACAGAATGTATTTAGATCACTTAGCAGCTGACTAGTAGAAGATTTATAACTATGTTGTAACATGAATTAATTTTGTTATAACGTACAGTGAGAACAGTTAGGAACTGAATAAAATCCTTAATGATATGTTGTAAAATAAACAGCTTTGATTACAGCAAAATTTAAGACAGCTAGTAACTGCTTTATAAAAGGATTTGCAATAAAATTTTTAATAATCATTTTGCCTGTATTATGTGAGAATTGCTCGCTAACTTATTGATAGATTGTAAATAAATTAGCAGTTTGATTTCTCTAATGTAGTCTGTTTCAAAACTGTTGTTGCATGTCTAAAATTTAGTGATGTTATAAAACAGAGGGAATGTATGTCAAAAGTAAGGCTTCTTTAACATTGGCTTGTTATGTGATGGAGCTGTTAGAAGAAAGTTCATATACAACACTACTACTCCATGTCCACACACACACACGCACTACGTGTAACGTTATTGCTTCTAGATCGTCAGTGTTTTGAACAGCGATCATCCTTGTATCAATCATATGCACATTCTGATGATCTCACGAGGAACGAGCACCACGAAATTATGATCAACTCATTTTTCTAAACTGGATATGTTTTCTCCGAGAACAGGCTCACGATGGAGCAGTGTTTGCACAAGTTTCTTTCAGAGGGGAAGAAAGGACAGTCTCCCACTCGGAAAGGTTAAAGGTAGCACCCAACAGCGTTTTTTATTTAAACTTAAATAAAAAATGTTTAAAGGTAAAGGACTTAATAGCTGTAAATAACTACTGCTATTAAGATACAGAAAACATATATTCTTATTTTGATAAAAGCTACTTTAGAAATAACTTGTTCAGTATAATAAAAGGGTGAGATATTTCAAAAGTGTTTATTCAGCTTTTCCACGATTATAGCAAGGTAAGCTGGCTATACGTATGTAATACTTTTAGAAATACGGTTGTTTTATATAATTGGTAATACTTAAAACTTCATTACTAAAGCTCACTTGATATTTTTAAACAGTCTAATTTCATCAATTCTATACCATTGCATCTACACTTGTTATGTAACGATGATATACAATGTATATAGGTATACATTAAACGTTTCTGTAGCAGGGTTTATCAATTTTATTGTGATTTAGTGAAAGTTTAGTTTAAAGCCTACTAATGTCAGGAGTTATTGCCATGATTTTTGCCTCTAGAAAATCGCTAATTTTACTTCTAAAGTAACTAGAAATTCCACAGTTGTTGTCAATATTGTGAATCAAACTTTTGTTTGATTATTATAAAATGAGAGTTTAATATTAAGATTCATCGTTTCGAAATCTTATCTATATGTTTGTTTTTGTTTTGTTTTTTGAATTACGCACAAAGCTACACAATGGGCTATCTGTGCTCTGCCCACCACGGGTATCGAAACCCGGATTTTAGCGTGTAAGTCCGCAGACATACCGCTGAGCCACTGGGGGGCTTATCTATATGACTGTACAAAAGTTGAATACATTGTATTAAAAATGTGTTAAAGACTTATCACACCCTTACCCTCCATGTCGTCACGCCCGGTCATGTTATTTCTTATGGTTGTGCCCTTTGACAGTAACTCTGAAACGTAATTTTCACAGAAAAAAACTTTATTGTAAAGCTATCACGTTCGAAACACACTACTCTTTCCTGGATATTTTCGTAACCCAACTAGTGTATGGTGACTATGGCTTCCCAGCACCCACTCTAACAGCTCAATCACACATAAATTCTTAGACTTCGCATTCTGAAACTTAACGATATGTTGTCTTATTGAATAACACGAATACCCATTTCCTTCTCTATTACTTTAATGTATGCAATGGATGAACGTGAGATGCGACCGGAAACGCTGTCTTTATGAACCCATACATTGTCAACCTTGTTTCCAGCCGGAGATTCTTCTTGATTATGTTGAATGTTTTTGGCTAAGACACGTGAATAGCTTTTTCCATTAACCTTTATGTTTATGGATTCTCACCTGTTACATGACGCTACATTTCACTTACCATTGCGGGGTTACAACTTGCTACAAGTCCCTTTATGAATGGTCATGGGTCCCAAGTTGTTCAATATTCCTTTGTTGTCCAATGCCATTAAGTATAATTAAGTTCACTGTCTTGGAAACTATAAATTATTGACCTGAACAGATATTTATGGCCTGAATGTATGAATATTTTGAGTTCTAAGGGGCTTTTACATACTCTTCATAATAACTATCAATCTTTGGTGTCATCTCACAACCTAATATCGACAATATCAAAATGCAATTATGAAGCATGTCGTTGTACCATGGTTTTGTATTTCTTATAGTTGTCATATGACTCGCTGATTTGCATATTTATAATCGTTTTAATACGAAGTATTCAACCCTCTATAAACAGTCATTTATCGTCAAACTAGAATCTGACACACGTCAACTGTTTGATAAAAAACTGGCACGTGTTGAAGTGTTTTGCTGCTTTCTATTGACATATAAGTTTTTAAGATACATTCTTCATAAGATTATTTTACACATATTAAAGTTAAACTAATCAGATAAGGAGCACTAACAGAACAAAAACCCCGTGTGCTTTCTTTACAGATGATGAAATTGAAGAACTAAAGCTGACTAAGCAGCACAAAGACGCCATTAGAGTACTTCGGAAAGTATGGATATGTTTCTAGTCTTTTGTATAGTGATCGAAAGTATGATTAATAAAGGTTGATTATTTACTGATTACGTAATATATACTTATTACTCTTTGAAAATGTACTTAAATAATAAACTCTTCTTGGTAAAGGGAAATTGTTGAATTAATGTTTAAAATAGAAACATCAAGCATCATAGAAACAGTAACATGTATCATACCCTTTTCTCAATGGTTATTGCCGCGTTGGCAATAATTTGATAAAAAACTGACGCGTGTTGAAGTGTTTTGCTGCTTTCTATTGACATATAAGTTTTTTAAGATACATTCTTCATAAGATTATTTTACAAATATTAAAGTTAAACTAATCAGATAAAAAGCTACAATTCAACAGAACTACTTGTAATTTGAATTTACAAGAATGATTTATCAAACTGTGATTGGCAGTCATACTTAAGAAAGAGAATAGAATGATGTGAAATCGGACATCAATAATTTGTAATGAATCTTCGTTCAGTAGCTGATGTTAGAAACATGAGTACAGTCAGTCCGTTTCACTGTGACTTGTTATTATTAACTCATTAACCCTTTCCAGTAGCACAGCAGCAAGCACGCGGGCTTATACTGCTAGAAACTGGATTTCGATACCGGTATTTAAAATAGACCCTTTATACTGTGATTTTTTATAATCCATTAAGTATTGTTATATAAAATTAACCCTTTAAAATGTTCTATGTTATCAACCGATCTATTCTGCAATTTGAGTAAGAAAACCTATTGCAATTAATAATGTTCAATGCATGAATGCAATCAATCTTTCATATTAATATCGTATAAATTATTAATACACTGGTGAGTAAACTAAATTCAATGAAATAATTTTCTATCTCATTACATTACTAAACATAAATTTTTCAAACGATAAAAAGTTCGGAAAAATATAATTCTGAAGAATCGTTAATTTTTAGTACAAAGCTACAAGTTATGCTGTGCTTACCATAAAGATCAAAGCTTTAATTTTACCCCTGATTCATAAGAAAACCACACTAAAGAAGAAAGAACTCACAAACATTCATACTTTAAACAAGATAAACTAATTCTTTGTTTAGTCTGAATGAAACACCAGTTCTCAGGCTAAAACAAGTTAAAGAAATGAGGTCTTCATTTAGTGTAAATGTAAATCAGTTCCCACGTTAGTCGGAGATAATGTTATGGTTAATTTTCTTTTAAACAGATAAAATATTTCGTAGCACGAAGAAAGTTTAAAGAAGCTCTAAAGCCGTACGACGTGAAAGACGTAATAGAACAATATTCAGCCGGCCATGTTGATTTACTCTCTAGAGTGAAGAATCTTCAGGGAAGGTTAGTTGAGGAATTTTCAGTCAATCACGGTGATTTGTTATGTGAAATAAAAAACCTCGAAGAAAATTGTGTAATTCATTTTCTGGTTTGAAATGCGAAGAAAACTTATTCAGGAATTATTTCTTATACAAGTCTTTGTTATAATACAATAGAGTGAATCACTTTAAAATAGTGATTTACAAATTGTGTGTTGCGGCAAGTTGCTAGGGGTGTTACGAGACATTTACAAAACGAAAAATAATTAAAAGCATAAAAAAACTCTTCAACATATTCAATTTTCAGCAGAGGTGTCACACAAATAAAACTAAGTGGGTTAGGGTGTCTTTTGTGGAAAAAGATTGAAAACCATTGGTTTAAATGGAGAAGAGAAAAGATAAACTTGCGTAAGAAAAGTTGTGTTTTCTAATTCAATCACAGAAAGCATGCATCTTGTAATCAATGTCCTAATCAGGTGAAGATAGTGTTTAGTTCTACTGTAAAGACACGTTTTCTATAAGTCTTTGGAGATTTTCCTAATATTTATTTATAATTTATCTTTTTATGCAATATATTACCTTTAGAATTCTATTTTCCAAAGTAAGCAGCTGTCAGGTAAGGAGGTACTCACATCCTGGTATAATTTACTAGTGTTTAAGCACTACCAAATAACTCAAACTCTCTTCTAGCCTAGTTATATGACTACAAAAAAGTACTATCTTTTTAGTTATAGATTTCATTTTATCTTGCTTTCTAAGGTATAGCTTCAATTTTTGTGACTTAGTGAGAAGCACAAAAAATGGAAACTATATCTTAGGAAGTAATATAGAAAGAAATCTATTAGGTTGTCCAGAAATAAATGTCGGGATTCTCCTGATGACATTTAGAAGCTGAATATTGAATAAATTGTCGTTGGTTGGTTTAATCCAAGGTTTGTCGATTACAAGTTGTTTTAATTGTCTGGTGTTTTAATTCTACTCAAGAGTAACCTTCGCAGCCCCAAAGGCAACATGAACAAAAAGAACTTTCGTCTGATTTTTCTATACGAGTACAAACTTGAATGAAAAGCTACCAAAACTACACGGAACATCAACCAGACATTTGGCCATAGATCTGTTGGTGAACATACAGTTCAGCGTTGGTTCGAAAGGTTTTGACATGGAGATAAAAGTCTTGAAGATCACGAAGGTCGTGATAGGAAGCCATCCTTAGATGAAAACACATTAAGGAAAGAAGTTGAGACAGACCCTCACACAACAATACGTGAGTTTGCAGAAAAGCTAGGCACAAGCAAATCAAGCATTGCCAACCACCTGAATGCAAATGAAAAGAAGAAAAAGTGGATAAATTGGTTTCGCATGATCTCACTGAAAATAAACAAAATCGGCATTATGAGACCTGTCAAGGATAACACTCCAAAAAATGAACAAATTGAGAATCGAAGTTTTATCTCATCCACCTTATTTTCCAGACTTTTCCCCTACAGACTTTCATTTTTTTCAAGCACTTTGACAACTTTTTTTTTAACAATATATGCTTTCAAAACAAGGCAGCTGCAGAATAAGATTTTAAGGAGTTCATTGACCCTAGAAGCACTGATTTTTCCAGCAGGGACATAAACAGCGTCGTTACACGTTGGCAAAAGTGTATGAAGCAAATGGTGCTTGGTTTGATTAAAGCATGTTTCACAACACTGATTTATACTTTTCCAAGCTTCGCAGTTCAAACACGATATTTATTGCTGGACAACCTAATATAACTACAAAAACGTACTATATTCTTAGTTATTGATTTCCTTTTATACTACCTCCTTAAACGTAGCTTCCATTTCAGATAGTACTTGATCAAATGTCTGTTCTGCTGGTCAGATAGAGAAATATTTTTCCATGACCACATTTCCAACTAACATTCAATTTTAAAGTAGTCAGAAGCTGTACGTAAAGGTCACTTTTGTTTTATAATCTAAAGTTTTAGTTCCATAGTTCCAGATGAAATGCATTCAGACAGTTTTCAGTCTTTCTAAGTGCAAAATGTGACTTTCAGTTTTGTTTTTCCCTATACCTATCTGCATTTTTTAATTTTTCATTGCTACCATCTGTTTCTGACATTCATTTTTAACGGGACAGTCCTTCGGTATTGAGTTTTCTCGCTCAAACAGCTTATTGTTAACACCTTTGAACTTAAATCGTAAAGGCATGGTTCGTTTTATTTATAATCAGTTGTTAGTTGGTAGGAGGGAAACTATAATACTTCCTTAAGTGATGTCGTAGTTATATTCTTACCAGCCACATTGATCACAGTCAGTAGCTGCTTCATCTTGACGTTCCATTGAATCAGTAATATAAAATGAAAATAAGTTCAATGAAAATATTTTCTGCAGTGCGATTTGTACTAGAATTCAAAAAAATATATTACGTCTCATTTATTTTTCTTTCTGAATATTCCCGCATGTAGACGAGATTGAGTGTTAAAGTTCAACCAACTTAAACCAGGAAATTTCATAATACCAATAAAAATATCTCGATCCTGATTTTATTTTGTTAATGAATGCTACTTTTTCAGATTAGTTAATAGTCTGAGAAATTACAAGCGTGAACTGTTGAAGGTTAATACTTATATCTGAAGACTGCTCTTCTGTTTTATTTTTCTTCTAGAATTCCACCAATTCCTACATTATAATAGGCCTAAATATTATCACCAAAAGTAGTTTCCGATGTTTCCTCAGCTTTTGCTATTTAAATCAAACTTTTAAAATATTATCTCTTTTATATACATAATGTTTCACGGTCTTTCGTTTCTCATCGTCCAGTCCAACTTATGACTGCTGATATTAAACAAAAATTATTTGGCTACGATTTGCGGAAGATAAAAAAACAGCATCTGAAAAGTGATGTTACAAATTATATTCCAGTTTTTTCTTTTTTATATTTGAGATAAATTAAACTTACAGATTTAAAGTTTTAAAATATTGTAAGTACAGTTAACAAGTTTTGTTTTTTTGGAAGGTTGGACATGATATTAGGAACCTCTGGATCAAAAGCCAAGGATGTCTATGATTCTAGGATTAGCCTGTCCTCTAGGATTGTTAAAGTAGAACGTTCGGTAAGTTCGCAGCTCAATTGAAAAGTAACAATATAAAATTCAATTCAGTATTGGTAATATTGGTTAACGTTCGATTACTATGAATGTTCAGCAAACTTTGCAAACCTAATATTTTTACGTTAAATCTAATCGCTAATATTAGTGTCTTAAGATTTAGGTGATTGTTTTGTTTTGGAATTTCGCACAAAGCTACTCGAGGGCTATCTGTGCTAGCCGTCCCTAATTTTGCAGTGTAAGACTAGAGGGAAGGCAGCTAGTCATCACCACCCACCGCCAACTCTTGGGCTACTCTTTTACCAACGAATAGTGGGATTGACCGTCACATTATACACCCCCACGGCTGGGAGGGCGAGCATGTTTAGCGCGACGCGGGCGCGAACCCGCGACCCTCGGATTACGAGTGCACGCCTTAACGCGCTCGGCCATGCCAGGCCTAGATTTAGGTGAAGGATAGCGTTTGACGATACGAAACCGTCTTTATTTGTAATTTAGTATTATATGTTAATATATTTACTAAAAGCCTTTTTAATAGGGACCAACATATTTTTCATGAGCTCCTTCTTTCCACATATGTATTCCACTTTTGTTTTTGTATAGCAGTAAAAGCTGTAGGTTGTGTGATTTTCCTTCCACTTATTTTGTGCCAGTCCTGTGTATTGAGGGTGCCTTGAGTTTGTAGTTGTAAGTATAAATTTAGCACCTGTAAACAGTTTCAAAACCCCCAATTTATCAATTTATTATTATTTTGTGCTTACGAATAATACTGATAATAACACTTTACACTAACTTTTGGTAGATTCTCCTTTTATGGCAGCATCATGATTGATAAATATGTAATCGTTTTTACTGTTCTGATAATTCTATTTACATTTTAATTTATATTTTCAACTGTGATCTCTTTAATGGATTAAATTACTGATCCATCTGCCTAACTAGGTTTTGTAAAATTGAACATAGATAACGATTTAACTAAAACAAGGTATCGTTAAGTTGTAACTTTTTGCAACCAAACAAATTCGTAGCGACTAATTATAGGATAAAATCGATCACTATAACAATACTGAAACAAATTTTATGGAAGTTATTGTCAAAGGCGATTCTGAAGATTTCGACAAAAGTAAATAATGAAACTAAAGTTTGATAAACATACATTTAGGCCTATTACTATTTATTTCCTTAGCTATAGCATATAGCTCGTTGAAAATAAAGAGGGTTCATAATATTTAATTAGCCTAATCAACATAAGTAAGCCACAATAGGTATTCAAAATGAACACAAAAGCTGACAAAAATTGACAGTTATTTTCGTTCAACTTGATCACAAATTTAGCTGTTTCGGAGCAAGCAAAAACAAGGGCAAAAGCAGAGAAGTAAGTTTAGAGTTTACAAAAGTCGTTGAGCTTCAAAATGAACATCATTACCACCTTCAGGATCTAAGACAAGAACATATTTGTTTCCGAAAATGAAGAGACAGAAGTAGTTTTCATATTTTCACTTCTAGTTTTATTCTTGATATTATTATTTATTGGGAACTATCTTCCTCCTATTTTCGTTACTATTTTTCTTTCAGTGAATATACCATCTTGGTTACGATCATATTAATCGCATTTATTTGGAGTAAAATACGTTTTCCCTTTACAGTTGTAAGTAACAGCTTCCATACTGGTATTAGTTTTATACACTTTAAAACACGAAATACTACGGCAAAAAAAGCAATCGACATTAGGCAGAAAATGGAAAGTATTAGTGAAATAAAGGTCAAAGAATGTTAAATATCCCCAGCGTTTCCATTTCCAGAATGAAAGCTATTAACTACAGCTATTGTTCTAGCATATTATTTAGTGAATATGAAAAATTTCCGAATGCTTCATTCCTCACATTTATCACCAAATGAGCATAATTATGTTGTAAACAGAAAGTCAGATTAAAATAATATAAAATTTAATAAACTGACGTTAAAGATGTAAGAAAATCAACTATAATTGGTTTACAAGAAACCCAATGCAGAAATTACCTTTAATTGGTATTTACCGTATATGCACGTGGGATAAACGACCAGGTAAGATACTTTTAATGGTTCAGGTACAGACGTCTTTAATTGACCGGAGGAAAAGAAGCCAGTAAGGAGCACCCGCCCCTACAAGGGCTTTTTTTCGAGGACCAAATAACGGTATTGACTACTACTTTTAACTCATACTGACTATAACTCTTAAAACTCCCTGGTAGCCAAAAGTGTAAGGCATACTTAGCGGTATCATGTCTCGAACGCTGGACCCTTCGATATACGCAATCCAACACGCCTTGCCCAAAAACGTCTTTGAAATTAATTCTTACTTTTGCAGTTTCTTTAATATTTAATACAATTTATGTTGCTTTTCTTGCGAGAACTTTATAATGTTTCTACAATGTTTACACCCATTTTGTGTGATAACATATGCAACCACCTAAATATAATAACTAAGAACTTGTTTTTATTATTATTCACTAATTACTAATTAGTTTAGAATATGCCAACAACTTGTAAAGTTTTACTCTAAAGAACAAAACTAAGTAAAAATTTCTACGATAGCATAACTCACACTTTTTATACTTACCAAACTTACTTGTAATATTAATATGAACATCATGGACAGCAAGGCCTATTCATAAGCTCACTACATCATCAGCACTCGGTAACCTTTATATGAAATAGTTTAAAGATAACGCTATCCAAATAATTGCACTAAGACAGTGGTTCCCAACCTGGGGTTCGAGAAGGTAACACCATCTCATTAAAGAAGTAAGTTTTTAATACTGGTTTTTCTTAATTGCATACTCAGTTATGTATTCTTTTATTTAACTGGAAAATTGGAAAAACGAGTTAATTACTAGTTAATAAAAACAGTTTGTTTGGTAGGTGGAATATTTCAGAAACATGGGATCCATGGAGAAAAAATAATAATAGAAGGAGTCCTTGGTGATGAAAAGTTTGGGAACCAATGCACTAAAATATAAGATTTTACTAAGATATATTGACGACACATTCGTAATATGACCGTACACAACTACAAACAAAACTTTGAAATTCATGTGTCAGAAAAGACAATGTCTATTAATACAATTTACTATTGAAATGAAAACAAAATCCATTTCTATTTGCAACAGTCACCAAGATATAAAATTCGCATACCATAGGAGTTTACAAAAAATTCACAGATTAAAAGTAAATACCATGACTAAAGATTACGTATTCCAAGTAATATAAGTATGGGCATCATGAACTGTCGAATCTTCAGAATGAATGACATTTGTAATGCAAAGTATGAGTAAAGACTCATTACTAAGATTTTCTTCAATAGTAAATACCTGTGATACCTGGTAAAGGAAAAATAAATAAGACAACTAGAATAAGAACGAAAAAAATGACAAACGCAAGCCATATTACTCTATATTGAAGGTCTCTTTGAAATTATACAAAATACATGTAAACACTGTAAAGTAAGAACACTATTCAGAAGTCATTATATTTCTGAATGATCATAGTCGATATTACAGAAAGTGACGAAAAGAGCTAATGGAGAGCAAATACTCCTTTCACACCATCTCTTACGAATGTAAACTTAATACAGAAATCAGAAAAATGGTAAGCATACAAGACTATAATACCTATCTATCTACAACAGCATATTATGGCAGAAAAGAAAACCATATAAAAAACTGAAAGATTAATAAAATAATGTGATACGAATTACACACGAGAAAAATAAAGATCAAAGAAACTTTATACATTCACCTAACTGAGAAAACATTAATTCTACCTAGCACAGAAGTCAGTAAAGGATGGATTACTTCACGATAAACCATTCAAATATTTTATTCATTTGAGCAACGATGTAACTTGAACTAATATTGTACTAAAATCAAGTTTAGGTTTCAAGCTATAACGTATATATTTATGTTTGTGAGGAAAGTTCAAAACAACCGTGGACACGATCTTGGTATCCTCAAACCTAAATTCCAGTATAACACAATTAACTTTTTAAAAAACAAGACAGAGTCAAATCTTTGATCATTCTACCACAAACAATCCTTTTGAAGGTTCCCATGTAAACAACAACGAATTAGCGACTGAAACGTAGGCCATCAGTATTATGGACTTAGTTACGAATTAATAAATAGACTTAGATGATCGATTGGCAACTAACCATCATAACTATTGATATCGGATCGCCACAACCTTATCGCAAGTAATTAATACTGGATAAAACATGCTTTTAATTTTTTTACAAAATCCTAGGATATCTCAGTGGTGAAACATACAGATTTTTTTTGTGAAATTATTTTTTAAAGACAGATGTGGGAACTGAAAACTACGTATGAAACATTTATTTGATGATGTATTTAATTTACTTAAGGCTCATTTGTTTTGTTTTGTAAAAGTTTTATAAAATGTTAAAATCTTAGGTTGCTGTTTGTAATAGTTGTTTTGGGACAGCAGTTCAAAACCAAATTAAAATTATTAAAAAACCGACTTTTTCATACAATTTCTGACGACTTAAACTAGTTATAGACGGCATTCTTGCTATAATGATTTGTACGTGATTTTCATTTTGTTTTCAAATAATTCGAACTAAAAAAGTTAAGTGTATTCTTTTGAATAAATACCTAAAATACGAATACATTATCAAATATATATATATATATAGTGCTTTTCGTTGTACCCAAACAAATTTTGGTTTGATTTATGCTTAGCACAAGGTTACGCAATAGAGTATCTATGCTGTGCCCACTACAGCCCAACTTCTAGAAGAGCTCTATTTGGTAAAGAGATTAAAAGGTTGTTGTTAACAATCTATTAGAAAATTCATAATTCCGATCTTTACCAGTAAGTGTTTATTTTTAATTTCGCGGTTTTTGGCATGTGAATATATATCGTTAACAAAGGTTATGTTTCTGTTATTGTGTGTCTACTGTTTGTTTTTTATTAAGCAGTTACAATGTATACACGTACCTTATGTGCTGAACCTTTTGATAACAGATAAGATATTTTTGTGTTAAGAGAGAAGAGCGCAGAATGATGTCAGTGGAAATGTATTCACCAAGATGTAGTGAACGTCGTGGAGACAATTACCTACCGTGTTTCTCCGATAATAAGACCTACCCATAAAATAAGACCTAGTGTGATTTTTGGGGATAGTTTTAATATAAGCCCTACCCTTAAAATAAGCCCTAGTTAAGAGTGGCAGGAAGAGGAAAGAAATAAAAAAATTAATTTATTAATTAGTTTAATAGTTAGTTAATTAGTTTGTTTAAGTATTAATCAGTTAGTTTAATAGTTTAATAATAGTTTATTTTAAATGGTTAGTTTAATAGTTTAATAATAGTTTATTTTAAATGGTTAGTTTAATAGTTTTTTATAATTTTTACTTTGCAACTTCATTTTTTTAATATATCAAAATAAGACATCCCCCGAAAATAAGCCCTAGTGTCATATTTTGGAGTGAAAATTAATATAAGCCCTGTCTCATTTTCGGAGAAACACGGTATTAACCAATTCTGTTGGTATCACGTCGACAGTCACACACCATATGCGAATGTTTGTCTGTATTTTTTTCTTTATTATTATTGGAACTCGGTTTCATAGTTTCCCAAGTTTTCTTTCTATACTTATTCAGTAGATTACTATCAGTCATTAATAAAATAGCAATGTTATATCTTGAACTTCATTGTGTTCATAGCGGATCTTGAACAAGTGAGTGTTTTTTGTTTCGTAAAATCTATCAAAGTTTGAAATTCTCTAGTTTGCCACACTTAAATTTATTTCTATAAAGAACCTGTTATTTCTGACACTAAAATTACATATAAAAGCCTTAATTTTTCTACCATTATGCAAAAGATTACACCAAACAACTTTTAAAGTGCTCTATTGACTTAAAATTAGTCAAAAGTTAAAAACTGGTTCCTTTTCTCTAATTTTTTCTAAAGAATAACATTTGTCACCGAAAAACAACTGAACAACTGTTCCTTATAAAAATATTCAAACTCTGTATTGGCCCAAATGGGGCAAAGTGGTTTGGGTGCTCGGCTCCCAATCTGAGCGTCGCGGGTTCGAATTCCCGTCAATCCAACCATGCCTGCCCTTTCAGCTATTAATACGTTATAATGTGACAGGCAATCCCAGTGTGCGTTGGTAAAAGAGTTGCCCATGACAGACGATGTCTTCCTTCTAGTCTTACACTGATAAATTAGGGACGACTAGCACAGATAACTCTCGTGTTACGTTGCACGAAATTCAAAAAGAAACAAACAAACGATACAACCCAAATGATATGTGTTCAATCAAATTCTACCAAGAAATGACATTTTTTCTTTTAGTTTTTACACAATTTTATTTATGAAAATGGTTTGCTTCACTTCTAGATCATTTAACATTTTGAAGAACATACAATATTCAATCGAATGCCTTAAATGTCATATATATTGAAAATGGCTTGGTATGAAAAATCAAACAGGACAACTTGCTGCAAAAACCGTAAAATAAATAAGCTTTTAAATCTAATCATATTATAATAAACGGACATGGTAAAACTGATTACCAATATTTTACGTTAATAATTATTGTTAGTTCAGTGACCATTTCATTAGTTGTAAAACATTATACGTTGACCAAAGTATTACTTCTTAGTGACAATTTTTATTAACCGGATGCTTTTAGCATATGTTCAGGACTAGAGATAATCAGTCCATTTTCCTGCTTATCGTCCAAGACAAAAAAAAAGAGAGTAAAGTAAGATTATTTTAATTAACACAATTTGTGGTCAAGAATATTTATAGGAAATATTTTGATGCGGTTTTGCCCCCCGTTAGTACAGCGGTATGTCTCCGGATTTGCAACGCTAAAATCAGAGGTTCGATTCCCCTTAGTGGGCTCAGCAGATAACCTGATGTGGCTTTGTTCCAAACAAACATGCATACATACCTCTTGCGGTGTAGCTTTGCGCGAAAATTCAGAAAAACAAACAAACTATTTAAAACAGATAATTTATAATTTTATCCAAGGACCAGCTTAAAAAGATTTTATTATTATTATTTTTAGGTAGAAGACATAGAAGCGAAGATAGATAAGCTGATAGATATATTTCTTGAAGACCGACGACGAAGGAACTCTTTGGCAAGTCAAATGTTTGTCCAATCAAACACAACCCAAACCAGTCCCATTCCAACCACTCCACCTAAACCCAAATCAATTATCATAGATAAACAAGCTAGTGAACCAAATACACCAATTTTGAAAAGCTTTGACCGGTCCATGCAACGAGGAAATTCAGACCTATGTCGGAGGTTAAAGAAGCGAGTAACATTACGCCATTCATTAGATACGGCCATCCCTACTATTACAGACATGTCAATGAGTGAGAGTCAAGACCTTTCTAGAGAATTGGTTATTGGAACGTGTCCATTCATCAAGATTGAAGATGATTTACAAGTAGATTCATCAAACACTCTCAGCACATTGGTAAAATCTATGTCGTTGGATCGGCTTTCTGAATGAAACTACAGAAACGGAAATAGGATCCTAAAATCAGAGCGAACTAAAACTGTAAACTTTCATGTTAAAGAACCAACAGTTCGATCGGTTACTGCCTCCTTGCAACTTTATCCTACTAGAAAATTCAACGCTTCTCTAGAAATTTCTGAGATAAAATAATGGGTAGGACACATTTATCCTGACAACCATTCTTTCTTAACATATCACACTATTTTGTCGAAATTACGTCAGTATTTTTTCTACACAGTGATGTTTAGATAAAGAGTATTGATGTTAGAGTAATATAAAAGTCTGTTACATTCGAAACACTTTCTGCATGATGCAATAAAACGGGTAGAAAGTTACTGTTAATTCTTTATACATATATACAACTGATAATTTCTCAATGGCCTTCTCGCGACAAAATATATCAGATAAAACTTCTATATTCTAGTAATCACAGAATTTCTTTCACTGGGAAAATGGGAAGTTACTCATGAGAAATTACGTTTCTAAAACTTCGAATAGTACAGAGTGGGCCATAGTGAAGCACCTCCCTAGTGAAGAAAACTTAAAGTAACACCGTAAAATTTTCTTTTTAATTATGCCCTACTTGAGTGGTACAAATATTCGATGTCCTTCATTATCAACCGTGACAGAAATGGACACTGAGCACTAAATTTGATATGGGTTAAAATAATTTTGGAACTATAAAAATATAGCTTAATCACGAAATATAATTTGTTGCGTTACTTATAATTCCATTTCCCTTTTCTTGGGGATTTGCTATAATCCACCCCGTACAATAAAAACATTACTATAAATTCTAAATATCAAGGAATATCACAGCAAAATATCTTATATATCTAAGATTTTATGACTTATTATTACTTTAAAAACAAATTTCGGGTATCAATATAATGGAAGACTTAGTATAGCAGCTGGCATGGAAATAATAAGAGGATTACGATAGGTAATAGTTTAACTGAATCTGTGGTTGGTTTTACTATAGAGGAAGAAAAGGTAGACAATTCAAATAGTATTTTATGATAATTACTGGTGGAAGACCGCGGTGATACTTCACATTGAATTTACTGTTAAAGCGCAGATAGCCTAGTTGCTTTCCGCCATAAAACACCAATTACTGGTGAAACCTGGAATGGAACAGCTGACATAACCAAACTTAGTATGCCTATTTTTTGTCGAAAACTATGGAGAAAAGTTAAAGTAAATAAGTCTCATTCATTTATTATTATTAAATAAATTGAGATATAATAGCTGTGACCATACTAGCGACTACTGTTGTTACTAACGCAGATATCCCTCGTGTAGCTTTGCACTAAATTCAAAACAAACAAATTGTTGTTACTAGAACAATGAGATAGTAAAATTTATATGTAGAAATCTGTTACTTCGGTGCAACAGTTATCAATATTACTAGTAGAAGATATTGACAAGGTAACATATCAGTTTTAGCTGTTATTAGTAGAAGATCCTGTTGGAAATAAAGAAGCTACTGAGTAGCCTTGCTACTCAAACAAATCTTTAAAACTCCTCAACATACCAAGTATCCTAATTTTCTTCAAGATTAAACCATAAACTTGTTATATTGTAAGTTGTTTGTGAAGTGTTCGAGTTCAACAAGAGTCCTTCAGTGAATTGAAAGTATTTTGAACAGAGGTTTACTATTAATCGGAATGTCAGAATTTTTGAAAAGACAAGGAGCACATCAATTGGAGAAATTTTACCTCAAAGACTTAAATAATCACAATAAATAATTACGAACAATTTTCGAATATAATATGAAGGTCTTTGAAGAAGTAAATATGATTGTTTTTTCTGTTTTAAGAGAAATACCAATTTTTAGATGAGGTTTTAAGATGCCCTGACAAAGTATTTTCATAACTTTATTTTATACTTGCACATAAAACTTGATGCTCACAAAGAAATATGTATTTATGACATCATTTTAACACATTCGGTAAACAATGGTACTTGATTTGTTGTTGTTGTTTTGAATTAAGCACAAAGCTACACAATGGGCTATCTGTGCTCTGCCCACCACGGGTATCGAAACCCGGATTTTAGCGTGTAAGTCCGCAGACATACCGCTGAGCCACTGGGGGGCATGGTACTTGATATTTGAGAAGTTTTAGATTTTAGTCACAAACGCCACCAAGTTGCACAACGTTATGTCTGTGGACTCACACTACTAAAACCGGACTTCGATACTTATGGTGGGCAGGGCACAGATAGCCCATTCTGTAGCTTTGTGTTTAATTCTAAACAAACAATTATACACAAACTAAAAATTCTTACCGTTAGTAGTAAATTAGTTTAAATATTAGCGTCCATACAAAATACATTAGTTTTTATCTTCAACTGTGACGTCCAGACTAACATTCACGTTCAGAATGACGACATGCTTGTTTCTGTATAACATATATCCAGTGTGACAATATTTTGGTTTCAATACAACATACGGGATAATTATAACGTGTCTAGTGTGATGACATATCAGTTCATAGTGTGGCATTAATGTACAAGTTAAGCATGACATTAATGTCTGGTTTCAAGACATACCGTTTCAAAGTAATTGCTTAAATATATAACATTGACATCCAAATAAACATAATAATACTTTATATTTTATTACCAACGTTTTGACAGACTGAAAGTGTCACTCAGACAGACTATACAATACCATACGCAGTCCAGGTAATTTACTATTCACAACAACAAAGACCCTCGAATAGCTAAAACTTTAGAGTTTGTTTCAATAGTATTTGTCGTTCAACCATTGCATTTATTCTAAACATTTAACGCATTGGTTCTAACACGGTGAGACAACGTAATGATTTCAGTTTAAACGACGAAACTTGGGTAAACAATGTTTTGATTTCAATCTAGTGTTTATAACACGTGAATAACACTCTTTTCGGTCTAAAGGTTAGATATAAAAACAACAAACGCTGCATGATCATCTTTAATCTAACGATTACGTACATGTAGACAATACAGCTGTTCTAATGTAAAAACAGAATATATTAACAATTAAAAATAATAAGTAACAAATAATTGAAAAGTAACAACAATACCAACGAAGTAGTTTTCAGTGACACGTTATGTTTGTCATTATATATTTAAGTGTTATTTGTTTCTTCTAATAATACAAATTTGGAATACATTTTTAAATGTTTCCAGAGTTAATATTTTAATGTAATTTTATGTGAGTATAATTTTTTAATAAAGTTCTTAACCCTAGAATAACCAATGGGGAATATTAATAACTTACCAGTTTTTTAAACATATTTTCGCTTAAGCTTTATGCATCAAGTTGCTTGTACGTCCACGATTTTATTGGTTAGTTGACGTCTTATACTATATGTGCCACTTAAAAAGAGGGTAAACGAAAATAACTCAATTAATTCCAACAAATACTACGAGGGTCTCTATGTGTTTTATCGATTTGTGACGCATATGGCTCTGGTGCTTTGCTTATAAATTTTAACCAATCAGTCACATGTGTTATACACATAGAGAGAGAAAAAAATAGATGCATTCACCGATACCTTTGGTAAACACTTTATAATGAATGTTAAAACATGTAAAACTGTAGAAACACTCAGGAGAGCGCATACATTAGCCAAATAGCGTTGATCATATTCGGCTCGTAAACAGTATGAAAAGGTGTCTGTATGTCCGTCATTATCAACCAATACGGACAATGTTTGGCAGAACAATGAGAAATAATATTCTACATATATCCACCTCGTTTCATCAAAAATCGATGATTTTTTACTGGAGTAATTGAAGCAAAAATAGTTTGAAAAATTGGCCCAATGCTAACAGATAGTTTTTTTTTAATTTTCATGACATTGACCCTCTGAAAGCTGATTACTTTTAATTTGGATCATAGTCCAAGTATATACCAACTTTCGTCTAAATATATTTATCTGTTTTAGAGAAATATTGCTGGCAAACACACAGAAATAGGAGTGAAAGTACAATCTTTGATGGCACAGGAAAATATAGTTTGTTTGTTTGTTTTGGAATTTCGCACAAAGCTACTCGAGGGCTATCTGTGCTAGCCGTGCCTAATTTAGCAGTGTAAGACTAGAGGGAAGACAGCTAGTCATCACCACCCATCGCCAACATTGTGGCAGTTTTTACTCGCGTATTTTAATTGTATTTCATATTTTTAAAACACCAAGTTATTAAGTTTGGTAAATTTACCATACATGTTTTGAAGAAATGAAATTTTGTAACATCATACCTTCAAGTTCTAATTATCAAAAGTGTTTCTACGTTCGAATGAGAGAACACTCAAAGACAAAACCAATTCACAACGAGGGCATTGCCAGGCATGTTTACATTCTAAATGGAACATGTAATAAGTGGATGTGATCTCAAATGATTTGTTACCCAAAAAATATTTCTTGCTAAATAATGGATTAACAGATTTCCAGGTTAATAATCTTACAATAAACAAAATATTACATATAGCTAGTTTATTTGCAAATTAAAATAGATTACCTACTGGGAAATATGTACAATAAAACAGTAGCTTTCAGTATCATAATTATAATTTATCTTTTTCTAAGAAAGAACAAAAACTACAAAAACATAATTTGTGTCAAAGTTCTTAAGTCATTGTCTGTGTGAAGGAATGTACTGTTTACAATAATTTTATTTTATTAAATAGCAGTCATCTTTCTTGATTACTGGCTGGAGGAATATATCTAATCTTAAGCATGTATTTGTACTGAAGTAATTAACAGTTTACTGTTTTAATGAAAATGTGTAGCACATATCTTCTTTTTGTGTTACTACTTTAGTATGGTTGTTGTCTGTTATAGAATTTATTTTATATGAAACTAAACACAATAATCAACACCATTTAGAAAAAAGAATTTTCATTTTGCTAATATCATTTGGCACTGAACAAAAGCTTAGAAATTACAAGAGATGGATACATATATTTAAATATATACACATCTGCTTGAAGCACCACATACAATATATGTATATATATATATATATATATATATATATGAAAAAGATTAGAAACAGATTTCAAGTATACATACCCAACCAGAAAACTTTGAAGTTGTGTAATAATTATATAGATAGATACATTAGAAAGATACATTTTTTTTAAAAGTAAACATTCTTTTAAAAATAATCTTGTATTTTTCTTCGGGTTTAGATTTATATATTTTGTACTACGCAGAAAATTTAAATAGCTTTAAGAACATAATTTTCTGTCTTTAACATATGTACTTTTGCTACAGAAGTTAAAAAATGGCAAAAGTAGTATCTAAAGTTTTAACAAACAACTAAATATTTGATATATATTAACACTTATACAAGTTAACTATTTCAGTACAACTCAGTAGCATACATATATAAGTAGAGTATAAACTGCTTGACACTTTAGTATTATCAGCCTGTACAACCATACAGATCTAAATGTCAACTGATGCAACAAGTAGTAAGAACAATATCAGTTTGATGAATACATGTACATGTAATACATTCTTAAATATACAGTGTACATATGTCTGTGTTTATATATAAATGTATGGAGACAGAGAGAGTGCATGTGTAACCTAGATTAACATAAATTTCATGAAATCTAATAATATTTTAAGTTACGATTTAGGAAACTTACAAGTTTTGTTCTGCTTCATTTATATATATAAAGACAGATGCTCACATGATTATGTATGTATCATTACAAAACAGGGATTTTTACCAAATCTTCAGACAGGTGTTATTTACCCAGCTGATAAAAGAGCATGTAGCTTTTGTAATTGACATATAAACTGTCACTTTCATTGTTCATTCTTTTAAAATCATTACCACTCAAGAGCAATACTCCTGTACCACAAGTGACAGTTATCCCTCACTTTAACTACCTACTGAAACTTTGGTTACAATACCTTTGATTAGGTCCAGATTATTTGGTAATTATATATTCTGTCATTTGCTGTGTTAACAGTTTATAATCAAGCAGAAAGCTCAGAGAGAAGAGCTACAAAATATATAATGTAAGACAGATTACTATGCTCAGTAAATTAAGGGTTATCTTTTTTTATCTATATTGCTTGTTTGTTGAAATTCACATAAAACACAAGAACATAACCACTGATCCTCAGCTTCATACACCTGGCCCTTATAAATAACTAAGATTCATTAGAAAAAAAAAACTCTACAAGATGGAAATACTGAATTGTAAATGTAAATCTCACTTCCAAAAGATATCTTGAATATAAACATTATAATACAAAGATGCTTCATCAACTAGAATGATACCTAAGTGTGTTTAATTTGAATTCACAATTTACAAAAACATAAAATCAAACAGAAAACTTTAAAAAAATATGCTTCACAAAGTTTAAAATATTTTTTGACTTATGTACAGCTAAAAGTAACCATAGTACATAAAACTAAGTAAATTGAATACTGTAATAGTTATTGATTCAATTGGTATTTCAATAAACTTCTCTAAAGAATTTAGTATCATACAATAAAATACAAACTTCTATTGTGAGTAAAGTACCTATTCTCTTAAAGGTTTGGAAATTTGAAAAACATTTATTATTAACAAATTGTATTGCTACAAAATCATGTATCTTTACAGTTTTTAATAGCAGTTATCATTAACTTCTAATCAGTCAAGGTTCCTACATAAGAAAAAGGAAAAACTGCTTATTGGAGAAAAATTTGAAGATTTGTATTTTATTTTATTTACATACTTCATAGAATATCTCTCTCTTAAAACACCTCCACACAGATTTGGATATTTAAAATTACACATTTTAAAAAAATCAATGATGTTCTCAACAGTATTGTATAAAGTATTTTTTATTAAAACCCTTTTACATTTAGAACAAATAAGGAATAACTTGCAACATTATAGCCAGTGATGTGTGTACAGATATACAACTAACAATAAAAGTTCATCAGCTGAGTGTTGTTTATGGCATGATCTCTCACACAAAATGTGCAATCTTTATATTTATTCATAGCAGTATTCTACCTTTTCAACATCTTCAGAATGATACCCTGTTTATACCTTGAATTTTCAGTGAAACCATGAAATGTTACAATAACTAATTTTATTACTTTATAGACAAAGTATTTATTACTAGACATAATGGCTTCATATAGATATTGAGCCTATGAGCAATTTGACTGACAGTTTTTTTTAATTAAAAAAAAGAATCTTAATTAATTTACTGATAACTCTCTTACTGATGTTACATTAAACCTATAAATATTTAATTAATGCACTTAATTTAAATGTAAACACAAAAGTACTGAAACTGAGAGTGGTGACTGTATTAAACTGATACTTTGCTTGAATGTATTCTTAAGCATAATTATAATGAGTACAGAAGTGGTTAAGGTTGCTTTCACTGCATGTTTCCATTTTGCACTAAGCTTAATGTATGTAACTTAACTAAAAAGATAATACCTCACATGTATGCATAATATAAAAATGTATACTGTAACACCATAGTTGATAGAAAAATAATTATCACATTGAGCAACATTTGTAACTTGAAAGAAAAGGTTACACAGTGGAAGAAATACAGAATACTAATTTCTTATGTCTAATACCATGAGTATCAAGGATTATTAATAACCAACATAAAACCCTTCTCTTTAAATTACTACATTATTAACTCAATCACAAATGCTTTCAAACACTATTACACTCAATCTTAAATGTAGTACTTATGGTTTGTTCAAATTTTTTTTTTCTAATATTCCAATGTTTGAACAAATATGAAACTGAAAACATGTAAGAAACAAGATATGTATAATGCTTCCCCCAACATACAATGACATACAGAACTTGGTGATTCACTCTAAAAAAAAAAGAAAAAAAGAAGAAGCTAATTACAAATTGTTTCATAATTTCCTGATGATGACTAACTTGTGAGATCTTGTGATCCAGTTGTCATGTAAGGAAGGAAGAGAAAAATTATATAATAGTTTTTTTAATTTCATAATGTTGGGTAACTTGCAAGACTTGGTGATTTAATTTGAATGTAAGGAAGTGACAAATTACGTTATTGTTTCTCCATTACACAATCCAGTATAAAACTTGCTGTTCCAGTTTTTCCATCAAGAAAGAGGGAAGTTACATAACAATTTTTGCAACTTCCTGATGTGGATAAAATATGAGATCTGGTGGTCTGACATGATTATAGAGAGAGAACAAGTTATTTTAAATTGACTTTATACTACAAAAATTTTACTGCATTAAAATATACTTCTTTAGTAATGCTTAACATTATAAATTATCATAACTTGTCTCTCAACCTTTTTTTTTTTTTTTTACTTTTCCATAAACATTTTATAATACTAGTTAGTGTTGTACAAAATTAACACTACAATTCATTGTTTTCAAACATAAAACATTTTCAGTTTGTTCATTCTGTATTTAATCACTCAATTTTCTTTACATTTTTTTGTGGGTTCTCTAATAAGCATTTTATATCCTCATTTAGGATGACTGAGTTTGTATTTTTATTAATGAAATTTCAAATTCTCTATTTGATGCTGAGATTATCTTACTGAAACATCATCAATGATAAATGTACATATCTAGTATAAATTTGAAGTTGCATTTTCACAACCATATTTTTAAGAACTATTAAAACTGTACATTTCACAATTTTCTGTTATTTGATACTTACAGCAAGTAAAGAGGAAAATATTTAGAGGATTTTAAGACATTTTCTTCAGTGAAACCAACACTCTGATGACAAGTAAGTGCTCAGTATAGAAGGTGATATCCAAAATTTAACTTTAGAATTCCTTACTTTGCAAAGAACTTGAAATATTCTTTCCCTGCCTGCAGCCTAATGTTTACGTTATTTCTAAAAACTGATACTTCATTTCACTGTTTTATTGGTTTTTACTTGTATTCTCTTTCATCATGCATCAATATAATCTTTACAATACTGTGTACAAAATTCTAAAATTAAAAAGTTACACTTGGTTTCCTTAAATCTGAAACATATTGTTTCTTAAAATAATGGTAAATACTTTGCAAAATTTTCACAGAATGGGCACATAATAAAAATCCAAATTTTATAAATCTGACTTCATGGTTAATATCATTTTAATAGTAGGATGAAAACAAATCAATAAGATCAACATTTTAAAGATGTAAAAACAAAATTAAAAGTTAGTTTATAAAACACCCTGTGATTACATGTTTATGTTATCATATTATCAAAATAACTTCTTAGTAAACATATGGCAGTTAAAGCTCTTAGAGATCATCATCTCCAATCCCTTCAAACACATCATTTTCCATTAAGGATTCAGGAGACAAGCTACCATTGCTGGAACGACCGGACGGCTTAACAGAATATGATGAAAATTTCTCCTAAAAATGACATTTCAGAATTTTAAATTATATCAAATATGTTTATATAAAACCATATAATGTATCTGTTCCATAAAACATGAATAGCTAAATGTATTTACAATTTTACCTCAATCTCTACTTTGCAAATAAAAATTTTGTGACAGAATTTTACAAACAGTTAACCAAATATTATATGGAAAAGAATAACACAGCATTATAAGCAAGAGAGTTATGAAATGGATAGTGATAAATACAACAAAAACTATAGAAAACTTGTTTTATATTAATAATTACCTCAAGTAATATATTAACAATTACCTCAAGTAAATAGTTTTAAATTTATTTCAATGTTATCATCTGTTATACTTCTGCTGTGTAACCTGTTTATTGGTTTGAAATATGACTTCCTACAAAAAAGTTATATTTTAGTTCTAGGATGCTATTTTTTAACACTAACCAAATCTAAACTTTAGTATGTGTAGCTTTGGGCATATTTAGTTTTTGCTTCCTTTAATTATTTAATGTCTAACAACAAGTTTCCAGTTTCTTACCTTTCTAACATGATCTCTTGATTTGTTTAGCCTTCTGGAAAAAACCTGGGTGAAAACAAACATTCATTTTTATTAAATAATAAAAACACCCTAAAATATTACATGACATTGTTTTGCTTAAAAGTAAAGCCCTCAAGAATTTGAAAAATTAAATGAACTGCTTTCACTTCTCTACAATTTGATATTTTTTTGAGCTAAAATCAACTTCATGTTTGTATACATGTATGTCTGTACCTTAACAAGAAAAAATTTAAAAAAAATCTTTAATGTTAAATTTATGCAAAAGTCTATAAACCAAATGTAAGTTTAGAAACACAGAGACAATATCTTATTGCACTTGTCTTAAAAAGAAATATTATACAAAGTTGGTTCAATTTTCAAAGCCAAACATATAGAAGAATGCAAAGAAAGTTGAATAAATACATGGTCATCAGTTGCAGCCAAAAATCAATATTCATTTTGTTTTTACAGAGACTACCACCACTATAGAAAAATTCTATTTTTAGATCTACATAAAAAGAAAAGTTAAACAAAAAATGTTACGAGAGTTTTAACTGCTAAACTATTAATAGTTTTATTGCATGTTTTATCTTTATTTTGCCTATAATAAATGAAGGTTAAATTTTACATCCTTTGAATTAAAGTGAAATTAAAATGGGTAATTCTCTGAAATGTGTGTCTAAAAATTTGAACCATTCCTGAGGCAATGCAGAGCATGTGTCAACCTACACACAATACTCCACACTCAACTTCTGTATGACCTACTGTGTAGTTTTCAGAAAATGTACATAAACTCTTATTTCTGCAAAAGTTATATTTTTGTTTACATTCGCAATGATATAAGCCAGTTCTCCTGAATTTGTAGGAAGGTTGGTTGTAATGTATATCAGATAAAAGAATCCATTTGATATTCATTTAATTCTAACAATTTAACTAGGTAGACTTAACTCTGGCATACTAAAAATCAGAATATCCATAGTGAAGTGGAAGAGAACCAGGAAAATTGACTAGAATATAACAGACTAGACACACACACACACAAATGGGGTTGAAGACAGGCAGTAATGACAGAACCTGCAGACCTCAACATATTCTCAAGTGTAGTCACAGATTTTGGCATAATATGTAAACACAATCAGAGTGCAAACCAGAGGAGCAAACCAATAAGAATTAAAGTCTGTAAATGCTCCTGGGACTAATATCTGCCTTCATTCTAAGTTTAAAAGGCTAGCCAAGTTATGAAACTGGTCAATTAAGTGACCAACTAGATTGAGTTAAAAAAAAAAAAAATCTGGGGAAATACAAAAAACATGCTAAATAAGTCAATTACAATTTAGAGAGAACACCAAGTAAGAAGGAAATTTGAGAAATATAAAAGCTGATTCCTGCCTTGGTTGGAGTTGTGAGATGTTATACAGAGAACAAGCATCTTGTTTTAAGCTTTTCAGTACTATCTTGTTGAAGAGAGTTGAAATTCTTGTGATATTTAGAATCTGAATTATATATCAGTGTGGCCAACTTCACACTAAATTTCAGACTATGATAGAGTAAAACTCATACTCCAGTTCAAAATCACAAACAAAAGAATTTGGTAGTAGACATTACAAGACCTGGTTCCTCACCGTCATAAACCCATTTTTTCTATAATTTTTACTTCTGTGAGCTTTGTCAACAGAGATTACTTGAACATAAACATTTATACTATTTTCTTCAAAAGAAAACAGTTTAGCTAACCTAAATTTCATTGGATGAAAACTAGTGAGAGGGGAGTTCTTTTAGCAATCAAACAATATTTTTGTTTTATGTCAGTAGATCAAGCCTAAATTTTTTGTTGGTTGCAACTTAAATGCTGAAAATCATAACACCCCTCTGTTGCTCACTCAGAAATCTTGTTTTATTACTTACTTCCTCATTGTCCACTATTCCTTCAGAGGATGATGACCGACTAACAGAAATCTCATAACTACTTCCATCACGCTTCATATAGCTCCAAGAACAGTGTCGACTTCCTTGTTCAGACTGTTTCTTAAATTTTAATCCATTTCTTTTAGAAAGTAACTCTTCTACCATACCTTGAAGGCATACACTCATTAATACAGCCTATAGAAATAAATAAATAAGGTTTTGAAATAAGTCCTAAGCAAATAATCTTATACATTATACTACACTTCCCTATATCAATATTCTTGTAATTACAGCAGCACACACCATTCTACTTTTCATGATTTATAATTCATGGAACACTGCCCTATAAGCATAAGATGAAAAGTTATATAAATAGAACTCTGAGAAAATGATACAATAAATTCAAAAAGACAGCCATATTCTAGTAATAATGCTCAATTAATACTAATTTCCAATCAGAGCAAGGTACCATCTCACAATGAAACTAAGGATCAAACCTAGTAAGGGGTATAAACAATAAAGACTACTTTTCCTACATTCTTACTTATAAAGAACAGAATGTACTGTTTCATCAACTGGTTACCCTCTCTGTTAATGACATTTTTGGCTGTAAGTCTTGTAATACTTCACATGATTTAACAAGCTTGTTTACAAATTAATCTCTACAATAAAATTAATGAAATTAGATATATTAAACATTCTAACCAATGTTGTTAATGAAAATAGCATTAAAAAATACTAGAGCATACCTTTCTTACAGACATACACACACACATACATATCAGCTGTTGGCTTCAAATATTGTCATAATATTGAACAGTATAACCAACCATTTAGAACTTTCTCAACTCTCTTTAGAAATTTCTTGTGACCAAAGGAAATCAATTAAATAGCTCCAACAGTGTTAACTTTAGAGGCTATCATAAACATCTGAGATAAACTGCTTAAACACACATTATTATTTAGGTGTGGATCCAAATAAAGTGTATACACACACACAATATGGAAACACTACCCTCCATTTTCGTCTTTAAACTATACTAAATGTTGCTTAGAACCTATGACTTCATGCGATATAAAAACTGCAATATATATGTAATACATATACCAGTCAATATATTACTTAAAATTATGCCAACAAACTTAAATAATTCTTACACACTAATATATCAGAGATACAAAAATAAAATCTATTTATAATACATATTCTATACAGCTATATAGACAGATGCTCTACAATGTATATGTAAAGTAGTATCTTAAAAAATTTTACAGCAGTGTCTTTACTCTTTCCTGCTTAGTATTTCTTTGTCTTAAGAAGAAAAACAAGTTTGCATTTATTCCAAAAGTTCACAACATCTAAACTAGTACAATTAAAATATTACTGATTGGAAGAACTTACAACACACATACACAAACTAACTAAAAAATAATAATTTTTTTTTAAACTTCACACACTGTTTAAGGCAGAGATGATTCTTTTCTGGCAAGTACAAATTAAAAACAGCATAAAAAGTTATCTAAGTACATAGTATACAAAAAAGGAATAACACACAATATTTCTAAAGTATCATGGGTAATTGTACTTTTCCAACCACAGATAATAAAATGCAATTTTTAGTAGTATATGCCTTAACACTGATTTATCACATGGAGGGGACATGTGCATTTGATTTTAGAGACAATTAAAACACATATGTAAAGATTTAGAAATAATTTATATATTACAATTTTTAACAATATGGTTGTAAGTTAAAAACAGTTGAGCTAATGCTAAAATACATATAATGAAATAAAATATTAAGTAACTACAAATGAAATGAAAATGTTTATACTTTTATCTAAATGATGTCAAGTTGATAAGACTACCTTATTTTTATCTTGTCTTACTACTTGCTATTGTGTGGAAGAGGGCCAGTGTTCAAAAAAACTTGTAGTATTTGAACTAAAAGAACAAAACGTGAATAAATTTGTAGGAACCAGAATTATGGTAAAACATTTCATCCAGAATAACTACAGTATCAGTTACTTCAAAATATTAGACACAAAAATTTCACCAGACACAAGTATTAAGAAGAAAATTAGAATTATTCAACATTTTGCCAACATATCAAATTGCAGTCTGCCTATAAGAAATAAAGGTTCTCTTTTCAATAAATTTAATTCATTTTTTTAATTTTATATATTTTACTCTATGTATTGTAAATTCCCTCTATGCATTTACATTTCTGATAACTTCACTTTTCAACAAGAAAAAAAAAGAAAAAAGTGCACCAGGAAGGAGGAATGCGAGTAAAAGTACTTATTGAAAATACATTTTCAGACATGATAATGTATATCTGCATAAACTAAAACTAGACTCCAACACTGAAGTGGTAAAGAGACCACTGCAAAAATTACCTAGATGAGCTGCATTCACAAAGTGCATAAAGGGAAGCTTGTGTAATGTGCTACTCAATGGTAGGGACTCCACAGGGGCACAAACCAATGGAAGACTGCAGGGTACTCTTTGTTTTTTCCAAAAAAAAAAAAGGGGTGGGGGGGGTGGGGGTGGGGGTGGAAAAGCAAAATAACCTGAAGTGTTGTAAGGATGAACAGAATGTGATCATGATGACCAATCAATTACTTATACATAAGTTGTCAGCAACCCAATATGTACAGTGTGATCACACAATACAATGTGCTCACCTTAAGTCTACTGAAATAGATTCTGGCTGCAGAAAGAGGGCATATCAGCTGTGTGACATTGAGAGTGTCATCACTACTCTACTTCATAATGTATTCTGTTAAGCTCAGATGATGAGGATTCTCCATGGCCAATAACCCATTAGCAAGGAACTGGTTAAATAACAAAGATTTTCCATCTTGTGCTGAAAGGAGAGGGGGTTGGTGGGTAAGAGAAGATGATGGTGCAGATCTCAAAAGTTGTTAGTAATAACAAAAAAAAAAATCCAAACAAAACAAAGAAGCTGATCTCAGTTTGAACAACCATAAAGGTCAGATATAATAGGAAGGAAAACAGGACAGGAAAGTTTGATTATTCCCAGAAGTCTAAGGTAAGAAAACCAAAAAGAATCCAGATTAATGACCATATCAGTGTGGTGGGAAAGAGTACTAGAAGTATCACTATTATAGATTTCTGAATGACATCAACCACAGGTGAGGAGGAAGAAGAAAGTTTTGAGAGAAAGGTGGTACAAAGAGCAAGAAGCAAATGACTTGAATGGAGAATGCAAAACCACATTACAGATAGAGTGAGACATGGGAGTTGGAAAAAAGAGGTTCGTGAGAAAAACAGCAGAATAGAGTGGAGAGGACAGGTAAAGAAAACACTCTCTGATATTAGGAAATCTAAAATGTAGTAAACAACATCACTTGAGAAACAGCAATGGTGGAAACTAACATACCAAATTCAAACATCAAATGAAAAAAGAGCAGAAGAGTGAATCACAGAAAAATGACTGGGAAGAAGGAGGTGGTGGATGAACCAACAACCATTGACAGACACAGAAAATAAGGGTGATAGGAACATGACAACGAGAAGGTTACACAATCAGATAATTTAATCCAATGGGTGATGGACAAATCACACACGTGAAGATGAAGGAATGATATTCCTTGATGAAAATGGGATAGGTGAAATTGAAGAAAGTGTGAGGGGACAGTTGGTATAGAAAGAGGATTCTGAATACCAACTCAAGAAGCAGAGAAAACCAAAGCAGAGTTGGCCATGGTTGGCACAATAGTAAGACTTGTGGAGTGTGATGTTACAAGATGAAAACCTGAGAGAGAAAGTGAAGATTAGGACAGACATACAAAAAATGATGAGTAAAATTTTGGCTGAAAGAATTTCTTGCCAGATTAACAACAAGGGACCAGAATATGGAAAACCTGGAGATGTGATGGGTGGGCAATACCCAACCAAGAGAAAGCCCTATAAAAGACCAGGGAATTGAGTAAATACACCAAGCAAAAAGACAATAAGCCCAGCAAAGGATCCTGAAGAGCCTGCTTCTTTGACAGTAGGTGTAAGAAATGACTATGGAAATATCAGTGAATCATGCTGAATTTATCCACCATTTAAGGCTGGAAATGAAACCATGCTCCTCAAACAGCAAGTTTGATGTGATGTGAATGCCAAAAATAATTTTGGCAAAAAATATTGATACAAGATGTTGGCATTTAAGAAAAGCTTCTCTGATTGATCTTTCAAGTAAAATTAGATGGTCTGTGGTGGAGTGCTGTTGTTTGAATCCACACTAGGTGAGCAAGAGGAGGTTGTTTGATTCGAGGAACATAACAAGATGAGCATTAACCATCCTCTCTAAGCTCTTACAGAGACAGTTCATCAAAGCAATAGGATGGTAGTTTGAAGGAATCTTTCCCAGGCTTAGAGGAAGGTAAGATAATAGCCTGGTGCCAAGCATCAAGAAAAAATTCTCCTGCCAGATCTGGTTAAAAAAAAGTACAAGAATATCAAGAGAAGCAAGAGACAGATGGTGCAGCATGTCAGAGTGTACATCATCAGGTCCAATGGATGTACTGCCAGACCAATGAAGGGCCATTTTCAGTTCCACCAGTGTAAAGGGATGATTATAGTCAAAGAGACAGTCAATTTGAAAGGAAAGAGGTGAATGCTCCACCTGAGTCTTGATGGCCAAGAAGGTGAAGGAACAAGCAAAAGTGCTAGATACCTGACAAAAGCTTTCACCTAGAGTATCGGCAATGCTCTAAACATCAGCTACCTCTTGGCCAGAGAGAGTAAGATCGAGAGAGGGACAGAATTGTAGTGCCCACTGACCTTTTGAATCCTGTCCCAAATGACCTTAGAACTGGTGGTAGAAGATATGCTAGTTGTGAAATTAATCCAAGATTTCTTCTTGCCCACCTAGCATGAGCCTTCTGTGCCATGTGGCAGATATAGTGGAAAACATGTCAAGGTTTTAGGAATACACTGAGCAGCTGCTTGTATAATAGTCAGTTACTGCTGCCACACAGTCGTCTATTAATGGCTGACAGACGATGGCAGGATCAAGTTCAGCGAGAGCAGTGAAAGTGGACCAGTCTGCCTGATTCAGCTCCCACTGGGGCACATGGATAGGGTGGCATCGACCATGGCTAGTTTATCTCAGAAGTATAGAAAAATGATCACTGGCTACTGGATTGTTGTCAACCTTCCATGAAAAATGGGAGAATAATGAAGGGGAGAAAACCGAGAGATCAATAGCGGTAAAGGACTGACTAGGTGCATGGAAAAAAATAAAAGAGCCAGTATTGAAAAGAGAAAGGTTGTGATCAGAAAGCATACCCTCTACAGAGAGACCCCTCCTACAAATATTAGCACTTCCCCAGAGGGGATGATGTTCATTAAAGTCCCCGAGAATGAAAAAGGGAGACAGAAACTGCTCAACGAGAGCATCAAGGTCTGACTGATCATATGTCTCTCCAGGTGACAGTTAGAGAGAACAAACAGAGATGGTATGACCCAAGGAATCATGGATGCTTGTCATTTCTGCACAGAGAAAACTGTTGAAAGGTGACTGTATTGGCAGGTTTCAGAAATGTTTCTTGGAAAGAAAGACATACAGGATGGTAAGAAGCAATCAGAGTTTTGATATCATCCAGATAAAAACGTAAACCTCAACAGTTCCATTGTATCAAGGTGCCATTTTTAATAATGCATTAGCAAAGTGGCTGGGGAACCCTTCTGTTTAAAACCACGTCTTTTTTTCTTACTTTCCCTATTCAGAGGAGGTCTATTGACCTCCATGGATCCTTCCCGGGGTTGATTTGGCAGGTCTTTGTTGTTGGAAAGGGATTCCAGTGACTAAGGATGCGAACGAATGATTGTTTTGCAAAGATGTATCTGAAGAAATGCCTGTATTTGAAACCAAAGGATGTGGATGTTGGAGTATGTTGGAATGTATGGGAGGAACAGAGATAGGTGTAGAAGTTGATTCATCAACCTTTTTAACCATGGAGGTAAAAAGGCTTTTCATTTGTTTTGAAAACAATTATCTCTGAGGCACAGAGAGATCTGTCTACACTCACACTGTAGTTGTGGAATGAAGTGTAGCAGCATATGTCCGAGATGAAGTGGCGGACAACAATTTCCGAGTCTCAGGACAACTAGTGTTACGGGTCGTTTTCAAATACTGCACCTCTTTTTCCTCCAACCATTTAGGGCAAGAACGAAAGTAGGAAAGGTGAGAACCATTGCAGTTGACACAATGTAGGTCCGTGCCACACTCATAGGCATCATGGTTCTTGCCACCACAACGAGCACATGTAAGGGAACCATGACATGACATCTTTGAGTGACCAAATCTCTGACACTGGAAATATCAGAGAGGGTTTGAAATGTACAGCCATACACTGCAATTTAGATAACCTGCCTTGATAGTGGCAGTTGCACACAGTGATGTAAATTTCAAAACGAGTATATTTGCCAGCAGTGTATCTCCATCAATGTGATTGTATATATACCTCACTGCAGAAACTCCTTGAGTGGAGAAACCAGCTAGATTCTCTGACTTGGGGACATTCTTTAAATATCCCTCTCCTTGTGATGAATTCAAGGTAGCATGAGGGACAACCTTAATAGGTACATCCCCAATTGCCTTTGAATTCAAGAAGTTCACTTTGTTGGGATGTGGATGTTTCAACCAATATGTCTCCAGATCAAAGCTTCTTTACTGACTTTGGAGAGCCGGCAAGTTCCACTAGTCCCTTCTTAATAAAAGAAAGGGGAAATTTGCCCTAAAGGTTTTTTCTAAAGGAGAATGTAATATAAGAAAATGAGGTACATGTGTTACAGATGTTGAAGATTGCTGCTCAGTCTTCAAGATGTGGTCATCTACCTATTGACTCTTTTTTCACTATTTTATTTAAATTTTTCGTAGGAGGATCCATAAAAAAAAAATTTAGTGCCCCCTGACCCTACCCACCACAGAGCCCTATGAGTGGATGTACTACAATGTCATGCAAGGACATTGCAGCAATGCCAGGGTTTCTTGAGCACTATACCCAAAAACCAGCATCAGACACAATGTCCACAACATCTGTTCAGAACTTCCAACACTGGTATTTGGTTGACTCTATCCGAAGTGAACCAACCGACTAACCCAAGGGAGCCATCCAAAGGCTGTCTGTCTACAGGAATTCAAAGCAAAAGTGGTGTGTTAGGGTTAAACCCCTCAACCACCAGGATCTTCTCCTCCCCTTCACAGGTTGCCATGCACAGCAAACACATGGATGGATGTTTAGATCCCAGCGGAAGTAACCAGAAAAAACAAAACCTTCCCTGGCAGGTCCTCTCACCACGTACAGGAATCCACACCGAGGGGTTGATGAATGAAGCATAAAAAACATCTTGAAGAGAGGGTAAAAGAGATGTATAGGAAGGTGTCCAATAAATCAAGTTGGTTGGTTGATTTAGTGTCTTATGGCACAAAGCAGCTAGGCTATCTGTGCCAAACATGCAGTGAAAAGTTAAAAGTAAATTTAGTAAAATTCATAAAAGGAAATTAAGGTAAAACATAACAAAGTTAAAAAACAACAACATAAATAGCATAAAAACAATGTTTACATCTTGTCTACAACATCAAGAGAAAAACTACAGTAATTCAAGTTGTAAAGGACTTTCTGTAGTATAACTGTAACAGTCACCTGAAGTTGGCCTTTCCAGTCCCGGTTCTGAGTTATTTGATGTTATGGCCCGTTTCTAATTTCAAATCAAACTACATGAACTGTGATTGTTAAAAGAGAGCCATATTAAAAACGTGTAATGTATAAATTAAAAAATTTAAATGGCATTAAAAAGATTAATAGCCTTTAAAAAACTATAAACATTACCAAGATGGACAGTGTCACAATCACAAATAACTGTCTAACGTTATGGACAAACCTTGGGACAGAACATGTTTAAAATGGTGCCGTCCTTGAGAGTCATAATGATGGCAAGAGAGTAAAATGTGGCTTATTGTGATTTGCGGGTTACACAAACTACACACTGGTGCATCAGTTTCAGTTAAAAGAAAAGAATCAGTTAAAAAATGGTGAGCAATTCATAGTTTAGTTGAAACAACTTCCTCTTTCCAATCCTTACGGAAGCAAGATGGCCAAAGTCCAGAATAGTGTTTTATTTGAAAAACCTTGTTTTTGCATTGCTCACTGCCAGCTGCCACAAAGCTGAGCCTTAAATACAAGACCATAGTCCATGTATAGAATAGGCACATTAGTGATAGTGCCAAAGCAGATGGACTTTGCTGTGATGTCGATAAGCTCATTCCTGCAAATACCAATGAGGTTAAGTTTCCAGAAAAACTGGGCCAGTCGGTTTGAAATATTGGCGAGAACAGGGTGTGAACCAACATGAATCAATTGCAAGGCCTGTAAAGAACTAAGCGAGTCAGTATAAATAGTGCAGTTTGAGTACTGCTTAGCTTCTATGTGATCCAGGGCAAGAGAAATGGCATACAGTTCAACAGTGAACACAGAAGCTGAAGAGGGGATTCTGTGCACAACCACCAAACCACAACAAATCATGGCAAAGCCCACACAGTCACATGATTTCAAACCATCTGTATAAATAGGAATGGAAGGAAGGTTCAAAAGTTGTTCAGCAAATAACAGACAGTATTTCCAATCGGGAGTATCTGCTTTTTTCAGATGACTTAAAGATAGGTCACATTTGGGGACTGTAAGAAATCATGGAGGGATGAGCGGACCAGTGGATACAGTAATGTTACCCAAGGACAGACCCAATTCATCTAACTGCACCTGAACATAAAAGCCGAAAGGAGCAGTGGCAGACCATCTGTTCTGAAAAAGTATGGCCCATCAAGGAAGGAAAACACAGCCCCAGGTGGGATGCTTTGGTAAGGATCAAAGTTCCGAAGCATATTGGAAAGACAGTTGCAAATGGTGAAGATGCAAAGAAGGTTCATGAGATTCAATGTATCAGCTCTAAACTGGAGAGGTGCAGAAAGCCCCAGTGCAAAGTAAAAGTCCTTGATGATGAATGGGGTCCAGCAGAGCCATAGACCAGTGATCCAAGGTTGAGTTTTGATCAAATAACAGCATGATATATCTTTAGCATAGAATGTCCATCAATTCCCCAAGTGGTGGAAGAGAGGACATGGAGGATTTACAGTGCTCTTGTACATTTAACCCATAGCTGCTTTATGTGTGGTATATAAAGGTTAGCTTATGGTCAAAGATAAGCCCCAAATAGTTTGTCTCAGGGTGAATACCTTATTGGCAAAAAAAGTGTATGCAAAGAAGTTAAAAGCCATTTGCTGTGTTCCACTTCAGTAAACAAGTGAGGGCAGTCTGTAGCTAATGCTCAATATACCTCATGTTCATCAACTGACATGAGATGTGAAAGTCATTTGACATAGAACCCGTTTGCAACAGTAAAAGGGAGTTGTTCTGTAATGGAATTAACTTTTATACTGAAAAGTGTGACACTCAAAACAGCCCTGAAGGACTCAATGTTCCTGTAGAAAAGAACAGGAAAGTGTTGAACTCACACGAACTTGGAATCTCCTGTCCATTAAAAAATAAAAATGGGCAAATGGCTACATAACCCATATATATGGAGGTCTTACAAAATGCCATACCTCCATGTTGTATCATAAGACTTCTTAATTTCAAGGAATATTGATACAAGATGTTATCGTTTGAGAAAGGCTTCTCTAATTGATGTTCCAAGTCAAATCAGGTGGTCCATGGTGAAGTGTTGTCATCAGAACCCACACTAGGTGGGTGAGAGAAGGTTGTTTAATTCAAGGAACCAAACAAAATGAGCATTAACTATCCTTTCTAAGGTCTTACAGAGACGGCTTATCAAATCAATTGGACAGTAGTTTGAAGGAATCTTACGAAACTTTCCAGGCATCAGGAAAACTATTCTCCTGCCAGATCTGGTTAAAAACAACAAAGAGAAGCAGGAGAAAGATAGTACAGCATGTCATAGTGTACATCATCAGGTCCCACTGATGTACTGCCAGACCAAGGAAGGGCCAGTTTGAGTTCCACCAGTGTAAAGGGAGGATTATAGTCATACAGACAATCAGCTCGAACAGAAAGAGGTGGAAAGAAAAGCAGAAGTGCTAGACACCTGGCAAAAGGTTTCACTTAGAGCACCAGCTACTTCCTGGCCATCAGAGAGCAAGATGAAGAGGGGACAGAATTATATTGTCCACTGACCTTTCAAATTTTGTCCCATATGACTTTGGAACTGGTGGTAGAAGATATGCCAGTTGTAATCTTAATCCAAGATTCCTCCTGGATTTGATGTCTTACCCACTAAGCACGTGCACAGGCCTGCTGGAAAGCAATGCAGTTTGAGAGTTTAGGATATCTACGAAAAGTATTCCAGACCCATTTTTGAGCCTTCCATGTGGCAGGTAGAATTCCACCATGGACAAGGATATAGTGGAAAACGTGTCGAGATGTTAGGAATACGCTGAGCATCTGCTTGTAAAATACAGTCAATTATTGCTGACACACATTCATCTATTGATGGCTTACAGATAATGGCAGGATCAAGTTCTGTAAGAGCAGTGAAAGTGAGCCAGTCTATCTGATCCACCTTCCACCAGGATAAGCAGGTTGAGTGGCATCAACCACAGCCAGTCTCTCTCAAAATTATAGGAAAATGATCACTGCCTCGTGGATTACTGTCAACTCTTCATGAAAAATGGGAAAATAATGAAGAGGAGCAAATTGAGAGATCAACAGCAGTAAAAGACTGACTAGGTGCATGGAAATAAATAAAAGAACCTGTATTGAAAAGAGAAAGGTTGTGATCAGAGAGCATACGCTCTGCAGAGCGACCCCTCCTATCAATATTAGCACTTCCCCGGAGGGGATGATGTTCATTAAAGTCCCCAAGAATGAAAATGGGAGACAAACTGCTCAACGAGAGCCTCAAGATCTGATTGATCATATGTCTTTCCAAGTGACAGAGAGAACAAAGAGTGATGGTATGACTCAAGGAAACATGGACGACTACAGCCTCCAAGGGTGTGTTGAGTGGCAAAGACAGGGTGAGCACATGCTGATCAGCCAACAGTGCCACTCCTTCATCTGATATCCTGTTATTTCTATACAAAAAAAACTGCTGAGAAGTGACTGTACTGTCAGGTTTCAGAAATGTTTCCTGTAAGGAAAAACATACAGGGTGGTAGAAACAATCAGTGTTTTGATGTTATCCAGATTGGAATGTAAACCTCGACAGTTCCATTGCATGAGGGTGGCCATTTTTATTTACGTGTAAGAGAATTGGGTGGAAAACCCTTCTGTTTATAATCATATCTTTTTATTCCTTACTGTTCTTATTCGAGAGAAATCTATCAATCTCCATGGATCCTGCCCTGGGTCGATTGGGCAGGAAGTGAATAAATGATTATTTTGCATCTTAGGGTGGGAAAAGAAGATATATCCAAAAAAATGCATGTACCTGGAACCAAAGGATGTGGATCTTGGGGTTTGTTGGAATGTATGTGAGGGACAAAGATAGGGGTTGAAGTTGGTTCAACAACTTTTCTAACCATGAAAGTCAAAAGAATTTTGTTCAGAGAATCATTCTTTTGTAGGCACAGAGAGATCTGTCTGCACTCCCACTGCAGTTGTGGAATGAACTGTAGCTGTGTACGTCCGAGATGAGGTGGTGGACAGCAATTTTCCAACCTCAGGATAAGTAATGTTATAAATCCTTTTCAAATGCTGCATTTAGGGCAAGAATAAAAGTAGGATGGGTGAGAGCCACTGCAACTGATGCAATTAGGGTCCACTTCACACTTGTAGGCATTATAATCCTTGCTACCTCAACAAGCACACATCAAGGAACCATGATGTGATGTCTTCGACTGACTGAACCACTGACACTGGGAGCATCGGAGAGTGTTTGGAATGTATGGCTGTATTCTACAATTAAGATAACCTGCCTTGATGGTGACAGGCAGATGTGATGACGTAAATGTGAGAATGAGGACAGCGATCGGCATCATAATTCTATCTTTGCAAGTGGATATACGCCTCACTGCAGAAACTCACTGGGTGAAGATACCAGCAATAATCTCTAACTCTGGGATGTTCTTCAAATCCTTCTCAACACTAACTCCTCGTGATGAAAGTAGCATAAGGTGTAACTTCTATAGATATATTCCCAATTGCCTTTGAATGCAAGAGGAGTTCACTGTTGAGATGTGGATGTTTCCACCAATATGTCACCAGATCAAAGATCTTTACTGACTTTGAAGAACCAGCAAGTCCCTCTAGTTCCTTCTGAATGAAAAAGGGAGACATTTGCCCTAACGGTTTGTCTGAAAGTGAATGCAATATAAGAAAATGAAGTACAACAAGAGGTACAGATGGTAAGAATTGCTGCTAAGAACCTTCAAGATGTGGCTGTTTACCTATAGACTGTTTTTTCAATATTGTATTCAGATTTTTTAATTGGAGTATCCATAATAAAGAAAGGGAAATTTCTGTGCCCATTGACCCCACTCACCACGAAGCCCTACAAGGGGATGCACTAAAATACCAAACAAGGATGCTGCAGCAATGCCAGGGTTTTGTGAGCACTATATCCAAACACCATCATCAGATACAATGTCCACAACACCTGTTGGGAACAGCCATCACTGGTACTTGGTTGACCCTAACCTGAGTGGACCAGCCAAATGACCCAAGGGGGGCTACCCAAAGGTCACCCGACTACAGGAATTTGAAGCCAAAGTGATGTGTTAGGGTTGGACCCTTCAACCACCAGGATCTTCTCCTTCCCTTTACGGGTTGTCAAACACAGCAAAACATGTGGGTGGATGTTTAGATCCCAGAGGAGGTAAACTAAAATAACAGAACCTTCCCTGGAAGGTCCCCTCACCACCTACAGGAATCCACAACGAGGGGAAATCAGATTTCTACAGAGACTATGGGATAGAACATAAAAAAATATCTGTTTGTAGAAACTGAGACAAATAGGTGGCAATGAGAAAGTGATGGGTGTTCACAGGGTCAGTCCTGACAGAATAGCCATTGATAAGTAGAGTGATGAATTAGACACTGGATGGTGGGAGGACAAGAAAGAACAGAGGTAGATTGATACAGACAAGGTGCAGTAGTCAAGGAAAGTCCAGAAAATAACAGAGACTTAGCTTAAACAACTACATTCTGGGTCACCAGTGAGAGGTGATCATTAACAAAGACTTCTGAGTGAATAAAGGGAGCTCAATGAGAAACACATACAGAAGGAAGCAGAAAGTATGCAGTAAAGAGGATCACAATTTGACCCAACAAGTCAAAGCAGCAGTGAAAGTAAAGAAGCATAGGGCAGAAAAGAGCAGAATAGGCTAAGCAAGAAAAAAATAGGGAACAAGCTTCTTTAAAAAATCCCTATGGAACACAATGAAATGCTTCAGACAAAATGTGGAGGAAAAAGTGAATGCAGGAGGATGGTGAGAAAAAGATAAAGATGCAAAAATGAGGAAGGTACACAAAACCAAGTAGACCAAACAGATATCTAAGATAGGGAACCTAAAAAGAAAGGAATAATATTTGCATGTCAGAACAAAAAAGTCATTAACTTGAAGGGAATAAGGCATGAAAGTTTGGGCAAGGAGCATAAATCCTTAATGACAAGGAAAAGAGAAAAACAAAGCAACTGTAAGAACTGGGTAATGGAGTAAAAACTACGTAATACTAAAGAACAAAGGCAAAAGATAAGGAAATACCAGATAAAGAATAGAAGGTTAGGATCATTTCTTGATTGATTCAAATCAAATCAGAATAAATACATAGTCCAATAGGTTATTCACAACCAAGGAGAAAGAATATTAGTTGAAGATTCACGAGTAGAAAGCATGTGGGAGCTTACAATATCTTAAACTAAAGGTGCAACATCCACAATAACTAACAAGCCTCTAAGAGACAGAGTAGAAAAAAAATGTGTGTATTAAGGGTATTAAAACTTTAATTAAAATATTTTTTATTATATTATTATTATTTATTCATGCTACCTAATCAAACCTTAACTAACTTAATGAGATCCTATTTAAATAGAGAATAAGCATGAAGAACACAAAATAAAGTACTTACCAGAATCTTCTTTTTTCTTGCTGTCATTTGTTTATGACACTTAACCCTACTTTTTATACTAATGGTAATAATGCACTAGAATATGTTTATTTAATTAAATAGTGCACCAAATAACATAGACTAATAACTGAAAAAATTAGACAATTGTTCTTAATTATCACATTTCTGACTTTCTTCGTATTTGACAAGAACTATTACAAATTCATCTGAGCTAGTTGTTAAGCTTTCCTGCTAGAACTAAACTTTTATTAACATTGAAAGTGATAAATATACATTCAGAAAGTAATGTAAAATAATACATCATGTGATAGATGAAAACTTGACTTTTTATTAGTTATAAATAATTTAGAATTAAATGTAAGAGAGAACTATTAATAAATTCTGAAATAGAGAATGTAACAGGTGGGTGTGGCATGAGTAGCCCAATTTTCTATTTGATAACTCTATAACCAAACAAAATTGAAGGCTATAAAAATTATGGTTTTTTCGCTGTAATGTCAATTTTGTAGTGAGTTATTTACATTGAATTTCATACTTACTGGAAGGGAACTGGAAGAAATAGAGAATAGGAAACACCTAGAGAAAATGTGTCACATGCATCACACTAAAGGAAATTCAAGATTTTTTTTTACATATTGCCTTATAAAATTATGAGCTTAAAAAGTCTCCATGCTATAGTACTTTGCATAATGTTAACTAAAAGTATGTTAATACACTTTTGAATGTAAGCCATTAAAACATGATGACACACACAGAAAATGATGCACATGGCAAGTAGTTAGAAAATTATTAAACTTAACAGTGTCAAAGTAGTACCTATAGAGAATATAGCAGAAAGTTACATATTCCATTTTTTTAAGTGCCTTTAGAAAATAATGAATTTAAATTTACCACCAAACAATGTCTTGAGAATTATTGTTTACTGAGTATGATGAAATACAAGTAAACAGCAGTTGGAAACATTTCATTGATATATAAAACCACAGCTATTAAATAAGTAAGACAATTAAAACAAACCTGATCACTTTTAACTGTGATCCACTGGAGCTTGTCTTTGCTTAACAAATATTCAAATGAAAGCTCAAGAAGATGTTGGCTGCTGTTCTCTTCTTGATTGTTAGCATTCTTTAATAAAAAGAACACCTTATGAAAAATATAATACATTAAAAAATTTCTTTGCTATGTGACTAATGATACTATGAGTGACTTTCTTTGCTTAGAAACAAGAAAAATATATTCTTACTGCAGAAGAACCAATACAATCAATGATATATTAGGTTATCCAGAAATAAATGTTGGAATTTTCACAATAACAGATGAATACTGAGTAACTTATCATTGGTTGGTTGGGTTTAATCCATCATTTGTTGCTTACAAGGTGTCTTAATTCTCTGGTGTTTCAACTATACTCAGATTAAGTTTTGCAACCCCTGAAGCAGAATGGACAAGAAGGACTTTCATCTGATTTTCCTCTACGACTTCACACTTGGACGAAAAGCTACATAAACTACATGGAACATCAACCAAACATTCGGCCATAAATCTATCACTGAATGTACATTCAGTGTTGGTGCAAAGGGTTTCAATATAGAGATGAAAGTCTTGAAGACCACGAAGGTTGTGAAAAAAAGCCATCCTCAGATGAAACCACATTAAGGGAAGCAGCTGAGACAGACCCTTGTACAATAGTATGTGAGCCTGCAGAAAAGCTAGACACAAGGAAATCAAGCATTGCCAACTGAGTGCAAATGGAAAGACAAAAAACTTGGATAAGTGGGTTCTGTACGAACTGACTGAAGATCAACAAAATCAGTATTATGAGACCTGTCAAGAATGATACTCCAAAATTTGAACAAATTGGAAATCAAGGTTCTGCCTCATCCACCTTATTTCCCACACCCTTTCTCAACAGATTATTTTTCAAGCACTTTGACAACTTTTTTCACAATAAATGCTTTTAAATCCAGGAAGCTGCAGAAGAACCTTTCAGGGAGTTCACTGAACATAGAAATTCTTCAGCAGGGGCATAAACAGCATTGTTACCCATTTCCAAAAGTGTGTTGAAGCAAACAGTGCTAACACTGATTAAAGCACGTTTTACAACACTGATTTATACTTTTCTAAACTTCACAGTTCAAAAATGGCATTTATTTCTGGACAACCTAATAGACAACATTATTCACACATTACTATTTACAAAATTACACTTATGGAATATTCATTTTTTTACAACAGACATAATAAACCATTAAAAAATCCTGTATCAATAGATATGCTGAAAAAGTAGAAAATTATTTAATAATAAGATGCAAATTTTATACATTTGAATATTATTTTGTAAAAAAATTATTAAATGGTGCAACTTATTAGTTACTTACTGAGGTTATAATTCTCCAACACCGGATCCTGGTTATACGAAAACTTCCTTCTTTCACTTGATTCTAATAATTCAAAGTTGAATATCATACATTTAACCTATGTGATTTATTAAATATAAAAATTACAAAGTAAACAAAAGCTTAACCTACATGGCTTATTGTACCTTTTGATGTCAAGATGAACAGACAATACTTTAAACTTTATGATCACTCAAACATCAATTTATGTCTAGCTCAAATCTTGTGTGATGTGTTGTACTTTTTACATCACAGATCATGGATATTATCTGTTCTTCAACCTTTTTGTCTTTAAAGTTCATGAGTGTAAGTAAAATATCAGCTTAATAGTTTTTTTCACAATCTTGTTTGGTTTTAAGAACCATCAATTCGTTCAACACAAACTATTTGTTCTTAAATCATCTAACTGAAAAGCCATGTGAATCAACTTCAAGTATTTTGTTCAATTGTTTTTTCCTTTTTTGAAAACAATAATAATGACATTACCTTAACCTATTATCTATACAACTATTAAATGAAAAAAAGTTTAATAACTCTAATTTACTTGTTCTAGAGCATCAAATATTCTCAAAGATCACAAATATCATGTAAATGGAGTTTTGATTTACAAAAGCTTCAACAAACACAACAACAGAGAAGCCTCATATCTAAAATATTATGAATAAAACCATACAAGGTATGTGAAAGAACCATGCAGTAATTGATGCTTAACAAATGTTATTTACAACTGAAATTTTAGCTAAAACAGCTTGTTGGGATTAAATATTATCAAAAATTATCCTAATGTATATTCTTCCATATCTTCCACTTTAATAAATGTTATGAATTTACCATCTGAACTTGTAATTTTTTAAAATTCAAATTTTAAATTTTTACTTGAGATAGTTTTGCTATGTAATATTTTATGTTGAATTAAAATTACCAAAGCAAAGTACAGTAAAGTCACCACTTACATTGGATGCAGGAATTCTAAAGTTGATCTCTTTTCCTCCAATGCTGATAACTACTTGTGTGTTGGGCTCAGGATAATTGCAAATACAAGGTTCAAACTGAATGTATCCATAGTGTCTGAGTGTGCGAACAAGTTGGAGATACTATCAATACATAAAAAAGTAATGCATGAATTTTTTTAATTTCTATGCTTATCTTCAGGATCTACCAAATGCAGTAAATGAACATATAAAATTTAAATATTGCCAAATTGATCAAGTAAAAATTCATTTATAAAGTTCAATGAGTTGCAAAAATGTGTAAAATGTCTTAATTGCAAGTCGAATGGAACAGAAATATTATTAAACATTACATGTTTACAAAATTTACACTACTAAAAAAAAATAAAAAACTACAAAGTGAATAACATATCAGTTTTATGTACAGATAAGTAAAATAATTTGAAATGAAGTAAAATACTGTCTTTATCAATTACAGGTATTTTAAGTACCATAAATTATATGATATATTCATCTTATAATGTCAGTGTTGTTGAGTTGAACAACTATATGTTAGGTATGAATACCTGTTGCAGGTATTGTCAAACATAAATAGCTGAACAACATTTATAAAGTATTTCTAAGAGTTGCAGTTACCAAGAACAGAACATTATGATTAAACAAAAGTTTAATATTACCAACATACAAATTTCAGGTAACCTTGAAACAAAATGTACAATATTTCTATTGTACCAGTTTTAATTAATCATGAAATATAATGCATAGTATTTCTACTGTATAAATTTCAGTTCATCATGAAGTAAATTTAGTGTTCCTACTTTATCAGTTTCATGTCACCATGATAAAAAATGTATAGCGTTACTACAGTATCACTTTTAGGTAATTACAAAATACAATGTGTAGTGTTCTGATTACACAACATTCACATAAATATGAACAAATAAATGTCAATACAATATTATTTTAAAACAAAGCACTCAAAACCAGTGATTTCTTTAAGCCCCTCTAGTGTAATAAAATAAAAACATGACCCCCAACTTTACAAATCATGCAACATTTCTCCACGACTGAGAAAATAACTGTTTATCAGTTATTATTACTATTATTAGAGAATAATTTTAACCTGTTATACAAGTTATCAGGAAGATCACAATGGTAAATATAATATAACAACAGTCTAACAAGTTATTTCTCTTTGTGAAAGAAAACCTTAAATATTAGTATGCAATAATGGTATATCCCTAAAGTTGAATACCCTAATATTAGATATGACAGAATACATTAGGTTAATAACTATACCTCTATCTCTATTTGAATATTTTACCTCCTGCTTGGATCCCTTTGACTGTAGAGTAGCTAGCTGTCGTTTCGTTTGTTTATTAGCTATCACCCAGCCTTGTTCCACGTCACTCATTGCTTGGACATACAGCAAATTTAATGCTATCTTATTACTAAGAATATCTTCATCATAACCTGGATCCCAGTAACTGAAAACACAAATTATTTTATATTCCATAAGATAAACAAACATAACACACCTTTATAACTATCAAATCGCATTCAGCTTTGATGAACATAAGAAGTGTACAAAAAAAAGGAGTTCCATTGCTTCAATTTAACAATCTTATTAGGGACAAACACTGAAATAGTTAAACTTAAAAACAATGTTTACACTTACATGTAACTTTGTATGGTAACTAGTTTCACAAATGCAACTACAAGTACTACATAAGCCACAGTTAAAACCATATGAAAGAGTTTACACATTCATTTCAGAGAACATCTTCTAGAATATTTACTTCAAATATGAATGATATTACAAAACTTAAAATTCCATCTTATTACCTCTGTGTATAATAAAAGCAATTTTTGCATGAAAATATGTAACAGTTATAAAGAGTGCCTGAAAAGTATATAATCTAACATTAGTAATATACCCAGGGCATTTAAAAACAGGCAAATAAAAAATTATCCTAGTCTGATGTATAAAAGTTCTCAATGCCTTATTTAGTAGAGCTCTAAAGTATGTGCATCTTGTATTTTACAGCTATTTCAATATTATTTTTCTAAAGTTTCCTTTTATAACGTGTGAATCATCTCAGTTTCAGTGACATATTAGCTGCTGTCTTTTAGTGCTGTTGAATCATGTGCATTAATTTAACCAAGAACAACAAAATAATCAATCACTACCACTAATAAAGCTGGTCATACACATCAAAACTTACTGGTCACAGCTGACAGTTGTATTACCAAAAACTCGAAAAAATAAGTAAGGTTTTCAGGGAAATAATTTATTCTATGCCATTAAAGACACTGAAGTTTAAAAAATTAGATTTTTTTTATTACTTGATATATATTTGTGTTGGAACAGTTTGTACATTAATCTGCATGTAAAATTGCAATTAAGAACATTTTGAGGATATACAACTTTTAATTCAACAATTGAAATTTATAAAAGTACAAATAGGTATGTAAAGATACTGGGAATTTGTACCCTTATTTATATACAAAAAACTACTCAATATTTCTGGCAAACACTTCATTAACCAACTACTGATAGTGATGACTAATTGGCTAAAATATCAACAATTTTTTTCTCAAAGCCTTTTAATTTTGCCACCATGCTATGGCTACATTTGTCTGCTATTTATATTTTTGAAGTTTTAAAAAATACATGCAAATGTAATTCAATAACAAAAAATAACGTATGATTTTGTTATTCTCTGGATTAATTATTTCTGTGTTTCTCTAGCATACAAAAACTATGATAATCATACCACAAAAGAATGATTCCTAAAATGTACCATTTTTTTTCTTCAAATTTTGAAACAAATCTGATATGTGTTAACACTGAATGATTTAAGAATTTATGCAATGCTGTTCCTTTTTGGCAAATGGGAGACAACACATATTAAAAGTTAAAAAAGATTAATACAATTGAGAAATCTGCAATTAACATTGTATATACTTTTTGTAAGATAACCACTACAACTCGCAACCCTCAAATTATGAGTTGCACGCCTTACAAGCTTGGCCATGACCTTTAAAGGAATCATCATTGTACCTTCATAAAATTCTCTGAAGCTTGTGCTACCATTATCAGTATGAAGAATAATAAATAACAGTGGAATAAATATATTATTGAAATTGACATAATTTTTTTATCTTTTGCCATTACAATGAAAACTAACAAAGTAAGATAGAGATAATAACTAATTCATAGAGATTTGAAAATGTAAGTAAGCACTCTGATTGGTAACAGTTATTTTAAATTGTCAGATTAATATCAATGAACTCTAAAACTGCAACAAGGAACACACTCTACATCAACACAAACTATGTAACATGTATGAGGTATTGTAATTTCAAAACAAAATCAGCTAAGTTGTGTTAAGAAATGAAACATGACCTTAATGTAAGCTATTTACATATACTTTTATGAAGATATAACGTGAAATATTTAAAACTTCCTCCAGTATAAAATTTCCTGACTGCATTTATCAGAATTCAATTATATTATAGCATAATATTACTATTTCAATGATTTCTACAAAAGGCAGAGAAGGGAATAACAGGGTAAAATTACAGAATAAATGTGGCCTACTTTTCAACACACAAATTCACATAAAACTTCAATTAAATGTAAAGTGTGCTTAACTCTCTCTGTGTGGGCTTAGTAAAACTGATAGACCACATGACCTTTTTACACTTGTTTAAAATCTTTATACATTTGATATTAGTGTTTTTAATATAGTATGTATATTTGCACAAAATTTGGTAGTGTTTTACAGACAAAAAAAGACTTCAGTGAAGTATTTTCTATGAACATATTAAGTGTTTGTTTTGAATAGTCCACGTGAAAAGTGATTTTCATGTTAAGATTAAAAATAATTTTCTTAATCTCAAATTTCATTTCTGTAACCTCTAAAACCTCCTAAATATGATTAAAATGTTTGTCTTCAGCAAAATTTATTTTTCAGTTATTTTCTCTACCACAACTTAAAATGGGATTGGTCAATTTCACTAACTTCATAACCACCAGAAAAAAAGAAAAAGAAACTGAAATAAACATAAATCTTTTTTTTTCTTTCTAGAATGACTTCAAATTCTAGCATGAAACTACCTTCATTTATCCTAAGTAGCTTTACACTCTTAACAGTATACATCTATTTATAATTAAATTTTATTATTCTATTGCCCTTTAAGCTGTGTATAACTACTGGGTGTTGTAAGTTATAAATCGCTTGAGGAACGTACAGCTCTTGTGATGCTATCAAATTACTTCACCAACAAGATGCTCATGTGTACCTGATGAAACTTTTATTATATATTTAATTATTTTACCTAATCTAACCTTAAACAACCCAAAGAGACCACTATTTTAACATTTTAATTATTTTTATAATAATAAATAAAGAATAGACATGAAATAAACATGAATGTCATAATCTTTTTTCTGCCAACTGTCAATGGCATTTGATCGCAGTTTTTATATTAATGGTAGTAACACACTAAAAACTTTTAAACCTGATTATATATTATACAATGCATCAAAGAACATAAGACTAATAACAAGGAAAAAGTAGACAATTTTTTCTAACTCTCAAAATATTTTTTGCTTTCTAGCTTTGCGACAAGAGCCATTACAAATTCATCCAAGCTAGTCATTACTTTTATAACAGGAACATTGCTTGTTTGCTGAGTGAAATTGACAATTATTTGTTCAGCATGCATTATGCAATATATCATTTTATTGAAAAAAAATTTGAATTTCCATTGGTTATATGTAATGTATAATTAATCATTATTGAGAACTGTGAACACATCTTGAAAGAGAGAAAGTGATAGATGAATGTGGCAGGAAGGGTCTGATTTACTACTAACTCTATAACCAAACAAAATTGCATACTATAAAAAATTATGGTTTGTCTAAGCAATGAAAGTTCTATAGTGAGTAATGAAATTCAATTTATTACTATTTCAAGGGGCAGTAAATAAAACAAGAGAAAATGCCTAGAAAAAATATGACGCCTGTGCCATACTAGAGGAAATGTAGGTTTTTTAAATACTTCCTTGTAGAACTAGGAATTTAAAACTTATATACCATTGAAATACAGATTATTAACTAAGATTTTATGTTATACTAATTGATATAACATAAACAAAAAGTAGTTTAATAAAACTTTAAATGTTAGACACAAACTTTGTTATGGAAGTAAAGGATAACTGGGTAGAAAGAGTTAACTCAAAGCAAGATTTAAACCATGAAAAAATAACAGAAGTACATATCATTTTAATTCCCAAGTTTGAAATATAGTTTTAAACAATTCTGTACCACTGGTGTATTTAAGAGTACTTCACGAGTTTAGGTTCTTTCCCATGACCTTAACTTGAAGTAGTGATTATAGGTGAAAACTAAAATGGGATAATACCAAATCACCTAAGAAACAATTTTTTGACTGTTATTATTATTATTATTAGTTTAACTTTTATTTTTCTAATCATTATATAAAACTACCAAGTCATAATTTGATGTATATTCAACTTTGGTTTTACATAACTACTTACTTTTCTTTTTAAGTACAAGATGTGTTTTAGCCAGTAAAATAATCACAATAATTGAGCAAAAGAGTAGCCTGGAGAAAGAACCATAAATATTAAAATACAAACTGCATAATAATTACTAGTTAAAAATATAAATTAACCTAACTAACACCCCATATTTCAATGAAGAGACATGCTGATAATAAAAATAACACAATAAGAAACTTTGAACTGTTGGAAAGTAGAAACAAAGCTAATACTAATCAATCACCTATTTTCACAGTAAAAAAAATTACTTAAGTGAGAATTTGTAAACTGTGTTACCTTTTTCTAATAACAATACAATGTGAGGAGTCTGCAGCTTTTTGGGACAGAAATGGAGCTTCAAAGTTCTGCAGTCTTCGTTCCACTAAAATAATTATGAAGACAATAGTTCTCTACTGGTCTATAACAAGGCATACATTTAAAGAATGCAAGCACTAAGAATGTGTGTAACAGATCAGTTTTTTAAACACAAAATGTACTCCACCAAATGGGACTCTGTAATGTAGTTCTAATTAGTCCCTTACTAACACATAAGCTACAAGTTGTTGCTAGTCCATCAGTCAATTCTTAAACAATTGTCAATAATTTATCAAGTGATTGATATTTTACTTTATTTGTAGTCCTTCAACTGATACATACTGTATTTGTCAATAGTGTCTATCAACTAACAATTGATAAAACTGTAAGTCATTCAAGGGTTTATGAACACATACAAATTAACATTGGATGTATATTTGTCTTGATTATTGAACCTGTATTATGAACATACTGAGAACATGGTTTTACAGATGTTATTGATCTTGTAGCTAGCATTTTCATTAATGATTAAATTGATAATATTGTAATTATCAGTAATTGACACTTAATAGTGTCATTAGTTCTTCTATTGATCCCAGTAAATTAATTTTCTGTTGTTTATACACTGAAACTTAACATAGTTGTCAGTAATAATTCAAGTAATTCTAATGATTTAGTTGTCAACAGTCCATCAACTGATGCTTAATGTCAGGAAAGCACATAGGTTCAAGAAGTCTTGATACAAAATGATAAACCTTACAATTTGAACATGCTTATAAAAGGGCTGTCTTTCAAAAGTGCTGGGAATATAGGGTTTTTATCATTTTGTGACTGATACTTGATACACTGTCAGCAATCCTTCAACTGACACTTAATATGGTTGTTAGTCATTCGGCTGATCATTATATTGTTGCAGCTATCATTGTCATTTGCACTTCAACTAATAATTTAGCAAATGTCAATAGTTCATCAACTAATTCTTAATCTACAAGTTACCAACAATTCTTTAGTTGAATCCTTTTACTGTAAAAGTACTATGCAAAAATATTTTTCATCAGTAGTTATTACTAGCCTTTCAACTTAGGGTTAACATTATATGTCACCAGCCTATATTTTAAATCAGAAATTTCTACTCTTTCCGCCATGGGGATGTTATAATGTTATGGCCAATCCCACTATTCATTGGTAAAAGAATAGTCCAAGAGTTGGCAGTGGGTGGTGATAATTAGCTGCCTTCCCTCTAGTCTTACTTACACTGCTAACTTAGAGATGGTTAGCACAGATAGCCCTTGTGTAGCTTTGTGCAAAATTAAAAAAAAACAAACAGAAGTTTCTAATTCAGAAATTGTTACTAAGTTGTTAACTTAGTTGAAATGTTGTCCTTTCATTAACCAATTTCCTATTTTCAGTGCACAACAATTATCAGTTTCAAAAAATTAGAAGCTGTGAAGATCCAGAATTTGGAATAATAACTGATACTGGCAAATTATTCAGATAAGAATTCTGGAAGTTAATTCTAGTACTGAAAACACATTTCTGATAGAAACTTACCTTCTCTCATGTAATTGCTTTCCTTGATTTGTGCTGCTGTCTATATGAACTTTTTGCTCACCATTAGCCTTCAGGCTCTACACTTATTTGTTGCCACATTGTTATGCTGTACTATAGAATGTAAAGAAACATGCACCAATCCTCCAACTTTCTATAGGGGATTAATCTAAGTAACTTTTGCACCAATCTATCTGCCACTTCAATATGCAATTCTGGCTACTATGTGAGAAGAGGTACTGTATCAGAAGTTAACATTTTCCAACACTGAAAATTTATTTGTAATAGCTACTTCCCACCCATTCTATCCACTCCTGGTACACCTTTTTATGTCTAATATCAAAGTAATGGTTGCACACTTCAGTGTAGAGGGAGTCAACTTCTAATAGTGAAGAGTTATTGCATGCTCATTTGTATTCTAAAGTACAGCAAAACAATGTGGAAATATGTAAAGTAGGTGAGAGCTTAAGGATAGTGATGAGCAAAAAGTCGTGCATATAGACAACAGCACAAATCAAAGAAAGCTATTATTGCAGAAAGTGTCCAAAGAGAACTCATAGAGCACAACATCTTATATAATGAAAGTTAAAGCATATTCATAATAAACCACACCTGTCCTGTCTCAAGGTTTACTCTTCATCTGTGTTGTGAAATATGTTGCCAAGTTAGCCAGACAAGAAGCAAGTGGAAAACCACTATTTGAAAACTAAACATGCTTTATGGTGTAGAGTGGCTAGGGTATTTAAGACCATACATTAGCAGTTCAACTCCAGTCCAAAACTATGTGGCAGGATTCCAACCACATCCAACTCTGCACTAATAACTAGAAGGAAAATTAACTTCTCTTCTACAATCCTACACAGTGTTTGTGTATGTAAATCTTTTGCACATCAAACACCAGGTCAATAGAAGGATGTAGAAAGCAAATGTGGTGCATCAACCTCAGTCTAAAACTAGGCAGCATCACAGATTTTTTGTCCATTTTCCAGAAGTAGGAAACTTGCAATCAGCTACATGAGTAAAGAACTACATTGGTTGGTCCAGTGCTAATCCAACACTAGACCACCCAAGAATCAACATTTAGAAAGTGGTACAAGAAAGTGCTTATAAACCACCTCTAGTCTAAACAAAGGCAGCATTTCACATTATCTAAATAAACAGAACTCCACTATCTTACTCTGTACTGAATGGAATTGGCCACACTCAGGAGGAAGTCTCCATGGAAGGACTCCTGTACTTCATAAAAAGTGAGTGAAAGGATATTCAGAAGCCCAGAGGAATGCAACACCTTAAGATAGTGCAATAGATGATCATGAAACCCTACATTTAAAAGCAAGCTAGTCTAAGTTTATACAACTAGGACTAGAAGGATGGGCAGCAATCCCAGCATTATTTTACTCGCAACAGGACGTGAATCACTATGGTCCAGATCAGGCCTTGTTAAAGAAGCAATACATTACAAGGAAACCTCCAGTGGTTTTGTGGAACATCCCATCTCATTAGTGAGCAGTTAGACCCAAATGGCCACACAGTACAGATTTAAACCTGAGTATTCCTTAGTAGGCACCATATGTCACTCAAAGGGATCCTGAAGTGTAGAAATTGGCTTCTATAATGAAAAGAAACATAGAAAAATAACTTAACCACTCAAAACTATTAAGGGGTATAAAGAATGACAATAGGCAGCAAACAATATCCCAGTAGAGAAGTGATGACTAGATGGTAAAAGTAATGTGCAATAAAAGTACAAGATATTCCACATTCCAGTCTACATAACCTTCTCAAACAGATGATGAAAGTGAACACCAAGGTGACAAATTTGGTGAGTGGAGGTTTGGAAAAATTCACTAAAGTCCCCAACCAAATAATTATAAAAGCCAGGAACAGAAATTAAAAATTAAAAAAGGAGCAGTGTTGGACATGTAACAGGAAAATTCTCATGTGGAACAGTATTTCCAGTATTTCTGGAAAAATATGAATACATGGTTCTCACTGAACTGCTCAGATCAATTTCAAGCACTTTCTAAACACTCTCAGAATGTTTAATGAGCAGTTTTTGAAGACTAAATTCTACATGAAAAACAGAATACACTGAAATTTTATAAAATTCCCGTTTATTTGTTTAACAAGTGAATGAAGGCTTAAAAGAAAAAAAGACTATTTTTATTGGACTCAAGTTAGACATATCAATATTTTGATATAATATTTCCAAGCACTTTTGTACAAAAACAAAAACAAGCCTCTATTCAAGAACTTTTAAATCCTTGAAATTCTATTCTCAACTTGAAACACTGGCTTCACTGGAATCATTATGCAAAAAGCAGTATATAACACATACACACACATTAACACTAATAAATCACAACATTTAAAACTGAACTACATTTGAATCTTCATTCTTGTACATCCAAGTTGGTTTAAGCCTAATATTAAACAATTTTATAAATATATTGAATACTTAATTATTGAGTTACTTTATTGGCACATACAAAATTATACAGAACTTCTACTTAAAGTAAGGTGTATTTAAGCAGTTTTGATGTATGAAACAAACCATTACATAAATGTCTTTACTGCTGGTTAAATCTCACAGTTAAGCAGTTTTAGACTTCTTTTGACAGGCAAAACAAAATAATAATTTTAAACTAGTTACTATCCAACAACTGATTTCTAACATTTTTTTTAAATGGTATAGAACTAAAATTTAACATTTGCTCATGAACTGATTTTTAATATTGGTAGCTTCACAAACCCACAAATTCTCAATGAAAGTACAAGCATTTCTTATGTTTGACTAAAATCCCAATGACTATTTATTCTGTAATAAAATAATTCCATCTAATCAGAAACAGGCAGCAACATAAATAACATACTCAAAAGAGGTTGACAGTCTCATGTGAATATAACAAAAAAAATGTTATGATGATTAGAAAACAAGTTAATAGTTTTATGAGAACATGCAACTTTGCATAATCTTCTCTAAAATAAAAAAAATATAAATAAGTATAATACATGTAAGAAATGTCAGAGTTAATATGCAACAATGGAAAAACAAAAATGAGCTACATCAAACCAGATGAAACTTACTCTTGATTTCAGCTTCAACTTTTCTGACCAGATACAGGCAGAAATAACACACTAATTCTTCTGGTAAATTAACTTCTTTTGCTATTTCCTATTGATAAATAAACAATTCCACTTCATTATTTTTACATCCGATTTATTAAAAAAGTGGTAAAGTTAAAGCTTTAGGTAACCAGTATTTTCCACAAATCACTAAAATGAACAATAAATTCAAAACACAGTCTTTTAACCTTATCTCCATACTTTATATTTAACAACACAGATCACTAAATTTTGACAACAGAATATCACTAAAATAACTAAATAACTGAAATTTGTGATTTTAATTATTACTGTTTAAGGGTATTTCAACTATCCAAATAATTCAAATATTGCCACAGTGGTTTCTCATTATTCAGTTTCATTAATTCAGGATCTTTTTAGCTTGATAATTGCTTTCATTACTCAAGAAAATAATCAATTAATTAAATATCAATAATTTTTTTATTATTATTCCAACTAATCAAGTCTGATATGAAAATAATCTATTAGTTAATATAACTGATTAATGATACATACAATTAATCAATTATCAAATTCCACTAATTCCTCATCTCTAATAAGACTGCTTCACCTTACATTACTTTATATGCCATAAAAGAAAAACTTAGATAACTCCAAAACCATATTTTTATGTATGTAAAGGTTTTACAATAATTCTACTAATATGACATTATTTTAATTTTGTTTTCAATGTTCTTGTTTATACTAATGAAGAATAACTGGCATTTACTCTCCATTTCTTAATTGTTATTTCTTAATTGCTTATGTTGTAAAAGTACAGAAAATGGCCATTATTCTCTTCAAACTTTACTTTTGTGACCTGGATAATGAAATATAGAAATTAACCTCTTTCATATGTAAAAATGGGCAAATTTGCAAATTTTCCTTTACATAATGTCTAAATAAAAAAACATATGAATCAAGATTTACACATATTTATACTAAAGTTATAAAAAAATGTTTAGAAGTAAGTAGTTTTTGAGATTTGCAGCTGTAATGTAAATCACTTTCATGTATCAGCCCACAAATATAGTGTCCCATCATGTTTTTGTTATACACTCTTTGGTAGCAACATTCAAAGTCCGATACATTTTGGTGGAAGTGCTTGCCTTGCTTCTCTGAGTATGCTCCCATGTTCTTCTTGAACTTATCAAGACAAGTGTCAAGGATACGAACTTTTAGGGACATCCTGCAGCCTATTTTGCCATAGATCTTCATCAGAGATTCAACCAGTTCCAGCTACCCCAAGCTTTTTTTGTCCTTCTTACTGAGCTTCTTGGGGAATTCTATGCACTCCAAGTTCTTCTTTATTTGTGGTCCAACAAAGACACCAGCTTTGACCTTTGCCCCAGATAGCTTAGGTAAGAAGTCTCAAAGGTACTTGAAGGCTGAAGATTCCTTATCAAGAGTTGTGACAAATTGTTTCATAAGACCCAATTTTATAAGCAATGGTGGGAACAACACCTTCTGGAGGTCCACTAGTGGCTCACACTTTACAATGTGCTCTCCAGAGAGAACTCAGTCCATTGTGGCCAGTGCTTCCTGTTGTAGTGCACTGTGGTGTCCCAAAGGCAAAAATAACAGGGAAGCTTGGTAAAGCCTCCTTGGTGACCCATCAGGAATGCCACCATTTTGAAGTCTCCAATAACCTCCTAGCCATACTCGTCACACTTCAAGGCTTCTAGCAAGGTCTTGACACAGTTGTATTTCTCTCTGAGGTGCAACTAATGAGCTAGGTGAAAAGACAGATACTTATTCCCGTTTGCGACTGTAATGTAAATTACTTTCACGTACCAGCCCTCAAATATAGTCTTCCATCATGTTTTCATTATAGGCTTCTTGATAGCGGTGTTCAAAGTATATCTTGGTGGAAGTGCTTGCCTTGCTCTTTGAGGTTCACCAAAAAGAGACGGATACTTATTCCCGTTATGGAGAACAGCTTTGAGGCTTCTGGATGAGCTATCAATGAAGAGGCACCACTCGTTCAGGTTACAGGCAATTCCAATTGCCTTACACAGACTGGACACATTGTGGCATAATCAGAGCCCATCTTCACGAGTGAAGAAGCTTGAAAAATGTTGGTGCTGCTTCTTTTGACTTGCAACTTGCACACTTTCATCTGACATATCCCACTCCTTGAGCCCAGATGTCAAAAGCTCAGCATTTGACTTTCTTGGACCAAGATCTCTAATCAAGTCATTGAGGTCTCTTTGGTTGGGGAAGTTTGGGTTTCTCTCACTAGCTGCACCTTTAAAATTGTAATCTGGATCTTCAACGTCTACCTCCTCTTCAAATTTTCTGCTCTCTTCTGAGGATGGCTGCTTTCTTTCTACTGGAGGAGGTACAGGAAGCTCACAGCAGTATGGCACTGAGGCAATGAGTGATGGAAGGTCTGGATACATCAAAGCAGATGCATTCTTGCTAGCCCAACATTTGGAAGAGTTCACCAAGCAAAAGTAGCAATTGCTTGAGTGGTCACAGTGGGTTCATGCCAAATTCTTGGAATAGCAAACTTCATGGCTCTCTTTTCCCCTCTGTACCATCCTGCAAAAGAGCAAAATATAATTATTATTGAAGAATTAATTTATTTCATCTACAACTAACGTGCAAGAGGTTCATGCAAAATATTTAAATTTTAAAAGGTCTAAAATTTGTATAATATAAAATCTTACCATTCAAACAAGCAAAAACTGTCAGTCTTACCTTCTAGAGTTTTTTTTGGCAATGCTCACAAGTAAAATGAGATGCTCAGGGTTTGTCTTGATCCCTAACAGGTATGCCAAAATATGACTTGTCTCACACATTTTAGCAGATGCTGTCACAGAGTACTTTTTCACTTTTGTCTTGATAAATTGGCAACATACATAGCAGAATGCATCTGGAGAATGCTTGCAACTTCTTGACACCATCTCTGATAAAATCAGATTGATCTATATGTTCATTTAGGCAGTTGGAACTAAACTGAGGTGGTGAGTGGTGAGCTCCTTAGATATATTACCATAGAAAGCTTTAAAAAATTCTGAAAGGTTCTTTGAAAATTCTTGTAAGTTCTACAACATTCTAGAAAGTTATTGAAAATTTTCTATCAGGTACTTAGCACTGAACTACCTGGAATGTTCTGGAAAATGGGTAAATTTGAAAATTTCATTACCCAGGTCACAGAAGCAAAGTTTGAAGAGATATACAGGTCTTTTTCATTTACTTTAGGCATAAGCAACTGAGTAATAACACTTTCTGCCCATGAACAAGATAAGTAAAAATTGTTACATAGTGTTATGAGTTTCAATCATTATAGATTTGTTTCATTTTGTGATCCTGTTACATTAGTATTTAACCAAACAGTTACATTTGAGTTGCCTAGCAGAACAACAGTTTTTGCATCACCAAGATATGTAGGACTTTATAAGAACCAAACAAATGTAAACAGTTGGCATAATATTATGGATACTAGATTAAACTAAATACTGCAAAATCAAACAATGTAATACATGTGTGTGTGTGTGTGTGTGTGTGTGTGTGTGTGTAAAGGTTGGTAACGGTTATGAAAACCAGCATTAACTTTGTACATCTCTTTTATTGAAGACCCATAGAAATAGCTTTGAGAAATTATAGCGACAAAATTTTACCTAAAATCTTTATAAAAAATAAAAAAACAACATTACATCCCATACAAATGAAAAGAAAAACCATTACCAGCAGAACTGTGTCTGTAGAGTCAGTTGTATTTACTCTGACAGTTACTTTGTGCCAATTCATCATATAAACATCCAGATCAATATCTTCTTGCCCAGCATTTTGAGTTTCCTGCTGTGCACTTAAAAGAAAACCTTTAAATATGTTACAGTCTCCAATGTCAGGATCCTGTGTCACTGTAATAAAATATCCAAAAACAAATGACTTACAGCTTATAATACAATACGTGTACTTTCAACATAAGAAAATTAAAACTATGAACATTATATTATAGCATAGAACTAATATATAGAAAACTTCTTCATAGAAACTGATTAACATGTAAACAGAGTGACAAACAACATGCAATAAGTGAAGGTAAATATCTCTAATATTTAATAACCAGCAATAATCTTTAGAAGCCAGAATACCAGCTTACCCTAGTGATAGGTAATGAGATAATCTCCAGTTTGGCTCAAGAATACTTGTGCCTTGCAAGTTAAGCATTTTAGAAATAAAAAAATATACACACTGTTTTTGGGTGTTGTTTTTTTGCATTAATATTGACAATGCTTTAAAAGTGAACTAATCATGCAATATTTTGAACTTGATGTAGAATTACACAAAATCCAAGGACATTTTCAGTTCCAAAGTTAAATAAATAAAAAAAGTTTCAGATCTTTCACAATTTATTTCAAGAAGTTTCAGATGGATTTGTGGTACAAGATGGTAAGAGGCCAGCTAGTTCATCATTTTCCCATGCAACAGGCTTCTTAGTAAACGATCTCACCAAAAGGATAAAGGATAATTGGATCACCAGTTATGGTAGTAGATCAATAAGGTCAAATAGTAATTCATAAAAAGAGATTGTTTGGATTTATCTTAGTCTGGTTTTGATCAGGATACTTGGAACCAAAGTGATCAATGTGCACTCCATAATAAAGCATAAGATTGGCATTTACCAAAAGAAATGAGACTACTCTTTCGATCCCATCATTTTATAATGGATAAGAGCATGTATTTTACTTCTTCAGTAAAGTAAGAGAGATTTTACTAAACCCTACAGATGAGCTACCCATTACATAAGTATTGGTTGCATGTTGTAAAAAAAAACTAAATCGTTCATGGGTCATCATGTAAGGCTTGCAATACAGGGAATTTCAACTACTATAAGAGAGAGTTATGAAGTTATGAAAATCTCTGATAAAGCTCTTGTTATTATGGACAAAGCTAGAGTCAGTGTACTTTCAGAAGAAAACAGTTGATCACTACAGTAGAAGGAGAGACGAGACTCTGGTTGTTATCTGTATAAAGTATTCACTCATCATCTTTCAAAATACAACAGCACATATGATAAAGATTCTATGATCTTAATTATAGAGGCAATGTTATTACAGATTAAGAAAGATCGGTCTGCAATGAAGGTCATTCTCCAGACAGATATTACAATATCTATCAGAATACTCTGCTTCCTCTAGCAATCCCTTTGTTGGCTTATGCTTAAGGAATTCATATTACATGATTCATTTATCCAGAAACACAAGGCTACAAAGCAGTACTTCATGGTAATTTTGTGAAATCAATAGAGGTTCTGAAAATGTGGTTGAAGAACAGTAACAACTGTTTCCCACTACACAAGAAGTCATTAGTCTCAAATCACACAGCAGTATTCCTACCACTATCAAGACGCTAGTACAGCATAATATCAAACTGCAATAAAAGATTATGGAATGCATTTAAAATTTAGGGGGAACTCAAGAAGTCTGTCAAGAGATTTAACAATATCTTTGTCCCTTACAGTGTATCAGTCAATAGGGTGCAGATACTCTCTGATGAAAAGAATATGTTTATCTCTTGCTCTGACTTTTGCCTAAAAGTATTCGAGTATTCTGGAGTTAGAAAGGGTCTGGTTATCACTGTAAAGCCAAGAAACAATGTTTTCATGTTGCTCACAATATGTTGACTACCCACTGGCATGGAGCCAAGCCTTCAATACAGGAACATGCACAGCAGTGATAGTGGCAGAACAGACAGATTTAGCAGAAGTGTCAAGAAGCCCATTCTGCAAATACCAATGTGGTCTGGTATCCAGAAAAAGTGGATAGAAGTAGATATTAAAAAATGGGCCAGTCAGTTTTGAATATTAGTAAGAACAGGGTGAAAACTAACATGAAGCGATTCCAGGACCAGTAGAGAACTAAGCGAGTCAGTATAAATAATGTAATTTGAGTTCTGCTCAGCTTCTACGTAATCCAACTTTAAAGGGATTCTACGAGCAACCACCAAACCATGGCAGAACCCACAGTCATCTAATTTCCAATTATCCATATAAATGGAATGAAATGACAGTTTGAAAGATGATTGCCAAATAACAGACAATATTTCTAATCGGGAATGTCTGCTTTCCTCAGATGACTTAAAGACAAGTTGCATTTAGGGATTGTAATAAGCTATGGTGGGTTGGGCTGACCAGTGGATACAACAATGTTATCTAAGCATGGACCCAATTCATCTAACTGCTCCTGGATACGACAATCAGCTTGAAAGGAAAGAGGTGATTGCTCTGCCTAAGTCTTGATGGCTAAGAGGGTGAAGGATGAAGCAGAAATGTTAGATACCTGGCAAAAACTTTCACCAAGAGTGTCGGCAATGCTGCAGGTATCAGCTACTTCCTGGCCATCAGAGAGCAAGACCTTGAGAGGGACAAAATTATATTGTCAGGGTTATCAACAGGGTTACTGTTGATTGATTAATTGATTTAGTGTTTAATGGAACAAAGCAGCTAGGCTATCTGCACCAAACATCCGGTAAAAAGGTAAAAATAAAGTAAATGTAGTAAAATACATAAAAGGGAATGAAGGTAAAAAAAAAAGAAGAATAAAACCAATGTTGACACCTAGTCTACTACGTTAAGAGAGAAAGCACAGTAAAAGAAGTTGTAAAGTACTTAATCTAGCAAAATGGTAAAGAACATAAACTGCCAGGAAGACTAACAGGTAAGTTCAAGAACAACCTTCAGTCACCTAAAGTTGGCCTTTCCAGTCCTGGTTCCGGGTTATGTGTCAAGAATAAAAGGTTTAAAAGAGACATAGCAAAATCGTAATAATGAGTGGCCAAATGTCCAGTAAAAATATAAAAGTCAAATAAATGGAGTAAAATTTGTAAATGAAGGTAAAAACAGAAAATGGCGTAAAAACCAAAGTTGACATCAAGTCTACAAAGTTGTAAAGGACTACTTGCAGCAAAATGGTAATGATCATAACCCACCAGGAAGATGAACAGGTAAGTATAAGAACCACCGTCAGTCACCTGAAGTTGGTCTTTTCAGTCCTGGTTCCAGGTTGTGTGTCATTATGGTCAGTACTAAAAGGTCAAGTAGTTAAAGTGTGAAATGACATGAAGCAAAAGTATAATAACAACTCGCTAGGATGACTAACAAGTAGTTCAAACAACAGCGTTAGTCACCTGAATTGGCCTTTCCAGTCCTGGTGTCGAGTTATTTAATGTTCTGGCCATTTTCCAATGTCAAATTAAATGAAAGAAAATAAAACTGTAAAAAAAAAGGAAATGCAATTAAAAAGGTGTAATGAATAAATATGTAACACTTAAATGAGATTAAAAAGATTAATGGCCATTAAAAAGTTAAAAACGTTATTAAGGAGGACAGTGTCACCATCACCAATAACACTGTCCAATGTTACAGATAGACCCTGGGAAAAAATATGTTTAAAATATTGCCGTCGTTGAGAATTGTAACGATGGCAAGAAAGTAAAACGTGGCTGATAGTTGTGTCACACAAACTACACATTGGTGCATCAGTTCCAGATAAAAGAAAACGATAAGTTAAAAAACTGTGACCAATGCATAGTTTAGTTAAAACAACATCCTCCTTCCGAACTTTACGGAAACTAGATGGCCAAAATCCAATATAGGATTTGATTTGAAAAAGCTTGTTGTTCCGTTGCTCACTCCAAGTGGACTGCCAGCTGGCACATAACAGAGCCTTGAATACAGGACCATAGTCCATGTATGGAATAGGCACAGTGGTGATAGCGCCGGAACAGATAGATTTAGTTGCCGTGTCTGCAAGCTCATTCTCGCGAATACCAACATGGCCTGGTATTCAGAAAAATTGGATAGAAGTAGGTGTTAATGAGAAATGGGCCAGTCGGATTTGAATATCAGCGAGAACAGGATGTGAGCCAACGTGAAGCGATTCCAGGGCCAGTATAGAACTAAGCAAGTCAGTATGTATAGTGCAGTTGGAGTACTGCTCAGCTTCAATATGATCCAAGACAAGAAATATGGTATACAGTTCAGCAGTGAACACAGAAGCTGTAGAGGGGATTCTGCGAGCAACCACAGCAAACCACTGCAGAGCCCACTGAATTACCTGATTTGGAACTGTCTGTAAAAATGGGAACGGAATGATTGTTTAAAAGATATTCATTAAATAAATGATGGTACTTCCATTCTGGAGTATCTGCCTTTTTTAGATGACTGAAAGAAAGGTCACATTTGGAGGCTGTAATAGGCCACGGTGGGATGGGCTGACCTGTAAAATCTCCAATGTTATCCAAGGACAGACCCAATTCATTTAATTGCGCCCGTATGCAAAGACCAAACGAAGCAATGACAGATCGTCTCTTCTGAAAAAGTACAGCCTACCGAGGAAGGAAAACACAGCCCCAAGTGGGATGTTTTGGTAAGGAACAAAGTTTCGAAGTATACTGTAAAGATAGTTGCAAACTGCGAAGGTGCAGAGAAGGTTCATGAGAGGTATATATATGAGAAGGTTCAACAAATAAGCTTTGAACGGGAGAAGTACAGAAAGCCCCTGTACAGAGTTGAAGTCCTTGGTGATGAATGGGATCCAGCATCTTTAAGGCCGAGGGTCTTGCAGAGCCATACACCATTGATCCATAGTGAAGTTTTGATCGAATAAGAGCACAATATACCTTTAACATTGAACATTGATCTGCTCCCCAACTGGTAAAAGATAGGACACGGAGGATGCTCAGTGCTCTTGTGCAATTGATCTGAAGCTGCTTTAAGTGTGGTATAAAGGTCAGCTTACGATCAAAGATAAGCCCCAGGAACTTGGTCTCAGGGACCACTGGCAGCAAACCTTCACCAATATGAAGTTCAGGATCAGGGTGGATACCCCATTAATGGCAAAAATGCATGCATACAGTTTTAGAGTGGGAAAAATTAAAGCCGTTCGCCATAGTCCACTTCAGTACACGATTGAGGACAGTTTGTAGTTGCCACATAATATATCTCATGTTCGACAATTGACATGAGATGTGAAAGTCGCCAACACAGAGCCCGTTTGCAGTAGTAAGAGGGAGTTGTTCAGTGATGGCATTTATCTTCACACTGAAAAGTGTGACACTCAAAACACAGCCTTGAGGGACCCCAAATTCCTGCACAAAAGAATGGGAAAGTGTCGAACTCTCATGAACTTGGAATCTTCTGTCCATTATAAAATTTTTAATGAACATGGGTAAATGGCCACCCAAAACGCCATACCTCCATGTTGTGTCGTAAGCTTTCTCAATATCAAAGAATATTGATACAAGATGTTGAAGTTTGAGAAAGGCTTCTCTAATGTATGTTTCAAGACAAATTAGGTGGTCTGTGGTGGAGTGCTGTCGTCGGAACCCACATTAAGTGGACGAGAGGAGTTTGTTTGATTTGAGAAACCAAATAAGATGAGCATTAACCACCCTTCTTTCTAAGGTTTTACAGACACAGCTCGTCAAAGCAATTGGATGGTAGTTTGAAGGAATCTTGGAATCTTTCCCTGGCTTAGAGAAAGGTAAAATAATAGCCTGGCACCAGGCATTAAGAAAAACATTCTCCTGCCAGATCCAAATAAAGACAATCAGAAGGACATCAAGAGAAGCAGGAGATAGATGGTGCAGCATCTCATAGTGTACATTAACAGGTCCAAAGACGTACTGCCAGACCAATGAAGGGCCATTTTCAGTTCCACCAGTGTAAAGGGACGATTATAGTCAAAGAGACAGTCTGTTTGAAAGGAAAGAAACGAACACTCTGCCTCAGTCTTGATGGCCAAGAAGGTGGAGGAACCAGCAAAAGTGCTAGATACCCAGCAAAAGCTTTCACCTAGAGTATCAGCAATGCCCCGGACATCAGCCACCTCCTGATCAGAGAGTAAGATCAAGAGGGGAACAGAATTGTAGTGCCCATTTAGCTTTCAAATCTTGTCCCATATGATCTTGGAACTGGTGATAGAAGATATGCCAGTTGTGAACTTAATCCAAGATTCCTTCTGGCTTTGACGTCTTACCCACCTAGCATGTGCATGGGCCTGTTGGAAAGCGACACGGTTTGAAAGTGTGGGATATCTACGAAAAGTATCCCAGGCCCGTTTATGAGCCTTCCGTGCTAAGTGGCAAGCAGGATTCCACCACAAACGAGGATATTGTGGAAAACGTGTCGAGGTTTTAGGAATACACTGAGCAGCTGCTTGTAAAATACAGCCAGTTACTGCTGCCACACAGTCATATATTGATGGCAGGATCAAGTTCTGCTAGAGCAGTGAAAGTGGACCAGTCTGCCTGATCCAGCTTCCACTGGGGCACACGGGTAGGGTGGCATCGACCACAGCCAATCTCTCTCAAAAGGATAGGAAAATGATCACTGTCAAACCTCCATGAAAAATGGGAGAATAATGAAGAGGAGCAAACTGAGAGATCAATAGTAGTAAAGGACTGACTAGGAGCATGAAAATAAGTGGAAGAACCAGCATTAAGAAGGGAAAGATTGTGATCAGAGAGCATATGCTCTACAAATCGACTCCTCCCATCAATAACAGCACTTCCTCAGAGTGGATGATGTCCATTAAAATCCCCCAGGATTAGAAAAGGAGACAACTGTTCAATGAGAGCATCAAGGTCTGATTGCTCATGTCTCTCCAGGGAACAGGTAAAGAGAACAAACAGTGATGGTATGACCTGTGGAAAAACGAATGGCTACAGCTTCAAAGGGTGTGTTGAGTGACAAAGACAGGGTGGGCACATGCTGATCAACCAATAGTGCCACCCCTCTGTGTACTCATCCATCACACAGCCTGTCATTTCTGTACAGAGAAAACTGCCAAACGGTGACTGTATCAGCAGGTTTTAGAAATGTTTCTTGTAGGGAAAGACATACAGGATGGTAGGAAGCAATCAGTGTTTTGATATCATTCAAATTAAAATGTAAACCTCAACAGTTCTATTGTATCAAGGTGGCCATATTTAATGATGGGTACGCGAAGTGGCTGGAGAACCCTTCTGTTTAAAAACACATCTTTTTTCTTTACTGTCCTTAGTCGAAGGAGGTCTATCAACCTCCATGGATCCTGCCCTGGGTCGATTGGGCAGGTCTTCCAGTGACTGAGGATGCGAACAAATGATTGTTTTGCCTCTTGGGGTAGGAGAAAAAGATGCATTTGAAGAAATGCCAGTATTTGAAACTGAAGGATGTGAATCTTGAGGTTTATTGGAATGTATGGGAGGAACAGAGATGGGTGTGGAAATCGATTCATCAACCTTTTTTGCCACGAAGGTCAAAAGGCTTTTCAGTTGTTTTGAAAACGATTCTTTTGGAGGCACAGAGAAATCTGTCTGCACTACCACTGTAGTTGTGGAATGAAATGCAGCAGCATATATCCAACATGGAGTGGTGGGCAGCAATTTTCAAGCCTTAGGATAACTAATATTATGTGTCGTTTTCAAACGCTGCACCTCTTTTTTCCTCCAACCATTTTGGGAAAGAATGAAAGTAAGAGGGGTGAGAACCATTGCAGTTGATGCAATGTGGGTTCATGTAACGTTCGTATGCATCGTGGTCCTTGCTCCCACAATGAGCACATGTCAATGAACCACGATATGATGTCTTTGAGTGTCCGAATCTCTGACATTGGAAACATCAGAGTGGGTTTGGAATGTATGGCCGAACCATGCAAATGAAATAACCTGCCTTGATGGTGGCAGGTGCACGTGGTAAAGTAAATGTTAAAACGAGGGTATCTGTTGGCAGTGTAACTCCATCTTTGCGAGAGGAGATGAGCTTCATTGCAGAAATTCCTTGGGTGGAGAGACCAGCGAGAATCTCTGACTCGAGAACGTTCTTCAAATTTCTCTCAACAATAAGTCCTTGTGATGAATTCTGAGTAGCATGAGGTGCAACCTCAATAGGTATATCCTGAATTGCCTTTGAATTCAAGAGGAATTCACTGTGTTGGGATGTGGATGTTTCAACCAATATGTCTCCTAATCGAAGTTTCTTTACTGACTTTGGAAAGCCAGCAAGTCCCTCTGTTCACTTCTGAATAAAAAAATGGGACAATTACCCTAAAGGCTTTCCGAAAGAGAGTGTAATATAAGAAAATGAGGTACGTGTGTTACAGATTTTGAAAATTGCTGTTCAGTCTTCAAAACGTGGTCGCTTACTCAGTGACTGTTTTTTCACAATTTTATTTAAATTTTTTGAAGGAGGATCTATAGGAAAAGAGAAAAATTTCCGTACCCACTGACTCCACCCACCATGGAGCCCTACAAGGGGACGCACTACAAAGTCATGCAAAGACAATGTAGCAATGCCAGGGTTTTGTGAGCACTGTACCCAAACACCAGCATCAGGCACAATGTCCACAATGCTGGACATTGGGAACTTCCAACACTGGTACTTGGTTGACTCCAGCCCAAGTGGACCAGCCAATTGACCCAAAAGGGGCCACCCAAAGGCTGCCCGTCTACAGAAATTCAAGGCCAAAGTGGTGAGTTAGGGTTGGAACCCTCAACCACCAGGATCCTCTCCTCCCATTCAGGGGTCGCCACGCACGGCAAACATGTGGGTGGATGTTTAGATCCCAGAGAAGGTATCCAGACAGAATAGAACCTTCCCTGAGAGGTCCCCTCACCATAAACAGGAATCCACACCGAGGAGTACAGGGTCATTGAAACTGCAAACCATGGATGTGAATATGATGAGCAAAGTCTGACCATGCAACAGATGTATAGTGCTTTTGCAGGATTGATTGGAAGAGCATGGAACTGAAACACTTGATCCCCAAAAACAAACCAAAGGATGTTGGAAACATTGAGATATGAAAGTAAGCATGAGTGATGTAAATCTTGGTCACCCATTGATTTGGAGTAAATGACAATCAGGAGTGAAGAAAAAATTCTGCAGTGAAATATGGAAGATTAACGAAGAGATGCAGGTTGGAGAGATCAATAACATGATGCCAAATCCTGATCTTCTTGGGAACAAACACCCAGGAATAAAAATATAGAGAAGGGTGAAATGTTTGTTCCACATTGTTCTTGTTGTTGAAAAGGTCTCAAACCATCTCAAAGAGATGATGGTAAGAATATGGGTCCTGATGAGGAAAAGCTTTGGGATAAAAAATGGAGATAATAACAGGAGCAGGAGGTTTGACAAAATGAGAAAACGAGAATTTGATGAGCAGACTCTAAGGTATTGGGAAGATCTTTAAAAACAAACTGGCACAAGAAAGAAGCCAAACATAAATCATGTAAATAGTATGCAGACAGACACATGTGACAAGAAAGCATCTCTTCCAAGGAGATAACAAAGTAGCCATGCCTGAAAGTACAAGGCCATGGAAAATAAGTATGCCAATGTAGGAAAAAGAAGGGAAAAAAGTCTATTTGCTGAGAAACCCCCATGAGATTGGCAAATAACTTAATAAGTTAAATGGATGAGATATAACAAAAGATAATAGTTATCAAACATGGATCAGAATCCAAAAATGGAGTCAGCTAAACATGGAAGCCAAGGCATGCTGGCACTGAAATATAAATGGAAAAAATCTGTCTAGCATGTACTCAAATATCTAAAGGGTGGGATATTAGATAACCTTACATGGGGTAGAATGAAAAAGGGAGGGAGAGGAATCATAAAGCACACAGGAAAGAAACGAGACAGGAGACACACATCATATTCAAACATTCAGACAAAGAATGAGGGAGATCAAGAGGTGTAGAAAGGGAAAGCACAAAAAGGCAGTAGGTGGAAAAAGGCTGTCCAAATCTTCCTCTTCAGGAATAGAAAGAAAAAAGAAGATCCACATTGAATTTTGGAGAGGTAGCTGGTTGCAGGATAGACTCTAACTTGCAATGCATCAGGGCCAAGATCTCCCCAGCTGAAAGTGTGAAACCCAAAGCTACAGAAATAGTTATTGTTATTATCTACACCATTGCAGTAATACTAAATGGAGAGTTAGTTTTGAAGAAATAAAAATAATCTTTCCCCAAAAGAAGTGCGAAAGATTAAAGTGTCAGTACAGTAGTATTTAGTGAAATCACAATGGATAATACAAAACATGGTGTGAAAATCATATAAATGTCATTTCAAGAAAAAATGAGTGTTCCACAACTGCACAAGAAGGGTGTACCACACTCCTCCTGGTGGAAGGTTCAAAGATGCTCGTTTGTATGCTACAGCACAGCTTTTCCATATGAAATCATATGGGATTAGGTGGCAACAATATGGGTAGAGGCAATTAACAATTACACATATAGAGGGCAACACAAGTCAAGAAAAGCTATTATGTGAGAAGTATGATTTGGTACCAGATTATATTACATGTCACGAAATGATTTGAATTTATTTGAAAATTAAAATTTTTATTGTATTAGGTGTCATATTTATAATATTTTTTAATTATTTGACAATATAATTGTTTCAGATAATGTATATATTCAATGTTTCACAGAAAATAATTTCCAAATACACACATGTAAATAATTTCATATTTCTGTTTCTTGGTTTCATGTACTTTGTTCAACAATATTCAATAGCCACAAGCATTCATTTATCCACATATTATTGCTATTATGTTTTGACTCTTTGTGTGATTACTGAAAATTTTACATTTATGCCACACAGAATATTAGCTAAGAAAACTACAAGCCATGACAAACTGAAGCTATGAAACACTAACTTCTTCACATTTCATCACACATTTATTATCACTTTATTCAGTACTATCATCTAAATATATTTAAAATTATGACATTGATTGATTGATTTAGTGTTTTATGACACAAAGCAGCAAGGCTATCTGCACCAAATGTCTGGTAAAAAGGTAAAAATAAAGTAAATGCAGCAAAATACATCAAAGGAAATGAAGATAAAACAAAACATCATTGAAAACAGAAAAAGCATAAAACCAATGTTGACACCTAGTTTACAATGTTAAGAGAGAAAACAGAGTAAAAGAAGTTGTAAAGTACTTACTCTAGCAAAATGGTAATGATCATAATCTGCCAGGAAGACTAACAGGTAAGTTCAAGAACCACCGTCAGTCACCTGAAGTTGGCCTTTCCAGTCCTGGTTCCGGGTTATATGTCACAGCAGCCATTATCAAAATGTAAAATAATAGAAGTTTCAAAAGACACATAGCAAAATCAGAATAATGAGTAGCCAAATGTCCAGTAAAAAGGTAAAAGTAAAGTAAATGGAGTAAAGTTGGTAAATTAAGGTAAAAATAAAACAGCAATTAAAACAGAAATTGGCATAAAACCAATGTTGACATCCAGTCTGCAAAGTTGTAAAGAACTTCCTGAAGCAGAATGCTAATGATCATAACCTGCCAAGAAGACCAACAAGTATAAGAATCACTGTCAGTCACCTGAAGTTGGTCTTTCCAGTCCTGGTTCTGCGTAATGTGTCATTATGGCCAGTACTAAAAGGTAAAATAATAAAAGTGTTAAATAACATGCAGCAAAATTGTAATAACAACTCGCCAGGACGACTAACATGTTGTTCAAACAGCAGCATTAGTCACCTGAAGTTGGCCTTTCCAGTCCTGGTGTCGAGTTATTTAATGTTCTGGCCATTTTCCAATGTCAAATTGAACTAGAGAGAATGAAACTGTAAAAAAGGAACCTCAATTAAAATACTGTAATGAATAAATATGCAACACTTAAATGAGATTAAAAAATTAATGGCCATTAAAAAACTAAAAACTTTATCAAGGTGGACAGTGTTACCATCACCAATAACACTTTCTGATGTTACAGATAAACCCTGGGAAAAAAATAAAATAAAAATGTTTAAAATCATGCCATCATTGAAAATCATAATGATAGCAAAAAAGTCAAATGTGGCTCATAGTGATTTGAGTGTTACACAAACTACACACTGGTGCATCAGTTCCAGATAAAAGAAAACGATGATTTAAAAAACTGTGACCAATGCGTAGTCTAGTTAGAACAACTTTCTCTTTCAGAACCTTACAGAAGCTAGTTGGCCAAAGCCTAATAAAGGTTTTATTTGAAAAAGCTTATTGTTGCATTGTTCACTCCAAGTGGACTGCCAGCTGCACCAAGCCGAGGCTTCAATACAAGACCATGTACGGAATACGCATAGTGGTGGAGCAGATAGATTGAGCTGCCGTGTCTGCAAGCTCGTTCCCACAAACACTAACATGGCCTGGTATCCAGAAAAACTGGATAGAAGTAGCAATTAATGAGAAATGGGCCAGTCGGTTTTGAATATCAGCAAGAACAGGGTGTGAGCCAACTTGTAACAATTCCAGGGCCAGTACAGAACTAAGCAAGTCAGTATAAATAGTGCAGTTGGAGTACTGCTCAGCTTCAATATGATCCAGGGAAAGAAATATAGTCTACAGTTCAGCAGTGAACACAGAAGCTGTAGAGGAGATTCTGTGTGCAACCACCGAACCACAGCAAACCATAGCAGTGCCCACTGAATTACCTGATTTGGAACCATCTGTATAAATGGGAATGGAATGATCGTTTGAAAGATTTTCATAAAATAAATTATGGTACTTCCAATCTGGAGTATCTGCCTTTTTCAAACGACTGAAAGGTCACATTTGGGGGCTGTAGTAATCCACGGTGGGATGGGCTGAACTGTGGAAACTGCAATGCCATCAAGGGACAGACCCAATTCAACTAATTTTGCCTGGATGCGAAGGCCAAACAGAGCAATGGCAGATCTTCTGGTGGTCTGAAAAAGTACGGCCCACTGAGGAAGGAAAACACATCCCCAGGTGGAATACTTTGGTAAGGCACAAAGTTTCGAAGAATATCGTAAAGATAGTTGCAAATGGCAAAAGTGCAGAGAAGGTTCATGAAATTCAATGTACAAACTTTGAACTGCAAAGGTGACGGAAAGCCCCAGTGCAGAGTCAAAGTCTTTGGCAATAAATGGGGTCTAGCATCTTTAAGGCCAAAGGTCTGACAGAGCCATACACCATTGATCCATAGTCAAGTTTTGATCGAATAAGAGCACGATAAACCTTTAACATAGAACATTGATCTGCTCCCCAACTGGAAGTAGAGATAACACGAAGGATGTTCAATGCTTTTGTGCATTTGACCCAAAGCTGCTTTAAGTGTGGTACAAAGGTTAGCTTACAGTCAAAGATAAGTCCCAAAAACTTGGTCTCCGGGACCACTGGCAGCTAAACTTCATTGATATGAAGTTCAGGGTGAATACCCAATTGGTTGCAAAAGTGCATGCAAACGATTTTAGAGAGAGAGAAATTAAAGACGTTTGCCTTAGTCCACTTCAGTACACGATTGAGGGCAGTTTGTAACTGCCGCTCAATATATCTCATGTTCGGCAACTGACATAAGATGTGAAAGTCGTGGACATTTAGCCCATTCGCAATAGTGAGAGGGAGTTGTTCAGTGAAGGCATTTTAAAGTGTGAAACTCAAAACACAGCCCTGACACAGAGACTCGAAGTTCCTGTACAAAAGAACGGGAAAGTGTCAAACCCACACGAACTTGGAATCTCCTGTCCATTAAAAATTTTTTAATATACATGGGTAAATGGCCACGTAACCCATATGTATGGAGGTCTCGCAAAATGCCATACCTCCATGTTGTGTCATAAGCCTTCTCAATGTCAAAGAATATTGATACAAGACTTGGCGTTTGAGAAAGGCTTCTTTGATGGATGTTTCAAGTCGAAGTAAGTGGTCTGTGGTGGAGTGTTGTCATCAAAACCCACACTGGGTGGGTGAGAGAAGGTTATTTGATTCGAGGAACCAAACAAGACGAGCATTAACCATCCTTTCTAAGGTCTTACAGACACAGCTCGTCAAAGCAACTGGACAGTAGTTTGAAAGAATTTTGGGATCTTTCCCTGGCTTAGAGAAAGGTAAAATAATAGCCTGGCACCAGGCATTAAGAAAAACATTCTCCTGCCAGATCCAGTTAAAGACAATCAGAAGGACATCAAGAGAAGCAGGAGATAGATGGTGCAGCATGTCATTACATGCATCATCAGGTCCAAAGACATACTGCCAGACCGATGAAGGGCCATTTTCTGTTCCACCAGTGTAAAGGGACGATTATATTCAAAGAGATAGTCTGTTCGAAAGGAAAGAGGTGAACCCTCTGCCCGAGTCTTGATGATCAAGAAAGTGGAGGAACAAGCAGAAGTGCTAGATATACTGCAAAAGCTTTCACCTGGAGTATCAGTGATGCTCCGGACATCAGCCACCTCCTGACCATCAGAGAGTAAGATTGAGAGGGGGCAGAATTGTAGTGCCCACTGACCTTTCAAATCCTGTCCCACATGACCTTGGAACTGGTGGTAGAAGATATGCTAGATGTGAACTTAATCCAAGATTCCTTCTAGCTTTGACGTCTTACCCATCTAGCATGTGCACAGGCCTGCTGGAGCAATGCGGTTCGAAAGTGTGGAATATCTACGAAAAATATCCCAGGCCTATTTTTGAGCCTTTCATGCTAATTGGCAAGCAGGATTCCACCACGGATGAGGATATCGTGTAAATCATGTCGAGGTTTTAGGAATACACGGAGCAGCTGCTTGAAAAATACAGCCAGTTACTGCTGCCACACAGTCATCTATTGATGGCTGATTTAAGATGCCAGGATCAAGTTCTGTGAGGACAGTGAAAGTGGACAAGTCTGCTTGATCCAACTTTCACCAGGGCAAATGGGTAGGGTGGCATCAACCACAGCCATTCTCTCTCAAAAGTATAGGAAAATGATCACTGCCTAATGGATTACTGTCAACCCTCCATGAAAAATGGGAGAATAATGAAGGGGAGCAAACTGAGAGGTCAATAGTGGTAAAGGATTGACGAGGTGCATAAAAATAAGTGGAAGAACCAGAATTAAAAAAAGAGAAAGTTTATGATCAGAAAGCATACACTCTACAGAGCAGCCCCTCCCATCTATAACAGAACTTCCCCAGAGGGGATGATGTTCATTAAAATCCCCCAGGAGAAGAGAGGGAGACGGCAACTGTTCAATGAGAGCATCAAGTTCTGATTGATCATATGTCTCACTAGGAGACAAGTAGAGAGAACAAACAGTGATGGTATGACTCAAGGAAACACGGATGGCTATGGCCTCCAAGGATGTGATGAGTAACAAAAACAGGGTGGGCATATGCTGATCAACCCATAGTGCCACCCCTCTGTGTACTCATCCATCACACAGCCTGTCATTTCTGTACAGAGAAAACTGCCAAATGGTGACTGTATCAGCAGGTTTTAGAAATGTTTCTTGTAGGGAAAGACATACAGGATGGTAGGAAGCAATCAGTGTTTTGATATCATTCAAATTAAAATGTAAACCTCAACAGTTCTATTGTATCAAGGTGGCCATTTTTAATGATGGGTAGGAGAAGTGGCTGGAGAACCCTTCTGTTTAAAAACACATCTTTTTTCTTTACTGTCCTTAGTCGAAGGAGGTCTATCAACCTCCATGGATCCTGCCCTGGGTCGATTGGGCAGGTCTTTGTTATTGGAAGGGGATTCCAGTGACTGAGGATGCGAACGAATGATTGTTTTGCCTCTTGGGGTAGGAGAAAAAGATGCATTTGAAGAAATGCCAGTATTTGAAACTGAAGGATGTGGATCTTGAGGATTATTGGAATGTATGGGAGGAACAGAGATGGGTGTGGAAGTCAATTCATCAACATTTTTAACCACTGAGGTCAAAAGGCTTTTCATTTGTTTTGAAAAAGATTCCCTTGGAGGCAAGAGAGATCTGTCTGCACTCCCACTGTAGTTGTGGTATGAAGTGCAGCAGCATATGTCCGAGATGGAGTGGTGGGCAGCAATTTCCAAGCCTCGATAACTGATGTTATGAGTCATTTTCAAATGCTGCACTTCTTTTTCCTTCAACCATTTTGGGCAAGAATGAAATTAGTAAGGGTGAGAACCATTGGAGTTGATGCAATGTGGGTCCATGTCACAAACATAGGTACCATGATCCTTGCCACCACAATGAGCACATGTCAGGGAACCACAATACGATGTCTTTGAGTGGCCGAATCTCTGACATTGGAAACATCAGAGAGGGTTTGGAATGTGTGGCCGTACCCTGCAAATTAAATAACCTGCCTTGATGGTGGCGGGTGCACATGATGAAGTAAATATCAAAATGAGGGTATTTGTTGGCAGTGTAAATCCATCTTTGTGAGTGGAGATACACCTCACTGCAGAGACTCCTTGAGTGGAAAGACCAGCGAGTATCTCTGACTCAGGACGTTTTTCAAATCACTGTAAATAATAACTCGTGATGAATTCAAGGTAGCATGAGGTGTAACCTCAACAGGTATATCCCCAATTTTATATGCAAAAACGGCTCGTTTGGGTTGAGAAAATATTTTACATAGAAGAGCGAACAACGTTTCGACCTTCTTCGGTCATCGTCAGGTTCACAAAGAAAGAGGTAACTGACAGGAAGCTGATCATATGTTTGGAAGGGGTTGTGTAACTGAGTGTCACAATATAGAGGCCGGGGTTAGATGTTTGAATATATAATTTTATCTATAATATTAATATAGGTATAATGGGTTCCTTTATATTGGTTTATTTTGGGTTTAAGTTGTTGTATAAGTAAGGCTTCTTTAATTTTGCGTTTGTTTATGTTTGTTTCTTTATTTAGTATTTTAGTGTTTTCTACGGTTATGTTGTGTTTATTTGACTTAAACCCAAAATAAACCAATATAAAGGAATGCCATTATACCTATATTAATATTAGAGATAAAATTATATATTCGAACATCTAACCCCTCCCGCTACATTGCGACACTCAGCTACCGGTCAGTTACCTCTTTCTTTGTGAACCTGACGATGACTGAAGAATGTTGAAACATTGTTCGCTCTTCTATGTAAAATATTTTCTCAGCCCAAAACGAGCCATTTTTGCATATAAAATTCTCAACAAATGGGTTTCTTGACATCACTGATTATATCCCCAATTGCTGTTGAATTCAAGAGGAGTTCACTGTGGTGAGTTGCGGATGTTTCAACTAATGTCTCCAAATTGAAGCTTTTTCACTGACTTTGGAGAGCCAACAAGACCCTCTTGTCCCTTCTGAATAAAAAAGGGGACAATTGCCCTGAAGGTTTTTCTGAAAGAGAATGTAAAATAAGAAAATAAGGTACATGTGTTACAAATGTTGAAGATTGCTGCTCAGAGTCTTCAAGACATGATCTCTTTCCTATTGACTGTTTTTTCACTATTTTATTTAAATATTTTGAAGGAGGATCCATAGGAAAAGAGAAAAATTTCTGCACCCACTGACCCTACCTATCATGGAGCTCTATGAGGGGATGCACTACAATGTCATGCAAGGACAATGAAGCAATGCCAGGGTTTTGTGAGCACTGTACCCAAACACCAGCATCAGGCACAATGTCCACAATGCTGGACATTAAGAACTTCCAACACTGGTACTTGGTTGACTCTAGCCCAAGTTGACCAGCCAATTGACCCAAAAGGGGCCACCCAAAGGCCGCCTGTCTACAGAAATTCAAGGCGAAAGTGGTGTGTTAGGGTTGGAACCCTCAACCACTAGGATCCTCTCCTCCCCTTCACGGGTCACCACGTACAGCAAACACGTGGGTGGATGTTTAAATCCCAGAGAAGGTATCTAGACAGCAGAACAAAACCTTCCCTGGGAGGTCTCCTCACCACGTACAGGAATCCACACCGAGGGGAAGTATGACATGTAATGGCTTTTCTCTTCATTACTACTTTGACAGTAAAAAGAACATACTTAAGTGTTCCATACAAATGAAATAAAAACTGAAAGTTTAAACTGGGCAGAAGTTAAAATCCACTTGCAATATTCATACAAGTAAATAACTTAATAAAGTGTTTGCAGGTTTCTCTTTCTCAAGCTTCACATGTTATACTGTTTCACACTGCTTACTTTTTAAGGGGAAGAAGTTAATCAAGTAACATTTGGAAAGCATACATGCAAAGGTATTGGACACTCTATTGAAACAGCATATGAATGAAAGTATGCAAACTTGTCAAAGATAACTCCTCTTAATTACACCAGTCCATCTAACCAAAACTTCAAGAATAGTTGGTAGTCCACTTATATGTCTATGCTTTTGTGCCTCAAGATCAACATTAATTTCATAATTTTATATTATTGTTAATTCACTGGCATATTTAAAAGAAATGAAAAAATGCTTCAAAGAACAGAATATTTTATTGAATGGCATAGCACACACATACCTTTAAGTGGAACTTCAACAGCTTTTTCTAATGAATCCAAATATTTTATAAAACAGTCTGTAAACTTACACATTTGGATATACTTCTCCAATAAGATACGACGTTCCTCTAGCTGAGGAGGTGATAATGGAAGAAGCTTCTTTGGAGGAAAATGGGGCAGATATGTAGACCCATACTCTCTCTTCAACTAAATAGTATCAAAGTGAGATTCAAGACAATTCATTTACAGTGCTATATAACATGTAAATGAAAGATAAAAATACTTTATGGCTGCTTAGGTTGTTAGTTATCACTTGCACATAGTACAATAACTTTAAGATATAAAATTCACAATCTCTTTACAAACATTCAAATAATTCAATAAACAGTGAAACAAAACTAAATTACATTAACCCTTTTGCTGTGCATTCAGTGTAATATACACAAGAACATCTGCACATGCACATGAATATTTGCCAACTTCTGATACAATACATGTATCTTCACACAATTTGGTGGACTTTTAATAAAGAGTCTATCACTTGACCAACCTCATAACCATCATAAAAAATCAGAAAATAAATATAATGCTTTTTATGCTAGAATGACTACATATACAAATGTTTAATCTAAGTAGCTTTAATCTCATAACATTATGTATTTACATATTTATGTATTATTTTGTATTATATTCATCTTCCAGTCATGCCTAGATAAAATTACATAACTTGCATTGACATGGTACATGTGCATTCATGTTATATATCCAGTAATATAAAACTGACCTTTAGTCTTCCCTGTCTTGGCTGTGTTTTAATGGACTAGTATTTTGTAATATAGAGTCACATTTCAATTATTATACAACATATGTATATAGATTATTACTATTTAGAAATAAGTTAAACTTTTCTTAAAATATATCACAATAAATCAAAAAGTGAAGCAAACAAGTATCTCTTTTTGATACAACCCTTGTACTTAGTTGCTGGAAATAGGTTACTAAGCTTTCTAAAATTTCATATGTGGAGGATATCAAACAAAATTTTGTATATTTTGTGTGTGTGTGTGTGTGATATTTATATATACACATACAGTTGAATAACCTGAAAAATCATAAATAACTACACTGATACCATAAAATTCCACTATAATTTATTAAGCTTAATAACTAAAATGTATTTAGATTTTTAAAATAATATGAAACTAAGCAAACTAAAGACACAATCTACTTCCTACAAATCTTGGATTAAAAGAATGTGGTAGCCTTTTCTCAGATTAAAATGGCTGAGAAAAACCACTCTGAGGACATTCTAAGCTATTCATTGGTTATTCACATCACTTGTTGAAGTAAATGTTAAAAAGAGAACATTTCAAAAAAATGGAAAAAGGTGAATGAGGCTACTGTACTTGACTCAGTATGTAAGTCATTATTCAGCAAAATAAAAAGATATGAAGTTCTTACTTTATATTTTAGTTTGGAAACTCTAATAATTTGAGTTCCTAATTTGTTCAAAACTATAGACTTAGTACCTTGACACTACGAAGAACTTATTTTAAACAGTGTTGCATTCAACATACTATCTATATTTAGATGTGTTATTTTAATATTTACTTTTAAAGTAAAAAATTAACTCATATATAATATTAAAGTTTGAATTATAATCTACCATTTGATTCCAAACCTACTGACATAATAATTCAATAAAATTTTCAATGCAGGTCAACAAACATGATGACATGGCCTTTGACCCATGACCAATTGTGAAAGGGTTAATTAAAATTTGTATGCTTATAAAAGGGTGAAATACAACCACACTGTTTTATTTATCAGAAAATCATTTGAACACATAATGATAATAAAATGAACCAAAATTATACTATTGTGTAAGCCAGTTGCTTGTCACATCATGCACTGTACTGAATAAAAATGGGCACTTGACAATCCACATTCTGTGTTAGATATTGCAGATATAAACAAATCATACAGAAATATGCCCACGGAAATATGTTAAAAACTGATTAAAACTTAAGATTAATTTATATATATGGAGTACAGGTGAAAAGAAATAATGCACACATATTATGCTTGTGTTTAGTTCCAAACTGCCATACATAATAGCATTTAATCAATAAATGCTAAGCTAATCTTTCTATGTCCATTGTACTCTGTCTGCAGAGACATCTTAACATGCAAACAATAAAACCAGTGTCCATTATCTGAAGACAAAAGCTGTTTGTTCTCCTTTGGCACATTTTGAAAATAAATCTCTAATTGTACATACAAGTTAACCTTCTTTCATACAATATTTTTATGTTTAACTTTTAAATGCTGAAAAATAAAATTATACATGCTCTTTAAGCTATATTGAAAAACCATTTTTTACATATGAACACTACAATATAAAATGTAGTAATAACAATAATAATAATTTAATAATATGTAGTAATAATTTAATATGCTATATCACTTATTAACATGAAATTTCATTTACAGTTAAAATTTTTAAAAAGTTTATAGTATTTCAGGATACTTGATATAGTCATTTTTTTTAGTTTTTTCCAATCAAATTTCCATAATTTTATGTTTCCACGCTTAGATTATGTAGAAAGTCCAATTAAACAAAGATTACTCATCTACACGGTAACACAATGGCATGCTGTTGTTCACACTTTATGCTATTACAACATATATATAGACCCTTTAAATAATTTTCTTTGTTTCATGTTTTGTAACATTCTTTTCACTTTTAAAAAATATTTTCGTTTTAGCATAAGATAAATAATTATACCAAATAGTTTTTGTTATAAAGAACATTTCTATCACATGCAATTACCATAGGTATCAAGTATCATACTTCAACCCTTGAGATTACCAATTTATCACTGTATTTATTTCTGCTGGTTACAAAGACAGATGTGTGCCACTTTCCAATTAGCTGTCTCGTCTCATCTCTCTCATTTTCACAAATGCACTTTCTAAATACTTTCTTCCTGTCTGTATTACATAAGTAATTCATCCAACTAATTACTTGCTTTCTTTACAAGTGAAAGGTTTTATAGTTACATAATGTAAATTAAAAGCCAATATTCAAAACTTACTTGCTCATTAAAACTGTGCAGTTGTCGGTATCGAACAGTACAGTGATAAGCTCCATTGATGTGGATATTATATCCCTAACAAAAGATATGTACGAGTTCAATGAATAACAGCAGTTTTACAGTTTTGCCATACTTATATCTAAAAGCTTATGTTTAAAATTTCATTTTTTATATTGGTGTCTGGCATTATAAACAATATATTACTTCAACTCCCTCAATTTAGGCCCAGACAATCAATTTAACCAACTATATGACCTCTTTGTACTTGTTTTAATTTTTTTTATAGATTTAATACTTTTAACTTTCACTATAGTGTGTACACCTTCACAAAATTTAACAATCTTTCAGTGAACATTAAAGTCTTTCATAGACAGGTAATCAAATATTTTAATGAAGTATTTTTAACAACCTAAAATAAAGATTTGTGCATCATTACTTTGAGTACTTCTTTTGAATATTCCATGTGCAAAGTGATTTTCATATTGAGATGAAAATATTTTTCCTTATTTCAAATTTCCTTTGTGTAATTCCTAAAACCTTGTAAATACATTTCAAATGTTTGTTTTCAGTAACACCTTGTATTTTAATTGTTATTTTATCTTTCTTAACTCGATACAAGGTTGGTTAATTTGACTGACCTCATAACAACCACACACACAATCAAAATTAATCTAAATTACCCTCTTTTTTTTTTCTAAAATTACTTCAAACTGTAACATGAAACTACATTCATTTAACATAAGTATATATATTTATATATTTTATTTTTTTAGTCCTTTGAATGTGTTTAAATATTTTCTGTGCCATTATAATTTGTAAATTACTTAAGGAACACATAGCTCATGCTATCAAATTACATTACATACAAAGAAATGATCATTTGCATCCAGATGTTCTCTAATTTCCACCTTTTCAATCACTTCTACATTTGAAATTAACAAATTTAAAATAACAATTTATTATGTTAAAATGAGATAACATAGATCGACCAAATGAATTTTTTATATTTTAAAAATGAAATCATATGAGACTTCTGAAATGAATACCAGCAGTTTTGTTTTTCAATAATTGCAGATAAGTTTTCCTAACAATATATTAATTGGATTTGATTCTTTGAAATCTGACTGGATGAAAATCTGTATGTTAAAGACTATATTTAAGTATCATAAAAATACTTTTGTGTGTATGTTTCGTTATAAGTTAGTCTCAATAAGCCTTATCATATTCTATATTTAAATTAGTCACATACTTAATTAGCAGTAAAATGCAATAGTTAGTATTATATGCCAGTTGATTAAGTTCATTTCATTTTCTTTATTATTTATTTCTAATAAGTTCAAAAATCATCTACAAATGACAACAGATTACCCTCAGTAGTTTTGCCTATTACCCTTGAAGGAAAATCTACTTCTTACAAGGGCTCATGTTGTTTTCTCTTGCAATGTTAAACAGCATTTGATAGCAACAAATTACCATGGCAATACATTTTTTATTACAGCAATACAGCTTTTATACATTTATAAAGGTACTTGTGCACTTAATTTGAAACGATTTAAATAAATACTTTCAAGCGCTGCAATTATTCATACACTCTGGGATTTTGATTCTCCATTAATTTTAAAAATAGGTTCTCTATCTGGTAACATCCATATTTATATGTCTTACAAGGCTATACAATTATCCAATATACTTCCTAACGAATATTTCTACCAATATTTTAACCAATATTTTACAAGTTACAAATGAATGTCACATATTGTTTAACTTTACAATCAGTCGGATAGTATACGCCCACGTTTATCTCAAGTACTGCCAGTGCCATTGTCAACTTTTGACAAGCTACATAAAATTACTAAACTAGATTAACAACATACCACATATGTTCCTCCGTGATTATCTTTAAGCTCCTGTGTATCAGGAATTGAAAAATGCATTTTGCAGGAATCGTTATACGAGACTTACACAGAGTGCCATGTATTAAAACATTTTAAAAACGATAAAAAATAAAACAAATTAATAAAAGCAGAACACTATGCTGAGTTATCTACCACCTTCTTCTATTTGGACGTTCCGTACATCAACAAAACGCTACCTATTGCTGACTAAAATAATTAAAATATAACTTTCTTTACAAGTTAAAAGTGAATTGGTTATCCTGCGAAACATTGCTTTTACTTCAGAACAACGATTAAAACCCCTCATAGTTTCAATGAACAGATAACGAAACAAAAGTTTGTTGATAGGATATCACAATATAATTCCTTTGAAGGAAATAGTCTCAGTAGTTGCTATTAATTTCATAAAGTAACACTGAGTTGAATGTAAAAAAAAAAGTTTATTTTTTTAATATAAATATTAACGTATTATATATCATAAATTATTTCTTTCAAGAATTAGTTTGAGATCAACAAATAATTTTCAGTTGTATTTGTTTGTTTGTTTTGGAATTCTGCACAAAGCTACTCGATGGCTATCTGTGCTAGCCGTCCCTAATTCAGTAGTGTAAGACTAGAGGGAAGGCAGCTAGTCATCACCACCCACCGCCAACTCTTGAGCTGCTCTTCTACCAACGAATAGTGGGATTGACCGTCACATTATACACCCCACGGCTGATGCGGGCGCGAACCCGCGACCCTCGGATTACGAGTCGCACGCCTTACGCGCTTGGCCATGCCAGGCCTTTTCAGTTGTATGTGTGTGTGTTTTCATAGTAAAGCCATATCGGGATGTCTGCTGAATCCACCAAGGAGAATCGAACCCCTGCAGTGTATGTATATCAAGCACAATGGCATAATTTATGTAAAAAATATATTTTGAAACACGCCGAATATAGTTCAATACTGTGAAACAACCTTTTAGTAAAGTTCAATTCGGCCCGGCACGGCCAAGCGTGTTAAGGCTTGTAATCAGACTCGTAATCTGAGAGACGCAGGTTTGCATCCTCGTCGTGCCAAACATGCTCGCCTTTTCAGTCGTGAGGGTGTTATAATGTGACGGTCAATCCCACTATTCGTGAGTGAAAGAGTAGTCCAAGAGATGGCGGTGGGTGGTGATGACTAGCTGCTTTCCCTCTAGTCTTACACTGCTAAATTAGGGTTTGTTTGTTTGTTTTTTTTGGAATTTCGCACAAAGCTACTCAAGGGCTATATGTGCTATCCGTCCCTAATTTAGCAGTGTAAGACTAGAGTAACAGTGTAACATGCTTGCCCTTTCAGCCGTTGGGGGCGTTATAATTTGATGGTCAATTCCACTATTCGTTGGTAAAAGGGTAACTCAAAAGCTGGCGGTAGATGGTGATGACTAAATGCCTTCCCTCTAGTCTTACACTGCTAAATTAGGGACGACTAGCGCAGATAGCCGTCGTGTAGCTGTGTATGAAAATCAAAACAAATCAATTAATATATATATATTTCTTAAAATATTAAAATCAGCAACCCTACATGCTTTGTGTCCACAGTACAAAACTTAGTCGGTAGTAGAGCCCTGAATCGAAGAAGTAAAGTTATAAGGTGTTACGTTTTTTTTTTATGTTTTATGTTTTTCGTAGACCAAACGCAACAGAAAGACAAAGATAACAGCTTGTATAATTTATTACACTAAACTATTATATATGTAACAGATATCACATAAATTATAGAATAACAATGACAGATATTCAGTTTCAACATTCAAAATTAATTGCAATACAAAATAGTACTGGTTTCAACCTTCAAAGTTAATTACGATACAAAACGGTACTGGCCTGTATCTAATAATATGATCTAGAATGAAAGTCCAAAAGTCCAGATCAGAAATCCAAAATTCCGGTCTAGGGTGTGAATTTGGTCCCACGAAAAAATTCCGAAGTTTAAATGAAGAAGTTCAGAAACAATTCACAGTTCAATAAATTCGACGAAGTTCTTTTCACGATGCCTCCGATGAACGTCTCAAACTTTATCTCCTTCCAATTTTCTCGTTCTCCTCTAAATAGTTTTACACGTGTTGACTTTCAGTATAACCACTAATTCGAATGAATCGCAAAGATTGACGAAACAGAATCACAGCTTCTGTAGATCTAGCTCTAGTCACAAATCAAAGTTGAATAAACTCACAGCAAACACTTAAACTTTCTCAAACGAATGACTGACTCTTATTCTTTTCTTCGAATAAAAACTAATGACTCTTCTCTTTCTCGAACCATCGCGTAATTTCCCAACATTCCAGAGAAATCCGCGCATGTCCGTTCTTGCACGAGACTTGTCGTCTAGACATTAGGCCGCCATATTCCATTTATAGTCAATTGATTGATCTACCTAATTCTAGAAAATTCTAAGTGTTATTTTAAATGAATAACAACGTATTTTATTGTTTAAACTTTGATACAATAATATAAATATGGAAATATAAATAATAGAAATGAAAATTTAAACACAACACGACATGTTGTCGCTTACAAAACATTTAAATGACATTTACATAACATAAGGTTACTTAAATGGAAAATGCAGAAACATTTATTACAAGTGCAAGGTAATAATAATATTTCAACAATATTTTTTCATTGTCGAGTTAAAGTAGTTTACACAGACACGGGAATATATATGTATGTGTACAACATGGAACAAAGAAGATTGCTTAACAACCTGTAAAAAGTATTTTGACACTTTGGAGTGTTGGTTTGAAGTAAAGTAGATCACACATATGTCACAACAGAGAAACAAAAATCCCACACTCCACTAACCTTGGATATCCAAAGCAAAGGTCTGAAAAAAGTGAATGGAAAAGACCATATCTTAGTTGAACTTACAGAAAATTTAAAAAGACTTACACGATTATATTATTCAGATGCTCCACGTGAGGCAATGAATTTGTTGGCCTGTAACCAACTCATAAATAGCATAACAAAAAGGTTATGAGCATTAGTCTGAAGCTAAAGTTTATATACATCCTTAAAAGGAACTCTGCAGTTGACAATGGATGTAGAATCTATTAAAGTCACAGGTAAACAACTTAAGACGCAAGCTGGTGTAGGATTCTCAGACTGAATAGTATTGAAGCATCAACTCTTCACAATTAAATAGAAGAACTGAAAGAAGTAGCTTGACAACTACTTATACAAAATGTAAAAAATAAATCACGAGACAGTAGATGTTCCAAAAATTGTAGAAAAAACATCTCAGGGAATAGCAACACCTCCCAAAGGTTATCAGTAAAGATAAGCATTAGAAATATAGGAAACATATCAATTAAGACTAAATCTGTGAGAAATAAATTTGCTTTGTTTGTTTGTTTGTTTTGGAATTTCGCACAAAGCTACTCGAGGGCTATCTGTGCTAGCCGTCCCTAATTCAGCGGTGTAAGACTAGAGGAAAGGCAGAAAATATTTTACATAGAAGAGCAAACAGCGTTTCGACCTTCTTCGGTCATCGTTGGGTTCACGAAACGCTCTTCTTTTGGTTTCTTATTTTGACTTGGCCTAGCCCAACTCTTGGGCTACTCTTTTGCCAACGAATAGTGGGATTGACCGTCACATTATACACCCCCACGGCTGGGAGGGCGAGCATGTTTAGCGCGACGCGGGCGTGAACCCGCGACCCTCTGATTACGAGTCACACACCTTACGCGCTTGGCCATGCGGGCCTAGAAATAAATAGTTGTTAATAAACAAAGGAGCCTCCAAGCCCTACAGCAACAAAGAAACAACAATGATGTAACTAGACATTGGGAAACAATTATCAGCTGGATTGCAACTTTCAACTCACAATACCCCGTCAAGTCAAAATAAGAAACCAAAAGAAGAGCGTTTCGTGAACCCGACGATGACCGATGAAGGTCGAAACGTTGTTCGCTCTTCTGTGTAAAATATTTTCTCAACCCAAACGAGCCATTTTTGCATATATATTAAGGACTGACTCTATTTTGGATCATTTGGCTGGATCAAAATGGTTTTCCGCAAATAATGTGAAAAACGAATATTGGCAAAAGCAAGTAGGGAGAAGATAGTCTTTATAGCAGGATATGGTTCATGGAAATCATGTTCCAGGATTATATAAAGCATCTGTTATATTTCAATTATTAATGAAGTATGCTCTGTCTTAACTGGGCGTAGATAGCCTAGTTGCTTTGCGCCATAAAACGGTAAACCAACAAACCGTCTGTCTTAACTAACATGTAATGTATTACTTATCTACGTGAATGACATAAATTGATAATACTTATGAAAAGCTATGAATCATTCTGGATCAATTAAAGAAAGAAAACTTCAAGTTTAATTCTATAAAATATGAATTGTTCCATTGACAGGTAAGTTTTTTTATGACACGCAGTCAGCAAAGAGGAGGCATCAACAGACCCATCAAAGATTGACTTTATTCATAAATGGCCAACACCAAACAATCTGTATGGGGTGAAAGTATTTCTTGGGCTTTGCTCTTATATTTTCGTAAAATATCTTTTTGACGTAGCCCTTTATCTATACAAACTTTCTGAAAGCTAATGACGTTTTATTGGACAGCTGAAGAAAGAAGAATCAATTAATTCTGTATTGGTATACTCAGTTCTTGAAAATCCACTCATGTTATATAGAGAACCAGGTTATTTTACAATGGAAACAGTGTTGTCGTAAGTAAAATATGAAAAGGGACATGTTATTGCTTACTATAGTAAAGCAATAAATGTTGCGAAAAGGATTATATTTTACAATTTGAACAGAACTATTAAGTATTGTTCAATTTTGAAGTTATTTCTACCATTACCAAAATGGACAAAAGTTCGCAATTCAGACCAATAATACAACACTGAAGTGACTGGTTAATTTTTGCAATCTAGAAGTTTAAATAGTAAGGTGGATCCAAAACATTTTACAATACAACCAGAGCATCGAGTATTATTGTGGATGACAACATGGAAATACTAACACATTGTCTCAAAGGAAATCCCCTTGTACTATATGGAAATCACTACACCTGCGGTTGAACTTCCAGAGACAATTAAGAAGATATTCATTCTACTACAAACAAGTGAAATATTCAGGTGGAAGACTTTCAAAACTTTGCTCTCAACACTAATGTTTCCACAACAATTTGCAACCCATTCAACCAAGCTTCATCATGAATGCTTAGCCTAAACAACAGATCAAAGAATACTCAAATAAGGAGTTATTAGGATTAAATCTGCATTGTGTGACTAGGATGTATTGGAACCAAACACTTCAGCATGTCCTGAGAGATTGATAACTGGAAAAATATCTTCAATCGGCTTTTGATAAAAAGAAAAGTTACCATGATGTTAAGAACAATAATCCTGGATTCTACTGAGATGGTGGTGTGGCTGAACAATCCCAAATCCAAGAAACTTCAAATTTAAGCAGATGTTGAGAAAGGCCATATGTCATACTGAAAAGAATCAATGATGTGGTTTACATAATCGTGAAGAACAGATAGTCCGAGCTAAATGTAATCTACTGCATTTTTGGAAGTACATCTGTGAGACAATAGAAAATTGGGTAATTTCATAAAAGAACTTGACCTATAAGAAGTCAACTTGATTAAATGCCCAGAGTTTCTATAGACACAACGTCCAAAAGATCAAGAAAAATGGAGCTGCCACTGGATTTTCTCGACATTTTGTTAAGAGACTACTCCCCCAGTATTAACTAGAGATACAATATATCAAGATTGAAAAGTTTAAAAATTATAATATAATTCCTTGATTTATTAAAACATTATGTCACAAATTTTTGTGAACTTGGACAAATATTTAAAATGACATATTAGTTATAAACACTAGTGATCTCGTCAATTAGTAAGCCAGCAGTGAAGTAGTCAGGCCTGGCATGGCCAAGCGCGTAAGGCGTGTGACTCGTGATTCGACGGTCGCGGGTTCGCGCCCGCATCGCGCGAAACATGCTCGCCCTCCCAGCCGTGGGGGTGTATAATGTGACGGTCAATCCCACTATTCGTTGGTAAAAGAGTAGCCCAAGAGTTGGCGGTGGGTGGTGATAACTAGCTGCCTTCACTCTAGTCTTACACTGCTAAATTAGGGACGGCTAGCACAGATAGCCCTCGAGTAGCTTTGTGCGAAATTCCAAAAAACAAAAACAAATCTATCCCGATATTTTATCTGATTTGTTTCTTAATTTTCGTACATACAGAGTGTGTAGTTTTAACAGTTAGCCTGCATTTAGGTTTTACATTTATATTTTAATTAATTATGTATTATTTGTTTATAAAAACATATATTTGGATTTTTATGATATTTTACATTTAACTTCATGTGGAATTACTTGTGGAAATGTTCAACCATGATGTCGTCATTCTCAGGTGCAAGTGTTAGTGAAACAGTTTGTGGAAGATCTTTGCCTTTTAATCCCTCTCTCTACAAGCCGCGGGTCAAGGATCATGTCATCGAATTCAACTTGCATTGAAATTGTTAATGAACTACGATTTTATGAATTTATGTAAAAAGTTGTTGGTATCAACTTGTAGATCATAATTCAAATTTTAAAATTATGTATTAGTTTTATGTATCACTTGATATTTTGAAAACAGCACTGTTTCAAATTAGATGTTTGTAATGTCAAAATACTAAGTTCCTAACGAATTATAAACTCAAATAACTGACATTGACAAGGTAGAATATAAAATAAGAACTTCACGTCTTTTCTATTTGCCGAGATACGGCGTATGTACATTGTGTCCACTCTTCTCGCGTCTTTCCATTTTTGGAAACGGTTCCTTATGTACCCTTACTTCAATATATGACATATGAATAACCAACTGAAAGCTCAAAATATCCCTCTAGTCTCTTTTTCAGTCATTTTAAAGTGTTTGGAAGCCATCTCGGTTTTTCAAACCAAGATTTCAAGCATATAGGTTGAATCTTTGGTCTGCTTAAAATTACATTTTTAGACAAAATACAGTTTAGTTAATAAAATAAATTAAGGTAGAATTATGTGGTATCGATATAGTTGTTTGTGATTTTTCTTTTGGTTATTTCAAATGTATAAACAAACCGAAAGTTTTTGGGGACGAATAATATTTTTAACATAAAATCACTTCGCACTCGAATTGATACCGTATCAGACTATGTTTTCGTAAACAAATCGTTAATAACATTTCTTAACTAAAAAAAAAAAAATATTTTTTTTGCATACGAAACACTTGCAATCTTTACTAAAAGTCTACTAAATTTTTTGAGCTCTATATAATGTATCAAAGTTATAATATTAAATCTTAATTAGTGTATATTACACCAAGCCTGGCGTAAAATGGTCAAATATCATGAGAAATTAAAGTTTAGTTTACCAATGTTTTATATGATTATAATTATATAATTTTAATTGTTGAAACTGAAATATACTGTAAATTCACGATTTTACTGCATATTTTCTCAATATTGTTTCACTAACAGGTGCAGTTGAAATGCAATAAAATGCAGATTGCGAATGTATGGTCAGAGGCAAATAACACATGCGAAGTATCTTATAGTTACTATTGGTCAGTACGAAATTTGTATCGAAAACAAGGAATAGGAAACAATATGTTTATGATAGTGGATGCCAATTGTAAGAATTTAAATGTTGACACTAGTGACACTAGCTAACACATTTCAATTTTTGTGCAGAACCCAGAAATTACAAATTCTACCCATTTTACCTCCCCATTGAACTGGAACTTTGGTCAGTTAACAACCAGATTGTGGTAGCTGAAAAGTTTAAAAGTTACAGATAGCTATGTTAACTGTTACAATGCGAATGGAAACAACGTGCAGCACAGTTTTTAGTTGATCAACTGTTAAACCCAAAGAGATCTAGTGTATCAGAAAGAGATGCATTTGTTACAGCTAATGTACATATGAATACATATATTTTCATTAAAGTCACTTGACCAAAGCTATTTACAGTTAATAGTTATGGTCAAGTTCTCACAACATTAAACTGCTGCAATTTAGCTGAGTTTCTGATAAAATATAATCAAGTTGACCACAAATATTTCAAATCAAGATTTTCATTACGTATGGCTAAATTATTGACTTTTTGTCTCTCTGTTCTTTCACTAAATCAGCTTAATATTTTTATACATACATATTGTGTGTTGAAAACTCTATTTGCACATGAAAGATCACATTTTGTTGTTGTTTTGCTGAATACATTATAAAACACGTTAATAAGGGAAAAGTCATGTTTTGTACTCAACTGTTTGTGGCATATTCTTATACAAAGAAATTCTCGCTGCCTGTATCCATGAAGTCAAAACATTCAAGTATTACTCAAGTCTGTTGATTCTACTCCAGACGTATCTCACGTGGACAAACTGATAATAATTTTTAAATACATTTTGTATGATAGTCCTCTGAAGAGATCTGCCACATTCTTACTGATAAATAACCATACAAGAGTGTTTCTGGTGAGGTCATTCTCTGAATTTGGTTGGATAAAGTTCTGTGGACTACTGTATTGAAGTTTGTTTATTTTTTTTTGTCTTTGCGCAGCAGCTTTATATGCTTTCTCAACTAATACTTACAAGTGAAAACAACTACACAATGTGCTTGAAAAACTATGGTTTTCAAAAATTAAGAGGAGCACATTCAAATGTAGTATATTACCTTAACGTAAGGCCGTACTTGCAATACAGTACTCTTGGACGACTCAATAGAATATTCTCATATTTGTATCATTGATAAAGTGCATATTCTTATACATTTTGTTATATGTAATTAATTCAATTGTTACTGATTTCATAAATATTGTTGAAAACTGGGCGTACGTTAGATTTAGATGTTTTAAAGGTTTTATCTTTTTAAACTGTAATTTGTAAATACACTTTATATTCAACAATGATGATTATGTTGTATTTTATACTACTGTTACGTTTTTTTATGTTTTTCGTTTTTCGTAGACTAAATGCAACAGAAAAACACAGATAACAGCTAGTATAATTTATTACAACAAACTATTATATATATAACAGATATAACATAAATTATATAATAACAATGATAGATATTAAGTTTAAACCTTCAAAATTAATTACAAAACAAAATGGTATTAGTTTCAACCTTCAAAATTAATCACAATACAAAATGGTACTGGCCTGTATCTAATATAATGATCTAAAATGAAAGCCTCATATTCCGGTCTAGGGTGTGAATTTAGTCCCACAAAGAAATTCCGAAGTTTAAATGAAGAAGTTCAGAAACAATTCACAGTTCAATAAATTCGACGAATTTATTTTCACGATGCCTCCGATGAACGTCTCAAACTTTATCGCCTTCCAATTTTCCGATCTCCCCTGGCTAGACCCGTACGTGTCGACTCTCAGCACAACCAGTAATTCGAATGAATCGTAGAGATTGACGAAATAAAATCACAGCTTCTGTAGATCTAACTTCAGTCAAAAATCACAGCAAACACTTAAACCTTCTCAAACGAATGACTGACTCTCTTCTCTTTTGAATAAAACTAATGTGTGACTCTTTTCTCCCTTCTTCCTCGCATCTTCGTCTGTTTATATATTGTAGGCCTAGTCTTCTCGAACCATCGCGAAACTTCTACAGATCTCCAGAGCAATCCACGCATGTCCGCTCTCGCACGAGACTCAACGTCTAGACACGAGGCCGCCAACATTTCATTTACATACATATGATTGGTCTACTTAATTCTAGAAAATTCTAAATGTTATTTTAAATGAATAACAACATATTTTATTGTTTAAACTTTGAAACAATAATATAAATATGGAAATATAAATAATAGAAATGAAAATTTAAACACAACACGACATGTTGTCGCTTTCAAAACATTTACACGACATTTACATAACAACTACATTTTGTTTTGTAAATGCTACATTAAAGAATATTGTTGAATTTATCCACTTCTCGTATTCTGAACTATTACATTAGTTCTACGCAAATTAATTTTAACTTGTTTCATATTTTAAATCAATATACGAGAGCTGTAGGTAACTTTGTTGTGTATTTTATTTAATGAATTTAATTTTGAGAATATTCATTGTTTAATTTCAAGGACTTTCCTGTGGTCTATTAAACTCATATGTTATAGCTGCAGTTAATTTTTTATTCTTGTTTTTGTTTGTTTGGAATTAAGTACAAAGCTACACAATGGACTGTCTGTGCTCTGCCCACCACGAGTATCGAAACCCCGTTTCCAGCAGTGTGAGTCCGTAGACATATTTCTGTGCCACTGGTGAGCTGCATTATTGTTAAAATGTATTTTTATTATTATAAATTGATTTGAATATTTCTTAAATGATTACGCTTTCGCTTACTGGTGTTTTACTGGGATCCCCCGCTAGTACTGCGGTAAGTCTATAAATTTGCAACCCTAAAATCAGTTCGATTCCCCTTAGTTGGCTTAGTAGATAGCTCGATGTGGCTTTGCTATAAGAAAACACACGTTTTACTGAGATAAATTTGTTACCCAGGGTTATTGCCCCATAGCATATGTTTTTATCAGTTTTAACGTTAAGGACGTCCGGAATAACCCAAGGCGGTGTTTCTTAACCTTTTTTTTTGGGGGGGGGGAGGAAGGGAGGGAGAGTCACGATCCATTTAATAATCTCGTTTGAAAGGTATTGACACCCTTCCCAAGAGAAATGCACGTAAAAATATATCACACACATGTATATAGTAAATAATGAAGGAAAAAATAATTTTTGTTCTTATTTCACGAGCCCCTTGAAGTCCTTTTATGGACCAACGGTAAATAACCTATAAACTAAGGTAAAGATTTAGCATGGATAGGTGGTTAGAGCACTCGAAATCTGCGGATTAGAATTTCTGTATCACAAAAAAATGCTCGCCATTTCAGCCATAATATAAAATAAATTGTTACCCACTTGCCTAGATTGTGCTCGAAGCACGCTCGCTCTATTAACCGTGAGGACGCTATAATTTTAGTCTATCGCATTATTCGTTGGCAAAACAGTAGCCCGATCGTTGGTGATGGCTATCTGCTTCTTTTTTGTATTTTACTGTTAAATTAAGGGCGGCTAGTGTAGATAGTCGTCGTATAGCTTTGTGCGAAATTCATAACAAACCAAACTTAAGGTAAATAGAATAGGAAAGCTGTTTTATGGAAGCCTACTATACCCTTATTTCGTATTAATATTTCAAATGTTCGTACACAGATGGTTTTGTTTTAAAATAGAATGTTAGCAGAGGGCGTAGCTAACTAACTACTAAAATAGATCATTAAACTAGGATGTCATATGTTCTTTCTCAAGAGAATTTTTTCTGTAAATTGAAGTCCACCATATCGAAATATACAAAGATGTTATCCACTGGCAGTTTGGATGTTACCTCAAAGATACTATATCCCTTATTTTGTGGTGAGGGTAACCATCAATCACATGGGTAGTACCTGTAACCTGAGAATTGCACCGTTGTTTTCCTTGTATATTGCAATGTTTCTCAGTCATAAACAGATTAATTATACTTCATGCACACAAGAGAGCTATTCAATAAAGGCACTTGTAAATATACATTTAACTTTAATTGTTGTGTGATAAAGTTTTTCCACTGTTTCCACTTGTGTCCTGTATCTTATTATATTTCAAGTCTGTCAAGATCAGAAATTTCAAATCTTTTGCTGCATAATACAGATTTTCTTGGGCCTTCGATTTTAAGGAACTCACTTGATTATACAATGGAAAATCAGCGTACTTAAGAATTTTATCCTGTAATTATTATTACCAGTATTGATTATTTAATGTTTAACATACCTATTTTTTTTCTTATGTTTCACTTTTATCATTATATGTTTGTAGCATGACTATTATTTGGCAGTGTTATATTTTATACAAAATTAAGATAATGTTCTAAACCCTCCAATTCTTCAGCCAAACCTCATCATTTATTACTGGAATTAACAATAAAATATCACTAACAGGGAGTGTACCCAACTGCTGCATTAGTGTATTATAATCAAGCCTTGAGTTATATTTTCTGACCCTAGAGCAGATACTTATAATAAGGCTCTATAAGTCTTAGTCTAGTTTCCTAGGAAATATAAAATGGATGATATATTGGAAGTAAAAAATATTTACAGAATTAATAAAAAACACAGCTATATTACAAACAGTTATTTATATAAACCTAATTTTGGAAATAAAAAAATTACAGAATTAATAAAAAACACAGTTATAATACAAACAAACAATCAGATATATAAACCTAAAGCTTTCATTCGTTTTTTTTATTATCATGATGAATTAATAATAATACTACATTAGGTATTATTTTTAAAGGCTGATTTTATGAAAAAAAAAATATAAAATCGATTGATAAATGTTACCTGCTGAATCATACAAATAGAAGATTTTTGAGACTTAAATGTAGTATATCTTCTGTGACTGGTATTGATTTTAATCATTATAAGATGAATACGAAGAATTAACTAGATAGGGTAAATATCATATTACACTTGCTCATAAGATTTTAGTAAGGAATCAGGTATATGCACTGTGCAATAATTTTGCCAAATAACAGTAGTATCAGCATATTCTCAATATAAGAAATTAAGGTGAAATTGCTTTCATTTTTGTAAGATCTAAATACACATTCTTAATAGTTACTCTTCTTCTTTTTGCATTTATATGACAACATTTACCTTCCATTTACCTACTGAATATTGATTAAGTTTTTTCTATTTTAATGATTTAGGGTTATTGTGAAGATATGGATTTCCTAAAAGAAATACCATGAAGAAAGAAAACAAAAGATTAACCAATTATACATTACTTAATGGCCATTCTCCAGCACTTAATGCTCACCTATGTTATGGTGCAGGCCTCAAAAGAAACTACAAAGGTGCATTGCAAGGCAAATCTCATACAATAATTTCTCAAGCCATAAACACACCTTTCTATTTCTGTTATTATAATGTGAATATTTCAAATTAATGTGTCCTTTATTTATACCTTATAACTTTATGAGTATTCTTGATTTGTTTTTATTGGTTTTAAAACAAAGGTAACTGCAAACACAAAAATAAATTTTTTTCAACACAAAATCATGAATGACAACTGAATTCAAACTGGTAAAAAAATGAAAGATTAGTTTGAATTTTGTGCAAATGTACAAGAGAAATATCTGCAATATCTTTCCTTAATTTAGCAATGTAAGTCTAGAGGGAAAGTAGATACTCATGATCACCCACCACCAGCTCTTGGGCTATTCTTTAACCAATGATTAGTAGTACTGATTGTCACATTATAATGCCCCAATGGTTGAAAGAGCAAGTATGGTTGGTGACCCTCAGATTACAAGTTGAGCGCCTTAACCACCTGGCCATGCCGGGCCAAATAAAAGTAAAGAAACACATAAATTAGTTCTTTATATGGGAGCATATAAAATACTCTGAATGGCTGGAATGAGTATTAAAACTTTCATTGATAAGCAGAAAACAACATTTCAATCTTCTTAAGTCATCTTAAGGTTTACAAAAAGAGAGTTGGCAAATTACTGTTACAAGGCACATCTTAAGGATGAGAGTATAAATGGGCACAGGATTGTAGGGAGCGTTGCAGTTGGATGTTAAGTTATTGATCAATCAGTGATGTCGAGAAACCCATTTTTGAGAATTTTATATGCAAAAAAGGCTCGTTTGGGTTGAGAAGATATTTTACAGCTCTTCTATGTAAAATATTTTCTCAACCCAAACAAGCCATTTTTGCATATAAAGTTATTGATCAGTATAGGTATAAAGGTGTTCCTTTATATTGGTTTAATTTTGGTTTTGGTTGTTGTAGGGCTTCCTTGATTTTGAATTTGTTTATATTTGTTTCCCTACTTCATATCTGTATTACAGGTATTAACACTTTTACTGATAAGCAGAGAACAACGTTTTGACTTTCTTAGGTACCTGCTTATACTCTCATCCTTAAGACACACCCAGCAATGGTCAGTTGCAAACTTGAGGATAACCTGGGAAGGTTGAAATGTTGTTTGCTGCTTATCAATAAAAGTGTTAATATCCATACCAGCCATTCTGAGATACATTATTATTTCAAGTGGGTTTTTCATTATCAAGGCTTTTTAATTGTTTAAATAAATTCTATAATATTATTCTATGTCAAAATGTAAAAGCATATAATATACATAGTGGGTACATGCACACAGTATTGTATAATTACATACAGTTTAAATATAAAATGTACATGCTCTTTTATTCATGCTAACTAAATATTCAGATGTCTGTATGAATACATATACATTTTATACCATGCTCAAATATACATTAAGAAATAACTGCAAATCTCAACTGTTACCAAAAATTTTATAAGTAATTACACTTTGTATCATATACATACATACAGGGTGACCCATAAGTCCCTACCCATATCTTATGTATCCAGTGTATCTGTGTGCTGTCCCTCATTCTCGCTGGATAATATTATGTGATGCCATATTCTGTGAGACATTTTCATCAACATAGCAGGGGTTATTGTTCCAATTGTCATGGTAACAGCTGCCTTCAACTCATTATTAGTATTATAACATTGTTTATAATAACATATGGATGGGTAGGAATTTACAGGCCACTTTGTATGTATCAGCTGTATTTATTAACCAATATACTACATGTTGACATAAAAGAACAGAGCACTGATCTGAAATCAAAAATATATTAATTCTAGTTTGTGAACTAGTTTATGTTTCATAACTTAGTAAATCTGAACATATATAAAGTTTCAAAACTTTAAACCTAATGACAATTTCATCAATACCAATCAGTATGTCTTACAAACAATATTACTACTCAAAAATAAATTAGATAACTTATGTACCAATTGAAAATCACAGATTCTGTAAAATATAATTATTGCAAATTTTAAATGTATATATATTTTTTATGCTGATAAATATACAATATGTGGTTTATAGTGTCTTTTAAGCACTTTTCTGCTTTTGATACATCTTTTTTTGTTTAATGTATTTACATATAATTCATATTTTTAATGTTTTATCTTTCAAATATGCATTTAACTATATAATAGTCTATTCACAGTTAAGAGAAATTACATAATTATCTCAATGATATTTGTAATGTGACCATTGCTTTTTAAATTAAACAATATTACAATAGCTCCACAGTGTAAAATACAGCATCCATTACATTGTACAACTGCATAATTTAAAGTATAATCAATAACAAGGTTCATCTGGATCATATTTATATAAAAAAAATAAAGCCAACACTTTATATTTAATATTTCATAAAAAACATTCAAATATTAATACTTTCACTTAAGCAACACACTTTCATAACTCGCAAGTCCCTGTAGTTATATACAAATCTAATATTTAAATATAAACTTTTGTGTAAGCAATTTTCAAATTGTACAGTCACAATAAACATAATTTCACAAATACTTGCATGAAATTAGGACTTAGTACTTTCTTTAAGGTTAACACAACTACATAGAAACAAAATAAAAAAGTTAACCATTGACTGAATTTATACACTGACATCTCACAAGCTACCAAGATATCTATAAACAGCCACTGTAATTCATTCAAATTTATGTAACATTTTTATTTAAGATCAAAGGAACTAATCATTAATTAGTTTTCTTAACCATTCATTAAAAAAAGGGAGCAACAACGTGGAAGTAAAATTTAATTTTTATGTTTTCATAGACATACTACTCATTTTAAGTGCTTACATCACTATCTGAAATACAGTTTGTAATGTCAAAAAGAGGGTTATTATAAATGGAGTTCAGCAAAACTAGATTATTATCACAAGTGGGGCTTAGTCTTAAGACTTTTACTGCTTTTGATTTACATCAATGACATTGTTGATGGATGGTTAATAACTTATTTAAATTTGCTGCTGATATTAGTCTTGGGTGTTGCTGGCTGTAGGAAGGATGCTGCTGCTTTACAAAAGAATTTAGATCATTTAGTGAGTTAGACAAATAAATGGCAGATGGGTTTTATTATATTACATTCAAGATAATGCATGTGGATGTCATTATAAGTATAATTTGGATGGGAATAACTTTAACAGTATTGAAAAAGAAAGAGATGTTGGTGTTAGTGATTGATCAACCTCATAAGCCATCCAAGCAGTGTGCTGTTGCTAGTAGTTGGACAAATAGGATTTTAGGTTATATCTTTAGAAATATTGAATACAAGTCTAAATACGTTATAAATTAATTGCATCAGTGATTGGTTAAGCCACATTTGGAATACTGTGTTCATTCTTGGGCTTTTTATCTTAGGAAGGACATTAGATTGTTGGAAAAGCTTCAGAGGAGGGTTACTAGAATGGTGTCTGGGATAGAGGAATTATCAAACAAGGAGAAGTTAAGATCTCTCAACTGGATTCACTTTAAAAAAGAAAAGTTAGAGGAGATATGATTGAGGTGTTTAATTGATATACACCAATGCATCATGCTTTGCACAGATAACCCTTGACTAGTTTTGCACGAAATTCAAAACAAAAAACAAGCATCTTGCTTTTTTACATTTAATGGTGAAAACAGTCGGACTAAAGAAAAGAAGACTTAGCAGAGACAGAAGTCTTCTTTAGCTAAATATGCATATTTAAGTTATAATATTTGCTGATGGTAATTAGCAGTACTTTTATATAAAAAAAAACAATGTTATACTAGTTAAACCTACTATCAGTGTTTATAGTGTTGTTACATTTTGGGTGCAAAGTTAATAAAATAAAAGTTCTTAGTCAAACTAATTAAATATTATAATTGTTGTATGTATTACAAGTGTCACTATTAACATATAATTATAATAATAGCTAGCCATCTATTATTGTATATCCTAAATGTGCTATATTAAGTTCTGCATTTCTAAATAAAAATATATTCTTGAAATACACACAAACATATGTTTAACCATATACTTAGTTTTTCTCCTACATATCATGCCAATTTATTAAAAAAGCAAAAAGACTGAAAACAGAATAGGACCTATGATAATACAATGTTGATTTTTCAGGTAAATGTTAAAAATATTAGTAGTAAAGTTCTCCTGTGTGTTAATTCTACTCCTCGGCAGTAACATTATTATTAGAAGTGATGCTGCAAACAAAGTTACTTTTCTTAATAACATCCAAGGTGATGATATCACTTTTCAAATTTAGTAATATCATTATTAACATTATTTAGTAACATCTTTATTAGCACTATTAAGTAAAATCTTTATTAACATTATTAAGTTTTTAGTCAATACATTATATTACTTTTAATAATAGTAACATTATTACTTATTAATGTACTTAAAAATATAAGTTATAAAAGTTTTTAGTTAAAACAATCTAACAAATTGTTTTAAATAAAAATAACTATAAATATAATAAATAATATACTTTGTAAATAGCAACAACAAAAGAATGAAGTATGCACGTGTCACTGCAGAAACATTTTTTATTCTGTTGAAGCATACTTTATTTATGTTGTGAATTTGTAAACTTATAGTAAGGCATGTCATGCTAATCAGATTCCTTTGGTGTCTATTTTCTGTAGGTAAGCTATAGGAATATGTGCAGCATTATGTCATACAAAAGTGGTAGCAGTTGAAGTGAAACTTCATTTAATCCACGTCCATATCTCTTCAAATATTTTAAGTTTACTGGAAGAAGTATTGATGATAACTTATCATATGAATGCTTACTTTGTTCGTCTTTAAAGAAAACATTTAGTGTGAACAGTAAATCTGAAAGGATTTTACAAAAACATATTCTTAAAACATTTCTCTATTGCTAAGGATTGTCATCTATTATGAAACAAGTTGTATCATGTAACAAATGAAGATTGAAAGCAAACAAAGGTAATGACAAAGCACCTAAAAATCTTGCAGTTGATTGTCAAGAGAAAAAACTGCTTCTAAACATTTGGACAAAGTTTCTGAGTGTCTCAACAAAGGCTGAATGGGCTAATATTGGACATCATGGCTTCAGAGTTTTTGTCATTCAGAGTTGTGAAATTCATATTCTTTAGAAATTTAGTCACATTGCTACAGCCAACAAGGACAATCATTCCTCAAAGAACATTAACAAGGCAAATGAACTACACCTATGAAGAAGAAACAAGCTCTTTCCTGTCCCAACACGGTAGTCAGAACTGTTGCTACAACTACTGGAGTTTCAGAAAGATGTTATTAAACAATGAATAATTTCTAATTTTTCACTTTTTGATATTCTCACGTTTTTTAAGCTAACCAATGTTGGAAGTTTGTCTTAGCATCTGACTAATAATCATTGATATTTTATTAGATCGTCATCATGTTTATTATAGTCAATTTTTAAACACTGATGTTGACCTCTTTTGTAATTAAAAGAATGTTTGGAAACTGATGGATTATTATTTTATTTCAGAGCCTATTTAAGAGTCCTGTGTATTGGATAAATGACGATATGCTGGAATGTAAGTACACAGGTATTACTTGCAGTTGTATAAAGCAACTTTAAGGCTTTCATGATAGTGGCACACATTTGAAAATTGTGAATTTGTCTGTATTTAAATAACAGCATATGTAGAATTTAAAGTAATAGCTCCATTAGTCAAGTGGGCCACAATTGCATTTTCTAATGTGTAGTCACCCCCATTTGTGATGTCATGCATGCATTGGCCAATTAGATAGAAATTTTAAAATATCATAATAAGAAATAAAGAATAATTTTTATGACACAAAAATTGGTGTGTAAACAAATTAATAAATGAAGAAAGAATGAAATAATGGGGAGACAGAAATTATTTGATTTATATCTGCTATAAAAGTAATACAGTCCACATTCATATAATTATCCCTTTCATATCTGAAAAACTTTCCTTAATAAAAACACATCATTTTTCAGGGCTATTGAGTATTGATTCAAAGCACATAAAGTAGCATTGATAATGAGCTAAACGATGGCAATTCAATTCTTCCAATGTTTTCATTCAAACTTCCAGAAAATCAGAATTAACAAGTTGAACAAAAAAATGATCACAACAATCAAAGAATACATAGCACTCTACAGCACAGAATTGGCTAATCATGATAGCACGATAGAAACAGAAGATAAGTGTTTCAAATAAAGGAGATAAAACATATCAGACACAAAAGTGCTCGAGTAGTTGGTGCTTTTCTGGATAAATCTCTTGTGAAGTCTGTTCAAAATGATACAAATTCACACAGTATTAAACTCAATTGAGACAATGTTTTTATTGGAAAAAATGTTATGAGGATAAAAAAAATGTCTGATGCAAGCTTTGAAAGAACCATTTGTTTGAAATGCAACAGTAATATTGGCCTCTGAAAGTAATTTTTAACACTGCAGTTATCACATAAAGCAAACTTTTTTAGATTACTTCACATTAACTGATAGGCTTCTTATTAGTTATTTTAGTCATATGTACTCCTTTCTCTTGCTCTTACTTTGAATATTATGGAAAAATAAAAGTTGCTGTTTTAATTTCAATTCTAAGACCTCTCAAGGTATAATCCTTTTTTGTCTTGAGTTCAATGCTTGTGATTCAGTTCTGTACACACATATATAATATGTGATATATACATTGCATGTTTTATAAACAATGTACAGGTATCTATTTGAAAAATAGTCATTACATGTTACATTCTTAAATAACTTGCATTTAGATAATGGGATTACTTTTTTAGCAAGTAATGGAGAAAGTAACACCATTAATTTTTCTAGTAATGTGCCCAGCACTGGTTAATACAGTGAAAACTAAAATGCCAACTATCTAACTTATGTGCATGAAGAGGATTCTTTAATGTACAGTAAAACAAAATTATTTATTGAAACTGTCAAAACATACAAGCTTTCATAACATCTCTATATCATGTGGTTGTACATATAAATATGTAAATAGAGGTTTGAAATTCCTCAGGAGTTTTACATAAAAACCTTGTACGATAGAAGCTTTGTACAATAGGGGGAAAAAAACATCATTCTCAACCCTTGTGCTGTCAGTAATCTGTTTGCTTTGCTGATAATTAATTTTCTATTATATAATTTCATTTTTAAATGTTTTATTTAATTTAATAACTACATGCTTGCCTAGTTATGTCACATTTCTAGTTTAATGATTTTGTCTAGCCAAAGCAGTTTCTTTCTCATATAGTGTATATTACACAAAACAAATAAATATTAGACAAACTGTAAGAAACTAAAACTCAAAATATTATAATTCTGCATTAGTCATTCATATGCTTTACCTAAAGTAAATTGGAGTTGGAACAATTAATCTTTCAGAATAATACATTTAGTTTTCCATTTGTATATGCTGTCATAAAATAATGAAATTTAAGATCTAAGGTAATTTTGTTGCATATACAATTACAAGTTTCATGCATAGTTTATAATTCTTGTGGGTTTAACATTTAAGTGTTGCTCTTGTTGATCAATCAGTTGGAATTATTTCACCACTGACAATATGGTATGACAACTGGAACTTCTTTGTAACTATCTGTATTATTATTGAATAGAATATTATGGTTAGACTTTGGTCATTGGTGAAATATATGATGCTATTAATAATTTATCACTTTTATTTTATCTCCTTTATGGATTTTGCTTTGCTTAGGAACATGACAGATCAGACAGTTTTCAGTCTAACCAGTTGAGGTGGTACATCCATATACTGTGAAAACCCCATCAAAATGTTTTTAGCACCTGTACAACTTTTAACTATATGAGTGAATCTATTTTTCATATATTTGAATGGATATCTTGAAAACTTACCTCAGTTACCCAAATATGAATGAGATAACAAAAACTGCCAATCTGTATTATACCAGAATTCACCAATATATTATTTACAACAAAATCAAGGGATGGAGCTTCAAAATATGCAGTCATTGCTTCATATATTTTAACGTATAGAACAATTAATAAGTCAAGCATCATCAAAATTAAAATAGTATTTATTATACTACTCTATACTTAACTGGTTGGTATAGTAAAAGATATAAAATGGGAGGAAATTATATTAGAAAATTACAAACTGTGCCAATATCCTTTAATTACGCTCATAAACATGGCTAAAGTTACCAAGACATGAATAGCTTCATTCACTGTATTCAGTTCAAACTTGGGAAATTAATCTTTATCTCAATTAATCATCAACTGAGAAAACAAATTTGACAAATGTCTATTGCAGGAAATGTGATAATGTTTATGTTGTGATACTCATAAGAAGTATCAGGTTACTTGCAAATATATATTGTTTGCCTCTTTCTTGAATGAAATATGATATTGATGCAGTACATTCTTATTTTTGAATTACTGTTAGTGTATAATTCTAGTTTCCAATAATATATGTTACTTATAATTTGAAGAAAATCACTAATAATGTCCAAGGTATGCATCGCACTGCTTTGAATGAAAGTATGTGTAAGTTTATCAGAACCTGATTAACATTATGTGTTACTACTTCAAGACAAATCACCATTGCAACTACAGAAGTATAATTTATAGACTTATGAAATGTTTATGAAACTTATAAACATTTTTTTAAATCAAGTGAAGAAATGGCTTGTACAAATTTAATGTCACCACTTCCTGTTTTAAATTGTCACTTAACAGTTACTGATAAGCTACTTGCTAGCGTAACATAATATATTTGTCACTTCCAGAAAAGCAGAAGTAAACAGCTGGATAAAATATGAAACAATAAAGAGTTAACTTCTAACAACACAGTATGCATGTTTTCTGACAAATTACATTTGTTCAGGGAACTAATTCAGTACCGAAACATCAACAAAAATAAAATGAAAAATACAGTAAAACAATAACATTATAATTTTACCTTTTAAAGGGTTGAAGTTAAACAAAAGACATGCCTTAACATCAAAAGAACATTGCTATGTTTTTCAACACTTTTTAAAGAGAGTAAAATCAACATTAGTTAACAGCTTTGATATATTTAGTGAAACCTTTTATAAAAATCTAATTTACATCAGATGTCTTAACGTGTTATGGAGAGATATAGTTTCATCAAGCATGCCTAATTTTATCAGGTATTCTTGGGTTAAGGGCCAAAAACACCTCACATTAAGAATACTCAATGGAATAGCTATGGAAGTCGTGATTAAGAAAATTTGTCATTTGCTGTAGTTGTCATTGTGGACTTTTGTGGTGTAATGTTATTACACAATTCTACAAACAAGTATATCAATCACAATGATTTTTTTTTATATCTGAATTTTTGTTTGGTTCCTAGGGATTTAAACTACTGCAGATAATATGAAAATCCAATTTTTTAATAATATAAAATTCTGAAACTCATTATAGTAATATGAGGGGTTACAAGTACCAACATCAGGAAAAGCTTATATTTCTAAACAACATTCAAACAGGTCCAAACAATAAATTTCTTTCATGATGTGAGGCCCTTTCATTTATACCTTTATCTTCCATTTTTGATTAAAATCTTGATCTGTATTAGTTTATGTAAAATGGCAACTTACTAGGACTTCCTAATTAAGTGAAAATGCAATAAATAAATACTGTGTGAGAACTTTATAATATATTGAGAAAATGCTTTTTTGCTACCATACACAGACAAAATTATTCAAAATATATTTAAAAAATAATAATTTTTTTCTCCACAGAAGATATATAATGCTAAGTATTTCTCTTATTCTTATCAAAGTTCTTAGTAAGTTTTCTAATATATTTTTCATTTGCTAATGTTTAAATTAAAAGTTTTATCACTAACAATTGTAGAAAGTCAAAGTGATTTATAAGAAGAAAACTGCAAGTAAAGTTTAAAACCTGTGAGAATCAGGATATAAAATGTATTTTGACATTTACAAGTTCTATTTTTTTTGATATGGGGGATCATGTTTCTTCACAAACTTGTGATTTTTGAAGTGTCCGTAAATCTTCTGAGAGATGTTGCCGCCTTCTTAAGCTGGGTTGTCTCTGCACACTTGGCAACCGATGTCTTAGTGTTGAGTGGCTGTAACAAAAAAGAAGAGAAATGACTATGTTTACTTTAACCAAAATGGTTTAAGGGTAAAGTTAATATTTTTCTAATTTGAAAATGTAATTCCAATAAATACCAATCTTTCTGAATGTATTGACTATGCCTTTGAGATTTTGCACATACAACTAGCCTCGAGTTATCTTCCACTTAAGGCAGGGGTTCCCAACTGGTGGGTTGGCAGGGGAGTCGCATAGCCTTATTAGAAGTAGCTTGGGATAGCATTAATTTTATTTCATCAATTACATTTTCATCCTCTTACATTTTTTTTGTTTTGGTGCAAAGCAAAATGTGTGCTATGTTAGTTCGATGTCATTAGGTGATATTATGGGTGTATGTATGCGTGCCTGTGAGTGAATGTGTATGCAACTGTATGTATGTGTGTACTAGTGAGTAGCGAGTATGTGAATGCATGCGCATGTACGTATGCTTGTGTGTCTGTTTAGCTGTGATTAAGTGTGTGTGTACTTGCTGTCGACATGTGAGTCACATGTCCATTGCTGATTGGTGGATGATGAATCGCACGACTGGCCATGCTCCCTTCCCTCCCAATACTTTTCCCAATAGATTTCTTCAAACGGTATGAACGGTGTCTTAAAAGCCAAAGAATTGATAGAAGTAGGTCGTTTCAGCAGCAGAGTGCAGCCGTAGTGAAAGCTTCATATGAGATTGCATTCGAAATTGCTGAACAAAAAAAGCCTCACACGATTAGAGAAACACTTTTTAAACCCTGCATGATGAAAGCAGTAAATCTTATTGTTGGAGAAGCCAGTGCAAAGAATATGCAGCAAGTATCCCTGTAAAATAATACTATACAGAGGTGCATTTCTAAAATGTCTATGGATGTGAAAGAACATGTTTTGACTGAAATCAAGGGTTCCCCTTTGTTCTCCTTTCAGATCGACGAGTCAACAGATGTAAGTTCATGTTCTCAGTTGCTTGTCTTCGTGAGATACATTAATTCAGGTGATATCAAAGACGAATTCTTATTCTGCAGTGCACTTGAAACCACAACAAAAGCTGATGATGTCATGGAAAAAGTTTCAACTTTTTTTCAAGAAGAAGATCTTCATTGGAAAAACGTGTGTGGGGTTTGTATGGATGGGACACTGGCTATGCTGGGATCGAAATCAGGATTCCAGTCGAGAGTGAAGAAGCTAGCACCTCAAGCAAAGGGCATCCACTGCATGATTCACTGATATGCTCTTGCCAGTAAGACTCTCCCTGCCTCTCTGCAGAAAGTGCTTGAATCTGTAATCAAAATTTTAAATTATGTGAAGACTCAAGCACTCAACACTCGCCTATTCAAAGAACTATGCAAAGACATGAATGCTGACCACGAAATCCTTCTCTTCTACACAGCAGTACGTTGGTTGTCTAAAGGAATCGTTATTAATCATGTCTTTGAAATGAAAGATGAAATAAAGCTATTCCTGGAGACTTAAGAAAGGAAAGATCTTATAGCTCACTTCGAAGATGAAGCATGAAATAAAAGGGTTGCGTACTTAGCCGACATTTTTGACCAGCTAAACAAGCTCAATTTGAAGCTTCAAGGAAGGGAAACACATGTTCTCCTTTTTCAAGATAGTCTTCGGGCCTTTGTTTCCAAACTGCAGAACTGGCACTAGAAAACCAATCTTGAAAACATCGCTATGTTTGAAAAACTTTGTGGAGTGACAGATGAGTCTCAGATTCAACTGGATCAGTTGCTCAAGGATGAGATTACCAAACATCTTCAGTCTCTAGAAAAGGAAGTCGAGCGTTACTTCCCTGGGCTATCACAAGAACAGGAGGCCCTGGTAAGTAACCCATTTTGTACTGAACTTGATGTATCTAGCATCCCAGATGATATCCAAGATGAATTTCTGGATCTAAGGAATGACTCTTTAGCTCGTGATCTCTTCAAGGTGAAATCCGTGACTCAGTTCTGGTGCACTATGTATCAGTCATACTCCAAAGTTAACATGATAGCTTTACGTGTCCTTGTTCCATTTGCTTCTACCTACTTGTGTGAGGCAGGATTTTCCACTCTTGTCAATATAAAAACAAAGAATACGAACAGATTGGATGTTGAAGAAGACATGAGACTGGCTCTAACAAACGCTCGGCCACGAATTTCAAAGATTGCTGATGAAATGCAACATCAGGCATCTCACTAGCTGGGTTGGATAGCTGTTTAAACCTATGTTAATATTATTTTAAGAAATATATGTTCTTTTTTTGTGAATTCAGGTTGGACCAATGTGATTTAATTTGCTAATCAATAATTACAGAATTTTTAAATATATTTTTTTGATGTTTCTTTCTCTCTCCTTTACAGAAAATAAAAGAAAAATTAAGCTGTTGATAGTAAGCCCTAAGTAGGGGTCACATGGGTTTCAACCTTTTAGGTAAGGGGTCACGAGTGCCAAAAGGTTGGGAACCCCTGACTTAAGGTACGTGTTGTAACATGAGCTGTGCTAGTATATAATATAAACATCATGTGACAACAGCTTTTCACCAACAGGAAGGTGACATATCCTTTATAAACTGTAAATTAATTTCATTCTTAGTTGAGGTAAGAATAATGTGAATGAGTAGTGAGGTGGAAAGGAGGGAAGGTGCACAAAGGGGTGAGTATATATCAGAAGTCAGTTTTCACAAAAGAAAAATTTTAACTTAAAAAAAAAAAAATGCAACCTTCCAATGTGGTAGGAGGGCTGATGCAATTGCTAAAACCTATATGAGCTCTCTTCAGAGAAGCTGACTGAAATAGGAAGCTTATGGAGTGTGACACCTTATAGCAGGGGCTTACTAGAGGGTTAACACTCATGCACATCCATCTTATCACCTAGATGGAAAGCAGTATGTGCCCATTTGTTGCATGGATGAGTGGAGAAAGACACAATTAGCTGAGAATTTGCACACAATTGTTATGTGCTTTGTTGTACAATTTAGTCATCATACATACAAGAGCAGGGTCTAAGCCTCTTCCTGTTATCACAAAACACATTTCTTCATCTGGCATGACAAACTACAGGGGGGTTGGCATGTTATATAAGGTCAATCTACATTACACTGATATGGATATCTCTGCCCTATTTACAACCATAGAGAATGAGTTAAATGGTAGATATGATGTGATATGAGATGATGCAATCTGAAAGCATCTCCATCCAGGGAAGATAGATAATTAGATGAACTTATTAATCCATCCAGTAGGCATTGAGGGCAAGAGGCCCCTGGAAGAAGAGGATCCCATGGCAATAACAAATGACAGTAAGAGCCATAAAATGGAGCTATTCATGCCAAGTTACACCATATTTCTCAAACTGGACACAAAAGGCAAACAAGGTCCATGTGATCATGATGGAATGACAAAAAAATATGGGAGGCCACATTCATCTTTCTACCTAGATGGAAGGCAAAATGAGCCCATTTGCTGCAGAGATTGGTTGGAAAAAGACACGATCAACTGAACATTTTCATAAAACGTGTTAGTTAGACAGTGATGAGTATGATCTCCCTTCCAAACTGTCCAAATCTTAGGAAGGACAGCAGGTCAAGGGATAAAAGAAAGGAAGATCTGTGAAAAACAAAGTACAGAAGGCATTCAATGCATAAGAATCAGATCTGTGATGACCATAGTAAAAAGTAGTAAGACAGATGTGGTATGAGTGAGTAGCAAATATTTCAAAAAACATCTGATACAACTGTGTAGAACCATATTGAAGTTCTAGTTGGGCAAAGAAACTGAGAGTGGTGATTAACTATGAAGGATCGAAAAAAGAAATATAAAATATAATAAATAAAAGGTGAATAGTGAAGAAAGCCATGCAACAGCATGCAATGCTACAAACCAACAATCCTTAGTTGAACAACCAGTTAAAGAAGGCTAAGAGGTGGGCAACAGCAGGATGGCTTGGTGGTGGAGAGCAGCAGATGGACCAACAGTGAAAAGCATGCCACTTTTGCTAATAAACAAAGAGAGTAAAAAGTTGACACAAATGGAATAATAGAAGGCCTAAATGGCCACAGAAACTTGAGCAGTGAGCAAGGAACAAGAAATATCCCACATGTGAAGATGAATGAACAACACTTCTGGCCAAAAAGTGAGACACATAAGGCTGGATCAAGAGTGACTGAGGTGGAGGCAAAACAAATCATGCTATATATAATCATATCAGTGAAGAAGAGAAAACCATAAATGAGCTATGCAAAAATGGTGAAACCAAAAGGATTGGAGAAGGAACATCAAGGTAATGTACTTTGAACGAGCAGAGGAAGCCATAAATAGTATTGATAATGAGAAACATGTATGCCAGTCGTGGCATGAGAGGGGTGGAAGCACAGGAAAATGTACATCTTGGCTGTAGCAAATGGGTTAACAAACTCATAATTAATGTGATAATCTTGTTTCTATCTAGAAACTGTTCAGAATCAGGAATACTCCTCAAATCTTCATTGGTAAAACCTGAAGTAAAAATATAACTTAATAACCCGGAGATCCCATGAACCTCAGATACAAACCCTCCTGTATCATCTCTCAAAGGCCCTACTCTCATCCAAACATTATGCCTACCCTAAATATATTTGGAGAAACAACAACAAACTTTATTATTAACTTTTACGTTTTTGACCAACCTTTACAATATACTTTTCTGATTTCCTAACATCCTACATGACCAACACAATCTTTTATAATCCTCCAAATCTTACATCATTGCACTCGACTTAAACTTCTTATACTTATAATGCTTTCCTTTGACTGTATCCTTTATGAGCAAACTTGTCTCTTTTTTTTACTTTTTAACACTATTTAATAGCCTTTGAAGAGTTTAGTTATGGTGATTTACTGGCTTTACACAGAGTATGTAGCTAAATTTTAGTGATGAAACTAGTGCAGCAGAATGACCAGCCTTTTCCCAGCTGTTATGTTGATGAGAAAATGAGGAATATGCAAAATAAATAACTCAAAAAACATGATTTGATTTTAGTAAATAACTTTTCCTTCTTTGCTCAAATGGTATGAAACTAAGCAACTGTTAAACGTAATTTTTGTTTAAGTATATATACATATAATTTTATTAAATATATTTTTTATTTACTTTTAGCTCAAGTTTGGACTCTTTATTTATTCAACATATAACTCACTCTCTTTCTGTCAACTTTTCATGTTAAATGTCCTGTATTTGACTTACTGCCCATGGGACAATCATGAGTATGATTTGTTTCATTTTTAGCTACAGTTACAGTTTACCATGATATAAAATTAAAGTATTAAGCAAAACAGAAGATCTAATATGCCAAACATAACTACACATACTTTTTTTCCATATAGTCATTACATATAATCTTCAAAGATTAGATCATAATACTTCAACTCTGGAAATATAGCTTATATTAAATTAATGGTGTTAAACTATTAAAAGTAACTTCTATAACATGGTGGTTCTTTTTCTCTCATTAAATTACGTAGAACAGTAGCCCTTCTCTGTTTTGTGGGAACAAAAGGTCTTCTAATGAAAGAAATATGCTTGTGTAATTATAGCAACATCTCTTTAAAACTTATAAAACAGGCCCAAAGAGTAATAAATATATGTTCTATGAACTTTTGTTACAGGTATCTAGAACAATGAAGTATGTTCTTGTAAATATAATGATCAAACTTATAAAAAAAGTTTTAAAACAGAAGAATGCACAGTGGTATTACATATGGGCATGTTAAATTAATGAACACAATTTAGAGAAATATTTTATTTAGACAAGTTGCTTCAGTTAATATGTATTGCACCACAGATAGAAAACTTAAGATGTTGTAAATGAAAGTATATGACAGAACTAGTACATTGGTTAAATAAAAGTCTTGTGACAGAACTAGTACACTGGTTGATTAAAAGTCAAGTGACAAAACTAGTACATTGGTTGAATTAAAGTCTAATGACAGAATTGAATGGATACCTAGTGACAGAATGTATACATCAATATTTTATTTAGTGAGAAGTGTTCATAAAAATATTGTTAATTTTTCTCAGATAACCAAATGTTCATTGTTAAAGTAAATATTTTAGTGGAGTGTTTTAACATAATGAAATATGTAATGGAACTAAACTAAATTAGAAATAAAAGTAGAGCATGACATTTGTCTGCCATTGTTCATTAAGTTTTGTTTCTTACTTGAACAAGGTGTATTTGCATGTTACTACAACTCACTTTCTCAAAATATATTAAAAAAACATAGATTAGTAGTGAAGAAATTAACAGTATCACTAATTTCAAAAGTGACTTAAGTTTAACAAAAATAAATCAAAACCTTAGCACACCTACATTAATGTAGCAGCAATGTCACTGACATGAAAACTATTGTGAATGTCCAATGACAGTACAACAGATGTTAAAAAAAAACTTTAGGATAATAAAAAGTTCCATACAATTAACTGTAAAATTATGAAACAAAAAAGAATGCAGATTTAGAGGATAAAAATCTGCTGCAAGGTTATATAATTTAAAAAGTACAATTGTTTTGTAAAATTTTTAGTGAACTCTTCAAAATATTCAGAAGTGTTCATAGCACTAACAAATAAAAGTTTAAAAAAATGGAAACTTCTGAAAATTAATTTAATGTTATGCATATATCAAAATTTGTGTTACTTACCACATAACATATATGGTAATGGCTACAAAAACAACAAAAGCCGATCCTATAGAAATCATGGCATACATCCAGAAGCTTGGTTGACTGTCATCTGTAAAATAATTATACTGAAAGATGATAATTCTCATAGTAATTAGCAATGTATAGCTGTCCTGAAGGACAGAAAATGTATTTCTCAGATACAAGAAACTTACGTATGACATTGATAAATTTATAAACTTGTTTCTAAATATGCTGGGACTTCTGTTGGACCCATGTTACACTGCTATGATGGACCTTACCTGGTCTAATAGAAGTTTTTACTCACTGTAGCAGAGATTATGTTTCTAAAATACAAGACAGTAATTTTGTTTTTAAAAGAATTTCCAGGCTAACTTTGTTTATGCAAAATATATCTCATAAGTAAGCTAGTTGAAAATTTAATGTTTTTGTGCAAATATTAGAGATTCTGCAGGAAAAAGAGATGTAATGGGCAAATACATAAAAAAAATTAAAAACATACACCATCTTTTTTAAAAAAGAACCAACTATACTGACAGTCTTGACCTTCTATTACACACATTTTTATAACACTATTATGAAAGCTGATGAACTGTACGTTTATCTCTGTAATCCCATATTTTAATAAATGTATACGTTATTTTGAATGTAAAATGGAAAAAGTTAAAATTACATACATTATTTTCTACTTATATGCTTATCAATTAGTAGCAATATACATATTACTGGAGCATATTTTTATATGAAAAATGTGCAACCTTCTTTTTCTAATCCAACATATATGCTTCAAGTTCTAAAGCTGATATCCATCATGTTAATGAAGATTAATACAATTCACCCCTGAAGAAGAAAAATGTATGTTCCAAAACCTCTGCTTTTTTTTTATTGAGATTTATCCTTTTTTGTTAATTCCATATTCAAATCTTACAAATATGCAACATTTTAATTTTGTAAATCACATTTCTGTGTGGAAGTTAAATGCAGGGTAATATTAGGGAATCTATATACATTATTAAGCAACTTAGAGTATATCCTATTTATTGCAACTTAAACTGCATTTTTGCAGATCATTTCAAATAATGATGATTTATATACCTGTCATATCTTTCTCAGTCTTATGCATATAAATATAATTATTTTTATATTTTTAATATCCAGTAAGTCTTAAAAAACCTATTGTAGGAATAGAAAATGTGAAATCTAGACCCTAAAGATGATTATGATGCATTTGTTATTTATTTTTTAAAAATATATAAATTTTGGTGTAATGTGTATGTGGTTTTCATGTAGATCAGGTTCTTCTTCATTGTGTTTAATAGAGAACATGAACATATTTTTTTTACCAATTTAAATTTGCAAAACATGTTATTACACCTCTTCGTTTCTGTAACTGAAAACATCAAAGATTGGTTGTATAAGTATAAATGTCTGCATACTTGTACATATTGTAACAATAGTTTTGCTCTTTAAGCATAGGTAGATATGGTTACCATCTGCTTGACTAGGGAAGGATGTTTATGCAACAATAATACAGTGATTCTGTGTGTTCATCACAAAACCTCATGAGATTTTGTTAAGGTTTATAAGTGTTTTGTACACAAAGAATTACATTATTCCAATTGCATCTTTCTGTTGAAAATGTTTTTTATCTATAGCAGTTATGTGCATTCAAATGGTTAAAATAGTTCATGTGCAAAGTGATGTTTGTATTTTTAGAATATAAAAATACTTTTCTTCATCTCATAATTTTCATATTGCATTTACATAACCTGTAGAACCTGCTAAATGAACTCATAAGTTTTTTAAGGTAAATATTTATATATTTTATTTTTCATTTTTTTCCAACTATATCACTAACCAGTTATTATCAACAGTGTACAATGCAATACAATGATTAAGTTGGTGAAATAGAAGAAGAATTTTTTGTACAATATCTAAAGATGATATTTTGGTTATAGTTAATTGTTTTCCTTTCTTTTCTTGTCCCTCACCATTTATTATTTATCTTGGTGCAAGTCAATAATGCCCTTGAGTCATGTTGCAGTGTCTCTGGCAGATGTACACAACCCTTCAGTAAAATGTTTGTGCACTGCATAATATCCTAGGTCTTGAGAACTGAGGCAAAGAATGATGTATATTTAAAAAAAATGTTTAAACCTTTCAATTGTGCAGTTTAAAACATAACTAATATATAATTAACTAAAGTATAAAAAACAAGACCAAAATACAATTTAACTGTATCTCTAAATATATTAAGATACAAAACAACTTTAAGTGCTATAGTTGATTAACCAGCCAACACTATTACAGTCATTTACGTGAACTTTGACATGACCATTGCAAGCCAATTTCAAAATAATCATCATTAGATGGTAGTGTAAAATGAGCTATTTTTAATGATTATACATATGTGTATGTAAGGTCTACATATAGGATATAAAGCTCAAACAAATCTATTAAAGGTGATGCTGACAACAAACAATTAGCGGTTGACAAAATTAGTTTATTGTTTTAACTGCATTCTTTCATAGGTTTTTGAAATGTATGAGTTGAAAGATAAAGTAAGCATCTTATAATCTAGACGTACACAACATAAATACCACTATATTCCTGAAAATATAGTGTCAAAGTAGAGTATTTTCATAGCTTGTTGTGACAATATATCTGAAGTTTAAGCAGATTTCTTGCAGGCGTTTTCTGAAATAAATAACTTAAAGTCATATAGCATAAAATTTTGAAACATAATGTATATTGTTACATTAATTTCATCCACATACATTGATAGTTACGGTGTTTAATTGAATTTTTAATGTAACACAGTGACTTGTGCAGAAAAGGGTTTAAAGGGTTACCTACTATGAAAGGGTTAAAGCACATTGGCAATAAAGTTATAAAAAAGTACCTTTACTCTCCTGATAATAATAAAAAAACTTTATATTTCATTCAATATTTCACCACTGCATATTTATCAGGAATATTACAAAAAAAATGTCAGATGTCAACAGGTTAAAGCAACAAAAACTAAACATTCCCAATAAGAATTTTGATACAAAGCATGGCCAGGTGGCTAGGGTGCTCTAAAGGCTACAGGTTCAAATCCCCATCACATCAAATATGCTTGCCTCTTCTGCTGTGGGGGTATTATAATATGACAGTCCATCCCACTATTCACTGGTAAAAAGAGTAGCCCAAAAGTTGACAGCAGGTGGTGATGGCAAGCTACCTTCCATCCAGTCTTATACAAAATTAACAAAAAAGAAAACAAATAAATTGTATTCTTCATTTGGTATCATCATTCATTGGACATTGTGGATAAAGAATTTCTTTGCTCAAAGTGGTATCTCTAATTCAAGGTAAAATATGTGTGCTTTGCTTCTTCTATTTATGCATTATACATTTTTGATATATTTCTCCATAATTTATTTGGTTTTTAAGGAGAACATTTTGTAAATTACACTATGTTATTTCTTTTTTTATATATACATTTCATCCATTAGAAAGATCTATTTTGGAGAAACCTTTTATATATATATTATACATTTAAATTCACCACTAAACCAGTGTTTTAATCTACAAAACACAAACTTAGGGGTATGTCAGTAATTTTTCTACATAATTGATGCACAAAAATCTCTTTTTTTTCAACAAGAAAAAAACAATATCCAACATTTCTATTGCCCTAAAAATAGAATACTGTAAACTCACCTTTGACACCTATACAATACTGTTTGTACTATTAAAATTAAACAGTACTGATGTGTGATGCACTTGGACAACACCTATGCACTGTTGAATTTTAACAGCACAGTGTGTGTATACATGAATTTGATACTGGACAGTCAGTTTTACTGAGCTGCAAAAACTACAACGTAAGTGAGGTCCTAAGGTAATCTTCCTCATTTTAGATTGTGTGTCAGACTTATCCAAAGTGAATACAGGCCTTCACATTTAACTGAAGCCATCACAATTATGCTTGTCATCATCATTAAAATGAGTCTTGTAATGGCTTATTATAGCCCTGATCAAGTTTGTTGATCATGACATTCACTATTCATGCAGTCAGTTGTTGTTTACATGGTAGAAATTCACAGATAACCTTGTGTAACCCTGTTGACTGCTACAACTCCAGTGCTTTAATTTTAATTGGCTAGACTACTGATGTCACAGGGACAAAAACACAGTGTTTTGAAAATATAGGGTTATATCTACACTCAATACTTGCAACTAAGAAATTGAGTCAATATTTTAAATTTTAGATTACTAAATTGATTGTTAATTATTAGCATATTCAAAACAACATAAAGAACTTCAAGAATTTGGGTTGTTTTTCTGAATAACATGTGGCTCCGAGAGCCTTCATATGGAGCAAAGGTGATCACAGTTCAGTTCTGCTTTCACTTTTAATTGTAAACATGTATTAGTTTAGCCAGCAAAACTGTTTTGTTGTTAACAAATGGAATCTCAGTGGAAAAAATTGAATTTTCTTCTTCAAAGGGCAACTTAGGAAGAAACATTGTAACACAAATGTGATGTAAATTTTGTGCTAAATATAGCAAGAAGATCTGAAGGAAAAAGGTGAAAGGGTGTAGTTAGCAAGAGATGGACAAGTATAAATACAGCACTGAATTCATAAAATAGTACACAATTGCTCACCATATGAATTCCAAAACATACCAAATTGCTTGTGTTCATAGAGGGCAGCATTAAATGAGAAAAGCTATTACGTGAGAGGAAGCTGGGTATCCTTTTGTAATTGTTTTATTACAAGTAATGTTATGCAGAAGTTATATGTTCATATATACATGTGCTTTTAAAGCTTTAAAAAACTGCTTCAAAATAATGAGAAGACTCTTCCTGGAAACTGTGGCACCACTATTGATGGTCCTTCTGTTTTCAACATCCTTCTTTAACCTCTGTTAAATGTAGCTGTCCATTAAAAAGCCAAGGAAGAATGCAGAAAGCTTCTTAACACAGTCCCTGTTGGTAATCAAAACCCTAGTTGAAGTGTAAAAATAAAATATTTACAACTGATTTCAAATTTTAATTATGCTAATAGAGCAAAATAATTTATTAACATTATTGCAGAATCCAATTGTGAGAAAGTAGCAGTGATTTTATGTTTAGCAATTTGTTTTGCAGTGTTTAATGATGGAAGTCAGGTAAGCAAAACTGGCTTTGAAAATGAACTGATTTTAATTAGAAGAGTCAAATAAGACTTATTTCTGTGTTATCTTATAGAAAAGCATTGATTATTTACTCAAAGGCAAGGCAGAAGAACATGCTTACCTGCTAGTTTCAGCTAAAGATGATGGAGCTTCTATTAATACAGAAATTTATAATGGATTGCCAACAAAACTAAAAAATGACAATTACCTTTGGCTTTTAAGCAGTCACTACATTTCCTGTAGAGCTTAACTGGCATTACAAAAATCTAAATCATTTGCTGATGTGAAATACAACTATATTTTACTTACTTAAATGAACTAAAAATTCAAAAGACATGTTGAGACAACTGCTAGTTCAATCAATGTACGGCATTTTAATTTTCTCAAAATGCACAGTACACAATTTGTTGCACATATAAGATGTGGAATATACCATTTAATAAGTAACTGGGTAATTTTTGCTGAGGCAGAAGAGAACTACCTTGTTAGTTGCAAGGAGAGAGTTGAATTGGCTAAATTCATGAACTCATAAAAATAGAACAAATAACATTTCTCAACCTCAAGATCACAAGAACTGATAAACAATTCAAAACAGAAATCCATAGGCGGACCAGCTATACTGGACTATACATTCCCTGGGACTCGACACATGAAACTAAACAAAAACTCAACATATTAAGAAACCAAATAAACACAGCAACAAAACAATGTTCACCTGATAAAATTAGTGATGAAATCAACAAAATAAAACAACAATTCATCAACATCAACAAATTTCCTCCAAAAATTGTTTAAAAAATTATACATACACACACCTAGATCAACAATAAACAAACAATAATAAATTCCAAGATACAACAAACTACAAAACCTTACATTGCTGCATACCATATATTCCTGACATCAGTGAAAAAATACATATAAATAACCAATATTTGGGAAAAACATATAACAAAATATAACATTCCAGTAAATACCAAATTTATTCAAAACCAAGGTATAGAACGAAAGTCCATACTCTGTAAAAACTACACTGACGAACACAACACCAACATAATTTATAAAACACAATACAACAACTGCCACAACTTCTAAATTGAAGAAACAAGCAGAAAAATGTAAACTAGATTCAAAGAACACAAAAAAACACCTTCACGCATTTTTGAAAACTGCAAATAAAATAAATTCAACATAACCACAGAAAACACCCAGATACTAAGTAGGGAAACAACAAATGCAAAATCAAAGAAGCCCTACTTATACAATAACACAAACCAGAATTAAATCAATATAAAGGAACACCCTTATGCCTATAGAAATTATATCCTAACATCTTACTGAAATGCTCCCTACAATTCCATATCTGTTTACACTCTTGTCCCTGAGACGTGCCCAACAAGAGTCATTTGCAAAATCTCTCTTTGTTAACCTGAAGAGGATCTAAGAAGGTTGCAATGCTGTTCTGTATGTTTTTTTAATTAAAGTGCTAATACCCATACCAGTCATCTTGAGATTACCTTTTTACCTCAAGTGGGCTTCTTGTCATCATGAAACACAATACTTTTCTGTCAAAATGTTGCTTGTACAAAGATACGCTGGAAGCATGTTTTATTCTGCCTGAGCAGTTTATGAAAGAAAACATTTTATGTTATCAGATACTGCCTATGGTAAAAAACAAAACAAAGAATACCTTAAAGAAACTCAAGAAAGAAATTGCAGATACACACTGTGAAAATGTTTTGAAAAAAGTTCAAACTTTGAGTGGATATGAAATCAAGTTCCTGGCATCTTAAAAGTTCTTTTAAGAGAACCTTCACTCAACAGGGGACTAGCTGATTTTTGTTTGGACACATAAGGCAAATTAACAAATATTAAATTCAGCCTTGAAAAATTTTTTGGCAAAAAGGAAGAAAAGGATATTTGATACAAATCCCTTCCACCTCTCTACAGAATGTATAGCCAAGAAAGGGAAGTCAGACATGTACAATGAAACTGATTTTGTTCTTGATGAAGAGTTAAGTGATTATGATAATCATGGTGAGGAGGAGGAGGATTCTAACATGTATAATAGTCTTCTGAAATTGCCAATTATTCTGACATTTTATACTGTATCATTTAAAACCAACAGAAAGGCAAAGCTTTAATCTATCAAATAAAATATAATGCTGTATTGTATTAAGTACAGAGTATTGTAAATTTCATCTTCTTTTTTAAACTTTATCTTGTCACATTCAGAATTAAAAGCAAAGGAAATTATTTCAAGTCCCTCCTGTCTTAGTTACAAAGGCAATTAAATTATAAAAGTTGTATAAGACATTGCTTTGTTCACATTATTATTCTGTATCTTGAGAGAAATAAACATTATTTAATGTATAAATATCATCATTACAAAATAGTGTGCTTAAATTTCACTGGCAACTGAAAGTAGAAAACAACAAGCTAAATATAAGCACAATTTTTTTCATTTTTCTTGTGTTTTTTTTTCTTATTTATTGTTGTACAAGTAGTTAAAAGCAAAATTGAAAAACCTGTTTGGTTAGATTATGTTATATTATGAAAAATAATAATGAAGAAAACATATCTTCATGAGATATGCTTGCAAGTACCTTGTGTGCTACATTATTTAGTACATTAAAGTTACACATTTACCAAGTGATTTACAACTTGTATTGAGATATTATTATTCAAAAATAAAGGGCAATAAAACAATAACATTAAGAAGAAACAGATATAAACTGTTATAAGCCTTGTAACAGAGTAGAACAAAATACCTCCACTAGAAGGATTAAACATGACTTATTAATATAATAGAAATCCAAGATAAAACTTTCAAATAACTATAAATTTTATCATTAACAAAAAAAAAAGTTAACCATGTCTGAAGAGCACTGGCTATAAAGAAAATGGGGAAAAAGAAACAAAAGAACAAAAAATCTGATTCTGGAGAAAGCACAAGTTCCAAACCTGAATCACTTCTTATGATCAATAACAATACTAAACAATAATTCTAACAATATTTCATGAATTAACTCATTTAAGATAAAAAAAAGGTTTTTATTTAGTGGTTTGACAACAAAGTCACATCTCATGCACCTAACTATTTCCATAAATCTACAATATCTTTCACAATATTAATATCTGAAACATCACTGCTAGGAGGAGTTTATGGCACTTTTATAATACATACATCATAAACCACAGTAGTAATTCATAATAGGGATCAACCATTTGTTGTTTTTTTGTAATTTAGTATTGTTCTCCCAGCCTAAAGAAAAAAATGGTGTGATTACTGCAATGAAACTTGTGCAGTATTATTAATTGCATATTACTAATCTCATCATTGCACATTGTGTAGGGTAGTTTTTATTTTTATTTTACTACCTAACAAGTAATGATTCCCACTCAATCATTTCAACATAGTCTGTAGTTTATATGGAATTTAATAGTCTACTATATGCATGTGTACATCACTATTTGTAAGCCACGGATGTAATGTAATGTTTACATGGTAAGCACGACATATGCACCATAACAGTTATTAATTTACTGTTGCAACCAAATTTATGTAGTGTATTATTTATGTATAGGGTTCTTGCCTTTTCAGTCATAACACTCCTGACAGGATCACAGTTTTTTGTTACTGCATGATCAATTTAAACCATGTTAAACAAGTGAAACACTGTCCAAACAATGTAAAACATTATAAAAACATCTAGGCTATCACCAACAGCAGAAATATTTAAGTTGGACTGTAAAAGATAGTTCCAAGCTCAGTTTCAATCGCTGAATTGGCAGTCATAGTGATGGCTGACAGTAAACATTGAATTGTAGACAATACTGCATGACTGAGGATTTTATATATAGTGCAAATATAGTAGCCATCCTTGATGATGCCTTTAAGGTATAAGAATTATGAAAGCAAGAGATGGCAAAAGTTATGGCACTTCTAGGCAAAAGTGTGGCAAGAATTGTATAGCCATTTATTTTATTTATAAAATATTCAGTTTCATATAAAGTGTGTAACAGTGGTATCCAACCAGAGGCTAGGATTGTCACAGTGGTTGCAGAAATGTCATGACCAAAAATTCATCAGAAATGGAGGAAGGAAAGGTATATTATTTATAATCATTTCATAATTGCTAATTAACATGTTTTTTATCTTGGTAGTGTGTGTGTGTATAATATCACTCTAAAAGGAATTCTGACCAGGTACAGTAAAACCATGACAGGTCCTTATTATGGTCAGTGGGGAGGAGGAAGAGGAAGAAAGAAATATAACACTTATAAGAAATATTAAAAAATACCTATTTGTACACATATCCTATTATATTATGAAGTATTGTCTTATATTTGCACTGAAAACATATGCATGCATTTACACAACTTGAGAAATTAATATGCTACTTTTTATGTGCATATGGCTTTACAACTTAAAATGTATAAAGCCTGCATGTATATATAAATAGTAGGTATAAAATCCGTAGTTAAAAAAGCCATTCCATGGACTAATCCAGTATAGTTCATTAGTTCCTCCAAACCAGTGTTTACAGACTCCTCACATAGCTAAAGAGAATAAATATTGAACTCGCACATTTTCCAAGCATATATATATAACATGTGATATGTTGATCACCATGAATCACAGTGATCATACATGCAGTACCATTCCCAATGAAAACACTGTGGCAATAATGTCAGGAATGATAGCTATCCAATCTGAATGAAGCCAATCCACAGGTTGCCACTGCTTCCCAAGCAAATATCACATGCCAACTATGTATTTCATTAAATTTAATTGTTTCAAATAAGCCAATAATGCTATTGTACAGGTTAACATCCATGAGGAAAAAAAAGTAAAAAATCAGATTATTAAATATCATTGTTTTAAAAAAGGTGGAAAAAGAATTGTAAAAAATTCCAAACATAACAACTGGTTTAAAGTAAAAATATAATCATAAAGAAGCTTAAGGTTTGAGAAAGTGTTGACATTATTTACTTGAGCTACAAATCCCTATTTTGACTCTTAAGTATTACAGCTTTTAGACATGGAATCAAAATAGTGATTTGTAGCTTGAGGAAGTAATACAAACACTATGTTTCAAACCTTAAGCTTGTTTGTTAACATTTTTTTATTGTTACATTTTCACCTTAACTTTGTGTTTCTGTACTTTTGAAAATCTATATATTGCATTTTCAATGCAGCAAACCAAACAGTTGAAATTATTAATGAAAATAATTTATTGATTGTATCCACATAATTTCCATGTTCTCAGTTCAGTAATGAAAAATTAAATATTAATTACTTGGAGGTACTATCACTGAAGTACAGTTTTAATAAGATTTCAGAACATTGTCTGTACTCTTAATACAGTACTTTTTGTTGTTCTAAAGACACATACAATAACATATGTGGTGAGTGTTGCATTTCACCAATGTTATATCTGTTTATTCGAGCTATTATAAAATAGTTTAAGATGTTTTTTGCATTATCCACACATTTATGGTTATAACATTATCTACAGTAATAAACAAGTGTCATGATATATGATACTGTTTTGTGCAGATATTATTATTTAGTTTATTTTGTGAATGAATATTTTATGATTTTTTAGTTTGTTTTCATTAAAAGAGAGTTTAAGACATGGTTATTGGAAGTTGTGTTTGTAACTCATTGATGTTGAGAATATAGTCAGCAGACAATTCATTAATAAATATATAAATAGTATGAGATGAACAGGAAACAACAGACAGACAAAAATAACAGCAAATTGGAATATAAAGGCATAGCCAAGGAAAAGTTTGGCATAAGTTAACTTTGCTAGAATTGAAAATCCTAATGATCAATATAGGCCTAATGCTTAATATGTTAAAGTAAGACTAACACTAGAAAAGGAGATATGAATAATAATTTATTCCATTGAACCATAATCTAAAATAATTGAATCAGCCTGAGTGAACTTTGACAAAAGTACCAGAGAATATTTTGAAAAAAGAAAACCAGATGATCACTGAAAGAGCAGTATATGACTGTCATAACTTGCACCACATTGTAAGTGAATTATACAAATATTTCTAGGATAGAAACAGAAAAAGGCAGTTCAGCTTGTCAACTGAAATTCTGAAGTAACTTAATTGGCCTAAGTGGACATTTCACACGAAGAAGAGAACCATATAGTATTTATGATATCTCTATAATATATACAGTGTAAAATATTTCTTATTCATACACTAAACTTATTCCAAATATATACATATATTGTAAACAAATGTATTGCGTGCTGTTCATTTATTGTTGAATTCATCACCAGCAATCACAGACATCTACTGTAGAAGAATCCTACTCCTAACAACAACACAGCATATATTTCTATTATTAAATATAAGTAAAGGCCTTTACTTAACAATGAATATAGCACAGCTTTAGCTTCTGTCAACTGGAGATATTTAATAACTAATCTCAGTACTCAAAATGTCAATGCAGAAATACACACACACACACACAAAACAAAGAACGCCTCCATATGTTACTTTAACGTTTAATTTTATAGTTTACTTTGTTACTGCAAGTCATATGATGAGAATCTCTTGACAACAAAGTTTAAACTTTAACAGGTTAGAATGTGCAGGGTGTCATATTCCCATGAAATGGTTCTTTCTTTGTATGTCATCTTGGAAAAGATGACAGCTGTTCACAATGGGGTAAAGTTATATAAGTAAAAACAGCTGGTTTGGGTTGAGAAAATTTTTTATGTAGAGGAGCGAACAAAGTTTTGACCTCCTTCAGTCATCAACCTGATGATGACCAGCCATTTTTACACATAAATTTCTCTACAAGTGGGTTTTCTCGTTATTACTGGGTAGGGTAAAGTTGTTCTACTATTAACCTTTCAATAGAAATGACGAAAACAAAGAAAAGCATCCTTTTTCAACATTTAGTTATAACAGTTAGTTTTTAGTTCTCCTTTTTGATCCAAAAAGGCCTTATTCAGTCCTTTCGCACTGTTTTCCTGCAATTTGTATAAAATCCTATATAAGGGTGATATATGAGCACTAAAAATAACGTAATGGTAGGACTAACTGTCAGATATACTATTTTCATTCATAACAAATAACATTAATTACCAGATCTACTGGACCTAATGTTAACTCACACCCAATATTTGCAGAATATCTGTATTTCTAATCAAGTTCTAGTTCTAAAGAACTTAAAAATTGTACGGTTGTTATGATATATTTTAAAGTAATTCCGTGTTACTTATTATTTTAAAGTAATTTATTTGCCCCATAGCAGAGTACATCCGCCTATAAAAACCGTATTGTACACATAGTGTAGCTTTCATTTTTAAGTTTCAACCGCAGACTATAATCTGCATTACTGTAGTGCAAAAGTACTTAATAAAATTATCTGGTTCGTTAATCCTATTATATCCGTCTCTCTTTCCCATTCACAAAGCTTCATCACAACAACGTAAATAACGTTTTGAGAACATCTTGTAATCATCAGCTTGTTCTACCTAATAATATGTACGTAACGACTCCTAACAGACCTTTGGCTTATACAGTCACATGACCAAAGGAAACATTAACAATTTGCGACCATATTAGACATCAACATTCGAGAAAAGTAGGTCTACGCTAGACAGTTACCTTGTTCTCCGTTCGTTTTACATGAACTTACAACCATGGGCAATAATGATATATACAAGTCAAGATATGAAGAAAACTTCCTTGTTCTATCTCAAAATCAATAACAATGGCGATGGATAATCAGTAAACTGGTCAGTATTGAAAACAGAGCACTCTAATTAGGCTTTCATACCAGTGTTAAAATCCCACTGATTGACAATACAGATTTCGTAAATTATTTATTTCTGACAACATCTTTTTACACCGAAAAGAAGTTCAAGGCCTATAAAAACCTTGATGTTTAGAAGTATTTTATGGGCTAAGAAAACAGATTTACCATCACACTTCATCTAAGTTGTCATAACTTTTTATACGGTAGCTTACTTCATCTTCAACCACAGCTGCTCTCTCCATTTACACTATTTTATAGTAAAAAACGATACCAGAATCCTCTCACACATCCCACCTTTATAAGTATATCCCGAAGCCCATGCTCGTCCGACATAGCCAGGTAGTTAAGGCACTCTACTTGTAATCCGAGGGTCGCAGGTTCGAATACCAACACACCAAACATGCTCGCCCTTTTAGTCGTAGGGGCGTTATATGTGACGGTAAATCCCACTATTCGTTTGTAAAAGAGTAGCCCCAGAACTAGCGATATGTGGTGATGACTAGCTGCCTTCCCTCTAGTCTTAAAATGCTAAATTATGGACGGCTAGCGTAAATAGCTCTTGTGTAGCTTTGAGCGATATTTAAAACATACCAAACCAAGCTCACGCTTCCCGACCTCCGAACATCCGTCGCCTATCAGAACTCCAGAACCCTCATTGCAAACCAACCAACTACAATAGACCAAGAAACTCAGACATCTAGGAAACAGAACTACGAGACAAGACTGCTCAAAGAATTATAACAAGAAAAAGAAAAGGGGGAGCACTCAGACGCAGCCGCCAGTTCACACCATAACTGTCGAATAATCGCAACAAACCAGTAACCTAACTGAAGTTACACCCTTCTCGCCCTTCGCCAAAATCCACGTTACGTTCCTACTCGTCAAACTCACCCAGCGCTCTTGTTATTGACACCTCCGCTGATCATTACATACAAGATGAACTATTATTCCTTTTCCACCCACATACCAGCAAAACAGAAGAATTCACATCGTCAAAAATCAGAAGAATCGGAGATTCCACGAGGCACTAGACTTCAATTTGCCTATCCAACTTATTATTGCCAGACACAGGTAATGATTAACGCCTTACCAGTTAAAGCGGGTTTTCAAGTGGTACTTCCCCCCATCAAACTCTTGGCACATGATTTATGGATCCCCGCCGCCCTGAAGGATCTTATATCCAGTATCGGTCGTTTATTCGCACTCGTATTATCTCCTTTGCTAATCCGCTTATTAATAATATCAAGCTTTCAGCTCATTTAATTTATATATAGTTTCCTCCATGACAGACCTTCAAAATCAGGTCCATATCATCACTTATGCACGAGCGGGCGAAGAAGGATTGCTCAGTCTTCGAACGCCTTTGATGTTTAATTAGTTTTACTGAACTACTTAATTTCACATCAAAACAACTGTCTAAGACAGAGAAGTATTTTGTGGTCGGCTCGGTTGGGTGCACGTTAGACCATGAAAAGTGTTAAAGACTACACGACTTACTGAGGGTAAGTAGAAGTTGTTTCTTGTCGCTAAGCCCATTATTTATGTTATATTAATAGTCAATTTACAATCCTGATATGCTATATCGTATTGCTTCGCATTTTAAGTACTCCTGTATTCTAAAACCATTTTATTCGGTACACATTACCATATATTTTACACAAGTAAGCTCTGGATTTTAAATTTAAAACCATCTGTCTTGGCAGGCCACATTTTCCATTTTTTAATAAAACTTTATTACAGCCCACTGGATCCTTCTATCAAGCACTAGTTGTACGGGCTTGTATCATAGCATTTAGATTACGGGTGGAATCAACTATTTACAAGTTACGGATTTTAACAAGATTTATGCAACATAATTTTCACAAGGTACATTTTATGTACAAGTCGTACAATCCAGTGTATAAAATTAGAACTGCAGAGGTAACGATGATGGTTTCTACACCGTGCCAGTGGTACACGGATCAGCACGTTTTACTGTCGCAGTCCATTCAACTCTACGTACAAGATATTTTCGAATCCTACAAAACGATAATTTCAGATTCTTTGTCTGGTTGCTTGTACTACTAACTGCCGCATAGTTAATTTCATTTCAAGTATTTGATCCGAAATTCCAATACCAGCAACTACAATGTTGTTACCAGATTGTCTGTCTGATACATCAACAAAATGGCGGTGCTTACGTTGCGTCTGGTCATTAATATATGTGTGAGGTCACGTATATATAGATATACATGCTGAAGAGCTAAAAAATTGTCAAAACAGTGTTTTCTCTTTACTTAAATGGCACTCAAGAGCATCACACGCACTTTAATTTATACAAATTCAGTATTATTGACTACGCTATTAAAATTCAGTAGTGTAGGGAACGGAGTGGGAGCACTCCACTTTTTAATCTATCCCAATGAAAATGCTTCACAGTCAGGAAGATTACTCTCATGAGAGACATGACAGTGTATAACATTAAACACAAAATCCAATAATTTTCACGACCCTAATGCGAGCCCTGGGCTCCGGTCACAACGAATGTGTCAATAGCACAAGTTCCCTCGTTTCGCTCCGTCAAATAAATACTGGACCCCCCACTTTTAATATAATGGCCTCGTACATCTCTGAAATATAATAACCATTAAAGTATAATTTCATTTTAATTATTTAGGAAATAAACCAGAAAAAATATTATATGATAATCTTATTCTAATTGCTAAGCCCGCCGAGAGGAGGGCAAAGAGGCACCTGCCCAGAAACTTAGGTAAATGAAACGTAGTTATGTCAGAAAGCCCCTTTATGCTACATCTTCATTTGACGTTTTTGGCATGTAGACGCTTCATACATTAAAAATGATTGAAATAATAATTTGAGTAATGGTCAGTATATTTTGTACTTTATAGATTTAATAAATACTTGTTGCTTCGTTAACGTTTTCACGTTTATAATGTAAGCTAAAAGCAGCTGCTGCTATGGTTTTGCCTCGTTTATGAGTTAGTTTCTGTCCTAATATAGGACATGTATATATATAGATAGATATATATCATTTTAATAAGTTTTTAAGGGTGTTAAGAGAGAGGAAAAAAAAACCCGACGAGGATGTTTTCTCCTACGCCTGTGCTGGATTTGGACACTCGTGGTAATTCCTTGTAGATCTGTAAAATATCACTTCTAGCGCAAAGAAAATGTTATTGCTTAACCACAGATAAGGAAATCAGACTTCCAATTCTTTCAAAACACAATATTTTCAATGTGTGTTTATATTTAATATCTATTTAATGACAAGATAATAGGAATGACAAGTTACTTTGGAATTCCACACATCGATATCGCCGAGAAAGCAGTTTTACAGGGTGTGTTTCCTTAAATATGTATGTCTTCAAGCGCATTTACAAGATATTTAAATATACTTTTCTATCCGTAACTGGCTTACCATCTCACAGATTTATGCCACAAAAACTAGCACTGTTCGGAACAAATATTATAATCAAGGTAATTTTATTCACAAAATAAATAATACAATATGTTCTAAATAACTAATACATTTTTAGCTACAATCGAGTATATGAAAAGGACAGGCAAAAAAGCCAAAGAGAAAATGCTTATCTACACAGCCTATTTCCCTTAGTTGGAAAGAAGTATTAATAGCAATAAAAAAGAAAATAAGTCAATATATATATATATAACGATGCCTATGTTGTATTCCAATGATTCGCAGGTGATAGATTTTTTTCTTTAACTTCAACAGCAAACTTGAAAAGAAATGTAACTTAAATTTGAAAAATCTCTATTCACAATTAAATTTATATATCGTCCATCATTTATTACTGTGATAAACTCGTACGAAACGACAATGCTTTAATATGTATACTTAGTGTTTGTTAGATAAATCACAACTGCCAAAGTACTAAGTGTTAACTTCATCATTCCTTGTTCATTTCGGAAGCCGTATTTGCTGGCCAATGTAAAGAATCATAGGTAAGTAGATGAATTATTTAACTTTCCCAGACAATATGAAGCATTTCATTGGCTATTAGTGAAATTGTTTACATTTATATTTATGTTCTTTTCTAACACAGTTATTTACATTTGGGTTTGAGCAGGATGTTATCAGGTGTTAGACGGATGCTAAAAGTATTTCTGTGTGTTACAGTAATGTTTTACTGGCAGAGATCCTGCACTTTATGTAAAAAAAATATATTTAAATATACTTATTTGTCATCCATTTTATTTTTCAAGTATTTAGCCCAATATGATCCGTGTTCAATAGTGTATTATAATCCAGAGAAATAGCTCTTTATCACTAATATATCAATGGAAATTATAGTTCTTCTAATAAACACAGTCGTAACTTTGTTTATTCATAGCAGGATTTAATGAAAATTTCAATCCAAATAATTGTTTAAAACACTGTACATTTCTTCTATATACGTATAATTCATGCAGTGATGATTTATGCTGATATTTCACTGTACATCTTCAGTCTTTCACACATGAGAATTAATTTTCACAACCATATTTAGTCCTATCTATTTTTATATGCAAGATATATTTCTTGAACTAATCATATTTTCATTAATATAATATTTATATTTCATACACATGTTTCAAATATTAAATTAATTCGTGTGTATAAACTCACCTGGATAATATCTGGGCAAGATTTCTGGTTCTCTTGTACTGGAATTTAACACTGTGCTTAAGTCCACCGTATTCAACATGGCACCTTTCAAGGTTCAGTGCGATACGAGGAACACTTTCTGAATTCGATTTTTACTTTTTAACTTCTCTGATCCTGATACCACTAGTGATAATGATGTTACTTTGATATTTGGTAGCTTATAGTTATACATCTATGTCACTAAAGAACAGTTTCCTTTTGTAACCATGATACGTTGCGTAAATCTTTAATCCCTACATCAGGTATAGCTTGAAATTCTATCTAAGCTTAATGTATATTATCTATTAATAAATATAGTACTATATTTCCGCTCTTGATCGAATTCATGAACGAGTCTATCTCTTGTATAATTTGGGTGTGGCTCCACAAACACATACGCGCCATCTACTGGAATCATCTAAAATATTATTTTTTTTAAAGAGAAATTTCAAATATTTCCATTTCGTTATTATCAAAATAGGATGCTTTTTTTGTTTGTATTTAAATTTCGCACAAAGCTACTCGAGAGTTATCTGTGCCAGCCGTCCCTAATTTAGCAGGGTAAACCAGAGGGAAGGCAGTTAGACATCACCACCTACCGCCAACTCTTGGGCTACTCTTTTACCAACGAATAGTGGGATTGACCGTCATATTATAACGCCCCCACGGCTGAAAGGGCAAGCATGTTTGGCGCGACCAGGATGCGAACGAACCCGCGACTCTCAGATTATGAATCGCACGCCTAAACACGCTTGGACATACCGGGCCGTTAAAATAGGAAGCGTACATAATAATTGAAAATAAAGAACAATTACAACAAAGAAGTTGTTCTATTCCCTTCGGTGGACACAGCAGATAGACTTTGCAATAAAAAAACACATTTTGTTGTTTTTCAGAATTTGTAGTGTACACTGGAGTGATTTAGACATTTAGACAATAAAACTATGAAAAAAATAATGACATTTTCTCGTCAGCTATGATTTTCGCCGCTGTGGCTTTATTAGGGTTTGACCATCACTCTTATAACAAAGAAATAACCTCAAAGAGCTGAGAACCATTTTATAGCAAAGGGACGTGATGCGCCGTTCTCCATATTAGTCATTAGGGAAAGCCCGATTAAGTAATTTTGAAGCGATTGTACTTTTAAGAAATGTTTAAACTTTCTATTGTCAGACACCTCAGTGAAATGTTTCGTAAGTTTATATTTTAAACTCTATTTTCTCAACATAAAATATCATGAACTCCAAATACAAGAAAAAGTCAGGTCCATACATAGTGTTTGACAGTGTGTGCGGGGGGGTTTCTAATTTGTAATATCAAATAGCATCACATATTGTGCGAAGCAAAATCAGCATGCAAAGCATACTAATTCTAAGTGGGTGCACGCGACTATTTCAAGTTATAAAGTGCTAGTATTTTATCCGAAAATGTAAATTATGCTGAAAACGTTAAATACCACATGCAGCTGCGCTATAACTGTATAAGCATTTGTTTAGATCACTAAAACACAGGGTTCACCCGGAATCCATCTAACTCATCCACCTGTGTACGTGCGTGCAAGTCCTTTACACAAGACATATAATGTGATGACTATCATTCATTAATTGATCGGAAAGATGTTTTCAAATATAATAAGCTAGAATTAAAAGTAAATATACACGAAGAATAAGCAAAACAAAAACATTGCACAATATATATATAGAATAAACATTTTTTACAATGCTTGACGAAAAATTATCAGAAAAGAATACTGAATGTTTACGTTATCTTGTGAAGCTTTTACTATTGTGTTGAGAGAAAGAGCTATTTGAATTTATTTCAGCGGAAAAGTTTATAATATGATCTGTTACATGTTATTTCCAACGAAATCGTACACTTGAACTGAAACTGAAATCACACTCTTTAACAAATATTGAAAGAGAATTCAAGATATATATACATGATTTGTTATATTCGCAAATAAATTAATCTGATTGGCTTTCTTATGGTGTACATAAATAAATTAATGAAACAGATTCACCAATGTTGTTTTTGAAGTTGTGTAAATTATACTATCCAAAGTCATGTAATATGCCATACATGTGAGTTATTTACATAGTAATACTTCTATAAAATTTATTTAACATTGTTTCATTGGGAGACTCACAGAAATGTTAAAATTAAAAATGATTCATGGGAGTTCCCAGATATGTTTATTTATAGAAAATAAGTTTATAATTACGGTAAATCAAAGAAAGAGAAAAGAAAATGTAATTAGCACAAAGCTATACTATGGGATATATGTAATCTACCCACTACGAGTATAGAGACCCTCTTTCTAGGGGTGTGAGCCCGCAGATATACATACGGTCGTGCCAAATGAGATGAAATACAGCTGTGGAACAGATTTTCTCAAAGTGTGTATGGCGCGATTCCACTTCGAAAAATACTTTATTTCCTCTAAATTTGTATAGAAAAATAACGGTCTTTCATATTTTATCTGACAAGAATGAAATAAATAAAATTATTGCATTTCTTCATAAAACATCATATTTTAACACCTTTGCAAATCGAAATTTATATACCAGTGCATCGTGATATAAAGGAACGTAATTAACTAAAGTATGAAGAAATAGAAATGTTTGTTTTTTTGTTTCTATGCACAAAAACTACACAAGGGTCTCTGTGTGTTTTGCCCACCACGTGTATCGAAACCCAATTTTTAGTGTTATAAGCATTTAGTCCTACCGCTGAATCACTGCTGGTTTAGAAACAGAACTACCACTACTGTCGACAAACATGCTTGGAAAAATTATGCTTACCGAAACACGGTTAAAAATGTTTAATCACAGTCCTCCATCCACATGTAAAACCTAGGTAATAAAATTTTTATAATTTATTATGCAATGTATCGTTGTATCTTCATCTATTATTATTATTATAATTATTATTGCAATTTCTCGGAATGGTTTAATGCAGTAGAGAAGCGAATTCCCTATGTATATGTATTTGGGAAGAGGAATAGATGACTGAATAATTACCAATAAAATAGCGCGCTGTAAATAAAAATATAATAAGCATCTAGGGGTATTCTGTAACGGAAAATGTGCTAATAAAATATTAAAACTATCATAAACGTCGGAAGACTAATGTGTGTTTGTTTTTGAATTTTGCGCAAAGCTACACGAGGGCTATCTGCGCTAGCCGTCCATAATTTAGCAGTGTAAGACTAGAGGGAAGGCAACTAGTCATCACCACCCACCGCCAACTGTTGGGCTACTCTTTTACCAACGAATAGTGGGATTGTCCGTTATATTATAACACCCTTGCCGCTGAAAGGGCGAGCATGTTTGGTGCGACGGGGGTTACTACATTTTCGTAGGACTGCATACAAATTTCTACTGGTCTCAAAATATGTTTATAATTTTCACACATATATTTACTTGCATACGCTTTATAAAGGAGATGGTGGATTATGTTAATAAGGTTCTAATTAGTAACCTCAGAAACAAATTGTGTTACTAAGTTTATTGCTACTAGGGAAGTGGTGTTTCTATAAAAGGATAGTACAGTTGGATGATAAGCTCATGACAAGATGTTTAAACTTCTCAGTTTGTGAATACGTCATCAACATTGTAGTTTTCTCTTCTTACTTTAATTATATGTCCTAAAAAGTTACAAGTAAAACCATTATTTTAATGAAACAACGATTATAACAATGTTACATGTCTTACTTTTTATAACACATAATGTCTAAGTCTGTCTCTTATTTGAATCACAAAAATATCATAGATAATCAACAATTTACTTTTCATGGATTTACAGCAACTTTAAATCACAAGTACACACACATATATACAGAGAGGGAGTCGAGTCGATTTGGCTAAACTTCTTATATTTATGACGTAAAAATATGCTTATATAGTTATAGTGCTGTTGCTTATGATATTTAACGTTTCTTTACATAGTCTACACTATTTTGATGACGAAGTAGTATGTTTTGGCTTAAAATAGTTACATGTAATGGCTCTTGTTCACACTTTGTAATTGGAAGACCAATGTCACATTTCTACTGTCAGGTTTTATAAGCTAGATTCTTAACAGTAGGTGTAGGTTTTAAAAAAATATAATTTATTGTAAATATTTTGTCAATAACTTTTGCAAATTTTGTTTTTAAAAGCTTGAAAAGTAGAATTATGCACATTGTTTTAAATCTTGGATAAAAGATATTTTTTTAACTTGAAGTTTTATCAATAAATGTTTCAGTATGTGTGATACAAGTCTGTGATATTATTTTCATATGTTGATGATAGTATAATTTTAAGCGATAGGGGATGAGTAATATGGTGTTCAAAATATCTAATGTTTAGCACAACTGTAGGAAGTCAAATTAGTAATGGATTCCAAATACATGATATGTTTTGTAGAATTTTTGAATTAAGAAACTTTTTGATCATGTTAGCGAGAATCGTTGTGGAATGTTTCTTATATTTCGTTTATGGTGATTTATTCTAGTTGACTAATAACATGCCAGAACATATGTATACCAGAGGTGTCATTATACTGACCTACAGCCCATGATGGTTTTAATTTTATAAATGGCATATTAGTCTACTTAATTCTTGAATTTTTTGAACAATATATGTAATGGTTAAGTCTGTGATTTTATTTATATATATTAATAATAGCTTATTGAGCTGTGATAAAACATGAGTTTTGTGTAAGAAAATATAAGAGACTTGTATTAGATGGTAAAAATATATTTATTAAAAACAGTTTATCACAAAAGACTAACCCACATATGTAATTATCTGAAATCTGATCCTTCGTCTGAACACTGATTTGTAACTGACCATTTGTATAATAATAAAGTGAAAATATAATGTATGTTACAGAAACATTATTACAAAATCTATGTAAGGAAATATCTGTTTTGAATTTCGCGCAAAGCTACACGAGGGCTATCTGCGCTAGCTGTCCATAATTTAGCAGTGTAAGACTAGAGAGAAGGCAGCTTGTCATCACCACTCACCGCCAACTTATAAAATAGAAATAATATATTTTATCGAAATATCGTATGTCTGTGTTATAAAATATTCCAATTCCAGACCTTTCCTTTCAGTGCTATTACTCATTTATTCTGTCAGTTTCAAGACGAGAATGGTTATTTGACCACTTGGCGACCTTTCCAACCAACGATCTTTTGTGTTTTCTACAAATTAAAGTTTACCAGTGCCATTTGACTTAGGCCTCTTATACAGGGTGTTCGTAAAGTCACTGTGCAGTTTTGTCTGTTAATAAATATATAAGTGCACAGTGACTTTCCAACACCCTGTATAATATTAGCTTGAACTAGAAAGTTTGTTTATAAGCTACACTAGTACTCTAAAACCACAAAGTTTTTCAAATTTTTATTTGTATAGTATGTTTTGTATTTCAAATGAATGTTTTACAGACAGTCGTGAAGTAGTAAGTGTTGCTGCTTTAAATAGTTTCTATAATTTGTTTCACAGCAACTCATTCATTTATTATATTTGTTGTAAGAAAATGATTTGCTAATAAGTTTATTAACCATTTGTTAAAATTAGAGCTACAAATAAAATCAGAGCTACGTACACAGAATGTTAACATGATAACATGTTTTGGGCCAAACGTTATTACTAGTGAAACATTTTATATATATATTGTTTGTTTGTTTGCGTAATTTGAATTTCGCGCAAAGCTATGTTTGTTTGTTTTTTGGAATTTCGCACAAAGCTACTCAAGGGTTATCTGTGCTAGCCGTCCCTAATTTTGCAGTGTAAGACTAGAGGGAAGGCAGCTAGTCATCACCACCCACCGCCAACTCTTGGGCTACTCTTTCACCAACGAATAGTGGGATTGACCGTCACATTATACAACCCCATGGCTGGGAGGGCGAGCATATTTAGCGCGACGCGACCCTCGGATTACGAGTGCACGCCTTAACGCGCTCGGCCATGCCAGGCCACGCGCAAAGCTATACGAGGACTATCTGCGCTAGTCGTCCTTAATTCAGAAGTGTAAGACTAGAGGGAAGACAGCTAGTTATCACCACTCACTACTAAATCTTGAACTACTTTTGCAACGAATAGTAGAATTATAACACCACTAAGGTTGAAAGGGCAAGCATTTTTGGTGTGACGGGGATTCGAACCCGCGACCCTCAGATTGCGAGTCGAGTGCTCTAACCTCCTGGTCATGTATGTTAATTTATTGTACATTATTTAAATAGTTAAATTATCAAGTTATCATGAAAAATCCGTCGTTCTCAGAAGAGTGATTGTAAAAATTATGTTTTGCACATTAAATAAAGAAGTGAAACTATATTACAGTACATTAAATATATATTAATCCATTCTTGAAACATACAATTGGCTGTAGAATAACAAAGTAACTGTCTGATTCGATATTTTTAAAAACAAAACATTAGGTCAATATTTTTAAGTGTGTAAAGTAAATTATTGGCTATGCTAAAATCTACATTGTTCAAATGATAGATGAATTAAGATAGTATATGTGATAACATTTGACATAGGTAACAGTGTTTTAATAATTGTCTTGTTAAAGTAATGGTTTTACTTGTAACTTTTTAGGATAATGTTGATGACAAAATCACATCTTTATACATATCGAAACATCCTATGATCAGCTCATCATCTTATTGAATTATATTGTTAAATACACCATCCTTCCTAACAGCGCTAGTAGCATTACTAACATAATTTGCAAAGTATTTACCTATAGAATTTAAGTAATGTAATCCACGTAGTAATACCATCCACATTTGTAAAATGCACGCAATTAAACACACTAGCTGGGGCATCAGTATTCTGGACGGAAATTATTAAATTCACGAGTAAAGAAAGGTTATTTTAGAACAGGAAAAGTTGTTTTTTATATATAAGTATTAAAAAAACAGCCATAAAAAGCACAAAATGTGAAACCGTAAGTTTTGACTATCTCCTCATGGACCCAATAAAGCTTTATGTGGGCTTAATGAACCTCCATACCAATTTTGGGAAAGATCCATCCAAATTCTGCGAAGCATTTACGTGGACACACAACAGACAGTACTATTATATATCTATAGATGACGCCAGTGTATTACATCTGCGTGTGATGCATTCATGACGTAATATCTGCATCCTGATAATGGTGAAAAATAAAGTTGTCAGTGGCAGTAAGCGGAGGCGAACACGAAAATCGTGACCCCCATTGCAAATATATATGCACACAGGATAAACATTTTGCGAAGTTGAGTGATAAAAAAGTTCTTCCGGTATAATTCGAACAAGTGTTCCATTATAGAATGCATATAAAAGCTATAAATGTTCGCCTACAGAAACACCACCTGCTTTCGTAAAACACACACAATACACCTCGTAACGCCATCCATCTGCATAACACAATCCATCTAATAATACCATACCATTTATATAACAGATGAGATGCAATTAAATATATAAGTGAAAATTATAAACACAAGTTAAGTCGAGCTCAAATTTGTACGTAGTCTTATTGAAGTATAGCAGCTTTACCCGAGTATAAAAGCACTATTCATCTTTACGAAAAGTACGTGTGAAATATATAAGCGAAAACTATGAGATTAATAAAAACTAGAAAACAAAATAGCTGATTTGATGTTTTACTTACAAAGAAAATCTGTAATTGTGATTCACACTTTTTAACATTGATAACTGTAAAAACAACATTGTGGAAACGAGATAACATATTAATATCAAGACTTTAATTGTTACTATAAGGTTAATGCTATGTTGAGACGCTTTGATCTGTCTCATCTTCTCCTCTAGTGGTTAATTTGTAAATTATCTGTACTCTCATTTTCCTACAACGTGTTCTAGCAACACGCCCTCTTAAGTCACTTTGTATAACTATGACCAAGAGCAACGTGCCCTCTAATCTCATTTCGGGCAGCTAGTCAATACATGCATATGGACACGTCCTAACTAGTGGAGTGTAACAATAATAATAAGAGGACAAACTATAATTAATAGTGGCATAAAAATACTGTTTTTAGAGGGAGAAAAATAAAAGTTTCTAACTTTAGATGTGGTAATGAATAGAACAATTTCAACTGTGAAAATTAAGAAGAGTTTTGAAAAGGCGTGATTGTCCAATAATTTGAAAATGAGTAAATGTCTTCAAGTGAACTGGATAAAGGATTATTTGGTTTATCAGAATTTAAATGCAAAGTCACACAATAATTTATTTGCGTAAATTCGTTCTTAATTTTGAACTTACAGACTAAAAGAGTTTACAACTGAGCAACAGTACACACACATCACCAACTATTAGGCTAACTCTTGTCTAAAGGAATAATTGGGATTAATCATGGTTTTATAAAGCACACCTAGCCTCAAAGCGCAAAATGATGTTATTTTGGGGTTAATTGGACGCGAATTACTATTCTGGGATCTGCAATTTGGGCTTGCTAATTATTGAACTATGTCTGACCTAATTAACCAAAAAATCCAACATATTTTGAGGCAAGAATTAAATTCAATAAATGTAGGATGTTTAATATTTTAATCAATTATTTTAAATTAGTATAATGTTACTGAATTTTCTGCACTAGGTAAAATGACGCCTAATTAATTAGAATACTGTGATACCTTAGTAAATTCGTTGAGCTGTGGTAACAAATAAATGAATTTAGAAACAATTGTAGTATCATTTTGTTCTTTAGTATGTGATAAATTATTACCTGGTTATTTGCTTGTATTTGAAACATGTTCACCCTTTTAGTTGTGGGAACGTTATGAGGTGTCAGTAAATTCCACTAACCGTTGGTGAAAGAGTAGCCCAAAAACGTTGGCGGCGGGTGGAAATGACTAACTGCTTTCCTTCTATTTTTTTTGCTGCTAAATTAGGGACGCTGAACACACGTAGACCCCATGTATGTTTACGATAATTTCAAAACCAACTATGATGCTCGAAACTCAGTGATTTTTCTTAAGCTTACAATAAGTTCTTTTTAAGAATTACTAAGTATTTCATGAAGCGTCACTGGATTACTCAGTTCGCGGTAAAATTTCGTAAAATTGCTCAACATCTCATGAAAGGAATAGCATAGAGTAAAATATAGTTGTAACTTGACCTGTATTATAAGAAAAGTTTCATGATGTTGTTGGAGAAACGGAAATTCAAGTTTAACTGTCATTGAATGAATTAAGTACATTCATGTAAACATTTAGTAAATGGAATGCAGTACGCTGTTTATTACGGATCTTTTCTTACATATTTTCTTTCCTTTGTGCGAACAAAAAAACAACATACATATAAACTAATAAACCTTAATACATCAATCTTTATGCTCAAACGTATAATAAAGTCAGCACTAAAATGAAATGAACATGGGGTTTTGAAAGGAGAGGGAGCCTAATTATCAGATCAAAAGACAAGGTTAATGCTAGACATAGGTATAATTGTAGTGATGGATTTAATTTCTTAATAAAAACATCATTGTTAAATATGCCTTTATTGTTTTACAAATAATGCAGAATATACCTTAATAATATTCATTCATTATTTAGAGTGACTAATTCTTATTTTATACCTTCATATATTAAGTAACAAAATCTGTTTTTTTTTCCTTTGGTAAAAAGGAGATCCTGAACCTCGAGACCTCCCTTGATAAGCATATAAAATAAATCTAAATTACCAATGTTCAAGTACTTACAGAGGCAGTACAGTTATAATGTTAAGTAAATTAAATAACGATATGCATATAGTGATAAAAACCATTTAACAATAAAATACAATGAAATTGTTATGTAGGTACATGCAGAAACGAATACTTTATCAGGTATACGTAAAGAATGAAAAATTGTGGAAGTTTTTCACAATAAAAATAATGATAAACGTTATAAAACATATGGGTATTTTGTAAGAATATTCAAACAAATGAATGCATCCAACTTATGGATTCGAAGTTATTTAATTCAAAGGCAGTCACTTTAAAAAGTTCTAAAAACGAAATATCTTGCAACTACATAAAGCATTTCTAAATATATAAAGTATAGTATATTCCATTCTGATAAGTAAATACCGGCATAATAAATAATTCCATTGAGAACATGCAAATTGTAAATTTTGTGTAAGAAAGTATAGAAAAATAAATGCATAAACTACTCTCCCATATAATAAACACAGAATCGTGGAAACTCCTATAAACATATTTAAGTTCTTGAAATACTGTAAGTAAACTTGTGTAAAGTGCCACTGTCTTTTCTGAATATGTGTATGAGACACATAAAGGCGAATACAAATGCAATACTTTTAGCTGTGTGTGTGTTTTCTTATAGCAAAGCCACATCTGGCTATCTGTTGAGCCCACCGAGAGGAATCGAACGCCTGATTTTAGCGTTGTAAATCCACAGACTTACCACTGTACTAGCAGGGGGCACTTTTAGCTGAAAACCAACTCTGAAGATAAATCTTTATATTGGTTGTATGTCTTGAAATGAGACGAAGTCATCCTTAAAATAAAAGGCAGATACTTTTTTTATATGATAGTGTTAACATTTAAATTTGTGTTTCGGTGTGACAAACATCTACACAACGGATTGAGTAGTCTGGTAGTCATCATCAACCAAAAGGTAGTAAGGCCAGTATGCAATATTAAAAACAAAAAACACGAATGGAAATGTCGCCCGCGAAACTCGATCAACCATTTTTGACCTTTTCAAGTTTCTATTTTTTTCTTTTTGAATTTCATCTCGTTGTTCTTTACGTTCTTCTTCCCGCTTTAATTGCCACTAAACAGATATAATATAATATAATATAATAACATAAGAATGTTGAGAAATGTTAGAAAATACATTTATGACCACGAAGTAAAAACTAATTTAAATGATTAACACGTCTTTCACGTCTTTACAAAAAACTTCTTTTTTAGATGTGAAAATGTAAAACAATAATTGTAAATTATGATAAACACATTATTTACAAGTTGTAGGATCATAAATCAATACGCAATAAAGATCATCGTAAATTAGCACTAGACTCTTAAGTACATTTGAAATTTCTAGTATTTTCTCAATGTATTGTAAAATGTAACCCACTATCTTATGAAATACGCAGCGCCAACAGAAATGTTAACCAATCATTCAACATTTTAGGTTTTGCCACCGATTTATTCAGCATATTGTGATATGTTATTGAAAGTTGTTTGGGAGTAAAATGTTTTTGTGCTAGACAGTAAAATGTTATTGAGTCGTCTAACACTTGAGGAAATGCCAGTGGTTTATTGAGCATGCTGTGAAATGTTATTGAACTTGACTAGATTGTAAAATGTTATTGAGTTGTTCATTGCTGAGTAGGTGCCATTCATTTATTCAGTACTGATAAAAAGTTACCAGACTTTGGCATTTTAGTAAGCTAAGCGGTATAAAAACCGTGATTCGATACTCGCAGTTAGTTCAGAGTAGATAGCTCATTGTGTAGGTTTGTGCATAACAATAAACAAAGAATACCTTTCAGTAAAATGTTCAGTCGTCTAGCTCTAGAGAAGATGTCATTGATTTACTTTGTATGTGGTAGAATGCTGTTGAATGTTTGATAAATGGAAAATATGATTAAGCTTTTCTACAGTTAAAGAGATGGTATTGATTTATTAAGATACATGTACTGTACAATATTACCAAAACTTAATACACAGTAATATATTTCTTAGTGGTCTAGTACTAGTGGAAGTGTTACTGATCTATAGATTAAATTATGAACGTTTACCGAACTTTTGTATATGTTAAAATTATCCAGAGCTGCTCACCGTACAGTACTCTACTGATTAGAGCAGTACAAAAAATAATTATTAGTGACAGCAACACAAGCATGAATGTCAGTGAGAGCAGCACAGAAATAACTGTTAGTAAGAGTAACACAAGGATAACTTAATGATAGAAACACAAGGATAATTATATCTGAGAGCAGCACGAGATAACTGTTTATGAGAGCAACTCAAGGCAGTTGTTACTGACAGCAACACAAGAATACCTGTTACTGATAAGACAGAAACAAGAAGATAATAGTCATCAACAGCATCACCAGGATAACTGTTACTGAGAGCTACAAAAGGATAATTGTTAGTGAGAGAGTAATGGATAACTGTTGCTAACATCAATATAAAGATAATCGTGAGTGACACCAGCACAAGTATAACTGTAAGTGATAGTTTACTTTTCCTTTCTCTGTCTTCTGCCATGAGGGAAAATGTAGAAACTTTTGATGTGCTTTATCCAGATTTTCTTTAAGGATGGACGGTTCCGTGGTGTTTAATGTTACCTGTGATATCTTTACTCCAACTCCTTTTTGGTTTTTTTGGTTTTGATTTGTATCCATTATATTGTTGTAGTATCCCTCGTTGCGGCAGTTAATTACAAAGTATCCTTGTGAGGTGGCCAAACCATTTTATTCGGTACTTTTAAATATGTTTTAGGACTGGTTTCACTCCTAATCTTTTTCGGATATCTTGTTTATGATTCTATGTCTATACTATACTCCGAGGGCTCGTTTGAGACATTTCATTCTCATTATAGGGATTTTACGCTTCTATGAAATTGTTAGAGTCCAGGTGTGGCACTGATAGCACAGTATTGGCAGAAAGATAGTTTTCATGATATAAATTTTGCTGTTAATTGAAATATGTTTTTGTTGCAACAATGGTGAAATTTGTCCTGAAACCTGATTTGTTCTGGTGCATCTTATGTTTATTTTTCTGTCCATTTTACCATCATTAGTAAATATACTTCCAAATACTTAAACTATTTTGTCTGTTTGATGTCAGTATTATTCACCTGAATTTTCATTTTTCTCTTTGTCTTCTCTTATTTCCATCTTTTTTCTACTCATTTTCATGTTATAGTCTTTGCATTCAATTTACAGTCGATTCAGATGATCTTGTAGATTTTATCGTTTCCGGCAGTATAAAGGAACTTATTTATGTTATCCTCTTCTAATGGGTTGGCTTCTTTACCGGTTTTATCGGTGTTGTCAGTATAGGTGACGAAGAGGATTGGTTATTGTACAAATCTCTATTTCAATCTGAAGAGTTTTGACGTCTCTGCAATAGTTTTTAATGTATTCATACGCTTATTAGGTGTTCACTTACGCCATATTTCTGTAATCTTTTTCATAGCTTTGATCGATCTACCCTGTCAAATGCCTCTTCTTGGTCGACAAAAGCTAATTTCAAGCTTTGGTAGTGTTTTTCGTCTTTTATGCCAGTTTTTCAAGTAAAGATAGCGTCTGTGTAGCTGCTGTTTGATCGAAAACCCGTTTGTAATTTAGAGTATTTTGCTCAATGATTGGTTGTAGCCTCCTTTCGATGACCTTAACGTATGTTTTACCTGTATGATTTAGGAGTGATATCTCTCTGTACTTTGAGCAATCTATTTTGCTTTCCTTATTCTTCCATATGGGAACTATGATTGCTGTCTGCCAATCCTTCCTAAGTATCTTTTACCAGCTTGATCAATTCTGAAGTCAAATCGTCTTTGCCAGCTGCTTTATTACTTGGAGCTGTTTTAAGCACCTTTTCTACTTCTGACAATAATAGGCATGACTCAGATGTTGTTGTTTTCTGTCCCTCTCCACAGTTTGTAGATTCATATAGGTTGAGCAAATAATTAAAATAATCTCCCCATCATTCGAGTGGTATCTCACTCTCAAATATAGGATTACCGTATTTATCACTGATAATTTCAGTTACGCTATGATCTTCCTGATTCAACATTCCTTTTTTTTGGAAAGTTCTGACAACTGTTCTCTCTTATGTTTCAAATTGTTCTAATGAATTTTTTGTCAATCTTTATTATTTTGTTTCTCCCTCTCTTTAATTTATATTTTGTCTTTATGTGTTTTTTTTTCAGTGTTATCTTTTAGCTGTGTTTGGAAGTTCTTTTTCTTTGCTTTTACCATTTCCCTAATTTCTTCAGACCACCAAGATGATGAAACATTTTGCACTGGTTCCTCTTTCACTCGTTCTACAAATGTTCGAGGTATATTTCATAGCTCTATTTTTGAACCCATCCCATTTTATTTGTATTTTTCCTGTTCCAGGAAGATCTTCATCCATTTTTTGGTTGACCTTGGTTTTCTTGTTCTTGTAAGTTTTTGTCATGTTTATTACTTTTTCTTTTGCCACCCTTTTTCCTTTGTTCCAGCTTGTTGGTTTTTTCACAGTCAACATTATTAATTTATGATCTGTTTCCATAACAGTGTTTGATGTTGCTCCAGAAGCACAATTTTAATTTTATCACTTTTTCTTGTTAATATGAAGTCAGTTTGGCTTCTCATTGTCAAGTCAATACATTTATACCATACATAAATCTGGGATTCTCTATGTATGTGAAAAATATTTGTAATAAATAAATTATGCTTACAGCAGACTACCGGGATCCTTTCTCAATTTGAGATTCTTTCCGAGTATCTGTCACCATAGGGCCCTAGGTATTTCTTGAAGGGTGTCCTGTTTGTTTCTACTCTTCCATTAAAATATCCAGTTACACAAAGTCTGTCAGTTGGATTGACGTTGACAGTTAGTCATGTTCTTTATCAAATTACTCGACTAGTTGTTTGTCTGAGCAGCTTGTTAAAAATAGCAACACAAGGATAACTGGAGAACGATACAAGTATGACTGTTAGTGAGAACAACACCACTAGGATAATTGTTAGTGAGAGCAACGCAAAGATAATCGTTATTAAGTTGCTCAGTAAGTGATGTACTATAATATTGTCTTTTAGCAAGAATTTAACTTTTTTCATTCACTTAGCATATTGAAAAATGTTATAATTGTTCAACATCTGTAATATCATTGTTGTTCAGCATGCATCGAAAAATACTTGATATATTTATCACTATTTCAAATGTATTTCATTTCTTCAGTCTACAGAAGAATGTCACTGAGTCAGTCAGCATGCTGTGAAATGTTACTGAATTACTTAGTATGTCTGATTTGCTTATCGGAATAAGAAATGTTTTAATTCCTCGGCATAAAATGAAATTTCATCGAGTCGTTTAGTATCTACTGAGCTAAAATGTAGACCTGAACTTTTACGCAACAACTAAAATAAAAAAAGGCTCCTTTTAGTTTAAATGTGTCATCGAATCTGTAATGCTTGATTGAATTTTAGGATTGTACATACTTACTCAACTTATTGTTGAGTAATTGATTATCTCAGCACTTGGTAAGTTGCTATTAAGTGTCTGAATGTTTAAAGAAATATCACCAGATCTCTCACTTATGTTAAAATATGATCAAATCTTCAACTATTTGGGGAAACTTAATCACTGTAAAATATCTTTGAGTGCTGCTTGTTAATGAATTGAAAATGAAAACTGATTTGTACAACAAATGACAAAATATTTCTGGATCATTCAGTAAATGGCAAAATGTCTTTCAACGCTCGCCCTATTGCTGTTTATCAATGTATTGTGAAATGTCAGTAAGTTTACCTCTTAGAAAAATATAACTGGTTCTCAGATTTTTTTTTAAGATTTACTGATTTACTCTAAACTGAGTAGCACATTAATACTGAGTGCTCAGTAAATATGTACCAAATCGCTGGGAATATAATAATATATTTTCACTTTCTTAATACATGGTTAAAAATGTCATTAAATTAACCATAGTTTATTGTTTGTCATATATTTATGCGATTACTTACTGTTTTGTCTCTGAATGTAATAATTTATATATTCGTATTGAGATTTTTACATTACATTGAAATTAGTCTGTCCTAAACTTACTATGATTGTCTATTGTACACGCACAATTAGAAAAAAAGTATTTTGTGTTACTTACGTTTAGCAAGTTAATGGATTTTCTAAATTCGTCTGGTCTCAGCTTACTTCGAGAAAGATAGTTCACCAAAGTAAACTCCAACAAAGCACCGAAAACCATTACTGAGCACACACCAATCCAGACGTCAATAGCTTTTATGTAAGAAACTGGGGGAAGTTGGGTCCTCACCCCTGCAGCTAGAGTTGTGATAGTCAGTAGGGTTGTCACTCCAAGTGTGGTTCTCGCGGGAACCGCGTCAACACTCAACCAAAAAGATACCCAGGAAATCAGGACCACTAAAAATGTTGGAAGGTAGGTTTGAAGTAAATGAAAGCCGTTTTGTCTCTTGAAAACAATGGTAGCACGAAGGCAGCTATAGGTACCTGTAAGCCCGAAACATTCATTTATCACGATCAGTTTTACAGCTTCAGGGTGATGTGCAGAACTTTAATAATGTTAGATTTCAGCAGAAGGTTCCTGTACTTATATGTTACACTAAAGTAACTTATGGTTAGAATGTATTTTACGTATAAGCTAAAGAAAAATACGATAAAATGAATGTTACAATCTTTGCTCTATGTACATAGAAGCAAAGTACTATTACAATTATAGTTATTTAAACCAAAGTTTACTAAAGTTGAAGATGCGAAAATAACATCAATGTCGCAAAGAATAAAAGTTAAAGTCCTTTGTTAGCAACCACAACTATAAGTTTCCATTATGAATGGCATAGAAATTGTTCTAAAGACTTAAAACAAGATGGAGTGTTTTTGATTTTAGTGACGAAAACTGTTAGTTGGAAACTATGAAGTGAATATTATTAAAATTAAATGGATATATTTTTTCGCTGTTGGAAAATATCTCTTAAAGTCTAAGGAATATCAAATAAAAGGTGAAAGGCTTATTGCTTTGACGGTTGGAAACACTTAATTTACTTTTGTGATGCTTTCTTCACCGTTCGTTGAAACTTCTCACTTCGGGTTATTGTCAAACTGCTAGCAAGAAGAACCGATTGAGGATTTTAATATTCGTGTAAGGCTCATTTAGATTTCATATAATTGGCCTTAGAAGGAAGATTTTTTCTTTCATTTATCATAACGTGTACTATAATCAGTTACGTTAGTTAGGTTTCACCTGACATTTTTTCTCGTAGAAATAAACATTTCCGGTGAGTAATGTCTCTAATACCTTAATAATTCAATCTTTTCTGTAAGATTATATTTATATTTCTGTTTATTACTGTACTGGTGAGAAAGATAATTATTTTCATGAGTGAAAGGAATCGTAATGTTGTTATGATAAGGATTTGAATATGCTGGAAGATTTTTACATTTTTTTCATGCAAAACTGTTAGCTTGCGAACTTAAGTAAGTAATAGATGCATTAGTTTTGTAAAGCTTATTTTGGACTCAGCAATACGTGATTTCATCTTTAATATTTGTTTGTTTTTAATTAAGCACGAAGCTACACCATGGGTTATCTGTAATATCAAATATTTCATAGTGGTGTCTAATACGAGAAAATCTTAATTTGATTAATTTTTTAAAAGAAAGTAACAGATAATATGAACGTGAAAGTAATATTTTGAAGCTAAAAAGGAATTTATCAATATAAGAAATAGATTGTTTTATGAATAACAAATCTTATGTTTTTTGTTGTTTTTGAATTAAGCACGAAGCTTAAGGTATCGAAACCCGGATTTTAGCGTGTAAGTCCGCAGACATACCGCTGAGCCACTGGGGGGCGACAAATCTTAACGTATCGAGTTAATTTTAAAGAAATTTCGTGATTTATGCATTCGCAAATTACAGTACATTTGGAATCGTATTATTAAGTTAAAGGATAATTCTATAACTTCATACTTTTCTTTTTTTAATGAAGTAAAGGAAAATCCTACACGATCACTAACAAGTGCAAATTAGTGTGATGTTTAATAAGCTATTTATTTATTTCCAACATATATCACTTTGCCTACTCGGCATTTGATTTATTTATTTTCAACATTATCAAGGTGATCTATACGTACGTACTTTAAACTTAATATATTTATTTTTCTTCGCTAAGAAAATCATTTGAAAACACACATAACAGCTCAGTTCTTTGTGAAAAGCTGAACTTATAATAAATTTAGATTGTAAAACTACTACATTTTAATCACACCAAAATACGTCTTTTTAAACTGATTTTCACTGTTAAATGTGAGTTTTAGATATGATGTTAATTTTTTGTTAGAATTACGTTTTTGCTCATTTGTTATTTGTTTGCACCAAGTACATTTACAGAAATAATAATCAGTGATGTCGAGAAAACCCACTTGTAGAGAAATATATATGCAAAAACGGCTCGTTTGGGTTGAGAAAATATTTTACACAGAAGAACGAACAAGGTGAACCTAACAATGACCATAGAAGTTCGAAACGTTGTTCGCTCTTCTATGTAATATATTTTTTTCAACCCAAACGAGCCGTTTTTGCATATATATTTACATAAATAGTTTTGTATCAGCATTTCACTCGTCAAATACAATGTCGTATTTCACATAATAGTTATATTTACACCAAGAATTTGAAAGTAATTTAAATAACTTCAATTTAAGATAAATGAAACATGGAAAAATTATGCGTTATTTTGAGAGTCAATTCCTTCACTTACATTTCTAAAATTATATTTTGCGATATTGAACAATTTAGCTAAACTATTTCCAAATGTTTTCGTTTGACGGGGTCACGTATGATAGGAACTGAAGTGAACTTACAGCTGTCTGATTTAGTAACTTTATTTCAAATTCTGTCACACGTGTTCTATTTAATGAATAAGTTTAAATTAGCTGATAAACCAGATCAAAGAACGAGAAATACATAGGAGCCCCTGAGGTATGAGATAGCAAATCGATCACATTTGAACCTGTCAGTCTCTAGAGGGCCCTAAAGATACATATCAGACTTGGAGACAATCATCTAGTTATAAACAAATAAACACATATAGATGTTTATCAAACAATGATTTAGAGATAAAGTTTATAAATCAGCATGTATGTTTGTATATATATGTGTGTGTGTGTGTGTGTGTGTGTGTGTGTTAATTAATGCTATATTTTAATAATTCTAAAATAAAATAAACCGGTAATTTGTTATAAATAACATATTTTTTGGACAAACTTAACAATCTTATATTTATTGCCACGAAGTTTGCCAAGCTACAACAATAAAGTTTATACAACAGAAGCTTTATAAATGTTTCTGTTGAATTTAAGAAAATGTAAGTTTCCTAAATACATGCATAATGAAAGACCGCCACGGGTTTCAAGTGACATCTTTTGCTTAGTTTATTTCTATACACAAATTACATGCCCAATAAGTCGTACTGAATAAGAGTCTACTAAATCAATGAGTTCTAAGTTTTAAAATAATTAATATTCATAATCTGGAGAGACTTAATACGTCATATTTCATGGCCAACTTCGGATGACACCTACATACTCGTTTTACGTTGATACAGCCAATAAACGTGTGCTACAAGGCTAATACTGTCTATATAGCCCGCCCCCCAGTAGCTCAGCGGTATGTCTGTGGACTTACACGCTAAAATCCGGATTTAGATACCCGTGGTGGGCAGAGCACAGATAGCCCATTGTGTAGCTTTGTGCTTAATTCAAAACAAAACAAAGTCTATATAGCCTATCCAATATGAAAGCTACATAGTCAACCCGTGGTGCATTTCAGCTACATAAATTTGCTGTTTTGCCAGAATGGTGCTACATTTTTATTGTTTTCTCATTAGTAACTCGTAAGAAATATCAAGTAAATAATTTATATATAATGTTTTATTGTAAATAATTAAAATATAATTATTGAAGCCTTCAATGACCAATTTAAAAGCACTCTACATATTTCAACGATTCAGCGCCATCTTTAGGAATAACTGATAATATTAATTACTAAGGTTTAAGTATTTATACGCTTGTTACAAGTAATGTGTTATTACGTTTTGTGTCATTTTTATAACTTATTGGCTAACCTTAACACAGTACATTTATATAACAACTAGCTGAACCTTCATCTCTGTTTAAAAGTAACTTTTTGCAAGATTGCAAAAGCATAAAGGTTACTTAAGAAATACTAGAATAAAATTCAGCTATATAAGAACAAGTACACACAACGTGATACACAATTTTAAGGGCTAAAACTATAATTCGGTTTCCTGTGGCTCAACCTTACTTTACAATACGACTCCTAAAATTAGCCGATAATTGATTTTTAAATTATGCGAGTGCCATTATTCATATTTATGTAACAAATTTCTCAAAAAATTGTCATAAAATCCTCAAAAGAATCAGTTTATCTACCTCTATTAACCATATATATATATATATAACTTTATTTACCCATATTAGCTACAAGCTGTAGTGGACAGAGTGCATAAAACTTTGGATGTTATCGTTGTAAGCCCGTAAACTCCTTGGTGATCCACTTGGAAACTTTTATATCAAACCTTCACATTCATAGGAATTTAATGTATTGAATATCATGTAACTTTGTTCATTAATTTTATGTATGAAATCAACCAACGCGATCCCTTCTTTAAAATTTTAATTTCAGTAAATGTATTGTACTTTGGAACTTTCTTATCAGATAATTTTCTGCAGGGTAAACCTAATTTAATCTTATCTTCTGGTTTCTTATGCTTACCAAAATCCTCATAGAACTCAATAAACGGTTCAGACGTACTGATGCTTGTTAGATCGAATTCTGGAATCATGAGATCATGATTCAGAAACACTGGAGTCTTCGACCAGGACAAAAGAAGCGTGTCTGAATTCTGTGAATCTTTAAACACGTTAACACATGGTAAAAAATCAAATGTAATTCCATATTAACTGTGACTGAAATCAAATTAATAAATAAAGTGGTTTTATAACTACAAACCATTCTTCTCCAGTTTATCAATCTAAACACAAGAATAGCTCGAAATCTTTACTTATTAAGCTAACTAAAACGATTTCATTATGTAATTTTTTTGGGGAGTAATGTTGTTTAGCAAATTACGGAAATATGCTAATGAGAAAATTCTAACTAATATTAAAACAATATTTTACATCATGAATATATCATTTTGACAAACATTTACGAATTTGCTGAAAAATACATAAAAAAGAACAACAATATATTGCACATTATATTATACATACCAACAGCTTTTGTTCTTAAGCAATGATATTTCTTTTTTGAGAAATATGTTGAATTATGTCTGGGATTTCTAACGGGAATCGTGTTAGGTGCATTTATAATATTTCGTTGTTATTGTTTGTCTTTTTAGTTGTGGCTGGAAAGTTTAAAAACCAAAGAAATTTCACTCTTCATTATATTATCTAATGGAAGTGCCAGAGGGCTCTAGTTAGCCCTGAGATGGAGCTTAGGATTTCGAAGCTGGTGAGCTGAGTTTGAATCATAAAAAAATAGTACCCGCACATCTATGGGCACATTATACAAGCGATAGTGTGGATGGCGGTACAACAGCTGACTGGTTCCAACAGAAGGAATTCTGGTCAGTTGTTTGAAATTAGGACCGGTGGCAGACACCTTCGTCTTATATACAAAAACACTAAAAGTAAGTAGTTATATTTACATGTTGTTTGTCTTGAAATTGCAGTTTATTTTGTCATCTTAAGTCAGAAGAATATGAACCTTTAAAATTGAGAGAATATATGTCTAGAGGCGCATTCGTACAAATAATAAAGAAAATTGAGTTGACGGAAATGCTCTATTTTCATATTAAATATTCGTCAGTTTCTGGAATTTAGAAGACGTTCTGCTGTTTGTAACATATCTTTCTTTGGATGCAGTATTTGGCTTGATTAAATGCAGTCTTTTTAGTTGTTTTGTTTGCTAACTTTGTACATTCTCGACAACCACGAAGAAAACACATATCGAGTTGTATATTATCCAGTTAGTATTTCAGTTGATATGATTATATTTTTTGACTAGGTGTAAAAGACAACTTTGATACACTTTTCTTTGCCCAAATGATATTTCTTTGTTTTTCTTTGTGATTTCTCAAACCATCAGTAGGTTAAGATTGGAAACACATAGAAATATAGTACTGCACATACGCAGGACTTTTTTTTTATTCAGAACAAATGTCACGTTCTTGAATTTAGATTTTTATATCATTTTAAAAAATCGAACACTTTTAGCTTGCTTATCTTGAAGAATATGGACATAACCGAATAACAGTTTTTATCATCACACTTAGATTGTATTTATTGGAATCATAAAATTATAATGTCGATATCAAGGCGATCTTTACATGTATGAACCTATATTTTGTATTTCATGTTATTCTTGTCGCTACTTGCTTTATTTGTAATTATTATTATTCTTTGTTTACTTAAAACTTTGGTCGTTATCACCAAGGACGTGATCTTTTATTTCTTTGAAGGTGAGATTTCCTTTGGTCATCACTCGACAATGTTAACTGACTGTTATGTCGTTCTCGTCTTGTTTGTCCACACAAGAAAAAGGATGTTCTTCGTTCAAATCATATTATAACCACTTTAGATTTACGTAATACTCTCTTTAAAAATCTAAATTCAAGAATATTAATTTTGGTCTGGATGAGAAGAGATCCGTTTATTTTCACTTTTCTGTGTTTCTCATCATAAGTTTGCTAATGGTTGCTTATTTAAACTATTATTTATTATGTGCCTTTCAAAATAAACTTACTAATGGCTGCTTATTTCTACCATTATTTTTTATGTGCCTCTAATGTTAAGCTTGCTAATGGCTGATTATTTGTACTATTATACTTACTTGTGTTTCCCAAGTTACGTCTACTAATGGACACTTATTTATATATTTTTTCTGTGTTTCTCAAGTTAAACGTGTTAACGACTACTTATTATTTTTGTTTGTCGAGTTAGGCATGCCAATGGCCGCTTATTTACACTGTGTTTCACAAGTGTGTGTGTGTCTTTTCTTATAGCAAAGTGACATTGGGCTATCTGCTGAGTCAACCGAGTGGAATCGAACCCCTGGTTTAAGCGTTGTAAATCCATAGACTAACTGCTGTACTAGCGGGGGACGTTTCTCAAGTTAAACATACTAACGGCTGTTTATTTATACAATTATTTTTTGTCTATGTTTCTTGCGTTAAGCTTAATAATTGTCTAACAAATCTCAACGAACAGTGTGATTTACTTTTTGATTAAGCTATAGCACCTAGATTTTCTAAGTGTGTAAATATTTTTTAACTACCTCACTTCTGTATAAGCTATATTTTAAAAGCAAAATAATTAAATAAATTTTAGTTATGAAAATGTGCCGCCGGAGCGCAATATTCTATCTTTATTTTCTTTGATTGTCTGTGTTCACTACCTAAGCCAATATCTGTTTTGAATTTCTCGCAAAGCTACCAGAGTTATCTGCGCTAGCCATCCCTAATTTAGCAGTGAAAGACTAGAGAGAAGGTAGCTAGTCATCATCACTCACCACCATCTCTTGGGTGTTCTTTTACTAACGAATAGTGGGATTGACCGTAACATTATAACGCCTCCATGGCTGAAAGGGCAAGCGTGTTTGACGTAACGAGGATTAAAACCCACGACTATCAAATTGCGAGTTCAGGGCTCATAACCTGGTTATGCCGCTATTGACTATATCATATTAGGTTTTAGTTAAATTTCATGAAAATGGCATACTTTAGGTACTTACAAGATCCAAGAATAATAGGACAATGTTGAATATCCATTGGATAGTGCTTAAAAGACATCTGACAAGACAAACGAAGTTTTAACCTGTAAGATAAAATAATCTATTTAATTATTTTTATTACTTCTTAAATCCTTGAACATATCAGGATGTCAACAAAGTTTCAGTCAGAAAATTAAAATAATTATCTTCTACTGTGGAAAGAGAATGAAAAATATTTATAAAGAAAGAAAAACGTTTTCATTACTTTCCTTATTGATATACAGTGAAATTTTGAATTTCTTAAGATATGCATAAAATTAAATATATTTTTAATAAAACATGAAAGGATGAGTGATTATAAACTTGTTTTAGATATCTATTTGCATTGCCTTTATGAGTCATATCAACTGTATATTCATTAATAAACACATTTTGAAGCAGTCCTGCGCCTGGCATGCACTCGTAATGCTGAGGGTCGCGGGTTCGCATCCGAGTCGCGCTGAACATGCTCGCCCTCCCAGCCGTGGGGGCGTTATAAGTGACGATCAATCCCACTTTTCGTTGGTAAAAGAGTAGCCCAAGAGTTTGCGGGGGGGTGATGACTAGCTGCCTTCGCTCTAGTCTTACACTGCAAAATTAGGGACGGCTACCACAGATAGCCCTTGAGCAGCTTTGTGCGAAAATTCAAAACAAACAAATGAAGCAGTCTTTGTTTTGAAAATACGATAACAAGTTTCTAAGTAACTGGAAAGTAATGCATCAGTTTTAGTATGGAAACAAATTATCACTTTCAAGTTTCTAATGGAGTATGGGTAGACACATAAACACAATTTACCAGTATACTGATTGTTTAATGAAACCTTTTTTAAAAAATTTCTTAAAATACACATACGAGAGAGAGAGCTTGACGTACTATTTGTAAAATTGAAAAACAAACCAAACTATATTTACGAAGACAGTATTTTCCAGACTTTTCTAAATGCTGGAACCATTTTGTATACACATACACACAAAAACATCTGTTATGTTATTATAGTTTAAAATTACTCTACAAGGCATATGGTCAAAAAGTATGATTCATACAAGACTATAAAGAAAGAATGACACTTCTATCAGTGGAAACTGGGTTTAAATACCTGTGGTGAGCAAAGCAAATATAGCTCATCATGTAGTTTTTTTGCTTCATTTCAAACAAACTTACTTCTCATCACAGAGGATTGAATGTTACCCGTTAAAACGTTCATTGTTTACTTTAATGTAATTAAAACGCTAATTACAAAACCTCAGTAATGTTGAGCAAGTTCATACTTGTTATCTACCATTGATAACTTTGTTTCTCGAAATTCTTGGTTTGTTTGTTTTGAATTTGGTGCAAAGCTACACAAGAGCTATCTATGCTAGCCGTGCATAATTAAACAGGTGAGACTAGAGGAAAAGCAGCTAGTCATCACCACCCACCGCCAATTCTTGAGCTACTTTCTTATCAATAAATAATGGGATAAACGCCCCCACGACTGAAAGGGCAAGCATGTTTAGTACGACGAAGATTCGACCAATCAATGTTGTTTTGAGGAATTAACTTAATGTTATAAACCTCATGCTTTTAAATAAAGAACAGATACTCTTATGAATACTTTTCAATCTTCCAGGACAAAAACCTTCAACTTAGTCAAGTTTAATATCGCCTAATCTCTACCGGCTTTACTATTTGAAGTTCTTGGTTCATTTTAAAATGGCTTTAGGCTTTTAGATGTTGTTTCATATAATATATTGCATTTTATAAAGTAACTTGGAATAAAAATTAGATATATATTTAATGGTGATGCAGTGCCCATTCATAGATTGATTGAAATGGTCGACGATTTGTTTTGATGTTGGAAAAAGAAGAAGAAATTATATTATCAATTTTTACGGGCCTGCTATGGATCACTTTTCGTGCTTTATATCTTACAGTTCAAAATGTTCTGTTAAAATAAAATAAAAACTGCTTGCCTCAAACTATATAAAATACGTCCTTCGCCCGAGACCATTACCATAGCATTTGGAACTGTGACAGTGTGGAAACTGGCATCCTTTACATTGTAGAAATATAAATCAGGTTTCCACAGTCGTCCAATAAGGTTAGCTCCATTCAGTGTTACGGTTTCATTAATATCATAATACTTGAGATTCAGTCTGTGGTCATACCATATCTGTCGCAGGTATATATCCATAGTGTAGTCCTGTTTAGGAGATGTTTAGCTCAAATTACAAGAAGGAAAACAATGGAAGTCTTGTATATATTCACATTAGTCAATGTGCCTACTTAAATTCCCTTTTACTTATGGCTATTAAATTATATGGGTCATACATATAATTTCCAGTTCTCATTAATGCAAAAAGAAATGCTAAAAGTGTACGTGTACATCTTTTTGAAGTATTATTATATTATGTTTAAGCAATGAAATCGACGATCAAAATAAATGTTAGTTAATGAAATCCCAGAAACTGATTAAACTTCGTAGAATGGACGGCAACTGCCTGTTTTGGAGACACAAATGTAGAGGACGATGTTTCTAAAGTCTTTCGCCTTGAAGACGAAAGATTTTCAAAATGTCGTCATCTACACTTGTGTCTCCACAACAGGCAGTTGCAGTCCGTTCTACGAAGTATCATCATAAATACTCTGCCTAAACAATCTATCAAAGAATCCCAGAAATTACTGTTTGCTCATTTACACTGGATGATAAGTGAATAAAAACATTAGAGATAGAGATGGATGTGAAAGTAAATATTTTACAACTAAATGCACTCACTAAACGAACAAATACAAATGCAATTTATAAAGAAATGTACATACAGAAACAAGCATATAATGAAATGAATAAAGAAGTTACTATGCATATAGGTAAAACAAGAGTCACAGTGAGAAATGCAAGAAGAAGACAATAGTCAATGAAATGAATGTAAGCAAGTGAAATAGGTATAAGGAAAAAAGAGCTAGTTCAAAGTGCACATAGATTAACAAGAGTTAGTATAACGTACCCATAAGAAGAGCAAAGGCTAGTATAACGTATACAAAAGGTGTACAAAAGTTATTGCATTAGGTTGTCCAGAAATAAATGTCGGAATTCTCATGAAGACATTTAGAAGCTGTATATTGAGTAGCTTATCATTGGTTGGTTTAATCTAACGTTTGTCGCTTATAAGGTGTATTAATTTTCTGCTGTTTCAACTCTACTCAGAGTAAGTTTCGCAACCCCAAGGTAGCATAGACAAGAAGGATTTTCGTCAAATTTTCCTCTACGATTTGAAACTTGTACGAAAAGCTACCGAAAGTACCCGGAACATCAACATTCAGCCATGGATGTGTTGGTGAACGTACAGATCAGCGTTGGTTCCAAAGGTTTCGACATGGAGATAAAAGTCTTTGAAGACCACGAAGGTTGTGGAAGGAAGCCATGCCTAGATGCAACATATTAAAGGAAGCAGCTGAAACAGACCCTCACACAACAGTACGTGAGCTTGCATGAAAGCTAGGCACAAGCAAATCAAGCATTGCCAACCACTTGATTTCAAATAAAAAGACGTAAAAGTTGGATAAGTGGGTTCCGCGTGAGCTGACTGAAGGTCAACAAAGTCGATATTATGAGACCTGTCAAGGATGATCCTCCAAAATTTGAAAGAATTGGGAAACGAGGTTTTGCTTCATCCACCTAATCCCTCAGACCTTTCCTCTAGAGATTTTTATATTTTCAAGCACTTTGACAACTTTTTGACCAATAGATGCTTTCAAAACTAGGCACCTGCAGAAGAGCTTTCAGGGAGTTCATTGACCATATAAACTCTACAGCAGGGGCATAAACAGCATCGTTACAAGTTGGCAAATGATGCTTAATTTTAATTAAAGCATGTTTTACAACACTGATCTATACTTTTCCAAACTTCGCAATTTAAAAACGACATTTATTTCTGACAACCTAATAACATACACATAGGGTGAAGAAAAATTAGTGTAATATGTATATAGAGTGGACAAGAGCTACTGTTATGTACGTAAGGAGAACATAACACATAGGCTGACAAGGGCTAGTATAAAGTTTACATAGGGTGAGCAAGAGTTAGTTTAATGTACACATAAGGTGGACACAAATATGTTTCAGGTAGTTGACTGAGCCTTATAAATGCAGAAGTGTAGTCAGGGAGGCATACTATCGCGTGCTCCTCTGACATAGACGTAATGATCAAGTCCACTTATTTGACAAATTATTCATAAGCAACTTAAAGTTTTCCAACAATGATATACTCCTCGAAAATTGAATTACTAATCAACAGGACACCTTTTAGTATTTACGTAATTTGCACTATACCAATTCTAAGTAATTATCTGGGTGAAAAGGGGCCAAACTCGATAACGGACGAGTGATTGAATAAAGTGGACAATCAGTGCATACAAGGTTTGGAACTATATAATAAAAAAATAAAATATCAAACAGCTGATAGTCATATCTCACTGTGAAAGGTAAATGTATGACCAAAAAGAAATACAAAGGACGAAGAAGGCATTATTTTGTTTGTTTATAGGAGTGAGAGAAGTATTTTTAAGTAGATTGTATTAAGAAAAATAAAAATGATGCATATATGTATTATACTTTGAAATTTAGAAAGAACAGTTATTAAGAGAGCTTGGTTTAAGTTAGGTAAATAAAACGCATAAAAATATATATAATAAGTCCAATAAATCAAATTACATGGATTTGGATATATTTACAAACAAGTATTAAAACAGATTTTTAAGCAGGTACGTAGATAATAAGAGAGTAACAGATAATGAGACACAAATGAGAGTAGAGTTATATAAAGTAAACAATATTGTCTTACTAAGTAATCAGAAGTGAGAATAACTATCATATCATAATTGGGAAAAAATAATAAAAAGAAATTTGTTTGATGAGAAAAGTTAAATGAATAAACTGCTAATCCATGACATAGTAAGAGGAATTGGAAATATAAGAAAAGAGCAAAAACAACACCAAAGACAAAAACTGAGAAAGCAAGAATGTGACAGATTTAAAATTGGTAAATAGAAAGAAAGTGAGAAAAGAAACTTTATGATGGACAATAACTTGTGAAAACATACAAATTTTCAAACACAAGGAGACAGCTTCACAAACAGGCAAACACAAAATTAGCAAAATATAGATTCACAACATTTACATCCAACACTAATTCGTAGTTAATAAAACAAACTAAATTGCTATGCACTTGTAGATACAATATAGGCAGTAAATAGGCAGTTACATCTTTCAAACCAAGATGTTTTATAATATACTGTAATAAACAGTACAATATACATTTTTATAATTATTATTGACAATAGCAATAACTGAATTATAATCAATACAAGAGATTTTATCTTGCTAATATCCATAAAAGTAAATAACCAATACATTTAATTATTTCTATTTATACAGATGAAATATAAATGCAGTAATCTACTTTAATAATTATTAATTTCATTACCTCATATAAATTCTACATATTTTTACTATTATATGAAACTTCTCTCACTACTACTGGCTCAAACTTAATTATATTGTTTTAAACTCTTGAATTCAGTGGTAAAGTATTAAATACCTTTAATGCTAAATAACAAGAATGTTTTGGAATTATCTCCTTTTTAACCCTTGCAGTTATACATTTTTTACCCTGAACTCAACTGGAATAATAATTTTTTATATCTATACATAATGACATTCTTTCTTTAAAATTAATGATATCTATATATTAATACATACCTCAAAGAAAAAATGCAGTAAATATGTAGTGTGGATATATATGTATGTACACACACACGTATAATATATATATTCATTTTTTGAAATATTATTTTCATAACGTTTTGTAATCAAACATTTGGCCTTATGTATTTGGAACTTTTTTCCAAATCAGTTTTGTTTGTTTGTTTGTTTGTTTTTTTGGAATTTCGCACAAAGCTACTCGAGGGCTATCTGTGCTAGCCGTCCCTAATTTAGCAGTGTAAGACTAGAGGGAAGGCAGCTAGTCATCACCACCCACCGCCAACTCTTGGGCTACTCTTTTACCAACGAATAGTGGGATTGACCGTAACATTATACACCCCCACGGCTGGGAGGGTGAGCATGTTTAGCGCGACGCGGGCGCGAACCCGCGAATTACGAGTGCACGCCTTAACGCGCTCGGCCATGCCAGGCCTCCAAATCAGAATTACATATTTAATAACGATTGCATGCATAAGAAACAAAAACTTTTAACATATTAAAATTTTACAACTTTCAAAATAATAATAATTAATCTTAATTTAATAGTCAATCCTTAACGTGCTATTTTCAAATTTTATCAGTTCTTTTCCAAATATTAAACATTTTTTATGAAATCTATTCTTTCACTTTATATACTTTGCGGTGAAATGTGTTTGTACATATATTATTATGAATTAAAGAAGCCCCCCAGTGGCTCAGCGGTATGTCTGCGGACTTACACGCTAATAATTCGGGTTTCGATAACCGTAGTGGGCAGAGCAGAGATAGCCCATTGCGTAGCTTTGTGCTTAATTCAAAACAACAACAACAACAAAACAACATAATTGAAGAAAATTATATAAATTTCATTCTTTAACTTAAAAATATATATCATATTGCAGTAATATTAATAGATGATTTATTTCCAAAAAAACAGTTTACTACTTATTTGTAAGTCTGTATTACTTTGGAATTATAATTTTCCTATATTAACAAAGAGAAAAATTAATGTTCCATTTTCAGCAAAGCTAGTAATATTAAAATATAAATTTAAACTACAGAAATATATATATATACATAGTTTTTCGCATTTTGACGATTTAATTTTACTTTGATAGCTTTCAACAATAAATTTATAATAGCACTTAAAGGGATATTTTTATGCTTTTATATATACTCTTAAAAAAACCCGCAAAAGGCAAAATTTGAGACAAATTTCTAACAAGTTTATTCCGGGTAGTTCTGTATGACGTGTGTAAAACTTTGCACATTCACTGCTGAACATCCAAAGTCTGCAAAGGCGAAGTCCACGCTCACTAGTTGAAGTTTAACGTCACTCAAAGTCAATAACGAGTATGCTCCCCGTGATCATCAATAACTGCTTGGCATCTCCTGCCCATGGAAGCGATGAGATGACGAATCACATCCTGTGGAACGGCTGTCCACTCAGCATGCAAAGCTGCTGCAAGCTGAGGTAGAGTCTGCGGTTGAAATTGTCGCTGTCGCAGACGTCGATCCAACTCGTCCGAAAGATGTTCGATGGGGTTTAAATCTGATGATCTGGAGGTTCAGGGAAGAACGTTAATGTTGTGGTGTCTCAAGAAGACAGAGGTGAGTCGGGCTGTGTGACGACGGGCGTTGTCATGTTGAAAAACGTTCTTGACGTTCACCATGATGGGTTGCACATGGAGCCTAAGAATCTTGTCGACGGTTGTGTACGGTCTGATCGGAAATCCTACGCAGCCCTGGTGTGGTTGAGGCAGTAGACGTTGCAGTGGTGGACCTATCCCGAAGGTGACGTAACCGGATGTAGTGATCCTATGCGGGCGTGGTCACACGAGATCTGCCAGATCGTGGACGGTCACGAGTTGATCCATGTTGTTGGTGACGATTCCATAGCCTTGTGATGGTGCACGGGTGGACATTCACAGCTCTGGCAACATCTGATCGAAATTCGCCTGCTTCCAAGCGACCAATGGCGTTGTTCCGTTGTGCTTTAGGCAGTCTGGGCGTAACTGTGTTGCGTGTCAGTAACTTAACACTGAGCTATGGAAACCGAGAACCCGTCACTTTTATAGGGATTTTGCACATGTTATACTTGCAGAACATGCAAATCTCTCAAACAAATTTATTGGACACGAATGCGTTTTGGCGAAAAATCTGATGTTTTCCTCCGTTTTCAAAGTGCACAACTTTTATTGTCATTTTGGTCTGGCAATCAGAGCATTAACACGTGTAACATCACATACTCTGAGCTTGTAACGTTATTACATATATTTCTCTTTAAAATAACAAAAATATCCCTTTTGCGTTTCTTTTTTTGAAGAGTATATTTCAAAATGTTTAATTTTTCAGCATTTGTAGAAGTGTTAAATATGTAATTTTGCACTGAGTCATAAATGTTTATACCGTTCTGAAACATGTTTACTTCTTGCTTCTTTAATTTTAACCGTATCTCAAAGAGAATTATTGCATCTACCTAATATTTTAAATTATACATTATTGATCCAATCTGCTCATAAATTTTCCTAATACGTGTTAAATTTTGTGCAACGTTTGTATTTATTTATTCTGCCACAATATATTTAAAAAATTCCATTTTTGTTTTGTTTAAGTACGTTGAGGTATTCTTGTCTCAGTTTCACAAATACGTTAACATTCACCCTAGACCCTATTCTTCAGTTTGTCTCCATATTTTAAACCTTTTTCACTTTCTCGATGTTCCTTTTATAGTCAGACAATTTTGAGATATGCTTTGTAAAATAACTATTTTAATGAGGACGTTAAAAGTTTATTTAAGTCTATTTACCTTCTTTAAATTTGGAATATATGTTAGTACTTCTTATACAATACTTTTCATTTTTATTTGCTTCCAATCCGCTATCAGTTAGCACTTTAAACTTAGATTTTATTATAACAGGTTTCATTCCCTTGCAGTTTTAATGCACAGTCCGTACGTAATCTTATCTAACCATTATATAAACTGTATTAGCAATTTATATTAATATTTTACGTATGCTTTCTTCTCATTACTCTGGTAATCCAGTTATTCAGAGATTTTGATTACTTAAATACTGACTTAATTTACAAACCTCCTGCTTTTGTTTTAATCACTTTCCAAATTCTAAATTTTTATGTTTCAATTGTGTTTTTCTTTCTTTTAACTTATTTCGTAAGTAAGTAACTTCATGTGTACTATTTAAAAACTCATCAGTCTTAATCAGTGTACATTTAGCACTTCTTAAATATTTATACATGACACTCTTTAATTCCGTTATTACGTGTTTTATACCTTCTATAAGAAGTTTACCTGTCTTGTGGAATGCTCAGCGAATCGCCTTAGCTTTTGTTTTACTACAAGTCTGTTCCTATCTCATAATAATTTTTTTGCTCTGTTATTATGTTTCTACTGTCCTGGTTTAGCTTACTTTGTTGTATATATACTTTTACAGTTACACTTTCCTAACTATGTCATAAGCTTCAAATCTAAATAATTAACCTGAATGAATACTTACCATATCAGCAGCACTTACTGAACCCAGGCTATTCACGTACATGTTAACACTGACATTGATGGGTTTTCCTAAAATAAAATAACATAGCATCTATAAATACACTCTGCTTATACCAATAGTATATCGAAGAATCTTTGCTATTAAATAATTAAACATGTTCTTAGCTACACATTTCAATGTGATAACTGGATAAACCGGTAATTAACGTTGAAATGATTTTAAATCTAAAAGTATGCCTTGTTTGTTTGTTTTGGAATTTCGCACAAAGCTACTCGAGGGCTATCTGTGCTAGCCGTCCCTAATTTAGCAGTGTAAGACTAGAGGAAAGGCAGCTAGTCATCACCACCCACCGCCAACTCTTGGGCTACTCTTTTGACAACGGATAGTGGGATTGACCGTCACATTATAACGCCCCCACGGCTGGGAGGGCGAGCATGTTTGGCGCGACGCGGATGCGAACCCGCGACCCTCTGATCATGAGTCGCACGCCTTAACGCGCTTGGCCATACCGGGCCAAAAGTATGCCTTCAGACAGTATTAACATTATTCCATAAAATTCAATAATTTAAACGTTTTGGAAAACAACTATATCTAAAACTAAACAGCAATCTTATTAAAAATATTTTAGTAGATCATCAATCAATGTCAACTTAAAAATGTTATGTGTTTGTGTGTACTGTCTTTTTTAAAACAAATGAGCTATCGTTATTTTAACATCTGGAATAAATATTTTCAATATATTTACCTTTACCTTTTATTGGAGTTTTAATAGTTATCTCTTATTATCTCTTAATATGGTCTAGAGGTCGGAATGTTTGACTTCTAATCTCTGCATTTCTAGTAAAATTTCCGTCAATGAATATGATCGACATTTCATCATCGGGGCGTTACGCTGTGACGAAGATTCTCACTTTTGGTTAATAAAGTGCAGTCCAAGAGTTGGTGGTGGGTGATGTTAACTAACTACCTTCCTTTTAATCTATCTCTTCTAAATTAGGACCACAAAATGCGAACAGTCTTTGAGTAACTTCGCGGGAAATTCATTAAAAAATTATATACTTCTAATTCTGCTTTAATTTGACTTTTTTCTTGTATAATAATTGTTAATGTAACTGTATACAGCAACACGAAAATAACTTCAAGGATTTTTAAGAAAAGCTACCAAGAAATGAGGAAATTGTTCATTTTCAAACAGAATGCCATCTCATAGACGTGTTAATGCTATTAATAAAAAGCAATGACCATAGACTTCCTTTGTTCTGTAAGATGTTAAGTAGTTTTAAAGCTGTTGTACTAAACCAATATCTTCGATGTATGTTAAATAGTCTTATGTTGACATATTTTAGTTATAAAGTTCGATTAAACTAGAAGTCAGGATTGGGTTATACAATATAAACGCATATTCAGTGGATAGAAGCCAACTCGTGCATTATGAGGTAAAAACATCAAAACATGTAAATTTAGATATAAGACCATTCCAGATTCGGCCTATGATGGCTGTGGCGCTCATTATTCAAAAAGGCCAACATTTACAAAGCTCTTTATGTCAGAAACTAAGAAGCCAAGTGTCTTTATTTTGTTGTTTACATATAAGTTTTTGGGGAGTCATAAAGATGAAAAAAATATATATACATTTAAAAATTCTATATGTCGGAAACTAAGAGGCCCAGAGCCTTTATTTTGATGTTTACACGTAAGTCGTTTGGTGGGCCATAAAGTTAAAAAAGCATTGGTAAGTATACCAAACCGTTCTTGGTCTCTTTATCTCCCAAATTATGGCCATTTAAAAATGGCCACTAAGTCTGTAACAGACTGAATCTGTAATAACTCAATATCTAAATTTTCATGTTTTTGTTTGATGTACATTTGGGCTTAGTTTCGTGCTTTTACCAAAAAATGTGCAATTCGTCTTTTATTTTGCATCTATCCTTTCGATTAAGTTATTATGGTATACACAGAATTAGCTATGTGTCAGTTATAATACTTCATATTAACAGTTTTAAAATAAAAAAAAATCATCTGGTATCTAAATAAATAAGTCAACCAACAGAGTTGATCGAATTATTTAATGGAGTGTTCATATTTAGAGTAGTAAAATTAAATGTGTGGACCGAAGTACCATTTTCAAAATTTTAGGTAATTTTTTCCTTTTCATTCAATATTCTGAAGTCACGAGAATTACTATTGTTGTTTTTAATCTTGTTTATTCATAAGTTTAACAACATTGTTAAACGATAATACATTGTGACGTAATTGATTCTTATGTAGTTCAAAACTGCATGTAAAGATACTGTAATTGTTTGTTTGTTTTTTGAATTTCTCGTAAACCTACACCAGGGTTATCTGCATTAGCCGTCCCTAATTTAGAAGTGTAAGAGTAGAGAGAAAGCAGCTGATCATCCCCACCCACTGTCAACTCTTGGGCTACTCTTTACTAAAGAAACGCGAAATTGGCTGTCACGTTATAACACCTCTACAGATGAAAGAGCGAGCATATTCGGTAACATGATTCGAATCCACGACTTGTAGGTTGCGCCCTAATCCCTTATATGGTAACAGTTGTTTGGTTATTAATCTTATTGTCATTCTTATTATTTCAGCTTGTACGACCTTACCCATTCCGTAAGTGGGCCAGGCACGCTTGTCATATCCCCTTAAGACCTTATCTAGAAACGACAATCGATGAGTATCGGGAGAATGTCCATGAGCGTCAAGGTTCTCGTCCTTGTGTTTATGATCCGTCATCGGTATTCGTCTAGTAGGAAAGTTGGAACTTGGGTCATTATGGACTTTTGCTTTGTCTTGTTTTAACAATTCTGTAGCTGGAGCAGAGGACGAATTTTTGTATTGGTTACTGAAATTTTCTGTGCCTGATGTTAAAACCGTCGACACACTCTTGGAAGAATCTTGGTTTTCATGGTTGTGATCTTCTGTAGTCGGCGTTAAGGTTGGTATATCCTGCATAGTAAAAGGAATTTGGGTTTGATGATTATGATTTTCAATTGCTGATGTAAACATATTGGATACTCCCATGAAAGACGAATCTTGCCCATGGTCACCGTGAGCCTTTGTAACAGGTGATACAACTTTTGATACCCGTTTGGAAGAAAAACTTTGATCATTTGGTTCATGATATTTCTCTCTAGATGAATTTGGTAACTGTGTGTGGGAAAATACTCCATTAAAATCGTCCTGGCCCTCAATTGGTGATGTTGAAATACTGTGAAAAAGAAAAAAAGATACAAAGTAAAAATCACTTCGCCAACTATTATAATATAATAATTTACTTTTCATAAAACTTTGCCAAATTAAATTTAATTACTTAAAACTAATTCCAATCCCAGTGCTCAATTGTTTGTTTGTTTTGGATTTTGCGCAAAATTATACGAGAGATATCTGTGCTAGCCGTCCCTAATATAGCGGTGAAATACTAGAGGGAAAGCAGCTAATCATCACCACCTAGCTCCAACTCTTTGGCTACTAGTGGGATTGACAACACATTATAACGCTCCAACTGCTTCTTAAACATATCTCCATGCCAAACCTCCGCGCAACTGTTATCGTAATAGTTTGTTTCTATTGAACTCCCCGGAACTAGAATTCTATGGAAATTAAAAAAATGGTTTAAAGTGTACTAAATCAGTTGATTATTATATGCTGAATTTTAAAATTTAATGCTTGAATTTCTGGCTTTTACTTCCTAACTCAGCCACCTTAGACCAGCAACGCGCTTGCCCTCGTGAATTCATCACACATACGTATACAAAAACACTGGAATATTACATTTATTTCCTCATTTATTCATTTCTTTTACGGATTTTGCGACTCAAGAATAAAGTTATTGAGAAACTACAACGAAAACATACAAACACCGCTTTTCAACTAAACATTTATAATAAAAAATAAATACAGATAATTTTTGAATATACAAACATATAATACGCTCCATGTATAAATTAAGTGAATTATGAATGCTCAAAAATAAATAAAATTTGTCAATATACTTTTCTTTTGAAATTAAAATCCAATTATTATTATTCCACATTATCTTATTATTAAACATATTTTACTACACCCAAGGTCTCATAGGTTTATTGACTCTAATCCTGCCTAAAAGAATTTCAAATTGAGGATAAGCTGGTAAACATTCTGATGAGTAATAAAACTGAATCGTTTGGTATTGCTGGCGCACAAAAATATAGTTAATAAAAAGGAAAAGGGTGGTCTCACAGCTTAATTTGATCTAATTCTATCTAAAAGAATTACAGGTGTCTTGGTTGTTGTGGATCCCCCATGTTTACTTACTTACTGACTTAAATGCTCAATTTACAATTAGCACTTTTCATATTCAATTTATGAGCTGGTTCATCCTGTCGAACAATTACTGGTTTGGTACAGGTATTATTGTTGTGTTTTTAATTTCCCAAAACATTTAGTTCATAATTAGGTTATCTTGTTGGATTATTTTTCATTTTGTTTTATCACGGGACCAATAATTTTCTTTTGCCTTGAATAGTTTTCGTATTGGCTCGTTGTTGATTTAAGCGTTTCAAGTTTTTGTTTATTCATTTATGTGTTTTTTCCCAATAAGAGTTTCTGTTTACAAAGATTTGCTGGTTTTGAGTTGTTTCTTTGAGATTCTTTCAATCGCTGTTTTTAACCCACTATGAAAGGATCGTTAAGGCCATGGAATATTACACTAATATTAACTTTGTTTTTCTTCAGCTTGTTTTATTGGATTTCCTCATTCATACTAGTTTCAAGTATCCAACTTATTACGGTAGGGTTAGTGGGTATTTATATCTTTCAAGCATTCTAAACCTCTATACTTGACTTATACATTTTAAATGTAATTTATTTATCGTTATTTACTTCAGTTATTCATTTCCAGTTTTAAAAGAACCATACTCACTGTGACTCATTGATGAAATTTAGTACTTAGAAAACTAAAATTTGTGGTTCAATTTTTACGGTGGGCACAGCAAAAATATCGCACTGTGCATTTTTATATTAAAAATAAAACAAACAAGCTAGAAAAGAATCATAATATAGAAAAATTAACTAACAACAAATGAATAGTACAAACAAATTATTACAATATTTGTTGTGAGTAGTAGCTTGAAACTAATGGGACAGTAGCCATTTAAACTAGCCATATACTCTTGTATACAGCCCCCCAGTGGCTCAGCGGTATGTCTGCGGACTTACACGCTAAAATCTGGGTTTCGATACCCGTGGTGGGCAGAGCACAGATAGCCCATTGTGTAGCTTTGTGCTTAATTCAAAACAACAACAACAACTTTTGTGTATAAGTTTTAATTTTCTAATTTGGCTACAATTTGGGGTCAATTTTGAAATGTGACCATTTTAGTGAAGTTTCGGTTTTTTTTTTCTTCTTGGAATTGGTTTTCAGGGTGTTCAATAATTGAAATAAAATGTCGGGTCGTATACATTTCTAAGCGTACTATTATATAATATCCGTTCTATTATCATTTTCATTGTTGCACTATATCCCTACTTGAGCTATTTCTGTGATAGTCTATTTCCGTTCAATTGTCTATTTGTATTATAACGTAACAAACATTTTGTAAACGGAACAACAAGAGTGTTTTGACAAACAGTATTCAAAACGAAGCGTTAATTTTTCGCACGGTTGTTCCATATCAAACATTTAACAATTGCAATAAACTGCAATTTTAAGTACCTTAATTGTGTCATATCAACCTAATTAATCAGTTTTATGCTGAAGTTTCTTAGTTAATTTCAATTATTTACAATATCTTAATGAAATATATTTATAACTTTTTATATCTATTGTTTTTTTGCATTCGCACTTAAGCTTATCCCGATTGTTTTTATATTAAAAAAACAACACTTCTTTAATGACAATGAAAATATGTATTAATAATAATGACAATTATTACTGACACAAATATAAATATAAATACATCATATTGATTTAGTAATAATTTTTAAGAATATTGTCTTGAAAATTTAAAATATTACCACATTTATATTTTCATATTTCTCGTAAGAACAAGACTGATAAAACTTGAATTCACTTTAGTTGTAGAACACTATAAAACACAACATATTCAAAGTGACGCAATTTCCGAGGATTCTCTTGTACGTCTGAAAGCTTATAACACTAAAAATCGGTTTTGCGGTGGGCAAAATACATATAACCCATTATGTGACTTTGTTTGAACGAAAAACACAGCAACTCCTTTAAGAAACTAGTGACGTGGTATGAAAACACTTTACACGTAATTATGGATACCGGGATAAATAATATTTGGTTATTATTAAAGGTACGTTGATGGTGTTATCACCACAAGTTTCAACAACCTGCACTCAAAGCGTATCCAACATAAATCAAAAAAAGATTTCTAATTGCACTTGTAGCAGGTGCCATTTATATCATTAATAATTTCTACCTGCATTAATGACATATTCACTGTAAATGAACAAGGATTTATACCTTACTCACAGCATGTCTACTGTATGTGTATGCAATCTGTTCTAATCATAGTACCCTTATGAATACCTAAACTACATTACCTTTTTTTTTCTGCCTTTAATATACCATAAACGTGAACGAAACCTGAAAAAGATCTTGGCTATTTCGAAACTAAAATGAAACCTTTAGCGCCCAAATATACAAATTAATTAACAATATGGAATGCGTGGTTCAAGATAATATATTCTGATTTTATGAAGCATAAAGTTACTGATGTCGAAAATGAAATTTATATTTACTAATCGATACTAATAAAAAGTTGTACCAACGCAGAATGAAAACGAAATAATTTACAACTGTAGTGGTATCATTTTAAGATATGTTTAACTGCATTATTTAATCAAAAAAGTGACAAAGAAACATTAAAAAATGCTGCATTTGAAACTTCGTTATAATGTATAAGCCAACAGATCTCTCAGACATGGGCCCAGCATGGCCAAGCGTATTAAGGCTCGTAATCTGAGAGTCGCGAGTTCGCATCCCCGTCGCGCCAAACATGCTCACCCTTTCAGCCGTGGGGGCGTTATATTGTGACGGTCAATCCCACTATTCGTTGGTAAAAGAGTACCCCAAGAGTTGGCGGTGGGTGGTGATGACTGGCTCTCTTTCCTCTAGTCTTACACTGCTAAATTTGGAACGGCTAGCACAGATAGCCCTCGAGTACTTTGTGCGAAATTCAAAAACAAACAAACAATCAAACTTTCAGAGGTAAGCCTAGGAGCGTATGCTGCAGATAATCGGGATTCGTTAACCCTGGTAGTCGTAGCTCAGTGTGTACGTTTCTGCTTAATAACAAACAAACAGATATCATGTATAAATTATTCCGCAAAATCATCAGTTTCAATTACAATGTATAATAATATTTTGTAATTAGTGATAATAAATTCCTGTAGCTTAAAGTCATTAAAAATTTATTCACATTTATGTGTTACGCTTGCAGTTGTTCACTCTCGTTTATTCACTTACAACAAAAACTTAGTGTACCACAAACCCTAAAAATATCTGCTTGTATATTAATATGTAATTGCTTAAGTATGTTAGTCCCTAAACTCAGTATAACCCAAACGTATGATTATCTGTAAAAGTAAAAATTACAGAGTGCATCAAAACTAAATACGTAAAACAATAAATTGCTAATCTTTTGTCATGACCTCAATAATTCTACTGAAATAGACATGAAGATCAGCGTAAATAAAAACTCGTGGAATACTACGTATTTTATCATGGCCACAGTAATGTATAAGAGTTAATATGAAAAGCACTACCAACGTACAAATGGAACCAAAATAATGTGCCCTCATAGTAGGATCCATTTAGAAATGAGGATGAAATATTAACACATGAAACAAGAAACAGTAATTAATAATTGGCGTTTATATGTTATAAGTAACATGGACTGTACTAAACATAAGTTGTGTTATAAGTAACACGGACTGTATAAAACATAAGTTTTTTTCATTCGTTCAGTTTCCTCGGCTTATAAAGTGAACGTATTTTTTCACTTTTATAACATTATAAACAAAGTTTAAATAAATTCAATGCATTAAAGAAATTAAATAGCTTAACATACGCGGTCAAATGCAACATGTATTCGCCATGCAATTCCTAGAAACAGCATGAAGAACACAGAATAACCGAAAACTTTACTTATTACCACTTTGGACCTGTAAGAAGGTGTCCTTGTACTAAATCCCATGGAAGTTATTTGATATATACATGAACAGTTCACGAAAACTCCAAAGTGAACTTTCTTCGCTGAAAATTGAGTACAAGATAAAAATTACAAATTGTTTATGCCTATGTTTGGAATCTGTTTAAACAACGTATATTTGTACTAAATCCCACGTCGATTGGCCGAAACATGGCGTAATAATTATCAAAATACTCTAAAGTTATTATTATTACTACTGAGAAGCTCGACCACAGTTTTTGTTTCTCAATTGCAGAGCCTGTAGAAAAGTATTTTTTTGACCAACTCCAATGTATGTTGGTCAAATTATAGTCGAATAATTTACCATAACCTTCAAAGTATGTTTTTTTAAACCATAATCCCCTTTAAAAAGTCTTAAGACGGACAAATCCAACATTATGTATTGGTTGCATGAAAATGTATATTTGTATCAATTGTCATCTTGACTGTTTAAAAGATGATTGCACAGGAATCAAAGATATATATATATATATATTAGAATTGTGCTACGTCTCCGTAGAGAGATTTCTTTCTATTCTTTCATTGTTCTTTTTCCAAGCACTTTTCAATTGATCTCAATTTCTTCACTTCTTGACGGATTGACTTGAATTTTGGTACAATACGCTCAGATGTATTGTTATTTCTCTTTTTTTTTGTTTAGGCCTTTTTATGAATCTTATAGTGTCCAAATTAAAAATTAGGGAGACAAATATTCGCAATCCCTACACCCCAATTTTGACTCCAGAAAAGTAAAGTAAAAAAAATATCGAGTTTTGAAACTGAGGACAGTCTAAATTTTAAATATTTATTGTGTACTACAGAACGTTGACTTTATTTCTTTAATATATCTGTGTTCTTGGAAACTTATATAAGTGTCGTCCTAGTCTTAATACATCCAATGCATAGCAGAAGTGTAAATTAAAGAAGCACTGTGAAATAGCTTAATTTATAAAAACGTTTTACCAAACAGCCCGAGTTATGATTCTACTTTAATTAATACAAAGGGTAAAGAAGCAGAAAAAACTCAAAACGTGTTTTAATCATATCAGCATTACAAGTGATGATCTGTGATTACCTTAAGTAACTAAACATTAGAACCAAATATTTTATTCAGTTACAAAAGTCCCAAGAGAACTTTGTAACAGTTTTCAAAAGAAATTTAATTTTGGATAAAGTCATTAAATACCTATGTTTAAGAGCCATTTTTATTCATAATTTCGTGTCAAATTTCGTTTGGTAAAGAGTGTATTGGATAAAATATACTTACACTTGTTTTCTCTGTGTTTTCTCTATCACTTCAGTGATAGTGGGAGTAATTCCATTTCCAGATATAGTGTCAATAGAGCAAACTACGAAAATCAAAATTAATATAATTTTAATCATATAAAAAGCGTTAATTTGACCAATAAACCACATTATTTAAAGCTGCTGTTAGGTTATAGCTTGATGGACGACTAATACTGTTCATTCAAGCCACCACCATACGATGCCATCTATCTGGTATCTGCAACTTATGTTAAGTCACTTCCTGTTTCACATTTTTGTTCCTCATGTTTAAATGATGTAATGTTTATCATTCGTTGCTATTTCCCAACTTCCGGTATGAGATGTTTCAAAAGGACAAAAAAACAACAACAACAAATCTGTCCGTAATGGCTATCATGAAAATCTATGTTTATCCACAAAAAACAAAAAAAACTGATGTTATTGACTTTTTTGTCAATGGAATTGGTATAATATAAAAGAGCATTCGAAACATCAAGTGTTTTATAATGCAAGAATGTCTTATTTCAATAAGTTTAAGTAAACACAAACAACTATAAATATAAAAATTAATACAACTGCCAAATAAACACTAAAAACTAAAAATGTCAGCTCATCTTAAAGTGTTCTACCAAGTCTCTTTCAACACAATTGTAATCAAGGTATAAGTTTTTAATAGTTACAATTTTTTATTCGGAATTATGCGCATAAAAGTAAAATAAAAGCTGAAACAATGAAACGACTTCTAGGTTTATTTTATATCCGACATTATAGTTGCTACCTTTAATGCACTGAAACCAAGTTTCCAACAAACTGCTCACGAAACATTAATACAAAAGATTTGTCGCACCTTCTAACAACAAAATTGCTTGTTCAAAACTTCTCAGGATTACTTCATCCGTTATTTATTGATACTGCAATCCCCATTCCAAAGTGCTACCATGAAGAAGAGCAAATTCAATTTTAAATCACATATTCTGGAAAATTTTTATTGACCTTCCATATGACATGGGCATCTGTTTCTAAGAAAACGTTTAAACAGATCAAAGACACAAAAATATATCGTAGATGCATCGAAAGACTTCACAGGTACGTGATAAAATTGGAATTAATGTTCTTCTAAATCCTTTGCCATCGTATTCATGAAAATAGTCTTTGAGTTCACAAATTGGTTAGAAGCCTTTGAAATTCCAGGTTGTTAGCCTTAATTAACTTTATATCCCTGTATATTGTATTGTTAGCAATACTAAAAGGTGTGTTACGCTTCCCATAATAGGTTGTTTTGGGTTGTAGAGTTCTCTGTCGCAATCATAGACTTTGGATGATGTTTTGAATCCCATTACTATCTTGAATGCTCTACTGTATGAGTTTATATTTCTATGGAGAACCCTGAAAATTCTCTTCTAAATGTCATGTCTTGTGTGTTTATATTTTTAAATAACTGCATTGTTATTAATTTTTTGGAAAGGATTTGTTTGTTTTTGAATTTCGCACAAAGCTACTCGAGGGCTATCTGTGCTATCCGTCCCTAATTTAGCAGTGTAAGACTAAAGGGAAGGCAGCTAGTCATCACCACTCATCGCCAACTCTTGGGCTACTCTTTTACTAACGAATAGTGGGATTGACCGTCACATTATAACGCCTCCACGGGTGAAAGGGTAAGCATATTTGGCGCGACGGAGATGCAAACCCACGACCCTCAGATTACGAGTCGCACGCCTTTACACGCTTGGCCTTGCCGGGCCTTTTTGGAAAGGATGTTATTCTGATATTACATCAAATATAGTTCCATCCACGGAAATATCGTATTACTATAATGATCGGGAATTCACTAGAAGCCAGTACATATGTGCTAGACATGTTGGAAAACACCACTGTATTGGCGTATGCAAATCTTCTTTAAGAAGTGCGCTTAACCCTTATATATACATAAATAAATATGTATGCCGCCACAAATATAAGGAAATAAACTACAGATTGAGGAAATCAAAGCTAAAATAAGTTTGATAGTATACCTGGTGATCCCTAAGTTGAGACGTTGAGCAATTTTTACTCATCATCATAACTGTTTGGAAGTGGGTGAAGGGGACAAAAATGCTATCTCAGTCTAACATATTTTTTTAAAATAATAATGTTTATGCACTAAATGGAAAAATGGAAATGTATGTTCACTTTCCTTTTAGATAGTCATGCTTATCAGTACTGTACTTTGAATATTTTAAAGTAATTGAAACTAAGTTTACATATGAACTAATAATAATAACTTTTTTATTAATTTGACGCATCAAAATGATGTTTCTGTTTAAGATATCATTATTGATACTCATTTATACACGGATAAAAAGTATATTTATTAAATATTTATCAAATGTTTTTCATGTTTTATACATTTACTATCATCTGTTTACGAAATGTTTATAAATTCCATGTATATTAAGATATCTATCTATTTTATTATAATTTTATATTACGAGTTCGTTGGACGTAGACGTAGAAAATGTTTTTATTTTAATGAGGTAACACTCTATTATTATGTAAGATAAAAAACAATGTGGATTTAAAAACTTGTAAATGGGGATCGTAAAAAATAAAACAAGCAAGGCTGGGGACACCGTAGACATTATTTACTCAAACTACAAATCCCCGATTTTGGCTCCATGCTGTTATGTAGAACTACATTTGATGGAGTCAAAACATGGATTTGCAGTTTGAGTAAATAATATCTGCAGTATCTAGCTACTTTAACTTCTTTTCATAATTACTATTTGTAGATTTTTAAATTTACAATTTTTAATTTATCTTGTTTGCTGGGCCCGGCATGGCCAAGCGCGTAAGGCGTGCGACTCGTAATCCGAGGGTCGCGGGTTCGCGCCCGCGTCGCGCTAAACATGCTCGCCCTCCCAGCCGTGGGGGTGTATAATGTGACGGTCAATCCCACTATTCGTTGGTAAAAGAGTAGCCCAAGAGTTGGCGGTGGGTGGTGATGACTAGCTGCCTTCCCTCTAGTCTTACACTGCAAAATTAGGGACGGCTAGCACAGATAGCCCTCGATGCTGGCTTTTTATGCTCAACTCGGGGCAAAGAATTAGTTGATATGGTAGTTAATCTTATGGTAAAGATAATGGAAATAAACATAGCTAGTAACTAGTTGATACGGTTGATGATAACTTACTCTTGTCGTTGACTATTTGGTGACATCAGCTAGAAATGTAAATGTTAATCTGCAGCTGGAGGTTGTTGTGAAGATTTATTTGAGAATCTAGTGAGCATTCATAATTTTTTTGTGATTAAATTATCTGTATATAATGTATAGTAATGATTAAATATATGCCAAGATTAAGACACAGCTTCCATGAAACGCATATAAAATATTACCAGTAAAAAAAAATCTTTTCAAATAGAACATCGCTTCAAATAAATTTTCATGTCTTTAAAGTAATTTTTCTAAGAATGTGTGTGATAAAATTTAATATAATACGTATTGATTTTTTTTTACTTCTTCTCTTCACATATAGAATAGGAGTTGACTCCCTACTGACACCGATTGTATAGTATACAAAGTATGGAGTTTTTATATGTTACAGTCATCTAATGTTTATCCATTATTAGCTGGTAATTCCTGTTTCACCTAGTGTACATGAGTTTAGAGGAACACCAAAAAATTGTCAGAAAGCTAGCTTCTAAGGTTAATAATAACGCAGTTTCACTAAAATTATGATGTATTTTGGTTTTGTAAAGTAAAGAAGAAACAAATATACTTTTTAATATCTTTAAGAACTTCGCAGTATATTATTTAGTGTTCTTTGAAAGATTTCAGTAGAATATACCAAGCCATTTTTGTTGTGGGATGGCAAGAGAATAATAACACTGGTTTACAAAGAAATTGAGGCAACCACAAAAATAGCTGTTTTAACCTAATTTGGGGGTGCTGAATTCAGATTTGAAATCCGTTTTTACTCATCACCTCTAATTTTTTAGATATGCATACTGTACATTTTGTACACATACTGTACATAAAGGCGTATATGCATTCAGGGTTAATTTCTAATATTGTGTGACTTATGTCTTCTTTTTTAGTTATTATGCAATAAATGTAAGTGATAGCATTACATTATATATATATATAGCTATATATCAAGACGGATTTTGGCAGTTAAGCGTAGCCAACACGTCTCAATCAACAGCCAGTAGTGCACTGGCAGTCAGCGCAGGAGGTTGGTGTCCCTCGACAATTGTGTTACACGATCTTTTGGGTATATATTTGTATTACAATTTCCAACGACGCACATAATTATTATTGCCTTACATATGATTTAATTTTACTGCACACTCTGTCCATTTAAAGGAGTCCTATGACAATATGGAGCTTCTTTTAGAAGCTGTTAAGTACAACCAGTACCAGTGGAGTCTGTGTGGGGACCTCAAGGTCATTGGTCTTCTTATGGGTATGCAAGTGGGCTTCACAAAGTACTGTTGCTTTCTCTGTCTCTGGGATAGTCGAGCTGTATCCTAGCATTACAAGCAGAAAGACTGGGGGTCAAGAAGCACTTTCGTTCCTGGCGAACACAGCCTCAAGGAGAATCCTCTAGTTGACATGAAGAAGGTGCTTCTTCCTCCTCTTCGCATCAAGCTTGGTTTGATGAAGAATTTCGTGAAGGCCATGGACAAAAATGGTGCTGCCTTCCAACACTTGTCTACTGTGTTCCCATGTCTCAGTGCTGCTAAGCTCAAAGAGGGCATCTTTGTCGGACCTCAAATCCGAGAAGTGCTGAAGGATACTGATTTTGAGGAGCTTCTTACCTTAAAGGAACTGAAAGTATGGGAAGCATTTAAGTCAGCCTGTAGTGGCTTCCTTGGTAACACACGCGTACCAAATTACCAAGCCTGTATTGAGAAGTTACTAAAGACTTATGAGGATATGGGATGCCGAATGTCACTCAAAATTCATTTTCTCCATTCCCACCTAAACTTCTTCCCTCCAAACCTTGGAGCAGTGAGTGATGAGCACGGAGAAAGATTTTACCAAGACATTTCGAAGATGGAGAGCAACTACCAAGGCAAGTGGAACCCCAGCATGATGGGAGACCTCTGCTGGATGCCCTTGCGTGATATCCCGGAGGCAAAATACACCAGATCATCTTAGAAAACACACTTCTAACTGTCTGCGGTACTATGAATTGTGTATATTGTGTCATCCAAGTATATTTATTCCGTCAATGTTCTTTATCTATCCTGTTTTATCTGTAATAAGCTGCTGCAACTGTTGAAATAAGCATGTATATACTCTGTATATACTAAAATGAGACTATTTTAAAGCCAGAAAACTAGAAATGATAGGGCAAAACTGTTGATAAATTTGAATTCAGCACACCCAAATTAGTAAACAACACCTATTCACATTCTTGCCTCAGAAAAAAATATTTTTTTGTAAACCAGTGTAATAATTACAAATGGGCCATTTTAAGCAGGATTTTGTTTTTTTATAAGAGTAACATGCGTGCTTATTTTACATGTGCACAGCCCTAGCGTCAATAGTATGTATTTTAAAGTGTTGTTTGAGCTGAATTGTTGCTGTTTAAGGTATCTTTTGCCAGAATATTCTATTAGGGTAGGGTGCAATTCCTTGCGATCCCTGTAATGAACCACTATCATGGCTCATGGTACATAGAATATACGTATCGAGAACAGTCAGGCTACGTATAACGATGTTTTATTCTGGGTATGACGGCATCAAGCTACATAACTATTGTGTATAAGAGAAAGCATTTACTTGTAGAGTTCTCAGCATCACCCTAATGGCAAAGCGTTATGTTTCCAAACTCCCACCACAAGAAACCTTGTATCGATACCCGTGGTGGGTAGAGCACAGTAACTGCTTGTGTAGCTTTGTGCTTAATTCTAAACAAAGTTTACAACATATCTTGCTTTCCTATTCCTTAGATTTATTTTTTGCAAAAATGGTTTGTTTATTGTTAAACACCAAATAAAGACATCAAGTGATTAATTTGCTGCATATCTCACTATTTTAGTTCTTGTGTTCAGACATTTATTGAAAATTTGTTTCTTTGTATTAGGCTTAAAGCTATGCAATTGGATTACTGTACTCAACCAACAGAAGGTATCGAAACCCGATTTTTAGAATTTCAAGGCATCAGAATTACTGCTGAGCCAGTTGGAGAGGAACTTGAAGAAATTATTTACTTTATATTTTATATATTAAAGCAACGGCCTATAAATTTGTTTTAAACTCAACGTGTATATGCCACTAACACTCAAACTACTGAGTGTTTTATCGTTCATTATATGTATTTCTGTCAGGTAAGTATAAAAAGTAGCATAGCTTACCAGATCGATCCAACTTGATATTCCGTCTATATAATTAAAAGAACAATATGTGTCAGTCAGTCTGTCCATGTACACATGCTAACTCGCATGGAAATTCAATCTCCCTGTTGGCTAATTGTGCTGTGGTACATTTACTTTTTACATGAATGAAAAAGTGAACGATGTTTGACATGCCTTGTTCTATAGGAGCACAAAACTGCGGCATTTATCACATTAACTTTTAAAGAAAATTACTTCAGTAACATAAATGCAAGGAAATAAGTTAAGTTTATTTTTTACTAGTTCGTGACTTATAAATACACAATAATCCTATATCTCAATACAAATTCCAACAGGCACCTAAAATTAACAATTTAGCCTAAAATTTAAATATGCTTCGTACGCGAAGCACGAAATTATCTGTTATATAACATGGAGCAATCACTCTTAATCGGCAATAACACAACTTCATTCATTTTCTTTGCTTTCCAGCTAATATATTGCGCGAAAGAAATGGATTACAGATTGCAGAAATTATACAAATGTGATTTAGACAAAAACTTACAAAAACACACGACGAAAGTTGATTTTTGCACTTTTTGAAACCGTAAAGTTAAAATTTCGTTATTCCTAAAATTCGATAATCATGCCTAAGATTTAAATACGCTTCGTACGCGAAGAACGAATTTAACAGCTAGGGGAATTAAATATAACTGGTGATTAATGCTTTGTGAATACTTAAGTGAAGCATAAAAAAGAAGAAAAAAGTTGATATCAATGTAAAAGGGAAAATAAAAATTAGTGAAGTAGTGCCAATCGAAAACAGTTGATTTTTACAATCTTGGGTATCATAAGTTTAAAATTTCACTATTTTGTAATATGGTTTACGAAGGGCTCAATCAAAAATATATCAAGAAAATGGTATAATTAAAAATGAAGTTTACACATAAATTGTTGTGTACAGAGTTATATTTAGTTTATAGCCATTCCACGTTTTAACAATTCCATATTCAACTTTGTAGGGTTTTGTTTTATTCTTGTCCAAGTACATCTTATATTTATAGTTTACATATTTATGTATTTAAAAAAAATAATAATAATAAAATAAAATAAATAAATTTCCACCAGCTAACTTGACCTACTGTGCATAATAGACTATAAATGGACATTGCCCTGAGAAGGACCTAACATACAAACAGTTAGGGAAAATAAGTTCAGGAAGGAGGAAGAGGTCAAAGAGAACCTGACCCTCCAGGGCAAAATACCCAGATACCATTGATCCATCATTCCACTTGATGCTGCATATGTGAAAATACCTTCGGACTTTGAATCTTATGGCACAGCGTACGCTTCGCATGCAAGAAGTCGTGGATTCAATCAGTCAATCTCTATACATTTTCTTAACGTTTCTTCCTTAAAAAGTGTTTCATTAGTTAAATAATTTTAGCACACACATTGTGCAAGAAGTACGAATTTATCGTCTGGAACAGATAAAAAAATCAAAACACAGAAGCTGTTTTTAACTTTATTACTTCTTGACCATTTTATGTGAAGTAAATAGTATGCTTAAGAAACTATTGAATTTCTTTAACAAATGTAGTCACACACGTTGAGTCCATTATATTGGATTAGATAAAATATGAAGCAAAATGGTGAAAACTATTGCATTTTGTTAGTATATTACTATTTGGACTTAAAACGTTTCTATTAAATGTTTCTCTTCAGGATAATGTTTCTTTATGTTTATCCTAAATCTGCGTAAAGTCTAAACAGAGGTAAGTGCAAATAAATATGGCTCAGCTGTTTTATTTACTTTTATAGTTCTGGTAAGCTGGAATGGGATTCGGAATGTCAAAGCTACGAGTCCAATTAGGTTGCTGAACATGCTACACACTTTCATCTGTGAGGTCATAATGATGACGAGAGTCAATCCCGCTTTTCACTTATGAGAAGCCATAGATGGCGAATGAGGCTAAAAGGCTGCTCTCTTTGTTGTCAGTTGTTCTAAATGAGAAATGGATATACCTGAGATGTTACCTGTCCAAACTCACTGCGTAGTATATGTTTTGCGCAAGATACTATCTAAATAACATATAATAAATGCCAAAATATAGTAAATTAACCTGACCACACATTAGGTTTTAACTAAATGTGGATGGATGTAATTAGTTTTAATATTTTTCCATACGCATTACACTATTTAATCTCAACAATGTAGAAAAAAATGAATGCGTAGTAAGTTTATTTATTGTGTATTCCACCCTTCCATTATAGTGTCAAAGAATAATAATAACGACACATATCTTTCTTGACATTTTACTACAGTAGATTTCATAGAACAGCTTGTAAAATTTTTTCTATGATTTTCATATTTAGTTTACTTTGAATATAACTGAACAAGAGTGTTTCATTATTATTGTATCTATATTCTACCGCTAACCATCGAATAAGTAAGTTAAACATTATCTTAATATATATTGAAATAAGATAGCTCCCTTTTTTCTATTACATATCTTACTACCATTATGTCAAATTGAAATGCAAGTAAAATGCATATTGCATAAAGTTACATTTTGTACTCTCGTATCGTTATATGACTGTCCGACAATCAAGGTGAGTATAAAATAACAACTAACGTCTTCTTTCAATTTACAAGTTATAAGTTTGACCTCTCTGTTCTGTGGAAACAAAATATATATGGGTATATGAATAATTTCGCAAGTTTATCTCGTGTAGCTCTACAATTTGTATAAATCAAAGATATGACAGTATAAAAATAACTTTCTTGTTTTATCTCATACAAATGTGTATAAACAATATCCCAACACCTATTGGGTATAATAGAATGATTGCTGTACAATTCTAAAATACAGGTTGCAGTAAGACCCCACCTAGCGCCATCACGCTTTAAGCTGATTCGTTACAGAGCTTTTGTCTCCTTGAGGAATCTTTTTCTTCACAACAGGAGAACAAAAATTATGAAAATCAATTGCTCTTTGAACACTACGTTTTGATATTAATAGTAGTAGTGCACTAAATATTTTTTATTTCATAAAATACTGTAACAAAGAACATTGAATAATAACATGCAAAAAACAATGTCCCGTAACTATCACAATTTTTCTGACTTATCTGTTTTGTAACTAATATAGTCGGAAACGAAAGAGAGAACTACATATGTTGACAAATCTTGAAAGAGAGGATGTGATGGCTCTGTTATTAAACGAAGATTAAAGGCTAACCAAAAAAGTGGTTTTTTTCAGCAATGACTATAATATAAAGAATTTTACGTCAAATGTCATACTTGTTGAGGGGTAGTGAATAAAATTGAGAAGAGAGGATGATTAGAGAAACAATGTCACAATTCCGTACTAGGGAAAATTCCAGATTTCATAAAATATTGCAGCTTTCGTGTACTTCATTATAAAAAGCCAAATGATTCCCACTACCTCACATATCTATTTTCTTCCACCCTGGGGTCGGAGCCAGCTTGCGAATCGACGACAGTGTGACGTGTTTCTTTGTTTCTTACAACTGTTTGTGTTCATTTACTTTAATGTAATACTGTACTTTAAGAATCTATGTTTACCGGATAAGAAACAATGTCTTTATTATATATTTTCATATTTGTAATGCTAAAATGACACTATTTACAGATGATTTTTTTTTAAGTGTAGTCTTGTTCCATCCTTTGGGCTGTCAATCTAAATACGCGAAGAAAATTGAGAGCGCTTGTCAGCCATGCTTTATCTGGTAATCCTGTTAAATTTGTGAAATGAGGTCATTCCAGTGAAACAATAAATCAGACTTCTAACAGTGGTTAGCTTAAAAATTATATTATAATGTTTAATGTTCACCTTCTATTGAAATACGAACATATATACAGCATCGGTTTTGAAAAAGGTTTAATTTTGTCTTTCTTGAGGACACGAATACACACATTAAAAAACTTTCCAATAGCATATAGCATATTTAGCAGGTTTTATTTCCAGTTTCATGTCTTAAAATATCTCTATGTATTAAACAAATGGCATGAAACATTCTTGGAAAAGGTTTTTAAAAGATTGCTTTATGATCTGAAAGAGCTATTTTAGTCTTATGTTATATTATAAAGTTCTTTAATAAATACATAATTTCTGTTCAGTTCATTTACAAAACAGATGCTAAAACTTTCTTTCACATGTTTTTGTTAGAATAACTGAAACGAAAATAGTTGAATTAAGATTTATAACTAGGTGAATATTTATAACGATTATCCTAATAATAATAAATTAAATGTTTCCATGTATTTAAAGCCAAGACTTAATGTTACTAAAGTATACTTCAAAGCTCATCGACAATTATTACAAAAATGAAAAATTTAATCGTTTACCATTATGATTTGAATGTTTAAATTGAGGTTTTGAATTCTAAATAAAAATTCACTAATCATATTTCAGAAGCAAAAATTATAGTCTGAAAATAATATATTTTGTGGCAGCCGATTTTTCAAGTTAAAACGTTGAAACAAAAGTCAATAAGAACGTTACTTACACAAGAATTAAATATGTTGGTTTTACATTATGAAGTAATTTTCTTTTCAAAGATAACCTAATACACACGGAAAAATATAATGTATAATATCCACTTCAATGAATCATGTAACTTGATGTTTATTATTTGACTTTTTGATTTACATACATATAAAGAGAAGCAGAGAGAGGGTAAAGGAAACAAGCGAAACACACAGAAGTTAGAAACTTATTAATGGTGCAAAATGTTATCACGGAAAATGCAAAAACGAAAACAAATAAGTTGTAAACTGCACCAGAATTTTGTATAAGAACCTTTTGTTTTACACACAACATTAAACTGTTATGCAGATCAAACCACGGTTGCGAGTGATCCATCAGTTTCTTAACAGCAATATATGTTTTGTTGTACATTTGGAATCCTTGCATTGCTTTTAGATAAATTCATCTTCGGTATGTTATATTCCTGAGGAAATGGGATGATGGATTAGAGCCTGCACATACTTGTTAGCAGTCAGGGTGCAATCATTTCGGTGTAGATCATTGACATCTTCGCCAAAAACGCAGCCTCTAACAAACACTGATTTCCCACTATGTTTCATTATAGATGTTGTCAATTGATTGTGATACTCACTATAACTGATGAACTTGTTACTGATCGTTGCTGAATTATTCGAATTTGGTTTCATCTGTAAAGAGTACAGAACTATCTTTAAAAAATGAATAAAGTTCTAGATGCCAGTAGTAAATTTCAAATACCGAACAAGGATCCTTTGTTCGCCACGATCCAGTACAAAGAGAGAACATAAAAGATTTTGAAAGATATAATATGAAAAAAATTCAAACATTTACTTCATTTAACAAGCATTTTATGGCTAGTTTTGATATTCCATTCTCATTTTGTACATTTTTTTAGATGAAACAATTAACAATCTATCCATTCAAACTATTCAAGAACGAAATTCTCGTTTGCAGTCTATCCAAAATAGAGTTTATAACAACACTAATATCTGCCGCCAAACATTTGCACTTCTATTTCAATAACACCGTCTATGAACAAATAGGGGGCATGGAAACGGCCTCTTCTTTGGAGTAAACTTTAGTTAATACATTCCTCTGCTACTATGAACGTATCTGGTTACCAAACCGCGCTGAAACCAGTGTTAACAACGTTTGGGTATTGTTCTACATGCCTTTATAAGCTTGTATTTGCAATTATATTTTTGTAAAAGTTTCTGTTTATTTGTTTTGTAGTTAAGCACAAAGCTACACAAAGGGCTATCTGTGCTCTGCCCACCACGGGTATCGAAATCTGGTTTCTAATGTTGTAAGTGCATAAACATGCCGCTCTGTCATTGAAAGCTTTTAAAATTTCAGTGCCCTGCAAACATGTTCTGTCTGGTACACGAAAATATCGTTTGTTTGATATCAGAATGTCACAACTAAGTGAAAGATAATTTATTCCTTGTTATTTTACATTTTACACATAAACCGACAAAGAAAAACGTTTAACCTCTCATAAATGATCCAGTTACAAACTCAAAATTAATAGACTTCGTAGAGATTCTGACATAATCTGTTGTTTGAAATGTACTTTTAGTATTCTAATATTCTTCAGTATTAATCTATTCAGTATTTATTTATATTACCAAATAAAACTTATTGTATATAGCAATATATTGTTCAACTTGTATAATTAAATTGTTATTAAACCATAATTCAATTTTTTTCTCGTAATCATGGAATACTGGTTTTCTAAAATTTCAAAATATGCTGCTTATAAAAAAAATCCACGAAGGAATATAAACATGCTAGAAATTCAATTATATACGCGCCTACTCATTTCTTATTTTTATTTTTTTGTGTGACTGAGAAATCTGAGTGAAAATGTCAATAAGTAAAGGATATTAAAATACGTCATAAAAAAATTAATTCTCATCTTTAAAACATTCTTAAGCCATTATTTGTTTTTATTGAATTCAGTACTATAAAAGTAAAGTAGGAGAAATGATCTTTAAAATGTATTTACAGTTAGTTGAAACAGTTCGAGTAGCAGTCTTCGAAGGTAGCTATAAGTTCTTACAGACAAGCAAACATATAAAAGACCGAAATGGAAATATATTAATAAAGTGACAGATGTTGTAACACGCGTCACAACCGAACCTTCAATTTCACTAAAAACAATCTAATGTATAGTGTAGCTACAAAATCTCAGCAATACTTCCTTTATAGAAATAAGTATAACTGAATTTATGCTGTTTGATACTTTTTGAATAATTCTTGAGCCGTACAAGCAAATATAAGATTTATAGTTCCATTTGTAAATGATATGTTATTGATATCTTTTCTCAAAAATTAATTTATCTGACTAAAAGAGAAACGATTCTGGTATTATCTAACAAAAATAAAAGTTTCTATTTTTTTCGTTTTCTATATTTTCATTTAGTTGTGAACACTAAACGACAATTTCATAATGACGTTAGTGTTCACAACTAAATTAAAACATATCCAAAGATTTTTCATATACTTTTTAAAATTGTACAGCAAAGGTTCGGTTTTTGATTGAAGATTGCAGTTTAATATGTAAGGTTTAACCTAGGAAGTTTATGTTCTGTTCATTAACTTTTGAGACTATTCTTAAGTGACATTATATCTCATTTGCTGTTATAACGTCTTGTTTAAAGTAAAGAATGAATATTTGTAAATTTAAAGACTTGAGTTATATCTTTACAAAAGTGTAAATCATTTTCTTTCAAAAATACTCTTTTTATTTGTTTGATGTTAAGCACTAATTCTACGCAATTGGCTGTCTGTGCTACGTGTTCACAACTATCTAAAACAGGTGTTTTGTGTTATTAGCCTTCAGATACTGAGCCACTAGAGTGTGTGATAATGTAAACTGACTCGAGAAATCATTGAAATTGAATACGATTAAATCATCCAATTTCTATTTTGCTGCGACATTTTTAATGATTTGAAAAGGAAAATATCAGAATACTTTTAATGAATAAATAAAGAAGAGTTTGGTTTGTTTTGAATTTCACGCGAAGCTACACGAGAGCTATCTGGGCTAGTCATCCCTAACTTAGCAGTGTAAGACTAGAGGGAAGGCTGGTAGTCATGACCATCTACCGTCAACTTTTGGGCTACTCTTTTACTGACGAATAGCGGGATTACGCCCCCACGGCTGAAAGGGCGAGCATGTTTGGTGTGACGGGGATTCGAACTCACGATCCTTAATTATGATTGGAATGCCTCAACCACCTGGCCATGCTGAGCCGATAAAGAAGGGTATAAAAATACAACTAGGTTTCACTAATTGTGATTAATTTGTAAATTACATTAATTTTTCAAGTCATTGTGTTTTTGGATTCAATTACAGACTATAAAATTACTCTTTTTGCTCACAAACAATTTTTACTTTTTAAAACAAAATCATGATATCTTTCAAATAAAATAAGAGAGAGATTTTCAATTATTTTACAAAATATTTGGAAATTTTGACTAAAGAACTTTTTTGATTAATTTTTTGGTACTAGATGTAACGTATATATATGAAAAAGGACAGATATAGAATATATTTATATTTTTATCACCATTGAAACAAGTCTTCAAAGACGGGGTAAGCATATACAGAAAATAAATATTCTCGATGAAGTTCTGACTTACTCATGCAAAGTAAATCTCAGAAGATATTATTAGTTTATTTTAGCTCAAAGCTACATGTGATTTCTAGCATTTAAGTCCGCAGACATGCCGCTGTGCCACTGAAGTCGTGCGATTTATTCGCCGCAAGATCAAACCCCGGATTTTAGTATTGCAGGTTTGTTGACTTACCGTTAACCCACCTATGAATTGACATGAGTAAGAATAAATTGCTTCTGAATTCGTTAGTTTCAACAATTTCTCATTGAATGAAGGTTTAAAGTTTTAAGCATTCCAAAAATAAATAAAAGCAGAGCAATGAAATGTGTTATTTAAAAATAATCTATTTATTTCTAATTTAGAAATTTTGTTTTTAGATGGCATAAAGTAATTCTCTCTATATATATTAACATATCTATTTTGTAATATCCCAAGGAGAAGTTAGAAAATGGAGTGACAGTTATAGTACTTAAAGTATTTCCATTGCACAAAATTGAAATAACAGTTCATCCAAATTTTATTAATGAAGTAAGATAATAGTATACTTTAGAATAAAATGATTAGTAAGTGCCAATATAATAACTATTGTGACAGTCGGCACAACATAGGGGTTTCGGGGATATGGCTTTCAAATTAATATGTGTGTATTTATTTAATAGACAGGTACGTCTATAAGTTGACTGTTTCTATCAGTCTTTGGTACAATATTTCTATATCGTCTGGTAACAGTGCTTATGAAATACTCTGAATTTGGTCTTTTTACATTATTGGCAATAAATCTATATTTTCGAAACCAATGAGAAAGGGATATGAAATGCATTAAATGAGTATATACGAGTGAATAGAAATTGAACTAAATGTTTGCTTATTTGAAGCATAATTTATTTCCTGTGATTTTATTCAGAGACTCGATACACTATAAGCAAAAATGAAAACCACGAGATGACTCCCTAAACTAAAACACACATCCTTCATCGGCAAATCTGGAATCAACTGCTGCCCTAGTTTGTCTCTGAGGACTACTTGATAGGTTTTGAAGACAGTTCAGTGGTTGGTATAGTCCTGGGTATATATTTCCTTGGTTGCTTTGGCTTTCATTTAAATCTCTGTCAATTGAATGATATCTCTGAGGTAAAGTATCCAACTTTGGCGCCATCGTGTAGCTGTTGTACACAGTATAGTAGTTTTCGTTACTCTCTTCTAAATCGTATTTTGTTTGTTTGTGGTTGTCTTTGAAGGCAAGATTATACAATATCTCTGGATCGCAGATAAACTTGTAGACATACCGCTCCCCTAGTGATCAAAAACATGTTTCTGTTAAATAAGATACATAAATAAAAAAATCATTGTTTAAAATATAGATATTTAAAAAAACGAAAACATACTTTACAAATATAAAGTTTGTTATAAAACAAACAAAAAAGGTACAGATACTCAGACGTGGCGTATTGAATGTGTTTTTATAATAATGTGACACGTTTAAAGTTTGCAGAGATTACATTAAAAAGTATACTTTAGAGCAATTTATTTTTATTCCTTTTCGATACCAAAGGAAAAAGTGAAATTATTATTTTTAATCTATATTTCTAAAAGCTTAATTTATTGTGCTGTATTTAAAATAGAATAAAGAAAACCAGAAAAGGTATATTAAATATTAAACTTCCCAAAATAAATTGTATACTTAAGTTGTTTCATGACCAAATAAACAAGCAAGTTAGATAATTTCTTTTGAGACACATTAGGCTACTATATTAAGAATGAGAAACAAAACGGCGTTTTATGACACAATCAAAGATTATTTTTTTAATTTTTTTGCAACTGAAAATTTTAAATAAAGATTTTATCTTTCACTGCGCCAAAAAAATATTTTTAGTTTCAATTGGTAAGCATTTTAGAAGCACCATTATTTTAAAATTTATGAATCAGTCACGTTAACATTGCACCGCTAGTTGCACAGGGTTTAGAACATAGCTGTATCACATGATCTGAAAGAGTCCTATTTGGTATAAATAGTATAAAATCTCGACATTAAAACAATATTTCCTTATTTTATATGCAAAAATGGCTCGTTTGGGTTGAGAAAATATTTCAAATAGAAGAGCGAACAACGTTTCGACCTTCTTCGGTCATCGTCAGGTTCACAAAGAAAGAGGTAACTGACCGGAAGCTGACCACATGTTTGGAAGAGGTTGTGTAACTGAGTGTCGTAATGTAGAGGGCGGGGTTAGATGTTTGAATATATAATTTTATCTATAATATTAATATAGGCATAATGGGTTCCTTTATATTGGTTCATTTTGGGTTTAAGTTGTTGTATAAGTAAGGCTTCTTTAATTTTGCGTTTGTTTATGTTTGTTTCTTTATTTAGTATTTTAGTGTTTTCTATGGTTATGTTGTGTTTATTTCACTTGCAGTGTTCTAAAACGTGTGAAGGTGACTTTTTATGTTCTTTGAATCTGGTTTCCATTTTTCTACTTGTTTCTCCAATATAGAAGTCGTGGCAGTTATCACATTGTATTTTATAAATAATGTTGGTGTGGTGTTTGTCTGTGTAGTTCTTACATAGTATAGACCTCAGTTTTGTGCCTGGTTTTTGAATAAATTTAGTATTAACTGGAATGTTATATTTTGTAACTAGTTTTTGCCAAATGTTGGTTATTTGTTTGCTGATGTCAGGAATATATGGTATACAGCAGTATATGGTTTCGTGATTTTTTGATTCGTGAGATATATTTACTTTTGTTGGTTCATTTTGCTTTCTGTCTAGGTGTGTGTGTATAATGTTTTCTACGGTTTGTGGAGGAAACTTATTGATGTTGATGAAGTATTATTTTATTTTGTCTAATTCATCGTTAATTTTATCTGTGTGAGCATAGTTTTATGGCTGTGTTTATCTGGTTTCTTAGTATGTTGAGTTTTTGTTTTGTTTCATGTGCTGAGTCCCAAGGAATGTATAGTCCAGTATGGGTGATTTTTCGGTGGATTTCGGTTTTGAATTGTGTGTCGGTTCTTATAATTTTGAGGTTAAGAAATGATATTTGATTGCTTTCTTCCTGTTCACATGTCAAGTTAATGTTGGGATGTATAGAGTTAATGTGATTGAAAAAAGTATGTATGTGTTCTGTAGATTTGAATCCCGCAACCGTGTCGTCCACATATCTATACCAGTGTAGTGGTGGATGTAATGCTGTATTAATTGCTTGTGTTTCAATTTGTGTCATAAAAATATTGGCTAGAACTGGTGATACTGGGTTGCCCATGCTTAGGCCATTTGTTTGTATATAGTTTTGGTTGTTGAACATGAAGTTTGTCTTTATTGTGGTGAATTCTATGAGGGTTGCTAACTGGTTGCTGGGAATGTCTATAATTGGGTTAGGGTCTCGGATATAGAGTTCTAAGGCTATCTTGCAGGCTTCTGTTGTTAGAACTTCTGTAAAGAGGGATATAACATCAAAATTGGCCATTAAGGCTTTATGATTAAGTTGATTTAGATTAGACTTGAAATTAAAAGAGTCTTTGATGAATGAGCTGGCTGATGTTACATATTTGGAGAATGCCTATGCTATGTATTTACCAAGATTGTAATTAAACGATTCATATGTTGACATTATTGGTCGTAATGGACAATCTGGTTTATGAGGTTTGGGGATGCCGTATATTTGTGGTGTGCGTGAGTCGGTTTTACGTAGGTAGGAATAAAGTGTTTGGGAAATTGTGTTGGCTTTTATCATTTGTAGTAGTAATTTGTTCAGTTGCGTCTCATGTGTCTTTGTTGAATTTGTGTGTATTGGTTTAAATTTGTTCGTGTCTGATAGGATGTTATTCATTTTTTGTATGTATTCATTCGTGTTCATTATTACTATAGCGTTACCTTTATCTGCTTTTAGAATTTTTATGTTTCTGTCTTGTTTTAGGTTTTTAATGGAATTAATGTCTCTTTTTGTAAGGTTGTTTTTTAGTTTTCTGTTTTGTGAAATTATGTTGATGGTTTTGTAAGAAAATTCTTTGAAAAAATCGTTTAAGATGTTGTTTTTAAGTGTTTCTGCAAAATATAAATGTGTAATTTTACCTGGGAAGTTTGGCTGTTGGATGTCAATAAAATTATCTAAGTTGTCTTCTTTCTGTTGGTTGTTTAAGGTTTTTTCTTTGTATTTGTTTTCTGTAGAAAGTATCACAAGTCTCCTGGCTAGGTCTTCTAAACATGTTTTGATTTCTATGGTTGGAATGTATCTAGGTGCTATTGCGAAGATGAGTCCTTTGTTAAGTAGATGTATCTCGTCTGTGTTTAATTTTCGGTCGGATCTGTTAATTATGAGGTTAGTCAACGGTTTGTCGTTTTGGTGTCTTTTCTGTTGTTTACATCTTAGTTTTTCTAGTTTTTTGTTGTGGCAGATCTTTTTGTCTCTATCGTTCTTAGTATTATTTATAAAATACAATGTGATAACTGCCACGACTTCTATATTGGAGAAACAAGTAGAAAAATGGAAACCAGATTCAAAGAACATAACAAGTCACCTTCACACGTTTTCGAACACTGCAAGTGAAATGGACACAACATAACTATAGAAAACACTAAAATACTAAATAAAGAAACAAACATAAACAAACGCAAAATTAAAGAAGCCTTACTTATACAACAACTTAAACCCAAAATAAACCAATATAAAGGAACGCCATTATACCTATATTAATATTATAGATAAAATTATATATTGAAACATCTAATCCCGCCCTCTACATTACGACACTCAGTTACACAACCTCTTCCAAACATGTGGTCAGCTTCCGGTCAGTTACCTCTTTCTTTGTGAACCTGACGATGACCGAAGAAGGTCGAAACGTTGTTCGCTCTTCTATTTGAAATATTTTCTCAACCCAAACGAGCTGTTTTTGCATATAAAATTCTCAACAAGTGGGTTTCTCGACATCACTGAATATTTCCTTATGCCTGGCATGCTTCTGATCAGCCAGAGGAGGACATTCTATCTTATTATTCAATAAGTGTGTAGAGTTCGGGCGCTTCTGTAAATTCTGTGGCTACTTATACACAGTAGTTCAACAATGTCCTCGCGTTATGACACTAGACATTCTCCAACATCAGGATAAAACCGGATTCAATTGCACTCCCGAAAGTTCGTAGAACTGGGTCCAATAGCACGTTAACGAACCGTCGATAAGTAAATCCACCCTTCAGAAACACAAAAACATCTGTAAGTTGATTCACGTTGATGCTGCCCTACACCAAAGCAAAACTGTCGGCAACGTTTCACAGAGCATATCGTTCATTGCTAGCTCTTCTCACACAAAGTCATCGATCACCGACAGACATAAAACCTTCGTTCGTTTTGATGCACCATAGACACGTGGCAGTGTTGCTTTTAGTCCTCGTGATTGCGACAAAAGACCATACGAGTTGTACGATGAAATGTGGGACTGAAGCAGGTCCTGCTTTCTTAATTTGCTTATTCAGAGACATTCTCTCGCAAACAAAATGTAATACTGTCACACAATTATATAATAATAATAACAAACATTGAAGCGGTCACTCAAAAACACGAAGTAATATAATCTGAAGACAAACTAGGAGTATTATATGACCCAAGTCATTAATACATGAAAATTACAGCAGTACATATTTATAAAAGTAGATGTTTATTTATTTGAAATTGAGCACAAAACTACACAATGGGCCATCTTTGCTCTGCCAATCAAGAACATGTTTATCTTTTTTACTTCGTAGAATAACGAGGATAACAGAACAGATAATTGTTTATTCTTTTATGTTCTTCTGTATTAATAGAAATAAATTTCAATGAGAAACGTAGGACTACTCAACACTTTGAATATTCTCTAATCTTCTATGATTTGAAGTAAAAATGTTCAGAGTTTATTTAGTATAACTTATTCTAATTTTCTATAAGAGAAATTGAGGTATTTACTTCATTTATAATTTTGTCAATTTCATTTACAATTGGGTTCCGCTTAAGCAAAAAGAAAAACAATAATTAACTTCAATCTTAAATAATTATTAATAAGATTAAGTATAAATTAACTAAGAGTTAATACAAGATCCACATAGTGATTACACACAACAAAATTAGCTATCATTCTGTGAATTCTAACCAAGATGGTATCAGCTCTAATAAACGATTTTCCTTTTATACCTGGCTCGGCATGGCCAGGTGGTTAAGGCATTTGACTCGTAATCTTAGGGCCGTGAGTTCGAATCTCCGTCACACCAAACATTTTCAGTCTTTCAGTCAGTTCCGCTATTTACTGCTAAAAGACTAGCCCAAGATCTGGCAGTGGGTGTTAATGACTAGCTGCCTTCTCTCTAATCTTACACTCCTAAATTAGGGACAGCAAACGCAGATAGCCCTCGTGTAGCTTTGCGCGAAATTTAAAAAAGAACCCTTATATCCCTCTATGAATTAAAATATGGATGAATGAACATTAAAGATTTACTTTATTGTCTTATTTTGCGAGGTTACTGTGACTAATAATGTTTATAACACACAAATGAACTTATTGTTTTCTGTATAACTGTTATATCTAAGCGAGAAAGAAGGCAATTTAAAAATCAGCCTTTGTTGTAGATATTTCATCTTTTGTTATCATCCTCTATGTATTTTTCAGTTTTTGTGAACCTCGAAAATGTTTGCATGAATTATGAATTACCCTGTATATTTAAGTGAGTACAGCAATGTAAAGGTAAGAAGGATGAAAACAATTTGAGTATATTTTATTCTCATCCCTTCTAAATTCAATAAAAGAGGCACAGTTGGAAATAGAACAAAAATTCTGTTGTTGTTATTCAAACAATTGTTAAATAATGAATGTTGTTTTATTCTATCTTTGTATTACTCAAAGAAGATATTTATATGTATTTAAATATTTATATGTAATATTCTATCTAATTATAAATCTAAATGAAATTTCAAAAAATACCCTCAAGCAATCTGCTTAATTTGTTAAAATCTTACATATTTCTAACTCCCCCCAGTAGCACAACTGGGTTTTTATGCCCGTGGTGGGCAGGTCAGAGACAGCCTGTTGTGTAGCTTTGCACTTAATTCCAAGACAAACAAATAGATATTTCTAAGAAGGAAATAACAAGAAAAAGATATTTTGTTCTAGCTTACTGTAGAACAAAAATACATTCATTGAAAGCAGACCAATATTTGTTAATCTATTTGTTGTAATTTCGTATTAAAGTAATTAAAATTCTTACAAGAGACTGTTCTATCCCTTTGGAGAGAAGTTAATTGAGCGGAATTCTGTATTTCGAAGGGATGATGATCTCAAAAAACATTTGAAAATAACATCGGGTTCGCGTGGCAAAGAAGGAAAGTTCAGGTGATCTGGAATGATCACCATAAAGTTCGAACCTAAATTCCAAAGAACAAAACTTGGACTTGCTAGATCTTATTTGATGAAAGTTCTAAAGAAAACTTTTGAGCAAGCTTCAAGAAAAAAGAAATAGGATTAAATTACCTCTTTGTTAACCTGAAGATGACCTAAGGTCGACACGTTGTTCTATACTTTATTTTAATTAAAGTTTTAATATCCATACCAGCCATCTTGAAAATACATAAGTTATCCCAAAAGTTTTGATAAAATACATTAGACAAAATGTCACAAATGTATAAAGTTATAACTGATTTTAAAAGTGTTTACACTAAATATCAGCTTTAAAAGGTTGCGAAACATTGCTATCAAACGTTTCAATCTTAGTAACACTTTAGAAGAACGCTGAAGTTTCCCAACTAAAAGTCAATTTTGCTCTGAGTACTATACATATCTCTAATTGTTAGAGTACTGGGCTATTAGTCTTAAAGACCAAAGTTCGAGATGCAATATCCTATTGGACACGATCCATATTTTCAGCTCTGATTATGTTATAAGTGTAACACTAAATCTCACTTTTTTATTGAAAGTAGTCACGTATATTCAGTACAAAGGCTTAGGATTTTCTGTTCTTATTGTTTAGCCTGTAAGTCACATAATGTGTCATAAAGGTTGAAATAATTATTAACAAATACAAGTGTTATGTTAATGTTCATTTTTGATGTGACGTAGTTTTCTTTATGCTACAATCGATAGAAATCAATTAGGGACAACATATCTGTGGTGCGCGTCCCGTTACCAAACAGAAGAGAATCACGTTCTGCACTTTGGGACCGTGGATCGTGGATGCGGTATAAAAGTGACTGTTTGTTCTGTCGAGAATAGCACAAGAGGTGGCGATGGATGGTGTTGATTAGCTGTCCTCTCTGTTTTCTATTACTTCATAATTAGGGATGCCTAACACAGATAACTTTTGAATAGCTTTGTGCAACAGTCGACAAAAACAAACATATTATAAACATACGCGTTTTGTTATATCCAACGTTCATATGAAAGTTAAATGCTGGAATTTATTAGCCTTACCTGTCACTTTTTGCATGATCCCTTTCTCGTAGTAATACCGTAAGGATCGACTCAACTTGTCATAGTTCATAGCTGGTCTATTCTTCTGTAGACCCCAACGTCTCGCTACCTAAAATATTGACATCTTTTTTGTATACCAATAATGAATACGCCAGTGTTTAAAAACAACAAAAATTTTAAAAGCCATATATTTTTTTTAATTACTTAAGAAGGCCATATTATACGCAATGCAAATATGGATAAAGTCAGCTTGAAGGTCCTTGTGCATAATGAAATTTTCCCTTGAAGATCATAACTACAATCAGAATCAAAAATTGTTTGAAGTAATCTTATAACTAGTGAAAAAAAGTTTTATCTAAATTTACCTAACAAGTTTAGTAATATAGCTATTTTGGAAAAGTTTGGGGTAATTGCCAACCAACAGATATCAATCCAAACTGCTGATGCACTGCTTATATTTTGTTGGGTAATGTATTGACTTAACTTGAATATTTTTGACTGAAATAGTGAGTCATATGTTGTCGAATAAGAATCTGTTCACAGTTGTTGTTGTTTTGTACCGTCCTCTCTGATTTACTTTAAGGAGGTTGGATAATAACTAGATAATATTTGTTCTATTTTACATTTTAGAAGATTTGCTTGTTCAAATTTTCAAAATAAATAAAATTTGAGTTAGAAGGACTAAATATTATTAGTAAAGTTTGGAAAGCAAATATTAAGATTATTTAACTGTCTATAAATTTGAAAAACCTTGTTCAGTTTATTAGTACAAAAACATACAAACGACTAATTAAGCTTTTCCCGCCACTGATTTCGAAACCCAATTTTTAGCGTTATAAATCCTCACACTTTGCGATTAAGTACAGGCGAGACAAGATTAAAAGGAATTTTTCTCGTTAAAATAGTAACATACGTTTTAAAAGCAAACCTAACAATTTAACCCTGCGTTACGAAAAACACATTATAAGAATAACATATTCTACGTGATCATTGTTATCATTTGAAGAATTAGTTTTTTTCACAATAGACACGAAAACTTAACATAAGGTATAAAGTTTCTGGTAAAAATTGTAACAAAGGTTGTTTAGATGGGTACTCTCCATACTAGTGTCTTCCTGCGTAGTTAATTTGTCTTGTTTTCTTCTTTTTAAACAGAAATACCTCTAAAGAGTCATTTAATAATATATTCCTCTCTATTATGTTTGTGTACATATTCTAAAAATAAATAAATAAGTGTTTTAGCGTACATAGAAATGCATAAGGTATAAAGGGCTTTTGTACATATTTTCATTTTGACTTAAAACTCTTTTTCCACCTGTTGCAAAGATCTGAAGTAGTTTTTTCCTTCCTCTTAAACGAGATTAAATAGCTAGTGCAGGACATTTTCCAATGGATCCAAATAGCTACAGAAGCTGATTTGCATATAAAATACACATTCACAGAATATGTGCGAAGGTGATTCTACACATCTGATTTAAAATTTTTCATATAATGACAAATCAGCAGGGACTTTTAGATCAAACTATGAAATATTAAGACATAATTTGTTTTATATGAAATACGTCTTATGCTATTCAATGTTGTATGAATAAAAACACACTGAAAAGCTGAAAGAACATAATCCAAAATATGTATAGATTTTTGAATATGAGAAAAACCCAAACTAAAATTTTAATGTGATTATTTAAAGCGTCAGAAATAAAAAAAAAACATAAACATGTTTTCGGACGTAGAATGGGTAGCATAATATCACAATTTTTGAAACGATATTTTTTTCTTCGCCTCAAAAGGATATTTGTTTGTTTGTTTTTTTGAATTTCGCGCAAGGCTACGTGAGAGCTATCTGCGCTAGCTGTCTCTAATTTAGCAGTGTAAGGCTAGAGGGAAGACAGCTAGACCTCATCACCTACCGCCAACTCTTGGGCTACTCTTTTGCCAACGAATAGTGGGTTGACCGTCACACTATAATGCCTCTACGACTGAAAAAGAGGGCATGTTTGGTGTAACGGGTATTCGAACCCTCGGATCATGAGTCAAGCAGGCCTCACCTCAAAAGGACTTATAGTCCTAAAACTGTATATTTTCTGTTGAAAAAAGCACTTACATGTTCTAACCAAGACCAACAAGTGTTTGGAAGCATAATACAGTATCTGAGATACGCTTAGTAATGTCACAATGTGTTTGGGATATATTCTGTTCCATTATGACTTTATACTTACTGTTGTTATTACGTGATTTGGAGATATGCATTATCAAAATGTATTAATATAATCTATTCAGTCATTTGTTTTCGTACTAACGCAGATCCTTTTCAAGTTGAACCGTGTGAATGTTTCAGTGCGCTATCATTCACAGGACCAAATAAAGGTTTATGTCAGTCAGCAAAAATGTTGTCGCCACCTTTGTTAATCATGTAAGTCATTTTTTAAACAAATTGCGATTGGCATTTCCTTTGAGCATCAAAAGCTCTCCAATCTGCATTGCGCTGTTGAAGTTTTTTAAATGTTTGCAGCTTTTCTGCCATATAATTTTATTCAACGGAAACTCTATTTAAAGATGATTCTGAGAACGGAGGTGACTTTATACTTTTAAGATTATTTGTCCGTTTGCTGAATCTTGCACAAAGCTATTTTACGGGTTATTTGCCTTAGCCGTTCGTAATTTTAAAGTGATAGTCCAAAGGAAAAGCAACTAGTTAACACTACCCACCACTCACTCTTGAGCCACTCTTTATCAATGAATAAAGGGATTGAGCGTCACGTTATACCGTCCTCATGGCTGAAAGGGTAAACATGTTCGTTGATGCAATTCGAACCCATGAACCGAGTCCTTTAATTAAAGTTAAGTGTACGCCATAAACAACAAAATACGGTTATATAGGGCAAGTTAATGACATTCACTAAATTATTTGCGTCCAGCATAGCCAGATGATTAGAGTACTCAACTTTTCATTCAAGGGTCGCGGGTTTGGATCACTCCAAACCTGTTCGTTTTATAAGCCGTGGAGGCGTTATAATGTAACAGTCAATCCCCACTATTCGTTGGTAAAAGAGTAGCCCAAAAGTTGGCGGTAGGTGGTGATGACTAACTGCCTTCTCCTTAACTTTACACTGCTAAATTAGGGACTGCTAGCACAGATAACCCTCGTGTAGCTTTGCGCGAAATTAAAAAAACAAAACAAAATTACGTTGTTAAGAATAAACCTCTTTTGCTATCAGGCAAAATATCGATAGGTTTTGTTTTGTGCATTAGTTTTCCAGACTTCGTACCTAAAAAAAAGATGACATGAACAAGTTATTACTTTACAATCAAAAACATTTTCAAATAAGTATGAGAATGTGAGATGAACACCTTTTATAACACTTTTATGACATTCTCTAATAAAGAAAAGGTTTTAAAATGTCTAAATTTGTGAAGAAAAGTACAAAAACCTTATCTTTAGAATAAATTTAGAAATGAAACTTGACCTGTCAAGATTAACATTATGAATGCATTATTAAATTTTAAGTGCATGATTTTTCTCCTATACGGTATTTTCTATGGTTTCTATACTACCGTGAATGAAGAGTGTGTAATTGTTCTTTAAAATAGCAGAGTCGAATTCAGTTTATTCCTTTAGCTGCAGGAGCCTACTTAGACTAGATTAGTAGTAATTAGTAATTATAAGTGTATTATGGATAAACTACCAGTACAATCGATATGACGCCTAGAAATAATTATCATATCTTGGATAAGGATGAGAGATTAGTAACTTAGAATGCATCATGAACAAAGATACATAATAGGATTCGCCTGGGAATGTCACAAAAATTATAATAAAACATATGGGCAAGAGCAATCTTAAAAGATAAACTTTACTTGAAATTTTAAATACCCATATTTTATTCAGACCTGGACAAAACTACTAAAAACAGCTGTGCACAGGTCATAGAACTATTTTGATGTTAATTGTTGAAAGACGGAGATTTTAGTTGTTTTCATCTCTGCTGACCAAGTTTTTCTTCGAAGCCACTCAAGTACCGAAGAAAAACAAAGTACAACGAAAACTGCTAGATATACTGCGTCAAAATCTATGGACAGCTACTAAACATATTCCTGCGGAGGTTGTAGAGCCATTTTTAAGTTTATTCTTGAAAGTCAAGATTTCTACCCTTTAAAATATTCCAAATTTTTCTTCGCTGCCAAAATAAGCTTTTGAAAGCTATTCAAGCATTTTAGAAATATAGAAGCAAGTTAAGTATCGTCATACTAGTCGGAAACATTTATTTTATTACAGTAAACAATGTGTATGCTTATAACAATGTCTCCAATTATTAATTATAGTTTTACAAGCCGCTACACAAAAACTACTGCAAATATTTTACTGAAACTTGGAATGAATGGTTCGCAACCATGTTTTTATTTTACACTCCTGAAAATGACGTGATTTTTTTTAAACAAACAGTGTCTGCTTTGAAACATCTTTAAGTAATGTACTGAAACATATTGATTATTGGAGAATTTTAATTAGTTCTTTATAGAAGTACATTTAGTTTTTAACCTTTTAATCAGTACAAATATTTTAAAAATGCGTTTTAATACTTTTTAAGCTGGTGCGAAATTTGACAACTAAAAAAATATATATTTTGATTGATAGTGTAATTCTATATATATTGACAATAGTTTTGATGAACAAAGACAAGTGTTTTTAATTGAGGAATTCAAATCTTGTACAAGTGACGACCTCAGAACTTACTTGGATGAAACAAAAGTTGAAACACTACGTGAAGCAGCTGCTCTTTCCGATTACTACAATTTAACACATAAAACTAATTTTCATAAAAAAAGAAATTCCTGTCATCTAAGCAAAACCCTGTTCAATCCACTAAAGTTGAGGATTCTTCCAAAAAAATTCATCTAGTTCGAAACCTTCTGACAGTTAAGTTAACTTCATCGAAGCAATCAAGGCCTATCTGCAATTTTTGTAAAAAAAACAAAAAACACCTAGTCATGTTATATTTGGATGTTGGTCTTTGAAAAAAACACAACAACAACATAATTTCACTAGATCATCCAATGTTCTTCACCTGATCACTGATAAAAAGGCTGATGTAATTAGAGAAAAATTAAGACCCTTTTTTGTTTGTTGGTTCTTTATCTTTGACGCTGCTACTCCCACACCCATACGTATTCTATGTGATACTGTGGCGACTAAATTATTGTTGTTAGAAGGTGTACTGCTTTTAAATTCAACTTCCGCCACTGGTACATCTGATATTTTTCAGGGTATTAGAGGTGGCTTTATTATGTCCCTCTTCATAACATTTATTTAACGTCAGATTTAGTTTCAAGATCAGTTGTGGCTGGAGTAAGACTTACTCTGTCAATTAAAGACATATCATTATTTTTGGAAAACGACTTAGCTGGGAAAAAATTGTTGCCAACTTCAAAATATTTAGCGAACCGATCACTGTTTCATGTAAGAATAATGATGTTGTTGTTGAGGATATTCCTGAAGTATTTTCCTGTCTGCTGTGACTCGAGCTTAGGCTAGGAAATTAAACCAAAAACAAATGATGGGCACGTGTTTAGGACGATGTTTTAGATTTGTCTCAGTCATATTTTTGTATCCGACATGGACCTTGTGAATGATTGTGTTGCTAAAACTTCACTGAACGTGAGGAATGTGGTTCACGTGGTGAGGTTCAGTTTGATAGAAGTAAACTGGTAACTGAACAAGAAAATGATTAACAGATCTCTTCACTATTTAAATACGTACTTCCAAAAAATGAACTAGATAGAGTTCCAAATGTTTATTTTGTTTTAAATGGTGTGGTTATGAGGAAATTGAGACCACCAGATGTACCAGCTTCAGAAGAATGGGCTTCAGTTTATCAGTTTATTGTTATGAAATATTGATAGTTGCCTATGAACTCCACAGAAGAGGTCACTTAGGTGTAACAAGACATGTGACACAACTGCGAGACATTTCTTTCGGGCAAAAATTAGGTAAGATGTTTCTCAATTTTGTAAAACTTGTCATATCTGTTAATTGGTTGGAAAACCTAATCAGCAATTCCCGTTGTTCCTTTGAAACCTATTTCAGCTTTCGAAGAACGCTTCAATATTATGATTATTGATTAAATAAAAAATATGTATTTAAGCACTTTCACGTGCTATGTAATTTTATTATAATAAGGTTATTTGCATTGATTGTGTGGTGTGCTGTCATAATTATTGAAGTTGTATAATTTGTTTGACAATATATTATATTTAATGTATTGCTATCTAGGTATATCGTCCCCCGCTGGTACAACGGTAAATCTAAGGATTTACAACACTAAGATTAGGGATTCGATTCCCCTCGGTGAACTTAGCAGATAGCCCGATAGCACACACAAACACTCAATTTATATATGTATATATAATATCTTAGTTAAAAATTATCTAACGCTTGTTTCCAATTCTCTAAGGAGGGATGTGCAACAGACTTATTACTATGTATTTATTTTCTTATCGATGTTTATTCCTTCGCTATTACAGCTGTAAGTCTATGGAGTTACAATGCTAAAATCAGAGGTTCGATTCCTCTCGGCAGACTCAGCAGATAGCTTGAGGTGGCTTTATTAAATACAAACACACACACACGCATCGATGTTTGTGACTTAAAGTTAAATATGTGTTGCGAAATACCGGCCTATTCTTTAAATTTGTAGAAAATTCTGGTGTATAAAAATCAACAATATATGTTTTACATTGTTGCCAAATGAAATTCTTAAAATTTTGCCTTAACGTTTATAAACGGACATACAGAGAAACATTTTTTTCTATTGCTGGTTTGCTACAGTTAGTATACTATAAGCCTCGGAAGTTACAACTGTGATAAACGCTTATCAATCGGGAAACTATAGATATTGACCAGGAATGTTTAAGGATTTCAAACATCACAAACCGTTTAACTTCAGCGAATTAGCTTAGAACTTCTACGCAAAGACAGTATAATTTGAGTGGAAAAAATCAAGTGTGAAAGGATATCTAGCTTCCCGTTAAATTAAGTGAAGTGTAGCTTTTGTATCTAAATCAGTATTTGTAAGAATTATTTGTAATACCCGCTACTGTAAGTTGTATCATAACTTTTATATTGAAAAATATTTGTGTTAAGAGAGAAAATTGTCTTTTAATCTTTTAGGTAAATATCACAAATTTAATATAAATCGACATTTCCTTAATTTCTAATTCAGAATCACAATTTAACTCAGTTCACGCTGCTTGAAATCGTAACGCGTGACAATAAATTTCAAGCATAATACGTAATAAACCGAAATAATTCATATTTGAATGAACAGGGCATGATCCGTTAGTACAGCGGTAAGTCTACGGATTTAGAGCCCTACAATCAACGGTTCGATTCCCCGCGGTTGACTCAAGAGGTAGTATAACGTGGATTTGTTAGCGGAAAACATACACTTCAAATCTCTGTAGAAGACTTATTTATCACTTTTAAGATAAAAGTCATTTTCTTATGGTCAAAATTCCCTTCCACTCCATAATCTCACCTAGCTCCTCTTCGCCTCATAGTGATGAAACAAACTGAAAAATATCAGGAAATTTACGATATATTTTGTCTTGTTTGATGTTTAAATCTTCTAAGATGTTTGTTTGTTTTTATCGTTTTTTTTATTTTTTCGAAACTATGTCCTGTCTGTACGAACTTCATCATTTATTAAAAATCTTTAGATTAGACTCCTATTAATATATAATAGCTCCCAGAGGCTGGTTAAAGAAGGTACGTGCAAGTTCATATAGGCGTTGACACGATCAAAACAAAATTGCTTCGTTTTCGCTACACATTTCATTGTTTCATTGCCCACTGATTTTGGCTTCGCCTTGAGAGGTTTCGCTATAAACTGTGTTTATAGTTTTATGTAGACCATATTTAGCTTCCTTTCCATCTACTGCCTCAAGTATACCGTATGTGCTACATTTTGATCAACAACCATGAATTCTAAATGTCGTAACAGTATTTAATAACCAGCAATATTTTAAAAGTTTCTAACTAAACAAAATATTTCAATTGTCCGTCAAATAATTGTTTTTCATAATGTACCATAAACGATATTTACATTGTATTAAATAATTTTAGAATGGACCAGTCAATGGTACTTTCATTGTTTTAAACACTATTTTCAGTATACACCAGCCAAAGAAATTTACTTTGTTCTAAGCAGTTTATCAGTGTGCAGAAGTAAATGATATTTATACTGTTTATCGAAAAATTCGTGTTCTGCATTTTGGAGTTCGCGGATGCGTTATAGCTGTAACAGCCAAATCCTGCTATTCGATCAAACAAAGCCAGCTCTACAGCTGACCAGCTGTCTTCTCCTAGCCTATCAGTTAAACAAAACAACTGATTGATACTGGATTTGCCTAACAGTTGTATTTAAGTGTTTTTATAGCAATGGTTTACATTAGATCTACATAATAGTAATATGCTAGTGTCTCCTTAGCATGAACAATTATATCATATTTCAAGATTTGTTAGATTCTGTGCATAAATACCGAATGCATACAGTCTACAAATCTGAAAGTCAGTGATAAGCTGTATCTCTAAGTTGTGTAATAATATTGAATATTAATTTTACATGTGTAACTGGATAAACAAAAAACACTGTGAAAAATAGCCTAAAAGCAATTTTATTACAAGATTACAAGAAGCAACCACGACTAAAATAAATTACGGTATACTTTACTAAATTTTGTGTTCCAATAAGTGGAACTTTGTCTTATCTAGCACAAAACATAATATTTGTTGAATACAACGGAGGAAGACCAAAGTATTCAAAATGTTCCAAACAAAATCATCATACAAAGTTATTTTCTTTAGCTGGACGAAGTTTACCTTGAAGTATTTTGTTTAATTCTTTTGAAGAAAGTATAGTAATATTGAATATTATTCGAAAGTTTGAGGAGTATCACGAGCACGAAACTTTATGAAGTTGTGCCAGTGAAACAAATCTGACTAATTACTAATGTTAACTTTTCACATTTGTAACATGTTTTATGAGGCCATTACTAGATATGTATAAATTTACACTTGGCACTTGTATCATGTTAATGACGACAGTATTAGCTTTGAGCCAAGTTACATTTGACAATTAACTTTATACATAATGTGTACATATTGTATTTCGACTAAATTTTTGCCTTCAAGTAAATTTGTAAAACGATGAGGTAAAAATGTAAGCATATATAAGTAGATAATGTACTATTGGGATATCTAAATTTAATATATGAAACTTCGATTTCATAACACGCACCTCAGGTGAATAATTTCACGTTGATTGAAAGCCAGTTCATTCAATTTTGCCTCAAGTAGCTCAGTGGTAAGTCCGAATGTTTATAACGCCAAAAATTGACTTTCAATACCAGTGGATGACACAAATAGCCTATTTCGGTGCCTTGTGCCTCAACAATAAATAAAGTGTATGCTGTGGCCTGAGATGTATGGTGAAAATATTAAGTTTCAATCAATTCAATATAGATTAGAATCAGCTAAAAGATCCCATTAAGTAATTTATGACTTATAATGGGGAGAGAATAAATAAATGTTATATGGTATTTTCACTTACATAGTATATAATTAACATATGAAGGTATATATTTACATACATATATCATAAGCCAAGCCAATAGTGATAAACAAGCACGTTCAGTAATATCACTAAACTATACATCGAAGATTCAGATTATTTTGGAGAAGTCGTCAAGGCAAGGTTGTTTGCGCTTCATTTGTGAAGTTACAAATAAGGTAATCATACTGATAATAACATAAATAAATACGTACTTCTTCTGGCTCAATCAACTTGAATTCCATTCCCCTCCCCGTCCAAGCGATGAATGCAGAATTAGCTGGATCATCTAGTAAGCCAATCAGAAACTGCCACAGCTGAAGACTTCCTCTACGTTGACATTGGCTGTTACGTGACTGTGTGTCTTCAGTGTTAATTCTGCTTTCAACACGGGGAGAAGTTTCACATACAGGACTAGATGTATTTGAAGGAGTTGAAGGTTCTGGTTTAAGACGACGGCTTCTGATCTTCGCATTTGAAACCAGATCAACTACAAATAATAATTTTTCTAATAATTGCTCTTCTAATTTAGAATAATAACTTCTTGTTCCGATCAAAATTAAATATATACAGTTTTGTTCAGTCATGCATAGTTATAGCATTGTATTTAACAACTAAAAGTTTTTCTTTTTAATCTACGTACCTATAAAAGACAAATGAATGTAGTTGTACTGATGAAATTAATGAATAGGCGTCGGGAAGACCTATCTATTTTGACCGTTCCGATAATTTTAGCAAGTGTGCGATTTCTTCGACTTCAGTTGAGGTTTATGCCCAAAATATTGTCTTATTATAAAGAACTAAAGATTTAAAATGAAATTTCTGACTGTGAATAAAGTATCTACATCTCTTATTCATGACAGATCTATTAAAGCTGTTCTGTATAAATTTGAGCAACTGGCTAGAAAGAAGGCAGCCAGTCAACAACACACAGTTCCACTAACCATTCAAGTAAAATGATTGAATGTCACTCTTATAACTCAACTGTAGCTTAAAGTTCGGATACTATTTTGTGGTATCGCATGGATTTGAACCTGGTTTACCAGCTTTGAAATCTAGAGCTGAACCACAGGGTTAATCCAAGACCCTTTTTGAAATAATGAGTTGAAAAGGTAAAGAGATTACTGAAAAATAAAGATTCAGCTACGTTTGTCATGAGTTTCTTGTTTTTTATTAGCTTCACTTGTAGTTTCCTTTCATGAGTTCCATCACGTCTTGGACATAACTACATAAAAATAGCCCCAAATTGCTATTCGAATTGTAAAATAATTATCGAGAGATAGTTCACCCCTTACGTCTGCATGCTTTTACAAGGCGCACTTTTATTCACTTTCAGTTTTGTTTCCCTCCACATACTTTACTTACAATAACTGTTTATAGTGTGTGAAAGTCATATTTTTGATACTGAATTTTTTATATTTGTCACTTTTTCGTAGTATTCCAATTAAACTCAACTACTTAAAATATTAATTTCAATTTTTATTAAGTCCATTTCGAATTATTCTAATAGAACTATTTAAATTAATTTTAATTTTTAAAGTAATATATCCATGAGTGTTTAAAGCTGACTTCCTAATGTTGGTCAGATTCCTGGTTATACGGCGGTCACTGGCTGCTCTGCTCTAATTCTTTTAGAAGTAGCACTTGTAATATAGTCGTATTCTACCAACTCTCAATGTGGCTTTGCTATAAGAAAAAACACACACACACGGCATCAGTTCTCTATCTATTTTGGTTTGTTATTTTTCAGTTCAAGTATAACGAGTGCATTGTGACAATTTTTCATCACATTCGAATAAACTAATAATTTTTGTTTCATCCATTCACAATAAGCCCGGGCTAGCTTAATGTTTTATACCAGAAACCGTTAACTAGATGTAAACATTGGTCTTAATGCTATTTATGGTTTTGTTTTTAACTTTATTTTCCTTAATTTCCTTTTATGAATTTTACTAAATTTACTTTAATTTTAACTTTTCACCGGATGTTTGACGCAGATAGTCTAGCTGCTTTGTGCCATAAAATACCAAACTAACCAACTTAAAAATAAATGTTTTGAGAAATTTAAACAAGAAGCAGTCATTTTACAACGGTGTACTATTTTCCCTCTTGTAAAGTAATTATCATTTTTGTTCCTCAATGCCAACACTCCGTATCATACACTGAATGTTTTGAAAATATGTTTTGGTTTTATCATGTCTGCATCATCAATAATACTATGTAACACAAATTTTGTTCTTGGATAATGTGTGTTATTTCTTAATTGCTTATGTTGTAAAGGTACAGAAAATGGCCATTATTTCCTTCAAACTTTGCTTTTGTGATCTGGATAATGAAATCTAGAAATTAACCTATTTTCTGCGTAAAAACTGGCAAATTTGCACATTTTCATTTATATAAGATCCGAATAAAACAACATATGAGTCAAGATTTACATGTATTTATACTAAAATTACAGAAAAACGAACTAAAATGTTTAGAAGTCAGTAGTTTTTCGAAGTTTGCTACCGTAATGTAAATCACTTTCCCGTATCAGCCCCCAAATATAGTGTCCCATCGTGTTTTCGTTATACGCTACCAGGTCACAAAAGCAAAGTTTTAAGAGAAAAATAGATCTTTTCCATTTATTTTAGGCATAAGCAATTGAGAAATAACACTTTCTGCCCAAGAACAAGAAAAAGTAAAAATTTTGTTTCATAGTGTAATCGCTTTGGTAATAAAATAACAGTTATGCGCCCTCCCTCACGAATTTAAATATAATTGGAGATGGTTTAAAACACTAGTTCTTCTATAAAATAATCAAAATAGATTATTTGGTAAATGTAAAAAGAATTCTTTGCAAATCTTTGTCTTTCATTAGATCTGCAACAATGCCAGTCTTAATTTAAAAGTAGTACCGATCCAAACAATTCGAAGAATCCTTCTTTGTCACCTAACTTGTAAGCATCTTAATAACGCCTTTAAGTACATGTAATATCACTATAAGAAGAGCATTCTGTTTTACAAGGCATTTTTCTCTATTCTGTAATCATAATTATGGCATCATTTTTTTTATTTGTAGGCGAGGGAACTACTCTATAGATGAGGTTATATTCACGACCAGTAAAATTAACAGCACTCCACTTCTTAACTAAGTTATTAGGAGCTGTCTCGTTTTTTTGTTTTTGGAATTTCGCACAAAGCCACTCGAGGGCTATCTGTGCTAGCCGTCCCTAATTTAGCAGTGTAAGACTAGAGGGAAGGCAGCTAGTCATCACCACCCACCGCCAACTTTGGGACTACTCTTTTACCAGCGAGTAGTGGGATTGATTGTCACATTATACACACCCCACGGCTGGGAGGGTGAGCATGTTTAGCGCGACGCGGGCGCGAACTTGCGACCCTCGGATTACGAGTCACACGCTTTACGCGCTCGGCCATGCCAGGCCGAGCTGTTTCATAAAAGAAATAGCATTTCCTTTGTTATTTTTAATTTTTGTTGTCTTTGGCTCTCATATCTAGCGGTGTATCCTTGAAAGTGGAAGTCTGCCAACAGTGCAAAAGAACTTAAAATTCTTTTGTCAGTTTTCTTTATGCACTTTATTAGCCTGCTTTTTTCAACCTGAAAGAAATTAAAGTTTTTCAAAAACTTTGATGATTCTTGTAAAAACTAAAATAGCTACAAGCTGCTTTATGTATTACTGAATCAGTTAATAAAGAATTCAGTTGAAATAAGAAACTGTGAATGTTTTTTTTTCTTTTTTTACAATAAGAAACGCGTTTAAACTGACAGATAAAATAGTTAAATTCATTTATCTGTTATCAGATATGTTTATTCTATAACTGAACAATCGTTTAGGAACAAATATAAGTATTTTGTATTACGTTTGAGGGACAATCTGAATCTTGCCATTAGCTCAAATTATGCCCCCTAGTGGTTCAGCGGTATGTCTGCGGACTTACACCGTAAAATCAGGGTTTCGATACCCGTGGTGGGCAGAGCACAGATACCCCATTGTGTAGCTTTGTGCTTAATTCCAAACAACAACAACAACAACAGCTCAAATTATTTAATGAAATATTACTTCTTCTCTTCTATAAGAAGCTCCTGGCTCCAATCAAAATCCAGTTGCACTTTAACAAGCCTACTAAAATGTTTTGGTTTGGTTTGTTTAGAATTTCGCGCAAATTACACAAAAGATATCTGCGCTAGCTGTTTCTAATTTAGCAATGTAAAACAAGAGGAAATGTAGCTAGTTATCACCTCCCGCCGCCAACTCTTTAACTACTCTTTTACCAACTAATAATGGGATTGACCGTCACTTTGTAACGCCCCTACAGCTAAAATGGTAGGCATTTTTGATGTGATGGGGATTCAATCCCGCGACCTTCAGATTATGAGTCGAGTGTCACTTAAAGGAGAGTCCTTTAAAGCTTTAACAAAAATACGAGCTGTTTCAATAAACTTACTTAAAAACCCAAATCGAGAAGAAAATTAAAAATTTACTCTTTCCTTTACTGCATCCAAACTATACAAATCACTCCATTGAAGTGGTATAACTACTTAAAGTATTTACTAACGTATTTTTCATGCTTTATATTGTCTAGAAACCAATATTTTCAATAAATACATCGCTTGTTTATGGATTGGTATGGGTATGGTTTGTTAGGTTACTTCGAGTTGTGGATTTTGATTGTCACTTCTAAAAGATACCTATACTCCAAAGCGTAGAACTCATTTTTGTAGAAACTGTCGCGAGATACAAACCAACAGATTCACATTCTAGCACGGTAACCATCAGACAATTCTCAGACTATATAAATATAGAAGATGATTAACTACATCCTCTGCTACCCAGGATAAACTTTTAAATTAACAACACACTTTGTCACCACCATGTTATTTTTCCATGCTTCTAATTTTCCGAGTGGCTCTCAGAGATTACACATATTAACCGATATGTTTAAAAATAAAGCACAAAATGTATTAAACTGCTACTATTTCCTTCATTAGTTCTTCATCCTCTTCTCTCATTTGAGATTATTATATTAGTTTTTCTACTTACTAATAAAGTCGACAACTGTGACCTAGTGGAAACAATCACTTTAGCTTCTCTTGAGTTCTTTTTCAGTCATTTATATGATACTTCTCATTTTTTTACCGGTGAAGAGGAAAAAGAATTTGCCATCGGCCTTCTTGACCACTCCAGACATCTGACCAAATTTCTTTCATATTTTGTTTTCATTGTTTCCTTTTATGGGAAGCAGTGGGTAGTACAAAGTTTCCATTTTCTTCACTAAGCTGCTATTCGGAGGGTTGAGTACGTTTCAATAAAATGATTTTAAATAATCAAACCAGATCATATACAATCGTACTGGAACGAAATGTACCAGTAACAAAATTATCATTTTTTAAAGTTTCATAAGTATTGTGATGCCACAGAAAATTTCTCTATTTTTGGGAAGGTTATGTAACAGCTGTTTTCGACACAAAATATTAATATATAAAATTATCATGTACATTGTCAAAACAAAAGAATATAGACCAACATGAGGTAGGTACCAAGCCAATCGAGAAAGAGATTTGTAAAAGGTTGTATCCCAGCTATAGTTATTAAAGTCCGACATTTTGTAATAGAGAATAAATCCAAGAAGACAATGTTCAGTAGCAAACACATTCACTTGTCTCAGGCAACAGTGCGCAACATACTCAAGAAGAATTTACACTGGAAAAGCTACACGATTCACGTGTACACACATGCTTCCACAACATATCTGTTAAAACCCAAACAGCTGCAGAATGAAACAGGTATTCATACCATCCCATATCAAGATATATCTGCCAAAATGTCAATCACAGCATATACATATATATATATTTATGCGATAGAAAACCGTCATTCTTTTATATTACGTGGCTCATGGAAAGTATGAAATGAGGAGTGATGTGCTTTGGAAATTACAGACTCACATTAGAGTCTGTTGCAGTGTAAGCAACGTTGCAGGGCTGTTATCGAAATTCACTGTTTGAATGCACATGGCGACATGCATCAACCCTTGTATAACTGGTGAAAATACAATAAAACTTAGTTGGTTATATACGCAGAGTACATGAAAGTTTAATTCGCTTTCCTGACTTAACAAGGTCTTTTTTCACCTAATTATTTTTACACAAGTTAATAGTGTTTTTTTTAAACATTGACGAAGTTATTAGAAAATTTTACTTATGTTTCGTCAGACACTTACTTACATAGTAGATAGAAACCATTGGTAAGAAAAGAATAAAATCATTGTGTGAGATATTCTTATAGAAATATATGTCAAAGGTACTACTTTGAGCTGTTATCTACGTAAAAGCTGTTTTATTCTTCAGGCACTCAAAGAGACATTAATTTAAAGAGAGAATCAAAACCCCATAAATACTATATATCCTCATTGTGAGAGGCTTAGTTGTTTCTCTAGCTTGGTGACCCACGCTATGCAGATAAGCCTTGAACAGGTAAAACTACAGTCCACCCCACAAGCTGCCGCGAATCAAAGAGTGTACTAGGTCCCTACGTCAAAGATTACATTTTTACTTACATACTTTGCAAAAACAAAAGAAATGTGTAATATAAGCAGAACTTCAAAATACAACTGAAAACAAAAACAACACATGCTTAAAAAGTAATCTACTAATAAAACAAGTATGTGTTTCAATTAACTCACCACAGGTTGAAAAATTATCCAGTTCAAAATCCGGTAAATTTTCCATGCTTTGTTCATCAAACCTTGTGGTGTATGACAATGGTATTGTAGTCATGAAGTTTGTTCCTTTTCCTTAAAAACAACAATAACAACAAAACCAAATGTTTTTTACATGAGGCTGTACATTTTTTAAACTAGTGAAGATGGTTTATATAGAATTAGAGATTTAAAGGACGTTTAGTTTACGTAGTGGTAACATAATCTAAAACTTAAAGAATAAGCAATCTAACTTCTCCAGATTGTGTATCGTGTTAAAATAGTTTACAAATAACTTTTTAAATATACGAAATAATCTATTCTTTTAAATAATTTGTTTTCATTACTTAGTTACATGTACGGGCCAGAAACAAACTATGGATCTAGAATTTTTTGAAGTACTGAATTTTCGAACTTCAAAAAGTAACAAACATATATTTAAATTAAAGACTGGATTTCTGAAACCTCGTAAGTGTAATATTTTTACGTGTGTTTGTCCGTGTTATGAAATTCAACAGATAATGTCATTAAGATATTTTGATTCAACTCAAACCACAAATCCTGAGAAACCGGATTGCAACTAGCCAGTAAAAGAACTAATCGCCGTATCATTGACAGAGTTTTTAAAATAAACCTCGGAAAGCAAAGATGTCTCCAACGCTTAGTTCTCTATCACAGACGGGTTCAGATTTTATCTTGACCCACATCCAGAGAGCGTTACACCAACTACACCACAGCTAAATACTTAAGCATAAGGTCAATCTCTGGTATCTACTGTATAAGTCCTTTCACTTGTGTCATTAAACCTCGTGTAACATTAACCTATGATAATTCTAATTCCAAGAGTTCAATAAACTCTACCTCCAACCTTTAAACAGAAAACCTTTATTTAAATGTGGTTGGCAATTTTTTATTTTGACTTTCATCTACATTAAACACATTCGTAATTGGTATCATGGATGGAAGTCTTATTTATCTCATACAAGTCGTTTGGAAAATGTTTTTTAAAGGAACAAGGAAATATTCTTTAAAGCTCTGTCCTGACATTTGTACTGGGTTTGTAATAACTTTGTAGGCTTCTCATGAGTGGATATACTTACTATGAACTGGAAGAAAACTGTTTTGGATTAGTTTCATCTCACGGTCTGATATATTGCAACTTAGCCATCAAAATACACCAAATTTCACTTTAATTGATAGTTTGCATGCTACAACTGAACTGCTTCTAAAATATATGTTTATAAATGGCTTCTCCATAGCTTAATGAAAACTCTTCACAAAGTTATTTTGTAACATTTATTTTGAGGAATTCTTATATTTACAGTATTTACTTATTTTTCGGTTGATAAATCAACTGATATTTGGTGTTTACTGGAATGTTGTGTTTTGCTAAGTTTTTCCAGACGTTGGTTATTTTTTTCGCTGATGTCGGGAACATATAGTATGCAGTTTTCTTTGTAAGCAGTAGTGTAAGGTTTTATAGTTTGTTTTATGTTGGGTTGTTGTTGTTTTGATTTATTGTTGTTTGTTTGTTGTTGGTCTAGGTGTGTGCGTATATTTTTTCCATGATTTTTTTTTGAGGAAATTTGTTAATGTTGATGAAGTGTTGTTTTATTTTATTGATTTTATCGTTAATTTTATCAGGTGAGCATAGTTTATTGACTGTGTTTATTTGATTTCTTAATGTATTGAGTTTTTGTTTCGTTTCATGTGTTGAGTCTTAGGGAATGTATAGTCCAATATAGGTGATTTTTCTGTGGAATTCTATTTTTGTTTATTGGAATTTTGTGTTTTGCTATCATGTTTTTTTCCAAATGTTGGATATTTTTCGTTGATATTGAGAATATATGATATGTAGCGGTGTAAGGTTAACACTAAATTTACTCAAAAACCAGGTAAAAAAACTAAAGTACATACTATGTAACAATTAAACTTACAAACACAACACTAACATTATATATAAAATACAATGCAACAACTACCACGACTTCTATATTGGAGAAACAAGAGGAGAAATGGACCCCAGATTCAAATAACACAACAAAAAACACCTTGACGCGTTTTTGAACACTGCAAATTAAATAAACACAACTATAGAAAACGTTCAGATACTAAGTAGAGAAACAAATATAAACAAACGAAAAATCAAAGAAGCCCTAGTTATACAAGAACTCAAACCAAAACTAAATTAATATAAAGGAACACTTTCATGCCTCTACTAATTAATAATCTAACATCTAATTGCAACGCTCCCTACAATCCCGTACCAGTTTACACTCTCGTCCCTACGACGCGTCCAGCAACAGTCAACAGCAAACTCTCTTTGTTAACCTGAAGATGACCTAAGAAGGTCGAAACGCTGTTCTATACATTTTATTTAAAGTATTAATACTCATAACAGCCATCTTAGGAATACACTTTTACTTCATGTGGAGATCTCATCATCACTAATTATTTCACAGATATAGACTTTAAAACTGCTTTTACAAATTATTTACACTCCCTGACATACCCAAGAATATTAATATTCCAGAATCACTGCTTCTGTGATTATAAAACAATAACATTACGTTAAAGAAGATCGGATCAGAAATAAAGAAGTTGCGAATAATTGTAACTGCTGGAAAAAAAAGAGAAAAAGAAGTAAAACAAACACGTGAAAATTACGTTAAATAGATAACACAGCCAGCTGCTAGCATCACACACATTGTTTTAATTTAATCCTAACCCTAACGTTTCGTTCAATTTTCCCAACACATTTTATAACGTTAGATGCTGCCTATCTCTTATTCTTCGCTTTTTAGCTTACAGATAATTATTGTTCTTACACGATTTCGACAATTTTTAACATATCAATTAAAATTGAACATGTGTTTAGGCGTCACTTTTATATCCAATTAATTCCGATCTTAACTTGTTTCAGCTTGTTTTGCTTCTTCCCCTTTACATTGCAAACTTATTATACTATCCTTACCTTTTTAGTGGCAGTTTTTAAATATATCAATTAAGTCTCATCTAACCTTGAATAAGTAAGTAGAACTGTTCATACCATGATTCATTTATCTCTACCTTGATCTTTAACAAACACCGTTCCACTTTCTTTGATTCATTTGAGATCTCATCTCTTAATACGAGAGCGCAGAAGAACTGGGATAAACAAGTAGGTCATTCTTGGACTATTTCTCCTCCTCTGCCCCTCAAAATACTTAAAACAGAAGTCAAACACCGGCAGTTACTATACAGGGTTTGCACTAACACTGATAACTAGGTATTTAATAGACTTCAGTCAATTTTAAATGTGACGAGAATCCACTTTAAACTAATAAAATATTTAACGTTAACTAGTTGTCCGGAAATCTGTTTACTTAGAATCACTTAAAAGAAAGAGCAGCAGTTTTAAACAATCAATAATCTTCAACTTTCTTAACATCAAGACTATCTTATGAGATGCACGTACATGAAATTGTCTATTGAATAGCATTAAGTAATAACATCTTGATTTATAACCTTAGAATCTCTAATGAATAGTTCACAACAGCTTCTTCAACTCAATTTATAAATACGTTTCTATTCTTAAAAACAGAGAAGAAAATGTGAACTGATTTGAATTTTTAATACAAGACTGTCGTACGTTGCTGATATCTCAAGCTTTATAGAATCAGGCAAAATAATAACATATCATCAAATATGAATTAATAAATGTTCATTAGTTATAAATGTAAATATAAATATGGAATTTGCCTTAATAAGCTCTACTTTGTTTTTCATTATATGTTCACATTCGTCTTTAAATATTCAAAGGAACATTTTTTAACCAAAGTGTTCGTTTATACAGATTCAGTTTCCTATTGAAAGATAAATTTTCTGCTTATCATAAATTTACAATAAATATATCAGGAATCTTTAGTTTTTAATACGAAAGCTTCACCTGTACGAGTTACTGATTCGACAGATCTTAAACATTGTTACAATTATAAACGAAACTCTTTACAATGAAGCAATAAAGGATCGTAGAAGATTCTGTTGAAATACCAAGTAATGTATTGCACAGATAAGACTTTCTCAACTATATGAAAAAAGAATGTCTTTTAAAGTAAGATATACTAAGATTAAATGCAAAAGCAATGATGTAATAAATTAATATTTATTCTGTTTCTAAACTGTTTTGAAATACATAGAAGCGTATGCATCTAATACAAATATTCTATTAAACTATTTTAAAATAGAAGTGCGTGCATCTAATACAAATATTCTATTAAACTATTTTATAATAGAAGTGCGTGCATCTAATACAAATATTCTATTAAACTATTTTAAAATAGAAGTGCATGCATCGAATACAAATATTTTGTTAAACTATATTGGTAGAGAAGTGCATGTTTGTTTGTTTGTTTTGAATTTCGCACAAAGGTACACGAGGACTATCTACGCTAGCTGTCCCTAACTTATCAGTGTAAGACTAGAGGGAAGGCAGCTAGTGATTACCACTCACCTCCAACTCTACTTTTTTACCAATGAACAGTAGGATTGACCGTACATTGTAACGTCCTGACAGCTTAAAGGGCGAGCATGTTTGATGAGGCATGGATTCAAATACGCGATCCTCAGATTACGAATTGAGCACCTTAATTACCTGGCTATGCTGAGCTATGAAGTGCATACATCTAGTACAAATATTCTGTTAAACTATCTTAAAATAGAAGTACATCTAGTACAAATATTCTGTTAAACTGTTCTGAAATATATAGAAGTGCATGTATCACCATATCTAAAACAATAGTGTGGTACAGGTAAATAATGGGACCTCAATCCGGTTGTTAAAGACATAACCTGCTCCTACGACTTTCAAGAATATCAGAGTCGCCCTTATCAAGGAGTAGACTGTGGTAGCGCAACAAATCATCTGAACTGTTATCAGCAGTATAAGAAACAGGTGCATAGAAGTCATAAACAATTGAAGAAGATTTACTTCCTACTAAAGTTTTAATGTGTTAAATTTGCTCGTCTTATTAAGCTATTTTGTCTTTGATATTTGTGCAGCATTTCTCTTAGTTCTGCTGTTTTTGCTATTTGTAAATGAAATTTTCGAATTATTTTTTATCTGTGATACATGAAATAAACAAATTTCGTCAATATTTATCGTCTCCTTCTCTCTTTTTTCTTCCTTTCTCTAAGAAATTTGCAAAAATAGCAAAACCTTGTTATATTTTATTTTTTATGACTGGTATAGCCTGACACAAAGTCATTATTTTGAAATAAAAATGTATGTATCACTCTACAGATCAACTGTTAAGAAAGAAGCTATGAACACATAACGATGGAAGAAAAAAGTTTAAAAGTTCGAATTGTGAAATAAATCAGGTCAAAACTATTTTTTTAAAACTGACAATGTTTTAAAAAATAAGAATGTAATATTTTTCAGGAAACCGATTTTTGAGCGTAAAACGTGTTATAAATACCTATGTTTCAAATGATTTGAAACAAAAGAAAAGTTATAAGCCTAAAGAAGAGTTGATAAGTGATGACAGTGTAATTATTGTTTTAAAGATAAGTTGATAAGTGATGTAAGTGTGCTTAGTGTAATAAAAACGACTTATTTTGAGATAAAAGCGTAGTAAGAGTCATGAATATGAAAGTATCTTAAATATTATGAGCTTTGAAACAAAACAGATGATGTTATAATAATAACTGTGTTTTAAATAAACTTGTAACTTTTTTAATAATGATGAGGTATACTGAAAGATGAGGTGATTGGTAATGAAAAGCATACAGTTGGTTGAGGATATTATATTAAAATATTTTGAATAAGAAACTGAGCAAGGCACATGACAACCACACTAGACAAAAAAAACTTTTCAAAACTACATGTTGACATATTTTATGGAATTTAGTAAATACTACGATGCCACCGAAAATTAATCGCTTTTATGCAAGATTTATATACAGCAGACGGAAAATATTCATACACTCAAAAAGCAATGATATGGTAAAATCAAACATTTAGAATTTCGAAGATTTAACATCAATTTTACGTTATAGCAGTGATAACAAACCAATGAGTGTCAATCTTGGAAATAAGAACCATTGAGAAAGAAACCGGCAACAAGCCTTTATAAGCAACGTGCAGCATTTTCTAATAGGTAAGCATCCACGAAACGTTTCGTAGCGAAACGTTTTCATAGGATTCATGATGACTGCTGTACAGTTGAGAATTTTGGAGAGTGGATACAAAAGTCAGTTAACTCAACCTATTAGCAAATTAGTGTTCTAGACCATTTATGTCACACAGAAATATCGGTTTTTGTACAGAAATTAAGCCAACAGCATATGAGTTCACCAATAAAAGGTTTACATGTTCCAGTCTTATTTCCGTTTAAGTGTCGCTTACCAAATGCAACAGAAAAATTAACTGGTATTCATGATATTCCGTACGAAAACGCATTACTCAAATCGCCATGCGTAGCACTTACGCATTTCGGCGTGATCGGGCAGTTTATATGATCGTCGTGCAATAAATGGATTGAGGAAAGGCTATATGAAGGATTTGTTTACTTTGGGCATGACAGATTTATGACAGAATTTTTTAGTGGAACATTTAAGCATCAAAATGTTTTGTTTATTTGTTTTAAATTTAGCCCAAATCTACACGAGAGCTACCTATGCTACCTAATTTAGCAGTATAAGACTAGAAGGAAGGCAGCTAGTCATCATCTTTCATTTTAGTTTTTATTTTCCTCTTTTATACTTTTTATTTTTCTTTAATTTATTTTTCTTATTTATTTTTTATCTATATATATGTATATTTTCCGGGGCGCTCAATCTAATTCTTTAATCAAGAGTGAGGCGAAGAGAAAGTTCCTTTCCTAGCACCTCCGGTTATCTCTATCTCCTGAGAAGATGGAGAATTTAAACCGAAACAACTGTCAGCATTCTGTTTGTTTGTCATCACCACCCGCCGCAAACTCTTGGGCTACTCTTTTATTGACGAATAGAGGGATTTTCCGACACATTATAACATCCCCACGGTTGAAAGGGCAAATATGTGATGGGGATTTGAGCCCGAAACTCTCTGATTACTATTCGAGTGCCCTAACTCACCTGGCCATGCAGGGCCGAGATTAAAATGAAGTCTTTGGCATAAAGATGAGTTGACTGTTAGTTAAATCTTACTAAATAACTTTTGAAATGATATAACAGTGTTTTGAGTGTCAACTGAAATATGTTAATAAGCTATAGATTATAATAAAAAACCACTATCAACATTCAGAATAAAAACAATATTTAAAATAGTTTTCTCGAATGGTTTAAGATCACAAAGCAAAGATTAAACTAAGCATATTTTGGATTTATTAGTATTTATAGTATTCTGAATATTTTTGTTGCTTCTGTCATATGGTAAAGTTAATTCTAAATGAAACTGTTGTTATTGTCTGATAGAGACTTATTTAGAAATTAAAAATTGTATGGGCTCTTCGTAGAAAAACTGTTAAAAGGTGAACTTTCCAATCTCATCAAATAACTAAACTGTTAAAAGGTGAACTTTCCAATCTCATCAAATAACTAAACTCTTCTAAATACTGTATAGCTTTTACGTGGTTCAAAATGTCGGTTTTTATCAAACAGGAACACTAAATAACACTGGATGAACAGCACAAGTAATGTTCCATGATACAAGCTGTATCTATATAAAGTTGGTAGTATTCATATAAGCTGGATAATTTAGTGTCGCTCAGGTAAAAGTTGAGAACATAAGTTAGTTCAAACAAGTAAACGTAAGGAGTGCCATACTACAGGTACATTTGTGAGAGGAGAAAAAAGTTTAGTGTTATGAGGTGAAGTAGTTTCGTATGAATACAGTGATGAGTAGTGAAATCGCATTTTACTGGTAAGGTGTTGAGAGTTTATTGTGATGTCGGGCAAGCGCTGTGTCGAGAGGCAAGGTGAGCTTGATTTCTAATAGCTATAATATTGAAGGGTCAGCTTAGTTTTAGATAGCTATAGTGTCGAGAGGTGAGGGCAGTATCAAACTACTACACTTATGAAAAGTGAACGTCAGGCGCGTAAATTATTAAAACGTAAACGTTGAATCTGACGTGAGAAATTGTTGAGAGTTAAACAGTTTAAAGCAGATAATGTATCAATAAATTAACTTCGTCAGGCAGTTTAGTTGTCGTGAGGTATAAGCAGAAGTTTTGTCACATAAAATAACTGTGTAAAAGTTATTATCATGCCAAAGTGGTGTGAAAGATATATTTATTTTTAGAGTATTGTTAATCGAAGTATTGTATGAATAAGATCAAATAATTTAATGCAAAATTTTGATGAAAAAATAAAGTTAAATATTTAAGAATTTCACAAAAGACTTTATTTAAACCACGGAATAACAAGATAACTGTTTTTGTCAAACATAAATATAAATGTAGATATTTTGCGCGTTCGCGTATATGCTTATTGTTTAGTTTGTCATTTTGAGAATTTAGTAAGATATTTAGAAGACCTCCTACTAATACCGATTCATGTATCTCCTTGTACAGCAATGCTTTACCTTTTTTTGACTCATTTACCTACTTTAACAGCTGTAATACTATCCCTCTTTAATTCAACTGCCTAGAAAAACAGATGTATTACTATCCTTCTTTAATTGTTTGTTTGTTTTTGAATTTCGCACAAAGTACTCGAGGGCTATCTGTGTTAGCTGTCCCTAATTTAGCAGTGTAAGACTAGAGGGAAGGCAGCTAGTCATCACCACCCACCGCCAACTCTTAGGTTACTCTTTTACCAACGAATAGTGGGATTGACCATAACATTATAACACCTTCACGGCTGAAAGGGCGAGCATGTTTGGCGCGATGGGGATGCGAACTCGCGACCCTCAGATTACGAGTCGCATGCCTTAACACGCTTGGCCATGCTGGGTCCCCTCTTTAATTCATCTGTTTAGATATAAAGGTGTGACACTATCTCTCTTTAATTCAGCTTCCGCAAAAACCGGCATTCAGCATCGTCATTGTTTATAGACCAATAAAAATATATATATTTTTAGAAACGTGATGTCCATGACGTCCTCAGTAAAATATTCTGTTAAACAAAATGTGATAATGAGGTGATAAAATGAACCTGACTGGGATATTTGACTATTAATTGTACATTTCACGTTTTAAAAAGAAAAGAAAAGCAAAAACTTCAAGAAACGCTCAGGGGTAGTCCATTTCTTGTTTTGTGAAACATATACCTAATCTTAAGTGATAAACGGTTGTGACTATAACTGTCAATTTTCTGGTAGCTAGAGTTTCACCGATAATAATCCAGACTTAAAAGCTACTTTAACATATTATATGTACTCTTCTACATGTCCATGAATATTGATATTATACAAGCAATTATTCTGTATTTATAAAAGACGTATAACATAAAATGAAAACATCTAAAGAAGACTGGGTAGAAATAAAGAAGCAGCCAGTAGCTAATTGGTTAAAAGAAGAGGGGAGGAAACAACAGCAATAGTTCCTTTTGGGGAAGACATAAAATGAAAAACATAACAAACTCCTAGCATCATATTTGTAATTTTCTAAACACATTGTTTAATTATTCTCTTAACCCTTTTCAACTGTCCTAAAATATTGTATAACGTTAAATGTCATCTTTTTAATTTACAAAAAGTGTACGTGGGTAACTTTTATGACTTTATTAGATGATGTCTTTTGTTTCTGGCTAAACACAAAGCTACAAAATGAGCTATCTGTGCTCTGCCCACCACGGGTATCGAAGCCTTTCTAGCATTGAAAGTTCGTATACATGCCACTGGGAGGTCTTATTCAATTATGCGCTCCCAGCAGTACATCTATGGACTTATATCGCTAAAAACCGAGTTTTGATACCCGCGGTGAGGAAAGCTTAGAGAGCCCTTTGTGTAACTTTGTGCTTAATAAAAAACAGGAAGTTCTCGCGACGTCATCATACGTATAAAAGGAGAATAGGTGTAGCTAGTACTAAGCATCGAAAAAGAAAAGTTATTTTGTGGATGGATCTATCGACTTTCAGGACCTCATCTTAAACAGCAGTGTTTATGTGATAAGGTTTTGTGACTGTCTTCGGTTATTTGTAGATACCTAACATTCCTCTACATTAACTCTGTTGAGTTGTAATACAGCTCAACTATATCTTTTAAACAAGAAGTGCTTGGTGGATATCAAGTGTTGTGAAATAGGTTTAACCCACTAAGATTTCTTTGAGACGCCCCTAGCGGCCATCAGCTTCATTCAGAACTCTACGTTCCTAACTTCTTACGTGAGAAGTCTTACTTTAAATACTGCATTTAAATGTTATAAACTTTCTGCAATCAAATACAAAGAAACATATAATATGTTTCGTACATGAAATACGAATTTTCTTCCCTGGTATCGATTAAATTGGCCCTCCTTGAGGTATTACTTTTTACTTAATTATTTAACTCTGATCTTAGCTCGTTACGTTCTGTACGACAAATTGAGTAAACTTTTTATCTCGTTTAGTCACCTTTAATTTGACAACTTATTGTAGTATCCTCACTTTGTTTTGTACTTTTTAACATATCAATTGACTCTTACCGAACCTTGTTTCTTTCTTTGAACAAATAAATTACAATTGTTCTTAATTTGGTTCGTCAGTTTTCGGAATGTAATTCAATTCCGCCTTGATCTTTAAACAACCAATGTGTCAGTGTATTTCTTTCATTTCATATCTTTTCTCTTAATAAAATATATAAGGTTTAATATAAGTCATTTACAAATCCCTCTACAGAAAAAGATGAGAATCAAAACGTCAACGACTCTAAAAACAACGCAAAATTAGAAGTAACACTGAAACCTCGACGTTAGGTGTTTAATAAACGTTAGTAAACTTCGGATGTGACGAGAATCTACTTTAAACTAATAAAATATTTGACGTTAACTAGTTGGCCAACAATCGGTTTACTTAGAATTACTCTTTTAGAATTTTTAGGATTTATGTTTTATTACATATTCTTCGGTATTGCACGTTCTACATATCTCAAACCTTAACAATACGAGAAAGTAATCAAATATCATCATGGAGGGATAAGACCATGTTTTTTTTCAGGAAATATGCATTTTGCATATTTCGTTAGACTCAACCACTTATTTGAGTAGAGCTTCAAAAGATGAAAATAAGAAGAATGAAAATACAAATAAAAACTTTTTTAGCATTTAATAGGGAAAATGTGAACACTATGAAATTAGCGTAAATGCTAACTGGTCAAAAGTTTAAGACCATACTAAAACAAAGCGTTAAACGGTAAACACGTAACAAAATTTAGTCATTTGTGTTCAAGCATTAGCGTTGTCAACATCTCCCACTGACATCTCCTGTGTCACATTTGGTAAAAACATGGCAAAGGTTAAAAAGTTGACAGAGTTTGAACGTGGTAGAATTGCCGACCTGCAAAAGCAAGGTCTCTCTCAAAGTGTCATCGCTGGTGAGATTGGGCGTAGTAAAACTGCTGTTGCAAATTTCTTAAAAGACCTTGAGGGATACGGAACGGGAATTTTAAGTGGTCGACCAAAGAAAATTTCGTTGGCGTTGAACAGGAGGATTCGACGAGTTGTTTGGCAAGACACCAAATTAATACCCTTACGGACGCAGAATGCAGCTCAAGAACAATAAGACGGCATCTACGAGAGAAAGGCTTTAAAAACCGTAAACGTTTTCAAAGACCACTCCTCCTTCCACAATACGAAACAGCTCGGTTAAACTTTGCTGAGAAGCACCAAACATGAGACGTAGAAAAGTGGACGAAGGTTTTGTTCTCTGATGAGAAAAAAATTAACCTGGATGGTCCAGATGGCTCCCAACGTTACTGGCACGATAAGGATATCCCACCGGAGACATTTTTTACACGACACAATGGAAGGGGTTCCATCATGATCATCTGGGGTGCTTTTTCCTTCCATGAAACAATGGAGGCTCAGGTTATACAGGGGCGTCAAACAGCAGCTGGCTATATTGGCATGTTGGAGAGAGCATCCTTACTGACTGAAGGTCATTGCTTCTGTGGAAATGACTGGTTTTTTCTTGGCGAATAACGAAATTGTTTAGGACCATCCAGCGTGTTCGCTCGAACTGAACCTCATAAAAAATGTTTGGGGGTGGATGGCAAAGGAAGTCTATAGAAATGGACGTCAATTCACCATTTGGAATAACATTCCTATCAGCCTTTTGCAAACGCTTATATCGACCATTCCAAAGTGAATGTTTGAAGTTATTCGCAATGACGGCCGTGCAACTCACTACTGAGATCTCTTGTTGGGCATTTCCTACCCTGTTTAGGACTTCTTTTTGGTATGGTCTTATACATTTGACAAACTAGTGTTTAGGCTAACTTCATTGTGTTCACATTTTCCCTATTAAATACTTAAAGTTTTTTTATTTTCCATTTTCTTATTTTCATCTTTCGAAGCTCTACTCAAATAAGTGTCTAACAACGCAAAATGGATATTTTTTTTATTTATGTTCATTGGCCTTAAGATTTTGGCCAACGGTGTATTTGTGCCTCATAAACTGTAACACCTCTCATGGCACTTTTTACTGCTCAAAGGGTGTGAAATTTTTTTCAAAAGTGGAAAATGGCATGTTGCGAAACATTTTTAAATGAATTCTTAATTATTGCTAGGGTTTAACTAGGAATCAGAAGAGTGAATATAAAAGCACAACCGCATCAATTTTCTAGACCCCTTGTGTCACAGAGATAAACTTAGGATATCCGTTTAACAAGATAAGGTTTGCTAGGTCCAATCATACTGCCTGTTTAGCTGCTACATACCTCAAGCAACTTGAGAATAAAGAAGGTGAATTATCAGATGAATTTATGCTCTTGAAAAGAAAGAAAAAAATATCAAGAAACTTCAAGTTCATTTCTTGTTTTTGATTATTCCACGATTCTAATATTTCAAAGACTCACGATGGCACTGGGGTAAGTAGGGATTTACAACACTAAAATCAGGGGTTCGATTCCCCTCGGTGGGCTCAGCAGATAGCCTGATGTAGCTTTGTTAAAAGAAAAAATACACAAGATACACGAGAAATATTTCGAAAGTTAAAGAAGTTGGACAAAGTAATAAAATATTATCAAAAAAAAGGAATAATACAAAGACATTAAATATTTTTTTATTCCTAAGCTCTATCATAAGAAAGAATGGATTTTTTAAGTGACGTAAATGGTGTTAGTGTCTCAAAGACGGATTGATAAGTGACGGAAATGTATCTAGTGTCTTACAGATGAGTTGAATTGGAAATGAACGCATGGGAGTTAAGGGCATTGTATTAAAACTATTTTGAGTATAGAAATCAGAATTGCACAACAAATATAAAGTCGCGGTAAGACTACGTGTATACGAATTACATCTATAAGAAACTAAACACCAAATGTTCCGTACAAGTTATCGTCATCATCAGGTACCCAGTTTTTAAATCTCCGCAATAGATTTCAAAGAATACTTACAATTTCAGGCATACACGGAAAGACGAAGAGATATCGTTAATACCTGGTTTTAAATGTTTAATCAAAAAGTCTTTGATTCATAACGTTTTATCTGTTGTTGTTGTTGTTTTGAATTAAGCACAAAGCTACACAATGGGTTATCTGTGCTCTGCCCACCACGGGTATCGAAACCCGGATTTTAGCATGTAAGTCCGCAGACATCCCGCTGAGCCACTGGGGGGCCGGTTTATCTGTACTCAGCAGAGAATAGTGGTCTTTAGCAAAAGATGTTTCTTTAAACACGTTGATTTATGCTTAAATATTGTGCTGATTTCCTTGGTTCTGTTTGAGATACTCTTTGATTTTAGCCACTTGATGGCACTCCGTAAAACTAATGTCTTTACAACAGGTACATGTAAATTTGTAAACAACGTACAAATAGTACATAGTATTAAAATAGAATCTTTCACCTTCAAAAACTTTTAAAATGTAATTTGGATTGGAATGTGACTATGCAAAATTCTGAATTAAAAAAAAAGATGTGAAAGGTTTACAGTTGAAATATAAACATAAGAAAGTGGATTTAAATAATAGAGCACCGAAAGCTTTAATGTTTCGAATATCTCATTTAAATATGATAAAAGCTTCTGAACACAACAGTTCTTCTTTGAAGAGTACAAATATCATCAACGTAACTGTTGAACTCTTGTAGACATTACATTAGCCGTATCTTCTTTTAACAGCAAAGAGAAAATGCTCGTTAAGCAAGGGCATAATTTAGATCTCATTGCTACACCATTCGTTTCATCATAAAATTTGCCTTGGAACATAAAATATGGAGCAGTTTAAAAACATGATTACGCACTCTTCGCAATACTGTAGTTTTTACCGTGTAAATTTTTAAAGGACTTGGATGTCAGTGTCAGACCACATAGCTTGGGAAATTTTCCACAGACTCTCCCTCTGTGTACTTGGGATTCGATGACCACGTTTAAACAAACTAAAAACATCTGCATCGAGGAAAGATTGTCGATTTGGAATCAGTTTCTCCTGTTTACTTTTTCACAAAGACAGTTATTTATTTTTAGATATGACTGGCAACTAGTATATTATCTTGCTAACGGTACTGAGGGATATTCCAAGCTTCATTGCAGTTACTTTACAGGTAACCATAGCCTTCACTTTGTGAATGAGGACGCAAATCTGTATTGACTCAGAATGTGATTTTGGAGCTTGTAACCATCATAAGTACTTTACTGCGCAAATTTTACCATTTTTATTGAAAACAATGAAGGCTTCTTTTCGAAACTTTGCGTCATTCGAATCTGCCAGAAAACGATACCCGTGGTTGGCAGAGCACAGATAGCTCATTGTGTAGATTTGTGCTTAATTCCAAACAAAAATTGTTTTTGAAGAAAATTGTAGGTAGTTTTCACAGAGGAGAAATAAAATCAGATTTCGTGGTAGTTTTATAAAACGTACCTGAAACTAAATATAGTACTTTTCTTAAACAAATCAATATGTACTCTCATACAGAAAAGCATTAGAGTTGATTTTACTACAATATTTGATATTCCTGTGTCAAACAAATACATACATGAGGACAATTTAATCACAGACACTGAAAAAAGTATAAAGACTTCCATACAACCACAATTATTGAAGTAATTTCAGACAGAAGAGGTTTTCTTTTCTCCAATAGAAAGCTATTGTAATCACCACGCACGGTGTTTAACAAGTATTTTAATGACAAGGTATATAGTATTACACAACAACGTTATTTTGATGTAAAACTTTAAGTAAGATGTTTTTAGGAAAGATTTATCCTTACTTTTACAGTTAATATATTTTGTGATGAATGTCAGGTGGATTTGCTTGTTTATTTTTTGAGTTTCGCGTAAAGCCACACGAGGGCTATCTGTGCTAGCCAGCCGTCCCTAATTTAGTAGAGTAAGATTAGAGAAAAGGCAGCTAGTCATCACCGCCCAAAGCCAACTTTTGGGCTATACTTTTACCAACGAAAAGTGAGATTGACACTCACAATTTAATATCCTCACAGCTGAAAGGGCGAGAATCTTTGGTTTGACGGGGATTCGAACCTGCGATCCTAAGATTATGAGTCAAGCACCCTAACCATCTGTTAGGTAATTTTTATTAATGCACATATAAGTAGTGTCATGCGATTAAATTTTTAGTATATATAGAGTTACTATAAGTGCTATACATAAGTGTGTGAGTGTATGCTGTCTTGTAGCAAAGCCACAACATGCTATTTGCTGTGTCCACCTAGGGGAATCGAACCCATGGTTTTACATTGTAATTTCAAAAGACTTATCGCTCTATTACTGGGGGCCCCATGTATAGATAGCCATATAGAAAGATTTTTTTTTGCAATAGAATTTTATACCTATCATAGATACCATATTTCGAAATATAAGTATGTGAGTGTGTGTGTTTTTATAGCAAAGCCACATCGCGCTATCTGCTGAGCCCACCGAGGAGAATCGAATCCCTGATTTTAGGGTTGTAAATCGTAGATTTACCGTTGTACTAGCGGGGGGCTAAATGTAAGTAAAATATATGGTATATACACAAAAGTACAAAGAAATTATTTTATGTTACACTAAGAATATGTAATGTATATTCTAAATTACTTTCTTAGAAACATGAAAATCGAATTTCTAAGAGTTCAAGAAACTTACTTTTTGAATTATTAGAAATTAAAATTATTTGTGAAATAGCATTTTACTGTAAGCTTTATCTAACGTATTTTAATTGTTACTTTTCATAGATAAACAGTTATCACTCTGTAGTATAAAACTAGAATGAAACAAAAATTATAACGAGGAAGTCATAATTTTTTTCCCTCTTTAAGCGTTATTTGAAATAATCGTCGAGTTATTACTAAAATTAGACCATCTACAAATTTCTGTGAGTAAAACAAAAACTATTGATCTGTTATATCTTCATCAGTCTAGAGGACATAGATTACGAAACAAGCTTGTGTTCTAGTTGTAGAGTATAAGCTTGTTGTGTTCGTTATATTCCCTTGGGTATCAAATAATGCGATTTGTTTCAAATCATTTATTCATCAAGTTAATGGCCTGTTTCTAGGAATCACAGTCGCGCTCTAGCGGATTAGTTGGAAGATTGGCCGCTCAGACCGCTTAAGCCTCTTACGGAACCTGCTTATACTCGAAAAATCTCGACAAAATAAAAGTTGCACGAGAATTCGAAAAAAAAGAAAAAAGGAAAACATACATAAGAAAAATTATCCTTATTTTAGATGCTGAACATAATGTTGTCAAATCGTAGGGATGAAAGTAATTCTTTATGATTAAACACTTGATCGCAACAACACAAAAACATTTCGTAGTGCGATATGTACAAACTTAATAACATTCTTTATATCTTCCACATAATTTATAACTGTAATTTTCTCTTTACTAACTACACATCATCAAATTACTTTTCTATAAGACAGATAGATCTTCTTGTGGAATCTCTTTTGCTTATTATCGGCATTGTTTTGAATTCAATACAAATTTTATTCTAGTGGTTTACCGGAAGTTGCGAACTGTTTTTTTCTGTTTAAAATATTCTCTATGAAGTTAGTATTTCTTTGTATGACATTTGCTTCTTTCTAATCATCTCTAGTTTTCCCTATAACTACAATTTTATTTTACTCCTTAAAACACTGTCTATCGTGTATGTATAATCCACTTATTTCTGTGTTGTCTCTTTAATAAGATAGATTTGATTAAAATACTTAGGCCTGACATGGCCAAGTGGTTAAGGCACTTGACTCATAATCTAACGGAGGCGGGTTCGCATCCCCGTCGCACCAAACATGCTCGCACTTTCAGCCGTGGGTGCGTTATAGTGTGGCAGTCAATCCTACTATTCGTAGGTAAAAAGAAACCCAAAAGGTGGCACCGGGTGGTGATGACTAACTGCCTTCCCTCTAGCTGCTAAATTAGAGACGGTTAGTGCAGATAGTCTTCTTGTAGCTTTGCTCGAAATTCAAAAACAATAAAATACTTATGCTTTTAGTTCGGCCATAGTTTATAAACTACTTTGTTGTTTCTTGTAAGAACTTTTCTTATCAACAAAGTAAGTAATGTACCCGTTGAAAAGTTAGATTTCTAAACAACTGAGCTTCAGGTCATCTTACCAAACAACATATTAATCTTTTTTGCTCATTTCATGCTCTTTAAATATATTTTTTGGTACAGAGTTTCATTCTTGAAACTACTAAGCCAGATTTTTATTGTTATTACCTTAGCATCCCTGATAACGAAAATTTTGTACTAAACTGGTATGTGGCCGAAATAGTTCATGATATAAATGCTTTTCCATAGTGCTAGAAATAGTTATTATGATTTGTTGTTTACACTGGCAGTCACTCTTAGACAAGTTCTATAATATTTAAAATAAATAATTTGTGACAAAATTCTTTTTTTAAATAAGTTCTCATTTTCTGATTTCTTTAAGATAAGATTACTTTAAATAACTACTTTATTTCCTTAGGTGCGGATTTCGAACATATTTCCTTTGGTATGTTTTCTTCCATATAGTGGTTGCTGTATTCTAGACCTTAAAAAGCTGAAATTTCTATAAATTGTAATTGAATGTATTTTTTAGTAAAAGTACATGTCCTCGAAGTGATCCAGGTATTTCTGTAACTTATAATCGTACCGTATTATTACGATTTATTTTTGCCTTGAAATTATTCTTTAGACTGGGTGTGGCTTTATGATATGAGTACAGTGAGCTAGTCACTTGTTGCCCTTCCTCTTGTGAGTAAATAAGAATTAAACATCCTATATTAATACATGTTGTATTAGTAAACTTATTTGTCGGTGAATTCTTTCGGTAGTTTCGAAGCTAGACAACCCTACTTGGTAAACAAGCTAGAAGTTGCTCTTGAGAGCGTGTTCTGATCTATATAACATAGCCCGTTAACAAAAAGGACTAAATGCCTTGAAAGGTCACTTAGACAATAAAAAAAAATTAGCAGTAGGTCTCTATGGTTACTGAACACAAATATGGCACCATATTACGTGTTCCTGACCCTCTCCCATTGTTCGAAGGGGTAGTATTTTGAAACTGTGTTCCTACGCCTATTCCATGGTGAGCAAAACCAAACTTGGTGCACGTGAAAATGTACCAGGGTAGGTGTCGTCACAGGGTTTGTGTTTCGGGTTTCGGTTGTAGTTATAAAAGTAACTGAGGTTACTAGGGTTCATTAGGACCCTAGTAGATAACAATGGGGTTTTTGAACCCTGCAGCGAAGAGCGGGTAGTTTATAGTAGAGGTTTTTATAGCACATCATAGTTTAATCGGCTAACATATGATTAGTATAGGATATAGTTCTTAGTATAATTTCTTAAAATGAGAGGATTTAACATCTGGACAATAAAACAATGCATTATAATCTCGATTCAGTAGCATTGACCAATACAGATTTACTTGGACAGATAAATCCACCAGTTAAAAGACAACTTTCTCTGATACATCTGGTCTGCTGAAATAAGGTTGTCCTACATACTAATTAATTAGTTTAATAATATCGTACTGTAAACATAAGCAGGCTATTTAAATCAATTACTCTGGTAACATTATAATATAGATATGATTTGGTAATACACGATAATCAGTCTTACGACGCACTTTAACAAACACAACTTAGCTATGTAAAGTGATGTGTTCAAGACATTTTTATACGAAATTTTATTACACACATAAGTTTGTTATATATAAGAACCACACTTTCATAACACTGCAATGGAACAATAAATTGGGTTACACACAAAGATCACTCTAATAACACTGTACGAACAAACTGTTGTGCAGACTACGCAGTAAGGACGATAAAACACTGTGCTCAGGACACATACAGCGATCAAACTATTGATATGTACCATAGATATCAGATGTTTATATACAGCAATCAGACAGTCAGTACTGTAACATAGACATAAGATGTTTATATACAGCAATCAGAATTTCAATACTGTACTACAAGCATCTGAAGTTTTTCGAGATTTCAGAGTATTAGTTCTGTACCAGAGTCATCTAACGTTTATATGTTGCAATCAGACTATCAAAACTGTACCATACGCATCTGACGTTTATATACAACAATTAGACTATCAGTACTGTAAGATAGATATCAGATGTTTATATACGGCAATCAGACTATCATTACTGTAACATAGGCATCAGATATTTATGTACAGCAGTCAGACTATGAATACTGTTCCACAGGCATCTGAGGCATATATACATCCATCAGACAATCAGTAGTATACCATAGATATCAGATGTTTATATACAGCAATCAGACTATCAATACTATAGCATAGGCATCAGATGTTTATCGGACAATCAGTAATGTAACCTAGACATCAAATGTTTATATACAGCAATATGACTACCAGTTCTTTAACATGGGCATCAGATGTTTATATACATCAATCAGACTATCGATACTGTACCATAGGCGTCTGATATTTGTATATAGCAATCAGACTATCTGTACTGTAACATAGACATCATATGTGTATATAGAGGAATCAGAATATCAGTACTGTACTACAGGCATCTGACATATACGTAAAAACATCAGACAGTCAGTACTGAAACATAAACATAAGATGTTTATATACCGCAACCAGATTATCACTACTGTAACATAAGCACAAGATATTTGTATAGAGCAATCAGATTGTGAAGACTGTAATATAGGCATTTGACGTTTGTATATTGCAATCAGTCTGCCAGTATTGTACCTTAAGCATCTGACGTTTATATACAGCAATCAGACTATATGTAGTGTAATATAGACATAAGATTTTTATATACAGCAATTAGACTATCAATACTATACCATAAGCATCACATGTTTATGTACAGCAATCCAACTATCGATAGGTGTCTGATGTATATGCAAAGTATTCAGGTTATCGATACTGTACCATTGGTATCAGATATTCATATACAATAAATATATTTTCAGTTTGTTATACTCAGTAATGTTTCTCGTAGTACTGTACTTTAGATATAAGATGTGTATACACACACACACACATATATATATATACTTATGTTACACTGTACATTCAGATTGTTATTATATACCAAATACCTAATACATTATGCACAGTAACTGGTTTGAAATCATTGTAGTGTAGACATAAATTAAGTATAAATATTGCTGAATCTGAAAATACTGTACTGAATGATGACTTATTTATACACAGTCATCAACCTGATAAGACTTCATGCATAAGTTAATCATACAAGGTAATCCTTGTTATAACACAGAACCTCACAATAATCAGTGTGATAATACAAAGTGGAGTTCTGATTTGATAAAACACAAATATCACACTAACAACACAATACAGCAGATATAAGTTGCTTCTACATAATTATAAGTCTAGTAACTCGGCATTACAAACTGAAATTGGTTATTCGCAGCAACCGGTCTATCGTATTGTATACACCAGTTTGTTAATCACAGTAATTATTCTAATTACTCATTACTCCAGGAATAAGGCCTGAAATCGGCCTGATGATACTGTACTTACTAAAGATGGAAATTGTTTATACCCTGTTATGTGTTTCATAATGCAGAAGTTTTAACATTATGTGGTTATTCACGGTAATTATACTGATAATACAGTACTTTAGACATAAATTGGTGATAATCAGTAGTCAATCCTGTAAAACTGCACTGTAAAGATAAGCTATGTATATAAAGATACATCGGTTATACACATTAAAAACTATAACAAGACCGCACTGCACACACATTTCATATATTAATAAGATAAGATAATTAATAAGATAAGATAATAATCTAGTGTAAATATGCTTTGGTGGCTCACTAAAGTCGATGTAGTAAGATGGCAGTGTATGTACTGTTTTGTAATATAAAGTGTCGTAGGTTTTAACTGTCATCAGTTAGGTAATACCGGTATCTTAAAAACGGGTAAATTATTTACCAGAACGTAACATTCTTTAGAACATTCAGCAAATGTTGCGGCGATTTGTTCTGTAGTAATACACTCCCCCAGCAGCTCAGCGGCATATCCACGGATTCACGCGCTAGAAACCGAATTTCGATACCCGTGATGGGCAGCGCACAGATAGCCCAATAAACAAACTGCGATAATAAATAAAGTTGCTTTCGTATTCAACAAATATTACGATATATGGTTCTGTAGTGATAGTGCAGGTATTTAACACTTGTTTTTATAGGTGATTTTATTGTAAAGATTTATGGTGTTCCGATCTTTAGCATGCGTTTCGATAGATATTTTGTAGTAATACATAACGGTGTACCATCTGTTTCTATAGCTAGTTCTGTAGTGACAGATAAACGTATGCTGGTATTTAGCATGCGTTTTGATAGATAATTCTATAGTGATGGATAACAGTATGCTGGTATTTAGCATGTGTTTCGGCAGATGGTTCTGTATTAATAGATAACAGGATGCTAGTATTTAGCATGCGTTTCGATAGAAGATTCTGTATTTATGAATAACAAACAGTATGCTAGTGTTTAGCATGTGTTTCGATAGATGGTTGATTCTGCAGTGGTGAATAACTGTGCACTGGTATGTTTTTGTATTAAGGGATTATAGTGAGCCAGTATTTAGCACGTGTTTCTCTGATATTAAATAATTAGTATCTGTAATGGAACCAGGTTTCTAAATACTGTTTTCCGCTGTTATATCTGTATCTCGTTTCAGTAAAGTTTGCTGTAATTTATAAGTTTTTGGCGTATTTTGATTTTTAAGACCAGTTTCTAGTACATATTAATAAAATGTTTACCCGTAGTTCATGTTAACATAATGTGTTTCGTGTTTAGCTAGAAGCTGTTTATTTTACATACATAATTTTACATTGTTTACTCTTATTAGCCGTTGTCATATTCTGTGTTTTGTATGTATTCTGTATGTGTGCGCGTTTTCTTATAGCAAAGCCACATTAGACTATTTGTCGAGTCTATCGAAAAATATCGAACCCCTGATTTTAGTGTTGCAAATCCGTAGACTTACCGCTGTATCAGAGGAGGACTGTGTTTCTTGTAATAAGATACTCTGAGATAATACGTTCTAGTAATAATGCTTAACATCGTAGTATATCTTAGATGCTTATGCATCATCGCCAATTACCAGGCAGATCTGACGACGCTCGTTTTCTCGTCTTCTTAACTCAGACTAGGGAGAAAGTAGTTAGTCAACACACACTCCATCGACAGCTCTTGGGTTATTCTTTTACCAATGAATAGTAAGACTGCTCGTGACGTTATAACGCCTTCCCTAAAAGAGAGAACTTGTTCGGAAACGCAGATTCAAACCCGCGACCCCAAGAGCGTAAGGCGAGGGCCTTAACCACCAGACCTAAATTACACAGTTACAGGGTAAAATGTAATGGCATTCAGAATCAGTGAAGATGCTCTGGTTTAATGTATTGTACAATATTCAGTGTCTGATGTAAAAGCGCTTCTATAATGTTATACTAATGATTTGTTGAATTTAGTAACATTTTATTTGATTTTAGAATTATTGTTTTATTATAGTCCTCGTATGCTATGTTTATGGGTACTTAATTTCGTTTCGCCTTTGGTTTTCTATTTTGTATTTATATTTATTGTTATGTTCTCAAATCAGGTTTTTGTTATAGTGTTTGACGTTATTTACAATTGTCCTTTTTATCTCAGTCTTCAGATATTTCTTTTTAACAGGGTTATGAATTCCGAGACATTCATTCGGTTATTCGTTCTACTTGGCTGCTGGGTTTTTTTTTCATTTATTAAATAAATTTTACTCATAAAATACTGATAACAAAATGCATGAAATTGCAAACAATGTAAAAGAAACTGTCTGCGCTTCGAAATGTGAGCTTAAACTGAATTCAGTAATGAAAATAGCCAATTTAATGTACCGTTCTTATTTATAATAATTACAATGCCTTCATTTATGATATATGATGACTTATAGTTAAGTATTTAACGTAGTTCATCAAAGAATGGGCAATGTACGAATATCACGTGTATTGCAAATATTTTTATGCAGTAATCGTCGTAAATTATGTTATTGTCAATACGATCTATATAAATTATAAAGATCCTTTGAAACATAATCAAATGTAAATGAAATGAAAGATAAGATATTCGGAAGTAGCTACTAGAAATGTTTTCCTACATTCACCCTCACGTAACACATCCAACTAATCTATGAATTGCTCTTGTTTCCCATTGTAATGAGAAGATTGTTACGTAAAAATTACAGTTACTGCGTTGAAAAAAAAGTTGTTGAAACATCATAAAATGAGAGAAGTTTCACCAGCAGTGGATTCACTGTAAATTCAAAATGAGATTTCATTTTTGATCGATAATAATCTATACTAGATATTCTGAGTGTGAGTCAATTCACCATTTACATTCATACGTTCTCCTCCGCCAGGGTGTTTTCTAGAAGTATCCTGAATGTAAAACCAGTAACAATGGTTAGTTGATAAAGCAGGACGTGACGTGTCTTCCCTTGATATCTAAATATACAGGTATCAGGCAACAACTTTTTCTATCATTAAACTTTTACATGACAAATATTTACGGTCCTCGACTTATGTATACATGCAAAAAGAAAGAAAAAACACGCCTACATAAAGACAAATAGTTAAATACGTCAGAGTCTTACGAGTATTTGTTTTTGCTAATGTTTAAGAGGAGTATTTAAAGTACTGGTAAATACATTTTTACTCACATTATTATAGTTGTATATATAGTAAATGTGTATGTTTTTTTTTAAAATTAATTACTGAATTCAAATGAATGAATGTATATTCACGTAAACAAAAGTTAAGAATAAGAACTCAACTTTTAAAGCTATTTGAGAAATTAATAAAAACTAAAATACAGTTTTAGTATTTTACAGATCTTATTTCTCTACAATATACATATATATATTTCCTATAGTGATATTCTGTATTACTCCATTTTTTCTGCTGTTGTTTATTAAGAGTAGAGCTTGGAGAAAACAATAAGTAACGACAATGGGTGTGTGTGTTTTCTTATAGCAAAGCCACATCAGCTTATCTGCTGAATCCACCGAGGGGTATCGAACCCCTGGTTTTAGCGTTGTAAATCCGTAGACTTACCGTTGTAGCAGTGGTTGGTAATGACAATAAAAACAGTAGTTTTCAAAGAGATAATCCATTAATTTTTACGTTAGTACTCTGAAAAGTATATGCTATTAATTGCAAGTATATAAGTAAGAACACAAACGTGAAAGCTTTACTTTCTTGTTTCCGGTATACTTGATGTGATAAAGTAGAAGAAACAAACATAAAGAACAACAAATATTTTGAGCTTACGAAGTGAAATGAAGTTCTACATTAAGAGCTATGGCATCTTTAATGCAACTAATGAAATCAATATAAATCTTTCTATTACAAAGAAAAGAACGAAAGTTGGCTAAACAGACACCAAGAACTGAAGAGATGAGAAAGGGGTGAATTAAACCCTATGTCTCACCTCAAATATCTTCTTGTCAGATATGCTGCTATTATCAGTTGCAACAGATCCATGACTGAGCGTAGTACGGTGACTGTCAGCTATTTAGAAGATCAATGCCTCAGGCTAGTTCAACTGTGAGCGACAGTTTGGAATTTTAATGAGATGTCAAGTGCAAAGAAGGAAAAGGGTAAGCCCTCTACCTCCGTCTGTCAAGGGACAATGTTGACACGAGCTGCCCTAGGTCTTATCGCTATTTGTACAGAGTTCTGCCTTTCGGGTAACAAAGGTTTATAACGTTTGGCTGTTCAATAACGGGTTGTTATCTCTGCCAATAATTTACATGATTCGAGTGACTCAAAGACAGTTACTTACTTGTTTTCATCTAAAAACTAAGGACCGAAAGACATATAGATTCTCACTTTCTAACTGGTATCGTCTTATAGAGTAACAGAAGCTATTAAAGCTAACCAAACTATTATTTGTTTGCATTTAACTTTAGACCTCGTCTTCCACTTTTCTCGCTTCTACCAAAACGACTTTATATCTAGCAAGGATAATAATTTGTTTTTAAAGCAATCAAAATCCTTGCTAATCCTAGGAAGTTAAGTGTGATTGATTTAATGGATAACTGAGAAAAATAGATTTTTCAAAGCTACTTTTAGTGTTTGAGAGTTTACGGAATGAGTATTATAATTTTCAACAGTTAGATATTTATTAATGTGTCGAACCCAATTCTTCTTTACTGATTTGAAATTTTTACGAAATGACAGAGACTCTGGATGGATGCTAATAAATATTCAGCTTCTCCTCTCTATATATTAAATATATACATTCTATTTGTCTAAAGACGTAATGAAAGTTTTTCTTCTAAACATTGATGAAATATAATGGCAGTGAGGGATTCTTATTATTTCTATCATAATCTTAAAACTCAATGTTATTAGTTTCAAATTTTACCACTTCATTTGGAAATATTCAATTATATTTACTAACATTTTTAATTAAGTGGACTAATTTAGAATACTATCTTTTCATTAACATTTTATTTTTGTAATTATTTTGAATGAAACAAAAATGTTTATTCTCGTTCTCTCCTATCTATGGCATTATTCAGTAGATGACAAGAAAGCAACAAATATCAATTTAATAAATCTCTTTCGTTAGATTTACTGAACGTCTAAGGACCTCGATGATGGGGTGGATGAATCGAAAATAAGAGAACCCTAAACAAGTGATGTAAGTGTTGTGGTCCGAACTATTAAACAAAGAATTATGAGAACCACCAGACCACCCAAGGACTCGATGAAATTACTAAAAGATCGAAGTTATAGAACAGCGTTTGATTCTCCCAAGTTCGTGTCACTGCCATGTGACAACGCCATAAACAGATTGTGTTAGATTCTTTTTTTTTTCTTATGGCAAAAACATGATACTAAATAAACGAATGTTACCACATGGTGCGTGAGTTTGAGGGATTTTCTCATTCCTCGTGTTAATGGTTTTGTTAAAACTGAATATATTCTTTAATAAACAGTTTCTTGCTTGTAAATATATAGTAACTTACCACAAAGAAAATTCTTTGAACTTTCAATGCTTTAAAGTGTAAAAATAAAAAATAGGTATATTTTAATACATAATATATGTAAATTATATATAAACACCTTTGAAAATAATATCATGTTACTTTATGAAAAATCAAGACTAAACAATGAAATAACTAAAATTGCACACAAACTAAAATTCTTAAGAAATAATCTAGCGTTTCACGAGATTGACAGCGCTAATAAGAAGTTTATTAAACGTTTCGTCATTCCGTCTTAGATCCGTAATCTGAGATTCGTGGGTTCAAATCCCAATCCTACCAAACATACTTACTCTTTCATCCGTGGGGGTGTTATAATGCTACAGTCAATCTCACTATTCCTTGGTAAAAGAGTAGCCCAATAGTTGGCAGTATGTGGTGATGACTAGGCCGCAGTTCCCCTAGTCTCATACTGCAAAATTAGGAACGGCATGTACTTAGCTATGCGCGAAATTCAAAGCAAACAAACATTTCATCTTCTTTGTGAGAGTGCGTGATTTTTATATTCTGACAGTGATAATTTGGTATACTTTATTTTTTCATTTGTTTTAATACACTTAATTTCATTTTTCAGTTAGTGTTTTTGTTTTTTAGATGACTTATACTGATGTTTCTTCTTTTATTTGCTGTTTTATGAAAAACATTTGAAACCTATTAACTTTCACAGCGTGAAGTTAAATTTTATGATAGACTTTTGCACAAATTATTGTTAAACAGAGCACCGCAAGGGGTGAAAACGCTTAAATTTTGTTTTAGAATGTCATCAAGCTTTTTAACAGATAAAAATGAAACATTTTTGTTTATTATTTTTGGGATGAAACTGAAACAGAAAAAAAATATGTAACAGCATCTTGTTGTTTATAATAAAAACCATTATTAATTTTTGACCATTACTAATCAACCCACCCCGGCATGGCCAGGCAGTTAGGGCACTCGACTCGTAATCTGAAGGTCGCAGGTTCGAATCCCTGTTACACCATACATGCTCGTCATTTGAAACACGGGGAAGTTGTTATGTTTCGATCAATCCCACTATACGTTGGTAAAAGAGTATTCCAAGAGTTGGCGGTGGGTGGTGATGACCAACTGTCTTCCCTCTAGTCTTACACTGCTAAATTATGGACGGCTTGTGCAGATTGTCCTCATGTAGGTTTGTGCAAAATTAAAAAAAAAAAAACTCATGAGCCTTGTTGAATAACATATTCCTAAACTAATTATTAGAGAATATTAGTGTAACTAAACTAGTTCTTCGTAAACACTTTAAGCATGCTAAAGATGTCTCAAGTGGCTTAAAAGAGAAAGTTGTCAGAAATAGAATAGAACAATCTTAGGTTTCAGTGCCTATAAAGCACAGCAGATGTTTCATACCTAAAAAATAATAACATTAAAAAAATAAGCTGGATTTGTTTCTCTACGTAATTATCGTATTCAAGCAAGCTTCTTATTTTAAATCTTGTTTTTAGATATAAAGGCTTTCAAATAGAAACGATAACTTGGTTGGGTCTAGTTAATATTTTTTATGCGTTTTTGACGTGTTTCAACTTAAAACAACACATTGAACTATCTGCACTGTGTCTACCGAGGGAAATTACGCCCCGGATTTTTGCGTAACTTATGGACGGATGACGTACAGATGACGAGTGTATTGAAAACAGAGAGATTATTCACAGTATAATTTCCTGTTGCATAATAAAATACATTCACTTTTGAAGTTTATCCTTAAATTGATCGCATATAATAAGATAATTTTGTCTCACATTGTACAGTCTCTGGAAACCAAACGTAGAACTTCTATACAAACGTGCCATAATAATTACACGATTAGTTCGCGTTCAAGATATATCGCCTCTGTTTTCTAAAAGAAGTATGAAAAATAGTATTTTTAACTTCAGAAATTGTCGTCCGTTCTTAAACATTTTGACGTTACACAGTGGAACGTTTTCAAAAAGGTTACACGTTCTGTAAATTCAAGTCTAGACGAAACTTTTATATTTCTCTTTTGCATTACTTGCCAACCCTAAAAAACAAGGGCTTAATAAACGAATGAGATATTTACCTCTAGAAACCAAGAACTAACAAATAACTTAGTTACCTCATAGTATTTAAACAGATAATAAAAATGTTACATATAAGCCTGCTGTACATAACTGTAAACGAATATCCCGCTGGTACAGCGGTAAGTCTAAGAATTTGCAATACTAAAAGCAGGGATTCGATTTCCCTCTGTAGATTGTGGAGATTGCCCGATGTGGCTTTACTCTAACAAAACATACACACGCTGTAAGCTACCAAATTTCTACGGAAGTTTTTAAATGACATCATTGAAACAGAGTTTATAGGAACAACAAATAACTACATTCGAGGTATTTTTATTGCATGATGTGAGAAGGAAGCTCAAGACAGAACGTTTGAAACTGCGAAAATGAAAACATATGAAAAATAAAATGCCATGGTCATTATGTACTAATATGAATTTTTAAAATCTCACCTCCGTGTTTTCGTTTTACTGACTCAAGCTGAGTGTAAGCGCAAGCACTTCTACTTCTTGTCGGGCTGGACGAGTCTGAAGGCGTAACGTAGGCTGTTACGTGAGTTACTTGCCATGAAGAGCTCATGTACTCTTTGTTTGAACTACATCACATAAAATAGAACGTCAATTATATTTTCGAAATTTAAGAATCAGATTTACTATAGAATTAAAGTATACCCTTAAAGTATATCACATTACGTAAAAAAATCAAACAATATTTTTAAAAATAAAATAAAATAAATTACTTGGATTGCACGAGCGGTTTCATTATTAAGAAACAACGTTCATAACATTTATACACACATATCTATTATATAAGTATATTGGTTAAGAAATTGTATTTTAGAGCAAAACTTTGGATATTTAAGTAAAAATTAAATATTTGCCTTTTATAATCATTCAGTGTGTTTAAATTAATTTCTGTATATGTTTACAATAAGATCATCAATGTAAAAATGTATTAAAATGTTAGTATAGATATTTGTGAATCGCAAATACAGTTCCTATTATGTATATTTGAAATTTCTATTTCTTCTTGATGTTAAATATGTATAGTTTATTTGAAAACAGAAAAATACATACAAAAATGCTATTGAAGAAAATGCGAATATCTTCTTCGAATGTTTCTTTACAACGGTTACCTTTTATTTTGAAAATCAAACATATTCTCCAACCAAACAGTTTTTAATGTATATAAAATCACTATAAACGCAAAGTACAAGAAGAGTTAAGGGCCCAGAATAGTCCCACTGGGGAGTTTTTTAAAATAGTACCAAAAATTAAAAAAGTATTGGCCCGGCATGGCCAGGTGGATAAGGCACTCGACTTGTAATCTGAGGGTCGTGAGTTCAAATCCCCGTCACACCAAACATACTCGCTCTTTCAGCCGTGGGGGCGTTGTAATTTTACGGTTAATTCTGCTATTAGTTTGTAAAAGAGTAGCCCAAGAGCTTGCGGTGGATGGTCATGACTAGCTAGCTGCCTTCATTCTAGTCTTACACTACTAAATTAGGGACGGCTAGTGCAGATAGCCCTCGAGTAGCGTTGCGCGAAATTCAAACCAAACCAAAAAAGTATTATTTCAAAATGCATTTTTTGCATGAGTTTCGTTTTCCAAATAAAGGTCACTATGGATTTAATGGAAACTAAAGTCTGAGTTAGAATAATGACTTCTTATGTTTGATGGTGTATGAAGGTTTTTCATTATTTTGAGCTTTATGTGATCTTAAGAAGCTAAATCATATGGCAGATATAGTCTTCAAGTAAGTTTAGTTAATATTTATCTGGGAAAATTACAAGTTGTCATGAAAACCAGTTAAAAATAGCATAAAATTCCCAAAGATATGACAAAAGGTGTTTTTCTTAAGATAATTCGATACTTCTATTTGAAAAAATGGAAAGAATATGAAGAAAACTGATATAACTCCTAGACTCTTCCCATGTTATAAGCTTGTTTGATTATTTGTTTTGAATTAAGCACAAAGATACACAATGGGCTATCAGTGATCTGCCCACCACGGGTATCGAAACCCGGTTTTTAGTGTATAAGTCCGCAGTGCCACTGTGCAACTGGGGGGTGCTTTGTCATAAGCCTAGTAAGGCTAGGTGGTTAATTCATTCGACTCGTAATTGACGATCGCGAGTTCCAATCAATCCACACCAAATATGCTCGCCCTTTCAGCTGTATGGGCGTTATAATGTGATAACCAATCCCACTAATCGTTGGTAAAAGAGTTGTCCAAGAATTGGCAGTAGGTGATGACGACTAGCTGCCTTCCCTTTAGTCTTACACAGCTAAATTAAGGACTGCTAGCGCAGTTAGCCCTATTAAAGCTTTGCGTGAAATTAAAAAAACAAAGAAACATCCTCTGTCATGATCCCACTGATACTTGTCGATTTATTACCAGTTCTACTGCCTTTTAAAAAAAGATATGAGCGGCTAATAATGAGCCCATGATCTCTTCAAGGTCATCCATAAAGAAGTACTATTGCTGAAAACGATATTTAACTTTCACTCAGAAATCTCAAAAATCAATTCATACATTGTTGATTCAAAGTTGATAAATCATTCAAACATAATAATGAAATTTAGTTATTATCATATATCAAGAAAAACGGAATAAAGTAAGGGATGTATCAAGTCATGTTGAGCTTGTTTGCCTGTTTGTTTTGATTATTATTAAGAATCATTTTTTCTGATTCTGACTATAGGATATGCCCGTGTTTACGGATGAGAAATGAAACCGAGGTGAACATTTCTTCATTTTGATAATGTTTTCATGATTAGCCATTTTACGGAAATTTAATCACCTTGTCTTTTTTACTCTCCAAATTATATGTTTCCTAATTTTTCCTTTCGTTTACATAAACATATTTCTTGTTATTATTTCACTTCTAATGAGTCTTTAAACTGATAAATGAAGTAACTGAGGATTTTAACCTATCGAATACATGAAATATTGTGTTTTATTATAGATAAATTTTTATGTTTGTTATATTACTGCGGATTCGAAATAAGAATCATTCAAAATTTATATTTTAACTGTCAAATGTAATAGCCTAGGACAGCTTAAGTTCGAAATATTCTTTTAAATATCTTAACACTTGTTGTCTCATACATTTTTCTATAGAAAGACATACAATACTATTCTGTGACACATAACTCTTTGTACGAGGAAACATGCAATACTATAATCTAACAGAGCTGTACTTAAGATTGGTAACATAGACGGGAACTGCTGCTCATAAGTTTCCCTCCCAAGTACCAATCATCTATGACTATTGGAAGCTCTGACTTGTCTGTTTAATTAGCCTCTGTGTTCGCTTACTTGTTTCTTTTGAATTTCGTGCAAAGCTACATGATTGCTATCTGCGCTAGCTATCTCTACTTTAGTAAAGTAAGGCTAGAAGGAAGGAAGCTAGTCATCACCGAGATTCTATCCCTCGACCCTCAGATTACGAGTCGAGCGTACTAACCACCTGGCCCTGCTGGGCTAATGGTTTTCTACAATAAACTATTTAAATTCATCGTATTTTGTTGAGTTTCTCGTGAAACTACTCGAAAGATTTCTTCATTAGATGCTAGAGCTTTCTTTGTTTGTTGTTAAGCACAAAGATACACAATGGGATATCTGTTCTGTGCCCACCGAGGTCTCGAAACCCATTTTTGACCATTACTAATCAACCCACCCCGGCATGGCGAGGCAGTTAGGGCACTCGACTCGTAATCTGAAGGTCGCAGGTTCGAATCCCTGTTACACCATACATGCTCGTCATTTGAAACACGGGGAAGTTATTATGTTTCGGTCAATCCCACTATACGTTGGTAAAAGAGTATTCCAAGAGTTGGCGGTGGGTGGTGATCCACAGCTGTGGATAAAACAAAATTTATGACAATTTCAGCATCACTCATCTGCTCTCCCTTCTTTTTGCATTTTGTTTTCTATGTTAGTTTTACCAGAGTCTCCACTATACACTAGAATGCATCAGCAAGGGTTAGCGCACAGCATCTAAACAGGACTGTCAAGGCGAACTAGATATGTGTTGCTGATGTTACAAATGGCAGGCGAAAGTAGCTATTCTTGAGGCAAACCGGTGTAGATGGTGATACAGTCCGATTATCAGCTTCATGGTGCATCTTTTGGTAGTTGGTCAGGCTACAATCTTAAACTTATTGCATTGAACCATATTTTTATTATTTTGTAAGAAGAAACGAGCAGCTGGAATCTAATGTAGACATCTTCCAGATTTAAAGCTATTTCTAAGGTTTTCTTATCTCTGACTAGTTTCAAAGCCTTCCTAAGTAACAGCTACGAATTCATTAGAGTTGATACAGGCTCCTCTTTCATGTAATATTTGTCTAATAACGAGAGCAGCAGTAGTAAAATCTAAAAAAGAAAAAAAGCTGTCTTACTAAAGCCTCATCTGTGATCTTGACAAACATGATTCGTAGAACAATGATTCTATGGCTTGTAAGACGAAAATGGTGTTCCAGGGTTTTAGGTAAGGATTTGATAAGAGTATTATTCCATATTTTGTTGAAGTTCACTGTTTTCTAGCTACATTGATACTCTAACATAAGTTTTCATTAGTTGTCTTCTTCTAAGCTTCTTGAAGGTAAAAGTTCTTAGACCGTCTATACTTTAAGCTCCATCTCCTTTTAAATATATTTATAGCTTCTGTATACCACACATACTAAATATGGCTCCTAAATATGCATATGGTATGGAAAACACCGAAGATAAAAACCTGCTCTTCAACTTTAAAAATAATGTCTTTACCTTAAAAATTAGTCACAAAATAAAAAACCTAACGATCCCAAACGTTTCCACTAGACAGATATTCTTTCCTCCTAATTAACCCCATAAGTAAAAAAAACACTATACCAAAGTATTTAAGCTATATATAATATCTGCTATAACTACTGTGTTAATATCTGTATTATATTAGAATTCGTACGATTTTATTGGAAAACAAAGCGTAGATTGTTTAATGTGCAGCTCTGTGTTAAAAAATACCAATTTGTACCCCCACTGGTACACAAAAAGTCTTCGGATTTACAACGCTAAAATCAGGGGATCGATTCTCTTCAGTGGACACTACAGATAGCCTGATATGGTTTTGCTACAGAAAAAAACACACACATACAATACTAGCTTATAATATGTGTAAAAAATCATGATTATGTTGCCAAAAGCAGGATAAGAATTACAGAAATATCACTGATAATCCTTAAGGTGAATATCAGTTCAGTAAATTTCGGTATAACAGAGATCAATGTAAGGATTAATATGGAAATTTCTTCTTATAAAGCCACAAACAGAGGGAAAAATAATGGTGAAAGATGAAACTGAAAGCAAGAAATAAATATCGACCTTACTGGATCAATAGTGACATAAAAATTGATTACTTTTGTGATGAAGTTTAAGCGTTTCAACACAACTAAGATTGTGATAATATCACAAACATCTAAGAAAGGCGTTAGTTGCATTACGTTTCAAATGTTATTAAAATATCTGAGAACAAATTTACTATAAATAGACAATAGGCTATCAGTGCCCTGTCCACCACTGGTATTCGCACCCTGTTTTTAGCGGTGTCAGTCCGCAGACATACTGCTGTGTCGCGAGGGAGCATAACGAAACGGAAAATTTTAAAGATAAATATTCATCCAATGTTCCTAATGTGTTATGACTAACTAAATAACTGCTTTTAAAGGTCAGTTAACACCGTGAAGTAACAAGTATCTTTTTTATTTATCACATAACGTTATAAATCAGATCTAAATTCACCTGCACGAGCAGTATGATATGATTTATCAGGAAGAGGATCAACAAAAAACAGTTACAGCAAAAAAGAAATATTTTTGTTTCATATTTTAGTCCAATACGGAAGGACTATTTGCGTATAAACATCCCTAATTTTGAAATGATAAACAGGAGGAAAAAGATCTTTTACCTACGCCACTTTCAGAGCTACTCTTTTCTGATTGAATAATGGTACTTGACCGTCGATCACTTTTATAGAGTAGACAGTGCAAAGCGAGTATTTTCTGCTTGTTTGCTTGTTTGTTTTTTTGAATTTCGCGCAAATCTACACGAGAGCTATCTGCGCTGGCCATCCCTAATTTAGTAGGGCAAGACTAGAGAAAAGGCAATTAGTCATTACCGCCTACCGCCAACTCTTGGGCTACTCTTTTACCAACGAATGGTGGGATTCACCTTCACATTATAACGTTTCCTCGACTGAAAGGGCGAGCATGTTTGGTGCGACGGAGATTCGATCCCGTGACCCTCAGATTACGAGTCGAACGCTTTAATCCACCTGCCCATGCCGGGCAAGTATTTTGTCAAACAAAACGACGTAAAATATAAAAAAAAACTATTTAATCAAATCTAGCCTAAAGAATATGTTGTTGATTTAGCTTACAGCCGCACAATTTTAACCTTCAGACTTTAGCAGTAACCAGGAAGCAAAAACACAAACAAAACTTTTTTTCAGGAGACAATAGAGATATAGCATTTCTAATTACTTTTTTATTTCTTATAACATATAATTTTGAATAAATTTAATCTGGATTTGTCATGATAAAATAATATTTCAGAGAAAAACCTGATATTGTTGTTTGATATTTTTACCAATACAGTTAAAGCAATGAGACATTTTAAAAATAAGACTTTGACTAGGAGGTTTTAATTATAATAGAATTAGTTATAGAAAGTGTTATAATATTAACTATAATATCCTCGTAATCTGAGGATCATGAATTCGAATTTCCATCACACCAAACATGTTCACACTTTGAGCCTGAAAGCATTATGATGTGATGGTCAATTCCACTATTTGTTGGTAAAAGAGTAGCCTTCACTCTAGTCTTACACGGCTAAATTAGGGATGGCTAGCTTAGATCGTCCTCGTGTACCTTTGTGCGAAATTCGAAAAACAAACTAATTTAATATTACGCTTTTTTACAAAGAAATTTCAGACTTAATAATTATATTTATATACAAGACGAGTAAATAAAAACGATTGGAAACATTAAGTATGATGGCAGTGCCAAAAACTTACATAAACGTACCATGTTTCTCAACGTTATGGCATTACTATTTCTACATTATATTAATTTTGCATTTTTTTATTATTTGTTTTTCTTTAAAATGTTTCCTTGAAGCGAGTTTATAAGTAAATATTTGGTGTATTTATATAACTAAATGGTAGTATATTTATTCATTTCACATCAGTTTCATCATTTCTTCACTGCACTTGTAGAATGGCCTCAGATGCTGATATTATACCATACAATAGATTATTAATAATCACTGGTCATAATTGTGACTTCTTGGGACTTAATGTTTAAAAACCTACAGTAAGAAAAGAACAAATAGAAAATTAATGGCTGTATCATCCCTATATTTATGTTAGGCACTGCCATCCCGACATCATTTTAGATTTATAAAATATGTTTATACGAATATGTGTAATAAAGTTTCATGTTATGTGTACTAATTGTTTTTACTCTTTCACTTTATATATAATAATATAGTGTACAAAGCATTTAGCATTCTACAGGTTATGGTTATCTAATGTCCATCTATTATTGGTAATTTCTATTTCACCCTGTACTTGATCTATTAAAGAAACACCAGAGTCCTGTAAAAACAAAATTAACTTCAAAGGGTAATGATAACATTGTTTACATATGTAAACATATGTAAAAACTTATTGAGCCTTTGTGAACCTGACGATGACCGAAGAAGGTCGAAACGTTGTTCGCTCTTCTATTTAAAATATTTTCTCAACCCAAACGAGCCGTTTTTGCATATAAAATTCTCAACAAGTGTGTTTCTCGACAACATTGTTTACACTAAAATTACGATTTATCTTTTGAGCTTATACCAACCACTAACGTGCTTATTAATAGCCTGTTCTCTAATGCTCTTAAAAATGTTGGTTAAAAGTTGTATCATTTACTTGCAAATACATTATGATGAATGTAGAAATAAAGTAAGAGTTTATCGTACAGTCTTGGTCAAAATGTTTGTATATTTTGTAGCATAATAATAACAATATTGTTATTATTAAGTTGGAACACAAATACACTTAACGCTGTCAACTTGAGAAAAACATACTCTGTTAAACATTTACATATATAATTTATATAATGATGCTGGTTCTATGGACACCATGAATGATGTATTAGAAGAGCAAACAATTTTTTTCAAAAAAAATGCGTAATTCAGTATTTTACATATCATAAAAAAACCTTACCACAACATACATATAATGACAAAATGTAATATTTTATTCTTATAAATAGTGTATGTAATCTTATATTGGCTAATACTAAACATTCATATCTCGGTTCGTCCTCTTCATATTGTAATAACCTCTGCGCGGTGACGTGACTTGCTGTCAATGAAGTTTTTAATGGAGTACATTGTGATTTGATTACAATTTGTCAATAGGATGTGCTGCAACTCAGCTACAGTAGCTAGTTTAGGGTCATGGTTAGTATTCTCCGGTTCAGTTCTGCCCAACAGTTCTTAATGAGATTACAGTCTAAAAATTTATTTGGCCATGGCAATCTTGTATCGTTCTCCCGGTCGAGATAATCCTGTACAATACGTGCACTGTAGTATTATCATCGTGGAACACAAAGTTATTGCAGAAATATGTCAATGACGTTTTCCTGGAAGATATGAAGAGCAATTTTTCCACCATGACGAAGTATTTACTGCATCAACTTTTGTATGTCTCCTCATCTGTTCTCCAAGCAAACGACGAGCATGAACTCTACCATCAACTTTAATAAGAGGATATACCTTCAGAATGCTAACTGTCACTCGGCATCCTTTCTTACCCAAAAAACACTGTGACGACGGTGGATTCTGGTCAATAACGGTTTCCAAAAATACTTTCTTGTAAAGTAACCCTGTTTTGTCTGTCTCCTAGTTACTGTTTTTCTGCATACTCTGGAATTGGTGTGTCCATGCAAATTTTGTGGTAAGGTATTGCTAGATGTATTTCGACCTGATCAAAACACGGTCATCTCTGGCAGTTAATATTCGGTGTCTACCAGTAGTAGACTTTCCTGGAATAACGCTTCTTGTGGTCCGATGACGTTTCAGGGTTCTGGATAAAATACACTGAAGTCACCCTATTGTTCATGCAATGTCCGTTTGCTTCATACCGTTTATGGACAGTGAAACAATTTGATGCCCTATAACTTCGGGCACGTGACGAGGCATGACTCTACACTAAGTGAAAAAAGCGTTCATCTGTTTTGAAAAAGATTATACCGATGGCACATCATTTTATACAAAACAGATGGATATGTGTGTTCTGACGAACAAATGTTCAAAACAACTTATACAAACCACAACAGTAACAAGTACATATTTGTCCGATCATACGTCATCTTCTCTGATACTATTCAGTAGCATTCAGTGACTATTCCATGCATGTAACCAGTAATATTAATATAGAACAGCATACAAATATTTTGACCAAGACTGTATTAACGATTAAACAAATCGGTTAATGTTACCATTACTTCGAAAGGCTTGTACTAGACTATAACATTTAATAGGTGGAGATCAAAACCTTAAATTAATAATGACATATAAAAAATCAATAGTAAATAACTCATAGAAAAACGTTTATGTTTCTTATGATTTTATTACCTTTTAGATTATTTCACGGGTTTCACTTTTCACTCGACAGAAACTGAATTGTATATTTTATATTGCTTTAGTTGTTTTACCTATTTATTACTTATGGATTTATGAGTTGAAAACTTGTTATAGTTAAATCATAGAATAACTAAATCCTTCTTCACATTAGATTTATTACGAAAACGAAAAATGAACCTAGTGCCTAGAAAAACAGAAGTTTGCGAAAGAATAAAGTTAATTCATTTGAACATTTTACGAATATCTAAGCTGTTTTAAAACACAAGGTAAAAAAAAGATGACTAAATTTCAGAGTGCAAATTTTCATTTTTTGATTATAAAGAATCAGTAAATTGCTAGCAACAAATACTTATTTCATACAAAATCTCCACTAAAAATGTTTTTATTAACGTATCTTTTCTTATTTGACTTACCCCACTGGATCCGAGGTTAAATTAAAATCACGTTCCTGGCAGCTACTAGATGGCACCCTAGTACTTGATCTAACGGGATTTGCACATAGTTCACCATAAGATTCCCTGAAAAAAACAAACGGAGGATGATAAAATTAGCTATACATAATGTTTGATGATTGGTTGAGCTGCTGAAAAACGCAATATTCAAATCTGCACTTTCTTTAGACTTTTTGTTTAGTAACATACACTATACTCAAATTAAAGTGATAGATAGGTAATAAGAAAAGAGAGAAGCTTTTACTTTAGCAATGATGTTCACTATAAATAAACAAAATAAAGTAATAAAAAGGAATGTAAATCAATTAAAATACACTCCTTTAGAGAAGACCTTTACACAATGTTCTTCGTAGCAAAGAAAATTACAGCATTAACAATAATTATGAAAATATTTGTAAAATTATCTTCCCAAGTAGCCGCTCGTTTTTAGTATTTTTAGTAGTTAAAAAACGACAATTTGTATTAATAAATTTACTTTTGTATATGACATGTCTAGTAATTTGATAACAGAATAAACTTATAGTAAGCAACACTCGTTAATGGCTAGCTGATTAAGGCACTCGATTTGAAAAGTCGCGGGTTCGAATCCCCATCACACCAAATGTCATCGCTCTTTTAGCCGTGGAGGCATTATAATGTTACGGTGTATTAAAAATACATTCATTAATGACCAGGTGGTTGAGGCACTCGATTTGAAGAGTCGCGGGTTTGAATCCCCATCACACCAAATATCCTCGCTCTTTTAGCCGTGGAGGCATTATAACGTTACAGTCAATCCCACTATTCGTTGGTGAAAGAGTAATCCAAGAATTGGCGATGGGTGGTGATGGCTAGCTGACTTCTCTCAAGTCTTACACTGCTGAATGTGGGACGGCAAACGCGGGTAACCTTCGTGTAGTTTTCGCGAAATTCAAGAACAAACAAACATTTATTAATAAAAAATAGAATCATGTTTTGTAAGCATCTGTTAATTTCAGTTTCTTCAAGTTATCAAATTGTCACAGATTTTAATTCAATGTCCCCAAGACCTAATATCTTTTATCAGATAAAGCTACTTTCCCATTCTCTCTATTAATTAGACTTGTCATGCTGTTATCGAACGTTATAATTTCGTCATTCCATTTCTATTATATAACCAAAGGTCCTTTTACTGAAATATTAATTTATGTTATTCTTCGCCTGGTTGGATTAGGATATTTTAAAAATAAGTTTTCGGTTGTCCTGAACCATAAGAAAGAATTTTACTGACAGTTTTGGTTAGATGTTTTCAGTTACACGGTCACACGACAAACACCACTTCAGTAACATTTCAATTTTCCGTGTTTTAGTGTGATAAGCCTTTGTTCTCGTTTACTAAACTTTTTGTTTCGTTCTAGTCTTTCAAAGATCAAACATAGTTCCGGTTGGCTGAAACTCATACACTGATCCAGCCAAGAATTTGTTTAATGTGAGGTGATTAATTTCTCAATACTCAATACAATGAATATAAGCTGAACAAAATGATCAATGAAAATAATCCGAGACTATTTTGCGAATTTTTGTCAGGATTTTATAGTTTATTTACTAAAGTAATTGTAATAAAATGAAACTTACCACGTTTTTATTCGAACATTGTTTCGTTCAGCTGAAGACCTGAAACCAGTGTTGTTAACACCTTTAGCTTGTGAAAATCGCCATCCTGTGGTTGGTTTACCCAGATAATTTCTGTCCGTTGAACAATTAACAGCTGAGCAAGTGTCCTGATTATATTGTTTGTTTAATATTTTAACATCATAGTTTGGGTCTGTGAAGTCACCATAGTTCAAGTCATTAACTGGAGACGACTGCCTGTACTTGAAAGAGTCTTTCAAACCGCCGGAATGACTTTTAATGTATACAAATCTATCTGAATAATATCTGATACAGTTCTGGGTTCCTACCATACCTGGAGATACTTCGGTCTCACACACAGCGCAGGAAGAAAAGGATCCTTTAGTACGGGCGTAATAAAAATTGGAAGTACCTGGGGAAATAAGAGAAAAAAACAAGAACGAAAAATTTTGAAAACATTTCGCGTAATACATTATTTACAAAAGAATAAAACCAGGTATCAGTCCATTATGAAATCTATGAGCTAAAGCATTTTTAAAAGATGTCCATTTTTACAGAGTAATCTAAACATATTTAAATCATAATTCATCGCCTACTCATGTACAGAAGGACCCCTCTCATAAGGTAATGTGTATGTTAAAAACACAAAAATACACATAATTTTCACATATAAGACAGTGTTTTTCATAGAGAAATGTCGAGACGTCTTACAGTTTGAAAAACTCATTGAAATAATTAATTCATCTTATTTTATATGATAAAAATTACTTAAAATTTAGTAGGAAATATTATAAACTGTAGTTGCACGAATTATTGGTTGTTCCAAACTCAGAATTTTAAAAAATCATTTAATAATAATAAAATATTTCTTGAACGAGAAATTATACCCTAGGACTGTTTATCTGAGCATGTGACTCGAAATTTCCATCGCTATGAAAGTGAATAGTGAACATAAAGCGAAGTCCTCTCACGTTACCAGTATATCCATAGACACCGTACTGCTAAAGTAGGAAATTCAAATTTACCGTTTGGTTCAATACCACGGAAACCGAAGTATCAAAACACGAGTAGCTTGTGACACCAATTACTAGTAACCGAGTTTCAAGTCTATTCAAAACTTATGTCTTCCTAGAAATACAAGACGAACATGCTTTCTAAAATTGTGTTTAGCTTGGAGAAAATAAAAAGATTTCGCTGAACTCCAGTTTAGACTTGTGAACATCCCTGAATAGAACTGTTTAAATAACTACATTTTTCATCCTGATTTTTATATAACTACTAGTAACTGAAGTAGAAAACAATAAAAACTTACTTAGCTTAATAACTGGTTTTGTTTGGGTTTTTTTTTTACAGTGAATTATGTATAGACGTCAGGCTAAACTTTGAAATTTGATAGCTAAGCAAAAATATCATATTTGTTTCTTGTTTTAAATTACTCTGATAAAGGATTAATCCATCTCGATCGGTTTCAGATACTTTGTTGTCCAAACTAATAAAGAACGAAACGGCGATAAGATGTAAACTTGCTGTGGCCATGGCAAATTAAATAAATAAATAAAGCCTAATCATAATAGAAGGCCGCTGAAACATACTGAGCTGTGCCCACGTTGTAGTAACAGTAATTTTATTGTGCATTTGTTGTTGTTTGTTGTTTATAATTAAGCACAAAGCTATACAATGGGCTTTCTGTGCTCTGCCCACCACGGGTATCGAAACCCGGATTTTAGCGTGTAAGTCCGCAGACATACTGCTGACCCACTGGGGTCTTTATTGTGCAAAAATTCAACTTTGTATTTTCGTTTTTAATATTTTATACGGTAAATTAACTCTATATATACACTTTATTCATAGTTAAAGTTTTTTTTTCCTGAAAAGTCATAAAAGTTATAAATATTTCTAATAAAAACTAAACAAAAGGCTTTAAAAATTTTTATCCCTATAAATTTCACAATTCCATTTAAAATCTCTGGTTTATGTGAGCCATAATTTTTATGAGCTTTAAAGAATATACTAACATTTAGCTGCGATAACATTGTGGGTAAATGAATTTGTTCATGATTTACACAAGTCTTCTTGAATCAGTGATTCATTTTTATTTTTCTTTAACACATAAGAGAAATATGTTTCAGACCGGTTTGTATGGATATTGCAATAAATTTGTTTGCTATTTAATTTTGCGCAATTGTTTAAAACTTTGTCCCTAATTTTGAATGGACGAAAAATGCAGCTAGTTAATATCACCTGTCGTTAAATCTTGAAATGCTCTTGTAGACCAATTAATTTGTATTTTATTGTTACTTTTATAACACACACACGAGCCTGAAGTATGGATCGCGAAAACAGGATTCTAAAAATGACTGTTTTAGGTCCAGTGCAATATTCATCGGGTTGCGTTGGCTTATATTTCAACAAGACTTGTGGGAGAAACGCTTCTATAAAACTATTTTAATATATTAAAAATCTGGATCCAGTTTAAAATTAGTGTCTCTATATTCCAATCCCAGCAGATGATGTTGTATTAGGTTTTTAACTCATCAGTTTGTTCTATTCTTCATCACGTGATTTAAGTAGTAAACAAAGACTTTTAAGTTCACACATTTCAAAATTAAGTATCATATGTGTTTATATTAAGTATTATATGTGTTTATATTAAGTATCATATATTTTTAGAATCAAACACAGGTAAATTAAACACAAATAACTCATCATACGGTTCTATTCGTTCCTATTATATTAATATCTTCGTATTAATTAATGTTTGAATTAAGAAAACCGATACTATAATTCTTTCTGTTTGTTTACTGTTAAGCACGAAAGTCCTCAATACGCTATCTCCGTTGTACGTCTGTGTGTCTGTTTTTCTTATAGCAAAGCCACATCAGGCTATCTGCTGAGTCCACTGAGGGGAATCAAATTCCTGATTTTAGCGTTGTAAATCCTAAGACTTATCGCTGTACTAGCGGAGGGGGGTTCATATCGAAGTATTCCATTGTGGGCACGATTTTTGTAATTTCAATAAATGTTATAACATTAACTATCTAAATAGAGGATTAGCTCTTTCCGTGCTTTATCAAATCAATGTGAGGAAGATAAAAATAATTATGTTTTCACTCCTAATTTACATAAAACTTTAACTATGCGACTCTTCTATTTTGCTTAAAATTAATTTATAACTTCCATAAATACCAACATCAAGTTTAACAGTTAATAAAACATTAAAATTTTATCGAAGATTTCGATATAATTTGGTATCATGTCTAAAGTTTATGAAGTTATGAAAAGTTTAGTTATTAAACAACATGTTTGTGCTTAAGGTGTTTTAAACCAGAAATTTGGTTATGAAAATAACAAAATAAGAATTAAGTACACGTCAAACAAATAACAAGTAAACAACTTTTCCCTTTTGAAAATCTACGCTCATATATGAGTGACATGGTTTTACGGTAATGTATCGTATGAGTCACATATGAGTGACTCACTTCATGTTGTTAAATCCATGTTACGCTAATGGGATTCACAGTACTTTAAATCTGTAAAGGCCTGTTGGAGTCTGGATAAATCCATAAGATTTATTCTTAAATTTTTGTAATGGTTTTAAAACAATGTTTAGGCCCGGTGTAACGATTTCAAACTACTCCCTGTAAATGTTACCCCCCAGTAATTTGAATTCGTTTTCATATTTCCGGGGATAGGAAAAATCGATTTCAAGTTACCCCCGAGAGTAATCTGAAATCGATTTCATCTTACCCCCCTTAATTTCAAACTACCCCCTTCTCTATAGACTTATGTTTACGGTTTGTTATGATGCTAGACGTTTTTAACGCACTCAGTGTGTGTAAATTAAATTAACACATTGATAATAATGTAAAAATTCGAATATTTATTATGTTTTATATCTCATGCTATCAATAACTCATTTTTATTTCAGTGCTCTTAAAGAAATATAAAAAAAATTAATATGTATAAATTACAATATATTAAATGAAGGAAGACAGTATGTAGACCTTGTGGTCTGGCGAGGACGAGCCCTTAAAAATATCTTTTATCTTATATAAATCATCAATTTTAATAAAAGAAATAATAGGCCTTTTGCTTATTATCATGTACTTAGATACGTACACGACACGCACTACAAATATTAAAAGCAATCATTATGTTTGTCATTTTGGCGTTAGGAGAGGGGGGTAATTTAAAATCGATTTCATGTTACTCCCCCGGTACTCTATCAATGATTTCATATTACCGGGGGTAACTTGAAAACGGGGGTAATTTGAAAACGTTACATCGGCATGGCCAGGTGGGTTAAAGCGTTCGACTCGTAATCCGAGGATCGCGGGTACGAATCTCCATCACATCAAATATGCTTGTTAGTGAAAGAGTAGCTCATGAGTTGGTGGTGGACTATGATGAATAGCTGTCTTCCCTCTAGTCTTACACTGCAAAATTAGGGACAGCTAGCGCAGATAGCTCTCGTATAGCTTTGCGCGAAATTCAAAAATAAAACAAAAATATAATGTTTAGGCAGAAAAATACTCACTTGTATACACATGTATTATATCACAAGATAAAAATTGATTGTTTGTGTATAGACGATTATTAAAAAACATAGATTTAGTGGCAAATACTTGTAGAAAATAATGTTTTTGTTTTATTTCTCAGCTAGGTTATTTATTAGAAAAATGAAATATACCTCTTGTTTGATCAAAAACAATGTGAGTAACACGGTCTTGGAAGTAAATTGACTTTCAGAGATGCATGTCACTCATTTTTTTGAAATTAACAAATACCATATTTATACTCAATAACCCTAAATCTTGGAAACAAATTATTATTCACTATAAAACAAATGAATTGGGCCTAATTAAAATTCCAAAAATATTTCAACAAACTGTTACATTTGGATAGAATATAAAACGAATAAAACATAATTAAATAAATAAACAACCAATGAACGGATTAGATTGAAACTAATGTACTTTATTTTTATTTTAAGTAGGCTTACACGTACCGTTACAATAATCTTCCTTTTTGTTATTATCAATCGTTCCTGGAATAGCAAGGCACTCTGCACGGTCTCCGGGTAATGGCTGGATTTGAACTCTGCCATATGATTCGTTTATTTCCTGTCAAAGAATTGGAAGAAGATGAAACAAATATTTACATGTAAGTTTAGTTCTGTTGATTAGACAAATAAACAGATCAATTGACAAATGTAATATATATATATATGTGTGTGTGCCCAATACAAAGCATTTTATGGTTTTCCGATAACGTAATGACTATTTCTAAACTTACTGTCAGAAATTTAAACCTTAAAACCGTAATTAAGTTTCTAAACTTATTTTTTGTAGTATAATACAAACTTTTAATTTTTTGACAATGGTTGTCTTCTTTACATAAAGATCCGGCATAGCCAGGTGATTAAGGCACTCGACTCGAAATCTAAAGGTCGTGGATTCGAATTCCCGTCACAACAAACGTACTCGCCCTATCAGCCATGGGGTGCTATAATGTGACATTAAATCCCACTATTCGTTGGTAAAAAGTAGCCCAAGAGTTTGCGGTAGGTGATGATGACTAGCTGCCTTCCCTCTCTAGTCTTACATTGCAAAGTAAAGTATAAAATAGGGGCTGTCATTTACATTCCATGTGGTTATTTCAGAAAAACCGAGAGAGGCTTCTCTTTGTACCGTCTAATAATAAAACATGTACTTTTCGAATTAACCATACGGTTAAAGAAACGTAGTAACGACCTGGTGCTTTACTCATTAAACATGCAGTTGAAAAACGTATTTGCAGTTTTATTGCGTCCAGTAACAAGCACGCAGTCTTCTGCTGATGATACCATGTTTGTTCTATGGCAAACCTACGGTTTATAAGTGAGTATACCATAGAAAAATATAAAGGTTTAACAGTAAAGCTATGTTTTTTTCGTGACAGATACTGCAACAAAATAGCTTCAATGACAATATCGTTATTTATGATAAGAAAAACAGCCACAACTCAGCTAATAAATTCATAGGTTCTTGTGCAAATAAGCATAAACCATTTGGACCAGCTGTTCGATAATGAAAATAAAAATATCACAATGAAACCCGAATTTCTTCATCTAGCAAGCCTTTAATAGAACTTTGTCATTTTCAAGAAAAATATTGTGTAAAACAAAGTTCAAATCTTGTAAGGTGTCTACCCCTTCACAAATCTTTCGGACTCCTGACATTACAAATATGGTTTTCCTTCTAACGAAACAACTGTACTAGATTTGTTTTCCTTCATTTTCTAGTAAATAACAAGTGCTTTAAAAACATTGCTTTAGAAACCTCACCTTAGGCACTAAGAAAAGTGGCAAGGAAAATTATATAAATCACACAAAGAGATATAGAAAGAAAAATATTTCACATAATACTACAAGACAGATGGAGAAATGACAGAATAAGAAAAATAACAAATATAATAGATGCAGAAAGGTTCATTCTAAGAACAAAATATTTATGGATTGGACGTGTATCAAGGTATTCCGATAACAGGTGAACATTAAGAACAACGGAATGACAACTTAGATATGGAAAAGATCTGAAGGAAGGCAAAAAGAAGATGGAAGAACGACATAGGTACGGAAAGAGAAATCATGTGGCTGTTAAGAATAGAAAATATTGGACTGGTCTAACTGTAAACTACATAGAACGCGAGACGACTGCAACTGAAATAAAGATATATAAATTTCACAAATAATTTCTCTATTTTAGCCATCCTGCAATATTATAACAGTTTTGTTATTTCATATAAAATAAACAGAATACTCTTCTGTTGAGTTATAGTGAAATGAAACAGCGAAGCAAAACAATACCGCAATCATTGATTTGTTAAATAAAGAGCTCGTCAAGGATTTTCTTCTCGGGCAGGCTTGCGTAAACCTACATGAATTCGTGATAAACTGTTGGAAAAATTTACAGGTATTAATCATTTGTGATTATGAGCTCAAAATTTTCTTTTCTAAAACACCCTATCAAAGAATGTGCTGCTAAAGACTGTGATCTATGCGATGACTTAAAGATTAATATGTTCTAATACACTTTTATCTTTATATAAACTATTATAGCTTGGTTTGAAAAAAAATTTTAATGTTCACACAAATTTACACACAAAAAACCTTTGCTGGCCGTCTCATCACTAATTAGGAACTGGTTTATACTATTTAGAATACAGCTAGTCAGTAACACTCACTGCTAACTCTTGAGCTACTCTAATCGAATAGTAAGATTTAACCGTCCCTCATATGACACACCTATAGCCCTTGCGCTCATCCATAAAGAAACATGAACCCTAGGATCACTTCTTTGGTGCACTAGCCACTGAATCACGCCCAGCTCATAAAGTATTACAAATGTTCTATACCCTATGACTGTTATTTGTTTCTGTATCATAGTCATTATTACTAATTTTAGGCTTGATGTTTAATAAGAATGTGATTATTAGTAGTGAAGTGCACAGTCTTTGACTTGCCATCAAACTTAGATTCTGTGAACAGTAGACATGCCGCCATGCCTTGGGTGATAATTGCAACACCAAATATACAGCTTCGTTTCAGAACACACGTTTAAAAGTCTGTATGTATGAAATATGATTAATTTTAGGTAACTTGGCTAATATTTTTTATTGACAAGTTCGGTCCTTTTTTAACTCATCAGCAGCTAACTTACACTGGGTATAGGAATTGGTGATATGAAACGTCATACTTGAAAAGTAGCATCATTCTCTGGTAGTTCTTAAACTCTTTTCCTCAGAACATTGTGATTCTAATTGACATGTTTTTATCAGTTGCTGACCTTCGCAAATTCCAAATCCAAACTACAGCATTCAAATAAACATGCATCTCTAATTGTTATTCAACACCTTCTTTCACGGCACTTTGTTTCTAATTGGTTTATCTGCTACAGCTACTGACCTTTACAAACCATGCCAAGTAGCGCACAATAGTATTTTCATGAGAATTCAGCGGAGGCTGATCCGCCGGTAGATGGGGTATGCTGTTTCAGTACATTTACTAGTATACTGTGTGTTCTAATATAGGCGTTTTAGCTCATAGTGAAGAACAACTGACCAGTATAATACTATGAGCCTACTAGTAAATGGCTTAATATAAACTTATTCACTACTAGTTTATTTTAACTCGCACATTGTTGTTTTCTCTGCTAAGCCATTTATCCCTGTACGTACGCTTGACACTGTACCTATTCTTAATTTTAAAGTGATAGAGTAGAGGGAAGGCAGTTAGATAATATTACCCACGCGAAACTCTGGGGCTACTCCTTACCAACGAACAGCAGGATTGGTCGAAATATTATAACGTCCCACAACTGAAATGGTAAGCATTTTTGAGTAAACAGCTACCCTCAGCGATATATGTATACGTCTATTAATCTACTGATTTGTGTAGCTCTATTGTCTTACTTGTATATTACTACAGCTTACATAGCTGTGCCAATTAGCTTAGCTCTACACAATCATACGTTACAGAGGTTCATTTGTTTTTCTATGGATTTTAAGGACTAGTAACTCTGCACTACGCTTAACTTTATAAGGTTGTGCGTTAAACAGTAACACTGTTTTATGCATTCTTATAGCTTTACTGGTAAGTATATACTTAAGGTTTTAATAGCCTGTGTACTATTGTAGCCTTACTGGCTCATATAATAACAAAATTTATTGTTGTCCGTGTACGTTAACTGATCTTTATACTAGTATAACATTGTGTTTTACTATAAACTGACTGACTGATGCACTAATATTTGCGTAACCTTACCAAGATATATTACTGTAAACACTCTGAATAATATATAAATGTGCAGTACTAACCTTATTAAATTCTACTACAGTAAACACACTGAACAATATATTAACATACACTATCTTTATCTAGTTGTTCTACTTTAAACACACTTGATGATACAGCAATATATGCTTCATAAAACCAAGTTGTACTACCATAAAATACTGGACGATATGAATATTGTGAACGCACTTTGTGATATAACAGTATACACTTAAGTGATCAAGTTGTACTACCGTAGCAACATTGGACGTTGTAACACTGGAAGGTCTAACAGTATATGCTTACCTTATCAAGCTGTGTTATTGTAGACATACTGGACAATTTTACCGTGTTTACTAACTTAGGAAATGTGTTTTACTAGTCTCACTAGCTTGTGCATTGGTAGAAACTTCTTGACTCAGTACTGTTAGTGGCGTGCAATATGCTCTTATATTACATGACTGTACCATAAAGTAAAGCATATACAACCTTACAGCAAAATCTGTGACTGAAAATCTTTTGACTCAAAAGTGCTATCTAATTCTTTCTTGATACGCTTAAAATTATATCTGTTAATAGTTTTGAAAAGTTAGCTCTCTGAATTATATTCATAACTTCAAATAGCGTTTTATAATTGTCTTTTGATTAGAAATAATCTAAGGTCACAGAGAAGGGATAGTACAACACTAAACAGGTTACATTCAGAGAAAACCAAAGGCACTATTTCCGGCAAGTTGCCCAGTAGGTACTTAGATAGAATAACATGAATACTCGTTTCATTCTCCAACTGCTTCAGATATGCAATAATTGAAGGAATATGTCGTGTAAATAACTTCTGTACACAGGATTTTTATATTTTTGACTTCATCAAAAATTGGTAAAGGAAAGCCAGAAAAGTATTTAATACGTTTATATATTGTATGGTTAAAAATCAAATCTTTTTGCAAATAATACTCAAATAGGGTACAAATATAAGTGTTGCGCTTGTTGTACACAAATATAATGTTGTAAGTTATTCATAAAAATGCATTAAATATGTTACCTGTAAAAAGATTTTCATATAAAATGTCTCACATTTGTTACCTTTGATTTGCATAGAAAATCTATTATATTGTTATGTGACTATATCTGTATAGAAATATATTGAACCAAATATTATCCAGAATTTTTAGCGTTGTAAGTTCATAGCCTTAATATTGTCCCATTGGGGAACATACTCTCATATATGTGCACTTAAGCCTACTTACAAAGGTGCATGTTAAATATGTTTGTATTTCGTACATATAACAAACTATACTGTTTTTATTTTTATTGATATATATGTATATATATGTATAAGTAGAAAGAGAAGTACATGACGCTCATAGTTAGTGTATCATTAATATAGCAAAAGTGTTATATGTGCTGTTACTGTAATGTTTATAGAAACGTTTTATATGTGTTACTAGCAAAATATTACAAACAAGTCTTATGTTGCTACTATCACTATATAGGAAAATTATATTTATTGTTAGTACCTTAATATTATAAACAAGTGTCACGAGTGTTGCCGCTAACACTTTTTATATCGAAAAGTTAAACATATATTGTTAGTACAATAATATTTTAAACAGGTATATAAACATATTAGTGCTCTCAGTTTCTTGTATATACACGTTTTAGTGGTATCATCAGTACTGCATTAATATAGATATTAAGTGTATGTTTGTACCATGTTAAACAGCAGTCTTAAAACCAATATTTTAGTGCCAGTAGATTAACAAAGTTATTAATGTTTTGTATTAAAATGCGAGTGCCTTACCTGCATACTTTTATGACTCCAACGTTTCTTGAACTCTTGCAGGTGTATATTCACTACAATCTGATCCTTTATGATAGTTCCACTTGACGCCGACTTCACGCTGTTACATCTTTAGTGAGGAAAAACTCCCGATGTGATTGGCTAAACAATACGGAGAGGCAGGGTTACCAGCCCTGAGTTCTGTATTAAACTAGATATGAGTATTCAAATAAACTCTTCTATATTTATTTATTTATTGTTTATAGCTCCAAAAACGAGAATTGTATCTTTGAACCATCACTTTCAATCCATTTCGGCAGTACTTGTCTCTTTACCATACCGGAACAGACACGAGCATCGCCACGCCTGTGTTGCCATCTCTATTTTCCTAGTGGCTTTTGATATCTTCGTTCCAACCATTTATTGGACAGTTTGATATGGCTTGTGACGTAACTCACAGAAAAGAAAGTATTGAAGTTTTATTTTTTCCAAATATTTTTTCTTCACTTATAAAGTTATTCTTGGAGTTTGAATATCCAATGAAATTATCATTTAAATTATTTCAACTTCAAAAGTATGTATCTAAACTATTTAATTTTTATAAAGATACCCACAGGAATATGTGCTTTAATTACGCATTACTCAAATGTTATTATTATTACATATATCTCAGTTTTGAAAATACATAATCAAATATGTACTGTATCTTGTAAACTTCCAACTGAGAAACAGATAACGAAGTAATTTGTAATTAATGTTTCTACTGACAAACAAAGGGTAGTAATGATTAAATTTATTCTATTTATAAATAGGTGTAATTATCTTTGTAGCGCTTCTATTATACCAAAAATAATTTTGTAATGTTTCTTCTGTTTCGTCAGGTATAATTATATATATTAACAATAAGATTATTCTTATGAATCACTAAGAAACTTTACGTTTGTTACTGTAATACCTGGACATTTGCAAAATATCTAAATTGTAAAATCCACGATAATAAATGGTTAGTTCATAGAACCAGACATAAATGAACACATTCCTGAAGTTAGTTAGCTGTTATTCCATTACGCCTTCATAGCAATCTAGCAACAGCTCAGCTTTTGTTTTTGAAAATACAAAACGTTATATACGTGGTTAACATGAATATTATATACAACTTGTATCATATACAAGTATGAAATATTTTCACCAGGAACGAACATTTTGAATTTCAAATCAAAGAAGTGTAAATGTTTAAATTAAGCGTAATGTAAAAGAAAAAATCGAAAGTTTTCATGATTTGGAAGGCAAATGTCACCAACTTAAATGCAGCACTTAAGGTGGAAGTAATAGTACAGATATTGGCCAAATATTAAATTGTTGAATGATAAAAACTAAGATCCTGGTCCACGCCATTGTTAGAAAAACCGATGAAGCTGATGAAAACCAGCCAACAACACTAAGAATGTCTAAACCGACAGTTTTATTAGAAGAAAAAAATGCATGAGAACCGTTCCTCTTCTTTCAACAACGAAATTATATATCCTAAATTTTACCTTGTTAGAATCATGATAGACAAATATCTTACGATTTTTATTTTTAAGGAAGACCTAGATAGCCTAATAAATACACTGTTACTTTGTCAAAACAAGTAAATTACTGTGATTCTGTATTCTATAAAACAGAAAAAAATATTGTAAATAGTTCGTGCAACCCAACAAAATAACAGCACCTGCATAATATAGCTTGTTAGAAATAAATAGCCCGACAAAAACAACAAACATATAACATCTTTAAGTAAAATTATAAGTTTCATCCAATTATTAAAAGAAGGAAAGGCAGTTAAGTCCATTTGAAAATTTTAATAAATATGATTTTAGAAAGTAGTAAATCAAAACAACAATGATCGTTTAGTTCTTCAAGGAAGTCATTCAACACTAACCAATAAGAATGTTTTTTTTAATTAGACTTGCAATATTTTAAAGGAAATTAATGATTCTACCCATGATTCTACTCTGGATAGCTCATTTCATTAAAGACCTTTAGGTTTCATTTTGGTAGAACAATGAGATGATAACTAATTTTAGTAATAAACAAACAGATTAATAAATACAAGAACAATCCGACCATCATTGTTTACACACTATGCATGATTTCTTCTCAAATTAAACAAATAGGTTCACAAACGTGGGGAAAATTCGAATGTTTAGACAAACAAATAGGTTAATACATACAAATTTTACCCAAACGTTAAGAGATAAAGAAATGGGTTAATAAACATTGATATAACCCGAATTTTAGACACAAACAAACAAGTTCATAAATACAAAGATAACATAAATGTTAGACACAAACAAATAGGTTGATTGATATGGGAATCGCTAGAATATTAGACATCTGCAAAGAAGTTTATAATCAGTGATGTCGAGAAACCCACTTGTTGAGAATTTTCTGAACCCAAACGAGCCGTTTTTGCATATAAAAAGAAGTTGATAGATATGAAGGTCATCCGGCCAGCGCAATTCAAATCCTTAAATTTTTACAAGCTGTTAGATAAATATTAATAGCTTTAATGATATACATGTCACACTTCTGAAAACTAGTAATTATTTATTGCAATATAGAGGTTTAAAAAGGTGTATTAAAACAATTTAAAGCCTTGCTACGTCGATAAGGTCTATGTCGCTACATACGGCAATGCTCATTCTCAAGAACATGCGTTTTGACAATAGCTCTGCAGGGTAGTTTCCATTGCAAAAAGCTCTATGTAAAGCTCTTATGTTCAATACACACCACCCACCCTTCAAACTTTTAATGATCCATTTAGTGTACGAGGACAACGGTTTCTAAGCGTCAATTTCTTGTCTGATCGTACAGAAAACCAAAGGCACTATTTCCGGCAAGCTGCCCAGTAGGTACTTAGATAGAAGAACATGAATACTCGTTTCATTCTCCAACTGCTTCAGATATGCAATAATTGAAGGAATATGTCGTGTAAATAACTTCTGTACACAGGATTTTTATATTTTTTTTTCTAGACACAGACTCTTTTCAAGTAAGTTGCGTACTTTTTCTTTGGTAAGTCAAGTGGGCGGTTTTTGACACTTGTCTTTTTGTTTGAGGATTCTAATTTTTACAAAAAAAATTGCACTTTATTTACCATGTCTAGGGTACGACTTGTCACAGATGTCTTTGTGGATAGTCCTTGGTCACAGTGTTGATCCATATTTTGTTTTGTTTCCCAACACTATTAGAAAAAAAACACAATTGATATCCCTGTCTTGGAAATAATAAATCCATGAACTGAACACATTTATATGATTTGAGCATATATTAGTTTTATGTTGAAGATGCTTGTTATGAACCCTTCTAAAAAATAAAGTCTTCGGCGGTAGTGTGCTATTTATGCAACGTAAGTCAATATGAAAACGTGCTCTGCCCACCACGGGTATCGAAACCCGTTTTCTAGCGGTCTAAGTCTGCAAACATACAGCTGTGCCACTGAGAGGCAAGACCAATAGATCAGAATTTTTTCTTTTTGTCAAATACAAAGATGCATAGTGGACTATTTATGCTGTACTTGCCGCAGGAAGTGATTCCAGATCTCAGTATTTAAAATCTTAGGTTTAACACTAAATCACTGAAGTGATATATTACGAATATTTTCTATAAATACAAAATAAATAAGTATTATCATTTGTTATCATTAAAGTAATAAGATATTCGTTATACTAATGAATTTTTGTACCAACTACTTTAAACTCAAAGTCTCCTTGATATACTCTTCATTGATACGATTTTATTAAACTCAGAAGATGAGTTTAGAAATTTAAGATTTGCGATTGTCTTACGTAAATCTGTGATAGATTACAGAGACAAAACAAAGCAGGTATAATGGATTTTGCTCTTTTACTAAAACATTTATATCGCTGTCAGAACAATTAAACCAACAACTCTACATGCTACAGACAGACTGTATTCTAATAAATAATCTTATAAATATCACCAAAATTCCTTAAGTTTTAATATATCTATAATGCTCCTGACTATACTAAAAACAATGTCTTGCTGGTCAATGTATAATAACATACGTAATGTCCTTAAGGAAAAGAAGTAGTATCATGTATCTTAAAGTTTAGTATTACATTTTTAAACGCTATATTCTTAATCTAGTCCGTTAGGGATTTTCACCAGTTGCAAGAGTGTATAATAATAGTATTACAACAACACTTTATTTGTCACACCAGTTTCCGACTATACGTTTCGCTCAATCCAAAGTTTTTAAGGCGGGCTGGAAAAAAAACAAAACAAACTCAGCACTGAAAGAAATACTATTTATGTCAGTTATTCAATACAACAATTATGATATGAAGACTTTTAGAGTTTGGCGAAACATTATCACGATTGTATTTCATTCTCCGTCGACTTGTAAAAGGCTTACGCCATAAAAATGGTGGGAGTGCTTTAGAATGTTTTATTACATAAATGATTAAGACAAATCAAATCCGTTAAAAATATCTTTTTAAAAGATTCTTGACGTGAATCGTTTCAATAGACGTTCAAATTTTGGTAAATGTAAAGTTGGTTGATAAATGAAAATACTATAAATTTTGTAACACCATAAGTTATTTAATAATGTAGAACTCATTGTTCTTTAGAAACAATAAACATTATAATTTATTAGGAACAGTCATCCCTTGTATTTACTTATAATTCTGTAACTTGATCTATTTATATAAATAGCTTTCTATAAAAATAAGTAAACATATTTACATCTATTATAAAATGAACAGATATATGTGCACACATATATACATACGTATACATAAGCCCATTTCCATTTGCTAAAGTTATTCTACCTGAATGCTAGGTTTATACTAATAGCAATTAGATTAATACTAAGACCCACAGGCAGTAATGTAAAAAGAACGATTTTCCACAGTCTCTTAAGGTGAAGAGCGTCGGGATGTTATTGTATCTTGTTTTCTTTTTATATCAGTTCTGCGGCCGTTCGAATTGTATATTCTTTGTGATTTTGAAGAAAATTAGTGTAATAAATACATCTATAGTACAACAGCTCACATTACGGGCAGTTAAATTTATAATCTTTAAAAATCTTCTTTATAATGTCATACTTTGCTGAAAGAAATTAAATAAAACACACGAATGGTGATTTCTTTCACAGCACATTTGTCAGCTTCTTTTTAATATAACAAAAAACTGATGAAGATAAAGATATCTAGGCAAATACTGTTTCAGGTGATAATATATAATTAGTATTGACACAACTGTTGATAACTAGTGCGTTCTAAACCAATAATAACTGTCGAAGAGGTCAGTTATTGCTAGTTGCTGTGTTCTGAACTAATAACTGTCTTAAAACTATATTATTGTTAAAAACCACGTTATAAACTAATAACTGTCTAGAAACTGAATTATTATAAAATATTGTGTTATAAGCTAATAAGAATAAAAAAGTTACTTATTACTTTGTTCTAAACTAAGAGCTGTCGAGAAAGTTAACTATTTCTAACTGTTGCATTTCAAACTAATAACAGTTGAAATATCTAATTATTTCTAAACACTGTATTATAAACTGTTAATTGTCATAAAAGCAAATTATTTCTAAGCACTGTATTCTAAACTAATAACTGTTGAAAAGCTAATTAGTGCTAAATACTGTATTCTAAACTAATAACTGTTGAAAAGCTAATAAGTGCTAAATACTACTTTCAAATCATCGACCAAAACTATAATTTAATACTGAGAAAACAAAACGCAAAGTGTTGTAGAAAAATTAAATCCTGATAAATTGCTTATTAGCAAAAATGCTGATAACAAACAGTTTTGATCACATAATTACCAGACTTAATAAATCCTAACTTAATGTTGGTACAATTACTGCAGTGTATTAATGCTGAAATAAGAGTTTGTTTGTTTTGGAATTTCGCACAAAGCTACTCGAGGGCTATCTGTGCTAGCCGTCCCTAATTTAGCAGTGTAAGACTAGAGGGAAGGCAGCTAGTCATCACCACCCACCGCCAACTCTTGGGCTACTCTTTTACTAGCAAATAGTGGGATTGACAGTCACATTATACATCCCCACGGCTGGGAGGGCGCACATGTTTTAGCGCGACGCGGGCTCGAACCCGCGACCGTCGGATTACGAGTCGCACGCCTTACGCGCTTGGCCATGCCAGGCCCAAAGAATAGAGTAGTGACAAATTGAAATATATGTATATACATAGTTATTGGTAAGCAGTAACGAATTCTTAAATCCTTAAATTTCTCATTCTTAAATGAGAAAAATTAATTTGCTATAACCATTAAAGCCAATAAACTTAGGATGACATATCTCATTCTCAGGATAATAAAATGAATACATTTTAGTAAAATATTTATGATCTCAATGTTCGAAACTTTACGTATTAATAAAATAATTAAAACTGTATTCTGGGTGCGTAAATAGTTATCAATGTTTTGTACTAATGACTGTATAATTGGTGCAAAAGAACTACTGAGAAATTCCGATTATAGAATATTTCCTGTAGAGACAATTTAAGTACTAGTCTAAACATTAATATTCCTAAATATTTCAAAACATCGTGTTTTAAATTAACAAACTTCTAAAGGTAATTCGTGATTATTGCGCTACTATAATGTTACTTAGAATTATTAATTACAAGCTAATTAATTCTTAGTCACATGAACAATTGTTAATTTGTGCCAATGATTTGTACTTAATATGTTGCAAAATAAACATAACACTTAGTATTGTTTATCATAATTTCAGAAAGCAAATATATATTAAAAAACGTCATTTCTAATTACCTAGAATTAAATAATCAACTTAACTGTTAATTACCTACAACAACTGCCTGACAAAAATGTTTAATAACTTTAACTATTGCCGGTCATTATGTGTTGAGCAAATCACGAGTAGAATATAATTCTGGTTAACGTCGCTACTATTAGATAGCATGAAAGTAACAATTTGCTTCGAAAACTTGATAGATTTAATATTGCTAATAATCATGTTTTGAATACGTATCTGGTGAAATGCAGGATTAATAAACGTGATCTACCACTAAGAATGCACTGAACGTGTTGTATATACTAAATATATTTATCAATTTTTGACTATTACTAATCAGACCGGCCCGACATAGTCAGGTTGTTAGGGCGATCGACTCGTAATCTGAGGGTCTCAGATTCGAATCACTGTTACACGATACATGCTCGTCATTTCAGACACGGAGGTTTTATTATCTGATGGCGAATCCTTCTATTCATTGGTAAAAGAGTAGCTCAAGAGTTGGCGGGGGGTGGTGATGATTAGCTGCCTTCCCTATATCCTTACACTGCTAAATTAGGGTCGGCTAGAGAACATAGACCTCGTGTTGGTTTGCGCAAAACTGCAGTAATTGACAATTCTCAGCTTCGACTGGTATATCAAATTGATTGGGATACCTTCGAACAAGTTCTTACATCATCCAACCAGGATCCACGGTTTTGCTCGATCGCTCCAATTAACCGTAATATTTACAACCACATTTAGAACATTTGAAGTATGTTTCATTGGTACACTGTTTTACCTTACATTTACAAGTTAACTTCTCCGTCTTGGCTGTCACGGTCTCAGATACAGCCATTAGCAACCCAGACTTCAAGAAAAATGCCAAACGTTTTCTGCTTGTCTTATCGAAACAACCCGAATCTCTCCGAAATGACTTTTTTTTTTTATCCACATCAATATTCTAGGCTTTCTCGTGTGGCAGGTGTTAAACATTGCTTACTAAATTTACTAGAATAACAACAATTACTGTATTTTGCATACTATTCGAACTACTGGTAGAATTTCCAATTGCTAAACTTGGATACTATAATTGTCCAGTTTATTTGATTCGTTATCAAGCATAAAGCTACACAATATGCTATTTGTACAAAGTCCACCAGAATCCGGAGTTTAGCGTTCTAAGCGTTCACACGTTCTGCTGAGCCATTGGGAAAGTTGCTTAGTAACATTTGTTTTTCCTAGTACTTGTAAGCAAAACATGTTAATAGTGATTTGATAAGTAACTGTGAGGAACCCTTCAGTAAAGTATACAGCGCTACGATTAATATACATCAAATGCGTTTAATGTTATAAGTATTAGTAAATTTAAATACTGCTAGACATAGTACAGTAAACCAGTAACCATACAAAATTCTGTATAATATTTCTATGAAAAACGAGTAACTAGAGGTTGAATTATTTTTCGGTTCTGTCTATTCTGCGCGCGTTTTTGTGTAGGAAACTTGTTATATAAAATTTAATTGGGGGTATATTTTATGTTCTGAAGCTGTAACGTCGATCGATAGTTGTCTTTATATGGACATGATATCGTAGCTGAAACGTATAGACAACGTGTGCATCACGTAAAGAAGGCTAAGAAAACTGTTTGTTTATAGGTGTTAAGCACTGTGTTGGAAGTTTTAAGCCGACTTTCTGTTCAGATTACTTATTGTAAATAATTCTCCCTGAGAGTTTCTCTAAAAAAATCATGAACAAAATAATAACTTTCAATTTGATAACGCGATTAACTTACAGAGGAAATAACTTTTTATTAATTAAAGCTGCCATGTTTAAGCTTATTGTTGTGAGCCGTTTCTTAATAATGAAAAATAATGATTTGCTGCAAAGGCAGAGCTCGAAAAACTAAACGAAGCTGTGCAATAAAAATCCCTTCACAATGAAACGTAACAAGATTTTTCTTTCATTTTACTCGGTGTTTATATTGTATTTCAATTGTTTTCTTAAAAGGCTCGTAGACTAAACATTGGGTTGTTGTATATATATATCGTTTGCAAACTTTGTGTAGAGACCAATGGTGAGAGAAACATTATTAGGATGTACACATTATATATTGGATCTTTCTAAGGAAGGTACGAAAACTAAACATTATTTTGTTTTAGTCATTGTATTTTGGGTCATTTGGAGATATCTTATAATCAGAAATAAATCGTTTCCAGACGAAACATCATACACATGAATTTCTGTAAGAAAGTAAGGCACTGTTACTGGATATTTGAAAAGGAATTTAACATAAACTGTTGGTGTACGTATTGAATGCTTGGGTTCTCTTACAGACTCACCGCAATATTCGTAATTGAATATAGATCACAGACTAAAGGATCTTTGTTTGCTTTGTTTTATTGAATTTCGCCCCAAGCTACTCAAACAGTCACTAATTCAGTAGCAACAGAGTAAATATAATGTCATGAAACACCCCACCATACACTACCAGCTCTTCGGTTACTTTAATCGAATAGTGGGATTCACTGTCACATCATAATGCGCACAGTTGAAAGAACAATCATGTTCGTTGATGAGATTGGAACCAGTCGAGTGCTCTAACCATCAAGCTTACACGACCCAATATGGTTTTAATGTTTGAAATTCTAAGTGAATAGTGTTTTAATCTCTTATCATACATATATTTTATACACAAATAAAAGGTTGCAGTCAAACAGATGTAGACACGCCCTTAGAGAAACATTTCTTTTAAAGTACTGAATGTGTGTTATAACCATTTGCGGATTCTACCAAATAATACCAGCTCAATTGTCGTTATTCTTCAAGACACTTGTCCGAAAGTTTCTTGTGGAAAAAACTCTTAACAGAAGGACTAATATATCAAATTCATTTTTATGGAAGCGTGTTAAAAGAACTTTTAGTTGAAATGCTGGTGGTCACATTTAAACAAGTTTTTGCAGAATAATCAAATAAGTTGGTATTTCAGAAGTTTGAAAAACTTCTTCAAATTAAAAGGTTGACAACTGTAGACGCCGTTAATGAATTTGAAGAAAATCCTATTTATCTTATTAATTGGATGTAGACATTTATGTTTTATTTCATCTAGAAATATTGTAAAAATAATGAACGGTCACAGGAATTTCGTGTAGGGCTTCCTAAATAAAAATATTAACTTTAACCAAAATCTATATTAAAATGCAAACATTATGTAATACAATAAAATTCTTTAAAAACATAATTACTGATACGTCTATCAAATCTAGACTTTGCGTGTGTTATTTATCTTTCAAAATATTCTTATTTATTTATTGTCCTTAAACTGTACACTTACTGTTTATTTTGATAAGTTTTATCTTCGTAGTCTATTTTACAATATGTGATGATCTTTAGTACTTTATTGTCACTTGCTATCCTGTCCAAGGTAATTCTCTCCACGTGAATGGTTGAGAGAATCCGCAGGTGATCCATTCCTCTGTGATATTGTGAAAAACAAAACTTTATGCTCTTCAAAATGTTGACTGAAGATTCTAGTGAAGTCTTATATGAAGATCACCGCCTATCTTTTAAATAATTTACTTCTGGTGTAGCATTCCAAATCATTTTGACAACACGATCTTCAACGCCCAATATCTTTTATGGCTTTCTGTTGGAAGGTTGCTTAATATTGTTAAAGCTAGTCATTTTTAAGTAAGAAACAACATAAACTGCTTATTGTTCACTCTTCCATCCATCCGCTTTGGAAATTATTTTAAACCGAACCTGATTTGCCTCTTATTACAAATTTATTTGTAAATTGTTGATTTTCGGATTCAGTAATGTTGTTGAATTGGCCTGCTAAGATTAGTAACTTGTTAAAGTAGTGACGTGGATCCAAACTACTGAAAACAGGTGTACACTAGTTGAGTTCGTCTACTTTATACTTTAAAAAAAAAAGAAACGCAAAAGGGATATTTTTTTATTTTAAAGAGAAATATATCTAATAACGTTACAAGCTCAAAGTATGTGATGCTACACGTTTTAAGGCAATGATTGTCAGATCAAAATGACAATAAAAGTTGTGCACTTTGAAAACGGAGGAAAAAACGGATTTTTCGCCAAAACGCATTCGTGTCCAATAAATTTGTTTGAGATATCTGTATGTTCTACAAGTGTAACACGTGCAAAATTCCTATAAAAGTGACGGGTTTTTATAGCTCAGTGTTAAGACACCGACACGCTATACAGTTACGCCAAGACTGACTGAAGCACAACGCAATGGTCGCTTGGAAGCAGGCGAATCTCGATCAGATGTTGCCAGAGCCGTGAATGTCCACTCAAGCACCATCACAAAGCTATAGAATCGTCACCAACAACATGGATGAACTCGTGACCATCCACGATCTGGCAGATCTCGTGTGACCACATCCCCACAAGATCGCTACATCTGGTTACGTCACCTTTGGGATAGGACCACCACTTCGACGTCTACTGCCTCAACCGTACCAGGGCTGCGTAAGAATTACGATTAGACCGTACGCAACCGTCGATGAGATTCTTAGGTCCCATGTGCAACCCATCATGGTGAACGTCAATGACGTTTTCCAACATGACAATGCTCGTCCTCACACATCCAGACTCACCACTGTCTTCTTGAGACACCACAACATCAACGCTCTTCCCTGGCCCTCCAGATCATCAGATTTAAACCTCATCGAACATCTTTTGGACGAGTTGGGCCGACGTCTGCGACGGCGACAACCTCAACCGCAGACTCTACCTCAACTTGCAGCAGCTTTGCAGGCTGAGTGGACAGCCATTCCACAGGATATGATTCGTCATCTCATCGCTTCCATGAGCAGGAGATGCCAAATAGTTATTGATGGTTATAGGGGGCATACTCGTTATTGACGTTGAGTGACGTTAATCTTCGAGTAGTGAGCGTGTACTTCGCCTTTGCAGACTTTGGATGTTCAGCAGTGAATGTGAAAAGTTTCACACATGTCATACAGAAATACCTGGAATAAACTTTTTAACAATTTGTTTCAAATTTTGCCTTTTGCGTTTCTTTTTTTGAAGCGTATACATGACATTGTTAATAGTGATTAAAGTTGAAATTTTCAGTGGATGCAAAGAAGGAGAGAAAAAAGTTGGTTGATTTGATTCTTGCATTTGCCAAATCAGTTTCTAAGTGTTTTATCCTGACATCTATTTCCGTTTGTACATTCAGTTTTGTTGTTGTAATCCTTCAGTAGTTTCCTTTTTTAACTTCGTTGATGTCAGTTTTGTTTGTTTTTACTTTGTTGATGCTCTTTGGCACATTTCCTATGACTTTCCCGATCCTTTCGATCAAATTGCTTTTTTCTTCATCATTCCTATGTTCTTCACTTTGTAGGCCCAGCATGGGCAAGTATGTTAAGATGTTCGACTCGTAATCCGATGGTTGCGGGTTCGAATGCGGGTCGCACCAAACATGTTCGTCCTTTCAGCCGTGAGAGCGTTATAATGTTACGCTCAATCTCACTATTCGTTGGTAAAAAGTAGCTCAAGAGTTCCATCTAGTCTTACACTGCCGAATTAGGGACGGCTAGCACAGATAGCCCTCAAGTAGCTTTGTGCGAAATTCAAAACAAACAAACTCTCATTTTGTAATTTCTCTGTTAAATTAATGAATTCTAATTTTTTTCTTGATGCTTTTTCAATTTAAAATCTTTTTTTATCTTATTTTCTATATGTTTTTCTTTCTTACACTGCTTTCTAATTTCCATAGAGTTTTCTAATATCGTTTCGAGCACGCGTTACCTTGAATTTTGGAGTATAAAGTGTGTTTTATTTTACCTTGTCACCAGGTTTGTAATGCGTTCTGCTGTTGACTGGCTTCTCATACATCGTGTTTTTTTATAGAAATGCCACAACGGGCTATCTGTTGTGTTCATCGAAGGGAATTTAGCCCCTGATTTTATCGTTGTAAATCCGTAGACTTATCGCTATGCTATCGCGCCAGAGAATGTCTTTTTATATCGTTCAATAAAATGAATGATAGTTCACAAATAAACTACAATTAAGATAAATTCAATTTATTTGATAATTTCGTGTGTGTCTCTTCGTCGAAGCACAAAATAATTCAATATTCACAGCACTGATATAATTGGTTTCAGACACACATGATATGACTAACTCAATTTTTTTATCGAATAATAAACTCACTAACCAACTCATTCTAACAGATCCAATAACTAGCTCTAGCATGACTTAATTTGTTCCCTAAACTTTGGAGAAAGTTCCGTACATTAAGATTTGCACAGTCATTAAATTTTCTTGATACTAAGTAAAAATATAAACTTCTGTTAACACGTAAATGAAAATCATAGGCTATCACTGTGTGCATGGTAAAACTTGTCCGACGAAACATATAAGACATACAAGCGTTAATAAAGTACGAAAAATGGGTAACTGTGGTAGGATTTTCAATATATTGGCCTGCCATAGGTAAATTGTGTAGACGCTCCAATTGCAATCTGAGGTTTACGAGTTCTAATCTCCGTCCCATCCAGTATACTTGTTATTTTCACTTGTATGACGTTATAATGTGGCAGTCACTTTTCACTATTCGTTGGCAAAAGAGCAGCCCAAGAGTTGGCGGTAGGTAATATTCACTAGCTGCCTCTACTCTGTCGTACACTGCTAAATTAAGGATAACTATCGCAGATAGCCATCGTGTAGCTTTGCGTGAAATTCAAACCAAATTAAACAGATGCTATTACAAACTTAACATTACTTAATAATTTAAACAGAATATATTTTGTAGTTTTAGACAATATATGGGTGTTAAATAGTTTGGATTATTGTTGTAATAGCTCACGTTTTATTTATTTAAAAAGTTTCGTGCATAGCTACACAAGTGTGTTTGCACACAGCGGTTCCTAAGTTTGCAGTGACAGGCTACAAGTAAGGCAATTAGCAATAGCACCAACTGCCACCTATTTGGTTTTTCTTTTCCGACAGAATAGCGGTATTTTAACGCCAAGACCTCGTTTTTAGTAGAATCAGGCTGCGAACAGGAAACTTTTGGATTCGTTGTTCTAGGGCGCTAACTATTATGCCACGTCCATCCCTAATAAAGTGTGAAAGAGAAATATCCTCTTTTAATTTCTTTAATACTAACTTTAGAATATTTATCAGGTAACAAGGATATTTAGTTTTTTTCAAGTGACTGTAAGTAAGGTAATACGTCAACATGTTTGTAGATAATCATTGAACATATTTTACAATGGTTAAACATGGGAGTTTGGATGCTTAATATTTATAATAAATTAATCATAATTGTATGAATATTTCATTTACTACAAATAGAAATAAAGGTTTACATTCTTTTATACAAGTTATTATTGTAATGTAACTACTGCTTCAACAACAGTGTCATTACGGAAACTGTTTCGATACAATGTTAGCTAGAAAACTCCAACCAGAACGAAACCGATGCCATTATAGCTTTACGATAAGACTCGTAGTCATTCGACAACAACGTTTAACTTTGCTATGGTATCAGGAGACTAACTACTCTAATTAGGTGAGGATGGAGAATAAAGCTAACCTCACTTGCATGACAAAGGAAAAGAATCATTTAGCTCGAGTTGTGGTGGGAATCGGGTGCGTACGAGTTTGATACGCGAGCAGAAAAGTCCGTATACACTGTTGGCCGTGAAATTTGACCGTGTGCACGCGCTCGCGATAACAAGGGGAATTCAGGCGACACGAGTTGTCTCCTTAGTCGCGAAGCACTGAGGCGTGGTCGATTACGCTGTGAATGAGCAACCGCCAGGGTTTGTAGATTCTGGTGTTGTGTGTTCAACAAGCGCGGCTAATCGGGACTTAAAGCTAGTCTAGTTAGACTTAGAGTGAATGTATGGCCCTGTTGTAAGTCATAGAGAGCTATTCTCCCTCTATCATGACATGAAGATGTGTTAGATAGTTGATTCAATGGCTGGCTATGCTGTTTGTTATGGCCATTACAGATGTCATAACTCTTGTGGTCTCAGAGCTCCAATACTCACTTTGACATAACAGCAAAATGAGCAAACTAAACCTTACTTGAATCGGTGCCAAAACTCTATCTAGAAGCTAAAGAACGTTCTGTGTTTCCCATAAAAATATCGTTAGAACTTGTTCAACAAAATTAAGGTGCTTAGATAACTCTCCCCGAGTTCATCATACAGCTCTTAGGCTTGACTGAGGAGGTACATTTACAGGCGTAACTAGCCTTATGTTGACAACCTCAGCGTTAATAACCTTGTCTGGTGTATTATTAGTAGAATAAAGAGCTTTCTTTTTCTCTTCTTCCATTAGTGCCAACAATCAAAGTGGAGAAGTCCGGCTTTCTGGGTCAGAATTGGCATTTTGGTCAAGAAGTACGTAACGCGAGTGAAGCAATTAAATAGTATGGTGAGTAATGTACCGATGCTGAATCAACATTTACCAGACATAAAAACTATATCTCACCATCAGAAAGTCCTTCTAAAATATGTAACTCGTCCTGCTGTTGTTGTTATTGTAAACAAAAAATTAAAAATTGCAAACCGTAATAGCAAGAGGGATTAGTTGATATTTACAATAAGAAGTACTAAAACGTATATAGATGAACGTTAACTTTGTTGTTGAAAAAGTGATTTTAATAAAATGGTACAACATATTCCAGCGAAAATAGCATAATCATTCGATTACTAAACTTTTCGTGTGACTTATTTTTTAATGGTACACAATTTTTATTTTCTTTCTTGAAGTTCTTTCGAGAATATAAGTCGACACTTCACGTTTTTGTTAGCGGTTTTGCTATTTCTAATAGCGCTCATTATTTTCTTTCTTTCTTATAGCGATGTGTTTCGAAGATCATAAACTGTTTCTTCACTTTCTCAAAGTCATATTTAGCAAGTTATAAAACTGTACTAAAAACGATAACTAGTTAGGTTTCAAAGACATCTTTTGAAAGTTGAAGCAGAGTACATGAGTAGTAAACGCAAGCTTTCTGAGATTCGAGGTAGAAAAATTCGAAATATTTTTAGATTATAACAGTCTTTTAAATAAAGATAAATATTTATTTTAGTATTACTAAAAGGTTAAGTCGTCGTATTAATAAGCCTATTTACGATTTTCCAACTGATAACATTACGCTTGATATAGACTGTTAGGCTTTACAGTTATTGTTTTTGGTTTGTTTTATTTTTTTGGTATTAGTACTAACATTATAATTGGTTATTATTAAGTTACGTATGGGCCACTCGTTTTATGTTATTAAGCATGAAATTGAAATAAAAAGAAGCACAACCGCTAGATAAATAAGAACCAGAATTTATTTAAGAATTGAATCTATTGTTTCTATTTTTATTTATTAGTTGTTACATTGGTAAATTATTTAAAATAGCAATTAATTACGTGTAACAAGAGGTTGTTATATAACTGTCAATATTAGTTAAGATGGGAAGTTTATTGTTATATTTTATTTTAGATAAATATAATAGAATTATTTGGTGGATTGAATGATATTAGAGAACAAAAGTTGGTAAAATGTCAAAGTAATTATAGATAAATTTGAAACAATTAAATGTGGTGGACTCTTTTGGGTGAAAGTGATAGCATGCTTGACTTGTATTATGAGTTTGACCGCGACTTTCAGTAAGAATCTATAGTACACGGAACTTCCAGAGGCTTGTTTATTTGAAATGAGGCTTGATGTAAAGCGGGAAAAATTTGTGTTATTAGAGAAAGAAAATAGCAGATAAGGCTAGAGGTACATTTGAGAAAGATTGTGCTGTTAGAGAAAGAAACTACCAGATGAGATCTGGAGGTATATTTGATAAAAGTTGTGTTATTAGGGGAAGAAAACAGAAGATGAGACTAAAGGTACATTTGGAAAAGTTTGTGTCATTAGAGGAAGAAAACAGCAGATGATTCTAGAATAAAGTTAGCACGTTAACACCAGAAATAAGAGAAACAAGATAGAAAAGTAGTACACTTAGAGAAAATGTTGGACTAGGTACGTATGAGAATCATGGTGTTCAGTTTGCAAGTGTTAACACAATGGTAGACTTTGAAAAAGAGGGAATGGGTTGGATCTTTACATAATGAACGAATTATAACTTATAAAAGCTGAAGAAATGAAAATTATATTCAAGAATTTGAATCTATATTGATTAGGTTGGACCATTTCAAATTGGCAATTGTTATAGGTCACTTGACCAGACAAACGATGTCAATAAAATAATGTATAGTGAGATCAGAAAACTCTTGCTTTTATGAGTATTGATGTAATAAATGCGGGAGACTTTAATTTTGAGACATATTTATTGATACAAAATTGTCCTTTGCTGTCTCTACGTTATGTGACTATAGTAAAAAAGGATACCAGAATAGCAAGTAGTTCCCAAACTGTGTATGTAACGTAATACTTAAAACAACATTAGAATAAAAGTTTGAATAAAATAAATAAAATTTATCAATACCATTTAAATTAAAATTGTTTAGTTTGTTCTGAATTTCGTGCAAAGCTACACGAAGGCTACCTTGGCTATCTACGTTAGTCGTCCCTAATCTCGCCGTGAATGGCTAGAAGGAAATCAGCTTGTCATCACCACACACCACAAACTCTTAGAGTACTGTTTTACAAACGAATAGTGGGATTGATCGTCACATTAGAATGCTATCACAATTGAAAGGATAAACAATTAATGAAATGGGGTTTAAACCTGCAACCTGCACAATGCGAGTCAAGCACTCTAATCTCCTGCCCGTGCTAGGCCAGGCCATCTTGTTTGTCCTTTGCAGGGAGTCAAACAAAATATTGTAGGGTTGTAAGTCCACAAACTTACTGCTGTCTCACGGGTAGATTCAATTAAAATAAGGTAAAATATACTCTTAATCCTATTGGATTTATTGCAAACGAAGATGCGTAAGTCTTATAAATTTTTAAAGTTTTATTCATTTGAATAAACCGTCAATCACTAAAATGCATGTTATATTTATTGAATTAAATTTTTGTACAGTAAACTATTATAATATTTGAAATTATACAAGTACACTACGAAGTATTTAAATAGCAAATGTTTCAACCCATCTTAGCTCAGTTGAATCACATAATTATTTTGGGTGGCCGTTACCTAGTGACCCACCTAACCCGGCTATAAGTGGAAATTGAAATCCGCGTTCTTATATCGCAAATCCGATCCGTAACTTTTAGGCCAACAGTGTACTGTAAGAGTGACGCTTAAAACCTTTTTTGAAAGTCAGGTAAGAGCAGTCAAAAGGTTTTTAGTTATTATTTACTGGCTGCCCACTCTATAGCTTCCCAGTGTCGTTAAGAATGACACAGTTCGCAGCAGTTCTTATGCAATTTTGCATGAAAATTCTGAAAAGAAACACGCACACACATATAAACATCTGTCAGCTTTCTTCACATGCAGTATCATAGAGCTTATTCGCACACAGGCTGACAGACAGTATTGGTTTCACATGATATATTACTTTTATTTATAACAAGCGCCCCGTTAGTACAGCGGTATGTCTTTTGATTTACAACGCTAAAATCAGGGGTTCGACTCTACTCGGTGGACTCAACAGATAGCCCGATGTGGCTTTACTATAAGAAAGCACACATACACACATTAATAACAACTACAACTTAGGTCTATTTCATAACATCATACTTTATTGTATCGTCTTCTATACATCTATAGGCGAAATTCTGCTTAAGTATAATAACGATATTGACCTCAAATGCAAAAACAGTCTTCTAAATGTAAAATTACATTTATTTATAACAACTACAGCTTAAACCTATTTTCATCATGTTGGCTATCGCCACAATCCCTCAAATTTCGTCTCCGTGTGAAAGTTCTCATTAATCATGAAGTTTACCCCCGAGAAATTTTGTTTTTGAAATACGAAGTTTACGCCTGTCTTAACCCTTGTTTACGACTATCAGTTTTAAACGTGTACACTAAAGAGCAAATTTTTCTTCAAAAATCGCAATAAGAATCATAAATAAAAAGCCCATCAGCACACCGACATTTTTCACCAATATCATCTTCATTAGGTTATCTCCTTTCTTCTGCTTCAATTCAGGTAGCTGTTAATGGTAAAAATAAATAGAAGTATTCCATTATTAATTTTATTTTAAAAACTTAATATAAAAAGACAAATATAACTGTATAAGCTTACACATGACATATTTATAAGAATCCTATGATTTGTTTGTTCATATTTTTATTGATATACAACAAGATGAATTTATGTAGACACATTAAGCTTTCTTAGCATACACTCTTGTTACATTAAACATTTGTTTATTTTAATTCACTAAATAAACTGTCAAACATAAAAACTTGAAGAATTAAAAATATTTTGCTTTTGAAACACTTCGATATTTTTTTTATTTTGACTTTCGTGAATATTTAATAAGAATATACATGTTATTCAGAAGAAGCTAAAAAGTTCTTTTACACAGATAAAAATTTTGTTATAATAAATCAGTAATAAATGGCAAAGCCAACACACACTGATGGAGAAGTACAATGAAAATTTAATTATAAATATTTTATTAAAGGAAATTCATCTCGTGTTCGTTAAAACAAAAGCAAAAAACTTTAAAGAAGGTTCATAGTTAACACTTCAGTAGTGTTTGTGTGTATGTCCGTCAACTAATTATATCACAGATGAATATATGTGTAAATACACACACACAGACAGTTAAAAGTTTCACTTCAAGCCTGGTATGTATAACAAAACATTAGTGAATTCGCTTTTACAAATTTTTCTTTATTATACCGGTTTCGTAGCATAACTGGCTACTCTTCTGTATCACATATATTGGTTGTTAAGCGTAAAGCTACACGACAAGCTATCTGATCTGCTCACAACGGGTATATATAGAAACACAATTTCTTAGTGTCGTAAACCTATAGGATTATCGCTGTGCCACTATGTAGATCACAACATTTTATGTATTTAGAATTATAAGAATAATTCAATTGAATATATCTGCCTTAATATAATCATTCCATGTACAAAACACAGAAACTACCCGAGGCATGAAACGATAAGATTTGGTAGTGAGCAAACACGTGGCTTTATGCGCTTTCTGGCTCGGCATGGCCAAGCGTCTTAAGGCATTCGACTCGTAATCCGAGGGTCGCGGGTTCAAATCCTGGTCACACCAAATATGCTCGCCCTCTCAGCCGTGGGGGCATTATCATGTGACGGTCAATCCCACTATTCGTTGGTAAAAGAGTAGCCCAAGAATTGGCGGTGGGTGGTGATGACAAGCTGCTTTTCCTCTAGTCTTTCATTGCTAAATTAGGGACGGCTAGCACAGATAGCCCTCGAGTAGCTTAGCGCGAAATTCAAAAAACAAACAAATAATTATGCACTTTCATGTACATTTGAGAGTTTTTTGTGAAATAACATTAATGTTTCTTTCGATTTATGCACAGTACCCTTGAGGTACATCTGTGATGCTAGTAAAATAAAGAACAGTTAGGAAGGAAAATAAAGAATTCAAATTTAAATGTGTGCATGTGTTTAATTATATCACACACATACACTTAATACAAGTCGTTAGGCCTCCCAGTGGCTCAGCGGTATGTCTGCGGACTTACACGCTACAATCCGGGTTTCGATACCCGTGGTGGGCAGAGCACAGATTGTGTAGCTTTGTGCTTAATTCAAAACAACAAGTCGTTAGATGATGCATATGTGCTGCCATCTATAAATAATATTTTACAACAAAAGTCAAGTTAAGTAATAAATCTAAAAGGCAATAATAAATTTATTCTAGCCTCAACATTCATAGAGCTCGGATAAATCAGGAATCTCACATTAGCTTGGGGATTTAAATTATCTCTGATTATTGTTTGATGTATTAAGTTCAAATAACCACTTGAACATTCGATTCAAAATCATATTTAAAAAACAATCAAGGTTAACAACGTTAAACCAGCAATGAGAACGATCTGCAAATTTAGCTCATGTTATTACATTAAGTATAAATGTAGGACTTCTGCTAATCAGTATTATTAGCAAAGTTCAGGCACAGAGGATCCTCATCTAACATACTCCAGTCTCAAAAACTTGACAGTATAAGTAAATTGTTTTTATTTTTAGTAAAACGTAAAAATAATAACGTTTGTAAAGAAGGCTATAATAAATATGCTAGGTTTGGTGTTTTTTGTTGTTAGTTTCGAGGCGTAATGGAAATACAACCAGACTAATTTATAACCAACAGTTTCATTCCACTTTGATGCCTATGCTTATATTGAACACAAATATCGCTGAAACTTGTTACCCTACTTATAGTATAGCTGGTTATTCTTATCATACCATCAAGGAATAATAGTTAGCATTAATTTCAAGCTATAACAGCTTAAACTATAATATTTCACATTCAGCAGCTTACAACCATACCAACAACACCATTTAATAGATTACTTTCGGTATGGCCATTTGTGCTTACCATATCGCCAAGAGCAACGTAAAGAAAGATGCCAGCAGTAACAGTCAGTATCCAACTCCTGGCAACTTCATCTTCTCCAAGTTCAATCCCAATATACAATCCTATAAAACACGTCAGCGCCGACAGAAAATTTAACAATAAGGCTTTTTTGAAGCTCAGTCCAGTAGATAATAGGACTACAAAATCCCCTAGAGAAAATCAGATTAATAATAAATAATAATGGTAATATATATATACACATAGTAATATTATTCAAACTTAAGTTGCAACAAGGCATTATCTCAGTTTGCCAATGGATCCAGTAAAAAAAAATTAAAATACCCCTTTCAATTAAAAAAGTTTTATAATAATCAGAATATGATAATACAGAATTATAGACAAGTGACGTTAAACTAATAATATTAAATTCACAATATGGAGTAGAAACAGGCTTATCTGTAACCAGGAACAACACAGACGCTTTTAACTCTAATATTTTGTGTAACCATTGTTAAACGATGGAGCAAGTGTCTATCGTGACTTTCGAAATCATCGCTTAGTGCAATTCTATAGGGATAGGACCGCTATTGGCAATAGTTAATAAATACATATTTGCAACGTTTTAGACCTGGATAAATACGCTGTAAGCATTTTATATTAAACAGCATAACATACCAAATTCATGAGGGAGCTCGTGACAGAGCACTGCTAACGAAGTGGAGAGTCCTCCTTTTAAGTTCCCAGAAAATGCTGCGCCTATGGCTAATCCGTCTGCTAGGTTATGAACAGCATCTCCCAAGACTATCACTAGTGCTAAGGAAGTAAGATCTGTGTATGTAGAAAAAACAACGTTGGTTAACATAACTGGTATAAAATAAAGACTTTCAATACTGTGTTGAACTATCTTGTGTTGTACTTACAACGCTTCTTTACATAAAAAACATCCTGGGTGAAATATTTGAATTCCAAAACTTTCAAATAAACAATTTATGACTGACATTTGAAACATTATTACCTAACTAACCATACAAATTCTTATTGATGGCTATGTGATTTAGGTTTGTTAAGGAATATTGTTTTCTAAACAAAATAATCCAAGTTTGTACAGGTTTTGTTGCAATGGATTCTAATGTTGGATGGGTTCTTTTGGACTTTTTGACATAAATGATGCCAAGTCCAGTCAATGTAACGATGAAGATTTAGTTTATTTCTTCAACAAATGTTTATTCAACCACATTCAACTGTAGATCTAATTTTTGAAATCACTAACTTTTCAATATAAACAATGAAACAAATGTAGACCTAACTTACTTGTAGAATTCTAAAGCTGATCGATCGGGTAACCGAATAGCAGAATGGACACATTAATTCAAACATCTCGCACTGACCAACTTTTCTCACACTTAATAAAGTTTCTCACTCATTACTCAGTAGCTTCTCATCTACCACTGCTTCTCCTAATTATAATGTACCCACAACAGACTCTTATTAAAACTCACCGCAGATTAGTTCTTTACAACGATGTAAATGTAATCAACTGATACTTTCTGGCATAATTCAACTAATACTTCTTCTCCAATGTATTCTAATAATAGCAACTCTTTTCGTCGTCTAAATATATTTTTGAATGTGATTGTTCGTGATATCATTGATGTCACATATACTACAAATCTAAACACGTCACCTAATTAAAACTATTCAGGATATCTTGGATAAGTGACAAAAACATGGTATCCGTCAGTGAACTTATACCATTGCTTACCAAATTAAGTTAAAGTGTATACAAAAAGTAGCACTAAACTATAAAAGAAATTTAATAGACCAGTATACGACTTAAAACGGAACTCCGGTCCACATGTAATTCTGATGGTCATGATTTGAACAATAGGACCATAGTTCTAGATACAGTGTTCCCTCGCCACTTCGCGGATCCTCTTTCGCGGCTTCACCACTTCGCGGGCTCGGCCGATCCCCGCATATATATATACACATATATAAAATAATAAACATTAAATCTAAAATATAGCATTAAATACCATTAAAATATTAAAAATAAATATAAGTAATAGTGTAAAGAAAAAAAACAGGTATATTTTGAGTTATAAACATATATTTGAGTTTATAACAGCGTAAAAATGGAAACAGAACCAACTGGAAAGGTTATAGATGTATGCATTGTGCGTCTGCGAAGGCTACGCGAGATCAGCTTCATGGCGAAGCGATGTGCAAGACGGGCTATGATTGGTGCAGAAATGAAAGACGGCCAATGACAGCTACCCATTTTGATTGTCTTTCACCATTGCTATATGTCTTCAAAATGTTCATAAGGCATTGCAAGAGATGAAGCCCTGCACCGTTAATGCAAGCTGGAAGAAGTTGTGGCCTGAGGTTGTGCACGACGACAAGGGATTCACGCCTGAAGAAATCCAACACTCGGCTGTTCAAAAAGCTGTGCAATTAGCTTCGTTAATCAAAGGTGAAGGATTTGCCGATATGACGAAGGAAGACGTAGATGAACTGATTGACTTAGAATCCGAACCACTCGCCGACCAAGACTTCGAAGCACTGACGAAGTCTGCTGCCGAGGAAGACTACGAAAAGGAAACACCGAAAGAAGCCGAGGAAACAATCGAGCAAAGTGGATGGTCGTTAGAGCGGTTAGGTAAATTAATGAAACTAATTAACGAAGTGAAGGAGTGCTCACAGGAATGGGACAACGATATGGTTCGATCAGTACAATTTTGCAATAAAATAGAAGAACTGATGACTCCTTATCAAATGATTTTTGATTGGCTAAAGAGGCAGAGAAAACAACTGCCAATAACAATGTTTTTCCAGCTGAGCAAGAAAGAAAGGGTACTGGTGGCAAGTACTGTTCCTGAAGTTGTAATGACCGACGAAGAAATTGCCGATTCACCTTCCACAGAAGAGGAAGTGGTGTCCCCCAAAAAGACACCACCTGCTGAAGATATGTAATTTTTAATTTTAAGGCTTAATATCTTAATAATTGTTCTTATTATTTCAGCAATAATGAACAGTATTGTAATGGGAGGGTTAAATAGTTGTACAGGGAGGGTTTTAAAAGTCTAAATGCACATAAATATATACGTAAAAATCGGCGATCCCACTTCGCGGAAAATCTCCTTTCTCGGGGGGTTTTGGAACGCATCTACCGCGATACACGAGGGAACACTGTAATCTAAAATTTCCAAAGGGCTACATTTCTATCATCTCTAAAGGTCCTAAGTTTGCTATTTCGGGTCAATTACTGAGAAAGTTAACCTTGATATACGTTCTTCACCAATTCTTCCACAAATTAAGAGTTCAAGAAAAACATTCTTCTTCCGATATAAACATATTTCACTCTAATAACAATGTGGATGAATCACAGTTTACTCACACTCCTGTACCTTCTAAAATTCCAAAACAAAAGCTTCCCAGTGTGTTCTTTACTGCACAAGAGAATATCGACAAGCCTAATAACAATGCAGACAGAATTTCAAATGTATATTTAAAATTATCATGTAAAATCAAATATTTCTGTGAACGAATGGTTAATCATCAATGAGTTAAAAACAAAAGATCGAGTATTTGTTAAAATGAGTGACGAATGCAAATGTTACGTTATAAAAAATAGATACAGCTATGTAGAAAAAGTAAGGTACATATCGGCGATACGTCTTCTCAGGAACCTCTTAAAAAAAGACCCTAAGGTGAACTAGAATATGATGCTAAAGACATTTGAGGCAACTTAAAATCATTTACATTATACCAATAGGACCTCTTGGTAATCTTTGGCCATCTCATTCAAAATTTCCTGAACTGTATGGATTACTCAAGTATCATAAGTCTGACACATCAACTTAGGCCCATAATCTTCATATGCAATTTTTTTTTCATGTCTGGGTCATGGGTGCTTGACAAATGACTTTACCCCCTTCTCAACAAAATACCTTCACACTTTAACAGCACCAATGACTTTCTCAACAGGTTATTCAGAGATGATTTACAGATAATTTAGAACAGTATCCTCTTTATTTTTATGTCGTTTCTACATATATTGCCCCCCAGTGGCTCAGCGGTATGTTTGCGGACTTACACGCATAACATACCAAATACTACATTTATGTGTAGCTTTGTGCGTAATTCAAAACAACAACAAATTCTATATATCCTTGCATTCGTATAGAAAAAAGTACAAGCTATTCTTAAATTCATCAGCTGTTGTACTACCATTGATATTCCTACAGAATTCTATAAGATTTATTTTCAACAAAAGTTACTTCAAATTTGAATCAACTCTCTACAAATAGAAAGGCATCGCTATGGACAGTAATGTTGCTGTCATTGTGATCTCCATTTTTATGCAATTCTTTGAATCATCAGCTCTGACTCAGTGGAATTTGAAAATAATCTTGAACCAACTAGATGGTACAAATATATCAAAGATACTTTTGGTATATGGAATCATATATTCTCTTCTTTTTGAAATTTTTGGAATTCATTAATAATCAACACTCCGAAATAATACTAACGCTTACTCATACTTTTTCTTGATACCATGGCCAATATCGTAAACAGCAAACTTCTAAACAACATTCTAAACTAATTACTCTACATTACAACTTACACCGTTCACCAATCACCAAACGAGTTATTATTATTATGTGTCAATAGAAATAAGAAATTCTGCAACACTATTGACCGCATGATTCGAACCAGGATCAAACTTTAAAAAGTTTCTATTGTCCAATGGCTACCCGTAAAATTACATTCGTGCCACTGGAAATCTTGACAACAAAAAACTACCACTGAACATGGGACAATTAACGGGACACCTTAACACCTTATAGAATCAAAATATTTCAGAAAAAGTGACAATTTTCTCAGCAGAATATCAATAATTACTTTTCTTTCAACCTAGACGCTCTTCCAATTAACAGGTGCAATGACTGGTCCCTTTCACATGTTATTATTCATTATGTTTTCGGTTACCGTTGTTTGATAACTGTGACGTTCATACACCCTTAGTAAAGACATACGCTTAAATACGGGTGCAAGTAAACATTCTTCTTAAGTTGTTTGCCGTTATTAAATAATAATTTATTTTTAATATAACACAAAACTTCTCGATTCTTAGCTAATCTCCAACTTTTTAAAATATTGCATCAACAATATGATTAGTAGCTCTCTCTCAAGCAACCATGAATATGACTATCAGTTCTATCCAGTAAACAATTAATGTAAAACGCTGAAAATATAGCTCACAACAGTACTGTTGCACATGTTACTATTGTCTAGTGATTAACAAAAATATGTACTATTGATGCCTAAAATGGTTTTTCACATTAAAATATAATAAAAAGGAAGTAAATATATATTAACAGCTATAGATAATTCTTAACATTTTACCTATCATAAATAACACTGAAATGATTGTACTGTACATGTCACACCACATTTTTGATAAGCACCAAAATTTTACTTTAAATATAAAAACTATATGGGCATGTGGACATGGTTTTATTTGAAGATACTCTCTGTGGAGCAAGGAAATCACAATTGTACAGAACTATGGGTCCGGCATAGCCAAGTAGTTGAGGCTTTCGACTTGTAATCTGAGGATCACGGATTTGAATCCACGTCATATCAAACATGCTCGTCCTTTCAGCCGTGGAAGCGTTATAATGTGACGGTCATTCCCACTATTTATTAGTAAAAGAGTAGCCCAAGAGTTGGTGGTGGATGGTGATCAGCTGCCTTCCCTCTATTATCACACTCGTGTAGCTCTGTGCGAAATTCAAAACAAACCAAATCAAACAGAACTGTGTTTTATGCTGGAATTCCTCTCCAGAAACTTCAAATAAGTTAAAAATTGCGAGACTTGTAAGATGATGTGCAACATCCACGTTGAGGAGGTACTACTTCCAGAAAATAAAAAATTAAAATTTCAATATGATTAACAGCACTTTCTAGGAAACATCAATATGATTAGCAAAACAAGTAATTCTAATTACTGAAACTGTGGCTTATAACAGAAGTTTAACTATTGTCAATTTATTGTTACTTATCATTAACAGTGTACGAGCGACGGTGTTTCTAAACCAGTACATTATTATATACAAGCTGAGAATAAGGACTGTAAACAGTGAGTGACGGGGAAATTGTTTGTTTGTTTTGAATTTCGGGCCAAGCTACCCAAGGCCTATCTGCCCTAGTCGTACCTAATTTAGCAGTGTAAGACTAGAGGAATAGCAGTTAGTCATCAACCACCTACTGCCAACTCTTGGTCTATTATTTTACCACCGAATAGTGGGAATGACCGTAAAATTATAACGACCATATGGCCAAATGAGCGAGCATATTTGGAGAAGGGACGAAGACTGGAATTACGAGTCGAGTGCCCTCACCACCTGGTCTTGCCAGGTCGTGACCGGGAATAAAGCAAGGTAAATTACATATTTCTATTGGTCAATAAATCACTACAGTGTGTGAGATGAATCATATTATCTATAGGTGTCTAATTTTGACAATCCTAATAAAATTTATAAGTATAAACGAAAGCAACGTATATTTAATTAGTTATACTCGTTACCAGGTAGGTTTACAGATATGCTCTTAGTAATTAGCTTGCTCTGATCTGAAATTAACAATGAAATATATTTACATGATTCCCTCAATCTATTATCATACAAACAAATGTATGTTAATATATTTCGTAATAAATATTCTTTTATTTGATTATTCAAAACTAATTACCACAAGAATACATTCTCACATATAATTGCAAATATGGCGGCAGTGAGTAGCAAGGAATTTAGCATGTCATATTCGTCCCTTCAGTTTTGAAAAGTTTTTATTTAAATTTGATATGAGAAAATTTGGGCCATTATCGTCTTCTGTCCTTTGAAGCGCTCGATTAAACTCTCCATAATATCTAAATTGTTTATAAAATTATACCTTATTTCTGTAACAGCACAGTTCAATGGTAGTTTCTTTTGAAACTAGACTATTGTCAATTGGCTATTACTCGTGTTAATACACTTCATACTATATTCTGTGTGACCAATGATATCGCAAAAGTATTTAACATATTTCACGATCTTAATAAAATTAATATATTAATAGTATAATCAATATAAGCTTACATAATAAATTCTTAGAAATTAGATAGGGCCTAAAAAGTTTCTAAAAACTTCTCTTGTTAATATCACTGTCGTATTATAGACTAACACGGCAAAAAGTAAACAAAAACAATAAAACAAAAGCGAATATTTCTGGAAGATTTTTGTAACATCGTGTAGTGTGCGTCTGGATATAATTCTCTAAGAAATTCTGGAATTTTAATATTAACAGAGAAACTAATTTTCAATATATTTATATGCACACACACTTGAAATCAGAAGAAGTATTTTTTTTATTTTTCAATTTCCTTTTAACTCAACAGAGCAGTACTCATCATGCAAAAATAATGCAAATTAGATGTTATACAACATCAGTCCTGTGATGGTGTGTGCGTCTGTTTTCTTATAGCAGAGTCAAGTCAGGCTATCTGCTGAGTCCACCGAGGGGAATTGAGCCCCTGCGTTTAGGGTTGTAAATCCGTAGACTTACCGCTGTACCATTTGGATACCCTGTGATAATGACTAATATTATGATGTTTAAAAGAAATAAAACTACTCTTGTACCAGTTCGTTAACAATACCAATAACACCAGTATGATAAAGCACAAATGGCTGAAGAATTAGTGTAGAAAAAAATATTTCTACAAGTCATTCTCAAAGGGCACAGTAAAACAATTACAGCATCCTGTAGATTCTGGTTTAAGTCGGCTTCAGAAGGGTTAATTTTCTCTCAAGGGATAGCGTGTAAAATGTAATCTAGAAAAAAACACACTAGAAAATGGTTTTAAACAGGATCTGATTCAAATCCCTTTTCATTGGTAAGTTTGTTTTTTTCTATATTTAAACATTGCTATCTATTCTCGTATTCACTGGTTTAATTTTATTTCATTTTAACCAGCTGTGAATAAATTTTAACAGAATTTAACAATGAAAAGGATAATATTTCACTACAACAGCGTATTTAGTCCTTTTCTCATTCTTGTAATCGTGCTTATTTTGGTCAAACAAAATCGTATTGTTCAGTTGACAGAAGTTGGAAATTCGACTTTAGTGTTACACGTTCAAACCAAACAAAATCAATCAGTCACTGCAGGACACAAGTTCTCTCTTCATTGCGACGTCACAGAATCTATAGAAATATTTTCAAACTGAGAAAGCATGTTCGATAATGAAATATGATAGAATCTAAACTCAGCTACATAATATAACAACAGCTTTACTCAGTCCCTTGAGAATGATAAGTTTGGGTTGTTGAAACTGGTCGATTTTTGTAATTTTATTAGTTCTTTAACAATACGTGCATAACGATGATATTTTTTTTCATTTTATAATGTGTACCAAGCATTTATTACGCTTGATGATATCCTACGGATCTCTGAAAAGAAATCCGAAACATTTTGTTTAGCCTAGCAGTATATCTTCAAGTAATAAGTTAAATGTTTTCTTAAATTGTGAAATAATTTATTCCAGTCAAATGTATTGTCTGGAATCCTTAAAACTTTATTAGACGTTTGCCGCATATCTGTTTAAAACTGTAGGAGTTAATTCAGAAATGATTATCACAAAAATTATTGATGCAAAAACTTCCTCTAGTTAATTACTTTTACAACTTTTCTAAATAGTTAACATAGAGTATAAAAGAATGGTTTAAGTTGATGCTTTATTTATATCAACACGTTTTTGTTATTCATTTAGAAACAGAAACTTAATTAAACTGATAATCAATGACTACTCGTTAGACTAGAGCAGTCTAGTCATGTCCTTCATGATGAAAAGAAACCCACTTGAAGTAAAAATGCATTCTCAAAATGGCTGGTATGGGTATTAAAACTTTACTTAAAGCACAGAACAACGTTTTGACCTTCTTAGGTCATCTTCAGGTTAGTTAAAGTTTTAATACCTGTACTAGCTGTCTTGAGAATACATCATTACAACTATGTTTTTATTCTTTCAGTTTGAGTTGACCCTTTCTCTTTCCTAAAACAATATTTGAAGATTAACATCTAATTTCTGTAAGTACAGTTTCTGTTGTAGTCTTACATTAGCACTGAGATTTAACTATATCGATTACGTGGTGAGTGTTTGTGTGTTTTTTTACAGCAAAGCCACATTGGGCTATCTGCTGAGCCCACCGAGGAGAATCTAACCACTGATTTTAACGTTGCAAATCCGTAGACTTATCGCTGTATTAGCGGGGGACAATTACGTGGTTTAGGATTCTTTTATAATAATTAAAAATAGTTATTTTACAACGTGATTTATTATCCTTGTTGTCAGTCCTGTTCTTAAATCATTAGACAGTCAAAAATAAATAAATAGATATTTTAGTAGACTTATGTTAAATAACGAAGATTTGTCCAAAAGCAACAAACAGCACGCCCTCTTGTTGAGGAGGATTACTGGCGTTGTTAGTTCTATATAAAATGTATAAAATTAAGCTAGTTTTTCATAGTTATCCTTACAGGTTAAGGTTTATGTTAACTTATTATCTAAAACTTGCAACTCATACATAAACCTCGCAAAATAACTTAGTAACTGGTCTGACAGACCGAAGGGTACAATGATTTAGTAAACTACAAATTTGGATGAAACGGATATAGCTGTTAATCAACCTACACCAGGTATTATATAATTAAAAACCTAACAACATTGATAGATTCTTAGTAACGCACCTTATAATACTGTCGAGAAACGTCAGAACCTGACGTATTTGTTTATTAGCACGCTGAAACTTACAGTAAAGTACTAGCTTTCCAACAACCTATTACTTATGAGAACTAAGAAACGTGCATTAGTTGTCTATTTTTCCTTACACCACACTTGGTAAAATATTCTGTTAAATGTACCCTAAGCTAACAATTGCTTAACACCGTACATTATAAACATAAATTTAACTTGTACAAAGTTAAAACCTTTGTAAAAATGTACCAAGATATAAACTAACAATTTACTAAAACTAATACACTCATTAACTTAAGCGTAAATGAAAAAGAACTGGGTTTTACTTACTACAACATACACTTGTAGACTTTATAACTGGTTCAGGATGTTGAGACAAAATATTTCCATTTATAGTGGTAGTTGACGTGCTGCTTGTCTGAATAAATTAAGATAATTTATTTTGTAGCTTACGAGTTCCTAGAAGTGTTTTACTAAAACGTGTATTTTTTTTTTATCTTGGATGACATAATAGAAAGAAAAACAGTTGAAAATAGAAAAGTTAAGACTTAACGAAAGCATGATTATATGGCCAATAGAGTTTTATTTTCCAGGAACTGACGGCCAAAAATGACTTCTGTTTACTTCTCCGACTAGCAAAGATTTAAATGTATTAACTTGTGGTACTGACCTGGTAAGTTATTGCAAAAGTGGCAGTACATATTTCTAGGTAGGCATAAGATGGCCGGATGTCATGTTAAGATAACGTAAGATTGCGACAATTTCTATGACTTGGTAAATATATATATGACATAACTATGTGGGTAAAATACATCTTATCATATACGTTCCATATTTATTCATTATAACTATTAGTAATGTACGACACTCCACGAATTTAATACGGTATTATACATATTTTCCCCAAATTTATTTTGATATCAACCTCGACGACAATACTAATCAATCTCACTTATTTGATTATTTGGAACCCCACAAAGAGCGCCATATTAAAAGAGCTTAAGATAAAAAGAATTTCAAACACAAAAAAGAAGTCTGCATAGGTTATTAATGTACTGGCACTCATACAAATGATGAACAAGGAAAGAAGGTGATATATAGTAATCTCTGTAATTTAATAGCAAAAGCTTTGTAGAGTTAAGACTACAGATAAGATCCATATTCTACGCGACAGATATGGCAATTTTAAGCAAAGCTCGACGTAAAGATGTATGAAGTCATAATGATTCCGTTCTAAAGAAGAGATACAAAATTATCAGTAAGTACGAAGCATTTTATCTGAAGTACCAAAGGTAAACCCAACTTATTGAACATTTATTTTGTTATCATTAAAGTACAAGAATTCTAGAGAATCTCACAGCTTCCTAGGTAATTTATCTTGGTACTATGATGATAAATTCATCAAGATTACACATATAGGCCAGAAGATGGTTCCATCGTTTTAATCTGATCATGACCTAAGTTACAGCCAAACCTTGATCCTTTTAAACACTTTTAACATTCTTTTATTAGAAACAAACATCGGATAATATTATGTCTAGAGCAGTTATTACAGTTTTATGCTGTGTCCACTTTGATGCTTTGAACGTGGATGAACTGTGGTTACAAGCATTATGAAGCTCATTCCTGTACACAACAGCTAACTTTGTTTTAAAGGTGTGTATTCTACTAACGATCCTATATACAGTTTCTGTATGTGTCATCACAAACAGCCTTTTAGACATAGAAACGAAAAAGTATTTCATGTATTGCAAAGCAATTTTAACTCTGTAGCAAACTTGAGTCAATTTTAGTCATATCCGTTTATAACTTCTGATGAATGTAAGAAAAATGCCAAACATTTGTTTTATGGTGAAAGATGATATAGCTTAATTTCTCCTCAGTACAAACTATTTAGAACATAGAAAAACTTGTATGGTAACAAACTTCCTCTACCTGATGACTTTGGCATTTCACACATCAAAAGAACCAAATATCTATGTTACATAAAGAAATCTACTAGGATACAATGTCTCAACTTCTGTTATGTATAGGGAATGTGTGGTTTATTTACGACCAGCATGCTATCTTTAAGCTTATAATTTGTGTTTCTGTTGAGGGTTAAGAGAGAAGATGAAACAACTGGCAATTCGTACTGTAGTACGTGTATGTGTTTATGTTATAGCAAAACCACACTGGGCTATGTGCTGTGTCCACAGAGAGGAAATCGAACCACTGATTTTAGGATTTTAAATCTGAAGACTTATCACTGTTTCATAGGAGGACCACTGTAGTGCACTGTTATATGTAAATACAATTGACATTATGCTAATGTAGGATTAGAAGAGAAGACAGCAATTAAGAATCATTGCGTTCACAGAGAGATAGATTTTTCTTAGAAATATGAACGTATTACACTTTATTGCAATATTAATCAGCAGTTATAAACATCACCTTCATAAAACCTTAAAATTTTCTTTATTTTACGATGCGTTCGGAACTACTTATTGTCATGCAGTAACAAAGGTTCCACTCGTGTCTATGTATTTTTAAAATTATGTCGGTTTTATGAACCTGAAATAACATTCGAAAGTGAAAAATAAAGGTTCTATATAGACTCTACATATTGTCCTATATCAACCTAATATTTGCATATTTTAACAAAAGACGAAAGAAATGGGCATAAAAATTTGTTTTATTATGTTCTTTAGAAAAATAATGTTAGCTTTCCTAACGATTTAGTTATCGGTTGCCAGTTTTATGGCTACTATGTAGAACATGTTGGAAACAAAAGTGTCCAGCTGAAAGTGTTGGTTATAAAGGGAGATACTACTATTTTATGCCCATCTCAATGCCTGTACTGCCACTACGGTTTTAACTCGAAAGATGTTTCTATAGCATAAACAATCAAACCTTCGCCAGAAGGAGAAACGAATTATTTCGATTTTTAGATCTCTATTGAACAGTAACTCTTGAACTAACAAATAAAAGTAAAATTTCTGTAAGGAATTGAAGACAGCAATATTTGATTTAGAAAATAACCTGATTTCTTGTTGGTTTTTTTAAAGAATTGTATGATAATAAATGTTATTTACACTATACATTTGGAGTATTTATGTTAGAAAAGAAAGAGTAAAACAAATTCACATAATATTAAATTTCATTACACATATTCATAGAAATACATTGATTTTCAGTCAGGTGAGTAACGTCACAAAATAATTAATAAAAACATTTTGTAAATAAAAATAATGTAGGGTGGTAGTGTAAAAAATACAAACAATAAAATAAGAATGATATAGATATACACAGATCATTGTACTATATATATATATACACACACACTTATATATAAACATTAATTTGCGTGTTTGATGTTCTTTAGGTTAAGTTACTGTAATTAACTTGCTTTCACTGACTGTTATTATCATAATATTTTTGTTCGACTACATCCCCTCTAGCATGAGTCCACTAAGAATTTCAAAACTAATTACAGTTGTAGAAGATTTTAATGAATGTTGCCCAGAATTATCAAAAGAGAGCATCCAACTATTTTGTATTCTTATTTGACTTTTAACATTGTGTGAAACTTGTTCAATTAAACTAAACATTACTCAGGTGATATTTAATAATAGGATATATTTATGTGTGTTATTAAACGTTTTGTATTTGAAATAACAAAATTTTAATTATTTTGCTATTATTTTTGTATTGTAATTTTTGTTACATCAAAATATAACAGGTATAAAAACCTGATATTAAACTCATATCGTGGATGTGTGGCAACGTAAAACATACGCAAATAATCAAATCAGTTGAAAATTAAAGAAGAAGCAAAGATTCGGACATTTTAAATTACTTAAATATACTGTCTCAATCGTAATCTAAATATTTTGCCAAGTGTTTGATAGTTTCTGAAAAAAAATTAAAAAATTCCTGTTACTAACTCACCAATTCGATCACTGATTCTGTCTTTGCTACTACAGGTTTCATTATTATTTGGTTTGAAAAAGGTTCGGGTACATGACTATGACCATGGTTGTCCTGTTTGGAGAGAAAGAATAATTTTCAAACACTGTCTATTGATAATTCGAATGTTTTGTATTGGAATGAATCAAACTTGGCTTCTTTCACGTGCACAATTATCCGATTCTTTCCTTTCGCTATTATAAGCGTTTTCTTAAAACAGAATTATCTGAAACCATTCTAGTGAATTAAGCATCTTTTGATCGTTTATGGAATATTAAAATAATTAATTTCATTTATCAACAAAGCCATTGCTATGAGTTAGTGAAATTAGTAAACAGAAATATACAACAATTGTTTGTTTTATGAATTTCGCGCAAAGCTACACGAGGGCTATCTGTACTAGCCGTCCATAATTTAGCAGAGTAAGACTAGAGGGAAGGTAGTTAGTCATCACCACCCACCGCCAACTCTTGGGCTACTCTTTTACCAACGAATAATGGGATTGACCGTCACAGTATAACGCCCTCATGGCTGAAAAGGCGAGCATGTTTGGTGCGAGGGGGATTCAAACCCACGACTCACAGATTACGCGTTGAGTGCCTTAACCTACCTGGCCTCGCCGGGCCACATACAACGATCAACCGTACATACTAAAATGTATGGTTTTAGCTCATTCTATAAGCACTGTTGAATTTGAAGTAAATGTACAGATAATTCAACAAGTTAACAAGTTTCACAAGCATCTCAGAGTTACTTAAGATAATTCCAAAACATTCTCAAGTTATTTTACAGCAATATTTTGATCAAACTCATCATTTCTGGTTCTTGTAGTTTCCCAAGCTATTGATTCATTGATTATTTGATTTGCAGTTTCTTTCGTAAAAAAAAATACAACGCCGGCCAGCAGCCATTTATTGTTAAACGTACACAGATAGCTGAAATTGCCATATTTTGAAACTTAATGGTACTTACTAAATAAATTTAATACCAGTATGATTATTTATGCAGTTGTTAGCTTTTTCAAAGGAACTGACTTAAAAAACTCACAGCACATGAAAAAAAAAAAAGAAGCAAGAACAAAAATACAATGAAACCTGTTCCAAGACCACCTCATTCAAGCATCACAAATCTCTTTCAACATTACAAAACAAAGTAAATCCTCTTCGAACAGTTTTATTCCTTGCAGCTCAAACAACTTTGGCTGTTGCGGTAAGTTAAGATGACAGGAAAACTGCTTCAAACGACAACCATAGACCGTAAACTGATGTAGTCTTAATAAAATTATTAAAAAACCTATTTCTATTTCCATCTCGTCTCAATAGCTGTTCTTTACAAAACTGTGCAACTCTCTGTTAAAATTATATTACATTAAACTTTATCTCTCGAACTCAGCAATACGTCTGCAGGCTTACAATGCTATAAGTCAGGTTTCGATTCATGGTGGGAAATACGCAGCCCATTCCATAGCTTCGTATTTAACAATAACAAAACCAAAAATTAAATCTTTAGGGAAGCTACGAATTTTAACAAAACAGTTCACTGGCTTAACTCCATTTTCATAATTTATACAGCAAAAATAAAGGTGGTATTTTTGTTGTCAGCAGAAAAAAAATTAAATCTGAACATTTGATAAAAGGATCTTTCAGCGTATTTTATCTAACTATTGTCTAAGTTTTATTCTCTCAAGTAAGTGATTTGTACTCTAGGTTCTGTTTTGTAGTTTCTCGATGCGAGCTAATTTGTTATAGGATTTTCTTTGTCAGAGTTTCGACGGTTTCGTTGTTTTCCCCTCATGCGGGTTGGCAGTTGTGTTCTAGATTCTGTTGAACGAATTAATTAGATTTTGTGTAGTTTCTTCCTGATGCAAGTTAATTGTTCTGTAGGTTCTGTGGTCTGTATTGAGCTAACTGTTATACTTTTTCTTGTACGAGTTGATCGTGCTGTAGAATGTATTGTCTGATTTTAGCTGGTTTTACGTAGATTTTCTGAAGTAGTTGGTCGTGTATAGATTCTATTGTCATAAAGTTGAGCTAATGTTGTATGCTGTTTTTTTTTTCTAGTATGAATTAGTTGTTTATGCTCTAACGTCTCTTGAAATGGGGATAGTAAAATATGTCTTTGTCAGTTATATGGCCATAGTGTAAAAAATATTTGAAATCGAGATGTCTTTTATGTTTTTCATTATCGTACAGTTGCAGTTCAGGTTCTAAGAGGCACAGTTCTGCTGATTTCTTATGTAAACTGGTCTTTACATATGTCTTATTAACTTATAATGGTACTTACTAATCATTATACAGCTTTTAAACTGAACTGGTATTCAAAGTCATGAGTGTTTATTGTAAACTTTCAGTTGATCGTCGCATTAGTTTTGGGTCCTGGAGTTGTATGGAGTCGAATATTGGCCAACCATTGTACGCCTTTATTTCCTGACGCCAGCTGGTATCCGCATGGATTGTGTTGTACAACCTGTTTCCCGAAGTCATCTTCACGGCATGAGCTTGTTTTCGATGTTAGCCTAGAGTTGTATGTTTCATTTCCTGCCATAATTGTACTTTCGTTATTTGAAGTCAGTTAGCAATGCTTCATGCGAGTTGTTTGCGATAGATTTTTTCATTGAAATACCGACAAGATATTAATTTCTTACTGAAAACCTGTATTGATTGAGTTTGTAATTAAAATTAAATTCCTAGTTTCAATCCTCATGGTTGTTAACTAATATAACAGAGTATTCCCTGAAACATACATTTCGAAATTCCACTTCAATTATAAAAATTGAGGTTGACTATCTAAAATTGTAAATTGAAAGAAATAAACAAGTGTCTGTCAGGAAATATGATAAGTTCTACTGACTTCTTGACTTATTTTATTTTGAAATACACTGTATTTGTTGACAATTTATTAGCTTTGCAACTTCCAACGTTAATGCAAAAAGTTGAGGTATCGCACATTAAAATACACTTCGTAATAATTTCACAATTTCTAATCACTTAGAATTTAAACTTACATTATTCTTTTTAGAAAAAGCTTCCAAAATAGTTTCGAAGAGAAAGAGAAAGTAAATAGCTCCTAAAATACCAAGTTGACGCCACAGGTAGAAAGGGATATCTTCTAATGTCAGAGCTTTTTCATGGTCGTGACCTTCGTCGTGTGAATGAAGCCCAAGAGCCTGATGAAAAATGACATACGAGTCAGCTTTTAAGATAAAATATACATTTAACCAATATTAAGTTTTGAGATGAAAATGACTGTTTAAAATAATAATAACGTGTTCATTAATACTATTTCACATCGTAAGTTCCAAGCAATATCATAAGTATAACGAGTATTCATATGGAAGCAAAAGTCTACATACTGGCATAACTATGATGAAATTTACAAGGAGTTCAAACACGTACAAATTGGAAAACGGGCAAAAAGTCGATGTGTTTGGTTAAAAGTAAAACATCATCATGCATAACACAAATAGAATACTTAGTATCATTAAATCGTTTTTATTCAAAATGACTAATTTAATAATGGATAAGTATTAGCATTTTTGAGAATATTTATAGTGTCTTAAAAACACATATATTTGCTACTACGTTCACTTTTTGATGTTTAAATGTCAGAAAGATACATTTCATAGTGCTTTTAACCTGTAACCAATCATTCCTTTCAGTTTTAATTTCAATAACACTTCATAATTACTATTAATATTAATAAAATTGCAAGAAAACATTTAAAAATAGCAAAAATACACCTAATTAAAGACAGATAAAGAGAAAACTTTAAAACTAGTTTAGATTAATGTATAATGTTAATCCTTGTTGCATGAAAAAGTTACTTTGTTTATATAAAAAGAGAAGTTTGAAAATTAGTCATTTCTCAAGTAGTATGTGGAAATTTGGAAAATTATGAGTGGAATTTTTTCATTCAAAGTCCGTTTTTAAAACCAATGTATTTTTTTAATTAAAACACTTATCGAAAACAAACAAATTCTAAAGTAATAGCTATTTGCAATGTTAATAAATTAATTAGTAAAGTATTAAAATGAAATATTTATAAAAATAACAATAATAAATGCATGGCAAAAAGCATTAAGAAATAACAAAAAGGTTTTTAATGATGGTACCTGGTTCAAAAAACTGGTATGGTTAGAACAATGTTTTTATGATGGCATATTTTATTTATGATAATAAATATCTTTGAAACAGGTGCAATATAACTCAACTGATGTTAGAAAAAATAGGCGTGGACGACACGCAGGAAAGGTTAGATAGCTTTAAAACTATAATGCATAATAACACTTTATACATGTATTATGAATTATTTTCAAAACATTTTTTTTTTCACTTTTTTCTTGTAAACAGACGATAAAAGATCACAAAATATTTTATAATTATACAAAAAATGAATAGAAATCACATATTTTGTGGACTTTTTCTATCCTTAAAGTATTTTACCTGAGGTATCAGATGTAAAAGAGAGTCCCCTATCATTGTTCCAAAAGAAAGACCAATGAAGCACATCATGACGTAATAATAAGCTTCCTTGGCTAATATCGGAACCAATAGAATACCTGCCACCGAACACAGGCTGATAAGCAGCACCGAGATGGAACTATAGCCATAAACTGTGAATAAATCCAAATCAGACGTAAAACATTATACAAAAAAAAAAGAAAGTGTTAGTAATTACTTACCAAAGTAAAATTAAGTTATGTTTCACATTAACAGAAAGCTAATACAGAAAATTTGTTTCCAGTTTTGAAGTTAATGTTAAATTAATAGGTAAAGGTGTGTAACTAAAATTTTGTTTAACTGACTAAAATCACACAGCAAAGGCAATCATGAAAAAAAATTGTATTTTATTACTAGTTCACAAAAAATAAAAGACAGTTAAAACCCCTTCGGCAAATTACGATAGTAGTTAAAACGACTGTGAACCTTGTCCTTTGAAGGCATTACACGTGTGCCGACCTCAGGGGCAGGGTAGAGATTATGACGTCATGATTCCATGAAATAGAACCATAGGGTGCATTGCTAGGCGAACATGACGTTGTAGTTTCACTTAGTGGAACTGGAGAGGGTTTTGCTTCAGGCACACGAAAGGTATCGTCTCTCATTATAACAAGATTTAAAACTAATTCATTAGTTCTATATCTAATTACATTTCCTGACCATTTATGTGTAAATCATCTGGGGAAATACACTTATTAAATATCGTGCAATAATTTAGAAATTACTCTTTCACTAGTTTAACTTAAACTATAATTTCAAAGATTTTCGATTACATAATTGTAAGAGAAATGTTCTGAACAATATATTTCTTTTTAAGACTATCAATTTTATTACGATAAAAATTTTGCAATCTGATCTATATAAAAAGACACGTCTATTAAGGGCGGATTTACAAAAATATGTAAATACTAATGTGTCATATAAGAATTAGTTTCTCAACATTATGTAGAAACAACTAACAGTTACCATTGTGTCGTATAATGAAATCTCAATCATTTCACATATTTATGTAAATATCATAAATTAGAATTAAATAGATTTTTAATCTTCAAGAATATTCTAACACGAGTGATTCAGTCTGAACATCCGACCATTTGCTGTATGTCAAACACAGTACTGTGTACAAAGAATGCAATAATTTTGGGCTAACTGACACGTCGTCTCAAATATTGAGAAATAACACTATGTAACATAAATATTGTTCCTGGATAGTATGTGCTATTTCTTAATTGCTTATGTTGTGAAAGTACAGAAAATGGCCATTATTCCCTTCAAACTTTGCTTTTGTGACCTGGATAATGAAATTTAGAAATTAACTTATTTTCTGTGTAAAAACAGGCGAATTTACGCATTTTCATTTACATAAGGTCTGAATAAAACAACATATGAATCAAGATTTACATGTATTTATACTAAAGTTACACAAAAAATGTTTAGAAATGAACAGTTTTTTTAGCTTTGCGACTGTAATGTAAATCACTTTCACGTATCGGCTCCCATCATGTTTTCGTTATACACTCCTTGGTAGCGGCATTCAAAGTTCAGTGTATCTTGGTGGAAGCGCTTGCCTTGCTCCTCTGAGTATGCTCCCATGTTCTCCTTGAAATTATCAAGATGAGCATCAAGGATATGAACTTTCAGGAACATCCAGCAGTCCATTTTATCGTAGTTCTCACCAGAGCCTCAACCAGTTCCACATAATATTCGGCCTTGTGGTTATCGAAGAAGCCACGACACACTGTGACAAAGTTGCCCCCAGCTTTTTCCCTTCCTTTTGAACTTCTTGGGGAATTCTCTGCGCTCTAAGGTCTTTTTTATTTGTGATCCAACGAAGACACTAGCTTTGACCTTTGCCCCAGACAGCTTAGAGAAGAAGTCTAGGAGGTACTTGAAGGCTGCAGACCACTTATCAAGAGCTGTGACAAATTGTTTCATAAGACCCAATTTTATGTGCAATGGTGAAAACACTTAACATTGTGCCTCCCCACAAAAAACTCGGTCCGTTGTGGTCAGTGCTTTCTGTTGTAGATCACTGTGGTGTCCCTGCTGTCGCAAAGACAAAGATAACAGGAAAAACTTGGTAAAGTCTCCTCGGAAACCCATCAGGAATGCCACCATTTTGAAGTATCCGATAACCTCCCAGACATACTCATGATATTTCAAGGCTTTTTAGCAAAGTCTTCGCGCTGTTGTATTCCTCTTTCAGTTGCACCAAATGAGCCAGAGAAAGAGACAGATACTTGTTCTCGTTATAGAGCAGTGCAGTTTTGAGGCTTTTGGATGAGATATCAATAAAGAGACTCCACTCGTTCGGGTTACAAGCAATTCCAATTGCCTTGCACAGACCTGATATGTTGTGGCAGAAGTAGAGACCATCTTAACGAGTGAAGAAGCTTGAAAAATGTCGGTTTCGATTCCTCTGAATTTCAACTTGCACACTTTCATCTAACAAATCCCACTCCTTGAGCCCAGATGTTCAAAGCTTGGTATTCGACTTTGTTAGATCAAGATCTCTGATCAAGTTATTGAGGTGTTTTTAGTTGGGGTAATATGGATTTCTCTCACCAGCTGCATCTCTGAAATTGTAATCTGGATCTTCAACGTCCACCTCCTCTTTTGATTTGCTGTTCTTTTCTGAGGAAGTGGCGAAGTGGATACAGGGAACCCCGGGCAGTGTGGCACTGAAGACATGGAAGGTTCAAATACATGATAGCAAATGCATTCTTGTCAGCCCGACGTTTGAAAGATGCAGAAGTAGAAATTTCTCGATTGGTCAGTGGGTTCATACGAAATTCTTGGAATAGTGAACTTCATGGCTTTCTTTTTCCCTCTGTACTATCCTGCAAAAGAGTAAATTTTTACAATGAAGAATAAGTTTATTTCATCCACAACTAATGTATAAGAGGTTCATGCAAAATATTTTATGTGATAATTTTTCTATACTGTTGGAAATCTTAAAGAAGAAGAAATTTAAATTTTAAAAAGTCTAAAATTTGTATAATATAAAATGTTACCATTCAAAAGCAAGCAAAATTTGTCCGCCTTACCTTATAGAGTTTTTTGCAGTGCTCACAGGTAAAATGAGGTGCCCAGAGTTTGTCTTGATTCCCAACAGACATGCCGAAATATACCTTGTAGGCTTCACACATTTTAGTATATGCTGTCACAGAGTACTTTTTTACTCTTGTCTTGATAAATTGACCACATACATAGCAGAAAGCGTCTGGAGAATGCTTGCAGCTTCTTGATGCCATATCTGATAAAATCAGATAGGTTTGTGTGTTCATATAGGCAGCTGGAACTAAATTTAAGTGATGAGTAGTGAGCCTCTGTATATATATATTACTATGAAAAGTTCTAGAAAATTCTAAAAGGTTCTTGACAGTTGTCGTAAGTTCTACAAGGTTCTAGAAAATTCTTTTGCACTGAATCTACCTGGAATATTCTGGAAAATGGGTAAATTTGAAAATTTTATTACCCAGGTTACAAAAGCAAAGTTTAAAGAGAAAAATAAGTCTTTTCCATTTAATATAGGCATAAGCAATTGTGAACTAACACTTTCTGCTCAGGAATAAGAAAAAGTAAAGTCATGGAACTGATTTTGAAATTTCTATTTAAATTATGATTAACATTAAATTTTTGTTGAAAATATAACAATGCACAGTTGAAACATTTGATTTTAAATATTAAATATAATGTAAATATACAAATAGTGATAATGTATTATAAGTGACTTTTATTTTATACGAAATAAACCTGGTCAACTCACAACTAATGTTTGTGATGTATGAAAATAATCTTTCTCTCTCTTCATCCTTTCTCATGTGACCACGTGACACATTCAACTTTGTGTATCCAACTTGACAATGCTGTTTTGAACGAATCATTGATATCAATTACATCTCCAACGTAGAAGAAAGCTCAGTGTCGTGAAATATGGTACGTGTTGTTTTTTATAACAATGATTAATCACATTTAGTACGTAGTAAGATGTTTCACTACAAAGTTTATTTGTATGCTATAACACCTTAAAATAAAAGGTTTTGCATCCTTTTCAAAATTTGAATAAAAACGTAAAAGAAAACTATAAACTGATCAATATTTATAAAAACACTAAATATGTTAAGCGTGTTAAATGTAATTATAACACTGAATAGCTCTAGAAATAGAAATTATAAATGTATGCCATGGAAGTAAAACGCATTGATTATTAGGTGTAACTTTAATACTGTTTCAAAATTTTTTGTTGAAAAGTTAACGTGAGATAATTCAAATAAAAACAACACGACTCACACCATTCATTACGCGGTCCGTCATGGCCAAATGTATTAAGGCGTTCGACTCGTAATCCGAGGGTCGCAGGTTCGAATCCCGGTCGCACAAAACTTGCTTGCCCTTTCAGCCGTGGGGGGCGTTATAATATGACGGTCAATCCCACTATTTGTTTGCAAAAGAGTAGCGCAAGAGTTGGCGGTGGGTTGTGATGACGAGCTGCTTTCCTTCTAGTCTTACACTGCTAAATTAGGGACGGCTAGTGCAGATAGCCCTCAAGTAGCTTTGCGCGAAATTCAAAATAAACATACCATCACTATACAATGAAATCTCATATATGTTGAAAATTATTTTTTGTTGATTGTTATGAAGCATTGTTGTATCTATAAAATATGTTTTCATGAATATCAGTCTGTGTGCATGTGAGGAAACTATTGCATACATTATGTTTATTGTCGTTGTTGGTATGTGTCGAAACAAAAACTCCTGTCTTAAATCACATCTCACAAAGATAGTAATGATATGTTTGATCATGTTTTAGTTGTAAAACGTATCAAAGTAAATCTCACCTTAATATACTCTTCATAACAAGAAACGCAAAAAGCATATTTTTGTTATTTTAAAAATAAATATATGTAATAACGTTACAAGCTCAGAGTATGTAATGTTACACGTGTAAAAGGCTCTGATTGTCAGACCAAAATGACAATAAAAGTTGTGCACTTTGAAAACGGAGGAAAACAACGGATTTTTCGCCAATACGCATTCTTGTCCAGTAAAGTTGTTTGAGAGATCTGCATATTTTGCAAGTACAACATGTGCAAAATCCCTATAAAAGTGACGGGTTCTCGGTTTCCATAACTCAATGTTAAGCCACCGACACACAATACAGTTACGCCAAGACTGACTGAAGCAAAACACAACAACGCCATTGGTCGCTTGGAAGCAGGCGAATCTCGATCAGATGTTGCCAGAGCTGTGAATGTTCACCCAAGCACCATCATAAGGGTATGGAATCGTCACCAACGACATGGATCAGCTCGTGACCGTCCACGATCTGTCAGACCACGTGTGGCCACGCCCGCACAAGATCGCTACATCCGTTTACGTCACCTTCGGGATAGGACCACCACTGCGACGTCTACTGCCTCAACCGTACCAGGGCTGCGTAGGATTTCCGATCAGACCGTACGCAACCGTCGGCGAGATTCTTAGGTCCCATGTGCAACCCATCATGGTGAACGTCAACGACATTTTTCAACATGACAACGTCCGTCCTCAGCCCGACTCACCACTGTCTTCTTGAGACACCACAACATCAACGTTCTTCCCTGGCCCTCCAGATCACCAGATTTAAACCTCATCGAACATCTTTGGGACGAGTTGAGCCGACGTCTGCGACGGCGACAACCTCAACCGCAGACTCTACCTCAACTTGCAGCAGCTTTGCAGGCTGAGTGGACAGCCATTCCACAGGATATGATTCGTCATCTCATCGCTTCAATGCGCAGGAGATGCCAAGCAGTTATTGATGCTCACGGGAGGCATACTCGTTATTGATGTTGAGTGACGTTAAACTTCAACTAGTGAGCGTGTACTTCGCCTTTGCAGACTTTGGATGTTCAGCAGTGAATGTGCAAAGTTTCACACATGTCACACAGAACTATACGGAATAAACTTGTTTACAATTTGTCTCAAATTTTGCCTTTTGCGTTTCTTTTTTTGAAGAGTATACATGTCTTTTAATGTGAATCAGATTGCAAAATCCTTATCTTAAGAAAATTAGTTGTCTTAGAGAAAGAAATATCGTGTTCAGAATATTTTTTATCATAATCATGTTATTTAAAATATTTGAAATAATCACTTGAGTTAAACTAGTCAAAGAGCAAATTTTAAATTATTGCATACTACATAAATTGTTTCTTTGTTTTTTTTTAATTTCGCACAAAGCTACTCGAGGGCTATCTGTGCTAGCCGTCCCTAATTTACCAGTGTAAGAGCAGAGGGAAGGCAGCTAGTCATCATCACCCACCGCCAACTCTTGGGCTACTCCTTTACCAACGAATAGTGGGATTGATCGTAACATTATAACGCCCCGACAGCTGAAAGGGCGTGCATGTTTGGCGCGACAGGGATGCGAACTCGCAACCCTCAGATTACGAGTCGCACGCCTTAACACGCTTGGCCATGCCGGGCCTTTACTACATAAATAAGATCCCTTTCCTTGATGGTTTACATATAAACGGTTATAAAAACCTAATTAAATGTAAAACTAATGAATTAGCGTTTTAAACCAATTTTATTAAATTTAATCACATTGAAAAGTGTCGATACACTTCGTGTGGCCCTGGAAACGCACCCTATGGTTCCACCTCGTGGACCTATGACGTCATCGTCTCTACTTCTTCCCACCCCTGAGGTTGACAGACGTGTAATTTGTTTTCATGGATAGGTGCGCGGTCTATTAAACTAATCACGATAGGGAAACGTATACAATGCGAACTATAAAATAAACAATTCCAACCAATATAAAACCCTGAGGAATGACGTAACACGTGTTATGAAAAACACACGTCAGGTCTGATGACTGCACACCAAATTTTAAGGTTATAAGCCATCAATCTTAACGTTAAATACAAGGGAAATAAAAATAGAAACGCAATGAACTCTAAACAGATAGAATGAAAAATAAGTGTAAAATGTCGTACAAATGTTTTGTTGAATTTATCATATGCTATTACCATCTTGTTTTTAATAAAGTCATGCGCTCACAGCGGCAGTTTTGTTCACAAACATATTTAAAAACATCTACGAACAACACTAATTGTCCTGAGGTTAGAAAATATGATTCGTATTTTATAAAGTGGGACATTTTTAATTTGAATTTTATAATAAGTATTCCATATTTATTGTTAATTTGTGTTTATGTCTTTAGCATTACATCATTTTTCTAACAAAAGCTAGACAGACCTGCATTTACTTGTTTTATGTCAAGGTTTACAGAACCTAATAATTTAGTCCTGTTAGTGGAACTTGAAATGGAATTATAACAATGTTTCATGTAAATCTGAATTACATTGCCCCGAAAACAATTAATATAGAAACGCTGTGTCCATTATGAATAAACACCGTGCCACATTAGTAAAACAGAATGATGCTGATCGTGGCTTCCTAAAAACTAGACTGACGTCTGTTTACATTGAAATATGGTAAGCATGATAATCAGATCAGGTTTTGAGAGGTTATTGTAATTGTTGCAAAACCTTAAAATGTCAAGCACGTGCTAATGTCTTACGTTTAGACTTAAGCTTATGACATGATCCCATACAACTTTATTGATGATAAAAAAAGCTCTTACTTTCAGCATTAGATGGTCTGGAGGATACGGGCTTCTTCTTTAAACAGATATCGCTAACTATTTGTTGAACTAAAGCAGGACAGAGCTGTAAAAATTCAGCTCGAGAGATCTGACCTTTGCTTTTCAAAGCAAACTTTTCCATCAGAGCGCGAGAGCTCCAACACTGTAAAGTGTCCAAACAAAATTTATTCAGCATAAGATGACTCAGAAAGGTCACATTAAATAGAATATATTTCACTCCCAAACTACAGTTGTAAATCAATTACAAAATCATTTCCAAGCTCTCAAAGAATTAACCGCTCAGAATACGGGTTTTCTTTTAAGTGTAGTAGATTTCATATTATACAAATATATGTGGGCATTAAAATTTTAAAATTCCAACTTATCTTTCTCACTGAGACAAGATAACGTTAGTGATATTGAAAATACAAAATACAGAGGCATCGTTATAGATACTAGAAACTGGTAATATTACAAAATACACAGGCATCGTTATAGATACTAAAAACTGGTGATGTTACAAAATAATATTTGCCAATATCTACTTAAACTGTCGTTAGCATATTGGTTACATTCGTCAGTTGTTATTGTTAAAGTGATGGAAATGAACAAAAGTCAACACATATGTTACATATACCTGCTTCACTTGGATATTATGATCATGGTCATCATGATTAACACTCCTTTTTGACCTTTGAACCAGCTGTTTACTACTATTGGCTGATCCGTAGACTGAAAAATCAAAAAAAAAGGATGTAAAATTGTCTACGTCAGAATTGGTCATATTATGTGTATTCAAAGTGGGTGGTAATGAAGAAAGTTGGCTGTGTATTTTTTGAGATGATTGATCAATTTGGCTTGAGTCGGAGATATTGGTCAACGTGGTGGTAAGTTCCTGCGTTGCTCTTGATCTGTTTGTACTAGTAGGTGTTTGATCAATGATAATATTATCGTGGTTGTGCTCAGTGAATTCATGATCACTCTTGTAATTAGAATTATTAAAGGTTTCACTGTGATGATTCTCCAGGTGGTCATGCTCACTGCCGATCTTTAAATCACTTAGAAGTTTGTGCAATCCTGAAAAAAAAATGTAAAAGATAAGAAATTAAGTTGTTCACAAAACACAACACATAACAAATATCTGAACATATTATTTAAATCTAGGCTGTTGTAAAATAAATACATTAACTAGTTATTGGAATGACAAAATAAATTATTTCAATACAGGTGGTTATTAAATGAGTAATACAAGTCGTCATAATTGAAAACTTGAATGTCAAATATGTATTACTATGTTATTGCTTGTCTTAATCGCTCGATGTTTCTCCCTCCCCATCCCCCGCTCCAGAATCGTCAAAAGGATTTCCTGCATTTTTTTATCTATCGCATCATACTCGCATGTTTTGTTTAATTTCGCACAAAGCTACTCTAGGGCTATCTGTGCTAGCCGTCCCTAATTTAGCAGTGTAAGACTAGAGGGAAGGCATTTTGTCATCACCACCCACCGCCAACTCTTGGGTTACTCTTTTACCAACGAACTGTGGGATTGACCGTCACATTATAATGTTCCCATGGCTGAAAGGACGAGCATCTTTGGTGCGACGTGGATTCGAACCCGCGACCATCGGATTACGAGTCAAACGCTTTAACCCACCTGGCCCTGCCAGGCCTCCATAGTTGTGAGTAGCCGCCGGTGAGTATTAATAGTTGATTTGAATAAGCTATTTTGCTTCAGTTTAACAGTTCAAAGCTGAACGTAAAGTGGAAAAGTGCGAAGTATTTTTCGTTTATTATCTAGAGACAGTAACTGCACTATTGTAGTACAATACCAAAATACACAAACGTGGGCTTTTATTATACGGGTAAAAATGGAAATATCAATGAGACTTGCGTATGTTATTGTTACATAACTCTTTTATTCTAGTACAGTACAATATGCAAATTCCAAGCAAAGAGGCTATGCTGCAGAGGAATCACTCTTGCGTAATTCATAAACGAAATAACGACAACACGGAGAAAATTGACTGTAAAAATATCTAAGTTAATATTATTATGAAAACAATTTTGAAGTTTCTCATGCTGTTAAAAGTCCATGTCAACATGTCCGATCATGAACCATCTAACTACAGTGAAACCTGACAGTAGCCCCTACAATGTAGCAAGGAACTCGTGTCCAAAGTACACCACTTTTATTTGCAGACCTTTTCATAATCTGATATTCATAAGCTTTGTGTCCAGTGACTTGGCCGGTATGTCTTCATATAAAATACCATGAGGGCCCATTTTATTTCCTAACTCCTTCAGGTATGTGTCGTTTGAACAGAAGGAACGTATGAGCAACTTGAGTGCATTTGACTTGTGTAACTTTTCCTGTTGGCGACCCAACTTGAGTGCATTTGACTTGTGTAACTTTTCCTGTTGGCGACCCCACTTGAGTTTTTTCGCGTATTGTTGTCTGAGGCATGTGGACATCTTTTATCACTTGTCTTTTCTTTGTAATTTTTTCATCTGTACAAAATGTCACACTTTACTTTCCATGATTATGGTACGACTTGTTGCAGATCTCCTTCTAATGGTTCTGGTACCCCAAGTTGATCGGCATACCTTTGTTTTCTAACACATTTAAGTAAATAACCTTACATACAGTTCCTGATGATTATCAATTTTCAGTGGCATTACACTACTAAGAAAACACCAAACAGTGTCGAAATATAGTTCTCATACGTGAACTTTCACCACGACTTTTTATTGGCTATGGATGTCACGTAACTTGCCGACTTGCATATTGAAACCGTTATAATATAACATTATTAAAGTCTGTGTATGCATGTGCTAAACGAATTGAACATGTGGCAATATCCAACTAAAACGCTTTGCAAAAGGTCTCAGTCAATATAAATATAGATATGCACGCGAACACACATACAAATAAACCAGATAGGTAATTTACCAGTGTGAAAGTGTATGTGTAACCACTTGCCACAACATTTTAAATCACCTGGATTTGAGATATGAGAAATAGGCTTCCGAAAATGAGGCATACAAATTTTCCATCATTTAATAATTATACTCGACTAGAAACATAATGAAATAATGACAGTAGTTTTGACCAGTTTCGATTTGAATACCAAATACGAATTTGAAAGCAGGAAAACAAGTAATTTGACAGTAATTCTGTAGGCCCGACGGTAAAGGATTTTCAATGTGTTATTTTTCAATGCTATTTAATGACTTCTCTGTATTGGGAATCTGACATATCTAGAAAATGTATTAACATCCATGAATATCAAGTAATCTTAAATTATCACACTTCAATGATCACGATATGGTTGTTAATTAGTTAGACACAACTTCATGTCTCAAAAAACATTCAACACTGTTGTATGTTTGTACAGATCTGTTTTTATTTCAAACAGATGACTTCTAATCTAAAGAGAAAGCCTTATAATAAAGAATTTAATGTTGTAATATCTTCTGTCAACAACCTGGAAAAAATAGTTTTACCAAGGACAATTTTATATAGCTTTCAATTCGGGAAGTACGCTTCCTGTTAGGGGAAGTTATGGTGAAATATGCGATACTATATATGCATGTATTCAAAAGCTTCGATAGAAACATTGGTATTACATTCAAATGAACTGATTATCAACCAAATATTCTCATACGTAATCGTCGAAAATATCCGTTTTTTTCTCAAAATATTATATAACATTAGTATTCCAATTAACCCTCTTTTAGTGAACTTAATTTCTCTTATCTGTTTATTTCAAAACAAAAATTAGGTTTGCTTTTATTAAAGAAACAGAGAGTAAAAATAAGAATCGCTTATACTTTTATTGTAATAATAAATTTAAAACATCTCCGGGACACACTATATGAATAGGAGTATTAGTTACACATTGCAAAGAGACAGATGGGTGGCATATTCAGAATTAAATCATGTTAGTTTGCTAAATCACTACAAGTACAGTAAAACCCAGGAAAGAAAGATAGCACATAAATATTAGAGCAATATGGACATAAAGCTCACATAGCTGAGATTTTCATTTGTTTTCTTTTTAGAGCAGCATCACTTTTATTTAAATAAAATTCTTAACAAAACCGGTCCTTCAATTTAAAATATGTTTTCACCTCAGTTTACTACACACCACTTCTAAAGTTTATTTTAAGGTTTTTACTGTCATGTAGAATGTTACATCGGTGTCTCTTTTTCTTATTATTATTAAGTCTAGAACTGTGGCCTGTAATTGGAAATTCTTCTTATGTTTAGAATCTACTGTATCGATATATTAAAATCAGAGTGATCATTGAATATATAGAACTTATTACTAAGGGTTTTTGCATTAAATAATACCAAGTGGCGAGGTTCTAAAAACATACACAGTTCACAGCACGAAATGTTATATCCACATCTTAGTAGTAAGTACCTTCCCCCACAATTTTGTTTATTCCTAAATTCAATTTCATATTGAGAACTGACAATATCTAATGGATGTTTTAAGGGTATATAATTGATTTGTAATCTAGATTTTTGTAGCCAATGGTGCGGCAAAATTTGTTGATTTCAAAATAAAAATCAACATTTTGATCATTTTTCATGAAGATGTTGTGTAGACGCAAGAACCAACATCCATGTGCTGCATAAATTTACAAGAATTTCAAATGATTTTTTTAACAACTCTACAGCACCACAATTTTTTGCGCAATGATTCTAGCTCTAAATCCTAAGAAAACAAGAATAGAATCACAAAAGCATAGTAGTGTATTTCAAATAAGTAACAAAACACAATGAATCTGAAATGAAGGCTAGATGATACGTTTCTGGCCCTAAATGTTGTAAACGTTGATACCGACATGCATCTCACATACAAAGACGTTCTTAGGTGCTTAATTAGAATATTCGAAGCTTGGGCCTATAGAGACGGGACTTTATCGTCGTTTCAGTATGATACAGACCTCGGGATTTTATTTTGATTTTAATACATCATCTTGGGATTCGCAATACTGTCAAGTAGAATGGGAGCACGAGCCCCATTAGCCAGTACTAGGGACATTCCTGCTCATATCCTCAAGGTGGAGACTGATCTGCGAGTCATCTGATGATCTAACGAGACAAGATCGTGATTGAAATTAACTTGTTCACTTAGATTATTTCTTGCATATTTGCTTCAAATGTGATAAAATCAACAAAATATCTTTCAGACAAGATCATTTCCGTGATTACATGAGCTGAACAAATAAGTGGGAACCTTGACTTCTTTGTTTCTATGTATGTTATCACTAAAGTGCACTGACTCTTCGACTTGTCAGCCCTTGCAGTGATATATAAGTATTACTAAACAGCCCCTTACAATAAAAAGAAGAACTTTCTTTCTGTGATCGAATATCTTCTCTTGATTTAGGTTTTTACTCACTGTGCTTTCATATTGTAAGCAAACAACTGAAAGATAAGCTTTGAATTTTCTTATATGTTTTAATTAATTTATTAAGCATTTTGATACTATTGTATTGCTAAACCGTGTTCTTTTCATAACTTATTTACATAAATCATAATAATATAATTTAATGTTCAGTGTTTTGACATCAATGAACTGTACTTACTTAAACTTTAATGTTTAACTTAATTTTGAAAGTTGTTGTAAACTACTTTTTCACCTTTCCTTGTTTAAATTTCTTTAATATTCGGTCATATATTACCTACTGTTGTTACTCCAATATATTTTCGTTGAAACTTTATCTGGAGAAACTGCGAACAACGTTGTTTAAATATATGTTCTTTGAAACCATAAGACATCGTAAAAGTCATTAAAACTTTTATTTTACGAATGTATTAAGCTTTCAACGTCAGTCATAAAAATTCTGCTAGTAAATGATAATCTGCATTCTAGAGTGTATTGATACAGTTCTAATGACGTCTGGAGTGTACTGGTACAGTCGTGTTCAAATCTGCAGTATACTAACCAATATTCTACTGCAATATAAATTTACTAGCTTGTGTTACGTTGAAGCTTAGAATCCACTAGACAACTGTATTTGTTGGAGTTTAATCCTAGTCTAAGTACTCTACCCAGACATTAAGCGTTATAGTGCACTAAATGGCATTCTCCTTAGCTTACTAGTTGTATTCTTCCGAAACTTAGCTCTACTGAATTCTGAAGCCTACTAGCTAGGGTCTTACTGAAGTCGAGAAACTGTTAGATTAGGCTCAGGTGAGGATTAACATCTGACAAGGGGTTCTACTGAGAAAACACTTACTTGAGCTCCTTGTTTTCTGTAGGCTCGATGGTACGATATAATGTTGTCCCATATCACGGAATGTAGCTTCGAGAACGTAATCAATTTTAAATTATAAACGATTTATACATATTAGTTTTGAATATTAACAAAAATATTTTGCTGTAAACCTGACATGTATGTTTTAAGTCTTAACTACAGAAGTATGAGAAAGTTCGACAGTTTTACAATAACCGTCTCATTGCCACTTTCATGAACTTCTTCAGTTGTAGTAAATTATGTGCTACATCTGTAAAGTCATCCAAGTTTGTTTTCTTGTGGCCATTTCACACATCCTTCTCAGTAGTGTGAGAAAAGAAAATTCTATACATCTTTCATAAATACAAACTAAAGACAGCAAGTTTTAAAAGACCACAGTAAAAATATATTATATCATGATAACTCATTTCTATAATATGTTTAAAAACAGTTCTGTTGTCTGTAAAAACATAGCTTTTAAAAGTAAACAATCGTTCTTTGAAATTTGATAGTATGAAATTTTTATTCATTAAAATTAATATTATGTTACTGTAAACACTCAAAGTAGGTTAATTAAATTACCGACCACTTATAAAACATTCCGGCCCTCTTTATCGAAAATAAGTGTGTTCCACAGGATTATATTTCATGCTTGACTACTGAGTCAACATTTCAATTTTAACACACTTGATACAAATAACTACTTTCACTTTCATAACTTTGGTATTTTCTTTTGTTATAAAAAGCCATTGCTTTTAGGTTTACTTAGCTGCTAAGACAAGATGAATATCAAAATATCTTACCTTTCTCGGGTATTGAGCGTAGACTAGTATCTCCATAACGTTGGAAAATATCTTCAAGGAAGCCATTCTCAGATTCATCAATATCAATACAGTCACCTAGTGAGAGATTTTTTCTTAATTAACGGATTTCAAATGTTGATGCCAAAAGTGAATGGTTTTCTTCACTATTTCTTCTATTTATCAGGTTTTTTTTCACTGATACAACATACCAACGGTATTAGGGTGTCCAAAAATTAATATACCAAAATTAAAGTTGAGAAACTTTATAATTTGAGATAACAACAAAATTGAATATAAATACAAGTAGCAAGCTTGTAAGTTTTGTTACTGGAAACTATTATCTACACGTGCTACAAGAGTTCTTTATTCCACAACTCTGAAAAACTTCTGATTTGTTACAAATAGCTATCTTCGAACAGGATGGAGCACCAAACACTTTACTCGAATTGTTAGTGTTTTAAAACAACACTTTTGCGGAGCATTGGACTGGTAGGAGAGGACCAATCAAACGGCCAGCCCCTTTGTTCGATTTTAAATTTTCATCTCTGGGTTTTTTTTTAAACAAGACTTTATCATAAAAAACCAAAATACCTTGAAAAACGAACATCTGGTTCGTGATGCCATCTTATCCATTACTAATGCTGTGTTCGAAAATGTTTTCTCAAAATTTGGACGTAGAATTAGATTTAGATTAATTATAACGAATGATGGAAGACATGTAGAAGTTCATTTATCATTAACACTATAACTTAAAACCCTATTAATTGTCTTTGTTTTCAATTGTTGTTGTTTTCTCAAGTGATAGTAACATTATTCAACTTTATTTTGCGTGTATTCATTTTCAGACACCTGTATTTATCAGCCGATATCATGTTATGAATTTTTCTCCGTAATGACCTTAATTTCAACTGGTTGAGGGTCAGCTGTTAATTTTTCAAGGTCAGGGATGTTTACATCTGGATTATCGGCCCAGATAGTAACCATATAGGACGATTTTTTTCGGCTATAAGGATTCAAACTTGTGACCCTCATATTACGAGTCGAACGTCCTAACCATCAGGCCATGCCAGGCACATATCACACGTCATGGCAAAGTAACAATGATTAGCTGTTACTACGGTTTAGAAATAACAAGTAATGGCGTAAAGTGCAATAAATAGATCATCTTCACAAAACTGTCTATATAGTTGCTTCTGTTATAAACCAACTTTCGTTTGCTGTAATCATAACACTGCCATAAAGAAATCACATTTAGTGAAAACTTTTATGTTGTAAAAAAACTTATTTTCTTCTTACACCAATAACAATGACTAACTGTTATAATGGAACAGTTATAAAGGTAGAGACCAATCTTATGCAAAAAATGATTATTTGTTGTGATCAAGCATCAGTTTTAATGACTTGTATCTGCAGAATAACAAATATTGTACATTACTAACAGTGATCTCTTCCTGTTCATGTACTATTTGCATTTAATTTGTGGTATCAACAATGGTAACTACGTTAAACAAAACTGGAGTAATTATTTATTACTTTTAGTAATACAAAAATTATAATGCGTAATATTACAGATTATGAATGTCTAGTGTATTCTGTTTCTAAACAACAGTAAGAAGCTATTGCTGTTGCCCACACACATTGAAAGCTAAACTACCAAACAGTTTGAATTTAAATAATAAACGCGATTAACTTGTTGAAGTTCATACTAATAATATAAAGTTGGCTGTTACTACTGACCAGAAATGATTAACTGATGTCATTATGCACACATTAGGGACACTTTTTTCTAGGACAGAAAAAAGGCGCTACCAACAATAAATGTACCTAAAACCGTTATTGGTCTTATTTTGACGTAACATTAGCAATCAACGAGTCATGTTTTTTCAAGTAAAGCGTCATAAAGGACGAAACATGATGTCCTAGGAACAACTGATATAAACAGTTTTCCGGCCTGGCATGGTTAGGTGGTTAAGATATCCGACTCGCAATGTGAGGGTCGCGGGTTCAAATCCTCGTCACACCAAATATGCTCGCTCTTTCAACCGTGGGGACATTATAATGTGACGTTTAATCCCATTGTTCGCTAGTTAAAGCGTAGCCCAAGAGTTGGCGGTGGGTGTTGATGACTACCTGTCTTCCCTCTTGTATTACGCGGTTAAATTAGGGACAGCTAGCGTGGATAGCCCTCGTATAGCTTTGCGCGAGTTGGGTTAAAGCGTTCGACTCGTAATCTGAGGGTCGCACCAAACATGCTTGCCCTTTCAGCCCTGGGGGCGTTTTAATGTGACTGTCAATCCCATTATTCGTTGGTAAAAGAGTAGCCCAAGAGTTGGCGGTGGGTGGTGATGACTAACTGCCTTTCCTCTAGTCTTACATTGCTAAATTAGGGACGGCTAGCACAGATAGCTCTCGAGTAGCTTTGTGCGAAATTCAAAACAAACCAAACAAAAAACAGTTTCCAAGCAAGACTTTGTATTTTGTAATCTAGCCATCTCGATAAAATACATTTGTATACTCTTCTTATAGGAAACTTGTACTGCACCCAGAGAAATGTAGTGAAAATTATTAATTATGTTGCAACATGCCCCTAGGAAACTAATAATAGTTCATTCTCATTGCCTTTATACATCATAATTTGCTTAATACATTTTTGTTAATACTTGTTTATTTCTTGTTGATGTTGTTTTATTTTTTGTTGTACCCTATTGAAACACCAACAATGATCACTTTAAATTGCCATGCCCCAGCTGTTTCATCCTGTCGGTCAAACACAGCAATTAATAGCCTTTTCATTATGAAAAAAAACTATTTCTACTTTTGTGTCTCGTCATTACACCTTACAGTTAATGCGAGATGATTTGGTGATGTTAAATCTTAATCACCATCATCTATAACCTAACTTTAGGTCTACCCATCAACAAGTCACTATCCTAACTCATACCAGTTTAATTTAGCATCCACAAACAATGATATCACAAGCCTTCAGCAGTCTTCGTATGATATTGCATTCAACGCGCAACCACCTTAGCTACTGTCATAAAAAAATAATGTTTCCTAATCTCACACGCTAACAATGGTTATTTACAACTACACAATAAATCAATAGATACAAATGGTCGATTTAAGTTCCGAGACTAAAGACATAGCAGCAATTGTAATTGGTAAGGTTCTATTCTCTTAAGACAGTAAATATGGAAAAACAAAACAAAAATCACAATAACAATGTTGTAATTCTTTGAGCAATGAATTCTTAACCGGTCCTCAGGAAAGTTAAATTGCAATGTTCAAAAATCTTGTGAAATTATACAAACATCACTTACAAATAGGTAAATGTTGCCTGATGCACAGTTGGTTGAAGATTTCTTGTATCACTCACTCGAGTGTAGAAAACTTATTCATTATTTCGAATCATCAGAAAGGAATAAAAATTGTTCCTATTTCAGGTTTTCTTCTGAGAAACAACTTAGCTTTCTTTACTTTACAGTGATTAGAATCAATAATAGCATTAAGAATAAGGGTAAAATTGACCCTTTTATGGTTGACGTATTGGTTTAGGTATCCTTACCTTTAATCATATGTTTTATTAAAAATCCGGAAAGGTCTTCCAGCCTATTTACATTCAGTCCTTCCTCAGTGCTGTTTGAAGTACTAATTTCCTCCAGTAAGGTTTCTGCGCTAAAGCACTGATGAAAATAAATGTTTATTTAGTACACTCAAAACAAGTAGGTGTCATCGTTTCAAGTAAAGTAAACACTCTTCTGTTTTATGTTGAATATCTAAAAAAGGCCATTTATTTTTGTAAAAACAAGACATTAACGATTCCATTTGTTTTACATACATGCATTTTTTTCTCATGCTAAAATGAAGTTAAGAAACCTAGGTAAAAAACATTGTTAATAGTTGTACCACTAGAAAAAAAACATATAAACTAACGACTAACGTGAATATTATACCACAGGAAAAAAATCAGAAAAATTAAACTGAATTACATAAAACAAAGAAGTCTCCATAATATTTATTTTGTTTCTCGTTATTGTAGGGTTATACCAAGTTTATTTTTATTCTTTATTCTTTATAAATGTTTGCTTTACACGCAGCACGTTGATAGAGAACTAATAAAATATTTTCAAACATAAAAATGTGACTAGAATATAAAAGTTAAAATTAATGGGATAATATAAAATTAGAGGGAGTAAGTTTTAAATAAACAGTTTTCTACAAATTGTCCAGAATTTTACATTTTTTCAGTCCAGTTCGATCACATGTGCCCAAAATTAAACTAGACGAATATTTTAATGAACTTAATAGCTATTCCCACATCAAATATATTTTGATGCTTCCTCGGCTATACCAAGTACATATATAGTATTTCAATCAGAATACACCTGCAACGTTCTGTTAACATATTCCGAACACATATGCAATGTGTGAATACACTTGTTAATTCAACAAACATTTTGATGACATTAAAACATATTGTTGCTGGTAAAAGGAATACGTTAAATCTTTATTCACATAGTTAACAATACGTTAAAGATGGAGTTATATTGGTTATTACAAAGTTAATCAAAAGTGGTGTCATCACATTGAAAGTTGTAAACTGTACCATCACAAATGTTGTATGTGTTGTCCACTGACTAAAACACAAAAGAAACTAATCGCAAAACTCTTTGCATATGGAACAGAACAACATATTCAGATAATTTTGAAGATTACTACCAAACTCAGACTCATCCATTTAAAATGACCAGCGTGATGCCTTGAAATTAAGATTGTGCAGATTAGAATAGGGGCTATAATAGTCTGTCTATAGACTCCAGCAGCATCCAGATTCCTGCACTACAGTTGACCGTGCTTTATAAGAATTGTTCGTGTACGTTAATACAGTAACTAGTGTGCATTATTAGATAAGAACTATGAGGTCACAAACGTCATGTTAGCATCCACATATCTAGTTCATGGTGCACTCACGAGCATTCAACAATAGGTATACAGTATCAGCCGTTTCAGTAGAAGAATGTGCCAGCAGTGAGATTGCAACATGGTATAGAGCCAATGGATATAGTAATACAACAAGAGATCTTCCATTATTTTCCGTGAAATAAAAATATTTGCATATCCCAACTCAATCCAGAATAATTTTTCCATCTCTTAAATGAAGGCTAACGATCATGAACGAATCCTTCTAATCCAAGAAAGGCATAAAAATTAAGGTGAATACATCTCCTAGTACCATAAACAAGGAGTGAATTAAAATGTGAAGCTTAACGGAACTCATAACCCAAAAGTTCGCAAGTTTCTAGCCACACCCTGAAAACGTTCTAATATGATGTACGAATAAACTGGAATCACAGCAACACAATTTAACCACTTTGTGCTTTCGATCTGCTTAAATACGGTCGTGGGAGTTCATGTTCCCTTTCAGGAGGATTCTAGGAAAGCTTATCAACGAGTTTGGTCTAATGATGACCATGCCATCCATCACAGAAGCTTCTTACGATAGACAGAGAAGTATTGGACAACACCACTAACAACAGACATCAGATTGAGCATAGTCGACAGTATAATATATTTTATTATAAAGTGTAATTAACAGTAAATATAGGATGTGCTGCCCAAAGTCTCGTACTTTAATTAATAACATAAATGACGAATTAAACACCAAACCTGTGAATTCGCTTACAACGAATCTAGAGGTTTGCGTCTACACGAAGTAACTTTTTGAAATGCTTAAACGATTGTTTGTTTTAAGTTGTGAACAATGAGCTATTTGTGTTCAGCTCACCACAGGTTTCTAATGTTGTAAGACCGCACATATATCACTTAGACAATTACAGCATCAATATTACGTACATTCATTTTAAAACCGCGAGCTAATTCTCTTGTAACATATTCAGCTGGCCGTTCATGATATGCATCTTTCAACTTTTAAAAGCCCAACGGAGCAGTATATGATGTAAATCTGGTAAAAATTCAAAAGGGTTGGAAGTATGTTCCACTTTACAGTGTACTGCAATTAGAATTAACTATGCACATAGTAGATGTCATGGAGTAGAAAAATGATGATGTACTAAGTTAACGGTTGCATAACGAAAATAGATGCAAATTGTGGACACAGTGTTGATACAAGACAAAGACCAAAATGTGGCCATGTTTCTTTCTGAATTTACAAAATATCGTCTATGTTCTTTATTAATTCATGCGTTCACGCTTCCAATTACATATTATTATGGTTATTTAAACACTCAATCAGAACTACCTTATTTTTATTACTAGCATTTTACCTAAGTGAGAATTATGTTTTCGAGGCTGATGTTCTGAAACGGATAAACACATTTTTGGAGATTATTTGAGCTGATAGTGACATTCATATTTTACGTAAGTAAGTACTTTTTTCTTTTTTTTAATCAGGAAAACGAGCTCTTGAACACATCAATGCCAAGTTATTATATAATTAATTCTAAGATTATTAGATTTCAACGGCATGTCAAATGCAGAAACAGACAAGAAACATTTGTCACGCCAAATAACAGGTTCAATAAGAGATGTACAAACTTTCAGGTTGCAATAAATTACGCCTTACGATGTCAAGATAAGTGATGATTAGAACTGTATTATAAACAGGGATTCAGGGTTTTTAATTGCGCGCAAGGCTATAGGAGGACTATCTGCGACATTCATCAGTAACTTAGCAGTGAAAGATAAGAAGGAAGGCAGCTAGCAGCTAGTCACCAACACCCACTACCAACTCTTGGACTACTCTTTGAACAACGAATAGTGAAATTTACCGACACTTTATAAAAAAAAAATCATTGCTGAAAGAGCGAGCATATTTGAAGGAACGAGGATTCGAACACGCGACCCTCAGATTGCTTGTTAAACGCCCTAACTAGGCCTATGATAAACACTTTCCTGTATCCTATACTGATCTCACTGACAACAAACACATAACATCTGAATAACATTATTCCTTTCTTGTTAAAATGATAATAAACGGACAAATTAACTTTAAACCCCACGAAATTAGTGCAAAACTGATAAACAGAAATGGTAAATTATAATTACAGATTTTAAAAATCTACAGACTATTTTGTTTGGTACAAGCTGCAAATATTATGATGTAAATTAAATGCAACCTCGTGGCTCAGGGTTTATAATGCCATATATCAGGGGTTCGATCCATCCAACTTATTGTGTAATTCTGTGGTTGAATTAAAATAAGTAAGCCTATAATTTAACATTAAAAATATAATATTTGATGGTGAGTATATACAATATAAGAAAATACTATGATATGAATTGTTCGCCGATAACTGTACGAAATTACAACGTTAAAATCCGGATCTCGATTCCTCGAACTGGATAAAACGCAAATAATTCATTATGTAGTCTTGCGCAAGAAAATCAGCAACAACATAATAACAGACAGACTAAAACTCTGTAATTGGGCCAAAACGTGCAGACGACACACACATACGCATATATATATATATAATTTTTTTTATTTCAGATTTTAATGAAAAGTTGCACATACGCTGTTTGTCAATAGCCGTCCCTTATTTTAAACTGACGGTGGTTAGGGTCGCAGATAAGAATCCCTTCACTAAGCATGCTTGCCCTTTCAACCATAGGGGCGTTATAAAATTACTGCTCATCCAAGTGGTCGTAAGTAAAGAGTGGTTTCACAGTTGAGCTCTAGTCTGTCACTTCAAAATTAAGGACGGATGGCGCAGATAGCTGTCGTACGACCTTGCACGAAATTCAAAAAAGAAACCAAACATTTTGAGCTGATAGACTCGATAGAATGGATCTCATCAACAAGACCCAATACCAAATCGTAACCTCATCTTATCTGATCGAATAGCAGGATATGACTGTAATTCTTAAAGAACAAACACTTTTCTAAATTTTAGACCGCGTAGCATAAATCTTTGATTTTACAGTTCGGACACGCTACCATTGGCTACGCTTTGAGGTATTAATTCTCTCATGTTGTTGCATCATTTTGAAGAGTAAAAGTAGAAAAAAAAATTGTTGAAACTTAGAATGTTACAGGTTTGCATATCAGTAAACTATTCCTAGTTACCTTATGGTATATATTGATAGGTTTGTAATGTCCAAAATATTTGGTAACAAACAGACAAAAAAAGGAATCGTAAGCTTAAAATGTCTCAAAATTACGAAAAATTACTCTAAAAAAATCCCCTCGGTGGACATAGCAGATAGCTCGATGTGGCTTTAGTAAAATAAACACACACATACTCAGAAAAAGCAAAACTCATACAATTTAATTCAAAATCTAAGAATTTTCAGGGCTCTATGACAAGCCCAGAAACCCAGCCATTATGTGCATACATGTAACGCACATTCCCTAGCTTCGCTTGGTCAAATAAACATTGCCTCCTCCACTCCAAACACACACGTTTAATTAATTTGTCTCTTGCACCTTTTACTGAGATAAGACAGAAATGTGACTTTTAAATAGGTAAAGCTGTTCTATATTAAAAGATAGCAAATAAACAAAATATTTGCTGTTGTGGTATACTTGAGCTAGAAAACTCATTGTTCACACGTCTTGGAGTATTGTATGGTACTAAGGATCGAGTAAAGTTCAAAATATTATTTATATTGCCAAATATTCTCCCCAGTCTTAATTCAGGGTTGCACAATATCATCCAAAACGACAAAAGTTTCACAGAGTTATTAATGTTCCTCGAGATAGGTTTATACATTATTTTTCTAAATAGAAACTGATTAAAAAGGTACTATCATCTAAAAGTTTCACATGACTTGGTTTTGTGTTTAGGTATTCTGTATGTGTGCGTGTGTTAGATTTCTTAATTCTATATTTGCTAAGTTAAACATTTAGCGGAAAAATATTATAAAACGAATCAAATAGAAATATTTGTTAAAAGACGCATATAATACGAAGTAGCATGGAAAAGGGGGTCGCTAGATGCTTAAAAGATTTGGCCAGTTTCAGCAACCTGTCATACTGAGGAAAGGTTTCATCTCTATTAGACATAAAAATAAAGTCCATAGTTTCGGAACAAGCAAGAGAAGTTTAAGCAAGTACTTAAGATTTCTTACACACTGGCCAGGTTGTTAAGGCACTTGACTCGTAACCCAAGAGTTGCAGGTTCGAATCCCCGTCACACCAAACATGTTCACCCTTTCAGCCTTGGGAGCGTTATAATGTGACGGTCAATCCCACTATTCGTTAGTGAAAGAGTAGCCTAAGAGTTGGCGGTAGGTGGTGATGACTAGTTGCCTTCCCTCTAGTCTTACACTGCTAAATTAGGGACGACTAGCGTAGATAACCCTCGTGTTGCTCTGCGCGAAATTAAAAACAAACAAACAAAAACACCTTACAAACTAAACAATTATTTTAATATTAAAAACTACCCTTGTCGCTTAGTTAAAACATTGTTAAAGTGGCTACGCAGTAAAACATATTTTGATATAACAGGCTTAATAGTTGTGATAAAACATCACTTAGGCTGCTACTATTTGGTTAAATATTTAGTTTCCGATAAACTATATAGCAGCACCATTTAGATACGACATTAATGAATAGAGCAAAGTGATATTAGACATGTTTTGTGCGAGAGATACTTTATAAAAACAAAAATTTAATGTTTCATATATGACATATCAAAAACCAAACTTGAAACTGTTGATTTAATTGAGATAATTCGAAACTCCAGATAATATAAGTTGATAAATTTTCTTTTACGAAAAAGTTACAACTTTTTAACTTGAAGTGATATTTTTATATTTTTAGAAAGAGTTAAGATAAACAAATATATACTATTAAGTACATTATTAGGTTTTAGATAGTTTTATACACGTTTCATGCAGCAGTATTTATACGCATACATTGTTTAAAGTTTTTTTTTTTTCTGTTTTAATTGTTTTGTAATTAATACCAGTGTTAAAAACCGATTAATTTTGCGTTGTAAGCCTTCATTTACCACCGAGCCGCCAGGAAACTTAAACTTGTTAAAGAAGATAAGAAAAATGCAAATTAAATTCGTTTCTAAATCTATGTATTAACAACTGCCCTCCTAAGGATGGTTTCAGTGATACAGTCAGACCGTAAAAACAGATTCGTTTTAAAAATGAGTAAACATAGTTGTTCAGATACATGTGTGACCTGTGATTTTTATATAAGGTAGCACTAAATAAGTTTAGAAATAAATTTTTTAAAGAAATATATAAATAGACATGTGAACTGCATGATAGGTAAAATGGTTTAAATTTCGGATCTGATTTTAAACACACACAAAATGTGTCTGTAAATTGTCAGTTACAAGTAAGATTTAGGGATCGTATTCAATAATAATAATAATAATGTTTTCTTACAGCAAAGCCACATCAGGCTACCTGCTGAGCCCACCGAGAGGAATCGAACCCCTGATTTTAGCGTTGTAAATCCGGAGACATACCGCTGTACTAACGGGGGACAGGATCGTATTCGTACATTAAAGTCATTAAATGTAGTTTATATATATATCTGCTGTTAGCAAAGCTATACTGGGTCAAGTGAGAGAAAATTACCTCGCGTGAAAGAACGTGCAAATCAGAAATTCCCTATCAATTCAAGTGTACATGAACATGTCCCAAGTGAATGTGACGTAACCATCCATTGTAATCATTCTAATATTTCATCAAAGGCCAACGACACCCGTATTAAAGAGAGTTTGCTCATCCTTTGACTGAATCTGGAAATCAACCACATCTGATCGGCTAGTAAGTTAATTTTATCAAAGGCTTTCATTTATGCTTAATTATGATAAAACGATGAACGTTAAAAGAAACCCTTTTGAAATACACATTTGCACTTAATATTGAATTATATTTCACGTTAAAACTTCGGTATTTACATTCAGGATAATAGGTGAATAGAACATAATATTTGCCGAATCATTTAACTTTTAAGTGTTTGACATACGTAGTTTCATTTTATTTCTTCAGTATTCCGAAAACCTGCAGTTCATTTACTTTATAAACTTCTTTATAGACAAGCTTTAAGTTATAGAGCCCGAGGTAAGAAACAACGACACTTCCAGTGACTTGGTCAAGCAATGTCAAATGGTTTGTCAAAAAAAAAAAAAAAAGTAACAAAAAGATGTTTGAAAGGTGTGGGAAAGTGACACAGAACTGAATGAACATTAAATATCTTATCCAAGGCGGAAATGAAAACTTGCAAAAATAAAATCCACTATCTGTAGTAAGACTGTTACAGTTATACTGGTTAAAAACTTGAAATTTGGTTTATAAAAGAAGATTCACGAAAGATAACTAGAAGCACCCGGTAGAATAACTAAAATGAAGTTTTTTAAAAAAAAAAACACACATATAAAGGAAATTAAGAGATCCGAGTTCTTCTGCTCCTTAGGAAGAAAAATAAATTTTCCATATATTCAGTAACACATTGAAAAATTCCATGTAGTATATCTTTTGTATTTTAGCCTGTGTTACCAAGGGAAACCAGTTTACCAGCAAAAATATGATGGGTTTAAATCAGAGGAACATAACAAAATTATCTAGTCGATTTCTTTAGGTCTGTGTTTTCGCTCCCGTTAAAATTCAATTTAATTTTTATTAACTTTTTTTTCATCGTTTTGTTGGACAGATTTATCTGTATTTATGCACAATGAATTACCTGCGCTCTATGTAAAATCAAGCCCTGAATTTGTATTATTCTATACCACCACTCCCCTACCCTTATTCACAACCTTTATAAAGAGTTCGAAAAGACAAACATTCACCATGTAACACGACCCATATGAGTCAATTCAACTCGGAAGTCGTTGTCACGTATGGACATTGTTATCAGTTTTTAAATTCATGGCATGTAATATGTTATTGTATGCAGTTGATTTTTCCTCCACCCATACTCTTGTTTAACTTCCTCACATGTAAACTATAAACTATCACGAGTACATGTTGTCCATTAATTTGTTTCAATTCTGATGTCTGAATTGTAGAAACGAGAACAGCAGCAGACAACTAAAGATTACTTAAATGCCGTTAAACTAAATATTATAGTTTTTTTTATCTTTTTAGAGAAGGAAGGCATTATTGATGTTGAAACAGTTGATGAGAAATAAACTTTTGCAATTTGTTCAGCTAAACTTAAAGTTCAAATTCATTTCCGACTAATTATCATTTTCACAATATGGAAGTATCACAAATACATGACATTTTTTATTTCGATGGCCATTTAGGAAGCTTAATATATTCTAAGTTGAAACCAATTGAGAAACCATGCTGTTATTCTGTATTATTTAAATGTTTCGTGTGCGATACTTTTGTGACCTACACTTTCTTCAGAATAATTTTTTTCTTCCTATAAGTAGATAGTGTTAAAATATATATATCGTCTAAAACCTCATTTAAAAAAAAAAAGCCTGCTACGTTCAAAATTTGATTAAAGGGAACTTAATGTAAAGTTGGAACGTAAGACTTCACTGACATATTCTCGTAAAATATACCACTTTCTCCCCTACACCCCAAAAAATTGAGCACTTGCATTTAACTTGTACTTTCATGTCCTAAATAATCACAACATAAAAATTTCAAAAGAAGTGATTGTTTTAAGGTGATCGAGATAATTGATTTGTTCCAGTTTTATTTTTGTCTTCTATGATATTTGATTTTTCTAAATTTTTCGAGAATCGGGAAACTACGCATTATATTATTGAAAATGTAAACACAAGAGATTATTTGAAGTTCAAAAGGTTCATACCTAATAACTTTTTAACACTTTCTTTTTACAACCCCCACAAAAAAAGAAACAACTAACATTGGATATTAAAAATTTTAACTGAATCTAGACTTTTAAAAAAATGTTTTTTGCATTAAGTACTTTAACAAATTACGGTAAACAAATTATTTAATTAAGAACTCAAAAGCTGTTCGCTACTAGTTAATGTTATACGTTTTCTCGATTGGCAGCACGCACATCACATAAAATGGCATTTATTTTGAACCACGTAATAATATTTTTAAATATATATATATATATATATATCATATAGGCTTCGTGATGTTTATCAACATTTGTATCCAAATGTTATATCTAAAATAGCTATATACGAATGGGATTAGAATTTCTGACTCATTCCTGCATTTTAATGGACTGGTATTAACATAAGATGAATGAAATGTTTGATATTTCATGAAAATTAAAACTGGGAATTGATTTCTGGCTACCAAGTTCTTGCACGTCATTAATATGCATTAAAGGTCAAAACATACGTGCAATGTAAAGCACAGTCGAGAAGGCGAAGAGGCATCAGATGAAAGCATGTCATGGATGGATCTTATTAAAGGGAATGTATCAAATTAAGGGAATGTATCAAATTAAGAATCTGCCAACATCAACGTGAATTCCAGGTCCTAATTCATTTTTGTTTTTCTGTTGCGTTACGAAAGAGAAATGATTAGTCACCCAATCAAATATAAACATGAATTTTGATGCAAGCATCTGTATACGCGATACTACGTTGGAAGTTTTTAACAACATGCTCAAAAGTGAAACATTATACGCACACACCTAGACAAAATTCAAAATTAACTAACAAAAGCAAATATACCCTACGATTTAAAAACTCACGAAACCATATACTGCTGTATACCACATATTCCCGGCATCAGCAGAAAAATAACCAACCTTTGGCAAAAACCAGTAACAAAATATGACATTCCAGTTAATACCAAATTTATTCAAAAACCAGGCACAAAACTAAGGTTTATAGTATGTAAAACCTACACTGACAAACACAATACCAATATTATTTATAAAATACAATGTGATAACTGCCACGTCTTCCATATTGGAGAAACAAGTAGAAAATGGAAACTAGATTCAAAGAATACAAAAAGTCACCTTCACACGTTTTTGAACACTGCAAATCAAATAAATACAACATAACCACAGAAAACACCCAGATACTAAATACAAAAACAAACGCAAAATTAAAGAAGCCTTACTTATACAAGAACTCAAGCCCAAAATAAACCAATACAAAGGCACACCTTTATACCTATATTACACAACCGTCTTCAAACATGTGGTCAGCTATCGGTCAGTTACCTCTTTCTTGACGATGACCGAAGAAGGTTGAAACTTTGTTCGCTCCTCTGCATAGAGTTTTCTCTATCCATACCAGCCGTCTTTAGATATATATAAAATAATGTTTTGTTCGGAGAAGTAACATGACACCTGTATCTCGTGAAATCAACAAGTTAATGTTAGTTAGTATAAAGCTTGCTTGTTTTATTATTTAAACATCTTTTGATATCTGAGAAACTAAACTGGAGAAGAGAAGAAGCAGACATACAATAAATATTTGTAATCATAGTGAAATTAAATCTTATAATCAGATACCAAAGTATGGTATCTGGTTCAATAGATTAGAAAAATTATTTCTCAAGTACTGAAGAATTTTCCACAAACAGTATCACGCTTATCTAAATAACTGACAAATATAACAATATTAGATCCAACATTTCACATGAGAACATGAGAAATAGTCTTGTGGAACGAGATTACGTAGGGGTATGGATGACCTAAATGTGCATTAATTATAAACAGCATAAAAAATGACCATTAGAAATATCCGCCTCCACCAAAAATCGTGATGTCCATGAATTACAGTTACTAAATTGTATCGGAAGGATATTTTTTCTTTACAATGCGTATCGAAATAGCTAGATTTTATGTTTGAAACATATGACGTTTGATGAAAATCGTGTTATCTTGCTAGCGTCTTGTCATATGTTGTAGACTCTTATTATAGGTTGTTTTTTCTTGAGATAAAAAGCCACATCTTGACATGAACTTGTGTTTGTGCTTATAAAGGCCAGAGCTACATGTATAAACAATACGGTCCATTAATCAGCAGAGTAAGTGTAGTGTTTAACAATCTCACGTTATCACGGGTGAAACACTTTACCAGATAACAATTGTGTCCAATAAAACCTATGGATGTGTGTATTTTCATTTCACGAACCACGAAATAATATCTAACGTACACAACGTATCAATAAATTATCTCACAGGTTCAAAGCTCACAATATAATTTAACAACATAAATCGTTGATACACTGAGAAACGTTCAGATAGCTCTTTCCACCTTAGAGCTTTGGGTCAAAGTTCATTCATTTCTAACTCTCATATACATTAGCTACTTGCGCAGAAGCGCTTTTACCTGGCAAAGTAATTTTATAGTTTCTTCTGATAGCAAGTTCTAGTATTTTAGGTTTTCGGGTATAGCTGCTCCTAATTTTGAGCTGGTAAGACTTGAAGCAATGTAGTTGGTCAACACCGCGAACTCTTAGGCTACTATTCTCCGACTGAATAGTGGGATTTGATCGCCATTTTTGTAGCACGAGTACATCTCTATAGTAATAGGATAGAAGCATGAACCGTTGGATTCACAGTCCGGGCATGTTGAACAGGATGTTGTTTTGAAAACAAACAAAGACTACTGGATATTTAATAATTACGTAACTGTAAAGACGTGGTGCGATGAACTTTGTCTCTAGCGAACAACGATAACGTGAGAATGTAACATACGAGTAGATAATTTGCCATCCTTAAATGTAACTATGAGAAGTTACGTGTGGAAATTAATTTTGATTCAACGGTATTCAGTATATACCAAGCACCACATTCACCTTTTCGAAGGTCTGAGAAAAACATGAACATAACACGATTTAACTGTTCGTATGTAACAAAAAATAAAGCAAGTTTCAATTAATTTCGGGTGACTGGGTGACTGGTTCGTCTTTTCTGTGCAATGAATTGCGATTAAACAGACAATTAATTCCTACTTAACCCTGTTGCCAAAGCAAAATTAGAAAACATAGAATATATTGCAATTGAATATATGGTAGAAAAGCTATTGCCTTGAAGTTTGTAATTTTGTATGTACAGCCTGGAATGACAGGTTTGTATCACCTACAAACTGTATATAAAACACACGAAAACATAAGATAGTACAATATATCAATAGTTAGCAGTTATCATATACTAGACTCAGAACATTAGGATTTTAAAAAATTGTAATAATCAGTCGGGGCATAAAACAAAAACAGGAAACATGAACTACCTGATTACTGACTTTATAGTTTGTTTGTTTTTAATTTAGAAATAAGTCTTCATACACTACAGCTTGAAAATAAAAAGGAAAAAGTAGGTAGCGTTTTTTGTTTGTTTGTTTTAGAAGTTTAATAACACTTTTACACAGATTACATTTTAATGACCCAAAAATGGGGGAAGAAGTCACACACTAGTTGTACATATCTCATGGAATAAAAACGTACGATTTTTTAATAGCTGATTTGTAGCATTCAAGTGAACAAAGGATGAATGTAGTTTTTATGCTTTATATAAAAAACAAGGTTTCTAAAAACTTCGGAAAATCAGAGTTTTCTTCCTGTAGTTATTGACAGACTACAAAAAACACACACACATTTGCTCTTAAGTCCAATATTACAGTTAGCAGTTGTTTATGTAGACCTGTATGTATAGTACAATGATTATGTTTCAAGTTGTGTTGGTAGACCTACACAGATTACATATGTATATTAACATTCTCTGAAGATCAACAAAGATCAAGTTGGAGAGCACATGAACTCACAGTTTTCTGTTGTCTTGGTTCGTACACCGCTTTGATTTCTCCGAGCACATCTTGTATTCCTAAAAGCGTTATTTTCCTCTCTGCAACACCTACGAACCTATGTGCACTCTGCTTAGCCACAAGACGATACAATACTTTAGTCGCACAAGCTTCTATGTTCTTGCACTGTTCGTCATTGGTTCTTTTTACTGTTGTGCACACGGACCGAAATGTCAACACGTGGTTTAGGAATACAACGCTAAGTCGTTTAAGATCATCACTTGTAGTAACAGGCAATGACTTGTTTGCTGCTAAGATTCTGACCATTTTTGAAGGCGTGAGACACTAAAATAAGAAATATTTGTTAAAACAAGCATGCACAACAAAACCAGATAATAAAAACAGAGCAACACAAAATATTGGATTACTCTATGTTGTTTTGTCAATGTTACGCATACTATAGTAACAAATCTTTTTCTATAACAGCTATTTTTAAAACAGACACTATGTGAAAAAATTATTTATTTTCTTAACAGAATTCTTCTGAATAGATGGACAATTTAAACAAACACTGCGCAAAAATAATCCCTAAAGAACAAGATAATTTGATATTTGGTAGTGGTCAATAGAGTATTTGCGCTTCGTCCACCACGGAGAATCGAGACCTGAATTTTAGTGTTGCCTAAATTTGCCACTCATTCACTAGGTGAACGTTTAATAGTACTGTAAATACCATAGTAACAATCAGTTAAGATCCGTGATTACGAGAAAACCCACTTGTAGAGAAAGTTATATATTTAAAAACGGCTGGTATGGGTATATATTTTAATAAATACATCCAACAACTAAGCACGCCCTCTACATTCCTACACTCAATTACACAACCGCCTTCAAACATGTGGTTAGCTACCGGTCAGTAACCCTTTCTTTCTTTGTGAGCCTGACGATGACCGAAGAAGGTCGAAACGTTGTTCGCTCCTCTACTAGTGCCTTCTCTACCCATACCAACCGTTTTTAAATACATAATAAATTAAGATAATTATGCTATGTAGATAAGAAAATGAATATACACACATACAACAAAATGGCGACAGGCACCAGTAGAAAAGATGTTTAAATTACACTTAAAATGAAAGTAGAAGGAAAAGAACTAAAATAGCTATGAATAAAACGAACTATTAACAAGAATGCAACAGATAACCATGAAGAAAATTTTAGGAAACAGACGGAAGGGAATGAAGTAAGTCAAAATCACGACTTGTGTAAAATGGAAAATTGGTAAATAAAGCCAATAAAACTTCCTTTACAAACATCCCAAGACTACTGTTTGTTTTTTTGTTAGAAATGTTTCATGTTAAAACAATTGGAATAAAGAATCAAATGACAAATTAACAAAATAGAACCTCAGAGCAACATCCAACATGAACACTTATTGATATTATATCATAATTCGTTAACACAAGTAAATAGAATTTGATTGTTCTAAATGAATTGTTTTATTGCTGGTCAACGGAAATTTTTCGGACTAGCAACGTTAATATTCATGGTTAAACTCCACCTAGTTAGAGAATGCAAATAATCAATTATATACTTTTGCACTAAGAAAGAAACAACAACACTTAAGTTTCGTTTGTTTGTTTTTTGTAATTTCGCACAAAGCTACACGAGGACTATCTGCTCTAGCCGTCCCTAATTTAAGTGTAAGACTAGAGGGAAAGCAACTAGACATCATTACCGACCGCCAACTCTTGTGGCTATTCTTTTACCAACGAATAATGGAACTGACCGTCACATTATAACGCCCCCACGGTTGAAAGGGCGAGCATGTTTAATGGGATGGGGATTCGAACTGGCGACCCTCAGATTACGAGTCAAGTGCTTTAACCACCTTACCCTACTAAATTAGGGTCGGCTAGCGCAAATAGCCCTAGTGTAGCTTTACGCGAAATTCAAACAAATATTTTTTATCTTCATGCACTAAACATACTAAACTAGTACGCCTGCTTGAAAGGGTAACTTCTCTTCCCACCTAATGCACACCAGACCAGTGAGTTGAACAAGTCAAATTTCTTCCCACCTAACACACACACCACACCAGAAAGTTGAACTGAACTAGTAAACTTGTCCCACTATCCTACACACTAATAAGCATAGATTTAGTGTCATAGACAATTCATTAGCTAATCATATCGAGATTTGAAACGAGATCTTTGCTTAAAAAAAAAGAAATTCAAAAGCACCACATTCATTATTATGCGGTACACATTTTCAAAATCTCGCTAACACTGTTTTGATGGATTTAGAACACACTTGATATAAAATAGGCCACTATGGCTTAATGTTTATAGACTGAGGGTCAAGGTGTCCCGGTTTTAAAGTCGCATTAAAATGGGCAGAAAGTGTATTCTACCTACTTTAAATTGTTTATGGTCTCAATGGTTTATAATACTACTCTGATTCACGTACTGTAGAAGTCATTTTCAACCATGTTTTGATATATTTGAAATTAATAACTAAAGACCATGTTAATACTCTTCTATTGTATGTTCATAAATCAATTTTAAACATTCTTGACTTATGTAAGATTTGTTTGCACCTTTAATAAATTGGTTTAATTTTTGAAGAATGAAGTGTACAAAGAACAGTTTTAATCTTGCTTTGAATAAAATTCTAGTTGTTGCTTCTGCAAGTCTTTCATATTTGTTTATGACATAAAATTTTTATACATCAGGTCTAACTTTTGGAATATTAACAGATTTTGTAGAAAACTGAAATAATATTTAAAAATACCAATAAAATCAGGCCATTATTACATGATGCTATTTGAGAATGAAAGAGTAGGGGATAGGATATTCTAATGGTTTGTTTTCCTGAAAAACAGGGAACAGTTTTATTTCCTTCTTTCACGTAAAATTTAAAACACAAGAAAATTAAGATACATTTATGAAATAAGAAGATGCATTTCATCTCCAGGTGTAACGTTCGAGAATATTTATTTTAGTAAGTACAAGACTTCAGTCAAAACACTAATAGCATATAAATAGACTTTGTTCAGTAGAAGAAAATACTGCTGCAATTTCCTTCAGCTTAATGTTTTAACAGTTCACTGAATACTGCGAAGCTAAACCCACGAGAAGAACATGTTGAAAGGCTAGAGTTTGATTTAACTGTTGTATAAGCACACATAGGGTGGAATGAACTTGAAGTGAGAGCTGTGAGATACGAAACCAAGCACAGCTTGTTGTAAGCGACATTTATTCGGAATAAATTACTCACTGTTCCTGTCGTATAATGTACCATCCTTATGCATGTTATTATGTAACAGAATAATGAAACTTAATCAGGCAATTACTAACTATCAATAATCTAGAAACCATATAATTTGATACTCTTGAAACCAGAAACAACTTAGCCTCCTCGAAAGGGGCGCGAAAGACACCTGGAAAGGTCACCTGTTTTAACCATTTGAACCACAATACAGAATTGCGTCTGCAAATCAGTCAACATTAAAACATTACATAAGAGACGCTTAATGTTGCAAGTTGTACTGTCGTGACACTGGTAAAATTTGCCTGTGCCATGGATCGCGAGAAGAATTCTGTACTGGATAGGCTACATAACACGACATATAAACTTCAAAAGAAAAAGTAAATATTTAATTTTGGTTTTATTTATTCTTGAAACAGAACACTTTCTCGGACTTTGCAGAAGTACATCTGTATTTTAGCCGTACAGCTTTCCAATGAGCAATACTGAAACCTAAAACTCAAAACACTCGTAGAAAAAATAATGTATCTTATCATACAGCCTTCTAGTAACAACATTGAAACCTGAAGTTACACGAGCTTGGAACAAAAGCGATGTTTGTTAACTACTTTTAAATACAGCCGTCTGGTAAAAAAATCGACCCAGCATAGCTAGATGGTTAAGGCACTGGACTCGTAATCTGAGGGTCGCGGGTTCAAACCCCCGTCACACCAAACATGTTCGTCCTTTCAGACGTGAAAGATTATAATGTGACGGTCAATTCCACTATTCGTTGGTGAAAGAGTAGCTCAAGAGTTGGCGGTGGGTAGTGACGACTAGGTACCTTCACTCTAGTTTACACTGCTAAATTAGGAACGACTAGCGCAGAAAGTCCTCATATAGCTTGCGCAAAATTTAGAACAAACCAAACCTGGTAAAAATCTTAAAACAAAGAGTCGCACACATTCCCAGCAGAGCCAATATATCTTGGGCGAAGAGCCTTCTATTGAACAACGTTAAATCAAGAAAATGAACGAGCTTGAAGCAAAAGTATTAAAATATAAAACAGGCCAAAAAGTAGTAGTGAAAAACTCGCAAAGTTAAAATAATTTTATTAATAAAACACAAAAACAGCTTTATATTCTATTTTTGTTGTTCCTATACAATTATTTTAATACTACCAAAAGTATTAAAACTTACTGACAGAGTAATTTAGCAACAAAATGTTAACGTATTATCGCAGCCTGCAACCAGTATTAGTGAAACCAATCCAGGCAGTTATCTCGTCAATGATTTAAAATGAATCACATTTGGTAACGAACACGTCTTACGTCGGTCAACCATGAAGAGACAAGAACGAAATTCTTAACTAGGTCAGTTATAAACCTGAAGAATGGTCATTTGACCTGTCACATGAAACGTAATACTCCTGGAGAGAAGCAAATATGAAAACAAAACAAAAATTAAGAAACATAGAGCAACTAATATCACACCCTCGTCTGACGCCTTTTACCGATCTGTAAATTTTAGCTATTGTATAAAATAATTTAGGCAAAGCATATCAAGAGAAATAATATTGTTAAATGTTTTGGAAACATTTCAGCTTGTTATTCAACTAGAAAACAAATATTCATTGTTTTAGAATCTTTGCAAAGTAACTAAGGCGCCTTTCCTATAAGTAATAAAATTAAGAAAATGTGAATAATTAATTGATTGAAGTTCTTTCAGCATATATAAAAGTTACATGTTTATAAAATTTATTTAAGATAATTTTGGGTAAGAAGTTACGAACGTTGTTGATTCTTGCGTTTGTATTTTGAGTAACTGTTTGTGGTTGTTGTTGTTTTTTAAATCACACAATATTAACCAATGAAGTTCGAAAAATATCACCGAGATATCCAATAATGTTCTTTATTAAAATTAAACAAAAGTATTTTGTCGAGCTCAGAGAAAATTACTACTGCCAAGCGATAGCATTTCATAATTTTCATTTTTAAGTACTCACGGTCGTTTCAGTAACAAAAAAAAAACAAAAAAATCTAATAAGTTCTTTAACTAGCACTTCACAGGTGTAACACTAGTTACTTAATAGCTCACGTTAAGCAAGTTTACACGCGCTCCAGATCTGAGAAAAGGTGGATTACGTGTACTCACTCATGAACACTGCCCCGGGGATTTTTGTCAGTACGCAAGGAAAGGTAATACTGAAAATTTTACTAATCATAAAGATTTGTTTCTTTCGCCAGAGTCCTCGTTTATTCCATCCATCACTAGAGGGCAAGACAAGTCAATGATATAATTATAGCTACTTATATGTTTTAACAATTGTTCAAAATAATATACAGAAACCGACTATACAAAACTATGCGATAAAATATTAACAAACTTCTATAGGTCCAACTACAATGTTTTTGAGAACATGAGGTAATCAAAGGCTAAGATTAACCAGATAGTCAGTTAATGAAGAATGAAATTAACTAAGGTTTGGTAAATTAATAAATCAATAAGTTAGTGAAGGTGTGCAAGAAAATGTTAAAGAATCCAAATAAATTTAAAATTGTACGAACAAAAAAATCAAGTGTTCAACTTTACTTTGTAATGCCATTACATTCGCTTTCATATATTGAAATACTAGGTTTGACAGTATCATCACAACATTATAAAGACTACCTGAAAAGAGTATACATACCATGGCACATGCTGAAGGAGTTAGGCCTTCTTGGACACACCGAATACGAGCAAGTAAAGTTTCTAGCACAGTACTTATGCTTTTTGTAAGCGGGTTGTCTATGGAATTTATCTGGCCAGCTAGCAGCGGAACAACATTCTCAAGTTCATCGGCTCGGGTGGTAGTTGTGCCCAAAACCGTCGAAATAAACAAAACTAAATAAAAAGGGTGCATTATTTGATGAGAGTTAACAAGTCAGTAACTAGGTTAAAATGTCTGTTGATTCTTCTAAAAACAAATAGACTTACGAAAACTTTGAAAAAATATAGCTGTCTGATGAAAATGAAGTTTTGTTGCTAACTAAAAGAAAATACTGACGATGAATGATCTACACGCATGGATTTACCTTTGCGACGCCTCAGCACGTGGTATATACCAATACCTATTTGATGACGTAGGCGTGACGTTGTCAAACAGACAGTTCATCCAATCATAACTTCTAGTTTCGTTCGAAAATATGAAAAACCACTGTTATTACTGACAGTTGAAGAGTGCTAAGATGATGTAAGTTGACCTCCAACGAACCTTAAAAACAACTGTACAGAACTTCCGTACAACTCGTATGTAAATGGATATTTGCACCTTTTTTTTGTTATATAGTGACTTCATACATCCATAGACAAAAATAAACAAGCATACTGAGTAACAGTTCCTATCCATATAATTTTTCTACTTCCAGAAAAAAAGGAAAATACAACCGATAATTATATCACTTTGATATTTTTGTAACTTTATTTTCACAATTATAAAACATCTGTAGAAAAATAACCTTACAGCATCTTTGAGTTAACACAGTGCTAATGTAGAACAGTTTCATAAGCACATTAGTGTATTAGCACAGTGATACGACAAAACAGTTTCATTAGTACGAGTGTCTTAACGCATTTACCAAAGTGCTACAGCAGTAGGTCAAAAATGCCTTCAATACTAATATTACTAGGTATGGGTTTCAGTACTGCTCTGCTGTAGTAACGTGGTGTTTTTAGTACAATATTATAGTGTGTTACTACAGTACCATGTAAAAAAGCGACATCATTACTGTTGGGTTGTGTTGAATTAGTGTTTTCAATATTACAGTGATGTGTTAATTAATACAGTAACTCAATGACTGCAGCGCTACTGTGTTGTGTTAATTTAGTGTTTTCAGTATTTTCATAACGTGTTAAAATAACACGGTGCTTCCAGAACTACAGAGCTTTTAAAATGTTTTAAGGTACTATTTACAGTATTATAGTAATGTTTTAAGCAGTACAATGGAATTTATGCTAAGGTGTTGTTAGTGCGCTAATACGATGTCAGAGTTGAAGCATATCCAGAAAGTGCTATCAATACTACAGCGTTGTGTTAAGGTAGCAATCCATCAATACTACGGTGTTTGTTAAGGGTGTAATGGCATCAAAATAACTGTGTTGTGTTAACGTTGAATGGCACCAATAGCGCTGTTTTTTTAAGGTAGTAATGGCATCAATATTGCTGTGCTTTGATAAAGAAGTTATGGTAACAACACTGCTCTGTTATGTTAAGATATTAATGGCATCAATACTACAGCGTTATATTAAAGTAGTTATGGCATCAACACAACAGTGTTCTGTTAAGGTACTAATAACATCACTACCACAGTGTTGTGTGAAAAACATAGTGGCATCAAAAGTACAGCGTTAGGTTAAGGTAGTAATGGCATCAGTACTATAGCATTATGTTAAGAAAGTTATGGCATCTATACTATTCTCTTGTATTAAAGTAGTAAAGACATCAATACCAGTGAGTTTTTTAAAGTTGTAATGGCATCAATACTGCTGTGTTCAGGTATTAATTCTACACAACAGGGTAGAAATAAAGTAGAATGGCACCAGTACTACAGAATTGTGTTAATGTAGAAAATGCATTAATAAAACATTGATGTGTTGATGTCGTAATAGCATCAATAACGCTGTGTTGTAATCAGATATTAATGGCATCAATACGATAGTAAAGTTGAATGGTAGTGATCAAATCAATACTGCTGTGTTCTGTTAAGGTAGTAATAGCATCAATACTACTGTTTTGTGTTAAAGTAGTAATGACATCAGTAATACAGCGTATGTAAAGGTAGAAATTGCATCAATAGTATAGCGTTATGTTAAAGTAGTATTGGCATCAATAATGCTGTGTTAAGGTACTAATGGCATCAATACAGCAGTGATGTGTTAATGGAAGAATGGAATCAATACTTCTGTGTTATGTTAATGCAGTAAGCGCATTAATACTACTTAGGTGTGTTAAAGTATTAATGGCATTAATACTAATGTGTTGGGTGAAGGTAATAACGGCATCAATCCCGCTGTTTCGTGTAAGGTATTAATGGCATCAATACTACAGAGTTGGGTTAATGTAGAAAAAGCATTAATACAACAGTGATGTTTTGATGTAGTAATGACATCAATAACTGTGTTGTATTAAGGTAGCACTGACATTAATACCGCTGTATTTTGTTAAGGTAGTAATGGCATAAACACTGCTGTGTTAAGGTGACAATAGCATCAATACAACAGTGATGTGTTAATGTGGGAACGGAATCAATACTTCTGTTTTGTGTTAAAGTGCTAATGGGATCAATACCATTGTGTTGTGTTAATGTACTAATGGCATTGATACCGCTGTGTCGTGTTAAGATATTATGGCATAGATACTACAGTGTTATATTAACGTACAAAATGCATTAATACAACAGTGATGTGTTATTTTAGTAATGACATCCATACAAGAGTGTTGTCTTTAGGTAATAATGGCACCAATACTACTGTGTTGTGTCAAGGCATTAAAGGAATACAACAGTGAAGTGTTATTGTATTAATGGCATCAATACTACTTTGTGGTGTTAAGGTAATAATGGCAATAATACTACTGTGCTCTTTTAAAACAGTGGAGTAGTAATGACATCAATACCGCTAGCATTAGTAGTAATGTGTTTTGTGCTGAGATAGTACTGGCACCAAAACTGCTGTGCTGTGTTAAAGTAGTAATGGCATTTATACTACAGTGTAATGTTAAAGCAGTAATGGCATCAATACTACGTTGTGTTAAAGTAATAATGGCATCGAATCTACTGCTGTGTTGTGCTAAGGTAGTAATAGCATCAGTACTACAGTGTTGTGTTAAAGAAGTAACGGCATCAAAACTACAGCGTTATGTTAAGGTAGTAATAGCATTAACACTATAGCGTTATGTTAATATAATTATAGCATCAATACTACTGTGTTGTGTTAAGGTAGTAATGACATCAATACCACTGTGTTTTGTTAAGTTTTAACGGCATAAATATTGCTAAGTTGTGTTAAGGTAGTAGAGTAGTAATGGCATTAATACAACTGTGTTGTGTTAAGGTAGTAGAGTAGTAATGGCATTAATACAACTGTGTTGTGTTAAGGTAGTAAAGTAGTAATTGCATCAATACTACAGTTTTGTGTTTAGGTTAGGTTTGTTTTGAATTTCGTGCAAAGCTACACGAGGGCTATTTGCGTTAGCCGTCCCTAATTTTGCAGCTATCAGCACCACCCACCGCCAACTCTTGGGTTACGCTCTTACCAACGAATAGTGGGATTTACCGTCACATTATAACGCCCTCACGGCTAAAAAAGCGAACATATTTTATGTGTCAGGGTTTCGAACCAGTGATCCTCGGATTACGAGTCGAGTGCTTTAACCACCTAGCCATGCCAGGCCTTGTGTTAAGATAGTATTGGCATCAATACTGCTGTGTCGAGGTATTAATGGCATCAATACAATAATGATGTGTTGATGTAGTGATGGCGTAAGTATTGCTGTGTTGTGTTAAGGTCGTAAAGTTGTAATGGCATCAATACAACAGTGTTGGGTTAAGGTAGTAACAGCATCAATACAACTGTGGTGTGTTAATGTAGTAATGGTATCAATGCTGCTATATTGTGTCAAGGTGGTGGATTGGTAATAGCATCAGTATAACAGTGTTGTGTTTAGGTAATAATAGCATCAACACAACAGAGTTGTGTTAGGTAGTAATAGCATCTGTACAACAATGTTGTGTTAAAGGAGTAATGGAATCAATACTACATAAGCGTTTGCGTCTTAAAAAAAGTGATATTAATATCACCAGGCTATAGAAGTACGTCTCTTAAATAACAGCAGCTGTTAGTTAACCAGTGTATTCAATATTTACATATTGTGCATACACATTAGATAGCACAAAATTGAAGTGGTAAGATCAACAGTACAGTACATCGCATGTTATAATACCAAAATAAACGCGGTGAACTCAATATCAGAGTGTTGTATTAACCCAAAGCATTCACTATTAATGCCCTTTAATGGCACAGAATTAAACATGAGAACTTTTAACACAAAAATTCGAAGCTCAATCCATGCATTGGACACAGTACAAATAATCCATTTTGTAGCTTTGAGCTCAACAATAAATAAATAAATAAGTTTTTACAGTAGCCCGGAGGTCAATATTTATGTACACCATTGTTAGCATAATGGCTTTACTATTTTGAAAGATAAAATGTTTTTCTGTCAACTTCTTATTCAATTCTTAATAATAAATGTACAATACGTTATATGGTTTCGACGTTATTCATATAACTCGAACATATTTTGCTTATCTTAAATATACAGTTTACGCAATTACTTAAATACATTGATCCAAAACTTTCAATGAAATGGAAATTGTTACTTTTAGGTTCAGTTCCCTTAAGAAAATGAATTTAATTAACTAACATGATGGAGAGAATGAGAATTCAGCTGTGTTTATTTTCTTCACTCAGTGTTTGGTTCATAGGCAAAGAAGACAACGTACCGTAAAAGTGAAATTCTTTTATATCACCATGACTTCTTCTTTTTAGAATGTTTGTATACTTGCTTGTTAGTTATGAACTCTAAGTAGTGTAGAGAAAAGGTACATCTTTAGGTTTAGCAAAATAATTACGAAAGTATTATTAATTCAAACAAACAAGCCTAACATAAATATTTATACAAAATGTCCCCTTTATCTTTTTTGAACGCCCTCTGTTGCACGTGACTTTTGTTTAACGATTTAATAGCCATCGTAGGTTGTTGTGCGTTCAACTTGCGCAATGTTATCGGTATTACGTTTAAGTGCATGAGAAGGTAGTTTGCTTCTGTTTAGTATATTGTGGATTTGGAACCACTGTTTTCAAAGGGTTTATGTTTAATTGAAGCTAATTAATGTTACGCAAACTCTCACGGTTTTCCTGTTCTGTTAAGTTTTATTTTAGATAAATTAAGCCTTTATAAGGTTTTACAAAACCCATAAAGTATAACTATGGTACAAATGTAAAAATATATATATATATATTTACTGACTTCGTAGCATTGCTTTGTAACTATTTTAGGCTAATTAGGGACTTAAGCATTGGCACTCAAAGTGTTATTTCTGAGTACTGAATGAGCAAGTATATCAAATATAATTTAATAATTTTTAAAACTGCGTTTCGTTAGTAGCTAATTCTGACAGCATGGTACAACATATTTGTGGGTGTAGAGGGCGAAAGAAAATCGAATTTTGCGATTATGACAGTTTTAACTTTTTCATGTTGAAGCTATGTAAGCCTTACCTTTTAACGGAGAATGTCAAGATTCACTCTTTCTTAGAATAGAATCGGTTAGTAAAACGTTACTCAGGTAAGTAAAAGTACCTGCAATAGCACAGGGTGAAGAAACGTAATGCACAGAATAATTTCAAACAAGGACAGCAAAGAAATAAATGCGAGTGAACAAATAACCGATATAAAGTTTCTATTATTTCCATTTATTACGTATTAGCCGATATCTCTGTTCTCTTATTATAACCCCACTGGTTGCTAGAACGAACGACACACTTTCTCAAAACACGCAAATTATAAAGACAACAAAAATTATAACATATTGCACTTTCAAACAAAACAACGGGTATGTGGAACGGTATTTTATAACTCAGTACCAAATACACTGCTGGCAAAAATCTTTAAGGCCAATGAACAGAAAGAAAAAATGTGCATTTTGCGTTGTTAGACTTAACCACTTATTTGAGCTGAGCTTCGAAGGATGAAAATAAGAAAAGGTAAAATAAAAATAAAAAATAGGGAAAATGTGAACACTATGAAATTAGCGTAAATACTAGCTGGTCAAAAGTTTAAGACCATACTGAAACGAAGCGTTAATCGGTAAACACGTAACAAAATTTAGTCATTTGTGTTTAAGTATTAGCATTGTCAGCACCTCCCACTGACATCTGCTGTGTTACATTGGGTAAAAACATGGCAAAGGCTAAAAAGATGATAGAGTTTTAACGTGGCAGAATTTTCGAGCTGCAAAACAAGGTCTCTCTCAACGTGCCATCGCTGGTGGGATTGGGTGTAATAAAACTGCTGTTGCAAATATTTTAAAAGATTCTGAGGGATACGAAACGAGAATTCCAAGTGGTCGGCCCAAGAAAATTTTGCCAGCGTTAAGCAGAAGGATTCGACAGGTTGTCCAGCAAAACACCAGCCGATCGTCGAACCAGATTAAGGCCCTTAAGGATGCAGAATGCAGCTCAAGAACAATAAAACGGCATCTATGAGAGAAAGGCTTTAAAAACCGAAAACATTTTCAAAGGCTATGCTTCCTTCAACACCAAGAAACAGCTCGGTTAAACTTTGCTGAGAAGCACCAAACATGGGACATAGAAAAGTGGAGGAAGCTTTCGTTCTTTGAAGAGAAAAAAATTAACCTGGATGGTCCAGATGGCTTCTAATGTTACTGGCACAATAAGGATATCCCCCCCCCGGGGCAATTTTTATACGACACAGTGGAGGAGGTTCCATCATGATCTGGGGTGCTTTCTCCTTCCATGAAATAATGGAACTTCAGGTTATACAGGGGCATCAAACAACAGCTGACTACACTGGCATGTTGGAGAGAGCATCCTTATTGACTGAAGGCCCTCGCTTGTGTGGAAATGACCGGATCTTTCAGCAAAACAACGCTGCAATACACAATGCCCGCAGGACAAAGGACTTTTTCATGGCGAATAATGTGATTCTTTTTGGATCATCCAGCGTGCTCACCCAAATTGAACCACATCGAAAATGTTTGGAGGTGGATGGCAAGGGAAGTCTATATAGAAATGGACGTCAATTCCAAACAGTGCACGATCTTCGAGAAGCCATCTTCACCACTTGGAATAACATTACAGCCAGCCTTCTGCAAAGGCTTATATCGACCATACCAAAGTGGATGTTTGAAGTTATTCGCAATGACGGCCGTGCAACTCACTATTGAGACCAAACTGTTTAGGACTTCTTTTTGGTATGGTCTTAAACTGTTGACCAGTTAGTATTTAGGCTAATTTCATAGTGTTCACATGCTAAAACAGTTTTTGATTTGCGTTTTCCCTTTTTTATTTTCATCTTTCGAAGCTCTGCTCAAATAGGTGGTTGAGTCTAATAACGCAAAATGCATATTTTTTCTTTATATTCATTGGCCTTAATATTTTGGCAAGCAGTGTATATTACTAAATTTTCCAAATTATATCTCAACACACCAATCCGTAAGAGTATAAAAGTATCTGTATCATTCATTGAGGAAGAAAACTGAAAGTTTGTTTGTTTGTTTTGAATTTCGCCCAAAATCTACACGAGAGCTATTTGCGCTAGCCGTCCCTAATTTTGCAGTGTAAGACTAATTGTAAGAGGTAAAACAGCTAGTCATCATCTCCCACCGCCAACTCTTTGGTCATCGTCAGGTCGAATAGCGGGATTGACTAACAAATTATAACGCTCCCACGGCTGAAAGAGCGAACATGTTTGGTGCAACCGGGATTTAACCCGCAACCCTCGGATGATGGGTCGGGTACCTTAACCACCTGGTCATGCCAGGCCAGAACTGAAAGACACGGTGTCAAAGTGATACACGCTTTCAGTAAATGGGTTAGCATGCATTTACGACCTGACAACATCCGCTAAATGATAACGACACCTCCAAGAAAATTGAGAAAAACTGTCTAAATAAACATGGAAAAAGTAAAGATATATGTTATATTGATTAAGGAAGAGTGAACTTAATAATTATTTAAGTTACAATGATTCCCCAAGCTCCCTTTTTGTCTCATGGTCTTCTGGATCCAAACATTAAATTTAAACATTAATGGCCAAACCAAGTAAAGTTACTTGGATATCGTAAGATGATGGAATAAGTTTCTACAAGTGATGTGCAAGATGCCATAACACCAATATAAAGACATTAAGAGGTTAACACATACTCTGGCAACCAGTTAAGGTAAATAAAAATAACAACATAAATTCAAATAAAATTATGAAAATGCAATTGCAGTAAACCCAAATCGCAATTATAATTCCAAAATGAAATAAAACTCAAGTTTGAATCAAAGTAAAGTGTTTTTGTCGTTTGTTGTGCAAAGCTACACAACGTACTATCTGCGCTTTGACAACAGCATGAAATCGAATCTCATTTTTGAGAGTTATAAGTCCATAAACACAGTTAACCCACCATTGAGCACATTCAATACAAATTCGAAACAGATTATACGAAATCAAAATACAATATAGCTCCATATAATAAAACAAATTGAACTCGAAATAGATAAATCCCTATCATATAATAAGTGGAATGAAACAGAATTCACTAAAACATAAAAAATAAAACTGAATCAAAAATACAATTTACTTTAAGTTAAAACCGAAAATAATGAAAATCCAAACTTACATATTGTTAGTCACTATATTTGAGTTAAAACTAAACTGAAGAAAATTAGAAATGTAAACGTTGCAATGAATAAAAGTAAATTTGAAAGATACAATCACAGCTTAAAGAACAAATTAATAAAAATTAAAAATACATAAAACAGAGTCTGAGTACTTTACAAGTGTAATTTAACGACATTAAGAGAACTACAATACAAAAAAATGCAAAATCGAATTACAACATAGAACAATGTAAAACATTTATGATATTAAAAACCCACGACAAACATAGCATAAATCTAAAGGAAACCAGTAACAAATGAAAACCAAAGTGTAGAGCTGAAAACCTGCAGAGAATCAAAATTATATAACAAAGAAAAAATAATATATATATATAAATTTAAGATATAGAATGTTCCACCATAAAAATAAAGACAATTTAAATTAATTCTAAAACAAAAGTAATCACATTAAACATGGACTAATGACAAAATCAATAAACACCTAATTTATATGCAAAAACGGCTGGTTTAGGTTGAGAAAATATTTTATATAGAAGAGCGAACAACGTTTCGACATTCTTTGGTCATCGTCAGGTCGAAACGTTGTTCGCTCCTTTACATAAAATATATTCTCAACCCAAACCAGCCGTTTTTACATATATATTTCTCTACAAGTGGGTTTTCTCGACATCACTGAAACACCTAATTTGCATAGAAATTGAAAAATATTTATAAAATTTTAAATGTACCTCTAGAGAGACGATAAAATGATATTGAGACCTATTAAAGATAGAAGCGAACTTTTGGCATCAATCTTATGGAGCTGATGGACAACCCTAGAACTGAGGATGGATCTGCCATATATATGAGACATTTCCCCATTGCATTCCTTTAAATATAAGTTCTTCTAGCCTTTCAAACGTGGCAGGTGTGCTACGTAGACAACTTAGCATAACACTGAGATCATACACCTCTTAACAAGTGCTAAAATCAGTCCTAGATCTACCTTCTGTTAACTAGTTTGACTTGCGAATACCAAGAAGCCAGATCTAGTGTACTTAACCAACAAGTGCCTTTCAACACTTGTAGAAATTCACAGTTTTCAGTAGAAGAAAGATGTCAACATACATTACCACATTTACTTATCTAAAAATGAAACAGAACCTTGAAATTATTTCTTCGTATTCGACAATCGTAATTAGATACTACATTACTCCATTTTTTTACATTTGCTCGGTTTCATTGCTGACTATATTTCTGGTGCTCAAAAGAAGCCTGTATGATTGTTATTTAATAAGACATGCACCATGTTTAGATACGTAATGACATGTGATTGTTGTCTAATCCAATCATCCATCTTATCCCAAGAATGTATCAGCAAGCTTCCCGAAAAATTTACTAAGTTATTTTTTCTGTTCCTCAGTTAGAGATTTTAGATGCTCTAAAAGTAGTATACCATTTCTTGAATATGATACAGTAATTAATTACTTGACTAGTTTGTTTAGTTTTTGTCTATTTTACTGGGTCATTCGTGCTGAAAAATGAATGGCACAATGGCTATAGTAGCAGACAAGCATTAGCATAATGCCTGTTTTCAGATAGATTACTTTTAAAGCAAGTGTAGCTTGATCTCTTACGAAATCAGTATTTTATGCATCCATTTTATTACAACAATAGAGGATAAAAATGTACTTGGCTACATCTGTAACACATCTTGAATTCCTTCTTTGAATGGAATTGAAAAGTGAAAAAGGGAAGACCTATTTTACCATTTAAAAAATGGTGGTTGTACCATGATGCCCCCAGTGGCTCAGCGGTATGTTTGCGTACTTACACGCTAAAATCCGGGTTTTGATACCTGTGGTGGGCAGAGCACAGATAGCCCATTGTGTAGCTGTGTGCTTAGTTCAAAACAACAACAACAACAACCATGACACATCATGCATCTGGTATACAGGAGATACAGTTAATATAGCTAAAGGTGAAATCAACTTCTATCCCTCTATTTACAACATATTTACGACCTTTTCGACATTTTATAAAATAATATTACAACTGCATGCGTAAAAGCTGCGTGAAGATTTAGGAACGTGAAAAGAATATACTTGTTTACATACATGTGTCGTATAACATATGAAAGTTGACATTAGCGGTTATTTCAGCTAAAATACAAATACCAAAAATTAAACGCCATGCATTCTTTATAATTAAGAATGTATTTTAAAGCATATTTAATATAGCAACTGATGAATTTTAAGGTACTTCTAGCTTTTAGAACATTTACAAAAGTATGATTTTGTGATTACGTATATAGTTGCTGTATGAGTGGATATCAAAAAACAAAGTATATAACTTTTAAAAGAAACTAATTAAATAAAAGTTTTTGTTTAATTGTATGTGTTCCTTTGTCTATAATGATATATATACGACATTTTCGAAATTTAAAACACGCTTTTTCTCCAGCTTGATTAGAGTTGTTTTTCTTTAGTTGACTGACATATTCACAGGAAGCATTTGGGATCAAACTTTGGCTGTAATCGAAAGTTCTCCGGTTTGTGTTAATTTTTATTGTTTCATTAATTGATAAATTGAAACTTATTGTACACCACAATGAGCCAATACCTATAAACCAATTACTTGAATGCTTAACTTTTGATTTGAGGGTCAAGTGCTTCATCTGTGGTGACAGGCTGTTGTCAAGAATCCAAACAGATTGGGACTTGTTGTTCAGTGTAGAACTTTGAAGACAAAGTATAATGTTTGTTTGTTTGTTTTTTTTAATTTCGCGCAAAACTACACGAGGGATATTTGCGCCAGCCGTCACTAATTTAGCAGTGTAAGACTAGAGGAAAGGCAGCTAGTCATCACCATCCACCACCAACTCTTGTTAGGTTACTTTTTTACAAACAAATAGTGGGATTGACCGTCACATTATAATGCCCCAATCTGAAAATGTAAGCATGTTTGGTGTGAAGGGGTTTGAACCCGCGACCTCTAGACTACAAGTCAAGTGCCTTAACCAGCTGGCCATGTCGAGCGTATTAGAAGTATATTAGGAAAGAGAAGATGATATTAGATTGTCCAAAAATTAATGTTGCTTTTGAACTGCGAAGTTTGGAAAAGTATAAGCGAGTTTTGTAAAACACGCTTTAACCAAAGTAAGCACCAATTACTTCAACACCCTTTTGCCATTTTGTATCGATGCTGTTTATGCCCCTGCTGTAGAAATCAGAGCTTCTATTGTCAACAAACTCCCTGAAAGTTTCATCTGCAGCTGCTTGGTTTTTGAAGTGTTTATTGTTCTAAAAGTTGTCAAAATGCTTGAAAAAATTGAAAATTTGTAGGGAAAAGGTCTAAAAAATAACGTGGATGAGGCAGCACCTCGATTCCAAATTTGTACAATTGTTGGAGCGTCATCATTGATAGGTCCCATAACACCGATTTTGTTAATATTCAGCAGCTCACTATGGAACCACTTATTCAACCTTTTTCGTTTTTCCAATTGCAATCAAGTGGTTGGCAATGCTTGATTTGCTTGTGTCAAGCTTTTCTTAAAGCTCACGTACTGTTGTGTGAGGGTCTCTTTCAGCTGCTTCCCTTAATGTGTTTTCATCTAAGGATGGCTTCCTTCATAGTCTTCAAGACTTTCATCTCCATGTCGAAACCGTTGGAATCAACGCTGAACTAAACGTTCATCAACAGAACCATGGCTGAATGCCTGGTTGATGTTCCGCGTAATTTCGGTAGCTTTTCGTCCAAGTTTGAAGTCGCAGAGAAAAATCAGACGAAAGTCCTTCTTGTCTATGCTGCCTTGGGAATTGCGAAATGTACTCTGAGTAGAGTTGAAACAACAGACAATTAAGACACGTTATAAGTGACAAACGTTGGATTAAGCCAATCAACCAACGATAAAATACTCATTATTAAGCTTTTAAATGTTATCGTGAGAATTTCGACATTTCTGGATAACCTAATATTATTATTCAAATGAAATTTTGCTTGTGGATTTCATATTCTGCTTCTTATTTTGTTTTTGCATCAATCAAGCTTCCTCATTTCATACTTCTTAACTTTTACCTTGAATTATTTTAGTAGTCGCTTCCTAGTTAGCTCTTACCCCGACATGGCCAGGTGGTCAGGGTGCTCGATCACAATATGAGGATCGCGAGTTCTAATCCCCGTAACATCAAATATGCTCACTCATCTTTTCAGCCGAAGGGGCGTTATAATGTTACATTCAATCCCACTAATATTTTGTTAAAGGCCCCCAGTGGCTCAGCTGTATATCTGTGGACTTACACGCTAAAATCCGGGTTTCGATACCCGTGGTGGGCAGAGCACAGATAGCCCATTGTGTAGCTTTGTGCTTAATTCTAAACAGCTAAACAACAAAATTTTGTTAAAGAGTTGCCACTGGGTTGGTGGTAGGTGATGATGACTAGGTGTCTTCCCTGTGGTATTACACTACTAAATTAAGAACGACTAGCGCAGATAACAAACCTATTCAACTCTTTTGATTAAATTTTAACTTTCTGCAAAAAAATTCCATTACAAGTGGCTGCTAGAGCATGAAGTAATTAATGGAATCTATAGCTCTAGCTTAGACCACCATTCTAGTTAGAAGGGTTTTACAATCAATTCCTCTTAGCTTCATAATTTTCTCTGGCAAAATGAAAAATCATTCTGATGTGGTACTCTGAAATACACGTATTTATACAAAGACATTTTCTTTTTAGTTCCATGTTTCATTACTTCTTTATAAGTACAAATATGTTAGTGTCTACGCTAGTTCTTACTAATGCTGTACATGATCACCTATCACTTCATATTATCTAATAAATATATTTTTACTGGCAAAAATTACTTTGCTCCGTTTTGAGGCTCAGAAATTCCATTATCCCCAATAGCTTCTACAGTAATTTTAAAAAGTGTCTGTGGTCGGGGTAACTCCGTTAAGACATCCGACCGTAACAACTGAGAACGTGTGCAAAGTTTGATCCTGCCAGATTTTGAATGAGGAAGAGGGGCATGAATGTTGTTCAAAAAAATGGAACTCTATGGATCCAGATAAAGGATAGAAACATTAAATACTGTGTAAGATTAGAAGTTTAGTTATCCCACAAACCTACTTCTAAATCCCCATCATGACTTGATGATCTTTCGGGCCGCGTCTTAGATTACAATCAGTAAGAGATCATGCCATACAGAAAAGAACACGCCGTAGTTTCTTCAGAGTCAGTCTCCCAAATTTGGTCCTGTTAGCTTCAAAACAATAATGGTTTGCGGACAAAGAAATGAATTCGTAAATAAGTTCACACATAACGAGAAGTAATATAAGATACACCTAAATGAATATTTCACAGATTGAAATTCATATTCGTCCTGATAACACGAATAAGTTGGTGTTTCTAATATGTTATAATGTCATCAAAAGTACAATTTCTCATATATTTTTGTTTATTATCAAAAGTAAAACAAACTTTTATCATAACAATAAAACGATCAATCATATCAACTGACAGGACCTTGATCAGGACATGAAGTAGCCATTATAGCAAAATAAAAAAATACTTGTAAGCACTTTTACATTTTCTTAATCGGTAATTAGATAATATATTACCAGCATCTAAGAAAAGTAATACTGCTAATGGCTATAATTATGCTATACATCTCATGATAACTTCACAAAAGCCCCCCAGTGGCTCAGCGGTATGTCTGCGGACTCACACGCTAAAATCCGGGTTTCGATACCCGTGGTGGGCAGAGCACAGATAGCCCATTGTGTAGCTTTGTGCTTAATCGAAAAACAACAACAACAACAACTTCACAAAAAAAAGTCGCTCATGGTAACTGTCACTACAAAGACAAAGTCTTTCCTGACACCACCAAACGCCAAACTTGCAACACTATTTTAGGCTTTATTATTGTTCAACATGAAAATGCTCATTAAGTGTATAGTTTTTTCAGTGAAGTATCAAGTAGGCTAGGGTTATTGTAGTTTATTTTCAGCACTATGAGCAAGATAAATTTGTTGTAATTAAGTTTGGCTCTGTGATTAACATCGGAGTTAGTAAATGTTTCCATTATCCACTTAGTTCTTTGGATGATCTTCCACAATAGTTCACAGTTCTCGTTAATAATATACATATTTGTCCCTAACTCTTATTATAGCTGTATCTAAAATGCATTTGTTAAATGCTTTCTGGGGAGTTTGGTATTTTATTTGTTAAATCAGCTGTTTTACTGGCAGAGTTTAAAATTAGAAACTTAGAACTTTTGAAAAGTTTTACTTCCTGAAAAGTTTTTGCTGATTGTAACAGGTACCTGGTGGGTATGCACAAATACACTTTTGGTTTTGCTTCATCACGTAGGAACTCTGAAAAATAGACAGTTAACTGTTTACTGGCAATAACGTATATAATTGCGTTTATGTTTCTAAGACGCTGTTAAGTTCAACAAAATTAAAAGTGTTTTGCTCCTAATTTTCGTTTGTATTCAATGTTCGGTGCATCACGTTGCAGTGTCCAACAGTAGTTAGCAAGCACTGATGGATTCCAGTTGCCCTGATATCGTTTTTCCATTGTAGTAATGTCCTTTCACCGTGTTTGTCACTGACAGCACCGAGATTTGCAGAGAAGAAGTCCAAGTGTGAGGGGAAGAAATGAATCTTGAGTAGCATGTTGCACTTCATTGTTTTGTATGCTTTGAGAAGTTCGTCTACCAGCTGAATGTAATGTGGGGATCTGTAATTGCCAAGAAAATTGTCAACAACCACTTTGAAGGCTTTCCAGGCAATCTTTTCCTGCCCAACTAACAGATCTTGTCACTTATAACACGTCTTATCTGAGGGCCAACAAAAATGCCCTCTTTGATCTTGGTCTCAGTTATTCTTGGGGACATCTGTCTTAAATAACAAAAAGCTTCGCCTTCTTTGTTCATTTCTTTCACGAAATTCTTCATAAGTCCCAATTTTATGCAAAGAGGAGGCTGTTGTTGTTTTTTGTTGTTTTGAATTAAACACAAAGCTACGCAATGAGCTTATCTGTGCTCTGCCCACCACGGGTATCGAAACCCTGATTTTACAAAGAGGAGGCAAAAAAAATCTTTGCCGGTTGGACAACGGTTCATGCGCACATTTTTCTGTCCTGGAACTAACTTCTTACGGAGTAGCCAGCTCTGTCTAGAATAATGTGACTCTTTGATACGACTTTCCCATTCACAGATAAAATAACAATACTTTGTATAGCCGAGCTGCAGTCTCAGTAACAGAGCAACGACTCTCAAATCTCCACAGATGTTCCAGTTGTACTTACTGTACTGGATGTGCTTCAGCAACATTTCCATTTTCTCGTAGGTTACTTTCATATGTGCTGCATAGCCAACAGGTATCGAAAAGTGAACGTTGTCATTGTGTGACAAAGCAGCTTTGAGACTTAACATTGATTAATCAATTAAAAGACGCCACTCTTGCAAGTAATGGTCACAAGCCAAAGCAGATAAACAATCCTTCAATGTCAACGGAAACAGAGACTGTCCACTTGTACAAAGAATTTGGTTATATCATCTTGGCGGCTTCTAAAAACAGAAATTTTCGTATTTGGTGACAGCAATCACCATTCCTGCAGTCTCAAACCCAGCAATTGGGCTTTTACTTTTCACAGACCCAAATATCTGACCAGATCGTTTAATTCTGACTGTGTCATGAGATGTGGATTGCCTAAGGAGCACGGTTCAAAATCCGGATCAATGTCACTGCCAGTTTCCTGCATTGCAGTTTCTTCATCTTGTTCGTCTAATGTCCATTCCTCTGGTGGTTTCGGAATTGGAAGACTGTCGTCATGTGGCACGGGTCTCATTGCTGAAGGCAGATTAGGGTATTAAATTGACTTCTTGTTTTTGGCAAAGAAACCAAACACATTAGTCAAACAGAAGTAACAGTCCGTCACATGGTCCTTCTGTTCTCGTCATATCATAGGGACAACAAACGACATTGTTTTTCGAGTGCCTCTGAGCCAAGCTCTCAGACAGACAGCACATAAAAAATGTGAGGCGCCCATTCCTGGTCTTGATCACCAGTTTTACAGCCGAAGTACAGATGATATGTTTTCTTTACAAGGGCAGTCATTGAGCGTCTCTGATGAACAAGCGTATACTCGCCAGAAATATAGCAGAATGCATCGTGGTTGTTACGACATTGAAGAGACAAACTGACCGACACCAATCGTCCTGTAAAACGTCTATAACATCTAACTTACTTGTTACAGTGCTACTAAAGCAATACTATATTCTGAAACAATACATACACACTATAAAGTATATATTAATCCAATGAGCAGCATCTGTGTATGCAAGCCACTTTTATAGCCTGCTCAGACAGTGTCAAGTCGGCTCCAGCCTGCCCGGGCTGCATACTTCCACAGAACAGGTTCCAACCTGACCTGATTTCATGCCTGGACATGCCCAGACTGCACAAAACATTGTTCATAGGTCTCTTATAGAAACGAAAAAATTTTGACACAAATATGAGAAAAAACACGACAAAACTGAAGATTTCGATGAAACGGTACGTGATGGACAAATTTGAATGTGATTTTCGTGATCAGTAGCCAAAAATGTATAAGGAACACCCAACAATGTTCAAGAAGCAAAAACTTTGTTGTGCAGTGTTATTTGTCAGATTGTGAGTTTTATTCCAGATACAGAGCATTAGCTTGACACTTCATTTAGAAATTTCATGAACTTAACATACTCAAAATAGTCGGTTTACTATTCTAATAGCGTGATAATTACAGCAGGTTAACTCATTAACCTTTATAGGGTTTGAATAATGGTAGATCAAATTAACTCTGTTTATGATATGCAGATTAAAGCTAACTATGCTAATTCTCTCAGCCAGTTATCACTTACCAAAAATTGTGGGTTTCTGTTGTAATGAGATGATTTGTCTGTACGCAGCAAAAGTTTCAGTAAATATTTTATTTTTGTCTTTTTTTCAATAATGTATGAAATAACTTTTTTTATGCAAAAACGGCTCGTTTTGGGTTCAGAAAATATTTTAAATAGAACCCAAAACGAGCCGTTTTTGCATAAAAATTCTCAACAAGTGGGTTTCTCGACATCACTGATTGTATGAAATAACTGTTTGTTTATATACTTTTACATGTACATTACACAACGTACAAATGGATGATACAGGCTGAATGTTGCACTTTGTTAGAAAATAAACGTGGTCCAAGGTCATAGTTTATAGAAGATAAGAGGTTAGACCATATCTAGGTCATAAACTGTTACGCATTATTGATTCGATGTTAAACGTCATCAATTTTATAAATGAGTTCCTGCTTTAAGATTTGTTTTGTTTTGTTTCCGCTGCTATAAGTACTTAACATACTATCTACTGGAAATGTTTTACAAGTCCTCGTTTCCGGTTGCTGACAGTATTTTCTGTTTACAGCCTACCATAATTCACTAGCATCTTATTAGAGAAGGACAATTATATATTAACTTGAGTTTAACGATGTGTCGCAATTAAACAACAAATCTACTACGTGAATATGCCACGAATACAGAATTAAGAACAGTGTCATTATCTTTGTACTTCACTAACGCACTTATATATTTCGTAGCTCACATACACATCTGTTCACTTAAAACACATGTAAATTTTTAAATATTCAGATATTTTAAAGGTAGTTTTAAAAGAGCCATTTTGTTTCATTATAATCCATATTATTAGCTTTTAGTTTTTTTTAATTTCCCGCGAAGTTACACGAGGGCTATCTACGTTAGCCGTCCCTAATTTAGCAGTATAAGACTAGAAGGAAGGCCGCTTAGTCATCACCACTCACCGTCAACTCTTGGACTACTCTTTTACCAACGAATTTTAGGATTGACCGTCACATATAAGGTTCCGCGGCTGAAAAGGTGTGATGAAGTTCAAACCCGCTACTACTGTACTTAATGATTAAATATTTGATAGCTTCATTCTGCTACCAATTCCTAATAACCGTCTGAATATTAAATTTAAAATTTAAAATATTTAAAATGTCTGAATATTAGCAACGAAAATTTTACAGTATTGGCTGAGTGAAACTAAAGTTTAGTGCACTTGTAAAGCTGCTTAAAGAACGTGCTAGAAAAATTACCATACTTCAAACTTTTTACCATTCAGGGCAATGCTTCGGACATTGGAATTACAGAAGTACTTTAAAAAACCTAAAGGCGGACTGTTTCCAGTAATTATGTAAGTAAAAAAACTGTTGCATAGAAAGAATAATTACTTTATAATCAAATGAGAGTGTCTTCCCGCCATATTTGCCATCCAGACGCTCCAGAACTATTTCTTTGAGAAAAGTATTATCATCCAGATAAATTATCAGTCCCTTGAATACATATAGAGGTGAAAAACTGACAGTGCGAAGATAATGAGGTAAGCATTGTATTTCCAGAACCGATGGTTCCACATTGAGGCACCAAGGGGACTTCAAATGTTGGTGAAGGCTGTTTGAGTAGACTTTGTGTATGAACTGGAAGCATTTCTTGTATATAATATAAAAATGTTGTGAATATTTTTCTCAAACAGAAGCTTATTATTATATATACATAACTATTCATTTTAAGTTTAATGCCAGAGTATGATTTAGTTTATATTATGCGAGCATTAAAACAAGTTATTTTAGAAGCGATAGTTATTGTAAGTTTGATAACGTAGTGTTAAATAATCATTTGTTGAAATTTTCGATTGTTGTAAATCAACGTAGTGGTACTCAAACCTTCTAATTTTTTCTTGTTGCTTTGATCCAGTATTGCTGCATCATATAATATCTAGTAGTATTTAGAAAGTTTCAGATTGCTGTAGAGAGAGTATATACGAGGTGTAATCAAAACGTTCTAGGACTTTTATTACGAAGAATAATGTAACTACATCAATATTATATGCTATCCCCTTTAAAGTAATTCCATCCAAGCTGTTACAACGTTCCTGCCATTTTCGGAAGCAATGCTGACATTCTTCAACTGTTATATGACTAAGTTCTGCTTTTACATTATTATGGATGGTTGGAATGTCATCAAAACTCTTTCCTTTTAGCTTTTAGGGACAGAGAAAAATCACACGGGGCAAGGTCTGGAGAATAACTGAGAGGGGGTATCACAGGAATGTTTTTTTACTGCCAAAAATTCTTCAAAAGACACAGCAGACACTCGACGCATGCAGAGATTTTCAGTTAAGTTTGTTTGTTTTTGAATTTCGCACAAAGAACAGCTATCTGTGCTAGCCGTCCCTAATTTAGTAGTGTAAGACTAGAGGGAAGGCAGCTAGTCATCACCACCCACCGCCAACTTTTGGGCTACTCTTTTAGCAACAAAAAGTGGGACTGACCGTCACTTTATAATGTCCTTCCCAACGGCTGGGAGGACGAGCATGTTTGGCACGACTCGGGCGCGGACCCGCGATCCTCAGATTACGAAGCGCACGTCTTAACGCGCTAGGCCATACCAGGCCTTTTTTCAATTAAAATGGCTTGACACGATCAAAAAGAAATCACCAGTTCATCAGCAATTTCACGGGTAGTTAATCGCCAATCACTTCAAATATTTTTTTCACCTGAGCGACCGTTTCATCAGTGGTCGATGTCGACGGTCGCCCATAACGTGGATCGTCTTTTACCGATTCCCGGCAAGCTTGGAAGCGCTTTGTCCACTGTTAAAAGACAGCCTCACTTCATCAGACATCACCAGCGGCAGTTCTTAATATTTCGAGGATTCCTGTTCCTGCTTTACCATTTTTCACACAAAACTTGACGTAAACATGTTGCTCTTCTTTTCTGCCCATTTTTATAACGACAGAGGCAAAAGATACGTCTGTCTTTTAACACGTTTTTCGCAACACAGATATAAGGTCTGGATAAATGGCTTGTTCGTGAAGTAAATCACCATTTGTACTTTGTACAGACCTCAGTGGAGCTCACTGCCTCTATACTGGCACTTTTAACAAAAGAAGTCTAGGAACCTTTTGATCAGACCTCGTATATATATATATATATATATATACACGTGTTCAAAAGTTAGTCGGAAAGACAAAAAGTATGTGTGTGTATATATACTGGGTTATCGTGAATTTAGCAACAGAAAGTGTATTATAATGTCGACTTTCAAAATGTAATAATCACAAATAATATTGTAATAAAAGAGTAGAGAATAATTATTCGTCTTGTCAATTAAGTAAAATAGCTGAGCCAGTCTGTGTAGACTTTTGACGTAAAAGAGGATTATTTACAGCTCTAGATACAACTCTGGTAACCAATGGAGTAGTGAAATAGAATCTATCACTGATTGTATTGTGATAACAGAGTAGAAAAGAATGATTTGTTTCGCCAATCTGGTTCTGAAATGACTGAACCAGGCTATGTAAGTACCGATGAAAAAAATAGAAGTGTTTAAAGCTCTATATTCAACTGTGAAAATAACATTTGTATATACGTTTGGCTTGTTTTAATATATTATTGTAAAACAAATAGACTGTATACTATTTGTTTATTATTGCCAAAATGTCAGAGACACCTATTGTAGAGAATCACAGCCTTATAAAACCTAACAGTTATAGTAGATAAATATTACCTTCTAATATCCCTCCTTCGAAGTCAATTTGGCCTGTCCAGGCGGACGAGAAACATAAATGGTTAAAACATTTTTTTCTCAAAAATGAAAGTCTCTATAAATGTTGTAAAAGAAGCATTCCGAAATCTCATATTGTACTGAAATTTTTGCAGTTAAAGTATAAACCTAACATACATTAGGAGCTAACAATTGCCTATTTGTTTCTTTTTTCCTTATGGAAATGTTCTTACACTATTCTTATACAAGCAGGAACTGCCCTCCCCTAGTGGGAAAATATCATTCAGTTTTTTTAGTTTATAACAACAGGCCTTAATGTGCTCAATAACGTTTGACTTTCATCTTGATTTGATTAAACGTTTAATGTTTCTGCAGCTTAAACTTGTTTTATAATTTTAGCTGGTATTGGATAACAGATGCTCTAGCGGGTATGCAATCTTATTCTTTCGGATATTCTTTTTAGTGTGAATAACCTATAAGTTACTTAACAATACAAACGAAACCCACACCAAGAAGCAGTAGCTGGTTATTATATAAGTGAAAAGAAGGCTAACAACCGGAGTAGATATGACAAGCTTTCTGAAAGGTAAACGAACTTGATAATCCACGAGTTTTATGAGTCGTCGTTTATTAATCACAAAGTTACACCACGAGTGTAGAAACCCGGTTTCTAGTGGAATAAGTTCACAGATATACTGCTGTGTTAGTAACATAGGGAATTAAGGATTCCACACTTTTATGAAACCTAATCGGTTTTCGGCTCGTTTTACAGATTAAAAAAATAGCTCTGGAACTATGACGCAACCAAACAGAAACTGATACAGAATATTTTTTTTTGATTTAGCATGACAATTTTGCTTAATAAATATGGAATCCAACCTTCCAGAAGTATAATATTTTTGTGTAAAGATATTTTAATTTAACAAATAGGAAAGCTGGGCCCACTAATATAAAAACAAAATTACTGACGCCAAGTGTTTTGTATTTACGAATTTCGCTATACAAGGGCTATCTGCGTTATTATACTATCTAAAACGAGTTCTGCCTATTTATTTCTTGAATCTCAAATAAAGCTAATCAGAGATTATTTGTATTGGACATCACTACTCAACGTCAACCCTGTGGCTACTCTTTTACCAACGAGTAGTGGAATTGACGGATACATTATAATGCCCCCACAGCTGAAAGTACAAACATATTTGATGTGACGGGGATTCGAATTCGCGACCCTGAGATTACGAGTCCAGCGCCCTAAAGATTTTAAAAAATATTCGTTGATACATAACTATGGGATAAAAATCAAAATCTTTTTATTTCAAAGTTTAAAAGAAACCATTCGCAACCTGCGTACTGATACAATTTGTTTTTCGTAAGGGTGTTATAAAACAATGGTCAATTCTACCTTTCGTTGATGAAAGAGTCACTGAACTGATGTCCAATTTTTAGTCTAACATTTTTAAAAAGTTTTTACTAAAAAACAGGGCCTGACATGGCCAAATCTTTAGGGCGCTGGACTCGTAATCTCAACGGTCGCGGATTCGAATCCCCGTCAAATCAAACATAGGGGCATTATAATGTAACCGTCAATTCCACTACTCGTTGGTAAAAAGAGTAACCACAGGGTTGGCGTTGAGTAGTGACAGTTATCTGCCTTCTCTTTGATCTTATACTGCTAAATTAGGAACAGCTTGTGTAGTTTTGCGTAAAATTAAAAAAACAAGCAAGACTGAAAAACAATGCCCACGAAAAAAATTTGATATGTTATTACACATTCTACTGAAATGTAAATAGTTTTGATTAAATTTTATATTTTATCATCTACATGTTAACGAGTATAGAACTCAACCAGTATTAAAGTTTATTTTTCTTATACATTCAAGTGGACATTCTGCTGTGATGGATCACCAAAATTGGTAAAACCATTACAAACTCTGGATACTAAGTTTTGAGAATTCCAATCATTCCAAATGTTTTTTCGCATTTGTAACTCTGATGAAATTCTTTTATTTAACCTCAGAAAATTTGCTTTAAGTTCAATGGAGTCACACTGTAAACAGTTCAACCATCTTTATTTATAAATTACTAATTTCAAAAATCTTAATATTCCTACCATATGATCCTACTCCTTCCTCAAATGCTTGTTTCAGATGTTGGTAATTTTGATATTACTTAGAACCATAGACTAGAAATATTTCTTATACATTGGCTTCTCATTTTGAAACACAAGTAATATTAACTAGTAAATGTATCGTAACCAAGTCGCGCCCTTTTACAAAGTATTACATTTGAATCTGAATACTCTAAGTCGGTTTTGTGGAAACTTGTTGCTTTAGATGTCTTAATTTTAGATGCTTGGTAGTGCTGTTGGTTGATTCAAATCGGGTGAAGTCGACAGCTTATTATTTTGTTATTAATGATACTTTCTGGTATCACCGACGAAGACAGCTGTTCATTTATTCACTGTGTAACGATTTCAATGCGCAAAATATTACGCATACTGTATATTGTACGTATCATTACTTACATATAGTGTTGTGTACATTTACTTTTCAAATGGTTTTGAAAAGTCACGGAAGTTAATAAAGTACTTCTGATTGGAAAAACTTTAGTAAAATATCATACGAAAATCTTTTTTTTTATGGTCTCTCAATTTGTTTTACTACCTGTTGTCAGCAGCTTGAAACTCAACAGAAAGAGAAAATAATGATTTAAAACTGAAACCGAAAAGACTACGCCACTACTGTCTCAACTTCGTAAGACAGTTAACGAGTATAGAACTCAACCAGTATTAAAGTTTATTTTTCTTATACATTCAAGTGGACATTCTTAATAAAGTGGCTAGCATTCACTTGTAATAGGGAGAACGCTACTTAATGAGAAGTCTGGTATAAAACAAATTATAACACAAATTTTTAACGTGACCAGTTAATGATAGCTGAACGGTGGTCTAATGTACGGTTGACATACGAATCTGGCAGAAATATCTTTATGTAACACTTTGTACAGCCTCATACAAGTTCAGCAAGTTGTAGCTCTTTGTTGTATATTAAAGTACACCTATGTCCAGCTTTTCCTCTTTTACAGGAATTTTGTTAGTTTATCCGAGATCTTGAAGTGCTTACTGTAGTTTTTGTTTTTTTAAAATCTGTAATATCACCCATTACAAGCTTATCTGAGGTAATTTAATTACTTATATGAAATATTTAGATGTCTGGTATGGATTTATTTAAAACCTAGTGTTAGCTTATTTAAGACTTATGTGCCCGAGATAGATATATCCAAGGTCTGTAAATACCTTAACCATTGCAACTTTACTGTGTGAATCGCAACATCGCCATTAAAATGTAATTTTATTTATTGTTAAAAGTCATTTAGTAGTTGTTGTTTTGCAACTCTTAAAACGGGTGATGTTAACATTTTATAAATGATGAAATACAAGTAGCTCGAAAGAAATGACACGTGATCACTGTACGAGCGTCTACCAGTCAACACCTAGCATTCACTTGTAATAGGGAGAACGCTACTTAATGAGAAGTCTGATATAAAACAAATTATAACACAAATTTTTACTATTTTAACATATAACACGTTATTCGCATATCTACGACTTGGAAAGAACGCCAGAGTAGAAATATAAGTATTTGAGACTCGCTGTACGTTTCAAACTCGGAATAGTAAATAAAGAAATGTCTTATTTCTTTGTGCATAACGCATAAATATTTATATGCATATCATCGAGCTGTATACCCTATAATAAAGTTTTCCTCTAAGAATGGGTGTCGACTTTCATTGTAAGTTCCACTGTATTTGTTAATTTGTACAATCAGTTTGGAAAACATCCAAGTTTTCACTACATGCATGGATGATAAAGCATAGATACAAGTTTATAATTTTTCTTCTCTTTATTTCAGTTGTTGTCGTTGGTTTCCGAGTGCAAAGCTACACAATGGGCGATCTACGCTCTGTATAACCGCGGGAAATCGAACACCAGATTTTACTGATGAAAGTCTGTAAACTAACCGCTGACCAACTGGGGAACATCTGTTTCAGTTCCAATAAAGTGTATACCAAATAACCTACTTTCTGTAAATCTCTTGCTATCTTTCACTCTAAGATACCACTTGAGTTAAAAATTTTGGTTTGTTTTGGATTTCACACAAAGCTATACGAAGGCTATTTACACTAGCCCTCCCTAATTTAGCAATGTAAGACTAGAGGGAAGATAGCTAGTCATCACCACCCACAGCCAACTCTTGGGCTACTCTTTTACCAACAAATATTGGGATTGACTGTTACTTTATAATCACCCCACGGCTGAAAGGGCGAACATGTTTGGTGTGACGGAGATTCCAACCTGCAAGCCTCAGATTACGAGTCGAGTGCCTTAATCACTTAACCTTATTGTATGTAATAATAGATAAAGCTAAAATGGCATATATAAAATAGGCAAAAAAACTATTTGCTGGAAATTCGGCAATTTTTGGAGTTTATTTATAAGACATCCAAGACTTTTGAAAATAAAGTTCTTGAAGTACGTCGCACTAATAACGTTCTTCAACACACATGACAGTAATGTGAATAATAGGCTTTTCATATTTGTTAAAGTAATTGGTAAATATATTTTAAAATTAAAAATGAATTCATTTTACAATATCTGAAATATTTGTGGAAAATACAACATTCTAGTTATTTAAATTTGTAGCATTTTTTTTTTTTTTACATTTTGTATATCTTTGCCAACTATACGTTAATAACGTTAAAACTAAGCTCGATCCATTCAATGACTACAAACTATATAACCTGTTATACAGCTCTGCGCTTGACAACTTTTTATGTGCACTTAAAATGAGTACCACTATCCCACCCTTTAAAAACCAGCGAAATATTTTTGAGTACTGTGGCACCCTCTATTGATTTGTTTATACGTTTATTATTTGCTCTTCCAAATAATATGCAGGTTCTGATTCTCCTTCGAAAGATAAAACTCGTAAATCTAATTTTTGAAGTAGTTTATTTTTAGGATTTCGTCTAATGAACTTTAATCGTTCAGAATTTATTAAAACCTTAAAAAATAACGAAACACTAAAATTTCCAACTCTTTTCGGATTGAACTTCAAAACAAACAGTGAAATTGACGAGAAGGAACGTAATAAACTTAGGTAAACAAAACTCGAATTATATTTAAATTATTTCAGTTGACTTACTAATTTTAACTTTTTACAATTACAGCTATTATAGTAAAGAATATGTTTTAAAAAGGTATGACGTCTCGAGCGCTCGTGCAACTATTCTCAAATACTGTTCATGTAATATATTTTTTCCTTACTGTAAAAGCTGTAACTTGTAAAAATAAAACAAACTTAAAATTTTGAAATAATTCCCACAATTTGTTGGAAGACCTGCATCTAGTTAGAGTATGAAAATGCAAAAAACAAACAACATCAACAATGAAATTAAATTAATGGATTTTTCAAAGGTTCATTTAGAACATCGTATTACAATTATAATGATCGCACAGCTGAAAGGACGACCTCGATCTTGGGCAAAATACACACTGGTACAAAATAAGGTTGTAAACATATATCGATAGTTTTATCTCAGTGCTTCACGCTTCCAGCCCAGTTAATAAAAGTCAGTAAATTATTTTATAAGTAATCCATATACGTTGTAAAGTGACCTTTACTACGTCAGCTCGTAATTCAACAGTAGTGTCGAATATATATTTCTTATTTTCTACAAGTAATCCAAAGTTATTCCTGTAAGTATTTATGGTGTCAACAAAAACTTTCATTGATTCCTGACAATCTGTAGAAGTCGGGCTTTTTTTTTAAATTGCCCCTACAATTTTATAATTACATAGTGGAATAATGGAGCTTTCAGGGTATTAAATACGAATTCCTTTAATTTTTATGTTAACAAAATGCGTAAAACTTATGAGTTTGTTTGTTTGTTTGTTTGTTTTTGAATTAAGCACAAAGCTACACAATGGGCTATCTGTGCTCTGCCCACCACGGGTATCGAAACCCGGATTTTAGCGTGTAAATCCGCAGAAACTCTTATGATAAAATTATGCTTAAAAGTAACGATATTTGCTTATGTTTCTTTGATCTCAGTGCACAATAACTTTGACACACAGTTAACACTGTAGTAACTAAATGAGTGCACACGCACACGCACATAGGCTGGCGCACTGAAAATTGGGTCGGACAATTATTATTATTATTATTATTATTTTTTTTTTAATACAGCAGTAGTTTTTGGCTCAGCGTACCATAAAATCAACGAGATATCAGGACGCGTTTTGTTTTAATTGTAGCTCATTCGTACCGGATGGAGTATAGTCTGTGAGTATGTATACAAATGTTTGCATGCGGTTACAGTGGCAAATTCAGTGTCCAACGAAATAAAGTATCAGTTTGTTTACTGCATTATTATTATTATTTTCTCCAACATCAGAAGTGATAAATCAACAAATTGAGCCACATCACAAACTTTTAGTTTTCATTTTTCACAGTTGATTATCTGAGCGCTATGAAAATCATAATTTCATAATGATCTTAGGTAAACTAGGCAGGGTTCCTATTCAAATGTTTAAATTCGTTTATCTTACTTTTTTATATATAATTTTATGTTTTTTTGTTGCAGGGTCATCAATGCACGTTCAGCATTATACTGTTATTCCATATTTCATGTTCCACAACTTAAGCCATTTCACGGACTTCGACCAATAGTCCAATATACTTCATTTTTGACCAACTTAAACTTCTCTGATTTTTATTTTCGCATTTCAATTTACTTCTTGCTTAGAAAATTAGTTCTTCTATGAAGTACAATGACTGGCATCATATGTTTTATATCCATGAAACATTTCATGTGATCCACATGCTTTGGTTCTACAGAAAACTGGTCTTTATGCAAATCTGACCAAAACAAGCTTTATTTTCAATTAATAAACATTTTTTGTAAACTATTAAGATCAGATGAAAATACAATGTTTGGAAAATTAACTAGTTAAGACTAGTATTCAGATAGTATAAGTGAAATTGGGATGCTGTGCAGTGGAAGTGGTTGTAGAACTGATAGAGGTTCTAGATTATTCCAAGCATACAAACATACAATGTATAGCAGATATCGTTTAGTTTTCTTACCATTTTTGAAAGCATTCTGCTGGACATAAATAAGAACTGCAACAGGTTTGCACTGCAATGCTACTGAATAAAACTTCTAATTTTTAATATATCAATACAAAATCTGAAGGTTCATCAATAAAAACATCCATTTATTGAATGATATCAAGTGCTCAAACAGAAGGGTGTGATTAGGTTATATTAAAACTAGTTTTACAGATCTTAACATTCATAGTGATTAAGATTAAATGTTGAACAGTTCTTACACTCTGACAAAATAAACAAGTTACAATTATTTCAACCTGGTTCTGTAAGACATTTCTACAGAAGTATCACATATTCTAAATCATTCTAAAGATAAATTTTTAAATAAGGCCACATAAGAAACGTTCAGAAGATCACCTTCAACTCTTGCTGTAATACAAGAATAAAGAAATTAGAAGGTAGTTTTTTTTTCTTAACCCTTAAAAGGCAGCCATTATCAACTGATACAACATATCCACTGTTTAAGGGTTAACTACTTTCATTCCAACTGATTATCTATAGAAAATGTATGTTAAATTGTCAATAAAGGTCTAAGATGGGAATATTTTGCTAAAAAATTTCTCATAATAACTGGACACTTTTTCAGTGATAACTTGCTAAAACCATTGGGCACCAACAACCATCAAGTAACACAAAAAAACACACAAGGTTCTAGGTTTTTGCTGGAAAACAGTGAGATGTTACCAAGAAGTTTGAATCTCCCAATGGGACAGCAGTAATTCTATGGACTTGTAACATACAAGTCAGGTCATGATTCCCCATGGTGGACACAGAAGATAGCCCAATGTGGTTCTACTCTGAAATAAACAAAACCAAGAGATCTGGAAAAAAGAAAAGTATTACCAGTTTCAAGAAGATTAACTGAAACATCAGCAACTTTTCTGGTGAAATTATGGAACAACCTTTGTCAGCCTGTTTTTGTAGTTTTCAGAGTAGACGTTGACATTCTCCGTTTTGAAAATACTGTTCTGAGTCTCTTGTTTAAAAATTCTACATAAAGTACCATTAACAAGATAATACTGTACTTATGTCATTTGGATGAAGCTTATGAACAAGTTGAATTTCTCTGTGAAACTACTTATTTGTACTAGTATAATGAGGAAAATTATACACAATTTTTTTTTTTTTACATGAAACTACTAACAATATTATTTTGATATTATGTATTAATACTCAGTATACGTTGCAGCCTTGTGAAACCAATTGTGTTATATTTCATTGTACCAGATGTAGAGATCAAGTACTGTTAACATTTTTCTATATTGCTAAACTATCATTGTTATAAAAATAACTTTTTCAAACACTACACAAATAACTATTTTAAAAAATCCACAGGAGCTTAGAGATTTTATATGACAATTTATTACCATTTTAACTTATACATGCTATAAGTCATGTGATTATACAAGTAGTCAATTATTGAACAAGTCCATTTTGTTCTTTGGTTCATTCGTAGCCTCTGTAATATAATAATTATACATCTTCAATAAACGAAAACAACACAAGACTTCAACATTACACATACATTTAATTAATTAATTGATTGAAAAAATAGCATATAATACTAATCTAAGCCAGACAAAACAAACTATATTTTCATTATTTTAAAACTATTTTTATTGAAAAAGATCAAATTCATTTTCAAAGCTTATAAAATACTCTTAACAAACATAAAAAAATGACATTTTTAACTCCCAGACTACTATTATTGGCAACTGATGATTCACTGCAGGCTGCTGATACTGTTAACTGACAATGCATGCATTCCTGCTCTCTCTCTCTCTCTCTCTCTCTCTGTCTGTCTGTCCATCCATGTGCATGTGTGGGTGCCTGTCTGCCTGCCTGTCCACCTCTCTATGTGTGCATGCATGCCTCTCTCTCTCTCTGCACGTGTCTGTCTGTCCAGATGTGTGTGCGAGTGCAAGTGCACATGCACACACATTTATTGTATGCACCAAGCAACCAGAGACACCTGATATTTTATACCCTCTGTTATTATTAGGTTTATACCACAGCCCGAGAAGCAAATCTAAGATTACGGAAAAAAAGAAAAGCTCTGATAAAGACAGACGTATTTAATAAATATGACACATGCTAGATTTCCACTTCTTTGCTTTCTTTACATGACAAACGATGATACCATTGATGTCAGTAGCTGTGTAAAATAAGATACGTTTTCACATGCATAAAGAACAAGTACACTGAACTCTTCATGCCTTTACAGAAGCTGGTTATAGATGAATCTTGTTTTATTAAAAGGCCATACAAGTTCAAACAATAAAATCACAGTAAATAACATCATTTTGGCCTAAAGTTATTTATGTTTTGTGTCTGGAAAACAGGAATGATTCCTGACATTTATTTTTTTCTTTTATACATGAATAAAACCATAGAAATTTCACAGAAAGACCTGTTTGGACTGTCAGATGCAATGTCCACACAACAACGAACAAGATATTGAGGCAAGGTCACATTTTGTACTTAAACAAATGGTACGTCATCTTCTATGCCAATATCTTCTTGACAATAACACTAATGTCTATAGTACAGTGCAGGCAGAGCAAACATTTAAGCCAGGCTTCCCTGCACATTTTCAGCATGCAAGTTGCTAATTGTAAAAGACAGACAGAATGTTGGCAATAAATGAGTATGTTAATGACAGTGTACAAAGGAAAAATGGTAAACATCGGAAAAGTTCACTTCAGCACTAGAGAAATTATGTAGTTAGATGTGGTAATTGATTATACATAAAACTTGAAGCTGGTGGATAAGTCATACATGACGATAGAATCAGTAGAATGTGTACAGAAGTCCATCAAGTGATACAAGAAATTTTTTCATTTGATGGATGTCTCCATGCTCAATGCCTTCACCTAGTACCATGCAAAAACAGAACCATAAAATGCGTTTCTAAATTAATTTAGTCAGGGCATGGTGTACCAGCTCCTGGAACATTACAGGACTCCTGAGGCTACACACTGGTCACAGAAGTTCCCATGTAGATTTGAGAGGCATGTTTTGAGCTATGAATATGATCAGTTATCACTGTGTGGCTATTGCAGTTAGGAAAAGTGCACAACTTCAGTGTTAAATCTATATTCACACTGTCCTCGCCTAGCAGAAAAGAAAGCTCATTACACACACGTGCAAGAAATGTGAAGTGCCAGTGTGCGTTGGAGAATTTAAGATTATCATATGCTAAAAAACACTGATAGCATTACAATCTGAAGTGAAGAAAGCATAAGTGTATAATAAAATATGAACTGAAGATAAAAATATACATTCATACACAAAACTTATTCCATCAAAATACGTAATAACTATATGTAGTGTAAATTACAGAGTTCCACTGTATCCTAGTACATTATAAGTGTTAACAGACAATACACCCCATTGTGATATGTAATCTACATGCTTCAGTCACACAAGCAGTAGTTCTGAGCACCCTGTGGCAAGGCTTTGAAAGTATGCCAGTTTGACTATAATGAGGGTTCCACACTCACTGTGTATGTTTTTCTTACATATTTACATGCAAGGTAAATTAAAATTTAACTTTCATTTGTGGCACACATGGTAATGGTGGCTAGAAATATTTTATAAGGGTTAAAAACAAAATGTTCACCCCCAAAAAGTTAGTTTGTCCCACAACAGATTTTACTTAATTAAATTCTAGTTATTCTACTCACATAAATACAGATAATAAGATTAACTGTTTTTCAGCTCAAACAATTATTATCTGCAGTATAATAAACACTATTGCTTAGAAATATATTAATAGAACTACTGTACTTTCAAACTCTTCTTTGTTTCTTAGTGTCATGATTCTACAATTGCAATGTTTCTAAATATGCTGTAACAAAGCATGTACCACCAGAAACTCTGTAATAATATTCACATATACTTATGCTAGTCTTATATCCTAATACTAGACATATCAGTTAACACGTGTAAACACATAAATGATAGGCAAGATTTTACCTTATAATATCTGCTATCTCCCAGTTGGTATCTAAAATCATTGGGCCTTCAATCGTTGCTTCATTCTTTGTAACAACAGCAATTTGATACTAATGTGGAAAAAATAAAATACAATGATTTTCAGAAACCCTGAAAATACAGTTAATTACATGTAAACAAAGTTAATCTCCAAACTCCTTACATCTCATATCTCTGTAGGACATTCCTGAATAACAATATATCCTTTTCTTATCCACTTTTACCATATAATTTTTAAGTAACATACAATAACTTTTGTGCATGCAAAGTTTTGGTAAAATACAAATATTAGATTAAGGACAAGTTCATAAAACCATGATACTTAATTCAGTAATAAAAAATAATAATTAAGAAAACTGAAATGCAGATTCATTGAACACATTTCAGAATCTGGAAAATTCAAAACTAATTTCAGAAGAGAAAGAAAAATAAAAAGTTATAGTTCACATAAAATTTGTTGACAAACAAAGAAAATGCATTCCAACAACAAAATGTATTAAAGTAATATTAGAAAAATATTAGAATATGTACTAATCATTTAATTGTTTATTGCTCAAACAAAAAAATCATATTTAATCAAACTTTTCTTTTAAATGTACCACATCTGATAAAAATACTGAAGATGTTATGTGAAAGATACTGTGGCTACTTTTTTTTACTTGTATGCATATGAAAATGAAAATGTCATTCATGAAAACATTTCACAACAACAATCTTAACATCTTTGATCAGCATCCTTCTTTTAACAAGTGATTTTGTTTCATAATTTTGGTTGAATAATCAAACTAAAAGTTTGACCTATCCTGATTATACCACTGAAACTTAAGATCCAAGCATCATCTAACAGTTAAAGTAATGACATCTTTTACCCTCATTCCAATCAAATGAAAGCTTAAAAACTTGCTCATGTTTTTTGTTTTTTAACAGATGGCTTAGTGAAATGTAAATAATGAAGTTATATGTACAGGTAAATAAAGAAAAAAATATCACACACACAGTAATAAATAATTAGAGAAAAGATGAAACAGCTGGCGAGTGAAGACAGACATTCAATCAAGAGTGCGTTTCCAACATGCCTTCAATATTTGACACTATATCTATGGGCCAAAATACACAAGTGTTCAATCTGCCAAGGGAACAGGTTAAACCCCCAGGTCACCGGAATGATACCATTTCTTAGGAATATGTCATATCACTGAAGAAAATCAGGTGGAAAAAAAATTAAATATTTCAGGGTGAAGTTTTAGAACAGTTATAACAGGTAAGAAAAAACAATAACATTAAAAGAATATCAAAGAAAAAGTAAAACAAAACAAAATGTTTAAAATGGTTCACATACTAATCCAGAAGATGCCAGTCTGGGTTAAGACGACTAGAAAAATATAGGAAGGAAACTGCTGAGTTCAGTTAACTAGCATTAACAATCCAAAATAACAATCACAACTGCTAGCTGATATACTACTAGAATAAGATAACCAAAAAGAGCTTCTGAATCTAGTTCAGTAGGAACTACTTTGGTGTCATGAATGTACAGTGAAAAGAACAATAACCATGTTTACAACACAACAGAATGGCTCAAGTAACAATTTTAAATTAAATAACTTTTCTTTTCTCCTAATTTTTAAATCAACATTGATACCTCTCTTCCCCTTTTCTTCCGAGCCAAAATTGTAACCAGATCGTATATATGTCAATTATTACAAATTCAGAAACATTAAAACAGGAAGATGGCACACAAATAAACCAATAATACCATAAAATGGAGGAAAAGAAATCAAAGTTTTATGGAATGGTCTGCATTATAGCTCACCCATAGTAGTAATATTCAACACATATTTGACAGTTGATATATCTATATGCAAACAAACCTCTTAAATACTAAATCAGACAAGTGGTACATTTCACAACATAATGGACCATAATCGAGTACTAAAAAGATGATTAGGGTGTCTTTTTCAATAAATTTTAGAAAATCAAAAGAACAAAATTCCAAACATAAACATACATATAAAAAGCAGCTAGCACTTTAACAGAAAAATGCAACTTTGTTATTCTACAAAAAAGGATAAGCCATATAAATATAACAGGAATTAATTTCTTTATTTTTTTTACACATGTTCAATCAACTGCTGTGAACACACATTTTGTGATCTTTTTTCCTGTCACTTTATAAAACTGGCTCCTTAGGTTAATCTACTATTTGCATTTAGTATGACAGTTCTTTATGTGGTATTTTAAACACTATCTATTAACCCATGCCTTAATTGTGCACTTCTTTAATCTTTTATAACCACTACATGGAAAATTAAGATGTTTGTTTTACTATTCTCACAAATTGCACAACTATCTATGGACAGCAGCTAAACAGAGAAGAAAAATTAACTAGAGGTGCTGATAGTTTTGTTTCAAGAACGTAAGATAACTAAAGATCTATAATTGTTATTCTCACTGTTTCAGCAAATTTAAATTCAGAGCTAATTTCTTTCAGACTGATCTGAAGATATCTATTTTAAATAAACATATCCCAAAATTTGACCTTTCAAATTCTTAGAAATCTTATAAGAATTAAAAAAGAAAATATTAAACATGTCCTAACAGAACAAGTAATTACAACAATGCTACTTCAGCTATCACATACAAAACTCCAGATATTATTTATGGTTTTCATAATATTGCTCAAACTGCAACTTCATCAGGACCTAAGAAGTCTCAAAGCTAACACCTTTAACAAAAACACTTCAATGGTAAGCACTGAGACGGAATAAGACTTCCTTATATACAACCAAAATCACCAAGAACTGAGATCCTGAAAATAGCAGGAATTGGAAAGCCCAAATGGGTGTTCATGTCACATCCAAAACATTATAATTGTCAAAACATTTTTTAAAAATGTATGCGTGGGCTGAATGCATCCATCCTTGAAGTATTATGCCTCCCAATTTAAAGATTAATCACAACAAGAAAACAAACAAATATCTAAAAGCACTTTAGACAATTTCCACATTATTCAATCAGTTGTAATGTGTTCAGTAGAGTTACTTATAACATCACTGATAAAGGAAAGTTAAGCTTCAGGGATTGCATCAGAAATAATCAAAGAAATTAAATTTTTGTTATCACATTACTTGGCAGAATCACAAAAAACTTTTAAGAATGATTTAAGTATGGATTTTCCCTGTGGAATGGATATAGAAACCAGCCAGCAAAAAGTAATCCAAAACCCTTTCTGAAATATTTAAACTATCAAAACATATTTCTACTGTATATAAGCAGAGACTCTTTAAAATCAGCAGCAACATTAACAGGTGGACTAATGTATCTTACTACTTTTAACGTGGTCATGGAACTTGACACTAAAGCTAAAAATCATTTTGTAACTTTATGTGACCATGATTTGCACCACAAATTATAACTCTTTGTGATTAATACAAAATATAAATGTTTCGGGACAACAAAGGACCCATTAGTCCATCTTGGCTGTTCCATCCTATTTTCAAACATAATGAGAATACAAGGAGTTAATATAATATCAGATGTTCATAGAGTTTAAAACCTGAACTAATAGCAGTATGAATCTGTATATAACATTTCTAAGCAAAAATCTAATTGGAAAGGACTCAAATGAACAACCAAACCCTGATTCTATTGTTTTATTAATAAAAATAAAATATAAAATTTCAGAAAATTGGTGTCTTAGAGCTTATGAGCTCACATAATAACTGAAACGTATAAACTACAAGAATCAAACATTTGACAACTGAATCACCAACAGAAAAATTCAAAGTTGTAGGTTTAACCATGTGTAATTTTCGTCATCATATTAAACTAGATATAGATTTATAATAAGATAAATAAAAAAGTGGGAATTTAAAAACCTGCAAAAAGGAATCGTAAAAGAAGGAAACAAGGCTGCAGACATTTATTCAAACTACAAAACCCTATTTTGAATCCATGCTGTTATCTAAAATTACATCTGGTGGAATCAAAATAGGGATTTGTGGATGAAGTAATGTCCACAATACCTACAACTTTATTTCCTTACTTTATGATCCCTATTTGCAGGTTTCTAAATTTCCAAATTTATTTATTTATCCTGTTGGTTGGTTATTTTGATGCTCACCTATGAAAAATGGATTACATGATATGTTAGCTATCTTTATTCACTGTAATAATAATAATAATAAACACAGTTTGTAGCTAGCTGATATGGTTATGATGATTTACTGAAGCTACTGACTATTTGATCACATTAGTTCAAGATGAAAACAGTTTAGCTGCAGCTGAAGACACACTGCTAGCCAAAATCTTAAGGGCCAGAAAAAATATGCATTTTGCATTGTTAGACTCAACCACTTATTTCAGTGAAGTTTTGAAAGATGAAAATAAGAAAAGGGAAAATAAAAATAAAAAACTTTCTTAACATTTAATAGCGAAAGTAAGAACACTTAAATTAGCCTAAATACCAGCTGGTCAAAAGTTTAAGACCACACTAAAATGAAGGAGTTAATCGGTAAACACGTAACAAAATTTAGTCATTTGTGTTCAACCATTAGCATTGTCAATATCTTCCACTGACATCTCCTGTGTTACATTGGGTTAAAACATGGCAAAGATTAGAAAGTTGAGAGAGTGAAGGTGGCAGAATTGTCGAGCTGCAAAAGCAAGGTCTCTTTTAAGGTGCCATCACTGGCAAGATTGGGCATGGTAAAATTGCTGTTGCAAATTTTTTAAAAGACCATGAGGGATACAGAACTAGAATTTCAAGTGGTCAGCCTGAGAAAATTTTGCTAGCATTGAGCAGGAGGACTCAACGGGTTGTCCAGCAAAACACCAGCCAATCGTCAAACCAGATTAGGGCCCTTAAGGATGAAGAATGCAGCTCAAGAGCAATAAGACAGCATCTATGAGAGAAAGGCTTTAAAAACCGAAAACATTTTCAAAGGCTATGCTTCCTTCCACACCAAGCAACAGCTCGGTTAAACTTTGCTGAGAAGCACCAAACATGAGACATAGTAAAGTGGAGGGAGCTTTCGTTCTCTGATGAGAAAAAATTTAACCTGGATGGTCCAGATGGCTTCTAATGTTACTGGCACAATAAGGATATCCCACCAGAGACATTTTCTACATGACACAGTGGAGGTTCCATCATGATCTGGGGTGCTTTCTCCTTCCATGAAATCATGGACCTTCAGGTTATACAGGGGCATCAAAAGCTGGCAACACTGGCATGTTGGAGAGAGCATTCTTATTGACTGAAAGCCCTCGCTTATGTGGAAATGATCAGATCTTTCAACAGGACAATGCTGGAATACACAATGCCTGCAAAACAAAAGACTTTTTCATGGCAAATAATGTGATTCTTTGAGACCATCAAGCATGTTCACCCTAACTGAACCCCATCGAAAATGTTTGGGGGTAGATGGCAAGGGAAGTCTATATAGAAATGGACGTCAATTCCAAACAGTGCACGATCTTCATGAAACTTTCTTTTCTCACTATTGAGAACGCTTGTTGGGCATTTCAACTGTTTAGGACTTCTTTTTGGTATGGTCTTAAACTGTTGACCAGCTGGTATTTAGGCTAATTTCATTGTGTTCACATTTCCCTATTAAATGCAAAAAGTTTCTTTATTTTCCCTTTTCTTATTTTCATCTTTTGAAACTCTACTCAAATAAGTAGTTGAATCTAACAACACAAAATGCATATTTTATATTCATTGGCCAGGATTTTGGCCAGCAGTGTATCTCAACACACCAATCCATAAGAGTATAAAAGTATCTGTATCATCCCTCGAGGAAGAGAACTGAAAGTTTGTTTGTTTTGAATTTTGCACAAATCTACATGAGAGCTATTGCTGTCCCTAATTTTGCAGTGTAAAACTAGAGGGAAGGCAGCTAGCCATCATCACCCACTGCCAATTCTTTGGCTACTCTTTTACCAATGAATAGTGGAATTGATTGTCATACTGTAACACCCCACGGCTGAAAGGTGAGCACATTTGGTGTGGTGGGGATTCGAATCTGTGACCCTAAGATGGTGGGTCGGGTACCTTAACCACCTGGCCATGCCAGGCCAGAACTGAAAGACAGTGTGAAAATGATACATGATTCTAGCCATTGCCATATACAACATTCACTTTCAATAAATGGGTTAGCACGCATTTACGACCTGACAACATCCGCTAAATGAAAACGACACCTCCAAGAAAATTGAGAAAAACTGCCTAAATAAACATGAAAAAAATAAAGATATTTTATATTGCTTACGGAGAAGTGAACTTAGTAACTATACAAGTTACAATGATTCCCCAAGCTCCCTATTTGTCTCATGGTCTTCTGGATCCAAACATTAAATTTAAACATTAATGGCCAGACCAAGTAAAGCTATTAGGAAATCATAAGATGATGTAATAAGTTTACTCAAGTGATGTGCAAAATACACCAATATAAAGACATTAAGAGATTAACACACTCTGGCAACCAGTTAAGGTAAATAAAAATATTAAAATTTTAGTGTTCAAATTTTCCCTATTAAATGCTAAAAAAGTTTATTTTTATTTTCCCTTTTCTTATTGCCATCTTTCAAAGCTCTACTTGAATGAGTAGATGAGTCTAACAATGCAAAATGCATATTTTTTCTTTATATTCATTGGCCTCAATATTTTAGCCAGCAATGCAGTCATGGAGATCTGTTTGAGAATACAGTGAGCATTTATAGTTTGTGTAACTAAATTCTTTATATATAAAACATACATCCTGACAGATAATCCCACTTAGTGCACATAAAATATTATCAGTAAAAATGCATCCTTTTCAAATAAAACGTGTATGTCTAAAACACTACTTTAAATAAACCATATTTTTAAAGTAATTATTGTGTGAATGTGTGCAATAAAATGTAATACATCATGTATTGACTTTTATACTCCTTTGCTTCCTGAAAAATGTATGGTTTCAAACCCTAGAGACACCAATTGTAATGCAAAAAACATGCTACATTCATCTAATGTTCATATATTTTTAGCTAGTAACTCCTGCTTGACCTTATAGCTATGTTTGTTTTACAGAATTACCAGATGTTTGTAAGAAAGCTAACATCAAGAAGTAATAACTAACTGGCAAGAAAATACTATTAATACTAATTATGTGAAAATGTTTTTCCCCATTTTAAGAATAATGAATCTTTTTTGTGCATTTTTATACATGTACAATGTTGACAGTGTAAAGCATAGAAAAAAGTTTCACTTAAGGTATCCATAGCAACCACACTGGGCAAAAGTTTCATATCAGGACATTTTTAATTGTTTTGTTTGACATTTTTCATTATTTTCACCTTTAACTTACATCATGACTTTCATCAAACTTATCTGAAATTTCTTATTCTGTAGAATTTTATTTCTTTGTGTTCTTCATTTTTATGTTAGGTTTGTCCCAGTATGCCAGAGTTCTGTATCAGGATGTAATTTCTTCCTATATTATAACTTTTGCATTTGACTTATTTTGCTTATTTTCACCTTTATTACTTCAGAGTTCTGCATTAAAGTAAAATTCTATGTAAATGTTTATTCTATTTTTTAATGCATTTTGTTTTGTAATGGTAATCTCTAGATATGAAAATTTTTCTCCATTTCTGTTTTCAGACATACATTCTTAGTTTTCAACATCTGACTTATGAAATTAATGTATACAGGTCTCAAAATGGAGTCAGGCTAATTATCAGTAAGATTCCTAAATAGTTGTTGTTTTATTCAGTATTACAAAAGTATGAGTCATTTCAAAACAGTTACAGAATTACAAATCCTTAAATGACTATGACTTCAATGTGTTAATGTGTCACATAATCCCTAAACGAAATTTATCAAGTTTTGTTATACAAATGTTATATATGTATATGTAAATGGAAATGAAAGGATAAATTTGCAGTGTAATAGTCTGGAATAAGAAACTGTAATAATTCCATCTCGGTTTATATATCTGAAAATAAAACACACACATACCTTATCAAGGGAGCGTGCATCACGATAAAACAGAATCCTTAAGCATGAAAGTATTAGATTCCTTGCCTCTTCTACTGTTTGTCTTCCTTTGTTCTTTTCCCAGTGATCCCGTAAAAGAGGCTGCAAAAGAAAACCCCACTTTTAATAACATTATTGAACTGGTTACAATATTACACAAATGTAGTTTACTGCCACAAGAATATAGTGCAAATTTAATGTCAATAATTTATCCAATATTGGGAGCTTTTGTACAACTGTTGATGTCAAAAACAATTTTATTTTGCAATCCTATCACATGAAATAAAAACCAAAAAATCAACTTTTTCTTATTCAGAAATTTATGACATCATTTGAAGATGGGTTTCTTAAATATTTCCATTTTATGAACTTTTACTAAAGAATACAATACAACTAGACATAATTACATACATATAAACAGATAGTAATATTTTATAACACATTATGTCACTGGATGGGGAAAAAAGTTAAAATATAGACAGCCATGTTCATCTATTTATGATTCCAGAGAAACGTTAAAGCAAAACAGATTGACAAATGTTTTCACTGTAAGTATTCCATAATAAATGTTTATTTTAATTTTTATTAATGTTATTATGTAGGATCTGTTCACCTTATTAGAAACTATATCTAATAATGTTAAGCAACCTCTTGCCCAAATAACAATCATGCCTCAACGTGACACAGAATCCATAATCTAAGAAACAGATTTGACAATTTTTTTTTCCTTCATTTATTGTTAATATTGTATGCATTTTATGAAATGATAGTGAACAGAAGATAGTGATGGCTGATGCTTTATCTATGTTCATCCAACAGATATTTGAACAGACTGAAATCTGGGTGCTGTGGTGGCCACGGACAATGATAGAAGTCTCCAGAATGTTCTTCAAATTATGCATGCACAATTTACACAGTGGATGGAAATGTTGTCTTGAAAGTGGCTGTTATTGGATTTACCTTATTAAAAATGATGCTGAAGTAAGCTGTGAAAATCATTCTACCTTCTAAAAGGACCAACGAGCTCAGGATGTGCCAGGAAAACACACCCCAAGCCATAATTCTACCATCCGAGGCCTAGACAGTTGAAATCACATAAAAATACATTGGTAAGTATCAGACTGTGCACAACTGTGAAATGTTAACACTTCCCTAAACTGAAAACACGTTTCCAATAGATACCTCCTCTCACAAAAAGCTCTTCTTAACATATATTGCCCTCTATCAGCACACTTTCTCCCACCATAAGTCTTGATTCTCCCACTTACCTTCATGTATTAATGTTAGGTATCTGCATAATAACAGCAACTCTCCACTAATAGAAATAACTATCATAACTGACAATCTCTAATTTTACAGCTTTTAACTACTTAAAGATTGGTCAGATCAAGTCAAACCATACCAAAAGTGAAAAAGATGAGCAGAAGTAAACATCTACTGAAAATACATTTTCAGATTAGAAAAATGATTACTTCCGATATAATATCTTACCTCTTCTCACAAATGCTAGAATTCCACAGTGAACATATGGAGGGCCAGTGGAAAGTGCTCAAAGGAAAACTTAGAAAAGTGAGAATGAACTACATGTGTCATAAAATGGAAGAAACAAAGAATAAAACCCACAAATTAAAAGAAATAAATGAACTCTAGGGACAGAAGAGATAGAGCAACACTTGGTGATATCTGGAATTGTACATAAGGTCCACAGTAGTAAGAGGATCCTCTATCTTTTGCCTCAAAACAGGTACTGGCAAATAATAAGAGTTCCTCAAATACAACCAAAACCAGAAACTCCACGAACTGAGGTTCAGCAAATAGTAGGAAGATGGAGAGCCCAGATGGATGTTCATCTCACCTACAAAACCTGACAGCCTCAGGAATTTTTCATCCAGCCCAAGATAGGAAAAGAGTACCCCTATCATACATATGCAACTATAACCAACAACAGAACCACAGGACATGGCATCCAGTGAACAGTAAGAAGAGAGACCATTAGTTGCAGCTGCATCTCTATTTCAAAACCTGTCAACATTGTGAATTTATTGTCCAGTTCACAATAGGAGGGTAAAAATTGCAAATACAAATGAGGACTTGTATAACTGGTCCAGATCTGATGTTGATTGAAGCCAGACCAGTCACATAAGTCCTCATTTGTATTTGGCATTCAGTTAAAAGGAGGGTACCTCAGCTGGAGAAGAAAACTGCAGTATATGGCACAGTGCTACATCCAAAACTTGGTGGAATCTAGAATTGAACATCAGGTTTGCAGCAACAAAGGTGTTATACCATCTACACCTGTAGAATTCCACAGCCCTACTCTCAACTGAGTGGTAATGTGTAAACTAAGGAGGACAGATATACATGATCCACTATCCCAGTGTAGCTAGAAACTGATAAATTGCAAAAACTCCCATATTTCACTAAAAGAGGAAAAGAAAAGTGTAATGAAGATTACAAAGGATCTCAACACCAAAGTACAATAGTTTACCATAATACACCAGTAAAGCAATCAGGTTATTGGAGTCTAACAACCCCCACCTGGTCTGCAATCCTACAAGTCTGCAGTAAGAAGAGCCTCAAACACCACAGATGAGAGAGAGAGAGAGAGACAATAATTCTTGTTTGCTTTAATCATGTTAGTCCACAAGTGTACAGTCCAGGATAAATATTTTTAGGAAAGAAAATACCATAAAGTATACCTAATAGATGTTTAACAAAACACTCCATCTCAACTGTAGTGGATTGTAATACAACCCAGTTTCTGAGAAAAAACAGAGACCACATTGACAGATTTGATCAACTAACATTTGAAGGTGTTTATAATGGTACATCACTTCTGCATTAGGAAAAGCCTCAATGTCACAAATCATCTGATATGTCATATCAACACTGGTTTTACAGTACAAACTTAAGACTACATATACCTGATTAGGCAATACTTCTCACAGAATGGGATACATATACAAGGGCCCCTGAAAAGAAAAAAATGAATGGATCTTACCATTCCCAAAGAAACAGGTAAAGTATATGGATAATTCTAGGGAGTGGTCTACATACCAGTATTAATGATGTCTTCAAGGGAAGACAAAAATGCACAGGCAGGAATCAGATGGGAAATTTGAAAAAGATAGTAATCATCAGCAGAAAGAGAATATTTCAGCAAATTCAATCTGTAAAGGTAATATGAGAAACATTACAAGAGAAGTTAGGATTCCAAGGAATAAACAAAAAGAAACAAGAACCATGGACAGGAATAGTGCATGCCATATTACTGGATAGCCTAAACCTCACAAAGAAGGCAATTGAGATCAAAATGGCCATAAAGGTGAGATATAAAAGGAACAAATGCAGAATTACCCTCTTATGCAGCTGATGTTTTGGACATAAATTAAAAAACAGGAAAGAGGAGAATGTAGAAACTATGAAATAGAACACAACATTAACTGTGAAAACAGAGTGATATCTTTTTACCAACATAAGTGGGGAAAAACATGGCTTCAAAAAAAGGTGTTATAACAAATATGAAGACAATGATTTGATCATAAAATGAGTGACGTTGAAAAAACAAAACTTAGACAAGACTGGCAATCTGGAAAACACAAGCAGATCTCATAAACCAAAACATGGCTGATAAAATTTTCTGATAATTCAATACACAGGAAATTGAAAAGCCCTTGTCAAAAAGCCAAACTAAAACAGGATGTGATTTGTGATTTATAAAAATCATATAATCAGAAGAATAATAACCACATGGGGCAGACCAACAGTAGTATTATGCACCATTTATAATGGCAAATCACCAAGGAGGAACGACAAACAGGTTGAGAAATTAAAGAAGTCACCCACTGCAAAAGTCCAGCTCTAGTTATGAGGGACTAGACAAAAACCAAGTGTCCAGACAGAATGTAAGAATTTATGGATGAATGATACAAGCCTGACTGGGGTTTAAATAGGAGTGTCAAAAATAAAGGGAGAGAAAGAAGTGATACGAAACAAGCACAGCATTAACAACCACACTTGAGCCAACTAAAAAAAAAAAAAAAACAATAACAGAGCACAATACATATGTAAAAACGGCTGGTATGGGTAGAGAAAGCGCTATGTAGAAGAGTGAACAATGTTTTGACCTTCTTTGGTCATCATCAGGTTCACAAAAAAAGAAAGAGGTAACTGACTGATAACTTACCACATATTCAAAGGTGGTTGTGTAATTGAGTGTAAAAATGTAGAGGGGATGCTTTGATGTTGGTTTACATTTATTAATATAGGTATAAAGGTGCTCTTTTGTATTGGTTTATTTTGGGCTTAAGTTGTTCTATAAGTAAAGCTTCTTAAATTTTGCATTTGTTTATTTTTGTTTTCTATTTAGTGTTTGGGTGTTTTTTCTGGTTATGTTGTGTGTATTTGATTTGCAGTGTTTGTAAACATGTGAAGGTGAATGCATTCTTTGAATTTGGTTTCCATTTTTCTACTTGTTTCTACAATATAGAAGTCATGGCAGTTATTGCATTGTATTTTATAACGTTGGTGTGGTGTTTGTCAGTGCAACTTTTACATAGTATAGACCATAGTTTTGTGTCTGATTTTTGAATAAATTTGGTATTAACTGGAATGTCATATTTTGTTACTAGTTTTTGCCAAATGTTGGTTATTTTTCTGCTGATGTCGAGAATATATGGTATGCAGCAGTGTATGGTTTCACGAGTTTTTAAATTGTAGGGTATATTTACTTTTGTTAGTTGATTTTGCTTTCTGTCTAGGTGTGTGCATATAATGTTTTATACAGTTTATGGAGGAAACTTGATTGATTTATTCATTTAGTGTTTTATGGCACAAAGCTACGAGGCTATCTGTGCCAAACATCCGGTAAAAATGTAAAAATGCTATAAAAGACATAAATGGAAATGAAGGTAAAACAAAAAAAAGTATAAAACCAGTGTTGACACCTAGTCTACAAGGTTAAAATAGAAGGCAAAGTGTAAAAAGTTGTAATGTAGGTATTCTATCAAAAAGGTATAATCATAACCCGCCAGGAAGACTAACAGGCAGGTACAAGACCCACCGTCAGTCACCTGAAGTTGGTCTTTCCAGTCCTGGTTCTGGGTTATGTGTCATAGTACCTATTATCAAAATGTAATGGAATAAAAGTTTTAAAAGACACTCAGCAAAATCATAGAGTGTAGCCAAATGTCCAGTAAAAAGATAAAAGTCAAGTAAATGGAGTACAATTTGTAAAAATAAATGAAGGTAAAAACAAAACAGCAATTAAAACAGAAAATGGTGTAAAAACCAATGGTGACATCCAGTCTTCAAAGTTATAAACTATTTACTCTAGCATAATGATAATGATCATAACCTGCCAGGAAAACTAACAGATAGTATATAAACCACTGTCAGTCACCTGAAGTTGGTCTTTCCGTCCTGTTTCCGGGTTATGAGTCAATATGGCCAGTACAAAAAGGTTGTAAAAGTGTGAAATGATATGAGCAAAAGTATAATAGTAACTCGCCAGGAAGACTAATGAGTAGTTCAAACAGAAGCGTTAGTCACCTGAAGTTGGCCTTTCCAGTCCTGGTGTCGAGATATTTAATGTTCTGGCCATTGTTTAATGCCACATTGAATGAGCGAGATTAAAACTGTAAAAAAGGAGCCACAATTAAAAAGGTGTAATGAATAAATATACCACACTTAAATGAGATGAAAAAGATTAATGGCCATTAAAAAATTAAAAACATTATCAAGGTAGACAGAGTCACCATCACCAATAACTCTGTCCAATGTTACAGACTGACCCTGCGAAAAAATATGTTTAAAGTATTGCCGTCATTGAGAATTGTAACGATGGCAAGAAAGTAAAACGTGGCTGATAGTGATTTGAGTGTTACACAAACTACACATTGGTGCATCAGTTCCAGATAAAAGAAAATGATGAGTTAAAAAACTGTGACCAATGGGTAGCCTCGTGAGAACAACTTCCTCCTTCTGAACTTTACGGAAGCGAAATGGCCAAAGTCCAATTTTGGGTTTGATTTGAAAAAGTTTATTGTCGCGTTGTTCACTCCAAGTGGACTGCCAACTGGCACGGAGCCGAGCCTTGAAGACAACACCATAGTCCACGTACGGAATAGGCAAAGGGGTGATGGTGCTGAAGCAGACATATTTAGCTACCATTTCTGCAAGCTCATTCCCACGAATACCAACATGGCCTGGTATCCAGAAAAACTGGATTGAAGTAGCTGCTAATGAGAAATGGGCCAGTAGGTTTCAAATATCTGCAAGAATAGGATGTGAGCTAATGTGAAACAATTCCAAGGCGAGTATAGAACTAAGCGAGTCTGTATAAATAGTGCAGTTGGAGTACTGCTCAGCTGCAATATGATCCAGGGCAAGAGATATGGCATAGAGTTCAGCAGTGAACACAGAAGCTGTAGAGGGGATATTGCGTGCAACTACTGACCCATAGCAAACCATAGCAGAGCCCACTGAATTACCTGATTTGGAACCATCTGTATAAATGGGAACTGAATGATTGTTTGAAAGATATTCATTGAATAAAAGACAGTACTTCCAGTCTGGAGTATCCGCCTTTTTTAGGTGACTGAAAGAAAGGTCACACTTGGGGGCTGTAATAAGCCATGGTGGGATGCATCGACCTGTGGAATCTGCAATGTTATCCAAGGACAGACCCAATTCATCCAATTGCGCCTGGATGCGAAGGCCAAACGGAGCAATGACAGATCATCTGTTCTGAAAAAGTACTGCCCACCGAGGAAGGAAAACACATTCCCAGGTGGGATGCTTTGGTAAGGAATGAAGTTTTGAAGTATATTGTAAAGATAGTTGCAAATGGCGAAGGTGTAGAGGAGGTTCATGAGATTCAATGTATATGCTTTGAACTGGAGAGATACGGAAAGCTCCGGTGCAGAGTCGAAGTCCTTGGTGATGAATGGGGTCCAACATCTTTAAGGCCGAGGGTCTGGCAAAGCCATAGACCATTGATCCATAGTCAAGTTTCGATCTAATAAGAGCACGAAAAATCTTTAACATTGAACAGCAATCTGCCCTCCAACTGGTAGAAGAGAGGACACGGAGGATGTTCAGTGCTCTTGTGCATTTGACCCGAAGCTGCTTTAAGTGTGGTATAAAGGTCAGTTTACAATCAAAGATAAGCCCCAAGAACTTTGTCTCCGGGACCACTGGCAGCAAAACTTCACCAATATGAAGTTCAGGATCAGGATGAATACCTCGTCGACGGCAAAAGTGCATGCATACAGTTTTGGAAAGAGAGAAATTAAAGCCATTCGCCAGAGTCCACTTCCGTACACGATTGAGGGCAGTTTGTAGTTGCCACTCAATGTATCTCATGTTTGACGACTGACATGAGATGTGAAAGTCGTCAACATATAGCCCATTCATAACAGTGAGAGGGAGTTGTTCAGTGATGGCATTTATCTTTATACTGAAGAGTGTGACACTCAATATACAGCCTTGAGGGACTCCAAGTTCCTGTAGAAAAGAATGTGAAAGTACCGAACCCACACGAACTTGGAATCTCCTGTCCATTAAAAATTTTTTAATAAACATGGGTAGATGGCCACGTAACCCATATGTATGGAGGTCTCGCAAAACGCCATGCCTCCATGTTGTGTAGTAAGCCTTCTCTATGTCAAAAAATATCGATACAAGATGTTGGCAGTTGAGAAAGGCCTCTCTGATAGATGTTTCAAGACGAATTAGGTGATCTGTGGTGGAGTGCTGTCGACGGAACCCACACTGGGTGGGCGAGAGGAGGTTGTTTGATTCAAGGAACCAAACAAGACGAGCATTAACCATCCTTTCTAAGGTCTTACAGAGACAGCTCGTCAGAGCAATTGGACGATAGTTTGAAGGAATCTTCAGATCTTTCCCTGGCTTAGAGAAAGGTAAAATAATAGCCTGGCACCAGGCATCAGGAAAAACCTTCTCCTGCCAAATCCAGTTGAAGAAAATCAGTAGGACATCAAGAGAAGCAGGAGATAGATGGTGCAGCATGTCATAATGAATATCATCAGGTCCAACAGACGTACTGGCAGACTGATGAAGGGCCATTTTTAGTTCCACCAGGGTAAAGGGACAATTATAGTCAAAGAAACAATCAGTTCGAAAGGAAAGAGGTGATCGCTCTGCCCGAGTCTTGATGGCCAGGAAGGTGGAGGAACAAGCAGAAGTGCTGGATACCCGGCAAAAGCTTTCACCTAGAGTGTTAGCGATGTTCCGGACATGAGTCACCTCCTGACCATCAGAGAGTAAGATCGAGAGGGGAACAGAATTGTAGTGCCCATTAACCTTGCAAATCTTGTCCCATATGATCTTGGAACTGGTGGTAAAAGATATGCTGGATGTGTACTTAATCCAAGATTCCTTCTGGCTTTGATGTCTTACCCACCTAGCATGTGCTCGGGCCCATTGGAAAGCAACCTGATTTGAAAGTGTGGGATATCTACGAAAAAGTATCCCAGGCCCGTTTTTGAGCCTTCCATTCTAAGTGGCAAGCAGGATTCCACCATGGACGAGGATATCGTGGAAAACATGTCGAGGTTTTAGGAATACACTGAGCAGCTGCATGTACAATACAATCAGTTATCGCTGCAACACAGTCGTCTGTTGATGGCTGATCTACGATGGCAGGATCAAGTTCTGCGAGATCAGTGAAAGTGGACAAGTCTGCCTGATCTAGCTTCCACCGGGGCACGCGGGTAGGATTGCATCGCCCACGGCCAGTCTCTCTCAAAAGGATCCGAAAATGATCACTGCCTGGTGGATTACTGTCACCCTCCATGAAAAATGGGAGAATAATGAAGGGGAGCAAACTGAGAGATCAATAGCGGTAAAGGACTGACTTGGTGCATGAAAGTAAGTGGAAGAACCAGTATTGAAAAGAGAAAGATTGTGATCAGAGAGCATCTGCTCTACAGATCGACCCCTCCCATCAATAACAGCACTTCCCCAGAGGGGATGGTGTCCATTAAAATCCCCCAGGATTAAAAATTGAGATGGCAACTGTTCAACGAGAGCATCAAGGTCTGATTGATCATGTCTCTCCAGGGGACAGGTACAGAGAACAAACAGTGATGGTATGACCCAAGGAAACACGGATGGCTACGGCCTCCAAGGGTGTGTTGAGTGACAAAGACAGGGTGGGCACATGTTGATCAACCAACAGTGCCACACCTCCATGTACTCGACCATCACACAACTTGTCATTTCTGTATAGAGAAAACTGCTGAATGGAGACTGTATCGGCAGATTTGAGAAATGTTTCTTGTAAAGAAAGAAAAACAGGCTGGTAGGAAGCAATCAGCGTTTTGATATCATCCAGATTAGAATGGAAACCTCGACAGTTCCATTGTATCAAGGTGGCCATTTTTAAGTACGGGTAAGTGAAGTGGCTGGAGAACCCTTTGGTTTACAACCACGTCTTTTTTCTTTACTGTCTTTAGTCGGAGGAGGTCTATCAACCTCCATGGATCCTGCTCTGGGTCGAGTGGGCAGGTTTTTGTTATTGAAAGAAGAATCCTGTGACTGAGGACGCGGACGAATAATTGTTTTGTTTATTGTGGTGGGAGAAAACAATGTATCAGAAGAAATGCCTGTATTTGAGACTGAAGGACATGGATCTTGAGGTTTGTTGGAGGGTATGGGAGGTACAGAGATGGGTGTGGAAGTCGATTCATCTACTTTTTTAACCACGGAGGTCAAAAGGCTTTTCATTTGTCTTGAAAACGATTGTCTTGGAGGCACAGAGAGATCTGTCTGCACTTCCACTGTAGTTGTGGAATGGAGTGCAGCAGCATATGTCCGAGATGGGATTGTGGACAGCAATTTCCGAGCCTCAGGATAACTAATGTTATGTGTCGTTTTCAAATGCTGCTCCTCTTTTTCCTCCAACCATTTTGGGCAAGAATGAAAGTAAGAGGGGTGAGAACCATTGCAATTGACGCAATGTGGGTTCATGTCACAGTCATAGGCATCGTGGTCCTTGTCTCCATAATGAGCACATGTCAGGGAACCACGACAAGATGCCTTTGAGTGGCCGAAACATCAAAGAGGGTTTGGAATGTATGGCCGAACCCTGCAAATGAGATAACCTGCTTTGATGGTGGCGGGTGCACGTGGTGAAGTAAATGTTAAAACGAGGGTATTTGTTGGCAGTGTAACTCCATCTTTGTGAGTGGAGATGCGCCTCACTGCAGAAACTCCTTGAGTGGAGAGACCAGTGAGAATCTCTGATTTGGAAACATTCTTCAAATACCTTTCAACAATAACTCCTCGTGAAGAATTCAAAGTAGCATGGGGTGTAACCTTAATAGGTATATCCACAATTGCCTTTGATTTCAAGAGGAGTTCACTGTGTTTGGATGTGGATGTTTCAACCAATATGTCACCAGATGAAAGCTTCTTTACTGACTTTGGAGAGCCAGCAAGCCCCTCTTGTCCCTTTTGAATAAAGAAAGGGGACATTTGCCCTAAAGGTTTTTCCCAAAGAGAATGCAATATCAGAAAATGATGTACGTGTGTTACTGAAGTTGAAGATTGCTGTTCTGAGTATTCAAGACGTGGTCGCTTACCCATTGAATGTTTTTTTACAATTTTATTTAAATTTTTTGTAGGATCCATAGGAAAGAGAAAAAAGTTTCGGTACTCACTGACCCCACCCACCATGGAGCCCTACAAGGGGACGCACTACAAAGTCATGCAAGGACAATGCAGCAACGCCAGGGTTTCGTGAGCACTATACCCAAACACCAGCATCAGGCACAATGTCCACAATACCGGTTGAGAACTTCCAACACTGGTACTTGGTTGGCTCTAGCCCAGGTGGACCAGCTGATTGACCCAAGGAGGGCCACCCAAGGGCTGCCCGTCTACAGGAATTCGAGGCCAAAGTGGTGTGTTAGGGTTGGACCCCTCAACCACCAGGATCCTCTCCTCCCCTTCACGAGTCGCCACGCACGACAAACATGTGGGTGGATGTTTAGATCCCAGAGAAGGTAACCAGACAGAACCTTCCCTGGGAGGTCCCTCACAGGAATCAACTCCGAGGGGGGAGGAAACTTACTGATGTTGGTGAAACATCGTTTTATTTTGTCTAATTTGTTGTTAATTTTATCTGGTGAGCATAGTTTGTGGCTGTGTTTATTTGGTTTCTTAGTATGTTGAATTTTTGTTTTCTTTCATGTGTTGAGTCCTAAGGAATATATATAGTCCAGTATGGGTGATTCTTCAGTGGATTCCCATTTTAAATTGTGTATCACTTCCTCTAATTTTGAGGTTAAGAAATGATATTTGATTGATTTCTTCCTGTTCACATGTGAAATTCATGTGACTAAAAAAATTGTGTTCTGTAGATGTAAATCCCCAAGTGGTGTCATCTACATATCTGTAACAATATAGTGGTGGATGTAATGCTGTGTTAATTGTTTGTGTTTCAACTTGTGTCATAAAAATATTGTCTAGAACTGGGGATACTGGGTTGCCCATGCTTAGGCCATTTGTTTGTATATAGTTTTGGTTGTTGAACATGAAGTTTGTCTTTGTTGTGGTGAATTCTATGAGGGGTGCTAACTGGTTGCTGGGAATGTCTATTGATGGGTTAGGGTATCGGATATAAAGTTCTAAGGTTAGCTTGCAGGCTTCAGCAGTTGGGACTTCTGTAAAGAGTGATATGAAATTAAAACTGGACATTAAGGCTTTATGATTAAGTTGATTAAGGTTGGATTTGAGATTAAGTCTTTGATGAATGAGCTGGCTGATGTTACATATATGGAGAATGTTCGTGCTACACATTTACCAAGACTGTAATTAAACGATTCATGTGTGGACATTATTGGTCGTAGTGGACAATTTGATTTACAAGGTTTGGGGATGCTGCATATTTCTGGTGTGTGTGTGCGCGTCAGCCTTGCAGAGGTAAGAATAAAGTGTTTTTAAAATTGTGTCTGCATTTTTAGTCCTATTTTGTTAAGTTGCATTTCTTGCATCTTTATTGGATTTGTGTGTATTGGTTTAAATTTGTTTGTGTCTGATAGGATCTTCATTTTTTGGATGTATTCATTCTTGTTCATTATGACTATAGTACTTCCTTTATCTGCTTTTAGAATTATCATGTTTTTGTCTTGTTTTAGGTTTTTAATGGAATTAATCTCTCCTTCTGTAATGTTGTTTTTTTAGTTTTCTGTTTGTGAAATTATGTGGATGGTTTTGAGAGAAAATTCTTTGAAAAAAATTGTTTAAGATATTTTTAGGTGTTTCTGAAAAATATTAATTTTTAATTTTTCTGAGAAGTTTGGCTGTTGGATGTCAATAGAACTGTCAAAGTTGTCTTCTTTCTGTTGGTTGTTTTCTCATTATTTTTGTTTTCTGTGGATGATATCAAGTCTCCTGGCTAGGTCTTTAAGCATGCTTTAATTTCTAAGGTTGGAATGTACCTAGGTGATATTGCAAAGTTGAATCCTTGGTTAAGTAGATGTTTCTTGTCTGTGTTTAATTGTTAGTCGGTAGGTAGGTAGGTAGGTATTCAATGTTTATTGGTACAAAGCTACAACTCTATCAGGTATAAGGCAATTATGGTACAAAGCAAAATATGTGAAATTAGGAACTGCCAGGAAGACTGAAGCAAGAAGTACACCCTTACTGACAGTCACCTGAAGTTGGCCTTTACAGTCCTTGGTTCAGTTCAAGAGAAAAATAAAAACTAAAATGTGTAAAATTAAGACTTGCCAGGAAGACTGAAGCAACAAGATCAAAATTGCAGTCAGTCACCTGAAGTTGACCTTTCCAGTCTTGGGTTTAAGTCAAAATAAAAATTGAAATCTGTAAAAGAAATTGTGTTAAAACATTAAAATGTGTAAAAGAAATCATACTAAAACACTATATAGTCTGATAAAAACCTTAAGTTAAGTGTTAGAGACCAATGACTCTTAAAAATGTAAAAACATAAGTGAGATGGGCAGTATTACCTATAACATGGGCCAAAGTCAAGGGTAAACCTGCCTCAAAAATATCTTTAAAATGGTGTCATTGTTCTAGGTTGTAACTACAGCATAATAATAAAATGCGGATGATTGTGATCTAAGTGCCACATAGGCCACACATTGGCACAGCAGTGCTTGATATAAGGAAGTGATGGGTTAGAAAACTGTGACCAATGTATAGCCTTGCCAAAACAACCTCCTCTTTTTGATCCTTACAGAAGCAAGAGAGACAAAGACCAAAGCAGGTTTGATTTGAAAAATCTTGTTATTGTGATTTCATTTCAGGTTGTCTGCCATCTGGTTGTCTGGATTTGATAACTGGACCATAGTCCAAGTATAAAATGGGTCATGGAAGGATAAATTCAGAACAGACAGACTTTGCTGCTCTGTCAGCTAACTCATTCCTACAAATACCAACATGACCTGGTATCCAAAAGAACTGGACAGAGACAGATGAGAGAGAAAGATAGGCCAGTTTGTTTTCAATGTTGATGAAAAGAAGGTAGTGACTATCATAGAATGATTCCAGGGCCAATAGACAGCTGAGTGAGTCCGTATATATTTAACAATTTGTATATTGCATTATTTCAATATGCTTTAGGGCAGGAGAGATGGCATACAAATCGGCAGTGAAAACAAACTGTAGGATTTGTCAGTCAGACCTGTTAATTATGAGGTAAGTCAGTGGTTTGTCGTGTTGGTGTCTTTTCTGTTGTTTGCATCGTAGTTTCTCTAGTTGTTTTGTTGTGGTAAATGTTTTTGTCCCTGTCGTTCCTAGTGTTGATTTGGTTGATGTTTCATTGTACAAGTCCATAAAACTCTGGTTTAATGCAGCATGCCAATTGATGGTCTAGATTCATTTTTTGTTCTTGCAAATCATGTAGTTCTTTGTATTTTGTGTTCAACACGTATTAAGTAGTTTTTTTTCTGTAAATTTTTGATAATGTTTGTGCATTAACATTTTTTGACAGTTTTACCTTTACAAATTAGGGGTTAGTTGTTCCTTTTCACATTGTTGAATAAAATACATGTTATACCTTTATACCTATATTAATAAATATAATTCAACATTTAAGCACGACCTCTACATTCCTACACTCAATTACAGAACTGCCTTCAAACTTGTGGACAGTTACCTCTTTCTCTCTTTGTGAACCTGACGATGACTGAAAAAGGTCAGAACATTGTTTGCTCTTCTACATAATGCTTTCTCTACCCATATCAGCCATTTTTACAGATATTTTTTCTCTACAAGTGGGTTTTCTCATCATCACAGAGACAACAATATAGAGTTGTCTGAATTACGACAAGAAAACTGGAAGTAGAATATACACATAAGTATCAACTCCTTTAATCCTGAATGACATAATCTACTGCTCATGCCAAAGGATGAGGAACAAGAAACCAAAATCCAAAAAGTTGTGTACTGAAATGAGTGGCAAAAGCCTCTAAATTTAAAACACCCTACTGAGCACACAACAACTGACACCAGATATGCGAGTCATAAAGGGCATCTATTTGCAGCTGTAGGGGGAGTTTTCAGTATAAAGATTAATGCCATCACTGAACAAGTGTAAGACTCAAGACGGTCCTGAAAAACTCCAAGTTCCCTTGGGAAGAAAGAGGAAAGTGTTGAACCCACAAGAGCTTAGAACTACCTGTCCATAAAAAAAATTTTAATAAAAATGTGCAAATGGCCATGTAATCCATATGAGTGGAGGTCTCATAAAATGCCAAGATGTTGTCACTTAAAGGCTCCCCGATTGATGTTTCAATTTAAATCAGGCGGTCCACAGTGGAGTGCTGCCCTCAGATCCCACACTGGGTGGGTAAAAAGAGATTGTTTGATTCAAGGAACCAAATAAGACAAGCATTAACCATCCTGTCTAAGATCTTTCAGAGAGGGCTCATCAAAGCAATTTGACAGTAATTTTAAAGAATCTTGGAATCCTTCCCAGACTTAGAAAAAGGGAGGTCAATAGCCCAGCAAAACATATCAAGAAAAGCATTCTCTTGCCAGATATGGTTAAAAAGAACCAGAAAAGTATCAAGAGATGTAGGACAGAGATTACACAGCATCTCGTAGCAAATACCATCAGTTCCAATAGATGTACTGCCAGACTGATTATGAGGAAGCTTGACTTTCACCAGTGTAAAGAAGTGATTATAGTCAGATTATCAGCACAAAAGGTAAGAGGCAATCGCTCTGTCTGAGTCTTGATATCCAAAAATGTGGGAAATGAAACAAAAGTGCTAGACACACAAGAAAAGCTTTCGCTGAGAGAATCAGCAAAGCTCTGGACACAAGCCAGTTCCTGACTACCAGAGAGCAAGATCAAAAAGGGGACAGAAGTATACTGCCCACGAACGATCCAAATTTTGTCCCATGACTTTTGAACTTGTGGTAGAAGATATGATCTTACCTGCCAAGGATGTTCACAAGCTCCTTGAAAACTAATGTGGTTTAAAAGTGTAGGATATCAATGAAAGGTATCTCAAGCCTGTTTTAGAGCTTTTCATGCCATGTATCAAAAAGAATCCCACCATGGAAAAATGTGTTGAGGTTCTAAGAATACACTAAGCAGTTGCCTGGACAATACAATCAGTCACTACTGCCACACAGTTCTTTATCAATGGCTCACATACAACATCATGATCAAGTTTTGAAAGAGCAGTGACAGAGAGCCAGTTGGCTTGGTTCAGTTTCAATTGTGGCATGTGGGTCAGATGGCATCAACTACTCCCAGTCTCTCTCAAAATGATAGGAAAAATTAATACTGCTTCAAGTAAAATAAGAGAAAAGTGAAGAGGAGCATTTAGGGAGTTCAACAACAGTAAGATTGACTAGATGTATGAAAATAAGTATGAGAACCAGTATTGAAGAGGGAAAGGTTATAATTCAGAACTACAGAAGGACCCCTCCCATCAATTAGAGGGAATTATGTCCATTAAAATCCCTCAATATTAAAAAGAGAAACAGCTCAATAAGAGGATCAAGGTTTGATTGATCATAGTTCTCTCCAGGAGACAGGTAAAGAGAACAAAAAATGATGGTACAACCCAAAGAAACACTGATTGGTATAGCTCTCAAGGGTGTATTGAGTGGCAAAGACCAGACACATGCTGAATAACCAGCAGTGTCACCCCTTCATACACTACACAACCTGTAATTTCTGATAAAAGGTGACTGCATCAGCAGATTTCAAAAATGTTTCCTCTGAAGAAAGATACACAGGGTGATAAGAATCAATCAAATCCTTAGTGACATCTATATCTGAATGAAAAAACTGACAGTTCCACTGTATCAAAGTGGCTGTTTTTACTTAGGTGGATGAGAATTGGACAGAAAACTTCTGTTTTCGACCACATTTTTTTCTTTATTAGAAAGTCTATCAACAAGGGTCCTGTCCTGGGTCAAGTGAGCAGTTTTCTGCCAGTGAACGTACATTCCAGTGAGTGAGGGTGGGAACAAATAGTCTTTTTGCATCTTCGAGCTTAAGAAGAAGATGGATCCAAAGAAACATCAGGAATGCAGCAGCATATGTTTGAGATGAAGTGGTGAATAGTAACATTCATGTCTCGAAGAAATGTTGTAAACTCTTTTCAAAGACTTTTCTTCCACTCACCTAGGGGAAGAACCAAAGTAAGAAAGTTGACAGTCACTACCTTACTAAGTTAGAGGAGCCAGCAAGTCCCTTTAATCCCTTTAGATGGGGAGATATCTACCCCAAGTGTTTCTCAAATAATGAATGAAAACCGAGAAATTAGGTACAGAATCTGATTGTGATGGTGATTAGTGAATAATCATTTATTTGTGGCTGTTTACCAATTATCATTCTATTTCTCAGTTTCATTTATTTACTTTTTTGTTCAAGGATGGAGGTATCCATAATAAATAGAATACAATTCAGTGTTCACTGTCCCACCCACTATGGAACTCTACAAGGGGACACACACTGCAATACCAAACAAGGATGTTGCAGCAATGCCAGGGTTTCAGGAGCATTATACCCAAACACCAGCATTAGACACAATGTCCAAAACACCTCTTTAGAACATTCAACACTGGTACTTTGTTGACCCTAGCCCAAGTGGACCAACTAATTGATCCTGGGTGGGCAGTCTACAGGAATTCAAGGCCAAAGTAGTGTGTTAAGGTTAGACTCCTCAACCACCAGGATCCTTTCCTTCCCTTCACAAGTCACCATACACACAGAAAAGATATGGGTGGATGATTAAATCTCAGAGGATGTAAACTGAGAGTACAGAACTTCTCTGAGAAATACATTCACCACATACAAGAATCTATCGCAAAGATTAAGAACAGTGTCTTCAGTCTCATTCTCTGTACAGATACTCAAAAAAGCAAGCAGTTATTTTTGTACACATGTATGTTATACAGCTAAATTCCAAACATCCCAGAAAGATTACCAATATTCAAACACTTGCTCTGTTTACTGGATCAGCTACTATAATAAATGCTTTCACAGATTCAAAGTGCAATCTTATTACTTTGGGGAATCCTCACTGTAAACACTGTAATACACATAAGCTGATAAATTCCACATTGTGTTGTTGGCTTAAGTTGTCAAGAGTATTGTTTAACTGCATCACGTAATCAGCCTAATGACCCAAGAAGTGATTTTTTTGCTTTATTTTCAGATTTCTACTTTGTCATTGAAAGTAGAATAAACATAGAAAATAAACGTGAAATGTTTAGCAGTTCAAATTCTGAAGAGAAGTACTTTGAAATTTTGTGACGAATAAAAAAAAGTAGTACAGCTAATCTACCCACAGAAACTTCTTGCTGACAACACTCCATGTCACAGCAATATGTAATTCATGAACATCAATGTCCTGCATATGCCAAACAAAATGGGAGTCACTTAATTTAGAAACTCGGTACAATCAATATGGAATTCAGCTTTGTATGACTTTTTTTTTTACCTTAAAGGCACCTTGTTATAAAGAGCATTTGACAAAGTCAGAGGGTGCCCTTAATGTCAAGATTCTTCAGTAATTGACAACCAAAGCTTTTGCAACATTTTACAGATCATTAAGTATGGCTAATATGGTTACAAAGTAAACAGCGCTGTAAAAAAAACATTCAATCTCTTTCTTTAATTTTTATCTTTACCTGAACAATATAGGCTCCATAGCCTGTTGCAATAGTTGGTGCTTCAAAAGCTGTTCCTAGTTTGTCTACATATCCAAGAAACCTAAGAAAATGAAAGCGATTACATTAATATAAAACCCACAAAATATCTCGTGCACATGAGAAATACCATAACCTGATTTTCATGATCTTGTCATAAATTACATGAAAAAAGCTTCTTTGGTTTTCATATTTGACATCTATTTTTATCTTCAATTTATAGTTATGATCAGTGTTGCTTCCATTAAAAAAATCCTTATCTTTCTTCATTATCACTTTAGACAATTTTTCATCACTCCAATTTTCTCCTACTCATAACAATTACCACAAATACTGTTAAACATTATAATAAAAAATATAAGCACGAACATATGTATGCAGTTAAGCAAGGCAATCACAAAGTCACTACTTTCCATAATATCACTGATGATTACATAGCCAGCATTTTGTTCATTTCTCTAAGAGTTCTTCAGTGAACTAAATTCTATTATTGTAGAAGGTTTGTGTTAGCATCTTTTTACTGTTTGAATTAACTATGATGGACAATAATCACTTTTCATGCATCATGCTCATACATATATCACAACAAAGTATCAAATCATACTTATGTAATAGATATTTCTTTGTGCAACACTGATAAACAAGAATATTAAAACCTTGAAAATAAAATACAAAAACAATTTCAATTCAGAGCACATTTTGAAGGCAGATATACTTTTAATAATCATGTCTTCCAAGTTTTATTGTGTATTATCATTGAAATAACATTAAGTTATGCAAATAAACTTTTCTTTAAACATGGTTGGTTGGTTGATTTAGTGTTCTATGGCACAAAGTAACTAACTATCTACACCAAACATCTGGTAAAAATGTAAAAATAAAGTAAATGTAGTAAAATTCATAAAAGGAAATGAAGGTAAAACAAAACAGCATTGAAAAACATAAATAGCATAAAACTAATGTTGACAACTAGTCTACAATGTTAAGAGAGTAACCAGAGTAAAAGAAGTTGAAAAAGACTTTCTGTAACATAATGGTAATTATAACCTGCCAGGAAGACTAACATGTAAGTACAATAACCACAGTCAGTTACCTGAAGTTGGTCTTTCTAATCTTGATTCTGGGTTGTGTGTCATTACGGCCATTAATAAAAGGTAAAGTGATAAAAGTCTTAAAAGAGGAAGCAAAATTGTAATAAGAACTCACCAGGACGACTAACAGGTAGTTCAAACAGCAGCGTTAGTCACCTGAAGTTGGCATTTCCAGTCCTGGTGTAGAGTTATTTAATGTTAAGATCATTTTCTAATTTTAAATCAAAATAGAGAGATGGTGACTCTTGAAAGAGAACCACAATAAAAAAGGTTTATTGAAGAAATATAAAACACTTAAATGACATTAAAGAGATCAATGGCCATTAAAAAACTAAAAACATTTCCATGGTGGACAGTGTCACCATCACTAATAACACTGTCTAACGTTACAAATAAACAATGGGACAGAGCATGTTTAAAATGTTGCCATCATTGAGAGTCATAATGACATCAAAAATGTCAAATGTGGCTTATAATGATCTGAGTGTTACACAAACTACATATTAGTGCATCAGTTCCAGGTAAAAGAAAACGATGAGTTAAAAAACTGTGACCAATGCATAGTCTAGTTAGAACAACTTCCTCCTTCAGGTTCTTACAGAAGCAAGATGACCAAAGTCCAATATAGGATTTTATTGGGAGAAAGCTTGTATTTGCATTGATCACTCCAAATTGACTGCCAGCTGGCACGGAGCCGAGTCCTGAATACAGGACCATAGTCCATATATGGAATAGGTACAGTGATGATAGTGCAAGAGCAGATAGATTTAGCTGCTGTATCTGCAAACTCCTTCCCATGAAGACCAACGTGGCCTGATATCCAGAAAAACTGGATAATTGTAGATGTTAATGAGAAATGGGCCAGTTGGTTTTAAATATCAGCAAGAACAGTGTGTGAACCAGCATGAAGCGATTCCAGGGCAAGCAGAGAAATAAGCAAGTCAATATAAATAGTGCAGTTGGAGTACTACTTTGCTTCAATATGATCCAGGGCAAGAAAAATGGCACAGATTTCAGCAGTGAACACAGAAGCTGTAAAGGGGATTCTGTGCACAACCACCAAACCACAACAAACCACGGAAGAACCCACGGAGTCACCTGATTTGCAACCATCTGTATAAATTGGAATGGAAAAATTGTTTGAAAGACGTTCAGTAAATAAAATATGGTACTTCCAATCGGAAGTATCTGCTTTTCTCAGATTACTTAAAGAAACGTCACATATGGGGACTGTAATAAGCCATGGTGGAATGGGCTGACCAGTGGATTCTCCAATGTTATCCAAGAACAGACCAAATTCATTCAATTGCTCCTGAAAACAAAGGCCGAAAGGAGCAATGGCAGATCATCTGTTCTGAAAAAGTATGGGCCACCAAGGAAGGAAAACACAACCCCAGGTGGGATGCTTTGGTGAGAAACAAAGTTTCGAAGAATATAGTAAAGACAGTTGCAAATAGCAAAGGTGCAAAGAAGGTTAATGAGATTCTAGGTACAAGCTCTGAACTGGAGAGGTGTAGGCCCCAGTGCAAGTCCTTGATGATGAATGGGGTCCAGCATCTTTAAAGCTGAGGGTCTGGCAGAGCCATAGACTATTGATCCATAAGCGAGTTTTGATCAAATAAAAGCATGATATATCTTTAACACAGAACATCAATCCGCTCCCCAACTGGTGGTAGAGAAGAAACAGAGGATGTTCAGTGCTCTTGTGCATTTGACCCGTAACTGCTTTAAGTGAGGTACAAAGGTCTGCTTATGGTCAAAGATAAGCCCCAAGAACTTTGTCTCAGGGACACACAGGTTGCACAGCTTCACCGAGATCAGGATCAGAGTGAATACCTCGTTGGCAGCAAAAGTGCATGCAAACGGTTTTAAAGAAAGAGAATTGAAAGCTGTTTGCAGTGGTCCTCTCCAGTACATGATTGAGGGCAGTTTGTAGTTGCCACTCAATATATATCATGTTCGATGACTGACACAAAATGTAAAAGTTGTTGACATAGAGCCCATTTGCAACAATGAGAGAGAGTTGTTTAGTGATAGCATTTATCTTTATACTGAAAAGTGTGACACTCAAAATACAGCCCTGAGTGACCCCAAATTCCTGTGCAAAAGAACAGGAAAGTGCCGAACCCACACAAACTTGGAATCTTCTGTTCATTAAAAAATTTTCAATAAACATGGGTAGATGGCCACGTAACCCATATGTATGGAGGTCTCGCAAAATGCCATATCTCCATGTTGTTATAAGCCTTCTCAATGTCAAAGAATATTGATACAAGATGTTGTCATTTGAGAAAGGCTTCTCTGATTGACATTTCAAGTCAAATTAGGTGGTCCAAGGTGGAATGTTGTCATCAGAACACACACTGGTTGGCCGAGAGGAGACTGTTTGATTTGGGGAACCAAATAAGATGAGCATTAACCATCCTCTCTCGGGTATTACAGAGACAGCTCGTCAAAGCAATGGGAAGGAATCTTGGGATCTTTCCCAGGTTTAGAGAAAAGTAAGACAATAACCTGGTGCCACTCATAAGGAAAAACATTCTCCTGTCGGATCCAGTCAACAAGTAGAAGTATATCAAGAAAAGCAAGAGATAGATGGTGCAGCATATCATAGTGTACCTCATCTGGTCCAACAGATGTACTGCCAGACCGATGAAGAGCCATTTTCAGTTCCACCAGTGTAAAGGGACGATTATAGTCAAAGAGACAGTCAGTTCGAAAGGAAAGAGGTGAACGCTTCACCAGAGTCTTGATGGCAAAAAAAATGGAGGAACAAGCAGAAGTGCTAGATACCCAGCAAAAGCTTTCACCTAGAGTATCAGCAATGCTCCAGACATCTCTTGGCCATCACAGAGTAAGATTAAGAGAGGAATAGAATTGTAGTGCCAACTGACATTTGAAACCCTGTCCCATATGATCTTGGAACTGGTGGAAGAAGATATACTGGTTGTGAACTTAATCCAAGATTCCTTCTGGCTTTGACATCTTAACAACTTAGTATGTGCACGGGCCTGCTGGAAAGCGATGTGGTTTGAAAGTGTGGGATATCTAAAGAAAGTATCCCAGGCCTGTTTTTGAGCCTTCTGTGCCATGTGGCAGGCAGATTCCACCACGGACGAGGATATAGTGGGAAACATGTTGATGTTTTAAAAATACATTGAGCAGGTGGACCAGTAAAAGTGGACAAGTCTGCATGATACAGCTTCTACTGTGGCACGCAGGTAGGGTGGCATCAACTACAGCCAGTCTCTCTCAAAAGTATAAGAATGTGATCACTGCCTTGTGGATTATTGTCAACCATCCATGAAAGAATAATGAAGGGAAGCAAACCGAGAGATCAATAGCAGTGAAGGACTGACTAAGTGCATGAAAATAAGTGGAAAAACCAGCATCGTAAAGAGAAAGGTTGTAATCAGAGAGCATATGCTCTACATAACGATCTCTCCTATCAATAACAGCATTTCCCCAAAGGGGATGATGTCCATTAAAATCCCCCAGGATTAGAAAGGGAGGTGGCAACTGTTCAATGAGAGCATCACCATTTGATTGATTGTACATCTCTCCAGGTAACAGGTACAGAGAACAAACAGTGATGGTACGACCCAAGGAAACAGGGATGGCTACAGCCCCCCAAGGGTGTGTTGAGTGACAAATACAGGGTGGGCATGGGCACATGCTGAAAACCAACACTGCCACCCCTCCATGTACTCGTCCATAACATGGCCTGTCATTTGTGTACAGAGAAAACTGCCAAAAGGTGACTGTATTTGCAGGTTTCAGAAATGTTTCTTGTAAGGAAAGACATACAGGATGGTAGGAAGCAATTAGTGTTTTGATGTCATCCAGATTGGAACGTAAACCTCAACAGTTCCATTGTAACAAGGTGGTCATTTTAAATGTAGCATAGACAAAATGGATGGAGAACCCTTCTGTTTATGACCACGCCTTTTTTCCATACTGTCTGTCGACCTCCATGGATCCTGCCCTGGGTCGACTGGGCAGGTCATTGTTGTTAGAAGGGGATTCCAGTGACTGAGGACATGAACAAATGATTGTTTTGCACCTTGGGGTGAGAGAAAAAAATATATCTGAAGAAATGCCTATACCTGGAACCAAAGAATGTGGATCTTAGGGTTTGCTGGAATGTATGGGAGGAACAGAGATGGGTGTAGAAGTTGATTCATCAACTTTTTTAACCATGGAGGTCAAAAGGCTTTTCATTTGTTTTGAGAATGATTCTCTTGGAGGTACAGATAGATCTCTCTGCACTCCCACTGTAGTTGTGGAACAAAGTGCAGCAGCATGTGTCCGAAATGATGTGGTGGACAGCATTTTCCCGAGCCTCAGGGTAAGTAACATTATGAGTTGTTTTCAAACACTGCACCTCTTTTACCTCCAACCACTTAGGACAAGAAAAAAAGTAAAAAGGGTGAGAACCATTGCAGTTGACACAATGTGGGTTTCACATTCACAAGCATCGTGGTCCTTGCCACCACAATGAGCACATGTCAGGGAACCACGACATGACGTCTTTGAGTGGCCGGACCTCTGACATTGGAAACAGCGGAAATGGTTTGGAATGTACGGCTGTAGTCTACTATTAAGATAAGCTGCCTTGATGGTGGCAGGCAGACGTGATGACCTAAATTTGAGAATGAGGACATTGGTCGGCATCATAATTCTATCTCTGCAAGGGGATATACCCCCCACTGCAGAAACTCCTTGAGTGGAAAAATTAGCGAGAATCTCTGACTCAAGGATGTTCTTCACATCCCTTCCAACAATAACTGCTTATGATGAATTAAAGGTATCATGAGGGGTAACCTAAATAGATACATCCCCAATTGCCTTTGAATTCAAGAAGTTCACTGTATTGAGATGTGGATGTTTCAACCAATGTCTCCAGATAAAAGCTTCTTCATTGACTCCAGTCTCCTATGAATAAAAATTGGGGACATTGCCCAGAAAGTTTTTCTGAAAGAGAATGTAGGACGAGAAAATGAGGTACAGATGTTAAAGATTGCTGATCAGAGTCTTCAAGAAGTGGTCATTTATCTATTGACTGTTTTTTCACTATTTTATTTAAATTTTTATTAGGAGGATCCATAGGAAAAAAGACAAAATTCAGTGTCCACTAACCCCACCCACCATGGAGCCCTAAGAGGGGATTCACTACAATTTCATGCAAGGGCACGGCAGCAATGCCAGGGTTTCGTGAGCACTATATACCAAACACCAGCATCAGACACAATGTCCACAACACCTGTTAAGAACTTCCAACACTGGTACTTGGTTGACTCTAGTCCAAGTGGACCAGCCAACTGACCTAACGGTAGCCAACAAAAAACTGCCCGTCTACACGAATTCAAGGCCAAAGTGGTGTGTTAGGGTTGGACCCCTCAACCACCAGGATCTTCTCCTCCCCTTCACGGGTCACAACGCACAGCAAACATGTGGGTGAATGTTTAGAACCCACAGGAGGTAACCTAAGAGAACAAAACCTTCCCTGGGAGGTCCCCTCACCACATACAGGAATCCACACCGAGGAGTCTTCAAACATGGTTAAATTTGTTGATACATCATGTTTCTAATAATCAACACACAACATGTTTGAACACAGAGATGAGTATGTTATATCAAAACACTTCTGAAACCTGACTGCACTGTTACAGTCCACAATTTCATGACCAATCACACTTATAACTATGTCCTCAGCTCATCAGTACAGTTTCTATTGCAAAAGCCTCCCTGATAAAAATGTAGTGTTGGTTGTCCAAAGCACATTACTCCTTCATGACTGCTTTCCATCATATATTTAGAGCATATGATCAGCAGTTTCTCAGTACCCGTTTCAACAGTGTGATCACATACAAATCCATAGTTATTGCATCCTGTGGATGATTAAACATTTTGTAATCTAACTTCTTGGGGATATATGATGGTTGAAATTATATATCATGGAATCCAACTGCATCATTTTTTCCAAATGGAGATCCTTCTTTATTATTTTGTTTGCTGATGCATAGGCCATAATGGTTTTTGCACAGACCACTGAGTGTGTGGGTTTTTATCTGTTACACAATGTCATACTTTGTCCCAGCTGGCATATGAATTGTTGTAAATCTCTTTTTGGATATTCCAAAGCTGATATTCCTTTGTTTTCCAATGCCATTAAATCCAAAGAAATGTTCCACTCTTGGAAACTAAGTCCCCAGTCTAGACACATCTTTATTACATAAGTATATAAACATTTTGCAAAGATAGTTGTTACATATTTTTCTCAAAAGCAATAAATATTCAGGAGTATCACCCTACCTGCAAAATGCCAAGTAATTTTAAAACAATCAACTGCATTTGTCACAAGACTTACTGGTTTGTGTAATCTACATTATTTTAATATATCACACTCAATCCTACATTTATTCTTATATTTTCTGTAAATTGAAGACACTTATGGTGTAGAAAATTTTCAAATATGTGAACTTACACATCATCATCCTGTATACCTCCCACCACATAGGTACTCCAAAGTGGATCAAACCTAGACCTCCTGTCATGAAAAACAAAAAACATTGAAACCAATATTTTATATGTAATTCTATGATACTTTAAAAGAATTCTGCTCTGTGAGAATTTATCATAGTATTTAAAAATTATAAGAAAAACACCATTCAACTTATTATTACTATCCTGATAAGAAGTAACCAATATTTAAACCTTTAAAATACAGTATCCAGACTCAAAACACACAATCATAACATAACGAGATCAAAGTCAAGTTGATTTATACAATTTACCAAAAATAATTATTTTTACTTAGAAGAGTTTATTCTTCCTCTTAATTTTTCTTTTTCATGCTACAAACATAAATACTGGGTTAACAACACCAATGAAAATTAAATAATTATTACAAGTGTCAAAATCTTACCTGTTATACAGTACACGTGTCAACCAGGAATACAGTGATTTCGGCTTTAAGTTAAATCCATCACCTAGGCATTCTTCATCAATACTATTAAAATAAATATTCAACTAATTACTGTACTTTTTCTCATAACACCTATAATGATTTTTCAAATCTCATTTCTAAAATAATTAAATTTTCTCACACAATTACTATATGGTTAGAAAACATTTCTGTGATAATGGATCTACAACTTGAGAAAGAAAAAGCAAACTATCTGTGCCTTTCAGTTTTAGCAATATTATAAGCCTAATACCTGCAGCACCTTTATTCATATTTCTTTATTATATCTTAAAGCACATTTGTCAATCCTAAAATAAATCATATTCTAAGTACTAATATTTTTTCTTCTTGTCATACTCCAAGTCTGTACGTGAAAGATACAACTGTTTTTGATCTGTATCTATGAAAGAAATATATCATAATCTCTTGTACTTTGCTCAACAAACATGTCTTGCAAATTTGAATAGTTCCATCTTCTTTGGACCAGATTAAAGTGTTGTATCTGTTTCTTTTGTCTTCTTCATTTTTAGAATATTTTTGAATATTTTATATCCTTTCATTCACATAAATGTTCTAGATCTACACTAAATTTTCCTTGCTACTAGGCAGTAGTACTCCAAATACAAGTATTTCATATTTTTTCTAGCAAAAATTGATGGTACAAATGTTAATCATTTTTACCTTCTTATTACCAAATGGTAATGGTGCAAGTTTTAATACCTACTGTCCACCCTAACAGAGTAGTGATATTAATATATTAAAATTATTATCACCTCACTAAAACACAGTATTATTCCAAGTTTAAAATATCTTGTTATCTCCTCAACAGGATAATAACCTTGATAAATCATTTCTCCTTACTACCAATCATTATTATTCCATGTCTGAACATCAGGCAATGTTCCTAACAGGCCATGAATCTAGATCTGAAATTGTTATCTCCTACCACCAAGAAATATGAAAAGATAGATCTTGTCAGTTACCAAAGGTTTTTTATATGATGCAAGATAGTCTCACTGAAAAGAACTACAACCCAATACTGTATATCAAAATAAAATTCTTGTTACTTTCTCTAAAATGGTATCAAAGTTTCCTTTAGAATATGGAATCTTACTTTCTTAGTTGGTTAATTTAACAATAGTATTATTAACAAAACTAACAATTTTGTAAGTTAAACAATGATAAAAATGAAACAAATTAAAGAAGACATTTGAAAAGATGGTCAGTTTGTTTAAGTTATAGGTATAGGTAGTATTCTGTACACCCACTACACAGAAAAAAAATTAATTTTTGAGTGCAGATTCTGTTAAAGTTAATGCATATTCTAAGATTTCAGGACTGCATATTGTGAAAGTGTACAAACATGAACTATGATACTTGTAGCTTGCACTGAGAATTAGATCTCAATTTGTACACTTGTATAAAAAAAATTGTACTTGAATTATTAACCAAATATTTCACTTTAAACCTGCTAATTATTTTTATTAGATGATACAGTGTAAGATTATTTACATACAATTAAACTACAAGTTCTTTTATTTTGCTAAAAATATAAATACTTACACTTTTCGTTCAATAACTGATGTAAGAAACTGGTAGTCGGCGTAATCCCCTCCAGCTCCAAGGATAATATTGTCATTAACTTTCATCAACCTCTGACACTGTCGAAAACGAGCTAAAGAGCCATAAGATCCAAGTGTGTCAGCTGCAATTATTACACCCTCATCAAACTTGACTCCAAGTACTGATGTTCCAGTGGTAATGGGTTGACTAAAAAAATAAAAAGGTACTGAATGTTTAATATATTATCTTGATATTTAGTGTCCTCCCCCTTTGTTATTGCAAGTTTGACAGTTTCATCTTTATTAATTTAAGAATAAAAAAAGCTACTATCCCTAAAGTTAGCATTTTCCTTACTAAAAATGTATTTCCAATAAACCCTAACCTTTCACACAGTTTAGTTATCTTCCTTGCACATCTGCCAAAGAGATTTGTATCCCACTAGCCTTGAGGAAACTACCACCTAATTTCACATGATCTAATCCTTTTTTACAACATGTTTGTATATTTTAAGTGATCTTTTAATTGAGTATTTTTTTATTTAAAGTGTCTATAGATAAATGAAAATCAGTGAACTACTTGCTCTAAGAACAGAGTAATTTTCATGTTAAGATTAAAAATACTTTTTCTCATGTGAAATTTTTTACTTTCATTTGTGTAAATTAAAACCTAAATAAACATTTGTTCTTCTGAAAAGCTTTATATTTTATCTGTTAGTTTCTTTACTTTAGCTGTACATATTTGATTAATTCAACTGAACTTGTAACCACCATGTAAAATCAGGAAGTAAATCTAAGTTACCTTTTTTTTTCTTTCTAGAATGATTGTAAATTGTAACAGAGAACCATAGTTGTTTACCCTAGAGAGCTAAATATTGTAAAAGTATATATTTCTACAATTTTTTGAACTTTGAATTGGGTCTAACTAATAATCCCACCACATCAATTGTATTTCTCCAGCAAACATGCAGTTCATATTACTATGTTAAATTGTGTAATGCAAGAGCACCTTGCAAGCATACCTCAAGAAACATTTTCATCATTATATTGATTTGTCATTATCTTCCCTAATCCAACCTAATAAGCTACTAATTTTTATTTTTTGTCACTCTTATAATAATAAATACATATGAAAAACAATATAGTATTTGGTTTTCTTTTTTTTTTCTATTGACTGTCAATAAAGTTTAAGAGTACCTTTTATATAAATGGTGTTTATCTAATTAAATAATGCACTTACAAACAGAGTAATAACACACAAAGGAAGCAAGGTCATACAACTACCATAATTTTCCTGGATTTTGGACTATGCAATAAATTCAGCTAAGTTTGTCAATGTCATTCCTGTGAGAAAAAATTTGAAGTTGAATGTTGAAATAAACAGTGATCTCCATAGAAAGCAATGCAATATAATACATCATTTGATATATTGAAACTTTGGCTTCCAATAGTTAGAAATAATATGGTTTAAACAAAGAAAGTTACTAGCAATCTGCAAAAGAGGGGATGTGACAAGTGGGTCTGATCTAGTTTATGGTTTCCTAAACAAACAAAATTTCAGGCTATAAATATTATGCTTTGCCTGAGTAATTTATGTTCAATTTTGTACCACTTGGAGGAGTGGTAATTAAATTGGAGAAAAGGAGCAAATACCACAATTCTCATACATAAAGAGACTGAAGATTGTTTTCAACATTTCCTTACAAAATTAATTACTTAAAACTTGTGTACTGAAAGTTGATTTATTAACTACATTTTGATGTAAAATATATTTGTATACATTGATAACAAAGTATTTTGATTAAATTTTGAATGTTACCCTGTAAAATGTAGTGACATGCACTTTGATCTCCCTAATCAAAATTGATTTTTGTACTTGCCTATGTCTAAGACTATTTTTTTACTCCTAAAACAATATCTGATGTTACCCTTTATCTTATATACAGGTTAACAGGTAGAGTTCCAGTAAGAACTTACCAGTTAAAGCATATTTAATCAAAACTACACTGTTCCTTTTACTTTTATTTGCTTTGTTTGAGTAAATGCATCGACATCATGATGCCTATTGCATTAGAATAACATATTTACTCAAGTTATTCATCACTCATGCTAATTACAATTAATCCTTTCACTATGGGCTCCATATAACATACAAGTTCGTCTACATATTAAGTATTTGCACTATAACTTCTGATACAACAAGTGCATCTTCGCAAAATTTGGTATACTTTAGTATTTAGTATAGAAAGAATCAAATTTTTATATGAAATCCTTTTACTCAAATTTTGTGTTGAAAATAGTCTGTTTTGTTACTAGACTGAGTGCAAAATTATTCCATGTTATGATTAAAAAACTTAATTCTGAAAATCTCAAATATTATTTGTACAATCTAAAACCTAAATGTTTTTCAAACATTTATTTTAAATAAGACTATAACTTATGTTATTTTATATACTCTAATTATGTAAGATCTGTCATTTAACCAATCTCATAACCATCATAAAAAATTAAAAAATATAAATGCTTTAATTCATGCTAGAATGACTACATCTTATAACATGAAAATGCAAACGTTTAGTCTAAGTAGTTTAAGTCTCATAAATTTATATATTCACTTTTTTTTTATTAAATTGACTTTCTAGTCATATCTAACTAACATTACATAACTTGCACTGTGGTGCACATGCACTCATGTTACATGTCCAGTATGGTAAAACTGACTTTTAGTGCATGTCTTAGTGGACTACTATTCAATAATATACAGTCACATTTCAATTATTATATTAATGTACGACACTCTTGTTATAAGTATTACAACTTCACAATTATTGAGATATTGTAAAGTTTGTAATAAATTACAATATTATATCATTAATAATGAAATACTGGTACAAAAATTAATAGTTAAAAGATTTAATAAAGAAACTAAATAAAATTAAACTATTCTGTAACAAGTATAAGAACATATTAAATACATATAAAAAATAAAAATTAGACAAATTTTTACTTAAAACTTCTTATGACTATTTTTAGTTATGAATAAGGTCATTTAGCAGCTTAGAACAACTTTATGAGGACATACATCTTGTAGCATACAAAGGCTTGTATAGAGCATGAGACACAGTAGCCTTAGTAAATGGGTGGTGGTTGTGAGTTACACTAGTTTGTTTGGATTGCTGGACTGGATACTTCATACTGGCATGGTTCATTTGCTGTGCTGTCAATTAGTGCCTTTCTATCATGTTAGGGTCTGGAATGCTAACTTCAAGAGAAGTTTTCAACTTACATACCCCAAAACGACAGTACCTTCTTTTCTTATTTTTATCTTGATTTATTTCTTCTTTACTTGAGACAGCAGTCACTTTCCCACAACTGTCTGCAGGCAGTGAAGGATGATAGAAATGTGGAACATTGTGAACTTGAGCACCCACATCTCATTTTCGTAATTTCTATATCTATTGCTACTCTTATATTGCATGCGAGACTGGTGAATTAAGGCTAAGACTGACAGATAGTGTATCCCCCCTGCAATGTGAGTCCTACTTCCTCAATCACCTCCAAATCTGAGGGTATATTTTATAATCACACATTATAGCTTGTATCCTGGGGTCTTTTCAATTAGTGCAGTGTTTTTTAGTTTAATTTATTTTTGTTTTGCCTTGTTTTAAGTTATAACTAATATAATTAGTCAGAGGTTCAGAACTACTGTTTTTAAGGCAGTCCTTCCCTGCAATTTTGGTTATTTAACTTCATTAAAATGTATTCATTTTCACTAATGCGTGTGTGTGTATAATTACTATTGAGAAATAAACTTATTTTTCTTAAAATACAGAGCAATAAATCAAGAAGTAAAGTAAACAATTTTCTTTTCACTGCAACTTATGTTTATGGTTGCTGTTGGACATAGGTTACTAAACCTTTTAAAATTTCAAACATGGAGGATATGAAACATTTTTCAGGTTGTACACACACACACACGCTTGAATATCCAAGAAGTTAAAAATAACAACACTGATACCATATCATTCCACTATAATTTATTAAACATAGTAGCTAAGATGTATTTAGATTTTAAAAAATATGAAAACTTCAAGCAGACTAAAGACACAGCTTAACTCCTTAAAAATTTGGATTGAGAGAATGTGGTAGCACTTTCATAGAATAAAATGGCTAAATAAACCACACTGAGAACATTCTAAGCCGTTGATTAGTTATTCACATGTCGTGTACTGTAGGAAGAGTATGTAAGGGACCATTTCAAAAGAAATAATTGAGCAGGACCACCATGTTTGATCCAGTGCATAAGCCATATCTCAACAACATAAAAAGATATGAGGTTCTTATTTTATATTCTAGCATGTCAATATTAGTAGTTTGAATTTCTAATTTGAAAGGAAGTATAGACTTGGAATTTTGGCATCACAAACATATTTTAAACAGTGCTTCATTTAACATATTACATGACTCTTTAAAATCTATATTTAGGTGGGTTCTTTTAATATTTACTTTTAAAATTAAGAAATTAACTCATATATTATATTGAAGATTGTATTATGATTTACAATTTGATTCCAAATTTACTGCCACAAATTCAAAAAAGTAGTTCAATAAAATTTTGAATGCATGTCAACAAATGTGATATGACCTTTGACTCATGACCTATCACAATAGGGTTAATCAATACTAAAATATTGCTAATAATATATCAAAAACTTTAGTTTCTGTAATACATGCTAAGTTTGCAGAGCATAAAAAAACACTTGTGGTTGTATTAATTACTTCCAGAGTGCAAGTTAACACAGTTTAAAAATAGCATAGGAATTTCTTTAAAAAACGTAACATCCTAGACTAGCTTGACAATAGATTCTACACACCTAACTTCAAAAAATACACTTAATTTGCTAAAATAATCCAGGATAGTGTCATATTCCAATGAATAAGTTAAAATGTAAACTGTACTGCTGCATGATGAAAATCCTGTACCAAATCCCTCAACTAATAGAACGATGTCACACCTTTATGCTTTATGTGTAATAATTCCCCCTACGAATGAGACAAAGAAAACAAAACAGCACTGAAAGTGGGAAGGATGGGTAGGAATGTGTGAAGAGGTAAGTATCTATCAAAAGTAAATTTTCATGTAAGAAATATGTTAAGAGTTTACCTAGAATCCCATGCTGATATGTTGGAGGGACTATTGCAAATTGTATCTAAAATAATTATTCTTCAGAAAGTGCCCAGAGGAAACTTGTGGGGTACAACAGATAGTAGGAGCTTCATAGGGGGCATACCTGTGAGAGACTGCATCTCATCCAGGGTATATCTCTTGTTTATACAGGAAAAAAGCCAAGAAGCCAAATTTATGTCAAGGGATGGGTAGAACATGAGCACAACTACACAAGCACTTGTATACAAGTTGTACAATAACCAGTATATGTAGTGTAGTTGGGTATGATCAGATTGTACTTTGTGTGCACACCTGAATTCTACCATCAGACTATGAGTCAAACTTCAGTTTCAGGTGAGAGGAACAGTGTTATGTGATATGTATTTGTGTACATGCCTCAACTCTATAGTCAGACTCCAAACTCTATCTGCAAGAAGAAGACAGTACAGTGATGGAGTATGGAGTTCTATAAATTACATTCCTCTTAGCTTCACTGAACACACATTGGCTACAGTAGGAGAATATATTAGGCATGTAATATATAAAAATGTGTATATATATGAAGTATGGTAAAGTATGTGCTCTGCTCACTTCATTTCAACTGAACATAGTCCAAGTGTCATAAGAAGAGAACAGTCATACAGAGCATTCTCAACTCTACTAACAGACTCATGCCATAAGAAGAGAACAGTCATACAGAGCATGCTTGTTTCTTAATTATACTAAGTTCACAGATTTTTTGCTCTGTATTGGGGATATTAGATTACAGCTTGCACAAGTGTGCCCTTTTTCTAATTTCTATTTATTTTTTCTGTACTTTACAAACTTTTAAATGTTTTTTAACTTCAGAATACAAAGCAGAAAATGCATACAAAAAAACAACAAAAATTAGTTTTTAGAAAATGAAACTTTACAAGTTTTTATCACAAAAAAAAAACATCATTAATTTGTCCATGTCAATTTCTCTGGCTGTGTCATTATCTACATATATTATCACTAGACTGTTTAGCCTTCTCTTGTTATATCATGAAATGGACAAATTAATGACTTTTTTTTGACACTTGCCATATTAATGGACAAAGTTAATAGAGTAATGAATGTACTTAGAAAGATGTCTTTGATTTGATTTTTGTATTATACATGTATGACCTTACTGAGTTGATTGTTCTGGTATTCAGTATAGCATTAAGTTTTTTACATAAAAATTGACCACAAATAACCCTTCTCTCTTTGTTTGTTAGTGTTTCTTCAAATTTAAAAAACCTTTGAATCCCTAAAATTTTATGGTAGGTTCATATGGCCCTTTGAACTTGCTCTGAGCTGGCCCTGCTTGGATCAATTCAATAGTTGAACTAGCCTTTAATAATAGTAAGTGCAAGGTAATTCATTTTGCATTATAATTTGGATCACGTTTTACATGTATTGAGGACCACAATGATCGGAAAGTCACTCAAGCCATTACATAGTATTTTGTAATGATGTATTTATAGACTTTGATTAGAAATCAAAAGTAAGTTTTCAAATCATAGGTTTGCCACTACTTGGAAAGTTGAAATTGTGTACAATTTTGGTATTCTTACCTAAATATAGTGATTTATTAGAAAACGTGTAAAAGGCTACTAAGATAATTCCAGAAATGGGTTATGTTATAAAAATAATTCTGATCCCATTAATTACTTTTTCTTGCAAAAAAAGAAAGGTAAGAGATATGCTATTGATATTTAGAGGATTATTTGACGAGACTGATATGATAAAAGCCTCTAACATTATAAACTGTATTCTGAAAAATAATAGGATAAGGCATATAAATTTATGATTTGGAAAAAGACAAGCTGAGAGTTCAAAAGATAATTATTTACGTAAGAGGGTTACTAGCTAATGAAATGAACTGCCATTAGCAGAATTAAAGCTGGTACTTTGCAGTGGTATTGCATTGGTGACCTTGCACAAAACAAATGTGGGTTTAAACATTTACTTAAGAGTGATCCTTTATTGTCCGTGTATTATATTAATTTTTTAAAAAATCATTAACTTATTTTATTAATTATCTCAAAGTATTTACTACTGTTTGTAGTTTTTATTGCTTGTATTTTACAATATTTTGTCAATTTTTTCATTAAAAGTAAGATGATTCACACCAAACTTCTTTCAAATTGCTAAAGTATGATATAAACACATTTAAAGTGGAGTGTATAATAAAATTCAATCTCATTCATGTTTTAATTACTAAATCTAAAAAAATTGCTGGATCTTAAATACTCAAAAGTAAAACCCCAAATAGAATATTAATGTTATTTCATGTATTTGAATTTTTATAGATCTTTAATTAGAAGAGATGTGACATAGTTATCATAGTAACTACTGAAATGAATCATCTAAACTTTTGGTAAAAATAAAAAAAGAAACTGCAACACTAGATAGAAATATTTATAAAACAATACCATTTTAGTGAAAAATACTTACAAATGTGCCAATTACAAGAGCACAATCAACCATATTCATTAATGTCCTAACACTTCTTGTCATTAATTAATGTTTTAATTTTATACTTACATGCTGCTTTAAGTGTACATTAGGTTTAGATAAACATCTGGCAAAATTCATTATGCACTAACAGTAACACTAATAGGAAGTTTAAAATTCAAATGACAAACATTGACATTAATCTAGGAAAAATTGTAAATATTTCATTGAATTTTATGAAGATGTGGTATAAATGTTAAAACTTAATTGATATAAATGTTATTGAACTTTCAAAGTAATGCGAAAAACTGACAGCAATATCAATACTAAAAATATCCAAGTCCTATTCTTAAGCGTTTGTAAAATTACATCCAACTATGAATCCAAAAGACTTTCAATTTCAAAGTTATACCTAGATATGGAAGGTTAAATAAAATAATAATATAAAAGTCCCTATAGAACACAAATACCTAGCAATTCTCTGTGATACTAAATTCAGAGTTACTACCGACAGTAACGAAATAAAAGTCTACTTACTAATAACAAGTAATCAGAGGAGTATCATGATATTGTTAATCAAAAAAATATCTCCACATCTATTTTCGTATACTTACTTACGAATTACAGAAATTTCGCTAACTGAAGACTGTTACTGTTAATATCAGTAACTACTCTTAAGCGTTTGTAAAATTATGAAAGCTATAAAATTGAAGACACTACCTAGCAATCCACTGAATGCAATACTATATATACTGATAGACCAATTCAAGTACTCAATATTAATACCAAAATAGTATTGTACCACTACTTTAGTAGTAACAGTAATAATATCCTCTTACTATTATCCAAAATATAACTTTAAATCATTTTCTTCTACTTACAGTGTTCTTTCCATCTCAATGACAATTAAAATTATAAAAAAATAAAATTCCCAAATAAACTTTAAATTCTTTATAAAATACGATATCTCCCCTTTCCCACAACAATCAAATCGTAATATTTCAACTCTCAAATGTGCTGAGTTTGGGTAGCAGCAGCGTTTCAATACGATTAGTACAATATCCCCTATCGGTCAATAATAAATTTTGAAGCCTTTTTTTTTTTATGAGCATTTATTTTTCAAGAATGATTTATTTAATTTTTGGTGTTGTATTTTTTTTTATAGCTAAACTACATCAAGCTATCTGCTGAGTCCACCGAAGGGAATCGATCCCTTAATATTAGTGTTGTAAATCCGTAGACTTACCGCTGTACCAGTGGGAAACTGTTGAAGAATGATAATAAAAAACAGTAGTAAAGTTTTTAGATACTATTATCATGTTTAACTTTACATAAATACACAATTTGAATTAATAAATAAAATTATCATTGCAAAATTGTTGAATATATTACGATAATTTATGCACACAACAATCAAAAACAAGAATCCTCAGACGAGATGCAATACTTTTGATATAAAAAGAACAAAATGTTTCAAAAGCAAATTTCCAAAAATTCATAATATTAAATACTACACACATACTATAACAAGTTATTCTTATTTTGAACACAAATAGGCACTATGCAGAAATTGTATTCCAAACTTCATACAATTACTTTGAGTATTTTACGTACGAGAGAAAGTAAACAGTGTGTGTGTGTTTCGTATAGCAAAGCCTCAAAGGGCTACCTGCTCAGCCTACCGAGGGGAAAAACTAAACAGAGAGGACACAATGCAACCCTGTGATTGTATAGAGTTAATATGCTTCTAAAATGCTATTTATGATCAAAATTAAAATTTGTATAATTGGCTACAGCATCACTCATTGTTAGAAAACAGGTTAAATGATTAAAATATCTCTAAAAATCCAATTACAGTAAACATAAAATTTCTCCGTTTTTATCTCAATCCATTCAACATTTAAAAATATTTTTACTCAGATTCCCCCGTGCAACATTTTCTTCTTGTTTTCTTCCATTTGGCCTGGCATGGGCAAGCGCGTAAGGCGTGCGACTCGCAATCCGAGGGTCGCGGGTTCGCGCCCACGTCGAGCTAAAACATGCTCGCCCTCCCAGCCGTGGGGGTGTATAATGTGACGGTCAATCCCACTATTCGTTGGCAAAAGAGTAGCCCAAGAGTTGGCGGTGGGTGGTGATGACTAGCTGCCTTCCCTCTAGTCTTACACTGCTAAATTAGGGACGGCTAGCACAGATAGCCCTCGAGTAGCTTTGTGCGAAATTCCAAAACACTCCCGTTACGATCAAAACAATTATATTGCGCTCCATATTTTAGGGTCATTGGTGCCTCATAAGAGTGGCATTCATTTCCCATTATTCTCTCTGACAAAAGTTGGTGTAAAACGATATTACTTCACAATTGTGGAATAACTGTATCAATAACAGGTTGTAAAATGTCTGGTTGAAAACCATTTTTCATTCATATATGCATATAATTAATTCCTTAAATATGAAGCTTGGGGTTGTAAAGGTTCTTGATAGAAGTCATTATTTGCATGGCCAATCACCAAGTACTTTGGTACATATCTCAAAGTTTCTATTATTGAAGGGTTGCAAAATTTCCTCAAATACACAAAATTATTGTTTTTTTGTTTAGGAGAGGTAAGTAAGGTTTGATTGAAATTAAGCACAAAGCTACACAACAAGCTATTAGTGCTCTGCCCATTACGAGTATCGAAACCTGGTTTTTAACGGTAGAAATTCGCAGATATACCGCTGTGCGTGTCGTTTTTGAATCAATTACCGTATTTTAACTCATTACCTTGTCGTCAAGGGATTATCTTAGGCATCCACATTATGAACCAATTATTTCTCGGAAAAGGTTTTATGTGTATAAAATAACCTTCACTTCAGACAGAAACAAACAGAATAATAAAAACTTTCTACGTTAATTTTTATGTTTGCTTCAAATTTTACCAAGAATTTATATTTCTCCTTGTTTAAAACATTTCCTTTGTTTGATAGACTCAATGCAGTATGTGGAGGAAGGTATATTAAACATACGAATATTATACATATATATTATATGAACACACATATGCATTATATGCATAGAAATAAATATTAAATTCAAGAAAAATACCGAGTCTCTATGCTTTAGCGTTACTGGGGGCCCGAACATCTTCTTGTTTACTTATGAACGCCCCTCACTCGGTGAGATTTTATTCGTTCAGGTTTCTTTGTGATCGTCCTACTTAAAATTTCTCTTGTCCGGGAAAACATTCTTAAATATATTTTTATACACACGGCCTTACCCTGCCTTGACTTATAAGTATTTCTGCGAATGCATGTCAAATACAAACTGAAAGTTTGTCTCTACTATTTATTTAATTAGTGTTTGCTTCTTTCTAAACCTTTACAGACCTACTTTGATTATAATCTAGAGGTTTGTTTTTCTCTAACCTCTTAACATGGTATCTGATCGTAATATGAAAACCCATGTCCATCTGTTTACACTTTGATCGTTTCACCAAGTTAATTCAAACTATATATATATAATAAAATTATTTTCACAACGTTTTCACTTGGAGTATCATTGTAACAGAACGTAAGAAAATAGTCAGAGCAGATATTTTCTTCTAGGCATTTATTACTTGCAGAAATTCACATTCACTCTATTAACAATAACACCTTAGGGATCTAAGGTACATATATATAGAATATACTATTTCTATATGCATTTATTGCATAATTCTGCTTATTTACTGGTTTGTTTTTGTTAGTGGGTGAGCTATCATTATTTTACAAATATGATGGACTAATGTTAAAACCACTAACCACGTGTAAGTATGTTTTTTTTTTTCAAGAGTGCGAATATGTTACTTCCATTATCCCTCCTAGTTTCAGTTCATTTTTCTTGAGTACTGAAAATTAAGAATCAGTTACAATAAATTCGTTTTGACAAACACTTTAGGCTTCATTTTAAGTTTAAGAAAGGCAAAAAAGAATATTATTGACCAATCCAGCTGAGGAATAAGTGGGAATGTATTTTATTATGTACGCATGCCCTTCTTTTTTTAAAATTGTATATTCAATATGTTCAAGTATATCTATTTTTCCAAAATTGAAATAAATATTTCTTCTGCCCATTTTGACATATATAAACCTCATTCTAGACAACTGCTTGATCTCATTTACATGAACTTAATCCAATCGTACACATAACTGAATTCACATCTTAATTTTCTTAGAGCTTATACAAAATTTGTTATATTTATTATAAATTGGGCACATTTCAATACAGGTTTCAGTTTAATGCTAAAATGAGTAGAGTAGTTTTGTATGAGTGTAGTAGTATAGATGAAACATTTAAATAACATCACATATCAATAGTTTAAACGTCACATTTTAAATTTTTGGTATTATTAAACACTTAGTGATTACTGGCTCAACTAAACCAAGAAAATAGTAGAGCCTAGTGGTTAAGTTAGAAATGTTTATGTTTTCTATAGTATTTTGCTTAAACATTCCACAACATCAAACTTTTCCATTTAATGGTCATATATAGATGTTGAACTATATTATATTATGATAACATCTTAAAGTATTGATTATGTAAAAGAGAAAATATAGGTGTTGGTGGCTTGTTGTTGCTTCAGTATCATTGTTTCTAGATTTTAAAACGTAGAAGGCTGGAAATTTGGCAATGATTAGATAAACCAATGTACTGTTCGTTTTGATGTGTGGGCCACCTAAATAATTTGTTGATTAGTGCTACTAAAGACATATGTACACATTGTTCACGACAGTATGTAGAAAGTCTACCGCTGAATGAATGCTAAGTTTAAGAATATGTCTACGGGTAATTTTAGTTGTTTTTACCAGATAAAGCGCTTCAGAGTTAAAATTCTGTTTACAAAAATTTCTTATCTAATCTACAATTCCACCGTTAAATATTAGTAAAGTTTCTTGTCTTAATAGCTAGTTCTAAGATTAGGAATCACTGCGAATAATCAGTTTTAGTCATGTAATGTGCACTTATCCCGTCTTGATACCAAATTTCTTCAGTTTGTAAGAGTAAATTTTTCTTGTATTTGATATATTGAACACAGGGACATGTTAGTTTGAATCATGTAAAACTTCTTTTTATTATTCAAATAACTCGGCAAAGGCTATCCAATGTGAAAAGACATTGTCTGCGTTACATTTATAGATTTTGCTAATATACTGTGCATGCTTACACAACTTTGCCAAACATATGGTGTGGTATCGTATTTCAATGGTCACTATATCTCCAAGTGCTAGTTCTGATAACAAATGGAGGTCAAATTCATGTTTTCGTACTTAGACGTCAAGATCGAATGTTTATGTTACATGAAGTTTAGTAGAACCTGCAATATTGTCACAGAAGATACAAACTTCATATTTTATTCCCTCAATGTTCCTAACTTAAATATTCTAACTGACATTGTTTTGTTTGAGTTGTTTTCTCTTCTGTACCTTTTCTACTTTCTGATTTTTATCGTGTTTCTATATAATTTGTTCTGTATAGCATTGTTGTTACTTATTGTAGCTTCAATTTTAGATCCTACATCTAAGAGTTTATATTAACATTAAAACACATTTGTCATTCCATCATCGAAATTCTAAAATCTTTACGTTCAACATAAATAAAAGCTGCAAAAATACGAGGCATTTCTTTAAGCTCATGAAACTAGAGGATATTTTTAGCTATATATTTATAACCAAGATCTATGTCCTTTATGTTAGACCTTGCAATGCATTTCAATAGCACTTGTGTTTTATTTTGACAAAGGGAACATAATTTCTAGTTAATAGATGAGCACTCAGTGTGCTTAGAGGTACCTACGAATCTACCTGCGATCTACGAACTTCTACTGATGATATATATCTGCAAAATAGTTTTGCTAACAATTCTACAGGTGAGTACTTCTAACCTGTTAATTGTTGTAATTGTACAAACTTAATTTTGGTAAAGATTTATGAGTTAACACTTTGAAATCAATATTAATATTAATATATAAGCATCCCACATATGAAAAGTAATCACTTGACGCTAGTTTTATGTTCAGAAAAATTATTAATGACTGGCAGAAGACTTGGGGACCCAATTTATCTCATAAAGACGAGAAAACAAAAGAAATTTTCAGTAAATTGACACACGTAATTTTTTAGCACTACCAATTTTCACTCCCACACCGACGTAGTCTTATAAGGTACTTACCAGCAATTACACCTCCTTAACTTAGAAAAATTGATCTTACAAGTCTGGCCACGTTTCATAGACCCTAATATAACTCTAATTTCCCCCATTATTTTACTTACACCATTTCTCAACATGCGCTGTCTTGAAGGGAAATTCTGATAATTAATATTATTGTAAGCACCAATTGAAATTAATTATAGAAACATTTATCCCAAATCTGAAGATAGGTACAATAATATTCTATAACAGTAAATTAGAAACTTAAACTAACAAAAAAAGGGAACATTTGTAATTAAAAACGTTGGTTCTGTAATATTATAGCCAAAAGCAAATTAGTTCCTCTCATGACCAATAGCGAACACTATGGTCTGAGTTCTATATTCAAAAGATGTTTAGTATGACTTAGTGTTTGCTTGAATAAAGTTTCTTGCTTTTAACTCAAAGTGCAAGGTTTTCTGGCTTAACTGCCCCACTAAATGAAAGTTTCATATCATTATTCATTCCAAAAATTTTGTTTATTTTTTAAGCACAAAGGTACACAATGTGTGTGTGTTTTCTTATAGTAAAGCCACATTAGGCTATCTGTTGAGTCCACTGAGTACACAGTGTGGTGGGACTTCAAAACTTTGCCTATTGATGAAACTAAATGCTGATCTTGTGTGTTAGAAGCTCTCGTACTTATCGCTGAATCACTGGAGAAGACGCGTTGCCAATATATACATTTCTTATTCAAATAAAAAATTTTCAAAGCATTAAATGAAAAATTATCTATCAATATTAATCTGATTTTAAGTGAGCAAACGTGGGCATAATCAACACATTTTAAGTCGGAAAATTGGCGTAATTTTTATTTCCTGTTACACGTAAGTTACATATAAATATACATATTTTCTTATCAATATATTCAATTAAACCTAAATTCATATAAGCCAGTATTTTGTTTACTTCTTTTACTGTACCCCAGAGGAACAGCGATAAGCCTACGGAATTACAACGTTAAAATCACGGACTCTTTATTTGCTTCGGTGGACACAACACACAGCCTGATGTGAATTTGTGGTAAAAATTACACATCCTACATCTCTTCTACAATCGTTCTGTTTTTAGAAGAAAAAAAAAAGCCCACTTCTACCTAATTTAGTGTTTGTAAGTTTCTTAAGAGGAAATCCACAATAGTTGCAGAACTTGAAATTCTTATAAGCAGGATAAGAATAAATTAATCTATGAGACATTTATTTTCTTTTTATTTACTGTATTTATGTATGCCAGCAATACCAAGCCTGGGGTATGTGTATACCTGATTCGATTTTATTTGTCATCAAAATCTCTAAATGCCTACTCTTAAATTGAATTTTTTAGGCCTTTTGAGTGATGAAAAACACCAGTCAAAAGGGTTTGATCTTCCAAGTCGAGCGCTGTAATTAGATCTCAAATCGGCAAGGAAAGGACAGAGCTATAAGTTAAAAGTTTGTAATCAAACTCGGGGCCATTCTAGGAGCCGCTATGTCGCGGCTAAAAATTGTTATAACTGCTACATTTCCCCTAGAGTTTGCAGCAAGAGAAATATCGCAAAAAATAAATTGCAGTTATAATTCTGATTAAACACGACAAAGGACGGCGCCACTTGCACAATAAAATGGTTTCGGTTTGCCCAGTTTCATACATAATATACTAACGTAATCTTTCCAATTTCATTAATATGATTACCTTGTCAAGGAATTTCAAATTGGCAAAATTTGTATATTTTATTTTCTCTTTCCTGAAGAGAAACGTCCTAGAAAGCTGCGCTTTTAAAATTAGGGTTACTTTTGGATGTTATTTTATATCATAATATAAGTTTAAAATATATAAAATAAAGACAGTGAACGTTCATAATAAGCAAAAAAATTTCATTTGAACGTTTTTTGTAAAAAAAAATTAACTAAACAGAATTTTATAAGCAATGTATGATCCAATCCATGTGTTAAATCCAGAGGGTAAAGTAGTGAGTCTAGTCAAGCGAAAAAGAATACAGTCTTACACAACTAAATTATGGATGGCTAGAGCTGATAGCCTTCGTGTAACTTTGCGCTAAATGCTTAAAAACCAAGTATCGCATAAAAAGTGCACTTTTATATCAGATTTAGGAAAAAAGGAATTAAAAAGCGGTACAATTTTTCTTGTTCTCCTCCTCGTTAAGAAGGCAAAACATATTGTAAACAATGGAGAATTGCCACAAAACAGATTTACACTGGTGTATATTAATCTGAAATAGAGTTTTAAGACAGTAACATGTGTATCAATATTTTTTGATAATTTTAAGAATGGATTGCTCCCCACAGTTACTGGGCTAAGACTAATGACTTAAGACCTAAGTGCAAGTAAAAATGTCTTAAATGGTCTACAGCATTGAATCTGTGTTGACAGTTTCATTTGACATGCAGAGATCCAATGTTCTTTCGTGTGGAAGGCCAGGCACGGCCAGGTGGTTAAGGTGCTCGACTCGTAACTTGAAGGTCACAGACTCGAATCCTCGTCACTTCAAACATGCATTATAATGTTACGGTCAATCCCCATTATTCGTTGGTAAAAGAGTAGTCCAAGAGTTGGTGTTGGGTGATTCTCTAGTCTCACACTGCTAAAAATGAAAAAAGAAAATAAGAAAGATTGACTGATTCAACCAATTTGCCAGAAACAATGCTGATATTTTGAAATAATTCTACAATCATCATACCCATTTTGTATTTATAATCTAATCTGAGAAAGTTTTAGAACATTTGACGTCAAAATTCAGAGTATTCTAGGTCTACTCCCACGATCATACTTTATCTTAACGTCATACCATCTGTAATTAACATCGAATTAAAACATTACTAATTCAGCTTTTAATACTGCTCCCTTCCTGGACTGTGCAGTTCCTCGAGTAATCGTAGTACAAAAGTAAAACACTGTAATATAAGCTATCTATTTGCCAAGTCTTTTTGGTGGTCTTTTCTTTTCAGACCTATGGGTTGGTGTCTTGTCTTTTGTGGTGTGTCACTTGCTGTCATTTCGCAGGGGTGGATGGACGAGTGAATTCACATCACGAAACTAGTGCACTAACCACCTGGCCATGCCAAACCTTGACTGTGTGTTTCATGCAACTCATCAGTTGATGGAATAATTTCCATTTCTTGGGACTTAGTCTGAGGTGCCTTTCTTTTAATTGATCCATAATCTTCCTTAACTCTTTATAAGCAGCATCATAGGCCTTCTCGTGTGTGGTTACGTCATTCAAATAGATGAGTACGACTTTTAAAGGTAGTTTAAATAGAGAACACTCAGTTAATAATTAAAATTAAGCAGGAGCATTATTTAATCAAAATAGAAATGCTACAAATTGCCACAGTCAATTTTCTATGATGAAGGCTATTTTCTCTTTCTTCTTTATCTGTCGACTTGCACTTATTTGTACCTACTCTTAAGATTCAATGTTTAAAATAGTTTTGATCCACACATAGCGTACCCAAGGTAGAGTCATTTTGATCCAGATGGAGCATTTAAAGTAGAATCAATCCTTGGCAGTAAATAGGTATTCTTCTTTAAAACTTCATTTTACTTCTAGCGGTCTATGTAGAACCTTATGTTGACGCTCATGTACAACACTCGGTTCTTTTAATCCCTCCTCTTTCATGCTTTCTATATCTTTGAAAGCTTCAGCCTGTGTGTTTTACAAGTGGAAGTCGTTTGATTAAGTGATGCATTGGCATGCATCTTTAGTATCAATGTTATGAAATATTTTTAATGTTTGGCCTAAGTCTTGAGATTCACAGGATAAGATGTTTTATACTCTACGAGTAAGTTATGTAATTGTTGGCGCTGATCTGTTGTCAAACCTCCACAGATCTAGTCATACAATATTTGTAAGTGAGGTGGTGAGCTATACTTATGTAAAATGATCTTTCTTTTGATGTAGAAGTACTATTCGTAAAGCACTCACTTTTTGCAGTGTTCCATTCAGATTTGACACTAATTTAATGGTTTACTCTATTCATGACTCTGATTTTGGCGTTTGTTTTTTCAGATACAAGATAGCTGTTTTACCCATTAATCCATCAGGACACATTAGAGTTTCTTATTACATTACAGGTCGTTTATCACATATACATTTATTCTTAATAAGCCCTGGTATAATAATTTCACTTTTTTGTAATACAGTGGCTATTCTCCTTTTTCTACAAGGAACTTAACCGCTGATGTAATAATTCCTAAGTAGTGTACAAGAATTTCTTAGTCATATATTGTGAAGCCATGAAGCTAGCCCAACTTCGCAGCCACGTCTTTGCATAAACTTATTTCACAATATATACTCTTTCTCGATGTCAAGTATTCACAGATCATGAAGAATAGAGGAGATTTTTTACAGTAAGGGTAGCTTCCAATTTTAGAACCTTATACCCACTTCAGTTTTACGTCACTTTCTCTTCTTTTTTCATATCTGTAGGCAGCTTCCCACTTTTCCTTATTATATCAAGTCGAACTATTGCAACAGTAGAACTTGTGTCAATCAAGATGCTGAAAATTCTCGTTAATGAATCCCTGGACTAATTTCTTTAAATAACAAACTTTGTATCTCAGTTATGGCATATGGAGTATTCTTAGCTGAACATTTCCTATAATTACAGCTAATTCTTATTTCTTAATGTCTAGTTAGCTCTTTGGAAGTTAGGCTTAAAGACTCATCCTTAGTGTATTAAAAGCCGTTAATTCTTCACATCTCTAACAATTACCTTTTTCTTGTTTTCTTTGGGAGGAGTTCTTATTCCCTACAAACTTTTGTTTATAATTTAGGACAATATGCCTTTTCAAGTTACATCTGGAATACTTATTGTCTTGTTCTTCATTTTTCTACTCCTTGTAACTAATTAATTATTTTAGTTTTTCTGAACTGTCGTTTCTGGGAGTTGATGTTTCAATACTACTCGATCTAATGATTCTGTAACTTCAAGATTATGTTTATAGTTGTTTAACTGCGGCTTTAATGTATTATAGTTCCATTGTCAACTGCAGAGCTTTCTATAAGGATGTACATCTGATTTTCTTTTACATGACATTGTTACTGTGTTTGACGTTTTATACAGCTTAACTCTGTTTTTGGTGTCACAGTTTTAGTACTTTAGTACTGATTTCATAGGAATATAAAATGTTTACCTAATCAACACAGAATTAATTGAATTTTAGCTGTAAAAATAATTCCTTCGTTGTTGTTGTTTTGCAGATAAACTAACAAAAATTCAGTATGCTGTTTTACATTAACATTATCTGAACTATATATCCGTCGTGTACATTTTGTTTAAGCTAACAATTATTCGGGATAACCAAATAATATTTTTATTACATTATTCCGTGAATTCTGTAGAAAATTTGATAAACATATTTTTGTAGCTTTTCAATGATATTGCTCACCAGAGTAAAACTTCTACGTTAAAGTGTTGTAATAGGTTGGTTACAATTCTAACATATGAGATGTTTGACAAGCTTCTCGGTATATCAGCTTTTATTTTCCCCTAGTGCACATATTATAATGTAATACTCTCTCTCAGGAATCTAATTACAATAGATAAATGTTTCTACCATCGCAGTAGAAATGATGAATTTAACAAGATATTCACTTACTACATTGAAAGACGTTCTCTGGGGATGGTAGCGAGAATTAAATACAAAGATGCTTTGTTTCTCCAACGCTTTTAAGTGATCTGAGACCTGTGTTCTGACCGAACACCTTATGATGTAATAATAGTGAATATTTTGACCTAAATCACATCTGAGTGAAAAAAAACAAAAAAAAACTATATTAAAATAAATCGAAGAGAGAGAGAGTTCAATCGTAGAAGTCAGAACCGGAAGAGATAGCACGTGCCCTAGTAATTAAATTAGAGCTCTAAACTACTATTTAGCCCTAATATTTTTGCTAACACCAATCTTTTATTTATCCTTTTTGTATGCAAATGACATGTACAAAATGTAGAAAAGTGTACCATATCAAAAATGTATATCGAAGCAAATATATGTGAAAATTCGACGTTACACTACACAGTAAACAATTAATTTGTATTTTGTACGTTCTTTTATGTACAATACAATAGTATTCATTGTGTTAAGTTTTTTTAATAATATTGTTTATTCATTTATAAATGTCCCCTTCCCTCACCCCAATGTTTTATGTGTTTAATTTTACCTATATTTAATTTCGGTATTATATTTTTGTAGTTTGATATTTTAAATCATGAATGGGAATTACCATGGAGTCTACGAATTATACCAGGATTAAATATCAACTCCTAATTCTACAATATCTCACGTACTAGTTTAAAAAATATTATCCAGCAGAGCAAGTTCTTATTTAAAAAACAAACAAACAACAACAATAGAAATACGTAATATCATGCTTAGTTCTGCTTAAAATAATTTATTGGAGAAAACTTATTTTCGAGTCATTAAAAAATTTCTTTATTTTCAAGAAACGTCTCGTGTATCCTGGTGGTTAGGGCACTCGATATGGGAACACCTTCATCTAACATACTTGCCCTTTCAGCTGTAGGGTAGATATAATGTCACGGTCAATCCCACTCTTTCGTTACTAAGAAGCAGCCAAAAAAATAACAGTGTTAACTAGAGCAGTTACCTTCCATCAAATCTGTTACTTCAAGACTATGAACAGCTAAAGCAGAAATCCCTCGATCAGATTTACTTTTGTGTAAAATTCAACAAACAAAGTAGCAAAAACTAAAAAGCTAAACTTCTAATTCAATTGGTAAAGAATGTGCTTGTATTACAACTGAAATATTGGCGTCAAACGACTTTTAGGCAATGCTAATGGTGGACCTTGTTTGTGAGAAGAGAAGAATGTAGTTGGTTGAATCGTTAGAAGGTGTTGCGCATTAAGCTTGAGGTACAAGTCGTCTTCGATTCGAATTTCTCTCGCTGAAATAAAGATGTTGAACTTACAACAAACAGTATTTGTACAATTTCATGTAATAATATGAAACACTAGAAGAAAACCAGTTGAGTGAATGGTCATACGAATAGAGTGTGTTCATTTTATTTACTTTAATATGACTTATGATAATGAAAAACAAGTTCACAAAGATATGTTTCTTTTTGTTTTATAGTATTTATAACAAGAAATATTTAATAGAGTTTATCAAAGAAGACATCAAAGCTACAATTAGTTATATGTAACGATAAAAGTTCATATTTTGTGATAAATGTGTACGTCAATAAAGAAAAAATTAAACGTCATTATCTTACAGAATCAATTAAAGATGGCAATAAATTACAAAAGCATAGAGAAATGTTAAGGTTTGTAGCTGTACTTGACAAATCGTGAAGTGATGCGTAGCTGCAAATCAAATTCTGTGGTTTTCATATTAAAAAAACAAAATGTTGTTGTTGTTGTTTTGAATTAAGCACAAAGCTACACAATGGGTTATCTGTGCTCTGCTCACCACGGGTATCGAAACCCGGATTTTAACGTGTAAGTCCGCAGACATACCGCTGAGCCACTGGGGGGCAAAAACAAAATGAGTTTTGGGATAATCAAAAATATCTCAAGTATAAACTATGTAAATGTTTCTACCAAAAACCGGGAGTGCTTGAGATTTTGGAATATTATGTCATCAAAGGAGAATTTTTACCAGCATTTTTGAAATTCTGTCTAGAGAACGTTGGTTTCATTGAAAATGCCATTACCAAACTGCAAATGTCTGAATGTTTCAGTGTCAGAATAACAATATTGATATTTTTCATTAGGCTTACATCAAGGCGTTTTGCTTCACGAAACGATTAATGTGCTCAGTTATTAAACATTTTTATAAGTTTTCTAATTTCAAGTAATAAGCTGTCATCGTAAGTTCAGACTTTTTTTGTTTTAGAGCAAAGCGACATGGAGCTACCTACTGTGCCTACCGCGGGGAATCGAACACGAAATGATAGCGTTGTAATCAGTAAACTTACTGCTGTCCTATCAGGGATATTATGCTTGAGGTACGCCATATTTTGACATAATAGCAGTGTAACGGAAAATACAAGGTTAGACTGTTTAATTCGTTAAACAAGATATTTAACGTTCTACATGTAATTTGATGTCAGAGCCAGATTTAGACCCTTATGTTTCACTTACATAGTTTTCAGTAAAAACAACAGGTAAAAGGATGTATGACTGTATCACCAAAGTGCGTGCAGAAAAGGTGATGTGATACAAATATCCCTCGGAAGGACATTTTATCAAAAACTGTTTTTGGCAATTAAAGTACTGTTTTGATTTGATAAGTGTTTTATTAAAGAAGGTACTAAACCTATCATTAGATGGTTTGTTAGTTTCTTTTGTGATGGCACAAAACAACACAATGAGCTATCTGTGCTTTGTTTACCGTTATAAATTCGTAAAATTATTGCTGAACAAGCGAAAGACCCATCATTGGGTCTTAGCATTGTGCTTAGTTTAATAATATTGCCAACAGTATGAAGAAAAATTATTTTTAAATAGTTTGGTAATAATTTATTTATATAATATATAATGTAATATGGATTTCAATGATTTACAGCTATCCACATACCTATAACAATTGTTAATTCGATGAAATAAGCCTAATTATGAATGAGATAATGTAATAAATTTTGATAAGATTTCTCGCTTCATGCAATAGGTGGGAAGTAGTACAGTTCTACAAGATAAGTGGATTAGCTCTATCTATGTAAAGTATTTATCACCTTGAAGCATTTTTTCGTGTATTAAAATTGTTTATTTTTTAAACTACACCATTTCTGTAGTTGAAGTATTTGTAGATGTTTGCATAAGTACGAACTGACAATTACTTTGTAGACTATAAAGATATTCATACATGCTTTATACGAAAAAAGAGAGAATCTGAAGGCGTCTAAAGTTTTAACGCTGTTCTGACTTTTTAAGAATTAAGTTTCTCTGCAATAATAATTGATGTTCATCGATAGTAAACATACATGAATTAAAGTGCTCTCTTATGTAAAGCTCCATTTGACGTTTTGTTGAGTCTCGCGACTACTTACCACCACTGGGATACCTTAAATGCGTTATGCTGATTTCATGGCAGATTTTCCTAACAGTGTTCGTCTCCTTTCCAGATAGCCGTTCCCAAGTTAAGAGTAAAAGACTGGACACTACCAAATGGTGAGTTACTTTTTTATCAGCCCGGTATGGTCAAGTGGTTAGGAATTTGACTCTCCCTGGCGTATAAGACCAAAATCCCACCAATGAGAAGAAGAACAACTGACCATCACGTTTAAACGTCCCCACTGTTGATAGGGCGAACATGTTAAATGAAGTGAATTGTAACCCGCAACAGACAGATTTATAGCCTGGTGCCCTAACCTGTAAGGCATATAAGGAGACAGAAAAAAAGTATACTTTCTTTCAGCAATCTTGCTCCGTGAAACAGCTGTTTTATGTGGATAATTTTCATCGGGTAAGAGTAATTTATATCCCAAGGCTTAAAATATTCCCAGTATCAATTGTTAATTATTATTATTTTATTTTTAAACAGTTTGTTCAAATCGCAATGAAGTTGGCGTTATGGAAGTTAAACATACGGTTTTTATTGTTTCTCTTAATAATGTACAATCCATGTGCACCTCTGGAGAAGATTGAAGAGTGAAATCCTACATATGAATTGCTGATATTTTGTACGTGTTTTTCTTGACAGTTAAGTACGTGCGTTTATCATAATTTTTTTATTTTTGCAAAATCGCATTGTCTATATCAGTTACGGTGTTGCTTTTATATATTCGTGTTATATATTTATAGCCCTCCGTTTCGCATAAAACTTAACTGACGTATCACTCATATGAAGCACATAGAATGAGCTTCACTTCGACTTACACAGATTTAAGACAGATCTTTGCAGTTGTATACATCAAGATGAGTGATTAAGTAATAAAATAAAAGCATTTTAGCAAGAAGTAGAGACGAAAATCATTTTTCTTTTTCCATTGAGTGAGACAGTTTGTTTCGTCCATTTTAGCTGTGCTATGAAACGAAAATTTTGGGGGAACGAGCTACAGTTGCAATGTACTACAATTAGTATGTACTTTTCTTGTTAATACGACAAGGGCGTACAAACAATAGGCTTTCAAAGCTTAGTACAGAGCGAAATAATCTGAAAAGCGCATCTTAAGAATTAAAATTCAATGTTTCAAAAATTGAAAATAAATATAATAAAAAACAGATTTCTACTCATTTCATTACATTTTAATTTACTGTTTGTTTGTTGCTATTGATTTCAGTGTTGGTAAATAATGTTTTCAAGAAAGAAGAGACACATCTAGAATTGAGCGTTAATTAACTTTAGTACCTTATTGATCAGAGAAGAAAAGACGGGTTTTAGTTATTTGGTTATTTCACTCAATTTGGCTTTTAAATAAAATAGCTGTGCTTGAAAACTTTAAGAATGATATAAATAATCTGATATAACCAAAGTGTATATTTTTTATTACAAAATCAGGCCTTCAGAGCTACATTCCGCGGATCAGGGGCGTAGATCTTGGGGGGAATATGTGGGATACATCCCCCTTCATTGTAGATGGTGGGTATGGTGCATACAATCATCCCCCTACAGTTTGGTCTGTTGAATTGTTTTATTGCATCATAGGCCTTCAAATTGTGTGTTTGTTTTTGTGATTCTCGTGTTCTTACCAATCGAATTATATAATTAGGCCTAGATGTAGGCTTTTTCAGTAGCCGAAATGTACATCTTTAATATAGGCGTACTTCTAAGCTTTTCGATAGTTCGTAAATATCAGTCAGTAGGCCTAAGTATACATACAAGGCTTGCAAGCACTATAACAGAATTTACCTACGTCTTGTACGTAGTGTAAGATTAAGTAAAATTTTCATCACAATAGATTGAATAGAGCATGAAATTCGAAAATATTACTCCCAAGCGTAAACTCCTGTGATCTAGATCTGGCAGGCCATTTGTAGTTTGTAGCTGCATCAATCTTATGTGTATATTGTGCGGTTTTCCTAAGCCATTTGTTCTTATGCATATATAGCTGGTTTTATTGTTGAACGCCTTGCTCTCCTTAGCTGCCGAATCCGCTGACCATAGTGTACGTTTAGTGTACAGTTAACGAAAGGTTCGGGCCTCTCGGATCCAGACGCGCTCTACATCACCCTCCTCCGCTCCCTTTAGTTTGAGCTTCGATTTTACAACAGGGGTCATTAGACCTGTGTTTGTGGCCCTCATTAATCAATGAAATTTCAGATTATTACCGCCCTTTAATAAAGTGCTGGTGCTTTATTGTAAAAGAATAATATATTTTCTCATCATAGATAGTAAAATATTGTATTTTCTTCTATAATTAGAACACAAATGGAGCGATTTCAACGATTTGTATAGCTAATTTTTGTTTAGGTGTTTTTATTTAATAGACGTGGTTATAGACATTATGTCACAACGTGTTTGTCTTTTGATGAGCTTCAACAGAAATATAATATATTTGTGATTGTTTAAGTATTTTTCGAGAAACTTGCAATTAGTTGTGTTGTAACTAGCACACATTATTGTCCCAGCGATGTCCAGGCGGTGGGTCGGCTCGGTAGTCACTGTGAGGTTCACGCGTTCGACCTATACAGTTCAGTCCTACTTCCATTCTGTTCTATCTTCGTTCGTTGTACATTAGAGTTTTTCAATAAAGTCTGTATTTTAGCTTGTTGAGTCATCTGAGAAACAGATTCCAATGATGACAAGCAGCGTCTGAAACTTTCCGATATTAGACAGGTCTGCAAGCCAGTTACTAGTACTACAAATGACAATGCAAATGAAGATAATCCAACAACCTCAAGCAAAGGAATAGAAACTTGCCATACAGAGGAAATACCATGTTCATCAGAGGACGAGTCTGAAAATGCTTGTGTAACTATTGCACATCCTGAACCACCAGATAGTTGTGAAACAAGTTTGTGCTGTAATGAAAAATCTGACACTTCACAGTTACAATGTGGAAAGCCATATCATCCAGACGCACAACTAATACCACGACAGAAAGCAAAATATCAAAATATCAACTTCCAGGGCAAGTGGTTTGATGAGTTCCCATGGCTGCACTTCGACAATCAGACTCAAAAAGTCATATGCTTTCATTGTGCTAAGGCGGAAAATAGAGACCTTTTTACAGGGAAATTGGCGAGGTTAGTGGAGTATACTTTCATATCCACCAGGTTTTGCAACTGGAAAAAGGCAAAACAGAAATTCAACGAACACCAATCCTCCTCTCAGCACAGATTCGCTATATCTCCAAAAGGTTCACTTGATGTAACTCCAGGGACTATCCAGCTACATGATGAAAAAAAGAAGCAGCAGGAAGAATGCAAAAGAAGTCTAGCCAAAACATTCAGAAGTTTACGTTTCTTACTGTGTCAAGGTTTAACATTACATGAACACACTGATACGGAGGGGAACTTTCTGCAGTTAATGAAGCTCCTGGAAGAGGAAGGTCCTGAGTTGACTGTCTACTTGTCAAAAAAAACCACATTCATATCACCCCAGGCTCAGCCATCAAATACTGAGGAACACAGCACACAAAGTACAGCAAAGTAAAATCTTTGCATTAATGGTTGATGGCACTCAAAAGGTTACAGGTGCCGAACAGGAAGCAATATGTGTACGATACGTAGATGAAAACCTTGACGTTCATGAGACATTTCTTGGTTTGTACAGTGTTTCCAATACATCTGGTGAAACAATATTCTCGACTATATTTGATGTACGGACTAGACTCAATTTCATTCACTCAAACAGTGGATGCCACGCAAAAATAAAAGAGAAGCAATTGTCAGCTTTGTTTTTTACTGCGGAGCACACAAGGCTAATTTAATAATGCAACAAGCTGTTGAAGCTTGTGGATGTGTTCTAGATTCTTTCCAGAGGGTATATGAACTTGGCGTCTTGCTTCAGAGGTCAGGCAAATATAAGGCAACCTTTGAAAATATTGTATCGTCAGACAGCCACAATGGTCCAATTATATACATCCACCCACTGTGTCCAACACGTTGGTTGTGCTGCCTATCCACAATTACATGTGCTAATGATCACTACAGTGACATTGTTGATTCTTTGTCTGAATTAGCAAATGAAAAATCAGATGTAGCAGTGAAAGCACGAGGTCTGCTGGACAGATTTGACAAAGAAAAGACAGTTTTAGGATTGTTGATGGCTCAGCATCCATTAACTGCATTAGAGAAATTAAACCTTGCATTCCAAGCAAAATCAGCGACGGTATCTGACATGATAGAAGTATCTGCAATGATAGTTGAGCAGTTGCGAGTATTGCGAACAGAGAAAAATTAGAACAAGATATTTGATGATGCTAAATAAAAGGTAACTTCCCTACATCTGATGCCTATTGAACTACTACGTATTCGCAGACCCCCATGAAGGATCACAGGTGATGGCTCAGCACACCATTCTGCAACAGCTGCATATTACTACAGAAGCCAATATTTTGAATTTGTGGACACAGTCATAGAATACCTGACCACTATATTCAATGCAGACAACAATGACTTGAGGCAATATCTAGCACTTGATAACGTGATCACATCTGGCAAGATTGACAACTCGGTTATCAACTTCTATCCAGAAATCTCTGCAAAACGGCTCGAGTTTCAATTGCCCATGTTTAAACAACAATAGCAGTATCTCTGAAAGGTGCAAAGGATGCTTACTGTAAAATGCATGAAATATGCCAACAGATATTTAGTGAAGTGTTTCTTCTCATGAAAATTTTGCTTGTATGTCCAGTATCCAGCTGCGAATGTGAACGCAGCTTTTCTACATTAAGACGGTTAAAGACGTAATTAAGATCAACTATGTCTCAGTTGTTGTTGTTGTTTTGAATTAAGCACAAAGCTACACAATGGGCTATCTGTGCTCTGCCCACCACGGGTATCGAAACCCGGATTTTAGAGTGTAAGTCCGCAGACATACCGCTGAGACACTGGGGGGCCTATGTCTCAGTGCCGCCTCAACCATGTGGCAGTTTGTCACACAAAGATGAGGTCGACAAGATAAATATAGAAGAGCTTATGAAAGAATTAATAAACAGATCATCACAAAGGAGGTCTACGTTTGGAAACATGTAGACTAGAGGACTAACTGAATCTTACTTCAATGAAAAGTATGAATAATTATGTGCTACATTGTATTTATATGTAATTTTCAAGAGTTCGCAAAACAAATTTAATTATTTTTATCAAACAACATGAACAGTTTTTCAGTAGATATAAACTTATCAAGGGTAGTTACTAATTTTATTAATATTTGAAAACGTAATTCATGCAATGAAAGTTGTTAGTAACCTTGTCAAGTATAATGGCCATATTTTATACTGCGCAGTGTGCTGGAATAAATTCATGTGGCAGTTAATTTGTGACACATTTGTCTTTATTCTATTAACATTTTTAAAACTGTTCACAACACCTCACTTATACAAACCTACATGGAAACGTTGAAGTATCGTGGCAACAAAATTACTCTGTGACTGCATGTTTACAGCTTTCAGGCTCACGTGATCAGAGATTACCAATTTGCAAATTGAACAGTCCACATAAGTGGTTGCAAAAATTATCCCCCCATCGGGTGTAAAAAATCTACGCCCCTGCCACGGATTAACTATTATATCACTTAATAACTATTGCAAGCGGTTCAGTTAGGTGAGGTCACTTCCAAGCACAGCAACAACAATGATATATGCGCGATTTTCTCGTTTCCTAAATATTTTTCTGGCAGAGCGCATTTTTTGTTACAAGCTCCACTTGCAAGTCCACTTTACGAACATTTGTTTGAAATGTGCAACAACATAAGAAATTAAAATTTCTCTTTATGACAAGTTTTTATTAGTATAAAACATAAATGATAACATATTTCTCTTTCATATTACTGATCAAATTTAAATTTAGGATTCTTTACATACCCTTACATACAACAGGCAATGTAGGGTTAATGTTGAATAACAGATTAACATGTTTATTTGCTATAGCTTCTGTGTTATTCCGAATGATCGTTATCTGTTAAGAAGAAATGTGTTTGTTAGTGTTTTTTCTTATAGCAAAGCTAAATCAGGCTACACGCTGTGTTTACCGAAGGGAATCGAACCCTTGATTGTAGCATTGTAAATCCGTAGTCTTACTGCTATTCCAGGTTGAAGGGAGCTTCACCAGAGTACAATCCAATGTTGTATGAATCCTTAAAATAAATCACTTCATTATGCATAAAAATCATTCTTTGTCAATTTAGTATTACATTGACTATTATTTGTTTCCATAAACCCTCTCCACTGCCTATTATGCTCATTCTGATGGCCTTTATTACTTACTACTGTTCGACAATGCTGTTGCTTTCCTATTTACGTGTTTCACAGCTTCCATGATGAATGATGAAGACAACCTTTAAACTCTGGCGTCATTTGAAGATATGGAAACTGTTCCTATAAAGTAGGTTAACCCTCTGTACATGTATTGTACGACCAAGAATACATTAAAAATTAAAAACGCGAACATTTATTGGAAGATTACATATGAGTACAGTTGTGAAAAAAATCGATATGTCATTAGATTAATGTACGTTTCATTTGGTGAGGTTGTTAGACAACTGCATAAAGTCATGAAAGGTCACATATGCTGCGTAATAGCAATTGATCTGCTATAAATTAATGTTCTTTACGTAAATGATTAGGAAGAGAACGAGCTATTTTTATATATGTATATCAATTGTAGTTTGTTTGTTGTTGTTAAGTGCAAAGCTAAACAAAAGGCTGTCTTATTGTACTCACCACGGATATCTAAATTCAGTTTTTTAGCGTTATTAATATTTACACTTGTCGCTGAACTAATGAAGAGGTTGACCTGTACCACTATATGAAGGATTACGTGTTTACAACAAGATATCTATCACGCGAGTATAAAGTTGTCAGGTAATTTCAACTAGAATTTCTTTACATTTGTAGACAGAATAGAGTAAGTTGTTACACTAGCTTGATTTTCATGTTGTTTGTTAGAATTTTTGCGAAAGCTAAACAAGACCTACATGTGCATAGGTATCCCATATATTTGCACTGATAAGCTAAAAATATGTTAGCTAGTCAAAAGCACTCACCATCAACTCTTAGACTACCCTTGTCTGAATGAATAGTGGGAATTTTTATCACTCTTATAGATAATCATGATCCCCAAAGTGCGGAGTGTGTTTTTGCGGTGACGAAAAACGAATATAATAAATTTTCAAACGTATAGTCTTGTCACTTAGCCGTCAGGCAACGTCCATTCCAAATGCTATGATTTAAAACCAAAACATTAATAATGTACAAGTATAACACATTATATGCTAAAGATCCTAAAGCAGAAACTTAATGTTCACATTAAACTACCATTGATTCTATAGCTGAACGTAACGAGAAATTCTTTGCTATAATTCAAATTTCAAAGGCATGTTATACTATAAAACCTAAAGTAGAAACAATCAAAATAAGAAAACCATCCTATCACCACCTGTTTTTAGGAAAAAACTCCAAGACAATCTAAAACAAATATCTAACACTAACCTTTGAAGCAAAGAACAGAAATTGAAGAAACCGTAAAGCGAAATATCATTTATTCATGGATTTCAGTCAAAATATGACAAACTAGTTTTCATCGGATTCAAATTTATAGATAAAATACTTTTAAAATGTTAAACATAACATACTTTCTAATGCATAAAACATTATTGTCAATCTTCCTGAAGCTAAGTATTTTCAGAAGAAGAGAACATCATTTGCCTACAAAATTGCCACGATTTTATATTCATAACCGGATCAGAGATAGATAATTTAAACTAAAACATAAAATCGCCACTGTACGACTACTGACAATCTTAAAAGTCTAAAGCTAACATACAAATAAGCGAAATACTATCTGTTTGATTAAACATATCATACCTTATCTGAAGAAGTGTAGACTAAGGCTTGGTGGTAAAAAATTCGAACTTCAAATTTGTTATAAGTACATTATGATAGACCAATACAAAATACTCGCTCTTTGAAGCGATGTTCAGTGGATTTTTATGATCCATAAAATCCTCAATGTATCGATCGACTTGCTTTTCCATTATCTTCAATTACTTCTATAGCTTCCCCAAACAGAATTTGTACCCGAAGAAACAACTGTTGTTACACTTACCCGCAGCATTCGAGCCAGTACGCCAACTTTGGCCCTGCTACGCTTGTGAGTAGTGGCATGAACACAGTTTCTAACACGCCACGCACGGAATCACAGGAAGGGTAAAAAAATATCAAAACAAATGCCAGCTTAGGTTTAACGACCCTGAAAAATTACTCTTAGACTCCATAATGCTTAGGCAAAATTCCCTGTGCGTGTACCCGTTGTAAGAGGGAGTTAAGGACCCCTGTATCATCCTGAGTCCACCTGCCCAGTTTCTTCCTGCTAGTCCCAGGAGAGTCAAAAGAGTAAGCTGGACAAAGACACAGAAATGCAAACTAAACTAAACATGTCTTTCCCGGGATACTGAAAAGGCCAAGAATACAAACTTTGATACCAGGCTCTGTTTCATTGACCCTGAAGGCCTATTCTTAGACCTCCATCATGCGTGAATGACCTTTCAGGTGTGTCTAAACCGCCCTTCGTTAAAGAGTCACAAACTGGAACACATCTGGATCATTACGAGTCCGCTTGCGAAAACTGTTGGAAGTGATATCTTGAATCTACAAGTTGAGTTTAATATAAGAGGATATTACAGCTAACTTAAGTGTTTTGCTTTGCTGTTTGCTTTTTTGTAAGATGGTAGAGTTCACGGTACAATAAATTTTAAATTATCATATAAAATGTAACATATCAAGTATTAAACTCTGACATATGTTACGGCTAACCTTAGCAAAAAATATAGCAATTAGTGAATACTCTGTATCTCACATTGTTGAGAATAACAAGCATTATGTGCTATTTTTGCTGATTATAATGAAATATATTTTTATAACGCCAATAAAACTCATACTCTCAATAATTCGCAAGACATTAAAGTAAAACGTTGCAAATTAAGTATCAGTTGTAAGTTATTCAACAAATTAACCTTTTTACACTTCATTTAGTTGTTTTATAGTCCGTTCAATTTGTTTGAAAGTTAAGCCTAAACATGGCTGACAACAGTAACAATTTTTATAGAAGTGGTTAGCTTTTAGTCGTCATTATTTATTTCTAGGGAAAACTGTGAAGTAATTTATTTCCTTTCAACTTATTGGCAGTCGAAGTGTTTAAAAAAATAAGTTTTTTGTAAGGTACATACAGTGAGCTTCACAGTTAGTTCTGTATTGGGTAAACATAATTTTGTGATAAAGCATGAATGTCAAATATCAAACAATATGTTATTTCTCAAGCACCATAATAATTCATTGATACCCAAATGCATGAGGTTGTTTTGTTTTGTTTTCAAAGAGTTAAAAGTGCTATAATTTAAATAAACACTAGAATATAGTTTCAGGGAGAAAAACTGTATCCATATATATGTATATATACACACACACATTGCACATTCATTGGGGATTCGTTGTGTTTTCGAACAGCTAGATTTTTGTACTTTCCATTATTTATATTCAAACTTCTGAAGATTTTTACTGTTCTAATCACAAGCTTGCTAAATCTGTAGTTTAAGTGGTTGTTCTGATTCCAAACAGGATCAAGATCTCATATCTGGTTGGCAAGTCAATTCCTCTGTGATTTTCCTCTTCTGACGCGTGCGAACATGTGCATTCGAACACGCGTGTGATGAGTGTTAAAATAATAAAAGCGTTTCCATGGTTACCATTATCCCAAGCCGCGAATACAGACGGAAAAGACGACGCGACTGCTCTGAAGATTAGTATTTGAAAACGCAGCAGCTGCGCTCCCCACATGTTATCGTCTCTTTGGCCGCGGCGAGCCTTGTTCTTCAGATGCGTTAGCGATCAACTTCGAATTTTTCCTTCTGCTTATATACATTTTCCAAAACGATTTGAATTTTATTCTTAAACTAAACACTTTTTCAACTAAACTAAACAATACACACGCCTAAAAAGGTTCGTTAACATTTCTTCAGACGCTTATCGACCGAGCTAGGCTTCTTCTCAAGAGAATCACAACAAGAACGCCGTCAGCTACACCTCACACACACACACACACATAATATCACTTTAATAATTTTTACCATGTTCTCTCAAAGTTGTCTGGGTATTCTGATTTTCTCAGGAAGAGAAAGCATCACTCAGAAAGACCATTAGAAGCCGAAGCTCGTATTAATAACGAAGCAAGATGAGAGAGACAACAGTCCCCCACTAGTACTGCAGTAAGTCTACGGATTTACAATGCTAAAATCAAGGGCTCGATTCCTCTTGGGGGACTCACAGATAGCTGTATGGAAACACACACACACGCAGGTGAGACAGGCATCTTCTACACCTATTCTCTTAGATATTGAACTGCATTTCAAAACTCACCAGATACCTAAATTTTATTTATTTTTTATGACAGTTTGATGGCCGAAATATAAAACCAGTTAATTAAACACAGAGTAGTAGCGTAAATATTATATATAAATAAAAGAAACCTACTGGTACAGCGATTTTAAATAACACATATATAAACATTCATAGAAAATAATAAATGTTAAGTTACTGCAATAAAAGTTATAATGTAATGAGAAAAACAACTCTTATTCGAATACTAAATGTGTAACCGTTTTCATGTCTTTGTAACGGTATTTATTGTAATAATATAAGCTTTCAGGGTAGCATTACTAAACGGGTTGCTGATAATACAAAATTTCATTTAGGCATTTCATATATTGTGTATGTGTGTGTCTGCGTGCACTGGTCAAAGTTAATATTGCAATGAAAGCAATAAGCTCAGGTGTTTATTACAAAATTAAAGCTGGTAAATATGTTTGGAATATTTAGTGATACATTTGACAGTAAAGTACAATAAGCCTTCATTAACGTTTTGTTTGTTTTTTTGAAAAGACAAATTCTATTAGATTTTTACTTAATGAAATTACTTTACCTTGCTGTTCAAAAGTCAGTATACAGGTAAAACTACAGCTGTTAAAATTATATATTTTTTTAGTTTTCTACAACTAGATATATTTTTATTTAAAATGCCAGCTTTCAAGACGCTTTTGTACGAGACATTCTGATGAAGCAGGAGATTTATTGATCGGTCACTATCTAGCTACGTGGTTTGTCGGCCATGTTGCTAGGATACTGCAGGTTAACAGAACAACATCTTCTGCACATGCGTGCTGTTGATATGCAGTAGCCATAATAGTCAAAGAGGAGGAGAATGTCCTGTCATTGTCCAAGCACTTCGAAAGAAGTCGGGTCGCTGCTTTGAGTCTTTTACTCTAAAAAATTACAGACTGTGATGACGTGTCATCAAAGTAATTTTTTCCTTCTACTTCATCTTTAAAAAACACACAATCGTACCACCACCAGAAGATTTCGGAACCTGGAAAAAGAAAAAGAACAAGGGCAAGTCTAGACTTTAAATGTATCAACTGTTCCCTGCCGTTGCTTACATTAAATTACTTCTAATTCCCAATTCTTTTATTGAGCTCTTAGAAATTACTGTTATGGTTTAATAATTATTCTATAAATAAAAAAGAAAACGAATATTTTACACTCTAACGTCTGTTATGAGAGAAATCAATTTATTTTTCTCTATTTATTAACTTGATCCATGAAATTTAAGATTTTAAAAGAATTTTTGATGATGGACGAAAATTTTGTATTGTTAAGTAAATTGTAAGAGAAGAAAGATGTTTATCTGCATGGTTGTAATAAGAACAAAGTGTTCGTTTTCTAGTATTCTCCACTAATTTATGGTAAGAGAAAGGATTTGAAATTATGTATCCTTTTGTATGTTTCAAGTTTAATATGCCTAGTTAAATCAGATAGGAAGAAATAACTGAGGTAGGTATGAAGTTAAAGCGCTCTTTACATGAACTTAAACTATTGCAGTGATAAAAGATTACATAAATGTTATAAAGAAAACGTTTTTTATTATCATAGTGTAAGGTTAAATTTTAGTTTTAGAAAATAACATGAAATAATACGAAGGCGTTTTGTTATAATCAAACATGTTCGATTTTTACTTTAAATGAGGTAGTTGAAACTCAAGTACTCAACGTCATCAAATAAATATCGTTTTTTGTTCCTTTAAAAATACATTAATTTTTCAATTTTTACATAGTTAGTAGTAAGCATTAACAGTCTTTTAAGTGTTTTAGACCGCACGAAGCCTGGTTTGTTTTAAAACTTGTGTAACTGCAATATATATCGGATAGTCAGGATAAGAAAATTTACAGTATTTTTTAATAATTTTAATTAGAGTATCACCAGTGTCAAAACACTAAATTAAGTTGCTTTTGTATTAGCAAACTATAAAAATATAAGCAAGTTGTACATTGGCTCATCTAGTCTTTATTTACAAAACTTTGGGGGATGTTAAGGAAATTTACTTTTTGTTGGTATCCGTAATGTTAATTAACAATTGATACCACATTGTAATACAAAATTATATTATAATTTTGATAAAAATATTAACAAATGGGTTTACTAGTCATAAAACTTCCAGTGATTTAGTGATAAGTATGTCGGTTTCCAACATTAAAATTCGGGTTTAGACACCAGTGTTTGGCAGAGCACGTATAACTCATTAATGTAGCTTTGCTTTTAACAACAACTCAGCTAATACTCATAAACCCCCAGTGGTACAACGGTGTGTCTGCTGACTTATAATGCAAGAATATAATATGGGTTTCAATTTCCATGATAGGTAGAGCACAGATAACTCATTGTGTTGTTTTGCGCTTAACTTTAAACAAACAAACAAGCAAAACTACTCATAATGGTCTTGGTATAAATAGGTGGTTATGGTACTCGACTCGCAATCTACGGTAGCAGGTTCGAATACCATTCCTACCAAACATGCTTGTATGCGACGGTTAATCCCACTATTCATTGGTAAAAGAGTAGCCTACAAGTTCTACAAGTTAGCAGCTAGTGGTGATGACTGTTTTCATTCTATCTAGTTTTCCACTGCTAAACTAGGGAAGGCTAGCACAGATAGCTTTGATGTGGCTTCGCACGAAATTCCAAATAAACTGAACTAGTCATGAAATATGGGCATATTTAAACACTATGGTTGGATTTTTTCTTTGTTTTATTTAGTAAAATATTCCAAGGATACATTTTCTCTAATCTTTACATTTATAGACTATATTATTGTTATAATTGCATTCATTTGAAATTATATCGATAATATAGTCTATACATGAAACGCGCCTCGAAAAGAAGTTATTTGCTAAAAGTATCTCACCTTGTTAAAAAATACTACTTATCAGTAAGATATATGCAAATGTCAGTGCCTTATAACACTGGTGTAAGCGCTTTTACTTTTGTAATCTTATATTGCAATGCCCCTGAAGGATTCAGATGAAGCTGTTGAATATCTCAGTTTCTATACCAAGAAATCATCTGAATAAGCTTATGTACCTGAAAAAAACAAAACACTTTAAAACAAAGCTACATGCTCTGTCTATCACTAGTGTCGAAACTTGGTTTCTAGTGTTGTAAGTCAACACACATTCCACTGTGCAAAAACAAACACAAAAAAACATTCTGTCAAATTATCCATTTTTATATGAATGTACTTGAGATGCTATTTTTGAAACGTCATAAGTAATTCAGAATCAATTTATAAGTATTTTGCATTTATAAAAAATAAAATAAAAATATTCTACTGATCATGGCAAAACGCTACGGTTAAAATGAGGATAAACTTTATAACATGCTAAGTTGTACGGTTTTGTAAACTTAACCTGACTTTCAACTGATATCCATTTTTAACGCCAATAAAACACCTCTAGAATGAAGTATTAGGACAATGGAATGTTTACTTCACGTTTTTGTTGCATGTTCTATTGGTTGAGAGGGCGGATTGGGCCTTATAGCTCTGGATTTCGGAGCTGGTGAGAAAGATTCGAATCTGTGTGATATCATACCGCAATTTGAGGATGCGTTACAAGAGTGAAATTATGGCGTCAATGATGGGTAGTAGGGTGATACTGAACAGCTGCTTTCCCTTTGGCAGCAGTTAAAAATGGGTAATAGAGCGATAGTGAACAGCTGCCCTTCCTCTGACAGTAATTCAAAGATGGGTAGTAGGATGATACTGAGCAGTTGCCTTCCCTTTGATAGTAGTTCAAAATTAGGAACAGTAACAGAAGCCTTAGTAGCTTTACTATAAATGACAAGTACAAAGAACGGGTAAGTACTGTTGTCATACATGGTGTTTGATGTCTGTAAAATTTTGTATGCTTTAATATAGTCTGTATAACAAGTGAATATTCATAAAACATCTTTTACAAATTGATAGAAAAAATCATTAGATAAATTTGTTTATTTATTATTAAGCACAGAGATACATGATGGGTTGTTTGTGCTCAGCCAACCACGGGTATTGAAACGTACTTGTAACTTTATAAATCCTCAATCTTATCGCTAAGTCATCAGGAGCTAATTACTTACTCCAAGTTCTAATATTAGGAATGATATAAAATTTCGACCGTTGTTTGGTACAGACATTTGTTTATGTCTATTGAGAACTGTGGAGCCAAATGTTTTCTTTCAACCACACTTACAGCCAATGAAATGAATATTTTGTATTTCTAAATGTGATTTATATATCCTAACCTTTAACACATCACTGCATCATAAAAAACTAAATTGTGACAGACGCCCCAGAGAAAGTCACATCTTACTTCGAGCTACTTGTTGAGCTGTCAGAGCCACACTCGTAAACATATCATATTTGATCAATATCAAAATGCTACAATGTACAACATAATTTTACAGATCCTAACAAATTTGTTTCATTTTGTTCCATACGAGAATATTTCAAGGTCATCAGGACTACTATATTACAAGAACAGTGCTCATTGCTATGCTTACTGCAAGAATCGAACTACAAATGTTAATTATAAGCCATTAAGCTTGCCACTAAGATCTTAATATAAACATTTACTGATAGCAAAGACTATTGTTTTATAAATGTCTGTGGACTTATAATACTAGAAACCGGGTTTCGATACCCGTGGTAGACAGAGCAGATAGCCCATCGTGTAGTTTTGTGCTTAATTACAGTCAGCCTTGGGTTTCATGCTTATGAATACCTAATAAAAGTTTGCCATTGGTGATAATATTTCGTCCTTCTTAAGTTGATTAATAGTCCACACTATCGCTCTCAGTATTAAAAATGGCACTGATAAACTTTCAGGTCATGGTTCATTATCTCCGATCTTTAAAAAAAAACCTACAACTGTGTGAATTAGCACAGCTCTATAACATCACTTAAGACTTTTTGTGAAGAACAAACGAAGTCACATAATTTAGTATAGCCATATCATTAACGTTAGAGATAATTAGAGCAAACCCTTTTTTCCTTCCGCCTTTTAATTCAAAAGTGGACACTGTAAAAATATATCATTTTCTGTCTTCTTGTGTTATGTCTGCTTAGTATGATTATTGTCATGAAGCTTTCAAAATTATTTATTTTCTTAAGTTTATTACATCACAGTGCAATGTTAAGAGATGACAACAGACATTAAAAAAAGTATCTCTGAAGATTATTCTTAGTATGTTTCATAAACGATCCAATAATATTTGGAAACTGAAAGAAATCATGTTTCTGTTGTTGTTTTTGACATTCCAATAACGTTAGATTAGAAAAGAATTGTGCTGCAATAACAAGTTTCACTGTTTTTATTTCCGTGTAGTTAATCTGTAATACCAGGTTTTGCTGATACCCTAGAAGTAGCAGTAAATATCACCGCATGCGAGTGACGTATGATATTTTGGGAGAAGAAACAACGTTACATATGTTCATCCTTCTAATGCTGTGTCGTAACCTTTCCCCAACAGTTTTTATAGCAAGTGAACGACAGACGTCCTTGCGAATATCCTCGTTGAGTCTTCGATCTTTGCTTAACAAGACAGCAGAGTGAAATAAAGTGGAACACGTCTAAAGATGTATTTTTCTTCGAGGTATGTGATGTAGTTAAACAATATAAAAAAACAAAATAAAACATAAATAACTTCTCCCATTCTGATTACTGTCAGCTGTGGTAGTGTAAGAATTCAGTATGCATCTTCGTAATAACTTAGCATAGTGAAAATGGCGGGAAAGAAGTATGAGCGTCATTATTAAAATTAAAAACAGCTAACCTAAACAATTATATTACATTAGCTTGTGGTTTTTCTTCGAATAATTTGAAATATTATTTTCTTTACTTCTAAATGAGTCATTGTTTTATCATTTACACACTATATGTATATTTACATGTGCGTATGCTTATATACATCTACATATTTGTGTGTATGTATGTGTTAATATAAATACGCCCCTCTGTAGCTCTGAAATAAATTTGAGGGCTTATATAACTCTAAATTTGGGGCTTGATCCCTGCAGTGGATATAGCGCAGATAGCCCATTACAAAGCTTGTTTTTAAACAAACTAACTAAAAAATATTATTACACACATGCATTATACGAGTTTTTAATTGTCTGTGCTCTGACATAAGTATTGTCGCTTGAGTTATTCCCAGAAATTTCGTAACATCTATGCTTCAGTTACTGCTACATAAGTTATTGATGGAAAGTACTATCGTATGAATTCGTGATCGTGTATACATGTACAGGTGCACTTGTTGATATATTATAGATTCTCTTAGAATAAAATGAAACAAGATGAATAAATATTTTCTACAAAACTAAGAGAATCCAAGCCAGTGTCAATAATCTTAAACCATTGGTTCTGTTGAAAGCAACCAATGTGGTGACGTTGTTAAATGAAAATTGTAGAAAATAAAATGATCATAACTTTGATAATAAATCATATACTGTGTGTGGATTCTTGATATTTATTAAGGAACATTTCATCCGAGTTCTTAATATTAATTTTAGTTGCATGAGTTGTGCATAATAAGTATTGTTGCACGTAAGTTCTTGGCAGTGTACATGCATGTAAACACCTCTGTGTATTAGTACCATTGTCCGAGTTTTTGACTGTCACTACTTTTGAATAAGTTGCTGATAATTCTATTACATGAAAGTTTTGATACTAAAGACCATGGAGTGAATACTTGACTTTAAATACTTTTGTATGAGTTTTTGACACTAAAAAACTGTTCCACATGAAATTTCTTGAGTTATTGATAAATAAGTAAGGAAGACCAGGCTAGTTACTACAAATTTAAACTGCCATAGTTCTCATACTTCCAAATATATAGTGTTAAAAAATGTGTATTTTAGCACGTGATGAGTCCTTTTCGATTTCACTTATGAATTAAAAAATGGAGTCCCGAGAAACTTTCGAAAGGTAGAAACAAAAGTTTTTTTCTTACCTTCTGAGTAACTAGTTTGCTGTTTTTTGCACAGAAATGGTTTAATGTTGCCTTAACAACTGGAGATACTTGGAACGTATATGGGGCTATAGAGAATATCTATAGATGTTATTTACTATATGAAATGTGGAAATGGGGACTGGTCTTTCTTTTTAGAGAGTGCTCATGATGCTACACGTCGTTGACATGCTGTGGGGCTACTTGTTACACATTGTAATGATATAGGAATAGTAAACCCATCAAAAATGCTGTAGTCTTTTAGATAATTTAATTTTAAATTAATTAATAAATAAATAAATCTGAAAGAAACGCCCCACCTCTTTGTTAGCTGAAACACCTGAAAAGCAACGAAACACTTACTTCTCAGGAGGAAATTGTGAATAAAGAAGACTTTACTTCCCTTGAGGTTGGTGGCACAAAAATATAACAATAAAAAGAAAACAAAATATTCCAAACAGCAGTCTGTTTGATTTATGGGGAGAATTACACCAACTCTGTTCTTGGAAAAATATGGCTGCAGTTTATGAATTGCAATAAGTGGTTTTTACCTTGAGTGCACTGAGCAGATTCTGTCTTATGTGCACCTCTGTGAGGACTCTAAAAATAGAATTGTTATATTGTTATTGTTTATTTTCTTAATAGTCACAGTTAACTGGTTGTTTGTTCCAAGCAGTTATTTTGAATGTAGCAGTGTAACCCAGTAGGTGTCAATACCCTGTTAACGGGTCTCGTTGTAGCAAATGTCTTTTATTTTAATACTTAAGTTGTATATTAGAAATCAGTCATGGAAGATCCAATTATTTTATAGTAGTTTTTTAACGTAGGCATTACTCTATAAAAGTAGAAAAATAATTGATTGTCATCTCAGATCTCTATTTAAAAAAAAACAATTTCAAAAGCCTAACAACTGGACTTGATCTCTCATACTGTAGTATGAGCTGTTTGTATTAAGTACTGTTGCTTGAGTTCTTCCATTGCAAGTACTATTTATGAGTTTTTAATTCTCTGTTAACATAAGTTGATCATAACAAGTACTGTAGCATGTATTATTCCTAGACATTCCATAACACCACAACTTCGGTTATTGACAGCAGCTACTGTTACGTAAGTTATTGGTGGAAAGTACTATGATACGAGTTGTTGATGCTACGTGCTGCATATATGATGCATATATCCTGTAGTATGAGTTTTTGACCGGAAGTACTGTTATATAAATACCGAATAACTAGTACCACTTGCTCAGTTCTTAAAGTTAAATGGTTCCATTCGCAATATATTGATGTAATTAGTCATGCACATTAGTTCTCAGTATTGAGTACTGTTCCATGTGACTTGTTGACAGCAACTAACATCGTATGAGATATTTATGCTAAGTACTGTTACAGGATTTATTGAAAATACGTATTGTAAACTATATTAATGATTGAAGGTACACTCGTAAGTTCTTCATATTACATATCATACACCAGTTTTGTTGGTAAGTATTCTTACGTTAATTCCTGGCAATAAGTGTTGACAGTAAGTACTATATCATGACTTCTTGATAGTAAGCACTGTTCTACATAGGTTTATGATAGAAAATACAGTTGTATGAGTTTTGTTAAAAAGTAACGTTGCAGGAAATCTTTTGCACGACGTGTTGATTGAAAGTATTTTTAGACGATATCTTTATGGCAAGTGTTATTGCACGAGTCTTATTACTAAGTGATGTTTGATGAATTTCGTCAGTAAATACTGCTGCATTGCTTCCACACGAGTTCATGATTATAAATGCTGTCTCAAGAGCTGTTAGTAGGAAGCACTACTTCTCATGGGTCCTTTTTTTCTCGATACTGTTGCACAGATTTTTAATAGTTAGCACTACTCCACATAAGGTCTTAACTTGTTTGATAACAGCACTAAATAAATCCTCTACCTATATGTAGAAAGCGAAATCTTTATAATACTACATAAAGTAAGATGTTGGTAATATATCTTACATTTTACACAGCAGCGCATTGAAACTTAGTGTTACTTCTGTATTTTACAAAGCGGAACCCTTATGGTAAATATTCACCTGAATGTCCCAAAATTGATTAAAACCACTGTATATAATTATATTATGAAAGTGTATTATAATATTCTATTTGAGAAAAAGGTTTGATATTAAGTAAGGAATATGATAGAATAGCAACGTTCGTCGATTTAACAATATTTAATTTCCTAATGTGTATGTTTAATTATTTGAAGTATTTATATTCATCAGCAATAGCTATTAAAGATGGAAATTCACAGTGAATCGAAATCTAAGAAGAGTTCTATCCCTAACGTGGTGATTTAGCTGCTGAAAACATCGCAGAAGTTTGGAGAGTACCAAGTTCGAATCCCGACTGATTTTAACAAATACAATGAATCTTGAACTTAATGAAAGATTAAGATATATTTTTACTTCCTTTTTTTGTATGATAAAATTGTCTATTTTCTCAAGTAAGGTGTTGCTGCTATTTATTTAAACTTGTTCATACAGTGTCAATAAATAAATGTATTGTAAGATTTAAAGTGGAGCATAAGAACTTTACATGGCGTTTCGTTTGTATAAATCTGCATAAAATATTGAAAGGTAAAGGTGTGAGGACAGTTTATAACGATATATTGTACTTTTGTAAGAAACATATTTTACAACTTAATATCTTTCCGGTAGACTAGTAACCAGTTGTTTCAAACATTTGCCTTAAGAATTAAGTACATTATTAATATATTATTGACCAACAAATATCAGGCTGAGTTGCTTAAAACCATTTTCTCGACAAATGTAACTCTTATTGAAAAAATAACGATATACTGTACTTGGATGAAATTAGTTCCTTTTAATATACACCAAAAGTTAATTAAGAATGATATCTCTAATCCAGTGAAAAATTTTACAATGAAGATTCTGATAAATGTAAAATATTAATATAACTTGTGTTATATGGAAAAAGTCTCTGGAAAGGAACCTTTTTTGTGAGCCCTGTCTTCTTCATGTAGACATTTCAGTGTGTAAAAAATTTGGTTTATAATCAAATTAAATATGCATTTGACATTAAACATAAAATCACGTTATTTCAGAAAATTCATCAGTGGAAAATATAAACCTTATAATGCACTGGCCGTTCCTATACAATATATAATCGTTGAACAGTTCCATTGTAACATCTCTGGGCAACTTTTACAGTTAAACTAGCATTTATCACTCGATGTGTGGTTTAACCTGAAGAGCATTCCTTGTCACAACCTGTACAAAGTTCTGCACAATTTGGTTCAACACATTTGCTGCTGATTGTGATGATTTGAACCTTGTGAAACTCCCACTATCAATCAAACTCAATATTTCAGCTCCTTTGATGATGCTGTTTATAGGAATTTCTACTTTCCGGAGGCATCCTTCATTTCTTTCTAGTCACTTGAAAGAATTTCTTGATTATATTTTCCTTTCTCTGTAAATAACTTCGCTGTTTCGTTAACATCATCTAGACTACTACTACGGTCAGATAAACATGGCAGACCTTTCAATTAATAAAATAACTTTTATTACTACATCATATGGTTGTATTAAAGCAACAGATGTAACAGTGACATGTAGAACGGCTATTTAGGCTTCCCATACAATCATTGCTGTTGAAAAGACTGTTACAATCAGTGAAAGCATGGAAAAAGGGTAAGGCTTTCGATTTATTAAGCCAATTTTTGTCAAAAACCTCGTAAAATCTTAATATACTTATATTTTGTCGTACTTATGATGAATACTCTTATTTTATGGAAAGTTTGGTTCAAGACCAGGGACATCTGGTAAGTTATAAGCTTTTAATAAACACGACAATGTTAGGTACTATATTTCTTGTTAGATATGCTTGAAGACAATAACGACAATCTTAATGAAAACCTACCGGCTAATGAACCGTATTTTAAGCAAAACCTAAATTTGACCACATTTGACTACTAGTAATCACTTACGGTCAAATAACTGAGCATGACCACGATTTTAATTGATAAAGCGCAGTAAGATATACTAAATTTGCTGGTCAATCTATGGGTGAGGGGGCTTTAAGATCTGCAGCCTCCTTAACGATGAACTACCTAACAAAGGCACCCTGAGACCTAATAAAGAAAATAATACTTTCAAAGAGTTTCTTGACTTCATGGAAGACCAACACCCTTTTATAAAAATTTTGATTTGCTTTTGAAATTTGACACTTAAAAAAGAAACGAAAATTGTTGTACTATGTTCGAATTTCTTTTTTGTTAAAGTAAGACGTGTTAAACAAAGGAGAAAGATTTACATAAAACAATGTAGGAAGTACAGTTGGTTTAAACTTTTTACGCCTAACGTAACGTCTTAAATAATTTTTGTTATATTAGCCACAAAACTGTACAAATTTCTGCATTAAAAATAGTGTAACCCTATTAGCCTTTGAATGTTATAAAACAGATGTGCTGTCGTAGTTAAGAATGGTACTTTTACAATGTACTCTATTGCGTCATGGATGCGCTTTGCTTAGCCCCCACCCCTCCAATGGCTCAGCGGTACGATTGATACTCTGGTGGACAGAGCATGGAAACCGATTGTGTAGCTTTATGCTCAACAACAACCTAACAAATCTAAAAGTTGTTTTCGATTTTAAAAAAAATATTTATTAAATATTTTAAACAGAGAATACAAAAATAAGTTATAATCACCATGTCTTTAATCCTGTGCTTCAGAATATTTGTGCAAAATTACATAAGAACTAGCAGATCATAGCTGTCCCCAATTTTGATCCGATATATCATGGCGAAGGAAGATATTCAACAGTTCTCATTGGCAACTTCTAGGTTACACTTATCTGACTAAATAGTGGGATTTGACTGTCATTCTTAAAACGCACTCATGGCTCCAAAGTGCAGAACTCGTTAACCGCTAGCTACGCTTGGGCGTATTTTATTAAGTATAATTATCACACACTATATGTTTACCGCCCTTTTAGATAAATGTCTGTGTAGTACTTGTTTGTTTGTTTAAGAAATCATCCCAAAAATGTCTGCGTTAGCCATCCCTGATTTTGAACTGATAGATAAGTTTGGTTTTTGAATTTCGTGCAAAGTTACAAGAGGGGTATCTGCGCTAGCCGTCCCTAATTTAGCAATGTAAGACCAGCCAACCCTTGGGCTACTCTTTTACCAACGAATAGTGGGACTGACCGTAACGTTATAACGACGCCACGGCTGTAAGTGTAAACATGTTTGGTGTGACAGGAATTCGAACCCACAACCCTCAAATTATGAGTTAAGTGCTTTAGCCACCTGGCCATGCCGAGCCTTGAAGTTGTGAATTCAAGTCCAGGTGGGGCGATGATTATATCAAAACTGTTTTAAAAATTAAATTTAAGAAAAAATTATATTTGACCTAAAACATTAGAGATTCACTAAAATAGCCAAGCTTCAAAAATGGATCAGTCCATAAAGGAGTGAATTCTATATAAAAAGAGTTAAAGTAAAAGGAGAAGAAAAGTTCGCTGTGCAGAGATGTAATACGAAATGACTGGGTTAAACAACAGATAATTAAGGTTAATATTTAACCTTTTTGTAATGAATGTGAAACCAACTGCTCACGGGAGGGATATTTGTCATGCTTTTAACATATACCTACAACAATATACTTTAAATAATAATATTAAATGTCCTAAAAGCCTGAGTATATATGTATAGTATACATGTCATTTTTAGGCTTTTAGACCACTTACACGGTCGCTATACGCAACGTTAGTAATAAGACAAGTATCGCAGATTACCTAACATTAAAAACAGGATGATGTGAAGAGGAAGTTGTGTTGAACAGCGTATATTTTACGCAGCCATCTTACATCACATTCTCGGATAGTTGGACCTTTTTCTACTTATTTTGCTTACATTGCATGTTTATGTCGTTTATATCTTTGTTTTTGTAAATTTATTATGTTTTGTAACATTTGTTCAACGCTTGTGAAATGCTTAATTTATCACTTACTTAGATTTCATTAAGATTTACTAATCTTAATTACAGAACTTACTACTTAGGTGGACATGATTAAGATATTTTTACCTTATCTCCTGGATGTATCACTTACCTATATCTAATTATGGTGTACTTATGTCTTGGATTTATCACTTACCTATACGTAATTAGGATTTATTTACTTTAAGTACATCCTGTAGATAATTTACCACTTAGCATATCTGATTATGGTATACTTACCTTAAGTTCTGAATTTATCACTTATATCTGATTAACACACGTAAAGTGTTGAATGTATCTGTCATTCAAGGTTGCCTAATACAGGTTGTATATACACATACACGAATTTTATATATCCGTTTTGGACTTAAATGTTTAAAACACTGAGATCATCAGTTATTCAGGCTTACTTTAGTACATATTTAAAGCACCGGGTTTATCTAATATTTGAATTTATTCGTTGTTTTGTTTTTTTACCTGGTTTGGGTGTTGAGTTTATTCATCATATAGATTTAGATGTAAAGCGACATATTTCAAGCCTGCTTCGAATTTACGCGAGGAAGATACTGTGTTGACGAGATTTTATTTTTCGTGTCAAATGCTTAATCTAACTTTAATTTGAGCCTGCTTCAAGTATAAGGTACCTGGATAATCCTTCGCTTAGATTATTTTCGGAATTACATTTTATATGTTGTTTAAATCTATCTTGACGCATTGAAGCTACTGTTATTTTAAGTCCCTTTCCAAAATTATAAGTTTAAAGTGCTGGTTTTATTTGTTGTTTAGGTCTTGTTACGACAAATGAAACTTACAAAACGTAACCACTGTAGTCTTTTTTTCTGTTTTACGCATGGAAGACATTGGGTTTCAAGCCCACCGCCAGCGCTCATACATTGCTGTAGCCGCAAACTGTCTTAAGACGTTACAACCCGAAGAGTGTTTCGAATACTAAAATGTTTGAGTTTGTTTTTCGGTTAAAACGTTTCGTATATTTAATATAAGCTACTTAGATCATTATTACATACGATTGTGCATGAGTATTCACTGAAGGGAAAGCTGTTATAAGTAAAGTGTTTACAGAACAGACGGCAAGCTACCAGAAAGTAATAACGATAAATAGTCAAAAAAGATGTTTAACAAAGTGAAGAACCTTGACTAAAAAAATAACCTTAACAAAAAGGAATAAATTAATTATTAAAGTAATCAATAATCAAAAGTAACTGATAATTATTTAAATTAATATTCGTATCTTAAAATGAGTACAGGACTGAGAGCATTTCATTATGCTGTCGGAGAAATAAAAAGAGAGAAAGCAATCACAGGAAACGTGAAAAGTACATAAAGACGCCATGTTTTTTTAGTCGTATTATATCAAAGAAGTGAAAAATGTGATCACCAATAAAAATCATATCATATTGAATTAGCAAAAACGAATTTCTTTTTTTTTTCGGATTTAAAGTTCCCCGCTGAAACAGCAGTAAGTTTGCGGATTTACAACGCTAAAATCGACTCCCCTCAGTGGACACAGTAAATAGCCAGATGTGGTTTTTGCTATAAGAAAAACACACACTCTCGGATTTAAATAGAAACAAATAAAAGTTATAATAAGGTATTTGCAAATGGTGATATAATATGAATGTTATTAAAGCTTTAACGTGTGCAAGTAAAGGCGTTCTTTTTCGCCTAGCACAGATCAGTTGCTAACACAGTTATAGCAACATTTGGAAAATGAACAAATATGGAAAAGAGCCGTATTTATAGCTCGCTTTGTTTTCCAAGACTATACCCATTGTGTTGTTTCTTGTGTAAATTTTTGATGAGAAGAAAATACAGCAGGCGAAGGTTTCAGCTTCTGTTAGAATATTCAAAAACTATAGAATCTTACGATGTTGTTTGTTTTTAAGGCAGAAAACTGCACAAGGATATCTATGCTTTGTCCACCACCGGTTTTGAAACCCGATGTCTAACGTTGTAAATCTGCAGACACACCGCTGTGCTATTGGGGGCAAATCTCACGACCAAAACAATTCACATACGTAATGAATTACGAAACAGAAGGAATTAGAACTCCCGTTTAAAACGAATTTTGCAGTACCTAGTACGGCTCCAACTTTCATGGAAATTCAACGTCAGCTTTTAACAGAATAATTGCAAAAGCTGTGATTTGGCACAGAGAAATTAAACATTCTGAAAAGCTGTTAACGAGTTGAATCATTCTGAAAATGAATTATTTAGCTTAGTTGAAGTTTATGACCAAGTTTGATTCTGTAACGAACGAAAATTTCGTATAATTATGAACAATAGGACAAGTCATCATTATTTAAACTCTGATGTCAAGAGTGAACTAATACAAAAGAAGCTGGTCATGTATTTGCTCTAAACATTAAACGTGTAGAGAATTGTTCGATGACGGTAGTTTTCAGCTCTGACTAACAGATGTAGGTAGTTTTAAGAACGACCAATGTTCAAATAATGGACGTAATTTGAAGAAAATATTATTTATTATTGTTGAGAAGACTACAGGCTCTGCTATGTCAGAGGTTGTTTTGGTAGAACTTTATAAATATGTAATGATACTCGAAAATTTCTTAGGTCAGAAGTGTAACTGTGAGAGGAAACTGAAAAGTAGATTAATCAGTCCCGAAGGTTGAAGTTAAACAAAATAGCGTTTTTCGTTCCTAGTAGTTGTCTTTCTTTTAACCTTTAACTGTATGATCTTTTAAATTCTTACAGCTTGTCAACATCAACTATTAGATCAGTTATTTGTAATATTCTTCGCATATGTCACTTTCAAATTCTTACTAACACTAGATGAAATGTAAAATTGAAAGGCTAAATACGGTATAATACCAAACTAAAGTTATGTTGGCATCTTTACAATAAAGAATAGCTCAACCTATTTGAAATTAGATATTTAGTGAATGGGTAGCATTGTACATGTTTCTTTAGCAGTGTAATATTACGTGCTTGTGGAAATAATTATTGTCTAAGTATGAGAATTGATATGGCTAGTAATTTAAACAGTGGCATTTGGAAAACTTTCCTTCAGTATAAAGAATATGGTTTTAAAAGCAAGCATTAAAGGGCTGACAGAAGAATCATCAGTTGTTTCAGAATTACTAGTTATTAACTTGAAGATGAACTGATTATTACTAAACAATGAAACATTTTCTATGTTGTAGTGTACTCTATTTTAATGTGGAGTGAAAGTAATTCAAATTTTAGATCATAAAGAAATAAGAAAATGGTGAATAGATTTAACTGTACCAATATCAATGGCCAATGAGGCTAAATCAGATGTTGGCGGAACTGGAATGTGACTCTGTCGGAATACTGAACTTTGTTTACGATAATGACTTAGCACCAGTATATCACGAAAGGTGAATTACTGTTAAATTGTCATGGCCCGGCATGGCTAAGCGCGTTAAGGCGTGCGACTCGTAATCCGAGGGTCGCGGGTTCTCATCCCCGTCACGCCAAACATGCTCGCCCTTTCAGCCGTGGGTGCGTTATAATGTGACGGTCAATCCGACTATTCTTTGGTGAAAGAGTACCTCAAAAGTTGGCGTGGGTGGTGATGACTAGCTGCCTTCCCTCTAGTCTTACACTGCAAAATTATGGACGGCTAGCACAGATAGCCCTCGAGTAGTTTTGTGCGAAATTGAAAAACAAACAAACAAATTGTCACTCATAGCTTCAGTGATTGTTGTAGCTGCTGAAAGAATTTATTTTAAAGTTAAAATTAACCAAAATATATAAGTCCATATCACAAGACCATCTTATAGAGTGGGCTACGATCTACATCGAAACCCATGTTGCAAGAGGGTTGAGCTTGCATATATTTTTCGAAAAAAAATTATAAAGTACAATTTCAGTCTTTAATAAATACATAAAAAGATCGTGAATGCAAAAATGTATTACGTTGAAAAATTAAGGCAACTTTATTTCTTTTGTGCCCAATTTATCTATTGAATTAAATAACTCGTAGAGGGTCCTGGCTTTTGTTGCAATGGTCCAATTGGATTTAACCGTTACATAAACTTCCTTCAGATTTACACACACGTAAGGAGACAAGTTCATTTATCTTTTAAATATGTTTTAGGATTAAACTTGTACAGTTCTTAGGCATTTTTATATCTTTCTTCAAAATTATAAATTCTAGGTATAGCCTTCACTTAGTTCGGCCTCAAATCCATTTTTAAACAGCTGTTTGAAGATCTAATTGTCTGTATAATTCAGATGTAATTGTGTTTTAAAATTCAAATATTATATATATAGTTTTTCATCGATTTCACATACGTAATATTTCTCTCCTAATCCACTCCTCATAAGTCTTTATATTTTGTAAGTGCAGGATTTATTTTGACTTTTTGAATTTAGTTGTTTCTTACTTTGAAAGTAATGTTTGCTGATTTAGTACGTATATCGGATTATGCTTTACATATGTACATTTCTGGACAGATCCATTATCTTAGTTTGCTAAGATAATACACGTGAGGCTAGAGTTTCATTAATATAGCCTTCTTGTTACGTTTATACTCAGAACGAGCTATGATATTTGTCAAATTAAAATACTGGTTCGAGATATGGAAGAGATTTCAGTGTTATTTATAGTTTTGTTTATTTTTTGAATTTCGCACAAAACTACTTGAGGGCTATCTGTGGTGTGCTAGCCGTCTCTAATTTAGCAGTGTAAAACTAGAGGTAGGGCAGCTAGTTATCACCACCCACTGCCAACTTTTAGGGCTACTTTTTTATCAACGAATAGTGAGATTCATCGCAACATTATAACGCCCCCACGACTGAAAGAGCGAGCATGTTTGGTGCGACCGGAATTCAGATTACGAGTCGAACGCCTTAACCCATCTGGCCATGCCTGGCATTTATAGTTTTAATAAAGTATTTAAAAAACATAAATTACTTTTAAGTATAAATTGGACAACAAAAGTAACTTCTTGTCCCTCATTGCTATCCCACGTGCTAATTAACAGCATTTTATTTTTAATTCATATATTGAAAATTGATATGCTTAGAAGCTAACAACGTGTTTGTTATGTAAAATATACAAAATGTATTTTCCCAGCTCCCACAAAAATCACCATTATTTTCAATCAACTGAACAACGTATATTTTTTCTGCAAACTAATAGCCTGGAACCTAATTATTTCCAGAATTTTACAAGTCTAGTCTATTTTTTCACGTACTGTATTATGTTCAATATATTATTTTAAATTACTATAAATTTAACATAAATACCACCTCCAACGAAAGCATAAAAACAGCGTATACGTCGAAAAATAAATAAACAAAGGCTGTTGATTTTTGTCATTCACAAAGTTATTAAGATTTTGAGGAGAAAAACATTTTGAGTACGCTACGACATCTGGTTAGAAGTTACGGTCACTTTATTTGCGACACGCACAAAAGTAGTCGTGAAAAGCTCCTTTATAATGCGGCTGACATTGTCAGGGTACAATTCTATAGCAAGGAAGCATGAGAGAGGCCTTAATCAAAGCAGCTTCACTTAAAACGGCTTTCTTTCTGTTCCAGGTGACTCAACAGCTAGTTTGGTTAGATATAAAGAAATCTGCCACACAAGAATACAAATGGCGCCTAGTATCCACCATGATATTGTATCGGTCACGTGATCGTCTTGAAACGGTTTTTGTGAGGCACATATACTAATATGTAAAATATTATTTTAAAAATATAGAAAACATGAAGGTTGTAAAAATGAGAGGAGAAAGAATGTGGGTGCATCGAATGTGTGAAACATACAGGTGGGAAGGTAAAAGAAAACAGATATCAGACTGGGGCGGTTTATTCCATGTGTAACTCATAGGGATAGAACTTTGTTATTAAGTTGTCTAGGTGAAAGTCTTGGGACTATGTTCTGAAAATGTGAGAAGAAATGACAGTTGTTTTTTTCCTATTCTGATAAAATAGATAACACACAGGATGACGTAAAAAAAGGTAAAAATTATTTCCCAAAAAGACCCGAAACTCGAGCGGTTTACTTTAATTAATTATTATTATTACTTTACAAAAGAAGAAGAATCTATTATTCGAAAGCGCTCTCATTTTAGGTCTTTTTTGGAATTAATTTGTCATTCCGAAATATTTTATTATCCAGTCAAAGTGACGTAGATGGTGAACAGAAAGTGGGTCTTATGAAGGGTGTTTTTCCTACTTCTTCTGCAGAAAGTGTAATTTCCATAAGATCTAAATACCAAGGTGAAGACATCGGATGCATCTTCACGTTTCCTTATCATTCTACTGTCCAGACGTTAATCGACTGCTGGACGGAGAACTGATAAGGGCTTGTGTAGATTCCTTCGTCTAACATGAAGAATTACAGCTTTGAAGAGTTATCGCCCAGTGTAAAGGTGATTCACTGGACTGACACCGATAAGGACTTGGGAAGAAACCGTCATCCTACATGAAAAATTGATCTCGCGAAAGCCTTTTGTTCAAATACATAAACATCCGTATGGGCTATATTTCATAACGATTTGTGGAGCCATTCTTACTGTGAAACTATAGGTGAGAGAAGCAGGTAATTGCTTGAAAGACAATCCCCATCACTTCAGAAAAAATAAAACTTAGATAACAGGCTTTTTTATATAAAAGAAAATTTATTATTACGACCTAGAAGGTGAGTATGTATGACGTGATGAATTACACGTAACTTATTTGTTTGCTTTTATCACAAAGCACTAAGCACTTCGCCGTGCCCAACGCAGAGATTGAACTCCAATTTAGAACGGTATAAGTGCTCAAGCTTGCCACTGAGCCACCAGAAGGCACAAACAATTTAGGGTAAGAGTGAGTTGTTTCTGAAGCCCATTCTGTAATTTTGATGGATGACGTAGTGGTTGTTCTTTTTCCTTGTAAAATTTTTGAGTTAGTTTAACATGAAAACAAGTTAACATCCTTTAACTGAAAAAGGGAAAAATAATTTCATACAGCATTTATAAAGACGCAGTACCTCAGGATTGTATAAAAACTGCAATGTTTGAAAATAAATAAAAATTACAGATTTTATAAGGTCAATTATTAATTGGTAGCTTAAAACACGGTTTTTGTAAAGTCATTTAGAAGAAACATTTTCTCTAATTTTCGTTTATATGTTATGTTTAACATGTAATATTGTGTATTCGGAATATTTTTAAAAAGAAATGCAATATTCTTTAGGTTGAACGTATTCAAATTCAGATGTATTATAACAAGTTGTTAATGGTTTTAATGCTGCAACTCATTATCTCTAAAGGCAGAAGCATTTTAATACAACTAAGCTGTATCAACTGTAATCATTCAAAATTACAGTTTCTCCTTGTGTGTAAAACCTACGTTTGTTGTCAAGCCAACCATTTTAAATGATATGACTTTGATCTGTCTTCTATACTCATGTGTCATTGGTTCCTTTCCTTTTACATGTAACTTCCGCAAAAAGTATATATATGTATTAAGTCTAGAACTGCCTTTGGGATTTGGCTGTAGTTTGATGCGACAAGTCAGAACCTAAATATTACATTATTTGTGCTATAAAGAGAAAAACAAAAACAAACAGTATCAAAGTACCTCAACAGTATTTCAGGGATAATGAGAACACATTACTTAAGCGTTTTGGTATCTAAAATGAAAGTTCTTTATTTCTCCATGTCTTTAAGGTATGTTTAAAAGAGCTTCTCGTTTTTTTATTTTCTGAAAGTTCATTATTTGAACTTGGATTTATGGTATATTAAAATGAACCCTTCATTTTTTGAATAAATAACCTGAACTAATAATCTGTAATTCAATATTTTTTTCATAAATATAATTTGGATAATGTCTTAATGCTTAACGCATGTGTAAATTCGTGAACCAAATTGTGTTTCTTGATAACATTGGGATAAACAAAACTTATATTGATCTGAAAGGAACAACAATTCATAATAGATTTACCATTTAGTTAAAACTTGCAGAAAAAATCTAGTTCGCCAACTTTTTATATTCCAACGATATGATTAATAAAAAAATATTAGCGTTGTAATTGCAAGTGAAACGAACAGTACAATATTAATTTTATTTCAAGAACTATTGTTCTATATAACTCTGCATTAACAGTTCCACGACTTGAATGTAAACCAAGTTATTTGGAGCATCAATGGACTGAAGGGTGCAAAAATTAATTTTATGTGGATTGTTGTCACTAGCAGACATTTGTATTAATAAAAAAATGGAAAGTTTCTAAAATAGGATTATTTTTCTGGAAACTATTGCATAGGAAAAATGTTCGGTTTGTGCTCTTTAACCACAAGCTACTCATTTCATCAAAATTGTTTAATGTAAAAAACTCAAGACTCATAAATTTTACTCATATAAGCTGTAATGTTTTTGTAGTACTGTTTGTTGAAAAAATAATTTTTAATAAGTCCCGTTTCTCAGCACTAAAAATTATATGAATAAAGATATAATCAAAACATCACTAGTGAGAGTTGTGTTCCTGTTGTGAGAAGAGTATTTATTTAAAATTGTGTTGTGTTATAAAAAAACGGGAAAAAATTTCATAGATTTTTATTTGTGATGTTATTCAGTAGATGGTGAAGGAGTTTGGGCTGTATACATAGACATTGACGTACACGCTACGTTTATTATAGGCCCAGTATGGCTAGGTGGTTAGGGGCGCTTGACTCGCAATCTGAGGGTTGTGAGTTCGAACCCCCGTTACAAGAAGCATCTTCGCCTATTCAGCCGTATCGGCGTTATAAGTTTCGGTCAATCCCATTATTCGTTGGTAAAAGAGTAGACCAAGAGTTAGCGGTGGGTGTTAATGATTAGTTGCCTTTTCTCTAGTTTTACACTGCTAAATTAGGGACGGCTGGTGCAGATAGCCCTCGTGTAGCTTTGCGCGAAATTCAAACAAACAAACGTCCGTTAGAGTAAAATCATGCCATCGTGACATTGCATCTACCTTAATATTTTTAGTGTAGATTCCAAACTTTTAGGCCACGTATTCCTATTTGATACCTAGATATGACATATACATCAAAACGTTCTTTATAATTATTTTCCTATTATTGCTTTCTAATGCGTTTCAGGCAATCTTGAATTTTGCTGCTTGGATTTCTTGTTATATTGTTATTTTAATTTAGTTTCTTGTTCTTATTTTATTTTATTTCTTATATATTCCACCGGCTTTTCAAGCTTTCCGCAGTATCCTTTCTTAGCGCTCATGTATAGTTTCAGTATCTGTCAGTATGCTTCTGTCTGAAACTTTTGAAACTATTTAATGCAGTTGCTAACTTCTTCATTCGAATTTCTATATTTTAAAAAAGTTGAATCTGTTAATTTATAAAAATGACGTTAGAGTGCATGAGCGCCCCATTTAACCCCAGTTAAACTCATAAATACTTTGAGGTTTACTGACGACTTAGGAATAATAGGTGCTAAAAGAATTTGATATTTTAAGATATATATTTTTATTTCAGTCTCCTGCTGGTACAGCGATAAGTTTCCGGATTTACAATGCTCAAATCAGGAGGTTCGTTTCCCCTCGATGAATTCAGTAGTTGGTCCGATGTGGCTTTATTATAAGAAAACACGCACACATTTTTATTTCAAGAGCGTAATTTGACTTTAAAGAAGTAATATGCCACACATAACTGAACATAGTTTACTCGATCGCATAACAATATGAAAAGCTATTTGAACCTTCTAAAACTGTGATGTTGTTTGTTGTATATGAGATGCACAGATATGTTTTCATATTTTGCTCTTGAAGTTTATGTCACTGTTGTTCAGTTTTTGTTAAATTACTAGAAATTCAAACACATTTTATTATAAAGAGCAATGAAATACATTTATTATCACTTATTAAGTTGTTTATGCATGACAAATGATATTTCTATTCTGTATCTCAGAACGGCTGTTATGGATATCAACACTGTTATTGATAAGGAAAGGACAACGTTTCAACCTTCCTTGATCATCTTCAGGTTAAGAAAGAGAGAATTTGAATGCGACCGTTGACGGACACATGTATTCGAGACGAGAGTATAATCGGGTACGGGATTGTAGGGGGCGTTGCAGGTGGATGTTAGATTACACTGCACAACAAAGCTTTTGCTTCTTGAACACTGTTGGGTGTTCCTTATAGATTTTGGGCTGCTGATCACGAAAATTACATCCAAATTTGCCCATCACGTACCGTTTCATCGAAATCTTCAGTTTCACCAGGACATTGCTACAATGGAAAAAACAATATGAGGGCAACTGGAATCCGTCAATGCTTGCTGACTACTGTTGGACGCTGCAACGTGATGCAACGGACATTCAATACAAATGAAAATCAGGAGCAAAACACTTTTAATTATGTTGAAATTAATAGCGAATTAGAAATGTAAACGCAATTAAATACGTTATTGCCGGTAAACAATTAACTGTCTATTTCTCAGAGTTTCTACGTGATGAAGCAAAACCAGAACTATATTTGTGCATACCCACCAGGTACCTGTCACAATCAGCAAACACTTTTGAGGAATCAAAACGTTTAAAAAAATATTGTTCAATTATTAATTATTGTAGCTATAAAGTGTTCCTTTATATTGGTTTTAGTTGCTGTATAAGTTGGGCTTCTTTGATTTTACGTTTGTTTATATTTGTTTTCCTACTTAATATCTAGGTGTTTTCTATAGTTAACTTGTGTTTGATTTGCAGGGTTCGGAAACGTGTGAAGGTGACTTTTTACGTTCTTTGAATCTGGTTTCCTTTTTTCTACTTGTTTCTCCAACATAGACGTCGTGGCAGTTGTTGCATTGTATTTTATAAATCAAGTTTTTACTTCTGTATTTTTGAGAAAAAAAAAAATGTTATCACGATATACTATCATTACCATTTCACAGTATCCTAATTGGTTTAGATAAATAATTTTAAATCTGTAATCTCCTGCTGGAGACAACGGTGAGTGTTCGGATTTACAACTCTAAAATCAGAGATTCGATTCCTCTCAATAGACACAGGAGATAGCCCAATGTAGCTTTGCTATAAGAAAGGCACATATTGAAATCTGTAATAGATTTCTATGATTTGGTGTTTGTACCTATCATAACATCATATTGTGATCATACAAATAGTTAAAAGATGTATAAGAGATAAAGGAGGAGTGCGAACTTGTATTCTTAGATAGCTGAGTGGTAGAACGCTAACTTGTTAGCTATGGGTGCCGAGTTGAAGTCACGGTCCCATAAGTTATTTTATATTAATTATTGCAGTAAAATTAAAGTATCAACTTCAGCATGGTAGAACTTTTTGGAACTTACCCGCAGTGAAGCGTTTCGTACTTACCAAACAACTAGTTGTTTAAAAGTTATATTAAACCTAAAAACAACTTTGTTTTTATGTGGAAAAATAAAATATCAACATTTGAGTTTTGTCTGTAATAGTAAAAGGAGATTTTGGTTTTAGTTTTCCCAACCCATATATACCAAACCAACTCTGTTTATTTAACTTGTTTCGTGTGTGGATGTTGCAAAGAGACGGCTTTAATGATAAAAGCTAATATTTTTTTTTACAAAATCTTTTCTTTCTGCCGTTTGCGCATCTTGTAAAATAGCTGTAATTTCCTTTTTTTTGAAAGCCCTCTATACCTTGTTATATCATAAATTCTAAAAATGTTAATCAAATCTCAGTTTTAAACATGCTCATCCTTTCAACCAAGGGGGCCTTATATGATGACAGTTAATCCCCACTATTCGTTAGTAATGGAGCAGTCCAAGAGTTGGCGGTAAGATCTAGCTACCTTCCCTCTAGTCCTTCACTCTTCAATTAGGAACAGTTTGTTTTGTTTTTGAATTTCGCACAAAGCTACTTGAAGGCTATCTGTGCTAGCCGTCCCTAATTTAGCAGTGTAAGACTAGAGGGAAGGCAGCTAGTCATCACCACCCACCGCCAACTCTTGGGCTACTCTTTTACCAACGAATAGTGAGATTGACCGTCACATTATAACGCCCCCATGGCTGAAAGGACGAACATGTTTGGCGTGACCGGGATGCGCATCCGCGACTCTCAGATTACGAGTCGCACACCTTAACACGCTTGGCCATGCCGGGCCCAAATTAGGAACAGCTAGCATAGATAACTCTCGTGTAGCAATGCGCAAAAAATTCAAAATAAATCTTTAATCGAATCTTCAAATTTTGTGTTATACGATTCATTTTGTAACTACATCTTAATCTTTTCAAAGAAATTGATTTAAGAATTTTATATGCAAAAACGGCTCGTTTGGGTTGAGAAAATGTTTCAAATAGAAGAGCGAACAACGTTTCGACCTTCTTCGGTCATCGTCAGGTTCACAAAGAAAGAGGTAACTGACCGGAAGCTGACCACATGTTTGGAAGAGGTTATGTAACTGAGTGTCGTAATGTAGAGGGCGGGATTAGATGTTTGAATACATAATTTTATCTATAATATTAATATAGGTATAATGACGTTCCTTTATATTGGTTTATTTTGGGTTTAAGTTCTTGTATAAGTAAGGCTTCTCTAATTTTGCGTTTGTTTATGTTTGTTTATTTATTTAGTATTTTAGTGTTTTCTATGGTTATGTTGTGTTCATTGGACTTGCAGTGTTCGAAAACGTGTGAAGGCGACTTTTTATGTTCTTTGAATCTGGTTTCCATTTTTTACTTGTTTCTCCAATATAGAAGTCGTGGTAGTTATCACATTGTATTTTATAAATAATGTTGGTGTGGTGTTTGTCTGTGTAGTTCTTACATAGTATAGACCTCAGTTTTGTGCCTGGTTTTTGAATAAATTTAGTATTAACTGGAATGTTATATTTTGTTACTAGTTTTTGCCAAATGTTGGTTATTTGTTTGCTGATGTCAGGAATATATGGTATACAACAGTATATGGTTTCGTGATTTTTTGATTCGTGAGATGTATTTACTTTTGTTGGTGTTTTTGCTTTCTGTCTAGGTGTGTGCGTATAATGTTTTCTACGGTTTGTGGAGGAAACTTATTGATGTTGATGAAGTATTGTGTTATTTTGTCTAATTCATCGTTAATTTTATCTGGTGAGCATAGTTTTATGGCTGTGTTTATCTGGTTTCTTAGTATGTTGAGTTTTTGTTTTGTTTCATGTGCTGAGTCCCAAGGAATGTATAGTCCAGTATGGGTGATTTTTCGGTAGATTTCGGTTTTGAATTGTGTGTCGGTTCTTATAATTTTGAGGTTAAGAAATGATATTTGATCGCTTTCTTCCTGTTCACATGTCAAGTTAATGTTGGGATATACAGAGTTAATGTGATTGAAAAAATTAAGTTTGTGTTCTGTAGATTTGAATCCCGCAACCTTGTCGTCTACATATCTGTACCAGTATAGTGGTGGATGTAATGCTGTATTAATTGCTTGTGTTTCAATTTGTGTCATTCTTTGAAAAAATCGTTTAAGATGTTGTTTACAGAAAAAACGACTTAAAGCCATGTTGAACACAAAATACAAAGAACTACATGACTTACAAAAACAAAATATGAACCTAGACCATCAACTAGCATGCTGCATTAAACCAGAGATTTACGGACTTATACAACGAAACATAAACAAAATCAATACTAAGAACGATAGAGACAAAAAGATCTGCCACAACAAAAAACTAGAAAACTAAGATGTAAACAACAGAAAAGACACCAAAACGACAAACCGTTAACTAACCTCATAATTAACAGATCCGACCGACAATTAAACACAGACGAGATACATCTACTTAACAAAGGACTCAACTTCGCAATAGCACCAAGGTACATTCCAACCATAGAAATCAAAACATGTTAAGAAGACCTAGCCAGGAGACTTGTGATACTTTCTACAGAAAACAAAAACAAAGAAAAAACCAAAAACAACCAACAGAAAGAAAACAACTTAGATAATTTTATTGACATCCAACAGCAAAACTTCCCAGGTAAAATTACAAATATATTTTCCAGAAACACCTAAAAACAACATCTTAAACGATTTTTTCAAAGAATTTTCTTACAAAACTATCAACATAATTTCACAAAACAGAAAACTAAAAAACAACCTTACAAAAAGAGGCATTAATTCCATTAAAAACCTAAAACAAGACAGAAACATAAAAATTCTAAAAGCAGATAAAGGTAACGCTATAGTAATAATGAACACGAATGAATACATACAAAAAATGAATAACATCCTATCAGACACGAACAAATTTAAACCAATACACACAAATCCAACAAAGACACATGAAACGCAACTGAACAAATTACTACTACAAATGAAAAAACCCAACACAATTTCCCAAACACTTTATTCCTACCTACGTAAAACCGACTCACGCACACCACAAATATACGGCATCCCCAAACCTCATAAACCAGATTGTCCATTACGACCAATAATGTCAACATATGAATCGTTTAATTACAATCTTGGTAAATACATAGCATAGGCATTCTCCAAATATGTAACATCAGCCAGCTCATTTATCAAAGACTCTTTTAATTTCAAGTCTAATCTAAATCAACTTAATCATAAAGCCTTAATGGCCAGTTTTGATGTTATATCCCTCTTTACAGAAGTTCCAACAACAGAAGCCTGCAAGATAGCCTTAGAACTCTATATCCGAGACCCTAACCCAATTATAGACATTCCCAGCAACCAGTTAGCAACCCACATAGAATTCACCACAATAAAGACAAACTTCATGTTCAACAACCAAAACTATATACAAACAAATGGCCTAAGCATGGGCAACCCAGTATCACCAGTTCTAGCCAATATTTTTATGACACAAATTGAAACACAAGCAATTAATACAGCATTACATCCACCACTATACTGGTACAGATATGTAGACGACACGGTTGCAGGATTCAAATCTACAGTGGGTTTCTTGACATCACAAATTGATTTAAGCTTTTTGGATATCGTTAATTAAACTGAAGTATTCAATTTGTCATTCAGATAGATAACAGTATATATTTCGATAACATATGGCGAAACATCAAATTCGCCCGCGTCGCGCTAAACATGCTCGCCCTCCCAGCCGTGGGGGTGTATAATGTGACGGTCAATCCCACTATTCGTTGGTAAAAGAGTAGCCCAAGGGTTGGCGGTGGGTGGTGATGACTAGCTGCCTTCTCTCTAGTCTTACATTGCAAAATTAGGGACGGCTAGCACAGATTGCCCTCGAGTAGCTTTGTACGAAATTCCAAAACAAACAAACAAACAAAACATCAAATTCTCCTTATAAAATTTCATTAATTAACCGATAAAAATTAAATAAGCAATTTTGATTGCAAAACTTCATCGAAGCCTAAAAGTGTGTATTGTAAATTCTTGTTTATATCAATTTCACACACACCTTCTAGCAGTTTAGTTTCGTTCCCCACAGCAGCATTTCTGCGGACTTACAATATGCAACTTTGTGTTTAACTTTAAACAAACGAACACCTTGATTATTTCCATCTTCTCTTAAATTGTTTATCATGGTGTAAATGAAGTTCATTGAACTTGTAATTTTTCATTTTAAATTTCTTATATATGTATGTAACAAATTGTCACAAGCCAAGAAAATTTGAATCCTGACAAGCACTAAAAGATAAATTTATTTCAGAGAGAGATTTTCAACAACAGGGACGACCTAGCTCACTGTGCTTGATAACAAAATTTTCATTAAAGTCAGTTCATTTAGGATACACAGACTGTTTAAGTTTGGGCAATTTTAATCAATCAGAAAATTGTAATGTACCGGAAAAAAAGAAGGAATACACGAGGAGCATGCAGCAATATATTTTGCGAGATAAATCATATATTGTAGGGATAATGTCCTTTGTTATAGGTCATTCTGTAAAATATAAAAATTGTCAAACATTTTTTTGCCTGTTTAGAGAATGTGGGATCATAGGATATTACAAGAAGAATATAGATATGCTGTTCTTGTTGCTTCGATGAAAAGTTTAGGCTCTGTGACAGGTGTTAATAACTATAAAGGTAGAATAACACTCTTTAGGGGGAATATCAACTAATTAATTGGATTTAGTTTTTTATCTTTGTCTTTACTATACAGACAAATGTATTGACACAATAAGGGATGGAAAGTATGGTAGACTGAACGTGACAGGATTCTTAACGAAGTATAGTTGTGAGTCTATAGGCCTTTTGCGTATCTATGCTGCTAAATGATCATTTTCAATAGTGACGTTAATGTTGAGGAAGGAAACGGTTTGTTAAAAAACATACCATATGAAATTCAAACAGGGGTGAAAGTTGGAAAGGAAAATAATAAATTAATTAAACGAGGTTTCATCTGAGGTATTATAGATATACAATAGAACTGAGGAAGAGTGTCATGAAACTAGACGAATACATGTTCAACGCACCCAACAAAGGAATTTTCACAAGAAGTTTCCATTTTTGTTTCTATTACAACTTATCATTTTTGTCTGTATTTCGTTGTTTTAAAAGAAAATAATTCGTATTTGGTTTGTGTATTTAGGGAAATAAATAAAAACAGACAACTAGGTAACTTAAGCTTCAAAGGAAATGAGATTACTGCTGATTAAGTCAGTTACACATGTTTGTACTTGAGACTATGATTTCGTTAACATTAATATCAAAAACAATAGAAGGTCAAACAGTTTTCTCTCAGCTTCAAATACGTACAGATATTTTTCTCAAGACAACACAGTTTCTTCTTTACCTGCTGACTTTGTTATAATATCATCATGATCTTTAAAGATATTGACAGCCTTCTGTTTTTATGTAGAGGGATTAAATATTGGAGCTGAAGTTGTGGAGTCGATACAGTTTGACTGCGGGAAATATTTCCACAGTTGGATTAAATCCAATTGGTTTCTGTTGGGCGTTTTTAGTAGGTTGGAAATATCGATATTAACTGTGGCTAAAAAACAAAGAATATATGGATGGGGCTCATCATTGCCTTTTTGGTGGTCAAAATTATTATTATTATTAATACTATTATGGAAGTGGAGGTTTCGTCGTTGCTATTTGAATTGTCGAAATTAGTATTATTTCTGCTATAATGGAAGTGGGGATCTAATCACTGCTCTTTGAGTGGTCAAAAGTGGTATTATTGTTGCTATTGTGGAAGTGAAGGTCTTGTTGCTGACTGAGTGGCCAAATTTGGTATATTTGTTGCTATTATGAAATTGAGGCTCATCGTTGTTCTTTGAGTGGTCAAAATTGGTATTCTTGTTACTGTTATGGAAGTGGATTTGTAAACCAATCTTTCGAAGAAACCATAAAATGCCTTCATAGAAAGTAAATTCATTTGTGTGTGACATTGGATAAATTTAATGTTTATACCGTATGTTTTCTTCTCCTTCCTTAAACACTCATTTCACACGTTTGTAATGCTGTAAAGAGTTGAAACTGGTCCCTGTTTCTCCTTGTTAACGTTTTGATAAAGGCAAAGGACAGATCCTTGGTTAAGACTGAAATTAATTTTAAATTTTTTTTAGATCTGCATGAATACGAATAGTGGCAACTTAATTACCTTTATGAATATAATCCGGGTCTGGTGGCATGGTTGTACTAAAACGCCGATTTAAAGATAGGTCTTGATAGCAGATTTTAGAATTTTTTTATTTCTCGAAAATTTATAATACTCAATGTTAAGCAGGTGTTCGTTTTGATGAACAGAAAATGCAAGATCTTTTTTACAAAATTCGTACAAGTGAAATCTGTAAAAACTTCACAAGGTCGTTGCTATGGATACTATGAACAAAAAACGATAAGTTGACACGAATAATGCTATTTGAGCACGAGAGAAATTATTTTTCTTTTATGTATATTATTTATTATTATTATTTCCAACTTGTTTATTTTTAGAGCAAAGCCACAATGAATTATTCGCTGTGTTCAGGATTTTAGCGAAGTCCGTAAATTTATCGCTGTCTCACCGGGAATGATTTCCAACAACGATTTCTAATATACTTTACAATGTGTATAAATAGAACGTTATAAGGCCATTTCGTTTGTTTGAGATTAAAGTATTTTGAAGAAGGGTTTAAGCCTTAAATGCCAACAATATTAACATAATCTATTTAATTCTTCCACCTCTTAAATACCCAATCTTATTTCTCCATTTTCCTTTTATGCCACAACGTTGTTTCGCGTATTTAATTATTTGTATCGCTCTGCTTTTAAACCTTCGTCTTAAACATTTAGCATATAAGTTACTGCAGAAGTATATTGTTTAACTCTATTTTTCAGCCCTTGAATCTCCATGTTGAACACTGATGACGCTGTTGAAACATATAGCTTATGCTATGTATGCCTAATCGGTTTAAATTCTCTCAAGAGAAGCGTATAGTTTATCCCTTCCGTCGTTTAGTATTTATTCTATACACAGCATGAATACATCTCATTCCGAGTATCTTCCTATGCGTAAAGTGCTCCATCTTATGTATAGGTAATGTTTAGAGAAGTGTGTGTGTAACTTATGTTTATATTTAACTTGTGCATGAATAACTCTTGAGAACCCTGTAGAATATTCCTTATATATTGTTGTCCTGAAAACTCTAATCTGTCCATGCCTGACATTCCAGAACATAAACTTCCAATTCCTTATTTTGGATGTTGTATTATTGTGAGGGGCTATAATGTGTATTTGGTATCACCTTTTCCCTGGAATTCTGTTTCATCTATGATAGTGTGTTTAGTTTGTTACATACTCCTCAATATGATTGTATCTCATAGTTATGACTGTGAAACCTCGTAGAAGTGCACGGTTTGTTCTTTCGACTCGCTTGCTTTAATACTTGTTTATACGATCCATTCGGTGAAGAGGTGAGGAACTGTGTTCTCGTACATATCACAATTCTTTTATCTCCACATATGCATGTACGATATTGAATATATTTAATGTTTATACCGTATATTTTTTAACCTTAAATACTCATTTCATGCGTTTGTAATGCCGTAAAAAGAAACTGGTTCATATTTCTCTCTGTTAATACATCAGGATCTTATATAAATGTAATACTTAACTATCTGTAGTATATTCACTGTGTAAGAAACAACAGTACACCAACACTATACTTACGGGTACGTCCAGCAGGTAAAAGAAGTAGCATTATTTTTAAAACAGTTGCTATCATATGCCTGTAAATGCACACAAAAAAGTTTTTTTAAACAAAAAGATTAATGTAATCTGTATGTTTCAGTGCACATACTTTGGAAAGTTGTGTTCCTGTTGGTTTCACTTGTTGCTTTTATTTATTTGTCTTTATTGTATATTACTTTAATGAAAGTGTTATAAATCACCCCGTAGTTATTTTACATATCATTATTAAATCTGAAACTCTGAGTAACCAACGGTAACTCTTTCGTAAAAGAAAATATCAGTCAGTCTTGAATATCAAAAGCAATCAAACCATTAAAAAACAAATGTGCCTGACTGTCATAATAATTATCATGCGTAGTTATGAACTGATAATAAAAGTCCACAGTGCTGTGATGTTATGGATTTATTCTGCAGAATTTATTTATAAATGATAATTTATTATATAGATATTAATTAAATTATTAAACCTTTACCAATATAACGTTAATTAAAAATGAAACCACCAGACATTCAGATTGTCTTTACTAAGGAGAACCCTAGAACTTGTATAGTGGACTCCTTACGAACCAGAACCAATTAAACAATTATCCATTGAACTGTTAAAATGAGGTTTTAGATTTAGAAACGTAATTATCTTTAGCCCCTAAGGGAGCTGTTCTGTTGTGTTTGGACATCTTACGCATGCGGAAACACATAGTAAGTGAGATACAAACTGCTAGTACAACAGATGTCAGCAATATGGTTATCATTGTTGCGAATTCTGTAGTTCTAAAACACACCGCATTCTCTTCGAGTAATCGTCCTACAGAGAAAGAAGGTAATATACATATGTGTGTATATATATGTATATAAAATAATGGTTGATTTCTTAAACTTTCAACATTCAATAATAATAAAATAATTCAATAAAACTGTGAAATCAATTCAAAGGTGATGCGAAAAAGTAATGACATGTAACAAAATAATTATTTATATGGTTTTAAATAATATAGAAATACAATCTGTATAAATAATACGCTTGCGTTTGTCTTTCCTTACCTTCACTCGCAAATTTCTCGATCAACCGCCATAAATCTTGTATTGTTAGAAAAACCTTTGTCGGAAGAGTGAGGATTGTATATTGTTTTTTCAATTCACAATCACCTTACCTGTTTCTTGCTTAGTAAAACTTTTCAATGCAAAAAGTTTATTATACGACGACTCAATGTCGTTGTCATCACATGACGACTGGCTTCGATTTCACCTTTAGTTTCTTTACTTGTAAATAAATTCACATAAACAACACTTAACCTACGTGTAATTTCCTTTAAAATGAGCATTTCACTAAATGCAATTTATACAGGCTTTCTAGACTCATTTACTTGTAAAATACGCATGTACAATCCGTTCAAAACCATGTACTTATTACTTTATGAACGCACATTCAGACGTTTCTGAAGGTTTAATTTTTCATTTTCGTGAGTTTGTTTCAACTTGTAAAACTGTTTCATACTCTGTACACATTACTATACTTTATTTTGTTGTTGTTGTTTTTAAATAGATCAGGATTTATCGATGTAACACATAATACCAACAGTAAAGCGAAACTTAAATGCTATGCGTGGAAATGATAGAATAAGGAAAATTCAAGCGAAGGGGACGAAAACTATTCTAAATGTATTGCGGATCACGATCAGTTTATAAATAAAATAAAACATACATAATATTAAGAGTTTAATATCTTATAAAAAAGAAAGTGCTACAAGCGTAATTCTTCTTTATTAATACCTATTCGAATAAAGATGTGTTAGCACTGTTTTCAATACGAACAGCATTAGGTATAGCTATACCTAATTTTAACTGAAAAACTGCAAAGCAGCCAACCAAATGGCAATATCAGCGTCACAAAGATTTAAATAGAATAATGGAATTAACTCTTACTCTGATAACGCACCCTCATTTCAAAGTGTGGAGTTTGTTCAGCATTATTACGACAGGATTCTTGACCTTGCAGATCTATAGTCCAACACATTAACTATTAGGCTGAAGAACATGTGAGACAAGCTTTCATTTTGTAACAACTATTATTCTTTAACAATTTAGCCCGACATGGTTATGCGGTTTGACGGTAGTGGGTTCGAATCTTTCTGCCACTCAACATGCTCGCCCTTTCACCTGTGGAGGCGTAAAAATGTGAATATCCTTTGTAAATGAGTAGCACAAAAGATGGTGGTGGGTGGTGATGACTAGGTGCCTTCCCTTTCGTCTTTCATTGCACAATTAGGGACGGCTAGGGCAAATAGCACTCGTGTAGCTTCGCGCAAAATTCGAAGCAAACCAAACTAAATTAGGGACAGCCGTTACGTAGCCTTGCACGAAATTCAAACAAATTTCGCTAATAACTTTTCCGATTTGTTCATATTAACTAAATTTGTCAACTTTATAATTTCAAATGGTAAATAAACATCAGAAACATTATGTTATTAAGTATTTTCACAAGCTTGCATGATTTATCTGAAATGTTATATTACTTTGATATTATGGCTACATTTTTCGGATTTACAATGCTAAAATCAGGGGTTCGACTCCACTCGGTGAATAGATAAATAACCCGATCTGGCTTTGCAATACGAAAACACACACACCCTACTGTTTTTCAGCCGAGACGAAAATATTACATTTAAAAGCTTGAATTACATTGAGACAAAACAACTAAATACAGCATAATTAATTGAAAGCCTTCAAATACCACGGACTTGCAACACTAGAAAAGGGGTTTCGATACACATGATGGACAAAGCACAGATTGCCCTTCGTGTAACTTTGTGTTTAACTTCAAAGAGAAAAATTAATAGAAGAGAAAAACCATAAATAGTGAACATCATAGTAGAATTAAAATGCAGTTTAGCAGCTCAGGAATCACAAAATAATTTATAAACAAACAGTAAAATGATATACAAAAACACAGTAAAGTAAATAAAAAATCAAGCGGTCACATTTCGCCATCTGTATTTAAAATCCCATTATACTTAGAGCTAACAGATAGTGTCCCAGTATACTATATTATCTATTTATTATTACTTTCGTCAATGGTACTAGCTGTAATATTTAATACTTCCAAATACAAAACTTTTGATTTACTCTTTATTATAATGGTTGTCGAAGAGTTGGTGGTGCGTAGGGATGAAAAACTGCCTTACCTCTAATATTTTGTTGTTAATTTAGGGACGGCTAGCGCAAATAGCCCTCGTGTAGCTTTGTGCGAAATTCTAAAACAAGCAAATTAAATACATATCCATCTATGGTTAATATTAATTTATGTTTCCAACATCTGAACAAGTACAAAAATATTCAGAAGCTGTTCTGATCCTAGCTTTGATCAGTGACTTTAGATCGTATTACCTTTGTTTGGTTGTCTGTTTGATGTACCTGTTTCATCTGCCTGTCGTACTTCAAGAGTCTGATAAAGGTTCACGCTTTCTGACATTAGAGGATTGCCATTTCCTGATTCTCTTTTCTCGAGAAAACGTTTTATTCTTGATCTCCAGTAGCACTGCTGATGCTGAAACAAATATATAGAAATGTCGATTTGCTTAAGGAACATAAAACTATAATCAGCATGACACAGGGATGTTTGGAAAACCAAAACTGAAACTAACAGTACACAGTTCGGTCCAAGGTATATAATGTTTACTGATTATTTTTTACTTTAAAGCTGGAACTTATTTGTAGAGATACTTGATAAATGAGAGCATAATATGTGAAGATATTTGAAAATGAATCTTACCGGACATGTTCCATGGCACATGTGTATATCACATTCCAAGTAAAGTGCTGGACTTCCGGTAAACCGAAATGCTTTAAAGTAAGCGAACAAAGTAACTTCCTCTCCACTATCCCCACTAGTTTGTCCACGAAATGGTGAAAGAAGTTTTTCATTAATCACACACCTGTCAACAAAGCATAATCAAATTTCATAATCGCACTGTTTAAGTTTTTACAAAAAATAAACGATAAAAGTTTGCATTAATTCCACCCGCAGGATTTTCCCAATGCTATTAGCAAGCAACGTCTACTAAATACTCAACTTGTACAAAAATAGAGAAGTAAAAGTTTCAAACATCAAGCTACAAAATCAGTAAATGTAGTATACTTTATCAACAACTACACATCATTTTGACAATGTCAAAAATACAACAAATTCTGGGGACCAAACGCAGCGTTCATGGATTGTGAATACGAAGGCTGCATAAATACGCTTCGTATTTTAGGGTCGAGTAACACTCAAATTTCACTCTTTAGTCAGACAAGATTTGGCAGTATGTTTCATTGACTAACTGCCTTCAATTTAGTCTTTCAAAATTTACAAAGTCCTGAGAAAGTAATCGAACAGGAAGTTTCTATAATCTCTTAGAGATGTGCCAACCTATATTTTAACTATTGATTTAAATAAAATTCATTTAATTACAATTTGTTCTTTCACGAGAAGCTAAAACTTTCCATATTTCCGTTTTTATGTATTGCAAAATTATTGTTTTTGATAAATTATGCCCTCGCGTTTTTAAATATATTGGCTTTATTATAATTCTTATAAAATTTAATTTAGATTTAAAGACCTCCATTGCAAGCCTGGAAGCGAGTGTAATGTGGGATTACATTTTCCAAGCTCTAATAAAGAACTTTATTGTCACATTTTGTACATGTGATCAACTTTGGAAGACCGAAGTCAATCAGGTCACATTATACTGATGTCTAACAACAGAAGAAAAATTATAAAATGTTTTTGCTTAATTTGCTTATGACGTGGTGTAGTCTATCTTAATAAAATACTGCAAACTTGAATAACAGCTAAATCAGAAACTACTAAGAAGGGTAGTTTGGTTATTTTACTGTAACAGAAACTTCAACAACTATAGGTATAATAATAACCAAGATAATTCTGCTTGCTTTTTGTTAAGCACAAAGCTATAAAAGGTTTTTTTGTTTTGTTTTTAAATACACGTTAATGTAATGTAATGTAACAATGTCTATAAAAGGTTTCAAATATTCATCCAAAAAATGCTACTGATCAAACTATTTCATTATACCTAACTTTTACACATAATGATTGGATAAAGTTATAGATACTAAATGCTAAATGGATGTATAATAACGAAAATCAGTAAAGTATGTTGTGGAAAAATTGTGATAATAGAATTACCAAAAATTGAAGTTTAAACAGGTAAATTAATTACATTTAATTCTTATACGTGCACTCGAAATGAACATGGTAAACATTAAGAATAACTAACCGAATTTAAAAGTGAAGATGAAATAATGACAAAGATCTGATATGAAGAACAAGATTGCCACTTATTTCGTAAATAAAAATAAAAGTTATTTCGATCCAGATTTGTATTATTTGACACGTTTATATATGAGCATGTAGATAAAAGTGTGAAGATATACATACATACAAATATATGCCAACAAATTATATGACAGTTTATAGGTCTTCAAATGGCGTCACAAATAAAAATATTTTTTGTTTGTGGCTTCTGATTGATATTAAACTACCAGGATTAACAGCCTAAATTATTAAACACTACAACGTATAGTTTAATATTAGAATCACTAGTTGGAACTTGTACACGCCTTTATCACATTTTGCACCCAACACGATTTTCAATACTTCAGAATCAAAATGATAAATAAAGGTGATATACTAAGATAATACCAAACTTTGACTGTGAAGCTCTAACTTTGAGCTTGATTACTTCACGTTATGAGAATTTGGTATATTAAGTGCAGCTATTGGTGCTCTGCCCACCACCCGCTATTGAAGCCCGATAACTGGTGTTATAAGCCCTCAATCTTACCGATGAGTCACCGGGAGCACACACGTTATGAGAAAAATACCAGACATACACAATCACTTACACTTGATGTCACTCCGCATAAAAGATGGAACATATATATATATATATTCGGAAATAATAAAAGAAAAACTCACCCCTCTTTGTCCACTAAACGAATACTATTTTGTCGTCCATTATGGGCAAAGCAATTGCTAACTACTATGTCAAAACCACCTGCATGTAAAAATAAAAGCAATCAGTGGTAGTTGTTCAATAAATAAATTTAACTTTTCTGTAATTATTTTAAGTAAATAAAGAACTATATAACTGTTGTAAGCATACTGCTATGATCTATCTGTTAGCAAACAGACATAATTAAGGACCACAAGTTTGTTTGTAATCGAGAACCATGAGCTTGTTTCTAATCTAAAATCAAGTTTGTTTGCAAGCTATAAGTTTAATTTTTTAAATATATAAAATTATACCACTACAGCCTATTCTAACATCGGACGCACAAAATCGTTGATTTTTGGTTTGAAGCTGCTAACTAGTAGGTATATGTTTATTGAACCGTTACTTAAGCTATATATGTAAAAACGGCTGGTATGGATTGAGAAGATTCCATGTAGACGAGCGAACAACGTTTCGACCTTCTTCGGTCATCGTCAGGTTCACAAACGTTACTTAAGCTGTTAAAGTAAATTTATTTTTGCTGAACGTTTACTGAAGCTGTGAACTTATTTTAACTTAACTGTTACGATTCTGATGAAGTGTGTTTTTAACGAACCAGTATTGAAACTATTAAAATAAGTGCATTTTCACTTAACTGTTATTGAAGCTAAAAAGTGTAATTTTACCTAACGATCACGAATATGCTAAAGCATATGTATTTTTACTGAACCATCATTAAAGCTCGTTAATGAAGTGTTTTTAACATAATTAAACATATTTTGAAAGTAATTTCACAAAATAATTTTTTTACATTATATATACTTTTTACGTTTTTATATACTTCTGTGTTGTGTACTTTTGTTTCCTTTCTGAGAAAGAGGTACTTCCGTTTCAAAACATATAAATTACTGTCACACAGAACGTAGAAAATAAAAAGAAATACCGCATGTAAAAATAGTAATGTCTTAATTGTATTAACGCTGCGGCCGTATTTTTTTAACAGCAACAAGTTTGTGGTTCACTTTCTCCGCCCAATAACTTAAAATAACAACCTCTAATAGCTTGAAAAAAGCAATGGTTTCGTATGTTTTTCGAGAGCTGGTTAGAATCTTTAAGTCATGTTATGGTAAAACATGCTTTAACTGTGAAATTACAAAAAGTCGCTGAAAAACTTTGTTATTTTATTAAGCGAAAAGTGGCACAGTACTTTACCCATCGCATGGATTGAGTCTCTGAATTTAGCGTTATAAGCCCTCAAGCTTACCACTGAGTGGCCGGAAACTTTACGCTCTTAAAATTACTTTGTACCAAATTCTTTGTATATCTGGTTTAAATATTATCCCTCTGCTATGTTATATAACATTTTAAACTTAACTGTTTTCACTCCTCATGTAGATGACCAATGTTAAAGGGTCGCCAACAGTCACAGGTCCTGAAATTCGTCTTCCAGTAATTGTCCACCCTAGCAATATCTCCATGTAACACTTGGGAGGATTCAGTGCAAAAATTAGGGGGTTTCCTGTGTTGATCCTATTATATTAATAGAACGAACTGAAAAGCTTTCAGTGTATGTATATTAGAAAATAAAATGAAAGTGAATCAAATTAAACAGTTATTTGTATAGTAGTGTTAAGAATGTGTAAATACTATTTTTACTCTCAGTCATATAATAGTGTCAGCTACAAATTTAAATACACACACATACATACATATATATATATATATATATACGTATATGTCAATTATCCATTTTAGTAGGAAGGGAAATAAAAAGTCCTTCCACAAAGCCCAGTTGTCGAGTTCGTCTGTGTGTAGCGCTTTACATCCGGGAACTTCTGATCATTACCAGGAAGCTTCTGCATTGCGAAATAGGAGGAGCTTTTCCCATACATGAACGAGCCTGGGTATTTTCATCAATAATTCTTTTGCTAGCACACAATATACGAAAAACTGCTAATGAAAGATACTATAAATACCTAATTAATTACAAAAGTAATAATAAAAAATAAATATGTAAAGTAAACAAAGCACTCGAATGCGACTCGTGCTGGAAGTCTGTGTATCACTTAGGGTTTATATGAATTGTTATATAATTTCTTTCTTCACACGTTTTCCAAACTGGACATGGTTAAATACGGGTGTTGTTTATTTACATCATAATTACATATACCAGTTCAATGTGACTCTTTTTACTTTAAAGTACTTATACCTAAAGAGATTTCAATAAGGAATTTTGTAACTCGTTTGCATATACTTTTTCAATGAAAATGTAACTGAATTGAAAAAAAACGCAAAAAAGTCTTAAAGAAGCATACGATTCTTTTTCAGAACCACACCAAGTCTCTTAACGACATTCATGATGTTATACAACATGCACCTTCAAAATATACTTATTACACGTTGATGTCATGCAACATGCACCCTCAATGTATACTTGTTTCACGTTGATGTCTGTTGGCCTGGCATGGCCAAGCGCGTAAGGCGTGCGACTCGCAATCCGAGGGTCGCGGGTTCGCGCCCACGTCGAGCTAAAACATGCTCGCCCTCCCAGCCGTGGGGGTGTATAATGTGACGGTCAATCCCACTATTCGTTGGTAAAAGAGTAGCCCAAGAGTTGGCGGTGGGTGGTGATGACTAGTTGCCTTCCCTCTAGTCTTACACTGCTAAATTAGGGACGGCTCGCACAGATAGCCCTCGAGTAGCTTTGTGCGAAATTCCAAAACAAACAAAACGTTGACGTCACGCAACATGCACCCTCAATGTATACTTACTCCACGTTGATGACTGGAAAAGTGACTGTCTTCCAAAAATCGTGCCCGTGCTCGCAGGTAACACGGAAATGTTCGTCCCATTCTTCTTCGATGATGGGGCTGTACTGTACAGTAACCGTATTTAACAAGTATTCGTTGTGTCGCTACAAAAAATAACAAAACTTGTAAACATGTTAAAATCACTCGTACGTCTTATCTTAGCGTGTATCCATATTTTGTGAAGTCATGAAACACCAACTTTAAACACGAAATGCTAAATAAACGTATCTGTTTAATTTTTGCACAAATCGTTTGCAATTTCTTTACCCGATATTCTACATAAACCTAAGCTAACACACTTAGTTACCATGGTAACATCGACCCGAAGTACCATGCTTGGTTGCTATAGTAACATCCTGATGGATCTTACCGGTCTCACCACCGGTGTTCTGGGGTCAAAGTCTTCTTTACGCCGTCCTTGCGTTCCACATCTGTTTTGACGAATATAGAATTCATACTGACTTCGACCTGTGCCATTAACATAGATACAGTCTAGGTCATGTACATAGCCCGTACTGTAGATTAAACCAGTGAAGCTGCCGTTAAACCGGATGGTGATTCTCATGTAATTATCTTGACAATCTGCTGTTATGTCTGCAGGAAATGAGGGTACTTCATCATTTAATACTAACTTTTCAGTAACACGAAATCAAAATATTAGTATCTATTATTTAAACTGAAAAAAAAGAACAACTAGATACATTAATGGCATTCAACAACACGAAATATGTAAAACATCCAACTTTTTTCTTTACAAACTACTAACTTACAATAGCGTTTCATCATGACACAATATTTTTTTTTACTCTCATAGTGATTAATGTGCCACCTGATCTTTCATATGTCTAAGGTTCGAGTTGTAGTGTACCAGCCAACATGTTCCGCACTTTCACTTGTGGAGGGGTTATAACCATGACAGTTCCTTCTGATATTCGATTAAGAGAAGTCATGAAAGCGGCGGACTGTGCTAATTGGTCAATAGTTTTAAATTATAGATTACCACGCCTGAGGTTTGAAGTCTCCGAACTAGTCGTTCAGCCCGGGTGTAACACAAGGTACCGTTTAGATTAAAAATATTGATAATCCTTACTTTCATCACTGTATGGTACTTCGTCTGCTCTGATCTAACTCTCACAACAATAGATTTTAAAATAATTTTACCTTCCTGTCAGACTATACTTTCGTTATGGATAGAAAGCCTTGCAAACAATCATTTAAATAGTAATTCTCTTGTGAGCTAACCAACAACATCTCTGTGTATGTCAGTTGCGCTTTATAAACCCTGTGTTTAAGCTATGTTGTTAATGAAAAAAGCTATTGAGTTCACGCCTTAGTTTCGAGAATATATACAATTAATTGATTCACGTGATTTTATTATGTAACTTGTAAATTTCGAAAACTTTCTTCCATTTCACGTAAACTCTTTTCATTAAATTATATTATTTAACCTTTATAAATAACTTAAATATATGTAACTGGAAGCTTAGCTTTATGAATATATTCATTACACTGTGGTGCTTAAAAAGAGTTTCCTTGATTGGGCCCAACTCAACATCAGTGTGTATGTATATATATGTTGTAAACGTTCAAGCTACAATAATTAAACCTGCAACACAAAAGAACAACAGGATAATAAATCATTAGATCAACTGTCAACAGTTAAGAGTTATAAAATTTAAAAAACTCCTTTGAAAACCAAAAACCCAAATCATGCCACAGAAGTTTTCCTACAGAATTATACCGCCTCCAGCGGAGTTCTCCGGATTTTATTTTATAGTCAGTCTTCCAGAAATGTGCCCTCTGAGTACTAGTAACACTGCACTTTTTACTATCATCTGAGGTAAGTGATTTTGGATTGATTATTATCTATCACGTGACAGTTTTTGTTGCATTATCATTATAATCTGGTTATAACTTGCAGAAAACTGACTTTGTTGAAAGTATTGATGAAATGAAAGACAGGTTTGACACCTGTTGCATTTTAAAGACTCAATTTGGCAAATGTCTTTGATTTGTTTGTTTGAAAGCAAACCCACACTGGGATATCTACTGTGTCCACCGCTGGAATAGATCCTTGGATGTTAGCGTTATAAGTTTATAGTCTTATCGCTGCCTCACTAAGGGACAATCTCTTTGAACAGTCAGTCGAAAAAAACCCGTATATGATGAATGACTTCTAAAATAGACCTACAAATGTTTAGGGAACTCCTAATAAAGTGGTACACAGGGTAGTTGGTATTTCCTTCTGCTTATAAATTATTAGCCTTCAACAAAGTCGTTAGGAAACTGCTGCAGACACAAATATTCAGTAACAGTAACTTCAGTATTAGCTTTTAGTAACAAACGAAAGTTTCTTTTTTAAATTAAGAACCTTTCGTAAATCGTTCCTTAGGATGGAAATGGATTCTGCTGATTAAAGAAACAAGTTCAAGAATCATGGAAATGTTATTCAATTGAGGAATTATTGGAAATCGCTTGAAATACTGAAGTACAATTTTATACATTACTTTAGAGTTAGGGACTAATACATACTAAGTGGAGGGAGCAGGTAAAACGGAGATGTTCATGAAGTTGTTCTATCACTTATGTATTCTTGTGTCGGCTTTTAAAATGGTGTTGTTCTTATTTAAAACTAAAAACATATCAAGTTGTGAGCTCTGGACTAAATGTGCCTCCATCATAATTGTAATATTCAAAATTATTACATGCATGCTTTAAACTGTGTAATGAACGTAAAAAAAAAACAAATGAACAATACTTACCTTCCACCCTAATCATGTCCCTAGGAACAACAAATCCAGTAAATTCAGGATGATGATCATTTCTAACAACGTCTACAGGAGGGGGAGGGATCCCCGGTGGTATTAATGGAGGTCTAAACACATCTGGTCTCGGGCCATTTCCCAACCACCTGTCTGGGACATCATCAAACCTTCTTAAAGGTTTTCGCTGAAAACTATCTATGCTTCTTGTAGCGTTAATTTGTCTCAACAACAATACAGTACCCTCTTGTGATACATTTGGTCTTAATAAATTGTCCACTTCAACTATTATCCCAGTGTTATTTCTTGGCAAAACAGTAACATTTGATTTTTGGGTCACTTTTATCGTTTGACTATTTGTCATACTCTGCGAGAACTGAAATAAATGAAAAAAACATTTCAAACTAAAAGTATAAGATATTGGTAATTTAAAATTATAATTAGTGTTCTGCATATATTTTTGTTATAAAATGTGTGTACGAGGTCTGTTAAAAAATACGCGGACTGTTTGAATTGCACGGTTCCAGTTGGTTCCAAGGGAATCCGCTTGGTGTCGCTAGGTTCGCACAGATCAGCTTATTACGACGCCATTTCCCGATTGCAGATGTCTTCATTTGTGTATTAGCTACGCAGTTTTAAGTGAAGTGCGATTTTTTCGTTTGGCGGATTTCAAAATGAATGACCTGAAGGAGCAACGGCCTGCTGTGAAATTTTGTGTTAAACTTGGAAAATCTGCAACTGAAACTTTTGCTATGCTTAACACGGCTTACAGTGATGTTGCTATGAAGCGTACGGCATGTTTCAAGTGGCATGATAGTTTTAAGGATGGTCAACAGTCCATTGAAGATGATGAGCGTCCTGGACGTCCTTCCACGTCAACAAAATCAACACCCTGGTGCGGACAAATCGACGTCTGACTGTCAGGGAGCTTGCTGAAGAGTGTGGGATATCAGTTGGATCTTGTTACGAGATTTTGACAGAAAAATCAAAGATGCACCGCGTTGCTGCGAAATTTGTGCCACGCCTGATAACGGACGAACAAAAAGCCCATCGCGTCCAGGTTTGTCAGGAACTGCTTGATCGTTCAGAAGAAGATGAAAACTTCTTGTCAAGGATCATGACAAGTGATGAATCATGAGTTTATAATTATGACATTGAAACGAAGGTCCAATCGTCCCAATGGATGGGTGAAACATCCCCCAGACCCAAAAAAGCTCGCCAAGTTCAATCCAAGGTCAAGGTGATGCTGACAATTTTCTTCGATGCTATGGGTGCTGTTCACCACGAGTACCTCCCCGAAGGATCCAGAGTGAACCAGACTTACTAAATTGACGTTCTGAAACGTCTGAGGGACGCCATCTGTCGCAAAAGGCCAGAAATTATGGTTTTTTCATCACGACAACGCTCCAGCCCATTCACCCCTCAGAACTCGTGAGTTTTTGGTCAAACGCTTGATCAATGTTCTTCCCCACCCCCCTACTCACCTGACCTTGCTCCTTGCGATTTTTTCTTGTTCCCCAAACTCAAAAGACCCTAGAAAGGAAGAAGATTTGAGACGATTCCCGAGATTAAGGCAAATAAGACGAAGGAGCTGGAGGACATTACAAAAGAAGCGTACCAGGACTGTTTCAACAAATGGAAACACCGTTGGGATAAGTGTGTGCGTTGGGGAGGAGAGTACTTTGAAGGGCTCCCAGACCTGTATCTTATAAATTAAGTACATTTTGTTTTATGACGTCAGTCCGCGTATTTTTTTAATAGACCTCGTATTGAAAACTAGAATAAAATTTTATTACCACAAGGATATATTTTAAGCATTTTAGATTATTATGGCACGTAATTGCTATTACACTTAAAAGAACAACAAGTAAGGATAACTTTATCTTATCCGGTTGAAAGAAAAGGAAGGAACTACAGTTCTACGTATACAGATATAAAATATAAACAGTCTGAAAAGTTATACAATTTCTTTTCTGCGAAATCAACTGAAACTTCGATTTAGTTACACCAGTAAATACTTTGAATGTGTCCATCATGACAGCATCATTGATTTTTAAAAGTTGAACAAAAAATTATAACCTGCAAGCAATTTTTCATATTTTATTAAATACTTTATATAAAACAAGACAATATTCGTTTAAAAAAAAACTATTTTAATCAGCTCTTTCAATTTGTATACATATTGTATTAATAAGCATTTTACTTAAAAATGACAGAATTTATTTGGACAGAAATAACTCTATATTGTGTCTCTTCTACATAATACAGAACTTAATTCTGTGAATTTAACGTTTTTACGCTAAATACAGTAAAGATCTAAAAACCTTAGCAATGTTAGCCATTACTTTCCCAAATAAGAAAAATCAAGCTAATATGTGGTATCATTTTGATTTCTTGTTTCGAAAATAAATTAATGTTTCAATGTTAAAGTTCTTTCCAACGATACATACTCTTTATTAAACATAATGTGTTTTCGTTAACTGCTCCTAAGTAAATGACTAATCGGTGTTTATTGTATTGTTTCTACTAAGTTCAGAAAGAAATTAGTTTTATATTACTTTATGTTTGTGTTGAAAGAAGGAATATATATATTTGGAATGTTGTGAAGATTTACCTTATATTTCTATACCTCAGTAATCTGTGCAAAAGTATTCTCATAGTGAGCTCTCAACAGAAAAAGAAGTAACAGCAATGAGAAATAATTCCTTTAATATCCGGCTCAGTCTGTAAAGTATTGCACTTTGAAAAGCAAATGGTCGTTTCATATTACACTGGTTTACAAAGAAATTGAGGCAAGCACAAAAATAGCTGTTTTAGCCTAATTTGGGGGTGCTAAATTCAGATTTGAAATCCGTTTTTACTCATCACCTCTAGTTTTTTAGATATGCATACTGTACATAAAGGCGTATATGCATTCAGGGTTAATTTCTAATGTTGTGTGACTTATGTCTTCTTTTTTAGCTATTATGCAATAAATGTAAGTGATAGCATTACATTATATATATATATATAGCTATATATCAAGACGGATCACCAGTTTCAGGAATCGGAACAAAGAACTTGTTTCATTTTTCGACATGGAAAACAAGTTGTGCTACTGCACAAATGTACCTGGCTTGTTCACTTTCCTTGGTTTGCCACACAATCCTTCAGACTGGCGTCTTTTCATAGACTCTTCCAAGCGAAGTCTCAAGGCTGTGCTTCTGCACAACGGGAATAAATATCCCAGCATTCCCACTGCACACTGTCCATCTTAAGGAGTCCTATGACAATATGGAGCTTCTTTTAGAAGCTGTTAAGTACAACCAGTACCAGTGGAGTCTGTGTGGGGATCTCAAGGTCATTGGTCTTCTTATGGGTATGCAAGCGGGCTTTACAAAGTACTGTTGCTTTCTCTGTCTCTGGGATAGTCGAGCTGTATCCCAGCATTACAAGCAGAAAGACTGGGGGTCTAGAAGCACTTTCGTTCCTAGCGAACAAAGCGTCAAGAAGAATCCTCTGCTTGATATGAAGAAGGTGCTTCTTCCTCCTCTTTACATCAAGCTTGGTTTGATGAAGAATTTCGTGAAGGCCATGGACAAAAATGGTGCTGCCTTCCAACACTTGTCTACTGTGTTCCCAGGCCTCAGTGCTGCTAAGCTCAAAGAGGGCATCTTTGTCGGACCTCAAATCCGAGAAGTGCTGAAGGATACTGATTTTGAGGAGCTTCTTACATTAAAGGAACTGAGAGCATGGGAAGCATTTAAGTCAGTCTGTACTGGCTTCCTTGGTAACACACGCGTACCAAATTACCAAGCCTCTATTGAGAAGTTGCTAAAGACTTATGAGGATATGGGATGCCGAATGTCACTCAAAATTCATTTTCTCCATTCCCACCTAAACTTCTTCCCTCCAAACCTTGGAGCAGTGAGTGATGAGCACGGAGAAAGATTCCACCAAGACATTATGAAGATGGAGAGCAACTACCAAGGCAAGTGGAACCTCAGCATGATGGGAGACTTCTGCTGGATGCTCTTGCGTGACATCCCGGAGGCAAAATACACCAGATCATCTAAGAAAACACATTTCTAACTGTCTGCGGTACTGTGAATTGTGTACATTGTGTCATCCAAGTATATTTATTCCGTCAATGTTCTTTATCTATCCTGTTTTATCTGTAATAAGCTGCTGCAACTGTTGAAATAAGCACGTATATACTCTGTATATACTAAAATAAGACTATTAAAAGTCAGAAAACTAGAGGTGATAGAGCAAAACTGTTTATAAATTTGAATTCAGCACACCCAAATTAGTAAACAACACCTATTCACATTCTTGCCTCAGACAAAAAATATTTTTTTTGTAAACCAGTGTTATCTATATTACGTTTTTATTGTTTCTTTACAGAATATAAGTGTGTATATGTAATTATCTCATTCTGTTCCATTTCGATAAACCCATTAAGCTTTACAAAATTCAGAGCATTTTATATTCCGTGAAAGTGTAGAAAGTCTTTGTATTAACTTATGAATGTTTGAGAATGTCTTATAACTACTAAATTTGCTTTGGTCAGAAGTTATATAAAACTTGAAGTGTTATAATATACGTGTTGTTGTGTTGTTTTTTTTTACAGGAACGCTACTTTATCTGTTTTATTTATTATTATATTATTATAACAGCTTATAAATAGGCGTTATAGAAATTAGACAGTCGCATTGTATTTCATTTATAAAATTTTAAATTGTTTGTTTATACACTGTCGCTAAGAATATTTATTTAGGCGTAACATTAATTTGATAAATAGACTTGATTATCGCGAGGTGTTATTTGATTTATGCTTGACAACGTCATTATTTGTAAGGTTACCCAACAAATGATTACGTAATTTAATTACTATACCGCTTCATGAACTTTCATATCAGCAAATAAATTTATAATGCTATTATTAGTAAATATGATTAGGCTCTGCAAGAAAATAGTTTTGAAATTAACTATATTCACTAATTTTGCATTACAATTTTAATGTAAGTCTAATTCTGAGCTTAAAATTAGATCTGACTTAACATGAATAGGTTATTTCTTTATTTACTGCTGTAGTTTGACTTAAAACTTGTTTAAATGAAATGCCTATTTTATTAACCTGAATACGTTTCACATTACTTTGGAGTATTTACATTTTTTTGAAATGTAATTATATGTTATTAACATTTATAAAGGAATACTAATAATATATGTATGTGTCCTTATATATGTACATCCTAGCATTTATGCATGCTATTACAATAACTACATACATTTGTTTCTTTTCAGATCATTTTCAATGGAGGATTTCCTCATGTAAGCTGATTTCAAATCCAAAACTTTTATTTGTAGGACCTGTGGCCAAAAGCGTGTACTATTCCGTTTGTAAACATTTAATAGCAAAAAGTGGTAACAGAAGAAAATCAAAGATAAATTTTCTTGTAGTTATCCAAACTCTTGCACCATCAAATAATTTCAATTCATGAGAGGTTGGGTAGGAGGTGTGCAATTATGTCACCCAAAGACGATGGCATCATGGTTTCACAAAGTGACACCGGATGGCGCGTTGCTAGGCCGCCATGACATCATAGTTACATTGAACATGTAACATGACATATAACATGTCTCAATATGACTATAATTAATCGGTGTGAAACATCATTAAACTATTAATTACATATCCTAGTTTAAAAGGACGATGTCTTGAAGAAATTAAAAACTTAATGTATTATGTTTCAAAATGACTATATCTAATCGATTTAACTTAATAAGTCATTCGTTATTTACATTTCCTAGTCATTCTAATTTAATGACGTAGGTGTTTAAACAGTAAGTCGTTCATTTATTTTTAGTTGTAGTAAACTGTATTGGTGCAGGTATCAAAATATGCAAAATAATGGTTTTAACATAATTAAATCTAGACATTGATCACATGTAAAAGTACAGTAATAATGTCACAACATATTTGTTAAAAGCCAATGGACAGTCATTAAAGTATATATACATCGATCATATGTAGAAGTATTGTATCCACCTTTGTAAAACCTATGTAAAATAAAAAAATACATACGGTATCATGTGTAAAATGAAATAATTTTCTGAGTTATAAAGTGAAATTAGTAAAAGTATACGTTTTATTGATGATATTCTTTTTAAGACATTGTTTTTTGTTTCTAGTTAAGTACAAAACTACACAAAGGGCTATCTTTACTTCACCCATCACGGGTATGGAAACTTGGTTTCTAGCATTGTAAAGTCCACAAATATATCGCTGTTCCACTAAACGGTTATAGTTACAGTGAGTCATCAAACAATAACTCATAATTATTTCATATATTGTCCTTTTAGGTCAGAAAATGTAACCAAAAATCTGATAATAAGCGTCCTTTTAAAGTCAGTATAAATGGTTAGGAAATTTTAATTAACTAAATAAGTAGTGTTTTATATCGATTAGTTATAGTCATGTTGAGACATGCTGTGCAGGTTCAATGGAAATATGACTTCATGGTGGTCTAGCAACGTGCCCCTAACAACGTGGTGACAATTTGTGAAATCTAAGATGTTACCTTCTTTGAAGACATCATTACACACAATTTCCCTGCTTCCTCTCCAAGGTAGCACAGATATTACTTGCTTATTTTATATTCAGATACAAGAAAAATATATTTTGCGCTCCCGAAAGAACTATTGTAAGGAAATTTTTAATCAATTTATATTTCAAATATATCATTTTATTATATTTTCAGTTCAGTCTAGAAAAGTTAAGTCTGCTCTGAAGTGAATTCCCAAATTTTTAGACTACAGAAGTTATAAATCTATACTTTTTCTTACATTCCTTAGGAAACTTTCAGTAAGAAAAATGTTAAGGAACAAAATACCAAAATCTTTCTTTTTTTTTGCCTTAGCCTAAGAGTTTTCTTTTTCATCTCAGATTAAAATAAATTCTAAATCTAAACAGTTTATTCCTGGTTTAGTTTAAAGACAATTTTACTGACTCTACTCTGAAAATCACTGGAACAATTGCTGAAGAGGTTCTTTAGAAAAATAACCCCAACAAAAATATTTCATGGAATTTACTAGTGACTCCTTTATATGAGAATTTTAAAATCGCATAACTACGGTAGGTAATTGCTGTTTAAAAAAAACAGTTAACATATCTAAATTACTTAGCTTAAACATTTCACAGTTATATGCTAAACATTTTAAGGAATTTAACAGGATGGGAAAATGTGCCTAACAATTAACTTTTATTCAAAACAAGTACATATTGCTACACAACTTTATCTTTAATTAATGTACATTCTATTTAACTTTAAACTTAAGTCGTTATAATCTAACTTACTTCCATTTTTCATTTGATTCAAACTAACCACAAGAGTTACGTATATAAATTCAAATATTCATTAGTTTTATAAAACTTAGCTGTAGCATATTCTTTTATACTGCAATGTTGTCTCAAAAGGTAAAATATTGCGACCGTATGTCAGAATTCAATATGTTCATGACGAAGCGATTCATTATCTAATATAATTAGCGTTTCCTTCTTCTAAATTTCTTGGACGATGACAAATCACTGAATAATTTTAAGACACTTTTTTTCGGGATATTCAGTTTAGTGACACTTTCAAGTTCAAATGTGTATAGATAAAAGTGTAACCCTTATATTAATTTATGAGTGTGTCATACCAAATTACTTGGCAGGCCGTTTTAATTTCATGATATATTGCTTCTCAGTACTTACTTTAATTAGGCTTAGTGAGCTTCGCTGCAAAGCTCGACAGATTCACTTATCCCGACGGTATTCGAAATTAATAATCAACTTCTCTCTTGGAAATGTTTTAATATTTACATTTCTTGTAGCTCATCAAAATCTGTATGGTTCGTTTAATTTTAATGAATTCTTGGGAAGTTGACTTTATACAATATAAATAAGGAAAATATAAATGCATTACTCTCCTATAAGACCTGTTCATTACACACTGCATTCTGAATACCAATAAACTGTTTAATTCCTGAACTTTAAAATAGAAAGGTTATTAACCTTTTCAAAAAAACTATCGGATTTCTAACATCGACCTGTAAATTTAGGTCGGTTTTCTACTTGCTGCAAATATTGAATTCCACTGTTAGTAAAATGTTGTCAAACTGTGACGTTTGTTTAGTTTAAACCATTTCGGACGTTACGGATGCGGAGGCACAAAACTTTTCAGAATTGAGTCGAATTATACTCGAGTGCACAGTCCGTCTATTTCCGGCGAACAGAATGTCAACCTTGACACTGAATGGAACCAACTAGGATAATAACCCATATATATATTTACATACATACATACTCTCTCATTTCACACTGATATTACAGTGTGTTGGCTTTCACGTTTTATTTAAATGATTATTCTTATATCTAGATCAGTGTAGTAGACCGATAAATTAGCGATAATCCCAATTAAAGCACGTGAATATCGGATAAAAAATAAGCTACTTCATATGTGAGTTGAAATGCATAAGAATTGTCTCAAATCAGATAGCAAGCATTCTATTATCAAGAAAATTTCATTAATAACTCATCTGTATTTATAACCACTTGATAGCAAAATGAATAATTTTCTTCCAAGCTGTCCACTTGCTTTTTAATCATTTTACTTACGTAAGTATTGGTTGAGGAATAATTCGTGAGCGTTTTTTCAAGTTAAAAAAAAATATTCATATATTCGCAAAATATTTCATGTCATTTGGTAGATAATTTTTTGCTCTAATAGATGGTGTGTTTGATTTTCATATTTCTTTAATTTTTACTTTCATTTTCAGCTCATTAAATGGAATGTCAAGTGGACAAAATCGAGCATTTTCGACACCATCTGCTTTTCGCATTTAATCGAGGTGTTAACGCTGCCGAAGCTGCTCGTGAGATCTGTTCTGTGTATGGCAAAGGAACAATGCCTGAAAATACCGCCCGCCGTTGGTTTTCGCGCTTTAAAAATGGGAATTTTGATCAGAAGGACGGGTCACACACTGGTCGACCAACTGTGTTTGATGAAGAGCGATTGAACCAGCTTCTTCACGAAAATTAAAGAAATATGAAAATAAAACACACCATCTATTAGAGCAAAAAATTATCTGCCAAATGACATGAAATATTTTGCGAATATATGAATATTTTTTTAACTTGAAAAAACGCTCACGAATTATTCTTCAACCTAATACTTTGCTTCGAAATTCTTCAAGATTTATCAGTCTATGGGTCAGTCGGTATATCTTTCAATATATCGAATTAATGAATAACTAAATCGAAATATGAAGTGTATAAAACATATAAGACCTAGAAGAAACGTAAGTTTTAAGATACGTGTAATAATAGTGAAATAAAAAATAAAGTGTTAAGTATCACGTACACAGGTTATAAAGTATTAACTGTTAGGCCTAAGTAAAATTCAAATAATTTCCAATTCTATTAGGTAAGTTGACTCCTATGTTGTACTTCGTATATCTATATATTTTCGAAATGAAATTAGTTATTTCAGCATAGCTGAAGAAGTTTTACCCAGAAAGGAGAAAATATAATTTCTTATCATTTATTTGGCTTTACTTTAATACGATTACATTAAAATAAAAGTATTAATCGATTTTTAAACCAACTTATCTCTCTGTCTTTTCTGTTTCATTAATTTAACATTCATTTATATAGCTGTATTAATACAAAAATCCTTAATTACTGATTCTCCCACCATATTTCACATACGCATCATCATCTGTTACAAGGACAGTGAGTCAGTAACAAAAAAAATAAATCACTTTAATTATACCATACAATTAAAATGCTAAATATTTTTGGGATAGTTATCGTATTCATATATTACCTGTTTTTTATTCATGAGTTATTTCTGACAACCTATAAAAGATTAGATATGGTAATTGATAGTGTTACAAGGGTGTTGGCGTAGAGTCATTTATTGTCTGGATTATAATTAGAAGGGAGGAAATCCACACCTCTTCAGGTAGTTTAAGAATAAATGAATTCTGTAGGTATACATAACTTGATTGTCTTTTCAATGTATATTTTTCAATGAATCATAAGAGGATTTTACTTACCAATAGGAAGGTCGCGAGGACCATGACCCACAGGAAAGAAAGGTGAATCTCATGTATCATGGCTTGGTTCACCTAACAACAGCATACAATATGAAGCATCAACAAAACTTCGTTATTCTTATGACCAATCCAACTTTGATCTCCTAATAAGAAATTATCTAGGCTCATAATTGTACCCCAGTATAAGTTTAAAAGATTCTATCTCACTGGAAGTGTGACATTAAATACAGAGCCATGTCAACTTTCCTACTGATGTACTTCAACATAATCATTCACTATTTTGAGCACACACCTGATTCTCAAGTGTGAACAGTTGAATTACATCAGCTGTATATTTTCAAGAAATTTCAAAACTGTATAGGTCAATGTCTATTGCTCCATAAGATACAAATTTAGTTCGGTCTAATTTTGGGGATATAACATGCTGTGTGATTTAGAATATTGTTTTAAACATTTTATTAAGCAGAAAATTTAAATAGTTTCACTCTACAGCAAATCAAGTGTGACTGAAGAATTTTAAGTGCTTTTCTTTTGAGGAACATGTACCGAACCAATAAATAATATTACAATAATTACTAATATCACTTGATCAGAATAGTCGACTTTCAACTTTACAAGCATCAGTAATCCTTTCCCTGAAGTTGAAAGTAATGTTTGTTCTATCAAATAATATAACAATAATATTAACGCGTAACACATACCTCCGAGGTGAAAAAAACAATTGTTTTGGGTGCCACGGGACTATTTAAGCTTAAAAAAAAAGATAATTGAATAAACATTTTTTTTTGCATTTATTCTCAGAGCTAAATCCAGGGTTTTTCTGATCCTACTGAAATTCCACCATAATCTACTAATATTCTGTATGAAAGATATGAGATGATAAAAGAGGCAAACCACATCAAAGAGCTCACTGATGAGAAGAAAATAAAAAGCAAGATTAGCCAAATAAAACAGAGAAAGAAAAAGAAAAGGCAAGCAGCTGAAGGAGGCGTTCAAGGATGTGCTTCATTATGGATTGTTGGAAGGTTAACATAAGTATTCATCCCATAAAACGAAATTGTACGAGAATTGTCGTTTATTTGCAAGTATTTTCTTTTGTTTGCATTTATTGGCAATATATTTTTATGAAAGAAAAAGGAAAAAACAAATAACAAGAAAATAAAGGGAAAAGGGTGCACTTTTCCGGAGAAGGTAGCACAAATTTCACTTTTCAAACAATCATAAAATTTAGAGTATTTATGCCTAAAAATATAAAAACTCCATAGAAAATATTTTTCGCTGTTCTATGTTAGTACGAAATGCCCTATTTCAGTATCCATATTTCGCAGAAATCGGTAATATATCCGGATATGTTGCCGCCCCGAGGTGTTCACTTTGTGTTAGTACGAATAAGGTACTTTACTCAGCACTTCATATCCTAAAATAAGTATTTTCTAGTAAATCTACTTGAGGGGTATCTACGTTATTTGTTTGTAGTTTTACCTTAATAAAATAGAACCGGCTAGTTAATGGCATTCACCGCTAACTCTTGATCTAATGTAATCGAATAGAGGGATAAGTTCATTTTTTTTTTCCTTTAGAGCCAAGCCACATTGGGTTATCGTTGAAAATCTCATCCCTGATTTTAGAGTTGCAAGTCTGTATATTTACCAATTTCCTACCTGGACAGAGGAATTAGACCGTCATTCTTATAACGCAGCTATGGCCCTAAAGTGCGAGGCTTAATTTGTGCTTCAACAGGATGTAAAGTGAACTATTAAATTAACAACCTGACATGCTAACTGCTTGACTACGCCCGGCTTGGGAAACTGTAAATTAGAGTGTGATGTAATATTACATGTATTACTTATTACTAAACAATGCAAGAAAACAATGCCGACCCTACACAGCTTGATCAAAGAAAATATACACATATATAAATTAACAGTAAGGCTAAAAAACTATATGTCAAGTCAAACTTTGTGTTTAGAACGATTTTAGCTATGTTTCGGGCGTGTGCGGTTCGTCAGACTTAGCCACATATCGGGAAATGTATATTCAGCTTTTGAAAAATGCTAAAAACTGTAATGTTGTAGATTAGTTTTGTTTTAATGAAGAAATATTTGTCATTTAACAAAAGACCAATAAATACTCAACTAACAACTTTATGCAGCAAACCAATTTATTAGTAACTGTTCAAGTCTGATATCAAGGAGAAAAATATGAATTAATTATTTATTATAAGACCAGTGTCATGTTTTCTTGTTTTAGATTAAAATATATGGTAAGTGTGGAGTTTTGTTGATCAATAATCGTAAATTTTGTCACTAAATAATAAAATGCAAGTTTTAACAGGAAAAGAACTCTTAAATATTTCATTAAACGTCGTATGACTACTAAGTATCCTCAGTAGAAACAAAGGCATAATAATCACTTTATTAGATTTTTGTCTTCTGGTGGCTCATCGACAAGATTAAATGGTTATTACGCTAACATTTGGGTTTTAATCCCTGTGAGAACATGACGCATGTGCTTTCGCCTGCAACAAGTTAGCTACTCGCTTTCTGGAGACGTTCAGTAAAATGTTAGAGGAGTGACTCATTGAATTTAATCTGTTTCGTGATACACCGACTGTTCACATCATTTCAAACAAATATTCGCTGATTTTAACTATCAGAGTTCTGTTTAAACATATGATGAATTTTTATTATTAGCAACTATATTGTGTTATGGATCATTATGTGTTATCCTCTTTTTTAAGAAGAAAAATGCCTCCTAGTCTGTGAACTTAACAACGCAAAAAAACAACGGGTTTCGATACTCGTAGTGTGCAAGCAGAATAGCCCATTGTGTAGCTTTGTGCTTAATTCAAAACAACAACAACAAGAAGCAAAACAGACTACATTATTAATAAACTAAAAGTAAGATATTCTAAATGGCATATTGATTTTCACCTAAATATTATTCTTACAATTACGTGATGTAGGTTACACCGAAGAACTAAGTAATAAATACGATATTTATTTATTAATCTCTAAATAGAATATTGGGACTCAGAGGTGAAATTCCCAAAGAAAAAGTAAAAGTAAAAACACTCAGCTGAGTGAAGTGGACATGTTTTTTTGAAAAAGGAAAAATAGAAATAAAGTAGCTCAAATAAGTCTCGATACCACGTTAAATAAGTGCCGGTACTAAGAATTTCATTCTTTTTGGTAGTTTACTAGAATTGATCAAGTGTAAATTATTTCATTCCTTTAAGTGTGGGCCTTGTGGTTAGGGCACTCGATTCACAACCTGCGGATAGCGGGTTCGCATCCCCGTCACCGAATATGCTCGCCCTTTTCAGCCGTGGAAACGTCATAAATAGCATCAGACCAGACTTATCAGTGTTTTGTTCTATTTCTTTAAATTTGAAGAGCAGCTACATGACTAATAATGTATTCTTGTGTACTAGTGTGAAAAATGGAGTGGGTGGTGATGACTAGCTGCTTTCCCTCTAATCTTACACTACTAAATTAGAGACGGCTAGCACAGATAACTCTTGTGTAGCTTTGCGTGAAATTCAAAAAGCAAAGATGAAACATAGGTCTCGTGACAGACTTGAAACATATTATTGTCATTATTATTTTAAAATAGCGTTTTGTATTCCAGTTAAAAAAGAGTTCTCTTTGACATGCGTTTGCTAAAATACTAAACCCTAAAATGAAATAAATTAACAGTAAAAGGTTACCTACTTTTTCGTACTGTTATGGAAAGAGATATATACAGAAAGAAGGTCATTTATACTTATACAAAACAAATGACCTGAAACAAATAAAACAAACCTTAGAAATATCTTCTTTCTTCTCTCTGAGATACAGCCTTTACCCGCGTTTTGTAAAGCTGTCAGGTTCAGAAGCAGCGGGTTTAGAAGTCATACAGCACGAGGAAAGAACGTTATTTGTTTCCTCTCTGTAAATGTCAAAATTAGCGTTTCAGAAAGGCTTATAGAGAACTATCACGACGTTCTGCACGATGCACATTTCTCCGACCATAACAATACGTAACTGTTGTTGGTAAGTAGTTGATTGGTTATGTCTGCTGTTGATGTAACTGTGATGTCATTAATGACACATAATGGAGAAACCTGTAAATTCTTCATTCAGACAATAGAAACATAAACCTACAAGAACAATGATTACATGATTTTTATTGAAAAAAGAAAAGTATTAGCTTCAGAGCTCTGGGAGTCTATAATTACAACCAGAGGAGAATATTTCGGAAGATTACTTCTTTACAAGAAAAGCCTCAGCTGCCACTTTTATTTTACACTGTTTAAAACAAGTTAAGTATTCCAACATAAAAGAGACTTTGAAGTGTCAAAAACTTTCGTCTAACGTGTCTTAGGTAGAAAATGTTCTTTGAGTCACAAATTTACAAAGTGCGTGGAACAGTTAGAACATTGCAAGATAAATTATGCAAGAAACAAGCTGTGTGTTAGCAAAGTTAACACAAGAAACTTGGAGCAATAATACCATGTAAAGCAATAAACAAAGTCAAAGGCAATTATTTATTAATTTACTTATTTTGCTGAAAACAACGTTTACTCAAAGCGAATTATTAAGTAATTTTCGGTCGTACTAAAAACACAAAACAAAGAAACCTGGGATAAAAAACTATATAGGGTTTCACATCGTGTTTCTACGTTAATATCAAGTGCAAATTAGCATATTCCTTTAAGTGTGGGCCTGGTGATTAGGGCACTCGATTCACAACCTGCGGATAGCGAGTTCGCATCCCTGTCGCTGAATATGCTCGCCCTTTTCAGCCGTGGGAGCTTCATAAATAAACTGTCAATATCAATATTCATTGGTAAATAAGCAATCCAAGAGCCCTTTAATCTTTCACTGCTAAATGAGGGACAGCTAATTGGAGAAGTTAGGAAGTCAAGCCTGCTGGGAATCACAGGTGAAGAATCAACATTCCAGACGTTCTATAGTTGAATAGGTCTCGCAATAAAGTCAAATAATCTCACTAAGTAAATTTCTCGTTGTAATAAATTAGTTTTTCTTTTGACTGGAATTTTAAGGCAGTTCTTTCAACATTCACTCTTCTAGCAATTCAGAAATCACTTGCATTTATGATAACCCCATTCACTGCTTCATTTATTTCAAATAAATAAAGGCTAAATAATGTTCTCTGATACGAATGAAATAGACTAATAGTCTTTTTTTTTTAGACGAAAGATATATTCTGGATGGTCTTCCCAACAACAAGGAAGTAAGTTAGTTACTCTTCTTAAGCCCAAGCTAAATAGTTTTCTCCTAGACTATGGAGATAGGCTAGAGGGACAGACATAATATCTAATATAATAAAGACAAATTAGATCGGCTTCTCTAGAACAGGAAGTTGTCTCTATCTAAAGGATAATAACATACACCATATAGTCTACTATAAAGCATAAAGATAGGTTGGAATGTATTCTTAGAACAAGTGAGTTATATTGGATAATGCTCTTTAAGATTAGAGGAATACGCTGGATGATCTTCTTTAGGACAAAGAGATAAGCTAGATAGTCTATCTCCATGTTTTATTCTATTTTCCATTTCTAATACCAATACAGCATATAAACTGATTTTACTTAACCCTGTAAAATTATGTTTAATATTTTATTCGTTTGAGCATTTGTGAATGGCTAGTTGTTTCAGTAATTTTGATATTAAACGAGTCAAATAAGCTGACACTCTTTTCTAGGGTGAGTGAGATATGCGAGATAGTCTTATTAACCGCTTCGTAGAGGTTAATAGAACGACTCTAACTTTCTTTTTTTCTTTTTTCCAAGTACAAACATTAGGCTCATAACTCCATCATCCCTTGACCAATTTGAGATCTAATTATAGTTTTCGACTCAGAAGATCAAATCCTCTCGACCTCTATATTTCACCACGCTCATGGTGTTATTGATTAATTTACTCTAATCATGCCTTAGATAATTTCAATTTGTGGGTAGGCTAATAGAGATTCTGATGAGTAATAAAATCGAATTATGTATACATGCGCCTCAAACTTGGTACTGTTAGCGTACAAAAATGTAGCTAATAAAAAGGGAGAAGATCTTATAAATTAATTTACTCTAATTCTTCCTTAAAGAATTTCAAGTGTCATGACTGTTGAGGTTTCTCTCTTGTTTAAGACGAAAGAGATATGCTGGACAGTATTTTCCAGGACAAAGGAGTTAAGTTTGATTATCTTTTCTGAGACGAGAGAATACAGCAGATATTCTTTTTTTGTACCGTTATATCAATAAATAACGATTTTGATTCTACTCATATTTTTAATTCCTATCGTCTTGGCCTTGTATTCCTAACAAACATTGTCATTTGAAATTTCATCACTGGTTAATTTTTGTAAACATTATATATTATTTCCTCATTTCATATATGTTTGAAATATACATTTTCGCCACCTTTACGAATTGTTTGGTTTGCGGTCTTTTTTCATTCTTGACAATATCATCCATTCCACTGCAATTGAAAACTGACCCTTTTCTCATACGATTGGCTTGATGTGACCCGGTAGTTAAGATATTCAACTCGCAATTTGCGGTTCGAAAGTTCGAACCCCCATCACCGAACATGCTAGCTCTTATAGATACTTTTCATTGTTAAAAGAGTAGCCCATGAGTTGACAGTGAGTGGTGTTGACTAGCTACATTACCTCTCGTCTAAATTCTAAATTAGGGATGACCAGCACAGATAACCATTGAGTAGCTTTGTGCAAAATTCCAGAAAAACAAATAAACAAACAGACACACGATTAGCTAAATTTCTCTGATAATAAATTTTACAAACAGGTGTAAAAAGTGATAATGCTTATTTCAGGATGAGGTTGTTACAGTGTTCTGGAATATACTTCGTATACGATGCACCAAAAAGCAAATATTTATGAGATACATATAGAAGAGAATTAACATATGTGTATTTCCAGTTTTTATAAACGTCTGTCGCTTTTTACAGCATGCAGAATTGTAATTTAACTTGTTACATTTAATTAAAGAATTTCATTTCATTAGTTGTTAATATTAAAATACTAAAGGAACGAAGTACATATTTTTCACACAAGTTTTATCCCTGAGTAAAACTTAAAAATAATACTTTTCTTGCTTTGACGAGAAAGATGATTCCTTGCAACTTTGTTTTAAACATCTAGAAATTTAGATTTCCAACAAATGGTTTTAAATATTATTTCAGAATACAAAGAATATTTAAAGTTTGAAGAGCAGTTACATGACTAATAATGTATTCTTGTGTTAAAAATGGCAAACATCAGACAGTGTTATGTTCTATTTTTTTAATGAATAACAGAAATAAATTTTGTTTAACCTCGTAAAATATCATGACTAACATGTTCGTACTAAACTGAATCCCTTTTAGGCATAGCTAATGGTTCGTATGATTTTGTCTCAAATTTGATACCAAACGAGTTACATTGTGTTAATGCAAACAATCAATTTTTGTTAAGAAGGTAGGAATTCACCTACTATCTTGAAACAGCAACCTTACATTTTTTAGTGTTCTCTTAACAATAAAGCGCACGATTGATCCAGTAAGCAGAAAAATCTATTTTTATCTGGTGCTGTTCCATAATCCTTTGTAAAACAGGAAGTAAAAAAAAAATCAACTCAGTTTTATTCACTTATTCCTCAGAAAGAATAATGCAGACTGTTAAAGAATGCGAATAGCTGAGACCTACAGACTACTTTTTAGCGTTTGAATATACAAAAATAGACAATTCGAGTTCTGTAGATGACTCGGCCTTACATCTCTTTCATGGGTCGGCGTACCACTGTGGAAGCTCAGTGATAACTGTAACAAAACACCGCAAACTATTGTGTTTACTAACGGATGTGTAGCGTGAATGTGAGTTAATGAACTCTACTAATTGATGAGAGGATGACATTTTGTTTCGTAACAAACGAGAAGCGTTCGAAATACAATAGCAAAAATATCCATGCGGTACATTGTTCAGTAATGACACAAACCTTTGCAAACGCAGCAATTCCAAATAGTTCTGAAACTAAACCTACACCACGATATGATATTTAAACTTTTTTAGCTTCAAAAGATCTACTGCTAAATGCAGATGTATACACATATATGACACAAAGAAACAACGTTTTGTTTAATCAATAACATTTTCAAACAAATCGCCATTAACGATTCCTAATCGTGTAACTATTTGTATTTTGTATCAAATTTAAATTGTTTAGCTTAGATACAGACTCCACGTATTCAAGTATCTCTAGAGATAGTTCAAAGGCTGAAACAACTTTAATTCGTTTACTGAAGAACAATCATTTACCTTAAAGTGACTTTCAACGCCAGTTATACTATTAGTGTTAACATTTATTCTGTCAACATGTTCATAGACTATGTTCATACATATTCACTGCAGATCTCTTCCCTATGGACTACCCATTTATAACTGTCTAAACCTCTTACTAATGGCCCACATATCTCTACTTTTCTCTTAATTCATGACGAAAAGCTTGATAATTACTTGCTAATCTATAAGCAGTTTTAAAAAATGCTGATTAACCTATCAAGGAGCAAACGAAAAGAATTTACTGAAATCAAGAAAAAAATAATGAATACTCTAACAAGAACAGAAAAAAAGATTAAATGATAAAAGCATTGTGAAACTAGCTAGTTTGATGAGATTTACATGTTTCAATTAAACTACTAAAATGGACTAATTTTAGAAGATTTTTATTTTCACAGCATATTTAAAAGATTAATAATTTAACTATTTCGTGGTTTTAACTGCCATTATTAGAATTTCTATGCAAATATCTTTCTCCGCCATTGTGTATATATATATATATATATCTTTGTTTTGAATTTTGTGCAAAGCTACACGAAGGCTATTTGCACTAGATATCCCTAATTTAGCAGTGTAAGACGAGAAAGAAAGTATTTAATTATGACTGCCAAACTCTTGGGTTAGTCTTTTTCTAATGAATAGTGAGATTTTTCATAATTTATAACTCCCCACGACTGAATGGACTAGCACGCTTACTATAATGGGAATTTCAACCCGCGTCCCTCAGATTACGAGTCAAGCGCTCTAACCACCTGGCCATAACGGGCCACATAAGTTAAAGAGTTTAAAACAATAAAAATCGAAGTTCGATCGCTGTGGTACATACCATTGTGCAGCTTTATTGTTAATAACAAATATATTTGATATAAGACCAAGCTACACAAAGAGCTTTCTTCGCGTGGTGCACAACAGGGATCCAAACTCCGGATCTTGGCGTTACAACTCCGTAAACCTAACGCTGGCTCATCGAGGATCACAAATATATTTTAAAACAAGAAAAATCCGATCTTAAGTCGAAAGAACAATATTACTTAATGACAATTCGCGAAAAACAGCATAGTACTCTTTAGCGTGTGGCAGAAGACCATAATAGCTCTCAGAAGAGGTAGGTGTGTTTTCTTATAGCAAAGCCACATCGGGCTATCTGCTGAGTCCACCGAGGGGAAACGAGCCCGTGATTTTAGCGTTGTAAATCCGTAAACTTACTGCTGTATGGGCGGGAAACCTCAGAAGAAGTTTCATAGGGTTGGATATGTTTAAATATGATGACGTCTGAGTGAAAATGTATATTTTTTATTTTTAATATAATGCTCTGAAATAAAAAAATGCGTTTGTTAATAAATACTCAGCAGGTGTCGAAAATATAGCTCCTTGTATGAGAAATTCTACACAGAAAACTAGCTGAAGTACCTATCCCTTGAACAGAAGTTTTGTAAATTCGTGAATAATAAAAGTTATCTTAGGACGTGGAAAGTTGCCTCTTTTGCATTGTTTCCATGAGCAATAGTATGAAACGCCCATAGCAACTGTAAAACACAAAATACGAAGTCGTAAACTTACATCTTCGAATGAAGCCAACAAACCTTCACACTAAATTCGGTGAAGATACATCAACAGAGGGCAAAGTAGTGGTAAAAACGCCCATAAAAACCGCAAAACTGTGCATTTGTATGTGTATTTCCATGGACTCGTTGAACCTCCATATCAGTTTTGGTGAAGATCCATTCACACCCTGCAAGGTAGTTACGTGATCATACAACAGACAGTCGTAAACTTACATCTTCGAATGAAGCCAACAAACCTTCACACTAAATTCGGTGAAGATACATCAACAGAGGGCAAAGTAGTGGTAAAAACGCCCATAAAAACCGCAAAACTGTGCATTTGTATGTGTATTTCCATGGACTCGTTGAACCTCCATATCAGTTTTGGTGAAGATCCATTCACACCCTGCAAGGTAGTTACGTGATCATACAACAGACAGTCCAATTATGTTTATATAGATTAAAAATATATTAACAATGATTGACATTTATTTTCCTTTTAAACATGGGCCTGGCATGGCCGAGCGCGTAAGGCGTGTGATTCGTAATTCGAGGGTCGCGGGTTCGCGCCCGCGTCGCGCTAAACATGCTCGCCCTCCCAGCCGTGAGGGTGTATAATGTGACGGTCAATCCCACTATTCGTTGGTAAAAAAGTAGCCCAAGAGTTGGCGGTGGGTGGTGATGACTAGCTGCCTTCCCTCTAGTCTTACACTGCTAAATTAGGGACGGCTAGCACAGATAGCCCTCGAATAGCTTTGTGCGAAATTCCAAAACAAACAAACAAAATCCTTTTAAACGTACGCTACACAAGTTATGTATATAGTTATAACTTTTCTTTAATCTGAAAACAACGAATGTCCTAAATTATAATTCTATAATTTTCTGCTTGGTCGTAATTAGACAGATAACTACAGAATGGCCTATCTATGCTCTACCCACCACGAGTGTCAAAATCTGTCAAGAGTTCTAACTATAATTCCATATACCAACGAGTTAAGAAACACCACTAACATGTTCTCTTTCTCATAGATTGATTTGTTTTATTATTATTTACATTCATTCGAAAATATTTGACCAGTTTCAAGTCCCCAGTGGTACTAGAAATTGGGCTTCGATACCCACAAATAACCCATTGTATGGATTTGTGCTTAATTACAAACAAAAACGTTTCATCTCTTTGCAAAATAATTTAGGGTCAGAGAATAAAAATAAGTGACGTCGTTTTTGAATGAGTTCCAATTTTAAAAATAAGTTGTTCAGACGGCCTGAAAAGCAGCTCTGAATTTTATTCTTTGTTTTGCCCGATATATTGTTAAAATAAGAAAGTTTAATTTTATTTTGCTCTATACTTAGTTTCGATCTGTTCCTTTAGTTTTATCTCAAGTCTTTCTGCTTTATTCACTTTCATTTACATGTTTTTCTGGGATGCATGATTTTACATGGGAATAAACATTATTTTTGTTCTGTGAAATAAAAACAGTGCGTTTGACAATTAAACTGTGAAGGCGATAAAATATGACTATTCGTTGGTAAAAAGAGTAACCTAAAAGTCGCTGATGACAAGCTGCCCTTCTCTCTGGCCTTTCATTACTAAATATTTTTTGGGGTGGGGGCTAGTGCAGTTAAGCATCATGTAGCTTTAGGCGAAATTCAAAAACCAGTAAAGCCCATCAAGTAAAACCCGGAGTTTCTGTAGGGGGTGGAAGGGAGGAAGAGGGAAAACAAACTTTTAATTCCATTTCTTCTACTTTTACCACCATAATTATTCGGCGTTTTTTTTTCTAAATACTTGTAACAGATCCTCCTAATCTTCATTAACTAACACAACTTTTAAAACAGCAGTGAAGTGAAACTGTATTAGACACCTGTCAGAACTAAGTTGAGAGCTCTCCCTTGTAGAATAGCAGCATTTATTGTAGCCAAGGTGTGTACTATTTTTAGTTAATTTGGATCTAATAACTTACACTGTAACGAAATTTGTTTTACACGCAAACGGTAAACAATGTACCTAATTAGTAACATCGAGAAAACCCACTTGTAGAGAAATATATATGCAAAAACGGCTGGTTTGGGTTGAGAAAATATTTTACATTGAAGAGCGAACAACGTTTCGACCTTCTTTGGTCATTGAACTTTTTTTGCATATAAATGTACCTAATTTATGCATTTTATATTTTTTCAGACGTTTTGATTGATTAAATTTAATATATATATATATATAATTATTCGCTATTTTTAAATATAACAAGAGGACATAACATTCTACTTCTTTCCCTTTAAACATTTCTACAAATATCTTGACTCGTATTACATTGGTCCAGTTTTGTTGTTGTTTTTAAATTGTGAACCTAATTAAAATAACCAGTTGTTTTCTGAAAAAACATTACAGAAGTACTTATAAAGCTAACATCACGGAGACACGAAAGATTAAAGACACATTTGGGAAAACTTAAAAAATGTGAAACATGATGAACTTTACAATTAATTTTACAATGGTTGTATAATTTTGGACAATGTTTTTCAAAATAAAATTTATTAAACTACATAAAAAAACCAAAATGGACGTTTGCTGTCTAACATGGTAGTATGATTATCTAAAAAAGCGTGAAAATAGGTAAAAGAAAAATGTTAGTAAACATTATTTTAAAATGCAACATACACTTGAAACCTATTCTCCATACAACACGCATTAATAACACTATGTAACAAAATGTTTACTTTTTATTGTTTCTGGGCAGAATGTGTTATTTCTCAATTGCTTATGCCTAAAATAAATGGAAAAAGATCTATTTTTCTCTTCACACTTTGCTTTTGCGACCTGGCTAATGAAATTTTCAACTACACCCATTTTCCAGAACATGCCGGGTAGAATCAGTGCTGAGTAGTTGATAGAGAATTTTCTCGAACTTACAAGAACTTCTACAATGTTGTAGAGGCGTTACCAAGTTTAATTTGCCTTTGAGATAGCAGGGACTTGCAGCGCACTACAACAGGAAGCACTGACCACAACGGACTGAGTTGTGGTTCAAAAGGAAGGGAAAAAGCTGGGGGCAACTTTGTCACAGTGTGTCGTGGCTTCTTCGACAATCACAAGGTCGAAAATTATGTGGAACTGGTTGAGGCTCTGGTGAGAACTACGATAAAATGGACTGCTGGATGTTCCTGAAAGTCCATATCCTTGATGCTCATCTTGATAATTTCAAGGAGAACATGGGAGCATACTCAGAGGAGCAAGGCAAGCGCTTCCACCAAGATACACTGAACTTTGAATGCCGCTACCAAGGAGTGTATAACGAAAACATGATGGGAGCCGATACGTGAAAGTGATTTACATTACAGTCGCAAAGCTAAAAAAACTGTTCATTTCTAAACATTTTTTGTATAACTTTAGTATAAATACATGTAAATCTTGATTCATATGTTGTTTTATTCAGACCTTTTTAAATGAAAATGCGTAAATTTGCCTGTTTTTATACAGAAAATAAGTTAATTTCTAAATTTCATTATCCAGGTCACAAAAGCAAAGTTTGAAGGGAATAATGGCCATTTTCTGTACTTTCACAACATAAGCAATTAAGAAATAGCACATACTATCCGGGAACAATATTTATGTTACACAGTGTTATTTCTCAATATTTGAGACGACGTGTCAGTTAGCCCAAAATTATTGCATTCTTTGTACACAGTACTGTGTTTGACATACAGCAAATGGTCGGATGTTCAGACTGAATCACTCGTGTTAGAATATTCTTGAAGATTAAAAATCTATTTAATTCTAATTTATGATATTTACATAAATATGTGAAATGATTGAGATTTCATTATACGACACAATGAACTCTGTACTCTAATGGTATCAATTAGTTGTTTCTACATAATGTTGAGAAACTAATTCTTATATGACACATTAGTATTTACATATTTTTGTAAATCCACCCTTAATAGACGTGTCTTTTTATATAGATCAGATTGCAAAATCTTTATCATAATAAAATTGATAGTTCAATAAAATTGAACAAAATATATTGTTCAGAACATTTCTCTTACAATTATGCAATTGAAAATCTTTGAAATTATAGTTTAAGTTAAACTAGTGAAAGAGTAATTTCTAAATTATTGCACGATATTTAATAAGTGCATTTCCCCAGATGATTTACACATAAATGGTCAGGAAATGTAATTAGATATAGAACTAATGAATTAGTTTTAAATCTTGTTATAATGAGAGACGATACCTTTCGTGTGCCTGAAGCAAAACCCTCTCCAGTTCCACTAAGTGAAACTACAACGTCATGTTCGCCTAGCAATGCACCCTATGGTTCTATTTCATGGAATCATGACGTCATAATCTCTACCCTGCCCCTGAGGTCGGCACACGTGTAATGCCTTCAAAGGACAAGGTTCACAGTCGTTTTAACTACTATCGTAATTTGTTGAAGGGGTTTTAACTGTCTTTTATTTTTTGTGAACTAGTAATAAAATACAATTTTTTTTCATGATTGCCTTTGCTGTGTGATTTTAGTCATTTAAACAAAATTTTAGTTACACACCTTTACCTATTAATTTAATATTAACTTCAAAACTGGAAACAAATTTTCTGTATTAGCTTTCTGTTAATGACATTTATGTTAAGATTTGTGAAACATAACTTAATTTTACTTTGGTAAGTAATTACTAACACTTTCTTTTTTTTTGTATAATGTTTTACGTCTGATTTGGATTTATTCACAGTTTATGGCTACAGTTCCATCTCGGCGCTGCTTATCAGCCTGTGTTCGGTGGCAGGTATTCTATTGGTTCCGATATTAGCCAAGGAAGCTTATTATTACGTCATGATGTGCTTCATTGGTCTTTCTTTTGGAACAATGATAGGGGACTTTCTTTTACATCTGATACCTCAGGTAAAATACTTTAAGGATAGAAAAAGTCCACAAAATATGTGATTTCTATTCATTTTTTGTATAATTATAAAATATTTTGTGATCTTTTATCGTCTGTTTACAAGAAAAAAGTGAAAAAAAAATGTTTTGAAAATAATTCATAATACATGTATAAAGTGTTATTATGCATTATAGTTTTAAAGCTATCTAACCTTTCCTGCGTCTCATCCACGCCTATTTTTTCTAACATCAGTTGAGTTATATTGCACCTGTTTCTTGTTTGTTTGTTTGTTTTGGAATTTCGCACAAAGCTACTCGAGGGCTATCTGTGCTAGCCGTCCCTAATTTTGCAGTGTAAGACTAGAGGGAAGGCAGCTAGTCATCACCACCCACCGCCAACTCTTGGGCTACTCTTTTACCAACGAAAAGTGGGATTGACCGTCACATTATACACCCCCACGGCTGGGAGGGTGAGCATGTTTAGCGCGACGCGGGCGCGAACCCGCGACCCTCGGATTACGAGTGCACGCCTTAACGCGCTCGGCCATGCCAGGCCTCTGCACCTGTTTCAAAGATATTTATTGTCATAAATAAAATATGCCATCATAAAAACATTGTTCTAACCATACCAGTTTTTTGAACCAGGTACCATCATTAAAAACCTTTTGTTATTTCTTAATGCTTTTTGCCATGCATTTATTATTGTTATTTTTATAAATATTTCATTTTAATACTTTACTAATTAATTTATTAACATTGCAAATAGCTATTACTTTAGAATTTGTTTGTTTTCGATAAGTTTTAATTAAAAAAATACATTGGTTTTAAAAATGGACTTTGAATGCAAAAATTCCACTCATAATTTTCCAAATTTCCACATACTACTTGAGAAATGACTAATTTTCAAACTTCTCTTTTTATATAAACAAAGTAACTTTTTCATGCAACAAGGATTAACATTATACATTAAATTAAAACTAGTTTTAAAGTTTTCTCTATCTGTCTTTAATTAGGTGTATTTTTGCTATTCTTAAATGCTTTCTTGCAATTTTATTAATATTAATTGTAATTGTGAAGTGTTATTGAAATTAAAACTGAAAGGAATGACTGATTACAGGTTAAAAGCACTATATGTGTCTTTTTGACATTTAAACATCAAAAAGTGAACGTTGTAGCAAATATGTGCGTATTTAAGACACTATAAATATTTTCAAAAATGCTAATACTTATCCATTATTAAATTAGTCATTCTGAATAAAAACGATTTAGTGATACAAAACATTTTATTTGTGTTATGCATGATAATATATCACTTTTAACCAAACACATCGACTTTTTGCCCGTTTTCCAATTTGTATGTGTTTGGACTCCTTGTAAATTTCATCATAGTCATGCCAGTATGTAGACTTTTGCTTCCATGTGAATACTCGTTATACTTGTGATATTGCTAGGAACTTATGATGTGAAATAGTATTAATGAACTTAATTGTACGTTTTGCTCAACTGAAAAGTAAGGCAACAGAAATCGTAGTATGGTATTTATTCACTCTGAAAACACAAACTATAGGAATCAGGCATACACAAGGTGGCAGAACTAAAAATTGCCTAGTACAAAAATTCTTACACTACACACCACACTTTCTTACGTCACTTCAAAACGATTTTATACACCAACTTTTTATTGTTTCCTGTCTACAGAAATGAAGGGTAGTTTAACAAATAAGGATAAAATAACCTGTTTCTCTTATTGTATCAGTAAGTACAAAGTTACCTGTTTTATTGCCGTATGATCCTTACGATACCAACAAGCATGCCAACGATCTTAATTGTGCAAAGTTTAAAATGAAGTTTTTATGATCGGTCAAATCAAATAAATTTCTTAAATCAACTGCAAGCTAAAATAATTTTCTAGAAGTGTTCTAAACGTCTATAAATCATCACGATTCTTAAGCAATTTGATTAAAAACTTTCAAGCACTACATCATCTAATAACCTTTTGATACCATTCAACACATTATAGGTAAGCAAACTAACACATGTGGTGACAACAAATCTATATAAGCATTTATTTCAGATTTGTTACACACAAATAATGATAAAAGGTTTCATTTACTGCTACAAAAATTCTAAGAATTATTTCACAAATCTCTTTGACTTTGGCACACATGAAAAAGAACTATCTATGAGTAACCTTGCATCTTAACACACATAAGTTGAACAAAATAAATAAGATATTATGACTTTGCAAGCAATATTTGTAGCTGGATAAAACAGACCAATTTCAACAGCATGCTTGTTCTTCAGACATTTTTTCTTATTTAATTTTATAATTGTGTATAGTTGCATATATGATAAATACATTTTTCAGAATGGCAATAAACAATTTTTTATACATGACTTTGTATATGCAAAATATTTACTGCTAATACAGTGGAATGAATAAACTTCTGTTTTGGTGGAGTTTGAGTTTAGTTGTATAATTCTTATTAAAACTAATACATTGTTAAGCAATGAAAACTGTGCTGGCAGTTTTGTTAAACATAACTTGAAGGTCTGATATACAAGAACTTTTATAATATTACATTTCTTAAAGGTACCATATACAAATGGTTAAATGAAATAGAAATATGATTTTAATAAATATGGATCGATCTTTGAACTGCTGACATTATATATAATTTGTTAGATCAATATTAAATGTTAACAAAATTAACTTCATCAAGTCTGATGCAAGTGGTTTTGATTTATCAACATACATTACAAATAATATTATATAGAAGTTTAAGTTCAGGTTATAATGACAGTTTAACCGTTAAGTTGAAATGCTATGTCCCAATATTTTATGGTTTAAAAAACTTGTTTTATCACCTCTTCTATTGAGTTGCAAATCATATTTGATTGGTTTAGTTTGTAGTTAAGCACAAAAATGAGTTACCTGTGCTCTGTGCAAAATTGGTATGGAAACCCAGTTTCTACTGTTGTAAATCTGCAGACATTCTGCTTTGCCACTAGGGGGCAATCATATTTGAAGATCAAGTTAAGCAAAAACACAATTAATGCTTTGTCTAAAAAAAGCACAATCAGATGACAGTAGATTATGTGTGTGAGTTAACTATTATTATATTTCAAACAATTCAAATAATCTACCCAAGTTACCCCTTAAAGTATTTTTAAACTTCTAACATACTAAATTATTAAAAATAACATTGTACATTCTTTATCACTAAAATATCAAATAAAGGTAGTCTCCTAAGAGTAATAAAACTTTATTACAAGCTAACCTGAATGACTTTTTGTTAAGATCAGATTACTGAATGTTTAAAACATACCTTCACACACACATGCACACACGCAGACAAGAAGAAAGTTATATGCAAGAATAAATTTCCAGTTTTAAAATAACTAAATAAAATTCCTCTTCCTTTTTAAGTCTTAAAAGTTAAAAAATGTTCACTATGTTAAAACATACAACTTTTTAACTGCAGATTCAGAAAAACTCTTTGGTATACACCTCACTCAGTTTTCTCAAATTAAAAACATCTCTCGTAAAAATGAACTGGTGCTTAATGATATAAACAGTTTCATTCAGTACAGAAGCTGCACATCAAGCAAACAGCAACAAAACAATGGTAAATTAAGAATAAAAAGCTAGGTGGTTCTAGTCCTCAAAAAATAATTTCCATTGACCTACATTTCTAGAAAAAAGTAGTAAGAAGTTTACAATAAAAGAATAAATACTTTCTAAAGCCAGGAAATAAAAAAATGGATTCTTTAAATGAAAAGTTACACAATGCACTTAACTTCTCAACACCATGAAAATAACAGAAAACAGTTTAGTTTCTCAGTAAGTTCAGAATTGGCTCAGTCCTTACTATTCTTCCTTTAGTGATTAAGTCATACTTATACAAGTTAAGCATCCAAATCTTTTTTATATTAAGTCAAAAATGAAATACTCGTTTTCTAACCAAGTACTAGATGTAATAAGCTACATTACTGTGACAACTATCATTACATACCTGAGATGTTTTTCCCTAAAACAGCTATAGACAAAAGAACACTTTGGTTTTGTTGAATAAATTGTTTCAAGAGAATAAAGCCTAGAAATATTTTGTTGAAAAAGGTTCAGTTTAAAAAAAAATCCCCTCTAAGGTTCTGAAATTATTAATGCATGTTAAAGTAAACAGGTTATAATATATAATGATCTCTCCCCAGTCTATGAAAGTGTTCAAATGATGTCTTTAAATTTCATCAGTGTACACATATAAATTATAAATAAAAAACAAAACTGATTGGTTATTAAACATGCTTACTCAGAATCTATTGTTATAACCCAACATCACAATAAATATAATGTTGAGAAAGATGTTTCTAAACTAACCCATAATGTCACAAGACAGGTGACTAAACAACCAAATAAAAATTTTGTTTAAACATGCTTTCAGTAGATCACAGATAGCATTTTTTGAAAGAAACAAACCTACATTTTTACAAATCATTTGGAATTGATGGAAGTCAAACACACACAAACTTTTAATTGAATAACTTTATAGTCCAAGTTAATTTTATTTTGTGTGAGTTTATAATCTCTGTTCTGGATGCTTTAACAGACACAACATTGGAAGATTGCAATGAAGAATTTCCTCCTTGGTTTAAAATTTTAGTAGCTAGAATTAAAATTTAAAAAGGTGCAAGTAAGCTGCCCTGAGCTCATACCACTGTTCAGATGCTGATTTTCTACCAAGCTCAACCAGAATATTCTGGATCCTAACATTATGTAATCAAGTTCGTGTTTATTCATTGTTGTTGTGCCTGTCGTGTGTCCCAGCACAAGGATCTAAAACTCATGAATTAAAAATAATGCATATATAAGAATTCAAGTCATAAATGTTATTTCAGTTAAATATTTGTATTCACATCATGCTCTGAAAACTTGTACACATAGACCTTTAAAGGATTACTTTCACTGCTTTATGTTCAAGCCACTCTTAACTTCAATCACAGTAAACGTATTCACCAGAAGTTGTGAAGTTTGTTATGGTTTTGGTAGCTTCAAGCAGTTTAATCCATTTTGCCAAGGCACTGATTTGGCCTTAACATTTGTCTTTGCAGAATGATTCAGGTGAAGATCTATTTAAGTTCAAACTCACAGGTAACTCTTCAGTGTTCCATTCAAAATAAATTCTCATGAAACAATTTTCTTAGTGCAAATAAAAGCAAGGCCTTTAAAAGCTTCAAACACAAGAGCTTGATATCAAAGTTCAGGAATTCCTGTTAGATCCATGTTGAATCGTATCCTTTCCAGTCTGCTGTAGGGGCAAGGTACACCCAGCGTCCTTTATATAAAAAACTTACTACTCCTCGATATCCTGTTCGAGGCACTCCAGACTGTAAAAAATGAAGCAGTCACATTACTTGTTATTTATGCATAAAGAAAAACAAAACTAAACATAAACAAAAGGTTTAATAGGAATAGTCCAGACACTGCACACTTTTTGATGACCCTTAACAGAATATTACTAAAGTTGATTAAATTCCACTGAGGGAGTTAATATAATAATGGACTCAGTGAAACAGTCAACAAAGTAATATAATGCATCTTTCTCAATATTACAAGGTTAGAGTCACATGTAGGCCTAACTGTAATAAAGTTTTATAGCAAATAAATTTTCCAAACTTATAAGATGTATGAAATTATTATTCCCATCACTGAATGGTCCATATAAAATAAATAATTTTAGTTTGAAGATGTGACATATTTGCATGCATCTAACTGCAAAAGATTCTCTAATAAAAATCTGAGAAAACTGTTCAAGTATGTAGTTGATATTTTGTAAGCTTGTGAAAACTAAAAATGAAGCACTATAACAAATTTGCTATATTTCTCTGTATCGTTTAACCAATACTGTTTCAAATGTTACAAAGAATACAGCAAAATATTCAAGCTATTACAGAAGATTATAACAAACATCTGTTCCAATATCATAAAGACTGTCTTTTCAATAATGGCAAATCTACATCACACATTTTCTTCATGACAGTTGTCTATGCCATAAATACATACAACTGTATAAAGGTCCTTGAACCTTTGAAAAGCTTATCAAACCGTAGAATAGCTTATCAATACTGTAAAAAGATTATATATATTGCCTAAGTTTTATGGTCAAAATCTGTGGAAGCAATATTTTTAGTTGTTACACAGTTTATAGCATATATTCTTCCCAGTGATATAAAGTTTGTGCATAAATTCTTCCTTGTATTATACAGTCTATACTATTATTACTCTCATCAACAAGTTCTACTGCATGCATTATTTTAAGTTCAAGAAAGTGTTTAAAAAAGATTCTTTCCACTGCTTTATACATATTTCTAGTTTAGATTATTAAATGCATTTTTAGCTACAAAAATGTGACAGATGAAAAGAAACAATTATTTCAGATACTTTGGAATTTTCATTTTATGAGTATGAAACCACCTCAATAAGATCTCAAAATCTTCTAAAATTTATTCAACCAAACATGTTTAAGCAAAAAATAACTTAAGATAGTATCTTCCCACATCCTAAGCCACTCCGACAAAATATGTGCTTCAGACCAGCCCTTAACAGGCCAATTGGGCCAAACGGAAGTCTAAGTTCAAATGCTAGTAATAGGAGTTATGTATGGCAAAATGCACTATACACAGTGTCACAGCAGGTAAAACACAGTATCTTTTTAATGTATCTTAATTACTTCTTTATTCTTAAAACACCTCCAATGCTACAAAACATCCTCTTAATGTCAATAAATCTGTTGTAGTAAACTCTTAAGTTTTTAAATACAATAATTTATTGTACAAACTGTCATTACAGTAATGATTGAAAAGTAACAAAGCAAAAGTAAGTTTGCAACTTGGTACACTTACTCAATATGAATATATATGTATCAAATATATATGTATATACTAAGAAATTAAATGCCTCGCATATTCTTATTACTTTTTTTGTATTCTAACTTATGTATTCAAAAAGCTATACAACACTGACTCACTTTAGAAACAAACAAGTTACTCTTGTTATTCTCTTGTACCTAATACCATTTCTGAATTCTCAGTTTAAAATACTTTTGCTAATGGAGTAAAATAACAAGATTTTGTTGCTTACTTTGAAATCATCCATGATCCCTAGAGCCTTGGCTGCTTTTTTGAATGTATCTTTAGAGGTATAAGTAACTCTGACTGGATTAAAATGGCTCAAAGATCCTTTTGCTAGCTGTTGAACTGTTACTGCAGGAGTCCCATAAACCAATTTTACAAATTCCACATCATAATTGTCCTATACAAAGAACACAACAAAAGAAAAACAAGAGATTTTAATTTTGAAATAGTCACATTTTAAACCATTATTTGACAAAAATCTGAGTATATTTATTTATATATGGTAAACCACTGGAACTAACCTCCTGTAAACCCCTGGAAGCCCCATGTCTTCCACATGTTGAATGAATACATCAGCTAGTAAAGTAATCAGATGACAAGTACTTTTTCTTTTACTATTCAATTTTTACTAGTGCATATAATTATTTTTCACACAGTTAAAACATTATAGAGGATATAGTATAATACAACTTCCAAGTGACTTAATGCTGAAATAAGAAAATGATTTTTAAACAGGTATAAATAAAGTTTAAACAAATTTTATCCCATAACTTGATAACTAATCAAGGCTTTAAAAGCTCTGAGCCAGCAAGTTCTATTACTAAAGAAACAGTTCAAATATCACATAGGCTTAGTTCAATTTCACTAAGACACCACAGACAATATAAGGTTGTGGAATACACATATCTGATTAATTCAGTATGTGTAAATGGAAGTTATAATTTTAAGAAATTACATCCATAGACAACTAATTATTCATGAAAAACTCTGAAAACAGATTAATTGACAAGAGAGTAAAATATATATTTGTTTTCAAACACATTTTACAAGTTTTATTTATTATCTAAATGACAATATTAGTAACTGAAACAAATTAGTGAAAGTAAACAGAAATAATAACAATTAAAAAGTAGTAGGATATCATACACTTTGTCTAAAAATATGCTTTGAGATTGTGAACTTTACAATGCAAATTCAGGATTTTCAATAACTATAACTCATCAGCTATGATAATTCTAACTCAGTTGTATTTTTTTTAATTAAAAATATTTCAGAATTGGTATTTTATCCCTTTGTAATATTTATTTCATGTAAATCTAAAAAAAACAAAACGAGGTTAAAAGTATTCACATGTACATGTCCACATAGATCATAACATCTTGACTGTAAACAACATATTTTATATGAAAGCAATTTACCTTCTATTTCTCTGATGTGAACAAAAGTAAGGGAAATAATCTATTATTTTAGGAAACAACAAACAGATGCATCTTCTTCACAGAAAAACAAAAGAATTTAATAGGAAATGTAGAAGACTTATGAATGAGCTACAGATCTTGGACCTTATAGTTTCCTTAATTTTTTTTTTATTTCTGAGAATATTTGTGGTAAAGCTGTGAACATTTTTTTCTATTATAAAGTATTGGGTTTGAAGAGTATGAAAGGCGTCAAAAAATTCCAAAGATTGAAATCTTTACTTCTTTACTAATTGAATATTCCATAGTTTATTCTTCAAGCAAAACTAATTTATTGAAAAGTTTAACATTTCCTTACCTGAAAATGTATTTCCAACATATCCTCATCTCTTCACACAAATTAGTTATCTTCCTCAGCATGCCTGCCAATGAGATTTGCTCACCAATAGCCTTGAGACAACTTCCACCCAATTTCAAATTAATTATGCCACTGTATGATAACATCATCAAGCCACAACAGCCCTCCACCAAAGAGAAGGCAACATATCTTTTTGCACACTAACTCTTCTTAAGCATTAGTGCTAGTGAATCTTCATTTTTGAAAAGGCAACAATGAAAATGTGCATCAGGAGTTGAAAAGATGGGTGAGAGGCAAGTATCATTACAAACACAGTATCAGGCAAAGAAAGGGTTAATTTCTGTGGCAATAACTCACCTTCGCATACAGATTAGCTAGAATCTTACATTTATATGACAGAGGGACCAGTGCAATACTTACCTAGATAAAAATCTTTATAAAAACATCTGAGGTATATCCATGGGATGCAACAACCAATGGCAGGGGCTCCATAAGAAAATACCTGTTGGAGATTATATCTTGTCTTGTCCAGGATGTACTCTTTGCTCATACAGTCAAGGAGAAAGAGTCAAAGAAGATGAATTTGTGTCACACAGACAGGTGGAATTTGAACATGACTGAGTACTTTCACACAAGTTGTTGGACAGCTAACATGTGTAGTGTGATAACCCATCTTTAGACTGTACCAGCAGAATATATGGAACTGGCACAAGTTGAGAGAGAAGGGCACATGTTGTAATAAAGATACTTGTTTATACTTCAACTCTCAGATTCTATGGGACTAACCCCAACTGAGGTATGACAGTATGTTAAAGATATATCGCAGGCTTTTATACTGTGCTCATATCTAAACTCTAAGACAGTAAAGACTGGTACAGAGTGTAGTCAGCTCAAATCTACTAGAGATATAAGGTGCACAAGGAGAAGTGATATGCATACTGGTATTGTATAACAAGTATTCACCTTGACTCAATTAAATAGATACTATAACACAAATTATATATACAGGGGAAGGGAACTGCAACACAAAGCAATATGAACTACATGCTCACCTTAACTCCGTGAACAGACTTACTATGAGAGGATGGCACAGTTACTTAGAGTGTGCTCACTTTAACTATACTGGAAAGACGTAAGTTACAGTAGCCCACAGTTGGCATCAGTGATGTACCTGATTTATGTGAAGGATGACACAAAATACTCACAATTTACCCCACTTCTCATTAGTACTCCTTGTTCTATCACCAGCAGTTTAATTCCAATCAGTGACAGTTCTTCATGGGGCACCATACTAGTGGCTAGGAAATGTAAGTGACAAGGTCTTTCATGCTCTACTCTATGAAGGAGGAGGGGATTCACACAGGAGAAACATGAAGAAGGTATATGGATCCACATTAGTTCTTTGGTTTGGAAAGATCTTTCAATAGAAACAGAGCAATAGATGACTGTGAACCCTATAATTAGCAAGTACAAGTCAAAATGAACAGAACATTCCTAGTGCTGACTTCTTCCATAATAGTCCATGAAATAATCTTGGTTTGGATTAGACAGTTGAGTAAATACATATACACACACGTATTGCAGAACACCCCATCTCAAAGAAGGTACATACAGGATCAGGATAAATGGCATGAGTACTTTCTGTTTACTTGATGCAAATGTTGGGTAAGTATACACTAGGAGGCAACACCAGCTACATGATGATGTCCTGTGTAATGAAAAAGGGGCTCTATAAGAGAAATAGCAAGCATTTTTCTCACAGATAATGGAATAACTGAAGAATGGCAACTGTGGTAGCCAAAAAATCATCAAGAGATAAAACAGTCAAAAGGTGTAACGAAAATTAATGTGTGGAGTGAGTTCATATGTCTGCCGTGAGGAGCTCAATTCAATGGGTATAAGGAAGAAATGTAAGGAAAAAAAGAAATGAGTTAGATGTGAAGAAAAAAAAGAAACACCATGACATTCATTATCCACATCCTGAGATGAAAATGTCAATAGAGTAATTAACAAACCCATCTTATAAAGAAAAAAGGTTAATAAAAAAAAAAGAGGGGTCCCAGAACAGAAACACACACAGAGAGAAATCTGTAATAAAGTTTATCAAATTGTCCAACAGAACACAGAAGTCAAGCTGAGTATGAATGTTCCAATAGATGAGAAACAGAAGGAATGTAGATAGGAGAGAGAAGTACCGTGTACCTTCTGAGCAGTCAAAATCCAAGGAAGCAAGGGTCAGTCAACAAAAATGGTGTGAGAAGCATCTAAAGAAAAAACACCAGTTAAGAGATGTAGGAGATAACAAGTCCAGAGAAAAACACAGTACAAATGCCATAAAATGAGCCATGCAAGAGATAACACTAAGGTCTCAGTCACATAAGAGAGTTGGGTGAGGAAGATTAAGATGGAATGAGTGTAACAGAACAGAGAAGACAAGGGAAGAAACTTTTAAGCACCAGAAAATGAGAAAGGAATTGGGCAGGGCTGCCAATAACTACAAAAGATGGTGTTATGTAAATGTCATGTAAATGTTATGTAAACGACAACCATGTCGTGTTGTGTTTGGATTTTGATATCTATTATTTATATTTCCATATTTATATTATTGTTTCGAAGTTCAAAACAATAAAATATGTTGTTATTCATTTAAAATAACATTTAGAAATTTCTAGAATTAGGTAGATCAATCATATGTTTATAAATAAAATGTATGTCGGCCTGGTGTCTAGACGATGAGTCTCGTGCAAAAACAGACATGCGCAGAGTACTCTGGAATTCTGTGGAAGTTACGCGATTGTTGGAGAACACAGTAGGCCTACTAGTATATAAACAGATGGCGATGCGAAAGAAGTCAGTCATTAGTTTTTATTCGATTCAAGAGGTTGTCTTCGTTTGAGAAAGTTTAAACGTTTGCTGTGTGTTTATTCAACTTGGATTTGTGACTAGAGCTAGATCTACAGAAGCTGTGATTTTATTTCGTCAATCTTTACGATTCATTCGAATTACTGGTTATACTGAAGGTCAACATGTACAGGACTGTTTAGGAGAGACCGGAAAAGTTGGAAAACGACAAATCTGAGACATTAATCAAAAACATCGTAAAAAGAACTTCGTCAAATTTATTGGACTGTGAATTGTTTCTGGACTTCTTCATTCAAACTTCGGAATTTCTTCGTGGGACCAAATTCACTCCCTAGACTGGAATTTTGGATTTCTGATCTGGACTTTTGGACTTTCATTCTGGATCATATTATTAGACACAGGCCAGTACCATTTTGTATTGTAATTAACTTTGAAGGTTGAAACTGAATATCTGTCATTGTTATTATATAATTTATTTTACATTTGTCACATATATAATAGTTTATTGTAATAAATTATAGAAGCTGTTATCTGTGTCTTTCTGTTGCGTTCAGTCCACATAAAAAACGTAACAGATGGTGAAAAGAATTACTGCCAAAAGGAAAGGGGGCAGAAGGACCACTAAAAAAGATCTAACACAGATTTTGATAAACAAATACAATGGAATGACAATAAGAATGTAAAAAGGATAATGCTAAATTAGTATAGTAGTCTAGTCTGACTGATATCAGATAACCTAAATGTAAGGGTAGAGATAAGTTATCTCTCTAAGGAGAAAGAAGGTGTGAAAGTGAAAAGCATGAGAATGGATAATGGGAAGGGGTGGGACCAGATATCAAATAGACCAAAGAAACTCCAAAACTAGGGTCCAAGGAAAGCAGTGTGTAAATACATGACCCAAAAACTATTAGAAGCATAAAGAAGCACCTCCAATAAAAGATGGTAATAGGAGAGAAAATACAGAAGGGTAGAGAAAAAAATATAAAAATGGGGAACAAGAAAGTAAGACAGAAGGTAATAACCTTGATTCCCTAGCTATCCAGATAGATAGCAATAGCTAGGAATTAGGAAACAGATCTAAATATAAGAACAAAAGGAGTCACAAATGTAAGGGGTACAAGGCATTAAGACATGAGAAAGAAGACATGAGGTAAAGAAAAAGAGTTGAAAAACCTACTAATAAACAAGGAGTAAAAATAAAAGTAAACCTAAGTATTATGGATCATACAGTAAGAATATGAAAAATAATAAGTAACATCAAAAGAGATGGCAGGGAAAATATCTGAGAACAAAATTGAGAGATAGAAAAAAGAAATTTAAAGTTGTTTCATGAATGGTAAGGCCAATCAAATTAAGGCTGTAGTCTAAAAAATCATTCCTGACTGAGGAGAAAGTTGGTCGATTACTACATTAATCCATAACACGCTTAAAAACAGCTGCAATAACCCTGAAAAGTAAAATGCCTTCAAAAGCCACAACAGAAATAAGGCCTAAGTGTGAAAATGTTCTAAGTGTGTTAATTATTTTATTAACTCTCTCAACACAGGCTTGGTTGATTTGATTTAACCTATGACTTCTTCAAACTCATTTAAAATCCTTATATTTGATATTACTTACTTTTAATATTGTATGCATACCTTCACAAAATTAGGCTGTGTTTCAGTAAACATTATAATTTTTTTCATATATAAAAAGTAATTTTTTTAGTAAAGCATTTTGCTAAGAAAAATTTGTCTGGGGATATACTGAGTATTTGTTTTTGATAGTCCATGTGCAAAGTGATTTTCATGTTAAGATTAAAAACACTTTTCTTCATCTGAAAAACCTCCAATTTCATCTATGCAAGGTATAAAATCTCCTTAGTTTGCTTTTAGTAAAACTTTATACTTTAAATGTTGTTTTCTCTACCTTAATTATATACAGGGTCAGTGAATTTGCTCAATTTTGTAACCAACAGACCAAAAATTGAAATAAATCTAAATTACCCTTTCTTCTTCCTGGAATGACTTTAGATTAAAACATGACACTATATTTGTTTACATTAAGTAGCCTTAAACTTTTAATTGTATACATCTATTTATTATTAATTTTTATTGTTTTATTGCCCTCCTGAGCTTTCTAAATAAAATTTACACCATTATAAGTTATACAGTTTAGGAAAGGTGGAACTCACATTATGCTATTGAATTACATAATCAACATGCTGTTCATGTGTGCCTCATAATACATTTTTATTATATTACCTATTGTACCTAATAACCTCAACTAACCTAAAAATTCTAATTTTTTCATCTGTGTCACTTCTATAATAATAATAAATAAAAACAAACTTAAAAAGCACAAAATAAAGTACTTACTTGAACATTCTTTTTTCTGTTGTCAATTTTTGATGATACTAACTCGACTTTTATTTTTTTGTACTTATGGTAATAATGCACTGGTAAATTCTATTTAATTAAATAATGCACCAAAGAACACAGAATAACAACACGCAAAAAGTAGGCAATTTTCCTCAACTCTCACAATATTCTGAGATAGATATTTTTCTTGTGGGAATAAAGTTTGTACAAACAGTGAAATTGGCAATTCTCCATTCAAAAAACAACATAATACAACATGTAATTTGATAGATGAAAACCTTGGCTTTTTATTCATTCTACATAACATAGAATTAAAGATAGGATAAAACTATTAACAATCCTGAAAGAGACGATGTCACAGGTGTGTCTAGCAAGAAGGGTCTGATTTTTTATGTGATGGCTCTGTAACCAAACAAAATTAAATGCTATAAAAAATTATAATTTATCTGAGTGTGACAATTTTATAGTGACTAATTTATGCTTTATTTCATACTTATTGAAGGTGTGGTTGATAAAATAGAGAAGAATAGACACCTAGAGAAAATGTGTCACCATAGGAAAATTCAGGATTTTTTTTATATACTGCTTTATAAAATTAAGAACTTAAATTTATACATGATTAAAATATGGGTTATTAGTTAAGATTTTATGCTATACTAATTGTATAACTTAAAGAAAAAGTAGATTGATAAAACTTTGAATGTAAATAACTAAAATCTTGTGACATGGGCAGTACAGAAAAGTTGGGGTTGCTTGGTTTGGTATTTTAAGGTGCAAAGCAACTATGCTATCTGCATCAAACATCTGGTAAAAATTTAAATTAAAGTAAAATTATTAAAATTCATAAAAGGATTATAAGGTAAAGCAAAACAAATTTAAATTTTTGAATTAAAAACAAATAGCATTAAATCCAATTTTTATATCTGGTCTACAGTGGTAAAAGAAACTAAAGTAATACAAGTTGCAAAGGACTTTCTGTAGCATAATTATAATTGTCATAACTCCCCAGGATGACTAACAGCTAATTTCAAAAATAAGCATTAGCCACCTGAAGTTGGCCTTTCCAGTCCTGGTTTTGAGTTATTTGACATTATGGCTGTTTTCTGATTTCAAGTTGAACTAGAAAAACTTTGAATACTTGAATCATATTAAAAATAGTCTAATTTATAAATTAAAAAACTTAAAAGCATTAAAAAATTAATGGCTTTTAAATATCTAAAAACACTTCCAAGGTGGACAGTGTCACCATCACCAATAACACTGTCTAACATTATGGATAAACCTTGGGACAGAACATGTTTAAAATGGTGTAGTCGTTGAGAGTTGTAACAACTGCAAGACAGTAAAATGTGGCTTATTGTGACCTGAGTGTTTCACAGAGAATACATTGCTGCATTAGTCACAGATAAGGGAAAACAATGAGTTAAAAAACTGTGACTAATGTGTAGTTTAGTTAGGACAACTTTCTCTTTCTGATCCTTAAGGAAGCAAGATAGCCAAAGTCCAATATAGGGCTTTATTTTGAAAAGCTTGTTTTCTTGCTTCTCACTCTAAGTTGACTACCAACTAGCACAGAGTGGAGCCTGGAATACAGGATCATAGCTTATGTGTGGAACAGGCACAGCAGTGATACCACCAGATATAGACAGATATAGTTGCAGGGATGCTGAGCTCATTACCACAAATGCCAACATGGCCTTGTATACAGTAAAACTGGACAGAAGTAGATGTTAAAGAGAAATGGGCCACTTGGTTTTGAATATGGGCAAGAACAGGGTAAGAAATAATGTGAGGCAATTCCAGGGTCATTAGAGAACTAAGTGAGTCAGTATAAATAGTGCAATTGGATAACTGTTCAGCTTCTACATGATCAAGTGCAAGAAAATAGCATACAGTTTAGTAGTGAACATAGAAACTGTAGAGAGAATTCTGTGCAAAACCAACAAACCATGGCAGAGCTCACAGAGTTGCTTGATTTCAAACTATCCTTATAAATAGGAATGGAAAGATGGTTTGAAAGATGTTCAGCAAAAACAGACAGTATTTCCAATCAGGAGTACCTGCTTTTCTCAGATGACTTAACAAAACGTTACATTTGGGAACTGTAATACGCTATAGTGGGATGGACTGGCCAGTGCATACAGCAATGCTATTCAAGGACAGACCCAATTCATCCAACTTTACCTAGATATGAAGGCCAAAAGGAACAATAGCATGTCATCTGTTCTGAAAAAGCATGTCCCACCAAGGAAGGAAAACACAACCCCAGGTGGGAAGCTGCAGTAATTATCGAAGTTTTGAAGCATACAATAAAGACAGTTGCAAGCAGCAGAGGTGTAGAGGAGATTCAGGAGACTCTGTGTATAAGCTCTAAACTGGGGAAGTGCAGAGTTGAAGCCCCTGATGATGAATGAGATCCAGCACCTTCAAGGACGAGGTCCTGGAAGAGCCATAGACCAGTGATCGAAAGTCTAATTTTGATCAATTAAGAGCATGATATATCTTTAGCATAGAACATCGGTCCACTCCCCAAGTGGTAGAAGAGAGAACACAAAAGATGTTCAGTGCTCTTGTTCATTTGACCCATAGCTGCTTGATGTGTGGAATAAGGGGTCAGCTTACAGTCAAACATAACACCCAAGTACTTTGTCTCATGGACCACACATAGCACAACTTCACCAGCACAGGGTGAATGCTCTGTTGCAGGCAAAAGTGCATGTAAATGGTTTCAGAGAGACAGAGGTTAAAACCATTTGCTGCAGTTCACTTCCGTAAATGACTAAAGGCAGTCTGTAGCTGCTGCTCAATATAATTCACATCTGATGACTTACATGAGATGTAAAAGTTGTCGATACATAGTCCATTTGCGAGAGTAAGAGGGAGTTGTTCAATAATGGAATTAATCTTTATACTGAAAAGTGTGACACTCAAAACACAACCCTGAGAAACTCCAAGTTCCTGTAGAAAAGAACGGATGTGTCGAGTGGCAAAGACAGGATAGACATGCTGATCATTTAACAGTACCACCCTTCCATGCACTCATTCAACATTTCTGTACAAAGAAAACTGCTGAAAGGTGACTGTATTGGCAAGTTTCAGAAATGTTTTCTGTAAGGAAAGACTTGCAGGATATTAGGAAGTAATCAGTGATTTGATGTCATCCAGATTAGAATGTAAACCTTCACAGTTCCATTATATCTTGGTGGCCATTTTTATTTATTTGTAGGTGAATTTGGTGGAAAGTCCTTCTGTTTATGACCAAATATTTTTTTCTTTATTGTCTTTATTCAAGGGAAGTCTGTCGACCTCCATAGATCCTGCCCTGGGTTGAATGGACAAGTCTTTGTTGTTGGAAGAAGATTCCAGCAACTGAGGACATGAACAATTGATCATTTTGCTGCATGGGGTGGAAGGAGATATATTAAAGGAAATGCTCATACCCAGAACCAAAGAAGATGCATCTTGGGGCTTGCTGAAATGAATGTTAGGGACATAGCTGGGTTTTGATGTTTCATATGGTTTGAGGACGATTCTTTTGAAAGCACAGAGAAATCTGTCTGCCCTCCCACTGTAGTAGTGGAATGAAGTGCAGTAGCATACATCCAAGATAAAGTGGTAGACAACAATTTTCTAGTCTCAGGGTAAGTAATATTTTGAAATGTCTTCAAATGCTGCACCTCTTTTTCTTCTAACCATTTAGGGTAAGAATGAAAGTAGAATGGATGAGAGACAATGCAACTGATGCAATGAGGATCTGTTTCACACTCATAGGCATAGTGGTCCTTGCCACCAAAAGGAGCATGTCAGGGAACCATGACATGACGTCTTTGAGTGGCCGAACCTCTGACATTGGAAACATCAGAAAGGGTTTGGAATGTACGGCTGTACTCTACAATTCAGATAACCTGCCTTGATGGTGGCAGGCAGACGTGGTGACCTAAATTTGAGAATGAGGATATTGGTTGGTATCATAATTCTATCTTTGCAAGGGGATATACCCCTCACTGCAGAAACACTAACTCTGACTCTGGGATGTTCTTCAAATCCCTCTCAACAATAACTCTTCATGACGAATTCAAAGTAGCATAAGGTGTAACCTCAATAGGTTTATCCCCAATCCCCTTGAATGCAAGAGGAGTTCACTGTGTTGAAATGTGGATGTTTCTACCATTATGTCACCAGAGTGAAGATTTTTGACTGACTTTGGAGAGTCGACAAGTCTTTCTAGTCCCTTTTAAAAGGCATTACAGGTGTTGAAAATTACTGCTCAGAATCTTCAAGACATCATCATTTACCTATGGACTGTTTTTTCACTATTTTATTTAAGTTTTCATTTGAAGGATGCATAATAAAACAAAAATTTAGGTGCCTACTGACTCCACCCATCATGGAGCCCTAGAGGGGACACATTTCAATGCCAAACAAAGACAATGCAGCAACGCCAGGGTTTTGTGAGCACTATACCCAAACACCAGCATCAGATACAATGTCCACAACACCTGTTGAGAACATCCAACACTGGTACTTGGTTGACCCTAGCCCAAGTGGACCAGTTGATTGACCCAAGGGGTGCCACCCCGAGGCTGCCCGTCTACAGGAATTCAAGGCCAAAGCAGTGTGTTAGGGTTGAACACCTCAAACACCAGGATCTTCTCCTCCCCTTCACGGGTCACAACGCACAGCAAACATGTGGGTGAATGTTTAGAACCCTTGATGGGTCACCATGCATGGCAAACATATGGGTTGATGTTTTGATCCCAGAGGAAGTAAACTGAAAGAACAAAACCTTCTCTGCGAGGTCCCCTCATCCTGTACAGGAATCAACACCGAGGGAGAAAGTTAGGGTGAAAGGGTTAATAATACAAATAAGTACCAATAACTTAACTTGAACATGGATGATAATTTAAATGCCTCTGTACAGTAGAACGCTGAAGAAAAGAATCAAAATTCACCAGTACAAATGCACAGGAGGGATTAAGTGAATATGGAGGTGTCACCTTACTTTTTCACAGAGGACATTTGTCACATGAGACATCATCATACAGTGGCAATACTCATGTGAATTTTGGTGAGAGTTGTCTTAATGTTAGTGGCATGCAAATCTCTTTGGCAGATATATTCCTTCATATTGACAATCTGTTTGAGGAGGTGAGTTACTATCTCAGAATAAACAATACTTATCAAAATATAAGTTAATATTAACCTTGTATATTTTAAGCAAAAATAATGTTACCTAGCCTGACATTACACTGTTGTGATGTATCACATATAAATAAATCTTTCAGTTTTTCTATCTTTCTCTAAAATTGATAGTTGAAAGTATCAACAACTGGTATCAGTAAAATAAAGCATCAAAAAGAAAGATTTTAATGGTTTGGTTATTTTGAATTTCATGCAAAGCAACACAAGAACTATCTGCATTAGCTTCTTTAATTTAGCAGTGATTGAATTGAGAGAACAAAGCTAGTCAACACCATCCATTGCCATATCATGGACTACTCCTTCACCAGCAAATAATGAAATTGACCATCACATTATAACATCACCATGGCTGAAGATCTGAACCCGCAATCTTCAGATTGGGAGCTGATTTCCTTAACCACCAGCTCATGCCAAAATGTTAATACAAGTTGATCAAGTTAAAACCAACCGCATATATAAAATAGAAATTTTTGATTAACAATAAACCAAATATAAAAATCAAATTTGAATTTGTTTTTGCATTGTCTCTTCAAATTTTGGAAATTTCACAACAAATGAAAAAATAATTGAATTATATGACTGTTTTTAAAGACAAAACTAGATATTTAGCAATTTTTGCTAAGAATTTCTACAGTGAAAAGGAATAAAAAATGATAAAGGAGCTTTGAAATGAGCAACCTAAAACTTTAGGTAAAGCAATAAGAATTCAAAAATTACTTGCTTTTAGTAGAAAACTTTTCAATGAGCAAGTTAGAAGGTAACTTGTAAAGAAAAATAACTTGTTTTAGTAAAGGTGAAATGATATTTTAAGTAAGCCAAATTTAAAAAAATAACATCATAGATTATTATACTTTGAAAAGAGTATTATGAATTAATAAATATATAAAAATGTGCAATTAAAGATTTTCATAGCCTTAAAAAACAGATGCACAGATGTATTCAGCATAATATACAATTAATAAATTACTTTAAGTTCATTACAAAAACTAAAGCTCTGCATGAAAAGAATTCTGGCATCACATGTAAAGAGGAATGAAGAGAATAATATATAACAAAATTCATATCCACAAAATAAATTATGACAAAATATATCTTTTTCATGCTTTTGTTATTTTATGTTTTAAGATTTCTAAACATGTACAGTACTGTGCAAAACTGTTAGGACAATGGAATATTTTGTCATTCTTTCCAATTTATGGGGCTAATTCTTCCACACCATTACAGAATATAAATTTCAACATTATGGTAACACTTCACTGATTCTTGTTAACAAATGAATGAGCCACAATGAGAATACTTATTTTTTTAGAATTCCCACATAATTGTATCAAAGGTATGTCATAATAATTTTGCTTGAATGTGTATACTGATCAAATTCAGGGTCTGAAATAATTGTCATGGTACCCAATGCAGTGTCTTAACTACATGTAAAGAAGCTAGCATATGGTACTGTTAAATGCTAGAATAAATATAAATGCACTCTACAAATAAACCTTACTAACAACAGTATTTGAAACTATATATAAAAGTTTTTTTCAACACGTCAGCCCAAGAAGCATAGAGAATTGCTGGTTGGACTCCCCCAACAAATTGCTGCAGACTTGACATGCTCCCAAAACTACATCCAAGATCATGAGACAGAGACAAGTAAAATTGAAAACAGGAAAGGAAGAGGAAAAACACAAACTCAATAATACTGATATTAAGTACCTTCACTTATGCAGCCTTCCAGATGGAAGACTGCCACTAATCTCAAGCATGAGATAAACAACCATGTACCAAATGACAGAAAAGTGTCCACATCCACAGTATCAAAAAGACTCAATGAGAATGGAACATTTAGTTGTGTAGCATTTAAAAAAACATTTACTTCATTCTTCAAATATTGTCAAGAGATTGAAATTTGCTAAAAAACACAAAAAGTAGAATCTTGATGACTGGAAAAGGGCATTATGAATGAATGAGTTTAAGTTTGCAATATTTGGTTTAAAGCACAGACTGTACTGCCCAGCAGAAGAAAAGTGAAATGCACTGACCACAATGCATAGTACCTTCCATGAAGCATGGGGAAGACAGTGTAACAGTTTGGGATTATTTTCCCTTGCTGAGGCAACAGGAGATGTTTGCAAAATGGATGAAATAGTGAACTAGCACAAGTACCATCACAAAATGATTCATCATGACATACCCAATGGTTTGCATGTTACTGATAAAGGATTATACTGCCAAAAACATAATGACCCAAACACTTATCCAACCTATGAAGAAATAACTTAGGAAAGAAGCTGTTCGAATCATTCAGATGATGAAATGATCCCTAAAGAGGTTTTGATAGATCAAAAATTTGACAAATCAAAAGTTACTTCCAAAGAAACATTATGGGAGTGTATTAGAGCATCTGGAGTAAAATTGCAGTGCAAACTTAAATATGTTGCAACAATACCTAAAAGACTGTCTATAGTTACTGAAGCAAAGGGGGACAAAAAATATTAACTGTTTGCTGGACCCAAGCACTTTCACTGAGTTTCTGTTGCACTAAATATGAAGATTAATAAAATGTTGATGTATTGACTGTAATTTACCTTTCATTGTTCATCAAAAGTAGTCCAAAATCTAATTTTTGACTTTGTCCTAACACTTTTGCATAGTACTGTATGTGCACATTTTCTATTTATTTTTATATATTTTTTTTAAATTTGACTTGATTGCCAGGTTTTTGGATGTTGTCCTTTTAAATACTTTGCATTTACTGTTTTCATCTTACCCAAATAAAATAACTGTAACTGTATGAAAGATACACATATTTACATACATTCAGTGTAACTTTACAATAAACACATTAGAAATGTAGTGTTTGACAAAGACTTACCTTTTTCAAATAACTGAGATCCTTCTGGGTGAAAGGCACAAACTTATCATTTAATCTGATAAATTTCAGGTGTTTTTCATAAAACAGACCACTAAAAGAAAATGTGTTCAAGCTTTAGTTCTTGAATATATCTTTGAAAACAGTTATAAAACAAAAGGGAGAGTCTCAGTTTCTGCTATATAGTTATAAAAGAAAGAAACAAAGGTAGGTAGTTTTCATTTAAAGTACTGCAAAACAAGCAGGATATTTTTTTTTACTAGTTATCATATTCTAATGTTATAAAAATGATAATATTAGGTTTCTGAGAAAACACTACATTGTAGTAAAAAGGGCATAGTTTTAGTGTTGTTACAGGTGCAAAGGGAAAAATGTATTTTCAGGGTATGTCATTACAAAGATGTAAGAGATATATTCCAAAATTAGTTGTTTTTTTTTTTATATGAGTACAAAGTTATAAAACCAAGATGAAAATCAAGTTGTTTTTAATTCGTAATACATAAAATTCAAACCTATTTATATTTAAACACAGGTATACTTTAACCCAACTGAAACCACAAATTTAGAGACAATTTTTTAAAAACTTTTATTAAAAAATATTTCATATTTTACTGCAAATAGATACAATTAATTTCATTTAGCTCTTTCAATTTTTTTGTCACAGCTCAAAACTGACTTTTTTGACCACTTGTCCTGAGGATAATCTTTGTGCAACATTTGCTTGCCCACACTTAGAAGTCACTGCCCCAAATAAAAACTGCAACAGACAGAGATACCATCTCAGTATCTGACTTCAATAATACAACACAAGTATAACATAATAACCATTTTAACATATGTAAAACTGAACGTGATTAGGTCCACTTGTACTTCACTGCTCTCCTGGAATTAAACTCAGTCAGTGTTGGACCACCTATTGCTATCCTCATAAGCATGAATAGTTTGACTGGATCCAGACTGGCTCTCAAGTCATGCTTGGTTTTCTTCATAATGGAAAATCCCCTTTCACAACATGCTGTGTTCATTGGCAGTGTGAGAATGATTTGTGCTGAAAGACACAAATTTGGGAATCTGTCAAAGAATTAAAAAAATCCAATTCCAAAAGTAGTAAAGGTCCATGCCTTGAATATTGTTTCGCCCTTGAAAAAATGCCTTTAACTCAAGTCACTCATATAATGGTGCAGCATTATCATAGCCTACAACATGAAGAGGTTGTTCAAAATGAGCTGCCCCAGTGTTAAATCGATCTACCCCAAATGCAGCAAAAGCTTCTTCAGGTTCACTGAGAGGCCAGTCTCTTGGATCAAGCACCATGGTGACCTGCATTAGCTCCTTCTCAAGAAAATGTCTAAATCTCTTTTTAAGTGTATGGTTTATGGCTATCTGCAATATGCATTATTTTGCATTTTTAAAATGGTGAAGATCATGCTCATGTTTGATAAGCTCAATCTCTTGCCACTGATTGCCTTCACCAACATCTTGGATATAGCATCTTAGATTTTCTCCATTCATATACTTGAAGCCCTCTACAGCAAACACAAAGGTATTCAGTGCATTAAGTGAGCCAATTAGAGTAGCCTGGTCACATTGGAAACTTAAGCTCAATAGTGATGATTCATACAAGATATCAAGCGTGAAATGCATATACAGTAAATTATTGTATTTTTTCATATCCTGTTGATTTTTTCCAGCTCTCCCAACCATTGTAGCACCAGCATCTTTTGACTAAACTGTATGGTCTAAATACATATACATGGATTTGAAATTTCTTTACAGCAGAACTTCAAGCACTCTACAGAGATGAGGAGCCCATCTTGTCTCTAGTATGTTCACAGGTTTTAATGTTTTCTTCTTCTGGAGCATTGCTGACACTTTTTAATTCCCTGCTTGATTTGACACTCAAATGATACTGTTTGTAAAGTCATAACAGAAGGTATTTTATGTCTGATAAAAACTTTTCTTTCTTCATAGCATTCAACAATCCCCTTTCAAATAGGTGGGCCACATACCACGCCACATCTAACCATGGCATTCCATCTTTAGTAAGAAGTGCAATTAGTCCATTTTCTGCTCCAGTATTGACAGAAGCACCATCAGTACCTATACTGGTTGCCTTTCTTTTCCACTTCTCCACATGTTAAGTTTTTTATGTATGTAGACTGAACGCAACAGAAAGACACAGATAACAGCTTGTATAATTTATTACAATAAACTGTTATATATGTAACAGATATAACATAAATTACATAACAATGACAGATATTAAGTTTAAAATTAATTACAATACAAAATGGTACTGGCCTGTGTCCAATATAATGATTCAGAATGTCCAAAAGTCTAGTTCAGAAATCCAAAATTCCAGTCTGGGGTATGAATTTGGTCCCACGAAGAAATTTCGAAGTTTGAACGGAGAAGTCCAGAAACAATTCAGAGTTCAATAAATTTGATGAAGTTCTTTTTACGATATTTCCAATGAATGTCTCAAATTTGTCATTCTCCCACTTTTCCGGTCTCCCTAAACAGTCCTGTACGTGTTGACCTTCAGAATAACCACTAATTCGTAGAGTTGTAAAGATTGAAGAAATAAAATCACAGTTTTTGTAGATCACAAATCCAAGTTGAATAAACACACAGCAAACGTTGAAAATTTCTCAAATGAAGACAATATCTCTTGAATCTCTTTTTACGATATTTCCGATGAATGTCTCAAATTTGTCGTTCTCCCACTTTTCCGGTCTCCCTAAACAGTCCTGTACGTGTTGACCTTCAGAATAACCACTAATTCGTAGAGTCGTAAAGATTGAAGAAATAACATCACAGTTTTTGTAGATCACAAATCCAAGTTGAATAAACACACAGCAAACGTTGAAAATTTCTCAAATGAAGACAATATCTCTTGAATCAAATGAAAACGAATGAATGACTCTCTCCTCGCATCGCCGTCTGTTTATATACTAGTAGGCCTACTGTATTCTCGAACAAATGCGTAACTTCCCAGAATTCCAGAGTAATCTGCGCATGTCTGTTTTTGCACGAGGCTTGTTTGGACGCCAGGCCAAAATACATGATCGATCTACTTAATTCTAGAAATTTCTACATACGCTTTTATACATAACACTATCCCCCTTAAAAGCAAAAAAAAGTTTGAACTTGTGAAAACTTTTTTTTAACTTATTATACATAACATTGAATTAAGAAACAAATTTTAGTCAACCGATAATTATAACAAAACACTGAACAACAACTTAATTACCGTGACAACGCATCCGTGATGACATTGTCCGAACCACGGATATGATTAATGGACACATTGTATTGCTGCAGAATAATACTCCACCTGAGTAACCTTTGATTTTTGTTTTTCATTTTGTTCAGGAACACGAGTGGATTGTGGTCAGTATAAACATTAACAATCAATGGTGAAGAACACAAATAAACATCAAAATGTTGTAAAGCTAACAACAATCCAAGTGCTTCTTTCTCAATTGTTGAATAGTTTCTTTGGTGCTTATCAAGTTTTCTTGAAAAGTAACATACAGGGTGGTCAACACCATTTTGCTCTTGCAACAACACAGCACCAACACCAATGTCACTCGCATCTACAGCAAGCTTAAATGGTTTGTCAAAATCGGGAGCTTTGAGGATTGGAGCACTCATGAGCATGACCTTGATCATTTCAAAGGCAGTCTAGCAATTTTGATTCCAGGAAAATTTTACATCCTTTTTTAGTATGGCTGTTAAATGTGCAGCCACATCAGAAAAATTTGGACAAAATTTCCTATAATATCCTGCCATGCCCAAGAATCTCATAACACCTCTTTTGTTCATCAGTTCTGGATACTCCGCAATTGCCTGTACCTTAGCTTGGACAAGTTTCACTTTACCATGACCAATTTCATGGCCAAAGTACACAATTGTTGTTATACAGAAGTCACTTTTTAACAGGTTTATAGTCAACTGAGCCTCGGAGCACCTCTCAAAGAATGCACGAATGTGATTTAAATGCTCAGACCGGTCACTGCTTACTACAAGTACATCATCAATGTAAGCATACACATTTTCTAACCCTGCAATGACATGATTCATCAACCTTTGAAATGTTGAACCAGAGTTTTTCATGCCAAATGGCATAACTTTGTATTGGTACAAACCATCGGGTGTTATAAAAGCTGAAATTTCTCTTGCTTGAGAAGTCAAAGGTACTTGCCAATAACCTTTGAGTAGGTCAAATTTGGTAAGGTACTTTGAGTTACCTACACGATCAATACAATCATCTATCCTAGGAATAGGATATGAATCAGTCTTGGTCACATCATTAACCTTTCTGAAATCTGTACAGAACCTAACTGAACCATCAGGCTTTGGTACCAAGATACAAGGTGAACTCCAATTACTGTTTGACAACTCAATGAAATCATTTTCAAGCATGTATTGTACCTCTGACCTGAGTTGTGGCAATTTCAGAGGATTGGCCCAATATGGATGTTGTTATATTGGTCGAGTGTTCTCAATAATGACATTATGTTCTATGACATTGGTTCTACCAGGCACATCAGGGAACAAATGAGCAAACTCTAAAATCAAACTTTTCACCTCTTGACTTTGTTGTTGGGTTAAATGATTGAGTTTCTCATCTAAGTTTGCTAATACTTGCAAGTTTTTGAGTTTAACGTGAGTGTCTGGAATGCTATTTTCTATAATTTCAGGAGGAGAAGGAGGAGGATCATGATCTTCATTCACACCACTTGTCACATTCACAGGAACAGCATTCGACATTCATTTTCTTTCGCACATGATAGGATTTCAACATATTGATATGACAAAGCTGTTTGCTTTTCCTCCGATCAGGGGTAGTGATTACATAGTTTAGATCATTGATTTTCTTTTCAATTGAATAAGGTCCAAAATATTTAGCTTGAAGTAAAGAGCCTAATGTGGGCAACAAGACTAGTACTTGGTCACCAACATTAAAAGATCGCTTCCTGGCCCTTTTGTCATACCAGGTTTTCATCTCTTCCTGAGAAGACTTCAGGTTTTCCCTGGTAACATTAAAAGCATTGTGCAATCTGGTTTTGAAATCTGAGACATAGTTCAACAAGCTAATTTGTGAGTTATTGTCCTCCAACCATTTCTCCTTAACCAACTTCAATGGACCATGAACTGAGTGACCATAAACCAATTCAAAAGGGCTAAATCCAGTAGATTCTTGAACAACCTCACGAACTGCAAGCAACAACAAGGGAACACCCTCATCCCAGTCCTTTGAGTGTTAGTGGCAGTAATTTCTAAGCATGGCTTTCAGAGTTTGGTGGAAACGTTCAAGGACACCTTGTGACTCAGGACGGTATGCACTGGATGAAACTTGATGGATGTTTAGTTCATGCATGGCTTTTTGAAATATCTTGGACATAAAATTTGAGCCTTGATCTGATTGCACAACTTTTGGAATCCCGAACATGGTAAAGAATTTGACAAGAGCCTTGACAATGTTGGGAGCAGTGATTTTTCTCAAAGGGATAGCCTCAGGGAAATGTGTAGAAGCACACATGATTGTCAAGAGGTATTCATTTCCTGCTTTGCTTTTTGGCATTGGGCCAACACAGTCGATAATGACCCTTGAGAATGGTTCTTCAAAGGTAGGAACAGGCTGCAGTGGTGCTTTGGGAATCCCCTGATTTGGTTTTCCAGTCATTTGGCAAGAATGGCATGTCTTACAATAGTCAACAACATCTTGGCGCATCTTTGGCCAACAGAAATGTCGTCGGATACAATCTAGGGTCTTTCTTACACCTAAGTGTCCTGACAACACATGATCATGAGCAAGACTAAAAATATCATTCCAATAGCATTTTGGAATAATGATTTGGTGAATAACATTCCACTCTTCATCAGCAGCAACGTCAGGAGGTCTGTATTTTCTCATTAACACACCTGACTTCTGATAGTAACAAATAGGGACAGTTCCTATTTCATTTTCATCAATGGCCAGTTGTAGAAGAGAACAAGTTTCAGGATCATTGTCCTGTTCCTCAACAAGTTTGTTTCGATGAAGAGAGTTGGAAAATGACTTGGAGTCATCAGTAGAACTCGAAGTTGAGTCAGAAATCTCATTGATGTGAGACATGAACGTATCAGATAAAGAGAAATCCTCTTTGGACTCCTGAGAACGTGTTTGAGAATGAGTAACAGCACAGGCAGGGAAAACATCAGGAAACTCTTCAACAAGTTGCTCTGTACCGGGCCTAACAACAGGTGCTTCAACAACCCGAACCTCTGGTACCACCTTACTACCAGCCAAATCATTTCCCAAAAGCATAGACACACCTTCAACAGGCAATGAACATTTAATACCCACAGTCACTGGGCCCGAAACTAAGTCTGAATGCAAATCCAATCTATGAAGAGGGATAGAAACGACGCCACCTTCTACACCAGAAATGAGCACATTGGCCCCAACAGATGACTTTTCAGAAAACGTTTTTGGTAGATGATGAGCTTTGAGAATAAGATGAAGTCTTTGTTTGAGAATCAGAAGTTTGCTCTTTTCTGTCTTTGTTGACATTTGCATAATGCTTGAGTGAGACATTGGGTTTCTTTGCTGTGTGATTTGTTTTGCTTTTGTATGACAACTCTTTGTAAGTCAAAGCATACTCGTCTGCCAAGACAGTAGCATCATGAATTTTGGAAGCTTTTGGTTCATCAATGTAAGTTTTGAGCTCTACGGGAATACATCTTTGAAACTCTTCAACTAACATGAGTTCTCTGAAATTTGTGTAATCATCTTTGATTTCTTTGGAATCACACCACCCGTCAAACAGTTTCTTTTTCATGAGCAAATTCTACACAAGTTTGGCTGTCAAACTTTTTGTAACCATGAAATTTTTGTCTGTATGCCTCTGGCACCAATTTATAGCATTCAAAATGCCATGAGTTTGGAAAATACTTCCTGAGCTTTACCTTTGAGAACACTCTGAAGTAATATTGTCCAATATTCGGTATTTTAGCCTAAGGGCCAATTTTTCAAATTGCTCAAAATATTTATCTACAGCCTTCTCATTGAATGGAGGTACTAAACGAATTTGTTTGGAAGCATCAAAATTATCCAACCTCATTTGTACAACCTTTTCTTCTATCTGTGCCTTTCTCATACTGATTTCCTTATCAGCTTTAATGCGTTCTTTTTGTATTTCAGCATCAAGGCATTTGTTTTCCTGTTCTGCCTCAAAAACAAGGCTTTTTTTTTATTTTTCTGCTTCAAGATGTTTGCTTTCAATTTCTAAACGAAATTTCATTTCCATTTCCATTCTTTTTAATTTAAAATCTGGGTCAAAATGAGCAGCAGGCAACTGTTGTACAACTTTATGAGGTAAAACTTTTTGGCTGACCAAATGTTCAACAACAATTCGTTTGATATCTGCTTTCTTCACTTCCAAATTAAAATGTTTTCCAACATCAAGCAATTCAGATTTTTTCAATTCACTGATCAATTCGAAAGAGGGATTCTGATTAAATTTGTCTATAAAATCTTCGAGTTGGAATGCCATTTTGAATAAACAAGCTGTCGATCTGTATAGAATATAAATCTAATTTTGGAATAAAATTAAATTGTTTGATCTGTCTCGGACAGGCCCCCAATTTTCTGTTACGTTTTTTTTTTATGTGAACTGAACGCAACAGAAAGACACAGATAACAGCTTGTATAATTTATTACAATAAACTATTATATATGTAACAGATATAACATAAATTACATAACAACAATGACAGATATTCAGTTTAAAATTAATTACAATACAAAATGGTACTGGCCTGTGTCCAATATAATGATTCAGAATGAAAGTCCAAAAGTCTAGATCAGAAATCCAAAATTCCAGTCTAGGGTATGAATTTGGTCCCACGAAGAAATTCCGAAGTTTGAACAGAGAAGTCCAGAAACAATTCAGAGTTCAATAAATTTGACAAAGTTCTTTTTACGATGTTTCTGATGAATGTCTCAAATTTGTCATTCTCCCACTTTTCCAGCCTCCGTAAACAGTCCTGTATGTATTGACCTTCAGTATAACCACTAATTCATAAAGAGTCGTAAAGATTGAAGAAATAAAATCACAGTTTTTGTAGATCACAAATCCAAGTTGAATAAACACACAACAAACATTGAAAATTTCTCAAACGAAGACAATATCTCTTGAATCAAATGAAAACGAATGACTGACTCTCTCTCCTTGCATCGCCGTCTGTTTATATACTAGTAGGCCTACTGTGTTCTAGAACAATTGCGTAACTTCCCAGAATTCCAGAGTAATCTGCCCATGTCTGTTTTTAAACAAGGCTTGTCTATACGCCGGGCCAAAATACAAAACCGATCTACCTAATTCTAGAAATTTCTACATAGGCTTTATACATAACACCACAACAACTGTCTCGAATGCTTTTTCAATTGCTGTTTTTTAATCATGTGGTGGTACCATTGGGTGGGGTCTGCAAGTCCAAAAATTTTGTACCTTTTTCTGCCTTAACAAAATTAACAAATACAATTTCTTCTTCAATTACTCCAGTGTCTATAGATCCATCTGACATGAAGGAAAACACTACAACATTGTTAAGGTCTGCACACAGATCTTGCATCATGATATTATTAATACGTGGTAAAGTTCTTCGGTGATTTGTCATTTATGTACATGTCTCCTAGCTGAACTCCATTTATTTCCTGTAACTCACATAAAGCCCAAAACAAGAAAAAGGCTGTTCTGTTACTACTAAGTAAGAGACAGAAGTGAAAAGTTTTTCCAGTTTCTTAAGCTAATGAATATGTAAATTTCTCATTCATAAATCCATCAACTGAACCTGTAGGTTAGCTTAAGCATTGGAAGTTTAAACACACATTGTATACCTTCCCACTTATATTGTGGGCTTTGATCAATAGCAGACAAAAATTACTGGTACCTTTTACAAAGACACTATCTCACTTGATCAAACTTTAACCAACGGAATTATTTTTCCATTTCAACAGATAACTCTGAAATTGCTTCTCCAAGTCATACTTTTTATTGTATTCTGCCAAAGACATTGGGTTACCCTCGTGACCACTTGATCTTGCTGCTGAGGTGGGAGGAATGACCTCACTATAACCACTGACACTCGTGGTGGTGCCTGCTTTTTCCTTGACTTTTTTATCCTTCTCAGTACTGCCATCTTTGCTACAGAGTTCCTTTCGCTTTGTACAACTATTGTCTTTACTAATATTTTCTGCATTCAGTTCTAAACTCTCATAATCAGATTTCTTTCGCTTTTTGAAATATCTCAACAAAGGCATATTCTTTTGTAAAACCACACATTAACTACAGAGAAAAACGATTCTTCAATTTAACTGCATGGTCTTATTAGGCTATGTAAATTACATGGAGGCAACCAAATATCGGAGGTAAAGTGTATGTTCACAAAAACTGCTGACCCTGAAATCCCATAATGTGAAGGTGATGTCACTGACATACAGAAAATACCGAACAAGGATGTTCAATTTAGTTTACACGTGGACCTTGTAATCTGTATGCTACAACAGGTGTCACCAGTGCAACAGAGGGAAAACATCTAATGAAAGAAATTGTGGCTTGTTTGTCTGACTAAGTTTCATTTCAGGCAGTTATCGCTCATTTTTGGCAAAAATACATTAAAAACAACCAATAAAACAATTATTTATACATAAAATATGACTTCCCCTCTCAGGAAATAGATATAGCAAGGACTGTTGCCAGCAGGTAACATTTACATGCCCCAGGATGTAAGGCAATCATTAGTTTTGAGCCCTGTTTAGTTAATAGTTATTTTCACAAAATTTATAGACTGTAACCTTCTAAAAATAAGCTGAGATTGAAGGAATGTGTTGTTCTTTAGTTAGCCCTTAAACAAAAGGAATGTTGTAGGTATCAGCATTAACTGATGATGGCTACCATTTAAAGGTTAATGCAGTTTTTCATTTGTGAAGTTTTTCTAAAAAGAACTATTATGTCTTTTGAAGGAAAATGTTTTCAACTTTTCAAAATAAAAACTGTCAATTAAATATCAAAAGTTGGAAACATTTTCCTTCAAAAGACATAATAGTTCTTAGTTGGAAATAATACAATCATCTCACACATTTCAACTACCTTTTTTAGTCAAAACAACCTCTATTATTAGTTTTATTTATGAAAATTTAATCACAGAAATGGTTTATTTAGAAAAGTTAATTTTTAACAGAAACAAAACATTCCAAATTACAACCACTTCACTGCTAGGAAAATATATAATTGAATATATCATAAATTGTTAATTCTAAATGTAAACAAACAACAAAAATAATAAAAATAAATATGTAATATAACAAATATCAGCCATATTATAAGAAATAAAAATATAATTAATAATTGCTCTATCCACTTTAAGTTTACTTAATATGTGAAAAGTACATAGTAATGTTCAAATTATATTGAAACTTGAATATTGCTTGAAATTAAATACGGTAATTCTAGTAATACTTACTTGCTCACTCCAACCTTTCCAAATGTTTTTGTGCGTGAAATTTCTGGGCGGATACAAGCACGATCCTTCCTTTGAGCAGGTTGACGAATCCAATCATCCCAAAATCTATCACATAAAAGTTTTACATGATTTTCCTTCCTCAAAAGCTTTTTATGTGTATAATAAACACCAAAAAGAATCCAATGTACTATTTTGAAAGTAATATTCTACCTCACAAGTACTAAAAATAAAAAGTTATCCATTTTAGCCATCTAATTGTATTTATATCTGGTGCAAAAAACAAAAATTAACAAAACATAATTACAAAAATATGGCTTTTTCACTTGATGATCTTATTTAAATGAATTTTCAAATGAAACAACATTAACATATCAATATTTTAAAAAATGAAACATCAGGTTACAAACATTTGATGATTTATAATGTTTACTTTTATAACATTTCTTCCTTCTTCACCTACCATATTTAATTCATTCTTCTTTATCTATATATTCCATGAAATATCTTATAAAACTAATACTTATACTATGCCAGTGATATTTAATTAGTTTCTAGGGAAGAAATTTCCATACTTATGATCAGTCATTACTCAATAGTTTAAAATCCACTCAACTATTTTCATAAGAATTATAAAATTTGGTTTGTCTATTACAAATGTTACATCACCAACAAACATGACAAGTTTAAAAGAAATGGATTTTGCATTGTAAAAAAATCATGGACTAATGAAATGCAAAATTCAGAAACCCAGCTAATTTGTATTAAATTTTACAATTTTCGCTATGAACTCACACAAGGCAAACAAATTTTAATTATATTATTAATACAAAGATGGAAAACACAATCATCATTGTTGCTTAATAATTAACAGTTCTGTAGAACTCAACATCTTCATTAATACGAAAGTATGTGTCACTTGTCTCACAGCAACGTACTGAATGGACTGGAAACCCACACGCTATATTGCTACTCCCTGTGTAATGCCATTCTATCTTGAGCTTTGACAAAGATTAGACAACCATGCTTATTTCAAGTTACAACAGATCATCAAGGATTTTACTTGATAAACAATTACTTTCATTTATCTTTTATTGAAAAGTAAAAGATAGCATGCATGTATAAGAGTAATATGTATAGGTCAAAACTATGTAGCATTTAGCCGGAGTTGTGTCCTCTGTGAGATATTGATACTGTTAAAGACACCTTTGCTGCCAATCACCAGAACAGGTGCATTGTTTTGAAGTAATATTAACTATAAACACAATATGATGAAAGATAGTTAGCCTGTATTAACTTCAAATGAGATAATTCGGTTCTGCTATGCAAACTATGTCTTTATGTTATATTTCTTCTGATTAGTAGCACTACTCTTAATGGTATATTAAATGTTCAATATTATTATGTATTACCTTGGGAGGAATTTAGGTGAGCTTCCTCTTTTACGTATAAGCATATTTTCATAAACAGATTGTTTCCAACTTGTAATAATGAATTATTAATCAGAGTATGAGTTTCCAATGAAAACTGCATTGAAAACGCAGTTCAAAATAACACCTTTCTGAAATGTACCTTAGTATTTACATTATTATAATTTACCATCTATACTTCATATTGATGGCATTTTGGGAAGCCCCTTCACAATTTACCTCAGCCTCCCCCAAAAAATATCCTGGTGCTGCCACTGGGTTTCAGATATGTTTCCTTTAACAAGAAAATTTAAAACATTCTTCACTTCTGCTTGCTTGAAGTTTAGAAGCATATCTGCACATTTTAAACTTAATGTTCTTAGCTATTTTGATGTTTCAATTTCAACCAGGGAATATTTCTTTTAGTTCAGAACTTATCCCTTTCAAGACAGTTTTCAAATTATAAAAAACACAACTTCAGGTACTCATTCAAATGAGATGTCGTGGTTTGTTACTCACAGCATTTTTACAAAAGTATTTACCCCCTAAAAAGTTCCAAAATTTTGTTTCTGTCTGAGCTTGCAATTGTGAAACTTTCAAATGAGACTTTATTTTTAGAATCTCCACAATTTACTTCAAACTGAGAAAGATAAGTACACACTGATGTCACACAAGTCACATTTCCATAGAAAATAAGAATATTCTCAAGTGGATAAGTATTTTAGGTTTATAAGCCTAATAACAAAGTTACATATAAGTAACTTTATATAAAATGAACCCCAATTTTTTTTAATTCACAACATCCTACTTTGAAAGAGCAATGTAGTTATGCAATTCAAACAACATTTCAGTCAAAAAACTTTGTGCTTATGTTTTCTCATTGACCAAATATGAATACAGTATAGGCACTGTAAGTTCTCACATATGAGATTATTGTCAACTCTACAATACTCAGTCACTAAAATGTGAATTGTCTTTTTTTAGCCTAAGCACAATATTCATGCCTTTTATATATTTGAGTATTATCATGCAATAAAACAAAAACTGCAAGATTGTAGTCAATGTTGGAACAAACTTAATATAATTCAAATTCAGAGAATATAACAAATTCAGTCACAATGACATAACTGTACACTAAGCCACAGTTTTTAACAGAAGTACAGATATCTCTAATTAACTGATTGCATGGCTAAAGATAGTTTAAAATATGTTGTATATGCTTGTTAGTTACCCATTTTACTTAATAAACTGGTTAATAAAGGAACATATTAACTTTTATTCAATGGTTACATTAATTAGGGTTTGATAGAGGGAAACATGATAGAAAAAGTTTATAATGGATGCAAATATTTCTTTAAAATATATAAATTCTTACCTTACTTTCATTATTTCAAGAATATGAAACACAAAACAATCACACAAGCTTAACTTTAAAATGGCATAAATTTTTGTTGAAGTTCTTTCAATACAATATAAACAGCTTTCACACTGAGTGATTATAATACAACTGTACTAAAAATCATGGCCAGTACACAAAATCTGGAAATTAATATCATTAATATCATATATGGTTTTGATTGCAACACAGAAAAAGTACTAAGAACTGAATTTTCACTGATACCAACATAAAAGATAATTTCATTTTCTTTTGTAAATTTACAATCTTGTATTTATAAAAGCAAGCAACATAAGGTTGTTTTCAATGATGCATTTATTCCAATTGTAAAATCATTATCTGTACCAAAAAATTGAATGCACTTGCTCATTGCATATGCTAGCAATTATTATTATAGTGAAATATCTGTTGATGATCTGAATCATATAGAAGTTTGAATGCGACAATGACTATTTCCGACATGGTCTTGACACTTAAAGGAAAGACAATACTGGTTTATTTTGGCCCAATACAAAAGCTTTCTGCAAAGAAGACTACCACTAAATCTATTGCATTTGGTCTTCTGTGAATTTATATCATAAGGATTGAGATTCATTACAGATATATTTCTTTAAAAATAATGAAATAAAAATATCCAGCTCCATGGGTAGATGATTTTAATAATTTTGTAAGGCTTAAATTTAAGTAAAATTCAGAATCACAGTAAATGGAAAGTTAATAATTTTCAAATGATTATTGTTTTGAGTTTTTATAATAAGCTATATAAGTACTCTTCGGCACTCAGTATTTGTTAGAAAACACTATCGTTTTATATGTATAAAAAATAAGCATTAAAAACTTTGAGAAATGAAAGATTGCATTAGTGTAAGTTAAGACATTTAAATATCAAAAACAAGGTACAATTTAAACACAAAAGTAACATCATGAATTTCTAAATGAATATTTGCAATTAAATCCATTATTTACATTTACTGATTATCTTTAATCACTGATTAAAGGAATTTATTTGTTAAAAACAATGGTAACACAATAGAAAATACTTCAATTCAGAAACAATTTACGTTTAAAATTGGATTGATATTTTTTATTTTATGCACTTGCTAAAATATAACCTAATAATCCATGCATAGACAGGTACTTTCACTAATAAACTGATAAAATAAATACAAGTGAACAAGGTAATTTAAAACACAGCTAATTATATTTGGTTTGTTTCTCCACTGAATTGAAGTCTTTATATTTCAAGGAAGATATGTATAGCAACTGACTGTTCCATCTGTTAACTTGCTACTCAAAAATAAATTATCTTTTCAGGAAAATAAAATACGGCAATATTTATTTCTTTTACAGGTATTAAACAAATAATTAAAAATAGGGAGAAGAGATATCAGGAAATAGATTACAGATAAAATTATTTAAGTCTTATTAAATACTATAAGAAAACATATAAGAAGAATACATTAAACAAAAGAAAGTTTTTCATTTAAACTTTATGAGGAGGTGTTTACTGATATATAAATAAGGTTGTTTTCCTTATGGTCCATGAAAAATATTCAGGTGAAATAGGCTTTAAAAGACACCTATTTTGAGATGTGAAATACTATGTTTGTTACTGCAAAAATGTTAGAAGACTGGGTCATTGATAATGCCATTAATAATATACTTTCTTTGTTCATGAAATTTTTCACTCATCTTGTAAGATCTTTTACTAATATATAAAATATTCCAAAGACCACAAATCATGCAGTAGATGACAGACTTGGACATAAAGATTTTTTAATTTCAATATGCTTTTCTTATTTGCTGAAATTTTAATTTCTATTAGTTTTAAATTTGTGACTTTGAAGCTTAAGCTGATAATCATTTAGAATTTTTAAAGTGAAGAATTAATGTTAATAAAATCTTTCATGGAGACAGTCTGTCACTTTTTTAATATTTGACAGCATGTAAGAGAAAATTTTTTTAGAAATTTCTATGGTCAGAAAGAAAAATTAGACGAGTTAATGATCATAATCACTACAATTTTCAATTAGTTATTATATGTATCTAATACTACAAATGTCAAAACAAAGTAAAATATGTCAGATAATGCTGGTATTTTATAAAAACATACTTGAGAATTGAATGTAAACATTATTGAAATATGAATTGACCAATTACAATAAATAATGAATGCAAAAAATACACAAGCATCCTAATCTTCAAATAAATCATAGCTTTTTTGATTCTGACAAACGTAAGTGCACTTACTTTAACCTTCATTCTACTGCATACACAAGCAAGAACTGTCATGTTAGGCTTTTGTCTGATACATCACATACAATTCTACTATTTCCATCTTTTCATACTTAAATACTTGGAACATAATGAACAATGAAGATTTATCACTTTAGACACTTGTTTGATAATAACTTAATGTATAAATAGTTGTATATATAAACAAGATTATGCTGTAAAACATGAAAATTTAAATAAAATTTAACTATCTAAATTGTGACAATGCTCAGAGGTTCTTTGCTGATTCCTTAATTTCAACTTCTTTTGAAGAATTAGAAGTCTTCTTTAGTCTCAGGACAATCTTGTCTTCAGCTGTATTGACTACTTTGAAAGTAATGGGGAATGGGGGCCACATCCCATTCATATATGGTCTCATCCCCCATATGTTCAAAATAACCAGTAAAGCCAAAAATGATACTGTACTACAAGTGAAGGAGACTAAATTTTTCAAATGAAGCTGGAATCACACAATTTACAATATATTACAATTAAACAATTTTCATCTTTCTCTGATGCTGACCACCCACTTTTGGCTTACTTGTTTAATAAGTTAATTTAAGAACAAAGAAACATGTTTTCATCTCTTCCTAATACTTACATTAAATGTAATGCACAGTAAGTGTAGAGATTTGTCACTTAGACACTTGTTCTGTAAGTGAAGATATGAAAAGAGATATGATACTTGCCAGTAAATACAGACCCACAAAATTATTATTGGATGTGTAAAAACAAAACAATATTTTTAACTTGCATTTTTGCAAACCCATGGATAAAACTTTCAGCTCTTTTCACTCATTAATATGCATTTTTTTCAAAAAATGCAGATATTACATTAAAATTCAAGAACACTAAATTGTTTTCACTCACGCTTTGGGCCACTTGTTCTGAAGTTCTAACCATAAATCCTTTGTCAACATCCACCCAAGTCCAGGAAAAAAGTCAGATCTATGAAGCATTTCTGAAAATAAAAAAAATGAATAATTTCAAATTTCAGTATCTAAGAAATGTTACAAAATAAAACAAGGAAAAAATTCATTAAATAAATACATCAATCTATAACATCCTATATCTTTTTAATCAGATGCATTCTATGATATTCTTTATTTTTCAGAAGATGTATACAATGAAATCCTGTACTGTTATATATTTTTACAGCAGGTGAACAAACTTCCAATAAATTCAACATTTTAACTTGCATACAATTTCCTGCCAAATATAAAGATACTAGAAGTTGAAGCCTAATTATTTCAATTTTTCTGTGAATCAAAATCACATAAGGACTGAATCTCCATAACCAGAATAATTTCACTCACTTAATGTGTAGAGTTGTTATAATATTAAAAAAAAACTTATTACATTTCCTTAGGACAGGAGATGCTAATTATCATAAAGACCAAAGTATAAGCAAAAATGTATTAACAAATGTTACTCTCTGAATGTTCTTCAAACAAATTATAGTAGGCATATGAATATTAAATAAACACAACTATTACAATATAGAAACAGAAAGAGTACAATTTTTTTTAGGTCCATGAAATAAATTAAATAGATAGATTAATGTAGACTTCTCCTGTTTTGCTTGTAACTGAACAATTCAACTTGGAAACTTACACAGTACACACACTAACACATACAAACAATTTGTGACATCAGAATAGTTAAACTAAACATCACATTGTAATCATTCCATAACTGAAAGTGCAAGTACGTTCAGTGAATAGGTTTCAATCCTACTAATTAAGGAGTATTTCGAATAACATACATATGGCATTACAATTGCTAACAGAATTTTGGAAGTCACTGAAGTATATACAGATATAACATGCTAATGTAACTCAGTGGAGCATCCCACTTGTATGAAATTAGAACTGATAGCACACAATTTAAGTCCAGAAGCAAATTACAGAGTATAAAATGTTCCAAGTTGTTCATAAGCCATGGAATAAATATAAAGGAGACATAAGAATGTTTCATTTATATACAAAACATTTAGACACAGGTTGGTAATGAGTGTGTGCAGCATTTGGAATAACTTCCAAGTAATGCAACAATTGCTTGGAAACTCTGAACTTGGCAACAATTATATACCAATTTGAGATTCCTACATTTTTGAAGGCAGCAGTTCCAAGACTGAATCAAGGTTTGCTACATGAATGTAAAAATGGAAAAGAAAAAGAAAAAAAGACTTCAAAAAGTTTGTCTATTTTATGATAGTTGCCCAATGGAGTGCATTTTACTCAAAGCAAAGCACAAAATGGTTCACCTAAAACAACTTCTTAAAATATGGTCAATTAACTAATGATATATAAAGAAGTGTCCATTTTGTGTGGCATCACTCCTGCAGTTAGATAACTAGGTAAATATTTATTTGGAATGAAGCCAAATCAAGATTCAACTTCATTTTTGTACAGGAACATAAAGCATGTGATAGTATCAAAAGTATAGTACAGGTAGGAAAAATGAACAGTGGAAGTACAGAATTCTACATTTTGTAGAATGGTACAAATAATGGCTCATATTCTAGGACCACATCCTATGTTTTTTAACACTACTATATATGAAGAAGTTACATCTCATATATGCGAAATTGATGATAGCAATCACCTGTACAATGTCAAATTGGTCTTATAGTTTGATGAGAGGGTAATTAATTGAATGGAGCAGCCTACACACTCATAATATTTCACTTCCATCAAGCACTTACGAGGCACAATTGGAAGAAAAATCTGTCAAATAAAATACAAATACAAAATGCATTGAAAACTCCTCCTTAACAACCTATAAACTTTTGACCTTGTCATTTGTGATGGCCACATTTTATACATTTTGTTAAAATTGTTCAGGAAATATTACCTTTAGACTCCAGACATGTATAAATATTTTTATTTCAACAAATGTTTCACCATTACAGTTTCCTCAGTGTCAATATGCACAACTCATATATATATAATTGTCAAATCTGGATAGTAAAGGTAGATTGTTCTAAACATTTTTACCAAAATGTGTAAATATCTCCAACATATAATAAATTTTGAAAGATATATTTTATACTGATGTGAAATGCCATGAACTGCAAATATTTAAAAGGGATCTCTCTAACTAATGTTATTTATGCTGAATGACAGACACGTTATATTATTCATCACATGCCTTATTTACACACTAAATTAACCGAGATGACTGACAGACATTACTTTATAACAGTAGTTTCACCTGATAACAGTTAAGTGGTTTGGTGAAAGACAGACTACTATAATAGGAAGAACCACCTCACTTGTTTGGAGTTAAACATTATAATTGATAACACTAACCTGGCATCTCTCAAGTAATGTACTCTATATCTAGATAGAAATGTAACAAACAGAATCATCTCATATGTATGAAATCAGATATTCCACCTGATAATACAAATTTTTGAACATCCTTTAGAATCAAATGCATAATATACATGCACAATATTTAACAGTGAACCAGAAATATGTACTGTATGTGAAAACTGTAATAGTAGGTAACACAAACAAACATCTAAATATAACAATGTTTAACATAAATAAGCCAATATACAAGATTAAAACAATCAGTAATGAAAATAAGCAAGTTTTTGTAGAGAGACAGACTGACGTAACAAATGACATTGCAAACAAGTCTTTGAATAGGAACTGATTACACTATGTAACACAAATTTTGTTCCTGGATAGTATGTGTTATATCTTAATTGCTTATGTTGTAAAAGTACAGAAAATGACTCTTAAACCCTTCAAACTTTGCTTTTGTGACATGGATAATAAAATTTAGAAATTAACCTATTTTCTATGTAAAAACAGACAAATTTGCACATTTTTATTTAATACAGTCTGAATAAAACAACATACAAGTCAAGATTTACATGTATTTATACTAAAGTTATACAAAAATGAACAAAAATGTTGAGAAGTGAGCAGTTTTTCAAGATTTGCAACTGTAACGCAAATCACTTTCACATATCAGCCCCCAAATATAGTCTCCCATCATGTTTTTGTTATACACTTGCAGGTCACAAAAGCAAAGTTTCAAGAGAAAAATAGGTCTTTTCTATTTACTTTAGACATAACCAATTGGGAAATAACACTTTGTACCCAGGAACAAGAAAAAAGTTTTGTTACCTCGTGTTATATCTGTCAAATCTAATAACACAATATTAACCAAAAGGTTTTAAAATACTTGCCAGGGTCTTCAGTCACCATTCCATTTTTGCCATTATCATTCCAGGCAGATATACACCATAGGGTAAGATCTGATTTAAGAATTGGGTAAAGAGCTAGAAAGTACTCAAAAAAATCTGGAGAAATGTCTAAGTCATCTGGGGAGAAAACAAGACATTAACAATTGTGATTTACTATAACAAACTTTTCAGTTAATATTTCTTAGTGAAAAATAACACATTAACTTAAAAAGTGTACATTGTGTCCAATTTTTACAACTTTTTTTTTTTATCTACAAACAACACCTACAATCAAATACAAAAGTACTGTTATTTGCTATTCCATATTTTTCATTCACAGAAATCAATAGATGACTTTTAAATTCTCCTTATATTTCCATTCAAAAAGCACTATTTCAAAAGCAATTTTTTTTTATTCATTCTAAGCTTAAAGCAGCTATAAACTACAGGTATTTATATATACCTCAATAAAGATAAAACAAAAATTACTTAGATAATTTTCTTTAATTAAAACTACACACTGATTGAAGAAAATAAGAATTTATTTTAATGCCCTTTGCATTCACAAATATATTACACAGTTTTCAGCAGTCAGAAAAGCTACATTCAAAAGCTTGAACTATACATTTTTAAGTACTGATAAGAGCTAAATTTATTCTAAGATTGACTGTAAATTGTAACTGGTTATTCCCATTGTTTATCCTAAATAGCTTAAAAGCTTTAACAGTATTTATATGTATTTGTTTTTTTACCCTTTAATTCTCTCACTATAGTCTCAGCCAAACTGAAGGTGTTCATGACACCAAACTGACCTTTATAGTTTCCATACTATAACTTTTGTTTTATCTTTATATTTCACGAGCTTTCAGAAATCATTAAGAGTAATTTGTATACAAAAGAATCAAAATTTTTCATGATGTACTTTCACTAAACATTTCTCCACAATACATGAAGTCAAAGTGTTAGCTACTCCAAGAACAAAGTAGTTTTCATGTTAATAAACATATTTTCTTTTCTCGAATAAGTTCAATTTGTTATATGAAACACTTGTTTATTCCAAATAGCTTTAACCCTTTTGTGATAAACTTGGTATAAAATACTCTTGAATTCATATACACTTTTCCATTCATTAAGTATTTATACTGTAACTTTTAATGCAGTATGTGTAAATTCACAAAATTTGTTAGACTTTCAGTAAATATTACAAGTCTTTAGAACATAAAAAATCAATTTTGTAATGAATATTTGTACAAAAGATTTATTTCTGAAAATATAAGATGTGTTTCATTACTATTCTGAGTGCAAAACAGTTTTCGTGTTATGATTAAAACCCTAAATATTATTTCTATCATAATTATAACCTCCCAAATAAATCTTTTTTTTTAACCCCTCAGTAAACCTTTATATTTTCTCTACCCTAACTCTATACATGGTTGGTCATTTAGACTGACACTGCAACCACCACAACAAAATTAGGAAATAAATATAAGTAATGCTTTTTATTCTATAATAACATATATTGACATGAAAACACAAATGTTTAGTCCAAATAGTTTAGATCTTGTAAGAATATATATTGATGTATATTTATTATACTGGTTTTTCTGACTGTGCCTGTGCAATGATGAAGTACATGCACACTCATGTTGCCATATTTAAGAAAATAAAACAAACTTTTACAAAGCAATCTGTTATGGGTGTGTTAAGTTGACCAATATTTTGTAAAATAGTCACATTTCAGTTATAATACATTATATATCCATATACATTATTATTTACAAATAAATTCTTAAACTCACATCTCTTAAAACATAGAAAAGTAAATAAATAAGTATACCAAACAATTATATCTTCTAGTTATGACAACCTTGGTGCTCATTTGCTGGTTGTTATAAGTTGCTAAGCTTTTTAAAATTTTGCACAAAGAATACATGAAAAAAACACAAGAATCATCAATTACTCTATCAATATCACAGAATTACATTACAATTTCTAAGGATTACAACAACGCACTCTTAGGGTCTCAAAAAATATGAAATTTCAAGCAAGCTTGAGTCAACCTTACCTCCTTGAAATCTTGTTATGAAAGAACAACTTGACAACATAATGTTTCAAAATGGGTAAGAAAGCCAATTGTAAATTTTTGGTTGGTTATTCACTTGTCATAGACAGAAGTGTATATAATGGAACATTTCCAAAAATGCTAACAGGTGAGTAGGGCTAGTGTGTTTGATTCAGAACATGAGTTATATCTCAGCATGAAAAATATAAAATAGGCTCTTATTTTATATTCCAATTTGTTATTATAATTATTTTGAGTTCTTAATTTGTAACAAACTAAAGACTTTGTATTTGGACATCATAAACATCTAATTTGAGCCAGTGCTCCATTCAAATATCATATGGCACACAAAAATTATTATTTAAGTGTGCTTAATATTTACATTTAAAGTAAGAAATTAACTAATGTATAATACTAAGACTTGATTTATAATCTTCAATTTTATATTAAACTTATCAAGATAAGTATATAACATAGCAGTGGAATAAAATGTTGAATGTAAGTCAACAAATGTGATGAGATGGCCTTTGGTCTTTATAAACAGTTTATATTTGTTTATGCTTAAATTTTATTGTTTTACTGCCTTTTTGAACCACGTCTAGTACTTCCACCTTGTGAAGTGATTATCTTCTATCTAACCTAATCCAAACTAAAACATTTATAATTTTAGCTACTTTTATAATTAATAAAGAATACACATGAAAAGCAAGAAGTAAAGTACTCACCTAGTTTATTTTTTATTTTGCTGTTGACTACTGATGAAATTTAACTTCACTTTTTTAATACCAATGGTACTACTACAATAAATAAGTTTCTATTTAATTAAATAATGCACCAAATAATAAAGAATAATAATGTGCAAAAATGCAGACAATGTTCCATAACTATCACAATTTTTCAGACTTTCTATGCAATACATGTGTGATGCAGATAGCTGCGTCCAGTAAGAGGAATCAAACCTCTGATTTTAACATTATAACTCCAGAGACTTACAACTGTTCCAGCAGGAGAACCACGTGACAAAAGCCATTAAAAATTCAAATAAGCTGATCAATCTGTTTCCCCTGGGAATAAAGTTTGAACTGGAAGTGAAATAAACAATTCCCTGTGCAAAAAACAACAAAAGTTAATATATAGTTTGGCAGACTGATACCTTCGTTTTCTATTGGTTATCAATAATATAATATTAAATGTCAGAAAGAACTATTAGCAATTTATGAAGAGAGGATGTGAAAAGTGAGCATGGCATAATGGTTCTGATTTTCTAGCTTGTGGCTCTGTAACTACATAAGATTGAAAGCTATAAATATTAATGCTTTGTCTGAGCAATAATATCATTATGAATAACTTGCATTAAACTTCAAACTTCTTGAAGGGTCAGTAAATAAAATAGAGGGGATACCTAAAGAGCAAATGTCACAATTATCATACTAGCGAAAAACTGAGAATTATTTTTCAATATTACCTTATAAAATTAAAAACGTAAAACGTATATTAAAAGTTAGATTATTAGCTATGACACAATGTAAAGTTAATTCACACACATCAGTTAAATTTTGAATGTAACTAAAAGCAAAGCAACATACACAGAAAAAGATAGCCACAGCAAAAGTTTTCCCATGTTTAACTAATACACCTGCCATAAAAATTGTAAATCAGTTGGTGAACACATAGCCCACATTAACACACTGAATTACCCAAGGTACAAGCTTCTAATGACCATACCTCACGAATAATTTTTATTATTATTTTTCATTATCTCACTTAATCTAACCTTATCTAATGTAATAAATTTCTAATTTTTTTAATTTTAGTTATTTTTACAACAATATATAAAGAAATACATCACTAACTAGTGACTTCTTATTCTGCTGTTTGTTGCCAATGAAATTAAAGCTTACATTTTTTATCTAAAGTTACCAGAACACTAAATTTTTGTGAACTTAAATAATTACACTAAATGAAACATAATAACCATGTCCTATAACCACCAAAACTGTTTTATCCTTTGAGGAATCTTTAAATCTTACTTTTAAGCTTATTGTTTTGAAAACTCTAGGGAAAAATTTCAAACTGAAAATGAAATAACACTGTGCTGAAAACAACATATCATTTAATAAATTAAAAACTTGGCTTTCTATTGACACTAAACAAAAACAGGATAAAATATCAGAGAGAACTACTCGCAATTTGGGAGAAACAGCACGTGACAATGAGTAAAGCAAGTAGAAGTAGTTTTCTAGTTTATAGCTCTTCAAACAAATAAGATTGAAGGATATAAATATCACGCTTTATCTTTGTAATATTTACATTATAATGAGCAACTTAAGTTAAATTTCACACTTATCATAGAAGTAGTGAATAAGTTAGAGAAGTGAGAAGACCTAAGAAAAACAAATATCACAATTATCATACCATGAGATAGAGAATTTTTAAAACATTTCCTTATAAAATTGAAACTTTAATATTGAAACTCAGTTCACTGACAGTTTTGAAACCAAATTTATTTGTACATACAATTATAATAATGTAGTTTAATTAAATTTTGAATGCAACTTTATAAAAAGTCATGATATGTGCAGTCTAACCTAACCACAGAAAGAGGGTTAAATAATTCATTGTTATTTAAAACTGATACACCCATTAGGAATGGATCAAACCAACAAACTCAGCCATGCACACAGTTAGTTCATTATCAATAATATTTTTCAAGACACTTGAAAACTGTCTCTATACATGTTGTTCCTGCAAGATGGGTGAATTGAATGATAATCTTAGATGTGAATGTTTCTTAAAAGCTATCATTAACAATTTGTATATTCTCTAAACATATTTTGTTTTGTTTTGCCAGGATAAGCATGGTAACCATATTCTTATATATGCTAATCTTAATATATATAAGAGTTGAAATTTGTTTTTAAGCCTATTTGATCAAAACAGAATTCATCTTTAAATATTTATATACTAAAACCTTACATTTGTGTTAAAATTAGTATTTAATAAAATAAAAATAAAACATTTTGCTTTTAATAGCTCATAAAAGACAAAACTGGATGATAAAAATTATAAAAACACAAAAATGACTCAAAAATATATTTATTTATTTACTAGAGCTAACTAAACAAACCAGTGGTGTGAGGTTATTGCCTTGTTGATTATGAAGATCATATTTTTATAATACTCACCTTCAACTATTATCACTGTATCATAATTAAAACCATGAAATGTTTTATTAAGAGCCCAGCCATAATGTCTGGCTATCTTGTAATATCCTTTAAACTTTTTTTCTTTTCCAACCAATGAAATGTCACTCTGATCTGGTTGCTGAAAAATAAACAAATAACCTTCAAATTACTAAAGTAACAGAAACTCATAACCAGTACTTTAAAGCCAAAAATATGAAAATTTTACTAAATCACAGTGTATCTTTCACCATGTGATACATAAAACATGCCTACTTTTTGATATATTTATTAGAAATTTCAGATAATAGTGCAAATATATATATTTCAGTAACTGATAAGAAAAAACAATAACTTGCTGTAATATTACACACATGAATAACTTTACAGTGACCATGAAATTTCTCTTGCACAACATTATTTTTATTCAGCAACTATTACTTGTTAGAGCTATACATTTTTTTCTTTAGCTAAATGGAATCTCTTATTTATTTAAGAAAAAGATAACTTGTGTATTTATTTATCAATATGAAAGTGAAATACAAAATCTAAGTTTTAATCACATACCACTAACCAAGTATAATTCTTATCCATCATTGAGAATTTTGTTACCCTTACATACTTTTTAACATGTCAATAGATGAATTATAAGGACCAATTCAAAAATGTCTAATCTATAAATAATAAGTATTACTTCATATTATGTCAACACAATGAAAAGATAACATATTAAATCATGCAAAATTGGTATTTTCATGTAATATTAGTCCAAATATGTCTGTATTTTAAACATTGTTAGACAGCAAGAAATGGCAGAACCACACTTACCTCCTAACATCTAACATTTTTTTTAATTTTTTTATAGTTAATAATGTCTTTTATGAGTGTAAAAATTTTAATAGAAATAGTTCAAAATAAGTGATAAAGAAGTTTGCATTTGATATAATGTGCAGAAGATTGATTGATTGATTTAGTGTTTTATGGTACAAAGCAGTGTGGCTATCTGCACCAGACATCTGGTAAAAATGTAAAAACAAAGTAAATGTAGCAAAAGACATAAATGGAAATGAAGGTAAAACAAAAAAGTATAAAACCAATGTTGACACCTAATCTACAATGTCAAGATAGAAGGCAGAGTATAAGAAGTTGTAAGTTATTTACTCTAGCAAAAAGGTAATGATCATAACCTGCCAGGAAGACTAACAGGCAGGTTCAAGACCCATGGTCAATCACCTGAAGTTGGTCTTTCCATTCCTGGTTCCAGGTTATGTGTCATAGCAACCAGTATCAAAATGTAAAGGAATAGAAGTTTTAAAAGACACATTGCAAAATTGCAACAATGAGTAGCCAAATGTCCAGTAAAAAGATAAAAGTCAAGTAAATGGAGAAAAATTTGTAAAAGTAATTGAAGATAAAAGCAAAACGGCAATTAAAACAGAAAATGGCACAAAAACCAATGTTGATATCCAGTTAACAAAGTTATTAAGGACTACCGTAGCAGAATGGCAATGATCATAACCCACCAGAAAAACTAACAGGTAAGAATAAAAACCACCGTCAGTCACCTGAAGTTGGTCTTTCCAGTCCTGCTTCCAGGTTATGAGTCAATATGGCCAGTACTAAAAAGTAGTAAAAGTGTGAAATATAATATAATATTATATAAGTATAATAGTAACTCGCCAGGACGACTAACGAGTAGTTCAAACAGTAGCGTGAGTCACCTGAAGTTGGCCTTTCCAGTCCTGGTGTCGAGTTATTTAATGTTCTGGCCATTGTCCAATGTCAAATTGAATGAGAGAGATTAAAACTGTAAAAAAGGAACCACAATTAAAAAGGTGTAATAAATAAATATGCAACACTTAAATGAGATTAAAAAGATTAATGGCCATTAAAAAATTAAAAACATTATCAAGGTGGACAGAGTCACCGTCACCAATAACTCTGTCCAATGTTACAGACTGACCCTGCAAAAAAATATGTTTAAAATATTGCCGTCGTTGAGAATTGTAACGATGGCAAGAAAATAAAACGTGGCCAATAGTGATTTGAGTGTTACACAAACTACACATTGGTGCATCAGTTCCAGATAAGAGAAAATGATGAGTTAAAAAACTGTGACCAATGCGTAGCCTCGTGAGAACAACTTCCTCCTTCAGAACTTTACGGAAGCGAAATGGCCAAAGTCCAATTTTGGGTTTGATTTGAAAAAGTTTGTTGTCGCGTTGCTTACTCCAAGTGGACTGCCAGCTGGCATGGAGCCAAACCTTGAAGACAACACCATAGTCCATGTACGGAATAGGCAGAGGGGTGGATAGTGCCGGAGCAAATAGATTTAGCTGCCGTGTCTGCAAGCTCGTTCCCACGAATACAAATATGACCTGGTGTTCAGAAAAACTGGATTGAAGTAGCTGTTAATGAGGTGTGGGGCAGTCGGTTTTGAATATCAGCGAGAATAGGACGTGAGCTAACGTGTAGCGATTCCAAGGCACGTATAGAACTAAGTGAATCAGTATAAATTGTGCAGTTGGAGTACTGCTCAACTGCAATGTGATCCAGGGCAAGAGATGTGGCATACAGTTCAGCAGTGAACACAGAAGCTGTAGAGGGGATTCTGCGTGCAACTACTGACCCATAGCAAACCATAGTAAAACCCATTCAATTACCTGATTTGAAACCGTCTGTATAAATGAGAACTGAATAATTGTTTGTAAGATATTCATTGAATAAAAGACAGTACTTCCAGTCTGGAATATCTGCCTTTTTTAGGTGACTAAAAGAAAGGTCACATTTGGGGGCTGTAATAAGCCATGGTGGGATGGGCCGACCTGTGGAATCTGCAATGTTATCCAAGGACAGACCCAATTCATCCAACTGCGACCAACTGCAAAGGCCAAACGGAGCAATGACAGATCGTCTGTTCTGAAAAAGTACTGCCCACCGAGGAAGGAAAACACATTCCCAGGTAGGATGCTTTGGTAAGGAACGAAGTTTCAAATTATACTGTAAAGATAGTTGCAAACGGCAAAGGTGTAGAGAAGGTTCATGAGATTCAATGTATATGCTTTAAACTGGAGAGGTACAGAAAGCCCCAGTGCAGAGTCGAAGTCCTTGGTGATGAATGGGGTCCAGCATCTTTAAGCCCGAGGGTCTGGCAGAGCCATAGACCATTGATCCGTAGTCGAGTTTTGATCGAATAAGAGAATGATATACCTTTAACATTGAACAGCGATCTGCCCCCCAACTGGTAAAAGAGAGGACACCAGATCGAAGCTTCTTTACTGACTTTGGAGAGCCAGCAAGTCCCTCTAGTCCCTTCTGAATAAAAAAAGGGGACATTTGCCTTAAAGGTTTTTCCGAAAGAGAATGTAATATAAGAAAATGAGGTACGTGTGTTACTGATGTTGAAGATTGCTGTTCTGAGTATTCAAGACGTGGTCACTTTCCCCATTGACTGTTTTTTTACAATTTTACTTAAATTTTTTTGAGGATCCATAGGAAAGAGGAAAAGTTTTGGTACTCACTGACCCCACTCACCATGGAGCCCTACAAGGGGACGCACTACAAAGTCACGCAAGGACAATGCAGCAACGCCAGGGTTTCGTGACCACTATACCCAAACACCAGCATCAGGCACAATGTCCACAACACCCGTTGAGAACTTCCAATACTGGTACTTCGTTGACTCTAGCCCAAGTGGACCAGCCGACTGACCCAAGAGGAGCCACCCAAAGGCCGCCCGTCTACAGGAATTCGAGGCCAAAGTAGTGTGTTAGGGTTGGACCCCTCAACCACCAGGATCCTCTCCTCCCCTTCATGGGTCGCCACGCATGGCAAACACGTGGGTGGATGTTTAGATCCCACAGAAGGTAACCAGACAGAACAGAACCTTCCCTGGGAGGTCCCCTCACCATGTACAGGAATCCACACTGAGGGGATGTGCAGAAGAGATGAACCAATTAGATTGCTTGTGATGATTACAAACCTCATATTTGGGGTGTTCAAAATTTTTAGTTGCAAAATATTTTCTAGCAGCTCCAGTATTAAAGCATTAATTTTTTGATCATAACTGACAAACTGATGTCTCGTACAATGAATAAAAACAATGTCTGTAATGCAATGAATGGCTTATACTTGTGTGTATAACTTGAAATGACAATGTTGAATATTAGTGCACTCAATATTAATATTTGGCTTCAAAAAAACTGGAAGGACCTTACAGATGTGTAATTCATTCTCTGTTGTGTTTAGAAGTTTCTGATTATGTTTGCCCAGAAAGCATTGCCACATTCAGTTGACACTATAAATAGTGCAGTGTAGTTGTAACGAGATGTTTCTAAACACTGACAAAAATTTTTGTACAAGTTTCTTTTTCCCCAACTTTTCCACCCTTTCTGATAATATATACATTTTTCAATCTGTTTTTAGGTAGCAGAAAATGGAAACTTTACACCTTATATAAAACTCATAATACAAAATCATTCATCTTTCTATAAGTACACAACAGAATCACAAACACTGGTATGGTATTTAATAAATTAGAACTTTCTCGTTAAACGCTCTATCAGGAACTACTGTAGCAAGTAGAATACAAAAGTGCATTGACAAAAATCTGTTAAGTAACTTATGCCAAGTTTATACTATTTTACATTTATTAATTTGCCATTTCTATCAATAAAAGTATCTGCCAGTTTTGTTTCACTCTTTCTGCTGTTTGTTTTTGGTATCACAGCCTCATTCCATGTAATTTTTAAATTTACTGTATAAATTTACTTTTAGAAAATTAAATAAATATTCAACTCTTTCCATGTTGGACTCACACCACAAAGTGAATTTTCCAAGTTAGAAAAATAGTCCCTGATTTTACCATAACAATTTTAAAAATATATTAATTAAAAGTGTAAGTCATCATAAGGTATCCCACCACAATGCTGTAATGCATGATGTTTTATCTTTCCGTTTCACCATCACAAACAATGAAAATGCTAACCTGCAATCCAAGTACAAAAAAAAAATCACTGTAGGTTTATTTTAATTTATTTTTTTAAATATATTCAGTAAAACTGATTACTTTTCTTACCTGTATAAGAGTAAGTTGATCCCCATAAGACTGTATAACTTTTGTAGTGGGTTCATGACCACAATCCTGACTAACTACAATTGGAAACTGTTCTTTTGAAGGCCTGTACCTTTTCAAAACAGAAAAAAAAAGTTATTTGAAAATAAAGCATAATATAAACTGTTTTTTCACTATTTTATTTTAGTTTTTATTTGCAGGATCCATAATACATAAAAGGGAAATTTTTACAGGAAAATAATGTACTTAGGTTTCTCTAAGGATATGACATTTCTATACATTCTATAAGTTTGATGAATTAAATAAAATGGGGCCTCCAGTAATGTGTGTGAGATAGAAAGCATAATCAAATAAATCAATACCATCTGACACCCCAATTTTCTTGAATGTAGTAAACTTTTTTACTCACCCACTCAAATTATAGTATCACTGACAGTCAAGTAACAATTCATTTTATTTGCACTTTAAATAACATTCTGTCTCTAATGCTGTACATCAACTGAACATAAATAGTTATCTAAGGCATTTCTATATGGAGGCTACAACTGATTCTTTATGAAATTACTAGTTTTTTCTCTATCATTAAAAAACCCTGAAAATCTTTTGCAAATCATTATATTGTTAAAAGATATTATTCTAATCTTACACTAAACCTGAAAAAAAATATAAGCAAATAGACAAATAAAACAACATGAAAATGCCAATGTTTACTTATGGTTCTTCCACAGCTAAAAATATTTTGTGACTTAATTTTAAATTATTGAAATTGTTTGCAGAATACACAGTTCAATGCAAATAAAACTTACTTTAACAGCTGGTCTAGATTTCTTTTAATCGTTATTCGGTTGCATGAAAAAACTAATACACCAATTATTGGACTTGGTCTAATTGATGTACTGTTGTCTTCCTTGATTATTTCTTCAGACTTGGAATCTTTTTCTTGAGCAATATTTTCTACATAAAAGATGTTGCCAGAAGCCTCAATTTAAATATTAGTTTAAAAAAAAAGAATTGGTTTTAAAAGTGTTATCACATATTACAGAGAAAAATACTGTATTACATTTCATACAAAAAAAATTGTGTTTCTAAATACACATACAAAAACTTGTGTGTAAATTACTTCACTATTGGTGACTTAAGAATCATGCAAATCTGATTAGGTATGATAGAAATATGGAGAGAATAACAACAGAGTTTCTTTTAGTCCAGTGTCATTCTACCCAAGGCAGGGAGTATTTTACTTTATCCTAATTATGAGTAATGAATTTGGCCAAAAAAGTCCTATTACTTTATAATTCAATATGAAATAAAATAAAAATCTAAACAATATTAATGACCATCAAGCAATCAGTAAACATTTTCATGTGTACTTGATGGTGATAAGAAAAACAGTAGAAAAATAAACTGTTACTTTATTATGCAAACTAACTGGTAGTGCATTTCCATTCTGCAGAATATAGTAAGTGGTAAAAAAAACATACAAGTAGTTCATTTCAATGCAAATCAGCAGGTGGTCAAGAAACATGCAAATGTATAACCTATTGTTTATAATTAATGTTTGCCAAGGAATAAACACACATGCAAGTTTTTAAAAAAAATTTGCAGAAATTAATTATGTAGGAATGGTAATGCCAATAAGTACAAAAATAAAACAGAAGTGAATAAAAATAAAAAATAAGTAACCAGTAAGTAATGGGTTATTTTTATGACAAGAAACCCACTAGAAATAAAAATGTATCTCACAAACTCTCTATGTTATTCTGAAGATGACCAAGAAAGGTTGAAATGTTGTTCTCTGCTTATCAATAAAAGTGTTAATACCCACACCAGCCATTCTGAGATAATCTTACAAACCGATGGTTATTAGCAACTGTAAAACTGTACAGCACTATTCAGTTTAAATACTTTTATTAAAACCTGAATTCATGCAACTGACAGAAATTCAACATTTAGTTGAAAACAAAAATTCTTAGAAAGATTTTATTACTATGCACTGACTTCTGTATGACTTTTGTGTATTTATCCTTATCTTGTTTATAAACATTTTAGCATTACCATCATGTTCACTTGTTTTATGCAGTGATAACATACATTATTAACATCACATCATTTTCATCATTTCTTCACTGCACTTCTAAAATGACCTCAGATGCTGATATTATACCATACAATAGATTATTAATAATCACTGGTCATAATTGTGATTTCTTAGGACTTACTGTTTAGAAACCTACAGTAAGGAAAGAACAGATGAAAATGCACGGCTGTATTATCCCTTATCCTTTGGGAGCTGCCATCCATACATCATTTTACATTTACAAAATGTTTTGTGACATTTTTTACACCTGACTGAAAGTTAGTGAATATGTGTAATAAAATTTAATATGTTATTTTATTTCTTCACACCTAATATAGGAGTTGGCTACCTGATGATAAATTATAGAGTACAAATCACTGAGTACTCTACACAATACAGTCATCTAATGCTCATCTATTATTAGCTAGTAATTCTTATTTCACCCTATACTTAAGTTTGTTTAAAAAAACATCAGATATCTGTGAAAAAGACAACTTCAAGAGGTAATGATGACACTGTCTACTCTAGAATTATAACTCTTTAATGTTTATACTTAACCACTACCATGTTTTGTAATAGCCTGTTCCAAAAACACTTAAGCTTTTCTGTCACACTAAAGCCACTGCTCAATAACAGCAGTCAGATGCTCAAATAAGATTACAATTCAGCTTCAGCAGTTATCTGTAAGCATCACAGAGTAATATACTGAATGCAGCAGTTATTTTATTTTTGGCTAATGCATACATACTAAGCACTGTCATGCTTAGTAACACTTAATGTACAGGTAAACATTTAGTTTAAAGTGTAAAAATAACACAGATTATGATCAAATATTTTATATTTTACCAAATTTTCAGAAGCTACAATTCACCATTGTATAAACTAATAATAATAATAATTTCTATTGGTAAATGCTTGGTATTATGAGAAAGAATGAGAGAATTTTGTTTAAAATGGGCAGTTACCAAAATTTAAACTTGATTTTTCACAATTTTATGAGACACCTCCACAGCACCTATTTCATAAAAAATAACTTCATTCATGATCATTCTATTCTTATTATACAAGTGAAACATAGTGTCATTTGTACAGGGAAAAAGGAAGACTACAAAACAAAATTTTTGCAAGTTATAGAAGGGAACTGTGATAAGAAAATAATACTTAAATTAATTCCTTATCCTGAACTGTTTGCAACTGATGCAAAATATCAGGACAATATTATAGCTATTGTATGCCTAACAGAAATTCCTAGTAACTATTCAAAAACAAAAAGTGAATGTCAGTATGTGAGCAAACAATTTTAGTTCATGTAAAAGAAAACAAGGTAAAACCTTATTTTCTGAAGGTGATTGAATTCAATATGATAAAAGATTAGTAAATTCAGATTTTATATGAATTTGAAGTTACTGAAACTGAAATTTACAGATCAGGAAGGAACGGTTGAGAGTAGTATATGGTGATAAACATCTTTTACTCAAGTGGTAAGATGATCATATTCAGTGTTCAAATAAGCTTACCACAGGCATTAGAAAAAGGTGCAAAAAAGCAACAAGTGTCATGGAGGATGATTTGTAGTGTGAAAATATAGAAGGAGCAAATAGGTATGAGGAAAATAACATTCACTGTGTTTCAGAAATAGCTTTCCTACACTGAATTTAAATAAAATCACTATTGAATAACAGGTTAAGATTTTTGACAATTTTGCAGTATTTGTCATGAAACAGAGGAACAGAGAGATCTGTCTGTACTCCCACAGTAGTGGTGGAATGAAGTGCAGCAGCACATGTCTGAGATGAAGTAGTGGACAGCAACTTTCAAGCCTCAGGGTATGTAATGTTTTAAATCATTTTCAAAAGGTTCTCCTCTTTTTCTTCCAACCATTTAGGGTGAGAATGAAAGTGGGAAGAGTGATAGCCATTGCAATTAATGCTATGAGAGTCATTCCACACTCATAGGCATTGTAGTCCTTGTCACAACAACAAGCACATGCCAGGAAACCATGAGATGATGCCTTCGAGTGACCAAACTGCTGACACTGGAAACACCCGAGAGGGCCTTGATGATGGCAGGTGAATGTGTTGATGTAAATGTCAGAATGAGAACACTGGTAAGCATCATAATTCCATTTTTGCAAGTGGAGGTACGCTTCACTACAGAAACACCTTGGGTGGAGGGTTTGAGAAAACTACAGATGAGTGTACTTTTTATCTTTGTTACCTGAGTAACTTATTAAACAGTATTAAAGTCACACTGTATGTTTATGTCAGTAGATTTAATTATCTTTTCTACTGAATAATCTCACACGCTAATAACTTTTACTGATGATTAAAAAATGTTTTTAGAGGATAATGGACAAGATCATTGCATCTTTTGTTCATGAAAAAATTCTGATTACCAAATGAACACCTTTGCTTCAAGAGTTGATAAACAAAGTTAATAAACTAAAGTTCTAAAATAAGACCAACTCATGTGATAGCAATAAAGTCAATACTTATGACATTAGTATTTGCTTTACCATTCTATATTCAGTGGAAATTATGAAAAGACAGGCCTTTGCAGATGCTTTTTCACTTGACCCTAAATAAGTAGCCTGCATTCTAAGATGCAAAATTTTGAAATGGAATTTTTTGTTTTGCAGGCATTTCATTATAGATTTTTTTAAAAATTCAAAAAAAAATAAACTAGCTTTTCTCTATAAATTTTAACATCTGAGAACTGGTGGACAAAATAAACCTGGATCCTTTAAGTGTCTAACATCCGTTAATAAAATGTGTTTAATGATTGTAATAAAATATAACTTCTTGGTTGATTGTAAATTGTTGATCATTTTAAACCAAAATATATTTAACCAATTTTTAAACAATAAAAGGTTTGACACTCAACTTCTGTCAATCCATACATGTAAAACAAAATGAAACAGCGTAATTTAATTAATATATCTTTCTAAAATTATCTATGAAAAAAAAGAAACCTACAAGTATAACTCTTTGTTAAACAATTTTCTTACCTCTCTACAAATCATAAGATACATAAAGTTTTAACCAACATTTTTAAATAATGTATTCACTTGTATCTTAAAAAGGTATAATTTAACAACTTACTCTTCTTCAAAGAACGTAGTTTTATCAACAGTTCTTCATTTGATTTAAGCTGTTTTTGTAGTTCTAGTTCCAACAAGTCTAATTGATCATTCAACTTTAAGGAACGATGCACCTGAAAATACATTTATTTTAATATTAACTTCTAGTGAATGTTATAGTTATATTCAGTTCATTCACTTATTGAAAAGATGTAAAAACTGAATTAAGCCAGTCCATATAGCAAGAAAGTGAAGTATTTCTTGATATAACCTCATACAAAGCTTTTAAATGAAAAAAAAAGCTACAAAATGAGCAATTTTAAGATAATTTGCAAGCCCTGTTTGCTACAAGACTACATGATTTTCAGAAATTCAAATTATAACAAAAGTTTTACCTTTCTTACTTGCTGCTTGGACAAATGTCCTCAAATCTACTACAAAGTGTCTCCAATACAACAAATTACATTTTTAAAATTGCACTAAGATGTGATTCAAATTTAAATCATCATTACTAATTTTATTATGTAATCATCTTATGAAATAATATAAATAATAATAACAACAAGATCAACCAGATAAGATCAATCTGACTGCACTAATGTACATACATTACACCCTATCCAGTATTTCTGCTGTCAACTTACATGCTGCAGTTCAGTACAACGTGAACAAATAATTAGTAAACAGTATTAACTTGATTGCACACTTCAAAATCAAGTCCATCTGAAGAAAAATAAGGTTATATAGACTATCTTAACAATATAGTAAAATGAATATAAATAAATGAAATAAACCAATAAAAAATTATATAAATATGTTTATATTTTTGGCCTATGTTTCAGTAATAAATTTAAATACCTTATAGGTTTCAACAAATGATGTATCTTTACATGCTTCTTATTATTTTCAATTCACTTATTATGCTAATAAACCCTTTAAAATAATTAAAAGCATTATGTTACAGCATCAACATTCCAAATTTTCCCAAAGGAAATTCCCCCATATCTGCTGTCTGAAGATCTGCCTCTGACAGTAGCATTAGCATTACCAAATAGTTTCCAAGAGATGATGGTTGCAAAAACAATACATCAGTGACTTGTACAGATCTCCTACCAAGTACATTTTTCATTTACCAAACTCTTATCATTTAAACATTTCCACTGCAGATTGAAACCTAAATCTATGTCAGTTTACTGTTTCAGTTGTTTTGTTTTAAAATTCAACACGTGGATGTGGTAATAAATTGTGTTAGAAACATTCATGCTCATGACTGATTCCTGATTGTCACAACCTTACAAAAAGTACTTAATCTGAATGTTCTCAATATATGCTAGAAAATCGGTGAGAAAATATAACTAAACCTCTTTCCTAATAAAATGAGAAACTTTAGTATTTACACAAGTTTCACTTATAAATTTTATGGTTAGAATAGCAAAATTTGGCATAAAAGGATTCCCTGTAATGATATCAAACACAAAAGAAAGTGATAATTAAATATGACTTTAAAGATTTTATTAATGCAATATTTTGATAACAAAATAGTGTTCACTCAGAAATAGGATTCCCAGAGTTCAGAAGTACAAGTTTCTTAACCTATGTGAAGTAAAATGACAAGAAACATTTCTGAATTCAATGGTATTTCCTTTAAATTAGCTTGGAGTAAAATATGAAGAGAAATGAAGGTTAAAAGCAATTATCTACTTGTTTCAATTCCAAGTATATTGATTCATAAATGTAAATGGCAACTAAAATTACCTCCTATTCTGTATTATAAAGCAGTGTAAAGTACAAAATTTTAGCATTTTGAAGGGGCAGATCAAAAGACAGAGTTGAATATCTGTCAACCAAACGTAGTAGTGATTCAAGAAAGGAAAAAAATAAAAAAAATGTTACTCCATGAAAACAGTTTGTCATAGGAAATAACCAAAGAACACAGCAAGAACCTCATTTGGAGCTCTAAACAAGATTTGGACTTACAAGTTCCTACTTGTGACCTTTTCTTGAGTCATCTGAAAAAAGGCAGATACTGCTGATCAGAAGTCCCATTTTTATATATTAATAAAAGCTAGGATGTACACTAACTGTACTAGTTATATGGACTGTCTTAGCTCTCTTAAGGCCTTAGAACTGCTTCACATCAGTTCTCCCTCAATTCTCATAAACATTCATGAATGACTGGCTCAACTTTCTCTTTCAACAATTTCTAACCAGTTTTTCTGGATAACTGGCCATGTAAGTATTCTACAGAACAAGTGTGCTGATACCTCAGCTAAATCTGTATGTTATCATTGCTGTCACAATCTTGTCTGTCCCATATATAAACTTTGGTCCTAAGATCAAGACCTGGCTTTATGCCACTTGACAGTTGATTTGGGGTGAGAAAATTCATAACAAGCTTCTCCAGATTAAACCTGTTATTCTGTTTATGCATCTAGTTTCCATAATGATCAGAAGAGGAAAGTTGTCTTGTGTAGGTTGTGTTGGTCACAAATTGTTTTTACTTTTATGTGGGACTGATCTGCCGATGTGTAGCCTTTGTGATACTCAAGTTACATTTGCCCACATTTTCCTTTTGTGCTGTTGATTTGAGTGTGAGCTGCAGCACCACTTCAGGTATGTCTTTTGTTTCAAAGGTTTACTTCTGACATTGGATGGTGTCATTAGTGATGCTGACACTTAAGCTCAATTGTGTTTTTGGCTTCTGATGAGCCATTGACCTTTTCAAATCTATTTGAACTATTTTACCTGCTTTTTGGGCACTATTTACCTTTTAACCTTTTTTAAAACAAAGTTTTACCTTTTGTTTTTATTTTTATACCAGTTGTTTGAGAGGTAGCTGCATTGCTTTGTGTCAATGTAACCCAGCAATCAACCACTGTGCTTACAAGTGCAATACAACTTCTCTAACATACATAATAAAAAAAATGACTAGCTATCTAAATTTGTAGAAAAAGTATATGGCAGACAGTCAAGAAAACTGTCAATGTGAACTTTATATGTTACAAGATTGATGTGCTAACACCATTATACTGAATGAAAGTTACTTTTTTTCTGTGGATCATATGCCAAATAAAGCACAGTTCCATTAATACAAAGAATCCAGCTAAATATCCAACCAAAATAACAATTTTCTATAAGGCACAAATACAAATGAGAATTCATTCTACACCATTCACAGACAATACTGACTGCTGTGAATATGAGCTGATCACAATGGTTCTTGAAAGTCTTGTTTATAGTTAGTAAACTTTGAAAATAAACACAGAGAAGGAAGACAACAATAACAGTTTTAGCACAAGCATCGTCTGCAGAAATTATCCTACAGAGCAGAAACCTACGGCCAGCTACCTACAAATACCAGTTGTAAATAAAGAATTGACTGTAAGAACTAAACACTCATTAAAACAAAGTGGACTTTACAGGTATAAACACAAATATCTATAATCTTGAATAAATGTTGAATAGTTATGAAAGAAGTCTTGTTTGGAGTAAGTTCACCTCTAGGTTCTCAGTCTGTAGAGAAAGAGGAGGAGGGGAGAGGAAAATATATATACTTCTGTTGTACAAGAAAGTACCAATAATTACATGTAACTTTATTCTTTTAATATCACTTTTGTTTTTTAACTTGAGACCTATCTCTAAGCTTTAAGAATCATGTCTGCTAAACTTCAATCACAGTGTTTATTTTAAACTAATAACTTTGAAGTTTAGATAGTTTAATCTGCAGAAGAATCATTAAAATTATCTGAAATTTTCTAAAATGTGCATATTCTTATTTTAACTGGATGCTTCTAAAAACATGTGCTTCCAGTATCTATTTTATTTCCTTTTTGTTACTTCTTACTTACTTTTATTACCTTGTTTTAACCTTTATACTGTTTTTTGTTGTTTACAAGTGTTAGGCACTTTATTTTTCAAAGTATAGTTTTTACTCTAATTATGAATTTATATAAATATTGTAATGTCTGTTGTACACCCATGTAACTACTTTGCTGGGTGTGAATGAATCTTCATCAAAATTAGTATGGCGGTTCATTAAACTATTGCATGGTTACATACAAATTTTCAGTTTACCACTTTGCATTTTGTGGTTTTTAAGGGCATTTTCACATTTGCTACCACTACTTCACTCTCTGTAAACAATTCTTCACAAAGTTTGATATTGAGGATCATTGGCTCCATGGGGAGACAAAAATTTTCACTTTTGCATTTTGTAGTTTTTACAACTACTCTGCTTTCTGTAGGTGGATTCCAGCAAATTTAGCATGAAGTTTTATTGAGTACATGGAAAGATACTTGCAAACTTGCAGTTTCACATTGTGTTTTGTCATTTTTATGGGCATTTCTTACAAAAAACATGTAAGGAAAGCAAGTTTCAATGTCTTAAGATAATCTTTCATCAATCATGAATTTACACAATTTCCATCCAATTAGTCTATAATATGTTCAAACTGATGCCTTTGCCTTCTAGTGTATATAAATATGTCTTAAATTCCAAATCAATGATACTAACTTGTTTTCTTTTCCTTAAAACTTACAATGACTTTAAACTTGTAAATAAACCTTAAGTCAAATCAAATTATTTCATTTCTTAGATATAAATAAAGCTTCATTTTCAAAAGAATGTTTGAGTTTCTATGATTAAACCCAGATGATAATGGAATTATTAAACAAAAATTATTTTGAAATGTCTAAACCAGGAAAATATTAAAGAAAACAAACCATTAAAACAGATAACACAATAATGATGCAAATACACAGCATTTAGAAAAAGATTGAAATTTATTTCTACTTCAGTTTTTATGAAGATTCTTTACTAAAGGATAAACAATCTTTTTTTTAAGTAATCTATTTCTTTGTGTAATGCAGTGAAAACTTTGAAAACATCTTTTCTGATAAAGGGAAAAAATCTAAATATCTTTATTAATGTCACAAAAAAAAGACACTAATAACAGTTATTAGTAGGTTTGCAAACTTTAATGGATTAAATTTCTCTTACATATGACAATGTTTCGGCTTCACTGTTTCTTTCAATAGGAAGTTACAATTCATTAAAGTTCTCAAATCTGATGTCTACCAAAACAGTTCTTAATTCTTCAACAAAAATTGATACAAGATAGCAAAAAAGTCAACAATAATTAAAATACAAATGATCACTTAACATACGTTTCTAGATTTTTTTGATGTTCAATATCAAAATCTGAATTTTGCAATAAAACAACTGATCCACCTCTACCAAAAAGTTCAATGAAAATATTTTCACAGTTCAAAACAAATAAATTTATGATCTTGTGGATGTTAATTTGCACAACATGTATTTTAAATTTTAAATAAATGGGAAAATTATCTATACATAGTGTTAACAAAACTTTTAGTAATGTTTTATTATAAATCAAACTTCAGAAAGGTGTATTTTCCAACTCAATGTATCAAGAAAATACTTTAAAAGAATTTTTAAAATGGCAGCCTGTTGTCATATGAAAAAGTCATTTCTACTTTTAGAGATGGAAGTCAAGGTGGCATAGTGTTTCAATTTCTTTTTATTAGTTGCTAAAAACCTAATATCAATAACTGTCAGTGCAAAAGGAACAGATGTATCATATAGGAGAAAGAAATGAAAGTTAATGTACACTTTAATAAGACTTTTACTCTTCAGTATAATCATTACAACTGTTATTAGCAATTTGTAAACAGCATACATACCATAACAATTGTTTTTATATCAAATGGCTCATATAAATAGTGTTCTGACTACTACCATATATCCCAATTAGTTTGTCAAGTCCTATTTCAGGTGAAACAAGTCATTGGCAATGGATATGACAAGTATGTGATAGGAATAATATCATTATACACACTTCTAATTATTAAAAATCCCCAAAAAACTAGATCAAGAATGTAATGTTTAAAAACGTAATCAGCCTAATATTAATGTCTTATGACAAGAATAATTATCATATCTGTTACTTCTACATTGGTTGCAATACAATTTGAAATTTCTTTAAAATGTTTCAGAGAGAGACCAGTAAAATTTTATCATACTGACACATGAAGCATCAGAAATAAGATTCAATTTTAAAATGAAATAACTTGGAAGCAAAATCATATGTATAAGGTGTAATACAAATAGATGACTGCAGTGTAAAATAATAAAACTGACATTTTTTTTTGTCAAGTGTCACTTCAGTCTGTGCAAGGCAACTGGAATAGCCTGTAATCCGAACGAGTGGTGCCTCTTCATTGCTAGTTCATTGAAAAGCCTCAAAGCTGTGCTGCTCCATAATAGGAATAAGTATCCATCTCTTCTCCTAGTTCATTTGGTGCACCTCAAAAAGAAATAGAACAGTGTAAAGACCTTGCTAAAAGTCTTGAAGAATGATAAGCACAGCTGGGAGGTTATTGGAGACTTCAAAATGGTGGCATTCCTGATGGGTCTCCAAGTAGGCTTTACCATGTTTCCCTGTCATCTTTGCCTTAGGGATAGCAGGGACACTACGGCTCACTACAACATGAAGCACTGGCCACAACAGTGGGGAGGCATAATGTCAAGTGTGAGTCACTACTGGACCTCCAGAAGGTGGTGTTCCCACCACTGCACAAAAAACTGGGTCTTATGAAACAATATACCACAGCTCTTGATAAGGAGTCTGCAGCTTTCAAGTACTTTTGAGACTTCTTCCCTAAGCTGTCTGGGGCAAAGGTCAATGCTAGTATCTTCATTGGACCACAAATAAAGATCCTGGAGTGCACAGAATTCCCCAAGAACAACAGTAGGAAGGAAAAAAAAGCTTGAGACAGTTTTGTCGCAGTGGTTCATGACTTCTTGGACAATCACGAGGCCTCAAACTATATAGAACTGGTTGAGGCTCTGGTGGAGAACTACGGCAAAATGGGTTGTAGGATGTTCCTGAAAGTCCATATCCTTCATGCATTTCTTAATAAATTCCAGGAGAATATGGAGCACACTCAGAGGAGAAAAGCGAGCACTTCCACCAAGATATACTGGACTTTGAATGCTGCTACCAAGGAGCGTATAATGAAAACATGATGGGAAACAATTTGGGGGCTGATACATGAATGTGATTTACATTACACTCACAAATTTCGAAAAACTACTCATTTCTAAACATTTTTGTTCATTTTTGTATAACTTTAGTATAAATACATGTAAATCTTGACTCGTATGTTGTTTTATTCAGACCTTATGTAAATGAAAATATACAAATTTGTCAGTTTTTACACAGAAAAATAGGTTAATTCTATATTTCATTATCCAAATTATAAAAGCAAAGTTTGAAGGGAATAATGGCCACTACCTGTACTTTTACAACACAAGCAATTAATAAATAACACATACTATCCAGGAACAAACTTTGTGTAACAGTGTTATTGGCTAACTTGGCAATTCCAATTATAACAAGTTTCTATTAAAAAAAGACAGGTTAATCTTAGATCATACATTTTGACAAACTTTCCAAAGATTCTGCACATGTAAATACCAGCATTCAAGACTTCAATTATGCAGGTCAAAGGCAAAAAGTCAATTGGGGCTACAACAAAGTACTTTATAGGTACGTGGCTGAATAGGCTTTGTGATAGTTAAATCAATATGCTCTACAAATTCAGTAGGAGCTTTGTAAGTTTCTTATGATTGAGTTTTTAACCTTAGAATTATTAAGGTATGAAAAGACAACAAATGGCCATTAATGAGTTATAATTTTCAGAGTATGAAAAATTTATGTTATTATCAGGTAATACAGAAAATCCTACACATGTTTAAATACTGATCTAATGAAAAACAAGCATAAAAACTAATGTTTTTGTCATCTTAACTAAATAATCTTCAAAAGAGTATTAGCACAAGTTATATTTTAGCCTTATTCCAAAACTTTGCCCCTGCTATGGATAATCTGTTCTTGAAACAAAATTGATGGAATGACATGCTATTGAACTTTAAGGTATTTCACTGTAGATATGTTGAAAGTTTACTATTTTTCAATTACTAAATCATGCTGAGTGATTCCTGTAACATTTGTATGCATTAAGGACTACACTATAAAGTGTATAATTAAATGTTGATATAAAACCAGTTTACCATTTTTAAATACTTTGGTATATAATTAGTAAGGTGGTTTTTAAGATTAAATGTTCTTTTTAGGTTAACCGAGTGAAAATTCTTGTGACCTGTGTCTAAAGTTTTATATGCAATTATTTCCTCTTACATGAAGAAATAACATGAAAGAATGTGACAGTAATTTTATTAATTGTAAAGTTGGTGAAATGTTGATCATACTGTTACTGTTATACTGAAATATTAAAGTTTTACATACCCCATAGATAAACAGCAATAATGTTAACATGAGCAAGATAATAATCTCAAAAGGTTAAGAAGTGCATTAATTTAATCCTAGGTAGTGTAACTATAGAAACAAATAGGCTACATATTTAAACCTTTTTTAAAGTTTCTTTTCTATTTGAAGAATATTACACCAAATAATAAGTAGCTATTTATCATTCAGATAAAAAACATACAAGCTCCATTATCAGGTGGTTATCTATTTGGATGAAAAAAATCATTCTCCTTGTGGATAACACTGTATACTTCTATGAAATGTAATATTACTATGAGAACTGACACCTTTGTGAAAATTAGTTAAGGATGAACAACTGTTGCACATTGCCAAGGCTGTTAATTGCCAAATTGAAGTCCATTATCATTAGCAAAAGTTAACATTTTCCAAAATATAGCTTTTATCAATTAAATGCTGCCCTCTATATACAACTTTTTCTTCTCTCACCACTACATGGAAGTTGCTTTGTACACGATATTGCTGCATTTTTAGAGACAAAAACGTATATGACAACCCTCCACCAACAGATGTATGACGCAAAGCTGACTCTCTCTATACTGACTGTCCAATCATCTCTTCAAGAGTTAGCAAAGTGTAAAAGGGTTAAGTATTTATCTATGTTGTTTTGAACCATCAGGTGATATCAATATGCATGGAAGAACAAAGGTGAATGAAGAGGAACAAAGCATCCAGTGAGAGGGTCCATTGATTGTGCACAGTCCACTGTAAATGGAGCATTACCCAAGAAAATATGAAATTTCCAAGAAGCCCAAGTTCCCAAAAGAAAGAGAAGGAGAGGATTGAACAGAAATAACACATCCAAAAGAACCAAATATGAAATTTATGCGAGATGAAATATCTCTGGCTTTAGTAACCAACCAAGACAGAATTTTTCTCTTGAAGGAGGAAACAGTATAGCTGTAGAAGGTCAGATAGGATTGTCCATATGAGGGTGGAACCACAATCACCAGCCATGCATTTGAATGAAGAAAAACAATATATATTGGGCAGCAACAAGGCCATAAAGGAGAACTTGGAATTGATAAACAAACTTGATGAACAAGCTAAAAGTCTGGAAGAGGAAATGAGAATATGAAAATAAAACATCTGAGACAACCTGATCATCCAAAGATTCTGAACAAAAGCCCACTGTAGGATAAGAAAAGTCTCCATGAGATATATAAAATGGATTGAGAAACCAACTGAGATGCTAAAAAGCTGCAACCAGAAGCCAATCCCTACTTTTCTTGGGAATGTCCAATAGATGGAAACAAATTTCTGGAGAAGAATGAAAAAAACTATACAACAGCAACTCTGGCCAATAGATCCAACACTGCCTCTGACACATTTTATCAAGAAACATAATCCTTTGGAGGAGGAGAATAAAAGGAACAGCACAGAGAGAGGGAGGATCATAAAAATAATGACTAAGTTTCTCTGACAATCAGCCAAAAATGTGAAAACTGAACTAAAAGGGTTCCTACTATCCATGAGCAAGGCTGAGGTAAAAATAATCAAATAAGGAATACATATCTGTATCTGATTAAAAGGAAAAAAAACAAAAACAGAAAAAGTAAGAAATAAAGAGGCAAAGGTGGGAGAAACAAAGTAACATACATGAGAAAATGTGTAAAAATAAAAATAAAAAACTAGGGATATCAATGACAATATAAGTAGAAGATTTAGCAAAGGTAGTTAGTGGAAAAAAAAACTGTCTAAATCCTCTTTGTCACCAATGACAAACATAAGTTTGAAAGATTGTCCAGGCTACATGAAAAACTCTTACATCACATCCTCAACAAAGACAGATCAGATGCTACTTTAATTGTTAGACTAGTGGGAACAATGTCTTGTTGTCCTACATTCAGACAAAATGGAAATCACTGTCATTTATGAATCAATACTGAGAAAATAGAAGACCACACAATATCTGCAGGAGAAAATGTTTTGGAAATAAATATCAAATTTAATATTTCCAGAATAGTTGGTGTTTCTGTAAATATTTTCACAACAAATGCCTATCTCAAAAGTTCACAAGCAAGAAAAAAAGAAAAAGGCACCTTTACCCACGAGTTCCAAATCAAGAAGTGATGACTGAACAATCAGAAGGATGTGTCACGCTCCTACTGATGGGGCTGGTTACATATTGACTTGAATGTAAAAATGCAGCAATGCCATATGGTTATGTATCAAACTGCAGTTGAACAACACAATGTTTCCTCAAATTATAAACTTTTCATAATTTACAGCATTATAATTTATTTTATATGAAGTGTAAAGCTAACAGTGAAACCCCATATACAGACCTTCTAAACTGATTTCTTTTTATAATTAACTGGACATATTAGTCATGTGTCTAACAACTTCCAATAGCATCAGAAATCAACACTGTGTATATTCCACAAATATTATTTCAGAGTTTCATTTTTGAAAAATGCTGAAAAAATACATTTTGATTTTTGTTTGATATATTTCTCAAAAAGCATGAAATGCTATGTAAAAATATTTAACAAGTTATGTCTGAAACTACAGCAAAATAAATATTTAAATCCTGTTGTTGTATTGTACACTTAATATACAATCTATTGAAATACAAGTACCTGTACTGCTTTAATTTACAAGCAGATTTTATGAAGAATAGTAATTTACATTAAACCAAAAATGGGCATAGCTGTATTCCATTACCACTAATTGTTGGAAATTATAATTAATGTCTTTATTCTCCACTTTGCCTTAATAATTCAAATGTTAGGGAAGTTAATCTTATCAATATTTCTAAAAATATTGTTACAATCTCTTACACAAAGTAAAAAACATTATAGAATATTAACATTAACTGATTTGTATAAATGAATTACAAAACAATTTAAGATAAGTAGGCAAGTGTAAACTTTATCTTCTGTATTAAAATACAGTTATATGTATGTATAAATAAAATTATTAAATAATTTAATATCCTAGTGAAATGTTTCATCAAATTAACTAAATTAAATTTTGTATCATATAATCCCCATACATACCTGCTGTATTGGTTGTGTTTCATTTACAAGACCCCTCAACCAAGGTGCTTCTTTTTTTAATTGATGCTTGTATAGCTGCTGAACAACCAAGAAGTAGAAGGAAATTATACACATCACATAGATGGAGCACATAAAAAATCTGAGTCTCACTGTCATAAGCTGAGCTAGAATGTTACACGAACAGGTACTGAACAATGTTCCCATCTTGTTGGGCTGTCTGAATGTTATACACCTCTAACAGCTTCAAGAACAATTCTGTAAAATGATGGTGAAATTCATAATATGGTTTGAATAACTTCTAAACAACCAGGACATAATGAAGCCAATGTTAATAACAGTTTCTAACTCCTTTACCATCTCTAGATTCAATATTGAGAAACTTTGTTAAGAAGGTGATCTGCTGAGGGCTCATAAGAACTCTGAATAGCAAAACCTTTCAAATAGTATAAGAACCCCCATGATTCTCAAAAGCAACTGGCTATAATATGTACCTTTTCTGCAGAGACACTTTCTACATCAGCAGAGTACACAGCACAGTAACCAAAAGAACAAATATCCTTTTAACTGTGTAATATGCATTACAACATTAATCTTGCTATTATATTTTTATACTTCACTTAAGATTGAATGTGCAGAGCTGTGTGCTAATAAAGGTCACACAATAAAATTTTATTGCTTCAGTGAACATCCAGCAAAGTACTCAACCAGAAAAACAAAGTGCTTGAATATCTACCTAATATACTACTTGAATCATATTTTAGACCACCCTAAATAAAGGACAAATGTGAATAACTAATTTTAAAAGCTAAATTAACTCATACACCAGCTTAAAGAATGATGTAATCTTATTTTCCAAGAAAAAGCAATACAAATTGTTTCTTTATTCATGCTACAATAAGGAAAAATTTATGCAGAAAATAGCTTCAATAAAAGGAAAAAATAAGTTTCCTTACAAGTTCAACAAACTTATGAATTATTTATTACTCATCCATCTGATAAATTATTTCAAAGTATGTGTACAAAAAAATTCTTACATAGTTAAATACACATGTTTACAATTGGCTCCAAATAATTAAAGTACGTTTCTACACATTTCAAGTACAATACTCTGTACACAAATATAAATTAACAAAATTACACAACGATGCACTAGGTAATGGATGGATTTCTTCATTAATGCTGCACTTGCATAAGTTGTCTTTGGTGTTTCTAGGTTAGAGAAAGGATTGTTTTCTCTTCATCATATTATATTTTATATATGGAGACTGACATATCATATATACTGAGAAAAATATTCCCCACTCCCATATTCAGCAATAAGCTTTGGAGCTTATAAAAAAAATTCAGGGGCAAATTGTCATGGTGAGTTAACCTGATTATGCAGTTTTGTACTAAAGGACAAATAAACCACAGCAAAAAATGTGGTAGATAAGGTTATAGCTCATATCTTTGGTGTATGCCAGCAACATCATTATTAAAGTTTTAGACATTGAAATTGTCTTTTTTATACTTTTTACATAACTACAAATATCTTACTACAAATGCAAATAGTCTTTTTTTTCTATATCAAAAGTACATGGAAAGAAATTCAGAAATATATGTATAAAAATGAAAAATATGAGCATCCAAAACAAATTCTCAAAGGTAACATTTAGGTTAGATTTTGAAAATACTTTTCATAACTCAAAATATTAGATTCACTGGAATAAAAAGAATCCAAATCCAAACAAGACCCACCAAAAATTGTCTATAAACCTACTGACAATGACACAAAACAGAATAATTAAGCTGTAATACTTAAGAAGATACAAGTATAATTTTTAAAGGAAAATGTCCACAGCAATAGCTTCTAAAAGCACTAAAGATATTCCATATATCAGATTGATCCTAAATCACCAGATGAGAAAACAAGACAACTTGCAAGAAAAATCAAACAAGGGCCAAATTTGATGCTTGAGCCTAAAACATCCTAAACCCCATTATCAATTATCAGCTGCAGCCAATTGTGCATATTGTAGCTACTCTTTATAAAATATTTATTTAACATAATTAAAATGATAAACTTAAAACCACAGTAGAAATATATCTATTAATTAAAAACACTCTTAATATCTACAATTATGAAATAACCAGCCTATACTCAGACTATTATAAGATAACTTGAAACACTTACTTAAATAGTTCAATAATAATTCTCACTTACCAATATCATTCAAGCATAAACTAAAACAGATGAGGCATATTTAGTTACTTCAAACTGGCCTTTCCAGGCCTGGCATGCTGTATGTGTCACCACTCACAAAGGTAGAATTAGTTAAAGCTAGTATTTATATTTAGATGACCTTCAAATACTAATTATTCTCAGGGATCCCATACTGAAAATATAAGTAACCATAATGTCTAAAGAACTTACTATTTAATAAGTTGTAATATTTATTGCAAATGAATTTAAACATTTTACAACCATTAAAAAATAACTTTACTACTAACAACAAGTATAAATAAAATTTTATTGATACAAATAGTTACATACTGTTTTAGTTGGTAAATATAATTATTCCTTTCAACAGAACATAAAAAAAACCTGCTATTTGGGAAAGGTAAACCAAGGGCATGAAAAATTTGCTATTTCATTAAAAACAGCAGACTTATGAAAACTACATCAGAATCTAAATAGTGTGCTCTGTAATTGGCATTGGTATTTTATTATGCAAATTTTGATGGATACATTCTAGAGATCAAAATTTAAATTGGTAGTAGAAATTAAATCATCAATATAATAGAAAGTAAGAGCATGTAAGCCGGTGTTTTAAACTACTCAAAATGTATTTTGATAGAAGAAACAAATTATTCATATTTAATGAAAAATTATCTCCTACAGGAATACCACTTACCTCTTTAAAAGTTTCTTCACTAAAACCAATACTTGTTATAAATATATAAATAAAGTATATTTTTATACAGAATCCTAGTGAAACTATTTAGAAATAGCTATATTGGCACAATAAAAAATCAATCATTTAAACTGTCAGTTTTTAGAGGGCTGTGTTTCTTTACAATCTTGAATACTCACCATGAACTATTACATACTCTTAAAGTTTTTCAAATATATTTTAGTACATAAAGTAGAAATATGTTTTAGAATGCAAACTGCCAATTCAAAAGAATTTAAAGCAATTATACATGACAAAACCGTTTATTATTTTGGGTATATTAAAAACAATACATCAGTCATTTTCTGATAATGATTTTATTTTATTGAATAAACATATCCTGAGTTCTACAAAACACAACAGAGATAAGTTTAGTAAGAGTATTTAAATGAATTTATAAACCTAAATGTAATTAGGTGTTTTATATAATTTTTGGAGTTACATAGAAGATAAATTAAATTTGTGAAATCATTAATTATATTCTATTTTTATAGTATACTGTAATTTTGTAATATTAGTATTTTTATTTGTATCTTTTTGTAAGTATTTTAGTTGTATTAATTTAATTAATTAAAACTTGTGCATAAAATTTTACACAAATCCAAAATTACAATTTGCTTTAGCAATTGTGGTAATAAACTTGTTTTAGTTCCTTTAACTTTACCTTTAAATATAATACATGTTTTAAATACATTAAATTTATATAAATATAAGCTTTGGGCACCTTTAAAAATATTTTTTTATTAAAGTAAAGAAACAAGGTGGATAAAACATTTTTTATTAATTTCTATAATTATCAATGTTTTTTCTAAACATTTTAGTATTTTAATTTTGTCTTTCTTATAAATGATAAATTTACCTTTTTTTGTAAAAATACTCAAAGGTGGTTCATCTTTAATAACTTTTAAAATACCTGTAATAATGATATTTAGTAACCTTTGCAGGATCACAATCTTCAACAAATCTTTTTACTAAAAATAAAGATTCAAATTACTTTTATACTTAATAGAAACAGAACCCAAAAACAATAATGTGATCCATAGCCTTGAAAATAATAGACAAAATAAAATTTTAAAATAATACCATTTGTTCAAAAATAATAAATTAATTTCTGAAGGAAGAATTTCTGTGACAACAGCTCTTAAATGAATTGGAAATGTCACTAATCAGTACATAGCCAAGAAATGCAGATGAAAAACACTACAGCTTTCAAGGAAAATCAAATGTGTATATATATAAACAGATAAATATGTACACATAACTAACTACACAGATAGATAAAACTGAACTGATTAAATTTGCAAAACCAAAACAAATATACCAATAAACTAAAACAGTAGCACAAAGCAAAAGGAATGACAGTAAAGCATTAAGATATTAAAATATATCAAAAAAGACAGAAAAATAAATATTTTCAACTTATTGGTTACTGGCAAAGAGAACTTACTGATTCAGTTTCTAAAAGGAGAAGGGAGCACTAAATTATTCATTAAAAGTTTTATTCATGCCATAAAATTACCAGTTTTATATTCATAAATTCAGAGGAAGCTTCAACAGTTTTATATTTATTCATTTATAACAGTAATTATATATTAACTTATTTAGACAACAGTTTTGCATTTTTTTACATCACCAGTTTATATTCACTCATTTAAAATACTAGTTTTATATTCATCTATTACAATCACCAGTTTTATACTTACTTGTTCAGAGCACTTTTTTATTCCTTCAAATAATCATTTCTATTTATTCTTCTACAAAGTAGTTTTGTTATTCCTTAGTTAATATAAACACTAACTAAAGAATTCCACAACAAATTGATCAACCTTGCATAATGAAAGTATTGATGCCAGATCTTTTTATTATAGATTATTCATAATTTACTAGATATATGCATAACTGAAATTTTAACAGCTTAGTTACACTGTATACTCTAATATGCAACAATAATACCAGATAAAATGTTCTTGCTCCAGCAGATATGATTCCATCAAAATAATCACAATGCCAATCAGTGATGTCGAGAAACCCACTTGTTGAGTATTATATATGCAAAAATGGCTTGTTTGGGTTGAGAAAATATTTTACATATTAACTAGGCTAACTTTTGTATCTTTTACAAACTACACAAATCCTAGTGAAAATTTTACATATTTTCTCAACCCAAACGAGCCGTTTTTGCATATAAAAATCACAATGCCAATTTTGACCATTCTCATTTGTAAATGTCTTATGTCAAAGAAAATTTCCTTACTCCTCCTTTGAACACTATCCTTAAACAATAATCTAGCTCAATATTCACCTATTTCTGTTTGTAAAAATTATAACAGTTTGCTTACAAACATTGATTCATTCCTATATAAAGCTCTCTTGATTATTTTTTCATCCTCACATGTGGCATTCTTAATTTAAGGAAAATAAATAGTTGCTTGGAAATATAAAAAGACACCTATGCACCAAATAAGTAATAAAAAATTGGAAGAATAATTGAATCATTCTGCATAACTGGTTATAGTAAATTAGTTTTAAAATACTAGAGTCTAAGTAAAATTATTCAAAAGTTGACTACCTTCACTGACTAAACTCAGTAAATATACTTTTGATTAAACATTGCATAATCATTCTACTTTTGCTTTAGCAAAAGGGTTTCAATATCAAATGAAGTTCCACATTTTCTCAAATTTCTCAATATTTCAATTTCTGATTTGTTTAATCCATTGCTTTACTTAGTAAATAAAATCTTTATAAATTATATGGAAATCTACCGTTATTATTTATTTCAATTTTAAGAAATTTATGTTATTTTTGGACAAAACACTATACACATAGGTCTTTTTGTTCACATTTATCCATATCAGCCAATACAATGTCATTTTCTCAAGAATAGGGCAGGTATGTCACAATTTTCAACTATGCTCTTCATGCAGGTTTTTGTATTTTATGGATTTTTTAAAGGCATAAAGTCATGGCGTAACCAAGATGAGACAGTAATGTAAAAATATGACTATTATACATGTACATACTAATTATTGCATGATCACACCAGTAAAAACTGCAAAAAAATAAAGTAAAACTATATCATTCATACTTTCATAATTTTCACTTTAAAATGATACCACTTATACTTTTGTACAAGTGATATTTTAAAGTAAAAATGTCTCTGGTCATAGTAACAGAACACAATATGTTCCATATCTCACTACCACTCATTATTGTTATATGCAGTTTTACTTTTTTTTTACTTGGATGTATGATTGGATGCAAAAAATTCATCACAAACTTTATGTTTAAATTATAATATGAAAAGCAATTTTCTTTCAGTGAGTAAATCATTATAAACTTCTATAAGACAATTTTTACAGCAGAAAAAATCTTGTATATTAAAATGGTCCATTAATTCTTAAGCGTAAAGAATCTATAGTGTTTGTTTTGTATATTTAAAACAGTATATACCACATGTTAAAAAGTATATTACACTATTTACATTACATCCTGATATATTATGAAGATAATACTGAAAATAATGCATCTGCTGGAAAAGTTAAGCATCTAACCTTATTACAAAGAGTTTTCTTTTTATTAGTTTTTATGTAGATTGTAAGTTTACCTGTTAAGAAGCTTTTGGGCTACATATCAGTAGACAAATTAACGTCAAAGCAGAAATATGTCAAGAAAAAGAAGAAATTGGATGATAAGGACAAAAATCAACAATTCTGTATATATCTATGAATATGTTCCACAGTTATCTTCATTACATCAGAAGTGTACTGGTGATTATACAGCACTGTACAGCCATAACAAGATTATTATGTTTGGTGTTTTATGGTGCAAAGTAACAAGGCTATCTGCAAGATTATTATTTAAAGATCTGTATAGAGCATTAACTGGAGATGTATCAAATTAAACTGAAATAGATCATTTTAAATATGTGATTTTTCTCACATGAAGAAACCTATCTCAGAAAAACTTTTATAACATTGATTTACTCACCAGACACAGAATAATATTTTATATTAAAAGAAAAAAATCACCACCCTTATGGATTAAACCAGGAATTTCACACCAAAATAGTCAAATCTTTAAGTAAAAATAGCTGCATTAAGTTTTTTTTATATTGATGCCATAATAAAAAAAAGACATTTCTACTTTCATCATACATAAAAAAAGGTACAGATGGTATGTGGTTGTGAAATCTACAACACTGAGTTGTAGTGTCAAGATCCTAACCCTTTATTGAATCTGTAGCTTGCTTTCTAGCTTAACATGTCATTTTGATTATACTTGATAGACACAATTTCCAAAGCTTTTACATGCTATGCCACAGACATTTTCATTTTAAAATACATTTTATATTTCTGTAAAAATGAAATAATATTACACTATTTTGTTATAGCTTTTCTTGTATGATCACGTATTTGTCAATATGTATACTTATAACAAGATTGTTGTACTTTTACATAATACACACACACACACACACACACACATATATATATTAAACAGTTAAAAGCACTTCGTAATTTCTAGTATGTTATACATTCTTTGTAAAGTTGGAAGTAAAACTTCACTGGGCTCCTACTACAGACAAAAATAATGTAATATTGTTGCATTAATTTAAGTGTTTGTCACTGAGAGTTTATGAATTAACTATTTCAGAATGGGCTACATCCCTGGGACTGACCTCGTAACCATTTTGTGCTTTTTATAGTTTTCATGCAATAACTTTTAAATTAGTAAACATATTAATGAAATTTGGTATATTATCAGTAAACATTACAATGCTTTCATACTCAAAATAGCAATGTTTTTAATTAAGTCTTAAAGTTTGTTAAGCTATGTTATTTTGTGCCATTTTCTTTTTGCATGTTACCTATCCAAAAAGCAAAGAAATTTTCATTTTAAGACTAAAAATACTTTTTTGCACTAGAAAATTCTAAATATCTTGCATGTAAAATTTGAAATTGTCCTGACAGTTATCAAACAGTTAAGAAAAAATCTTTAAACTGCATCTGTTATTTTCACTTATAAATCTCTATACAGGCTTAATTGAATTGATCAATCTCATAACCACCATAAAAATTGGGAAATGAATATACATTATGCTTCTTTCATTATAGAATGAAAACAGATAACACAAAAACAATGTTTACACTGAATAGCTTAAATCTCATGACATGATACATTTGCATATATTTATTATTTTTATTGCATTTACCATTCAGTTGTGTGTGGCTAATACTAAAATTTGAATGACATGGCACATTCACATTTATGCAATAATATAAAACTGACCTTTAGTCTTTACAAAGTGACACTGTATTGGTTCTAATGGCAGTATTTTAGTGCACTAGTATTTAGTAATATATAGTCACATTGCAGTCACTATACATTGTGTATGTGTACAGATTATTACTATTTAAAAACAATTTATTATAAATATTACTAAAATATAGAACAGTGCATACAGAAGTAAAGCAAACAATTATCTATTCTAGCTATGATCTCTGTATGCAATTACTCCTTGACGTAGGTTGCTAAAACTTAAAATTTCATACATGAAGAATATGAAAAAATAAATTTAAGTTTTGTACATACATTTGAATAGCCAAAAGAATCATAAGTTACTATATTGATACCACAGAATTCCACTATGATTAACAAGCTTAGTAACTAAGCTGTATTTAGGTCTAACACAAATATGACATTTCTAACAGACTAGACAACCTACCACCTTGAAATTTTGGTTTGAAAGAATGAAGAGGCCTTTGAACACAATAGACAACAAAACAAACAGAGGGGCATTCTAAGCTGTCAACTGGTTATTCACATGTATATTAAGGTAAGTATAAGAGACTATTTCCAAAACAGGAAAGGAGGTGAATGGGACCCACCATGTTTGATTCCATACACAAACTTTTCTCAATAAAATGAAAAGATATGAGGTTCTGATTTATATTCTAGCTCTTCAATACTGGTAGTAATTTGAGTTCATAATTTGTACAAAACTATAGATTTAGTATTTTAACATCATAAAAATCTAATATGAACCAGGGCTACCTTTGACATACCACGTGACATACACACATGTGAAAATGGAGGAGCAAAATTGCAAGACAGAAGGATGATGTGTCAGATTGAAGCATGAGAGAAAGTAAAGTTGGCAGGAGAAGAGTGAATGGCATAGAAGAGGTAACCACAACTGACCTAACCAGAGGGGTACTACCAAGAAGACAACAAGGATTATCTTGAATCAAGACCAGAACCTTAGGTAAATGACAGAGGTGAGTATGCATGGAAAAAGGATGTGACCATTCACTGCTTAAATCACTGATAGCAAGAGCAAAGGAATGGGGAGGAACTAATCAAGAAAAAGAACTTGAGAAAGCTGACAAAGCATTTAGGAGTGGAGTCCACAAGAGAGAGCACTACCAACAGAAAACCTAAGGTGAAAACACTATACTATGTACAGGACATAGTCTATCTAAAGGAGAAAGTCTGCACCATGTTCATAGTAACTGATGTAGTAGGTAATGTGACAAACCACTGAGTATTGGTCCAATGAGGAAGGTGCATGGTTTGAAAACAAGAGATCCTGAATTGAGTTCACCTTTTATAGTCAATATAGAAAAAAACTAGCAAGTTACTGGAGTGGAACATAACAAAATGATCAACAATGAGAGGTACAAAATGGGAGCATGCCCAACAGACTACTGGAAGTTGAATGCAATGGTATATAGAAGCAACTGTCCTGTGTAACACATGTGAAATGGCCATTCAGAGATAATCACCAATCAAAGTTGAAAGCATCAGTGAAGAAGTTCAGGTTCAGTTTGAGTGGAACTAATGAAACACTGATTGTGATATTGGATTGGTTAAGTTACCAGAACAAGTAAACCACTGAAGTCAAAATTTCCAATGATCATACAAAGATACTGAGAAAAATATTCTTCAGAAGTCTAAATTAATTAATAAAGCACAGAAGTCATAACAAAGAATATCAGAATGAATGTTAAATAATATTTTAAATATTTATTTTAAAGACTGCACAAGAGACAATCCAGTATCTTTTAATACTAAGCCTAGAATGGTCAACGGTGTGTGCGTGTGGTGGTGGATGGAAGGGGAGGGGTGTTCTTTCTATAAACTGATGATTTAAGAGTTATTTCAATAGTTGTCAATGATAAAACTCAGCACACAACTTCTAAAACAAATAATAATAAAATAATGAAAACATAGCCCAATGAAGTCTATATGGATTACACTATGATGACAGTAAAGGAGCTTTTATACTGTTCTTCTTTCTCTCATTTCCAGAAATGCCATTTTTAACTTGAAAATTTCAATGGAAATCACATGTAATTCATTGTGCACGTTTCAACTCCATCACTACCTTTTTGTGCTTAATTATCCCAATAGATTCATAAGGAACTAAAACTAGTGATTTTATTATACATTATTTCAGCCCCCTTTTTCTGTATAATAATGGTACTATTACAACCATATTTTCATGTTTTGTTATCAATGCAAATATCAGTTGATTAGCTAATTGGATAAACAAAATATCCTGAGCCTTCCTGGAAATAATTTTTTTTTATTCACATCAGTGTGCTGAGCTGGCTCATATGATAAGTGTTAAACAACCATAACAATTATAACTATTATACTTCACACTTGTTTACTATTTCCATGGCATACAAACATTTTTTTTTCATCAGCAAAATAAGTACACATAGAACAATAGCATTTGTGTTTGTATGTTTCTGGTTTTATAAAATGACATCATAAATTGTCCACGTTTATTATAATGCACATGAATAAGTACAGATGATATTAACATGAAAAGCTGAATGTGCAGTGTAGTAACAATTATAATGAATGTAATCTTTGCTTTAATATACGCTTTACATGAATAAAAGACATGCTAGACTAAATATTATTTTATACCATGATCTTCTTCAGAAGTTACAATATTGTCTTTAAATCAGTAGAGTGTAAAATAATATTCTATGATTTTGTTGCCAAGTGTCACAACCAAGGAAACCTTTCACTTAATATCAGAAATCATTTGGCTGTGCAAGGCTTAAAAATATTACAATACAAAAACACTTGCAGTCAAAGCAAGCTAGCTTTCTGCCAAATCAACTTAAAATGTTTCTTTTGACCTACATGGGATTTTTTTTAAATTTCAATCAGAATGGTTAGAGTAATGGTGAGTTATTTCAATGTTTTTTTAGAAGGACATCTCTGGTATAATTATAACACTGGCACTACTGGTTAACTTTTATTTTAATCTATATAATTGTATCTCCTATTAGTTAACAAAATGAATGATGAAGTTCAATTCATCATAATGTTGAACTTGCACCAATTTATAATTTTTTTAATATTTTAAATATGCACTGCAACACAGTAATAGTACAAAATACTTTAATAAATATCATACTACATGTACAGATGGAAAATATCATTTATGAATTTTATTATTCCCTTAAACTGATAATATATTTTCAACAGACATTTGTTACTTCTCCAAACATATGTATATAAATATAACTTGTAATTCATCTAGAAATAATATACATCCACTGTGACAAATCTGGTTTTCCATTAACCAATAAAGAACCACAAAAAACTACATGTAAAAACAAGAAGGATCCAAAAATTGATTGTGAAGGGGCAGGTCAATGATCGTGAGAAAACATTTAAGTCTGGCTCCCACAAGACTTGACTGTACTGTGTAGTCACCAATACCTTTGAAGACGTCCATCGTGAAGATGAGGCATGGAGAAGGAGGCCAGGAAACAACAAAAGAATTAGGAAACATGGAGGAGGAATTTTGTGATAAATTATTAGCAAGGAATAAGAATAAATTATTTGGAGCTCCAAAGAATTAGGATAGTCCCCAAATACCATGCCACAGAGAAATGAAGACATTAACAAGTTCCTGATGGACACAGGAAATAGACACCTCCACTAATAGCACATCTCTTACTAACAGGTCTCAACAAAATAGCCAGACAAGTAGGAAAAGGGTTGATGAAGATAGTCTGGCTAATGTCAGCCACAAAAGAAATCTAAAGTCATTCAAAAATTCTTCAGAATAATGATGAAAGGCCTTTGACAAGAATTACAGAGAGAGAGGTAACACAAATCCTTGAAAAATGTACCTAAAAAACAAGCAACAGCTTCAGTATTTGAACTCCAGAGGGGTAAAATGGAATTTGACTTTTGTGAATCCAAGTAAGGATTCTAATAATGATGAAATACCAAATACTGTTGGTCCAAAACTCAAGAGGGTTAAAGCATATGAAACCCTGAATTTGAATGAGAAAAAACCCACTGAGCATAAACCTCAATGTTAGAAGTGGGGAAACACCCAACAGATCAATTTTCAGAAGTTCACACATGAGAAAAGCTTCACATTAAACAGGAGAAACTTTCAAAATGTAGCAAAACTAAATGAATTAAAAGAAAGGTGTAGAAGGGTGAAACTCCTCAAAAGGTGCTTCAACTGGGAGCACAGAAAACAAAGAAGCAGGAAATATGCTATCTAAATTATCTTCATCATGATTATGCTCATCAGCTAAAAATAATGCTGATGCATTTGGAAAAGAACACTTAGGTCCCATATAAGAAGCTAACTCATGACAAACTAAGACTTGCACTTTCTTGGCAGACAACAGACCCTGAGGTCTGAACAATAATATTGCACAAGTTTCTAGAAACATCAGGAACTATAGTAGCAGTCACAGTAAATTACAAATTCATAATTCACAAAAATAAGTATAAAGACAAATATAAACATTCGAAAAACAAAAATTATCCCACAAAACTTAAAATTAGTTTGGCTGTAGTAAAGTACAAATAACGCAATATAATGAAAATCAAGAACAAACAAAAAACACACTCAACTCAGTGTGCAAATCTAGAAAGTTACATAAAAAGAATTATACAGAAAAAGCCACCTGCTCTAGGAGAGTGTATAATGCTGCTTTTGATGGGGGGTTGTCACATGCTCTATGCATGCTAAATGAGTAGCTTGAATATACAAGGTAGAGAGACTAGTGCTTCAATAAAAAGTTTTTCACAATGCATTAGAGAGCAGTAGAAGATTGATAAAAGATGTTATTTGAGAGGAGGTATGAAAAATATTAAAAATTTAAACAATTATTGTTGATAATAAGCATCCCTGTAATAAAATGTTCCCTCAGAAGTTTAAAAAGCTTCAGCAACATTGTAACCATACATACGCACACACACACAATGAAACTTGTGAAATTTGGAACCTTTCACCCTGTAAAAATATTGGTCTACATTATCTTACATCATTACACTTCCAATAGTCTGTTGACTAATTTAAGGGTTAAATCAATATAAAAATGTTTCAAAAGTACCAGAAACTACATCACGATTAAGAATAACACTAGTGTAAGGAAGAGAAACAAGAAAACACTGAATAGTAAAGTAAATGAAAGGGATACTTCATTAAACATTTGATTTTTCAATATTCATACTGGATGGTACTTTCAAAACACATTTTACAAATATGCACATTATCTTTATATAGATTTTAAGTTTCATCTTTACGCTAACTTTTTTTTCTCTGTCCATACATGCTTGCAGGGCTGGATCTTGTTAAACTCAAAAACAATTTAAGATATGTTGAGCTTACATTTAAAAAAGAATAAAAATATAAAAAGAAAAATTAAGAACTTCACTACAAATTATACTGGCTTTAAAATAAGTGCAAGATACACCAACAGCTATCAAACAAAACTGTTTCCAGGTGCTCAAGAAAATACCTCTACTAAACCAGAGACACACACACACACAAAAAAAAACACTCACCTTGCCCTGAGGTCGCTGCAGAAAAAGGTGAAATGTTAAGCCAGCCCACGATAACAGCGCTAGAGAGACGATCGCATAGAACGTCCTCCTACGCATTGCCAACCACCTTCCACAACAAGGTCATACATGTATCTGAAAAAAAAATATATATATATATATATATATATATATATATATATGTGTGTGTGTGTGTGTTAAAATTTAAATAATCAGTGTATCTATACTGCTAAATTAACTAAAATATTCATAATTAACATAACTAAGTATACCATTTTGTATTATATATGTAAACGTACTTCATCCAATTGGTTTTTTGTTACAGAATGAACATAATAGATACAGGTTATTACGAATTCTTAATATGCCACAGTCCTGAAGAACTATAAAACATAATCACAAACATATGCCAGCTGGTATCCTCCACAGCAACTTATTACTAAAAACCCTTTTATACAGAGTGTTCGGAAAAACACTGTGCACTTGTATATTTATTAACAGACATGTTTCAATGTAGAATACAGGAGGTATATATGAATGACAATTATAAACAATATTGAAAGTGACTGACGTTGGCATCAATAGAGGCCTGGATCCTTATTATTTTGTTTCTAAACACTGCTATCAGTTGCTGGCTTGAAAGAGACTGAATAAAATGATTACAAAACTGCACAGTGACTTTCCAAACACCCTGTATAAAAGCATTAATGTTATGTGGCTGAAAAACTAATAATGCAGTATTTGCATGAAAAAAAAAATTGTAGCTTCAATATTTCCATTATGACATAAAATTTTTATTACAGTTTGAATGCTTCTATCAGCTTGAATTACAAAGATAAAACAATACATGCATATTGTGATAGCAAAAACTCAAACTTTTCTTCATCTCTTTTCATTGTCAGTCAAAAATATAAGTAAAAAATTTCAATATTTCCATTAAAAAAATTTTTTTTATTACAGTTTGAATGTTTCTATCAGCTTAAATTACAAAGATAAAACAATACATGCATAATGTGATAGCAAAATCCCAAACTTTTCTACATCTCTCTTTTCATTGTCAGTCAAAAATACAAGAACCAAATTCATACTCAAACTTCTGATAACGTATCATGCACTATACATAATTCTCCAGCTATCACCCAATATTTGATTAGCTACTGTATACCTCACTAAAACTTATTTCACAGAAGTATCTTAACTGGTCTGTTATAGCACATTTTGATATACTAAAATTATCATTTGTCAACTAATTGAAAACACAGAGTTACATTAATCCAGATCTAGATAACTCATATCTATGATGTGGAATATAAAACCTTCCACACTTTGTAAATGTCTGCTAATGATTATAATTGCAATAACAACTGAGAAAAAACAAAACATACTTGAAATCATATGTTCAAAGAATAGAAGCCAGTTCTTCTTCTTCTTATTATTATTATAGTAACAAGAAAAGTAAATATATATCACAAGAGTATCCTAAAAAAACAGCATGAATTTTAAAATGAAGTATGGATCCTGCTATTAAAAGAAATGAAACAAGAATTAAAACTACCATCACAAATTTATAAAATGTTGTTTTGTTGATTTTGTATTTTAGGGCACATAGCAGCTTGGCTATCTGCGCCAAACGTCTGGTAAAAGTAAATGTAGTAAAATACATAGGAGGAAATGAAGGTAAAACAAAACAAATAGCAAAAAGAAAAATGTTGGCATCTAGTCTACAATGTTAAGAGAGAAACCAGAGTAAAAGAAGTTGAAAAAGACTTTCTGTAGCATAATGGTAATTATCATAACCCGCCAGGAAGACTAACAGGCAAGTAAGTACAAGAACCACTGTCAGTCACCTGAAGTTTACCTTTCTAGTCCTGATTCCAGGTTATGTGTCATTACAGCCATTATCAAAAGGTAAAGTAATAAAAGTGTTTTAAAAGACATGCAGCAAAATTGTAATAATAACTCGCCAGGATGAATACCAGGTAGTTCAAATGGATAGTTCAGACAGCAGTGTTAGACACCTGAAGATGGCTTTTCCAGTCCTGGTGTCAAGTTATTATAACGTTAAAGCCATTTTCTAATTCCAAATCAAACTGAAGATTGTGACTCTTAAAAAGGAACCACAATAAAAAAAAGTTTAATGATGAAATATCAAACACTTTAATAACATTAAAAAGATAAATGGCCATTAAAAAACTAAAAACTATATCAAGATGGACAGTGCCACCATCATCAATAACACTGTCCAATGTTACAGACAAACCCTAGGAAAGAACATGTTTAAAATAGTGCTATCATTGAGAGTTGTAACGATGGCAAGAAAGTAAAATGTGGCTTACAGTGATTTCAGTGTTACACAAACTACACACTGGTGCATCAGTTCCAGATAAAAGAAAACAATGAGTTAAAAAACTGTGACCAATGCATAGTCTAGTTAGAACAACTTCCTCCTTCCGATCTTTACAGAAGCAAGATGGCCAAAGTCCAATACAGGGTTTTATTTGGAAAAGCTTGTTTTCGGGTTGCTCACTCCAAGTCGACTGCCAGCTGGCACAGAGCCAAGCCTTCAATACAGGACCATAGTCCACGTATGGAATAGACACAGTGGTGATAGTTCCAGAGCAGAGAGATTTAGCTGCCATGTCTGCAAGTTCATTCCCATGAAGACCAACGTCTTCCAGAAAAAATGGATAATTGTAGATGTTAATGAGAAATGGGCCAGTTGGTTTTAAATATCAACAAGAACAGTGTGTGAACCAGCATGAAGCAATTCCAGGGCAAGTTGAGAACTAAGCGAGTCAATACAAATAGTGCAATTGGAGTACAACTTAGCTTCAATATGATCTAGGGCAAGAGAAATGGCAAAGAGTTTAACAGTGAACACAGAAGCTGTAAAGGGGATTCTGTGCACAACCACCGAACTGCAACAAACCACAGCAGAGCCCACAGAGTCACCCGATTTGGAACCATCTCTATAAATTAGAATGGAAAGATTGTTTGAAAGATGTTCAGAAAATAAAAGATGGCACTTCCAATTGGGAGTATCTGCTTTTCTCAGATTACTTAAAGAAAGGTCACATATGGTGACTATAATAAGCCATGGTGGGATGGGCTGACCAGTGGATTCTGCAATGTTATCCAAGGACAGACCAAATTCATCCAATTGCTCCTGAAAACAAAGGCCAAAAGGAGCAATGGCAGATCATCTGTTCTGAAAAAGTATGGACCACCGAGGAAAGAAAACACAACCCCAGGTGGAATGATTTGATAAGGAATGAAGTTTCAAAGAATATAGTAAAGACAGTTGCAAATGGAGATGGTGCAAAGAAGGTTCATGAGATTCTATGTATAAGCTCTGAACTGGAGAGGTGCAGAAAGCCCCAGTGCAGAGTGGAAGTCCTTGATGATGAATGGGGTTCAGCATATTTAAGGCTGAGGGTCTGGCAGAGCCATAGATTATTGATCCATAGTCGAGTTTTGATCAAATAAGACCACAATATACCTTTAACATGGAACATCAATCTGCTTCTCAACTGGTAGTACAGAGGACACAGAGGATGTTCAGTCCTCTTGTGCATTTGACCCACAGCTGCTTTAAGTGTGGTATAAAGGTCAGCTTATGTTCAAAGATAAGCTTCAAGAACTTGGTCTCAGGGACCGCTGGCAGAAAAACTTTACTGATATGGAGTTCAGGATCAAAGTCAATACCGAGTTGGCAGCAAATGTGCATGCAAATAGCTTTAGAGAGAAAGAAATTAAAGTTGTTCGCCGTGGTCCACTTAAGTAAATGACTGAAAGCAGTCTGTAGCTGATGCTCAATATACCTCATGCTCGTCAACTGACATAAGATGTGAAAGTCATCGACACAGAACCAGTTTGCAACAGTGTTACGTTTTTTTATGTGGACTGAACGCAACAGAAAGACACAGATAGCAGCTTGTATAATTTTATTACGATGATCTACTTATATGTGATAGACACAAAATAAATTATCCAATAGCAATAACAGATATCCAGTTTCAACCTTCAAAACCACTTATAATACAAAAAGGTACTGGCCTGCGCTTAATAATATGATCCAGAATGAGTGTCCAAATCCGAAATCCAAAGTTCCAATCTAGGCGGCAATTTAGTCCCACGGAGAAATTTGCGAAGTTTGAATGGGTATTTTAAAAAAAATTCACAGTCCAATACGTGTTGGCTTTCGGTATAACCCGTAATTCGACTGAATTATAAAGATTGACGCAACAAAATAAATTCACCGCTTTAGTTGATCTAGCTCTATTCACAAATTCAATTTGAATAATCACTTGGCAAACGTTTAAACTTTCTCAAACGAGACAAACTTCTTGATCCGAGTAAAAACAGATGACTTACTTCCCCAGGCCAATACAAGTGATTAATCTATCTAGTTCTAGAAATTTTTACATAAATAATTCTAAATGAATTTTAATTAATTCTAAAATGTTATTTTAAATTTCACTGGTTTAAACCTCGAAACAATAATATAAATATGGAAATTCAAACACGACATGACATGATTGTCATTTACATAACATTTACATGATATTTACATAACAAACAGTAAGAAGAAATTGTTCTGTAATGGCATTAACTTTTATATTGAAAAAAGTGACACTCAGAACACAGCCCTGAGGGACTCCAAGTTCCAGTAGAAAAGAATAGGAAAATGTCAAACCCACATAAACTTGGAATCTCTTGTTCGTTAAAATTTTTTTAATAAACATAGCTAAATGGCCACGTAACCCATATATATGGTCTCGCAAGATGCCATACTTCCATGTTGTGTCATAAGCCTTCTCAATGTCAAAGAATATTGATACAACACGTTGTCATTTGGCAAAGGCTTCTCTGATTGATGTCTCAAGTTGAATTAGGTGATCCATGGTGAAATGCTGTTGTTGGAACCCACACTGGGTTGGCTGGCAAGAGGAGGTTGTTTGAATCGAGGAACCAAACAAGACAAGCATTAACCATCCTCTCCCAGGTCTAACAAAGACAGCTTGTCAAAGCAACTGGACAGTAGTTTGAAGGAATCTTGGGATCTTTCCCAGGCTTAGAGAAAGGTAAAATAATAGCCTGGCACCAGGCATCAGGAAAAACATTCTCCTGCCAGATCCAGTTAAAAACAATAAGAAGAATATCAAGAGAAGCAGGAGAGAGATAACGCAGCATGTCATAGTGTACATCATCAGGTCCAACAGATGTACTGCCAAACCAATGAAGGGCCATTTTCAGTTCCACCAGTGTAAAGGGATAATTATAGTCAAAGAAACAGTCAATTTGAAAAGAAAGAGGTGAACACTCTGCCCGAGTCTTCATGGCCAAGAAGGTGGAGGAACAAGCAGAAGTGCTAGATACCTGGCAAAAGCTACCTCTTGGCCATCAGAGAGTAAGACAGAATTGTGGTGTCCAATGACCTTTCAAATCCTGTCCCACATGATCTTCGAACTGGTGATAGAAGATATGCTAGTTTTGAACTTAATCCAAGATTCCTTCTGGCTCTGAAATCTTACCCACCTAGCATGTGCACAAGCCTGTTGGAAAGAGATGCGGTTCAAAAATGTGAGATATCTACGGAAAGTATCCCAGGCCCATTTTTGAGCCTTCCGTGCAAAGTAGCAAGCAGGATTCCACCACAGATGAGGATATCATGGAAAACATGTTGAGGTTTTAGGAATACACTCAGCAGCTGCTTGTATAATATAATCAGCTACCACTGCCACACAATCGCCTATTGATGGCTGTCAGACAATGGCAGGATCAAGTTCTACGAGAACAGTGAAAGTGGAGCAGTATGGGAAGAACAAAGATGGATGTAGAAGTCGATTCATCAACCTTTTTAACCATGGAGGTCAAAAGCATTTTTATTTGTTTTGAAAATGATTCTCTTGGGGGCATGGACAGATCTGTCTTCACGAAGTGCAGCAACATATGTCCAAAATGGAGTGGCAGACAGCAATTTCCAAGCCTCAGGATAACTAATGTTATGAGTCGTTTTTAAATGCTGCACCTCTTTTTCCTCCAACCATTTTTGGCAAGAATGAAAGTAGGAAGGGTGGGAACCATTGCAGTTGACACAATGTGGGTCCGTGTGACATTAATAGGCATCGTAATCCTTGCCACCACAATGAGCAAATGTCAGGGAACCACAACAGGATGTCTTTGGAATGTACGGCCGTACCCAGCAAATTAGATAACCTGCCTTGATGGTGGCAGGTGTACGTAGTGATGTAAATGTCAAAATGAGGATATTTGCAGTGAAACTCCATCTTTGCAAGTGAAGATGCGCCTCACTACAGAATCTCCTCGAGTGGAGAGACCAGAAAGAATCTCTGACTCAGGGATGTTCTTCAAATTCCTCTCAACAATAACTCCTCGTGATGAATTCAAGGTAGCATGAGGGGTAACCTCAATAGGTACATTCCCAATTGCCTCTGAATTCAAGAGGAGTTCACTGTAATGGGATGTGGATGTTTCAACAGATATGTCTCCAGATCAAAGCTTCTTTACTGACTTTCGAGAGCCAGGGAGTTCCTCTAGTCCTTTCTGAATAAAAAAGGGGGACATTTGCCCTAAAAGGTTTTTCTGAAAGAGAATGTAATATAAGAATATAGGATACAGGTGTTACAGATGTTGAAGTTTGCTGCTCGAAGTCTTCAAGACGTGATCATTTACCTATTGACTGTTTTTCACTATTTTATTTAAATTTTTTGTTGGAGGATCCATAGGAAAAAAGGAAAATTTCAGTACCCACTGACCCCACCCACCATGGAGCCCTACAAGGGGATGCATTACAATGGCATGCAAGGACATTGCAGCAATGCCAGGGTTTTCTGAGCACTATACCCAAACACCAGCATCAGACACAATGTCCACAACACCCATTTAGAACTTCCAACACTGGTACTTGGTTGACTCTAGCCCAAGTGGACCAGCCAATTGACCCAAGGGGGCCACCCAAATACTGCCCATCTACAGGAATTCAAGGCCAAAGTGGTGTGTTAGGGATGAACCCCTTAACCACCAGGATCCTCTCTACCCTTTTACAGGTTGCCACGCATGGCAAACACTTGGGTGGATGTTTAGATCCCAGACGAGGTAAACTGAAAGAGCAGAACCTTTCCTGGGAGGTCCCCTTGCCATGTACAGGAATCCTCACCGAGGGGCCAGAGGAAAAGATTCATTACATTTGGCTCCTTAACAGGAACTGGTAGAAGTGATAATGTATAAATTATTCTTTGATTAAGTGTAGAGGATTTTATTTGAATGAAGTACGAATTCAAGCAATACTTACAAAGTGAAACACTTTAACATTAATTCACAACTCAGTTTCCAATTTTACAAAAGTTATGGAAAGACATTTTACTTTTACAGAATTCTGGAAAAAAGGCAGATATACTCAATAGCTGCTCATTTAATTGTAATCTCCTAAAGAATGGTGTAACTCAATTTCTTCTGAAAATCCTGAGCCTTAAGAATGAGAAATAGCATAATATTTTCATATATACAAATTCTAAACAATTCTTAATCAATAATCCAAATAGTTACTTATCAGAGAAATCCAATTTCTTATTATTACATGTTTCGATAATCACTAAGACTCCTCAAGAGTCAAGAGGACAATTAGAACAGGAAGTGGCAATCACTTTTTATAAGACATCTACACGAGCAGTTAACTATGGTTTAGAAAATTTTTCACAGAAAAAGATTCATTTACAACATGTACTGGTTTAGGACAGGTTTTCTTTGGATGATGTTCACAACAAAGATATAATGAAAACTACAAAAGAAATCTTGAGGTCATCACAGTGATTTATGCTACAGTCATGTGACAGAGCTTAAAAATAAAAGTGGGTAGAAATGTCAGCATCATTAAAACATGTTTATATATGAAAGTAATACATGTATTATATATTTCACAAATAACAGGTCTGAATGAAATAAGTTTGTGTGTAGATAACACAATATCCATTCTGATAATGAAAATTATATTACTGTTGACATAGAAAGTAATAATTTGATAAATTTATTGTATATACAATTGTTTTTACTAGTTGCATGCCTACCATTTAATTTAATAATCATAAACATATTATTTGATTGTTCATTGTATTCAAAATGACTTATCTGACCAATCAGATGTCCATATAACCTGGAAGACACACTCCATTACAAATGATTCAAATTCATGACATTTCACTTCATATCCAATTAAGAGAATATTTCATATTGATGTTCTAAAAGTTTGTTTTCACATAGCAATGCCACATCAGACTAGCTGCTGTGTCCAATGAGGGGAATTTAACCCTTATTTTAGCATTGTAAATCCTCAGACTTACAGCTGTCCCAGCAGGGGACAATTTAAAAGTAATGACACAATATGAATTTAACTGTAAAAATAACCCAGATAAGTATTTAAAGATAAATAAAAAAGAAAATCAAATATTTCATAAAGAAGCAACACAAAGACAGAGTAAATTCAGATGGAAAGTAAAACATACATTATCAAATATGTACTAAATACGGATATACTTCAATGAAATGATCCCAAAAGTAGAGACAAAACTAGTAAATTGTCAGGAACAAATAGAATATTCCAGCGACTGATATAAGGTACTGAAGGGCATACACTGATAATGTAATATTCTAATAAAGGTCTGAGACGTACTTGAAAGATCTTAAACTACATTTCATAGACTTTGAAAAGCAAACATAAATGTTAACATTAATAAAAGTGAATTTTATAAATCTGAAATACATGCCTTGAATGTTAAAATAAGGTATGAAATTGCACATACACACAACTATCAAAATTAAAGCTGTAAAGAATTTTTCTGATTACAAAGAACTATAAAATTGAATATTTTCTTGAGAATGTGGTGCAGTTACTATGATCAATTTGTGTCAAGAGTTCTCACTACTGCCAAACTTTTGCAAATTATAAAGAAAATAAAGTTGATAAAATTAAATTCCAGAGTATGAGGATACTTTCCTGATATTAAAACAAGCCTTAATATCAGGTCCAGTATAAAAGCTTCCTCAGAAAGTTGAACATCAACATCCAATATACTGAGAGGAATTACACTACAGCAGAATTATAATGCTTGGCTGTTGTTCAGCTATAGAAAATTTAAGATGTAACTAGATTACAAAGAATTCACAGCAGTAATAGATGATGCTTCTCTCAAATAGCAGCAAACTGTTTAAAGACAGACTAAAATATTGTGTCTTGATCTCTGAAATTGTTGAATTTGATAGTTTTAGTGGTCCATCAAAAAGGAAGTGATTGCAAATAACCTAAAATTTATCATAGTATTAAGTTAATCCTTCAGAGAAAAACTCCTAACCTAAACCTCATGTTCTCCTTAACTGTTATTCATTGTTGGTTATGAACAATTAAAATATGATTATAAACAAATAAATGGAGAAACAATTCACAAATAATGGTGAATTTATGTTATTCCTCGTAAACATCCAACAGCAAGTCATTCAGAAATAAAATAGAAAAGAGAGACTAATGGCTTGAAATGATGAAAACATTACTAATTAGGTTCTATTATATCATGTATGCCAAACTGCAAAACATGATCAATAAAAAGAAATTTGCTAGTTTAATCAAATGTTTTAAAACATCATCTGAATATAATGAGTATAGCCATTGTCATAATGAGATATTATTTCAAGTTACTTGCTGGAAATAGTTACTTGTTAACTGTAACAGAAATTTTAGTAACTAGATTGAAAACAAATTAACACACAAATTCTTGAAAAGAAGCTAGTAAATGAATACTCCAAAAGGTACAGCATTCACAAAATTTTAATTTTTGACAATAGACTCCAATTTATTTCTCATCAAATGGTAGAAATGTATAAAGCAGTTAGAATTAATCATGTATTAACTACCCCCGATCACACTTAATCAAACATGCCACAAAAAAGCAAGCAGGTATCTTCAAAAGATGAGTTTCATATGTTCATAAAATATCATTAAGTTTGGGATATTCATTTACCTGGTTTTCCTTTCTGCTGTCAGAACTTCCCTTCATAAATCATCAAGTCTTGCCTCAGCAACCTAAATTTGGGACACTGAATCACCCTTCCACAAGATCCTTACCTCAATAACGCAATATTATCAACATGTGTTTAAAAATACATTACAAAACTACAAAACCACAATACAAAAAAAGTCCAAAAATGACAGATAAGCCTGCAATTACAAAAGACAGCCAAGCATATTTTTAAGTATGAGGTATAATTTCAGTAAAATCTAAACCTATGTAACAAAACAGTTTATTGCTAAATATGCTCTAAGATGGACAGGACCTCATGAAAGTACAAGATGCATAACTCCATTATTGTGAAAGTTAAAAGATCTTAAAATTGTATGGTATATACCATAAACATCACATATTAAATTCAGAGAAATGTATTTTTCCTCATAAAATAGGATTTTCATTTGTTTTGGTGAGAACATTTTAGATACTACATTTGCTGCCAATATTCCACCAAACTTGAAACTAAGAATTATATGAATAAATCTTTGTACTAACTTCCAATATTTTGAAAGATTCCCTGTTGTTACTAAAGGTGAAAAGCTTTCTCATAAGCTGGATCAAAGCTAGTGCTTTTCTTTGTAATTAATGTTTCATTTTAATATTTCTCTGATAATTAGTTCTGTTTATTCTAGTAAATTAAACCTGAGCCCAAACCATTATTTCATTGTTGTGATAAAACCAAACATATCCACGGTCAGTTTGTTTGGTAAAAGAGCAACAAAAAACAGAGCATTTAGAAGCACTGAGACTGATATATGGAGTAATTAAATTCATCATCACTTCTTTAGGCAAAGCCATAAAATTATTCCTTTTTTTATTATTGACTTTATATTTTGTTTTTTGTCCATCATCATTTAGTTACCTATTAATTTTATTTTTTAAGGGCAAGTTCATTTCCCTTGGAATGATTTAATCACTAATTTTTGTAGGTTGATAATATAACTGAGTGGTTCCAAGATATTACCTTATAACCTCAGCCCTAAAGGTATGCAATTCAGTTTGTCACAATAGACAAATGAGTAGGTAATGTGTCAATAGTAGCTCTGTGTTGGATTTTAACCTCAATCATGTAACAAAAAATGTGAGTATAAACGAAAATTAAAGTCCCAAGTGTTCAAGAGATTAGGAAAGCAGATATTGTACAAAGTACTCACTCAAGTTACTATGAGTTTAAGGAATTGTAAATGTTGTTTTGGATATCTTTCCTCATTCTTTTTCTTAGCTTCACTTCTGCCAAGGTTATTCTGTGAAGAGAACTGTTTTAGAAACTCCAAAGACGTAAAATTGTAAAACTGGGTCTGAAATTAGTTTTGGATTACAAGTATATATTTTTTTAACTTGATGATAAATATTTGTTTTTTTCAACAATAATAATACTTATTAACATTTTACTTTTACTTAGCCAGAATAAAATGAATTGCTACATCTGGCAACACAGACTCACGGGTTATGAGTCATTGTATAGAAGAAAAATATTTTTGTTTAATATATAACATATAAGTGAGCTGTACACTTCTTATTGGCCGTATGACGTTGATAGTATTTGAATATTTTACAATTTAGAAGAACATGAATACAATTATTTAATTTTCTTACCCCTAAAATTATCCTATATACAGTATTCTCAAAAGTAAACTTGCAAAGTATTTCGAATTTCTCAAGAAAAGAATACTGTTTCACAACTACTCTCTCTCACATCGCACACTTACTAACTAAACTGTACTTAGTTTTATTGCTAATTGGTAAGGTGTATAGATCATTATTACTATCATTACTTAATATCAGTAGTAGCGTAATACAATACATTTGGCCTATTGCAATAATGACGTATTATATCGACGCTGCAAGTAACGGTATGCTCTAAAAATTAAAAAGACTTTTAATTTAGATTTCATTTTTACTTAACACTCTCGAACACAAAATAATAATTATCTTCAAAATGATTTACTTTCACTAATTATTAATAAACACATACTTACCAATACTACACAATTTAAAAATCAAAAGTCTTAAGCCTGCTTTGCCGTATTTCTCTTAACGTTTTGTCAAACATTGACTCAATTTCTAAGAATATTCTGCCATCTACTGGCGCTTCTTTTCATACTAATCCACTAACATAACACATTTATTTTTAATTAGATATTCTATTTTGCCCATTTCCCCCTCCCCCAAAGTTAAATGATAAAACTAAAAAATCTGGTATAAAACTTGTTCTGATTCCAATGTAACTATGTTAAATTTCTGGTATACCTTTTCAAACGGAATAACTTGTGTTTACACGAGAGTAAAGAAGAATGTGTTAATATATAAACCATGTATACGATATCTGGTATTTCCTGCACCGACAAGACTATTCGTCGAATAATAAGACTCATTTTGCGGCTGGGATATAACAGATATAGGAATGTAGTCCAGACTCTCTTTATATCGTTAATTACTAAAACAACTGTTTTGTTGTGAACTAGTTTTAGCTGAGAAACTGTATTTTTCTTTAATTTTATTTATTTAATTCTATTTGCTCACCCCTAATGATTGGATTTTGAAATATGACAATTTAGGTTGCCAAATTTTGATAAATTGTGTTTAAACAATCAGTATTTAGAAAAAAAAATGCAAAAACAGAAATTTCAGATAGCACATATCTATATTTAATTTCAGTGTTTGGTATTCTTAACCTGGGCTTGTTAGATATTGTTAGCATAGATATTCCTGATTTACAACAACCGATTAGAGAGAGAACAGTACTTGCGGTCTACACAGCTACTTTTTTAAGCAATAGCATGATGACTCACGTAAGCAGAGAAGGTTTCCCCTGAATCCCACACATTTGTGATGTAGAAGAATAGCGCCACAAATTCACGTTCACATGAACGTTCGGCGTCTCTTCTCCGGTTGAGTAATTAATTAGTTGAGGTGTACACGAACCAAACAAAGACTGAGTGATTCAGCTTCGACGTAGAGCCATTATGACACTGCTATCAACATTGAAATTGTATTTAAGTTATTCATGGAAAACCACTCCAAATGAATAGAGCGTATTAACACACTATTTTAGAAGTGCATACTTGTACGTATATTATAGCTAATGATTTAAATATCAACTAAACTGTTTCTGTGCAGAGTTGTTTAAATTACTAATGTAATTTAACAATTAATAACTGCCATGCATGTAGATAGTACACCACTTTAACATAATAAAACATCCATATTTACACTATTCTAAGTCTAGCTTTCAATGCAGTGTTACAGCAGAACGATGATTTGTGAATTTTTCATTGAATCTTTGTGATTTTATTAATTGCTTCCAGATGTGGTCTCATTAAACGTAGTTTTTAAAAAATTGCTGCTTGCAGACCTCCTGTATCATTAACGTGCTGATTTTACTGCGCACAGTATATGTTGGCGTTTCACCTCCTAAATTAGGACCAGCATGCGTACTTACCTGGTGCCTAATTTATCAGTGTAAAGCAGCTAGTCATCACCACCCACCGCCAACTCTTGGGCTACTCTTTTACCAACGAATAGTGGGATTGACCGTGACATTATAACGCCCCCACGGCTGAAAGGGCAAACATGGTTTGTGTAACGGGGATTCGAACTCGCAAACCTCGGATTAAGAGTCAGATGGCTTAACCATCTGGCCATGCCGGCCCATTTTGTTGATAAAATGTGCAACCAGTAAACCTTAAACAAACTTTAGTGTTGTAGTAGCCTTTCAAATAACGACAGTTAAAACTAAAATAATTTAAAATCTGTCAAATGAGCATTGACGAATAGCATTTAGATCAGGTATAAAAACTCAAGTGTTTTTGAATAAATACTTTATGATTTAACTGACCATTTCTCAACGAAATTACATATTTTCTTAGTTGTTTTATTTTTGTGACTAACCTGCAGTGATGTTGAGTTCTAAAATGAAATTTAAGTACAACTTGTTATTAACCTGTGAAAACAGATTTATACAAATTTATTAAACTGTGAAGAAAACTGCCAAACACATTTGTTTTTAAACTATAATTATTTATTGAATAATATGTAAATACTTAACACTTGTATTTTTCAGCTTCAACAAGAAGTTCTAGACTAGTTTCTTTAGGTGGCATTAACTCAACATAAGATGATTTTCACAGTAAAAACACAGATTCACATGACAACGACGAAAGTTCGGAGTTTCTAAGCGTATAATTATGATTTCTAACCTCTATATGAACTCTCAAGATGTCTTTCCACTTACATTGTTTGACCAATCTAGCACAGGTGAAGGTAAAGCTACCTACTGACACCTCTATCCGTCAAGTGACTCCAAAGTTAACTAAAGTCAGTAACCTTCCAAGGTTAGTTTTCGGATTATATATTTAAAAACGGCTGTTAATTACAGTTATTGCCTCCGAGGTTTACAGTATATTAACTGTAGTAAACTAACAGTATTAAACTGTCTCTTGGAGCGTAAATTTATAAAATTTTAGAGTGATGTTTTCGAAAGTTCAGTTGGCAACAGTGTTTGAAAATACACTAGTGCTTTTGTAAAACATATATTGGCGATTCTTACACTCGAGAATCTTCTACAAATTTAGAGAATAGACGGGCAGTTCGCAACACACATTTAACGACATAATTTATGTTCACAGCTAAATATATATTAAACTGAAACAAACATAGATATTAAAATAAATATATAATACTAAATCCGTTACACTTTATGTAGTTTTTAAGTTAAATATGAAATTGTCTGACTTTTATAATTTCATATTTGGTTTTATTATATGGACTTATATTAACTTTCTTTTCAATAACACAGCAGAAAATATAAATGCTTATAACGTTTCAAAGTGGGTTTCTATGTTCCTGGGTAGCACAGCCAGACAGATTGTATAACTTTGTGCTTAGCTACAAAGAACAACAAAACTAATTTTACTTTATCACTATCTTAATGTTGTATTTTAACTTGATTTTATTCATAATTGAATTATATTTCTAATTAAGTTTGTATTTTGTTTCGTGCTTACTTCAAAATTGTATTCAGTTTTGAACTCAGTTTTTTGTTATGGCTTCATTAAATTACTTATTCAGTTTTATTCATTTTATGATTATATTTTATTTTGTATTTAGTTTTATATAGCTTGTAATTTTGTTTAATTTGCTTTACTTTTAGTTTTCTTCAACTTATTTAATTTTATTAAAGTTATTTATTTCATTAATTTTACCTTTAACTGGCTATTACAGAGCATGAGTTTAACAGAATTTCCATTTTTTTATATAAGTGTCATGGCGTCATGTATATATTACAAAGAAGTTATTACCAACAAGTACAACCACATTATTTTAGCTCTTATTTAATTTTCAGGTTCAGGGTTATGAAGGCCATGAAATAAGAAGAACGAATTGCTGCATTTGAAAGATTCTATTAATTTCAACATTCAATAATTGTGAATAAAAATATATATCTAAATTATTTTTTTACAAATTTTATTTATTCTGATTTGCTCCCTTCAATAAATTGAACCCCTTTTAACTTGGATATAGAAAGATCCCAAATTTGCACTAACTCTCTCTTGCTTAGATAAATGTTACATATACCATAACATTGTTCAGCATGACTTATACTAATTATCGTGTTGTTTTTTCTATTTGTCTTAGTCTCCTAAAGAAGAAGGATTATTCGTACCAAGGAAAAAAGTATCTTCTATTAAAAAAAATTCCCAAAATAGCCTTACATTTCTTTTCTTATAAATATCATAATGGCTGCAGAATACATTGATTAAAACAATCAGTCACTTATTATAATTATTATTAATAATTATTAAGTATTTAATATTAACTAAAATTCAACTGGATTATGAGTATAGTAAATTAAATATACTGTTTTTACGTTTTCACTAATAAAAAAATTTGATGCATTGCTTCACTACTTTAGTACACTCGCTTTTAAACCTTGTAATATCTCATAAGACATGAGATTAATTCAAAATATGTATATTAATTAAGTTAACCATGGAAAACATCCTCAGTGATAAAAGTATCTAAATAAAAATTATCTTAGGTTAAACTGTTATATAAAATCGTCAAGTAACAATTCTAATGTAGTTGTCATAGTTACAATCTTGAAATGCCACAGAATGCTTTCTGTTATTTTTTAGAATAACAAAAATTCTAAAACAGCTACATTCACCAAAGAAATACAATTGGCAATAATTAGGCAAGTTTCTTCACTACTGCCAGTATATTTGGTTTGGTTCGAATTTTGCGCAAAGCGCAAAATTGCGTTAGCCGTCCCAATTTTAGCAGTGTACGACTAAAGGGAAGACAGCTAGTCATCACTATCCACCGCTAACTCTTAGACTATTTTACTACCAATAGATTATGGGATTGATTATTAAATTAAAATGCCCACACAGATGAAAGGGTGAGTAAGTTTTGTGGGACGAGAATTCGAGCCCCTTGACCCTCATATTGAGAATTAAAGATTCTAGCCATTTGGCCATGGCAGGACCTACATTTAAAATTATAGTAACTATCGAGCGAAATGTTTATAGAAGTGTCACCTAGTATTGTTTACAAAATATGGCCACACTAGCGTTAAGTGAAGTCGTATTAATTTTAAGAGACAGTAAAAAGACATGCACAAGTTATCGTGAGTTCAGTGTCTATTCAGTCTCCTGCAAAGTTTCCACATTTTATTGCTGTCTGAGCTTTAGGTCATAAAACTTTCAAATGGGGCTTTATATTTAGAATTTACACAATATACTCCAAACCGAGAAAGCTACAAAAACGATGATATTATATAAGTATGTTGGATTTGCAAATAAAATTAGAATATTCTCATTTGCATAAGTATTCAACTCCTTTGCAATGGCAGTCCTAAATCAGTTCAAGTGCAAAAGATTAATTTGAAAGGTCACAGAATTAGTGTAATGGTCTATCTCTGTTTAATTAAATCAGTTTAACTTGAATTCAGAGTAAATGCATCTGTTCAAACCAAAACGCTTGTAGTGATACATCAAACCAATCATGAAGATTATTTGTTTGTTTGTTTTGGAATTTCGCACAAAGCTACTCGAGGGCTATCTGTGCTAGCCGTCCCTAATTTAGCAGTGTAAGACTAGAGGGAAGGCAGCTAGTCATTACCACCCACCGCCAACTCTTGGGCTACTCTTTTACCAACGAATAGTGGGATTGACCGTCACATTATACATCCCCACGGCTGGGAGGGCGAGCATGTTTAGCGCGATGCGGGCGCGAACCCGCGACCCTCGGATTACGAGTGCACGCCTTAACGCGCTCGGCCATGAAGATTAAAGAGTCTTTCACACAAATCAGGGATAAAGAGTGGTACAGAAACATAAATCGGGAGAAGGTTACAAGAATATTTCAAAGTCTCTGATTATACTTTTAAGCACGTTGAAGTCCATCATTACTAAATGAAATGTGTATCAAACCACCCATTCGCTACCCAGTTCTGGCCATCTTTTCAAATTAAGTAAGCGGAAAAGCAGGAAATTGGTTTGGAATACCACTGTGAAGCAAATAGTAACTTTGAAATGCTAACAAAGTTACATATATGAGATGAAAATCAGTGTTCATACATAAACAGTATCCCAGTCTCTACACAAAGCTGTCCTGGAAAGAAAGAAGCCGTTACTGGAAAATAATCATCTTAAATCTCGTATGGAGCTTGTGACAAAGCATGTAATGATTCTGCAGACATATGGCTAAATTTTTTGTGGTCAGACGAGATAAAATTGATATTTTTGTTTTAAATTCAAAGCATTACGTCTGACACAAGCCAAACACAGCACATCATCTACTCAACACCGTCACAACTGTCAATCATGCTGGTGACAACATAAAGATGGGGATGCTTATCATTAGTAGATTGAAAAGCTGAGAAGGATGGAAGGGGAAATGGATGATGAAAAATGCAAGCAAATTCTAGAGGGCAATCTTTTTGAGTCAGTAAAGAATTTAAAATTGTTTTGAAGATTCCCATTTCAGCAGGTCAATGGACCGAAGAACATAGCCAAAGCCACACTGGAGTGGTTTCAAAAAATAAAATGAATGTCCTGGAGTTGTCCAGTCCTGATATGAGAGCCTTAACGAGATTTTAAGATTGCTATCCATCAACGATATTCAATGAACTTCTCAAAATTGGAACAATTTTGCCAGGAAGAATAGGCATAAACTACACCATCACATTGTGAAAAGCTGGTAGAAACCTGCCAAGTGTGCTTTCACCAATTAATGACTAAGGGAACTGAATCCTTTTGCAATTAGAGAATTTCAATTTATATATTTTCTTTTCAGGTTTTGCTGACGTTCAACCTTCTTCACACATAACAGTGCTAAGTTTCATTATAAGATTTTTGAATAAAAGCAAATCTTCTCAAATAAATTGTTTATATTATTTGTATTTCATCAAAATATGAAATTATTGGAATACTTTTGCAAAATATTGTTTTAAGGGGATAATTGTTGATGTACGTAATCTGAGATATTGAGATAATAAATTCCGTCTGGTTAGAAAGTGTAATATAATCGGGATTCCTAATGTTGTATTGTTTTATTCAAACATTATTTTTCTAGGATTAGCAAACAGAAGCAATTATTATGCTTTTGCAAACTTACAGTGCTAGAAACCAGTTAAGGGCAGAACACAAATAATCTATTGTTCAGTATTATGCTCAGCTTCAAAACACACGAAAGTATGACTTGTATGGAAAAATATTTTCTATTATTCGTTCACTTGTGTTTGTTTTCTATTCAGATTTTTCGTGATCAAAATTATCCTCTACATCTCCTGAGGTTGATGTATATTGTTGTTACTTGATACAACGCTAAAATCAGGGGTTCGATTCCCCTCGGTGGGCTAAGCAGATAGCCCGATGTGGCTTTGCTATAAGAAAAACACAAACACACGTTGTTACTTGAAAATATATTTAAAAAATATTCTATTTAAATACCACAGTGCTCTTATTGATAGAAAATAAATTCATAGAACTTTCTTGACTGGTGATTGCAGATAATTTGTCACTAGTTACTGCAAATAATTACTAACGACATAGATACATCATTAAAAAAAAGCTTGACGAATGGAAACAGGGTAGTAAAGAAGACTGACCTTATGAGGGTTTACCAATTCGGCTGGTTGCACTACACTATGGTTTTATTAGAAATGTTTTACAGAGACTGTCATTTGTTCCCCTTCAAATAACACCCTTGAAACTATACTCTTAGAACTTATTAAACCACTCGAGAGAATGTAATGCCAAGAAAAAATCAAATTAACTTGAAAAAGTTTAGTTATAAATAATACCAACTCTGGATTTCTCTGATATTGAAATTAATATCACATTATTTATAAAATAATGCTAACGCTTGTATATAATTTTAGCAAGTTCAGCCTTTTCAAGTAGATGTGGAAGAGGATCTACTCTGGGGCAGAGCTACAGGTCTTGGAGATGGTAAAACGTGGTCGAATCAGTGCGATATCGCAATATAAACCACTCATTTAAATTTTTGAGAGCGTTACTGGAATCACAGTCAATTTAAGAATGTGGATGAAGGGTATTTAGTAGGTGCTCAGAATTGGTTTCCTTCTGTTTGGGTAGTTGTTTAGAATTAGTAATTTTGCAATAAATATCAGATACAAATTCAGTTGAGGCGCAAATAAAGAAACATCGACAAAAATAATACTTTTTGTTTCATAAGGATATGGATAATTTTGGCCACCATTTTTCCCTACAGAAATTCCATAGTATTTTGTTGATTAAACGGTTCAGTTAAACAATGTTTAATTGATTTTTTTTAGTTGTACTCTAGCAATGCAAATGCAAATGTACAGGCTGTAGGTGCCTTTAGTGAATTTAAGTCACATTAAAATTCCGAATCCCTCTTTTTGATTTTAGATAAATGTGCCCTAAAATGCCATGACATACGAAATTGAATCTTTAAGTCTACCATATGGTATATCACTCGAAAGCCATTACACGTGTCATTATTACATGAAATAAAAAAAGCAGAATCTTTAGTTTTTTCTCAATTAACGTATAGCCAAAATAAAGGTTCAAACAAAAGTTGCCAAGCATCTTCTGTTTGTTTGCTGTAAGCACAACTCTGCAAAAAATTGCTGGTAACATCTAAAATATTTTACAAATTTATTATCTCGAAAACAGAATTCGGAAAATAATGTTAAGAAAAGCAACTTATTTCAAATTATTTGCTTTAATTAATTACAAATAATGCAGGTTTTCTCATAGATCGTAATGTGTAACAATATGTTATACATATGTTGAAGGTAATTGTTATGTAGAACAAAGAGCCATACTCTTTGTTGGTCTCTTAAGACCAACCTTTCTTGCAAGGCTATTAGACACGAGCTAAAGTTTTATAAAATATCAATATTTACTTTAAATATTTAACTTCAGTGTGTGTTTTTTCGAAAACTTGCGAGATGTCGCTAGTACTATACATAGACGTCAATTGAGAGAGGAGAAGGCCATCTTTCTTTATCATTTCCACGTGCGTGTTGCACCATCAGGTAGTAGAAGAAAGATATAGTTAGTGGCATTAATAAAACTTTTGGCCGAGATTAAGGAGAACATTTTAAATTTCCAATCGCAGTACTTATTAAAAGTATGGATGACTTAGGTTCAAATTCAGCTGATAATATATCAACAGGAATGGCATCCGTTGATCATCCAGTCTCCACTTCAAGCTCAAACGTTAGTTTGTGCGATCTTTTCTGGTCTCCAGAATTAGAAAGCATTATTTACTGGCGAAAGAAAGAGAAAAGTGCCATGATTTTTTTGGGACTATTTCTGTTCTTGCTTCCACTTTTGTATTTCTCCATTATATCAGTTGTTTCTTATTTTTTGCTTATGATTCTTCTTAACGCCATCGTTTTCAGAATCTACAAATATGCATTGGATGTGGCGAAGAAAACAAATGAGAGGGGAAATCCATTTGAAAAACATCTGAAGAAGGAGATTACCTTACCGTCTAACTACATTCATGAAGTAGTAGATGTATTCATTGAAAAAAGTACTTGGATAATCGCTAAACTTCGCAGTCTTCTCCTAGTTGAAAACGTTTTTGAGTCTTTAAAGATGGCTGCAGTGTTGTGGTGTTTGACTTATGTTGGATACTGGTTCAACGGGCTGACCATTGTTCTTTTAAGCGTCCTTGGTGTTTTTACATTCCCAAAATTTTATGAAGTCAACAGAGAAAAGATTGATCACTATTTAATGCAGGCAAAAAAGTTCATTGAAAATTCTGTGTGTTCTGTAAAACAAAAATTGGGCTTCAAAAGAAAAGAACAATAATCAGCCGTGTGTTTCAGTTAATACTTATATATTTTTGCTAAATTGTATGCTAGTGCAACATTGTTATTCGTACATAAGAGCCACATTCTTGTTAGGGTTAGTATTTGTTTTGTGGTAGACTTTTTTGTTGAGAGATAAATTAGTGGCCTGAATTAAGCAAAAAAAAGTTGATTGTTACATTCTAATATCAATAATAGTTTACTAATACTAGCTTGTGCTTGTTGTGAAGATGCAGAAGGTTTATATGCTGGAGTACTTTTAATATATTTTGAAATTTAATACTAACATTAATAATTAACTTTAGAGTCATAAGATGACCCCTTTATTAGAAACTTCATATTTAGCCTTGTATTATGAATTTTAACTAATTTGGTGTATCATAATGTTTTGTATTGTAATATTGAAAAGCATCATTTATTTGATCCAGCATCATGTGTATGCAGTGTCGTTTACATACAGTTTCAGGATGACTTAATGGAATATACTTTGTAGTATAGAATTTCAAAATAGCAACAGTTGAGAATGTAACATGAACTGGGAATGCTGTTGAAAGAACTAAATAGTTCTTCATAGGCAAGAACTACAGGCTCATTACTAAAACCACAAGCTGCAAATTAAAGCAATTTTACATCTTTTATATATTTTTCTTCTTATTGAGTGGTTTATACTTGTGATTTTTAATTTAGGTTTGTAGGTTATTCAGAACATTTTTCAAGTGATTAATGGATTGGTGTTTATAGGAGGATTTGTATATTCTGTGTAGATCAAGTGACATTAATAAAAGTATGTGACTTAAAATATGTGCTTTGTTTATAAATGTTCAGTTCAAGCATGTAGTATGATTTGCAAAATTTAACTGTTTTTCTCATTGCATTCAGATTCTTTAAATTGGTATGATAAGCTATCAGAAACCATGCAACAGTTTAAAATGTATTAAACTTTTACTTTATATTGCATTATATTTAAAATGATAATTTCAAATAATGCAATTTAAATTCTTTCCATTGATTATTAACTCAAGAACATCCAGAATGTTTAGGATGAAAACATTTCTAGTAGACTTAACATAATACAGCAATTTTTTAAATTTGTAGAAAGACATGACATTTGGGTTACTGAAAAATTTACAAAAGGTATTGCAAAACACTACAGGAAATTAGTTTATAATTACACTAACAATGGTATATTAAACTAAATTGTTTCTGAAGTTTATATACAACTTGCAAGTTTCTAAATATTTTTTTAAGTTTGGGCTGCTTAACTTTGGAAAAATATTGGAAAGGGTTACTGGTGTCTGGGATGGAGGGGTTGCCATATAAGGAGAGACTGAAATATTTTGAATTGTTTTCTCTTGCAAAAAATAGTTTGTGGGGATATGATTGAGGTAACAATCAGTGATGTCGAGAAACCCACTTGTTGAGAATTTTATATGCAAAAAACGGCTCTTTTGGGCTCAGAAAACACTTCAAATAGAAGAGCGAACAACGTTTCGACCTTCTTCGGTCATCGTCAGGTTCACAAAGAAAGAGGTAACTGGCCGGAAGCTGACCACATGTTTGGAAGGGGTTGTATAACTGAGTGTCGCAATGTAGAGGGTGCGGTTTGATGTTTGAATATATAATTTTATCTATAATATTAATATAGGTATAATGGCGTTCCTTTATATTGGTTTATTTTGGGTTTAAGTTGTTGTACAAGTAAGGCTTCTTTAATTTTTCGTTTGTTTATGTTTGTTTCTTTATTTAGTATTTTAGTGTTTTCTATGGTTATGTTGTGTCCATTTGACTTGCAGTGTTCGAAAACGTGTGAAGGTGACTTTTTATGTTCTTTGAATCTGGTTTCCATTTTTCTACTTGTTTCTCCTATATAGAAGTCGTGGCAGTTATCACGTATTTTATAAATAATGTTGGTGTGGTGTTTGTCAGTGTAGTTCTTACATAGTATAGACCTTAGTTTTGTGCCTGGTTTTTGAATAAATTTAGTGTTAACTGGAATGTTATATTTTGTTACTAGTTTTTGCCAAATGTTGGTTATTTGTTTGCTGATGTCAGGAATATATGGTATACAGTAGTATATGGTTTCGTGATTTTTTGATTCGTGAGATATATTTACTTTTGTTGGTTGATTTTGCTTTCTGTCTAGGTGTGTGCGTATAATGTTTTCTACGGTTTGTGGAGGAAACTTATTGATGTTGATGAAGTATTGTTTTATTTTATCTAATTCATCGTTAATTTTATCTGGTGAGCATAGTTTTATGGCTGTGTTTATCTGGTTTCTTAGTATGTTGAGTTTTTGTTTTGTTTCATGTGCTGAGTCCCAAGGAATGTATAGTCCAGTATGGGTGATTTTTCGGTGGATTTCTGTTTTGAATTGTGTGTCGGTTCTTATAATTTTGAGGTTAAGAAATGATATTTTCTGAGCCCAAAAGAGCCGTTTTTTGCATATAAAATATGATTGAGGTGTTTAAGATTGTAAGGGGAATTGATAGTGTAAATGTATTTGTTCATACTTTAGCAGTGAAAATAGTAGGACTAGGGGACAAATTTTAGCAGAGTAGGAGTCATCTTCAGCTGAACCTGTTTTTTTCTAATAAAGTAGTCGACTTTTGGAATGGGCTGGCTTTAATTTAAGTTTTACTTTAGTTTCAAGAACGGGACAGCCGAGATGGACCAGTATGTCCCATGTTGTCTTGAAATGTGATGAGAATAAATCTTTTTGAGTACACTTTATTGCTTAGTTGAATGTGCCCTGAATTTTCTTTTTCTAGGTTATATTTGTAAGGTTAATTAAATAACTGACTTCTTTACATAGTTCTGGAAATTTAAAATTATGAAGCTCATAGTAAGTTTCACTATCCAAAAATTGTGATATAATAGTACAAAAACAAGCTGAAAAGCTCTTGAATTTTTATTAACCAATGATATATATAAAGAGTACTTGTATTTTGAAAATAAAACATTTACACTATAGTTGGTTGAATATTGTAAGTAGATTAAATGTGGAAACTCCTCTTATTTTTCTTTAGAAGTAAATCCAGAATGTATCAATAAAGCCACACTCTCAGCATCATTAATTAAGCAATTTCCAACCTTTAATACTTCTTCTATTATGTATTTGAGACAAAATGATTTCATTTGCAATGCAGTAGGGAAGATCAAAGCATTAAGATAGTCAGCAGTAGGATAAGGAGACAGGAATGCTTAGCAGCTACAGGTGTTATGTTGTACTCTGCTTTCTGCACATTATCTGCCAAGGTGGTTCTAAACAATTCCTTAATACCTCTGCGTATCATTTGATGACTTCTATGCTTGGTTGTTAATCTTGTGATATTCTGATGGATTTCAATTCACTTTTTGCAGCCTCAAAGCTAAAACGGTGTAGAAAATGCCTTCCTTTTAGTCAATAAAAATGTTAAAAACATATCAGTTCAAATTAAGTGAAACTGAATTGGGTGGCTTTTCTTTTTCATCAGAAATGTCCCCTACTGGTTCATGAGGGGCCTGTTAATTTCAGTTATGCATGTTTTACAAGTTAGCATTAACATATAGATCTGAGTTTGTAAAATTATTCATAATTTAGAGGTGTGAAATTTAAGTATACTGTTCCAAGACTTTATTATTGCAGAATTTACTGTTACTGAGTATGGTCAGCCTAATATAGTTAAATTGTTTGTCCAGGAAATTTGCTGAATTTTTCTGAAGAAGGCATGAGAAAATTATTTAACAGAGCAACAAAAAAATGGGGCCCAGTGGTTAAGGCATTTGGCCCATAATCTGAGGGTTGTGGATTCAAATCCCTGTCACACCAAACATGCTCATCCTTTCAGCCATAGGGGTATTATTATATGATGATCAATCATATTATTTGTTGATAAAAGATAGCCCAAGAGTTGGTGGTGGGTGGTGATGACTAGTTGTCTTACTAGTCTTATACTGCAAAATTAGGGATGGTTAGTGCAGATAGCCATCATGTGGCTTTGCGTGAAATTCAAAACAAACCAAACAAAAAAAATAGAAATAGTTTAAATACTAATAGCTGACAAAACATTGAAATCCTGTAGTTCTAAAAATTGTTACAAACATTAATTAACTGTGATTGTTAAAAATGGAAATAGATATTGAGCTTAAAAAAAGGAGATTTGTGGCATTCTTGGTAGTTCGTTGGCAAAAATATATGCCTAGTAAACAAAATTGTATGTTTGGATAATGTCCAATCACAGTCTTCATTCTTTCAAATAAAAAGGCATATCACCCACAAATTCCAAAACAGTCTTACCTCTTTCACCCAAAGCTATTTTGATCCTGGACTGGCCTCTAAACGTTGCTAAAATGTTTTGCTAACATTCTCCAGTGTTTTATACTTTTTCAGTTTTGCACCATTTTAGAATAGGTGACTTCCCTCAACCAATCATACTGTGCTCCCTACACTGCCACAATTAACTCCTACTGTTCTAGAGTAATCCTCGCTTACTTAGTTGGTATTCTAGTGTATGTGTTTTAACTCTCCATGTAACTACAAAATTTGATTGAACTTGATCACAAATTTATAAGAGTTTCACCTTTTTGACTTCTTGTGTTTGTTTTATGTAGTAGAATGCTGTTTTGTCAGTTTTTTTTCACCTGTAGGGTCTTCAGACTCCTTTTCATGAATGACGGCCTTCTCCTTGCCTCTTTCTATGCCCAGTCAGTCAAACACACCTGCTTACTTTTTTGTGAAACAAATTAGATTAGAATGTCTGATCCAGTTGGAAAGGTCCAGGCCCATTTTTATCACCATTCAATATCTTATTCTATTGGGGTTTTTCTTCCATTCCCATCTTTATCAAGCCCAGACTTTTCCACTTTGGCTCAGGGATATGGTGTTGGCAGTCTCAATGGCCTTACCTTCTTTCCTCACTGTGTGAGCAATCTTCGCTCTTTTAGGTATATGGACTTCCTTGGAAGATCTCATTCCCTTGGGTTGAGCTCATGTGTTCTCTCCAGTAGACAATTCTCAAGCAATAGAACTTGTCCCACAATCCCTTGGACCATTTCATTACCCCTTCCCTAGGAACAGGGTTGATTTTACTTGGGAGCTTACAGAGAACCAATCATGGGAGGGCTTGTATTACTCCATTTTGTCTGGAATCTCATCTGTTTACCAATGCTTTTTTTCAATTCCCAAGAGATTTCTGGCCAATAGTCTGTTAAGGAGACTATTCTCTATTTCAACATCCTGCAATTTTTGGTAGTTTGTCAAGCTCTGTATCATTTCTTCCAGCTCCTGTGGGAGATGGTGGATATGGTTCATTCCATTTATTCCACTGTTGTCAACTATATCACCAAGCAAGGAGGAATGAAATCCAAATCTCTGTGTTTTCAAATCTTTGAATCTTCCTTAATGGGTGCATGACCACTCCATTGTGATCTCAGTGTGTCACAATCTTGGTGACTAATTGCTTATCTTAACCTGGTTCTTCTTACACAGTGATAATTGCTTTTATGAGTATTATGGTAGGTGTGTTCTTTACTGGGAGCACCACACGTTTCTGCTCACTGGAATGCTAAAATTCCTTCCATTTTGTCTCTGGTTCCACACCCTGTAGCTTTGGGAGTAGATGCATTCAGTCAGATTTTGAGGAGTCTTCATTTATATACCTAACCTCTGATAAGACACCTTTTTATCTAGTCCCTTGCCTCAGCCTAGGGACTCACTCACCTTTAGTGTAATGCCTTTCTTTGATTTACCTTTTGACTTTCTTCCTTCTCCGAGTACCACAGGCATTGGTTTACCTTCAAACTTTGGTGCAATTACAGTGGCTTTTATCCATCTTGTCCTTCATCTGTTACTTAGTCAGGATTTGTCTGTGTTACCTGTTACTAATTATAAAAGTGCTGTGAAGTACACCTTCCATCTCCTACTTAAAGAATGCATTCTTCTTCCTGGTTATTCCCTTCCTTTTGTCTGTTTCATCAATCATATTTTTTTTGTTCTGCTGGGTAGAAATCTCAATGTTGTCTTTCATACTGTGTCAGGTTATTTCTTTGAACTCATTGCAACATGTTCCTCATACCATCTTTCCCTTTAGACCTCCTTCCTTCTCCTCCTCGTCATTCCAATATTTATACGTTTCCCATGTACATTACCATTCCTTGTGTTATACTGTATCTGGATTGAGTCTTCCTTCCCCAAACATTGGCTGCTCAAGAAGATTGTTTAGTCTTTTCTTCTATTTCGTTACTCTCCATTTCTTGCCTGTACTCTCATTTGAATCTGGATTTGTTCCTGCTATGTTATGTGGTTCTCATTCTCATCTATTTGGTCTGTGAAATTCCTCAGTTTCCAATTTTGTATCACCTGGTTGGGTTCGTCAATTTCTACAACTGGCACATTCTGACTTCACCATGGAAGGTTACTTTTGATATAATGTTTCTTTGTATAACATTCTTCATCTATGTCTTTAGTTGCTTCAATCCACCAATCTTTGAAGATCATTAAGGCTAGTATACAAATAACTTTTTATACATTTGTCACACATTAACTGCATGACCTAACTGGGTCTTTGTTGGGCACATATTTTCTTGCTCCTGCGACCATTCTACATATGTGCATTTGTTTTCGACTGGGGTAAGCTCACATATTATTATTTTTTTTTATCTTACTTGCTATAAATTATATTTCAGGATTCCACCTCATGGTGGGTGTTGCCTGGTCCGACATGCCCAATATAATGTTAGCACTAAATGTGTATACTTCTATAATGTTCATTGTTATAATGGGGTGTTTCTGTAAGACCACCAGCTGGTTATCTTGTGCCCTGTGTATGCATATATCACTATTCATATATGAAGGGCTATTACTCATGGACTTCCTGTTGTTCATCAGGATTTCCTAACTTATATTGCCCTCTTCTCTTGTAGTGGAGCATGGAAGTCCTTGCTACTTCCCATTTGCTGGAGTGGTGGGCCAAGGAGGTTTCCTCCTGTGTGGGTTTTTGTACGACAAATAAAACTGGGATCATTTGTACCTGATCGGCAACAAGAGGGCTCTTGTCATTATACTCATTACTGAATGTTTATACCATGACATAATATTCAAGATCCAGACTGCATTCGATTTCATCATATATATTGAAGATGTTTCCCCATGGGTGCTATATAGGTGGACTACATTTGTAGACTTTTGTTTTATGTGAGGTACCTTCCTTGAAAATTTTTTTTCTGCCTGGATAGACTGCACTTAGAATAATGCCACATATCTCAAAATGCTTCCTCTGTATAAGTTTTTTTCCTGGGAGGACTGTGTTTGTTGATCTTAATATCTTATACAAGGCATTTCCTTTGGATGTTTTGCCTAAATGGACCATACATGACACACTTCAATGTAATACAAGGCACTATCCTTGGCACATGGTTATAAAAATCCATTACTACTTCCCCTTTAGATTTTCAGTTTGTTAATGTTATGCCATTTATAACACTCTTCCACTGATTTAAAGCTGTAGGTCTCTTTCTGTATGCATTGGTGTTTGCCAGTTCAATTCTACCCTCCGTTTCTACATTGATTACTGGGGAAAGAACACATCTGTTCCAGAAATAGTGCTACATACACAGGTGTGCTTCCTTTGAATTTTCTTGCTCACATTTTTTTCAGTGTGGTAACTTTCCACTTAATTGAATGTTGATGTGCCCTCACCTTTGGAATGTGAGATATTAGTTTTGGGTGAAAGGAGGTATGACCATTTCAGAAGTTAACACTTTCTTACACTGAAAATGTATTTCTGATAGGTATGTATATCCCCTCTCCTACTGACATGTTGAGGTTTCTGGTTTATACCTGCCAATCTTTGAAAGTGAGGATTCCTAGAATAGCAAGGTAGTCACACAATAATCACATTCAGAAATGGCAGAAAACTGATGGGGCATAAAAAACTGTTAGTCTGTTAGCAAAAAAAATTACCAGTGCTTAGAGGGCAGTCCAGGATTCAGATAGCTTTGGGTGAAAGAAGGTAATTACCTAACAGACACTTTCAGGATATGTAAATGATAACATTTTCTGATGCAAGTCTTCTTGTCACTACACATTCAAAAGTTAGTCCAGTTATGGACCTTGAAATGTTTTATATATATTTGATTCAACAAATTATCACAGAATATACAAAAGCTAGCATGTCAGCTGAAACTTTCATTGTGGTGCTTTATGCTTGAAAATTTAAAAGTTGGTAAATCATTGTTTCACCACAGTATATTACTATATTCTGTTACCTAACCCAAGCTACTATTACTGCCAATATTTAGTTTCATTCAAAGAAATAAAGCGTAAGTGATATAAATACATATACATATCCTTAAATCTGTATTGCACGTACATCTGACTTTCTTCTAACTCAAAACACAGTCATATCATTTTATCTACTGCAGACATGAAAAGTTTGAAAGTATACAGCTCATAAAAGTTAAACAGTGCAGATAATTATTTTTTTCAAGTTAAACCTATTGAACATTTTACATTGAAAATACAGTTTTGAAGTAACTGATGCATTGTTACCATGAGATCATGACATGAAGATAATTTCTAATTTAGTGTATCCCAAAAAATTCAGAAGACATGGCATGAGATCCAAAAATGATATTATGATAAAGTGTAACCGATGTGCCTTGATGTTCTAATAAAAAAATTCACTACTTTCTGTATATTGGTAAATAATGAGTTATACAAGTAGTGTTACACATACAAAATGTGACCAATACATATAATGCTGACAAAGTGGTAAATCAATGTTAATATAACCATATAGTTAATTCAGTAGTGATCTAAATAAATATAAAATGAACAATACCAGGACAAAACAAATAAATATCAAAAGCATGATAAAATCTTAAGAACACTCAGACCTCTAAAGTGTTCACATATTTTCATAAGACTCCTATAATTGATTTATAAACAAATGATGCTTCTACACAAAAACAGTGATAAAATTGAAGGACAGTCTTTATAAAAAAAACAAAAACTTTGCTGAGGTGGAAAGGTTAGTCCTTCAATGTTAAATCATATATTCAACTAACATGACATGAGTAAATGTGAAAAAAGTAAAGTACAAAAGATGTAGACATGATAAAATATACCTATATATATATATATATTGGTATAAACTAAACTGTGTGAAATAATCATTCAAATCTTCCAATAATGGGAAATCCAACGGAATGGCCCCAGTTTACAGGAAAATTTCCAATTTGGGACAAGTGGCATATCTTCCCATAAGATAAACTTTAATTACTTTCCAATGGATTAGTTTTAGAGAAACTTTTAAAGTGAATCTCAATGTTTATTATACCTGAAAAATACTGTCAGTTTCTATAATTTACATAAAGATGAGTTGAAGTACTGTAATGAATAAACAAGAGTATAATGTACGATCCTAGGATAAAACAAATTTAATGATAGCATGAAATTCTAATAAAGGATAGACATGGTAAATAGAATGCAAACATAGACTTTTCAGGTGTATAAAATTACACAATGGGCTATCTGCTGTTATTTAGGCAATAGGAAGTTTCCATAAAAAATACTTCACTGATATAGGCTTGTGCAGGACAGTCTTTAAAAACACACAAAGAGGTACATCTGTGTCTCCTAAATTTCAAGAGTTGTATTCAATATCTTTATACTTTCATTGCTAAGAAATAATCTTATATTTATAAATTAAAATTTATTAGAACAGACTTTCATATTATTATTGAATTTCTTTTTTGCCACTATTTGTTTTATAAATTTGTTAATGCTTGATACTTGAAACTATAGTGGTAAAGTGAAAAGAAAAATTAATTGGTGGAGTTCTTTGATAGTATAATTATATAAAGTGAGTTGTGCAATTCTGAACTAATTACTTACCAAAAAATTTCAAAATTATAAAAGTAATGACATCACCTTAACCCTATTCCAATAAGTGAGTGAGTGTAGTTTTCTTGTATATTTGAACTTCAGAAATGGTTTAATAGCTACCATTTTTATAAAAACAACAGTGAACATGAAAACCTGTTAATAATTATAAGTATCAGAAGAATTTAAAGAAAATAGCAACAATATGAATATCATAATCTGACATTTTTATTAATATTTCAAAGCTCAGTTTCCAAACAACTTTTTATTTTTACAAAAATTTTATTTCTATCCTGTATTTTACTTAACATAAATGTGCTGTGATTTTAATACTTAAGAAAAACGAACTAAATTTCTACTGCATTTATTTTTTAACTTAAAATTTCATTTTTTTTCCATAATTTTAAATTTTTGGTTCATTGTTTAACTTGTACAATGTTTATTACAACTAGATTTGACTGTGTAGAATTATGACTGGTTTGAAAGAGAAACTTAAAGCATTTCTATAAATAAATAAAAACTGCTCATAGTAATGATACCTCAGTTTTCAAATATCTTTTATTTCAATAAAAATAATTAAGATTTTAAAATTTTTAGCTGGTACTGAAGATTACTTTACTTCATTTATCTTTGTGTAACTAAAAAGTAATCTGCCAACACAACTGATTAAATTTATAAAACCATCTAAAACAATTATGGGGTAATATTTATGAGTAGCTACAACATATCAATTTCTCTAAATAACTAACACATATCCATATACAGTAAAAAAAGTCCAATGCTTTCAAAAAGCACTAAGAGACATAATTATCAAAAACATTGAAATATGTCTGCAAAACTGTTTTTTGGTTTCATGGGTTTATATAATAATTTAGTTCTATTTTCAGTATACTTACTCAATAAAATTAACCTTTGATTAATGAACTGGAAAAATTAATTTTCCATTATAAAAAATGTAAGTAGGTTAACAAGCTATAAATGTTCAAATTGTTTTTTCAACATATAAAATACAGGTGAACTATATTATATAAAGTTGTCATTTTTATCTTTCAAAAGACATACAAAAATGGCTAATGATGGAAAAAATTGTAAAGTGAATTTTAAACAGATATATCTGTCATTAGGCAAAAGTATTTTTAATAGTACAATAAGTCTGATACTATTATCTCATGACAAATATAACTGATAACGATTGCATTCTGCCAGATCAAAAGAGCTGTTCACATCATAAAAATTCAAAAACTTGTTCCAAAAGTTAAAATTTTTTTTATTTTTTTTATATACATGTATATGTGTGTGTTTGTGTATTTTTTATAATTAAAAATCTTCCGGAACATAGTTTGGATGCACAACAAGAATTGGATCATCATCTTCCATTTCTTCCTCACCCTTTAGACCAACTTTAGATAGTGGAATGATTACCTGGTCCTAAAAGAAAGAGATTTTAAAAATAAACTTGATATATTTATGATTTAATAACATGAAATTTAGAATTTTGAAAACCAGGTTTTATATAATTGAAATGCACATCAAGTAAATACAGGAAAAGCCAAATTCCCTGAATATACAGATAACTGAAAAAGTAAAATGTACACGTAAGAAAAAACAGATCTAACCTTTATATGCAACTTTTTACATTAATAAACAGAGGAAATATTTACTGAAGTAGGTGTGAATTTTTCAATGTGAACGTATGTTACTTAATACTATTTACTATGAAGTTAATCACAATGGACATAACTGTAAATTCAGTGCTGATAAGTGCTCTGCAGTCATATTATGCATGAATGTAAGAATCCTGCTATTTAACAATACATCATCAACAACAATAAAATTGATAAAAACATATCATCTGATGCTAGTATTACATCCTCCTGTGAAGTAAAATCATACAATACTGATTTAAATAGAAAACATCTTAACTTTTTTCAAATATGGTTAGTTATTAAGGAAAAGCAAAATGCGTTTAACTATGAATTGGAAACAAAACTAAACTATTATCATGATTCATGATACTCTATATGATTAATGTAAGAACTTTTCCATTAAAAACTTAAACACAAATAGAACCAACTAAAATGACAGAATAAAACAACCTAAAAAGTCATTGGAAAACATTTTAAAATTTATTAAAGAAAAATATGGTGCAAAATGTAAAATGAATGTCTATTACAATTGTAAATAAATATTATTTGGTTGTGTCCAGAGTATTTTGTGATTTGTTACCTTTCTCAATAATATAATGTACTAACTTTCATAAGACATTTTATTTTAGTTGAACATTACATATAGTTTATTTTCAAAAGCTAAGAAAGATTTTGTATTTGCCTTAACAAAAGCTCCAGACAGGTTCAATGGAAATTGCTTTTCAACAATGAGGGACAACTATTTGCTGATATTCTTATTATTCAGAACTTGAGACATGAATAAATTGGTAATTACTTGAGAAGGACTTGAAAATATTACTCAGTATGTTAATTAACCATATTAATGTCACACGTTTCTCAAACTACACTTATGAAACACCCTTCTAATAACATTTTAATAACACAGAGCAATGTGAGCAATAAATTAACAAACTGCTAGGAAAAAAATGATTATTTAAAAAAATTCTGGTTAATGGTGTAAAATTAACTCTGTTTCTACTGAAAACACACAAGCCTATTATCCTATTAGTACATGTTGATTTATGGGTTAAAAAAAACACCTCAGGATATACTTTTGAGTTTTCAAAATAAAAGTCATAAAATTTTGAAACTTGTCAGTTCAAGGCCTTTTTTTTACTCGTTATTTTCAGTACTTGATTTTGTCAACTACAAAGTCTCAAACTAAACAGAAACTCACATAGAAAGTAAGTCTGTCTATGACTTTTTCAACCAAGGTCTTCTTTTCAAACAGTTCTTCCTCATTTTCAATATCACTTTCAATCTCTTTGAGATACCAGTTTATAAGGTCTGTTCTTCTGTACCCTTTACCATCCTCTTCTATTTAATACAAGTGAAAAACAATACTTTAAGTCACTTATATGTCTATAAAATCTCACTATTACAAAATAGCATAATTTTTAACATAAACACACAAATTACATATTTATGATGCACATTTTCCCCTATAAAATCACAGAATGATAATATAGTGCACCGTAATATATAATAAAGATTATATGAAATTATTTACTTTTAAAACAAAAATTAAATTATCATAACAGAAGAGTACTGTGGGTGAATTATTTTACAAGAATAACAAATAAAACATACAAGAAAAGCATACTATAGCTACAAAAAATGTTTTTTAGGCATTTTAAAAAAACTGTCACACTACAGTCAATTAAAACCAAGAAATGTTTAGAGAATAAACCTTTTTTTATGCTGGCAAATTTTAATTTTATGCCAGTTTACTAAACTTGAACAAGAAATAAAATGTTAATAGTGAGAACAATGTTGGTTAAATTACTATTAAAAACAATTATTTTTATCACAAAATATTAATAATTGAATGCTTCCAGGCCATAACATACACACAAACACAAGTGAAAGAAAAAGATTGATACCTAAATTTGATCTTGGTAAAATATTGTTCTGATTTTAGAGATGAAACAAACACTGAGTCGCAACAAACCATGGCAAAGCCAACTGAATTACCTGATTTCAAATCATCCATATAAACATGAAAAGAAGTTCAAAAGATGTTCAGCAAAGAGAAGACAGCACTTTCAATTGAAAGTACCTGCTTTCTTCAGATGACCAGGAAATGGTCATAAGCCACAGTGAAATGAGCTGATCACTAGAAACAGCAATGTCATGCAATGCAAGACCCAATTCCTCCAGCTCAGCCTGGATACAAAGACCAAAAGAAGGAACTAAAGACTTTCTAATTTGAAAGAGCATGGTCCACTGAGAAAGAAAGACAACCATAGTTGGGATGCTTTGGTAAGAACTAAAGCTAAGTAGTATACTATGTTGCAAATGGCAGAGATCATGAGGAGATTGGTAGGACTATGTACGAACTCTGTACTGAAGTAGTATGGAAAGCCCCTGTGCAGAGCCAAAACCCCTGATGGTGTCCAACATATTCAAGGCTGAGGTACTAGCAGAACTATAACCCATAACCCATAAAAGGAAATACAAGAGCACCAAAACAGAGCTCAGGTATGGGGCATAAAGCCCTTTAGTAGCAAAAGTACATACAAATGGTAAAACTGTTTGCTGTGGCCTACTTCAACAAGTGACTGAGAGCAGTTTGAAGCAGTCACTAAATAAACCTGACATTCAATGACCAACACAAGATGCAGAATTTGTCAAGTAATAACACTGAATTTCACACTGAAAAAAATGATACTCAAGACAAAACCCTGAGGGAATCCAAGTTACTGTGTAAAAAAACAAAAAAGGCTTGAACCCACATGGAATTGCCAATTATTTAAAAAATCACAACAAAAATAGCCAAATAGCCATACAAAGGGAGGTCCTGTAAAATGTACATCCAAGAACTGTCAAAAACCTTCTTAAGGTCAAAGGAGACAGAAACAAGATGTTTTTCCCTTGAAAAAGACTTCTCTAATTGAGGTTTCAAGTCAAACCAGGTGGTCCATGATGAAGAACAGTCAACAGAACTACACTGGGTGAGCAAGAGGATGCTTTTAAATTCAAGGAACCTATCAAGATGATCATTAACCATTCTTTCTAAGAGAGCTAGTCAAAGCAATTAGACAATAATTACAAGGAATGTTGGGATCCTTCCCAGGCTTAGAAAAAGGAAGGACAATAGCTTTAAAGCAAACATAAGTAAAAATATTCTCTTGCCATATTTGGTTAAAAACCAGAAGAAAAGCAAGAGAAGCAGAAGAGAGATGTATTGACAGATTGATGAAGAGTGAACTTAAATTCCACCAGTGTAAAGGAGCAATTATAATAATAAAGAAAATCAGCCCAGAATGGATTGTGTTCATCAAGGTTACCCAAGATGAAAAAAGCAATTGTTCTTTAAGTGCATGAAGGTTTGACTGATTTCAAATCTTTCTAGTGGACAGGTAATGAGAACAAAGAGTGATGGTATGACACAAGGAGATACAGATGGCTATGGCCACCAAGAATGCACTGAGTAGCACAAATCCTCCATATGTGGTCACTTACCAATAAATTATTTCTTAAAAATTTTTTTTTTGGAGATAAAGGATCCATATAAAAAGAAAAAACGATTCAGTGCTCACTGACCCTACAAACAACAGTGTTCTATGAGAGGATGTACAACAATGCCAAACAAGGACAATGTAGCAATGTCAGGGCTTTGTGAGCACTGTACCAAAACATGATTGAATGATTTAGTGTTTTATGGTACAAAGCAATGAGGCTATCTGCGCCAGACATCCGGTAAAAATGTAAAAAAAAAATAAATGTAGTAAAAGACATAAATGGAAATGAAGGTAAAACAAAAAAGTATAAAACCAATGTTGACACCTAGTCTACAACATCAAGATAGAAGACAGAGTATAAGAAGTTGTAAGGTATTTACTCTAGCAAAAAGGTAATGATCATAATTCTGCCAGAAAAAATAACAGGTAAGTTCAAGAACCTCCGTCAATCACCTGAAGTTGGCCTTTCCAGTCCTGGTTCCGGGTTATGTGTCATAGCAGCTATTATCAAAATGTAAAAGAATAGAAGTTTTAAAAAACACATTGCAAAATTGCAACAATGAGTAGCCAAATGTCCAGTAAAAAGATAAAAGTCAAGTAAATGGAGAAAAATTTGTAAAAGTAATTGAAGATAAAAGCAAAACGACAATTAAAACAGAAAATGGTGCAAAAACCAATGTTGACATCCAATCAACAAAGTTGTAAAGGACTACCTGTAGCAGAATGGTAATGATCATAACCCACCAGGAAAACTAACAGGTAAGAATAAAAACCACCGTCAGTCACCTGAAGTTGGTCTTTCCAGTCCTGGTTCCGGGTTATGAGTCAATATGGCCAGTACTAAAAAGTAAAGTAGTAAAAGTGTGAAATGATATGCAGCAAAAGTATAATAACAACTCGCCAGGACGACTAACGAGTAGTTCAAACAGTAGCATTAGTCACTTGAAGTTGGCCTTTCCAGTCCTGGTGTTGAGTTATTTAATGTTCTGGCCATTGTCCAATGTCAAATTGAATGAGAGAAATAAAAACTGTAAAAAAGGAGTAACAATTAAAAAGATGTTATGAATAAATATGCAACACTTAAATGAGATTAAAAAGATTAATGGCCATTAAAAAATTAAAAACGTTATCAAGGTGGACAGAGTTATTGGTGACAGTGACAGAATGACCCTGGGAAAAAATATGTTTATAATATTGCCGTCATTGAGAATTGTAACGATGGCAAGAAAGTAAAACGTGGCTGATAGTGATTTGAGTGTTACATAAACTACACATTGGTGCATCAGTTCCAGATAAAAGAAAATGATGAGTTAAAAACTGTGACCAATGCGTAGCCTAGTGAGAACAACTTCCTCCTTCCAACCTTTATGGAAGCTAGATGGCCAAACTCCAATTTTGGGTTTGATTTGAAAAAGTTTGTTGTCGCGTTACTCACTCCAATTGGACTGCCAGCTGGCACGGAGCCGAGCCTTGAAGACAACACCATAGTCCATGTATGGAACAGGCAAAGAGGTGATGGTGCTGAAGCAGACATATTTAGCTGCCATGTCTGCAAGCTCGTTCCCACGAATACCAACATGGCCTGGTATCCAGAAAAACTGGATTGAAGTAGCTGCTAATGAGAAATGGGCCAGTCAGTTTCGAAGATCAGCTATAGGATGTGAGCTAACGTGTAGCGATTCCAAGGCAAATATAGAATTAAGCGAATCAGTATAAATTGTGCAGTTGGAGTACTACTCAACTGCAATATGATCCAGGGCAAGAGATATGGCATACAGTTCAGCAGTGAACACAGAAGCTGTAGAGGGGATTCTGCAAGCAACTACTGACCCATAGTATACCATAGCAGAGCCCATTGAATTACCTGATTTGGAACCGTATGTACAAATGGGAACAGAATGATTGTTTGAAAGATATTCATTGAATAAAAGACAGTACTTCCAATCTGGAGTATCTGCCTTTTTTAGGTGACTGAAAGAAAGGTCACATTTGAGGGCTGTAATAAGCCATGGAGGGATGGGCCGACCTGTGGCTGTGGAATCTGCAATGTTATCCAATGGGGATTGGGACAGACCCAATTCATCCAATTGCGCCCTGATGCAAAGAACAAACGGAGCAATGACAGATCGTCTGTTCTGAAAAAGTACTGCCCACCAAAGAAGGAAAACACATTCCCAGGTGGGATGCTTTGGTAAGGAACGAAGTTTTGAAGTATATTGTAAAGATAGTTGCAAACGGTGAAGGTGTAGAGAAGGTTCATGAGATTCAATGTATATGCTTTGAACTGGAGAGGTATGGAAAGCCCTAGTGCAGAGTCGAAGTCCTTGGTGATGAATGGGGTCCAGCATCTTTAAGGCCACGGGTCTGGCAAAGCCATAGACCATTGATCCACAGTCGAGTTTCGATCTAATAAGAGCACAACATATCTTTAACATTGAACAGCAATCTGCTCCCCAACTGGTAGAAAAGAGGACACGGAGGATGTTCAGTGTTCTTGACCCGAAGTTGCTTTAAGTGTGGTATAAAGGTCAGTTTACGATTAAAGATAAGCCCCAAGAACTTTGTCTCCAGGACCCCTGGCAGCAAAACTTCACTGATATGAAGTTCAGGATCAGGGTGAATACCTCGTCGACGGCAAAAGTGTATGCATACAGTTTTGAAGAAAGAGAAATTAAAGCTGTTCTCCAGAGTCTACTTCCGTACACGATTGAGGGCAGTTTGTAGTTGCCGCTCAATATATCTCATGTTTGACGACTGATATGAGATGTGAAAGTCGTTGACAAACAGCCCATTTGCAACAGAGAGAGGGAGTTGTTCAGTGATGGCATTTATCTTTATACTGAAGAGTGTGACACTCAATACACAGCCTTGAGGGACTCCAAGTTCCTGTACAAAAGAACGGGAAAGTGTCGAACCCACACAAACTTGGAATCTCCTGCCCATTAAAAATTTTTTTTAATAAACTTGGGTAGATGGCCACGTAACCCATATGGAGGTCTCGCAAAATGTCATACCTCCATGTTGTGTCGTAAGCCTTCTCTATGTCAAAGAATATTGATACAAGATGTTGGCGGTTGAGAAAGATGTTTCAAGATGAATTAGGTGGTCTGTGGTGGAGTGCTGTCGACAGAACCCACACTGGGTGGGCGAGAGGAGGTTGATTGATTCAAGGAACCAAACAAGACAAGCATTAACCATCCTTTCTAAGGTCTTACATAGACAGCTCGTCAAAGCAATTGGACAATAGTTTGAAGGAATCTTCAGATCTTTCCCTGGCTTAGAGAAAGGTAAAATTATAGCCTTGCGCCAAGCACCAGGAAAAACAATATCCTGACAAATCCGGTTGAAGACAATCAGAAGGACATCAAGAGAAGCAGGAAATAGATGGTGCAGCATGTCATAATGAATATCATCAGGTCCAACAGAAGTACTGGCAGACCGATGAAGGGCCATTTTTAGTTCCACCAGGGTAAAGGGACAATTATAGTCCAAAAAACAGTCAGTTCAAAAGAAAAGAGGTGATTGCTCTGCCCGAGTCTTGATGGCCAGGAAGGTGGAAGAACAAGCAGAAGCGCTAGATACCCGGCAAAAGCTTTCACCTAAAGTGTTAGTGATGTTCCGGACATCAGTCAACTCCTGACCATCAGAGAGTAAGAACGAGAGGGGAACAGAATTGTAGTGCCCATTAACCTTTCGAATCCTGTCCCATATGATCTTGGAACTGGTGGTAGAAGATATGCTGGTTGTGAACTTAATCCAAGATTCTTTCTAGCTTTGACGTATTACCCACCAAGCATGTGCAAGGGCCCATTGGAAAGCAACCCAACAGGGTTGTGAAAGTGTGGGATATCTACGGAAAGTATCCCAGGCCCGTTTTTGAGCCTTCCGTGCTAAGTGGCAAGCAGGATTCCGCCATAGACGAGGATATCGTGGAAAACGTGTCGAGGTTTTAGGAATACACGAGCAGCTGCATGTATAATACAGTCAGTTACCGCTGCTACACAGTCTTCTATTGATGGCTGATTTACAATGGCAGGATCAAGTTCTGCGAGAGCAGTGAAGGTGGACCAGTCTGCCTGATCCAGCTTCCACCGGGGCACGCGGGTAGGGTGGCATCGACCATGGCCAGTCTCTCTCAAAAGGATCCGAAAATGATCGCTGCCTAGTGGATTACTGTCAACCCTCCATGAAAAATGGGAGAATAATGAAGGGGAGCAAACTGAAAGATCAATAGCAGTAAAGGACTGACTAAATGCATGAAAGTAAGTGGAGGAACCAGTAGTGAAAAGAGAAAGATTGTGATCAGAGAGCATCCGCTCTACAGATCGACCCCTCCCATCAATAACAGCACTTCCCCAGAGGAGATGATATCCATTAAAATCCCCCAGGATTAGAAATGGAGATGGCAACTGTTTAACGAGAGCATCAAGGTCTGATTGATCATATGTCCCTCCAGGGAACAGGTACAGAGAACAAACAGTGACTCAAGGAAACACGGATGGCTACGGCCTCCAAGGGTGTGTTGAGTGACAAAGATAGGGTGGGCACATGTTGATCAACCAAAAGTGCCATCCCTCCATGTACTCGACCATCACATAACTTGTCATTTCTGTACAGAGAAAACTGCCGAATGGAGACTGTATCAGCAGATTTGAGAAATGTTTCTTGTAGAGAAAGACAAACAGGATGGTAGGAAGCAATCAGCGTTTTGATATCATCCAGATTAGAACGGAAACCTCGACAGTTCCATTGTATCGAGGTGGCCATTTTTATGAACGGGTAGGTGAAGTGGCTGGAGAACCCTTTGGTTTATGACCACGTCTTTTTTCTTTACTGTCTTTAGTCGGAGGAGGTCTATTGACCTCCATGGATCCTGCTCTGGGTCCAGTGGGCAGGTTTTTATTATTGAAATAGAAATCCAGTGCCTGTGGACGCAAACGAATAATTATTTTGTCTCTTGTGGTGGAAGAAAACGATGTATCAGAAGAAATGCCCTTATTTGAAACTGAAGGACGTGGATCTTGAGGTTTGTTGGAAGGTATGGGAAGAACAGAGATGGGTGTGGAAGTCGATTCAACTTTTTTAACCACAGAGGTCAAAAGGCTTTTCATTTGTTTTGAAAACAATTCTCTTGGAGGCACAGAGAGATCTGTCTGCACTCCCACTGTAGTTGTGGAATGAAGTGCAGCAGCATATGTCCGAGATGGAGTTGTGGGTGAACAGCAATTTCCGAGCCTCAGGATAACTAATGTTATGTGTCGTTTTCAAATGCTGCACCTCTTTTTCCTCCAACCATTTTGGGCAAGAATGAAAGTAAGAGGGGTGAGAACCATTGCAGATTACGCAATGTGGGTTCATGTCACAGTCATAGGCATCGTGGTCCTTGCCTCCACAACGAGCACATGTTGGGGAACCACGACATGATGTCTTTGAGTGGCCGAATCTCTGACATAGGAAACACCGAAGAGGGTTTGGAATGTATGGCTGAACCCTGCAAATGAGATAACCTGCCTTAATGGTGGCAGGTGCAAGTGGTGAAGTAAATGTTAAAACAAGGGTATTTGTTGGCAGTGTAACTCCATCTTTGAGAGTGGAGATGCATCTCACTGCAGAAACTCCTTGAGTGAAAAGACCAGCGAAAATCTCAACTCGGGAACGTTCTTCAAATCCCTTTCAACAATAACTCCTTGTGAAGAAATCAAAGTAGCATGAGGTGTAACCTCAATAGGTATGTCCCCAATTGCCTTTGAATTCAAGAGGAGTTCACTGTGTTGGGATGTGGATGTTTCAACCAATATGTCACCAGATCGAAGCTTCTTCACTGACTTTGGAGAGCCAGCAAGCCCCTCTCGTCCCTTTTGTATAAAAAAAAAAAGGGGACATTCGCCTTAAAGGTTTTTCCGAAAGAGAATGTAATATAAGAAAATGAGGTACGTGTGTTACTGATGTTGAAGATTGCTGTTCTGAGTATTCAAGACGTGGTCACTTACCCATTGACTGTTTTTATACAATTTTACTTAAATTTTTTTGAGGATCCATAGGAAAGAGGAAAAGTTTCGGTACTCACTGACCCCACTCACCATGGAGCCCTACAAGGGGACGCACTACAAAGTCACGCAAGGACAATGCAGCAATGCCAGGGTTTCGTGACCACTATACCCAAACACCAGCATCAGGCACAATGTCCACAGCACCAGTTGAGAACTTCCAATACTTGTACTTGGTTGACTCTACCCCAAGTGTACCAGCCAACTGACCCAAGAGGGGCCACCCAAAAGTTGCCCATCTACAGGAATTCGAGGCCAAAGTGGTGTGTTAGGGTTGGACCCCTCAACCACCAGAATCCTCTCCTCCCCTTTACGGGTTGTCACAAACGGCAAACACGTAGGTGGATGTTTGGATCCCAGAGAAGGTAACCAGACAGAACAGAACCTTCCCTGGGAGGTCCCCTTACCACGTACAGGAATCCACACTGAGGGGGCCAAAACATGAAAAACATAATGTCCACATCTGCTAGTACTCAGTTGACCCTAACCCAACAGGACCAGATGACTGACCCTAGGATGGATGGGACACCTGTCTACAGAAATTCCAGGGCAAAGTAGTATGTTGAAGTGTCCCAGACACCACTTAACCACTGGGATCCTATCTTCTTCATTGTTTGCTATTTATGGTAAACATTTCCATGATGTTTAGATCCCAGAGGAATTAAACCAAAAAAACAGAACCTTTCCTGGAGGTCCGTTCATCCCACACAAAAATCACCTGAAGGGGAAATTAAAATGAATGTGTTAAAATCTGGCATAGAATAAAAGTTTTTGTCAACAACGATGATAACCTAAAAGTTGCTAATATCACTATCTTTTTAAATTATTAATACAAAAAGTAATATTTAAGAAATTCTATTTTTGAAATACCATATTTTAACAGAAGAATCAGTTAATTTAGTATTAGTATGTAGATTTGTTCAAAGTTTTTTACTAACCTTCAATTCTAGTCTCTTCTTGCCGTAGATGCAGGACTAACATGTTTGACATAGCTTTGTACTGTTCATATGATAGTTTCAGTCCCATTTTCCGTGGTTGCACCTCCTTTTCTGCATCAATATCCTCTATAGTTTTACGAGTATCACCATTCACAATGCCTGGCAAATGAAACAGGTCAAAGGTAAACATTTGCTTTAAAAAAAAAAACAGCATTCAGAGATAAACTAATTAGACAATAAAATGCTAATATAAAAGGTGTTTCTTTTCTTTTTATAGTTTCTGATTCAATGTTTTAATTGATGACTAGTACTCATTCACAAAGTTTATGGTTAGGTGTTTCAGGATGAAAACTCTTTCAGAAATTAATTTCCAAAGTGATTATATCTTGTGTTTGAATTTTTATCATTAAATTCTTGCTGACAAAGTTTAAGAAAAAAGAAAATAACTAATTTTATTACAAATAAATAATATTTAGGAGAACTATACAGTACTGTGCAAAGTATTATGACAAAGTCAAAAATTAGCTTTCATACTACTTTTAAAGAACAATGGAAGGTAAATCACAAGTGATATATCAACATTTTATTAATCTTCATACTTAGTACAACAGAAACTCAATGGAAGTGTTTGAGCCAGCAAACAGTTAATATTTTTTGTGACCTCTTTTTGCTTTGGTAACTGTAGACAGTCTTTAGGCATTGTTGCAACATATTTAATTGAAGTGTACTTTGGAATTTTATAACAATTGTCTCTACTACATTCCCATAAAGTTTCTTTGAAAGTAAATGTTGATTTGACAAGTTTTTTTATCTATCAAAATCCCAGATCTGCTCAATTTGGTTGAGATCAGGGCTCCATGGAGGCCACTTCATCATCTTAAGACTCCAGAAGCTTCTTTCTGCATAGGTTGAATGAGTGTTTGGAGTCATTATCTACTTGGTAGCAAAATCCTTTACCAATAATATGCAAACGATTGGGTATAACATGATATATCAGTATCTGATGGTACTTTCACTGATCTATTATTCCATATATTATAAAAATATCTCCTGTCGCATCACTAGAAAAACAACTCCCAAACTATTATATTGCCTCCCCTATGTTTTATGACACAAATAGTCCAGTTTTGCCTTTTTTAGTAAATTTTAGCCTCTTCAAAACACTTGGAGATCAAAGTGAGGGTTTTCTAAATGCTACATGGCCAAATATTCCACTCTAATCGAGTCTTTTTGATACTGTACATCTGGATACTTTTGGTACATGGTTGTTTATTTCATGTTTGAGAACAGTGGCAGTCTTTCTTCTGTCTCGAATGCTACATAAATGAAGATACTTAATATATGTGCCACTATGATTAGGTGTTTTGCCTATTCCTTTTCTATTTTCAAACTTACTTGCCTTAGCCTCACAATCTAGCACGTATTTGACAGCATTGGGAACCATTTCAAGACTGCATCAATTTATAATAGCCCAACCAGTATCATGTAAAGCTTTTATGTAAACTCTTCAGTTGAATGACAATTATATGTTTTTTTGGACTGTGACTTGACAACAAAACTATGGTGTCAAACACTGTTTTATCAAGGTTTATTTGTGTAGTACTATTAAACTGATTTCTTCTAGCACATACTGGTACCATATACTAGCTTCTTTTTATACAGTTAAGACACTGCATAGGGTACCATGACAGTCATTTCAGATCCTAAATTTGATTAGCATGTTCATTCAAGCAGAACCCTTATGATATGCCCTTGGTATAACTACATGGGAATTCGAAATAATGTTAATTATAATTATTCTCACCTTGGCAGATTTAATTATCAATAGGGATCTGTGAAGCATTACCAGAGTTGAATTTACATTCTGTAATGGCATGGAAGAATGAGCCTCATAAAATGGAAAAAACGGCAAAATAATATATTGTCCTATGTATAAAAACTTCATAAAAATAATCATCTCGATTAACAATTATTTCTGCAACATTTTAAAATATTGCATTATTATCATTATTTATAAATCAGTATTTTGAAAAGAAAACAAGAATTCACTAACCCTAACACCTAAGACTGAGTGTACTATGAATCAGTTTTCTGTAAAATACCAATTTATGTTTCAAAAATTTAACTGGTACTAAGCATTAATATTTTTCAATATTGTTTAAACACAATTTTCAATGCTTGTTAAAGAAAACACAGCATATAGTTTATCTGTTTTCTACAGATTAAAATGAAAATCAACAATAAAATGTTTAATTTATGGAAATGTTTAGTTGTAAAACATATGCAGTTTTTTAAAGAGATAAAATTTGAGTAACTATTTAAATACAGCACTAACCATTGATACTATTTTCATCTACTTGCCCATCATCATCATGTTCTTCATACAGGTGTATATCAGGCTGTTCAACTCGTATAATAGACTTGTTCAAAAGTCTAAAAGCTTCTTTAGCATGCTTGGGATGCACCTTTAGGATGGATGGATTCTAATTAATTGTTTCTAAACACAAGTTTGAATTGGAAAAATTTATACATTTCAAATGTATAATACAATGGACAAAACACTGTTATCTACCCACCCATCTACATACATTAATCCTGACATGATTACAGTAGCTAGTGTTGAATTAGGTATCTTTAGAAATATAATTTTCTCAAATTCATCATCAAAAGTTAGATTTAAAATTTTTGTTCAGTTTAGTTGAAATACCAGTTTCAGTTTTTACAAGTCTAAAGATAAATTTACTTTTCTAGTGTAATTAATATTTATAAAAATTGGTTTGTTTAATGAATTTCATGCAAAGCCTGTTAGGGGCTAGTTACATCAGCCTTTCCTGGAGGGAAAATAACTAATCAACACCACTCACTACCAACTCTTGGATACTATTTACCAATAAAAACTGGAACTGATAATCAGATTATGATACCTGCATAGCTGAAAGAGCAAACATTTTCAGTGAAAAGGTTTGAACCAACAGCATGCAAATTACAAGTCAAGCTCTACAAACATCAGGTGATGACAGGCTGCCATTTACACAGAAATTTATTAATTTATTATTATATATGAATGTTATTTTTTTTCTAAGAAAACTAAGCAAAAAACAAAGGTAAATGTATGTGGATTATAAAGAATGAAAAGCGAAAAAAATGTAACTTTTCTGGCACTACCAGTTCCAACACAAATGAATGCAAAAATGTTCAGATTTAAAAATCAAATAGGTCTTTTTAGATTTTAAATACCCCTACAAACCCTAAAAGACATTTTAAGCAGTCAAAAAGCATAAACATTACCACATCAGAGCAGTGCATTCGAGCCATTGCTTCAGACAGTCGGATCATACTCTCTAGCTGCCTTACAGTGATTCTCCAGGAAGACTTCGACAAGCCAGCTGTGTCTCTTTGTCTCAGGTGTCGATACTGTTCCACTAAGTACTCTTCAGAATCCTTATTAATCTGCAAAAAAAACAAAGCCCAAAATTATGCTTCAGGCCTAACTTTTCTTTCACAAACACAATATATACATATATATTTCAATACAAAATATTGTTTATAATTGAATTTATTTGTACAAAAATACTATATATAATGCTACTCACTCAAGCACAAAAGCTATTACCTTTGGTTTGAACTGTCGAGCAAATGTCATGTAACGCTGAATCTCTTCAACTGTATATATTCTATCTATAGATAAGTCATTATTGCTGTGTAAGTCCACAATGCGACGAGCAATAGCATAATCAGTTACCTGAAAAAAAGCTTCATTGTGTTTGAAAATTTAGTTTTTCTATTTGGCTGTAAAAAAATACTGTTTTAAGTACTATGAGAAGTCTATTAAACCATATTACCACATACTTCAATAAAGGTTAGAAGATGAACTTGAGAAAGTTACTCATTCACACACATACAAAACAGCATATAAAATTTTTTGTATGAGTAACAACAAAATTATATCTAAACTATACTAAAGAGAATAAACTGCAAATAAAGTAAACAACTGTTAAAACTCAAAAAAGCTTTACAAACAGAACAAAAATTAAATAAGAAATGTGTGTATAAATACACATTAAAAAACAATAAAATCCTGCAATACAAATCTGAAAAAAAGCAAAAAATGGTTTGAAACATAGTTTAAAAAAAACGTTTATCAAAAATAATACATGCATACATACATTTGAATACAGAAACATTAAAGACTGTGTTTATCTGTAGATTTTTTTTACATTCCTTATAAGTTGTCCAATATAAATTTAAAATCAGATGTGTTTAAAAACAGTATTTCATGTCTTTCAAAAGTTACTGCTAGAAGGTTTTTTTTTTTCATTTAATACAGGAATTCATTATCTAAAAAAAAATCTGCACTGTATGAGAAACCATTACCTCATTACACTCATCGATCAAAATAAAGAAGAGATCAAAACGTGACATTATTGGAGCTGATAGACTAATGTTTTGTTTTAGAGATTTTGTTCGATCATAACGTCCACCTACAGGGTTTGCTGCAGCAAGTATAGATGTTCTGGCATTCAGAGTAGCCTAAAAAATTTCAAAAATAAAATAATCAATGAGGAGGTGGGAAAGTTATCTTGTGCTAGAAGTATCCAAAAACAAAAAATCAAAATTATCTCAATCAGTATGTATCGGTAAAACATTCAATGATAAGGAAATAATAGTTCTCACAAAATAATTTGATGTATCACACACCTAATACAAAATGATCTGAAAAAGTTGCAAAAAGTTGTTTTTACAACAAACAATATTTGAAAAATGTAAATCTTTGGTAGCTTCTTTCATAAGCAGCAGCAAGTTTATAAATCACATGACCACCACATTTACCTACTATAAGCCAAGCAGTTATACATTACCAATAAATTATGTATAATAAATGCTTTAGCATATCAAAATCATTAAAATTTTATTTTTTAATTTAGCTGCCAATCAAATACAATTATCAAAAGCCGAGTTTGATTTCTCACATATTTTGTATGATTAAATAAACAATACATGTAATTACATGCTTAATGCTTAGTTTTATTTCAAATTTATGTTCCTTTTTGTCATAAGAAGTTTCATAAAAATTTTAAAATATGAAATAATTTTAATTTGGTAGCACTAAAATCATCTGAACCAAGTCTTGATGAATGCCAACAACTTTTACAACATTTATTATTTTATTTCTATTCTTTAATATTCTCATTTAAAAGAAGATCATAGAGGAAGTGCTTTATGACAAGTTATATTAAGCACACAAATTAATATTAAGTTAAAATCACAACAAATGCCTTTAATCAGTGATGTCAAGAAACCCACTTGTTGAGAATTTTATATGCAAAAACGGCTCGTTTGGGTTTAAAATATTTTCTAAACCCAAACGAGCCGTTTTTGCATATAAAATGCCTTTGATAATGCTGCAATGTTCACAATGCCAAAAGAAGGGTATGGATATGCTCTGGTCCTATCTTTTAATTGCACATATTAGACATTAAGCTGAAGTTAAAATTATTGACTTAATTTGGAATAGTTCTTAGTTTTTATAGTAAATACTACAAAATGAACAATCTTATATAAATTAGTTTTGATTTCAAAGTGCAAAAATGTAAAATAATTTTTTTGTTGATTTAAATGCATCCCCCCAAATTCTTAACTTTTTTTAGTTGTAGGTTTGAAGTAAACCATTATCAAAATTTTCCTTGTTATGACAATTGCCAGTATCAGTTTTTCAAAATAAACTAATGATTCTAAAAACTTGCCAATAAATGATGCAAAATTATTTTTCTTCTGCTTAACTTTTGTTACCTATTGCTCTCTATTTTAACTTACTTTAACACCTGCTTTTGTAATAGAGATTGTCTGCTGTTCCATAGCTTCATGAATAGCAATTTGGTCTCTTTGTTCCATTTTGTCAAATTCATCAATACAACACACACCCTATGGAAACAGAAAATTCAAGTATCAATTGTGAATTGATATAAACACTATTAGTATTAACACTTTGGTGAAAATGTTCTACCTATATAAAAGTTAAAATCACTGATTTCACAGGTTTGAAGGTATTTGGCACAAAACTGAAAAGGCCATCTATGACAAACAACTGTATTTTTTATCTGAAAGAGAGGTATAACAATATTGTTTAAAATTACATAGGAAACCTGCAAATAAATCTGGAGAGTGCCATAATTTCAATAGAATAACACAACTTTATGCCAAAGTGACACTGCAAGATAAATTATCTTTAAGATAATGCTGCTACTTGAAAGCCAACTGCAATAATATGAAATAAAGCATGAGTGTTATACTTCACATTATTGGAGAGTTGATCCTTTGGTGGAAAAAAACAAACAAAAACAAAAATACATTATCTTCTCACGTGAATAGCTAAAATCCTATACACAACAGGTGGAAGGATTGGTGCTGTGGTAAAAAAAAAAAGACTACAGGAAGAAGAAAATAGCCTGAAGATAAAGTTATAACATTCCAAAGTAGATAGTGAGAAATGAATGTATGTGAAGTATCCACATGTCTGAATGAAGAACTTCGTCCAAAGAACTACTCAGATAAGACACCAGGCAAAAGGGTAAGATACATAATGTGATGAGGAAACACCTGAAACAAAGTTTGGGGAAAAGATATTAAGGAAAAATAAGCCAACCAAATTAAAAGCTGAATCAAACTGATTCAGGCTGGAAGGAAAAAGGTCATTAACAGCAGATGACAGACAAGGAGTTAACAAGTGGGAATAGGAACCCCAGAAGAGAGCCATATGGGTAACATGACAATGAAAAGCATGGTCAGAACACAGTAATGGTAGTCTATCCAGATCCGACTAGGGATAAAGGTGGGAACTGAAAGGAAGGGATAAGTGGAAAATTTAACATGAAGATAGTGGTTCAAACAGAGACTGTAAAGAACCACATTAACATTCCATCACAATCAGGAGGGACAGCATGCCAAGGTGGATGACTAATTTCAAAGGTTGGTTGGTTTAGTGCTTCATGGCACAAAGGAACTAGGCTATCTGTGTCAAATGTCCAGTAAAAAGTTAAAATTAAAGTAAAATTATTAAAATTCATGAAAAGAAATTAACAAAACAAAACAAAATTTAATGTTTGAATTAAAAATATAAATAGCATAAAATCCAATTTTTACATTTAGTCTACAGCAGTAAGAGAAAAACTACAGTAATACAAATTGTAAAGGACTTTCTGTAGCATAATTGTAATTATCATAACTTGCCAGAATAACTTCAAAAATCAGCATTAGTCACCTGAAGTTGGCTTTTCTAGTTCTGGTTTTGAGTTACTTAATGTTATGGCCGTTTTCAGAAAGTAAAGTAATACAAGTAGACCTGTAGCAAAATTTTAATAATTATAAATTTCTTGAATGACTAACAAGTAGATCAAACATTACCATTAGACACTTGATGTTTGCCATTCCAGTCCTGTTTTCATGTTACTTGATATTATGGCAATTTTCTAATTTCAAACTTAACTAGATGTACTTTGATTCTTAAGATGAAATCACATTAAAAAAAAGTTTAATTTATAAATTATAAAAACTTAAATATCATTAAAAAGATTAATGGCCTTTGAAAGACTAAAAACATTTCTAAGGTGGACAGTGCAACCATAACCAATAACACTATCTAATGATATGGATAAACCTCGAGACAAAACATGTTTAAAATGGCATCGTCATTGAGAGTTGTAATAATGGCAATACAGTAAAATGTGGCTTATTGTGACCTTAGTGTTATACAGACATTGGTGGTATCAGTTCTAAATGAAAGAAAATGGTGAGTTAAAAAACTGTGTCTAGTCAGGACAACTTCCTCTTTCCAATCTTTATGGAAGCAAGATGACCAAAGTCCAATAGACGGTTTTATTTGGAAAAGCTCATTTTCACTCCAAGTCGACTGCCAACTGGCATGGAACTGAGCCTTGAATACAGGACCGTAGTCCATGTATGGAATAGGCACAGTGGTGATAGTGCCAGAGCAGATAGATTTAGCTCAGATGTTGGCAATTCCATTCCAGCAAATGCCAATATGACCTGGTATCCAGAAAAACTGGAAAGAAGTAGATGTTAAAGAGAAATGGGCCAGTTGGTTTTGAATATCAGCAAAAACAAAGTGAAAACTAACATGAAGCGATTTCAGGGCCAGTAAAGAACTAAGCAAGTCAGTATAAATAGTGCAGTTTGAGTATTGCTTAGCTTCTATGTGATCCAGGGCAAGAAAAATGGCACAAAGTTCAGCAGTGAACACAGAAACTGTAGAGAATATTCTTTGCACAACCACTGAACCACAATAAACCGTGACAGAGCCCACAGAGTCACCTGATTTTGAACTATTCATATAAATAGGAATGAAAGGATGATTTGAATGATGTTCAGCAAACAACAGAGAGTATTTCCAATCAGGAATATCAAGTTTTCTCAGATGACTTAAAGGTCACATTTGGGGACTGTAATAACCCAAGGAGGGATGAGATGACCATTGTTATTGAAGAAAAACACCTGTACCTGGATAGAGGCTAAAAAGAGCAATGGCAAATCATCTGTTATGAAAAAACATGGCCCACCATGGAAGGAATACTCAACCCCCGGTGGGATGCTGTGGTAAGGATCAAATTTTTGAAGTATACAGTAAAAACAGTTTCAAACTGCAGGTGTAGAGGATGTTCATGAGAGCCAAAGTCCCTGATAATGAATGGGGTCCAGCAACTTCAAGGCTGAGGTCCTGGAAGAGCCATAGACGAGTGATCCATAGTCTAGTTTTGATTGAATAAGAGCACAATATATCTTTAGCATAGAACATCAATCACTCCCAAAGTGGTGGAAGAGAGGACACAGAAAATGTTCAGGGTTCTTGTACATTTGATCAGTAGCTGTAAGATGTGTGGTATAAAGGTCAGCTTACAGTCAAAGATAAGCCCAAAGAACTTTGTCTCAGTGACCACAGGTACCACAACGTCACTGATACGGAGTTCAGAATCAAGGCAAATACCCTGTTGGCAGCAAAAGTGCATGAAACAATTTTAGAGAGATATAAGCTAACACCGTTAGCTGTGGTCCACTTTAGTAAACCATTAATAGCAATCTGTATCTGTCTCTCAATATACCTCACATTCAACAACTGACATGAGATGTGAAAGATGTCAACATAGAGCCCACTTGCAACAGTATTGATTGATTGATTGATTGATTTAGTGTTTTATGGCACAAAGCAATGAGGCTATCTGCGCCAAACAACCGGTAAAAATGTAGTAAAAGACATAAATGGAAATGAAGGTAAAACAAAAAAAAGTATAAAACCAGTGTTGACACCTAGTCTACAAGGTTAAAATAGAAGGCAAAGTGTAAAAAGTTGTAAGGTAGGTATTCTATCAAAAAGGTATAATCATAACCCGCCAGGAAGACTAACAGGCAGGTACAAGACCCACCGTCAGTCACCTGAAGTTGGTCTTTCCAGTCCTGGTTCTGGGTTATGTGTCATAGCAACTAGTATCAAAATGTAAAAGAATAGAAGTATTAAAAAACACACAGCAAAAGCGCAACAATGAGTAACCAAATGTTCAGTAAAAAGAGAAAAGTCACGTAAATGGAGTAAAATTTGTAAAGGAAAATGAAGGTAAAAACAAAACAGCAATTAAAACAGAAAATGGTGTAAAAACCAATGGGGACACCCAGTCTTCAAAGTTATAAACTATTTACTCTAGCATAATAATAATGATCATAACCCGCCAGGAAGACTAACGAACAAGTTCAAGAACCACCGTCAGTCACCTGAAGTTGGCCTTTCCAGTCCTGGTTCTGGGTTATGTGTCATAGTAGCTATTATCAAAATGTAATGGAATAAAAGTTTAAAAAGACACTCAGCAAAATCATAATAAAGAGTAGCCAAATGTCCAGTAAAAAGATAAAAGTCAAGTAAATGGAGTAAAATGTGTAAAGGTAATTGAAGATAAAAACAAAATGGCAATTAAAACAGGAAATGGTGCAAAAACCAATGACGACATCCAGTCAACAAAGTTGTAAAGGACAACCTGTAGCAGAATGGGAATGATCATAACCCGCCAGGAAGACTAACAGGTAGTATATAAACCACCGTCAGCCACCTGAAGTTGGTCTTTCCGTCCTGGTTCCGGGTTATGAGTCAATATGGCCAGTACAAAAAGGATGTAAAAGTACGAAATGATATGCAGCGAAAGTATAACAGTAACTCGCCAGGAAGACTAATGAGTAGTTCAAACAGAAGCGTTAGTCACCTGAAGTTGGCCTTTCCAGTCCTGGTGTCGAGTTATTTAATGTTCTAGCCATTGTTTAATGTCGCAATGAATGAGAGAGAATAAAACTTTAAAAAGTAGCCACAATTAAAAAGGTGTAATAAATAAATATACCACACTTAAATAAGATTAAAAAGATTAATGGCCATTAAAAAATTAAAAACGTTATTAAGGTGGACATAGTCACCATCACCAATAACTCTGTCCAATGTCACAGATTGACGCTGGGAAGAAATATGTTTAAAGTATTGCCGTCGTGGGGATTGTAACGATGGCAAGAAAGTAAAACATGGCTGACAGTGATTTGAGTGTTACACAAACTACACATTGGTGCATCAGTTCCAGATAAAAGAAAATGATGAGTTAAAAAACTGTGACCAATGCGTAGCCTAGTGAGAACAACTTCTTCCCTCCGAACTTTACGGAAGCTAGATGGCCAAACTCCAATTTTGGGTTTAATTTGAAAAAGTTTATTGTTGCGTTGTTCACTCCAGGTGGACTGCCAACTGGCACGGAGCCGAGCTTTGAAGACAACACCATAGTCCATTTACGGAATAGGCATAGGGGTGATGGAGCTGAGGCATACATATTTAGCTGCCATGTCCGCAAGCTCGTTCCCATGAATACCAACATGGCCTGGTATCCAGAAAAACTGAATTGAAGTAGCTGCTAATGAGAAATGGGCCAGTCGGTTTCGAATATGTGCTAGAATAGGATGTGAGCTAATGTGAAGTGAATCCAAGGCAAGAATAGAACTAAGCGAGTCAGTATAAATAGTGCAGTTGGAGTGCTGCTCAGCTGCAATATGATCAAGGGCAAGAGATATTGCATACAGTTCAGCAGTGAACACAAAAGCTGTAGAGGGGATTCTGTGTGCAACTACTGACCCACAGCAAACCATAGCAGAGCCCACTGAATTTCCTGATTTGGAACCATCTGTATAAATGGGAACTGAATGATTGTTAGGTGATTGAAAGAAAGGTCACACTTGGGGGCTGTAATAAGCCATGGTGGGATGCGTTGACATGTGGAATCTGCAATATTATCCAAGGACAGACCCAATTCATTCAATTGCGCCCGGATGCGAAGGCCAAACGGAGCAATGACAGATCGTCTGTTCTGAAAAAGTACTGCCCACCGAGGAAGGAAAACACATTCCCAGGTGGGATGCTTTGGTAAGGAACGAAGTTTTGAAGTATATTGTAAAGACAGTTGCAAACGGCGAAGGTGTAGAGGAGGTTCATGAGATTCAATGTATATGCTTTGAACTGGAGAGGTACGGAAAGCTCCGGTGCAGAGTCGAAGACCTTGGTGATGAATGGGGTCCAGTATCTTTAAGGCCGAGGGTCTGGCAGAGCCATCGACCATTGATCCATAGTCAAGTTTCGATCTAATAAGAGCACGATATATCTTTAACATTGAACGGCAATCTGCCCCCCAACTGGTAGAAGAGAGGACACGAAGGATGTTCAGTGTTCTTGTGCATTTGACCCGAAGCTGCTTTAAGTGTGGTATAAAGGTCAATTTACGATCAAAGATAAGCCCAAGAACTTTGTCTCTGGGACCACTGGCAGCAAAACTTCACCAATATGAAGTTCAGGATCAGGGTGAATACCTCGTCGGCGGCAAAAGTGCACGCATACAGTTTTGGAAAGAGAGAAATTAAAGCCATTCGCAAGAGTCCACTTCTGTACACGATGGAGGGCAGTTTGTAGTTGCCGCTCAATATATCTCATGTTTGATGACTGACATGAGATGTGAAAGTCGTCAACATATAGCCCATTCATAACAGTGAGAGGGAGTTGTTCAGAGATGGCATTTATCTTTATACTGAAAAGTGTGACGCTCAATATACAGCCTTGAGGGACTCCAAGTTCCTGTACAAAAGAACGGGAAAGTGCCGAACCTACATGAACTTGGAATCTCCTGTCCATTAAAAATTTTTTAACAAACATGGGTAGATGGCCACGTAACCCATATGTATGGAGGTCTCGCAAAACGCCATACCTCCATGTTGTGTCGTAAGCCTTCTCTATGTCAAAGAATATCGATACAAGGTGTTGGCAGTTGAGAAAGGCCTCTCTGATAGATATTTCAAGACGAATTAGGTGGTCTATGGTGGAGTGCTGTCGACGGAACCCACACTGGGTGGGTGAGAGGAGGTTGTTTGATTCAAGGAACCAAATAAGACGAGCATTAACCATCCTTTCTAAGGTCTTACAGAGACAGCTCGTCAGAGCAATTGGACGATAGTTTGAAGGCATCTTCGGATCTCTCCCTGGCTTAGAGAAAGGTAAAATAATAGCCTGGCGCCAGGCATCAGGAAAAACATTCTCCTGCCAAATCCGGTTGAAGATAGTCAGAAGGACATCAAGAGAATCAAGAGAGAGATGGTGTAGCATGTCATAATGAATACCATCAGGTCCAACAGATGTACTGGCAGACCGATGAAGGGACATTTTTAGTTCCACCAGGGTAAAGGGACTATTATAGTCAAAGAAACAGTCAGTTTGAAAAGAAAGAGGTGATCGCTCTGCCCGAGTCTTGATGGCCAGGAAGGTGGAGGAACAAGCAGAAGTGCTAGATACCCGGCAAAAGCTTTCACCTAGAGTGTTAGCGATGTTTCGGACATCAGTCACCTCCTGACCATCAGAGAGTAAGATCGAGAGGGGAACAGAAGTGTAGTGCCCATTAACCATTCGAATCTTGTCCCATACGATCTTGGAACTGGTGGTAGAAGATATGCTGGTTGTGAACTTATTCCAAGATTCCTTCTGGCTTTGACATCTTACCCACCTAGCATGTGCTCGGGCCCGCTGGAAAGCAACCCGATTTGAAAGTGTGGGATATCTGCGAAAAGTGTCCCAGGCCCGTTTTTGAGCCTTCCGTGCTAAGTTGCAAGCAGAATTCCACCATGGACGAGGATATCGTGGGAAACGTGTCGAGGTTTTAGGAATACACGAGCAGCTGCATGTATAATACAATCAGTTACCGCTGCAACACAGTTGTCTATTGATGGCTGATTTACGATGACAGGATCAAGTTCTGCGAGAGCAGTGAAAGTGGACCAGTCTGCCTGCTCCAGCTTCCACCGGGGCACGCGGGTAGGGTGGCATCGACCACGGCCAGACTCTCTCAAAATGATCGGAAAATGATCACTGCCTAGTGGATTACTGTCAACCCTCCATGAAAAATGGGAGAATAATGAAGGGGAGCAAACTGAGAGATCAATGGCAGTGAATGACTGACTTGGTGCATGAAAGTAAGTGGAAGAACCAGTATTGAAAAGAGAAAGATCGTGATCAGAGAGCATCTGCTCTACAGATCGACCCCTCCCATCAATAACAGCACTTCCCCAGAGGGGATGGTGTCCATTAAAATCCCCCAGGATTAGAAATGGAGATGGTAACTGTTCAACGAGAGCATCCAGGTCTGATTGATCATATGTCTCTCCAGGGGACAGGTACAGAGAACAAACAGTGATGGTACGACCCAAGGAAATACGGATGGCTACGGCCTCCAAGGGTGTGTTGAGTGACAAAGACAGGGTGGGCACATGTTGATCAACCAAAAGTGCCACCCCTCCATGTACTCGACCATCACATAACTTGTCATTTCTGTACAGAGAAAACTGCCGAATGGAGACTGTATCAGCAGATTTGAGAAATGTTACTTGTAGAGAAAGACAAACAGGATGGTAGGAAGCAATAAGCGTTTTGATATCATCCAGATTAGAACGGAAACCTCGACAGTTCCATTGTATCAAGGTGGCCATTTTTAAGGACGAGCAGGTGAAGTGGTTGGAGAACCCTTCGGTTTACGACCTCGTTTTTTGTCTTTACTGTCTTTCTTCGGAGGAGGTCTATCAACCTCCATGGATCCTGCTCTGGGTCGAGTGGGCAGGTTTTTGTTATTGGAAGAGGAATCAAGTGACTGAGGACGCGGACGAATAATTGTTTTGTTTATTGTGGTGGGAGAAAATGATGTATCAGAAGAAATGCCTGTATTTGAAACTGAAGGACATGGATCTTGAGGTTTGTTGGAAGTTGTGGGAGGAACAGAGATGGGTGTGGAAGTCGATTCATCTACTGTTTTAACCACGGAGGTCAAAAGGCTTTTCATTTGTTTTGAAAACGATTCTTTTGGAGGCACAGAGAGATCTGTCTGCACTTCCACTGTAGTTGTGGAATGGAGTGCAGCAGCATATGTCCGGGATGGGATTGTGGACATCAATTTCCGAGCCTCAGGATAACTAATGTTATGTGTTGTTTTCAAACGCTGCACCTATTTTTCCTCCAACCATTTTGGACAAGAATGAAAGTAAGAGGGGTGAGAACCATTGCAGTTGACACAATGTGGGTTTATGTCACAATCATAGGCATCGTGGTCCTTGCCTCCACAACGAGCACATGTCAGGGAACCACGACAAGATGTCTTTGAGTGGCCGAATCTCTGACATTGAAAACATCGAAGAGGGTTTGGAATGTATGGCCGAACCCTGCAAATGAGATAACCTGCTTTGATGGTGGCGGGTGCTCGTGGTGAAGTGAACGTTAAAACAAGGGTATTTGTTGGCAGTGTAACTCCATCTTTGCAAGTGGAGATGCGCCTCACTGCAGAAACTCCTTGAGTGGAAAGACCAGCGAGAATCTCCGATTCAGGAACATTCTTCAAATCCCTTTCAACAATAACTCCTCGTGAAGTATTCAAAGTAGCATGGGGTGTAACCTCAATAGGTATATCGCTAATTACCTTTGATTTCAAGAGGAGTTCACTGTGTTGGGATGTGGATGTTTCAACCAGTATGTCACCAGATCAAAGCTTCTTTACTGACTTTGGAGAGCCAGCAAGTCCCTCTAGCCCCTTTTGAATAAAAAAAGGGGACATTTGCCCTAAAGGTTTTTCTGAAAGAGAATGCAATATCAGAAAATGAGGTACGTGTGTTACTGATGTTGGAGATTGCTGTTCTGTGTATTCAAGGCGTGGTTGCTTACCCATTGACTGTTTTTTTACAATTTTACTTAAATTTTTTGAAGGATCCATAGGAAAGAGAAAAGTTTCAGTACTCACTGACCCCACCCACCATGGAGCCCTACAAGGGGACGCACTACAAAGTCATGCAAGGACAATGCAGCAACGCCAGGGTTTCGTGACCACTATACCCAAACACCAGCATCAGGCACAATGTCCACAACACCCGTTGAGAACTTCCAACACTGGTACTTGGTTGGCTCTAGCCCAGGTGGACCAGCCGATTGACCCAAGGGCCGCCCGTCTACAGGAATTCGAGGCCAAAGTGGTGTGTTAGGGTTGGACCCCTCAACCACCAGGATCCTCTCCTCCCCTTCACGGGTCGCCACGCACGGCAAACACGTGGGTGGATGTTTAGATCCCAGAGAAGGTAACCAGACAGAACAGAACCTTCCCTGGGAGGTCCCCTCACCACGTACAGGAATCCACTCCGAGGGGGAATGTTAGAGATAGAGATGTGTGTTTACATTGATTACTTAACTTTTTTAACCATGGAGGTCGAAAGACTTTTCATATGGTTTGAGAATGATTATTTTAGAGGCACAGAGAGATCCACCTGCACTCCACTATAGTAGTGGAACAAAGTGCAACAGAATACGTTTGAGATGAAGTGGTAGACAACAACTTTCAAGCCCCAGGGTTAGTAATGTTTTCAATCATTTTCAAATGCTGCAACTCTTTTTTTCCCAACTATTTAGGACAAGAAGGAAAATAGAATGGGTGAGAGCCATTTTATTTGATTAAATGAGAGTCCGTTTCACTCTTAGGCATAGTGGTCCTTGACATTGCAACAAACACACATCAAGGAACCACGACATGATGTCTTCAAGTAACCAAACAGCTGACTGACCCTATGCCTTCCAGCCTTGAAGAGAAGCACCCATGAAGATATGTATATCTTTATGAAGGAGAGGAAGTGGAAAACCTGCCAAGATGTGAGCTTTGTCCAACCACTAATGCAAATTGCTCACAAGGGAAAGAGAAAGTGAAATAGAAGTCTTCAAAGGATTCCATTGAAGAGACTGCATATGTACTCAATCCTAGGAGATAAGGGAAAACCACACCCTCAAAAGCTATTAATAGAACCTCATGAGTGTTTCACAGCTTGCAAGACTCCCCATATTTTTGAAAAGTGTTGCTAAAGCAGATAACTGGGAATTAGATTAAAAGCCTAAGTGTTCATCTTTCTTTTTTTGTTTTCCAATACTAGCCAAAAAAAAAATGTACGTTTTTGTAATAGCATGTAAATGTTGGGCATACATCTTGACCACCATATATAACACATACACAACCAAAACAAGTCCGAAGGGCAAGATGGGAAATCATTAAATCACCCCATGATGAAGGAACTAAAGATAGCACCTCAACTAATGAGATAAAGATATATAGGTAAGCATTCACAACATCTACCTTGGTCATTCACAAACCCAGAAAAAAAGCCCACCACAGGGTAAGAAAAGACTGAATAGTAAACTGGGATAGAAATAAAATTGAGATGGGACATATTAATCACAGGCCACCAGTCTGGTTTTTCTTGGATACTACAAACAGCCAAGAATGAAAACCTGTAAAAGGATGATTTTGAGGTTTGACTACTTGCTGGTAAAGATCTTGTACCACTTTGGACAGATGGTGACTGGTGGTAGGATCCTGAGGTAATGGAAAATGGTATCTATCAGAGATAACAGAGAAAGAAAATCAAACTGTAGGTAAGTCTTTCAGATAAAACTTGAATGACTTATAAATTTGTGCTGAAAGGTCACCAAAAGGGGACAAAATCAGAGAAGTGATCTCTCACTGAACTAGAATTCAACCAAATAGTCATTGGCACTGCTGACAATGTGTTCATATTAATTGAATAAACTGACAAGCTGAGAAATCACTGGAGGATAGAACAGGTAAAGGCTGAGAAGTAGTTGGGCAGGAAACAGTAACAGGGGCATGTATAGTCTCACAATGCAATAAATGATTAATCAAAAAGAAAGAGTAGCATACTGTCACACTAATTTTACACAGACTTCCAAAGTCTCAGGAATATTACTAGAAACATTTCACTAAAATACAGAGGCCACACACAAGTCTCCAAGACAAACCTAGAACAAGATTGCATCACTCCTAGGGAGATTCAAATTAAAGAGAAATCATATGTTTTAAAACTAGAGTTGAACAAGACAAACATGAAAAGGTAGAGGTAATCATAGGATTGTTGACAGGTGGGAAAACTGAGCATGAGATAAACAAACATTCCCATCTGCAATTGGGTAAAATTGATTATACCTGTTGTGAGTTGAGAAATGGACATTCATCCTGATGGTAAGCCAAAACAAAATAATCTGAAGCCCATGGACGGTGAGGCATGCTGGTACTCTCAACCATCTGAGAAACAAAACGTTCAGCATGAACCCCAATCTCCAGGAACAGGGGAGAAACTAAATACTGAGAGGAGGAGATATCATGTAAGAAAGATGTACAGGAAATCATACAAAATCATGGAAATGGATGAAATGGAACATACTTAAGAAATCACATCTAAAAAGGCCATATTAGGTCTAGCTGATTCTGCAATAGGGGCATAGAAAGATGTGCCAAAATTAGATGAACAAAAAAGACTGTCAAAATTCATGTCAATTCCAAAAAGTTTGGCATATTCAGAAGAAGCAGGTTGATTCAGATAAGGATCAATTGCAAAGAAGTGATAGCTAATAAATCCAAAAGATGAGTCACCCCAACCTCCTGTAATTTGAGCTTGAAATTTATTGTTTAAAACTGAAAATCAAAGAAAAATGTTTCATGAATGAAAGATAAAAAACTGTGAAAAAATTATCTGAAAAGTCATTACTTGTTGAAGAAAACAAATGAAGTTGATTAAAATCAAAGAGCAAAAAATTGTCTTGACAAAAGTTCTACCAAACAAGAAATAATAATTTGGGAAAATCAAATTGAGGGGTCACATGCATTAGGAATGTGCAACATTCTTATTGTTGGAGGGTTGTTGCATGATGATTTGCATGAGAGATGCATTTGAATCAGATGATTGTGAGATGAATGGGAGATCAAAACTTATTAGTATGCAAACAAAAATTATGCTAGCAGAGGGCAGACCATAATATCAATAGCTATTTATGTGAGAGGAGGTAATGTACTGTATTAGAAATACATGATTAGAATAGCCAAACAGATGATGTTACCAGTGGAAGTTAATTTCACTACAGTGTCAAATATCTTGTTCTCTCAAGTATCAACATGACCAAGAAACAGAAAAACTGGAAGAATACAGATGAGAACATTAAGTACATCAGATTTCTGTTTTCTTATAGCAAAGCCATATCAGGCTGAGTCCACCAAGGGGAATCAAACCCCTGATTTTAGCATTGCAAATCTGTAGACTTACCACTGTACCAGTGGAGTACAGGCTAGGTCATGAAAGGAAATATTAATACAAGTTAAATGTTCTAGGAATGGAATTCCTACAGCAAATTTCTGAATTTTTATTTTTCCTAGATATGATTTATTCTTATAATAAATTAAGATATTTCATTTGCATTTTTATAATGGCTGATAATTAATACACGATATTAAAACTAGTAGTCCAGTATCAGTATCACTGCTTGCTTGACAAATAATTTATACTCTTTATTAAAGGAATATTTTACTTGAAGGTTAAAAATAAACAAATAGTAAATTGAATAGCTCATTAGATAGATCCACTTACAACATAGGTAGATCTCAAGATCACAGAGAAAGGTAAAAAAACAAAACAAAAACGTTTTTCAAATTTATTTTTAAACAAAATTGCAAAGATTATTGTGACACAAGTTGCCTATTATACAAAAACTACAAATGCACCTGGAACATAGAACTTACAGCAAGCACTTCATTTACATGAAGTAAATTATGGGATAAAGTACTGGTAGACAATTTAATTTCAGAAGTCTTACAAAAAGATATATGAAAATAAAATCACAGAAAAAATTCACTTAGTGTTTCAAAATTCTCATGTTTGCTATAACTATGAAAGGTGAACTTTGCCAAGGTTCTTATTTAAATACACAACTCTGCCCTTAACTGTATAAAGCATTCTGAAAATATTAGGCAATTAACACAAGTCAGGTTTTGCATTCCAAACGAGCAAAATATATGATGACACCTATGTTTTAAATCTGTATATATATTCATACTCACACATTCTTCTGCTTATCTAGTTACATCAAAAATGAAGCATACTTACATTGTCAGCTAGCATTAAAGCACCAGCTTCAATGACAAATTCACCTGATTCTTCATCTTTCACAACAGCAGCAGTGAGACCAGCAGCGGATGATGCCTTCCCGCTGGTGTACACTGCTCTAGGGGAAAAATCTGCAACATGCCTGTAAATACACAGAAATTACAAACTTAAATTATCCTATTCAAGGTAGAAGTTTAGATATTGATACAAACAAACTTCACAATTATTGCAGAATCAATTTACAAAAGACAACAGGTATGTAAGTGGAGAACAGTAGAGACTTCCAGTCATCTTCTAAGCAAAGAAAGTTTGACCATGATTGCAAACAAAATAGGATAATTCCTCATTATTTGTTTTTCTCCAAATAAACCTTACTAATACAAATGAACTTTCAAATGATAAGTAAAAACACCTAGGTTTAACTTTTAACTAAAAGTATAAATGTTATAAATACTTTGATGACTCTTCAATCCATGACAGGTAGGAGTTTTTGGTTTTAACATACAAAATAAAACCAATAGTAATTTAAAGGTTTATCAAACAACATCAAGGGTTGAGTTATCAAGCCTTGCACTAAGAACTTTGAAAATGCTGTAAACAAACCGAATAAAATTTGGGAGAACTAAAAAGGTAGCACATAAAATATTAAAGTTTTTTTTGTTTTTCCTACACAGTTTATTATTATAATAAAATAAAGATACTTTATATGTATTTCCAAAAATTGCTGATAATGAATACATGATCTTAAAACTACTAATACAGCATTAAACCTCTTGTAACAGGTAGGCCTAAAGTGTGCATGTCATGATTTACTTTCAGTTACATTCAAAATTAAATTATGCTACTTTATTATCAAAGCATAAGAATAGTCTTGCCATTAAAATCTAGCTAGTAAGTCAAATCATAACATTACTTAAATTATAAATTCTTAATTTCAAAAGGAAATATTTAAATAACTTCTCGATCTCCCCTTGAATGGGTATTGTGACATTTTTTCACATCAATGTTAACATTTTCTTACACTGAAAATGTGTTTCAGATAGGTACTTACCTCCTCCAACACAAAGGTATTTTAGTATTCTATCTGCCCTCTAAATACTATTAAAACATTTTCATTCTCAGCACACCAGTTTATATTCACCACCAATTTCACACCACCACTGAACATATACATAGCATGTGACTACCCTCCATCAACACTACAGCACCAAATATATATATATACAGTTATCTCTATACTATTTATGATAGATCATCACTTTCAAAAAGGGATAGGCTCTAAAAGAACACAAGCAGTGAAGAGGAAGGGTATAAAATATGTGTTGGGGAGGTAAGTACTTATCAGAAATAAATTTTCAATGTAAAAATATTTAATTTCTGTGGTGGTCTTACTTCTTCTCTCACAAAGCTGGAATTACACACTGTTAGGGTGGAGGGGCCAATATAGGCCTTCAATACTGAAACCAAGCAGAAAGCAACTAACCAGAATAAGCATATGTGCTCCCCTGAAATCAAACAAAGCACACGCGTGGTTTTGCACTACATCTGGAACACGTATGCTCTTCACCCTTGAAGCAGGAAAGGAGAGACACGTGTGAAAAAAAAAGGCACACAAGAGCAAGTTTATGAAGAGGTACAACCCAAAGTAAAATATAAATGGAATGAGCTACATAGATATACTACCTCAACAGGACAAACAAGGTTCCATAACTCATCCATGGCACAAACATAGTGTAACAAAATTAATAGTTAAGAAATGTGGACCACATCCCACGTACCCATTAATCCCAATTATAAGTAAACAGAATGCCATACATCAAGCAACTATAATTATGAACTGGAGATAGCAGTCAGCAAATACTGGACAAACTTCCCAAACCATCATAGAAGCAAGAAGATTATGGTGTTGTCTCAACTCAACTATAAGAACAGTAACTGGTATTGTGAGCAGAAAACATAATGCACCCAAACATAAATGCAGGGAAGAGACATCTTGTATCCAGAATGAGGAGGACATGAAACATTCCTTAAGCTATAGGAATAGTGTACATACATTTCATAGCTGGTATTACAAGGCAAAATACCCAAATTTAACTGTAGGAAAAGGGTGGTGTCACATGAAACCCCTACTACAACAAGTGATCCTACTCCAACCAACAGTTCTCTATATGGGAAGAAGTATCCAGGGTAAATGAAAGGAGGAAAGCTAGCTTTACCTTCTTCTCACTGAGTGGAAAATCATGAGTATTTATGGTAAATTAAAATTATACAGAGCACTCAGAAGGAAACCTGCATGTTCCTCCACCCCAGGACTGAAGGCTGCTAAGGATTCCTTTACTTCACTGGAAGAAAAAAAAAAAAAAAGGAGTAAATGCTGCAAGGAGTCTGAATGAATATCACAGGAGAAAGTGCAAGAGGTGTCTACATGTTCCTGTTTTGAAAACCAGATCAGCTATAATTTAGTCAACCAAAGGGTCAGTGGGAATGGGCAGAAATCTTTTTAGTATGAGGTTGAAAACCAACAACAAAAGCTGCACACCTCGTTCTAGCTACATAAAAGGCATGGAAAGAAAAATTTTGCTACTTGCATTAATGGCTCTCTGTTAATATTTCTTAACTGTTATTATTTTTTATTAGATTTAATATAAATGTATTGTGATTAGATTTAACCAGGGATGTATTAACGCACGTGCTTGAGGCGGCAAATTTTGACCAAAAAAAAAAGAAAAAGAATGGACACCATTTTAAAATGAAGTCCCTGGTTATTAATTCCCCCTGCCATTTATGCCGTCCCAATAACCTCTTGAATCATAAAACTCATTATCTGCCGGATGAATATATGGTTCACCAACATATTTACAATAAAATCGAGAATATAGATAATAACGTGGTAAGCAATATTGGTGTCAAAATGTAGAGTTCGTTATGCTTTTACTTATTCCTCTGTTACCCAATATCTTACTGTAAGTTATATTGTGTTGTCAGTGTCCAAACCTCCACAAGAAGCACAATTCGTGTGAGGGCGAGGGTCACTGGGGGTCAAACGGCTCACGGATCTCTGTGAGGTTCGCACGGCTGCCATAAATAGCTCGATCCCACGAAAATGACTCAGATCCTGATGAACTGAGATGTGAAAGTAACAAATTCACTGTCAATACTCAATATACAATCAGTGGATTCTAGTGATATCGTCATGAGTAACATACGCCGAAAATTGAGTGGAGCAGCTTATAGGAAGATAGCAAAGTTAAAAAATGAAAACACACGTGATGTTTTGGATAAGACACCGACGATGGAGGCCTTTTTTGCTAAACAAAGGCAAGAACAGCTTACTAGCGATGATGTTCAAACCAACAGCGATGGAGGGAATACACATGACGGGCCTAGCAGTAGCAGTTTTGAACAATCTGAACGACTCGAACATATCGAACTGCAGCTTGAATAAGTGATGTCATCAGCAGCAGGCCTAGTAAGATCTGCCGGTTGCGTGCCTGAAAAGTCAATGGTTCCAGCAAGTTTTTCAGACAAAGTAAGTTCAGATCCATATTTGGTTTATTTAGAGAGCAAAGGTAGACTGTTTTGTGCTCCTTGTCGTTTATTTGATTTTGGAAAAAAATCCAAACTGGCTGACGAAGGCTTTGATGACTGGAAAAATGCTACTGTCTGGTTGAATGAGCATGAAAACTCTCCTGAGCATCGGTCTTCAGTTTTATCTCTAGTAGCAAGGGGCAACATGTTGGGACGTGTAGATATCCAGATGGCCATACAGCTGCACGACAAAATCAAATACTGGAGAAATGTACTCATTCGTGTGGTAGCTGTAGCGAAAAGATTGGCTTCACGTGGGCTTCCATTCAGAGGTTGGGATGATAAGTTTGGCTCAGTACACAATGGCAACTTTATGATGTCGTTAGAACTAGTTGCGGAGTTTGACCCCTTCCTCGCTGATCACATTCCCCGAAATGGCATTGCTAGCAAGGGATCCACGTCTTACCTGTCTTTCAGTACTTGCGACGAATTCATCCAGCTTATGGCAGACCTTGTTCTAAAGAACATTTTAAAGGATGTCAAAACTGCAAAATATTTCTCAATCAGGGTGGACTTGACGCTAGATATATCCCATGTTGACCAGTTGGCATTCATCATCAGGTACGTGAACAGTGATGGTTCACCTATGGAACGTTTCCTGACTTTTATACCCAATCCGGGCCACAAAGCTGAACAGCTGGCAGAAGTTGTACTTAGCCTGCTTCAGTCATATGAGCTTGACATTTCTGAATGTCGTGGACAGTCTTATGACAACACCAGCAACATGTCTGGTCAGTACAGTGGTCTCCAGGCTCATATCATGGAGAAAAATCCTTTAGCTGTGTATATCCCATGTTCAACACATTCATTAAATCTTGTAGGAACGTGCGCTGCTGAATGTTGCAGAGCAGCATGTTCATTCTTCGAACTCTTACAAAGTCTCCATGTTTTCTTCAATGCTTCAACCCATCGTTGGAAAATTCTACAAAAACACCTGTCCGCAAATAAAGAAAGTCTCTCTTTGAAGAAACTCAGTGACACTCGGTGGTCCGCTCGTGAAGATGCTTGTTAAAGCTTCAACAGAAACTGGCAACAAGTGTTTGATGCCCTCACCACCATGGAGGGAAATGCTGTGGAAAAACCAACCGCTAGGAATGAGGCCGCTGGACTTCTTTCCAAATTAGGAATGCTAGAAACAGCTATTTTGTCCACAGTTTGGGGAACAATACTGGAAAGATTCAATGCTGCCAGTAAAAAGTTGCAAAGTGCTGATATGGACATCGGACTTGTAGTCGAGCTTTATGCTTCCTTGCTGCAGTTTGTGAAAGATTCAAGAGAACTGTTTGATCATTTTGAAGACAAGGCAATGTTGAAGTCCAGCATGAAGACATACGAAATTAAGCGAAAAAGGAAGCAAAAATTTTCAGATGGTGACACCCAGGCAGTGGAAGAAGGCAGAGAGGCATTTAGAGTAAATGTTTTCAATGTGATCATTGACAGACTTTGCTCAGAACTACAGCGAAGACAAACAGCTTATGTAGAAATCCACGCAAGGTTTGGATATTTGTTCAAGATAACAAATCTTGAACCCACTGATGTCATCTGTCAAGCTGGAACACTGTTGAAACTCTACCCCAATGATTTGGAAGTGAGCTTCGTAGATGAATGTCTACATTTCCGCGCACATCTTGTGAGTATGAAAGTGCAAAATGATGACTCTTCTGCATTAGCAGTATACAGAAATCTGCGAGCTAAAGGACTTCAAACTGTATATCCAAACCTGGATATTGCTATGCGCATGTTTCTGTGCATTCCAGCAACTAATTGTACATCAGAGAGATCTTTCTCGGCTCTCAAACGTGTGAAAAATTACTTGAGATCAAGAATGGCAGAAGATAAACTAAATGCCCTGTCACTCCTCGCCATTGAAAGTGATATTGTTTGTAGAATAAACTATGACGATGCAATAAACATGTTTTCGGAACAGAAGGCCAGGAGATAGCCTGTATATTCAGCTGCAGAATAATATTTAGTGATAATTGATTTTGATGTTTCATTTTTTATTGAGTTGGAAAATAAACGTTGTGTTGGTTTTGAATGATAACAACTGTGTTTGTCTGTTGTTGTGATGGTGATGCTTGGTGCAAGTTGTGGCACGGAGGGGGGGGCAGCAAAAGTATCAACCTAACCTTGTGCCTAAGGGCGCCGAAATCCTAAATACGTCTCTGGATTTAATGTAACAATTTCAAAAAAAAATTTCTAATTAAGCCATGTTTGTTTCTTGCCCCAAAGATGATTAAAATTTAGGATCTACCCAAAAGTGAAGATGCAGTCTTTTTTTGGAAGGCAAAGGAATTCTCCCTGCTGAATGTATATGCAAAAAAGTCACAAGATGATATTAAGCTTTTTTTTTGTTGCTGTGAGAAGAAAAAAACAACAAATTAATCTAAATAAACTATATATTCAATATTGTATTAATGTTTTAAATTTCTCAAACACTTAAATGATTTTAATGACCCACGATAACACACAAATACCAAATTTTAATTACTATTAGACATCATAATAACATACAATTTCTATCTATTAATTCATTAATTAGAGCAAATTCATAAGTGATACAATATTCCAAAATTTGTAAGCATGGCAAAATATACACAATCATTAAATATACAAACAAAATGATTTAAATATGTGTTACATCACATACACAATTATTGAACTGTAAAAGAACAGGAAAGAACTTGCTAGTAAATAAAATTTAAAACCAGTTGTTTAATTTATAACATAGAACTTTAAAAGTGCATAAAGTTAATAAATATTATCGAAAAATCTTTAAGTATTTTGCAATTTCAAGAATCTTACTTGAGAAATTGGCTCTTAGCAGTACTTGGGTCTCCTACTATACAAACATTAATGTCACCTCTTAGAGATGTTTTCTCCACAGTGCTTTTAGGCACACCTCCAAACAGCATTAACAAAACACCTCGCTTCACTTCATCATTCCCTTGAAATATAAGAACAAAGACATGATGTTATTTTATTGTGTCTTTAGTGCAGGTCAGTTCCTGTCATTTTAATAATTGTAAACTAGCAGTAAAACAAAGTATTACTAATACAAAATACACATGTAGAAAAATTACTAACTAACATAAAATGGACTACAATAAATTAGATACAATAGTGAAAGAATAGATAAGACTACTAAATTCAAAATTATTTTTTATCTTACTAGTATTATTGTTATTCTCACACACAACTGTTTATAATTATGGCACAAAAAAAATGTTTGTGTTCAAGAGACGTTTGCAAATATTGATTTTTAAGGTAATTTAAAGGTTTTCAAAAATCTGTTATAAATATAACAATGTAATCTACTTTCATTATATACATAGTATTCTAACATGTCTTTTTTAAAAACTATTATTTTTTTCTTTCTCAAACATAAAAGAAAACAAACTAAGGTAAAAAAACTAAATTTATTATGGCTATATTAATGGAACTCTATCTTCAATATAATGTTCCATTTTCTTGGTTTGTAATTCAAAGTTTTAAATGGAAAGTATAAACATTATTTTTCCCTCAAAAAATAATTTTTGCAAGTGTTTAGGCATATGTAAAATTAATGAATAAACAAAAATTATCAAGAATTATAATGTACATAACAGGACTTACAGACATCTGCAGTCAGAACTATATAATATTGTAATAAATAATGTTCCATTCAGTATATGCGTGTCAAACGTTCAAAGTGTGCAGCAATATTTTATGCAAAGTTTTTACTAAGATCTTATTTGTAAGGCACACACAGATTACAACTAATAATAGTAGGAAAATACTGTAGTTTATAATCTTTCCTTTAAAAATAAATTGAAAATTTTGTTTTTAAAGAAAAAAATGACACTATCTAAATACCATAATGTAAAAATTACACAAATAATTATTGAAATTCATAAATTATAAGACTTAAGTAACAAGTAATTTCAAATTTTGTACAGATGTTTCAGAAGCCAAAAAAAAAGTTACTGAAATAAGAAATATTTCAATTTTTATAAAAGCTTAAAAAAAAAGAAGAGCATAATCTCAGTAAACTCATGTTAATTTAACATACCATGAACAGTAGGAAACAGGCTAGATGTGAGATTGTGATACAGATTTTTATCTCTACTCATGTTGTAGACTTTCTCCCACTCTTGAGGTGTCATTTGCTTTTTTACAGATTCTGCACTTATTTCTTCAGGATTAAAATTAATTCTCCCAAACTGAAAATATTTTTTTTCTATTATTCTCATCATAAGCTATGATACTATAAAATCTAAGTCCAAATGTTTGCAATTTACTTGAAAGATAGTAACAAATATTTAATCTTTCTCACAATTGCAAGTAAATTTACAAAGCAATAGATCCAAAACTGATAAAGTTCAAAAACCAATACACAAACATTGATTCTCCCCTTCTACCTGTCTTCAGAACTTGGGATGAGAAACAAATACATAATTGGATGTAACAAAGAAAAAGCCAACTGCAGCAAAAATAAATACTGAAAACATTAACTGAAATCTATGGTACTACAGAAAATTTTACTTTCTCATTTTTCTAGTTACTTACGCCTGACATGAATGTTTAACCTTCTGGCAATGAGCTGGTCAAAGTACATGCTATAGCCTTTTTAGTATTACATTCAAAATTTAATTAAACTACTTGATTATTACGGTATACAAATAGAGTTGGCATCAGAACATAGTTAATAAAACAAATATTCATATATAAAAGTTTTAATTTTAAAAGGAAATATTTTGCAAAATAAAATCCTCAATCTACTCTAGTACGAGAATTGTGGCATTTCTCTCTAGGCCTTCTCTCTTCTCTTATTTACTTACCACTCCTTCCAATAAAAATACTTAATGTAATTTACTCATTATAACACAGGTATTACTCAGGCAAAGCACAATGTCTACAGCCTTCAATCTTATTTGTTTACAGAGCCATAAAGTGAAAATCAGACACATTGCTCCAGCCATCTGTTACATCCTCTCTTTATAAGTTGCTAATAGTTCTCTCTGACATAACTAATAAAAAAACATCAAAGTTTTAATCTATCAAATGACGTACTATATTACAATGTTTTCTGTAGAAGTTTGTCCCTATCACTTCCTATACCAATAGGAAACTTATCAGAGTTTAGCCAAATTTTTAATGGCTCTTATCACAGTTATTCTGTGACTTTAGATGCAGTACTTAATTAAATAAAGTTGTTTAGTGTATTAGTACCATTAATATAAAAAAGCAGACTGAAGTTTCATTAAAACTTGACAGCAAAGAAAAAAAGATCAAGGTATTATATTTCTTGTCTTGTTTGTATTATTTATTATTATAAAAGTAACTAAAATATAAAAATTAGAAACCTATTAGGTTATATCAGGTAAGAAAAAGAAAATATTTTCCCAATGAATGTTCACAACCATCTTGTGCATTATGCAAGTTGCATATTTGTCACATAATTTACAACTTGTGTGGTGGTATTATTTAGAATAGTTTAAAAGGCAAAACAATAACATTTAAGTAGAAGTAGAGGTTGTGACCTTTAGGCTATTTAAAATAAACAACTTGTGTCCTGTTAAAATGTGCAGTTATTTTATAAAGGAATATATATATTTCATTTTTTATGGTGGTTATCACATCAGTCAAATGAACCAAATGCATATGGAGCTAGGTTACATAAAAAAAATTGATAAAATAGGAAGTTTTATTGAAAATAAAATTTTCATTATTAGGCAAATGAAATCTGAGTTTTCAGATGAAAAGTATTTTTATCCTAACATGAAAATAACTTTGCACTTGAACCAATCTTCAACACTTCGACTCCACACTTATTCCTGGAGAAATGTTTGGTAAAAACAGTTCAAGTTTTTTTCTTTCTACAAAATAACTGTAATATTTACTGAAATCTTTTGATATTTTCTGAAGAAACACAAATCACATTAAAAAGTTATTGTATAGAAATTCTGCCATTATTTGAACTATTATTGTGCATTAATTCATTTATTTACCAATTTTTAATATAAAATCTGTTCATATTAACAGTATTATTTTGTGCTATTTACTGGGTGGTATAGTCTTCCTCATATAAATCATAATTATAATCAATGTTCTGTATATAACACAATTCCAAAGTTGTGTACCAGCCCAAAATTTTAAATTAAGTTTTCTAGCATTTATTTCCTTACCTTTTTACTGCCTTTTTATTCAATATCAGAAATATTCATAAGTATTGTATCTCACAATTTGTGAATAACTTTTCTGATGTATTTTTATTCTCATTTGAGCTGCTTTGGCTTTTTATAGTTACACACAAAAAAAAGATTCTTTTTTTTTCAAAAACAAGTTCACTTCATCCTGTTCAATACCTCTACTTCTTTCTTGAGAATTTTCCCCTCTGCTAAAGGTCAATTTGGGATCACAAACTGGGCTGAATGAATCAAACCCATGTAAGAAAGTTAAATACTTTAGTACTTTTATAATGCTTCAAATATAAACATATATATCCTGTTATATTCTTTATATGAATGAGATCAATACAAAACAATAATACCCTAATTATAAGTACTTATATTTTTGTTTATTAAAAATTCTCCTACATATACAATTAGAGAAAGATAATGTATCTAGTACATAATACATCAACATCTCACTTAAAAAGTATTCACAAACAGATTAGCCATTAAAGGTAAATGAACCTTATAATTTTGAATATACTATCAGCAAATTAAATAACAACAGCTAATGGAAAGACAAGGTACAGCAGCATGCATCTGAAAATTTTGATGCTGTTAGGTGTTTTATAGTTTGTGCAACTCCACTGAAAATTTATTATTTTGGATATGTAACAACCCTTATGAAATAAGATTCACACACTCAGAAAGAAGTGGTAAAATTAGGGAATAAGAATTTCCAAGATAAAATATACCTTAAACTTAATAGCAATAGAAGATAAAGAAATATGGATCAACTTGGGAAACCAAAACTATCCAGAAAGAAAATGCAAAAACTTGCATCCCAGTTACAGTAAGGAAATTGCTGGGTCTTGTAATGAGTGAGAATTCATGAACACAAAAGCTAGTGGCAAAGGAACATGACCTAAACAAAGAAAATCTTCATCTAGAAAACCAAAAGAAATTATATGTGAATAATAATAATTTGTTTCCTCAATATAGAGGAAAGGAAAACTAATTGTAGAGAACTGTACAATCATTGTTTACCTGGATTAAAATAGCAGTATGTGGTGATCCTCAACAAAGAATATATGTATTTTAAAAATAGCAACAAGTGTCATATCATTTTCTACTCCTCAATGTTGAAACATATTCCAAATAAAATTTTTCAAGTTGATCCATAACAAATTATATATACTTTGTCAAAAGAAAGTTAGGAAAAGGAGAATAATTACAAATGTCAATGATAACTATGCTTATTATCAGACTAATGTTCTAGACCTTTTGTACAACAAAGAAATGCTGGATTTGTACGGAAACAAAGCTAACAGGAATGTAGTTTCACCAAGATAAATCTTCTATTAAACCACTGCACGCATCATGCAGTTGAAGAATGAAAGGAATATTTATGCTACACCATATGAAAACATACTAGTCAAACTATGGTTGTTTGTGCAAATTGTCATTCCTATACACAAGATGCATTATGAAAACTCCACAAAGAAGAGTGGTGTACTTTAAACACAAGTTTCATATCACTTTTGCAATGGAAACCTTGCAGCAGGATTATTGTAATGATTTATGGTTATGAAACAGAGCAACATGTTCTGTAACAACACAAAGGCTGCAAAATTACTGTAATATAATGTACAGAAACTCTGTACACTTTATATTAAAATAAAAACAAATGAACAATAAAAAGAACAGGACACTTTGTGAAATTTTGAAAATGTACTGCTGGGCCTCTAATTTGGTTGTTTTGAAGTAAAAGAATAAGAAACAATAACATAGTACTGGTTCTTTTATTAAAACTATAATAATGATATTTTTAAAAGTTCAATTGTCCTGTCTTTTATGTCTCTGAATGAAACCACCAGATTCCAGCAATTGCTGTGCAATGTCTTCCAAATACTAAAATGTATACTATCCAAATATTTCACACTGTTCACCATGTCTTGATGATAAGGGGTTAGAAAAGATAAAATTTCATTAAAGACAAACAGACAAAAACAAGTTGCTACATGTATTATAAATTATAATAGTACTATGTAGTTGCTCCCAAACGTTAAGTAAATTACAAATAAAGTTTGTCTATTTTTCTTAATATGACTGACAAATGTAACATATTCATACTGGTTTAACATTCATAAGCAATGCATAAATACAATGAAAAACTAATGAAGATATTCCAGATCTACAAAGTAAATATTTTTCTTGATATAGAAAATAAATTTAGCAAAAACTATTTATGCCTGGTTCAGCAATACTAATTTTATCAGTTATTAAATAATTTTACAAAAAAATTTCAGCTGTTAGTTCAGTGATTTTATTTTCTTATATTGCTTCTTTATATAATTTTGTGATCTAACTAACCAATAAAAAGCCATACCCTTAGATTTGTAGGAGTGACAGCACATGCTAGAAATGCAAGTCTGTAAGACAGTTCCCTTACTCCCAAAGCTTTCAAACCTCTAACTCCTTCCGTTTCAAATCCTTCCATCCCTTTATGTCGTACACTACTTTCTGTGCGTACACCTATAATTGGGATATGTTTACTAGTTTACATAATAATATTTGGTGAAAGCAATAAGATCAGTATTTACGAAAGTTACACCTTTACTGCTTTTATATTTATATTTAATAAGCTTTCTAGAATAAAATTTACTTTCACAAGGTGCTGATAATCAATACAACAAAACCTCCACAGAAAATACCTTTTCAACTAAATATTTTTAAATATCACAGTGAGATATTTTAACATACTAACAGAATAACTTATTATTGTATTAAATCTGAGCATCTGTGATACATAAATGTAAACCACTTCCACATATAATTTCATAAACAATTTTTTTTCCCCTATATTGTTTCACAACACAGAAGAAAATGCAAGTATACAATACACAATTAGAAAGCTGTAGAAAAGAGCAGTTGTTTTATTAAGTCTAATTATTTGTGATCCAATTTATCCAATAATTTATCACATTGAAAAACTAAAATTAACATTATATTCCACTTTGTTCTATCATTCCAAATCTATTGTTATATCACAGTTCATATGGCAGCTGTATTGTAATATTTTTTAATGTTGCATCTAAACTGCAATACTAATAACCAAAATATTTATGTGAAATTATGAATATTATAAGTGTGAAGATAATACCAATTGTTTATTTTTTCAAGAGCTTATTAGATTTTTAGATATAAAGTGAGTCTGTAAACCTCATACTCATACTCTACTTTTTATTTTAATTTTTTACCCTATGTCAATTTCCAAACATTATTATATTAAACCTCTCCAAATTCAAAATAAATCATAGGTTATGTTAGAAGACAAGTGTTGTTTTTGTACCTTACTTTAACCACCAGTGTTGTCTTTATACTTTAGTAAACAATGTTGACAAGTGTTTTCTTTGGATCTTAACCCTAGCTGCTTGGGTAGCATTTACTGTGCATGCCATGAGATTTTAGTGACTTATATTTAAACTTTTAGTAGACTAATTGCTTTGTATATGTTATATGAAATGGTATAACAAAATCTTTGCTAATAATTATAATCTATATTTTAATAGTATACAAGTTTATGTTCTTAATTTTAAAAGGAATATTTTTTAAAAATTCCTTAATTTCTCCCCATGTGATACATTTTCTCTAGGCACTTCCTTTTTTCTATTTTATTCACCCCCACTCCAGTAAATATGAAATTAAACATTCATCAAATCCTTAGTGCTCAGACAAACAATAATTTTTATAGCCTCCAGTTTTACTTAATTACAGAGCAATCACATAGAAATTCATACCCCCTTGCCACACTCTCTTTTAATAGTTGTAACTCACTTTTAATTCTTTATTATTATTATAAATAGAAAGCCAAGTGTTTCACCTATCAAATGATAGATTATATTACATTGTTTTCAGTAACAAGAAATGTCACTTTCTCTGTTAATATAGACTTTGTTCCATGTGAAAGATGATGACTAGCTTAAATTTGTTACAGCTCCTGTTGCTAGTTAGAAAGCCACAAGAATTGTGTTTGAGGAAACTGACTGCTTTTTGCAAGTTATTATTCTATGTTCTTTGATGTATTATTCAATTAAACAAAAATTATTTAGTGCATTACTACAATTAGTATAAAAAAAGTAAAATTAAGTCATTGACAGAAAAAAAAGAGTAATAAATACTTCATTTTTACTTTTTTCATGTTTATTCTTTATTTATTATTATAAATTTTACTAAATTGTAAAAAATAGGAATTTCTTTAGGTTATTTACGGTTAAATTATGTAAAATAAAAAATAAAATAATAAAAATGTTTCACAAGGAACATATGCAAGTAGCTCATGAGTAAAGTAATTTCACAGCACGGCATGAGCTCAGTGGCATAGCGAGGGGAGAAAGGGGGTACATCTGTCTCTGAGCACAGCATCAGGGGTGGGGAGGCCAAATTGATGCTACATAATTAGGAATTATGGCTTACATTTTGTCATGAGGGGGCACAAAAACTGACTTTGTCTCAGGGCGCTGAAAACCCTAGCTTTGCAACTGCATGAGCTCCACATTCCCTAAGTGATTTACAACTCAGAGGTGCAAATAGTAATTACAATTCAAAGAGCAATAAAACAATAAAATGTACTTATAAGTTATAAATTAATGTGAAAATCTAAAGTCACTATAGAAAGAAAACGAGAGTAATTTAGATGTATTTTACATTTTTTTTATGATTATGATAGAGAAAATAACAGAAAATATAGTTTTATTGAAAACAAACATTTGAAATGTATTTAAAAGGTTTCTAAGATTAGATAAATCAAACCAGAGATTTCTGAGTTGAAGAAAAGTATTTTTGATCTTAACTTCAAAAGTCACTTTGCACACAGATTGTCCAAAACAACTACTAGATATATTCACAGACAGATTATTTTTTTTAGTTTATTTAAAATACTGCACTAAAAATTTGGGAGCTTTTTATGAAAGACTGCTAAAGTTAAAAAGATATACACATTATATTAAAAGTTATTAATATCAAATTTAAAAAGAATTTAAATGAGTATAAATAGGTCATGTGGAGAGTCAAATTAACCAAGATCATGATGAGAGTTAGCCACTACTGTTACCTTAACCACTGGTGTTTTGTATCATCTGGATATTAAATAGCAGTATTTGAGGGATCTCTTTGCACATCAACGATCAATTTTGTGAAGTCTCATACATGTACTTTATCTCTTTGTGTTATAAAATGTCTTTTTGTACATGAACCACTGATGGTACTGAAAAGTGTTTGCTTGATAAATGCTCCTAGAAACTACACACCATACTTAAACAGGCCTAATATTAAATATATAATTTTTTTCAAAAAGCAGTTTAAAGACAAAATTTCACATCTCTTTTTACCTGGTGTTGCCAGCTGACTAATGTCAGGCACAACCACTAATGTTCCAGTGAAGTCACATCGATCTCCAGCCTGAGCATTTTCAACTGCTTCAGCTCTCAAAATGACCTCAACGCTTAAGAGAAAATAAACAAGTTCAAAGCTTATGACTGTGTTTATTACTAATAAAAATATAATGGCAAATTAATTCTTTATGTTTTGTAAAAATAACAGTTCAGCATGAAAAAAAAATATCTTTGTAAAATATTAGAAATGTTTTAGATTTAACAAAAATATAGCAACTAAGCATACACAGTAAATACACATTTAAAAAGTTTTTGTTTTCTAGTTGGTTATTAGTTCTATTTTACATATACTGTAATAATCAAGTGTATGGTAATGCAATTTGTACATTTTTATAAGTGTAGTTACAAAAACATAACATTCTTTGAACAGAATGTTATTAAAACACTTATATCAAATGATTATTTGTAGTTGTTTTACAGTGAGAAGCTATATTAATTTGATCCTTTTAAAACATCCAGTATTAAAAACCAGTGGCTTTTATAAGTGGTATAGTTGACCTTATACTTGTATAATCACTACTATCATAACATGTTGACAAGAAACCACCTGAGCTTTTAAAGTTATCTTTACACACTCACTTTTAAATGACTAAATTTTAACTCATATTATACTTATCAAAAAATCATCAATTTTCTTCTTACATTCTTGTAAAGCAATAGCTCCCATCTACTGGTCATTGCAACCTATACTGTAGCCAGTCAAACTGATATAAAAAAGTTGTTACAACTGGACCTTACATCGTCTTTTCCAAACATTAAACACGCGTTTTCTTGGCCTATTGTTTTAATAATTCAATAATGCAAACCAGAGTCCTTTATCAAAACAGTCATTTAGATAATCTTGTAAACTTCAATATTACCACTTACCCATCTTAATAGAAAAAGTTAAAAAGCTCTTAACCTATCCATATAATTTAAACGTTTCATCCCCAGAATTATCTTAGTAGCCCTATTCTGAATTTTACAATAAACTATTATGCTTTTTAAGATAAGGAGACCAAAACTGCACATAGTATTCCAACTGAGGTCTAAGTAATGATTTGTATAGAAGTAATTACCTCTTTTCACTACTAACATATAAATCTATAATTACAACCTAAAATCCTATCAGTTTTACTATAACAACAAAGTACTTCAATACAAAGTAACCTAAAATGAAAGAAAATTTATTTTCTTTGACTGTACAAAAGTTCTCTAATTTGAACCAAAATATTCTGTATGTACTAAGAGAAATGTAAACAATAAAATGTCAATAAAAAAGGATATGGTCAAGCAGTAAAACAACTAGAAAACAATACTTAAATAACAAAACATGAAAGAAACAAAAATAAAGCCTCAACTAAATATTTGTAATTTCAAGCACAATGAACTCAGGAATATCTGTATACATGGCAGAGAATCAAGACATAATAGGAGTAGTGCTCGACTGGTTCATGATTTTCACACCATACAGGTATTGTATTCAACAAATGCATGTGATGAGCATTTCATTAGATTTAAAGGTGATCACAAACTAGCAAACAAAAAAAAAAGGTGCAGAAACAGTATAGAATTTTTGTCTGATTATTATGTGCTAGCACTAAGAAAACTTATGATAATGGAAGATCAAACTTAAATTTAAAACCAAGTTTGATTCCAAACTTTTACACTTCTTAAACTAAAAGTAATACCTACTAACAGGCATTTATTTAGTTATATACATCTTTTATTTCACAAATGTTTACACTTTTCACATTATTGTGAATATAAGACAATTTTATATCAAACTGTAGGTTATGAGCTTTAAATACCTTCTTGGAATACTGCCCCGAGGAAGTTCTGCTTGTGTTTCTTGAATACGAATTTTCTGGAAATCTACAAATCTAGAATGATTTATATCCAACATGAACCTTGTACGGTTGTTGCAAACTGGATTTCGACAAATTGTTGGCTGAAATCAAACCAGACATTTTCATATAAAATTCTTATGCTAAAACTACTTACGTGGAAAACATTGGTTCTTTTGTATGAGACAGAGTAATACTTTAAGCTAAATTACAAACATTACACCAAATAGTACAAATTTCATGCATATAAATAATTAATTTGTATAAAACTGTTTCATAATATCTTGACTTGCTTAAATCAATGATTATATCTACTAAATATATTTAAATAGCACTTACACTGATTCTACAAGCTTAAAAAAGTATAGAAAGTGGACTGTTTGAAAATTAGAATGAGTAATTTTGACATGTAATTTGTTCCTAGTAGAATACAGAAATTCAGAAAGAATATTTTTGAACAACAGATGCAAATTTTACACTGGCTTTTCTATGAATTTTATACTTATTGAAAGAAACTCTCTAGCCCTTAATAAAACAAATTGAACTGGCTAAAATATAAGGAAATACTATTCAAAATATTTATATTTTTTTCCACACATTCCTAATTTTATTTTTTTATTGATGGCCATGCAATAAAATAGCCAAATACCTGTGTATATTTGAACTGTTGTAAAACATCTTTAATAACAGTCTGACAGTCAAGACAAGTGAATGTTCCACTAACTAGTTCAGGATGGACAGGGTGGGTTCGAACAACTTGACCAGTTATGCGCAGAAGACTACCTATTTTTGCTGTAGTTAGCTCTCTAACCCTGGAAAGAAATTAAACAATGAAAACTAGAAAAATGAACATTTATTGAAATTAATAAACTAATTATTTTCTCAAAGAAACTGAATTGAGACATCACAAAGATGATTGAAAATCTTGAATTTCTTAGCGTGTTTTGTTAGACTTTTGGATCGCCTTTTTTTAGCTCTTTCTACATGAGAAAAATACTATAAAAGCTTATATATTTATAATATAAAAAATATAAATTACTTTACATTTGTTATTCTTTCAAAACACTGTGTATATTCTCTTTGTAAGGAAGCATTATATTGTGCATCTATGTCACAAAACATTTTTATGACTTACTTTTCACACTTACTTATGCTGCTCATTCTTAGTGTTAAATATTTTCTAACCCTTAAATGAATAAGTGTGCAAAACTCATTCAATTATGCTTACTGACTCGTACCTAAATAGTTAAAACATAATTTATAGTGAGATTTATTTACTTCTAAATAGCATTTATTAGCACAGAGTTACCCCCTTTTGTTTTGCCATGCCAGCTTTCTAGTCTATTATGTAATCTGTTAGGCATGAGTTGTTTATATAAAGAATAGATGGCTGAGGTGGGTAAAAAATCTTTTATGTAACTCAGGAAGGAAGTAACAACACATTGACCTTCTTAGGTCATCTGCTAAATACAAAAGGAATTTAAAAGTGGTTATGTATCATGAAAGTGGAACCAAAGATGTCAATTATGTCAAAAGTGAAATCTTTTGAAGCATCTGGTTATTTGACTTTCAACAGAGTGTACCAAGCCAAAGATGTTGAAATGCCTACTAATTGTAATCATGATTGCTGAATCAAATCACTGTATCCAATTCTTTCTCAAAGGAAAAACAAGATATTTTTTAATTATTTAAAATTTTCTCTTGCTGTCATACTTTGGCAAGATTGTACATGATTTATCTTTATTAGCTACTACAATTTTAGCGCTTAAAAAGCAAATAAATTTTTGAGACCACTTTCAGCTATTACACCAACAGGATGAAAAAACAATAATTTGCTATGTAAAATCCACATCTAATTGTCATATACTGAGTAAAATATATTTTGTTAAATAAGAAAAATCTAGGTCACTCTGAATATGTTTTGTTTCCTCCATCAAGAATTTTTGAGATGGGAAGGTTGAGATTTTTTGTTGATCCCCAATAATTTTAATTCTAAAAAGAAATAAAAAATCAAGTCCAGACAGTTGGTCAGCAGAAAGAAAACATTTTTTTTAAAGATGGGCTTACCACAAATGTTGTATGCTGAAGTACCAGACAGACACAGTGTAACACAGTAAGACTGGTAAAAAAAACCCATCCATGTATAAAAAATTCAAACACTTGAATTGTAAGTCACTATCAAAAAAATTATTTGAATACTTGAAAGAGTTGCTATCATTTAAGCTGAAATGAACAGATGCTTTTCATGAAATGCAAACTATCTCATTTTTTAATTACCTATGTTAAAAGTGCAAAAATACAAGAAAAATTGTCTCTGTATAATTTTGTCTACCTGAATGTGTCCCAATGTAAACATTTGTACACCTTTTATATTTTGTTTCATGAAATATGTACAGATGCTGAATGGAAATCTGTGTTAGGGAAGGTTGCAATTTTAAAAAACTCACATTTTCATTAGAAAATAAAATTTGTTTGCAATTAACATTTATTGATGTCTATTTGCAGTGACAGAAACCTAGCTGTGAGTACCTCTGACATGCCTCTATCCGAGTTATCATTCCATATCGTCTCTGTAGAACAGTCCTTAGACTATGTTTCTTGCACCTGGAAAACAGCCTTCTAATACAGAAAAACCTAATTCTACACCTCATAAAGTTACCGAAACTTCCACCAACAAAACAAAACACAAAACCTGGTTTGACTGTAAACAGACCACAGTTACACCACAAAATTGAAGACACAGATGGTTGTAATGTGGTAGTGATGCTTTATAAACTGTGCCAAAAACATAATACATCTGATTTGATTGGTGGAAGTGTGAAGACACAAAAGGGTTGCAAAACTTTGAAACTTGTAATGCATCAACAATTAAACAACACACAAGTGCAATGAACTTAAAGTGACATTCAGATGAACAGATAGAAATAATTCTCAGACAGAATTCTTCTGAACTACAAGGAATTTAGTACTGTTTTATGTACTGGCAAACTACTACACTTTCTAGTGAAACATAACACTCCACACTCAACAATCTATGTAGACCTGAGTATCTATGTGATAACAGAATTAAAATATAAAGATACAGTTTTGAAAACATTTAAGGGTTCCAAGACAATGATGAAGTCCTAAGTAGTGTATAAAAGTTCTACAAGGTTTCTGGCAATGCATAAAATTCCTTGAAAAAACTTCAGACTTGGCTTGGTGATGGCAAAACAAAGTGATTGAAACAGGCATCTCACACCAGATGGCTGTCCCCATCTGTTTCCTCTACAAGATACCTTCTCAGTCATCATGAATCTTGAAAACACAGATGCTGGTTATGAGAAAGTGAGACTGAGCTTGAAACTATCTACCAATAAACTCACAAAAAAGCTGAAATCATATTTATTGTTAAAAAGTCACATAGCTGTAGATCACTTTTTACCAAGGAAAAGGCAAAAAATACAAACTCCTGTAACTATAACACTAAGTCAAAAGCTCATGAAAGCATTTAGAAGGTCTAGGTTCCTTTTACTGTTTGTTAAAATTGAATGAGGATAAATCTGCTACTGTTAAGAATATAAAAAGCATGAGAAGCAACTGCAGAAAAGATTATGTGACATACTTTACCAAACTCAAATAATACTGATATTATGGAAGGAATGACTAAGGCTTTTAAGACTTTGTCACAACATTAATTCACATGTTTGCAGGAATATGAGAAACTCAATGAATTCAGACAGAGTAATGACTTGTATCTCAGGAATAGCTGGTTATGGTATTAACACTTTTTACTAATAAAGCATAAAATATTTCAATTTTCTTAGGTCATCTTCAGGTGAAAAATGTTGTTCTCTGCATTATTAATAAAAGTGTTAATATCCATACCAGCTGTCTTGAGATACATTTTTACGTCAAGTGGGTTCCTTGTCTTTCACAAAGAGTAATGATTTGCTGATTAATGAAAAACAAATCAATAAAGTTGTAGATGTTTATTTTTAATAAAAATAGACACACATTTACACGTATACAAATAATGAAATTAACTTTTACATATTCAAAATAATGCGCATAAAGTAAAGTATGACACATATCCTAAAGTTAGTAGGTTTTGTGCATGCCACTCTGCCCATTTTTTCTTGCTGGATATAATGCTATAATAGATATTTATGTCGTTTAAAATGCTACTGCATTTACTTTTTGGATTTTTCATATCTAGAAATATCAGAATATAATTACATAATGTAATATAATTTATAAAATTTGTTCTTTTTAAAATTTAATCCAATGAAACATAATTACTCATTTTAAGATCTGTAATGTTTTGTAAAACTTACTTGTGTCTTGAAAATACATCTGTAAAACTAACATAGAAATCTTTTAGTACATTCACTTGTGCTTGGTCCTTGACAAAGTTTCTAACAGCTCGACATAAATATGGGTATACCCTGAAAAAGTAACATTTTCTGAAAACTTGAACAGTGAATATTTTATAGATTTATACAAAATTTATTGTAAAATAGCACAATATCATGGAAAATTCTTTAGAAACTAAGAAAAAAAATTACAAATTTATTTAAATTAATGAAAACAGATGACAAATTAAAATAATATGTGAAAATATATAATAATTCTTGTTCACAACTGTGTGAATGAGTTTTTTTAAGGATTGGCTAGCTTTTGTATTAATTTTAATTCAAACTGGCTAATGATGAATAAAGAAGAATTCCAAAAACAAAAAACTACTCTAGATAGTCAGAATCAATAATAATGAAATACAACACTTTAAAGTAAGACAAAGGACATTATCTACACGAATAATCACTTCAAAAAACATGTATAAGAGAATCTTCAAATTAAACAGTATGTTTTACAAGTCTCTGTATCAACCAAAGATAGAAGCATAACCTCACTCTAGGGAGGAGACAATACAAAAATAGGGTCAAACAGGTACAAGCCATATAGAATAATAATCATATTGAAAGAATTACTACACGATTATGTATGTCCTGTTTACCAGAAAGATGCTAACTGCATGCAGAAAAGCTGCTAAAAAGTTTAGAAAAATTATCTTAATCTATCTAAATACATAAGACACATTCAAAACAAAATATGGAAGAGTTAAATTAGCAATCCTTTCTTCTATAACACTAACATATCTGACAATAATTACCAAATTATCACTTGGAAACTATATAATCTGAATTGCATTTCACATTTACATCAAGAACCTTGCAGAATAGTTGCAAACATTATTTAACTGAATTCTCATGTGTTAGGACACTAATATACTTTTGTGTGACACAATTCTAAAAATCAATAAAGTAACTTTAATGAATTTCACATTGTTGATATTATTGTAAAACTATAGCTGCATGGAAGAATATATTAGTCCAGCATAAAAAAGCTTACATAAACACAGAAGCTTCTAAAATATGAACATTGTATCCTATAAGTCTGCAGAACTACTCTAGCATGTGTGACAGGCTGTCATATATAGAATTAATATTAATTTTAGACGAGGTTGTACAGATTTCAAATAACTTCGTTAAATGTGAACACATAATTAATTTACTCTAATAGTCAACAGAATGGAGCCCTGATCTTTCCAAACCAACCTTACAGAAACACAACTGACTGTCCATTTAGTTTATTAAAAACCAAGGGCACACACTAATCAAACTCGTCTTCTTACAAATCAAAAACAAATTTAATTATTTTATGGTCTCTATAGGGTTATACTAACTACCCATTCTTGGTCTTACACAATATCCAAAACTGACATGGATTAATTACACTATTAATTAAAAGCAGTAATTCTTAACTTAAAATTTCAAAACATACCTATAATATTCTTCTTGAATAGTAGTTGCCAAATTTTGGTTAAACTTTTCAACATCTTGAAAATTAATCTGAAGTGTATTTCTTTCAGGCTTTACTAACTGCTTTGCATCTTCCAAATATTTTAGCTCATGAGCTTCATTTTGGTACCTTCATGAATAATGAAATAACCAGAGTATGGATTACAGCACTGAAATGATTCCCAGAAAGTGATAAACAATTAAAAGCAACTAACTTTAGAACAAAAAATAATTGATAAAAAATAATAAGCATACAACTGCATTAATGGACTATAAAAATTCACTTACTGATTTCTATTTTATAACTATCATGATAATTAACAATCTTAAGTTAACTGCATTGAGTAAGAATATACTATTTATCTGTAGAATAAGTACAGAAAAAGCATAGTTATTCCTTTAAATTGCTGTGTGATCCCACATTAAACAAATCAATATCCTTATTCTTGCTGGTATGGTATATACATCATTTTTAAAAAGTATTAGGGTCTCCAAACTTCACAAATCTGCACTAGTATCATGGAAGATATCAAAAACTCAATTTTTTTTTTTCCAGCATAGCACATTAAGATGTGTAGTAACTAAATGTTATTTTAATTTGATGAAAGCATAATAAAAATAAAACTGAGTATGCAATAACCTAAACATTTTATTGTATAAGCTATATCATAAACTTGACATGGGCTGTTGAAAATCCATTAAATACTTACAGATCAAACAATAGTTTTCAAACAAGACCCAAAACTTGAACACTTAAATAGTTCAATATTCTTCTTCAGAATAAAATATTGTTTTAGTAGCATGCTGTAATCCTGAAATACTAGATATTCTCACAAGACATAAACCAGTACTGCAAAAAGGTATTTTAATAAGAACCAGGGTCTGATGTACATTGGCAATCTATTGCTGTAACCCATTTTGCATTAGTTATCACATACTATGAACAAATGGAAATGTCATTTTCAAAAAATATATAAAATAACCTAACTCATTCAAAATGACATGTCTTAGTAAACTCATTCACAGAACTTAATGCTAAACTCTGAATCATAAGATAAGAACATAAACCTTTTCATGATTATTAGACTCAAATGTCATTATATTGAAGAAATTATATCTCTTCTACTATTTTTAAATGATGGAGTAAAACTGATATTAATGATGCAGTAATTCATATTAATGAGATCATCAAATGATCTCCACAGAAACAGTAAGCATCTGCTTATCAAATAATTAGAATTGCATTCAAATAATCCAAGTTATCAGAATATTTTAAATAATTGCAAAAAGTTTAATTTGTTCAAATATTAATAATATATTAAGGTAGAATTTTGTACTTTAAAATCCTATCACTGCATTCAAGTTATTAACAGTTGTTCAAAAAAGCTAATTATATCATCATGTGCTTTCATTTGTGCTGTTAACACATTCTAAGTGATGTTTCAAATCTGAAGCATTACCAACCCATTTTAAGCTTGAGACCCATTCTAATTTATGTGTAATATAAAATTAATCATGACATTTTTTGCCATCGCCAATTAAAACTGAGAAATGGCACATTAAAATCTTACAAATCTTCTATTAATGTGTTGTAAATTAATGTTAAACAATCAAATATTCTTGTGATGATTTACAATAATAATAATAATAAAAAAGTCAGGCGGAATAAAATGTAACAAGAGTAAAAGATATGAGAACTTCCAACATTACCAAAGTAGTGTGATGTCTCATTTAGCCATCAATCAAAAATTAATACAACCAACTGCAGTAACTCATGGTTTTATAATCGTTATTAAGAAAGAAGACAAGAAATAACAAAGATGTTGACTCACACGTAAAACAAAAAAGTATCTGAATACAATTTCTCGTTTCTGCTTCCAAACATATTTTTAAAAATGCCAATAAAACATGTACTAACCACTTGTTACTTTTCGAAACTTAATTGTAAATTAATTTTGTTTAGTATACCAATAGTAACAATACCACTACTACTAGTAATAGCACTTACTCTTCAAGAAAAACTTGGAACAACTTTTGACAACGATCTCCAACATCATCTTTTACATGAACTTGCCCAATACTTTGTTCAGCAACATCCATTTTGTTATTACTTTCTTAAGTTAAATACCACGACTTCTAATAATAGTAACACGACTATTAGAAAATTGTTACATTTGTGAACAATTGATAGAATTTCTTCGCGCCAAATTTGTCACGTGATTACGCGCTGTGACTGCTTTAAAAACGTAATAACAGCATGAACATTTTTAGTTATTACTGGAGAAATGCCCACACAGTTTTGTAATCACTATTCAGTTTATTAAACTACACTAAATTTTATAAATTATAAATTAAAATAAATAATGATAACGAAAATATTGTTAACGAATTTTTCCGACAGAGGACTAGAAATTTTTTGGTGATAACTTTTGTTTATTTGTAGTTAAACAGTAAGCTACACCATGAGCTATCTGTGTTATGCTTAACATTAGTAATAAAATCTGGGGTTTAGTGTTTAAGACACTGGAGGAAAGGAATGTCAATAGAAATATAAAATCATAATTTATATGTCCTAATTATCAACAATAGAAAACAAAAAATATATTATAATATCTCACAACACTATATTTGTCTCATCCAGTTCCGACAACGTCTTTCACTTGATACCAGTGCTCATCAGGCTGGCTGAAATACAGTGAGTTATGGTTATGGTCCTAGAATTGTAATCTGAAGGCAGGCCTGACGAGAGTTGAGGTCAGGGTACATAAACTGTCCACGGACCCTGACCTGTCTCTCGACGCCTTGTCTGAGGTGCGCGGTTTCAAGCTCCATCACACTAAACATGTTCGCCCTTTCAGTGGGGCGTTATAATGTTACTTTTTCAGTAAATGCGTTTGGTTAATTTTGTTTATATTAAGCAGCAAGATAGTTTGTAATAAATTTTTGGTTCAGAAGATGTTTGTTTTATTTTTGAATTTCGCGCAAAACTACTCAAGGGCTATCTGCGCTAGCCGTCCCTAATTTTGCAGTGTAAGACAAGAGGGAAGATAGCTAGTCATCACTACCCACCGCCAACTCTTGGTCTACTTTTTTACCAACGAATAGTGGGATTGACCGTCACATTTTAACACCCCTATGGCTGAATGGGCGAGTATGTTCGGCGCGACCCTCAGATTACGAGTCGCACGCCTTAACCCTTTAGTTTAGAAGAACGCAATAACATTCGTTAAAATATAGCTAAAACATTCAGCGAACGTAACAAAAATATTTGGATAATAAACGTGGTTACAGTGTTTCTTTTACTTAGAAAAACTATATTATTTTACTGTTTCAAGCCCCCCAGTGGCTCAGCGGTATGTCTGCGGACTTACACGCTAGAATCCGGGTTTCGATACCCGTAATGAGCAGAGCACAGATAGCCCATTGTGTAGCTTTTTGCTTAATTCAAAACAACAACAATTTACTGTTTCAAATTCAGTTAACTCAAGTGAATTATGAAATTCATATACTTAGATAAAATATTTAAGTTCACACTAACACAACAATAACAACTCATTATTTAATAAATATGTATCAATATATAAATCGCTATTTCTTTTGCTATCTATGAATTATAAAGGAATAAAATCATTTAGTGCATAGTGTAGTAGGCAGGTATATCATACGCTTTCTACCTATTTTAGTCACAAAAATTCGTTTTTTGTTTTCTGTCCTGTATTGGTAACAACACTTGATCCAGAAAATCTTCTAGGTTATCTTGATCTAGTTGTTTTGTTTCTTTGTTCGCTATAGTAGATAATGTCTATTTAGCCCAAAAGAATATTACAGTAACATATGTCATTTGGGTTCAAAGGATTGGCATTGAAATATCATTGGATGGCTGATTATGACGTTGCATAGACGACCAATACAATGGTAGAAGAAAAGTTATTATATCATACTTTCGATAGAACAAATAAGATAAAATTGCTTGCTAATTTAGTTTCGCTTTCTGCGGCAAGTTCTAGTTGGTTTTCATCGCGACTAATTCGGCAGAGCTTCATCTTAATGGACAGAAAGCTTACAAGCCGTTTACTGATCTACTAGAGGCGATTGCTTGCTTCACTGTTCTACACAGATACACATTCTATTTTTTTCACTTGTGTGTATTTGTATGCGTCAAAGTAAAAACTGTTTTCACAGTGCTTGAATTGTATTCAATATTATTATTTCTCATACAATATTAAACTCAATTAAGCTTACAACTATAAGATACTCCTATTATTTCTAGCTCGAATCTACTATTTTTTAGGAGTTTTCTTAGCTTATTATTGTTAAGAAATCGGTTTAACCGGAAAATACTGTAATGAAAAACTGTGTGGGTACTGTTTTATCCAGGAGTTTTATTTTATAACGTTAGAATAGCTTTATAGATCTGGTGGGGCATTATTTAAATGGCTTTGTACTGAAAGAAACAAACAAGCCTAATGCATTTAAATGCTTTCAATAAATATTTAATTTATTTTATTTACAATTAAAATGTAACAGAAATTAAATTTGTTATAACATTTTATTTAATTCACGCTAAAAATTGTGTCATGTGGCGCAGAAGTCGTTTTAAAGCTATATGATTTATTTTAATGGAATATCTAAGCTCTGATGGGAATCGAACTCTGTATTTCCGTAAACATATTGCTGGCTCATTGTTGGAGAAGTAAAACATATTTTGTTAAACTCGATTGTTTCGAAACAAAAATGCATAGAAGCTAAATTTCACAAACTTGGTTTGTTTGTTTGTTAGTCTATTTTTGAATTTCACACAAAGCTACATGAAGGCTATATGCGCTAACCGTCCTTAATTTTCCAGTGTAAGACAAGAGGGAAGGCAGCTAGTTATCACCACCCACCGCCAACTCTTGGGCTACTCTTTTACCAACAAATAGTGGGATTAGCCGTCACATTATAATACGCCCCTACGGCTGAAAGGGCGCGCATATTTGGTGAGACTGGAATTCGAGCCCCAGTCCTTCGGTTTACGAGTGGAGTGCCTTAACCACCTGCCATATCAGGCCGTTTCACAAACTGCTTGATAGTATGATTGTTTGGCTCTTGATTTGTTTTATGTTTCATTTCTTCGAAAGTAATTTCAATAATAAAATTCAAATTAACTTTTCTAGTAATAGGGTAAAGTTGACCAGTTGTTTTCTCTTTGGTCAATAAGTACGTCAAAGTTGAAGATGGCGTCAGATAGCCTTACTAGTTTCGCTATAAATACAAATACATAATAATTCAATATTAGTCGGTTTAATTTTTTTACCCAGCTTAGTTCTTTGGTTGGTTGTAAACCACAAAGCTACACAATGAACTACTTGTACGCTTCCTATCACGAGTATCGAAACTTGATTTTTAACGAGATAAACCAATTGATTTGTCGCTGAGCCATTGGGGGTCTGATTTTGGAAATTGCCTTTGAAAGTAAAAAAAAAAATACAAGTTGTTACAAGTATACGTACGGTTGCTATACATTCTTAAAAAACATTAATTTAGACTTTTAACCGCAATCTATCTTTCTATGCAAAAACGGCTCGTTTGGGTTGGGAAAATATTTCTGAAACTAAACGTACATCTATTATAATAGTTTAATTTTACCCGTGGTGGGCAGAGCACAGATAGCCCATTGTGTAGCTTTGTGCTTAATTCAAAATAACAAATATAACAAATATAGTTTAATTTTTCGACTTTATAAAGTTATATAGTAATCAAAAGATGGCAGCACAATATAATTCTTTGCTAATATTGATTTATACCGTGCAAGTTCTTAATGGCTGGTCTTCTTCCTAAGTGATATTTGTGACAATTTCCTGAACGAAAGGTATACTTTACATTTAATATATTAGTTTCTCCCTTTTTCTGCACTAAAATAGTAAACTGTTTACATATCCGGCTTAAAAAATACAAATGTAGGATTAAGTAAACATAACAATTAAATGTTCAGTTGGTTATGATATGTTTACTGTTTCCATGGTGCTAGACTAAACTGTGTTCTTGGCTGTGAACTGCTGCTTACAAACCTAGGCAACTGGTATCGTGCAATCCACTGTATAAAACTTAACATCAACATATAGGTCAGTTACTTACAGATTATATGCATTAAACTTAACGCCTTAAGTCAGGTCGGTTATTATATATTATATTGTTGTTCATCTCTGTGAAATCATGTACAAATATGACACTAAAATCAAGCTCTATAATCAGACCAGTTGTTTTCTTATTAGTTTTTATGTTAATGTGACGACAGTTGACTAACGAATCAACGTAGGTCGTTTTGCTATATGACAATTAGGGCATTGCCCTAAGAGTGCAATATCAGAAAATTCCTTTATTTATTCGATCTGACGACTGTGAACATTTTTGTAAAGGATAAAGATAAAGGCAGGAGTATAATAGTAATTTCGTTCTGAAACACTCTCTCAACAGATTTTAAATAATCTACGATATTTTTGGTGAAATATTCTATAAGAAGGAATGATTATTTATTAACTCTCTGGAACAATGTAAGTTGAAAGTCCTAACGCTACTCCAGAATTCATCTAATTTTAAACTGCATTGTTAACTTTTATAAACATGAGAAATTTTGTTTTCCTAAAAACATTTGAAGCATTAATTCAGAATTTTTGGTTTAAACACCGAAAGCTGGGATAGTCTTCAAAACAAATAGATCTAAAATTTGAAACAGATACGAAAAATTATGATTGATTTGCCTCACAGTCCTCCTACTTTGTCCATTTTGGATTTAGAAACACAGATGTGTAAAAATAATATTTGAAAAATGTCAAGGGAGGGATTTTAATTTACTCAACTTTTATCAGAATTTTTATGCCTCTTAGTTCAAGTTGTTGAGCCAAAAAATAAACAAAAATAAGAAGAGAAAAGCAAGAAAGGAAGAACTACGTTTTATGTTGAATTAGGTTTCGTGTGGGCAATAAAGTAATTTTTTTTACAGTTGTAATTAATGCACCTTGTAATCTCCGTAAATTAAAATTTCAATGACTTATTTTCTATTACAGTTTTAAATCATTTGTTTATGGTACCACAGGTTCTATAATTCTGAGTGCAAATAGAAACTGAATTATGATAGTTTTATGTTCGAGTACTTAGAAATATTCGCAAATCATGAATGTGTGGGTGTGTTTTCTTTCAGTAAAGCTACATCGAGCTATCTGCTGAGCCCACCGAAATGAATCGAACTCCTTAGTTTAGCGTTGTAAATTTGTAAACTTACCGCTGTACTAGCAGGGTACATCATGAATATTCAATTTAACATTCATAAATTTTAGAATGCTTTAATTAATAAGGTGTTTTTACTATACAGTACTCATTCTAATCGGCAGTTACACATGGGGTATTTTAAACTCCTCTCTTGTACACTTCCTATGTATATGTTTTATAAATAATCTTAAATACCTTATCAACATGGTCATTAAATAAGACAGGATTGGGATAAATATAATTACATAATTTTATCATATTCAGAGTTATTAATAACATAGAGATAAATTAATAATAACAAACATATGTTGTAAACTAAAAGCAAGTTTGTTTGTTTTTCGCTTTGGCTTTGTTTTCTAACTTTCTTGCTTAAAGGACCACATTTTAATTAACCGTTTCTATAACCTAACTCTATTAAGAATGTATAAAGTACTAATTAGGTAAAGGGTTTTTAAAAATTATCTTGTAATATCATGGTACTTGTGTTTTAATTGTTATCTTCATTAGTATTAAAAGTAAATAATATCCTAGAAATGCTGTTGCTACTTTTTACAAACGTAAAGGCTACTCTGTACATAGCATATGATAATATTTTTCTTGGAAGTTTTCCAATACTTAAATTAATTCATAGTCACAGCATTGCAATCATCACGAGTTTTTGATCTCTTTGTAAACGTAACATGCATTTATCTATATCGGTGTATGTAATTAACTTCATTATTTACTGAGTTAACTTTGAGTTCTGATCTACGTACTTAATTTGCTTTGATAAAAGCTGTTAAGTTATATATATGTATATATATATATATGTATATATATATATAGAAAACTAAGGCAAGTATACACAAAAGAATAGTAAGCTTGATATGAGACAATTTTGCATATTTGTTATTATTTCATGATTGTCTTATTTAAATATACGAAACATAAATGAATAAGTACTAATATCTCTAAAACAAGCCTATAATTGAAAGGGCTCTAGAAAAGATGCACATAGAGATGTCTATTCAATGCATAAATTTAACGAAAAATTTTAATATTTATCGTTTTAATGGAATACAGGTTATTCTTTGAAGATTTAGATAAACTGTTTAGTTAATTACGATTTTGTCAGGAAGTAAAATAAGTAAAACAGCAATTGTTATTTTACAGTAAGTTGTTAGGACTAGTGAATTAAAATAAATCAGGAGATATATGATTTTCTAAGTAAGTAGAATCGATAAACAGAAAACTATGATATTAACTTTAGTAGAAACCCATAAAGTGGTGTAACATTCAAAAACTAAACAAAATAGGCATATTTTTTACGTTGTAAAGGTTAAATTGATATACTAAATGGTATATGAAATGTTTTCTCAAAAAATGCATCTTTGTAATTTTTAAAGATTTTAACCAGGTATTGTATTGTAACCTTATTGGTTAATAAAGTAAAATTTTTCTGAATAATTATCAATGTTTAAACTGTTTTTTTCACGTGATGAAACACTGGGTTTATAACCTTAAAAACCGGGTTTTGATACCCATGGTGGTTGTAACGTAGATTGCCCATTGCATAACTTTGTGCTTAGCAACAACCAAAAACTTTTTCATGGGTGTATCTGGCTGTAAACAAACTAGCATGTGGTATGAACGAAAACTTATCTTGTGAATTAAAGAGATAATACCACTGCTTTTATTAGCACACCAAGTTTCACTCTTAAAAGAATGATTTGTGGTATTATAATTTGTATTGTCAGGTAAGAGGGGGCACTTTTAATGAGCACATCATTAAGGAAAAATGTAGCTAGTGGTTACCATTTAAGACTTCACAATGTATATAGTTTGCACTTATGCTAATCATAGTAGCATATACAGTGCTCAATATAGTACAAAATTACAAACTTTTCTATGCCAAGTGAATATTAAGTGAATTATTAATATTAATATTAATTCTATATTAAGTGAATCTGAACGTATTCAGAAGCACAAGTTATACATGATTTAGTGAAGGTGGAGGATTAAAGATGAAAGCAGTTAGCAAGTCAGAATCTGCATCTGATAGACAGAACCAGGTTGAACTCTTCGGTTTTGTTACTATCTTCATACGGTATAAAATTGGCCATAATTCAGAACGAGAGATTTGATAGCAAAACCTCTGTTGCAGTTTGAATTATATGAAACATATTATTATAAAGGGTGAATCGTAACGAACGCCATTAAAGATACCAAGGACTTTCATTGTGTATTGTAGTTTATGCGAAAAGACTTTGGTCACTTTGAATACAAGTAGAACTTAATAACGAGGGACTATTTGTTGTGTTACGTGTAGTTAAGTTTCGTTTAATGGCAATTCATTACATATAAAATTTCATAATATACATAATTCAGTAATCAGCTGTATGTCGCATTAACCTTCAAGCTTTCACTGCCTCTAATGCTATTCCAATTGTAATATCCATTTTGTTATATTTTATTTCTAAATTTTGGAAAATTCAATGTGAATATTTCACATCTCTGTGATAACACTAGTGGTCAGGTGATCAAAAGACTTAATGGACAAAACTGTAGTTATTTTAAACGACCAAGTGTCTTTTATGTGTTTTGTGTGTTTTAGTTTCTTCTTTCCGTTATTACGTGATAAATTCGTTCCTATGTGGCTTTGATTTTGTGTCTCTCCGAATTGTAATTCAGGTTGCTGAAGCCTGCTTTATTTAGGAAATAATCTCTGTAGCTTCGTAATTACTTTTGGTCACAGATCTTGTAAAAAACAAACAACAACTTATATTTATAGCAAAGCTACTAGCGTGCAGAAAAATATTCTATTGCAATTATTTTCTGGTGCATGAAGTAATTAATGCAAAATGGAGCACGAATTTAGACAATCACAGGTCTATTTCTTACGACTGAGAGATTTTTACCTTCAATTCCTCACAACTCAGCGTGTGTCTAAGATCATGAAAAGAAATAATCGTTAATAATTATTTTTTCTTCTACATTCCACTGTGCCTGCTGTAAAGAGCGTGACACATGGATACCGCTGGTTTATAAAAACAACGATTATGGTGTCTTAACAAGCGTTTTCTAATATCGTGCACAGACGTATACCACTTCATACTACGTAATTTATTCAGATATCCGTAATACATATTTTGCCCATTAGAATTTGTATTCATTCTGATAGAACTACTAACAAGTAGACTTTGATGTTTGCATTCTATTATCTTGATACCATAAATGCAAGCTTTTCATACAAAACTGTTTTTAACTCAATGCAAAACAAAATATTTGGATTAAAAGCAATCAATTTGTCAACTATTACAATCTTTATCATGTCATGAATAGGCCATTACAGCAATATATTTCTATGTGTTGTGTGTGTGTGTATGTTTGTATACACATTTACGCTTTCTTTAGTCAGAAATGCGACTTTAATTAACGACTGTTTGTTTGGTTGGTTGGTTTTGAATTTCGCGCAAAACTGCACGAGGGCTATCTATACTAGCTGTCACTAATTTAGCAGTGTAAGACCAGAGGGAAGACAGCTAGCCACTACCTACTCTTGGACTTCTCTTTTACCAATGGATAGTGGAATTGGCCGTCACTTATAATGCCTCCACGGCTAAAAGGCCAAGCATGTTTGATGCGACGGGGATTGAGACCCGCAACCCTCAGATTATGAGTCGAATACTCTAATCATCTGGTCATGCCAGGCCATTATTAACGATGTTTGAACACGTTACAGATAATAACACACTAGATAATATTTATCTAAAGTATTTTGACTTTTATTTCTACAGTTATAAGAGTATCTTTTAGAAATAAGTTATCAAGTATTTGAGTTATTTTAATTATTTGGGGTTCTTACCTAATATGAGAACCTACTGTAACTTGATCTCCGATCACTTGTTCGAGAAAGATCTAATGAATCTACTGTAACTTAACCTTCGATCACTTGTTCAAGGAACAACCACTGAACCTAATGTAACTTGGTTTCCGAGCTCTTGGCCAAAGAACGTTTACTGAATCTACTGTAACTTGATCGCCAATCTCTTGTTCAAGGAACATATGCTGTAATTTGATCTCCAATAATTTGTTCAGTGAACGTTACTGAACCAACTGTAGCTTGATTTCTGATCATTTTTCAAATGATCGTCTACTGAGTCTACTATGATTTGATCTCCGAGCTCCGGTTCGAGGAACTTCTACTGGACCTACTGTAACTTGATCTCCGATCGTTTATCCAAGGAACACCTAATGAAGGTACTTATGAACAGAGGATCAGCCATTTGTCAAAATATTTTTTTTACAACTGCTCTGTCGGTCTGTGTATTCTTGAATTGTGGTTTCTGATCAGGACCAGGTTAAGGGTATATTTGGCTCTAGGCTTTTCAACGTATAGAATCTCTGCGTGCAATACATTTATAGTCATAGCTTGAAGTCCCCTAATTAAATGGTGATTATACGTATGCTTTTATTTTTGCCCTGGTGTCTGTTTTGATTAGTATTTAAACTGAGAGTACTGCTTAATTACTCCAAACCTCTGTAGTTTCAGTTTCTTAAAACTATAAAATGAATTTCATAGTAATTATAATGGGAATATCGACTCTCAAGCTGACTATAGGTCATGATTCAACAAATCTTTTAATACTCTTAACCTTCTCTGGTAGCAATATCTGCATCGTTGTTCTATGTAGTAACTTTGTTTTGGGGTGGTGGTCGAACATTAGTATTTCAGATACAAAGAATGTGCACCTAGTTTTTATTTCTCAGCAAACTGGACTAGTAAGCTTTATTAGCTATTTTTTTCCATTCTCTTTAGAAACTACACATTTCTAAAACAATACTCTAATAACAGCTCTACTAAGAAACTTGATGTGACACATCTCTTACCATTGTATTTTAATATCTTATTATAGCTGATTTCCTCCGATAATTTTCATTGATTTTTTTATATATATTTTAAGGTTATTAACTAACTAATTGAGGAAAAACCAAACTTATTTAAAGTACTTTTTTGCACAGACCCTTTAACACATTATACGATGATATGGATGGACGTTACTGAGCTTACATTTTTCTTATATTTTGTAGCAGTGCCAGTTTTAACTTAGATATCTTTGAATACAATATTTTCCAGAGATTCTATTCAGTTATTCGTATCAAGTTTGAATAGATGGAATCGCGGCTTTTGTATAAGTTTGTTTTTAGTTTAAGCACAAAGCTACACAATAAACTACCGGTTTCTAGCGTTGTAAACCTGCTTTAAGTATAAGATGTATCAGAAACTTATTTGTATTGGTTTTAAATTTTGTTGTTATGAAAGAAACTATTTGTCATAGAAACATTTTTCAATTTTTTAAAATCTATTTTCCTGATGGTGAATGGAACAAAATATTGCTACCTCGTCATGCCATTTAATTATTATTTAACACTTATTCTTATTGTCATAAAATATTTTGGTGTCTTTTAGTAAAGATCTGACAGTGTGTTATGTGTTTTCCAGACTGAATAGCTGACTTTTTCTGAGTTCTAATAACTACAATACAATGCCACACATCGTGCACCGTACAGTGTCCAGGACTGCTTCCTTACGTGTTCAAAAGGAAGGAGGAGGATTTTTGGTCCGAAAGGTCATTGGAGGAGTCATTGATAGTTGTGATCCATTCTTACTTCTTGATCACATTGGTAAGAAGTAACCCAATACTTTTTTATTTTTTGGAACAAACACAAAAACTAATTTTATAGCACTGAGATATTTTGTGTTTGACGTCATATTGAATAGATATTCGATTGTTAACAAATTACAAGACACAAGAATTTAATTATCATAATACAAAATAAACTGTTATGGTGAAAGTTGTATAACGTTTTCAGCAGTTAATTAATACATTTCTTGAAATGTTACAGCGATTCTATCTTGGAGTATCTTATACATAGTTTTAATCAATAAAACGTGCCTCAATAGTTTCTGTTGAAACGGACGTTGTTGATGGCTTGATCTATTATTTTTGTTGACTTTGTGGACTCGATCAGATTTCAAAAACATCATAAAATGTTGTTAGGCTTAGTGTAGAAAAAAATAAGAGAAAAAAAAGGACAGTATATATTGCTTTATATGAGTGTTTTTGGTCATTTTCTTATGCTGTAAATTTGCTGATATGATTTTTAGGATTTTCAAATTAGGTAAAAAAAATCCTAGAGGGCTTGTTTTTTATGTGAGATCATTCCTCCGAGTTAGAACATTTTTAAGGTGTAATGTTTCTTATCAAGAAAGTTAAGTTCAGCAAAGTAGAAGTTTTTATTTGTTTGTTGTTCAGCACAAAGCTGCGCAATGTGCTTTATCAATCTTGAGTACTGAAACTGGATTTGTAGTGTTATAACTCTTCAGGCTTACCACTGAGCCACTAGAAAGATGGCCAAATAAAAGCCAAGAAAAAGTCTTACATAAACCACTGGTTTTAATTATCATGAATGGTGTTTCTTTTAAGCTTTATTTCTTTTTATGACAGATACACTTTTATATTGCAGTAATTCTTTGGAATTAATTATACTCGCTATGAGAATACTGAATTACTAGTATCGGAAATTTTTACAACCGATGTTGTGTGGAGGATTTCAAGTCAAAGGAAATTAGTGTCAGGTTGTGCAATAAGTTTGTTTTTTTTCTCACCTAAAATGAAGGCAGAAACTATCAGAAAACATTATAGACCAGACAAGATGATTAACGAATCTATTGGTAGCAGATTTCGTGCATGTCATCTAAATTACTGTGATATATTAAGGTACATTTATCACTGAGTAAAAAACTGGTAAAAAACAAGAGACGACACTACTCTCATGAAACTTTCTAGTCACTGACTAAATCAGATACCAAAAAAATAACAACAATAATTGTTTTCCTTCATCTTAAAACAAAAATTTCTATCGGAAAATTATTCTTTTATCATTGCTATTTCATCATTTTCAGAACACGTGGCAAAGTAGTATGTCTGTGGACTTATACCGCTAGAAATCAAGCTTCGATACCCATGTTGGCAGAACACAAATATATCTTTGTGCTTGATAACTAAATAAGAATATGCAAGCTATACTTCAGTTTTACACATTTTAATACCTTTCCATCTTTTGAGAGCTAACAATTATAATTATGACAACGTAGATAACAGAAAGATCAGACTTCTTGTGTTGGTTTTTGAACGGGAGTCATTCTTTTCTTCAGGCCCAGTGACATACAAGCCTGGAGAAGCTCTAGGAGCTCCCGATCATCCCCACAGAGGCTTTGAGACTGTCACATACGTCATTCAAGGAGGAGTCAAACATGAAGATTCAGCTGGAAATAAAGGTAATTTGGAAAAAAAAAATTCTAAAATTTAGAATAAACGGATTTAAATCATAGAATTGTTTGTTTTTGTTTTTGAATTTCGCGCAAAGCTATTCGAGGACGATCTGCGCAAGCCGTCCCTAATTTAGCAGTGTAAGACAAGAGGGAAGGTCATCACCACTCACCGCCAACTCTTGGGCTACTCTTTTACTAACGAATACTGGGAATAACCGTCACATTATAACGTTCCCACGGCTGAAAGGGCAAGTATGTTTGGTGCGACGGGAATTAGAACCCGCGACCCTCAGATTATGAGTCGAACGCCTGAACCCACCTGGTCATGCCGGTCGTCATAGAAATAACACTAAGATTTTCAAAACCATGATTATTTTACGTTTAGAATGGGTGTGAAACGACGCATATTTCTTCTGTATTCTGTTTTAATTATGGAAAAGAAATAGCCTAAACGTTTTACTACCTTATCATTACATTTAAAAATAAAACGGCAAATAGTTAGCACTAATTTAAGCTTTTTTATCAACTACACATGTTCTTATTTAACCAAGGGATGTCAAACTTGGTGTGTATATAAAATGCACTTTTCAGCTTGGAATAATAATTTGTTTAAGATGAACTGAAGTTATATTCGATCGAACAAATTAATACTTTTATTTGTTTTTTCATTCTAGTTGAAACGTCACAATAAGATTAAAATCTTCAAACCTTTTAAAATCCAAGAAGAAAATAGTAATGTGAAACTAATTTATCAAAAGACGTTGAACTATATAGAGGAAATGTGTTTAACGCAAAGATATCATAAAAGAATTTTAAGAGTTTCTGAAACGCAAGTGTTACAATATTATTGTAGAAATATATCATTGTTTAAAGAAAACATATTTTATTTCACAAAAACATCACTAGAAGATTTCTTTGTTCAAGAGGTTTTAGGTAGAGATTAAGCTGGTAGACATATTTATTAGGCAGTGTTGTGTTGAAAGAAAACTAAAAACCACATTCGAACACGTTGACGTACATCTTTTGACACCGTAAATGGATTTGACCTAATTGTTGTGCATTTTTCAACCTTTTTTGTCAAAAAATGCTGCTATCGTGAAACGCACCATTTACCCAAAATGGACAGTTTAAAAACTACACTTGTGTTCCTTTTCGACTTAAGGAGAACTACGAAGTGGATGGGTGCAGTGGATGAGAGCTGGAAGTGGATTAGTCCACAGCGAGATGCCGACTGAAGATTTGATTCGTGACGGTGGAACGTGGGAGGGATTTCAACTGTGGATTAATCTACCTTCAAAGGTTAACAAAGATAGATAAATATTTTAAAAAGTGGACGATTTCGTAATAATGTGTTTAATAATTCACACAGATTAGCGACATTAAAATCAAAACGTTTTAATTCATTATGAATTCAAGATAGAAAATTGCGATATATATTTCATAATTACATTTTTCAAGATGTCAGAAAAATACGTAGGTTCAAGAAGTCCTGACACGTAGAGATGAAACTCTCTAACCCAAATACTTCGAAAAATTATTCTCTCCAATTCGCTCAGGTTATAAGGCTTTTATCACTTCTTAATTATATTTTTAATAGTCAAACAGTTTTTAGTTTAATTTTAAAAGAAAAAGCAATGAATTATTTCATGTTTCTGTAAATAACGATTTTAGTGAAAATCGTGACGGTAATAGTCTTTTAGTTGTTCCTGAACAATGAATAAGCATTAACCTACAACTGAATACTCTATCATTTGATAAAGAACATTTTGTTGGATGTTTTTAATAATTAGGACAAAATGATTTCGCCGAGCTACAAAGATATTCCGCCTGAGTCAATACCTGTAGTAGAAGACCCACAAGGTGGAGCTACCGTGAAAGTAATCGCCGGCGAATGTAAAGGTAAAATCTTGTTCCTTTTGCGGTAAGTCTGTAAACTGTAATATAATAAAGTGAAAATAAACTAAATTTGTCATTTAAATGTTTTTTAATCTTAATATTTCAAATGATCACAAATTTAAGTTTAAATTCTACGAAATTCTTGATAACTTTATAAAATAACGTATCGGTGTGTAGAAATAATTATAGTGTATCGGTATGTATATATAATATTAACGTATCGGTATGTATATACATAATAATAAGGTATCGGTATGTATATATAATAATAATGTATCGGTATGTATATATAATAATAATGTATCGGTATGTATATATAATAATAATGTATCGGTATGTATATAGAATAATAATGTATCGGTATGTATATATAATAATAACGTATCGGTATGTATATATAATAATAACGTATCGGTATATATATATAATAATAACGTATCGGTTTGTATAGATAATAATACGTAATGCACACCATCATTACTAAACCAATCTATTTCCAACAAACAAAAACAAGTGATAGTAAGTATGTTATTACAGCACAATGACACTAATAATAGTTTAAACACATTTTTCTTTGTTAGCCAGATTCACATCTCAGTAAGAAGAGTGTATAAGATTTCAGTTAAAATCTGACGACAAGACATTTCTTTAAATGTCAAAGTTCAGCTTGGTTGAAGTGTTGTTTACATCGGTCATTTACAAAACATTAAGTTATACGGAGATATAATGAAAACCAACGTTTTTTTTCAATGTCAGGATTTATTCTTTATGGGTCGTAAGGAATACAAAAACAGATACTCAACTGTACATCTATATAATTTCAGTATTCGTAAAAGAGTGAGAATATTTCTTAAATACAACGACAAATATATTATTATTTATAAAGAATCAAGTACCAGTTGTATAAATTTTTAAAATTATTTAAGTTTCAAAATTAAAGATTGATTCCTGTCAACTATCAAGATATAATTAAAGGGATGATAAAGCTTTAATATATTTTCATTAACCAATGATTTTGCAGTTTTTTGGGAACTGAGGTCACATGATCAAAATGTTATCGAAGCTAACCGACAAATTCATTTTTGCCTGTAATTGGTTAGTTTTAAGGTTAATACTTATTTCAGAACAGACGAGCTTATACCGTCAGTTTATTATGGTGAAATATTTAAGTCTCGGAAATTTAAAGTATGTTTTTATGACCGGATTAGACGTAAATCAATAAAGCCGAGTCTAGAACATGAACGATCAGCATTTCAAATTTAACAAAGAGTTAGGATTTTGTTTTAATTTCCATGGATTCATTAAAAAAGATAATGATATTTTTATGAGATTTGTAATGAAATATTAAAATACTTATTAACCCTACAAATACAATATATCTTGTTCTGAATAGCTCATGAGTATGAGAAAAGTTCGTGAAGAAAAATTAGAAAAGTTCTTCAAACTGTTTGGAAGGCTGAATATCTTTCGTAATTGTAGGTTTTGTTAAATATGTTATGAAGTTTCCATGCTTGTGATCGTAATATTAATATAATCAGAAACGCAAAATGATGGCAGCAAAAAAATGAAAAAAACAACCTACTCTCCATACTAAACAGTAAAATGGAACGCTCTGAGTAATTCTTGTTTAAAAATATTTAATTTTCTGCTATGGCATTTACTATATTTCTTTAACATTCTTACGTTCTTTTACATCTATGTTAAATAAATTTTTCTCAACGTGATACCGGTCACTGAAGAGACAGAGAAAAACAAAATAAGTTATGACGAATAATTTCATTAATAATGTTGAGGAGTCAAACCATTTGCAACGTATTGAATTATGTATTAAAAGCACTAGCAATGTTTTAAGTAAACCTTCGATGTCTGAAGACCATTTCGAGTTGTGAAAGAAAAGCACAGGAATACTAAGTTTATATTCCCTCTTACTTGAAGTTGGAAATGGTCCAGACATCTGGAATTTAATTAAAAGAAAAAAGATGGCTGACAAGACAGTGAAGTTTTGCACCATTAACGGCTTAAACAACTGTTTCATCTAATATTAAACTGTCGATACTGTATTTAAATAGTATTTCAGGGATTTGTGGTCTCTTTAGGCTTAAACTAACAAATGAAATTTCTCTTCGAACATCGAGCATTCGAAGCAATGTCTTGTAGCCAATAAAAACATTTTTTATATACTGTTGATATTAAATACCTAATGGTTTCATTAAGAGGACAGTGACAGAAGAACGTTTACAGTCTAGCGTAATATTTTATCACGTACACAAAGGCTGTTGTAGCAAATATTTTTACATGCAATGAAGCTACAAGCAAATATCTATTTTATAAAATTGTTTTATATCTATGAAAAAGTTTCCTTTTTCGAGGTAAATGTACAGTGGTGGAGAGTTTATTGCATCACACAACATTTTCCACACTTTTCTTAGTTCACATAGTTTTTTACGAGATTCTGTTGCGTGGAAGTGTCAAAACTCGTGTAAAATGGTTACGGACATTGTAAATAAAGTGAAGTTTAAGTTTACTTTAAGTTAGAGGGCTGGGTCTTGCATCCTTCTTCAAGACGGATTGAAGTGGACTCTGAGTTTACGTTAATGTAAAAGTTCTGGCACATATATTCTCCTTGAATAGGGATTGAAGTGAAGCCTAGTTTTACATTAAGTTGGAGTGTTGGGGCTTATGTTCTTTTAAGAGACAGATTGAAGTGAAATCTGAATTTACATTAAGTGGGAGTGCTGGCATGATATTCTTCTTCTATATGGATTGAGGTGACATATGGGCTTATTTTAAGTAGAAATTCTGGATCTTAAATCCTTCTTCAGTACGGATTGAGAAGAAGCCTGGGATTAAGTAGAAGTGCTAGCGCTTATATCATTCTTCAGTACAGATTTAGGTGAAGTTTCGATTAAGTAGAAGTGCTGGTTCTATTATCCATCTTCAATGTGGACTGAAGGGTTTATTGGAACAGTGTGAAATAAAATATACAGTGGACTTGTGGCTCTTGTATAAGTCGTCATCACCACTGTTATGAGAAAGTATTGCCATGAGCAAGTTGAGTCAATTATGAAGTAGGAAGATAGAGCTGAACGTGATTTTCAAGTAGGATTTATGTACATTAACTGACGATTACAGTTGCTGTCTTCAGAAGAATCACGAAGTTCTCGAAGTGTCTGCTGGTAGGTTTTAGCTAGTAGGTTTCAACTGGTCCCGAACCATTAAAGCTCTTGTTCTTCAAGAGGTTTAAAATATCGTTTACTTGGCGAACTTCATTGTACATTTAAATTAGTCTCATTTCCAAGGTAATTGGATTATCCATGTAAATATATAGATGTTTTTTTGGTTTTTAGTACATCGTATCACTGCTCTTGTGGGAAAGATTAACAGTCAGATGATCGTTCGGTTGAAGTTAACTGAGTACTTTAAATTCAGTAAATGTTAGATAAAGAAAAGATGAGATATTAGTATAACGTCACATACAATAGAAAATTAATATTTATGATGGTATTTGAAGTAAACCAGTAGTGTTTAATTCGAAAGCTGGATAGGAAGAAGGCAATTAAGAGAATGTACTGTTAAAAGGTTGTCATAACGGGTTCTTAGGACGTCATTCAGTCAATTAGTGCCTCGCAAAGAAGCTGCCGTACCAAACATTTTATTATTGATGATGTTAAAAGAAGCGAAAAATTAATGTTTCGACTAGAGCATAACATATTTTCAATATTTAATATTGCATGAACCGTAGCTCTATTTAACAAGATTATGGTCTAGAAAAGGGAAGTTACTCAGAGGTACCAGAAGATTTCACATTAAAGAAGTATAGGCGCTGAACAAAAGAAACAATAATGTACGATTCTTTCACGCATTGGCACAACTCCGAATAATGCTGTAATGACAAACTTTTGCTCTCAAATATAACATTTTTTTAATGGTCTTATGTTTAATTTCTTTTAGCTGTATAATATGTAATGCACGACAATGTATAATTATTTCTGCTATTTAAATTTTCGATATTGAATCACCATTAAAAACCGTTTATAAAGATGCCAGCAAGATAATTTATTTAATGCATAGTCTCAAATTTGAGTTTAAAGGGTCAATTTCAGAAAAATTAACAGTTTTTATGCAGGTTTTATTATATTACCAACAACCATTATGTGGAAGCACCTTATAGGTGTAACGTCAAAATAAAGTTGTTTATCATTCGTTTATTAAACTGGTAATAAACAATTAAATTCAAACTTTGTATCTCAGAACGGCTGGTATGGGTATTAACATTTTTATTGATAAGGAGAGAACAACGTTTTGACCTTCCTAGGTCATCTTCAGGTTAAGAAAGTAGGTTTCTCGTCAACAAGTTGAAACTTTATTTGAAATTTGAACTTTACGCATTGTTTTGTCAAGTTACCCAATGACAGTATTATTTGTAAGCTCCAAAGTATGAGAAAACAATAAAAAGCGATAAGTACCTTTTTAATTATATTTTTGTCCTATTTTAGAAGGGGAAAACTTGTTTTATATGTGTAAGATTTAGTACAAATCAGCTTAATTTAAATAACATTTTCGCATTGTTTCTTTTCAAAAACTTTGAATATTTATTTATGGAATAATATTATTTAACAACTACATGTATTCATAATGTATTTTATTAGAATCATCTCCCTGAAGGAACATCATTCTTGAAAATGAATGTTGTTTGTACAGAACATCTTGTTGTCAACGTGTATATAATACTTTGCCGTCAACGTGACAGAGAGGTGTTAGTCGTAATTATTTGTTTATTGTTTGTTTGTTTTGTAATTTCGCACAAAGCAACTCTTGGGCTATCTGTGCTAACCGTCCCTAATTTAGCAGTGAGACAATGTGTTTTCCTGTAACGAAAAAATTCACATTTGTTTTAATTAATTTCATTCTTTAACGCTAGACTAAGTTTGGTTCCTTTGAAATATTAAAAAAAGTTAACCAAAAACGTATATCATGGTTCATTTTGAAACCTCCATTTTATTAAGTTTGGAGAGAAGGATATATGGCTAATAAATCGTGCAAGGAAAATTAGAAACCCACGGATTTACAAAGGATTTAAAATCAAAATAACGGTCTTTATAGTTATGTTCCGTATGATAGTGATATCTTGATTAAATGCATGTTAAGATAAACTATTCTCGGCCATATTCTTGAACAAACTAGCCTATGTATTTTATTAGAATAATCTCCCTGAAGGAACATCATTCTTGAAAGTGAATGTTGTTTGTACAGAACGTCTTCACCAGTATCAGTATTTGCTGATTTCTCCAAGCCCGTTCCCATGGCTGTGGTTTCGCTAGATAGTAGATGGGAACAGTGGGAATCTCGTTAATCCATTCATGCGCGTCATTAATTAGATGACGAGGCATTTGGTATCGATAGTATAAAATTACCCAATTTTAAGTCAGGGTCGAGGATACCGACAGATGCCGGAGTGAGCGCATGAACGACGTAAATATGAACGTTAACGAGTGTGGATGGTAATCAGTGTTACCAGGCGAGATGTGTTTCATTATTCGCCTTCCACAACATATCTAGGGTTGAAGCATTGTACATCGGCATAAGAACTCTTCAAAGTACTTAGACTTTATATCCAGGTCCACCCACCAGGACTTCCGTGTTAACGGGATACCAGGCGCCACGGGCACCGATTGGTAGGCCGTGAAAGACAATGGAAGTGGCACCAGTTAGGTCTTTAATTTGTGGTGCGTGGTCTTGGTAGCGGGCGACTTTGAAATTATATGCTTCCTCTAGGGAGCTATACATGAGTTCATATCGAACCGTCACGTCAACCACCACCGCTTTATCATCACGGTGGAAGATCAGATCCAGTCTCCGACGTTCACCATTGCCTGTTTCGGCTACCCTATGGTCACAGATCTTATTGTGACGTCGTGTCCTCATTGATTTTAGTTTGGGGCATTGACCACTAAGATGGCTAAGGGTCTCTCTAGGGGCCAAGCATCCCCGGCATTTGGCAGCTTTTATGCTTTCACTCAAATTCCCTCGACTGAAGGCTTCTCTTGTGGGGTATACATTTGCCCTTAAAGCAAGACACTTCACCCAGTGGTGAGCCTTCATTCCCACTGGTTTAGGTAACCAGTGGTTGGCAGATTTTGAGCCTTTGAAAAGACTTACATCATACCCTTGTAGGGTATAATATTTTTAATATTTCCTTAAGACCTTTCCAGCGCTTCCTTTCCATATCTCTCCAATTAGAATGATATGTTCCAGAGGTCTATTCGGGCTTAGGGGTCGGAAGTCCTGCTTTTGAGGCAATACCTCTGATTGTCCCTAGTAATCCATCTATTTTAGCTATATGAGCTATAGTTTTGTCCAAAGAGTGGACATGCTTAAACCCTGTATTGATATTAAGCGTTGTAATCAGAGATTCCAACTTGACAAGTGCCAGGCCACCGTCTCTGTAACGAGAATAAAGTAACCTGTCGGCCGTGCAAGGCGGAAGATGACACCAGCTCTTCACGGCCGTTTTAATCAAGTTACCCAAGTCATGTAACATTTTACCACTCGACTCACCCAATTCGAGTTGATAAAGGAGCCGAGGTACCGCAAATCTGCTGAGAATCTCAACACGATGGTATGGTTTTAGCGGTACCTTTGAGATGTTATCTATCCACTTCTCGCGGAGAGGAATTATAGGCCTACTGTACATGGACAGACATTGGCCCCTAAATAACGGTATGATTGTTCGGGTCCGTCACCGTTAATTGTCCATGGTGGACAACTGTTAGCGGTAAAGGTCTTATTGGACCCCCCAATCAGCATTTCGGCATTCTTTGAGATGTTTAGGGAGATGCCGTTACCTAAACAGTAGTCGTTTACGATATTTAACATTTTCTGGAGGCTAGCATGATCTTCAGCAAGCACTGCCACATAACTGGCATATGCTAGGGTAGAAACTGGTACAGCTTTTGTCTAGCGATACGCCTCGGCCAACCTCTTCAAGCTTACGGATGAGAGGATCCAGGGCAATGTTAAATAAGATTGGAGAGATGGGTCCCCTTGTTTTACGCCTCGGAGGAGGCGAACAGGGTTGGTATTTTGAGTACCAACCCATCTTTATACATGTTCTCCACAATTTGACCAGTAAAGCACAAGAAGCTCATGCTGCTCTCTTTCTAGAAGACTGTACCAATTATGGTATGATTAATGCAGCTATTTTTAAAGCGTACGAATTAGTACCGGAGGCTTATTTCCAAACGTTTTGAGCTCATCGCAAGAAAATAGCTAAAATTATATGGAATTGGCTCATGGAAAAAAGTTTTATTTTGATCAATGGTATAATTCTATGCATGGTGACCACAGCTTTGACAAACTGAAACAATTACGTTTAATTTAAAAATTTAAACGTTGTGCAAATGATGACCTCAAAACATACTTGGATAAAAAGAAAGTTGAAACACTACAGGAAGTAGCTGCTCTTTCCGTTGATTACACTTTAACACATAAAACCACTTTTTACAAAAAAGAGATTCCTGTCAGCCCAGCAAAACCTGAACCTGTTAAATACACTAAAGTTGAGGATTCTTTTGAAAAATCAAACTTCTCTAGTAATTCAGGTTCTATCTATGTATAATTTAAATTGTACTTAGACATTTAACCTGAAAATGAATGGCTGGGCGAGTCCTGGTAGTGAAGTAAAGGATTTATTGTTTCCGATTGCCGCAACAAACGTATTTTGAGGCTGCGGATCCGTTAAAAGAGTGAGTCAGTCAAATCCCACTATGAACTTAAACAAGGGTAATTCAAGTAGTTATTGTATACTTCCTACTGGTATATGGGCTCAAAATTAAGGACAGCTACACGTTAACATCCCTTGTATGGTCTTGAGCAAAATTTCAAAATTAGGTTTGTTTGTTCGTTTTCAATTTTCACGCAAAGCTACACGAGAACTATCTGCGCTAGCCATCCCCAATTTAGCAGTGTAAGAGAAGAGAGGAAGTAACTAGTCACCACCACCCATCACCAACTTTTGGGTTACTCTTTTACCACGGAATAGTGGGATTGTCCGTCACATTTTAACGCTCCCACGGTTGAAAGGGCGAGCATGTTTGGTGTAACGGAGATTCAAATCCGTGACCCTCAGATTACGAGTTGAGTGTCCTAACCACCTGTTTATGATGGTCTGTTCAAAACACGGAAGTGGACTCTTAATGTAACTTTGTCTGAGGGCTTATAACGCTAAAAAAATTAGGTTTCGATGTCTGCGGTGGGTAGAGCACAGGTAACCCATTGCGTGACTTTGTGCTTAACAATAAACAAAACATAGTGAAACTTCATGACTAAGATATTATCGGTTTTAAGTCGTATTACGTTTTTAGAATCTTTTTTTTTTATTTGTGAAAGTTCTCTCAACCCAAGACGGAAATAAGTTCGAAATGATTTGAGCCGAAACCTTTGGCGGGTTGTGTCCTTAGTTATGTGATGGAATTAATCTTCCAAAGTGTGAAAACGTTGACAATTAAAGTTAAATTGGCTACTTTGATGTAGGTGCACAATATCTTCATTATTTTGTGTCATAACAACTGTTTGAGAATAAGTTTCCTTTGTTATTCTTAAATTTGTGTCTCATCACAGACTATTTATAAAATGTGATGTTTAAGTCATCAACCAGTTTGTAATGACGTTACATAACTTTTATTTTGCAAATTAAGGTCATTAAAACACACTCAAGTACAACAAAGCACTATTAATAACACGATTTCTTAATTCCATCCCATCGAAATATTCGTTATGATTACCATTTATTTATTTTGTAAACATCGTGTTCTTATATTTTGAATATTGACTTATTGATAGGCTTTAGTTTTAGGTAATATTTTTTAATATTTTTGAGTCATTTACAAAATCTCTTGTTTCTATAGTGACGAATAAATAGCATTGAAAAGTATATAATCTCGAATTGCACGTAGAAACAAATACTATCCAAAATGATACGTCATGAGGTCTGTTCACCGTTTCTATATTAATGGTGTATTTATCGTGAGTTCTAGAACAATCGGTAGGACTCTTACGTAACGGAAAGGTTTGGTAAATGCATAGCCAGTGGTTGTAAAATTTTTAAAGATATTAAAATGTGATCCAATTTTAATGGAAATTACTATTTTTATGTACTTTTGTACATATGACTTTTGTGAAAAAAATATGCGTGGTGGATAAAAAATGGACATCACTGTCAGATTCAGCGTATAGGAATTACTGAAGAACGTGCAAAAAAATTCAAGGCAATAAAACCACGGCAGGTTTGTGTATTTTTATCTCAATGCAGACTTTTTTTGTCCCCAATAAGAAGGAAGCTAAACACATCAAGTCTCATTAAATTGAGACACTTATTGAAGTTTCGTCATCGGGTAAAAACAGTTTCTTGATATTGGAAAATGTACAGGATTAACAGCAAAAGAAAGGATTTAGATAAACAACAAATCAGCGAAGGGTTTTCTTCAGCTACAAACGCCAAATGATAAAGAAAAGTCCGATTTCCCAAAGTGATTGTGTTATTGTGTTCATTTTCTGATTCTAAACAGTTTGGTGTTTATTTTTCTCTACAGTAATTCAGATTCTAGCATATTATTTGAAATATTTTTTTTTAAAAAGGGGCACAACTTCAGAAATAGTAGAGATTGTGGTTTTATTTTTCATCAAACTAGAAGTAATGGAGTGTTTCATTTCATTTATATAATAAATATAATTTATTGTACAACATTTTTTATCTTAGTTGGTTGTATATAGACATCATATCGTTTATGATTTGATTTTTCTACTTGTTTGCAGGAACCAAAGGAGCTATAACCACACACTCTCCTATCCTTTTTCTTGATATTCATTTGAAACCTGGAAGTTCATTCACTCATGAAATCCCGCCATCTTATAATGGATTTGCTTACGTTTGGAGGGGTACTGGACACCTGGGCCACGACTTTCAACAGGCTAAAACTGGAACTGTTGGAGTATTAACACAAGAAGGAAGCGTGTTTCTCATGAAGGCAGAAGAAAATGAAGGTATGTGTTCAGTACAGATAATGTAAAGCATATAAGACTGCTTTTAATAATTCTGAATCTGATATCTTCAAGATTATTTTAGTCACAATAAAATCTTTTAGAATTTACACTTTCTATCATAATCACAATTTTGTATGTTTATTAGTTCCAAATTTAAATAGAGTAAAACATTAACCTCTTCTTCTACCTCTTTTTTTAAATGTGGACAAAGTGTAGTCTATTAGGTCGCTTTGCACAGAGAAAGTAAATTTTCTTAGAATAAATGTTTTAGCTTATTTGAATTCAACATTTAACTAATATCGCTAATCCCGTTTGATTTTGCGATTTCTGTTTTATTGTGTGTTTAGATGCAATACCTATACCACTTCTAACTACAAAGCGGTGAAGTCATGAAGGGTATGATGCCTGCCAAATAGTTAACCTATTTTCAAGCTTAATAATACTTTATTAATTTATTTAATTTTGTTGACATAGCTAACTGTGCCTTTGATGAGATATAGACTAAAAATAGTTTAAATGAATCTTTTGAACGATATGTAGTTTTAATTGTTTATATATGTTTTCTTACAGTAATTTTGTTTTTCAGAATGTAATGTCCTCTTGGTGGCAGGACAACCTTTGGATGAACCTGTTGTTCGATATGGTCCTTTCGTAATGACTACAGACGAAGAAATTCAACAGGTAAGAACTGTGATATATTTTGGTTTCTATCAAACCGCAGTGGATCAAATTCATCAGACCTCCTATTTTATTACTTTGAAATAATAAGTACAATAAGTAATCTAGATTTATACTATCTATTTCATTCATCTTCTTATACTCAGGTTATAATATTAAATTATATTAATACGAATTTATGCGAAATAAAAAAGAATTCTGATTAACATTTCATATCAATGAAAATATCTTTTTTTTAAATATCGAACAATCCCCTTTTTTGTATTCGATAAAAGTTTAGACCGTTGTTAACAATATATGACTTTCCATTTTTAAATTGATTCCTTGTCTATCTTTTTCTGTACCTTTTTCATTTGTAATTTGTACAATGAGAATCTATGGTTCTTTAAAATAACTTTCAAACTCAATTTTATCTTTTCTACTTGTATGATAGCATTATTTTAAATATGATTTTTGGGTATTATAAAAATCGTTTCTTATACATATATATATATATTTGAGGTATTTTGATGAAATAATTTATGATTAAAAATTATGTTTTTCTATCTATATCTTCCCTTGACATGATTAAATGTATTTTTATAGTATTACGATATAGAGGACGAAACGTTCAATGTGATTTATTTATTCTAGCGTTCAGAACACGAACTGGAACTACAAGTTAAATTAATTTTTTATCCTTAACTAGATTTGATTATATAATATGTAATACGGATTATCTTCAGAGATATATCTTTTATTTAATCCAGAATATATTATTCTGTCTCTTTTTTTTCTATTTGCTTTGCCAGTCTTTCTAATTATCTATTTATCTTCTTAATTTATGCTGTTTTTTCTTATTTATGTCCTTAAGCCATCCAATAATTGTGTATGGGCTTGCCTGAGTGTTACACTAGTCTACCTAATTACCTATGTTTCTTTTTCTGTGTGTTCTACCATTCTCTTTACTAATCAGTTTATTTTCGTACGTATTTTAGTTTTTCACAAATACACAAAACAAACTTTGATTCATTGAACCTGGTGATGTGGTTCAGAACAATAATATAAAAGTTGAATGAAAATGTATATATTTTATAAATATTATTTTTAAGTTTCATCCTCTTTTACAATACCGAATAGAAACATTTATAATATTAAACGTATATAATAAAAAAAAAACTATTGGTGTTTATGATATACTTTGTGTTTCTATCTGTAATGAATGGTGTATTGAGCTATCGTTAATACTTGTCATGTAATGGTTTCTAAAGTATTTAATGCTGAAGTTGTAGTAATTTAGATATACTTTTATTAAAGAAAAAGAAAATCTATATCTTTTGTTTAATTTTAAAAACTACGAACATATGTATATATTTAACTTATGTACCGACTTCTAATGTTGACTGAAATCATTATTCCTGGGTTTATTTTCTGTTATAATATCTGCTACATCGTGCTCTGTGTACATCTAGAATTATAGATGTAAGAGTTTCGGAATTTTTACGTGGTCCTTGGTAGAATGAAAAAAATAGTTTCATCATATAATTAAATTAAAATAAAAAGTCACAACATGCGCTTTCCCCATATTCTCATACATTCAAACAATTGAGAAAACTAGTATTAGTAAATTAAATTGTCAGTGAAATCATGGATAAGTTGTTAAAATCATGTACTTGCAGTGAATAAGGTAAAGTTAATACGTAATGTGTGAGTTTTACAATTAAATGACAAGTAGAGTATTTCATTAATTCCTAATTTCCATCACATTCAGGACTGATGTTCTTGTGAGTCTGTGTGAATTCGAATTAATTTTTAATCTGGTTGAAATTAACAAAATGAGAAAAATTTTGATGATATTTCGATTTCTTCCATACGGAACAGAATACTTCGGATAGTTAAAATTCTAATCGTGTGCTTGATTACTTGTTGGAGTTTAAAAAAAAAACATGACATATTAAAAGATTGAAATATATAAATAACTTAACAAGGAAATATAGGATGTTATGTGGAAATAAGAAGCATAATTTTGTTCACTTCTTAAATTTCGTTTCACGACATTATTTTAATTTGAAAAAAATCTTCTGTTAAGAAATCACACCATGGTATTAATTCCCTTACTACTTTTCATAGTCGACATTATTTACTCTTATTTATTTTTAAATATTAAATAGTCTTTTCTCTACTACATGTTTGAAAAATGGTCAATATTTCACAGTATGTCTGCAGTTTTATTTACAGATGTCGTGTGTAGTTAAGTTTTGAGTTCATTTACCAATTAGGTATTGCTTTGTTACAAATGACGCAATTTACAGTAAGAAATGCTTGTTTTTACAAGAGTACGACGTTTCAATAATTGGTTATTATTATTTTGATTATTCTGAAGTACCAAAACGTGTGTACTTGAAAATTATCGAAAGGTCGTACCTGTTATAAAAGAAATCTCCCTTATTGTGAAAGTTGTAACTTGTAATAAAATAATAACGAAAACCACAACATCAACGTTTGCAAATACACAATAATTTTATTTGTATAATGTCAAAAATAAACAACAACAACCAAACATCCTCTTCGTTTCAGTGGATAGCAATTCCATCATCTTCAGGAGACAAAGACACACGAGGCTCATTTCTATACTAGACTAAGTGTACGTGTTGAACTATCATGTTTATTTCAATGGCACAGTTTACAAGTTAGAATTCCAACAGTAAACTTTCATAGCATCTTGAACATAAAAATAAATGTTTCGACTTTGACTGACCATATGGCGAATTCTTCATATGGGACAAAGTGAAATTACTTAAACAGTTGGATTTAAAGAACGAATTAAATAGAAGAGAGGCATTCAAACATTTTAAAAACAAAATGCTGATTTTGAAAGAGATTTAAGACTTAACGCCGTGTAAATGAATTTCTGAATTTTTTATCTTACAAATGGTGTCATTGTACAAATGCTATTTGTACATATATATTTACTCTTGTACATAAACATGTTTCATGTGTTCTTTTTCGTCTTTTGATGATGTTAAATAATATTGTCCACCGAAATATTAAAAAAACAAAAACAAAAAAACGTGTTTTTATGTGTTGCTTTATCCTAGTTGAGAGGCTGGCGGGAAAACCTTTTTTATTAAGCATTATACATACAAAATTATTATGCCATTGGAAACGTTGGTATAATTTTTATTAAATGTATGCACAAATGTTGTCAGTCGAATATGTTAGGGTATGATGTACTTGTTGTATTGTAATATTTCTTATATTTGAATTTATTAATGTTCTGAAAATTATATATTTTTTCAAACCATTCTAGGCAATCGAGGACTACCGTAACGGGAAATTAGGGTTTGTACACCAACCAGATGGTGCAAGTGGTGGAACGCCCTCTGCAGATTTTTCCAACCAAGACGTATGTGCCCCTTTAAATGCTGGACCCCATTCTTTTGGTGACACCAGCAATGGTACCAGTGGGGAAGATGCTTGAGAAACGACAAGAGTATTATGTAGAAACAATTAACCAAATACTATAATCTCCAGGTTTGTCCACAAGCATTTTTAAAATGGCACTTTAAATCTAATTTATATTTTGCATACTGATTTCATTTATGACATTAGTGAGTGTTCAATTTTTTTCGTTGTTTGAAATCGTTTTAAAATTAAGATTAAATAATTTATTGATACGGTATATTGGTTATCCAACACAATGAATGTGCTCTAAAAGAGATAAAAATGTCTTATGATAAAGATAAAAACGGGAAAATTGTGAAAGGCAATATAACTGTTGTTGAGAATATTTACAAGACACATGGAACTGGTATCGAAATAGATGTTAGGACAGTTTCGTTTTTGAATTTGATCTTGTACTGAAAATGTGATCAAATAATCATTACAATATATAAATTTTTCTTTTCATTGTGTTCTAGATTTTTCATTTAGCATTTTTTGTATAATTTTTTTGTGATCAAAAATACTGTTATGTGTTTTTATAACGTTTCGTTTCTTAAGTTCTTTTCTATATATTTGTCATAATATTTTTTACTGAAAATGTCTTGATTATTTTATAGAAAGCCAGAACTTAGTAATCAAATTCGTGCTAATGACATAATGTTATGTCAAATTCAGTAGCAGTAGGCTAGTGCTTAGGTTTTTTTTGCTGTGAGAACATAAAAAGATTGCTGTGTTTTGAAATCTTTTGAGGTTCATGCTGAATTATCACACATTGTATTTGCATACACTTTTGGAATGATGATGAAAAATTACCACAGATGTGAAATGATAGATATAAACGTGAGCGTCATTTGATTTTCTTGTGTATTTCCGTCGCCCTGCTAAAAAAACTGTCTTGTAGAATATTAGTTGAAGTTAAGCTATTGGATTATCACAGAAAATAGTTGTTTCTGTAAAATAAATATATATATTATTTGTTCTTAAATCTTTTCATTATTATTTTGAAAAAAGAATTAGACTATTTTTTTCCAAAACAAATTGTATAAAATGAGATTGCTGCAGCTTAAGAAAACCTGCCAAGAATAAATAATCTATTTTTTGTGAAATTTTAATTTTTAGGTAACAAAAAGGAATCTAGGTTATGAGAAGCGCTAAAAAATGGTGTGGAAACACATGTACACACAGAGTTATGTACAGTTTTCTAAACGTCTATTTGAGAAACAGAATAAAAAAGGTTCAGGCTTAAAAATGTAAGAGCTAATAACAGGTATTTTTAGAAAAACGCATAATCTGTTGAATTGAATTTCAACTGACTTTTTATGCGAGTCTTTTTAATCTTTATCCTTTAAAAATTAGTGTTTTCTAATTTATACGCAACTAATTAGAACATTTATTGTGTCTATTTCGTTCTTAAATTATTCTTTAAAATATTTACTATTCACTTTCCTTGATGCATTAATAGACTATTTTATGACGTCTCATTTTTTCCTTGAAAGGTTTTAAAGCAAACATTTGTTAAAAACCATAACAGATTCCAGGGAATTCTAAACATAGTTTCTTTTAGAATTAATATTGTGTTATCTCGCTAAAAGACAACATAAAAATAAAAAAAAACACGTTTTTGATACAAGAGTACAATATTTAACGAAGTAGATTTATATCAATTCAAATGTTCTAGTAATGGCGTTGGACATTCGCATAAAATTACCCACACAAATATTAATGAGTCTCTATAAGTTTAAAGCTTGTATTTTCTGAAACTCGTAGATAAATATAAGTTTGTTATATATTTTATTTAGTACTGTGTTACTAAATGTTGTTATTACAGTGGAGCGCCATTAAGCCGCAGACCAGTAAACTGCGAAATCGCTTAAGCCGCTGTAGCAAGCCTTGTCCCAAAATTTTCGATGTATTAAATCTACTACCTGGCTTTTAAAGTTTCTCACACTCTCCTTGTCGTTGATACTGCCATGACAAATGTGAGCGAGGATTATCGCGGCTTACCGCTAATTTAAGAACATGTAAAAACACGGCTTACGAATTTAATCCTGGTTTTATAGCTTCAAGGGGATATTTAAAAAGGATTTTCTTTAATTTGGGAAATAAATAAAATATATTACAATAGAAATCGACCGTTAATCTACCTTATCTGCTCTTTATGTCAGCTTTATGGAGGCCGCCATTGTTACCGAATCACACCTCTCCATACATTAATCCGCGGTAAATCCATGAAAAAAATGATCAATAATTAAAATATTATTTTTAATTCGATAATCCGATATTTTTATGGAATTGTATAAATATTGGTTACAAACCCAAAAGAAATCACTTCAGTTTCTGAATTAATAGTGAGCATATCAAATTGACAAATTTTTACCCTATGAGTACCAAACGTAAACATGCATCGTATGACGTTGAGCAAAAGCTGAATGTCATAGAAAGAATACGAAACGGCGAAACTTGCGCTAAAGTTAGTAGAGAGCTAGGCATACCTGTGTCTACATTGCGTGGGTGGATTAAAGATGAGAATATATTAAGAGCATTTCTTGATGAACTTGATGAGGGTGGTTTGAAACGCAAGAGAGCTAGAACAGCACAAGATCCTGAGTTAGACAAGGCAACTTTTAATGCATTTGGTGAAGCCAGAAACAATAGAATATCCATATTTGGACCAGTTATTCAAGCACAAGCAGAGAAACTACACAAGGAACTTCATGGCCCTAATGCAGATCCAGAGTTTACTGTTTCAAGTGGTTGGTTGAGAAGGTGAAAGCAGCTACACAGTATATTGCAAGTAAAAATCAACGGCGAGATCAAGTCAGCAGACACTGTAGCAGCAGAAGAGTTCATCTTTAAGTTCCAAGAATTCATTGAAGAACAGCAACTTGTTGAGGAGCAGATCTATAACGCAGATGAAACAGGTCTTTACTATAGAATTTTGCCAGATAGAACTTTAGCTATGAAGAAAGACAAGAAAGGCAAAGAAGGCTACAAACAAATTAAGGACAGGGTGACTATGTTGTTTTGCTGTAACTGGACTGGTCTACACAACCTGACACCACTCTGTATCGGGAAGTACAGGTTACCCAAGTACTTCCATAAAGTGAACATGTCAACACTGCCAGTAGACTATACCTATAGCTAAAACGCCTGGATGACAGCTGCGATCTTTGAAAACTGGTTTCACAAGACGTTTCTCAAGAAGGTATGGGTTAAGCAAGCGCTCTATTTATCAGAGAAAGCGTGGCAAGCGGTAAAGGCAGAATCGATCCAGAAGTGTTGGAACAAGGCCCTGGGGGTCCATTCACTGAAGGCAACAGAGAAGAAGACTCAAATGATGATGACGAAGAATTCCTTGGTTTCATCCCAGCAGAAGTGAAAGAAGCAGAGCAGAAGTTAATGAAAGCTGTCCACTCAACTGTTCCCGTCCAAGAAATTCTGTCAGCGTGGTTCTCCATTGATGATGATGTACAAGTAGCTTCCTCAATTTTTAGCAAAAGAGACCATGCGCGAAGATGATGAAGAAGAAGAAGATCCTGCCCCAGTACCTCCAACAAGAACTGCAGTTGAAGCCGTTAAAGGACTTGAGGTAGCCCTAGAGTACTACGAGCGTGAGGGAGACAGGCTGAAAACACTACAACTAAAGTCCATGATTAGAGAAGCCAAGAAGAGGGCAACAATGAGCAAGAAGCAAGCAACAATAACGTCATACTTTACCAAGAAATAAACTGTATTTGATCTATATTATCTGTATTTGTAATAGCTCAGCATGAAACTAACTTTTTTATTTATATTTGTTATGTTTTTAAAAAATGTGAAATAAAATGGTTTGAAATGTATTGCATTTGTTTTTTCTTATTGTTTAACTGCCAGTTAATAAATTTGATATTAAAAATTTAATAATTTGTTGTTGTTGTTTTGAATTAAGCACAAAGCTACACAATGGGCTATCTGTGCTCTGCCCATCACGGGTATCGAAACCCGGATTTTAGCGTGTAAGTCCGCAAACATACTGCTGAGCCACTGGGGTCATTTAATAATTTATGCAACTGCGCAATATCGCTACCACCAGATTTAAAATGGCGGCTCGCATTTAACACGGGAAGACGAAATTTCACAGAGAAAAGCAAACCATCTCAATGCATTGGGCGTTTGTGTTAAAACGGCACTTGTCAATTGTATCTGAATAGTCTATACATTAATATTATAATGATCACGCAATGGCCCGGATGAGGCTCCTCAGCGGAACTGTTGGTGACTTCGGCTTTTCACCCCCAAAGGTTAAGGCCGCAAACCACTTAAGCCGTGGTTAAGCAGGTTGACCCCCTAAATACCGCGGCTTGACGGCGCTCCACTGTATAATGTTTTCTTTAATGATTAACTATTTAAAAGCTATTTACAGCATTACAGTAATTCTCTTAAATATTTTGATCAAGATGAAAAGAAGTATTGAAAACAACAAAAACATACATATGTCTTTAACACGGAACAAAAATATACAAAAGTGTATAACAGAAGCAGAAAGAACCCAGAAAGAAATCCTTAAAAATCATCGGAATATACCTGCACATTTTCTTCTAACTTTATAGCGTTTTTATTGACTTTTCTAAAATTGTATTAACTTTAGTGAAATTGAACCATATTTTACATAGAATTAATCAATTTTTGTCGTTTTGTTGTGTTTTTGGAGTAATTTTATTTATTGTTTAGAAACGTTATTTTTGTTCGATGTGAAAATAAAAAAATACCAAAAGTTATATTAAGTTTTTTATTTTTGTTGATTTTTTGAAGCTACTTTGTTAAGTTAGCAAATCTTTATTTTTTGTCAAACTACATACATGATTTTTCTCACGCAGACACTTTATTTAGAGACATACTGTAACTAACTAATTTTAAGTATGAAACTAAAATGGACCAATAAAGAAACCACATCCACTTCATCCTTTGAAAAGTTTGGTAGTTCACTTTTAGAAGCTAATAAAGTGAAAAATTTATGAATTACTTTCCAACTATTTCAAGCTTATTAGATGTATTTTATGAAGTAAGAATAATAAGTAACTTTTCAATTCAAGAGTTGAAGTTCAAATTAAATTCGACCTTAGATTTTACACGCTTCAAACAAACAAATTGTTAATCAAAGAAGCCAACATTTCGAACGAATGCAACATGTCTCCGCTATTTTGTTGTTTTGAATTAAGCCCACCACGGGTATCGAAATCCGGATTTTAGCGTTGTAAGTCCGCAGGCATGCCACTGTGCAATAGCAATGTGGCAAATTTTGATAAAGAAAACCATCGAACTTTGTTATTTGTGAATGTATTGAGCTTGTTGAAGTGTATCTTTGTACAAAATTATACATATATTAGTCGAAATTAGGTAATTGACCAAAATCCCTTAAATTATTGGTTTATTTAACGTTTTGACCTCATCTTTAAAGTAACTAAAAATGGAAATGTCTCGTGTTTTTGTATGCATTTATATGATACCTGTAATAAACATCTTTTTACCAAATATAATGTACATTTGGCGAAATATGGCAGAGTAATTGTCAAAAAACCTAAAATAGAGCTTTTTTGTGAGCTCTGACCCACTTAAAATAACACAAAATGGGCAAATCAAATGTTTTTCATGCTAGTATCTTGAATGCATAAAAAATACAGTTATTTTCGCTTTTATCTTCATTGCTTTAAGAATAACATGAGTCCAAAATGTATTATTTTACTATTTGATTTTTGACCTCATAAAAATCTTCAAGAAAAAGCCTAAACCAAAAAAATGTATCTGGCGCATTCTAATAAAGTGTATTTCTATCAAATACATCCGCCGACAAAAGAAGGAATGGTATCGATTAATACATGTTTTACAGAAAGAAAACAAGGGTAAAATAATGTATCTCTGAGGAAACATTATTATTATGCTTAATATAGATTGTATGATACCTAGGAGTAAATATGCTGAAATTATTTTTGAAATGAAAATACATTAAAATAATGGTTAATCCTAAATCTTCAAACCGTGTGGCTTTTATCGGAACGTATCATAACCAAACTCTATTAAAGAAAATTTATAATATTGTTCCATAATTTTACTTTTAGGTAGAAATTTAAAACATCAACTTCAAAAAGTATCACAGTTTTATAAAGTTGGTGAAACGAACTAAATAATAGTTTGGAATATATTTATAGATGATGAATAGATAAGCATTTGTAAGTATTTGTCAGACCCAGATTCCATAAAGATAATGAAATAAAATGGAATAAACATCTTCTTGGAAATTACTTAAAGTTTACTCAAAACGTTTAAAATATTATTGTTATTTAGTTCATGTAATCACACTGTTCTTCATTATACCATAACCTAACAAGGCAGAGATTGTGAAGTCGCTTGAAATGCATGTTTGTACCAAAACATATTAAATAAAGTTATCATGCAATGGTTCAAAATAGCATATCTCGTCGTACCACATTGGGATAAAATATATAAGAAATAAAGAGAGTAGAAGAAACTATTTGATATTAAAAGCACAAAAAAAGTTTTAAGAGTTGTTTTTAAAGCTCCTTTTTATAATTGTTATTGATTATCAGAGATGTTTAAAGATAAAATAATGAAAAGATATGCTGTAAATATAAAGCCTTGCTTTGAACGATTTATTGATAATTTTGTAGCACACAAATTTGGTGGTAGCATAGACTGAGAAAGTTTATGAAAATTATGATTGATCAAGGCGCCATGTAATCATTACTTCCAATGTTATTTTAATGTGAACAGGGAAGAAAATTATCACCGTCTGGCAATGCAGTGATGCAAGCAGGAATGGGAATATTATTGTTCATGTGTTAAATTCATAGGAAATTTATTATGCTTTTTACTCAGATGGTCATAGGTATCAAAAGCTAACTGAACACTCAAAATAATTTCAGAACCATCAACAAGTTCCACAGTAAAATACATTTTATTTCCCATAAAAAGTAATTACGCATTTGACAATAATAATCCCGCCTCGCTATATACTGCATTATATACTTTTGTTCTTTATTATTCAGATTTTTACAGATCATTCTAATGAGAATTACCCTAACATTTATCCCTGTTTAATATATTTTATTACTAGTTGAAATACCAGTCCCGTGGACGGAAGTTATGTAAAGCTATCATTAATTAAAGGTTAGCGTAGAGCATGAAAAGTTACTTCCTTTATATGCAATTGTAAAAAAAAGCACAAACGCCCATAAAAGCTGCAAAACACAAAATATGAAACCGCAAGTTTGTACGTATCTTGGCACGGACTCAATGAACCTCCATACCGTTTCGGGTGAAGATCCATCCACATCATGCGAAGTAGTTACACGGACATACAATGTGATATGTATATAGATAAGTTACAGCTTGTATAGTATTTAGAATTTGTGTTTAGAACAGGAACGACGTGTCGATCATTCTAAAGTACATAACTGATACAATTTTAAATACAAATCTTACTTATTGTAAAAGCAGTAACTTGTAATAAAACATACTGAATCAAAAGGCAAGCGCAAAACAAAACTGTTTAATGTAGTTAATATTTTAAGATGACAATCCATCCATAACTGGTTATTTTCTTTACCTGTAACCGATCCATTTAGTTGCTCAAACAACGTTATAAAAATCGAGAAAAGCAGAAATACTTTAATTTCATTTCTCTCTCATTCACTATATATATAGAAACTGATATAAAAGTTGTACAATAATTTACTTTTTTCCCTTTATGAATAGGTATCAAGAAAGTAAGGCATGAGTTTGCACTAAACCAATACATTGGATGTGTCGCTTTTATAAATTATGTTTCAATTACTAGCATTTTAGTTCTCTCAAGTAAAGTATATAAATGGAACAATTCGAACTATTTAATTTACATACAATTGACATGAGGCTTCATCCCTCGTAAATAGTGGTTTAAGGTAGATTTAGACTATTGAAGTAAAATATCACTTGAATCAATTCTAAACAGTTTTCAGAAATAAAATGAAACTCTCAGTAGACCATTCAGAGGCTCTGTTCACACAGAATAATGGAACAGACAGTTTCACCCGAATATTCTATTGAAAATGACAAGTAGTTGAAGATATATATATATATATATATGGAAAATTGGATTTTACGAAGAAGTCAAAATACTAAGTTCCATAAATATATTCCAAGGTGAAGTGTTGTTTGAAGTAGTGGTTATAAAACTTTGGTCGTTGTAGTGCAATTGTATAATTTTAAAACACGAAAACTATCAAGCACTTTCATTGCTTATTTGTCTAACAGGTTTTCTTTTAAGATGTTTATATTGTACTCAAATGGGATTCTTATAGGTTTTTTGATATATCTGGGTCGTCCGGCTGTGTTCATGTACTCTGTTTATACTCTTGTTGTTTTGGGTATACTTGAGTTAGGTTTCTCTTGCTGCTTCTTCACCACTCTAGTAAAATTACACAACTACTTCTTTTACTTATAACTTAGACTTCTAAATAACGTATTTTGTATCTAGCCAGAATTTCCATGACAATTTTTGTTATACTTGATTTAAATTGATAAAACTTTCTACTTGAAACCTAAGTAGTTAGAGAGAACCTGAACACACATGTTGACTGGTTGTCTCAGATGGAAGATGTCATGTCCCCATGACAATGCCGAAAGAAGTTGTTTTCTATCAGAGACTTCGTTGCTAGCAGACGTCACGGAATATAATTGCCTAGACAGTTTAAAAACGAACCACCAAAGGGTGATACAGATCAACTCATTTCAACTTTGTCATTAATATTGCAGTAAGAATGAGTCTTAAAATTAAAAAATATATCTGGTTTGCATAACGTGTTTACACACAACAGAACTAAATTGCTTTTTTTTTTATCAGAATCACAGTTACACATTGTAAGTAATATATTAATCTTTAATCATATAAACTTTATAATTTTAACTTACATGTTTAATTGCACACGTTTTTAAAAGACGAAGGAGATTTCTATAGGCGAATAGTATTATTAAATATAGCCTTTGTATAGGCGGGTGGTATTATTATAAGAAGATGGTTCAATGAGATAATGAGTCCATCGTAGGGTGTCTCAATATGTCATTAACATTTGTATTTTATAAATAAAACTATTAGTTTTTACTGATTATGTCTATATGTGTTATGCGTAACAATAATTAAGTTGTTAAAAATATCTTATAGGATAGTTGATTATTTCGAATGAAACTACTAAGGACAATGTTGTCGTAGTTCGTTGGATAATAAATTAACCAATAGTATTTTATCATATTTTATAGCATACTTTTACAAATACATTTTCTGAAAGTGACAGATTTTTCATCATATCATCTCTAAATATTGTGCAAGAAATTAATATACAGTCTTACTGTTTCATTTTATACATTCAGACGGTCGTGGGTTCGAATCCACGTCACACCAAACATGCTTGCCCTTTTAGCCGTGGGGGCGTTATAATGTGACAGTCAATCCCACTATTCGTTGGTAAAAGAGTAGCCCAAGAGGTGGCGGTGAGTGGTTATGACTAGCCGCCTTCCCTCTAGTTCTACACTACAAAATTAGGGACGCAGATAGCCCTCATGTAGCTTTGCGGGAAATTCAAAACAAACCAAACCAGTTTATACACACGCTTCACTGCAGCTCCAAGAGGAAAGAACTTAAAAATCTGAAACTTCGCACTCATACTATTAAGTATCTGAATATTGTTTATCTGCTTTGAGCACGTTTTTTTAATGAGGCAAGCTTGCAAAACGCCACAAAGATTTCTTTGTTGTTTTTCTTTAACAGAGCCACATCAATCTATCTGCTGAGTCCACCGAGGGGAATCAAACCCCTGATTTTAGCATTGTAAGTCCTCGTCACATAGAAAAGAAGTGGTTTCTTATATAACAAAAACATTTAATACATAGAAAATTCTGTAAGTTTTGGTAACAAGAAATTCCAACAATGATTTTTATGCCATGTTCATGTTAATTAGCCACAAAAGCATAACCTGATATTGTTATTAACCCTTTTACTGAAAGCATAAAGCAAAATGCAGAAACTACAAAATTGGAAAAAAAATATATTTTTTTAATTTAGATGTCTCCATTGATCAACAAGTTTGTTTTCAGTTATATCACATACATTTAAAATCAAGAGTGATGTGAAGTAAAGCACACACACACGCTAGCTTTTATATAGGTTATATAATGTGGCGTATAATGTCAGCTATAACATATCAACCTAACCTAAGCAAAGCTGAGAACTTTCGTTAGCACAGATTCATTTAGCACAAAGCTTAACCTTTCATTTATATAAGTATATATACATATTTAATTAATGTTTTTTTTAGTTGTGCTTTTTGGGTTAAAACATATTCTTATGCTAATTCTCTATGAATATATTTTTCTCTTTCAATTTGTATCGCTAATTTTAGCAAATGGTCAATTAACTCGATAGTAAATCATTTTCTTTCAACTAAACATGATAAATAAATGACTTGCGCTTAAAACAGTCTCTAGAATATCATAGAAACTATTTAAAAGAGTAATAATGTTGCACAAATCTAAATCACACTAATACTGTATAAGACGCCCGACTCAGATAGCATTGATAATTTTTCCTTTTTTTGGAAATACAAAGGGCAGGAGAGGTTGTCACATGGCCAAACAACCGGTCCGCTCTCAAACCTGGCAGATTAAAAAGTCAGCTGCATTGAAAGTAATAATCAGGAATCAGAAAATTTTGTAACACACAAAATTACACCGTTGTTGACAAAATACATTATTCCTAATTTGCAATGATATGTACTGAACGAAAGTTGTATCATTTTATGATGGTTTAAACATATATATCAAATATTTGTTAACATACAAGAAATTATTTTACACTATAATGTTCAATCTTATTAGTTCCTAAAGCATCAAATACGTTTTCACAAATGAGCATAACTGAAAAATGAAAAAAACTGGCAATCTTAATCTTAAAATGACCGTTAATTACAAATCGAATGATTATTCTTTCAGAATTTATGAATCCTACATATTTACTATTTATTATTATAACAACTATGTAAAATCACAGACTTGACATGCTCACTAAAACACCTGTTAATAAAATTTCCAAATGCATTAATATACTACATACATCTTAACTTATCAAATACAGGATTATATATATGCAAAAACGGCTCGTATGGGTTGAGAAAATATTTGGTCAGCTTCCGGTCAGTTACCTCTTTCTTTCTTTGTAAACCTGACGATGACCGAAGAAGGTCGAAACGTTGTTCGCTCCTCTACGTAAAATATTTTTCTCAACCCAAACGAGCCGTTTTTACATATATATTTCTCTACAAGTCGGTTTTCTTGACATCAGAAACACAGAATTAGCTTTGAAACAAATTTTGTACATGATGCTCATATTATTGTTTCGGTTAAAGTCTCTATTTTTCATTTGTATAGCATTATGTTAAAACAAACACTAAATATATCACGAGGTATTTTAGAATATATTTTAAAGACATATAACTAAAAAAGTTATATAAATAAATTAATAAATTAGTTAAATAAATAAATAAATTAAAAAAGTTAAATAAATGATTCAATGCAAACCAAACTTGTAAAAATTTAGCTAGTAGATCCAGAAAACTAGTTTATTGTCTACTTTAAAACAGATGTTTCCTTACATAGATTTTGAAGGATGATACTGTAACATGTGATGTATTGTATTTTACTTATTCTATATAGAAAGATTTACATATATGATAATTATAAGTTCCAAATCAATGTTCTGTGATCTTCATTATTTTTCATCATAGCTCTATATGTTTTAAGCAGATATTATTATATGTGTGAATAAAATCTCAGACTCAATAAGTATTAAACATATTGATACATTTTTAACAGAAATTTAAGATATATTAATACATTATTTACGAAAACTTCAAACATCTTAGTTCATAAAATACTAATCTACACATGTCTAACTTGGTCTTTTATGATGAATTACACTCATGAATATCAGTCCTAACAGTATGTTTCAAGAACTAATACAACTCTCCAAGTTTTATCATAGTTCAATAAGCTATCATTGATGTATGTAAGTAAAAGCACAGACTTAACAAGTATCACAAATACTTAATCAGTTATTAACAAAAGTTTAAATTAAGAAAAGACGAATTTATCTATACCTTTATACAAACAATAGGTACACATTCTACTTTTGAAGATTTTAAGAACTAAATCTGTAAAAGTTCTTCGCAAAATATTTTATTTTCTTGTTTCTTACAATAAAAGATATGGTCCACAAAAAAAGAAAGACGATCCTTTCACATTTAATAAATACACCATATTAACTGTTTATCATTACAAAATATACTTTAGATCCAAATTAAGTTGTATATTGCTAATTTGACAGTTAGTGAAAGAAATAATTTATGTATTCTTCCACATTCGACAATGATACAGGAAGTTAAATATATGTTCATAACATTCTAAAGATGTGAGAGGATATTAACAAGTAATTTTCTGTTTTTCTATCCAAGACTTATATACTTGTAGTTTAAAAGTACCATTGTTTCCCACTATAACTTACAAAGATCTATACATATTCTTACTTGTTTACAGTGTAGTTGTTTAGACAGGTAAATAAATATCGGTATATTTTATCTTACAAGATGGGTTGTGTTCTTCAAACATATCCAAGGAGCATATTCTGCTGATAGATCGATATTTTTTTATATTTAGGAATAATACAAACAGACTTGGACTGCCAAGATTATATCAACTTTCTTACAAGTCTAGAACATTTCAGTTCTCATACAATTCTTGTATACTTTCTACTCTGTTAAAATTTCCTACTGATTTTTGTTCATTAGCTGTTAATGACTGCCATTTCAAAACCAAACTATTCTGTTGTCATGAAAATTTATAAAATAATGAAAACAATAATCAACGCATGTTGTTTGATATATTACAAAACAAAAACGTTGACTATATCTGTAAACATTTTTCTCATGCAGATAGTGAGAACACGAAAATCTTATAATATTTATAACAATAAAGATATTAATATGGTGTATTGCCATTTATTTATGTTTTATAAAAATCATAATCTTTATCTGCTTTAGTGTTGAAAGAAAAATGTGATATGTTGATGTTTCTGACGAGGCAGAACAAACACTATCAGGTTTTTGTACAACATAAAGAACAGGTTATGTATTAAATATCATGTTGTTATTTAACTCTTCTCTGTAACACGTCTACGCTAACTTGTTTATTTATCTAAATTGTCTCTTTTTATTTTTTGTGGAAAAATATTTACTCAAGAAATTTTATGTTTTGTACGTGTATCCGCGTGATAGGATTTGTCATGATTCTAGACCCAAACATTAGCACTAATAAAACTTGAAGACAATGCTTTTATCTAATTATTCGATCCGAGCAGCATCTTATAATTCGAGAAATGTGGGGTTTAGACCCACGCACGAAAAACTATTTAATTCAGTATTCTCTGAAGTGTAGCAGCAATTATATGACTTAAGAAGGACCGGTTTCTTTAACTGTTTGCAATAAAACTTCGCAGGTTTAATACTGCTTTATAGAGTCTTAGTATACAAATTTTATTACTAATTTTTGCTTTCCTTATGAAAATTAGTTTTGGCCCTGAAATCACTTTTATTATTGACAAAAACTCATCTATCAAATATTACAGATCTCTACTAATTCGTTTTTAAGTTAAGGATGTTATAATGTGCCCATGGACTATATTACAATCACGTACATTATTTTTTGTTCTTCAGAGTATATTATAAGTGCTGACATTTAAGCTAAAAATACTTAAACTCATATTCATCAAAGCCATTACTTTTTAGTTTACTATAGAATAAATTAAATTGGATATATTTGAGGACCTAATAATTGCAATTGTATGTTCGCGTGCTTGAGTGAAAATCAAAGCTTTGTAAGGAATCGTTTGTGAAGGGAGCCCAAATTGCAAGTGATTCACGTTTGCTTGAATTGTGCCTAACGAAATGGGTAAGATTTTAGGTACACGCCCCCTCCCACAAATATTTGTAATTATAGTGTCAATTTGGGCCTTTCTTGTGTAGTAGTACTAAGATGGAAAAATAGAAACAAAATATTGAAGATGATAAGAAAATAAAAGTTTAATGACCAAGTTACATCACTTTTTATTTTTTACCTTAAGATTCGTTTTTTTTTTATCTTCTGTTTTCGACTATTTATGTGCATTTACCAAACTGGTTTTAAAATATTTATTTTCTTTTAACCAGCCACTATATTAAAACCCTAATTTTCAATGGTTTAGTTAGAACTTTCTTGCATTAAGTTAACGGAGTATATTATATCGTTCTTTATAAATTTTACAGTGCACTTATCACTATTAACTCAGTTAATATTTCTTTAGAACACACCTAGATCGGCTGCACCTGAAAAGTGCATACGGTTTTTATGGACGTTTTTTACCACTACTTCACCTGCTACAAATGAATTTTCACCAACTTTGACATGAATATTTATTGGGTCTATGCGAAGATAAATATAAACTTATGGTTTTATATTTTATGTTTTGCAGTTTTTATAGAAGTTGTTTACAATTGCATACAAGGGAAGCAACATTTCTTGTCCTTAAATAACCTTTCATTAATCACAAATTTAAACAATTCTGTGAAGGAGACGAGTTCTCCAGTTAGTATATATAAATATATTAGCATTGTCTATTGTCTGTTATATGTCCAAATGGATATGAAGGTTCAACTGGTCCATGCAAGAGTACGTACAAATTTTCAGTTTTGTAGTTTGCTGTTTTTATGGGTGTTTTAGCGTTTCTTACAACTATCTCACCTTCTATGGATGGATATTCACCAAATGTGGTATAAAGATTCATTGGTGTGCATGGAGGAGATGCATACAAAATTTCAGTTTTACATTTTTACCCCTGCTTCGTCCGTGTACTACAGGGTGGTCGCTAGAAAAGCGGAAAATTTGAGGGTCAGATGAGATCATGAATAAAATGCGTGCTTACTCATTTCTATTTTGATTTCTTTACATCATGAATAAAATGCATGATTTTAATAATTTTGAGGATCTATGAGTGTAATATAACATATGACTTTAAAAAAACTTTGTAAAAGTTATTTTTTGTAAAAATAAATAGCTGTTTGACAAATTTTCCGCTTTTCTAGCGACCACCCTGTAGTTGGAGAATTCGTCTCATGGACGGAAATTATGTAAATGAAATGTTATTTTAGGACAAGAAAAGTAGCATTCCTTATGTGTAATTGTAAAAGAACGCAAAAACGCTTGTAAAATTATAGAGTGCTGAGCACAAAAATGTGACCCTCAAGTTTGGATGTACCTTTAGATGGACTCAACAAACTTTTATGCCAAACTTGGTGAAGACTCAACAACAGAGGAAATATAATGATAAAAACCGTGAAAATGTAAAAATTCTCATAAAGACCGTAAAATATAAATCTGAAAATTTATGTATATCTCCACATGGATACCAATAAAGTACAATATCATGTAGAAAAAGTCAGGAAATTTCAGAGTAAAATTATAAAACATAAAATTGTTCGTTTAAACAAAGTAGAAAAATTGTACCTAAAGTATAAATAAAACGATTACTTTGCGTTCAAATAAATAATGGTCTATTGGTGTAGATCTTAGAACAACGTATCAGGGATGTACCAAGTCGTGCTTGTCGTTTGAAAAACTTCTTGAGACTGGTAAGTCAAGACTACATTTAATACGCGTCATATGTGCCCGTGAAATCTCTCTCTGATTTCGCAACCAGTTTTACCAATATACAGCAAGCTATAAAGGTTACAAACATTGCATGTTTAATGGATTCTGTCAAACATGTCAAAGCATTTCTAATATAAAAACGATTTTAGGAAAGGTCACTGAAACTCGACTGACAAGTTACGCAACGTGATCTGTTGTTGGAGAGGTGTCGGGATGAATATAACTGGTCAATTTAATATGAACAAGGGTATATTGGAGGTGTTGACTGTGTATAAAACGAATAACAGGTTGTTCAGTAAAATACCCTTAGTTTCGGTATTAGTGTGAAGAATGTAAAACTGTCCCTGATAATTTTGGCAATTTGAGGGGACACAACTGGGTGATAAGGAATAGTTAAAGTAAGCTTATGGTGTTTGGTTTTAAATCTTTTTGACTCACGCACGAATAAGTTTTATTTTAAGCGGTCATCTTCAGCTATAAGGTTTTATTAAATTTAATTGTATGTGTTTAGAACGTTCTATGAGAAATGACAGATGTTGTTATTATAAATAGTTTCTGTAATACTAAAGTGATTGATTGAACAGCAAGCCATTCATTTATCATATTTAGTTGTAGCAAAATGATCTAGTACCGAGTTTATTAACCAAATATTATAACTAGTGAAACATGATACATGTACACCCTTGTGCAAATTAATTGAAACAAGACGGAAAATTACAATTTTTTTCAATTTTTTGCGTTTTATTTCTGAGAAACCAAAAATTACTCGCAAATTAATACATGATATGACCGCCTTTATTTTTCAGAAGATCATTAACTTGATTTGGTATCGAGTCCACGAGTTGACTGCAATCTTTACTAATTTTTGGATCGCGGTACCACTCCTCAATTATGGCCTCAATTAGCTTATCTTTTGTAGTACAGTCTTTTTCCCGAAGTCTTTCTTTACAAATCGCCCAAAGATTTTTCAATAGGATTTAGGCCCGACACCTTTATTCGCGTTGTAGTCAGAAAATTCTTCACAAGTTTGGATGTGTGGCACGGAGCCAGATCTTGCTGAAAAATGCCAGATCCATCTGGAAATCTTTTTTTCAATTGTGGAACGACTCTTCTCTGCAAAACTTCGATATACTGTGGTCTTCGCATCATACCTTCTACGATATGTAAGCCTTCGACGCCATAGTAACTGAAAAAGCCCCCAAACATCTTCTTCAAGGGATGTTTTACGAACTGACTGATGTGAGATTCTTGAAGTTTCTCACCTGGAGATCTGCAAACATGCAGACTTCAATGACCCTGTACGAAGAAATAAGTCTCGTCACTAAATAACACCTTCCTCCATTGTTCTTGTGTCCAGTTCTTGTATTTCAGACCCCAATGATACCGTTTTTTTCTTCATTGAGTTGGTAAGAAGTTGTTTTTTGACTGGTTTCCTTGCCCTTCTAACGCAATTTCAAATGACGTAATATTCCTCAAAATTTCGTCATATATCCCGAAAACAGATCAACTGTACTGCAAAACACAGCTAATGATGCCGTCTGTGTGAAAAAAATGACTATTAAAGGAAATCAGCGGGTCCAGCAAGCCTACACCGGCTGCCATGCTGAAAATATTATAAAATGATTGTTTGCTTCAATTAATTTGCATAAGGATATGTATATATATATATACTTGTGATATAGCCTGTAAAAAATGGCGGATGTTAAGAAAACTCTGTAGAGATTACTATAAAGTCTATTCACATTTTTGTTTCATAATATTTCTTTATACGCATAATTGAAAGTGAAAATATCATCTGTATTTTTAAACTTTCCCTTAGAAGTTTAAATTATTAATTTTTACTTTTATTTTCTCTTTGGACGTGCATCGCGTAAAGTTAACTGAACGTCGTCTTTAATCTTCTCGTGTTTCTTCCATTTATTGATTAACATTTATTCCGAACTTAAAACTTTTTAAACATAATATATGGTTTAGCACGCGTAGGAATGAAGAATTAATGATTTGATTTACATGCTACAATTAATGTTATTTTCATCAATAAAATCAATTGATTTTATACATGCTTTTAAAACCAATTTAACTTATTTGGTGGATCTATTTCAAATAAACACATAATTTAATGTTTTTATAATAGTCAAAATAATTTTGTAATTCAAGAACTAATTTAGAAAAACAAATGAATTCTAAACTGTTTTACTGATCACACCACTGGATATCTAACGAAATTTATAGGAGGAAGGGATCATACACTATAATTCAGAAGGTAATATTAATAACTGTCAGTTCTAATGAAGAGAAATGGATGGATTTCGTGATGTAAGTAAACCGAATGGAAGACGATAGAGATTTAAAACATAAGTAAATTTATTTAATAATTTTTTCATTGTTAATAGTTTTGAATAGACTTTTAAATTAATAATTACTTTGGATTTTTATGAATATTCTTCTTGCTACCTCTTACAGGTTAACTATTCATATTAATTTTCGACCTTACCACGAAAGGCGCTGATTACAATGTAAGACAAATACAGAAACTGCTTATTATTTTCTAAAATATAACAATAGCTTTAAACGTTATTTTATGTAAATTAAACATAGAAGCGAAAACTATACTAAAGAACGTTAAACGTGTATTAAATTATGAAAAACACAATCAGCTGTAGAATAAAAAGTAATTGTTTTGTTCAATATTCATAAAATGAAACGTTACGTATAATAAAATCTTTTCAAGACATAATTGTCAAAGTATGTAAAGAAAATTATTGGCTGAAATATTTGTCTCATTTAAGTGATGGATAAGTTATTTTAGTATGTGTGATAAAAACTGACATACGTAGTACAGTGTACTATAACAGATGTCATGTTAAAATTATAGTTTTACTTGCAAGTTTTTAGAGCATAACACTTAAATCTAGACATTGATGGCGTTATCACATGTTTAGACACCCTACGATGACTTCATCATCCTTTGTAAATACTCATCTATACAGACACTATCTTTCTTAGCAGCATCACCCTTAGTAACACAATTTTCCACCTGCACATAGAACATTAGTAACACCATACATCTTTATAAAACACATGCAATGTATAAATGAAAACTATAATCATCAGTCGAGACGGGCTGAAATCTTTATGCAGTTCTACGGTTGTATCATAATACTGTCCGTATATAAAAATACCGTCCGCCTAAATTAATAATGTCTCCAGTAAGACCTTGTAATAGAAACACTGTCAGCCTTTGTAAACTACTTTTAATACGTAAGTGAAAACTATCAAGTAACTGTGAACTTGCGTAAAATGAAATATTTTGTCAGTAATCATTTACAGATGTACACAATAAGAGTCATAAATAGAGGAACAGTATAAGAATAAATTTAATCCATAAAATCAAACTAATGAAGCATGTATATAAAGTAAAACAGTACGATTGTAGGTTAAATTATTGCACAGATGTTTGTAAAAAGAATGCTATGCAAATAAAGTAAAAATACTATAAATAAAATGGATCATAATGCGAACTATGGAAACATCATCGTTAGTAGCATTATCCGCAATATTCAACTTTCCTATGATATATTTTGTCAACAACTCATTTATTTTATACACAATGTATAAAAATATAATGAATAAAAGTATTAGATTTGCTTATAAAAAAATATAGACGTTTCCAACGTATTGAAACACTATACGATAAGTTCATTGTCCGGTTGAACTATCCCTCTATAATTACTTCACTCTTCATTCAAAGAGTATATTTAATAACATTAGCAACCTAAATAAACCCACAGCCAACTCTTGAGCTATTCTTTTTACCAAAGAATAGTTAAATTGTCACATTAAACACCCACATGAAGTGTTTGGTATGATGAAGATTAGGAGGCAAGCGCCCTAACCACCTGACCATATTACTACGATATTAATAACAATGTTCAAATAAGTTGATCTATATTACCCTCACTCGCCAACTGTCTGGACAATCATCATTCATGACATCTCTTAGCAACGCTTTGTTTGCCAATATAAAAATTCTATCGACAACTGTCATGGCGGCATGACAACTTCCACCTGTCAATTGTTATGATGGCCTATAACGCGATCCTACAAATGCTCTCGTGAAAATATGACGTCATCGTCTCTACTCTTTCCCCTAATTATAAGGCAGCTAATCAGCTCAGGTGTGTTCAGGGTCTTGCCCTAATTACATATCTGGGTTAAATCTTTAACTTGACTATATTGCACTTTGGCTATGTCACTAATTTGATTATCTGTAGTAGCTGAGTTAAATTCTCAAACCTGTTTTTCTGTACATAAGCCCAATTTTCACAACTAGTTACCGTATATTCCGCCTAATAAGCCGAACTTCTGGCCCTAAATTTTGGACCTGATTTTTGGGGGTCGGCTTATTGGCCAATCACCAGCGTTGGACCAAAAATACCGAAGCCCAAAATCGGCCCCAAAATCATACCTTTGATCTCACAGTTACGGCAGAGTTATTTCAGGTGAATAAACTTTATTTATTAATAGAAAAAGGTCTGTACATTATGAATGACATGTATTCATAGAAATAACAAAATTCATAAAAAATACACACTTTAATCTCAGAAATTTATTAAAATCCATCAAATTCATCATCTTCGTTTTCTCTCGAAGTACAAGGCTGTGTCGCTTCATGAAGCGAGTACACCAGCTGTTGGTTACCTTAAAGTCTCTTGAATTTTCTTTATTTCGACCAGCCCACTTTAGTGCAAAAATACAGATCTGGGCACGCGTGACAGTCAGGCCACTCTGCCGGTTTTCATTCACCCATGTCGCTACTTCTTCTTCCAGTTTTGACCACTTCGGTTGATTTTTTTCGTTACATTTACTTGTTTTCGACATTTCTTGTAGCACACATTCTGCTTTCTTCCATTCACGGACCTGTTTTTCATTCACACAGTAATGGTGAGCGGCATTCATATTTGAGGTTTTTAAGGCTAGCTCTACTACTTTCAGTTTAAAAGCAGCATCATAACGCATTCTTTTTTTGCAGGTGTAGACATCTTTGGCTTTTGACGGTACAATGATAAACTCCCACTACATACCCCTGGTATTTGTACTCTGGGTTAGTGATTTTAATTACTGAGTAAAAACTCTGGAATTTCATTGGTTACCTAATTACAGTGAGTGGAGCCAATAACGAATGACATATTGATTCCATCTCTCCTCGGCTTATTGGGCGGTAATAAGCAAAAACCCTCATTTTCAGAGCTGAGAATTCGCCTCGGCTTATTAACAGGAAAACACGGTATTTGTATCTGGATTATATTTCCAAATTATTTCTTTGTACCTGGATTAGATTCCTCAAACTGCTTCTTTGTACATGGATTGAACTCTAAATTCCGCTTTTTTGTTCCTAGGTTAGGTTTCCACACCAACTTGTTTGTATCACAATTAGATTCTTTTATCTGTTTTTTTTTTGTACCAGAGTTGTATTCAAACAAATACTCTTCGCAGTTAATTATTTGTACCGAAGTTAAGATTCCTAAAGTTGTTTTCTTTTTAGCTGAATTGGATTTCTACATTTTTTCGTAGATTCCCACAATTGTTTCTTTTTTTTATTAGTTATACATACTTATCCCCACATCTAGTTCACTTGTATCTGGGTTGAAATTTCACTCACCATTTTAATTGCCTTTGCTCTTAAGTTAAAAAATAATATATACAAACTATTATTCTGACTGTGTAAGAATGAAATTTATAACAAGTTTAAAGATAAGTTAATAGCCCAAGGGCTATTTGTGTTAGCCGTAGCGAATTTTCAATGGTAAAATAGAGGGAAAAGAGCTAGTTCAACACCATCACCGCCAACTCGTAAACTATTCTCATCGAATACGAATTTGAAACAGAAGTTAATCCATGTGAGAACTTAATTTAAGTTTATAAAAAAATTGAAGGTATGGTATAACAATATGTACAGTTTTCAGGTGCAGCTGATCTGGATGTATTACATGGTCATTTTCATCGAGTTAATTATGATAAATGCACTGTAACGCTATAGAGAAAGACATAGTATTCTCCGTTATCTTAAGACAAGAGATCACTGAAAAAACCCACTAAATATAATTACTCATTACAATAATATAAATATTTTAAAATAAATTTGATAAATACACATAAATAATCAAAAATAAGACAAAAAGGGATCTAAAGGTAAAAAACAGAAGGTGATGCAAGTTGATCATTAAAATATTTATTTTCTCATTAGCATCACTATTTTTTTCATCGTAGTAATATGGTCAGGTGGTTAGGGCGCTTGCCTCCTAATCTGAGAGTTGCGGCTTCGAATCTTCATCATACCAAACACTTCATGTGGGTGTTTAATGTGACATTTTAACTATTCTTTGGTAAAAAGAATAGCTCAAGAGTTGGCTGTGGGTTTATTTAGGTTGCTAATGTTATTAAATATACTCTTTGAATGAAGAGTGAAGTAATTACAGAGGGATAGTTCAACCGGACGATGAACTTATCGTATAGTGTTTCAATACGTCGTCAACGTCCATATTTTGCCCCCAGTGGCTCAGCGGTATGTCTGCGGGATTACACGCTAAGATCCGGGTTTCGATACCCGTGGTGGGCAGAGCACAGATAGCCCATTGTGTAGCTTTGTGCTTAATTCAAAAAAACAACAACAACACTATTTTTTCTATTCTTTCATCATATCTTTGTCCTACTGCATAAGAATGGCCCAGATTGATACTACAATTACAAATCTTTGTGAGAGGGGAACAAGTATCTAAAATTTCATTATTTCGTCGGGCCCACTTGTAACAAACTTGAATCATTTGCATCTTGAACTTTCTCCTCAAATATCAATTCAAAACTATATTTTAAGCCCAAGAATATATCAGTACAATTTTTAGAGCCTTAATTCTATTCTGGTCAATCAGTAACTAAAAAGTAAGGGCTTTGGTCAACATCCGCTAAAATCCAGGGTTTAATGCCCCACAGTAAACACACCAGTATTAATTTGCTTTAAAATTACCAAAGTGCTTGCAAAAGAAACAAATTTAATCAGGTATTTATATCATTATTTGAGAAAACAAAAACATAATAAGTTTATTTTAGGACATAAGTAATAATTATTAAACCAAATAATAAGAACATGATTGATTTATAAGCTCGCTGGATGTTCCCTTAAAAATGGGTCTAATTACTCTTTTAATTCTTATTTTATTATTTGTAATTGACGATTTTTGGCTAGTTTCTTAAAGTCCAACTTTAAATATTCATATTTTCTTCCAGCTACATTCTAAGCAATGAACATCATTTTTCTTCGATTTAATTCAAATTTTATAAAAGTTAAACCGTTACTACAAACCATTATTTTCCTCTTTCAGAATTAAAGACTAGAAAATCTTAAAGCTCTGATAGGATTTAGTTGAAAAGAACTTAAAATTTCTCCAATTGCGATAAACCGATTGGTGCAAGTTTTATTATTGCTTTCAGACTGTGTGAATTAAACTTAACTTTGAAAAATATGCTGAATTTATAGAAATTAAACATTTCTTACTATATCATAATATTCTTATGGTGAACAACAAGAAAAGCTATTCCAATTTCACATCAATGTTTATGTTCATAACTTAATAATTTAGTTTTGATTATTTGTTTTCTAATAAGTCTGCACAATCATCTGCCACTCAATTCCTTAAGGAACATAAGACCGCAAGTACTGCGGTTTCTGTAACAGGTTTTTAAGTCAGTACCTTGTTAGCCCATTGCACATAGCCGTTCCTACTTTAGTAGTGTAAGACTAGAGGGAAGGAGCTAGTTATCACCATCCACCGCCAACTATTGGGATACTCTTTTACCAAGGAATAGTGGGATTGATTGTAACATTATAACGCCCCCATGGCTGGGAGGGCGAGCATGTTTGGCGCGACACGGACCCGCGACTCTCAGATTACGAGTCGCATGCCTTAACGCGCTCGGCCATGCCGGGCCGAAGTTTACATCCTATAAACGTTTAATTTCTCCAATACGTATAGTATGCATAACACAAAAAGCCTAGTTTTATGCTTAACAACAAATAGAAATAGTCATATTGAATAAAAAAACAAACAGAAACCTTTGAAATTCTTGTTTCTTTTGTTTTGGTTTTTCTGCAAAGTACAATTATCTTATTTATTCGTGTATCTCTATATTAATTTATTGTTAATAAATAACTTTCATATTTGTTTAGCAAAGGAAAATCTCATTGAACAGTTCAAAATAATAACATAAGACTCAATAATTCAATCTAATATTCTGACCTTTTTATAATTAGACAACTGGTTTCAACTGGTACGATAATAAATTTCACGTGACAATTGAGAAGGTTTTTATTTTTTTTTAATTTGACAGAAGAAACAAAAATTTAAATACAAATATAGAAGAGAATAAAACTGAATATCAAATGGTAATTTAATTTTACCTTTCGTTAAAATACACCCAACATATTCTACAAGTATAATGGTTTTGACTTGATCCTCTTTCCTGGCTTATAACTGTACCAACTTAACAAGCAAGTCAACTACATATATAGCTTATAAGACTTCAGAAGTTTAAGTCGAAATACATGTCTTGTTCAATCATATAAAAAGTTAGTTTTTGGAATACATATAATGAATTATACATACTGTCGGTCTTGACTTTATTGCCCTGTGCTTATTTCTAACCCTGTTACAACACTGTTTCTAACACTGTTCATGTTTTTGTTACTAAACTAAACTAATGAGGATTCCCGATTTCAAATAAAAAAATAGAAACTATACAAAATGAAAGTAGTTTTTGAATGTCAGCAGTGAAGTTTAAAAACACACATATGACATGACTTTTTTTATTGCTGCTTTTCAACCGGTCTGTTGTTTCACAACTATTGTATATTATGTTTATGCGAAGATTTTGTTTTATAAACGGTTACAATACATATTGAGAATTTGTGAAGTCAAGTCACCAACAGAGAGACAGATTACTCTGAACAGTTTGGTTCCAGAAGTGAAAAATTGCTTTGAATAAATTATTTTATAACCAATATTTCGAATGAATTAACGGTCTTAGATTTACATATTATATTAAATAAAGCTATTATCGGGTGAAATATATCTCAAATTAACGTGTTGGACTATACGTAATTGTTATTGGGCGACATACCTGCCTTGAATCGATATGTGACACTATAGTTCATTCTTACCAAGTAAAGTGCAATCTATAATTAATGTGTCACACTACATTAAGCAAATATTACGTATAATGCATACCTATAATTAATGTGTGATACTACATGAAGGTGTTACCAGCTAAAGTATACATCTATAATTAAAGTGACACACGAAATTAAGCTGTTACGAGGTAGAATCCACAACAATAATTAATGTGTTCGATTACTTGCGGTGGACAGAGCACAGATAGATAGCACCGTGTACCTATTTGTAACTGTACTAATACTGCTTTATAATAGAATTCTAAAGAAAAAATTAAGTATTGATGGAGAAGATACACGAAAAAAGTATTATAACGTATTATAATTTATCTCGGAATAGTCTCCAATTTATTATGTTACAAACGCTATATATTAATATTTCAAATAACAAGATGCTTGAATTCTAATTTAGAAGTTAATTAAATGTCGGAATGCATCAAATTTATGATATTTACCAACAAGATTGATACACACAATTCTCTCTCTTAACACAAATATATTTTAACATACAACAAACAATACAATTTATAATTTATGATTATGATTTATATACAAAACTTTTACAAGTTCATAAAAAATATTAAGTATCCTATCTTGACTGGAACTGAATATTTTATCGACAGTCAAAGTTCACGCGAGCGAATTAATTCCCTTTTCTCAAGCTAGCTAGCTAGCTATTTTACTTTGGCTCGATATGGCGAGGTAGATGACGCACTTAAATGGCAATCAAGCATGTTCATCACACCAAACATGTCCACCCTGTCAGCTGTGGAGTGGTTATAAAATTGTGGTCTATCCCATTATTCGTTAGTAAAATAGTAGCCCAAGAACTGGTAGGGAGTAGTGATGATCAGTTACCTTCCCTCTAGTTTTACGCTGCTAAATTAGGGACGGCTAGTACAAATACACTTTTCTTGCTTTGCACAAAATTCAAAACAAATACTTTTTTTTTTCTTGGCTGGCTTCACACCACTTACAAGCTGACTTTTTACTTTCGAAGATACTTAATGTCCTCGTAAAAATACTATTTTCTCAAGTTAATTCACTAAAATTAAACGGTTTTTAATGTTCGAAATTGATAAATATTCCTTGTCATATATTTGTAATTTTCCGATTAATAAGTGTTAATCACAATTTTAACTTTAGAAGCTTATAGTATAGTGACTGTAACGACCAAACAATATTTTAAAACACTCTCTTGGCATCTTGCGATGGATTGTTTTTATACTCCTCAGGCGAGATTTTCAAAAGTTCAACAAAATGTTAGTGTTTTCGTAAAATATATATCTTGTTGATTCTTACACTCGAGAATCCTTCACAAATTTATAGAACAGGAGAGATTTACGCAATGCACATTTAACAATGTACGTTACTGAAATAAAAGTACATGTGAAAACAAACGTATAATAGTAAATCCGTTACAGCATACACATTTAATATGAATTTATTGTATGCATTTTTTTATTTTCATTCCTTTTTTGAAAAGTCAAATGTGATCTTGTGGTCAACGTGTTCAGTTGTAAATTCATGGTTTTATGGTTCGCGTTTTGTTGTTGTATAAACACGTTTCGTGTGTTGAGGATGTAAATAACATCAGAGTGGCAGCCAAATTCCACTACTCAGTGAGAGGAAAGAATCTCAAGAGTTGGCAGTTGGTGGTTGTGAGTGGCTGCTTTCCCTTCTTGTCCTTTAGCAAAGAGTTTAAGAAAAGCCATAAGCAGGTAACCTTCTGATTAACTTTGTGCAAAAATCATGAACTAAACAAAAGTCGCTAAAGGATACAAATATTTACATTTTTTTGCTGTTGTTTTTTGTTGTTGTTGTTTTTGAATTAAGCACAAAGCTACACAATGGGCTATCTGTGCTCTGCCCACCACGGGTATCGAAACCCGGATTTTAGCGTGTAAGTCCGCAGACATACCGCTGAGCCACTGGGGGGCGACATTTTTTTTGCTGGTCAAAACGTACCTTAAAATACCACTAGGAAATACAAATGTAAGATAACTTTTATGCTTATGTAAAATGTTATTTAGTGTAAAGGTAAAAGAAATGTGGAAGAGTTCCCAAATTATCCGTTTGAAAGGCGTGAGTAATGGACTGCATCTGCCTAGAAACTCATAACGATGTCTCGAGTTGCTATCGCAAATCTTCTTCAAGTCAAAATTATTACAATAATCGGTGCCTCTTACTTGGCTATAAAAATTCGGTGTTTAGAAGTGTTTATATCTCGTCTACCACCTACTTCTCCTTTTATTCACTGTGTACTTTCAGTAAAAACTGCTCAGAATTTCATTTTTTGATTCACTGTAGCAGATAGTCATGTAATTAAATCTAGACGTATTAAGAAATAAACAAAAAATGTTCGAAGCGTAGAGGATGTTGTAAGAGGTCTTCATGTAGAAAAACGTTTTTCCAAGCCATTCTCATTTAAACAATTGCTGGAAAAATTCAGACAGCTGAGAAGAATTTTCGTTATTCATGTGAATCTTCCCTACTCTGAGTAAATTCTAATCCTATAAAAATAGATAAACGGGAATCATAGAATGTAACCAAATTAGAAGTGGATAAAAGATATTTAACCCACATTGCCCAGACTAATATATACATTTGGAAATAAACGCTCGGAAAAAAAGATACGTGAAAGAAACGACTCGATAATTACCTATCGGAAATTAGCGAGGTGACATTAAGCTAACTAGTTGGTCAGGAAATTCATATGTTCCTATAAAACAGGTAAGTGGCTTCGAAGTGCTTTGGGCCCAGCATGGCCAAGCGTGTTAAGGCGTGCGACTCGTAATCTGAGGGTCGCGGGTTCGCATCCCCTTTGCGCTAAACATGCTCGCCCTCCCAGCCGTGGGGGCGTTATAATGTCATGGTCAATCCCACTATTCGTTGGTAAAAGAGTAGCCCAAAAGTTGGCGGTGGGTGGTGATGACTAACTGCCTTCCCTCTAGTCTTACTGCTAAATTAGGGAACGGCTAGCGCAGATAGCCCTCGAGTAGCTTTGTGCGAAATTAAAAAACAAACAAAACAATCATCTTCTTTGGATTCAGAATGTGTAGATTTACGTTCTTTTGGAATGACTGCTTGGATGTGTTTCCTTCTTTTTTTCTAATGGTGAGCTGGAAACTCTGGTGGACTGACGATGCTTTTCTTGTTAGTTAATCTGTAAGCATGTTGATTTGAATTTGCTTATTTCAGGTACTTGTTTTGGTTTGTGGTCAACAGTCGAAAGTAGAAGGTTTTTCCGTGGAGTTGTGAGACAATAATTTTGTTCGTGGAAGAAAATATCTGAAAAGGGAAGGTAGTTATTTTCTTCAATATTTTCTAGCGAAGTGTATGTTCTGGTCTATAGAATCGAGAGATTCCAGAAGCCTAAACTATGTGAATAGATGACAAATATTTGTCAACGCATCTTTTCTTTAAGTATGTTTGTTTTGGAGGAAAGGTTTAATTCTCTGACTTTAAATTCTTCCAAGTAGACTTTGCATTGGGTAGATAAGACAGGGCAATCCACATGCAGACCACAAGTTTGTAAAAGAAGATATCTTAGAATTGAAAGTAATTATTATTTGTGCAATGTAATAAAACCTCTGTGATGAAATTAAAACTGAATACAGGTCGACGATCTAGGATGATGTCTTCAGCGATACTTCTTTTTACTGTTGTGAATAATGGTGAATATATTTATTTGTTCAACTGTAGTAGCAAAATTGATTACAATGGTTTCAACAGTATTTTTCAGAAATCATAGTATATTGGCGAGGTATTTTAATAGTTGATGAAGAAGGGGAACCTGTGACTCCGACGCAAGAGGCTCGAATCTTTCTAGACAGATCTAGTCCATTAACAATATATTCCAGGGGTATCAGCAAGAAAATTACCAATTTTTTAAACTCTAGAATTACCTATGGAATCCATACTATAACTGTACAAATGTATTTTATAAGCTATATAAGAATCAAATTACTTCTGACTCCAGTGACTCCATAATTTCCTTTCATACAGTCTTAACTGTTAAAATATTGTGTTTTTTATATGTCATTAAAATTTAAAAATATTCTAATATTCAGACGTAGTACCGCTTTATTATAAGCCTAAGCCTCTTGTTCGTAGAATAAGTATAATTTTGTAGATAGCTGATACGTAAAATGGTGTACCTAACTTTGCAATTACAACACACATATAACCTTTCTAATTGTGTCTAAAAAAGATTTTTAATGTTTGTTTGACTAACACTTAATATTTTTATCATCCTTAATACAAAGTATTCTTTTAGGGTTCTCTACGAGTGTATTTTTTTTATAAATCATATTCGTTATCTGTATATATACGATATTTAGTTTATTTGTGTACTTTCCTATTAAGGCAATTTATGATTTAAATCACCAAAATTATTATAAATCAAAATATAATAATTAATTTTGCGAAGGTTTACATGCCAGAGCTAGAAACTGGTTTCTCTATATTTCAAAAAAATCAAAATCATATGTTTTTTAAGACAATAGAACATATAATTGTAGCCATCAGAGGATCTAAAGATGAAATCGATAATTGGACTTTTTTAAATTACCACAGTTATGTTAGTCTCTTTATATAATGTTTAATGCTTTTACAGAATATTAAAAAGAGAGAGAGAGAAAGATTAATGACAGATTAATTACTTTGACAAAGGCAGAACGTGAAATAATTGTTTTACCTACGAGATAAATTTAGCGATTAGGTGTGTTCGATATAATGTAAATAAACTAATATATGTTTGAGTTGAATCGTTAAGGCCACGTATTTATAAGTGGAGGTTGTGAGAACGGATGTCTATATTAATTAGCATTTAATAACTGGTGAATAGAAAGAAACACTGGTGAAAGAAAAATGCAATCATAATTTAGGTCACAAAAGTTTTAAATTTACAAGGCAGGAATTTGTGCCAAGAAACTACTTATATATCCTGAAATTAACATGGTGCTCTGTAGTAACGAACTAGCTCTAAAATTTCCTAGGCTTATATTATAACTGATTCAAGTGTTAATATAACTTTAATCGTACAAATTCTCTAACTGTAATTTTGAAACTTACTGTACACACAGTTTGTAACACATAATAGCATGTTTGAGAACAAATAAAAACATCGGGCTTTGGTAGTAAGATAATGAGTTAGCTGGATTAATAGTTTGAATTATAAATTAATTTGAAAGAATAAATTTCTTTAAGAAGCTACCAAACATCGAAATTGAAGTACGTAATGAAAATAATTCACATTAAACTGCAGTAAATATGTTATATTCTCTTTAATAACTAATTAAACAGCAGTAAATGTGTAGCTTATTTCATTCAAAAATATTAAGGAAATTTATTTTTAAGATTTTAAACAAAAAAATGATTACATGACAAATCACAAAACATAACTGACAGACTGAATTATTTTCATTTTATTTTTTTTATTTCTACATCAAATAAATATTTGTTTCATGTAATTAAAGAATTTCACGTAATTTTGACGTTAAAATCATGAAACTTGTCAGATAAGTTTTCCTCAGTAGATTTAGTTGGTCAGCTGAGGGTCAGTTTTATCGAAAGACCTAGGAAAATCAGAAACCAGTTTATCAAAAAAATATATTCATTTTAAATTAAGCTGTAACAAACAATGTAATATTAATTAAATTAACAAATTCAGAGAACTAAGATAACAGTGTTAAATGATTTTCGGCTTTTGAAAGATTCTAAGTTGCCATCTGTATGAACAATACGCTTGCGATTCTTTCCAGAACTTCCAAATTTCTCAATCAAACACCACAAATGTCATGTTGTTAGAAAGGGCTTTTTTCCAAAGAGTCTTATTCTATGTTGGCTTTTCAATTCAGAATTACCTTACCAGTTTTTGCTTAGACAAACATTTTAGAGCACCGAATAAAATACGCGATGGCACAATGTCGTTATCATCACGATTTCAACACAAACAACACTTCGCTCGCGTGTAATGTCCTGAACTAAAATGAACATTACACTAAACACAATTATCACGGGCTTTCTTTAAAGTACGCTTTTATTAAAACTTTACATTACAATAATTTATCTTCGGTTCGTTTCATAAACTGCTATAAAAACCTTTTAGAAATACGGGGTTTATTTTTCGTTTTTGTGAGTTTCTTCGTTTGAACTCGTAAAATCGTGTCATACACTGACATAGCTATTTCATACTCTTTACACTATCATAAAGATCAATACTTTGTTTTATTGTATACTTTACTTGTAGTTTTATTAAATAAAGTTACTTCTTCGAGAGTTTCTTTGTCTGACTGCGTAAAGTGTTTTGATCCAGACCAGGATTTATCGATCTAACGCATAATGTCTCCAAGAAAGCGAAGCTTAAATGGTATGCGTAAGGATTATAGAAAAAGGAATATTCAAGCAAAGAGCGTGAAAACTACTGCGAATGTTTAGCTGATCACGATTATTTTTGAATAATTGTTGATTAAACAATAATTAAGTAGATAATTTCTGACAGCTTTAGTATAAATCGCTTTGTTGTTGATTACTTTTTGCAGTACGTAACGTCGATAAATATTTTCAAATATGGATACCATTTTTCTAAAATACTGTTCTACATTGATTTTAATACCTTTAATCAAAAGTCCTTGTTTGTTTGTTGTTAAACTAGAAATTTCAGAATAGATTTGGGGGCTTTAGCCATTAAATTTACCAGATATCGAATTTTAGTCTCATATCAAATTACGACTAAAGCATCTAGTATTGAGGAACAATACACTGCAATAATAATGCATTCTATATTTTTTATATTCAATTATTTTTCGTAGATGTTTACAAAGAATGTTTAAACATTTGAACCTAATATCGTATCTAAAAAAATACCTTTTGATTTTTAATAGTAAATATATTATAGTGATGTCTAACATACGTTAGTTAAATATTTTGCTTTGGAAATAAAACATTAAGACAAGTTGAAAGCGTTAATTCGGCGTTTTAAGTTTTAAAAAAACTACCAAGAAAAAATTTCCTATAACACTGTTTTTGCACTAATAAGATAAGAATCCCTGAGCCAGACACAACACTTCATATTATGTCGTGTTAAGCTATAATAAGAATCCCCGTGGCAGACATCGTGCATCATATTCAATTGTAATAATCCGTAATAAGAACTATTGCGTACTTAGTACTATTTAGTATTAACACTACGAAATATTTCTACGGTACACATTTATCTTGTTCGATGACATACGATCAAAAGTCGTACTAAGCTGTAGTATCGCTTCGTATCGTTCATGCTAAACCTTAATAAGCAGACACCATTCTTCATGTTGTGAAAAATTAAGCTGTTACAACAAATCCTCGTAGCGGGCATTTTAATTTGTGTTCTGTTGGATATTTTTATTTCTTATGTGACAGTGACAATCACAGAAGTATTGTGGTGTTTAATCAAAGTTTTATCATAAAGAAATCAAAGACACTTTTTGCTAGTAATTATAGACTAATTGTGTATACAAAATAGCATAGAGAATGAATGGGTTACAAAAGAATACAAGCAGAATATTTAATATTGATACACTCTAATAACTCATCGGTGAGTCTGAGAACTTATAGTGCTAAATATTATGTCTCGGTAACTGCAGTGGGCAGAGTACAGATACCCTGTTGAGTGGCCTTGTACTGAACAACAAACTTACAAAACTAAATTTAATGCTGGTTACGAATACTATAGCACTTTGATTTAATGTCTAACAAAAATAGAATATAATCACGAGATATACGAACACACTTAAAAAAGATAAAAAGTTGCAAAGATGGTTATGAATTCAGTGAATATTTTAGTCTATAAAACTAAAACAAACATTTTGAAGTTATGAAAGCTGCAAAACATATTCGTCAATGTAAAATATTAGAAATTAGAATCGAATTAATTTGCATTTCCGAAACGGCAGAATTAAGGCAACAGTAAATGCGAGAGGGAGCGACCCGCAATTTGCAAATTATTCTTAACAGTTAAAACTATTGTGTCTAAGGATGCGGAGAAGGTTTTTAACTAATATGTAAATTTGCTTCATGGTTTGTTAAAAATTTCTCTTGACTGTCAATATAACACAGAGGAAAAAACAGATATGATGAACGAGAAAAGTGGGTTTCCGTGAACAAATCCAATTATACATCCCCTCCTATATTCTACTGTTGCGAAGGCAGGGAAGAAGTGAGTTTGGATATCTTCTGAGATTGTAGTACTTTTTCATTGATCTATGGATATTAGCATACATATAGTTCAATAGTGTGTAGTTTTGCTTGAAAAACTTGGAAGATTTTGGGTTGATAAGAATTGTAGCAACAGCAGATGGCATTAAAAATTCAGTCATCAGAAGACTGAATAGAAATACCACAATAAATATCTGAATATGTAGGAAGAATGATTCACTAAATGAAAAATCACAGTAGTTTATATGCAATATATTTGTATTTGTAAACTCGCATTACACATGTAAATCCTTTTATTTCAACAATAATATTAATAAATACATAGAAGAATTGGTAGTACGAAAACACACCATTACCTTAAGTGTAAACCCAACATTAGCTATACCTAAAGATTTGTTTGTAGTTAAGCTTTGTGCTGTGGCTACCACAGTAATCAAAACCCTGTTTTTAACATTATAAGTTTTAAGGCTTAGAGCTGAGCCATTGGAAGAGAACTTATTTAAAGTAAGCTCCTTAACTATATCAAATATAGGTAATAATCACCTGATATAAGAGAGATGTGCCGTTATCTAAAGTACAAATATTTTTCCACTAGACTACAGATATAACCAAATTATTAATCATGTGGGTATTTACTAATAAGAAATCTGCGCTTGCAATATGGACACGTCATCATCAAGAATACTCAAACAGATGGATAAAGTTGATAAAGATATTTTATTTACATTTCAATCCTCTATCAAGCCCCTATTAAAAACAGCCCACATATTCAGCTTGAAACAAATCTTTCAGATGTTATGTCTATCTTAAACCTAGAATATAATATCTATATTCCATTTATTTACGGCAGAAACATTTTCCTTTATTCGCCTCCTGGTGAGTTAGGTCCTGTGATCTTATAATCGGGTTTCAAGACCCACGGTAGGTTAAACACTGAAGGTAACTAGTCAATACCACTCGCCGTCAAAGTTTGGATCACTCTAATTGAATAGTAGGATTGACCCTCATGTAATAATGACCCACGGTTGAAAGAGCAAGTATGTTCAGTTATGGAACTCGAACAAGCGTTCAACAGATTGCAAGTCGAACGTCTTAACCTTTGGCCGTTCCAGGCCACACTAAATTAAAAACGTAATCCTATAGTTCTATTCCAAACATTATAAAGCAAAGTGAGTCGGAATAATATCATACATATATACATACGTTCATGTATTGCATCTCTTGATCTATTAGAATTAAACAACGATGTTACATTGTTGTAAATACCTAAGAAACTTCTTCCAAAAACCGAAGTTAGTCCACTTATATTTGACAACAGCGACTAAAATGTAAACCTACAACTGAATGAAACATACCAAATTATGAACTGACAGCTAATTAACAACAACTGGCTAAATACAGAGTTCTGCGTTACACCCATTTAACTACACACAAATGGATATTTAGCACCAAACAGCAATATCCGGGTGCCTACGTAACGTCAACTACCTGTATACAGGTGACTACTAAACACTAACATACTATACATGAATGATTACTTATCACCAGCTAGCTGTACATGAATATGTACTTAGCACTAATTATCAATATCAATAATTACTTACCACCAACCGAATTATACATAAGTGGTTACCTAGCAACAATCAGTTATATACGGGTGCTTGCTTAACACAAAAATATTTTATACACTTAACATTTACTCAAATACAAAATAGTTGTTTGACATTAACCAGTGTAGACTGAACTGGTTATGGAATTGCCAGCTGATATTATTAAATAATAACTGTTTTGTATTATCCACCTTATAATGTGCGATTTGCTCAGTTTTTTTATTGGTCATTAGACTGATATCCACATCTTTGTGAATAAATAGCTAACTGACTTCAGCCGTAGATGACTGTCTGGTACTGATAAGTTTGTGAATCTAGAATATCTTGAGATCACTAGACTCAACATAATTATTCCTATTGGGTAATTGCCTAACATTTACCATTTTGATTGGACGATTGCTTAGTATGAGTTTATCTATGATCTGAGAACGGTCGTATTACTTATATCTGGTTAAGTTTTGACAACTATCTAATTCCTATTTTCTAGCAATTAATAGTTTCCTGCATAAATAACTCGAAACATGTCATTCTCTTTATGCCTAGATAAATGTTGACCCATAAAAATAAATAACAGCATATATCCAGGTAGATGTATGACATTTATTAATTTAAATTCGGGTGGTAACCTGAATATTGCCAGTATGTTTTTAGAAACTATTTGTGTTTTCCTTCCGATAATTTGTTACTTATGAACTTACCATTTACAGATGCGTAAACTGGTAACTAGCATATGAAAACCTATATGGTTAGATAGATAACAAATACTGGATAGCACTCAACCATCTACAGTGACATAAATTAGTAACTACATGTTAACTTAGACTTGGATACTTAACTAACATAAATACAGACGAATTTAAATTACACCATTTTGATATTTTTCATATATGTATACTGTGGAACATTTCTCTGAGTACTTAACTGTAAGCATTGCTTCATTAATCAACTCACGGAAGGAAGATAAGACACGATACAATTACAATTCTTACAAGAGTAGTTAATAAACGTAGACCCACTTTAACTAGTTTTGAAACTCTAACAATAAAAAATGCTTGCATAGTGCGGAACGATAAACGAAGTCTTCAAAGGATATCAATCTATATATCCATTGAACTTGGTATAAAATATCAAGGAAGAAAAGAAAGATCTTTTAAGTATTTGTTATAAAAAGAAGTACATTTATAGCTAAGAACGATCATATAAAAATACATTCTACATAAGTAATCATTGCATTCTGTCTCAGGTTGTTTGTAACTAATGATGAAACGTATCGTGAAATTAAAAATATTACAAAGTACAATTAAATAGTAATTTATTATCATATTGTTGTAATTAAAATAAAGATTTAAACTAAAAAATTACAAATATTTCTTTTTTGTATATGTGTTTATAACAATAAAAATGTTGTTTATAAATATTTTTACCTTCCACATCTATAATAATCAGCATAGCCTGTGTACACACAACGAACACTGCCGTCTCCAAAATACGACAGGATCATTTCTCTCGTGCCACCTAGGGAAACGAAAAAAATGTTATGATTTTATAAACTATTTACAGTAAACAGTAGTCAGAAACTGGGGTAAAACTGCTGGCTCAAAAGTGAAGTAAAAATGTCATTATTTGATATTCTTTAATTAAATCCAGCCATTAATCAACTTACTAGTCAAATGAAGCAAAGGTATTTCCACTTTAGTTGTTAAAAGAATCAGAATCCAGACTATATTTTTGTCCCCTAAGTCTTTCACAATGCGTTTGGCAAACACTTTTTTTCGTTTCGTAATTTCTCCTTACATTTATATTAAGTATGTTTCTTCAGATTAGAATATACTGAATTAAGTGTCACCACATAAAAGAAGAAAACACAACAATCCTAGTTATATAAAACAGAAAATCTTTCGGATTTATAACTTCATATTTTTAAAGTTTCTCCCAAAACTTCGTTTAATTAGCATATATAACATTTGTTTAGGCAACATTTAAGATTTTTCATTAATCAAAGAAAACTTTTCGACTGTTTCCTAATTCTTTGGGAGTGTGTAGTGATTTTGTTTAATTGCGCATTGACTCGGTTCTGTAAATCGTTGTACACTAAGCAAAATAGTTGTGTTAGCTACTATAGAAATGCAATGTCTTCCTAACTCATTTATTAAATTATATCTTATAACAAGAACATTTTAACGAAATTTACAAGTATACAATAATCTTATGAGAATAAGTATTTAAAATAAGTTGTCTTTATTTTAATTTCGGTATAAAAAATTTCAATGAATGACTGTCAGTCTTTTAACTTTCAGGGTTTCTAGAAAATGTAAAATCTCAAGGCTTTGCATGTTTCGAAATCCAATCTGTATCCGAAATGTAAAAGCAGTGACATACTCGTAGAAATAGTTTACAGAGCGATGTTAGCTGCAGCCATATTTTTTTTTCTTTTGCTTTAGCGTAAAACTATACAGTGAAATTACTCCTGTTTTGTTTGTTTCAGGGACTGAGCCTCGAACTTTAGCTTATGAACAATAATTTTTGTAAATTGCCTACAGAGTCAAAAATGAAAAAGAATATAGTGTAAATTATTCAACAAATCTTGAATTTAAATTACATTTTTCAAATAAAAATCTTAAATCACCAAAAAAGAGCTTTATTCCTAACGAGATGTAATTAATGATAGTGACCCAAAGCTGTTAACGTTACAGCGTGTAAGTAGATGTTTCCTTCGTTTTTAGTCGTGCTGCTGAATATTTTAAATCTTTCATTAAATCTTATTAAACTTAACGCCAGAACTGGCATGGCCAGGTGGTTATGGCAATCGACTCGTAATCCGAGGATTGCGGATTCGAATCTCTGTCACAACAAACATGCTCGCCTTTTCACCCGTGGGAGTGTTATAATGTGACGGTCAATCCCACTATTCGTTGGTAAAAGAGTAGCACAAGAGTTGGCGGTGGGTGGTGATGACTAGCTGCCTTCCCTCTAGTCTTACACTTCTAAGTAGGGACGGCTAGAGCAAATAGCCCTCGTGTAGCTTTGCTTGAAAACCAAAAACAAATATTCGTACCTGATGTATTGTTTTCACTTTTTCACACATATTCAACTGTCATATAAGATGTCACCCACAGCTTCTCTTATACCACGTGTAAGAAAAAAACTATTATTTTGATTGTTATCAGTTCAGATTTAACTTCAATTGTTGATAACAATTTTTCGTTAGATTTTTCCTTATACTTCCGTCGGCCTTATGACTTATTTAGAGCCTTTTGTCCGTAAAATAATGACTCGGACCATCTAGATTTTCAGCTAAATTAGTTATTAACTCTAGATTGTAATAAGAAAAAATTTAGGTCACATTATGCCAAAATACGCAGTTTACGAGTAGTTAAAGATCGCAGTACTGAGTAGCATCAGTTAAATCTATTCAGTTTATTAGCACTTAGCACTCATTGGACCCGCACATCTTCAAGCAGTACACTTTTGTTTATTCATTTATCCACGTGGGACTAATCAGCTGAACCCAGAATTTCTCCACCTTTCGTTGCTGAAAGTTTTAATATTCAGATTCAAACCTCAAACTATTCTAATTATGGGGCCCGGCATGGCCTAGCGCGTTAAGGCGTGCGCTTCGTAATCTGAGGGTCGCAGGGTCGCGCCCTAGTCGCGCCAAACATGCTCGCCCTCCCAGTCGTGGGGGCGTTAAATGTGACGGTCAATCCCACTAATTGTTGGTAAAAGAGTAGCCCAAGAGTTGGCGGTGGGTGGTGATGACTAGCTGCCTTTCCTTTAGTCTTACACAACTAAATTTGGGACGGTTAGCACAGATAACCCTCGAGTAGCTTTGTGCGAAATTCAAAAACAAATAATCCTAATTATGCGTATGTTTTTCAGTATCATCCTGATCTTCAGTTATCTATCTAGAATAGTAATTAGCCCCGAATATTTTAAGGCACGAAATTATCCTAAAACCGATTCAGCTAGTAATACTGCAGTGTAGTTGTTTGCCATTTCTGAATTATTCAAAGAATGGAAAATGTGAGGTCGGACAGGAATTATTCCCATATTTCTCTAATATCTTCCACATATTAAATCAGCTAGTTCATTTTTTGTCAGGCGCTAGTAACATTAGAGTTATAAAGGTATAACCATAATACAAATGCAAAAAGAGACTAAACGGAAGCAGTAGAAACGCCACCTTCGTTATAGCACTTGAAAGTTCATTAGTTTAAGCTCTCATTTGTAGGGTATAAAAGCTTAACCCCAACAAATTACCAAGAGATACGGTTAGGGTTAAAAACTTCCTCCAAGACAGGAGTGATTACTTAGAGTTCTTCAGACACAATCAGTAACATGTTAAGCAGAATAAGGTGGCTTGAAATACCTGTTGTGGACCTGATGTAATAGTCAACTAGTTTACTGAAACTTCCGAGAGACTGTTTCAAAACTCAAAGTACCAAACTATACACAAATAATTGCTCTGCCGACTACACGCACTTTAGAAACAACTCATAAAACCTGGATTTATACTTCATTAGTTAAGCATAGAACTTAATTAAACTTAACTTTAAACAAACAAAAGTTCATGTAACATTGCATTAAAAGATAATCATCCATCACATACCACTGCTTATAGTTTCATATATACTATATATAATCAAATATGTATAGTTTAGAGACTGGAAGTAGCCCTTAATACTAGGATTTTAAACAAACGTTTCCACAATACAACTGTGCTGAATATAAGTGTTATCGTTGGGCAATGTCGAATTACAAGGAAAGTAAACTGCTAGTTTCATCATAACGACATGAACCTAGTTAGACACAGAATTAAAATTAGCTATGATTCATGTTTTATAACACAGTACCACCTATTTGGAAAAATCATATTTTTTAAAAAAACTTTTGGCTTTTGTTCCATTTTAATAGGCCCAGCACGGCCAGATGGTTAAGACATTCGATTCGTAATCCAATTGTGAAGGGTTCGAATCCCCGTCATACCATACATGCTCGCCCTTTCAGTCTTGGGGGCGTTATAAGTTAGGTCAATCCCATTATTCGATGACAAAAGAGTAGCCCCAAGAGTTAGCGGTGGGTAGCGATGACTAACTGCACTAAATTGGCATGAATTGTCAACAACAAGTGGTAAACTGGAATCGAGAGATTAGCGTATTTATAATGATTTTTTTAATACAAATTATGCTGATTATAATTTTCTTATTTCAGTGAAATTTCACTTAATGACTATCGATATATTTGTGTTTTGAAATGTTGTAATTTAGAAGAAGAAAAAAGATTTGTATATTTGTTTCTGATAATCAGTAATCACTGGTTTCATTGTTGTAGCAGCTTTAAATTAATTACATAATATTTATTAGTAAGCAACTATTCTCAGCCTTTTACCGAACTAACTCAACTGAGCGAACATTCATTAGTTATTAACTTATCTCTGTATCAGATACATCCAATTCAATAAACGAAACTAGTGTGGGTTTCTTTCATTCGTAGTTTAAGGCATTTAAGGAAAATACACCTTATTATATTAAAACAATATTTATCCATCTTATTCAATCAACTGTCCATTATATACTAACCTATCATTCAAGCCAATTATATACATATTAAACAGTACCTTGAAAATAATATTATGTAGTAACCCATCATTCATGCTATTTATATACATATTACATAGTACCTTGGAATAAAGCTCAGATTCAATGCTTTAATGAGAAATACTAAACTAATTTTATTGAAGTCCATTGAGTATATTGCATGAACGACGGACAGTTTACGTCTAATCATAATCTGTGTTTTGTTTTTACAGTCGTCGTAAAATTAACTTTTATACATAATTTATAATTTTAATTAATATCACAATTGTTTTGTGTTGTTGTCAAAAGCTTAACGCGGAGATCGAACCAGTAATAACATTGGGCACTGGCTTTTATTAAAAAGAGGTATTCTTGCATTATCGAGATTTTGGTCTTTAAATACTCGTGAGAGTGAAGTTTATTAGGACCTTTTTTCACACACACACACAAGTTCATCAACAGTAAGTTCATTCTTCTGTTTGTCCTGCCAGTAATATGTGGGAAAACATATACAACTGACCACCTGGGAGATGCAAGAACCTTTAGAAAACTTATTTATTGTTTTAAACATGTTTGTTTTGATGATATAAAAGATTAAATGTGTTTTAAGTAAAAAATACCTTCAAAAAATTGTAGACATTTTAAAATGTAATAACTTTTAAACGAAGATGTTCAGTAAAGTACGAGCTGGTCTAAAAACGTACAAGTTTTATTACATTTATCCAGTTTCAGTCTAAATTAATATTTTAGACTGTTTACATGGGAACTACCACAGAAATATTTTAAAATGTTCTCTTGCAGTTTTTGTGTATTCTTTATTTATTACTGATATTTACATATGTAAGCGTTAAGTGATGGATAAAGGGGGAGTTGAAGAAGTTCGTGCATAGTTCGCTTTCTTCAGCAGGCATGCGCCTGTAGGTTTAGCGTTTATACAATACACGTGTTGAAACTGAAGTGTTTGACTAGCCTGTAAATCCAGTAAATCCTTATCGTATATATTATACTAGTGTATAAACCTTGTAAAATTGAACTGTACCGTATATGTTATACTAACACAAAAACATAATGAAACTTATCCGTATTATATATATTATACCGGTACATAAAGGTAGTAATATTAAACCATACCGTGTGTTTTACGCAAGTGCAAAACATCAATTTGTTTGAGGTTAGCTATAAAAAGCTACACACCCCACTGTACTGCCCCACCACAGGTATCAAACATAATAATATAATTTTAAGCCGACTTACCACTGAGAGGCATATTGATAAGCACCTGATACATTATATTAGAGTATAAAACTAGTAAGTTTAATCCGTACTTTGTATTATTTACTGTTATATTAACCCAGAAATATCGATCCGTATCTTGTATTATTATTCAAGCATATAAACCTACCATAATTATTTCGAATCTTTCATGTTATAGTAATACATAACCCCAATGTAACTGATCTCCAGAAACATCTCAATAACATAAAGTCATTTGTTTTGCTCTTCATAATTAGAGTATACTAATGTACTGATATTAATTTTTATCAATTAAAAATCATATTTCATAAATATTATTCTTCAGGATGAAAAAAACTTTTGTTACATGTTTCAATGTGGCCCAGAAACTATTATACTGATATTTTTTCTAAAGACAGCGTTTACATACATAAATAATATCCACTTAATATATTTTCACACATTGTCATGAGGTGGGCACACAACTATTTAAGGACAGAGACTCACCTGAAAGTGGAGGCATAGAATCTCGACGCCCGTATCGTCCATTTGGGTAGAATTGTTGGCCTCGAACTCTCATGAACAGAGTACATACTGCGACAGAAAGCAATATCAGAGCAACAAATCGTGCTCTTTTAGTGGACATTCTGAAAATTAGAATATTCTTATAAAACATTTTATTTATAAGCGGTATTAAGATTGGGTTAGGAAGTATACGATATTACAAAACTGACAACTGGTTAGTTTAACATATAAACATATGGTAAAGATATAAGAAACTTCTCTCATTTTAATATGTTATGAGAATATTCAGATAATCACTAAAATAAAGTCGATGCAATTATAACAAACTCAGTACTTTTTACCACATGTTAAAAACAATGTTGAGTTTATTGCAGAGTAGCCTTTTAGAAAAGTTTTATAATATTTTGCCTAAATATTTCATACTTACTTAAAACACCGTAGTTCATTATGTGTATAAACATTTTGTCAACTTTCCAATTTTAAATGCCCCCCAGTGGCTCAGCGGTATGTCTGCGGACTTACACGCTAAAATCCGGGTTTCGATACCCGTGGTGGGCAGAGCACAGATAGCCCATTGCGTAGCTTTGTGCTTAATTCAAAACAACAACAACAACCAATTTTAAATATGTTCTACAGATCCTTTTAGTTAACGAAATCCTTACTAGGGAATTATTATAATTAAAAAGATTTAATCATATTACATTTTATTAAAATTATATTTTTAGTATGTACTATTAAGCATCAAAATGATTGTGAAGAATGATTCTCCATATCTCTGGGCGAGGAAAAAAAATCTTACAGAACATCAGACATTTCTGAAATATAAGATATTAGAAAAGTATTCCAAATATATGTGGTTTCAAAACACGTGCTACAACGACGAAAGTGATCTCTTGAGGCTGTGTCCAAGTTACTTTGCGAGGAGAAAAATTAATCAGAAGCAATTGAACTATGTATGTTTTTATCATCTCACATATTTCACTTTAGGCATCTTGTATATTTAATATTCTTCAATATAAGTAATCAATAGGACTTCATCTCATACCAGGTCAAGAAAAATATAAAAGAGAGCAAAAAGCAGTTAAAGTGTGCACATCTCTTGAAAAACAAGTGATTACTATTAAAAATAGGCCTAAAACAAGTACTCTTTCCCAATGTAATTTCTATAACTCTGTATTTAATTATTGTTTCTAATACAAATGTAAACAATAGCGTGTTAAAATTTCCTATTCTCAAAAAGCAGTGGCTCCAAAACTGAAATGTAATGTTACGCTTTTTTTTTTTACAAAAAGAGTTTGTTGAATGAAAAAACAGTTTTGTCTTTTATTTCCAGTAAGAATAACAATGTAAAAAAAATCGGTGATTGTACCATAGTACTTACTAACATATTATTATATATATTTAAAATAGGTAACGTAGAGGTTCTTAAGAGAAAGCACGAAAAACATGCAAAATGTTGATGGAACAAAGTAATTTGTAATTACTAATTAAAACGCTTATGTTAATATCTTGGAAATATTGATTAATGTATGGAAAGCAGCAGGTAAAAAATATCTATCTAATATAGTAGTAATTAAACTTTAATTAGTTCTAAGGCGCATGATACTAGTTTTCATGAAAGTTTTAATATTTTAACATTTTTTTATCAGAAACAAAAATGTGCATGTTATTAAATTATTGGTTACTTATTTTTCTGCTGAACATTCAATACAAACTACCAATATACACGTGATAATTAGGGACATTATTTAATATTTTTAAAACAACATTAAATTACTATGAATTAACGTACTAAATGTAAGTATTGATTTACTGTTTGTTACAAATAATTTATCTCCAATGGCAAAATGTTAAGTTGGCGATTTCACATTGCAATGACGTCATGCAATGAAGACGTTTCAGAGGCGCTTGTTTGCTGAACCGAACGTAAAAAAACATCAGTTCAGTGGATTAAAATTCAACAGGTCATGATCAAACAGTAAAAGGATTCAAAATGTCATTAAGTTATTTTGAATTCAGGCTTACCATTTTTAGATTCTTGTTAATACGCACATCAAACTCTGAATCTTTATTGTTAACTTAAACGTAATAAAGTAAATGAAAATGCCATTTAGTTATGCCGAATAAAGAAAATTTTATTGCTGAGCTAGAATTTTTTTCTTCTTTCGTTTTCAATTAGCACGATGGCTATCTGTGCTAATTGTCCTTAATTTAATAGTGTAAGACTGGAGGGAAGACAGCTAATCTTCCCCATCCAATGCTAACTTTTGAGCTACTCTTTTACCAATAAATATTGGGGTTGAACGTCACGTTATAACGTTCTCACGACTGATTGGGCAAGTAAGTTTGGTGTAGTAGGGATTCGAACCCGTGACCCTTAGATTACGAGTCGAGCGCCCGAACCACCTGGACACGTTGAGCCCGCGCAATTACAGCTCTTGAGATCTAAGCTTCAAGTTACCAATGTGGATATAATTTTATGTAATAGTTATATATTTAAAGTTCTTGATTTTCATAATTTTTAGCAGGTTACTTCAATTTCCAGTTCTTAAATTTTCCCTTTTACTTCTATTTTATCAATTCACAAATATGTTTTCCCATTCTTTCAATGATTATTATTTTTTCCTAGCAGTTACTGCTTTTTTGCATCGCCTTTGAGCATTTTTTCTAAATTAAATAATTTATCAATTTTCACATTAGTATTTAAATGTAATTTTTTTTCTATAATCTTCATTCCCTGAATTTTTACCTGGGCTTTCTTTTAATTGTTCAAACATCAAGATTCCTTGTTAATGCAGGCTCAGATTAATAGTATGCTTTAATAAGAAAGTTTTAGGAAGCTTCACATCAATGGTAATGTATATCATATAGTTTGAACGATTGTACAAAGTGGGTATCCTTAGGTAATCAATAGTTGTAGCATAATTCTTGCAATGATTGAAATGTGAAATTAAACGTTTCAAAACGCATATTATTCGTGTTTAAAAGCGAAAAAGTGTAGCACACTGAATGCACAACTTTTCAACAAATGAATCATTAAGTGTTAAGTTATTAATAGTGTTTAATTAAGGGAAATTTAGTAAACGTTGTTTTATTACGTAAACATATCCAATTTGTTCATTTTTTATAGCTGTATGCGAGTTTTGCTCGGGGTTTCAAAGAATGGTTTAACCTTTGTGACTTTTTTACGACGTGTAAAAAGATTCGTGTCAATTCAGTTCTTTTTCAGCATGATAGCTGCTGTTAACAGATTTTTTTTCATTAGAATCGCTACCATTTCCGTTAAACTAAACATAATTCACTGACTGAATAGACTATACAATACTGTGATATACACTAAGATTCCAGATCAAACACTGATGATAAATTCAATACATTTTATCTTACCTGAATAAGGAACGAGCAACGGTAATGTGTTATGAGTTCTTCTTCCAGGCTCTGACGATGTTTTTTCAAATCGCTATTGTTTTCCACATTTATACTTGCCATAAAGATTACGCGCCAACGCTCTAGTTCACATGACTAAAAAGTTTTTTCATTGGCCTCCTAATACAAATCGTAGGCGATGGGATGTAGGCAAGTCACGCCCTTCGTAGTGATGTATCTTACTGCTTGAAAATGGCGATATTAGTGTGTCGTTTCTTAAGTTGAGGGTATAATATTGAAATTAAAAAAAAAAACTGAACAAATGACATACTAAATGAAAGCCATGGTTCTTTTGGTCATTACTTTTTATTAACTTACATGGATCAGAAATCAAAAACGGATGAATACAGAAAAACAGGCAGTAAATATACTGATATTCATGTCACCTTACGAAGTGATTTCAGAAGAAAATCTTACAATATGTAATTAAAGGTAATTATGTTTGGAACTGATGAATCGTATTTTCGCTTGATTGTCACCAGTTTATCTCATTCTGCCAGCGGCTGAGCAATAACACTGAAGGATTACAACGAGAAAAATCGCGTTTCAATACCCGTTGCACGCATAACACAGCTTATTGTGTTACTTTGTGTTCAACTAGGCAACTATAGCTGCAGCTTCATCATTTCGCGAATAACTGTCACATTCTTTGATTTATATTGTCCTGTACATGTAAACAACTGTATCTTACAATATATATAAAGTCTTATATAATAATGAAACCATACAATATATATAAAGTCTTATATGATACTGAGACCATACAATATGTATAAAGTCTAATATAATACTGAGACCATTTGAAAATAGATTTGTACAGACTGAACTCTTATATTTCAAAACTAAATACAAATTATTCATGCTGTAAGAGTTTGCTCCAGGATAGAGAATGCTAAACAACAGCATAAATTAGCGCTGTTTGTCTGTAATATTTTCTATATCAGCAAGAGTGCTATACGTATGTTTGTTCCCTTATTCTACCGGGAGATATATATTCACAAATGTGTTAAAAGTTCGTGATAAACGGCTTGATAATAGATGTCAGAGACTTCATTGAACCATATATTAATTTTGTGAGGTTTATATAACTCTATCTACTCGACTTAGAGTTATTTTTGCCAACCAACGTAATTAATATATAGAACTGTTATATTACAGCTATTATCCGTATGAACATAACTTTTACTAATTCAAATACACGATCGAGCAAAAAAAATTTCATAAACTGGTTTCAGCAATGTTTTTCAAGAAAAAGAAAATTAAACTATAACTCACATTCTAGTACACATTACTATAGCTTTGCGTCTTCCACTGCTACAGGCAATGAGCTATCTACCATTAGTAACATTACAGATGCGTCTCGAAACCTCATAAGCCAAACTTATCTCTCCCTTTAATTAATATTAACTTTAGATCAGAGTAAGCTACCTACTCGAAGTAAAATTAAAATTAACCTTTTAATAGTTATACCTTATTAAACATCTTTTCGCATGTTCTTACTTATAAAGTTTAGTATGTACTGTTTTATAAGTTGGATACAGCTCGCTCAGCTTTCAGCGATACCTTTGGCTGTAAGTTGTAGAATTATATCTATCATGAATCTCTCATTAAATAAACTCAGAACACTTTCTATTTTACGGGTAAAGATATATGTCTCAATTTCATAGAGGAAGACATATCTTCTTCCCTACTCCGTTAACGAACATGTATTTCCCTATCTCATGGGTAAAGATGTATTTTCTACAGTAAGTAAGGAAATATTTTGTTATGCAGTAGACAAAGGCTTTCTATACCAGTAGATGAAGAAAGGTCTTCCGCAAGAATAAGTAAGGAAAAGTCTCACATTATAATATATAGATAAACAAATACGTTTTACTACAGTGTATAAAAGTCTTCTATTAGAGAAGGTAAAGATATAATACGTTAGACGGAGAAAAGTCTGCTACTAAAATAGATAAGAAACGATTTCTACTACAGCAGATAGAGATCTTCCTCTACAATAGGTAAAGCAAAATCCCTTACTATAATTGATAAAAATGCATTTTCCAAGATGAATTTAAAGTCGACTAGCCATATCTCGCATTACTTTAAATAAATATATTTTCTCTTAACCCTAGATAAATATGTATCTCTAACTACAGTAGATTCAACTTATTTTCTATTACTAAACAAAAAGATGCACCTCAAACTATTTAAATTAATGATTATTATCATTTTAGTTCGAGGAAATGACTGTCTACTACAGATTATTATTGATTGATCGAATAATGGCTATCAAGAGTTTAATACGCATTTCTCGTTACACAATGAAAAGTTAAACAAGCCCGATTCGCGGGTTCGAATTCCTTTGCTCGTCGTTTCAGCGGTGAGGTTATTAGTCAGTCCCACTGTTCGGTGGTAAAAGAGTAGCCCAAGAGTTGACCGTGATGACTTGCTGATTTCTCTCTAGTCTTGTAGTAGATAGCCTGGATAGCCCTCGTGTAGCTTTCGCGAAATTCAAAAACAAACATAGAAAAGAAAAGTTATATGTTTCACATTTATAAATAAGATGCATTTGTAATAATGATAATTAAAGAATTATCTTTCTTTTGGATAAAGAAGACAACGGTCACTTCAGCAAATACACAGACGGTTTAGACGTCACACGTAATAATAGGCTTCCACGCTATTACAGTCCGTATTGCCACGTTCAGTCACGATTCATTTAACGATTGTGAATCATCCTAATAACTATGTAACGTATTTTTCTTGCAATAGACTATATCGTATGGCCATCATGTTCAAAGCATACCACTTCTCCCTGCAGCCTTTAGATAATTCATTTAGTGTACAAGAAAAACTGTTTTCCAGTGCCCATTTCAACAACCTGATCGTGCAACAGTCCATAGGTGCTGCGTTTGGTAACTTGATCAATGTCTTCCGCATTGATATTCGTTTCATTCTTTATGTACTAGACGTAGAAAATAGTTGAAATGATATGATATGGAAGCAGTTTGCGCACACATGACTTGTGGTGCATTTCCAAACTGAGAGCTTTTGTTGTAAGTCTTTGTCTAGTTGTTTTTGGTGTTTCTATTCGATAGGTTTTCCTTTGATTCTCAATGTCATTAGTTGTGATGAAATATAAAGTTATCACCGTTGGAAATTTTAAATTTACGATCTGAATACATCTTTATGATCTGAGTGTGTGAATATTTTGTGTTGGAAAAGGCAGTTACACAACCTTCCCAAACAAGATCGGTATTCGGTGGCATTACACTACTTACGAAACGTCAAGCAATGTCTTAAGGTAGTTCTAATACACGCCGTTCCATCACGACCATCGATTGTGGTTATGACACGACTTGTTGATTTGAAAATTGTAACAGATTTACTTGTATGTATTATTTTTCATATCGATGTTTGTTTTAGTTAAATATATATTTAGAAATGTATGTAACTTATATTGTTAAATGTGTATTACGAAATTCAAATTCAAATTTATGGCTACTTGAAATCGTAACTCGTAACATGAAAAATCGGAAGCTCATCCAAGATAAATTATAATACGTAACAATAATAATATGGCTGTTGTCAAATTTTTTTTTTGTTTTGAATTAAGCACAAAGCTACACAAAGGGCTATCTGTGCTCTGCTTATCACGGGTATCGAAACCCGGATTTTAGCGTGTAAGTCCGCAGACATACCGCTGAGCCACTGGGGGCCTTGTCGTTGTTGTTGTTTTGAATTAAGCACAAAGCTACACAATAAGCTATCTGTGCTCTGCCCACCACGGGTATCGAAACCCGGATTTTAGCGTGTAAGTCCACAAACATATCGCTGAGCCACTGGGAGGCGGGGGTCCTTGTCAAAAATAGTTTATGTATGTTTTTCTTATAACAAAGCCACATTGGGCTATCTGCTGTGTTCTTCAAGGGGAACTAAAACCATAATTTTAGCATTTTAAATTCATAGACGTACCTCTGTCCCACTGGGCAAGCGAGATAAATTGTAATACATAATAAAATTCAAAGCTATTGTAATACAGTATAACGCAATTCGCAGACAGAGAATGCTTCGCAGTGCTTGAGGTAAATATATATCTTTCTCTTTTATAGACGAATTTCCCTAGTAAGTCTGGCAAGTCTACAGGTTTGTGGTGCTAAAAATTGGGTTCTGATACTCGTGGCGGTCTGTGCACAGATAGACTGTTCTGTAACTTTGTTTTGAGCATAACCAAACCAAACTTGTAGATAAATACGTTTGCTGTTAGGGAAAGTATTTTTTGTGTATCTAATTGCAGTTAAAAATGTGTATTCTTGTAAATGTAAGTTGTATTTGCTATTTTATATTATTATAGGCGATGGCATGTTTTTCACTTTCTGCAATGAAGGTACTTATTCTACTATAACGTAAACAATTTTCCTTTAAATACATGTATACCACCATCGCAAAAATCTGTTATATATAGCTATGAGAATATTTACCAAATGGGGAATCCCACTTACGATGCAAAAAAATTAGGTTTAGATATGTGCAGTGAGTAGAAATTATCTTCTTATTACGATTGTTAAGTGCAAATATATCTGTCACTAAACGCGTAAAAGACTTGTTGCTTGTATTTTTCAAACGATACTATCACAGCCAAAGACATGATCTCGATTTTCTAATATATCAAATCAACATTTTGACCTTGTTAAAAGGTCACCTCTTTTTTATTGTTGGTAAAGATGAATTTTTCCACTTTGATTTCAAAAGTAATGTATTCGCTTCTTTTCTTTGCAAAACTCACCACTCTGTTATATACAATAATAATACCTAAAATAAGTTTTTACTTCATATATACGCATTGTTGAACTGAGTTACTTCAGAGAAAAATCTGACATTGGATTCAATGTAAATATGAGAGTATTATGAATATGTTTGTGTTCGCCAGAAAACTTGAAATAGTTTAAGACCGCGTAAACACATTTAAAAAAAAAACTGAGTGGAAATTCCAAATGTAGCCAGATGTATAATGAGTGTAAAAATAATTATAAGTTAATATACTATTTAAACTGTGATATATAGACGGTCTTTTTAAATTTTAGATCTTCTGTATTTTTGTGAGATTTTGTATCTATATTGATACAACAGCTAAAACTAAATAATATGCAACGAGTGTCAAAGCAAATATACTTGAGCTGGCTTTTTATCTTATAAACGATCTCAATTTTCAATCACTTTTTACCTTCCCAATAGGTGTATGTTTATTTGTAACTGTTATTATGTATTTCGATTTTAAATAGCCTATAAAGGAGTTAAATTGTAATTTTGATTTAGAAGTTGGATAAATATCGATATGTATCCAATTTATGGTATTCGCCAACAAGATTGATAAAATAGTTTTCTTTCTTAATACAAATATATCATTATATACAAACAATAATACAATTTATAATAACAGTTATTATAAATATTGGTTTGGTTTGGTTTAGTTTTGAATTTCTTCCAAAGCTACACAAGGTCTATCTACGTTAGCCGTCCCTAATTTATCGGTATAAGAATAGAGGAAAAGAAGCTAAACATCACCACCCCCCGCTAACTCTTTACCAACAAATAATGGGATTAATTGTCACACAAAAATGTCTCCACGGCTGAAAGGGCGAGCATGTTTGGTGTGACGGGGATACAAATGTGTTACAAACTTATAAACAGTATTGATTATTCTTTATGTTTGTTTGTTTAGATATAAACACAAAGCTACGCAAAGAGCTATCTGTCCTCTGCACACCACTGGTATCTAAACCCGGTTTTTAGTAATCTGAGTCCTAAGGCATACCGCTGTGCCACTGACGAACTTGAAGATTCTATCTTATCCAAAACTTCCTTGATATTCTATCGAGGGTTCACGATGAGCGAATTAATTTCGAGTTGATATAAATACAAGTCATTTTACAGGGAGTTAGCTAGCTCTTCGCTGATCGTACGTGAATTATTCATCGCTGAAGTTTTATAATGTCTTGTAAAAATATTAAAGTCCGGTGTTAAGCCACTGAAATTAAACGGTTTGTAATGTTTGAAACATATAAAAGTTCCTGATTAAATACCTGAAGTTCCCAATTAATAGGCGTTAATAACAGTTATAGCTTTTGAGATATATAGTATACCAACTATAGCAAACCAATATTATATGTTGTCTATTGGCTCGTCGCATTGGTTAATTTTATAAGCATGAGGCAGATGAATTTCTAGACATATCAACTTGCACAACAATACTGACGATATACTTTTATATAAACATTTTATATACATTTATATAAACTCGAGGATCTTGTACAATGTTAGTCAATAGGCGGTAATTTCGCAATACAGGTTTAACAGTATAAGTTATTCACATTTCTAAATACAAACTTAAACGTCGATATTAAACTAAATATATAATAGTAAATAAAAGTTCATTTATAATCGATTGATGGTCTTCAATAATTATCTGTTGAGATTTTAATTGTGACACTGACAAATTGTTCTGGACTATATGCGTTTGAAAACTACACCATCACATTATCGCTTAATAATAAATTGGAGAAAATTTTGAAATTGGCATTTCAGGGAAATAGGTCAGGATGGAATACGTGATGGAAGGAATCACGGACAAAGCTCCAGAAAAAAAATTATGGCTCCCCTTTGAACATTTTGAAGTTTCAGATTACTTTGGGTGACAAAATTATTGTAATTTAACAATATTTCCATAATAATTGAAGTAATTAAAAATTATAATTGAAATAGTATCACAAAATATATATTAACCCCTAAGATAATAGAAAAAATTTTGATAGCATGGTTACATTTTTCCATGTCTATAACTTATGAGAACTAATCCGTGTTTCACAGGACAACGTAGGCCTGGCATGGCCGAGCACGTGAAGGCATGCGCTCGTAATCTGACGGTCGCGGGTTCGCGCCCGCATCGCGCCCAACATGCTCGTCCTCCCAGCCGTGGGGGCGTTATAATGTTACAGTCAATCCCACTATTCATTGGTAAAAGAGTATCCAAGAGTTGGCGGTGGGTGGTGATGACTAGCTGCCTTCCCTCTAGTCTTACGCTGCTAAATTAGGGACGGCTAGTACAGATAGCCCTCGAGTAGCTTTGTGCGAAATTTCAGAAACAACAACAACAGAACAACGTAAGTAACTCTACGTCTGAACGAAAGTTATTTGAGTCAAGACAGACGGTGTAATACCATAAATTTCGTATTCAAAACATCTTTTACTTTGTTTTTTTAACGTATTCTACCACCGCGTAAGTAAAATAATGTTTTAGTTGTTGTTCTTTGGAAATGTAATACGGCAGAATAGAAGTTAAAGAAAAACAATTAATCTGATTCACCAAAGGAAATTAAACAAATAATGAACTAGAAATAAATACATTTTGACATTAAGATCTGATTTACTAGTACCCCGGTGATTAACCAGTAAATGTGAGGGCTTACAACGCCAAAATTTTGGATCCACTGTCCGCAGTCGGTACGGCACAGATAGCCCATATAGTCTTGTACTTAATAACAAACGTACAAACTAACTTGGCCCAGCATGGCCAGGTGGTTTAAGGCGTGCGACTTTTAATACAGGGTCGCGGGTTCGCATCCCCGTCGCACCAAACATGTTCGCATTTTCAGCCGTGGGAGCGTTATAAAGTAACGGTCAATCTCACTATTCGTTGGTAAAAGAGTAGCCCGAGAGTTGGCGGTGGGTGGTGATGACTAGCTGCTTTTCCTCTATTCTTACACTGTTAAATTAGGGACGGCTAACGCAGATAGCCCTCGAGTAGCTTTGCGCGAGATTCAAAAAACAAACAAACTAACTAACTTATTACCAATTGTAACCTGTGTCAAGTTACCATTTAGAACAATTATTTTTCAAGAATAACATCTTCCTTTTTTCGACCACTTCATTGTTTTATTGTGTTGTTCATTTTATAAACACAAATCACATTCAATTTCAATGGAAGTTAAATATTGATATACATAAGTTGAGTCGATAACAGAATAATATCTTAACTACAACTCAAAACAGTGTGGCATCTGAGGGTCACAACTAGAGCAAAATTCAATACATGATTCACCGTATTTTCTAAAGCAATATCCGAAAAATGTTTATCACACTTTTAAATCAAAGCAAGTAGCGTCGCATTACAGACATTTCTTTAACGCTGCTGGGTAATAATGGTTACTTTATAACCGAGGAATAAAAACAGTAGATAACCAGCGAATAAACACTTCTGTATATCATGATAAGGAGGTGTTAAAGAAAAGCTTGTCTGTTTATTGTTTATGTACAAATTGCACACGACACTACACAAAGAATATCTGGAAATATCCGCCCCTAATTTTGAGTTGATAAATATAAACGAAACAAGTTAGTCTTTATCACTTGCCACCAAATGCTGGGTTTACTCGTGTCTGACTGAATAGTGATGTTTAATCGTCACGGTACCATAGTAACAATGATAACCCTAATGCCTCGTACGGTCCAAAACGTTTGTTTTGTTTTTTGGAATTTCGCACAAAGCTACTCGAGGGCTATCTGTGCTAGCCGTCCCTAATTTAGCAGTGTAAGACTAGAGGGAAGGCAGCTAGTCATCACCACCCACCGCCAACTCTTGGGCTACTCTTTTACCAACGAATAGTGGGATTGACCGTCACATTATACACCCCCACGGCTGGGAGGGCGAGCATGTTTAGCGCGACGAAGGCGCGAACCCGCGATCCTCGGATTACGAGCGCACGCCTTAACGCGCTTGGCCATGCCAGGTCCAAAACGAAAACATTTGAAATAATACAAATAACTGCTGGACCTTCAAGTTGCTCCTTCTCACAACACTAGAAAATATTTAGTAATTATAAAGAAAGTCTTAATAGCAAAGATTTACCATTGCCCACGCTTTGCACGGTTATTGATGAGTTTCAAGATATGTGAAAAGTAGAGAATAAAAACGATAAGGTAGGACTTTAAGACATCATTTGAACTTCATAATGAATACCATAGTTCCGATTATTCAGTATGTATTATACATTTCGTTAACCATAAAGTCTTATACGTTTACATCCTATAAGTGTATGCTTAATGTACTTACTATGTCGTTAATTTTTTTACAACACGCAGTGGTATCGCTCGCGCTCACGTGGCGTGCACCATGAGTGGAACAAAATTACTTTTGAATAAAAATGAGAAAAGCAACTCATTTTATGGAACAGGAAAACAAAGAATAGAATGAATATATATATATATATATTTGAAATTCATTTTGTTAAACCACGCTGTACATAAATGTATGCAGAATAACAAACCAGAAAGACAAATGTCAGAGAGCGATTTGAAATCATTAGAATGGGAAGACGCATGAGTCCAATACACATGTGTTTTATATTTCTTTAGTCGAGATCTCCTAAATGTTTTATTGCACTTCTGCTTTCTAGTCCACGAAGAGTTTTAAAAGTAAGAAACTAGCAAATTATAGTCGGATTTATGTTAGAATATTCTCAATTATATTCAAACTATTCAAATTTTTCTACTGTTTTGAGTTGCATAGAATAAAACACTAAAAAGAACTTTCAGTATTAAGCTTTGCATAAATTTATGTTTCATAATATAATTATAAAGTTAGTGTTGAATTATTTTTATCATTTTCGTTTATCCTTTTAGTTTACATTTTAAATATACATATTTTTTCTGAAAGTGTTCCATAGTGCAAGCGATGTATAATCAGAAACTTATTTGTTAATTGTTTAAAATAATTATTTTTTAGTCTTTTTCCTTTATAGGTAAATAACAAAATATATTAAAGTATGCTCTTATATATGTTTTTTACTGCCTTAATAACTAACGTATTTAAAAATGAAAGAATACAAATCAAACCCACTTATGTCGATTGCAGATTTGAGGATGTTTCTTAAACTTTCATTCTTCTTGTGACTCATATCGTTTAACGTACATATCTCATGAGCAGTTGAAGATTATGTATCGCACAATATTTGAATTTGATTAGTAAACACTTTAGGCTATTTATAAAACAAACAAACATCGGCATACAAAATTACAATCAAACTATTCAAACTCATCTCTCAAATGGTCTTACCCATTTTGTTCGAAGCAGTGAAATATATTTATGTTATTGTCCGATTATGATAATATTCTATTATTTCGATGCATTTATTATATGTTACTCATCCTAGAGAAGTGGATGTCTAGTTTTTAGATTAGATTTCTTGTTGATAGGGAAAAAGTTTTTGAATTAAATAGAATATTCTAAAAAAATTGTAAATCAAACAACCTGTTCTTTAGTAGAAAAGTTGTAGGCAAACTACCAAACAGCTGTTATGCACGATGCTCAAAGTCATAAAAGGTTAACTGTGATATGCAATTCTTCTTTCTACACAACACTGCCGTTAGAAACAGCTAGATTAGTTTTTGACAATAATTATAGCAATTATTGGTAATCAAACAGCGAAGAACAAACTTCATGAGTCCTGAATGAAGTCGAGAAGACTTGCTTTGACCTTGCAATTCATCACATAAGTCGTTTGGACTTAACGAGATCGACACAGTTAAAACAACGTTACTAGAGGACCAGACCTATTCATGTACGGTTGCATATTTTTACCAGTGACCGACGGGCTCCCAACCAGAGAGTCGTTTTAATGGAGTTTCAACTGTTGTGCAGAGGGACATCATGGTGAGTGATCGCATTATCCTTTCGAGGGTTTATTTTACACCTGATACTATAGATCTAGTTATGATGCAAGTTAACTTCCCAGTTTTATGTTGCAAGAATTGTGATGCACTGAACTGAATAAGAAGCAATAGAGGTCATGGGCTGGTTAATGGGACGAATTTATTTAAACAAATTGCGACAGTACTGAACTTTCCTTTGGTGGGTGCATACGTCAATGCTACTTTGAAAAGCTAAATATTGCATTGAACTGGGAAAATGGTATCCGTAACGTTCTCCGCTGAATGTTTAGAACTATGGCTTCGAATGCAAAGACTCTATCGATGGCAATGAATTACATACTTACCACTGAGGTTTACTTGTTGTTTTCTTTCTACCAGACTTATCTTTCAGATAAGAATACGAGTTTCAACATTGCAATGAAATATAGATTGCTAGTAAATAAGTGATTGCTAAAAGTGAAGAACAATAAATCTTTAATAAAATCTTGCAATACCAATTTTTGTGGTAGTATTTTTAAAAATTACTGCAATAAAATTGGTTGTTTGAAGAAATTTTTTATAACATACGTACCACGATACGTATGTAATTATTAGATTTTAGTTCTTCTATTATGTATCCTTTTCCACATTTGCAATAATTTTGACTAATCTGTAAGACAAACCATAAATCTTCAGTATAATTTTTTCTTCGATCCATACGGAGCTCTTTTCTTTTCAAAGCTTATAAAAGAACATACAGATGAGCTCCATCCATACCCACAATAGAAATATGTTCTTATCTTTGAAATCAAGATAAGTCTATCTTCTTAAAAACCTCAAAAATAGTAAAATATGATGAAGGTAGAATCTAAGCAGAAATATTTATTTGAAGATTCCGTCCAGTTTTAAGACTGTACAAATGACATTTCTTATATTTTATCTTACGATATATTTAATACAGAATTAAATAAAGAAAACAAGAAATACCACGCACACATGAAAATACATCATTTTTGTGTTCATTTGTATATGTAACTTTAAGAAAAGCGGTTTCTAATTTTTAATTGTTTAAATCGATGAATTGAAGCTTAGTAAAACTAATGAATATTTTTTATCAATTTTTTTGTATTTCTTTGTAGATGTTTTGACATTATTCCAGACCAATTACTGAATAGTTGCCATTAAATTAACACGTTAAACTGATGTTGTAAAGATCTTTTGATTTGGTAGTAATTTAGTAGAGTTTTGTTTTTGGTTCATACAGCTTAGTTTTTGAGAGCTGAAGAAAAACTATTTAGCTTTAAAGTATACTTAATGGCAAGAAAGTTCTCGTGGCTTCTTCATATACACTTTGTGATGGACGTCGAAATCATTTGCACTAGTCTGACTCTTATGCAGTTGAAGTTTTCTGTCTTCATACTATGTTTTTTGCAAGTTAATTATTTAAGTTGCGAAGGTCATTTTTGTCCTATAGAATCAGCTATTTATACCGTAACAAAACACAGCTTTATCTATAAGTTTTGAAAGAGAAGAGGAAGAAAAAAGTTAAACTAGTGTAAAGAGATTTTAAGAGGTAAGTTTATTGGATACATCTTACTATAAAGATGATTTCATGTATATTTTCACCTGATTTTTTTTTACACATTTAACTTCCAACACCCAGACTTTGCTGTTATGATTACCATAATATTTTGTTTGGTAAATGTAAACTGCCAAGCAATGTATAAGGATTTTTCTGTTTCACGAATTATGGCCGAGTAATGGGATAAGAAACATTCTGAACCAAAAGGAGTGTCTACTTTTTATAGATTTTGAATTTACAGGTACAAGTACTTAATAAGTTGGTACCTTCTACGAAACGGGGTATGCAGTTAGTTTCTAATGAGGTGATTAAGGAGTTAAAACGAAAGAAAAAAGAAGAGGAACATTATTTAACATTTCATAGAATTTACAGCTTTCACAGTAAGCAAGATTAGTTTCAGAACAGGTAAGACGTTTCTTTACAGTAAAAACATATGTGCTTAATAATGATCGCACCAATGATCGAAACGTTGTACCTGTTGCAAAAACAAAAATTACTTACTGTTAAAGCTGTAAATTGTAATAAAATATACTTTATCAGTACGTAAACTCAAAAGAAACTACTTAGCATTGTTGTTTATAAAATTTTTGCTTCCTTTAAATTTAAAGTACTGCTCAGATTTTACGCAAAGCAGCAAAACTTTTTCTAAGATCTTTAATTATTTTGCATTCAAAACACAACTAAAGCAGAGAAGAGTTGAGAAGAAGACATAATGTTTAGTGTGATAATAAAAACAGATGCTGAAGTATTGTGTATGATCTGTACTCAAGATCATAACTAAAAAGCAAGTTTTACTGTGGTGCAATACAACAGTTGTTGTTTTGGTTCTAATTATCAGTAGACTCTTTCTTTTTTCAAACGAGTTAGTAACCCAAAGGAAGCTTAAGTTAGCCAAAGTTATTAGTCTAGGTAATTGGAAAAGATTACACTAAGACGCTTCCTTACAGCTCAATCTCGAAGTAGTTGTAAGAAAATTCGAAACCTCTAAGAAGATTATTTTTTAAAGAAAGTTTTGTAGGCTTAAGGAAGCGTTTGTTGCTATGTGTCCTAAAACGTATTTTTTAGACATTTGTAATTTTTGCTCGGTTTTCGTTAAATAAGATGGGTTTCAAGAGAATGTAATCCAAGTTGTGGGGTAAACTACGTTGCACTTACTGGTGAAGAAAACTTTTTTACACCATAATTCACTAAATGCATGCCATTAATATTTCATATTATAAGATTTGGATTAAATGCTTTGTAGAAAGCACAAGCTACACAATCTGCTTCGTTATCCGTGGGTATTTAAACCCAATTGATAGCGTTATAAGTCACCAGAGTTAGCGCTGGGCCACCAGAGGTAATGATATAAGTGAAAGAATACTAAAAATAAAAAACTGTTGAATATTGTATTTGATTTTCAATGAAAATTTTGATCTGTACTATGAGAGTGTTTGTGCTTGTTTGTATTCATGGCTTGATAATTAGGGCATTCAACATGCAATATATGGATCACGAGTTCGAATTCCATCACAGAATGTGCTCGTCCTTTCATCTGTGTGTGTGGGTAATGATGTTATGATCACTCTAATTTTTAGCTGGTAAAAGAGTAGCCCAAGAATTGATTGAGGGTGGTGCTGACAAGCTGTCTTTTTTCTAGTTTATTTAGTTTTCTAGTTATTGACGGCTAGCGCAGATAGCCTTCAAATAGCTTTGCGCAAAAAAATGAAAAAGAAACAAACAAGTTGTTGACAATTTTAGTTATGGCCCTAGCTAATTTTTGAACTTACAAAATATAATTCTAAATCTATCATTTTTTTCGAAGTATAAATTATTTTTCAGTTTGTTGCTCTTTGTATTAAGCACAAAGTGTATCGAAAACCGTTTTCTAGTGGTATAAATCTACAAATATACTACTGTTTGTTCAGGCAAAAAGCTAACGCACAAACCCACTGTTACAACTGATTAGTGATTAACATTATAACTTTGAAGCAATAACCTAGCCTGGCATGGCCGAGCGCGTTAAGGCATGCGCTCGTATTCTGAGAGTCGCGGGTTCGCATCCCCATCGCGCCAAACATGCTCGTCCTCCCAGCCGTGGGGGCGTTATAATGTGAGGGTCAATCCCACTATTCGTTGGTAAAAGAGTAGCCCAAGAGTTGGAGGTGGGTGGTGATGACTAGTTGCCTTCCCTCTAGTCTTACACTGCTAAATTAGGGACGGCTAGCATAGATAACCCTCGAGTAGCTTTGTGCGAAATTCTAAAACAAACAAACAAAAAGCAATAACCTACTTACCGTGTATTACATAATGTCAACTGTATACTTTTTGCATTAAAAATCTACTAACTTTTGTCTGCTACAAAATTATGATAACCGTCAAATAACAGAAAATAACAAAATACTCTCAATAATAAGCGACTGTTGTTAATCCAAATAAAATGTATTTTAAACTTTAAAGTGTTCAGTTTTCAACTACAATAAACATGAATGTGCTCACGCAGCATTTAAAAAAAGCATTAACGGTGTTGGTATAAATTTCTAAAAGTATAAGAAAAGAATCGCTAAGTAACAAATCTATGTAGGAACCGTTACTGAACATGGAAAAAAGAAACTAAACAAGATAGGTATGGAAGTGGACATATCACTTGATCCGGCTAATGATCACATGGTAGACTTATCCGTTTCGACTTTACGTGGAGAATAAAATCCTTACACTACTGTCTTCCGCACTTTCTCTATTGAAATCTTGATGTTTGAGTAGAATCTTAGCTTTCATCATCATAATTTTCATTTAGTTAACTTTAGAATACTACTTTTATGGCTATTTTACAACTGGAAATTCTGCTTTTATTTGTTTGCCAGTAAGCGTTATACACACCGTAGATAGAGCAACTATGCCAGACAGATTTTCGTATCTAACTTCTGATGACCACATGTGAACATATATTTATTTATATGCAAAAACGGCTCGTTTGGGTTCAGAAAACATTCTAAATAGAAGAGCGAACAACGTTTCGACCTTCTTCGGTCATCGTCAGGTTCACAAGGAAAGAGGTAACTAACCGGAAGCTAACCACATGTTTGGAAGGGGTTGTGTAACTGAGTGTCGTAATGTAGAGGGCGGGATTAGATGTTTGAATACATAATTTTATCTATAATATTAATATAGGTATAATGGCGTTCCTTTATATTGGTTTATTTTGGGTTTAAGTTGTTGTATAAGTAAGGCTTCTTTAATTTTGTGTTTGGTTATGTTTGTTTCTTTATTTAGTATTTTAGTATTTTCTATGAACCCAAACGAGCCGTTTTTGCATATAAAATTCTCAACAAGTGGGTTTCTCGACATCACTGATTGTTATTTCATCACGGCGATTGTTCGAGAAGTGTAAGTTTTTGTGTTTTTCTCAGTGTATTTGTACTTACCTGTTTCCATTATGTCTGAACAAGCATACAGTACATCACTATTAACAGTACACGCTCACATGATCGTTAAGAAACTGAGAAATTTAAACCAACGAATTATTAATAGAAGAAATGACATCAACTTTATTCAACAATGTAGAAAGGAACAACTAACCCCTAATTTTGTAAAGGTAAAACTTTCAAAAGATTTTAATAAATACACAAACATTATCCAAAATTTACAGAAAAAACTACTTAAAGCCATGTTGAACACAAAATACAAAGAACTACATGACTTACAGAAACAAAAAATGAACTTAGACCATCAACTGGCATGCTGCATTAAACCAGAGATTTACGGACTAATACAACGAAACATAAACCAAATCAATACTAAGAACGACAGAGACAAAAAGATCTGCCACAACAAAAAATTTGAAAAACTAAGATGTAAGCAACAGAAAAGACATCAACATGACAAACCGTTGACCAACCTCATAATTAACAGATCTGACCGACAATTAAACACAGACGAGATACATCTACTTAACAAAGAACTCAACTTCGCAATAGCACCAAGGTACATTCCAACCAAAGAAATCAAAACATGTTTAGAAGACCTAGCCAGGAGACTTGTGATACTTTCTACAGAAAACAAAAACAAGGAAAAAACCCAAAACAACCAACAGAAAGAAGACAACTTAGATAATTTATTGACATCCAACAGCCAAACTTCCCAGGTAAAATTACAAATTTATATTTTCCAGAAACACCTAAAAACAACATCTTAAACGATTTTTTCAAAGAATTTTCTTACAAAACCATCAACATAATTTCACAAAACAGAAAACCAAAAAACAACCTAACAAAAAAAGACATTAATTCCATTAAAAACCTAAAACAAGACAGAAACATAAAAATTCTAAAAGCAGATAAAGGTAACGCTATAGTAATAATGAACACGAATGAATACATACAAAAAATGAATAACATCCTATCAGACACGAACAAATTTAAACCAATACACACAAATCCAACAAAGACACACGAGACGCAACTGAACAAATTACTACTACAAATGAAAAAAAGCCAACACAATTTCACAAACACTTTATTCCTACCTACGTAAAACCGACTCACGCACACCGCAAATATACGGCATCCCCAAACCTCATAAACCAGATTGTCCATTACGACCAATAATGTCAACATATGAATCGTTTAATTACAATCTTGGTAAATACATAGCATAGGCATTCTCCAAATATGCAACATCAGCCAGCTCATTCATCAAAGACTCTTTTAATTTCAAGTCTAATCTAAATCAACTTAATCATAAAGTCTTAATGGCCAGTTTCAATGTTATATCCCTCTTTACAGAAGTTCCAACAACAGAAGCCTGCAAGATAGCCTTAGAACTCTATATCCGAGACCCTAACCCAATTATAGACATTCCCAGTAACCAGTTAGCAACCCTCATAGAATTCACCACAATAAAGACAAACTTCATGTTCAACAACCAAAACCATATACAAACAAATGGCCTAAGCATGGGCAACCCAGTATCACCAGTTCTAGCCAATATTTTTATGATACAAATTGAAACGCCACACCAACATTATTTATAAAATACAATGTGATAACTGCCACGACTTCTATATTGGAGAAACAAGTAGAAAAATGGAAACCAGATTCAAAGAACATAAAAAGTCACCTTCACACGTTTTCGAACACTGCAAGTCAAATGAACACAACATAACTATAGAAAACACTAAAATACTAAATAAAGAAACAAACATAAACAAACGCAAAATTAAAGAAGCCTTACTTATACAACAACTTAAACCCAAAATAAACCAATATAAAGGAACGCCATTATACCTATATTAATATTATAGATAAAATTATATATTCAAACTTCTAATCACGCCCTCTACATTGCGACACTCAGTTATACAACCCCTTCCAAACATGTGGTCAGCTTCCGGTCAGTTACCTCTTTCTTTGTAAACCTGATGATGACCGAAGAAGGTCGAAATGTTGTTCGCTCTTCTATTTAAAATATTTTCTGAACCCAAACGAGCCGTTTTTGCATATAAAATTCTCAACAAGTGGGTTTCTCGACCTCACTGATATATTTATTCACTTTTTCACATCTTCACTTCATATATAATAAAAAGAGGCCGGCTCCATAAAGCACCACACCAATTGTATAATGTACAAAACATTGAGTATTCTGCATGTTAAAGTTATCTAATGTACATTTACTTTTGGCTGGTAATTCTTGTTTCATCCTATACTTAAGTTTCTTTAAAGGACACCAAATGTTTGTAAGAAAGCTAATTTTAAGGAATAATAATATAGTTTACACTGGAATTATGATTTGTTTCTTTTGTAATTTTACATGGAATAATCATAAAATAAGTAGTCAAAGATCGTGAAATCTGTTTTGCTGTGTGAATTGATGATAAAATTATAGTTACCATGAGAGCTAGGTAGGCGCTAGCCTTGTTGAAGAAACATGATGATAAACGAAAATAAATAATCTCGGTTTTGATATTCGCTGGTTTTCGACTTTGAGACGCTCTAGATACTTGAAAAGGGCATATACACAGGAGATAGACAGAATATACCAATTAGCTCTTCATATCTAGCTTCTGATAAGATGTAGAGAAGAAAATACAGATGTCTTTTGTATTGCTTTATTACGGCGTCAATGTCATTCCGCACTCTTAGGTAATTGTTGTTTTTTTTTCACCATAAGTAGATTATTGAGAGTACGTAATTAACTATGCCCTGTTTTAGAAATGGAATAAAATTAGCACACATTAGAAGAATGGACAAGCTTTTATGGATTTAAGTTTTCATTAACTAAAACTTTGTCTGCTTTAATTAGCGTTAGAGAGATAGTGAATTTTCAAAGCTTTTGGGTTAATTTGTTAATTAGTTTTAGAGATTTTAATTTTTTGGAAATTTTTTTTTAAGCTCGGGTCAATAATTTTTAAAAGCCAAGTAGAATTTTAATATTGAGATAAGATACAAAATTGGGTGAAATTTTTTATTAAGAAGGCATAAATATTCAGGTCGAAACAGTTTTTTTCAATAAAAGAATCAAAAATGTTTAAACAAAAATTAAGTATATTTGACTACTCTGTCAGTGTGAAAGAAGTTACAACTTAGGCATATAAATGTCTACTTGTTTGGGGTTGCCCATAATTTGCAATTTTTAGTTTGTTTTTTAAAGACATTTAATGATGTATTTGAGAAAGCTACTTTCTCAGTCTGAAAAAAAATCAAACCAGGCTACATAAGAGTATAATTTGTTGTTGCTTTTTGCTACCAGGTTGCACTGTCTTTAAAAGTAAAAACATTCTCATTCTTAAATATCAACCAAGTATTTCAAATGGCTACTTTATCATTTTTATAAAATAAAATTCAAGCAGGTCACATAAGATTATAATTTTGTTGTGTGGTTTTTTGCCACTAGCTAGCATTGTCTTTAAAAATAAAAACACTTTCATTCTTAAACATCAATGAAGCATTTTAGATGGTTATGTTTTTGAAAAACTAAGTACAGTTAAATAAAAGCTTTCAGAAGAAAATAAATGTGGTTTTGCCATTCGTTTGTATTGCCTATCTGTTTGTTGGTGAGAAAACAAGTATAAAGAAGCAAATTAACTGCACTAATTTGGATACAGATGTCATTTAACACATATCATTTGTTATTTAATTAATTGGATTTCTGGACATTTTACTGCGGTCTAGTCTTTGAATGTAGCTCAATATACTGAACAAAGACTGTATTGGTGTATTACCATCCGGAATGCAGAACAGAATTGATGCTGTTACAAACAGACCTTGGTCTGTTACCCTTCCAAAACATCACTGCTATGAGTTATTAATTGTTTGAAGAGGGGTATGCTATTTACTGACTATACAGTTTCATTTTTTTTCATTTTCTACATGGGAAGACATTTCATTGCGGTTACAATTATATTCGTATAAGACGTTAGTGTTAAGTTGATTGCATTTTTAAACACTGCATTTTCATTCTATTCCTTTGAGATTTTTAAGAATCAGAACAGTACTTAGTTATAATAGCATTCCAACTACATTATAATTGTCATATCCATTGGCGACGACGCTTTTCGTTCAATCCAGAGCTCTTTAGACCGGCTTGGATACAACAAAAACAGCAGTGGTTGGAACATTATTTATATAAGCTATTTGGTACTATAAAAATATTTTTTACAAATCAACAAAGAATGATTACAGATATATTAGTCATAACACATTAGTATTAGGCCTACTACATTTATATCGTACACACCATAACAATTAAGAATGAATGAGATAATGCTATAGCTAACCGAAAACTGTAACTACAACTAACTCCAATACTTTATTTGACACTAAACTTTAAAGTTTTAGGACTGTAATGTTATATAACACTAAGCCACATTGAAACTGTTAACATCAGTTTTACAGAGGTGAGATAGGATAACATAAACAGTATTTAAGCCAATAATGGAAGTTTTAAAATGGTATTGTTGTACTGGAGTAGCCTATATTTAACCATTAAAACAAATTTTAGTACAGTAATTTCATGTTGCGCTTAACCACACTAACAAAATTTTGAAATATTTTATAAAACTCAACACGTGTAATACACAAGTTATTTGCACTTTTCCCTCTAGAACAAGTAAAATGGACCTTATTCTTATTCTGCTTTGTACAATAAACTTTACACGAGTGTATGGTATTTAACGATCTATTGTGAGTTATACAATCTTTATGATATCACACAACAACTAGTACAACAAGTGACACATTCGAACAATGAAGAGATGTTCCAGTAATAGAAATATATGTTATTCAGTGAAGTTTATAGAACACCCATATGTAGGTGATGAACTAAAGAACAACTCATACATATGTATCTAAACTAGAGAAAAATCATGTAAAAACAATTAGAGGACACTCATAGATAGATAATTAAACTAAAGGACACTCGTATATAGACAACTTAACTAGATAACACTCATAGATAGACAATTAAACTAGAGGACACTCGTATACAGATGATTAAGCTATAGTATGCTCATACATAGAGAACTAGAGTGGAATACTCATAGATAAAAAATAAACCAGAAAATACTCGTATGTAGACAGTTAAATTAGAGGGTACATACATATAGGGAACGATCATCAATAAGAGATTAAACTAGAGGACGACAATACATAAAGAATTAAATTGGAATGTTGAACTCTTGTTTACAATCAACTAGAGTTTAGCCCTTGGAAAGTGACGGGACTAGTATTAGCAATGCCAGCCCCATCTCATAGTATACCCTAAAGTCACACTTCATAGCTAACCGAAATAAATATATTTTGCGAAAACAAAAATGACCAAAAAAAGGCAGATAAGCACAGTCGAGGCAGTCAAACGTCGATAAATTCCTTTCTAAGCCTTGAAAATTAAGTTCGTACATGATATGAATTCGTGGCGTATTCATATAATAATTATTGGTAAAAATCAGTTATATTAACAACTTCTAATATATAGAAAAAAAGCCAATGTGTTTTGGCAACACTACGTTTCAACAATGGGTTTTATGTTATTTTGTTAGGAACAAGCGTATGACCTAATATTGTTGTTAGTCTATATAATGAACGTTTGTTTGTTTGTTTTTTGTTAATTTCACGCAAACCAACACGAGGGCTATCTTCGTCAGCCGTCCCTATTTAGCAGTGTAAGACTAGAAGGCAGGTAGCTAATCATCATCACTCACCGCCAACTCTCTTGAGCTATCCTTTACTAACGAATAGTGGGATTGATTGTAATATTATAACGCCCTCAAGGCTAAAAGGGCGAGCATGTTTGGTGTGACTGGGAGTACTGAAAGTATGAAATGAAATGTATAAACGACAAACATGGAAAAATATTTGTTGATTTTTTTTTAATTTAGAGTTTTTTTATTAAAAACGTTGACGATATAATACCTTAATTCAGAAACAATGTTTCTACTTTCATGATAAATGGTATCTACTTGGTTCTAGATTACGTGATCCCACATTACATATTTACTTTAGACTTGTTAAATCAATATTTACTACGCAGCTCCTCAAAGTTCCCTTGAATCTTTGTTACTGTATGTCGCCGTGTGTTTTTTTCTTATAGCAAAGCCGCATGAGACTATCTACTGAACCCACCGAGGGGAATTGGACCCCTGATTTTAGCTTGGTAGATCTGTAGACTTACCACTGTACTAGCGGGGGCTCTCTGTTACTGAAACCGTAATGGGCAGACTGTATTTAATATCTGGATAAAATACGTATTAACTCTTATGACACTTCCCATTTAGGGAAACCAAACGTAACATACACTGGCTTTTTATTTAAATATGTTTAGTACAACAGTTTTTCACATTTTACATTTTGCTAGCAAATTATAATAGTTTGAACTTTAAGATACCATGAGATACACCAGACACGTTAATTCTCTAATATAAGATAAGAAACATATCATTTTAACCCATTCTTGAAGACCAAGTTAGATTTAAGTGTTTTGTTTAAGAAAAAAAAATGTCTGACACTTTTCTTCTGGTACTGCTTGTGAATCCATTACACAGAAATGGTTCACTTGATTTCCCTAATAAATAATTTTTTTTATAGATGTTCGTAAACTGTAGTATTTAATATACTTCTTCCATCTGAAAATAAAAAAAATATATAACCAGTAGAGTATTCTATTATAATACTTAGTTTAACAGTTTAACTCTAGAAAGATAAGCTGAAGTTCCGTAGCTGGTAACACGAAAATGTAAACAGAGAACAGACATAATAAAATAGTCAAACTATGAGACTGTAAAAAAAATTATATTATTTTGAGCATTCCAGAGCTATGAGTCCAAAGATTCATGATTCGTTATTTCAAAAGTTTGCTCCTCACCTTTATACATCTGAAAATAAGCTTCAGTTCCTCTATTCAACAAGACATGAATAGATTAAATATTGGTGGTAGATGTTGCTCACTAGATGCCTTCCCTCTAGTCTATCATTTGAAAACTAGAGATAGCTATGCCTCAGATAAACCTTCGTATAGTTTCGCGCAAAATTCTGAAAAAAATACATATTTATCTTGTATTCTTACTATTGACAAGTTTAAATGAGTAAATGAGGAAAGAACAATGACAAACCCTAGTTCTCCACTGGTACAGCGGTAAGTCTACAGATTTACAACGCTAAAATTAGGGGTTCAATTTCCCTCGGTAGACACAGCAGATGGCCCGTGTGGCTTTACTATACGAAAACGCACACATACAAAAACATATTTTTAATTCTTCCTCATTTCGGTTTGTTATGTATATGTGTAAATATTTTGTAAACGACAACATGTCGTGTTGTGTTTGAATTTTCATTTTTCCATATTGATATTATTGTTTCGAAGTTTAAACCAAAATATGTTATTTATTTAGGGTAACGTTTTAGAACTTTCTCGAATTAAGTAGACCAATCACATGTTTGTAAATGAGTGCTGGTGACTTCCTGTCTAGAAGTGTAGTCTAGTGCAAGAACGGATATGCGTGGATAGCTCTGGAGTTGTATGGAAATTGCGAGATTGTTCGAGAAATAGGCCTATCGTTATAAAAGACGGTGACGAGAGATAGATAGAGTCATCATTCATCAGTTTTATTCGAGGGAGAGATATTGAGTCATCAGTTTTATTCGAAGACAAAGAGTGAGATTCAGACACCAGTTTCATTTCAAAAGAAGAGAGTTAGTTATTTGAGAAAGATTAAGTGTTTGCTGTGAATATTCAACTTGGATTTGTGATTGAAATTAGATGTACGGAAGCCGTGATTTTATTTCGTCAATCTCTACGATACTTCTGAATTACCGCTTGTGCTGAGAAACGGCGATTTCACTGAACTGTGAACTGTTTCGAAATCTCTTCGTGGGACCAAATTCACACCCTAGACTGGAATTTGAGACTTTAATTTTAGATCATTACATTAGATACAGGCCAGTACCGTTTTGTGTTGTGATTTATTTTGAAGTTTGAAACTAATATTATTTTGTTTTGTAATTAATTTCGAATGTTATAACTTAATATCTGTCTGTCACTGTTATTACATATAATTTGTGTTATATCTGTTATATTTGTTAGTAGTTTAGTGTAATAAATTATACAAGCTGTTATCTATGTTTTTCTGTTGCGTTTAATCTTCGAAGAACTTAAAACATTTTAAAAAATACGTAACAGGTTCCTTTACCAGATAAAAGTACCAAAACAACACAATAAACAACAATACTGTGTCTGTATGTAACTTCTCTTTAATGTTTGGAACCGTCATGCTTTCGTAGTAGTTGGTGCTATTCCATACGTGAAGTAGTGCTATTAAAGTAACAGAAAACATAATGATGAGTTATGAGTTACTAGTACGAAAATAAAACCTAGTAAATAATTTGCAAGTTCTTGTCAAAGTACGAACTCCGATACTAAATTTAATATTGGTTAGAAAAGACTCTCTCCAAAGTGATTTATAACGCTAAAAACTGGCTCTCGATACCCGTGTTGGGCAGAGCAACGTAATGAATTGAAAAAATCAAGACTGTTAGAGAATTTAATTTTGTGTGGGTTGGGCATTAGATATTGATTTCATTCTATTGTGAATTTTAGCGATTTTCAGGATTTTTTAAAAGTTCACCTATGATTAGACACGAGGCGCATAAAAATTTGGTTTTAATACTGTTAGAGTGAAAACGGCCGAAGTTTGTAATTAACTAAAAGTAATTTACCACAAATACGTTAATCTTAGCTCTTTAGTAACACGTGTTTTCTTTTATTCAAATATTGAATTTTCACAGTATTTTTTCAACTTGAGTCACGATTTATATATTATTTTTCCATACGTTAATTACGTACGTATATCAACTTAAGGAACTTTTATATGATCCCTTCTCTCAGAATATAATATAGCTACCAGAAACATGAATTTCGGGTTGAGTATTTTAAAATAAAACTTAGAAAAAATAAATGTGTAAACAAGACGAACCTTATACTCCACCCTCCTCTGACAACACGCAACGTTCCAAACTGGTCACTAGGTATTTGTTTTCTTTATCAAATTATGTTAATACTTTTGTTACTAGGATGAGAATGAAAGTATGGAAAAAACAGGCATCGTGCGTGTCAATCACAAAACACACACGCTGTACGTAAATTCCATGTTTAATGTACGATACGAACTAGTGTTTAGCGTAAACTACCAATGTTTACTCAAAAACAGCTATGTCAATAATGTTACTATAATACATACGCTTTAAGTATAAAACACATAAACGTTGGTTTTAAATTGAGTTGTGTCAAGTACAATTGTATACACATTCTAAACAACGAATGATATGTCGTTGTCGCATACAAAAGTTGTATGAAATTCAATTTAAGCAAGACAGTAATTGATTTACTAAATAATCAAATATTTTATAAACTATGTGTTTGAGAAGTAACTCTTATATTATGGGTTTGAAGACTTACACTGCTATATTTGTGAGATAATGAAAAAGCAGGTTTGATTTAGTCAGATACAAAATAAAGAATGTCGTTTTGTTTATATAAAACTCTGGTCTAAAGATTCGCAATTTTACACGTATTGTAAATAAAATAAGCTTTCGTGAAAGAAAGAAATCTATGGAAAGTCGTACACTTAGAATATCATTGTTAATAATATTTAGCGTTGCAAGTGCGTGAATTTACTGCTGATCCATCAAGGTAATATAGCTGGATAATGAAGTGAAAATATAAATAGGGAAGTCAAACTGTATTCATATTACATTATCTTTTGTGTGATACGTACCATATATACATATATATCTAGAATTTGTATTTTTATGTTAATATGATAAACAATCCTTTTCAGAGTTACGTAGATTATAAGTTAAACTATTATATGGATAATTACATGTGTAAACCAGGAATTACGCTATACATCTAGTCAAGTTGTAATATATAAAATATTAGTTTTATATATTAAACAGTCTGCTTATTATTAAAGGTACACGAGAGCTATATTACGTCACAGACTACGTGACCTGACAGTTTCAAATTATCTTTCATGACATCAGGTGCTGATATTCTTTGGTAAAGATAACAAGAGTATACAATTTGTATGTAACCGTAAAGTTATTTTTTTTTCCACCGGCCAACCTTGCTATATGCCACTGAACACGTTATACTCTTTTAGATTTGTGTGTACTATAAAAATAGCAGCCAGTTATGCGCCATTTATGTGGCAAAAGAATTCTACTGACTGGTTGACTTTGAGACCTCTTGTAAAAAAAATTATATTAAGCAGAAATTTTGAAATCTTTTACTTGATTAGCACGTGTCACAAATGGTGTTCAGATTGAAAATGCCAAATTCTAAATATGAAATGATTGATTTTTTTTTTCCTAATTCATGGTTTGACGTTGTTGATAGTCCTCAATACGGCTGAATTGTCTGTGGGCTGACTAGTATATTTTTCTTCGTTATGTCCTTTGCCAGATTGTCTCGTCTTTCTTCCATCCTTTCGTCTCATTGTCTTGATTTGTAGAATTTGTTCAATGAGAATATTTGCATTTACTACTCCAACTATTATTTTCAATGGCACTAAAACATTAATTATAACCTCAGATACTGTAGGCAAAAAAGTGTATTTTAGTTATTTTTAAACGTAAATCAAACACTACACCGAAGTATTTTAGTGGATTGGCTAGACTTCATTTAGTGGTTATCGCGCCAGGACCCATGGTTTGTGTCTCGTTGCTGCAAAATAACAATTAAAAATAAAACAATACTTTTCTCTTTTTTGTCGTGAATACACTATAAAAGTGACGACTAGATCTCACTATTCAGTCAGATAAATTAGCCAACTTTGTTGGTTGAAAATTGTAAACTGTTATGTGAGGAGAGCTTTTGTGTAGCTCGGCGAGAAGGTGATAACACTTTAGCATGTCATTTGAATGAGATTGTTATATATTCTTTCAATCTACAATTTGTTCACTTGGTAGTGTTTATTTTGCTAATAACTCACTAGTAGGATTGTTTGTTTGTTTGTTTTGTTATTGTGCCACTGGGCGTGTGTGTGTTTTCTTATAGCAAAGCCACATCGAGCTTTCTGCTGAGTCCATCCAGGTGAATCGAACCCCTGACTTAAGCGTTTTAAATCCGAGCATTTAACGCTGTCCCAGCGAAGGACCATGCTAGGAGGAGCAAACGATATTTGCATTATTTCATTAAAAGCTACAATTTATATTCTTAACTTAGGCCTTTAATGTGAAACTAGAAGTTAAATATTTTATCTTATGTTTAAAACGTGGATTTGTCGTGCATTAAAACGCCACGTTTTAAAAACATTATCTCATTGCATTTATAAAACTATTTGTGAAAAACTGGCTCCACTGATAAAAAAATAAAGTATACTAAACTGTATCTCAGAATTTACTACCAGAAATGTTTTGTGAAAAACAAAATTTTTTAAAGGCTTCTAATGTTTCCTAAAATACTTTTTCCGATAAATACACAACTTGAAACATTTTAGTTGAAAAATTTCATAAATATTATTTACCATACAGAAAACAAAATGGGGCGTGCGAATGCCTTTATTTTTTTTTCCAATATACTGTCATTTCTAATTATACCAAATTTTTGAAATGTATGTATTTCTTTTGGAATTCATGTAAGAGTCGGTACTTTATTTGTAATTGTTTTTTATACAATTATTTGCGTATTTGATCTTGCATATACGTTATAGTATGAACAACAGATATTAAATTTTTAAGAATTTACATATGGCTCAGGAACCCTCTTTGGATTTCTGAGAAGCCACAAGTTCTTAGTAGTGAAATATGGCCAGTAATAATTTTTAAGAATTAGAAGTTATCTTAGCTAAAAACACATTGAATATTATTATGTTGAAAATAATTACTTAAAAAGTCAATATAACTCAAAGAAGTCAAGAGAGTTCACAATTATATGCGTGGGTAGCAATATTTATGGTTGCTTATTTATTCACTTAATTAGAATCCATAAACATAGGCTTATGTAATAACGTCTTTAACTGTATAAGTTCTTCAGAAAAATATAAATTAGTGATTTTGAAATTTTGCTGATTCTCTGCCTCTTGCCATTTATCGTCGGCGTTTGACGTTGCTAACGGCATATTCAATCGGAACGAAGAAAATAAAAAATTTTATAAATGGCTTATGGAATTTTGGTTAGCGTTTTTGAAGTTATGGTATGACTCAGTAGTTTGCAAGTATTATACAATGAAATCACTGTTAAAACGCAGCTTTGAAACAGAAACAAATTTATTTATTCTGACAACGCTTCGAGCAACTGCTTGCGCGACCTCACATTCACTGCTGAGCCACAAAGAATACTTAAAAAGAAATAAAATACTAAACTGTAAATAAAAGGGATAATAAAGCACGAATTAAAAGTGATTTAGAATTCGATAGATTCGCAAAAATTTAAAGATATTGATAAAACTTGAATTCCCTAATAAATCAATGTTATATTTTTACAGTTTTTTGTTATTAATATTTTGGATTTATCTTCAAACGTTGTGCAGGTTTAAAATCTTCAAATAGTGTAACATAATCATATAGGTGAAACAAAGCTAATGAAACTAAATAGTTTAAAAATCGCCAAAGACTGAGAATGTCCAACTTACATAAATAACTCCAGATAGGCTTTCGACATAATCAGTATTTTTACTTTTCACAATGAACTTTAATCCTGAGAATGAGAAGGAATGTTTAAAATTTACATATTTATTGATTTGAATAATCTTTTTCGTCGTCTAACACCTCACACTTTTGCGCTATTTTATTGTGTTTGTTAGGCACCTGCTCTTCTCATTAATATATTAATGTTTTATTAATCACCACCTTTGACTGTCTCCTAAAGCGCCTCTTAGATAAACATTTATATGGTTCGTGTCCACAGGGCCATTGTGGAGTGACAATTCCGAAATGAAAAGGGATCTGTGATGAAATGCTTTGGTATTTACACTGTAAAGCTCAAATGAAGAGTTCTGTTTGTAAGCGCTGCTTAAGTTCAGCAATGTTCTTAAAATTTGTGAGTTATAATATGGGTTTTATGGACATGGTTGAAGCAAATTACATGATCAGTTTTAAAAAGTGTTTTATATATTTTCATTTTTATCCAGCTATGTAGCAGTGATGTGTAATATAGAATGAAACAGGCAAGACTTATGGTGGAGAATAAGAAAAAAAATATCCTTCAGCTCTGTTTCACACTGCAACTTTCAATGGGTTGATGCCTTTGCTTGCACTGGTTATCTTGGTGCTAATATAGCTGGTAAAACTTATTTATCTGTTATAGGTTACTCTCCAGTTACATTAGTGTTTCTTAAAAAGAAATAGCAGTGCCCACATAAGGTGATGTTGATTTATCGTCATCAACATGTCTTTTTGTTGAGTGCGCAGAACACGTCTATGTTAGGTCAGAGTTAATGATCATTCTTGTGTTGTTATACCATTTACTCGCTCTGTTAAGGAATTATTTCATTCTGATTTTGGGGTTTAGTTTTACAGTATATACACAATAATTCTAAGAAATTTGGCGAGAATGATGATCATTGTGCAGACCAGTGTTGATGGTAATCCAGTTTGATGGCTAGTTTTCATGTATCATGATGCATCTCCTGGTATTTAATGCTGCTACGATCTATCTTATGTAGCTTATTCAGAACATTTTGTGATCAAAAATTAGTAGATAGACACTATTGTATGAATTTTCTACACCCAAATCTAATGTCAAGCTTCAAAACCATCCCATGTATCAGCTGCAAGTTTAGCAGTGTTAATTCATTCAGTGATGTCGAGAAACCCACTTGTTGAGAATTTTATATGCAAAAACGGCTCGTTTGGGTTGAGAAAATATTTTAAATAGAAGAGCGAACAACGTTTCGACCTTCCGTTTAAAATATTTTCTCAACCCAAACGAGCCATTTTTGCATATAAAAGTGTTAATTCATGTTTCTCTTTCATTGTAATAATCACCTAATAATGATGGTGACAGTTGCTCAATTTGATAGACCAGCCTTCCAGTTAAAGCTTTCTCTGGGATCTTGCCATTAATGTTTTATTCATTGACCATTAAGATGAGAGTGATATTTTGTGTGTTTGGATATGGATTAAATAAGAGCATCGGTATATATTTAATGTGTGCTATCTCTTGCACAGCAATATGTTAATACTCCAATACTAACTTAAACAAGTTGTCTTATATAAGTTCCCTTGAGATGGAAATCATTTTAAGGTCGGTATTACTTTGTGTATCTCGTCTAAGTTAAAACTTTCCTCCATATCTGTATGTATTTATAACTTAGATAGCATTTCATTGTAGTTTTTCTATAAAATTAGGGCTGAAAGGAATCAAAATTGGTCTTATTGTATAGTTTATTCTATTTCATGTCATGTGCCTTTGAAACTGATCAACTGCAGAGAGCACATATTTTATTCTGTGCAATCTTTGTCTCCTTTATATCTAGCCTTATGGAAGCATAACCATTAACAGGTTCGCAAATAATACGTGCATAAAACGTGAACCAGTCACTGCTAATCTCACGTTAAAGTATTGCAGTGTAAGGGAGATTAGAGTAAGCAAATACTCTCTTTGAAAGTTACCTAGATTTTATGACATCTTACTCTTTCAGAAGATTAAATTCTTAGAAACTAACATTAATTTAATGCTGATCTTGTGGTTGGGATAAACATTGCATTTCAACCCAACAGCAGCATCCTCTATAAACACTATGGCAACTCTTAAACAATCAGAATTACTAGCTACAAACCATACATATAACTCCCCTGAAGTTATATGTACAAATTTAAATTATCAGTGTATATGCACGAAAGTTAACATGTACGTAGCACATCATGCTAAGTTTATGGTTCTTACCTGGTTATTCTGTCAACGTTAAATTTATCTAATGGTAAGAGACTTTAATGCTAGACATCCATTTGGGATGCAGGTAAAAACACTAACGACAAAGATTTTGATCCTTGGTGAAAGCCAAGTTGACAAAACCTCCTGTATAGACTTTAGTTTTTGTTCATCAGGCCCTTGAGTGTTATTTCTACCTGTAATACAGGATTAATGTTTGCATTTATCACTTAACGTGTGAGGTGCATGTAAAAGTGAACTAGAAACTTTTTTTTATGTAAAATTTTCTGGCATTGCTCTTCACCTCAAGTACTAGCACTTCGCTGTCGACAATAACATCAATATATTCTACAAAAGGAATACTGGAGGAATATCGGTATTGAAAACAGAAAAACGAGTTACATAATAACAGTTGCATAATCGTGAAATGATTTATTTATTTACATTTTTTTTGCACCTAACGTAGTTTTTACTGTTATTATTTCATTACTGCTCCCAAGTGGCCCAGCAGTACTACCCGTGGTGGGTAGAACATAGAAAGCTCTTTGTATAGCTTTGTGCTTACGAACAACGAAAACAATCTTTCATTCCACAAGAACATCTTACTGTGTAATGAACAAAGCTCATTATTTAATTTCTGTAGTGCGTGTGGTTAAATAGAAGAGATACTAATTTTAAAAATGAACGATCTTTATTATTAGAAATTAAAATCAAACCAATCTTCGGGAGGGTACCACGAAAGCATAAGCCTCAACTGAAAGTGAAAACAAAACAAAAAACTTTAATTGGTTCAAATACGAATAATATATTCGATTCTACAGCATGCGTTTGACATTACAATTAGTGAAGTTTGTTGTTGTTATATACTGTAATCGAAAACCCTTATTGAAAATAAAGACAGAAATACTAAATGCTAAGACGACAAAAATTATCAGTGACAGTTCATTTTAAGTCTCAATTGTTGGACGATAAGAGCTTTAAGTTTTCCTATTCATGTATTTGGTGGTTTCGGTAAGATTTGTACAGTAAAAAATGGATTCACTTGTAGTCACTTAGTCACGTGTAATTATAAAGTGATCTGCAGTTGCGCTTATCTCATGTTGTAATTTGGAAAGAGAGTCAGTTCTGTTGCACCAATGTATGTATGATGACAGAAGTTAAACGTAAGTTGGTAAATAGCTCATTATAAGTATATTTTTTGTTAAACAGTTGGTTTTGTTAAATTCAGGTCTAGTGGAATGATATTTTGAGAATTGACTTTTCCATAATTTTAATAAACAGTTCAAACATTTTATTACGTTATTTTTCATATGAGATGGGCCCGACATGACCAAATAGTTAGGGCGCTCGACTCCTAATATGAAAGTCGCAGGTTCAAAACCCCCTCACACTAAATATGCTCGCCCTTTTAGCTGCGGGAACGTTATACGTGACTGTCAATCCCACTAGTAGTTGGTAAAAGAGTAGCCTAAGAGTTGGCGATAGTTGGTGATAAATTGGTGGCTTCTCTCTAGTCTTCAACTGCTAAATTAGAGACAGCTAGTGCAGATAGCTCTCTTGTAGCTTTGCACAACATAAAAAAACACACGCATTTTTAATCTTATATTTTTAATTACGTGATTATCTCTTTGGTTTCACTTTAAGACGTGAAACCATGTGTGAGGATAACTATGATATAAACGCTGTATTCGAAAGTGGAGGAACTTTACAATCCTTAAGTGTTGTTTTCAAGTTTCATCATATTTTTACAATACAAAATAGATACATTCATAATATTAAACGTATATAATAAAAAACTGTTGGTGTTTATGCTATACTTTGTTTTCTTTATCTGTAATGTATGGTGTATTGAGCTATCTTTTATGTTTGCTATGTTATGATTTCTAATATATTCAATGCTAAAGTTGTAGTAATTTTTATATATTTTATTAAAAGAAAAACAAGATCTGTATCTCTTGTTTAATGTGAAAAACTACCAACATACATTTTTAAAAAATAAATTATCGATTAATTATGTTCATGGGTTTATTTTCTGTTGAAATACCTGCTAATCATGCTCTATGTATCTGACAACTTGAATAGATAGTTCTCGTGTAGCTACGCGCGAAACTTAAAAACAAAAAAATCCTCTGAGATAGTTTCATCGATATAAATTGTCAACAATAAGTTTTGCTGCGTAAGATGTAAAACATGCGCTGTAGAAAGACGCACTATAGAACCGATTAGAATTTCTTGTATAAACCAATTGAAACTTTAAATATAAAATTGAACTCTATTTTTATTGGATGTACAGTGTAAAACTTCTGTTCATTTTATTCAGTACATTTCACTAGGTTTAACTCGCATTATCTGATGAGATTCATCAACTGAGACTAAGAGAAATTAATTTAAAATATGAAAATCACGTATTTTTCCATAACAATAATAGTCGATTCAGCAACTTTTTTTTATTAATGAAGTATTTATCAATGAACTGACAAAAATATAAAAAACAATGCAGTTCTAGTGTATGAGCCTAAAAACAGTAATTTGTTTTATATACAAGAGAGACTTGTGGAAATAGATATAATGTAACACGTTTGTATCTTTTTAAGCACGGGGTTCGATTATATATTAACATTTTTTTTAGTTTTTGTCAGATAACGTTATTTTCTTAGTTCAGGAATTTTATCTTAGAATAATCAATTTAATAGTTGTTCTTAGGCATGTGTTAAAAGCATAAGATTTTAAATGTTCCAACGAACAAGTAGAAATTTATACATTTGTCCGTCCAATACAACAGCTGTTATAATGTGTTTAAGTATCGTCTGTGTAATTTTGTGATAGACGTCGGCCTAGTTTTCTACAGGTAGAAATATAAGTTTAATATTAATTTAGTATTTTTAACCAGATATTTTGTGACTGTATAGAAGAAATTTTATAGAACAAAAGTTAAAACACAAGTAACAGAAATATTTATAGATGACGTAATAAAATAAAAATTTACTCTGCACATGATGTAAAAAACTAATCTGTAAATGAAGTTTTCTAGTTATCACTAGACAATGAACATTATTGATTAATGATAACAGTGAAGTTTAATTAAACATACCAACTATGCCATTTGGATATGTTTAATTTAGATTATAACTCTATATTCATCACAAATAACCTAAAATACCTCAGGTGTTTGTATAACATGTGGCATACTGTCAAAATGAATAGTCTAATATTATTCAGCGAAATAAGTAACTTATTTTGTAGTTATGTTTTTGACCAAACAAGGGATTTCAGTAACAAAGGATGAGATAAGGGTCTACAATATATTCCTTAATTCGCTTAATGTCGTTAATACATATTTTGTGATTTATATTATTTGAAAATAATGTTGTGATGCTTCATATTGCACGTAGTTTTGTGTATAGCTTTCCTATTCAATTTAATCCAACATTAGAAATCTTCTATTCAACATAGTTCAAACTAGAACTTATTTAACTTGCTTCAAGCTCAGTTCAAAATCGTTTGTTGTTAAAATCTACAAAATAGGTTATTTGGGCACGCCACAAATACAAAAACTTGGTTTTCTGGCGTTATAAGTATCTAGACTTACCATTAAACCACTTATTCGACTGACTCCTGGCTTAGAAGCTAGAAATTAATGACAAACTTTTATGGAAGTTTGTACTATTTCCATGGAAATATCTCAATGTGCAATTTTATGACAAATTATAAATGTTTGTTTGTCATTAAGAGCAATGGTACAAAATATTTTTTTTTTTGGAATTTCGCACAAAGCTACTCGAAGGCTATCTGTGCTAGCCGACCCTAATTTAGCAGTGTAAGACTAGAGGAAAGGCAGCTAGTCATCACCACCCACCGCTAACTCTTAAGCTACTCTTTTACCAACGAATAGTAGGATTGAGCGTCACACTATAACGCCCACACGACTGGGAGGGCAAGCATGTTTTGCGCGACGGGGATGCGAACCCACGACCCTCAAATTACGAGTCGCACGCCTTAACACACTTAGCCATGCCGGGCCACTACAAAATAGACTTTCTGTGTTGCGGTAATCATAGTTATCGAAACTCGGTTAATAAAGTTGTTAGCCTTCAAGTTAACCGATCTGGGGATAAATTTTTAAAAGAGTACATTTATACGGTAAACTTCAAATGAGGAAGTGAGGGTGTGTAATACAGTAAAATGTGTCTAGATACAATTCTAGGTGATAATTCAGAGAGTAAGAGTATTTTCTTGACTTACAGTAATACGTCAATATGTTAATAAACTTAATATGAATGTTTTTATGACGACAGTAGAAAGGGTTTTTTGTAACGTAACCAGTGAATAAATAATTATTACTGTGAATTTCCAATACCTATGCTTGTAATGTTACCTAAACAAGGTTAACATCGACTGAGATTTTATAGTAACGCGTGAGTGACCAATGGTTGTTGTTCACATTAAATAAGCGTGACAGTGATGCTGCCAGAGATTAATCGCAATGCTGACCTAGTGGGTCAGCAGCAAGTCTGAAGGCTTGTAACGTAAAAGAAGTTAGTTTCGATATGTATGGTGTGCGCAGCACATATAACTGATTGTATAGCTTTGTGCGTAACAACAAACAATAAGGTACGAAACGCAACGTGTCCCTGCATACCACAGGTTTATGATATCGCTACCCGTGAAAAAAAATAATTGTTGTAATGAACTATGAAACGATACACTTGTGTGTATAAACAAGTGAAAGATCGTTTACAATAACTTTACATAAGTATGTCTCGAACATCGTATGTAATTCCAAACAAAAAGCTAGAATTTTCGGATTAATATATTGTTGCTTTGAATAATTTTTTACCTAAAAATAAACATATTCATCTATCATAAAAGTAATGAAACGGGCGAAATACTCAGTTTAATGAAATGTTATTTCAATGTTTACAAATACTTCACACATAAAATGAAATTTCAAATAAATGTATGAAACTTTTTTGAATTTCGCACAATACTACACAAGGCCGATCTCCGTTAGCCGTCCCTACTTTAGTAGTGTAAGACAAAATGGAAGGCAGCTAGTCACACCAACCCCGCCAATTATTGGGCTACTCTTTTACCACCGAAGAGGGAGATTAACCGTCACATTATGACACTCCCACGGCCGAAGGGACGAGCATGTTTGGTGTGACGGGGATTCGAACCTGCGACCCTCAAATTACGAGTCGAGTACCTTAATCCACCTGACCATTGTATGAAACTGTAAGAGGTTATCAAAACTACTTAATCTTCAGTGCTACAAAGTCGCGAAATTACTTGTTCATAGAAATTCTTCTTATAAATGTTTTTTCATTAAAAGCTAGAAACACTCCCGAAGTTTTGTGAATGTCTTCAGGAATATTGGCATATGAGTTAGTGAAATATTAATGATGAATAAATGCCTTAACCTGTCGTTCACAAAGGAACATTTTATGGAAACTTGTTGTTGTTGTTCTTTTGAATTAAGCACAAAGCTACACAATGGGCTATCTGTGCTCTGCCCACCACGGGTATCGAAACCCGGATTTTAGCGTGCAAGTCCGCAGACATACCGCTGAGCCACTGGGGGGGGGGGCATGGAAACAAATAATAATTTTTTTTAATACATCGGTTCAAAGCATAAAAAGCTCTAATTATAGTTGCTAAAGTATGCTACGGCAAAACTTATAAAAAGGCTGATTCAAGCTATTAAAGCATGCAATGTGTTTTTCCAATTGACTGGAGAGAAGTTTAAAAACCTTGGACTTAGTTTTTTTCGTTTCAATGAATGTGGTTGAAATGTCGTTAAAATGTTTTAAACTGTTGTCATGACTGACAGTTATTATTAATAAAGCTATTTAATTAATGACAAATTAATGATAAAGAAGGCCTACTGTTTGATTACGAAATTAAAAAGAAAAATCTGGCCAGATGCCGCTTTCAGCGTATGATTTAATCTTGCAGTGAGCTCTTACTGCTACCTCAAGTAAGAAATTGCATACTGAAATGAAGTGATACTGTGTCTGTACTGATACGGAAATAAAGGCAAATAATAGGATCAACACTAATTCTGTAATAAATGTTTGCCTCTAAAACCAGTGAGGCAATATAATTTATGTAAAAAACACAATATGTTTTACAGTAAAGCTACAGGATGGCTACTTGTGCTGAGCTCCGGTGAAGAATCCAATAACAGATATTAAAGCTGTAAATCCGTGTACTTACAGATGATATATCTGCGTTATTTACTGGCTTTTGCTCTTTTTCGCATACTTATCACTGACATACCGAAATATCTTTGTCATTCGCGATCCCGGCTCAAGACATTTTGATGCTCCAAAAATTTTCCTTTTTTAAAACTATTTTAATATGTCAATAAATATCGTACTTTTACTCGTATTGTAAATGAATTGAACAATAACAGTAGAAATACGATATATACTAACACTCTAAATTAAACTTACAGATTTGTGCACAGTTTTTAAAAGGAATAAACAAAATGTTTCCTTGCTTTTCAATGAGCAGTCATTTGGTTGATCGAGCCGACCGTGGACATTTATTTGCTTATTTTCTCCATAAATGTTACAATTTCTGTGTTTTTCATTTTTCATAAACAAGAATAGCTAATTGGCGACCTTTCTAGCTTTATTATTTATTACAATCAAGCATGAGACATATATTTCTGCTTTGTTTTGAGAGAATAATGTTAGTTAATATTTCAATAATTCAAAAGCTCAGTGCAGCCAGGTAGTTCAGCAGAAACTTGAAGGCTTTATAAGGTTAAAACTAAGAATTCAATATCTGCACTGGATAAAGCACAAATATCACATTGTGCATAATTTGACACGTAAGCTAAGTTGTACCACACAAGAATGGGCACATGCCATTAGTAACTATCCGTCATTGATTTTATGTATTTTTGTTATTGTAGTCTGTGAACGTTCTATATATTTTCCACTCTTTTTACATATAAAGTAAAAAAAAAAAAAAAATGTATTGTTTTTCATAGTTCCTTAGATGAACACTGTGATATTCAAGTCAATTTTAAACTTTCCTTTAGGGGCGCACGAAGTGTGGCAATTAAGAAGTCTTACAAAAATAACAACACGTTTTTAATTGATGACCGAATTTTCAGCAAATCAGATGACAAGGGCTTATCCTTGGTTTTTACTACCCATCTAACAGGTACCAATAAATGTTTTTTTTCTGCCGAGAACGTGAGGATTTATTAACGTATTTATAGTGTTGGAGCCTGAGAACACAGTTATATCGAATTACACGTTTTATTAAAGAATTTTTGATCTAGGTTTTCATGTGTGGTTTGATTCTTTTAACTTTTTGAGCAGAAGACAATCCTTTCGTTTAACGTTTAAAGTTCTCGTATTAGAAGTGTTTATGCGGGTTCGTATATATTACTTTATTTCTGGAGAGCTAATTATGAGACTGGGCTGTGAGGTCTTCACCTTCCGGAAAGTTAGCTTCATTGTATATTTTCACTGTCTAGGACGAGCACCAAAGAACTGTTGTTATTGGTTCAAAATTGCTTGTATTCACAGTACGCGAACTAGCTTAAGTTAGCTTCATAGTAAGGGTGAAGCGGTAAATTCCACCTGCTTTGTTTTGTTGGTGAAATCCTGAATTTAACAGTTCTAGTGTATTCACACAAAGTGAGAGTACTGTAAGTTCGCAATATTTTTATTTAGTTGTTTCATTTCACCCACGTTATCTTATAAGGGGAGCGAATTAACCTACAAGTGTTTTCATATCTTTATAGAACTTGTTGATTTAACACTTACGTATAGCTCCAAAGCATCCTTAATCACTTGTATCGGCTAAGAGAAGTACTATTAAATGTCACTGATTTTTTTTTTTTTTTTTTTAATAGACAAATGTCTTGTTTCTCTCTCAGTGCCTCAACTATTTTGGAAATGTTTATTAATTTCGCGCAAAGCTACTGGAGGGCTATATGTGCTTGCCGTCCCAAAGTTAGCAGCGTAAGACTAAAGGGAAGGCAGCTTGTCATCACCACCCACCGCCAACTTTTGGGCTGCTCTTTAACAACGAAGAGTGGGATTGACTATCACATTGCAACGCCCCCACGGCTGAAAGGGCGAGCATGTTTGGTGCGACGGAGGTTTGAATCTATGGCCCTCGGATTACGAGTCGATTTTGGAAATATACCCAAGTCCGAGAATCTCCAGCTATCAGTGGGTACATCTTTTTCATATTTCTTATCATCCGCGACACATCACGTTATTTATCACAATAGTGAATATTTCTTTCTCTGTTTAAATCTTATGATACAGTTTCAGTCAAATTGAAATTTGTATCATGAAAGTTAGTGCTTATTATCTGACCTATAATTTTCATAAAACAATGTAACCATCGTCAATTTTTTTTGCAAACATGCATATTTATATTAAAAACGATTTTATTAAATGCTACTGCTAATTTTCACAAAAAAATTATAATTTCTCTAACATCGATGAAACTGCTTAAACCTTGACTTCTCACGAGTAATCAAAATATTTCGATTTTCAGTTCCACAGTCTATCTTATTAGTTTAAAGCTGCTAGATAGTAGAGACTGAAAACGCACAACAGGCCTTCCAGTGACATATCAAAGAAACGCAGTGCTAATTAAATTAGATAGTTAAGTTAAAAAATCTATGGCAAATTTTAAGGATACATTGGGCAGTGTGAAAGGATATTCATGTGAATGGTAATAAATAAATACTTAGTACATAATGACGTACTCATTACGTGGTTTGGGTTAGTTGTGTTTCCACATTTCAAGAATATACGAAAAAAGCCACTCAAGCTCCTGTTACAAACACTTTTCCTGAAATGGCAACATACAGCCCCCTCCCAAATCAGAGAAAGTAGATGCACTTTTAATACAAAATATGGAATAGTAGTGAGAATTTTAAAAACATATGAATGTAAGGACTGAAATTATTAATACATCGTTGTCGAAACTTAAAGTCTATTATTTTTACCCTTGGATTAACCACCTCTCTCTCTCTCTTTACTGGTAAAAGGGAAGGGACAAGTACACTTCAATGTAGAACCTGTCATGGCTAGAATAACTTTCTTACCTCACTGGAAGACACGCATTTAAGATGTGGTATTTTTGTGTGCCATTATCGTTATTTTCAGGACAGTTGAATTCTATAAAATAGGGGTAATCATTAGGCTCGCCAACATACAAACTCACTAGATATTTTTATCACACGTTTGAATACCCAAAGCTTTCATGAACATGTTCGGGCTATAATTTGTTTTAAAAATTCTCGCATTTTGAGAAAAACTTCGCAAGTAATAGGAACAAGACACTTAGGCATTAGTGAATGAAACAGCTTCATGCTGAACAGTTTGGAAATTATATTCAGAAAAACGTTTAGACGACTTGTGAAAATAGAGCAGAACTTTTTGTGACAATTTTCTGGTTTTTCTATGCAATCGACTAAATTTGCCATCCGAAATGAGACTAGTCGGAAAACTTCACACATTACACTTTTAATATCTTCCTGTCAATCCCATACGTTTGCTAGTTACTACCTAAAACATTTTTATTATTTGTATGACTTGAGATTTCATAGCACACAACAAAAAATTTATTTTATATTTTGTATGTATATGACAGTACCTGCCATAGCATGAATTTGTTCAATAATATTTAACTTTTATAGTTTTTTACTGTATCGCAGCTATCGTTCATTCACAACTAGTAACGTCATTTCCCTGTAAGGAGACCTAATTGTTTGCAACATAACGATGACAGTTTTTTTTTATTAAGCACAAAGCTAAACAATAGGCTATCTGCGATCTTCTCACCACAGGTATCGAAACCAATTTTCTAGCATTTTAAGTCCTCAGACATGCCATTGTGCCGCTGGGGCCAGGGAGGCTTGAATGCTGCGTAAAAGGGCCACGTTTTAACCACTCACACCACTATTCAATAGAGTGTTGTTTGTCAACCAGCCAGTAGATACTAAAATAATATCAAATAAGAGACGCGTAATGTTGCAATTTGTACCGTCGTGATGTCAGTAAAACGTGCGCGAACCATAAATAACAAGAATAATGTACTTCGTAGGCAATAGCATAAACATTTCAAAAGCAAAAAACTTGTTATTCGTAATTTTGTTTTCTCTTGAAATATTTTCGGGGACCCACATCTGGTAATATTCGCACCATATTTATTGAAACTCTTCCTTGTGCATTTTCATTGTGCAACCGGAAACACAAACAAGTGAACTTTCTGTCTCATACTAATCTTCCTCCGTCTCTCTCATTAATTTTACGCAATCTCGAACTTTATAAAAACTCAAATAAATAACAAAATGACTGGTTCATAACTTTATTTCTTCGTGATTAATTCAATATGCACATGGAACAATATTTTCACATTAACATGTCGCTATACTGTTACTTGAATAACTTTAACACCAACACTTCTAAATAAATAAATCTTTTGTCAAATACTAAAACTAACTGAATCAAGCAAGCAAGCACTTTCAAACAATCCCGTTTTAAAATGTATTCATTTTAAATAAAATAAATGTCCTGTATCATGTATATATAAAGTCACACAGATCTTATTAGAAAGTGGTTCATTAAGTTTACTCAAAGGTACTCTTTTCTGTACCGCTTGGAAAAGTTTAAAATTATTTAATGAAGCTTTTTTATTGTTGTCGTAAACCTACCCTACCTTCTACACTTAATGCAGTAAATTCTATTTTACTTTTGCTAGTGAGAAGTGTGACGTAGTTTCATCTCCGAAATACAACAATAATCAATTCTCAGATATAACAGCTTTCAGGGGCCGGACTTAAAAAAACCTCTATGGCCAGCACAACTAAACTACCATGATTTTCTTATCGCACATGTAATTGCTAATGCAATTAAGTAGATATAAGCTCTGAAGTCACATGAGACCAAATAATTTAAATATGTAATAGAGTATTTGGCATACAACGGTGAAATTCTTTATCTGATAAGATTAACAAAGCTTGGTGGACAATATCTAGGCTTCAAAACATTATTCTTTAGTCCTTAAAATAATACATGCTTATATCATAAATTTAGTAATGTACAGAATTACAGGAAATAGGGTTCTACAACACATCAACTTTTTCTCATTCACTCAAACTGAAAACTATCTACAAAAATAATCTTCAACATATTTGTTTTAATATTTGTGAATGTGTACAATCTGTATCTTTATGCTCAATTATTATTACTGGAAGAAATATTTACATTAATTCTTTCTGACCTGAAACACAGTAGCAACGAATCAGCATAAACTACAAATATTAAACTATAATTATTTTTTATCTAATCTACAACAGTTTATCAACCAAAAATTAAACTGCTTCATCTATGAATATAAATATTGCATTATGAAAAATACTCTAATCACAATGCCATGTGGAAATGTTATATTATGCATGAATTTTATTGTCTATGTAATAAGTCATGTTTTTTCTATTACAAAACCTATTTACTATTTTACAAATATATTAGATTGAAGATCACTAACCACAAAGGAATAAAAAGAGTATACCTGAAAACGTTTTCTCTCCCTCTTGACAAATAGTGTTAAAAACAAAAGTAGATCAGAGTAAATAAACCTGAAAAAATACTGATATTTGAACTGAGCAACATATGTGAGAGGTCATGCACTGTTGTGATGTAACATTAAAACAATGTCTACTTAAATAAAAAAATATGAATGATATATTAAACCTATAACACTTGTAGTGAACCAAACAGTGCATAACCACCATGTCATGAATCCAAACACTCCTCTGTACAACACAGGTGTAAATATTTGTTTGAGATTCATCATTGCCAATGAGAACTGCTGACTAGTTCCTAATATTGAATCATTATCTGTATGTGACAGTCTTTCAGTGGCTTGTTTGACTGATGGTTTGGAAGAATGGCCTTCTCTTTCAAGAACTAGGGAGAAGTAACTGCTCCACTGGTATTCTCCTGCATAATTAAGTACATTATAATCCTTGAGCATATACATTAAATAGGCTTCAAATAGGTAGATTCTGCCAGAATATAAAGTGTGTGCACAACATCACAATTTTAAATGTTACACAGGGTTAGATTTAAATGTATGCATAACTAATTTTAAAAGTATACAATTAAGTTTCTAATATGCACAAAATAGTTGGGTATAAAAACATCTAGAGTTTAATTTCTAATATGCACCCAGTAGTCAATTTGTGAACCAGTGCAAAGCAGCTGAATATTAAGTGTGACAATAACTGGTTTTAATGCTTGAAGTGTGTACACATTAGATGGATTGAATGCCAAACATGACCATCATATTTTAACTAGATATACACAAGAACAGTTACTTGAATATTTCAGCATGAATGTAATAATACACTATAGCATGTGCAATAATGTGTATGCTCAAGCATTTTAAATGACGCATTATTTATTTAGGATTTTTTCAAATTAAGAAAAAAAAATCTAAATATAGCCTATCATTCATGAAAAGTCCCTACACATTCTATTACTTGAAATTTCACGATTGTTTCAAAACTTTCCATGACCTTACACCTAGGATTTACAAAGCATAGGACAAATGTGCACACAAATAATCAATGAAACTACATTATCTAAGCATTTTTCATGATCACTTAAAATCACAATTTAAATCCCCATTCACAAAAAAATTCCTTCTATATTCTTTGAATGGGGATTTAAATTGTGAAGTATTTTTTACAAAAAATGAATTATGCATGTGTAAAAAAAGTCATTGTGTTTCAGAAGGAATTTTCTTGTGAATGGGGATTTAAATTGTTTTTCCAACAGATAAAATATGCATGTGTCAAAAAAGTTTACATGCTAACACACAAGTACATCATAGAGAAAAAATCTTAAAACTGCATTCTGTACATACTTTTAGTTCCAAGCTCGTGCTAATAAATAATTCATTAAATAAACTTTTTTATGGTAATCATCAATGTGATATATACTAAAATGACAGCAGAGAAGTGTGACAACCTGCAACCAATTTGACAAATGAGGGAATATTAGGATAAGATTATTTTTGTAAGATTTAGAGGTAATAGAACTAAGCTCAACTGCAAAGAATTTAATATTGACAATATTAAGCAAAATTATGACTATTTCATTTTAATTAAAAACTGGAAGAAATCTGTGAAAAAAAAAAAAACGTTTTCTCTGAACATTTACAATTTTGGCAAGTTTCTAGCAAAGTAGTGTTCTTTCTATACATAACTAATTTTGTTTATAATTAGTGGAGAAGTATAATTTCAGTTTGTCATACTACTGTCAACTATATTTTTAACAATTTAATTTAGATGTTAACAAAGGATGTATGACACATTATGATCTTAGGTGGGTAAATCAGTATAACTCTGGGTAAACAGTCAATTTATCATTTAGTAGAGTTCCATTCTTTTAGTGAAGTATTTGGATCAGTGTTAATTTTTCAACTATTTGAACAATTAGCTATGAAATTGTTTATTTTTACATTAATTTTAATTACATTAGTGAGTAAACTTCCACTGAAAACTAAAAAGTTATTTGTGAACTCTGGCCTACAAGTACAACTGTATACAAATCAAAATGGCCTTTAGAAATGTGAAGGAAGAAAAAGTAATTTGAGCCCAAACCTGAGGTTTCAGCTATTTTGAATAAAGCACATGGTTCACATAGCTAATACTGGTATACAATGTTTACAACACTTTACACAGTTATATGTCAGTTACATAAAGATAGACTGCGTGTAAAAACACTTGGTTTTCAGTAAGTTCTTATACTCTAGCTAGAAAATAAACAGCAAATATTTTATTGCTTCAAAATGTTCTTACTTTTATTAAAATAAATGACACTTTAATAAATTAAGCAAGCAGAAATAACCTAGATATTTTAATTTTGAAATTCAAGTACTTTCTAGAACCTGTGCAAACCCTGACTAATACATTTTCTTATGTTTTTTTCAGTTAATTTATTATTTACTGATACAACGGGAAATCATTATTGTTATTTACTGTATGGATTTGAACTTTTACATTGCTAATGTTGATAACTTTGACTATTAAGCAATATTATCTACCTTGCTTATTTATATGTTAATTTTCAGCATATCTCAAAAATATTATAAAATAACTTTTCAATCTTTCATGATCAATGAACGATATTTTATCTGAAGATTAATAACTAAAACGTTTATTAGAGTTCACTCTGATTATATTCTAAAACACTGGCTATCAGCCATATAAGCAATAAAAATGTTTAAAAATAGGACTAAAAACACAAGCACACAACATCACACATACTACTAATACACATTTATACTCAAGAATAGTTTCAGGCATATTCTTTATTGCACTACATATATCATATAGCTAGATGTGCCAACTCATACAAGATTTCAGATATCTATGGAGAAAAATATTACAAGTTAAAAACAAATCTGAATTAATAAGAATTGAGAAAAATATACAGTACAATAATGAAGTAATGAAAACCAATCAAAATGTTCTTTACTTTTTCTTAGATGAAAATACACAAACAATGATGAAATTGAAACTAACAAATAATACCAACATACATATGAAGACAGTTTGTGTTATGAAATATATTTTAACAGAAAATACACTAGCATAATGTTACTTCAAACTGATGTTGGGTAAAGAACCATATTAATATATTAAGATAAAATACAGTATCTGATCATTTGTGCATCATACAAGTTGAATCTGGTTCAGAGTAAAATATGCTTATTCTTATAAACAAGAGCTTTAATAATGCTGTTAAACCTATTATCATCACATGGACCCCATAAACTTATTAAATGCCTTTTTCTAACCTATTTAAGTACCAAACTGTTCATAGTCTTTGACTTCGTTACAGGGCTCATAATAATGTGTCACAAAAAAAAATTAGCAAAATAATATAATTAACATTTTTATTTATTAACGTGGTTTCCAACATAATTTATGTGGAAGTAATTTCACCTCATGTTTAGGTCAGTTTTTTAAAACAATTGCTGTTATTGTTAAAAACAAATTTGTATGATATAGTCTAACATGTAGATCCCACTGTACTAAATGATATGAGAAAGTGGGTAATATGAGATTTGAATATTGTCATTTCTCAAGAAAAAAAAAAGATAAAACATTTTCAGCAATACAGGGTGTCCATACTGAAATGAAACAACTTTGAAGCCTTATATATATTTATTGAATAATGCACAGAGAGAAATATTCACAAAGGTCACATTCGTTATGCCCGAATTTCATTTGGTATGTGGGTACATATCATTCAGGTACGTTAGAGTAGGCATTCAACATGTGCATCATTCACAGCAGAGTAAGTTACAACAGTACTCAATTTCCCTTCACGTTTTCTAATATCTCTGGAATTACAGACTCCACTGCTTTTGACATGCTCTTGCAGCTAAACAATGTCCTGCCCCTTTGTGGAGTGCATTTTGAACATAAAAATAATAATTTCAGGTGATGCATAACACACATTGCCTTTTCTTGTGGGGTCTTCATAATTTAATCCAAAACACAAAATTAACTTTAAGTACAGAAATTTAGATGTACGGTGTGGTAATTATACAAGTTTCACCATTTTCAAATTTATTCAATAAACTGTTACAAGTCTTTAAAGTTGTTTGAATTCAATGCAGACACCCTGTATATTAAATGTTTTGATCACAAAACGTCTTGTAATTATCATGGCAATAACTACTTTAAATTAAATGCATCAACATACAATTTTTATTACTTTAGTGAAATGTGCCTGTTTTATGTATAATCTTGATTCTCTCATTTTCTTGATACATGATGTAAACTCACATCCTGTTCACATGCTTAATGTGATTGCAACATCATTTGCATAGTGAGAAAACTAAGTGACAATACATGGTACCAAGGTTTTCTGTTAATATCAACAAATGTCCCAAACAAACTAAACTGTTATTTTAATATTTGATAGGAAATAAAAAGGCTCTTCATTGTTTCTTTATTTCCACACATCTGCTTTAAATTTTCTTTTGAATTTAAAACTTTCTTGGGCACTGCTATCAATGGGACATATACTGTCTATAATCATTTACAGTTTCTGCTTTCAATTTCTATATTCTAAAATATAAACTGAATAGTATTTTGTACACTATGTAACTCTAACTTTAGTGTTTTCTTATAGATAGAACGACATGTAAAGACAAATCAATACTGTACAGCTAATCTATAATAACTTATTTGGATAAATTTATTTATTTTTACTAAATTAATTTATCTTGTTCTTAACCATGGTATATCTTCATGCTTCCATCACTGTCAGGTATACCATTCAGATAACACCTCTACAGAGGTGTAAATTCTTATAATTTATAGTTTACTCTTAAGGTTTCCCATTTACTTATTGTTTCAAATAATTTTGTATAATACACATATAACTGCTTTTAGTACTACTATGATAGTTACCTAATGCATTTTTCAACATTTAATTATATCAAATGCTATCTTTTAAGCTCTTCTCTCACCATACATTTCACAAACATAAATACAATGTTTTACCGCTGCAAGCACATAAAATTTACTCATAGATGTTCCTATTCTGCATGAATTCAATAGCACTTAACTATATGTTGTTTCCATTAGGATTGTGTGGTTTTACTAATTCTTAAACTTGTGTAGGAGGAAACTGAAAGTAGAGTTACCAATAGTTTTTGTGATACAATTCAACAGTTGTGGCTTATTTAACTATGTTTATAAAATTGTTGAGTAACATTAATGTGCTATATGAACTAAAATTCTGAATAGATTGTTTTTCCCATTTTGATAGCAGTTAAGAAAAAACAATTGCCACTCCACAGACAAATATGAATGAAAGGTTTTATTTAAATCATTGTTTCAACCTTTGCAATTACTTCAGAGTTAATAGACATATAAAAATTAGTTTATATAAAATATATTATTTTACATTTTCCTGGAGTGTAAAGGTTGTTTTTTTTCTTAACTTTTATTAAAATGTGTAAATATCTCAAGTATGCACTACAAATTTTAAAAGATTGTTTTACAGCATAACATATTGCATCTTACATATTAATAAATAAATGAATCAAATTTGTTAGTAAATATTATCAGCTAAATCAAATATTCAACTTATAGCCTGAAGCAAATAATTTTTACAGAGCTTTTGGCTCAAACTCCTCTTTCTTCCATTGCTTATAGTAATATACCAAATAAGGTATTGGTGACATTGATTTTAATAAGAACTGTAATTCTTTACCACTTATTTACAAAACATTGTTCTATTAACATCTACTTACCTAATGTTTTAAGAAGAAAAGTGGTAAAAAGACACAACAACAGTGGTGCTAGGTACTGCAGTGTCACAACACACAGGTAGTAGAATATCCTTGCCACCTACATGAAAACGAAGTTATTTAAAAGTGACTACTTCACTTTCTAACATAAAATTTCAGTGTTTTTTATTGCATTACTTAGGTTTAATACACAAATTAATTACTTTAAACCATCTGTTTTTGCAAGTTTGAGAGAATAGACAAATCCAGAAGTATGTGTTAAGATCTACTCAGAAGTTCCTGCTCTAGTCCTACTAATATAAGGTTTACGTATTCTGCAAATGTATCTGCATTTTTCTACTGAACAGTTATAAAACAATGGTATCTAATTATTCAATTAGAATTTTATGTAGGCAATTACATAATTCTGTACAATTTTACAAATGTCATTGATGAAGCATGAAACTGACTTGAATATATTAATGGAAATGTTTGCATAATGAATGTAGCATTATAATTTTATATAAATCCAAGTTTACATGAAAGTTTGAATATCTGTAATATTCCCCCCCTCTGTTAATCTGAGTATTTCAACCCTACTTTGACAGGAGGTGATATACTCAATGTTTTCTTTCTTACGCTAGAAGTACTAAACCAAATTATGTGAAACTTAGAATAAACTTACTGATATTTTGCTACACAAGAATATTTCTATAGCTTTTCAAACAAAGTTTAATGCAAAAAATATGCAGTAATGAACAAAGAGAATATTTAAAGAAACTATGAAAAGACACTGTGCTAATAAAATCAAGAATAGAGAAGGAAAATTATGTGAGAAATGAAACGATGATCATTTTATCCTGGGATGATAGTTTTTAGGAAAGATAAACTTGTGGTTTGGGATGGGTATCAAATTTTTAAATAAATGTAAAAAAAGGGTGTTGTTTATAGCAAGACTATTTAAGCTGTACAAAAACCTAAGTTTGAACATTGTTTTCATTTGTTCTTTGTAAACTACATCAAATAAATGTTAAATAACAATATATATATATATCCTTCCATATTTTTCAGCAAAACTTAATATATAATTAAGATTATTCTTTTTTATTTTTTATTTATGAAATTAAAAAAAAATTATGAAACTTTTTATATGCTGGTATTCACTCAACACATGAAAGATGATTGTCAGTTAATATAACATTAGTGCATTTTGTATGTTTTCAGACAGTTTGTATTAACAACTAATATTCATAATTATTACTTAACTAGTTTGTAAATATTTCTACCCCTATAATCACATTGATAATCTCAAACACTGAGTAATAGGAGAAATGTTTCATGAAACATGTTTTGGCCATAAGGACTCTGAGCTAATATTTCATGATCACTTAAAACAGTTTTCAAAATTATTTGAGATTTTAAAATCATGGTTAAGATGTTTATAACAATTTAAGTCTGAATCTCTGAAAAACAATTTTAGGCTATTATATTATTTTCAATTTGATTCCTTTATTACTAAATCAAAGCTATCAGTTTATTTTTAATGTAATGACTAAATAAAAAATACAAAATGCTTACAATAAATTAAAAAATCTTAAAAACTTTAATCTATTGTAAATTTTATAAACCCAGTTACACAAAAAAAAAACGCAAAGCAGAAAACAAACCATTCTTTGTAAATCAATATTGCTGATACGCCCAGCCTCCTTTCGCAACTTTTCCAGTTTCTGTGGAGCTAGGTTTAGGTAAGACTGGAGATAACGAGGCATGAGAATAAATCTAAAGATTACCACCACCACAATAACAACAATACGAGTTGTTTCAAACATTGATGCAGTCATTCTGTAAATTAATAAAATATTGTATAAAAAATCCTTTTGAAAGATTCTTTATAAAATATTTAATACAATTCTTAGAACAAGTTTCTGTATCCCAATAAGATTAAATAATATCCACTATAAAGTTTATAATTATACTAAAGTTAAGCTTCAGACTAAGTATTTAAACTCTAGCTTTAGCTGTGTTAAAAACTGTGATAAGCAAAAACGTTTGTAATAATAAAACTTTGAACAAAGAAAAAAAATTCATGTAATAAATGCAACATAGATTATATTTTCAAGGGATGACAGTTTTTTAGTAAATATAAATTTATACTATTAAATGTGTAGAAAAGGTCCAAAATATTGAATTGTTACAGTATAACTCTGTTGAAGAAAAATGAATGTTCTTTTTATTTTTCTTTGTGAATCACACCAAATATTACAATATGATATTAGTAGTTAGTTAGAAGATGTTGAAGTAGAATTAGAGCAATTATTTTTACTTAAATTTTGAAATTTAATAAAAGAGTATGACTTGAAAGCTTAAACTGTTATTCATGTAACAAAAATTACTCAAATTCTAAAATTTAATTTGATTTCTAATGTTTAAGTAATAACAGTAATTTTCAATTTCCATTTTAGTATAGCGTGGGTTACTTCTAATGAATATTATTAACTAAAGACTTTGGTATTGTTATTGTAAGTTAACTTTAAATAACAATCCAAAAAGATTTCATTCCATAAGCTCGAAAACTAAGTTTCAACAGTCATAATCTTCACCATTATAGAAACTAAAATAAAGTTGGATACTTAACAATCTGCATAAATATACTTAGGCAACACTTATTATATCATATATTCTAGTCAAAAAGTTATCCTAAAATATTTTCTAATATTTTATGCACACAAGATGTTTAGTTACACTTGGCACAAGTTATTACACTTTTTTGTACACCTTAAAAATAAAATTAACATTGTTTTTAGTTACTGAAATGAAAAACATGCTAGATTGATTTTTTAAAATTTTATTTTATGTGCACTCCTTAGGACAATTTTATCCCTAACATACATGCTGGACAGACAGAATTTTAGCCTTTTCCATCTTTCTTTTTATGGTTATTAATCTTGGTTCAATACAGGAGATATTTAACAAATTCACATAAAGTCTTCTGTACGCATGATTTTTAAGTAGCGGAGAAATTATTACAGAATTCACCCATATTTAACTCTTAAACAGCAGGAACGTTGTAGGTAACAGTATCAATTCATTATAGCTGCCATTTAAGGATTAAACAGAAAATTATGAAAATAATATTCATGGGTACTTCTCACTGAAATATATTACATAGTTATTCTGTGTTTTAGAGTTTCATACCCTACACCATAAAACTTCCTGTAACCTAATTAAACAACTTAATAAAAACATTTCTTTTCAGCTTTTAAAGAAATATTAATTAAAATTTTTAAAAATGTTGTAAATTAAAAAAACATACATTGTTTCTTTCATTCCTGGCCATATCTTCTGTGTGAGATAGTCCCGACTTATGGGTTTCACCCACAACAAAGTGACTAACATAGGTGAAAGAAAACTTAGGTGAAGAATCAATCTGTAAATCAATGGTAGGGTAAAATTACACAAGCTCTTTAAAAAGTACAGTAAAACAAGAAATTTAGCTTTAAACAGTACAACTAACTATTTGATATTATATATAAAACAGGGATTGTCCATCTATTTGGTGTCACAAGCTGTTGTATTGAACTGGCTGAACCAATTTCAATGAAAGTTGAAAAACAACTCAGGTGAACTTTCAGTGATTGAATTTAAGTTAGATATGTAACACAGAGTAATGGTTCAGACAGCATTAACTTAAGTACCTGAAATTGACACAAAAAAAGTTTTATTCCATCCACAAAACATAACTTTGGATAAATAATTTGTATGCACCAGTTATTTTGCTTCCTTCTCTATCCATTTCAGGCAGGTTTAACATAGAGGATTTCTGTGTACAAAGTTGTTTTGCATGTTATATACCCTGGAAGGGCAATGAATATATTTCCAAGGATATGGACCATTTGGAGAGAACAAATTCTACCACAGCACTGTGTGTGTGTAAAAACTAGTGGTAGAAATAATATTAAATCCAAGTAACAAAAATAGCATTAACTCAACATTTTTAAGACAGACTGAAACAACGACATAAGGGAGTTGAAATATGATGGAAGTAGAAAGACCAAATATTGCTATACTTGCATTGAGTGTTTCAAAATTTACCTACATATAGTGTTAGTAAATAAGAAAAATTTGATCAAGAACTCATTTCAGAGTTTACCACCAAGACTTACATAAACCTTTCTGATGATGTTCCTCAGTCAACCTATAAGGATATCATGTAACAAATTTGATCTATCAGCACCAGAAGGCATGAATAACTTTTGACATACACCATGAAAATATTGCATCATGTACACAACATATAGCTTAAAACAGAAAAGACACACAGAAGTGCATATATTACTAATGAACAATAGCACACAGACCAAAGGTAAACCCAAAAGGAGAGGCTGTAGTAATTGGATCAGTAAGGTTTTAAATGATATTAAAGTTAGCTCAACAGAGACTTTTATAAACAGATACTAAATGATACATGTAAGTGACAAAGAATGTGACAATGAAAAGTGAGCATACAAATAAAATCGAAACATGAAACAAGTCAGAAAAATTGGCAAGATAAAAAACAAACAAATATGTAAGTTGGTTAGATGTCTTAAGCATTAAAATAATGTGAATATATCTGCTGATGAAAGATTTATTGTAGATCTCATCAAAGCTTGAAAATCAAAAATTACATAGACAAAAGCAGGATAACAGGTTAAAATGACAGTGTCAAGTAGCATCTCATTATCTTCCCAGTAACTTATTTAAAATAAAAGGTTATTCTTCAAATATTATTTAATATTAGAATAACAAGTTTTTAAACACTGTTTGTTATTGACTTAAAGGGGTGCTTTTCAAACACTATTAGTTTAACACAAGTTTTCAACCTGCATTTCCCATAATGCAGCCAAAGTACTAATTTTCATTTTACATCATATACACACATATTCATATTGAACAAATATATTGTTTGTTTGTTTTGGAAATTCGCACAATGCTACTCGAGGGCTATCTGTGCTAGCCGTCCCTAATTTTGAAGTGTAAGACTAGAGGGAAGGCAGCTAGTCATCACCACCCACCCCCAACTCTTTTACCAACGAATAGTGGGATTGACCGTCAAATTATACAACCCCACGACTGGGAGGGCGAGCATCTTTGCCACGACGCAAAAGCGAACCCGCGACCATCGGATTACGAGTGCACGCCCTAACTCACTCGGCCATGCCAGGCCGGAGTGAACAAACACAAAATGAACAATTGCACTCAAAACTAAAACTGGAGAATGCTAAAACAATGCATGTGGTATAGTGTCAACCATGCAGTTGTACTCAGCTGTAGATAAGTAATTATGTTCATGATGATGGTTGGTTAATTTTGTTCACTGTGCCTTGTGTGTGTTATCACTTTCATCTAATGGTATGGAAGACTATCCTGCATCACTCTTTACAATACACTTTGAATGATCACAAGCACTATTGAAAGCACTGTTCATTGCAGATTTTGAATAGTCAGAACTGTTAAAATCTATGTTTTTATATGCAACACAGCTTGCATCCATTTTCAAACATGATCACCATGCACTGATATCTGCAAGACACGCTGAATTATTGAAAGCAATATCAGATGTAATGCTAATTGCAGTTTTTGCCTGGAAATGTTATGTGACTTACTTTATCTCCTTTTGTGGTAATTGTCTCGACATTTCGATGGTGATTTAAAAGTACGGTATATTTTGGAAACGTAGAATTCTGTGTATATGCAAGGTTTGGTTAAAGCTTTTGTAAATACCACTTGCTAATAGATTAAGATTTTTTTAAAAACATTTATTATTTTTTACATGTTTCTAAATGCCACTTGTTATTGCTTAAGGGGTATTCTTCAAATAACCTTTAATACTGGTTTCATCAGATTACAGAATAAAACTACAGTACAAACATAGTTAGTTAGTTCTATACAATATTAACTTTCAGTGCTGTTACTTTAAATTGTCATTGTGGGCAAAAATAGATCAGTAAAAGTTTGAAAGAATGTTATTTTTTCTTGTTATGTAAATATCATGTAAATGTTTTGTAAGCGACAACATGTCATGTTGTGTTTAAATTTTCATTTCTATTATTTATATTTCCATATTTATATTATTGTTTCAAGGTTTAAACTAATAAAATATGTTGTTATTCATTTAAAATAACATTTAGAATTTTCTAGAATTAGGTAGACCAATCATATGTATTTAAATGAAATGCTGGCGACCTAGTGTCTAGACGAGAAGTCTCGTGCAAGAACGGACATGCGCGGATTGCTCTGGAGTTCTGTAGAAATTACGCGATTGTTCGAGAAGTCTAGGCCTACTAATATATAAAACAGACGGCGATGCGAGGTAGAAAAAGAAGATTCATCAGTTTTTACTCAAAGAAGAGTCAGTCATTCGTTTGAGAAAGTTTAAGTGTTTGCTGTGAGTTTATTCAACTTTGATTTGTGACTAGAGCTAGATCTACAGAAGCTGTGATTTTGTTTCATCAATCTTTGCGATTTATTAGAATTAGTGGTTATACTGAAAGTCAACACGTGTAGAACTATTTAGGGGAGAACGGGAAAACTGGAAGGAGAAAGTTTGAGACGTTCATCGGAGGCATCGTAAAAAGAACTTCGTCATTCTCCATTCAAACTTCGAAATTTCTTCATGGGACCAAATTCACAACCTAGACTGGAATTTTGGATTTCTAATCTGGACTTTTGGACTTTCATTCTAGATCATTATATTAGATACAGGCCAGTACCATTTTGTGTTGTAATTAATTTTGAAGGTTTAAACTTAATATCTCTCATTGTTATTATATAATTTATGTTATATCTGTTATATATATATATAACAGTTTGTTGTAATAAATTATACAAGCTGTTATCTGTTTTTCTGTTGCATTTAGTCTACGAAAAACATAAAACAAAAAAAAAAGTAACATTATGAACCAAATAACAAATTACAAGAATCATTACTTCTGTGTTGTAGAGCTGTCTGATAAACTGCTTACAAATATATATTTGGTCACTACAACTAAATAATAATTCAGCAAATTTCTGTGAGTACAGCCTGATATCATATTTGAATAAAGTTTTCAAAATAAATATAATTTTAATTATTTCTGCTCAAGTTTACTTTTTACCTACGTTTGAAGGAAATTTTCAATCTAATTATATACTTGTTGTTTTGAATTAAGCACAAAGCTACACAATGGGCTATCTGTGCTCTGCCCACCATGGGTATCGAAACCTAGATTTTAGCGTGCAAGTCCGCAGACATACCGCTGAGCCACTGGGGGGTGCTAATTATATACATGTGCTCTGTTGTATTGTAAACAACTCTAAAATATTCTCTTTAATACTTGCAAAGTTTCATCCATAAATTAGAAAAGTGCTTACTTTTGTACTGGACTCCCATCACAGTAGGTTAAAGAATCCTGATGCATTCTTGCAAAGCGAAACCCAGGAAATGTAAAGAAGGCACCTATAAATCCACACCAAACTGCTAACATAAGTTTGAACATCAGCTGAGAAGTAGGCCCACTGAAATATGGTGAAAATAGGTCAAAATATAGATACTTTCAGATACAAATGATTAAATAAATCAACAATTGTATGAAGAGTTATATACACTTTCTAAAGTAAAAGTCACTTGATTATAATAAAATCAAGCAGTTTCCTTAGATTATGATTAGTGAAATATAAGCTGCATTTTTGTTACTGAACTTGTTACTTCTGTATAATGTTTACATGACTTTTTACTCAACATTACATTTCTTACCAGCATTATAACAAGAGAAACATTTTCCAGAGTGACTTTTTCTACAGGATATGAAACTATATTTTAATATCTAAAATAATCACTTTTTAATAAAACTGTTAATTTTAAGCAAAGCATATTATTTATCACATAGTGCATTACCAATATATAATACAATTGTAGGGATATAAAAATTTTATTTAAATAACATCTGAGCCTAAGCTATAAAGGAATTGTGAATTCTTAACTGATTATGTTACTAATTTGACAGTTACACTTTCAAAGTGTTTTCTCAAAGACTAGCTTTATATTCTAGCCCAAAACTGAGAAGCCTTCATTACACAAGTTCATTTTTAATAAATTTTAAAGTTTATTTTCCTGTCCAAATGATGTTAAAAATGATAAATACTCTAACCAGTTCATTCTATTACAACATAAATTGCAGTGTATGCATAAAAACTCAAATCTCTAAAACTACAGCACAGATCATCACCAATCATAACTGGTTAATATTTTTACAAGACAGTATTTTTAAAGCTGAGCAATAAATAAAACAACTGAAATTTCCAAAAAATATTTCAGATTTAACAAATAAAAAGTACAAAAAGGAAGAAGTACCAAAAATAAAACAATCAAAAAATAAACTTTAAAATTTTGTTTTTCTTCAGTAGTTCTCATATGTGTTGCAACAGAAAAGCAAGGCATTTTCATTTTTCCAGACAAGCAGAAATACCTATCCTCTGGGCAGATATGACTGCTAGTTCTTGCAAAAGACTATTGGGCCTGCAGCCTTTTTTGGAAATTTCTGACAGTTCTACAACAGTGTACTCATTCTTTGCCTTCAATAATATTCCATCCAAGAGAAAAAAAATGTTATTTTAAAAATCAGCTGTCATTACAGATTAAATTTTAAGGGTGTTCATAATCTCATTCTATTACTATGGTAGGGTCCCTGTCCAACTGTTTGGATTTGCTGGCAAAATAAGGTGGAATATTACCACAACCTCTTGTTTTATTACAATCATACTTCAAGGACCAAATCCAAATTTTCTTTTTCTAATGTTTATCACAACTGGGTCATATAAATATGTGTAAATGTTTATAGTTCTCTAAATTACTCATTCAAACACCTTCAATGACTTTATTAGTAGGTACTCCAATCACTTTACAGCATTATTACAGTATAGTTTTTAGAAACAAATTATCTTAATCATTTTAGTTGTATTTCCATTTGAATATATACAGTTTTGTTTAATTTATGAATGTAAAAAAACATTAAAATTGAATAAAAATACCTTGCATATCAATTTTATTTGTGAAACTTCTCAACTTAATATTCATACTGTTAAGACAATTTCCAAACCAGACTGTATTTGAGCATGGGTATGAGTATAATAATAACAATACAAACATCCTATACAGTGTCATATTTTGATGTTAAAAATTTTTTTTCTCTCTTTCTCTCTCTCTATAAACTATAAATTTGAAGTCCTCTTCAATAAGATACACTTACCAAGCAAATTTTCCTATTTAGAAAAATGAAAATGTTAAAAAATTAACTTATAAACCTAAGAAACTTGTAATAAACATCCAAAAAACATGAGAGGCATTTTTGGAAGCCAGTTTACAAACTTAGATAGGAAAGTACAACGTACCTTGAGTTCAGGCCCTGGTTTTCAAGAAATGTATAGGCACTTTCATTAAAACTGGTATATGCTACATATATATATAAAAAAAAGATTAATATTATATATGTCTAAAAAAATTAAAGAACTACACAGAAGTATTAGCCTTTTAAACATTATTTTTAAAACCAAAAATATTACTTTGATTATGCACTTAAATTAAAATTTTATCAGTTTAAAAAATAGGAAAAGAAAGCAAAAGAATGAGACAAACATATGTAGATCTATTCACATGCTGCCAGAAGGAACTTACTCAAGGGTCAGCAAAGTTGAGATGCAAGACAGTGAGATATGTAACAAATCCAATTTGATAAAATGCGAATCTGCAAGCATTACTATCTAAGGAAGAATATAACTGAAGGAGTTAGCAGACTTATTTGTAATGGAGAGAAAGCAATGGTCTCTGATGAAAAGCGTTCAAGGTAAAAATGATATCAGGGACCCCAAATTTGAAATCTAACACCAACTGGACACAGAAAATGATCTAGGACTAAAGAACCATAAAGATGACAAATCAAAAGGAAGGAGATACAAGAGATCACCTTCTCTAACAGTAGATGTCTTAGGAAGGAAGACTCAGTCTGGGTAGTGAAGTAAGCAAATTAGCAGAAAATGTTGAAAGCATCGATGGTACATACATATGAACCATGGTGACCACAGGTAAGAAGAAAGAAATATGTCTCCAGAGAAGATGGCATCAGAAACTTGAAACCAGTGATTCAAAAGGAGCACATAAAACTAAATTCAGACCCCAGCCCCAATTGGAAAAAAAAAGATGAAGGAAGAAAGGAATGTTGTTTTGAATTAAGCACAAAGCTACTCAATCTGTGCTCCCCACCACGAGTATCAAAACCTAGTTTTTAGCATTGTAAGTCCACAGACATGCTGCTGAGACACTGGGGGATGAAGGAAGGAAGGATCTGAATAAATCAAAAAAGACAGAGGAAGAAAAACATATCAATAAAAAGGAAAGTGAAACGTACTTCACAAAATAGTTCAATAACTAGCAATGGTGACAACTATGTAAGAAAGGCCAAAAGTGGACAAAGTAGGACAATCTATAGGAAGGAAGTGGTGGATGAATCAATGTCAAAACACCAGCCACATGCCAATAGATGGATAGAGTTAAAGGATGACACGAATGGAATAAAGAAGACTAAATGGCCAGAGTCCAACTCTATGGAAATGTACTGGACAAATCCAATACATGAGAATGGCATCCTTGGGTAAAATAAATAAATAAAAAAGAGCTAAAGAAGTATGAGGAAGAGGAGATCTAATACCAATTTAAAGGAACAGAAAGACACAGAGGAAAAAGAAAGAAATACTATACCTACAAACTCATACCAAGAAAGCTTAGATAGGTGATTTTCCTCTACAGATAAAGCTGTGACTATGGCAAACCCTGGTGGAGGACACAATCAGTCAAAATCAATTTTGGCCACGTTTAAGCTGGAGAGGAGTGATGACCAAACAGATAGAAGGAGACTTAGTGTACATGAAAAAACTCGCAACATGTTGAACAATGGCTGTAATGTTCTCAACAGATAAGCTGCCAATGGCCACATGTCCTTTGTTAATAACACTGTCACCATTACAGGACAGAGAAGTTGATGTTACTTGAGAATTCATAATGGTGGGTCAGCACCAAATGTACTTTTATATAAAGTGAAATTAAATAAGCCATTATCACTATGTGAAACAGGACCATTGAACCAGTTAAACTTCAAAAAATAAACCTAGTTGTACACTATCACAAATCTCACTTAACTGATTAACAATTTTAAAATGCACCTTCTTTAGACAATGCCAAAAAAATTAATAAAGTTAATTCAAGTGCTATTGCAAAAGGAAGTTTTGTCCCTATCTTATTGGGCTATCATCACATCATGAATTAGGACAGTTCACATTAAACAATGTTTTTTTTTATGGTGGATATAATTCAAGGATAGTGCATGCGAATCCCATAGGCAGATGCACAACGGTATTGAATTATTTTGTTTGTGGATGCAAATTACAGCCTCAGAAAGTTACATTACATGTATAAATTGTTTTCCAAAGTAATTTATAAAATTGTGTTTAAAGAATTTCTTAATTTTTATCTTGGATTTTTTATCACATGTAGAATGATTACCAATATCTCAAAGTCATGTACAAGTCTCCATTTCTTTCTATTGACATGGTAAATGATATTAGGCTTTTAGCAGTCATAATTAATGATCACAGAAAACCAACAAAAAATCTTTCAGTTGAATCTTTTATAAGTATTTCATTAAACTGTTATTTCTGAAGGATGAACATTTGAGAACAGAGAGATCATTGAAATTTTAATAAATTTAAAATATCAATTACACTAAAACGTAATATGTGCTAGATAGTACAAATTGACTATAAAAGATTTTTAGTTTGGTTTGTTTTGAATTTCCCATAAAGCTACTCAAGGACTATCTGCACAAGCCATGCCAAATTTTGCAGTGTAAGATTAGATGGAAGGCACCTAACTCACTGTCAACTCTTTTACCAATGAATAGTGGGATTGACCATCACAATATAAATGACCCTACAGCTGAAAGGGCAAACATGTTTAGTGTGACGGGGATTCCAATCCACAACCCTAGGATTGCGAGTCAAGTGCCTTAACCACCTGGCCCTATTATAAATGTAAAATTAATCATTGTACCAGACTTTATTGATATCTAATATTCAAAATAACATCAAAGTCATTAACAATTTTTTTAATCCTTTGACTGCCAATACAAACACAAAGTTTTAGTTTCATTTATCTACCATGGGTATATTTTGATTCAGCACCTTATAATAATTACATAATCATGATGGCCATAGTGGTATGTTTGATATCTTAGTAATAAGAATCACATTGTAAGTAAAACACTTGGAGAAATACTTCATCTACAGTAAATTCCACATACACGCTTGCACAGATTAATTGAAACAAATGGTCATTTTACAATATCTTCAGTGTGGCAGCCTGTGTAGACTCACTGAACCTGCTGATTTCCTTTAATAGTCATTTTTTCACAAAGATGGTGTCATTAACTGTGCGTGTTTTGCAATACGGTTGATCTATTTTTGGGATATATGACGAAATTTTGAGGAATATTACTTCATTCAAAATTGCATTAGAAGGGCAAGAAGACCAGTCAAAAATAAACTTCTTACTAACTCAAAAAAAAGAAAAGGTATCAATGAGTCTGAAATACAAGAACTGGATCCAAGAACAATGGAGGGAGGTGTTATTCAGTGACGAGACTCATTCTTCGTACAGGGTCAAAGAAATCTGCTTGTTTGCAGATCTCCAGGTGAGAAATTTCAAGAATCTCATATCAGTTCGTAAAACATCCGTTGAAGAATATGTATTGGGGCTTTTTCAGCTACTATGGAGTTGGAGTCTTACATATCGTTGATGGTATGATGCGATGACCACAGCACATTGAAGTTTTACAGAGAAGAGTTGTTCCAGAATTGAAAAATATTTCCAGATGGTTCTGGCATTTTTCAGCAAGATCTGGCTCTGTGCCACACATCAAACTCTTGTGAAGGATTTTATGACTACAGTGCAAATAAAGGTGCTGGTCTGGCCTGGAAACTCTCTGGACTTAAATCCTATTGAAAATCTTTGGGCAATTTGTAAAGAAAGACTTCAGGGAAAAGACTGTACTACAAAAGATAAGCTAATTGAGATGTGGTACTGTGATCCAAAAATCAGTAAAAATTGTAGTCAACTTGTGGACTAGATGCCAAAGGAGATTAATGATCTTCTGAAAAATAAAGGCAGTCATATCATGTATTTATCTGTGAGTAATTTTTGGATCCTCAGAAATAAAATGCAAACAAACTGAAAATAATTGTAACTTTTTATCTTGTTTCAATTAATTTGCACAAGGATGTACAGGACTATATGCATCCAAAATATATTACATAAAGTAGAAACAATAAAACAAACTGACCAGTCTTATGGATAATAAAAGTTCAAAGTCTCAAAAATGAACTGAAGTAAGGACTTGAAATTTTAAAAGAAAACACTACAGTAAATTATCAGTTATAAATACTGTAGCTTTGGAAAAGATCTACTGGGCAGAAAACAGTGTTAAAACAGTATGTGTTTTATCATATTTGCTTTAAATCACATTTTATTTTATTGTATGTCTAAATTAATAGTGGTATAAAGTGTTGTTCACTTGATATTTTCAGATCAAGATTATGGCTTTTTAGTAGATGTTTCCTGCAAGAAAATAAATAGTATTCCATAGTTTTCAGGTTTTCATGCTAGTATTAAAATAATTTCTTTGTTTAAATATGAATGTCTATCAGTGAATATCATGTAAAAACTAGTACTGAATCTTTGCAAAATTGAAGAAGCACTATGAAAATTAATAAGGTGTAATGGATTTTGTATTACATATTTATTTTAATATTGATGTTTTAGTCAAGTATATATTTAAAAAGCATGAAACAATGTTAAATGTATATTGAGAAAGTTCCATCTATTATCTAAATTTGTTGAAGATTCTCAAGTGTAAGAATCAACAATATACGTTTTGTGAAAGCACTAATGTATCTTCAAACATTATTGCCAAATAAACTTACAAGAACCTCACCCTAAAAGTTTTTAAATCAACACACCAAGAGACAGTTTTATATTGTTGGCTTGCTACAGTTAGTATTCTACAAACTTCAGAAGCTATAATGGTGATTAACAATTATCAACTGAGAAAAATAAAGACATTTGACCAGGAAAGTTCATAGATTTTGAACATTACAAACAGTTTAACTTTAGTGAATTGTCTTTGGATGTTAGAATTTCTAGGAAAACATCATATAACTTACATGTAAAAAACTTACGTATAAAGAACCCAGCTAGATTTCCATTAAATGAAGTATACCTGTGTATCAATATACACAGTATTAATACGATCATCATGAACTGTTGATAGCATATGCAATTCTAGACCAGACAGAAGACTCATTGTTGTTTGTAAAACTTTTGTATAGAAATCATTTGTAACAACTTTTTGCAATAATCATTTTTATAAACTGTACTTTTGTTTGTAAATTAAAATATATGTGTAAAAAAATAAAACTGTGTGTATCAATCTTGTTGGCAAATATAAATTTGATACATCTCTACATTTAATTACCATCTAAATTCAATTTAAAATTTCAGACTATTTGAAATCATAAAACATGAACATACAAAGCATAAATCAAAAGCTCATCCAAAAAGATTATAATATGTAACAAAGGGTAATATACAATTACACCTCTAATATATGTTTCTTCAAAAGCAAGTTAATTGAACTATAAACTTACCTGCATCAAGTCCAAACTCCAAAAAATTTTCATCAGTTATAAGAACAATCATAGCAACAACAAAGAAAAACAGTCCAGCCATTAGACAAAGGGATCTTTCACCAAGTGCTTCTTCACCACTAAAATATAATGCTGTCACAGAGAAGAGAACTTTTCTGGTCCAAGTTAATTACAACAGAAAAGTATTGGTCTTTATAAAGCTCCACAACAGGTTTACTTACAGTAAAATCTACTCAGTAAAAGTTGGTAAAATGAACAATAATGGAATATGTAATTGTAACAGCTATTTTAATCTGTGATTATACAAAATAACAAAAGAGCACATCTTCATGCATATGTAGTGAAAATAGTATGAGACTCTACAAAAGATAATGGTAGAAAAAATGTATTAGAAACCACATTTGTTAACCTAAGTTAACAGCACACAAAACATATGATTTTGTAAGAAGAACACAAAGAATTTAACATAAACAGCTCTTATTTCAATAGTTTAAAATTTATCTATTAATGAAAATATTTACAAAACTGTGATTCATTTGCATAAAAATCTGTGATGATGATAAAACCCACTTGTAGAGGAAATTATATATTTAAAAACAGCTGGTGTGGGTACAGAAAGCACTAGTAGAGCAGCAAATATACTGATGCTTTCTTTAACCATACCAGTTGTTTTAAATATATAATTTTCACTTCCATAAAATATAGCTAATAAATGAAAAAGAACACAAAAAAACGAGAGTAGTTTAAATGGCTTGTTGTCATCTTATATGTATATACAAGGAAACTGGAAAAGTAGATGCCACTTGTTTTCTTTTCAACATTCAAATGAGCAATTTGTTTTCATACTAATCATTACTTGGGAGATCAAAATGGTAAATCATACTGTTTGTGCTCCTTAAAACACTCAATGTAAAGAACTGAACAAGTAAAATTGGTAAAATGTTAATTTTTTAAAAATGTAAAACACACTTAAGAAACTGCAACAGTAACTAATGGAATTGACAGCAATATCAATAATACTATTTTATTGTGTTTGTAATTATTGATACTTTTATTTCTTTTTGTGATTCACATGTTATTAGATACACTGCAACCAAAAAATGTCCTGGAGCCATAAGTAATTTGATGAATAAAGTTTCGTAAAAACATAAAACAACCTGAAGGGTCAATATGGTTCATGTGATAATTACCCTGTATTGATCAATTTAAAACATACATTTTCTTCAAAAAATTACATGCCACTAAAACAAAAGCAAAGACTTGATTTCATAACACTGCCTGCTTTTATGAACCTTTATAATTTTAAATAAGCCCATGTACAATGACTCAAACAAGATTTTATTAAAAATTGTCAAAAATCAGATGACTTATTATCAAATATTTAAAAGTACATCCAGCCAGTAATATAAATCATTGAAATTACGTTCAAGGTATGACAAAATTCTACTACAAAAATAAACTATTGGTTAAAGTTCTTGTTGTTAAGCACAAAGCTACACAAAGGGTTATCTGTGCTCTGCCCACCATCAATGTCCACACAAGATCATTTAAGTGTTACTTATACAACTGTAGCATAAAGAGCAGAAGTTAATGACAGCATTTTTGTGATCTGTTAGATTATATAATTTTCCTACAATCTCTAATTTATCCACATCATGAGTCTCTTGCATCTAAAAAAAAAATTAGAAACACTTAACAGTAAATAAAAAAAATATAACAAACTCACTAATGTATTATGAATAACTTGACAAATGTTTAGTATAACCAACTGCATGAATAAACTTACAGAAAAGGATACAAAGAAAAGCCTATAACAAGCATACACCATAACATACTGAGATTAACCTCATCACTCGGGACCAGAAGAAAGTAATAAAGTTCTGTAACAAAGTACACAAAAATTGCACAGACAGAAAAATCCAGCAGCCATTGGTATTCTGTGTAGAAATGAAGCTGAAAAAGCTCTACTGGTTGCACTACTGCTGAATCCAGCACCATCTGTAGGTTTTTAGGCACAAGAAACTCTGGATCTTTGTTTTGGTCACTAAACCTGCAAGTACATAAAAAAAACCCTAAATACATCTAGTTGTTATACTTGTGTCCCTATAAGGATACCCAACTGGGGAAAGAATTACAATACATGAAAAAAAAAAAAAGAGTCCTAATGAAACCAGAACAGAAGATAAGGGCTATATGTGAAATGTTTTTACCCACTAATTTTATTGTATAAGCTTAGTTGGCAATAAACAGCTTTCAGAGATAACTACTATTCACAAATAGGTAAGACTTTACAATAAAATTGTTTTACAACAGATGTTGAGTATTTGGAAATTAACTAATGATCAAAAACACTTGTTCTTTGGATTTCATCATATTCTTTATGCTCCTTTGTTTCAACTATCATTATTTACATTGTTTTACACAAGCAAAAACAAAATAACAATGACAATTTTAAGAGAAAATGTGTAACTACAAGATTTTATATATCACTAAGATGGCTGTGATACAAGTATATGCAATACTGTGTAATATATAATATACAATAATATTACAATCAGTGGTGTCGAGAAAATCCACTTGCAGAGAAAAAAAAAATTCTGACACTCAGTTACACAAATAATATTGAGTTTTATTTCTGGCTTTTCTAAGCCAATTTTTAATGATAAAAGAAAATGTTATCCTAGTTTTTACCTGAGTGGATCAACAACAGAAGGAAGTGGATCACAGTTATATAATTTCCTTAAGTTCATATTGGTTAAAGTTATCACTATGTCCTGATGATACAACTCATGTTAATGTACAGTTGCATTTAATACAGTTGGATCATAGACAAAAGTAAACTAATGAATGCTATAAATATATTCTATTAACTAATAATTGCTGCAGTTGTCATATTAATTTGAACTTGTAATTAAATTTCATGTTTGTTTCTTGAATCCCAATGTGTTATTATTCCTTGCTTGTTTTACTGAGTGATATATAAAATTTGTGAAACTCAAAAAAATAGAAATTAAAAATATGTTATGTTCTACCCTGGTGATTAGTAGCTGTTAGCATTACAAAATTTGTTAAGAGTATACCTTTCAGGTTGATGTAATGTGCATTGAAAGAATTCTATTTAAGGAATTATTATATCTCTTGAACCATATTTCATAAATATAATTATCCCACCCCCAATTTATTCTTATAGTAGTTCATTAAACCCAGTTAACTTGTATACTTGACTAAATACCTCATGATTACCAGCCACCAAATTAACTTCTATACAATAGTAACAAATTTTACTAGGCAAATTTATGTCACTGTTATTTACAGAAATAATGTTAACATCAGCCAACCTAGTTCTGTTTTCTACTGCTGAAATTCAACTTTCATAGCTAAATGTGTAATCTGTAAATTTACTGTACTTTAACATTTGTAATTAGAGGACTATGTTAACACTATCTCAATATTTGCTCAGTTGCAACATTTTTTTCAGCAATTATAATACAATTGTAACAATTTTCTATGTAATAATATTATAAAATGAACTTAACTGTGAAAGACTGATGGTGAGAGAAGATTTGTTTAATGATAAGCACAAAACTGTTCAATGAGCTGTCTCAGCTTGACTAATGTACAAAACTGAAACTGAAATTTTAAGATGGTAGTAGAAAAAACAACTACAAAGTACTGAAAATGATAGAACTAAGATAAAATTACCCCTCAATGAAATCTTGGAAAGTGATAGTTTAACAAAACTATGCAGTTTATGAATAATATATCAGTGTAAAAAAATTGTTACATTAACACAGATAAAAGCCTGAAACTTCACAAGAGAGTCTTCACCACTTAAATAAATACACTTAACAATATCAGTATCTGATTTTATAAAGGCAAACGAAAGTCACACAACTGAAAGATAGAAATTAAGAAGGTTTAAAGAAATCTAAGGGATTGTTTATTTTGTTAATGTATATTACAACCTGATAACTGTAAATCATTATATTGTTGGTACAACTTTTTAGTAGCTAATTATAGCTTTCACATTTCTGAATATTCAAGACAGATATAAAAAATACCTCAAAATATCATCCAACAAACAAATAACTATGTCCCAAATCAATTAATACTAACAAGAATATATGCATTATGTACATGTACAAGTTTCTAATAAATAAACCATTCCCCACTTTGCAATGAATAACTAATACCATATGATTTTTATCACTCCAACTACCTAATAGCCAAAATACTAAATCAATTATTGTCACAAAAATAATTTATACCAACTGTCCAGTGAAGGAAATTTTATCATTATGGTTTGTTATTATTTTTAATCAATTCAAGTTCTTCAGTTTGATTTGTATCAAGAGTTATGAAAGTGATCATAATTAAAATTAAGGTTACTTTTTATTAGTTTTTGATTATTCCAACTGCCCAAGTTACTAAAATACTGTTTGTTTGCTGTTAAGCACAAAGCTATAAAGAACAGCTATGTACTCTTCATGTGAAAACATTAGCTTTATAGTTTTTTTTTTTAGTAAATTCAAGTGAGAACATGTTTTTATATTAATTTTTCTATCCATCTCATGAAAGTATTCTTTTAATTGAATGCAATCAGTTAATGAGCTTGATAAATAGCTGATAAGCTCATTCTACTACTCACCCAGTTCTCTCTTTACATACAGTGGTAGCTTAAACAAAATATATCATGTACCTGTCTCTTCCTTTCTTTCCTTTACCTCTAGAAGAATCTTTTATGCCAGCAACTGTTTTCAGTTCTTCATTTGTTGGATGTAAATAACGAACAAGCCTAAAAAAATATAAACACGTGATTACTACAAATAAATAAAACAGAAATGTGATTCACTAATAATAACTATCCTGACAAAAGTTGCTAGTTCTTATTGAGTTGACTATCATCAAAATACTTATGATGAAGAACTATAGTTAACCACTGTTCTTTTAGTCTCAATAGCAAATATAAATTGCTATACCACCACCACCACAGTGCATTTAAAACCAACATGTTCACTTCATACAGTTGTGCAAAGCCAGACGAGATTTATCTGCACAAGCCATCCTTAATTTTGAAATGATAGATTAGACAGAATACAGCTAGTCAAAAGCACTCTTCTCTAAACCTTGGAACTTGTTTAATCAAAAGGTGAATTCCAGATTTAACAAATAAAGATTCTTTGTTTGTTTTGAATTTAGCAGTGTAAGACCAGAAGGAAGGTAGCTAGTCATCACCATCCATTACAAACTCTTTTACCAAAGAATAGTGAGATTGACCATCACATTATAATGCTCCTATAGAGAAAAAGGTGAGCAACTTGGCATGACAGGGATCCAAAGTGCCCTTTAGATTACTAGTGCCTTAACCACCTGACCATGCTGGGCCTAAATGAATAAAGATTACAGTAAGTTTTGCATAATGTACACTTTTCAAGTTGCACTTGATACTCAACCTCATTTGATTGTTTCAGAATTTCACAGTTATGCAAAGATTTTGTGCAATAACCATCCCAAATTCTGAACTGGTAAATTAAAGTTAAAAAAACTAGTTAGCAGCTCCCAATACATCTTGTTTGTTCAAACAGTGAGATTTCATTATCAGTCTTATAGCACATATATAACTCAAAAGCAGGGATTATTTTTTTGTTCTGAATTTCATGCAAAGCTATATGAGGACAATCTGCACTAGCCATCCCTAATTTAGCATTGAAAAACCAGAAGGAAGGCAACTACTCCTCACTACCTACTGCCAACTACTGGGCTGGTTTTTTTTACCAATGAATAGTGGGATTAACTATCACTTAAAAACACACCCACAGCTGACAAAGCAAGAGCATTTAGTATAACAGAGATTCAAACATGCAACCTTAAATTGCTATGCTTCTGAGGGAGGAGAAGGGTCAAAGGATAATTCTCAATTCTTTGTAAAATATTTTATTTCAAACAATATTCAAGAAGGATGTTAAAAAATAAATACTGTAATTATGAAACAGGCATGCAGTATGTTAATGTAATCTGCTTTACAGTATTAAAAGCCCAAGTTAATTTATTCAAGACCTTTAACAAAGCACTAGTCACACACCAAGTGAAAAGAGATAGTGTATTATAAAAATTAAGTTTGCTATCTCAGATAAGTACAAAATAAATTACTATACAATGAACAATCCTAATGTTTGTGTCAAAACTACCTTACAGAACATTAGTGACATCGCCTGTGTGGTTTGTGTGTATATATTTCTTTTTCAAATGTGAACAATTTCCATCACTGGTGAAAAACACAGGTTATAGTTTCTTGATTTCTAGTCTCTTTGCTTCCTACATTTTGCTCATTGATGGAACTTAATATTATAAAATTCTCTTCATTAGTAGTTCTGCAATATTTCTAAACTAGATGTCAGATGAACTTGTCCTCGGCTTCTATTCTATACGCAGGGTAAATGACATATGGTTAATCTTAAATAATCTCATCCATACTGAGAACTAATATCAATAAACAACACTGATGCATTAAATTTTTTTCAAGATATATGACAGAATTTCTAAATTTTTTAATTTTGATTTCAAAGCTGTACATACTGGAATTTGTGTATAGTTTAAGGTTTTTTTTTATTTCACAATACATAACTGTCTTTTCCCACAATTAGGACCCACAAATTACAGTATAATAATATCATAACTCGATTCAAACACTATTTAAAAAAAGTTTTAAACATTATCAGAGTATCAGCATGAGTATCAATCCCTGAGGTGGCACCAAATGTGTTAATGGTTTTCTCAAACATGAATAAATGATAAGTAGCAAATTAGTACTAATACTGTATGAAGACTAAAAAGGGTGATATTTTTATATACCACACTTTCCACTCTTCCCTATTTCAGGCTTGTGCAGCAGGAGAGAGGGCAGTCTCAAGGTCAAATGCAAATGACACTCCTGTTGGTACAGTTGTAACTGGTGACCCTGATGACAAAACCAATAGACTTGATCGTGTTTTAAAAAACTGTTACAAACAGAATAGGACACAATCAGGTTGAATCAATACGACAATTTAATCTCCATAAAGTAAATTGCCAAATGTACCCAGTGCTAAAACCTGGTCCTAATGAGTGTCTAAAGATTTTTCATGACTGCAATTTTAGCCCCCATTTTGTAATGTTTTTGTACTTGGAGGTTTATAACAACTATGAATGCCATCAACCATTGCATAAACTATTAGATTTCAATCTTACCTGAAAAAAGACATTTAATTAAATGTAAATAAACTAAAAATTAAAAACCTATGTAGATTTCCCACTTGGCAACAAGAAATTCCACCCTTTTTTCAAATTCTGCCTCCATATGGTCGACTCACTTTTGCTGTCCTTCCAGTACTTACGGGCCATGTTGAACCCAACTGAATATAAATGCAATACTGTTTTACATTTCCTTGTATTTCTCTATTAAATTGCTACAACATCTTTGTTTATCAGCATTTGAAAGGCTATAATTTTCAACCAAACAAGTGAAAGTTGATAATACAAAATTATTTAAATTTTAAAATTACGAGATATGGTCTACAAAGCTCCTTAATATATAGAAATAAATTTAAAATTTATTATCAATGACTCTTCAAGGCCAAAGACCTACATCTTTACTAGCAAGAAAATACATTCAAACAGGATTTCAGGACACTGGAAACTTTATCTTACATGTGTGATAAAACTTGCCTGTGCCACAAGCATCCCAAATGATTTCAGTTTCATTCACAAGAATTCAAAATCATAACATTTGTCATAAGCTCTAAAATATATATTGGAATAACTAGTATGATCAGAAAAGACAATAAATACAAAACTATTGATTCAAAATATTGTCCATACAAATCCTTGTGTAAAACTATTTGCAGTTTTATTAACATTTCAGAAGTATTTAACCAAATTATAATAAAATGAAAAACTAATACACATATGCAGCATCCATTTTGTCAATCATACCAGTTATCACTAGTTTTCCCCAAGTGTTTCATGAGAGTAAAAATACAGAGCCACATTTTTAAATTAGTACTCATTATACAGTAAAAGCTTTATTATCCACTACCTTTAGTAATGGATTTACTATTACATATTTATTTTAATATTTATGATTGTTTCAGTTCAATATACATTTAGAAATGCATGAACTTTTCATTGTTAGTGTATTGTGAAAGTCCTGTCTATTCTCTAAATTTGTAAAAGATTCTTGTGTGCAAGAACTAACAATATATGTTTTATGAAAGCCTATCTTTGAATACTGTTACCAACTGAACATTCAAGAACCTCACCCTAAATGTTTATTAATCAATGTGCCAAGAGACAATGTATATTGTTGGTTTGCTACAGTTAGTGCACAAACTTTGGAAGGTATAACTGTGATCAACACTTATTAATCGAAAGCCAACAGATTCTTGACCAGGATGTTTATAGATTTTGAACATTGTAAACTGTTTAATTTCAGTGAATTAAATCTGGATGCATTACTATAAAGACATTATATATCTTTGTCAACAAAATGTCAGTTGGTAGAAAAGCAGTGTGAAGTCATCAAATAATAGAACTAGTTAGATAGCCATTAAGCAAAGTGTTACAGCATCAACTTAGAATTAATTCACTCATTTTGAACTGCCATTAAAACATTAGGTTCCAGACCATACAGAAGACACTATTGCTTGTAGGTCTGTAAAATTTTTGTATATAAATCAGTATTTGTATTAACTATTATTATAAATCATATTGTTTGTATATTAAAATATAATTAAGAAAATTTTTTGCATCAACTTGTTAGCAAATATAATGAATCTAATATATAAACATTTAATTTCAAAATTAAAATTTCCAGCTATTTAAAATAGGAATACTTAACATAATAAATCACAGACTCATCCAAGATAAGTTACAATATGTAACACTTATTTGGAAAGCTCTTGTAACGAGAAATTTCAATATCTCCAAACAAAAATATTTTAGCTTAGTCATCCTGTTGTGGCTTTATGTTCTTTCTTGCTAACAAGCTTCAGTTGTTAATTACCTGTATTCTGATTCACAGTTACAATAACATACTTTTATAGTCAGATGAAGATTTTTTAAAAATTGTTGTTGTTGTAGAAATACAGTTATTTAGAATATTAACAATGTTCAAATGTTTCCTGTAAAATACTGTGCAAGAAATGCTTTCATGACTAGAGTTTTTCACCAACCTGACACTGCCCAAATTCAGCAGAGCTAGATAATAAAGAATATATTCTAGTGTTTTTCTTGTAGAAAACTTACCTGAAAATAATTTATCCTATTGCAAAAATTCTAAATTAAGTGTTTCTGACAAGTGTTTCAACATTAAAATTTAGTATTAAAACTGTAGACATAATAACATTAGCAACAGTTTAAAAAAAATCACAAGATAAAATATTAGGAGTTAACAGAATCACCACAACTTAACCTTTTATACTTATATGTTATATGTCTTAGTGTTGCAGGGGCTAGCATGAGAGCTTATAACACTTGAATTTGAAGTTTCCATTCTTGTGGTGGAGAGTGCAGATGGCTGATTGGGTAACTACTCTGCACTCAAACAGAACCAAATTAATGTTCTTTATGGGCCTGTACATGTGGCATATAACTCTAAAATAGTAAGGCTCCAAACTATTTTAATATAATTCAGTCAGAATCTCTACAAGATCATTTAACTGTTATATGTGAAAGGCTATTATGTAAAAGGAATAAATTTATTATAAAAAAGTTTTTGTGTGATGTATTGTAAAACTTTCATATATTCTCTAACTTAACCACATCAAGATTCTCTCAGAACATTAATTGAATTCATTATAAAGTAAATAAATCACACTCACCTTTCAAACATTTCATAAACAGTTATCAGATATAATGTATCAAAGTTATAATTCTTATTTGGTAATTTATGGCTCCAAATTACCAAAGCAAAAAATAGCTTTGCTGTTTTATTCTTTTCTTTAATTTATACATGTAAGCAATATGTATTGAAGTTTAGGTATGATATTTCAGTTCTTTTCTATTTTTCTGGTAGAATCTTGTTCTTTAACTTTTTATATTATGATTATAAATATTACATTCTACAAACTGCTTAAATGAATTGTATATTGTAAAGATTCAGGTACTGATGGTTATCAGATAGAGGTTTCAAGACTTGACTGTTAAGGTAGATAGAGTACTAGTTTGAGTATCAGATACTAAATACAAGTACTAGCCAGAGAATGCTTCACACCAACTGTTGAACATTAGATGTTTATTTGAATTCAGCTGTTTTAAAGACAATTTTTAGGTCTTATATAGATCAGAATAAAAACATTTGTTTCAGAATTATTAACTGTACAGTTTGGGGTAAGTACACAAATACACATTACATTTTTTCACACCTTTAGTTAAAACAGTTAATTTTTTTCATATACCAGAAATCTAATGGTTTATTCACATATTTAAGGTATTGTTTCTACTTAACAGAATTTTAGAACTTGATAGATTTGGAGCAGTTTTGATCATGTGTAGAAATAAAGTTCTTTTTTGAATGATTCCATTTTATTCTCGCAATATTTGGCTAAAGTCTTCTGTTTCTTTCACTTTTACTTTAAATTAGAACAAGGGCTTATGTGACTTTCAAATGTACTTTAATTTTTGATTAAGTTTACATCAAGAGAACAAGGTTAGTACTATTTCACATTAAAAGTGAACCTACTTAAACAAATTTATTTTGTGAAATAATGTTTGAATATATACTTCTGTAAATGGTATTCTAACCTACAGCATTTCACATAATACATATACAAGCAATAACTTACCTGTATGACAAAAACCACCGAGCAAATGAAAAATTAGAGGACAGCTTCTGCAGAAAGCTGGCCATCACCATGGTAATCACCAACTGCACACCAAATACAGCCTAATAAATAAAACACACCATAAGTGTTTTTAATATTACAATATAATTTGCATGGCCATAAAAAACTTCATCAGGTTGGTTTGGTTTTGCATTTTATGGTACAAAGCAGCTAGGCAATCTGTACAAAACATCCGTTGAAAAGTTAAAATTAAAGTAAATTTAGTAAAATCCATAAAAGGAAATTAAGGTAAAACAAAGTGAAAAAAAAATATATAAATAGCATTAAAACCTATGTTAATCTCACCTACAGCAGTAAGAGAAAAACTACAGTAATACATATTGTAAAGGACATTCTGTAGCATAATTGCAATTACCATACCTCGACAGGAAGACTAACACGTAAGTTCAGAAACCACCATTAGTCACTTGAAGTTGGCCTTTCCAGTCCTTGTTTCAAGTTATTTGACGTTACGACCATTTTCAGAAAGTAAAGTAAAACAAATTTTAAAAAAAACTTGTTACAAAATTTTAATTATTATAATACTAGCCAGGAGGATTAACAGATAGTTCAAACAGCAGTGTTAGTCACTTGAACTTAGCTTTTCAAATTTGGTTTCAAGTTGACATAACAGCCATTTTCTAATTTCAAATCGAATTAGATAGACTTTGATTCTTAAAAGGGAATCAAATTAAAAAAAGCTCTAATGTACAAATTAAAAAAACTTAAATAGCATTAAAAAGATTAATGGCTTTTAAAAAACTAAACACATTTCCAAGGTGGACAGTCACCATCACCAATAACGCTGTCCAACATCATGCATAAACCTTGAGACAGATAATATTTAAAATAGTGTCTTAATTAACAGTCAAAGATGGCAAGACAGTAAAATGTGGCTTATTGTGACTTGAGTGTTACACATACAATACATTGGTGCATCAGTCCCAGATAAAAGAAAATGATGAATTAAAAAACTGGCCAATCCACAGTCTAGTTAAAACACTCTCTTTCTAATCCTTATGGAAACAAAATGGACAAAGTCCCAAATAGGGTTTTATTTGGAAAAGCTTATTTTCACATTGATCACTCCAACTCGATTGCCAACTGGCATGGAGCTGAGCCTCGAATATGAAACCATAATCCATGTATAGAACACGCAGAGCAGTGGTAGTCCCAGAGCAGAGACTTAGCTGTAGTGTCAGTAAGCTCGTTCCTGCAAATACAAACATGACCCAATACCCAGAGAAACTGAATAGAAGTAGATGTTAAAGAGAAATGATCAGTCAGTTTTGAATATCAGAGAGAACATGGTGTGAATTAACGTGAAGTGATTCCAGAGCCAATGGAGAACTAAGTAAGTCAGTATAAATAGTGCATTTTGAGTACTGCTTAGCTTTTCAATGTGATCCAGGGTAAGAGAAATGGCACACAGTTTAGCAGTGAACGCAGAAGCTGTGGAGGGGATTCTGCACACAACCACCAAACAGAAAATCATGCCAAAGCCCACACAGTCACCTGATTTCAAACCATCTGTATAAATAGGAATGGAAGGATAGTTCAAAAGATATTCAGCAAATATCAGACAGTATTTCCAATTGGGAGTATTTGCTTTTCTCAAATGATTAAAGACAGGTTACATTTGGAGACTGTAAGAAATCATGGTGGGATGAGCTGACCAGTGGATACAGCAATGTTATCCAAAAACAGACCTAATTCATCCAACTGCATACAAAGACAAAAGAAACAATGGCAGATCATCTTTTCTGTAAAGGTATGGACCACTGAGGAAGGAAAACACAACCCCAGGTGAGATGCTTTGGTAAAGACAAAGTTTTGAAGTATATAGTAGACAGTTGCAAACAGCACAGGTGCAAAGAAGTTTCATGAGACTATGTATAAACTCTGAACTGGAGAAGTACGGAAAGCCCCAGTGCAGAGCCGAAGTCCTTGATGATGAATGGGGTCCAGCATCTTTAAGGCCACAGCCCTGGCAGAGCCATAGACCAGTGATCCATAGTCAAGCTTCAGTCAAATAAGAGCACAATATATATTTAGCATAGAACATTGATCAGCTCCCCAAGTGGTGGGAGAGAGGACACAGAGGATGTTCAGTGTTGTATATTTGATTAGTAGCTGCTTGATGTGTGGTATATAAAAGTCAGCTTACAGACAAAGGTAAGCCCCAAGAACTTTGTCTCAGGGATTACAGGTAGCACAACTTCACCTATATGGAGTTCAGGATCAAGGTAAATATCCAATGGCAGCAAAAGTGCATGGAAATGGTTATAGAGAGAAAGAAGTTAAAGCCGTTTGAGGTGGTCCACTTCAGTAAACAATTGAAGGCAGTCTGTAGTTGCTACTCAACTACATGTTCGACAACTGACATAAGATGTAAAAGTCATTGACATAGAGCCCATTTGCAACAGTAAAAGGGAGTTGTTCAGTGATGGCATTAATCTTTATACTGAAAAGTGTGACACTCAAAACACAGCCCTCAGTCACTCCAAGTTCCTGTAGAAAAGAACGGGAAAGTGTCAAACTCACACAAACTTGGAATTGCCCGTCCATTGAAAAATTTTTAATAAAAATGGGCAAATGACCATGTAACTCACATCTATATGGAGGTCTTGCAAAATGTCATACCTCCATGTCCTTTCATAAGCCATCTCAATGTCAAGGAATACTGATACAAGATGTTGTCATTTGAGAAAGACTTCTCTGACTTACAAGTCAAATCAGGTGGTCCATGGTGGAGCACTTTCAATAGAACCCACACTGGATGAGGAGAGGAGGTAGTCTGATTCGAGGAATCAAATATAGCAAGCATTAACCATCCTCTCTAAGGTCTTACAGAGACAGCTTGCCAAAGCAACTGGACGGTAGTTTGAAGGAATCTTGGAATCATTCCCAGGTTTAGAGAAAGATAGAACAATAGCCTGCTGCCAGGCATCAGGAAAACATTCTCCTGCCAGATCCAGGTGGGCAGAATGAGGCCACTGTCAGGCATTGTAATACCATCTTTGCGAGTGGAGATATGCCTCACTGCAGAGACTCCTTGGGTGGAGAAACCAGTGAAAATCTCTGACTCTGGGATGTTCTTCAAATCCCTCTCAACAACAAGTCCTCAAGATGAATTCAAAGTAGCATGAGGTATAACTTCAATAAGTATATTACCAATTATCTTTGAATGTAAGACTAGTTCACTGTGGTGAGATGTGGATGTTTCCATCAATATGTCATCAGATCAAAGCTTCTTTACTGACTTTGAGAGCCAGCAAGTTCCTCTAGTCCCTTCTGAATGAAAAAGGGAGACATTTGCCCTAAAGGTTTGTCTGAAAGAGAATGTAGTATAAGAAAATAAGGTACAACAAGTGTTACAAATGTTGAAGGTTGCTGCTCAGTATCTTCAAGACGTGGTCCTTTACTTATGGACTGTTTTTCACTATTTTATTTATGTTTTTACTTGGAAGATCCATAATAAAAAAAAGGAAAATTTCAGTGCCCACTGACCCCACCCACCATGGAACCTCTTGAAGGGATGCACTACAATGTCAAATAATGGCACTACAGCAACACCAGGGTTTTGTGAGCACTATACTCAAACACCAGCATCAAATACAATGTCCACAACACCTGTTGAGAACAACCGACACTGGTACTTGGTTAACCCTCGCCCAAGTGGACCAGCCAACTGACCTAAGGTGGGCCACCCCAAGGCCACCCGTCTACAGGAATTCAAGGCCAAAGTTGTGTGTTAGGGTTGGACCCTAACACACCACTAGGATCCTCTTGTCACCTTCACTGGTTACCATGTACAGAAAATAGATAGGTGGATGTTTAGACCCCAGAGGAAGAAAACTGAAGGAACAATCTTCCCTGGGAGGACCCCTCATCATGTACAGGAATGCAAACAAAGGAGTTCTTTAAAAAAAAAAAAAAAAAAAAGTTTCTAAAATCATACACAAATCCTCTCATTCCATTCACTGGTCACCATGTACAGAAAATACATAGGTGAATGTTTAGATCCCAGAGTAAGAAAACTGAAAAAAACAATCTTCCCTGGGAAGTCCCCTCATCACATACAGGAATGCACACCAAGGAGTTCTTCATAAAAAAAAATCTCTAAAATCATACACAAATCATTTAAAATCATATTAATAAGCATAAAAATTTGTCATTCAATTAACTAGAGCATCAATAGTTGTAGTGTAGAAACTAAAAAACATTTATGCCTAGCTTGAATTTATACTAATTCAAAAGTTCAAACCCACAATACTATGCACAAATGTAATAATATTTAGAAGTTTATTTTCTTGAAAACTTTCCTATAAACAAATGGATATACTACTTGTAATCAATAACATGAAAACAAAAAAAAAACAGATATAGATGTGAATATTTATGATCAAATATTCTTTTGGTCAGAAGATTGTATCTTAAAGTGTATTTTCCAGACTTTTCTCTTTTTAGGACAACACTTTTTGTTAGGACAATTTACAGATGAAAAACAAAAGAGCCTGCAAGTAAATAATCAGTTAATTAGAAACAGTAAATAATTTTGATTTGTATTTTTATAGGTAATTCTGAGCTTGTTTTATCATATCAAAAGGTATTTTCATATTCCAGGAAATACATTTTAAATTAAAACGTTCTGGTACAAGTTATTACTTAATCATTTTGTTTGTAAATGTCCATCATTCATTCAATCTTTTTTTTTTACTTGAGAAAGTACCTTTATTTTATTAGCATTTTAGTTCTCATATTACAGATGTAGCTTTATATAAATTATCAGTGTTTCTTTCTGGAATGTTATAAACTTGTCAAAGTTTTAATGTGATGTTAACAAATAAAAACTAGACTTACAATAATCCAATTTTCAAAGTTCAAGAACCATACAACAAACAAATACCATATACAATGTCAACAGCATCAATGTCATATTTTTGTGATGCCCAGTTATAAAACATTATTTAACCTACAAAGTAGAACAGATGAGCTCAAACATATGCCTTCCAGGGTGTTAATTAGTGACATCACAAACCACAGGTTTACAGACAATTTACAATTACATATGAAACATAATCTGACTACAGATTCAACATGTAGCTTACTGCTACAGCACATAGTGCAGTATAGATGCTAAAATATGACCTTTTAGATTATGCATATACACCACAGATTAAACAAAAGACTAAAAGGATGTACATTATCCCATAAACCATTCCACAATAAAAAGTATTGGAATGCATAATTCTGGATGAGAAAAATCTGGTTCTAGATACAAGAATTGTAGCTGTATGATAACAAAAGCAGACTTATCACACAGTGTTACAAAGACTTTTTCTCATATTGTAATAATCAGAATATTCACAGATGAATTTCCTAACTTAGTACTTTGTATGCATACATAATAAAATTGCAACAAGTTGATTTTAATATTAAAAAAAGTACCAAAAAAGATCAAATTCTAAATTACATTTGTTAGTACACAATTCACACTTTGGAAACCCACCCAAAACTTAAATATTCACTCAAAGAGTTAAATGTGAAATGAAAAACAAAGATGCATATGACTACTAATAATCAAATTTAGATATGATAATATGCATATGTGAAGGGCTAAAATACAAAATTCTGCACATACAATTTTGCCTTTTATCTGCAGCTTTCACAAAAAGTTCTGTGAAATCAAAGGTGGATGCTTATTAAATAAAGCATTAAAAATTATTATATGAACTCCAATAAAACACACACAATTATATATTTCAAGTTTTTAAAACGTCTTCTTTTGAATGAAAATTCATATTAATAGATTCTATATATTCTTCAATACAATGCCATTGGCATATCAATTTTATTGGTAATGGTATATACTGTGCTTCGAATATAAGCTACTCAAACATTTATTGTTGTATTTGATGATTTTTCAAATTCAATTTCTTAATCAGGCTGACGAATCCATTCAAATAATCAATTATTCTAATGATATGGTTAAAAAAAGAAAACTTATAACTCATGTTTTGACACTTTTGGTGAGTAAAGCAGAGATAATAAATTATATAACTATGTGTTTAATAAAGAGCAAACATTATGACAATATTCTGTTACATGAGATAACAGGGGACAGCTTAAATTGTTAATAATCAGAAACCTTAATTTCAATTTGATTATCTTTGTGAATTGATCAAGTTGAGTTTAATACAGAAAAATAACAATGTCCACATAATTACTGGATGATTGATATAACCAAATACACAGTAATAATTAGAAACAATAATTTTTGTTCAATTAATCAACGTAATCATAATTTGTATATATAATAATTGTAACAACCAAAAATAGTAATAATTAGAAACATTAGCTGTTTATTTTTAATGACAGTCAATTTAATAACTTTAATTAGTTGATTATTTTATGACACTACTTCTTGTAACCAGTTTATTGTCAAGTTTTTGCTGTTAGAAACTGAAATAGTGTTTAACATATCATTACATATAAAACTATATCAGGAACAGAACAGATGGTTTGCACTACTCATGTTCCCATCTTGTGTAAATCAGTGTTTTCCCTATAACTGATGATGAATAACTTATACATAATATAAAAATAAACTTGCAAATTGAAGGATTTTTTTAAAAAAGACTTTTGAGATAAGGTTATGTTTATAATGAGTAATTTATTTTAAAATTACTCCCTCATAAGAAAACTGGATTTATTAGATTTTAAACTTTTTTTGTAATTTCTATTATATATTTTCCTTTGAGATAGCAATAAAAGTTTAATAGACTTCTGCTGTAGACAAAAACAATGTAATAATATTGTGGCATTAATTTAATTACATTTATTGCCATGTATGTGTGTGATAGGAGATTTGCAAATGAATATGTATATTTGTATAAATAGTTTTTAGTCTGAGGTTTGTGTATTTGAATGCTATTGTGTCACTAGTTTTTCATAGTTTAGAATTTTCAAGTACAAGAAATCTTATAGCTGTTGTACTTGTATAGCACACTAACAGTTTTCCACATTCCCAAAGATGATGCAAAATCATGTTGAAGCATATAGAGTAACTTTTAGTCATTGATTGGTTGAAATAAAAATTTTACTTGAGCATTATAAAATACTATTCATTTGTAAACTGAATATTTTAAATATATACACAAGTTCTTTGGATGCTAACCCTTTAATAAAGATACACATGTGCATGTGTAACAATCACAATTGCCAAGATAAAGTAATTTTCAAAAAATACAAGGTCCAACTTAACATTGCTTTTAAAGGACAAATAAATTTAAGTGAACATTTCACAGAAAATCAGAAAATTTCACACTTCAGTTAGTATAGTGCAGTTCTAGAAAGTAAACTTTGATGAATTTTATATAATCTTGTTCAAATACAGACCTAACAAAGAATCTAAAAAAGAACACAAAAAACTTCAATTATACATGTTCCAAGATTCTTTGTAAGAAGTGAAAGGATAAGTTATAGCTTTTGTTATTATGTGTAAATAATTGCATACTTACAAAACACATGTTTGAGGAAATCTATTTTTGAATTGATCTACATTGCAAATAAACAAAATTGAATATTATGTTTTTTAATTGATTTAATGGTCATTTGGATTCCAAAAGGATACTCACACAAAACTTAAGTACATACATATATTAGATAAGTACTTAACAGCTTACTTTACTACTAGTTATACTACTTTTAAAAGTCAGTGATAAGAACTACAATGAAAATTACTGACTAATTAGATTTTCATCTTAATTAAGATGTAGTACCAAAAAATCCAATCTTGAAAAAAGTAAAAATGTGAATAAATCATCTAATTTTTGGTAAGTCTTCACTTTCCCTCTACCTCTAGTAAATTACATTTTAATCATATCAATCCTCATCTGATAATATTGGAATTTGTAAAACATTTAATCTGATTACTTTTATCAGACTTTTCTCATGAAAAAAATAGTCAAAAAATTTTAAACCGAAATTTGTTTAACTTTTTAAAATCTGGAAGTGAAAGTACTTTTAGGGTGTAAATGTTGTAAACATCTTACGAAATACAAAACAGAGGCATTTTGCGGCCCATATATAAAGAAATGAAATTAAACAATTTAATAAAATTTTCTGACAAACGCCTAGGAAACGGTACTGTCCCATTAAAAATAGAGAACTGTATTTTACTAATATAGTTACTAATATACTTTAGGTCCTGAACCTTGGGATATGAGCATCGAATATTCTAGGCTAATCATAACTTAAAAAACGTCGCTCAACACACACGCTTGAAACTAAAAAATTCAAGTTCTACACATTAATAAATAAATGTAAATCTAAATTCATGTAAGCCTAATTATAATTATTACCATTACTAACCATGAGTGTTAAAATTATATTTCACATTTCAACGTCAGCATCACTTCTTAGAATATTAAAAATTGTTACATTTGATCTATTTATGAATATTTTTGATAGTTTCCTCATTTTACAACCACTAATTCAAATACCCAAACTCACCATTTCATCTACCAATACTACTATAACATCTATTGTTACATGTGGTTAAAATGAGAAATTCATTTGCGTGCTAGTAGTGTTATTTACACACTTTCACAAAATCTGTTGTAAGTCTGCTAAAGTATTATGAGAACGCAAAAACAAAATAAAGTAATATTTTTAATAGTAGTATAAAAAAGATAATAATAATATAATTATCCAAAAATATGAAACATTTTATTTATTCTGAAATGGCTAATAAGCTGTCGAATTACTGCAATGTTACATATAAAAAAGAAAAACAGAAAGAGATGTAGTCGTAAAATGTAGCAAACTAGTCATCTACAGAAACATTGATATAATATTTAGATGCAACAAAAACATAAAAATTTGTGTGTGACAGATAAACTGAAATTCACAATGACAATAATATAATAATCAATGAAAGCAACAGAACATTTAAAAGCGAAAAACGTTCCAGTCTGTGAAATAAAGCAGCACTTAATCTTTACTAATTAAAACATACAAATTAATTTAAAATTGGTATTCTGATGCTACAGCTGCGAATGTAGAAATAAATCACTGAGTGAACCGGATAAAGTAAAAAGGGAAGAGAAATAAAGAAAATGATTAGACATTCTCATACTCTTAAGCAAATTAGAACAAGGTAGCGTATCTTGCTGTTTTTCAAGGCTTCGCAATTATCTACAAGGCGAGAGTAACAAGGGTATTAGAAGTGAGCGAAGAAATATAAAATGTTTAGTTAATTTTATGGCATTCTTTCATAATATCCGCACAATATTTTGTCATACCTCCCATAAATAATGATTTATCATTTCTGAAAATTGGCACCTTTTTGTGGTCCACATATCTAACACATATAAGGTAAGATGAGTAACACATACGCATGTCTTTAAGTGTTAGCAAGAAAAACATTGTAGTGATGTTTACATAATAATTTCAACTTATCATAGCTTGTAAAAAAGAGTGAACGTCAGTTTAAAGAGAAATCCATATTACTTAAGGGGGCTAACTCGGATGCAAATAAGACTACGTTAGACATTTCATCCTTGGATGCTCGATTTACCACACTCATTTCGGTCATTTTGCTCTGTGCTACTAACATAGCTCTACTTGCCTTTTTACTCACTGTTTTTATATTTATATGTTATGTTGTTCAACATCTATGGTACTTTTTAACATTACGTGTTTTTACATTTACTTAAACAGCGACTGTTAAACTGGCGGCATCTGTTTAAGCTATAAGACACTACTGCCGTGAAAGTAATGTATATTAGTTTTCTTGTGTGAAATATAATTTAAACCTGTTACTTTGTTTACTGTGATTAGTTATTTAATAAATCGCAATGTAATATGGAGTATTGATGTTTCGCAAATAATACTGTTAGGGCAATTACAGTAGTGCTGATTTTTGGCTATTGTTTCACATGAGGTGATTAGGTCAATAGCTTCTTACTAAAACGATTTGTTTATCTATGTGTGTGTGTGTGTGCTAGCATTCAGTCCTCAGAATTGTCCGATTTTATTAGAGTGACTTTTGATAAGGTAAATAGAAACTGTCCAACAGCGTACGCAGACTGTTTTGTTGTAGGATATTTGCCGAAAAAAAAGAGAAAAGAAACATCACCAGATAGGGAACATTTCCACTTTTTTTTATAGAACTTTGGCCTTGATTTTTGCATTATAATCCTCTGTCTTATTAATGAGCTACAAGGGGTAATAAAAGATGAAATCATTTATTTGTGTGTTTACTCAGTCCTTTTAATTGTGTTGTTATATGTTTATAAATTATAAAGTTAGAATAAGAATTTTATACATTTTAAAACCTATCTATTTATTTAGCAGTAAAGAGGGAGTAATGTATGTTTTAACGTGTTGAATGTGATGAATCAAAATTATTCAAATTCGAAATTGAAACTGTATTTCCATTTTTCAGTTATCGTGATAAAAAACTTTGTCAAATACAAATATATTTACCATTCCTTTTAGGCATCAATATACAATTTTAAATTATCATTTAAAACAAGCGTTACTGAAGTTGACAAGGCTGATATTATTATTACAATTCTAATTGGCTAGGAGGAACAGAAAATGTTCATAGATCTTCTATTGTGTATCGTCTCGACGTTAAATGAAAACTCGCGATTGACTAATGCTCTGTAGACTTTTTGGAACCAATCACAACACATGACACAGATCATACTGGGAGTAAAGTAAATCTTTTTGGAATGTTAACATAATCTAGCTTTAGTTGATACTGGATTGCGATATCATATAATGAATGCCTCAAAACAAATTACGAGAACTTTAGCAGTATGTGGACTCTCTGATTGTATCTTTAATGACAAAGGTTTTATATTTTGCTTTGAGGCATTTATTATATGATATCACAATTCAGTACCAACTTAAGCTAGATTATGTTAACAGTTATATAATTTTGTAGATTTATGGTGAGAGCTTTCGGATCGCCTAAATGAGATAGTTCCTGAATGGTTAGTTAGTTGTGTGAATAATCTTTATGATTGGTTTATTTTTTAGAATTTAATCCATATATTGCTGATCTTCATTTTTGAAAAAAAAAATCAACGTGAAGACCATTGCTACGCAACAAGAATAAATAACCATAAAGAAAAACGACAAACGTTATTATATAATGTTTATTATATTATATAAGATAATTGTTTGGAATTACTAGAGTTCACGACTGTCTTTATGATATGTAAAGTTAGAAACATCTATTGTTCTATATTGAGTAAATTCAGAAATATGAATGCAAATAGTGCATGTCAGAGACGCAAACATTATGTATTAATGTCTTTGAAATTAATAACACAACTCTGTGGAAATTAAAATTTGAATAACAGTTCAAAATAGTTATGTATTATAATATTATGTTGTGAAAGAAATCAATTTTGCAACTAAGGAATCCATTCTGTTATTTAATGACAATTTTCATTATCACTTTAATGATGTAGTTATGGGCTCAAGATTAGTAACTTGTCTAGTTACGATTTCTCTGTTTTTAAGAAAAGCAATGGTTGGAAGATTGTCCATTGTCTTTTACACCATTGTATTATCACATATATGGAAATCACACTTTTGATATTTTCAAGAAGTCATTTATGTTTTTAGTTTATGGGGTATTTAAATAGCAACTCTAATGAATGTACTGAGCAATTGCCCGTTATGAAAAAACAACACAAAATACATGTGTAAAACACGGTGGTTTGAAAGTTTTTTCGTGTTCAGGTCAACCTGAAGATGGAAGACTTTCGAAACGTCATTCTTTAGTCTTCTGTTCTTTTACAACAGGCGGTTACCGTCTATTTATTGTACTCATCTTGAATACTCTACCTAAATAATCAATCGAAGAGTAATAAATTTTCCGTCCAGCATTATTAGCAAGACAATCAGCTTAAGAAAAATATAAAAAGGAATATATTTGTCAGGCGTTAAATGAAGCCAAATATATAAAGTAACCCTCATCCAACAGAGATAATTTCCAAAAGATAGACATTTAAGAAGTTATCTAATGCGAATTGATAATGTGTTAATGTTATTATTAAACGATAGCTGAAAGGCAGTCTTGTCGCGAGAAACTGGCTTTAACATAATATAATGAGCGTACAATAGGAGTCATTGTGGCTTACACTTACCATACTTAGTTTAAAACGATTGATAACTGAGAAAAGACTTTGAAAACACGAAAAAATCAAAGATGTTGATACAGATATAATGGATAAAAGCCTGCAAAATCTAGGAGAGTTTTTGTTATTAGAGAAAGTTACCGTATGAAGAGATGAAAGCATAAAATCGCTAACAGAGATTATTTGAAGCCCACTAGTCAAGAGTGTTAAGGTTTGTATAAGAACTAGTATCACACCATCAATGACCTGCTTGTGGGATATAAGAATATAAACATTAGTGGACCCAGTATCGTAACAGAATAACATTATAAAAAAACATACGATATCAGCCTAGAAATGAAATTGAGAAATAATTTAATGACACGACAAAATCTATCATGGTGAACGGAAATAATCATTTTAAGGCAAAACAAAGTCTATGAAAAGTTTAAAGATACCTCACTTAACTTAAAAAAAAACAAAAAACTAATGGCTTTTCCATCTTTTGGATGAAGTACTGGAAAATAAGTGACGTTATTAACAAATACGACTGCTTTCTACCAACGACTAATCTCTATACAGATAGCTTTTTATTTTTTATTTCGTGTAGTTTTGAACTCACGACTTGGGAAGATGATACTGGAAAGTATAGGTATTATAGACAGTGATTTCAAAAAACAAAACAAAAACATAACAACAACAAAAACTAATGAACCTGACGCTTTTATCTTATAATCTTGCCTTTAAAATGTTTTATAAAGTTAATGGAGTTTGTTTTATTTGGATCCATACAATATTGTTTTATCTTAACGTGATGATATCACAATGACTGGTAACATTAAAAAACAAAACTCATTCTCGTGATGCACTTTAGAAGATTGTAAAAAATAAAAGAGATAAACAATAACTTACTTTCAATCGAATGTTTTTTCGCTTGAAATGAACGATCTCATATTGAACAGAAGGTGCAGCTCTGTAGTACTTTATAACATGAAGAAGCAAACATGAAAGTAGTCAACTTCGAGGCCCATGTCAGCAAAAGCAAATAATTTATAAATCCTTTTTTGATAAAATTCATGTTGTTTTAAAGTATTGAAAAGTGAAAGTTGTTTTCGACAAAAGAGCATGAACGGGTATTCATTATTGTTAGAGCAATCTCGACATTAACTAAAGGGTTGAATTGTCGGATTCTGAAAAAATAAGCTTTTGCCAGACAGTGACTTTAAATATGTTCAAAGAACAGAAGGAAGAGTAATATTAAACTGAATATTTAGTACAAAGAAAATTTAAATATTATGCACTGAAGTAACTTAGAAGAACGTTATGCGTGTATGCAAAATGGAAATGTATTTTAGCAAATAACGTAAAAAAAATCACAGTCTTGAATGTTGCACATGTTACATTTAAATGTATAGAAAATATTAAACTAGTTTTTCTGGATATGTTACTTACATTTTAGAATTACAGGAATGTTTTATTTATCACTAGTCAAATAAAAAGTTTTTTTAGCTATGTGTACGTGATGGGTTAGTTATCCGCACTTATATAATGTACAGAAACCAAGATAACATATTCTAAGTTTGGTGAAGGCACCAGCATTTTTCTTTTCTGATCTAATATTGTTTAAAAGAAGATAGAGAAATACATTCGTATTTAATGTGAGACATGATGTTAATTTGTCATTAGAGATAAAAACTACGCGTTGGTAGACACAGTACAAATGTGTTTAATAACAAGAATGTTTTCCGGGTTATCCATAAATGCTAAAAAAAACAGGTTATAGTTAAAGTAGCTGCCTCTCTAACGACTAAATGACTCCTAAATATGTACCTTACTATTTTAACGTAAGATATTTTGTGTTACTACACCTGTTTCAAAGTGTTGTCAATGAGTTTGTAAACTTTGTTATGAAATTGTCCGTACGTGTCATCCCTCCCATCACACCAAACATGCTCGCCTTTTCAGCCGTGAGGGCGTTATAATGTTCCGGTCAATCCCACTATGCGTTGGTAAAAGAGAATCCCCGTTACACTAAACATGCTCGTCCTTTCAGCTGTAGGGGTATTATAATGTGGATTAATCCAACTATTAGTTGGTAAAAGAGTAGTCCAAGAGTTGGCGGTGGGTGGTGATAACTAGCTGCTCTACCTCTAGTCTTACACTGCTAAATTAGGGACGGCTAGCATAGATAACTCTCGTTTAGCTTCGCTCAAAATTCAAAACAAGCCAAACCATACGTGTCTTCATGTCTTAACGTCCCAAATTTGTATTGCCCATCTTATCATGTGTGTCGAACATTACAGAAAGTGTTATAAAACGTCAATAAATACTATTATAGGTTTTATTTTTTTACAACAGGTTTTCTCACCTCTCAATGCTTGGAAGTAGCATTAAATATTTGTTTTTTAATATAAAATCCGATTTTTGTTTTCGGACCTTTCTACTCTAAAAATGATATCAAAACTCGGATAAAATAGCACGATAGCATAATATTGCTTTTGTTATTCTTTGATAGGTTGTTTAGACAGAGTATTCATGATAAAACTTTGCAAACGAAAGGCGGCAGGTTTTCGAAACGTCGTTCTCTACACTGCGTCTCCACAACAGGCAGTTGCTGTCCATTCTACAAAGTCTCATCACTGCTTTTGTCATTTTTCTATCTACATTTTTAAAAGTTCCACATAATTTACATTTATTATTTATTAATTTTCCCGAACATACTCTTATTCATATTAAAATATATTTTTCAGTGTTGATACCGGTTAAAAATACCCGAAAATTTTAATTTATACTTTTTAAGCGTTAATTTGAAGTTAAAGTCATCATTTCTAGTCGAAGAGTCAAACTCTGAACAAGTAAAACTGTTTTGCGATTTTTAAGGAAAAAACGATTACACATCGCATCTTACATCAGACGACAGGTTGAAATCTTTCGTTAGTTATTAAAATATTTTAAGGAAACTAACGAAGAAATGGGTATTCAGAATGTCTGTAAAACATTTAAATAGTTTTTTATCTACATTATACATGTTTTGAGGATTTGATTTTTTGTTGTTTTGAATTAAGCACAAAGCTACACAATGGGCTATTTGTGCTCTGCCCACCACGGGTATCAAAACCCCGATTTTAGCATGTAAGTCCGCAGACATACCGCTGAGCCTCTGGGGGGCAAAGGATTTGATTAAAGCTTAACTTCAATAACTTTGTTTCAATGGCTTTCATAAAACATTTCAACAGTTTTCTGCAACTTTTCGGTAAGAATTTGAAAGTACAATAATACTTCAATGTCAAAATGAGATGATTGCGAAATAAAATCTTTATTCATGTGCATTTAACAAAAGCGATAAGCTGAAGACGCGAAAGTGTTTTTGTTTAATATTTCTTGTTTTCCAGAGCGTAAAGATGAATTTGATAGTTTGAATTTCGTGCAAAGCTGAACAAGGGCTATTTGTGGAAGCCGTCCTTCATTTAGCAGTGTAAGACTAGAGAAAGTACAACTAGTCATCACCACCCACCGTCAACTCTAGGACTACTCTTTTACCAACGAATAGTTGGATTAATCCACATTATAATACCCCTACAGCTGAAAGGACGAGCATGTTTAGTGTAACGGGGATTCGAACCCGCCACCTTCGCATGAATAGTCGAGTACCTTAACAACTAAGCTATGGCGGGCCCATTTGAAAATTTAATACAACTATCACGAACATTTTTAACAACACTCCCATGGTCGGTAGGTCAGCTTCGTTTCTCGTGCACAGTTTAATTGTACACTTAGTCTTGGGATTGTTTGTTTGTTTGTTTTGGAAATTCGCACAAAGCTACTCGAGGGCTATCTGTGCTAGCCGTCCCTAATTTTGCAGTGTAAGACTAGAGGGAAGGCAGCTAGTCATCACCACCCACCGCCAACTCTTGGGCTACTCTTTTAGCAACGAATAGTGGGATTGACCGTCACATTATACACCCCCACGGCTGGGAGGGCGAGCATGTTTAGCGCGAAGCGGGCGCGAACCCGCGACCCTCGAATTACGAGTGCACGCCTTAACCCGCTCGGCCATAGTCTTGGGAAATGATTCGATTTGCTTGTTGTATAATAGTTTATTAATCATAATGCAATTCCACACAAATTTTCTCCGTGTGATATGTTAAAAAATGCTTAGTAGTTTCAGGCAGCAATCATTCACAATTTTATGCTTGAAATTTTTGCATATGTCAAAATTAACCACAATATTTTTAAGAAGATAGTGAATGATTTTTTTTGTCAAAGTATAAATGTGTATTGTACCTACTAGACCAATACTTTCTTCTCCTACCCGCACACTTTCACACCCCTAACCAAATTTATTTTTCCCATATTATAACAACTCATCTCCAACGTATGTACCGCAAATAACTCGTTCCATTAAGCTCCTTTTTAATTTTTCTAACTCTTCGAGAATATATTTCTGCTTTTTAAAAAGGCCTGGCATGGCCGAGCGCGTAAGGCGTGTGACTCGTAATCCGAGGGTCGCGGGTTCGCGCATAAACATGCTCACCCTCCCAACCGTGTGGGTGTATAATGTGACGGTCAATCCCACTATTCGTTGGTAAAAGAGTAGCCCAAGAGTTGGCGGTGGGTGGTGATAACTAGCTGCCTTCCCTCTAGTCTTACACTTCAAAATTAGGGACGGCTAGCACAGATAGCCCTCGAGTAGCTTTGTGCGAAATTCCAAAAAACAAAACAAGCTTTTTAAAAATATTTTAATTAATTTACTGAACACTAGATGGCAGATCACAGCCAAATTAAAAATTTTGAGACCCTCAATAAATTAATGTCATTTTCTTTAATATTTGGAAATATACTACATGGCCAAACGTATGTGGACACCGGACCATCGCACCCGTATATGCTTGTTGAACATCTCATTCCAAAACCATGGGCATTAATATGGAGTTAGTCTCCCCTTTACTGCTTTTACAGCATTCACTCTTCTGGTAAGGTTTTTCACTAGATTTTGGAGCATGGCTGAAGGAATTCGCTCCTATTACGCTACAAGAGCAATAGTGAGGTCGAGCACGGATGTTAGGCGAGAATGCCTGGCTCGTAGTCGGCGTTTCAATTCATCTCAAAGGTGTTCGTTGGGGTTGAGGTCAGGAATCTGTGCAGGCCAATCAAGTTCTTCCACACCAATCTCGACAAACCATATCTTTATGGACCTCTCTTTGTGCACGAGGGCATTGTCATGCTGAAACAGAAAAGGGCTTTTCTCAAACTGTTGTTACAAAGTTGGAGCACACAATTCTCTAGAATGTTATTGTATACTGTAGCATTAAGATTTTCCTTCACTAGAGCTAAAGAGCTAGCCCAAACCATGAAAAACAGCCCCAGACCATTATTCCTTCTCGACTAAACTTTACAGTTGGTACTTTGCATTCAGGCAGGTAACGTTCTCCTGGCATCTGTCAAACTCAGATTTTACATCACTCTGCCAGATAGTGAAGGGTGATTCATCACTCCAAGGAACGAGTTTCCACTGCTATAGTTTCCAATTGTAGTGTGCTTTACACCCCTCTATCCAACACTTGGTATTGTGAATGATGATCTTTAGCTTGTGTGCGGCTGCTCGGCCATGGGAACCATTTTCATGAAGTTGTCAATGAACAGTTCTTGTCTTGATGTTGCTTCCAGAGGCAGTTTAGAACTCAGCAGTGAGTGTTGCAACTGTGAACAGACGAATTTTACGCGCTGCACGCTTTAGTACTCAGCGGTTTCGTTCTGTATGCTTGTATGGCCTACCGTTTGGTGGCTAAAGTGTTGTTGCTCCTAGACGTTTCTACTTCACAATAACAGCACTTACAGTTGTCCGAGACAGCCATAGCAGGGGAGACATTTAACGAACTGACTTCTTGGAAAGGTGGCATCCCATCATAGTGTCATGCTAAAATCACTGAGTTCTTCAGTACGACTCATTGGGTTGCCAATGTTTGTCTGTGGAGATAGCATGGCTGTATGCTTGATTTCATGCACCTGTTAGCAATGGATGTGGTTGAAATAGCCGAATCCACTAATTAGAAGGGGTGTCCACATATATTTGGCAATGTATTGTACAGTCATGTGAAAAAGTTTGGACACCCTGTAAAAGCTTGTGTATTTTTGTAATATTTTTGAATGTATAGATATTTAATCTCAATTTCAACAATACTGAGAGATTATAGGAATATAACTAAATAATTAAAACTGAAGAAAAGACTTTTCTTCATCTTCTGTAAATGTAATTCTACAAAAATGCATATTCTAACTGAGGAAAAGTTAGGACACCCTACCCCTAAGAGCTAGTGTTACCCTCTTTGACTGAAATAACTGCAGTGAGACGCTTCTTGTAACCATCTACTAGTCTCTGACATTGGTCTGAAGAAAGTTTGCCCCACTCCTCAATGCAGAATTCTTTGAGCTGTGAGATGTTTGAGAGGTTTCTTGCATGTACAGCCCGTTTCAAGTCACCCCACAGCATCTCAATGGGATTAAGATCTGGGCTTTGACTCGGCCATTCCAGGACTCTAAATTTCTTAGTTTTCAGCCAGTCCTTGGTGGATTTACTGGTATGTTTTGGGTCATTGGCGTGTTGTGGAGTCCTGTTCCGCTTCAGCTTTAATTTTAGTACAGATGGTCTCACATGATCCTCAAACACCCTCTGATACACAGTAGAATTCATGGCGGATTCTATGATTATGAGCTGTCCAGGTCCTGTTGCAGCAAAGCAGCCCCAAACCATGACACTTTCACCTCCATGATTCATTCACAATTGGTATGAGGTTCCTTTTCTGGAATGCTTTATTTGGTTAACGCCAAACACGTCCTCTGTTCTGGTGTCCAAATAATTCAATTTTGGATTCATCTGTCCAAAGAACATCATTTAAGAAGTCCTGATCTTTATCTACATTTTCCCTTGTATACTTCAGTCTGGCCTTGATGTTTCCCTAAGAGAGCAAAGATTTCCTCCTTGCACACCTCCCATGCAAGTTAAACTTGTGTAGTCTCTTTCTGATTGTAGAGGCATGTACTTTCACATCAACAGTAGTCAGAGCCTGCTCTAGGTCCCGCGATGACATGTTAGGGTGTTTGGAGACCTCTTTTAGCATCTTGCGGTCTGCTCTTGGGATGAACTTGCTTGGACGACAAGACCTAGGCATGTTGGCAGTTGTTTGAAAGCCCTCCAATTGTTGATTATCTTCCAGACAGTGGAATGGCTAATTTCAAAATCTTTTAGGATCTTTTTAAATCCCTTACCAGACTCATAAGCTGCTACAATTTTCTGTCTGAAAGCCTCAGACAGCTCTTTTGCTCTCACCATGGTGCTTACTCTCACTTCAACAGTCAGGAGCACACCAAACTTAAAGGCTGAGGTTTGAATAGGGCAAACCTAATTCAAAATGCTGAGTAACGATTTTCTAATCATGTGCGCCTAATCATGTGTGATACACCTGTGTGTGAGTGGGACCATTTTAAGTGGGAATAAATGTGGGAGTGTCATGATATTTTCTTTAGTTAGAATAAGCATTTTTGTAGAATTACACTTACAGAAAATCTTGAAAAGTCTTTTCTTCAGTTTTAATTGTTTAGTTGTATTCCTATAATCTCTCAGTATTGTTAAAATTGATATTAAATAACTGTATATCCAAAAACGTTACAAAATACATAGGCTTTCATTGGGTGTCCTAACTTTTTCACATGACTGTATATAACTAATCATCTGGAGATATACAAATATGAAACAGTTTAGAAGATATCAGTTTATTTGTAAATTTGTAATAATTAAATAAATTAAGATAATTCGTTTCGTCACACTTTTCAGGCTTATTAATTTCAGTATTTCTGTACCAAGCAACGCTTGCACTATAAAAATCCTCATATTTAAATAATAAACGTAAATAAAATTTAAGAAAAGTAAAGATAAAAATAACAGTTATCTTAGAACTGTGAGTTAAAAACCGATTTTTTTCACATATTGTGTTATCTGTAGCTAATTTTTTTCGATTGGGGAACTTAAAACTACGATTAAAAGTCAACCGTTATAAAATTATTTTTGAAATTCAACTTCATATCTCCTTGCAACCGCGTTAAACATTTCAATACCATTTTTTACAGATCCTTAAATGTTGCCGCTGTTGCCTTAATTAACATATTTGATGAGAATTATTTCATTTGCCGATTGATAGTTTCTCGAGTTTTAGTTGGCTTTAAAGAAGTTATTCTGAATATTGTTTATTTTCCTTTGCATATGAATACACCAAATAGGACATTGGTGAGGAAAATTCTAATTTACTTTTCAAAATTGAATTTTTTAAGCAATTGGTATTTCATTTTTGCATTTAAAATTAGGCTTATTTGATATGCAAAAGCTTACCAGTGTCATTTGTTTGCTTTTTTAAAATGTTTGTTTTTTCCTCCATGGCAACTAGTGTGAGACAAAAATTAGCAATAAAATTTTCTCATTTTGAATAACCAAATAATTATATGGTTATAATACTATGATCTAACAGTTATGTAATTTAAAAAATGAATTATTTTCGCACATCCACGCGCATTATTTTATTTCTTTTACGTATAATACATTAGTACACATATTTCAATCTATATTTACCCTTTCAAGTGTAACCTACTCTACAAAGTTAAAACATACAATTTCTTAAATTAGAAATATAAAACTGTAAAATTATTTTTCTGTTAACTGTAACATATAGCTTTTATATTTTTTCTTGAATATTAAAAGGTTTATATTATGTCATTAAAACACAGAAATATATCATCATAGAGCGTTTAAAATTAATATTTTTCAATAATCGATGAAAGAAATGACGAACCATAACAATTTTTTTGTAAGTATTTCAAGACATTAAAAATGCATTAGATTTAAAATGAAAGCATGTAACAATTTCTAAAAACATACATTTAATTTTTAGGCACACTCACTCTTAGTTTTGACACTAAGATTTACCAGATGTCGAAAAAATGAAGTTTCAACGTTTTATGTTTTATAATTTAAGCTTCTTTAGATATTGTATTTGAAAACAGAACAGGAATTTTGTGAATATTCCTTTATACATTAATATTTTGTGGGTTAGACATCTTTAATATCACAATGAAGTAGTGACTAAAATACAAGCAAAACACGGACAAGAAAGCCTAGTTTATCGCTGTGAACAAAACTCTGTTGTTTACTTGACGCTGTTCATGTCTTGTTTCAGTGCGTCCAATTCAGGTATTCTTTTATATTGTTGATTCAACGTGAGTAGCTGGAAAAACAACAACAACATTAGCTAGAACAGAGACATTCTGATACAACATGGAAAGGACGCTCACTCAGAAGACACTCAAACGGTTAGAATTATGTACCAGTTAATAATTTTTAATCTAATTGAATAAAATATTAATTTTATGAATTTATGGTGTGATATAACAATGTGTGACGATATACCATTTCCAATGATTAAATTACATCTGTCTGTAGAATAAGACACTAAATATTAATGGCTCTTTCATTACATATCATATATTTATATTCCAATTTTTCATAAAAGGATTGGATACCTTTTGTTAAATGAGTTGCTGGAAAATATAATAACATTATGGTACGAATATGCAAGTAGAGAAAGTGAACGTTTTACAATGAAAACGTATTCATTAGGATTTGTTCTAATTATAAGTGCAATACAGATTTTGAAATGTGAAACGAGTTCACACTAATTGGCTGAGATACTAGTTGGAACAAATAAAACGTTAAGAGAAACGTTTAGTTCCTTTATCGCTTTTAAATTTATGTTTTTAAAGATCATCGGCGTGTGTTCATATCGACTTATGTTTAAAAGTCGTTACAATGTGTCAAAACATGTACTTTATAAACATGAAATTGTTTTTGTTTATAAAGAGGCGATTATTTAAAAATTTGCAATCAATTGACTGTTTTTTGTTTGTTTTTGAATTTTGCACAAAGCATTGTTGTTTTGAATTAAGCACAAAGCTACACAATGGGCTATCTGTGCTCTGCCCACCACGGGTATCGAAACCCGGATTTTAGCGTGTAAGTCCGCAGACATACCGCTGAGCCACTGGGGGGCTTGCACAAAGCAACTCGAGGGCTGTCTGTGCTAGCCGTCCCTCATTTAGCCGTGTGAAAACTAGAGGGAAGGAAGCTAGTCATCACCACCCACACCCTACTTTTGGTCTACTCTTTTACAAACGAATAGTGGGATTGACCATCACATTATAACGCCCCCACGGATGAAAGGGCGAGCATGTTTAGGGCGACGGGGATGCGAACCCGCGACCCTCAGTTTACGAGTTGCACGCCTTAACACGCTTGGCCATGCTGGGCCCACAATCAGTTGAAATAACAATGGTATGACAGCTCTATACAAGGACAAACATGTAATAAGAGATATAATAATTGATTTATTTGTTTGTAGTTAAGCATAAAACTACACAATGGGTAATCTGTGCTCTGTCCACCACGGATATCGAAACCCGGTTCTTAGTGGCACAGCGGCGTGGATATAATGAACTGCCACCGTGTCAATTTTGATCACAAGTGGAATGTTTTATTGCTTGTAAATATATTACATGCTAAATATTAAGTATTTCTGGTAAACAGTTCAGATTTTCACCCCTCCCATGATTTATAATTAAATTTCAACTTTTTAAACAGGCCCGTCATGGCCAAGCGTGTTAAGGCGTGCGACTCGTAATCCGAGGGTCGCGGGTTCGTGCCCGCGTCGCGCTAAACATGCTCGCCCTCCCAGCCGTGGGTGCGTTATAATGTGATGGTCAATCCACTATTCGTTGGTAAAAGAGTAGCCCAAGAGTTGGCGGTGGGTGGTGATGACTAGCTGCCTTCCCTCTAGTCTTACACTGCTAAATTAAGGACGGCTAGCACAGATAGCCTTCGAGTAGCTTTGTGCGAAGTTCAAAAACAAACTTCTTAAACAACGTACAACTTTTATATAAATATTAACTTCTTATGATTAATCCAGCTAATTATTTTTATATATTAAAAAAATCTAATGTCTCAGGATAAAAATACAATTTCTGGTTTCGGTAAGCATATTGTGGTACATAAAATGTGTGTTTTTAAGAGACTCAAGTTTTATCTTTTATACCTTATTGTTAGAAGCATTATCAAAAATACACCAAACATTTAAAAAAAAAGGTATTTTAAAACTAGTCAACACACAAAACAGGGAAAGTTTAAGTTAACCTATCGATTTGAACCATTTCATGGATTTCAAAGAGCTTAACTGTGTTGTATTTGTGGTTTCATCCAGAGCTAAAACTCTGAACTACTTGTACTTTTCAATACGAAAAATAATTGTTGATTATTTCAGTCACGCTAAGAGGAACTCAACATAACGTATTATGTTGGTAAATCTACATTTTTATTCTGTAAGTTACGCCGCATTTTGAAATGTGAATGTGGTGAAATTAATTTTTAGCAATTTAGTGTACAATATCCTGTTGGTATCAACACTCACTATTCATGACTGTTCTTATGCCATTTCAAAAGTGAATGAAACACTTTGCCTACGTGCACAGCTTATGAAACGGGAGACAGACAAACGCTCTGAAGTCACCTCGTTTCGTAATAAACAAGATTAAAAATTTTCAATCCTCTAACGCTTGAGACCTTTGTTCTAACGAATGCTGTTTCATATAGGCTAAAAATGTAAGGAATAATCCAAAATTCATGTTCACTTAAACCTTCCTATCTCTTCTAATGTTTTTAGTTTTATTTTGCCAAACATTATGTATAAAATTATATTATTGTGCCACATGTAGCAGATTGCACATTGTTATATTAAAAATCACATTTGTTTTTATTTCATTAATTCTTTGTTGTGTAAAATCGAGTGATCGTTAACTCAAATGTAGTAACACCACAAAAATCTACAAAGTTTAAATTTAAATGCAAATAGGGAGGCTGCTGTCACCGCAATAGTATCTTCTGTACTTTTTAAGGGTCAACACTGAATCAAAACTATAGGATAAACTTGTCAGTCTAAAAATATTTGTATGTAAGAATAAACAAGTAAATATGCCATCTGCTAATTCTAGGTACGCCTAACAAAACAGTATTTAAACATACTTATTCGTTAACCTATAACTAGAATATATTTTTGGAACTTTAATCGATTAAAATATAGCGCCAAAAAAAAGAGCATTTAAATCAATGATAAAGCTCAAAATTATTTGGCCCGTCTTATCAGAACTTTATGGACTCGGCATAGCCAGATGGTTAGGGCGCTCGACTCGCAATCTGAGGGTCACGGGTTCAAAACTCCATCACACCAAAAGTACTCGCCCTTTCAGTCGTGGGGATGTTATAATGTTTCAATCAATCCTATTATTCGTTGGTAAAAGAGTAACCCAAGAGTTGGCGGTGGGTGGTGATGACTAGCTGTTTTCCCTCTTGTCTCAAACTGCTAAATTAGGGACGGCTAGCGTAGATAGCTCTCGTTTAGCTTTGCGCGAAATTAAAAACAAAACGAATAGAATTTAGTGTGTTTATGAATCTGTAAAAGTGCTTGTCACATTTCATGTCACAATGCATTGATTTTCTAGAACTTTTTAATGAGAACCAACACACCACTAGTAATTGTTTTGAACGTCTAGCAACGAAGATTATTGCAAATAATACACTAATTTGCTATAAATGCAACAGGTTAAAAAGTATACAAATTAAACAAAATTGGAATGAACGTATAGTCAAAAGAGCTCGATAGTTATTTTAACAAAGTACTAACTTCGTACATTCAGTCGAAGAGACTAGAAAATGCGTTTATAGACTGAATATCTGAGTTAAAAATAGCATACACATTATATTTAACGGGTAGACCCGAATATTACTGTAAACTTGTTTAGTAGTTGAGGAATCTTCGTTAAATAAGTGTCTTAATATCGTATTTCTTGTCAGTTGCCCGAAACAGGTTGAAAATTTCCGAGAAAAATGTATATTCTTCTTAAAATAGAGCTTGTTGTCACTAGATATATGCTGGTAATGCATACAAAGTATTAATCGAAGAAGATAATATTTTACAAAATTTGGTTTATTTGCGAAACTTTTATCACGATTTTGTTTATATTTTTATAAAGGACATATTTATTTCAACTTAACTATGAAATACTGAAGTCATTTTATTTCCTGTCGCCCAAGTCATGAGGTCAGAAATAATGTTCTTTTCTAAAATCATTTACATGCTGGAATTATAAAGGAAGTGGTTTGCCTTGTCCCCGTTTCGAGATTCCCGCAAGTCAAGTTTCGAAATCTGTTATGTCATCTCTTTAAAAACAAATATCTTACAAACACCTTCGTATGAATTATCCTTGATTTAAAATGCGATAAACTCATTAGGGGTAATTTTAAAATACGACCATCGATGAGATAGTAATTAAACTGTTACAGCTTAAGAGCATTAAGTTGTTTACTTCCAACAGTATACCCGTCTTCATTTTCAAAAAAATACCATATTCTACCATTTACTCAAGATGAATTGGAAGTCATTCGAACTTATGCAAAATATCTTACATGCAAAGTATTTTATTAGAAGAAATCTACAACTTTATGAACGAGTTTCTGTTTCTTCGTTAAAAGGTATTTGCCAAATGTTACGGTAACTATCCGTGCTGTGTTCACTACAGGGATGAAACCATGAATTTTAGAATTACAAGCTGAAACATTGGAAAAGCTTATGGGCTGGTTTAAAAGTTAAAATAGTTCAAATGTAACAAATAACAAGACTGAAAGTATGCCTCCAGGAAATAATGTCTTTTCACTTTTATGAACCTGTATTTTGAATGTGCTATGCTCATTACATATTTGTAAAGTAAGAAAACCTGTTAAGAGCTTCGAAAACAAATAAACGAAACAACAAACATAGCCCTCTGTGCCTGCAAGGTAGTTAGGGAGATCAACTCGCAATCTCAGGGTCTCCACCCACCAAACATGCCCACCATTTAGCCGTGAGAATGTTACAATATTACGGTCCCTCTAACAACTTGTTGGTAAAAAGAGTAGTTCAAGAGTGGACAGTGAATGGTGATAATTACCTGCTTTCCTTCTAATTTTTCAATGCTAAATTAAGGACGACTAGCCAGATAGTTCTCGTATAGCTTTGCGCGCGAAATTCAAATCAAATTTAACGATTCACTTATTCGAAATGAAACGTATACTAATAACAGAAACTATTATTATCACTCTAAGGCCCATAACTTATTACCATGATGCTTATAGCTTACAATTTATAACTATGAAGTCAATAACTTGAAGCTCTGTTATTTATCACTATGAGGTGAATAACTCCCCACCATGAATTTTATAACTTAGAGTAATGACAGTGAAAATCAAAGTTAAATGGACATCTGAAGACTTGCAATTAGAGATTAGTGTCGACACACTTGTGTGTTCTCTTCAAACTCACGTTTTGTGGCAGGAAAACCGGTCAACAACTTCTACAAGACTCAGAACTTCGTATTATCACAAGGGCACAAATGCCTAGAAAGATGATTAGCCATGAAATCCATAACGTATATAGTTTATCACTGTGAGATCCTTAAATTATATAACTTGTCACTATGAGATTTGTAGTATATAAACTGAGGATATGACATGTTTCATTCACTTCAAACATGTTAGATTTAGCATGTGCTTGTGGGTCTATGCACCTTCCGTCACGTCATATAATAATATACTATAATATTACATATAATACATATGTATTATAATAATCCGCGCTCTTCAATACCAATGCTATTAATTAGAAAAGATATAAAAATGGTTAGTTAAGACATATATGCAATAATTCAACCGGCCCGGCATGGCCAGGTGGATAAAGCAATCCAAGGGTCGCAGGTTCAAATCCCCGTCACACTAAACGTGCTCGTCCTTTCAGCCGTGGGACGTTATAATGTTACGTTCAATCTCACTATCTTTTACCACTATTCGTTGGTAAAAGAGTAGTCCAAGAGTTGGCGGTGGGTGGTGATGACTAGCTGCCTTTCCTCTAGTCTTACACTGCTAAAGTTGGGACGGCTAGCATAGATAGCCCTGGATTAGCTTTGTGCGAAATTCACAAAAACAAAACAAACAAACATATAATAATTCAACGCCACCTACTTAACGCTGTTTGAAATATCTTTTAGATTTTATATCTCACAGTCTGTAAAGATTCTTTTTGAATGGACATTTTCCACAATTTATCTATGATAACGAAATAGCAAATAATAAAGGACGAAAGGAAATGTATTACATATTTCAAATTAATTGTTATATGTAAACTCAGGGTAAAAAAAACAAGTCAAATCGTGTTATGTAATCACATGCTGTTTTCCTTAAATTTCTAAAAATTAACTCACTATTGTCATAGTTAAATTGTGTTGCGACTAACACCAAAGTTATAATGTTACGAAATTTTCGTGATTCGCGTAAACGTAAACGCAAACCTGATCAACTAAACGAGGCGAAACAATTTTTGATTTTGTAGATTGTATGTATATCATTTTCTTAAGAGCACTTAGAAAAAAGTTACACTTGAACAGTGATGATTGAGATAAAACTGGTGTTCGTAGTAATTTTCAACTTTATTTGGCGCTGTGTTCGCAGTTGTTGTTGTTGTTTTGAATTAAGCACAAAGCTACACAATGGGCTATCTGTGCTCTGCCCACCACGGGTATCGAAATCCGGATTTTAGCGTGTAAGTCCGCAGACATACCGCTGAGCCACTGGGGGGCCGCTGTGTTCGTTCTCATTCAAATTTTTTTTATTTCTTTTAATGTTCCATGTCACTCAGTAGATTTTCAACCTTACTGAGATTTCAGAGTTTTTACGCGTTCACTATAAATTTGTATCAGTCCAAACATTAGCTTCAGACTGGATTAAACTAATCTTTTAATTTACTTTGACGGCGTGTTCATGCCTGTTAATAGCGATTTTGAAATCTTATGTTTGGAATATTAAACTCAGTTTTACAATTCTTGGAATGAACTCAGTGGGTCTCTATGTTAATATAAAGGAATATTCAATTTACATTTAATTTAATATACATTAAAAATACGCTAAACTGAAATTAAAATGTATTCTAATAGAACTGATTCCAAATACCACTCCAATATAATAGTACATGACGTATATCCATATAAATGAATGCGATTTTGATATAAAGATACATTTTTCTACGTTTAACATCAAAAGTCACACTTCGGAATATTTTCTCGATTAAGTTTCTGTATCAGGTTCCAGTATGAAACCGCCGTGCTCGCGAGCCAAAGACATCCTTTCTTTTGAATTTTTTTTCATATTCCAATAGATGCTAACACGGATGAATATTACTATTTATAGCTGATTGGGCGAAGTCTTAAAAGCTTTTAACCATATGTCTCCCTATTATAAGGTTTGTTCACACCTCTTTTTTTGGTGTTATAGTTACATTAAAACTTGTTACATTCTCTGAATTAGAAGGAAAAACAACCCACAAGCCACTTATAATCTGATGAATACAGCTTTTGTAGCCTTAAGTATCAGTAGGAAAGACCAATTGTTTGGACTCTATACCGTTTGGAAGAGTCAACAACGTAGAAGCTTATTAAACCAGACTATGAGTGGCCTAGTGACTAGCACACTGGGCTGTGAATTCACTGTCTCCTTGATCTCTTTTCCATTTAGGGCCGTGGATACGTTATAAGAGTACACCAATTCAGTTAGAGTAGCACAAGACATGGCTGTGGGCTCTGGTGACTGGTTGTCATTCTGTTAGTAACCAGTTTAAAAGACAACTTTTGTGTTAGTTTTGTGCCTATACCCGAAACAATTAGCCTGCAAAGACTTTCTTACAATTTATCAAATTTAAAGTATATTTCAGATAGAATACAAACAGTATAAAATACATCGTACAAAATACTAATTTAATTCGTAATTCTAACAGAATAACTATTTGGACTGATTAATGAAAACTACAAGTGACTTAGGAAATCGAGGATATCTAATCGGTTAACCTCACTGGATTCTTAGACTAATTTATTGATTAAGTTGGTGTCTTTTTTTTAAAAAAGGTACACAATGGGTTTGGTTTGTTTCGAATTTCGCGCAAAACTACACGAGAGCTATCTGTGCTAGCCGTCCCTAATTTAGCAGTGTAAGACTAGAGGGAAGGCAGCTAGTCATCACCACCCACCACCAACTCTTGGGTTACTTTTTTACCAATGAATAATGGAATTGACCGTCACCCTATAACGCCCCCACTGCTTAAAGGGCGAGCATGTTTGTTGTGACGGGAATTCGAACCCGCGACCCTCGGATTTCGAAACAAGTTCTTTAACCACCTGGCCATGTCGGGCCGTACACACTGGGCGATGTACGTTGTCTACCACACGAAATGTAGCCCAAGATTTTAGTGTTTTATGTCCGTAAGCTTACGTTAACACACAAGGGAAGTATTGTTTAAAAAAAACAATACAAGAAACTTAGAAGCCATTTCACAAGATTAAAACTGATTGGTATGATGTGTTAATAATGTGTTAAATTATAAATAGCAGCTAAATGTGAGAATTCAATTGCTCCTTCCCGGAATTATTCCATGTTTTTCAAAGACTATTGAAACTAAATTTATCTCGTACCAAAGTAATATGCAATTATAAAGTAATTTTTAGAGACCCAGAAGCCAAAGGGATACTGTAAACCAAACTTGGAAAACACTCGAATCTATTATTTTAACCCTAAAATCAACAGTGTATCATAAAGACATTCCACGTTTTAGTGGCAACTTTGAACAAGGATATACTCTCCACAGCAGTTTCTGTGTACAGCAGCTACAGTGTGATCCCTTCTTCGATAAACGCAGTGGAACTTTCAAAACATTGTTTTATTGTTGATACTGGTTCAAGACCATTCGTTTCTTTAACTTGCTTTGTAATATAAGAACGGTTTGTGTTCAACATTTAATAAAACAACGATATATTTTTAACTATTTCTTCTGATTTTTCTTGGTTGAAGTGTGATCAATCAACAACGATCTAGGACAATGAAAGAGATTAGAAATGAGAATAATAGAATAATAAAGTATATTTTTCTTACTTCTTCGAGCTCTCCCAGTGGCTCAGCGGTATGTCTGCGGACTTACACGCTAAACTACGGAATTCAATACCCGTGGTGGGCAGAGGACAGATGACCCATTGTATAGCTTAATTCAAAACAACAAGAACTTACTACTTCGAACTTTTCATATCCTCTTTTGATTTAATTATAACGTGTTTTTTTTCTGCGACCTCTCTTTTTGCCTGCTTTTAATTCAACAAAAAATCCATCACGTCTTCATTCCCAATGTCTATATTTCGTACACAAAATTAAACACATCATCTTTGTATTTACAAATAAGAATAGGGTAAACTTGTCTTTCACACGTCCCCTTAAAAATATATTCTCATGTAAATTACTAGTGATATTTCACAAAAGTCTTGACTTCACAAAATGTTAAACGTTAACCAGATTTGTGAGTAGAACGAAAGGTAAAACAAAAGTTGTATAGTTTGAAAGATCGAATACGAAATAATCGATCATCGTTCAGTGGCAATTTTAGCGCTTTTTTACGTTTTGTCAAATACTAACTTTTATGACCAAAACAGCTACTAATTTATGTAAAATCCACTCTAGATTTTAGGTTATAATCTTATTATTTTATTTGAATCTTTACTTTAAAACAAATACACCAACATTTCATACATTATATCCTATCTCTTGGTAAAACATAAAAGGCCAAACGGTACCACGTTCTGTTGGCATAGTACACAAAGAACAAACAAACTTATTCGACTTACGACAGTTGGTCGGTTATAAAAATAATAATAAAATTAATCAAATTGTTTTAAGAATGTATTCTTACATAAAAATCATTTCAGTTTGAAGTTAAAATAATTTCACCTGGCAGTATGTACTTGACATGAAAACTTTGAAAACTAATCTAAAGTAAGCCATTTTCATTCATGTGGATATAAACTGTTCCTTTGTTTGATTCAAATGTTCGTGCAAAGGCACAAGGAATGTTGGACAGCGTCGAAACGAAAAACTAATTTTTGATTTTGTGAAAATAAAGGTACAAGGAACAGCAACAACCATTACCAACTTTTAGGCTTTTATAATCTAAATATAATATTTTATCATTACTCTTATAACGCACATCCGACCGCCATTATGGAAGTCGCATTTCTGTAGCAACAGGATTTGAAGATTTCTCAGAGTTGAGCCAAGCGTTGGAATTGCCATGTATGGTTAATCGTTGTGTTCGTATTGACGAGCCCACGAATGAGGAACTGTAAGAGAACTTATCGATTTCACAAAATACTGGATCGGTGGGTAATCGATTGTAACTGGCCAAACAATACTTTTTACTTCTTACATAGCTCTATAAACCCAGCTTGTCTCTTATTTTGGCAATTTAATTGTGTGTTTAGATATACACGTTAACGTAAAAGATTAAGTATGCAAACGTCTAGATATTTGTCTGTGTTTAAGATGGAACAGTATTACTTTATCAGTTTAGAAATCGGTTATCATTGAGTTTTATTCATTCATATGCGTCCTCATTAGCACAGCGTTATGTCTGCGGATTCCAACCGCTACAAACCGAGTTTCGATACCCATGGTGGGCAGAGTACAGATAACCCATCGTGTAGCTTTGTGCTTAATTCAAAACGAAGAAATTGTATTCATATTTTGAATTAACTTTATCAACTGTTGCAATTTAGCCATTTTAACTTAAATATAAACTTACCTTATTGTCTAATTGATTATATATTGTATCGTCACAGTTTTAATTGAAGTTTATATTACGTGAATTTCCAAGGACAAAAAGAGGTTAAAATTTTAGCAATGTTAACGAAAGTGGAAAGCTAACGTTACTGTAACACAACCAATTTTGTAAACAAGAAGATGGGAAGTAACATTCTGTGTGGCCGGGACGATTTTCCGATAAAAAAATCCCATTGTATTAAGTTCCTGAGTGCACCTTTCCAATTAAAAACTTTTTCAGCATTTCAGCATGCTGCGTATTTTTAAGGTATATTATCCCATGGTATTTGGCACTTTTTCTATTTAACAAAGAAGTTTTTCATGACACTATTCAATAGTGAGCACTTACTTCGTCAATATAACCTTTAATCAAAATTAATATGCTTTCTTTACACCATTTCATCATATTGTCATTCTCTTTAACACGCAATTCTGTGATAGCGAGTTTTCTCCATTATGCCATTTAATCATAATGAGTGTCCTTTCAATACATCGCTAAGATGCTCCAAGAAAATACATGGACTATGTCACTACTTACTTACAGTTACAAAATGTATGTGATAAAATGTTATATGTTGTAATTTATGAACTTATTATTATACACCAAAGGATGTATACATCATGAAACATTTTAATGCTAAATTAGAGGAAGCTTATTTATTATCTGAGATCCATTGTTCAATTAGAGAAATTTGCATGCATCGATAGGAAGTCAACATTGAATATGAGATACATCCATTCATTATTAGGATTCATTGTTCAATTTGAGACACGTAAGTATTAAAGGGCTTTATTTAATTTGAATGGACTGAAGGGAATCATTGTTAAATTTCATTAATATTCTTGCATTATTATTATTATTTCAGGATACTTTATGTCATATCTATCTATCTATATATATATATGTATATATAAAGCACATATATAAAACGAAAATATTAACTACGAAAATAGATACAGATACACAAGATGTTTCACGGTGCGAGAGAACACGTAACACATGCGTAGGCTACGTGACGGTCTGCACGTGGACGTTTCACAACTCGCGTGCATGGATGGCTCAGGTGATTTGTTGCTTCAACAATATGAAAGTACTCCATTCGTATTGACGTTCAGACAGAATGATATTATACGACTACGAGCTTAAGAGGGCCGAATCACGGGAAGAAAATGACGTTTATTTTATAAGGTGGCCATACAGTTTTTGTGACAATAATTACAAACAGCAAGTAGAAAGCCACTCAATACCAGTTTTGCTCATTAGGAAGCGCCTTTTCTTCTTTCATTAATATTATATGATTATTATTAATATCAGTAGTATGATGCTCAGTGCATCATATCTGGTTTTATTATTATTAAGAAAACATATCGTGTAGATTTCTATGACGCGTTCGGGGGTCCAAGATTCTCCTTGTAGGTAATATCTTGCAGTGTCTTTACTATTCAATATCCAGTACAATAACTGGGTAATAATCATCCGAAAGCACTACAAAATGACAAAGATAAAACTGATTTTTCAGCAGCATTAATATTTTTTAAAGTTTCTATTGATTTCTTCTACGATTATCATCGTAATTTTTAATATGTTCGAACTGAAAATCGAAACGGTAATGATAGATACTCTTATTTAACGTAGCTGAGTCTGTAGGTGCAATTCGTCATCGTGCGTAGGTGATGCACAATACTGTTACTAGAAAAGGTTACGTGTGGTACTATTAATTTAAACATGCATCTTCTGTACTATTTCAAACATTACTTTGAAAAATTTGGATTTTTTTTTAATCATATGGGGATTTAGTGTCCCTGTAGTGTTTAAATCTCATATAAATCTGCCTTTCTGATGCAGGGCATTCATAATAAGAGTCACGAGTTAAGCGTATAATTAACGACTATGCTTTACGGACTAGTTTACGTAGTGAGAAGCCTAAAGAAAAGCTGACGGTGTTAACATAATAGTAAACAAAATAAAAACTTGTTTCAACTAGAATCATAAAAATGCATAATAAAAAATAGAAAACAGTGCCTACCTTCTGAGGTGTCTCTGGGTTCACTCTTTCCCATGGTGGAAATTCTTTTCCCTTGTTAACTCTAAATATATAAAAGTTTTGTTGCATTTTAAAGTCAAAACTCTATCGAACAATATTTTCGAATGTTTTGGTTAAATAAAAAAGAAAATATAAAGAGGAAGGAAATCTTTAGATTATTATTATTTCAGTAAATTTAATTTTTCAGTTTTACTTCTAAAATTTTTAAAACTCTTATTCAGTGAATTATTGGAGACAAAACTAATATTTAGTTTTATAGTATGAAATACAATGTGATTTCAGAATTACTCAGGTATGCCTCAAAGGTTACCTACAGGGTGTACCCATCCATATGTTGTGTCTAAACAACGTTGTAATACTAATGATAAATTGAAGGCATCTGTTACCGCGGCATTTGGAACAACACCCCTTGTTATGTTGAGGAAAATGTCTCACAGAACATGGCGTCACATAATATTATGTAGCGAGAATGAGAGACAGCACACAGATACACTGGATATATAATAAATATGGATGAGTAGGAACTTACGAGCCACCATGTACAATCATTACTAGTTTTATACTTAATTAATTAACCTACTTCCGCTTGGATAGTTTGAATCTAAAAACTAAAGATTAAGTGTTTCTGTGGTGAGAGAATTTAATTACTTGGATTTTAAAAAGAAACGTTTTGTCAATGAAGAGTGTGAAAGTGTATCTTCTTAAATTATTCTAATGCTTATTTTTATGGGTGTGACGTCAAATCACGAAATGTTGATTATTGTAATCACATCTTTCTTTATTGACGCATTACGTTTTTCCAGCAGAAAGAACATATAACAGTATTTCAATACACTCGATTTGCTGAATGTTTCTGCCGATGAGGTCTTTTGCTTAACACCAGAGCTCATCAGGTTAAGTGGGTTACATCACATCCATGGAAAGCTTATAATAATATTATGTTTCGTCATTAACCTGTAATAACCTAATTCTGAACTTACAAGTCTAGCAAAGTGAAATAACGTTGTAAGCCTAATTAGTTACTTCAGCGATTCCTTGGCTATAAATATGTTATTCTGACAAATTTGTAGGGGTAATTTGTGTATTTTTGCAGATACAGCTGTAGCAGAAACAATACTTCCGTCTATACCACATATTAAGCTTCTCAGTTGATGTTCGTGTTATGATACATTATAAATTAAAACTATGCGAAACATACGTGATCCTGATTTTTATTTGTTGTTTACTTTCTAGAAGTACAAGGTAATCCAGTTAAGCCAAATACTCCTTTCTCACTTTCTCTGTCACATAGTAACATCCACTGCCTGCTACTTCTTTACTTTCTCAATCAAACAATAGTTATCTACTATATTCTTATGTTATCGGTCACATTATAGTAACTGTTACTTCCCACCTATTGTTTTAGTCACATAATAACACTTACTCCCTTAATTTCACAGTTAAAAAACAAAACTATTCCTTATAACTTACTTATTTTCTCAGTCATAGTATAACTCTATACTTGGGTAACTTAGGATTGTACATACAAATTAGAAATATGTGGTCCAAAAATAAACATGGCATATATGTCATTTAGCTATCGTTAGAGAAAATTAGAAGATTAGAAAATCCTTCATTATACGTACTATTTAGGAAGCAAGTTAGTTTTCTCATTATGATGTTAAAAACTTTAAACTTTACGAGAATGAGTTTTATTTGTCGATGAGGTAATGAAACAGGTAGATTATGAAGCCACCATTTACCAGTCAACACTCTACTTATATCATTGTGTGTTTGTAACATGAAACAGTAAGCAATGTTCTACGTATGAACGTAAAACGTGTAGGGAAGATCCTGCTAGGTATCAAACTAATCCACTATATTCAACATGTGTGCTTATATCGAGTAGTTAGTGTGCCGAAAAGCACTTGGCACATGAGCCATAAATTATAGTGTAAGTGCAAATACCTTAATAAACGATACTTTGTATGAAGTTATAAAAAAACATTTCAGTCACAAAGAAATTTCATTATTATGATGAATGATTAAAGCAATACTTCTACAAAGGTTGAGCATGTTATAACAATTTTGAATTTGCAAATCAGTGAGTTACATGATAACCACAACTATTATAAAGTCACGATTGAACGGAATGTATAAGAACTACATTTTGAAATCATCTGGCGTCATATTGGTAGTTTAATGCTAATGAAAATCAAGACATTCAGCTCTCTACGAATGGACATGCAAACAGTCATTTTCAACACATGTAAATTTGGGGATTAAGAAATTAGAAAGCTGTAATATCCTTTGTATCAAATGCCATTAGAAAACAAAGGAATTTAAATCAGCTTGGTACACCAAGACCATCCAGAAAGATACTCACAACAGGCTATATCTTAGGCGTGAAAGGCCTGGCATGGCCAAGCGCGTTAAGGCGTGCGACTCGTAATCCGAAGGTCGCGGGTTCGCGCCCGTGTCGCGCCAAACATCCTCGCCCTCCCAGCCGTGTGGGCGTTATAATGTTACAATCAATCCCACTATTCGTTGGTAAAAGAGTAACCCAAGAGTTGGCGGTGGGTGGTGATGACTACCTGCCTTCCCTCTAGTCTTACACTGCTAAATTAGGGACGGCTAGTACAGATAGCCCTTGAGTTGCTTTGTGCGAAATTCAAAAACAAACAAACAAACAGTCGTGAAAAGCAAAATGTGGAGCATTGTAAGAACTATGAATCCACGGACACAAAGACCACTAACAAAAACTGTTAACATACTCAAACCAACAACACCCAATACAATCAAGAGAAATATTTGTCTGGAAACATGAAACAATTCACGAGTGCCCAAGCTGATTCCATGACATATCTATTCAATTTTCATGCACCTAATGTAACTGGAGAATAAAATGACCATTCAAGTTATTTCAAACAAAGACATATAGTTGAAGTCATTAAATGGAGGGTCTATGGAATTTTGTAGAATCTGACTGTTGGAATGGGCCCTGGGAAACCATAGTCTTCGTATTATCTGTGGAAAACACGAAAAGACAGGCAGAGCGTTTTACAATGGAAACAATGCTGCACAATCATCAGATAGAGTTCCACCGAACGCTTCAACGCTTGTTTTAATATGATACAGTAACGACAGAAAGTGTTCGTACCCCTGCATCTTGAGTAGTTTTTGCTCATAACTTAAAACGTATCACAGTTAGGCTAATAGACGTACATTACATTATAAATATTATACTAACACACATCTACATAAATTTTATGTAAATTAAACGACAAATAAACTGTTTATAAACAAATAACCAAAAATAGGAGGAGCAGAAAGTGTTCGTACATTTCAGAACGTGTGAAAAAACTGATATTCCCGTTAAAAATTTGTTTAGTTTGGCGAATAAACTACATTACACCATTCCAGAACTAAACACTTGGTTCACAATTATTGAAATATAGCCATCAAAAAATGTACTTCCGATAATTTAGCGCCGTCTCTGTCATTATCTGCTTGGTCATCATGGCGAACAGGAAACAACTGTCCAGTGATTTAAAAAACCGAATGATTGTAAAATACAATTATCGTGTGTCTCTTTCCGTAATTGTTACACAACCTAATGTGCCAAAATCTACTATTCAAAGCATTATTGCCAAGTTTAAGCTTACAGGATCAACTGCTAATCTCCCTCGTTCCGGACGCTCCACCAAAATTACAGAGAGAACCAAGAGGAAGGTTCTCAGAGAAGTTAGTAGGAACCCTCGTTAAACACATAATGACATACAGAAACTGGTAAGGGAAACTGGGGTTGAAGTAAGCACCTCTACAGTTACGAATATGTTACGCTCTTCTGGGTTCAAAGCACGCCGTCCTCGTAGAACTCCACATTTGTAAAGCCTGTTCATTTAAAAGCACGATTGAGGTATGCAAGAAAGCATGGAAGAGTATTCTTTGGTCAGACGAAACTAAAATCCAGCTTTTCGACCACAATGATGTTCACTTTATTTTCCGTAAGAAGGGGGAACGAAATCTTCCAACGAACACCGTCCCTACAGTTAAACACGGTGATGACTCGATCATGCTGACCATTAAAATAAACGCACGGACACTTTCTACTCCGCCTATGTTTGGTTATTTGTTTATAAACATTTACTTGTCGTTCAATTTACATAACAAATTATGCAGATGTGCATTAGTATAATATTTATAATATACCGTACTTTCATTATCCTCATCGTGATATTTTTTATGTTATGAGGAAAAAAACTACTCACGACGCAGGGGTACGAGCACTTTCTGTCCTAACTGTATACTCAACCTCTGTATATTAGAATAATCTGTAATGACCTAAGACTATACATTTTTAAAACACCTTACTACATACACAACGTCTGATTTTTGATACAATGAATAGAAGGCAAAGGCCACTGTTCCAAGACATGCAGTCCCAAGAATGGTCACCAGAGGAAGAATCTGATATAAGAAATAAAAAAATATTCATTTTAGTTTCATAGGATTAAATTTTGATTTGTAATTGTTAAAAAGTTTCAAATGGCGTAAAACTATTAAACTATATACATATTAAATTATTAAACCATGTTTTTAAAAACTACGGTATCAAAACTCGGTTTCAGAGTAATAAGCTTTTAGAGTTTGTATGAATTATTGAGGCAGGGGGGACTTTAAAAACGTAATTCTGTTGAAAAAAAAACTAGAAATATCTTAGAATTTATCCTCCACTGACGCACGGTTAGCATAAAGGCTTGTTACTCTAAAATCTAGTTTCGATACTCTTGAGCACAGATAGCCCATTGTGTAGCTTTGTGCCTAATGCCAATAAACAAAAAAACTTTTCAAGAGAATCATGTAATAGCTTAATTCTTGATTATTGCTTGTAAAATTTTAGCATACGGGTACATTAATTTGTGAGAAACTGCTTAATTTATCATTATGCATGCCAAAATATATTGTTGGAAGCAATATGATTAAGATTGTTTGAACTGTGCAACACAAATACAAACGTCGTATGTTGGTCCTTGTGTTACACAGTAATACTGCCAGGAAATTAATGATCAATTATGCTTCTTCTTTGGTTGCTGTTAACTGAGAGGCGATACAATAAGCGACCTGTGATTAGTGTCGAACCTGAATTTTTAGGGCTATAAGACCTAAGACTTGCCGATGAACTACAAGGGTCTTCTATTATTGTGGAAAGGTCTTACCTGGGTTTCATATGTGAGAAACAAATGTTAGTAAATTCTGGAAAAACTAATGAAAACTTTTTAACTAAATAGTAAAACTTCTTGGATAACAATAATCTATTGTCACTTAACTTTAGTTTCAATATGCAAATATCAGGTATTGTCGAACAAATTTTGATAACAAAAATAAAGATACTTGGAAAGATTCATTCAGATACTTAAACTATGTACTCGTCAGGAACAGTTCCCATTGTTAAAAGTTTCTTCCAAAGTTGAGTTCATAATTACACAGCGGAGAAACCTTCCATTTTGTTAAGTGATTCTTTGTTGAACGAATAAATCTTACTGATTAGTAAATAAGATTTGGCGAGATTAAAGAGTTTTATTTATTATTTAATTTTCATATGTTATTTGGAAAATAGTTGTGATAGGTTTTGAAACTCTCCTGTATTTGTCACCAGCAGAACAAAAACTCGTACTCTCACAATGTGAAAATATTGAGTCTACACTGTATGCAGTTCCCATACTCTTCTGATGTGATAAGCTAGCTTTAAAAGGTTTGTTTCATTTTATTGAAAACAATATGTTCTTATCATGTACAGAAACATACATTAGCTGTTATCTCATTTCCATGGTTACATTTTATAAATTCCTCCATGAACGTGTACATTAGATAAAGAAGGTACATGTACTGTCTGAGACAAGAACAATTTTTCAGCTAAAGCAGTGGTTCCCAAACTGGGGGTAAACTACCCCCCTGGGGTAATTTAACAATTTATCTGAGGTAATGGAGAGGTGACAGAAAAAAAGTTAAAATTCTGAAAATCAAGAAAACATTGAGGTAGCTGGTATTAGGATTAATGTTAACTTAGTCTTAGTATGTAAAGTTGTAAATTAAACCTATTTTAAGTATGTAATAAAGTTAAACCAAATAACAATAAACATCAAAAACTAATATACAGTAGTAGAAAAGAAAAAAATATGTATCTAAGCGTGTGGTAACCTAAAAGTATTTTGACAAGTATGCTTCAGAACACAAGTCACTCAGTAACCCTGATGACTCATCGACGTGTCCAGTACGCGTCACTCACTGCCTGAGGTTGCCACTATTTTACATTGTCAGTTTCTACGTGAGCATCAGCCGAGGTAGACAAAACCTGGTACCGTGTTTCTTCGAAAAGAAGACGGGGCTTATATTAATTTTCACTCCAATATATGACACTAGGGCTTATTTTCGGGGGATGTCTTATTTTGATATATTAAAAAAAATGAAGTTACAAAGTAAAAATTATAAGACCTCTAAATAATTAGAAATTACGAAAAACATTCAGAAACTCATTAACAGGAATTTATTCAATTAACTATTAAACTAATTAATAAATTATTATTTTTTTATTTCTTTCCTCTTCCTGCCACTCTTAACTAGGGCTTATTTTAAGGGTAGGGCTTACATTAAAACTATCCCCCAAAATCACACTAGGTCTTATTTTATGGGTAGGTCTTATTATCGTAGAAACACGGTATGTATGTGTAATGCCCTGTGCAGTATAGTTAGTATTTACCTACTATTACATCATTTCCTATGCTGAATAAACTCTTTTAATGCTATCTAGAATGCCACGAAAAAATAAATAATAAGTTCACATTGTTCACACTTTTTTATGCAGTTTTTCTTTTTCTGCAGATTAAGCAATAAAATGTCTAAAAAGTTCACCTACTCTGACGCCTTTCTTCGCTATGGCTTTGTGAATTTACCTTCTGGTGGAGAGGATCGGCCACAATGTGTAGTATGTCACAAAGTGGTGACAAATGAAAGCCTCAAGCCATCAAAGCTCTCAGCTCACCTCCAGAAGTGCCATCCAAATCTTCAAAATGAAGATCAGGCTTATTTTCAGCGCCGGGCTGTAGCACTGAAGAATATCCAGTTCGGTTCATCTGGAATTCAAGCCCAAAAGCTTCAAGCTGCGGTCGAAGCATCTTACTTTGTTGCATATAAAGTTGCCGAACAACAAAAATGCCACACCATTGCAGAAAATCTGATCATGCCTTGTGCATACGAGATGGAAAGCAAGGTATGTGGGGAGGATCAAGCGAAGAAACTGAGTGTCATATCTCTATCAAATAACACAATCCGCCGACGAGTCGATGACATGGCATCAGATATTCTGTCCCAAGTTACAACAGAGATCAAGGAAAGCTCATATAGCAAATTCTCCTTGCAATGTGATGAATCGTGTGACGTAGCCAGTTGTGCTGTTCTCCTTGGGTTCGTTCGTTACGTCCACCAGGACAAGATCAAAGAAGAGTTCCTATTATGCAAAGATCTGCTGACAACCACGAAGGGAGAAGATATCTTCAATATCATCAACAGTTTCTTTACCACGAATGGATTGGATTGGAACAGCGTTCAACAGGTAGGGAGAAATGTTTATATAAAGTCTAGATTAGTATAAATACAATGAATTACATGGCATATAGTCATATAGTTTTATTTATTGTACAAGTAGCTGTAGTGTAGCTAATATTTTATACATAATTCACAAAAAGTATCGTGCCTGTCGTAGTGAAATACTAAAGTACCAAAATAAATTAAATTAAATTAAAACCATATAATTATAACACAAAAGATAAGTAAGAATGACTAACTGACGCAATATATAATAGTTTTTCTTTTTTAATCTTGGTCTCCATCGATGGAGCACCGTCGATGATGGGTCGTAATCGTGGATTACGGGGCCTCATACAAGCTGTGAATCCAGAAATTTCTGTAGATCATTGCATCATTCATCGGTACTCTCTTGGATCAAAAAGCCTGCCTGGTAATCTGAAATTAGTGTTTGGAGATGTGTTGAAAATCGTCAGTTTCATGAAGTCCAGTGTTGTGAATTCGCGCATATTCAGGGAGCTGTTCAAGGAAATGAGAGAGCAGTATCAAGTTCTGCTCTACCACGCCGATGTTCGCTAGTTGTTACGAGGCAAGGTTGCACGTCGAGTCATTGAGCTCCGAACGGCTCTTCTGGAATTTCTGAAACAAAAAGAATCTCCTTGTGCTACCAAGTTCACTGATAAGGAGTGGCTTGCTGGACTTTGTTACTTGGCTGACATATTTGCGGAGCTGAACAGTGATAATCTGCAATTCCAGGGCCAAAACACGACTGCCATTGATGCCCATCACACTGTGACTGCATTTCTGGGAAAACTAAGACTCTGGATTCGACGCTTGGAGAAAGGAGTGATCGTTCAGTTTCCCACCCTAGACCAGTTTGTTGAGAAGAATGGTTATGATACTGGATCACTTTTACAGACCATCAACAAAAAGATGAGCGACCACTTGAAGGGGCTTGAAACAAGCATGCAGCACTACTTTCCAGAGATTGACTTAAAAACAGCCAGTCTTCAGTGGATCATTCATCCCTTTTCTGTGCCTGATGAGGCCATTCATGATGATGATTTCCCTGCAAAGGAGGAGTGAATCACAATGCGAGCAAATGAAGCCTTGAAAGTCAAATTCCAAAACCAAAATGCAGATTCCTTTTGGATTTCACAACTAGCTGACTCGCCAACTCTGTCCAAGAGAGCCTTGAAGTTGTTGGTATCATTTTCAACAACGTATCTGTGTGAGAATGGGTTCTCAACCGTGCTGGGGATGAAAACAAAAAAGAGGACTCGCTTGAATGTTGCAAACGATGCCAGACTGGCACTTTCAACCACAAAGCCAAGAATTCCTAAACTAGCTTCAAGTGTGCAACTCCATCCATCCCACTGATGTTCTTGACATCTTTGGCAATATTCATTAGAAATGCACAATGATCAAATACAATAATTGAAAGTGTAATTCAGTGTAAATAAATTATATAAATAAATTGTAAATAAATAAAGTGTAATAAATAAAGTGCAATATATCTCTAGTTTAATTTAGCCATATATATCAGTGTTGAAAACATTTTGTGAAACGGGTAACAAGCTTAATGTGGCATGTTAAATTGGGTAACAAGCTGAAAAAGTTTGGGAACCACTGAGCTAAAGCAACGCAATAATTGTTTTTTGTTTTTCTTCAACTTCGTTAAAATTTTAAGCTTAATAGTTAAAAATTAATCTGTTTGTAATATTTTCTTTTATATAAGAAGAAATGATTATACATTTAATTTTTGTTGCTGCTATATAAACGTGTGTTTTTGTTTGGAGTTAAAAACAAAGCTATACGATGGGCTATCTGTGCTCTGCCCACCATGGGTATCGAAGCCCGGCTTCTAGCATACATATATCTGTATACAGTATTGAGATCTCTTTACAATAAACATTTTTACAAGAAATTGATATATTTTTGATAAGGTATAAATAAACAGAGAGAATATGTAAGATGCTTACTTCCCGCATCACTGAGAATCAACTGGAGTATTAAGGTACAAAATGTAATATTTTCCCCATAAAGTATTCTTTAATTCTGTTTAGTGACGTGTAGAATCGGCGATTTATATCAGTATATAAAAAAAGGTATTATATTTCATTGTTTGGGGCGTTAACAAAAATAAGACCACTGAAATGTGAGAAATGAAACTGCTATATCGTATCTGGTAAACATAATGCCACATCTAAGTTTAACTAAGCCATGGATATTTCGCGGTATTATGTATTCGCTGTCAATTTTCATTATTCTACATTAAATATTTTGTGAAATATAATATGATAAAGTACATATGTAATGACAAAATTGGCGTAATTTTTCAGTCAGTAGTATATTTTAATTGGATTTCTGTAGTAAGCAGGCCTGGCATGGCCAAGCGCGTAAGGCGTGCGACTCGAATCCGAGGGTCGCGCTAAACATGCTCGCCCTCCCAGCCGTGAGGGCGTATAATGTGACGGTCAATCCCACTATTCGTTGGTAAAAGAGTAACCCAAGATTTGGCCGTGGGTGGTGATGACTTGCTGCCTTTCCTCTAGTCTTACACTGCTAAATTAGGGACGGCAAGCACAGATAGCCCTCGAGTAGCTTTGTGCGAAATTCCAAAACAAACAAACAAACTGTTGTAAGCATTTGATTGTTCCACTTCTAAAAGATGACAGAAAACGCAATTATCAATATATATGTTACCACCTAAAACTGTGATAAAATAGAATTCATAACACTAGAGTCAATGTTTCTCCATACCATATTTATCAGTTTAATACTGAGCTGTTTGAGAACATTGACGTAACATACATATTTTCAACTACATAATGACGTACAGACGCAAAGAAAAATTCAGCACTATTCCAAAGAAACCTTAAGTGCGACAGAAAGATTTTATGTTTACGCTGAATAACAAAGATAAAGAGTTTGTTCCAGATAAAGAATGATTTACCTCTCGAAAGCGCTCGTATTTCTGTTTTCAGCTGAACTTGTTAAGGCACGTTTTCTAAAATTAATATGACCAATAATAAATACATCATCTACAGAATTTAAATGCACTAGTTAACTTTTACTGCTCTGCAGAAAGAAAAAAGTAAAAAAGAATATACTAACGGGAAACTACAACAGTAAATTTTCATGAACTTAGAAAAGTGTTTCATTTAAAAAAATATTTTAAGGAACGTGATCAAAAAATAAGAATGTTTTCCATAATTTTATAGAAATGTATTGGAATAATCCGTATTTTAATAAGATTCCTTAACTTGTTTTTCGATAAAATACGGAACTTTATAAAAAGTGTTTGGAAAGGTGCTACCAGTATTGTTTTTTGTAAATTGGATATATGAGATGCTTACAATACCATTTTGTTTATTTATGAGTTTCCGAAGTTTGTATATGATTTAAAAACACAGTTTAGACTGGCTGCCACTAACGTAAACAATGATAGTAACAAGAAATATGTAAGCACAAGAGCTTATGCTGAGCTGACATGGCTTCATGTCCTTCAGTGAAGTGTGGTTGTTTCTATTTGTAGAGCATGGATATTGGATACGTCAATCAATCGAGGTTCATATGTTTGTATAGTAGCTACATATTCTATACGTACTGTTTGGCATAAGTACCGCCATTAGCAATTTTTACTCTAGATTTAGTACTACCGGAAATAATAATCTCAGGCAATGACGTCATGAAAAAAGCTAGTTGACTACAATCGAAACGAGCGATTTTTGAATCATGAAATTATTTTTGAAATCAGATAAAGCATAGCGAATGTTTGGAATTATTTGATATCTTACTATAAAAACTGACTGCCTTGATTATCCCAATGTTTCGTATGGTAGCTGGAAACTGTCTGACGACGCAAATGGGCTACTTAGTTTTAGGAATTTGCCCGAGAGGGGAAAAAAAACACGTCGAAATAGAACACATTTTCCATTTTTAATGAGCTTTTGGCTTCCTTGATCAATATTCATAGGTAGCATTTATTAGATAGAAATATATATGTCATGTTTAGAAAACGTAGGAATAGCAGCTCTGATTAGTTTAAGTCCAGTAACAATAGGTGTACAAAACAATTATACTTACGCAGAAATGGTCAAATAGTATGAACTAAATGAGTCACAACTGATATGAAATTATTGCTCGAACATTCTTATGACCAGAACAAATAACTATTTACCTGTCATTCAAGTTTGCAATTAGATACCAGGATGCCCCCCAGTGGCACAGTGATATGTCTGCGGACTTACACACTAAAAACCGGGTTTCGATACCCGTGGTGGGCAGAGCACAGATAGCCCATTGTTCAGCTTTGTGCTTAATTCTAAATAAACTAAAAAAAAAGATACCAGAACCTTTCTACCTGGCTCTTTTCGTCTTGTTTGGATATGCTTTTTTGTTGTTCTAAAATCACTTCAATTAAAGAGCTGACCGCCTTCGATATCATCTTTGACACTGCAATACGTTTGTTATCATGATTGATTTTGTGTCTCTGTTAAGAACCTTGAATATTCTAGTCAATGTTTAATCACATTTTACGGAAATTAAGCAAAAAATAATTCTTAAAAATGAGCTAGCGTCTATCGTTTTAAGGTTCTTGTCATTGAACTTTCTATTCTGAAGGGTTTTATCATTTTGACTCTCTATACAATTTTAGTTTAGATAGAGACCGACTGATTTGCATTGTAACGGAACGGATTTACTGTTGTACATTTATTTCAGTGCCTATGCTATAGCTTTCTTTTTTTGGATGTGAAGTATACTCTTGACTGTGCATTGTGTAAGTCCCTCCTGTTCTCGAAATTTGTTGAAGATTCTTGAGAGTAAGAATCAACAATATTTGTTTTACGAAAACGCTGGTGCATGGCGAGAATACTGTTGAAAGTTCTAGAACCTCGCGTGAGTAGTATAAATGCGACTAGTCAAGAGACAGAGAAGAAAATTATTACTGGACATCTACAATAAATGCGTTATAGGCCTCGGGAGCTATAATTGTGATTAACGCTTATTAATCGGAAAATAACAAAACTGCACCAGGAGCGTTTATAGATGTCAAACATTACAAACCGTTCACCTTCAGTGACTTACCATAGAGGGCATTATACACTGTCGCCAGTGAAACTTTAGGGGTGCTTCAAGCTAGCTAGCCCTCAAAAGAGGTGTACAGGTGTATCAATAAATAATTAATTTGATCATCGTGGACCTGGATAAAAATAGATGGTTCTGTACCAGATATAAGATTCAGAATTGTCTGTAAGTTTGTAAAACCGCTGTGTATAAATCATTATTTGTAACAACTATTTGTAATAACCGTCATTATAAATTGTATTTTTTATTAAAATGTATTTGAGTTATAAAAGAAAATTGTGTGTATCAATCATGTTGGCAACTATCGTAAATTTAATAAATATTAACATTTAATTAACTTCTAAACGCCTCCCAGTGGCTCAGCGGTATGTCTGCGGACTTACACACCTAAAAACCAGGTTTCGATACCCTTGGTGTGTAGTTTTGTGCTTAATTCAGAAAATAACAAAAACAACAACGACTTCTAAATTAAAAGTTCCGGTTATTTGAAATAGTAATACATAATATAGTAAATCGGAGACTAGTCAAAAATAAACTATAAATGTAACAGCATGCACTGATGTCACGCGGGGAGAGACTTTTCAACAAAAAAATATACTTTTTTAACAACTTAGGAATGACCAAACCAAATTTTACAAATTTAAACGCTCTCATTCAACTGTTAAATAATAAAAAAACGATTTTTTTATTTCAGATATAAATAATTTGTTTCGTTATTATTGCTATGCTTTTGTAATGAATATCAATCAATAATCTTCTGATATAAAATTAACTAATATTAATTCAATAAAGACCTTTAAAACACTATGGTTATTCTATTGGTACACAAGAGACATTTTAGTAAGAAACCAGCAATACTGTCTAGGATTCTAAAACTCTGTAGTCACGTGCTATCCAGCTGGGCGATGAGTATTAAATAAAACATCATAGTTTGCTTAGACCTTTGCTACTCCTTCACTTACATATTTTACAGTATCGGCCCGGCATGGCCAGGTGGTTAAGGCACTCGACTTGAAATCTGAGAATGGCAGTTTCGAATCCCCGTCACACCAAAAATGCTCGCCCTTTCAGTCGTGGTGGCGTTATAATATGACGTTCAGTCCCACTATTCGTTGGTAAATGAGTATCTCAAGAGTTAGCGGTGGTTGGTGATGACAAGCTCCCTTCCCTCTTGTCTTACATTGCTAAATTAGGGACGGCTAGCACAGATATCCCTCGTGTAACTTTGCGCGAAATTCAAAAAAACAAACTCACAGTACTAACAATGTAGAGTTAACTAAACAGATGTTGTAACGTGATAATTGGCCACTTTGATGTCACAACTACTTTTGTTAGTTTTGTTGATGTTGTTTTGAATTAAGCACAAAGCTACACAATGGGCTATCTGTGCTCTGCCCACCATGGGTATCGAAACCCGGATTTTAGCGTGGAAGTCCGCAGACATACCGCTGAGCCACTGGGGGACTGTTAGTTTTGAACATACATTTACTCAGTAAATCGATAAATCTTCAATAAAGACTGAATACGTTTTAGAAAGATTTACTGGTATACACAGGATGGCATATGTTTTGTTAAATACAAAAGCGTTAATCATTAAAAAATAAAACGTATTTCATTTTTAATAACCGTTAAAGCCAGCTTCTTTAATTTTAAATATCAATAATTGATTTCAGATATTTTTTATTTGTTGTTGTTCTAAAACCTAATATAAATTAAAACTAGTGGTTTTAGTAATTATCATTTACTTCTGATCAAACAAGCTACCCACGTAATACCGAACTACAAATTAATCCAGTGAGATAGTTAATTTCCGACCAGAATAGTGGATTATAACAGACTGATTCATCAGTTAAGCATTCTTCACTCTAAGTAATACTTTTGGTTGTAACTTACATAGCTATTGAGGTCCCTTCTCTGTAGCTAGTGGTAGAATCAGTCTTACTGGAATAGCAATGAAATTTTCTTACGCTGTATTAAATACACATTAAATCTTACGTCTTACTAGTCACTAGGGAAGACATTATTCTAAATTTTTTCAAGTCATACAAACAGAAGTGATGAACAACCGTTCTTCTGTCGTTTGTTAATTCAGCATCTGATATCGGATGTGATTTCAGATTAGATGTTCTTCACCAAAAGCTGAGCCACAGCGATGAATCATGCTAATCAATGCTCAATCTCTGTCCTTCCTTCATCCAGCTCTCCATGCCTCATCTTTGTCAATAATTAATACGAGCTAGTCGCTGATAGCCTAACTACTAATATTTCGCGTGGGGAATTACAACATTCCACTTTTGTTCACAAAATAAGTCGCTGTACAGTAAAGATGAAAACTTAAATACCCGAACTTCTTAAAGAATAACTGCGAAATTGAGAACAGACTAGAATGTAATTACATAAAAACTCTAACTCTTTCAATTTACGAGTGGAATTCAGAAGTGAGAGGTTCGATCACGTTATACGAAAAAAATTATCCTATCCAGGTACACAGAAGTTGATTCTTAAGCCCTCATATCCAAATACACAAAAGTCGTTTCATAAGCCCTCATATCCAGCTACACAAAACTGTCTATATCAACCCTAAAATTTACGCGAAAAATGTTCGCATAAATCCTCATATCCACATACACAAACGTTGTTTAGATAAACCCTCATATTTAGATACATAAAAGCTATTTACATAAACAATCATCCTCAGCTTCTTGAAAGTTTTATCTGTAAACCTTCTTTCCAGCAAGGTGAAAATTGTATTTTTTTACATTTCTCTGATAAACAGTGACTTAGGTTTGTATTTAACAGTTTGCACTGAAACTCACAGTAAAAAATAAAATAACTTGAAGAAAAAGGTAAAATAATAACAAATATTTCAATGGCTGCTTTTACACTTATTAATGACAAAGCAGTTAAATTAACTTTATATTTTTAATCATTGTTAAAATAAGGTAAAATCCTCTTGACAAAGCTTTGCTCAATAGTCACCAAATAATTAGAATCCTAAAAGTGTCTGACATGTTATGGTGGTTAGGGCACTCGATTTGCAGTCTGTGGCCACGGGTTCGTACCCTATCACAGAGTATGCTCAACATCTCGTGTCGACATGCTCGACATTATACCACCGTTGTGGTGGTATAATGTGATAGCCAATCTCATTATTCGATTAGTGTATTTTAAGAGTTGGCAGTGGATGAAATTAGCTGTTTGCTATTCTAAGTGACAACTGGCGTTTCCTTTCCATCAGATAAGTTTTATTTAACCGTTTGCTCCAATTTCAAAATGTTATTGAAAATTTCTTTTCTGAATAAATATGTTAACCAACATTAGCAACCTCATCTTTGTTGCAAACATTTTTTTCTCAGCCAGCTACTGATACGTTTTAGCAAATTGTTGAAACTTTAATCAGGGTGGGAGGATTAAATTATATTTTCTAGCAATCAGTTTTTAAGGAAGTGTTGGAAAATATCACATTTGTACAGGATTACTTTACAGAGGATTGTTTTGGTTTGTTTTGAATTTCGTGCAAATCTAGATGAGGGATGTATGTGTAACTGTCCATAATTTAGCAGTATAAGACTAGATGGAAGACAGCTAGTCATCACCACTCACCGCCAACTTTTGGGTTACTCTTCTACCAACGAATAGTGGAATTAACTGCGACATAATAACGCCCCACGGCTGAAAGGTTGAGCATGTTTGGTGTGACTTGGATTCAAACCAGCGACGTTTAGACTGTGAGTCAAGTGTCCAAACTACATGGCCATGCCAGGCCCCTAAATCAGAGATATAATTTGCTTAGATAATCCTCAAGTACTTTTGCACGCAGTTCAACAAACAAAGAATTCTAAGAATGCTTCACTTGTTACTTAACTGTTGGGACAAAATGTTGTAAGAAGTAGACTGTCGATTCTTTGGGAATTATAACCCTAAAAACCGAAACTACGTTTGAAATATATTCGGGAAATTTCTCACTTTTATAAAGTATTTGTGAAATGTAAACAACATAATTAATAATTTTTTTCAACTTCACTTCAAAGTAGACAAAAACGAAGCCAGCAACACAGGTAAATGTGGTAGGGCATGTTGAGTCAAAATGGTTTGATATTATAAAATCATGATCATTTAAAAATTCTGAATTTATATATTACCTCAGGAAATTTTTTGAAAGCTCTTAACCCGAACCCAAACGACTTCATCTCATGGTGGCCAATCCCTTGTGGCTTGTTGACAGATGAAGACATTATTTTCTTTATCTGCAAAAACAAAACAAGGAAACAATAGTTATGAAATTTATAAATTACAGTAAAGGATATTTTATAAGTTTTGCTTATAATTTGGTCACAAAACACATGAAGTTTGTTTTTGGTAATTAAAAAAGTGTAAATATTGACTTCAGTTTTCTCCGTTAACGAAATGAGTTCGAACACATTTAATTTACAAATACAACAAATTAATACATGGTTTTAAAATCGTTTGGCTTATCATTAGTTTGAATATATTTTTATCAGACTCACACGTTTTGAGACAGTGTAATCAGTGACTGTGAAATCACTAATGACATGCTGGATTTGACCATTTATGCTTTTTGTTTTGGTTTAAGTAGAAAGTTACACGATTAGTATTGTGCTTTATTCGCCGTTACGCATGTAACCCTGAATGTTAGTTATTTACCATGAAATTACCGCAGAGTCACAGATGGATACGGTTAACGATACAAGTTTTTGACAATATGTATGGTTAAACGATGTAGTTATATGACGATCTTTGTAATGATACACCAAGCTTAACGATGCAGGTTTGTAGAACGATCTTGCAAGCATTTTTGTGAGGCTTAACGATATAAATATTTTAGGATGAACTTGGCAATGATGCGTGAGGCTTAACTATGTAAATTTATAAAACGAGCTCGGCAGTGATGTGTAAGGCTTAACAATGATTTTTTAGGATAATTTTGACGAATATTTACTGCGCTACATTTTGAAAAATTATGATACACGAAAAAGTGGATTATTAAAAACAAATCATTCGATTTCATTAACATTTTATAATATGCTTGTTTTTAGCTATAGTAATTCTCACAGGAATGAACATAAAACTATCACCGTATCAGTATCTTCATGACTTAGTACTTTAACTACTTACTCCTTTGATTTTGATTTTTAACTCAACTCTCATGATACACTTTTCATTATATTATAAAATTAAAAGATCTAAACTCTAAAGCTATCTTACCACTAGGCTATTCTAGTGGAAGCAACATATTAAATGGAAATTTGTTACTTTAAATAACTAGCAATGTATTTATTCAGCTGCTTTCATAGCGTAGAATAATTTCAAACTTACAGTCTGCCGACTTCATAAAGAATAGGCTGAAAACTGTCAAGTTTTTAACTTAAAGAAATTAAAAAAGTATTTACATAACCCAATGTCAAGATAAACAAGTTTCATTGAATATCAATGTAGTAAACTTAATACTTAAACATAGAAAATATAAATAGTTTTACTAAATAAGTAAGAAAAACGGTACTAAATCAGAAGAGATAATCCACACTTAAGTTTCGTGAAATAGCAAAGTAATTAAATTCAATACTGAAACTTAAAACTGCTTGTTCCATATATTCGCTCAAAGCTACACAACGACTATACGTACTAGTCATCCTTAGCGTTGAACTAATAAACTTCATGAAGGGCAGCTAGACAAGAGTGCCTTCCATCAACTCTTCGATCTATTCTAATCAAATACTTCGACGTATTTAAGGTATTTCAAATTTAAGGTTCTATACATAATTATGTACAAAGGCTTAATTCTCAGAAAAAGAAAATCAAACTTTGCTTCCTAAAAATAAGTATTTATATAAATTCAGTATTTAGATACAAAAAATATCAACTGAAGTTTCTAAAAATAACTTTCTACACAAACTTAATCCTGAAGAAATTCAAGGTGATTATTTTAAAACTACATATGCACCTAAACTTAGTACTTACACATATAAAATAACTTTCAACTATTTAAAATAACTTGCGTATAAACTTGAATCTCAGTTGTTAAGAATCCAAACTTAATTTTCTAAAAGATAATGTAAACTATCTTCATGTGAAAAAGAACTACGGTTTACAAAATTAATTTTACTAACTTCTAGTATATATATATATATATATATAATACGATTTACAACGATTACATTTAAAAATAATTAATATTTATAGCTTCAGCTACATATAACAATTATGGTTTATACCAGCTAATCTTGCTACAATTAATGCTTATAATAACTAATATTTATATGCACTACGGTTTACAGCAACGAATATTTATAAGTGCTATTTATACCAACTAAGATTTATAATAACAAATATTTATAACAAATAAGATGTATAGCAAATACTATTTATAATGACTACGGTTTACAGGAATTTTTTTATATAAAATGTATTATCTGTAACAACCACTTTTACAATAATTATGGCTTATCACAACTAAGACTCATAGCAACTACTGTTTATGACATATAGGGTTTACAACAACTGTTATTTTATAACTGTTCGTTCCATATCGAATTTCTTATGGTATTACATTACATTCAGTTAATCCGATTCCTGATAAAAGTTCCAAATATACATTTCCCTCGGTTGCCGTTTGCAAACCATCTTACAGAACGACGTTTTGTTTTGAATCATAGTATTAATAACTTAAAATGAAATATCAATCATTAGTCATTTGTAGAGTATGTAGATCGTAAGATAATATATTGTTCTGGGAAAACATGGGGCATATTGGTCCATATCGGCTGTTTCATTCTATAAATTAAATTGAAATAATTAAAAGCAAATATTAAATCCATAACTTTTCGTTCTTATACTTATCAAGCCTTTTCCTAAACTTATTTAAATTTACTGCATTTACAACATTAGAAAGCAACTCATTCTAAATGTCAACCACCCTGTTAGAAATATTGAAACTGTCTTAGCTGAAGATGCCCCCTACCTTGCCAAAATTTATATTTGTGTCTCCTAGTCCTACTATTCTCACTGTTAGATATGTAAAACGATGATGCATCAACACTATCGATTCCTTTTACAATTTTAAACACCTCAGCCAGATCCCCCTAACTCTATTTGTTTCAATAGTAAGCGGTTTGAGAGACTTCAACCTTATTTCATGTGACAACCTTTCCATCCTGGGCACCTTTCTAAGAATCATTCTCTGAATGTACAGTACTACTTAAAAGTTTCAGGAGAAAATCAAAAATTAGATCTCATACTACTTTTAAAAAACAATAGAATGTAAATCACAGCTAGTTGAAACATCAACATTTTATTAATCTTCATATTTAACACAACAGAAACTCAGTGTAATTGGTTGAGTTCAGCAAACAGTTAATATTTTGCGTTTTTCACTTTTAATTTAATAACTGCAGATAGTATTTCGAACATTGTTGCAACATATTTAATCAAAGTGTCCTTTGGAATCTTACTTCAGCTGTTTCTAATAAACTCCCATGAATTTTATTTGGAAGTAAATTTTCATTTGTAAATTTTTGATATATCAAATCCCAGATCTGCTCAATTAGGTTGAGATCGAGGCTTTGTAGGGGATATTGCATTACTTAAGTGAATCCAGTACCCTCGTTCTGGTGACCTCGTTAAGGTCAGTAATTTCAGCAAAGCTTGGATGAGTGTTTGGGGTCATTATCTTCTTGGTAATAGAAACCTTTATGAATGTTACGCAAAAGCCCTGGATATACCATGATGGATCAGTGTCTGATGGTACTCACACTGGTCTATTATTCCATCTAATTTGCAAATATCTCCTGTCATCCAAAAGTTAAATCACATTGCTTCCTCCATACTTCATGATAGGTGCTGTGCAATGAGATAGGCATCTTTTACTTTTCTTCTGCTGGACTACAACCGATGCTTTGAACGAAGTATTTCAAACTCGGACTCATATATCCAATCACCAATAGTCCAGTTTTTATACTTTTAGCACATTTCAATCTCTTGACAATATTTGGAGATTAGAGTAAAGGTTTTAAAATTGATACATGACCAAATATTCCATTCTTATTGAGTATTGTTGGTATTGTAGATCTAGACACTTTCTGTCACGTGAAACATGGTCGTTTATCTCATGCTTGAGATCAATGGCAGTCTTCCTTCTGTCCCGAAGGCTGTATAAACGAAGATACTTAACATCATTGTAACTGAGTTTAGGTGTTCTGCTTCTTTCTTTTATATTTTTAAATTTACCTGTCTCGATTTCATGATCAAATGTGTACTTTACAATGTTTGGGGAGCATTTCAAGTCTGCTGCAATTTGTCGGAGAGTCTAATCAACATCACGTGAAGCTTTTATGCGAAATTTCTGCTATAGTGATAATTCGCTACTCTTTATTAGGCTATGGCATGACAACAAAACTTAATATGTGGTGTTAGACACTGTTGTTATCAAAGTTTATTTGTGGAGTGCAATTAAACTGATTTCTCCAAGCCTATACGGGTGCCATATACTAGCCCCCTCTAGCTTCTTTCTATATAGTTAAGAAATTGCATGGGATACCATGAGAGTTATTTGAGACCCAAATTTGATTGGTGTGTTAATTCAAGCAGAACTCTTATGAAATGCACTTGGTATAAGTATATAAGAATTCTAAAAAATGATAAGTATTCTCACCCTCGCTTATTCATTTGTCAACATGGATCAGTGAAGCTTTACCATAATGTTGAAATTTACATTCTGTAATGGCATGGAAGAATTAGTTCCATAAAATGGAAAGAATGACAAAATATTCTATTTCCCTAACACTTTTGCACAGTGCTGTATTTAACTTAGTTTGAAAACAAAAAGTAAGTTGGGTTTGAAAGCAATGAACACCAGTCTTCTAATCTTTATATCCTATCAGATTGAGTATCGTAATGTTAGGCAAGGGTCTGGACTAGATTTGAGTAGGTTTTTGTGTTATAACTATCGTTTGATTTTGCAATTTTATTACTGGGCAACCGGTACTCTAAATTTCATTGTTCTGGTACATATTTTATATTTGTGTACATTTGTCTATACAAGTACTTTTAATTCAGGCGCATTAATCTTAAAAATATTCTAATATTATTTTGAAAAAAAATTTCTTTACCAGAAGTCCCAACTGTTACAGCGGTAAGTCCACGGATTTACAACGCTAAAAATCAGCGGTTCGATTTCCTCGGTGGGCTCAGAACAATCTCTTTACCAGAAACTTTAGTTTCCCTCCATCAGGAATTTTAAAGAAATACAAAGGTATACGAACAACACAGAATATATGGTAGACAGCATCTTCTATAGTGCTTAAAAACAACTTATTTAAATATTGTGCTTGTACAAAGAATTTTGTTAAGGTGTTCGTCAAATTTCGTTTATAATAGACGTATGCATTTTTTTAATGTTGAATCTTTTAACTAACGGAAATAATATCATGACGCCATTTTGGTCCGTTTCTAAACTTCCTCTTTGTTCACAGTGTTTAGCAATGTTGACAAAATAGGCGTAGTTAAAGTGTGATAATATGAAATTCTGTGACCAGCTTGTTTTGACGTTCTCTTTATACACTTACCTTGACGTTTGACATCGCAATGCACCTGTAATGAAACGTAAAATTGGCATATGCTTAATTATGAGAAAAAAAATACGCTTTGAATGAAAATAGCAGTGACGCAGTTGCTTTCTTTGGGCGAATTTTACATCGATTAAAATACAACTAATAAAGATTGCTTTTTTAATTTAAAAAAACAAGCAAATTATACTAAAATTAAAAACAAAAATTAAACAGAACGTTTGCAAGTTATGACAGAGAATACAAAGCAAAACAAGTGTATCCTTATGAGTAAAATGTGTAAAAAACAACAACAAACTGCTATTCGTATTTGTGGTAACACTATTAAGTATATCTGCTACCGTCTCCACTATTGAACTACTGACTAGAGGGAAAGCAGCTAGTCTTGTTTTGTTTGTTTTGGAATTTTGCACAAAGCTACTCGAGGGCTATCTGTGCTAGCCGTGACGTGTTAGTACCCGATCTTTACCTGCCTCATCTACTCTCTGACGTGTTAGTATATGATCTTCATCTGTCCTAGCCATCGTGTAACATACTTATTACCCGATCTTTAACTGTCTTATTCATGGTCTGACACGTTTAGTAACCGATCATTACCTGCCTTATCCACTGTTTGACACGCTTAGTACCCGATCTTTGAGTGATTCTATATCGAGCATTCATTATATGTTTGTTGTAAATTTGGAAAAAACGTATGTATATATATTTGAGAGATAAGACAATATCTGTACTAAATTAGAATGAAAACAAAGACGATATATGCAGACAAAATATGATTATGAATTTTTATAAATCCAGGAAAAAAAAGTAGCGAACACAATGTTTTTTTTTGTCTTATTGTTTAATTTTTCTGTGCTTGTCTCTAGAAATTGGGTTTAGTTAATAGTGAAATGACTCACCCTCACACACCATACACACGTAGTGTATCAATGTAGTTCTGCTTGAAACAACCTTAAATAGTCCAAGCATAATAGTGGTTGTGTTATTAAAATGGCATTCAATTCTACCACCCAGTTATGAGTAGCAACTTAAAAAGGCAGATGCTGCGAAATGGTTGAGCTATTTTTTGGTCAAGAGCTCAATATTAGAGACGGATATGCTTGAACCATCGAGTTTCAAACCTGTTTCCTGTCAATTAATCTTTAAATCGTATTATAATGAAAAGCAAAAAGTCTTAGAAATTAGTGAGCAACATATAAAACTTTTAATATGTCTTTTTTGGGTTTTTCACATATTCATATACATATATATATATATATATATATTAACAAATAATTCAGAATTTATGAAAAATAAAACTTACCTCTTAATTAGGACTGAGAAAGAAGAATACAGTAGCATACTCTGTTCTCATGGTTGTTTTAAATCAAGGAAATATAAAAATCGAGAACTTTGACTCGAACACCGCTATCTACTGATATTGTCGCTAGGTTACAAATGCTCTTTTTCTGTTGGGAAACCAACGAGTATTACGAGAACATCGTTCAGTGACGCATATGAACGTAACGAGCTGAATACAAAAGTAAACGTTTATTGGTTAGAGCCAATAAAATCGCGGTTACTTCCTCTTTCTTGTGAAATAAAGTTGCATGAGTGTCATTTTTTGTTTTCCGGTATTTTTACAATAATTCTCGGTAAATTAGTAAAAAGTTTCAAAGAATCTATTTATTTTTCTTATATTGAAATAGTTAGGTGATATCCGTTAAAACAGTGGAGTGTAAGTGAATAATACAACATACAAATAAAAGTATATGCTTCAGTCAAATTTATCAGACTTTTATTTAACAAAGTGAAATTATTTATTCTTCCATATTTTTAAAGTTTTTTTCAGTTTTTGTAAATCATTCATTTCACATAATGTAGTTAGTATAAAATCCACTTCTTATGTCTTTAGATTCAAAGCCTATAAAGTCTACAAAACAATGTTAATGTGTTCTATCTCAAGAGCTTCTTTTTCTTTTTACTTCATCTGATATCAGTCCTTAAACAAGTTGGTACTTATGCACTGTCGGATAACTTGTAGTTGTCATACAAACTTTACACTAATCCAGAGAGCCAACTGCGGGTGATGGATAATGTTCCCTCTAATTTTTTTCAGTCTATATGAGGAATTAATTTTTTCGTGTACATCAGTATCAGAGCAATGTGCGGACGTGCGCTACAAATTTTAAGGGGGTTGGGGTGTATTTTCATGCTATCGACTCTGTTGGATCATTAGGCCCATTTTCAATGTTACAATTTAGTTCTTTGGGTTTTAGGCCTATTGAGTACTGTTGTTATTAAGGATGTCGATGTGTTAAGACTTTTCGCCATTACTGATGATGTGCGCGGTACTTGGATGGTTGTTGTGCAACCACGTAGTTAAGAGGGACTCTGGTGGTGAATATTAAAACAAGCACACTATAGATCATTTGTATATTGAAATTAATTTCAATTGATGATATACCAAGATATTGTTTGCACACTTGTTCTACTGTTATTATTTTGTAAGTTTCAACACTCATAACTCTTTAACTGGAATAGATTCAACATCAACTACAGCATAGAATCACGCATCTCCAATCCATTAGATAATAGATACCTATCAGAAGATGGAAACGCTTAATATTAAATCATATAAATTTATATTCAATGATAATTTTTTTTAAATTATATAACGTCACAACTTTGCAGCTACTGGCATTATTAGGTCTAGAACTTTAAAAAATACGACTGAATTTTGGCCCTCGTAATTTCCTGCAGTTCAGTCTATTGAATGACAAAAGTATCCAATGCCTTATAAATACTTCAGCTACAATGATTTAAAATGAAGTAAAACTGTCGTTTAATAAAGTAACGAGATTGACTTTTATTATTAACTTTTTGAATGTGTATTTCCAAGGCGTATCCAATTGTTCTCTATTTTTCCTTTACATTGAGGACTACAGAAGTTGATCGCACATTATAAGATCGATGTTTCAGGTCCAAAGTGCTTCATGGGTAGAAGGGTTTTGTTTTGTAATTAGTACCCTCACTTGACCAAGGAAGTTTTTTTTTTTGCTTTCATGGAGTACACTGAAGGCCCATGTCTTAAAAATATTGAGTCCTTTGAACTATATCATTAAATGGCTTAATTAATAAATATACTTGGAAAGGACTGAAACTTATTCCACGAGCTATAAGCCGTAGTTCCTTTTCCTATTCACTGTCGAATAGTGCAGAATATTCTGTGAACTAAATATATAGATGATAAATATGTATTATACATTTCTTCAGCTCATGTTTGCGAAGACTCGCTATCAAATTATAATAAGTCAATTTATATATTTATCGCCGACTCGAGAGACAAATCAATAAACATTTGTACATAACAGATTCATATGAATAAATATTATGTTGTTTTTGCATCTTTTTTTTCACTCTTTCGATTTACTTTTTAGCGTGTCATCTTCCGAAAGAGAGCGTGATTTCTATTTATTCGTGCATGATGTTACACAAATGTCTGAAAAGAATTTTATCAACAATTCATCGTTGTTACTTGTTTGTTTTCCCATAGCTTCATCGTTATTCCCATTACTGTATGTTTACCATTGAATTATGATTGTGTAATGGCTAAAATTAATTTATTTATTCCTGAAAAAGTTTTATGAAAATTTAAAAAAATACTAAGTAGACTTTCGGCTTTGAATTTAAAGACCAATACTTAGTTAAATGAGACAATTATTTTACTCAAAACAGCGCATGCAAGTAGCATCTCGTGAAACAATTAGGAATTTAAATGAAAAGAAAGAAGGAAGCGGAACATTATCTAACACTGTTCTGTATAAAATTTCCACTTCCTTAAGGAATATCTTCATCTTGTTGATTCTGAAGTTCATAGATATTATGAAAATCTTTATAGTGCTGCCACCTATTGACTTGAAACGAGTTAACTCAAATGTATTACATGCTAAATGTAGCTTTTGGTAATGTATTCATTTTAGTGTTTCCAGTGATTATTAATAAAGCTGAAATTATTATAAATAAAGTTGAAATCACCTTGCAATGAATATTGAAACTCACTAAAACTTAAAGAAAATAATTGTTTAATCACCATTTATTACATGAGATTTGAGATTTTTGGACGTAATTAGGGCCATAATTTCAAGCCCTTTCAATTTATAAGTTTGGTGTAAAAGGTGTCAAATTTGTCTTAGTTAATTGATTTATAAATTTTCGCGTTCTGTTCGTGTATTCATTGTAATAATTCCTTTTTAATTGCTCTTTTACTAGTTCTTCTACAACGTTATACAAATTTAACCTTCTTGCAGCTTCCGTTCCGACGAAGAACGTGGATAACCGTACAAGACGCTCCTGAGACATGAACGATCTCAGACAGATTTTAATTAATTCCAACTTAAAAAAAATGTTTTAGCAGATGCAACAGTCACTGGAGCTTTAAATTACAACTTGATAGCTATACACAGAATGATATGAATATATACATTGATTTCTGATAAGTTTTAACTTGAGATTCTAGAAAAAACAAATATCTTTTATTGCCATTACACAAAACTATATCCAGTTCTAGGGTCACATAATTCTATAAATATTTCACGTGATTATTTCATATATCTCTAAGTATGTATTAAATTGAATAAATACAAACCACAACAATAAAAATCCATTTACTGTGACAGCAATATGTTGCTCTTTGTTGGTCACAACCAGTTCATTATACGGCTGGTGATTCAATACATACATTGGAATATACTGCTGCTAATTCAGTATATACATTGAGATGAATATACTGCTACTAATTCATTGCACACATTGAGAGATACTGCTGCTAATTCAATACATACATTGGAATGAATGTACTATTGCTAATTATGTATATGTTGGGGTATACTACTATTAATTTAATACATACATTGGGACGGACTGCTACTAATTCAATACATACATTGAAATACACTACTGCTAATTCAGTATATGCATTCAAATGGATATACTACTGCTAATTGAATGCATACAATGGGATATACTACTACTAATTTAATACATACATTGGGATGTACTGCTACTGATTCAGTTCATACATTGAGGTGTACTGCTACTAATTTAGTACATACATTGGAATGGATATACTAGTGGTAATTCAATATACACATTGGAATATACCATAAATAAATAATATTTGTAAATAAGGCGCGTGTTCCAAGAACACTGTTTGGAAAAAACTAAAAACAAATATTTTTTACTAGTTGCAAGAATTTGGAACACTACAATTCAGTATTTGAGGAAAAGCAACAAAAAGTAATTCAAAGTCAGCTTTGTTGATATGCAATAACTATGACTGCGCACCCTAACGTTGACCTCTTGTACTTATGTTGTTATAATGCTTCTAATCTTGGTAATCTTAAGTCAGCGTTTCATATTTTGTCTTTTATTTTTTAAGAATGGCCCAAGATAGGACAGAGGTTGTGGTCTTTAAGACATTAATGAAGGAACTTGTTATTTTTATAAATATTTATGTCTGTTCTTCGAATATTCAAGTTTCCTAAAACTACGTACAGATACTTAAGATGATTTGTGTCACAAGGTACGGTTTATCATTCTTATATAGTACTTACAATTGCATTTACAGCTTCGTGTGAAAACATCTGTACTAGTTCATTCTGGACTTCAGAGCTCAAAAAATAAGGACTTGCGTTGTTATTTATAGACTTACGAGTACGTTGATTTATTAAAGGATTAAAGATTGTTTTTAATTCCATTTGAGTTAAAATATTTCTGCTTTAGGGTAATTTAACTTAGCAGTACTTTCAGAAAAATCTTGATTTCTTCCGGGTAAATATATAATTAATGCTATTATACAGTCAAATATGCTTGTTATATATTAAGTGTTGCGGCTCAATTTCGAGAACGTTTAAGCTGCTATTCACTTTTGGCTAGGGGTCCTTCTATGGCTAATGTACATGGGGACAATGTTCTATAAAGCTAATATTCTATTATATACTTTCGGCATGGAAATATTGTCCTACAGTGCTAATATGCATGGTAATATTTTCCTATAAAAGGTATACCTTAGGTACAGTGATATTGTCTTAAAGGGCTAAATTTCATGGTGAAAATGCCTGTTATGCACATCAGATATGGAGGTAATATCTAGAATCGTCCACATGTATATGTAGTTCACTGAACGTTGGAATTTGGATGAAGAACATTATTCATCACACAAAGCAATAAGTTACAATAGACATTTTCTTTTATTTCAAAGGCTTTCTTTAAAAATATTTAATATATGTGTGTAAATGAGCGAGATTTCAACGTCAACAACTTAAATAGAAAAAACAACGGTTGTGAAATCTCTTGCATCATTTCTGAATAAAACTCATAATGTAAAAAAAAAACAAAAAAAAACTAAAATTCAGGGAAATGATGGTTGATCACAAAATGTAATGTATTTATTTTTGATAAAATATAGGCTAACAATTGAGGCCTGGCATTTTGAGTGTGTATTGAGCAGAAAGCTTACAAATGAGTCTAGTTGTAAAAAAGTGATTACTGACAATATAACATAGGAAGTAATCATAATGATTTTTCAAAGTATACTTTAGACTAGAATCGTTTCTAAAATATAGTATATTATTAAAACAATAGAAGTAAATCCTAAATCGAAAAACAGCTTGTTTGACTAAAAGTTCATCTAACGAACAAACTTGAAAATGTTTGATGAAACCGCTTTTGACTTTCGAAAAACTAGTTTGTTTTTAGAAAAAGCAGTTGTCTCTCAGTTTCTATTTGTTTTTGGATTTTTTTTTTTTTGAAAAACTGAACTTTACGATCGAACGACAACAACAAAAGTGACTTGAAAAGAGATCTGCGTGCCAAATTAATTATTATAGAAATAATCGAACTCCGTTTTGATTGTCTTGGTCCTATAATCATGTCATTACATACAATGACGAACCCGCTGTTCAGCTCGTTAGCAAGAAACGGGATTTTACCGAAAAGTACGTTTTAACGATTTCACGTTACCTAACCTCGTCTTTAAATGACTCTCCTCGTTTCGACTGAAATGTTGGATAATTCTGAACTTATCTAACAAGTAGAAAAATAGAAGGAACTGAAATGATTAAAAATGAACGACGTCAATAAAGCTATATTACTAACTCAATTATTTCAGTACATCTGTTTAAAATAAGAAATAAACGAACCAGAGTAGTTTAACCGAGAGCTTAAACGTTTATTAGATACATTCATATCTACATATGAATCTAGAAGTGTACTTTGTAGTTATTTACTTTACTGCTGTATATGGTATGCATAGATAAATGAATCCTTAAAGTTCAAGGTTGCATACACTCATTTCACATAATACTTCCGTATATTGACCTTAAAATGATTTGAGTGAGTAAGAGCTGTTTCTAACTTTTAAAATTGTTCTTTTATTTAGGGGTGGGCGATTTTAAAATAATTGTGAAATTTGTGGGTTGATGTGTAATTACACATTACTCAGAAAGAAAAGAATAGATCAAACCCCATTTTCATATAAGGAAACTTTAAAGGTCTAGTAGATGAAAAGTATAATTTCAATTTTACGTTGGTAGGGAAATAACACAGTGGAAATAATTACAAAATCTTAATTTAAACAGTGTCAGTGTTTCAGAATGAAGACTTTATTAAAAAGGAAAAATGACCGTAATGTAAATGCTCGAGTAATAAGTAACCTTCATGTTAGTAACAGCTGGTATAATTTTGTCTTGCGTGATCCAAACTGTTTTCATGTCACAAGAACTAATGCCAGACTATTAGTTTCTGTCTTGAACTAAGAACATTTGTCACTTATTGCTTCTACATCCCGAGAATGTTTAATAACTATATTAACTGCTATGACATTAGTGAGCCAGATGAAAAAAAAAATTTCTTGTAGAACTGAAAACATTAACTTTGACAACTTGCAATTAAATAGCCAGATTAATGCATATTTCTAATTTATTAAAGTTTTCTAATACGAGTCATGATGGGAAGGAAAAAAGACTACTGAAAGATTATTTCTTGAACTGAGAACTTGAAGAGATTGTTAGCAAGTCAGTTGTATTTAATCTTTCCATATTTTAAATATTATTCTTAAGGTTGTATTTGCAATTCTTTTTGATGAGTTGACTTTATTTCAGCGGATAGGAAAAAAATGTTTAAATGGCATGGAATAGAGAATAAAATATTGTGAAGTCTGACCAACAAATTTTATACAAACAAAGCATACAGTCTTATCACAAGTACCTAAACACCCATATAATCTGAAACTATCTTGTGATATGGTTAACTCAGCAGTTCACGGAAATTTAGCAAACTAAATGGATAGATTATTTAGGTCAAAGAGAGTACATGGTACTAAACTGTCCCGAAGTAGAGGACAAAGGATTCTAGAAGTATGAAAAATCCATACAAGAAATATGAGTGTGGGTGTTTTTCGTATAGCAAAGCCACAAAGGGCTATCTACCCAGCCCACCGCGGGGAATCGAACCCCTGATTTTAGCGTTGTAAATCTGGAGACATACCGCTGTACTAGGGGGGAAATACAAGAAATACTCCAAATATCTAGTCACAAGAGATTCACAGAGTACGAGACCTTTTGAGATGTCAGTGCAACACCACATCCATAAACAGTTCATTCACAGAAACAGTTGGAGTGGGACAAACAATATATTGTTAGGATTAAGGGGGATATTAGAATATATCTTTATGACTAATTTATCCTAAATGCTCTATCAAATGAGAATGGATGTCATTCGAGAAGTTTGTACAGTTATTTTATCTATACATTTGTGTACTTTCGAAGAACAGAAATACGCAACTTTATATTATTAAGATTGCTCATCAGTATTAATGTAGAATCTTCCAGTATTGAAAATTCGATGAATTTTATGGTAGATTTTTCACACAGTTACAATGGTGTAAAAAGAGACGCAAATAAACACTTTGTTTGTGACTATGTTTTGCCATTTGTAAAGGATTATGGTAGAAGTATTATGGTTGGACTGGATTAAGTGCATTGGAATTCGTATATGTCTGTGAATTATCTGTAAGTGCCTATGACGAAATGTTCTTGGCACACATGTCGACAAAGAGTACATTATATTAAAATGATTTTAAACATGAAAATTAGAAACTCACGTGATGAACGCAATTCATATAAAGTAGTGGTGGAATGAATTCATTTTCACATTGCTTTAGTTTTTGAAGGTATTGTGATGCTACCAAATGTATCACTTTTCTGAAAGATTCTCAGATCATCAAGATAGATCAGCGATTTATATTTTCCCTGATGACATTTAAAAGCAAAGAAGCATGGTTCAAGTTGTGGTATCAGAACATCCAGAAAGAAAATTGTCACAAGTGGTACTCAAACCTTGGTAAGCAAAGAGTGACATCTCCATCTCGTGACAGGTGAAAATCCAATAATACAAAATATATTTCCAGGTAACGGGATATAACATAATCAAGAATGCCCGGCTGAAAAAGAATGACACAAGTCACGTGTACACAAGCTGCTTCCACGACATATTTATTCAACCATCACATACCTCAAGTAATTGCAGAATAAAATGAGTATTTATGACATTTGATACAAAGACATATCTCTAAAAATGCCTAACGATTTCTGTTATTAGACGTTTGAAATGAGCGATGTGTAACTGTTGTCCTCTAATATTATGTGTTTTATCGAAAGCAAGGAGAGAGTAGTGGTGTGGTTTGGGCATGATAACAGTTGTGGGGCCAAGCAACGTCGTCAGAATGGATGTAGTAAGTCTTCAAAATTATTTTAATATGACGTATTTAATTCCTATGCACTTGTTTGGCAAGCATTTTACATTTATTTTTATTTTGTAATAAATAACAAAATATGTTATCTTGGTCTGTATTTATGCATTTACTTAAGCAGAAACTTATTGTAGCTATAAGTTGTATAGTGGCTCAACTAGACATTTTAACAAAATTGACCAACTAATTTTTCTTTGAAGTTAAGCACAAAGCAACATGGGCTATTTGTCCTCAGCCCACCATGGGTACCAAGGAATTTAGGATTACAAATCCGCAGACATGCCACTGTGCCACCGGTTGGGCTACCAAATAATTGATTTAATGCTGTTTATTATATTAGTACAGTGAATAAATGATATAAGTATACATAAAATGTTTATGTAAGTTTTTCCCGAATTCTAATGTTTCAGTATACGATCAAATGATTCGCATATTTCGAAATTATTTTAACAATCAAAACACCTAACTTCTTATTATTAACCCTTCCATTACCAAAACTATTACCCACTTTTTACATTATGGTATGCTGTTGTTTAGCGTCTTATAATAATTATAAGAATACTAATCAATGACGTTTTCCCCACAAATCGCAGTTGTAATACTTAAGATAATCAAGATACATACATACATATATATATGTGTATATCATGGCATTCGTTTAGTACTTGTATAATTCCCAATGGACCAGTGGTAAGTTTACGGATTTGCAACGCTAAAATCCATGGTTGGATTTCAAACAATGGACACAGCTCAGAAAGCCCATTGTGCAACATCTTTATGCTGTTCGCTGTTCTAAGTGTCAACTGCCGTTTCTTTTCCATTGGACGTGTTTCATTTAACCGTTTGATCCAATTTCAAAATGTTATTAACTCGACTGTTTATGCTATCAAACAATTCTTTTCTGAGAAAATATGTTAATCTGCACTTAAATTAGCAACCTTATCTTTGTTCTCAACTATTTTTTCTCAACCCACCACTGATACGTTTTAGCTACTTAACAGAGGATTGTTTTTTTTGTTCTTATAATTTCGCGCAAAGCTATAATGGGGCTATCTGCGCTAGCCGTTCCTAATTTAGGAGTGTTAAACTAGAAAGAAGGCAACTAATCATCACCACCCATCGTCAACTCATGGGCTGCTCTTTTACCAACGAATAGTGGGATTGACTGTAAGATTATAACGCTCCAACGGCTGAAAGGGCGAGCATGTTTGACGTGGCAGAGGGATTCGAACCCGCGACCCTCAGATTACGAGTCGAACGCCTTAATCATTTGGCCATGCTGGGTCTTAACAGACGAAACCCACCTTGAGATTGCATTTTAAAATTGATATAAGAATCATAGATTTGAGACTGCTTTTTTTAAATTAACCACGAGAATCATATGTGAATGGGCCTAGTGATTATTGAAAGTGTTGAATAAAATGTAGAAGTTAACATAAAAAATATTATTACTTTTAATTGTATTTTAGTTTTATGGAAGAGCAAGTCCCCACCCGCGACTGGACAGCGTTAAGTTTACAGACTTACAATGCTAAACTCAGAGATTTGATTCTCACAGTAGATACAGCAGATAATATGGTAATTAGGTTTGATCTGTTATACGTTTTTCAGTGGTGTAGACGGTTTTCAAATCAATGTGAAATCGTAATTTTATATTTGAATTTCAAATATTTTGTAATGTTATTATGCAAAAAAGCAAAGTTTTTCAACTGTGTGTCTGTGTGACATTATCATAACTCCTGGAGGAAGAACTGAAATTTGATAAATCTGAAATTTTCCATACATACTCAGTGGATCCTGATGGTGTGAGCCTGAGTGTTGTAACTTTTTCACTTGCGTGTGCGCTTGCGCATCTCTTTCTGAGGTAAACAAGTAAAAATCCAGATAGAAAAGAATATCTAATCATCCTATCGCCAAGAGGAAAGAACATAGAAACCCGAAGTTTTGCACCATACAACGTAAACCCTAAGGATGTGCACCTGGGTATTAATTACTTATCTAATACACGTGCGAGCGCCTATGCGCAATTTTTAATGAGGCAAGCTAGCAAACAACTACGTAAAAATGAAGTCGTTCCTTACATTACGATTAGAAATTACAAATAGACAAACATGCACATGTGCATGTCTGTGTATGTAACCGCCATAGCTTCAAGAGGAAAGAACCTAGAAATCTGAAATTGTGCACCCATACTAAGTAGGTCCTGAGAGGCCCGGCATAGCCAAGCGTGTTAAAGCGTGCGACTCGTAATATGAGGGTCGCGGGTTCGCATCCCGGTAGCGTCAAACATACTCGCCCTTTCAGCCGTGGGGCGTTATAATGTTACGGTCAATCCCACTATTCGTTGGTAAAAGAGTAGCCCAAGAGTTGGCGGTGGGTGGTGATGACTAGCTGCCTTCCCTCTAGTCTTACACTGCTAAATTAGAAACGGCTAGCACAGATAGCCCTCGAGTAGTTTTGTGCAAAATACCAAAACAAACAAACAAGGATCCTGAGAACCTTCTAACCTGAACATTATTATTTATCTTATCCACGTACGTGGGCACATGCGCGCACACATATTTTTAATGAAGTAAGGTAGAAAAAAGAAGTATAGAAAAGAATTAATTACGTATATTACAAATTACAGCTGTAAATATCAGACATACACATCTGTGTGCGCACCTTTTTAATGAGGCAATCTAAAGTAAAACAACATAGAAAGGAATTATTTCTTATATTACAACTTCTAATATATAGAAAAGCTAGTGTATTTTGGTAACAATGTCTTCCAGTGGTTTTTTTATATTATGTTGCTTAGCAGTAAGAATATAACTTAATGATGTTGTTAAGAGGCTGTGTATTGAAAATGTGAATGAAATATATAAATTACAAAATATATATATATTTGTTGGTTCCTAATTTATAGGCTCCGTTAATTTAGAGGTGTGTTTCTATTACACTATGTAACAAAATTTTTACTTTTTCTTATTCCTGGACAGAAAGTGTTATTTCCCAGTTGCTTATGCCTAAAGTAAATGGAAAAGACCTATTATTTCTCTTCAAACTTTGCTTTTGTGATCCGGATAATGAAAATTTCAAATTTACCCACTTTCCAGAACATTCCAGGTAGATGTAGTGTTGAGTAGCTGCCAGAGAATTTTTTTGAACTTTCAAGAACTTTCTATAATGTTATAGAGGCTTTACCAAGTTTCCCTGTTATCTTTGCCTTTGGGACAGCAAGGACACCGCAGCGCACTACAACAGGAAGCACTGGCCACAACGGTTTGAGTTCTCTATGAGGAGGCACAATGTCAAGTGTGAGCCACTAGTGGACCTCCAGAAGGTGTTGTTCCCACCATTGCACATAAAATTGGGTATTATGTAACAATTTGTCACAGCTTTTGGTAAGGGGTCTGCAGCCTTCAAGTACTTTCGAGAATTCTTTCCTAAGCTGTCTAAGGCAAAGGTCAAAGCTTGTGTCTTCGTTGGACCACAAATAAAGAAGCTCTTTGAGTGCACAGAATTCTCCAAGAAGCTCAGTAAGAAGGACAAAAAAGCTTGGGGCAGCTTTGTTGCAGTGATTCGGGGCTTCTTGGCCAATCACAAGAACGAAAATTATGTGGAACTGGTTGATACTTTAATGAAGAACTACGGCAAAATGAACTGCAGGATGATGTCTCTGAAAGTCCATATCTTTGACACTTGTCTTGATAAATTCAAGGAGAACATGGGAACATACTCAGAAAAACAAGACGAGCGCTTCTACCAAGATATACTGGACTTTGAACGCCGCTTCCAAAGAGCGTATAACGAAAATATGACGAGCGACTATATTTGGGGTCTGATACGTGAAAGTGATTTACATTACAGTCGCAAATCTCGAAAAACTGTTCATTTCTAAACATTTTTTGTATAACTTTACTATAAATACATGTAAATCTTGATTCATATGTTGTTTTATTCAGACCTTATGTAAATGAAAATGTGCAAATTTGCCCGTTTTTTTTACATAGAATATAGGTTAATTTCTAAATTTCATTATCCAGGTCACTAAACCAAAGTTTGAAGGGAATAATGTCTATTTTCTGCACTTTTACAACATAAGCAATTAAGAAATAACACATATTATCCAAGAACAAAATTTTTGTTACATAGTGTTATTTACGTTTAAAATCAGAGACCAAGTCAGAGGGAAGCAGGTCACATCCCGCTAAGGTGCGACAAAAGTATGTAGGTAAAACTTTCATGTAAAAATGGGTTTAAAATATACATACTGGCGTAATCACCTGGAATAAATCAACCTAATAACCCTCGTTAAGCCGGGTATTTTTACTAATGGAAAATTAAATACCTTTTTATTTGTATAATAATTCGCTTTATTTTATTTTTATTCAAGCTTAACGAGGCCCCCAGTGAAAAAACAGAAAAAAAGTCTTTAAGCGCAAGAGGTTTGTAAACACATTGCATAAGATGTCCATCCAAGTTTGACAACTTTGACGAATAACCGTGAAAAATAAGATAATCGAAAATAACGACAGTTGAAAATGATTTCCACAAGTACGTAGTTAGCGGATTACATTGATAGAACATAACAGCTCTGGGAATCATTCCGAGTTATTAGTAAAAAAATGTTAAAGTCTTTCTTTAAGGCTCATCAGTTCCTGCCTCTCTGCGATGCTAGGCGATTCCATTATTACTGTAGAGCTCGGTAATTCCAGTCCTTTTGTGATACTGGGCAGTTCGAATCTCTCTTTAAAGCTACGTATTTCCAGTCTTTCTGTGATGTTGTGTAGTGTCAGTCCTTTTGTAATTGTTGGACAGTTCCAGTATTTTAATGTTAAGCATGTTCCAGTCTTACTGTATTGCTGGACAATTCACCACTCCATCCTAATAACTGATTTGCTCTGTTCAACACAACACAGCAATATATAGTCTTCAGCGTTCAATTACATTTAAAGATACTTTTCCTATCAACGTTTAGGAGTTATGATTCGCACTGTATTTCTATATGCACTGTATACATGAAATGTTTAATCTACTTGAAGATTATTTGTAATCCATAGCGCATAATTATTTTATAAATCCAAGAGAATTCACGTTATTCAAGAAAAAAGTAAATTATTTAACATGTACCCATCTCTAGGAATGTATAGGAATATATTCCATCAAGAGAAGCACGTATCTCATGTTTTTTACTTGTTATTTCTTTTCTCGATTTCGATGTTATTCCTGTACAATTCATGCAGGTTTTCCGTTTTTCTTGAACGAATATTTCCATATGTTTTCTCTTTTTTTTCAACTTACTTATATGTAGAACATTTTCCCATGTTTTGTATAACTATGAAATCTACATTTTTTATCCTATATACATCTATGGCCAAAAGTTTCCAATCGCCATATAATTTTACAAATGAGACATCACAACAACATGCATGAGCATAATTTATATCGTGTATTTAGCACTATTTAATTACAAAAACTGCAAAATCACAAAAACCGTCTAATAGGAGCTACGCTACTAGTACTTAATACTTGAGTGCTTTTCATGAGTTTTAGAAATTTCCCTAATCTTCTAATACATGTCTTAAATGAGGTATTAAGTTATCCCATAGATTCTTTAATGCAACCTTTAAACATAACATTATTAAACCGGTTTCTTTGGACATTAAGAAGCAAAATTAAATAATTATAAGATGATGCAAAGTGTCTAGTCAATCTGTAAACATGAAACGTTGCGATTGTTATAACAGGGTATCTGTCGTTCTTTGTTTGTTTGTTTTGGAATTTCGCACAAAGCTACTCGAGGGCTATCTGTGCTAGCCGTCCTTAATTTAGCAGTGTAAGACTAGAGGGAAGGCAGCTAGTCATCACCACCCACCGCCAACTCTTGGGCTACTCTTTTACCAACGAATAGTGGGATTAACCGTCACATTATACACCCCCACGGCTGGGAGGGCAAGCATGTTTAGCGCGACCTTCGGATTACGAGTGCACGCCCTAACGCGCTCGGCCATGCCAGGCCATCTGTCGTTCTACCATATACATTACTTTAAGTTTAAGTAATATTTAATATTGTGGCTATTTGGTTTCTGTTGTGAAAATAGATAAAACAAAATAAAAGGAGTTAAAGTTTACAACGAAAACGTATCCCCTACCATTACACCACCACCAGGATCTTACATTATCTGATTTACAGCTAAAAATATCGTTAACAGCAAGGTATACAACTGACAAAACAATGTATTCTAATCTTTATCAGTAAGAGCATTATATTTGATTCATTATACTCGTTACTAGGTTGATTTTTTTTAGTTTCACTCTAAGTAGGTAGTTTACTCTTGTTATTATTAGCACAGTTTCATAGCGCTGTTATAGTTTACTGTACGTTAGCATTACACCGCACTATCCTTGCAATGTAGTTTCTTAAGGAATTGGCGTATACTTTTTCAGTACAGTATAATGCCATTTTGACAGTATGGTATTTGTTCGAATAATATAATACAATTCTTGTAGTAGTAGTACTATTAGTAAAATATCAACTATTTTGTACTAATATTTGGATTGATATCATAATATCCTTGCATTTAATTATTTATTGCAAAAAGTATATTATTCAGTGTCAAAAGTACCATGGAAACGGGGAATATATAATATTATATCATGGATAATACGTTTAAATGTAGATAAACCTTATGAAGATATGACTGATTTTATATAAGCATTATTTAATCCCATTTTCTTATTTTTATGCTGTCAAGTGTGCTTAACTGTGCTAATGAAATATGTTTCTCTATCAGCCAGACATAACACCGAATTTTTATTTTTATGTGAATTTTTTTTATAAATTATCAGAATAGCCGTTTAAAAACTACTGTCTGGTAATCTAATAAAGCTTATTTTCTGTTGCATATCGCATAAAGATAAAACCTTTAATTGATGAGTAAATTAGTCCACTTATTTCGTAAATATTTTTACTCTTGTTTGCATTTAACTAAAATTAACTTTACACGATGATTTATTACCTTATATTATAAATTTATGATTAGTTTTTTTGATAATAAGCAATTAGTTCGAAATGCGCTGAGAAATAACGTCATTGATACGTCAACAGCAGTTTTACTCGTATCATTGGAGAGTTTTGTATTTGTACCAGAATGAAAAAGCGTGTTTATTGAAATTATTTTCGATGAAAAATAGTTAGCGTGTGATATATCTTATGCGTCAAAAACTATCCAGAATGAACTCTTATTTGCTACTACTTCATTTCTACTTTTGAATAAACGTGTGAGGCTATTTTTGACATGGAAAAACAGCAGTATGAAACACAATTGTTTTTAGTGTTCCATTTCAATATAATCTTACTTATAGTACTTTTGCTCACTAGATGGCAGTAACATTTCAAGTTTAATAAAGTCTATTACTAAAGGTGTGAATGTATTAATATACCTCCCAGTACGAGTTTGATGTTTTATAACGTAAAATATAAAGTTTAGACACTTTGGATTGGCATACTACAGAGAATCTATTTTGTAGGTTTCTGTATAATAATAATAAACAACAATGTGTATATACCCATAGTCCGTACAATAAATCAAATGATTTATTAGAACTTTTTTTTCAAAGTACGCGACTGAAAAGAATCAGACATGTTCGCAAGAAAATGGCATGTACATATGAGGACACTGAAATAATAATTATGATTGTTCACGAAGCTAGTTGTGTTGTATTTACATGAAATATGCTATTTTCGATGAAAGAAAACGATAAATATGGCTAAATATATGAAAAGATCGAGAAATGGACATGTTGGACAGTCACGCCAACTCAAACGTCTTATATTATTGCACAATGGTAATTTTTCCCTTTAATAATTCATTATACGCTTCTGTCTAGTTTAAAATCAGAAAACGACAACTTAAAAACAGTAAATATCCAATGAAAACAGAAAAAAAAAGTATCACCCACCTTGGTTAACAGAATAAAGTATAAAGCCTGCGATTGACAAGCAGACCTTGCCGGCTTTCTAAGCATGTTGCTAAGTTATTTTTGCACCACGTTGTTTGAAAATTGTATCCCCTTTTTTGTTGGTTTTTTGCATTGAATATTGTAATAAACAAAACAAAACTACTAATTCAAATGCAATATGTGGATCCCATCCTGGAGTAAACGGCATATAAACAAAATTCAAGGTGTTTATACACACGTACGACTAATACAAAAAACAAAACTGTTTTTGGTTTGCTGATCTAAGCTGACGTAATGAATGTTGAATAGGCGAAATTAGAGCCATGGTAGAGAGTAACGTACCTCAAAGAATATATTGGGTGCATACGTCATAGAATATATTTTCAGTTTTACCTTTAACGGAAAGAAAATAAATCTCTAATGTTAACAAGTTAATAAGTTGATGGTTGGTACAAATAGTTTATTACTTGAAGGTATTGTCAGCAATGGAGTTTAAAATGCCTTAGGTGGATAAGCGTAAAATTTAGTAATAAATAAAATATATGCGATATTAAAGTGTTAATAAAACTAATGATACTATTATCTAAATTATTGTTTCTTTAACTGTCTGTCAGAATTATAGGTTTAAGATTAATTTTTGTAATTAGCTGTTAAAAGTAATAAATTTGGAATTGCTTCTTGATGTCATAGTTTTAAATTTTATATCTGGCTATGAGATTCGAATGGATGTTAATAATAAAATGTTAATAAAAATTCTGGTGCACAAACTTGTGAACAGATGTGTAAGTAATTTCAAAATCAAAGACTCAAGACTGCCTCACCTACAGAATTATTGAGAGTATTATATTTAAATACCTAATAAAATACTGTAGTTTCTCTGGATTAATTTTAATAGTTTAAATTAACAGATTGAATAACGTTTCTATAAATACAACTCAGAATGCTTGGAACGCCTTCTAAACCCAGCTCCTGTAGCCATAATTCTATAACGGTGGAATGTTGTCACCTGGGACTGTATTTCTATATAATTTCCACATCAATTTATTATGATCTCTACCTAACTGCCAAAATTGTGTTTTTTTAACTTTCTGTGAGAATGTTAAACATGATTTCTTTCCATATAATAGTTGTTAAAATTATGGAGCATAAATCACTCATTTGGCCAAAGACTTTTATCGTCCTTTCCCTTGACCTCAAATTACAAAAAAAGAACCTGTGATAAATACTATATGGCCAAAACACTGACTAGGTTATCTATATATTAAAGATGTGTTAAGAATTCTGTAATTTTACATATTTTTGCTGTAGTTGAATTCATCCATCATTTTCCCTCCAAACCATTGAGTTCTACTTTTTCCTATGAATAACTAAAACATTGCAAATTTATAAACAGTTCCGTAAATAGTTTTCATAATTCTGAAAATAAAAATGATTATGTAAATATCTGCCAAAACCATACATAAGGAATAAAAACAGCACAAAACTACCAGAATTGTAAATGTAAGTGACGTGACTTTATAAATGAATCTGTCATAATTTTTAAATTAATAAAAATACAGTAACAGTACAATAGAATTTGAAAATACATGAATTTTTTATTGAATTATCATAATCATTAATGTAGCAGAATAAAGAAACAAATATTGCAAAAACATGCCAAATTCTTAAAATAAATGCTTACCATTATATTAGAGAAACTAAGAGTGACATTGGTAATATTTACGCTGAACAACATTTGTTTAGACATATGAAAATTGGCTGGCCAAAATATTATCCACATAATTCCTTTTACTTTATAACAATTTTAATTGTCTTATTATGCTTGTTTGTTTGTTTCTGTAGAATTAAGCACAAAGCTACACAATGGGCTATCTGTGCTCTGCCCACCATGGGTATCATGATCCAGATTTTAGCAGTGTAAATCCACAGACATGCTGCTGTGCCACTGGGAGCTCTCATTATACTATCACAATCTATAGGACAAAGATACATTTGAGATGTTATCAGTAAATGACTTACAAATATTGAACTTGGGTCTTTTTTAATAGTTATCTTTAATATTCATGTATTTATCATTACTTACAATTTGAGGAACAGATGTCAGACTGTCTCAGATTCACATGCAAGAATTTTACCTATGAGAAAATCTTCATCTAGGAATCTATAGCTTTTGATAATTCATTTTTATAACTTTTTTTCTACTGCTTTTAATTGATTTATTTGTCAATAATTTATTGCTTCATAGTATTTCTTAGGTTGTGAAGATATTAATTGGGTTTGTCTACTTCATAGTTGTTAGTTTTTTAAAATATTTTATATTTGTCTCCTTTGCAAATATGCATAGTTCTTTCTAAATTGAATAATTTTTATACTCTCTCTCAATTAAAAGAAATATATATGTAAGTATGTATTGTATATTGTTCTTTTTTTTCCTTACTATTGCTTGACTTGAGTGAATTTAATAGCTATAATTTTATACAGGTATTAAAATCCAGTTTCTAGTAGTGCCAGCATACAGACATTCTCCTGTGCTGTTGGAGGGCATAATTTTATGAGCTCATAACATAAGAGATTTTATTTTTAATTAATTAACAATTTACTTATCCTTTCTAAATGTGTTCAACTAACTTTTTCAATTAAAATACTAGCACATGAGTATTTTACTATTGTTTTATCATCATTCTTTCCTCCATAGGGAATCAAACCATGGTTCTTTGTCTTACAAGTTCATATCTTTACCCATGCCCACTGAGAGACTAAACTATTTCAGGAGGTTTCTTCATTTTAATTTATATTCAACAGGTTGTTCCCCACAATCTGAAAACTTTAAGGCATACTTGACCATCCAGTGTGGCCCGATCTACCCATTTGCATCAACTGTCTTTGGAAAATTTTAAAATATAAGCTAATTTGTACTTTTAAGTTGCATTATTCATAAAATGCGCTAATAATTTACAATTGTGATTTTATCCATCATTTACCATTTAATAGCTGTAAGATACAAATTAAATTTGAAAATGCTCTTGGCTTTTGTTACAACTTTATTATTGTAAAATTATAATTCTGGAACAACGTTCAACTGTTTCTTCTTTAAAATTCCTTAAGGTACTCAAGTTCATTTTAGTATTGCATTTCAGCAAAATGTTTATTTTTTTCACCATACAGATCACACTCAAAAGTTTTATTTCATGAGCACTTATCCAAAATATTTTAGTTGATGATAGATCATATAATTAAAAATATCTATTTTTATCTAGCATTGACAGAACTATGTCAATAACATAATATATTCAATGTTTCCTGTACTGTTTAACTTGTTAAATTATTTACTTTCTGACAGTCTGCACAGAATCTTACATTACAATTTTTTTGGATGCTATTTCTATTGGAAAGTGATCTAAACTCACAATATCTTTTATCACTCCCTATTTCAAAGTACATGTATCCTGTTTTTGTGAATCTTAGTTACTCTTCCATGACAGGAATGTTATTATTTAATTTCTTTATTATTAACTTCATTGTTGGATTCACTTAATTGTCAACACTTACTTTTTCTTTACAAAATATTTTTATATTCTCACTGGTTTTACAATAGTATTACATCAAAAATATTTAATGTATTGTTTATGTCAATTTTATTTTCACTTAAATCATTTTTATTTTGTATACCAGCATTATTTACAAATAACCTTTCAGTCATGTTAAATTTACATTTAGGATTCTAATGTATTCTAATTGAATACGTTTTCCACACTTTGACTAAAGCTGATGATAACAATTCATCTGTTCAGCAAAATACATTTCTTTGACTGAACTTTCTTATTACTGATACTTTCCTATTTACAATTATATCACAGCTTGAAATGCTTATGTACCTATGTTATCATAAGCTAACTTATGGTTTGATTTAAATGTTTTTATTTTCATATTTTAATGTTTATACATAGAATAACCCTAAATATTCATTTCTGACAGAAGTTTTATCAATTGATTTTATTTATCTGTAGCTAAATGTAGGAGTTTATAAAGTTTTATAGGAGTCTCTATTTTTTGTAACATTTTTTGCTGTAGTTCCTATTTTATTCAATGCATCACAATGATAGCTTCTCATAAAATTAAATTATAATTTCAGTTTTGGTACTCCAACTAAAACATGACACTTACAGAATAGTTCAATAAGGTATCCTATTACATTTATTAATGTTAACAAGAATGATTAAATAGTTACAAATACCTATAGTTATAAAAAATAAATGTTTTAACTTGTACCGGAGAGAAAAGTTATTGACGATTAAGAAACCTTTTTATGTTATGATTAATAATTCTTTTTGCTGTAAGAGTAAACGTTCCCGTAAGTTATGAATAGCTAACTATTACAATAAGTGTGTTGAATATAACACTAAAGTTATAGAAACACCCTCAAATCTAGATCCTATCGTTAAGATACTTATGAAATCTTTCATTATGATCCCTATAATTTATTATATCCATTACACTTCATTTCAGAGGTTAATTATCCTGTTATAAAAACAAAACGATTTGATTGAAGATGATTCCTAATCTGTCATAATTGACGTTTATGCCTCCTTGTTCTACAATTTCCATCATTATGTTAAAAAAGATACCTAGACACTACCACTTCCCTTATTAGCCTTAAATACTTAATAAGATCTCCTGTTTTTCAAAAGAAAACTATTTTAGATATCACAACCTATCCTCGTACAACAACCTTTTCAACCCAAATATCATCCGAATAGCCATCCCTTGTTAACTTTACAATAATTCAACATCCTTCTCAAGATAAGGAGCCTAAGACGGACCACAAAACTATCGACAAGTTCTAACCAATGACATATACGTTGAAATCATCATCTCTTTATACAACTAAAAATCCTACCTGACTTGCTATTAGCAACAGCACATTGTTAAGATGGCTTAAGTGACCGATCATCCATAAAACCAAAATCCATTTTTTCCATAACACTGTTGGCGTTATTCCAATCAAAATTATACCCATAATTTAAATTTTGGTAACTTTCGCACAGTCTCTTTCTTTTATTATAATTAAAGGCCATTTATAATCTATTCAACCAACTCGTCAAATTATCTAGATTCTTTAATAAAGCACCTTTATTTTAGCTAGCAGTACCAACTATTTGAATATCATAAGCAAATTTAAGAAATGCGTTTATGATTACACCACATATATCTTTAGTGTACACCAAATAGGAGAACACTTGTGGCATTTACTTTTTCCACTCAGCCGTTTTAAGATCGAACGAGGCAAATTATTGCGCACACCTATAGAGATAATTTGTTTTAACAAGCCTTTATGTGTCACTGTATCAAATGCTTTCTGAAAACGAAGATATACCAAGTTTACACCCTTATTATCACATATATGAAAAGTAATCTTTTAAAAATTTCTTTAATGAATTTACAACATCTTTTTTCTTATACTCTCAAAACGTTTTTCCTATTATGAGCTAATAGGTCTATAATTACCTGCACAAGTTAATCATCTTGCAGTGCAAGATGGTGCTACATATTTATGACCCTTTCTTCAATATGTAAATGTTTCAAATTTTCTGTTTTTCTTTTAGTTCAGTTTGGATACAGAGAATTGCTCACGTAACTATTTTTTCTTCATTGTAACTGTTTTGTGACTCACTAACTGTCCACTAACCGCGTTTTCTATGAAAAAATAAAATTCACGATGTCCCAGAAAATAAGGCTTTTTTTTTCTCGGCGAATCGTATAATGGCTCAAGAATCGAAGTGGACAGAAGGGCATGTATAACCTAGTATTTTTGTTATAGTTCGTTTGTTTGTTTTTGTATTTAAAACCATCTCTTCCCATGTCATGCAAATTTTGTAAGAAATTCAAAACAAACAAATATGCATACTAAAAATCAACAATGACAAAGAGTTTTAGTTTAAAAAGTAGCTGTCACTAACTTTCACTAATACGCGCAAACATAAGGCAGGAAATTATCGCTCAGATACCAAATCCGAAAGTAATGAAAATTGTTCATCTTTTTTTTTTTTTTCGTGTTTCAGTCGACGTAACTCGACAACAACCAACGTCATTTTAAACTTAAATCCACTACGTGTTTCTGGGCAGTGCACGATATTACCACTTAGTTATAATAACTAATTGATATATATTAGAAAAATATATATAATTCTAGTATAAACTACTGTATATCATCATTACCCCTTGTAGTTCGCGTTTTTACAAATTCTGGTATTTCTTGAAAAAGTATAAGTACAGGGTGAAACAGGAAATACCAACCAATAATAGTTAAACAGTAGATAACTGTAACATATATAACAATCAATGCTTTGTATACTATACAGTCAATGTCCTTAGGAATTCAGCCCCTATATTATATATCAAGTGAAGGAGTATAAACATCAATACTCATAATATTAAATCTTATTACACGGATTTATTGAATATACTAACCCTTAGTCATTGAAAAAAAAACCCGTCAAAAAACAAGTAATAAAAACATTTTGTATATGTGTACTAATGTAGGAATGGCAGTATCAAAACAAAAACGTTGCAAGCAAGAATATATGGGTGATACCGTTATACATAAATCATCTCTACGTGACTTTCAATATTAACATTTAATGTTATACTGTTAAATACCTTGTTGTCTTTAATATTACTGTAGTTAGTTTGTTTATCATAATATGATGGCCATGTCAGAGTAGGCATCAATGTAGTGTAAATAAGAGCCTAGAACTCAAGTACAAGGGAACAAAGATGAGTTTAAACATGTCTTGATTATTTCAAACTCTCGCTACAAGGTAGGTTGAATTGAACGATCTCGTAGCCATTTTGTGCTGGTACATTTTATAATTTAACGTTAAATTATAATCTTGAAAGTCATGTAAGGACGATCTATACTACTGTTTGTATTCTTTCTTGACAATATCATATCTCTATATACCACTTTATATTTACAAAATGTTCTTATTAATTCTACATTTGCAACGGTTAGCAAATCTGTGTGTTACATGGTTCTCTCGCTATCTATATGTCTATCTACAAACTTACTTGGATCAGGCTACCTTCTCTGGGTGGCTTAGTGGTAAATATGAGGACTTAAAACGCCTAACATCGGATTTTGATAGCCCATTATGCAACTTTATGCTTCACAACAAATAAACATTTTGTGCCAGCTTTCTACACAAAAGCATACAAAAAGGTGTTTTATTAATACTTATTGTTTCAAAATCAAAGTAATTTCCGAAGTTTATTTAACATTTAGTTTTGCTGGTAAATGATGATGATGGTTTTTGTAATTGGTAGAGCCCGCTCGTCTTAAGTACACAATATTAGCAAAAATTACTTTAAAATAATTGACAAGACAAACACATATAAATTCATAATCCATTTCTTCATTTGGTTATTTGTACACTTATCTAGATAGATTATATATTTAATTGTTCCCCGTTGGAACAGTAATAAGACTTTGGATTTACAATGCTAAAATCAGGGGCTCGATTTGCTTGGGTAGACACAGCAGATAGTCCAATGTGGTTTTGCTATAATAAAACATACACACACATACATATTTATTTAATTAAGCATTAACTCATTTAGTAAGTTTTTGACGTTATTATTATCTAAATGACGGAAAAAACCCCAAGATTTAATAATTGTTAATAAATAACTCTTTTCATTTTAGAATATGATTTATATTTTGCTTGTAAGGAAAATTTAGAACCTAAGGAATATTATTTTCTTAGTGACATTTTTATTTTTCAAAATTAAAATAATTTATTTATAGTCAGTCGCAATATGCTAGAGTATATCTGAAAAGTAGATCTGTTTGATGAAATGTCATAAGTTTTGCTCTTATCTCAATGCGCCCCCACTCAGTGGCACAGCTGATTGTTATAAGATACCAGTGGTGAGCAGAGCACAGATAGTTTAGCACTGTGTAGGTTTATGCTAAATTATAAACACAAATTATATTAATGTTAAATGTCTAGACGTTTTCAACATTACTCACTGGTAAGATATTTGACTTTAACACGCATCACACGCACTTACCTCCATAGTATTTGCACGGTATTTAATATATATGAAGGCGAACATGATACGTGCCCGCTTTCACAGTGTGGGACGAATAAATACCACAGCGACTGTTAAACCAGGTGTTCACATACAAAGGGATTTCTGTGACATCATATATATATATATTCTGACATTAATAACATTCTTCATCTTACGAGACTGACCAGCACACGTATATTGAAAATGCCACACCGGCACACATATAGTTTCTGGACTCTCAAGTTCACATCACTGATACGGCGTGGTGGAGTAATGGTTCTGATGACAATGGCAACTAAAGTTTTAACGACAGAATTGTGGATTTTGATATTTCACATTTTTATTGTTTCACACCACATCGGTGTTTTATGCTCACTATAGCTGTGGTTTTTATGAGTTACCAAAATAACATTGTGATTTCGAGTTTGTGTTTCTTACCCAATTCTCAGTTAATTACACTCTGATAAGATAAACAAAAGTGTTTTGATAGTGAGTACATGTCAGACTGTCATGTGTCCGCGCCAACGATTGAAAATCAAAACAGGGTTAAAAACAACCTTTATAGAGACTCATTTTCTGTTGTCATAAGTTATTGGAGTGAGCAAATGTGTAACACAATCACAATGTTATTGTTTAAAAAGTTGAATTATTTGACGAATATAAATTAAACCAAATACTATTATTTTAAGTGAGTGATTACTAAATAATTAACGCGGGATGGCCAGTTGGTTAAGGCAGTCGACTTGTAATCCGACGGTCGCGGGTTTGAATCTTCGTGACACCAAACATACTCGCCCTTTTAGCAGTGGGGTGTTATATTCATTGGTAAAAGAATAGCCCAAGACTTGGCGGTGGGTGATGATGACTAGTTGCCTCTCCTCTAGCCTTACACTGCTAAATTATGAACAACTGGTGCAGATATCCCTCTTGCAGCTTTGCGCGAATTTCAGATTTTTTTCTGTTTGTTTTTTTAATTTCGCACACAGCTACTCGAGCGCTATCTGTGTTAGTCGTCCCTAATTTAGCAGTGTAAGACTAGAGGGATAGCAGCTAGTCATTACCACCCACCGTCAACTCTTGTTCTACTCTTTTGCCAACGAATAGTGAGATTGACCGTCTCATTATAACGTCCCCACGGCTGGGAGGGCGAGCATGTTTGGCGCGACTCGGGCGCGAACCCGCGACCCTCAGATTACGAAGCCTTAACGCGCTAGGAGATACCGGGCCATGCGAATTTCAAAAAGAAACAAATTAATTACCGAACGCCTGGTAGAAGTTTATAATTTCAGGTCAAGAACCAGATAGTTTAATTTTTTGAGTTGCATTACAATGCAAAAACAAAAACATGTGGTTTTGCTACTTATTCGAATAACTTTAAGACACTGGTTTGTAATGACTTTTTTATAAATGATATTTTACAACATATTTCCAGGCATTACTAATTTTTTGTTCAATACCTTGCTTTTATAGAATTATTACTAAAAGAAACCTCACTGAAATATTATTCGAGATTACAGAGGTTTGTTTGATTTAGAACTCAATTCCAGATTTTAACCTTGTAAACTCGTAAACTTACCCCTCGTCCGCTGGGTGGATAAAAATTACGACGGAGTTTCTGGGAGAGTTTTTGAAATCTACATGTAGGAAAATTAGCGTTTTATACAATAAAAGGGGGCACGAAATCACTATTCAGCCATATTTCATTGTTAATAGTGTGCATCAATATGGTTGTTAATTTAATAGCATCTATAAACAAAATCTGCAATAAAATGGCATGACATGAAATCAGTCTAAATCGAATAAGTTTGGGATTTTATTCTAAGAAATTGAGCTTAAACCCGGTAAGTACTGACAACAATTTAGCCAACTTGTGAAAGACGAAAAAAAAGATCCTTATTCAGCCAAGTTTCCGTGAAGTCACGATATATGAACTAATGTCATGAGACATTTAAAATGAGAAAGAAGAAAACGGAAGAAGGTAAATGTTCAAAGTATTGACATATAATCACATGATTACCAGTTTCAGCAAGGGTATCTTTTGAGAAAACAAGGTTGATTTGTTTCTTAACAAAGTTAGGATATGTTTCCGTGACTGAAGTACAGCCATCTGCTTATGAAGAACTGAACAGAAAACGGTAACAATTCATTATCGTCCTTGCTTCTCTTTAGAAAAGGAAGGAAGCCTCGAAGAAAGGCCAAAGGGAATATAGAGGCCAACTTAGATTTATGGTATTTTTTTGCTCGTGCTTTGTAAATGTATAAAGTAAAACTAGAGAAAGGAATTAGTTTGATTCTGCCAACATTTCACAACGGATAATTACGTTCCAAGAAATATTATCACTGGGTAAAAATTAATATTATGTCTTTCATAATTTTTTACTTCTTCTGTGAAACCGAAACAATTTTGAATGTTTAAAATTTACAAACATTTCTATTTTTGGTGTACGTGTCATTCAAACTATCGATTATATCCTTTGAACTTTATAACTATCAATTTTGAAGAAGCTTCAACTGCTCCCTAAATAATTTTTTAAACATCTTTCGTATCGATATTTGTTATTGAGAACAAAGCGCTATCTATAAATGAACCCTGCATTATAACCTATAAAACACCTTCTAAATACATTTGATCAGACTTTTCGATATTATTTTAAGTTTAAGTTTGTGTTGTTGTCCTTAACTTCTGTTTTAAATCATTGATCGTTAGATGTCTTTGTTTAAATACGTTTTCAAGGCTACTAATGACATAAAAACATTAACATTAATTAACCATTATATTGTGATAATATATATTAGACAACTTATGGATACTGTAGAACAACTTTCATTGAGGATATAAAATCAACTTGGTTTGAATCACTTTATATTTAGGTTCTGTCGGCTTAGGGTTTTACATGAGGAAGTGCAACGCACATTACAACACAAAATAGTCTTATCTAACTTATAGTATTACCATTCGTTAGATTATGTGTAAGTCTTATAGGAGCAAAAAATATGCTACCGACGTAGTCTATTTCAAGTTTCCATTACGGACGAGACACTTTGCGGGTCATATAGAAGAATAATTTACCAATGATTTGATGTAATTGACACTATCGCTTTATATCAAACAATTTATGAGGTCTGTTTTTAATTCTTGCAACACAAACTGGTCTCACTAGCTTTAAAAATCAATGATTTCCTGTTAACATAATTAGTACTTGTAGAAATCTGAAAAACTATTGCACCATATAATTTTAAAGCGTCCTCTAGCGATGAAACATGAGAACTAAATCTCAGTTAAGAGTAACATCAGGTGATTTGTTAAGGGTAAAGCTATGTTTGTTTATTTGTTTTTGAATTTCGCACAAAGCTACTCGAGGGCTATCTTCACTAGCCGTCCCTAATTTAGCAGTGTAGAGGGAAGGCAGATAGTCATCACCACCCACCGCCAACTCTTGGGCTACTCTTTTACCAACGAAAAGTGGGATTGACCGTCACATTATAACGCCCCCACGGCTGGGAGGGCGAGCATGTTTGGCGCGAACCCGCGACCCTCAGATTACGAAGCGCACACCTTAACGCGCTAGGCCATGCCGGGCCCATTAAAGTTATGTATATATGCACCTAATAAATACATGTACCAGTGACTGAATCATCAGACAGTAATGTCCTTTACCATCTAAACTGTATGTCGTTCCTGAAGTTAATCTAGGATTGAAAAATAAAACATTAACTAGACAATATAAAAGGTTTTTGGCCGAATTCTTTTATTAGTAATTAAAAGGCATTAAACTGAACACTGAGAATTTTGTTGAATGATTTATTGTAATTTTGTTTGAGGGATACATGCTTTTTTAATAAGGAAGAGCTATGCATATATTTTCCATTCGGTACATTTTCGTTTCAACACTAGAACTGTTTTTGTTGTTTTGATAAGTTTCTAGACGTAGTATGTGCCCAAGTTTGGATATCCATGCATCTGCTCCTTCTTTATACTCTTCTGACAAATTTTATCCTTAATCTAATAAACGTTTAATTATTTATCTGATACTTTCTAATATTTTCGGTCAATCCCACTATTTATTGGTAAAAGAGTAGCCTAGATATTGGTGGTGGGTAGTGATGAGTAGCTGCCTTCCCTCTAGTCTTATACTGCTAAATTAGGAACGGCTAGCTAAGATAGCCTTTATGTAGCTTTGCACGAAATTCAGAAACAAATAAACAGTCTAACATTATTTCAAGTCAGTTATGTAAACTTATAAATATTTTACGGTTTTGTACCTTTGTACTTGTACTTTAGTAGTTTTGTCTAAAGCTTTACAAGACTATTTGTGCATAGCTATATCTGATTATCGTGGAAAGCGTCTGATCAACAGTACTAGCCGTCAACTCTTATTTGACTGTGTAGTGGTATTCGACCTTTCGTATTTTAGCACATTTACGGCCCCTAAATGCAAAGCATGTTTTTTGTGGAAATGGGACAAAAATGGGAAATGGAACTTTTGGTTACACAGACTTCAACAATCTTTAACGATTTAACAAGAGGTAACATTGATAATTTAGATATATCAATGAGTGACAAATACAGTTCATTTAGCAATAAAGTATTGTTTTGAGGTGAACATATTTCGAAGACATAGCTCAACAAATCTTTTCAGATTTATTAGCCATCTGTCCCTAGCCTAACTTTACTACTGTTTGTACTGTTAATGAGAACTACACAGTTATCTATGCTTCTTTTATCCACAATCTTCGATTATACGTTGATTTTTCTTTTCGATAGATTTCTCTAAATAATTGTGCCATTACAATTCTAGATAATAACGTACATATTTTGGAGAAGTCTTCACTCAGATAATAATTTTGATTTGCAAAAGTTTAGGTGTTGCATGATAGTCAGAGTTTTCGCGAACAGGATCTGGTGTCCATTCAAATCGTAAGTTGTCTAGTTGCTTCTTTTAGTTATAGCTGTTAATACAGGAATACAAAGTCTTTGTAGGTTGGTTAGCTTTATTAAGTTAATGATTAAAACTCAGTATATAAAAACACATAAAATACACATTAAAGTTTTTTAAAGATTTTACTCAACATCAGTTGTCCGCTGTTTGCTGACAAGTGAGTCCTCTAACCACAGATGCATATTTAGGTTGTGTTGAAGTATTCTCCAGTTAGGTATTATTTTCTTACCTTCAGATGGCTGGATCATTTGTTTGTTTTAACAAAGACTTTTCTGTAAGGATTTCCAAGCATAGAATTCTAAAAAGAAATTTGTGCTATAGTTTACTTATTTTTTCACTGGCATTGATAATGTGAGAATACACTTTTGTGTCCATAGCAGAAAAAAATACAGAAAATTAAGAGCTATTTACGCCGATAATAGCGATTATCTTCAATTAAAATATGAAATGGCAATCAAAAGAGGAAATATCATAGGATAGTTTGTTTGTTTTGGAATTTCGCACAAAACTACTCGAGGGCTATCTGTACTAGCCGTCCCTAATTTAGCAGTGTAAGACTAGAAGGAAGGCAGCTAGTCATCACCACCAACCGCCAACTCTTGGGCTACTCTTTTACCAACGAATAGTGGGATTAACCGTCACATTATACACCCCCACAGCTGTGAGGGTGAGCATGTTTAGCGCGACGCGGGCGCGAACCCGCGACCCTCGGATTGCGAGTCGCACGCCTTACGCGCTTGGCCATGTCAAGCCTAACATTATAGGAAAAAAAGTGGAATTGGTCTCTTGTAATATGAACTTCGGAAAAAATGTAGCGTGATCGACCGACACATAGCTTTGATTTGCAATGATGGTGACAACTTTTATAATTTTTTTTATAATGTGATTAAATGAGAGTAGAAAATTACAAATTAAAACAATGAATTTAAATATATTAAAAGTTTTTATTTGGTTAAATAATGGGCTAACAGGTTTGGTGCTTCTGTTAAACGCAATCTTTTGCTCTCCCCAGATCAGTGCGGAAAAACAAGGCACCAATGTATACTCATTTATTATCACAGTGCTTGTTAAGGATCACATGATATCAACAACAACTTGATATAATTGCCTGAACTAACTGCCTTTGGTCCTATCTGAGTCTATACACGCGCATTAATTGATTGGATTGGAGGAGAGAAAATAAAATAAAACAGTTAGTAACTTTTGTGCGATCGTAGCGTTCCGTTTCTGAAAAAAACATGAAGTGCTGAATCCGCCATTAAAATCCTAGAAACTAAGTTTGATTCGTAATTTAATTAACTCGAATATAATATACAGGGTGGTCGCTAGAAAAGCGGAAAATTTGTCAAACAGCTATTTATTTTTACAAAGAATAACTTTTACAAAGTTTTTTAAAGGCACATGTTATATTACACTCACAGATGCTCAAAATGTCGTCCATGCACTTCAGAGCAGCGTCTTAACCTAGAAATCCAAGCTCGTGTAGCGTTTTGAAGGGTAACTTGTGAGATATCGTTCCAAGCTCTTCCCAAGCTCTTTTTCAAATCATCAATAGAGTTTATGTCACGTCGACAATTCTGAAGCTCTGTTAATAACAAGCTCCAAACGCAGTAATCCATGACATTTAAGTCTGGACTTTTGGAGAGCCAATCTTCCGGTTCAATGAAATCAGGAGTAGATTGCTGAAGAAATTGAACTGAAGCCGTTGCTGTGTGAGCCCTGGCACCATCCTACTACGATGTCCATTTTTGGTCGTCCATTACATTTCGTATATCGCTGAACATCTGTGGACACATCTCTTTACAATAAACTTGTTGGTTTATTGTTTTTTTCTTCCTGCCTTCAGGACTCTGGTAATATCCTTCAAGAAATCGAAGCTCCGTTTTGCCATGCCATGAAACTCCAGCATAACAAAGAACAGATGGCTGCAAATTGTCATATTCCACAAGCAGATCTTCCTCAGGTATGTCAGTTTTTACACGCACTTCTCGGTAAATGCGATCATTTTGTGTATTCAAAGGCGGTCGCAATGAAAACCTTGCTTCGTCCGAAAACCATACTCTTTTCCAAGCACACTCTGGTTCAAAGCGATTGATCAGTGCAAGCGACTTGTTTTTGCGCATTTCCTGATGTCGCTCACTGAGGAGGTTAGATTTTATTCGACGATAGCATTTCAGTTCACTTTCTTTGAGAATTTCAAACACTGATGTTTTCGATATATTGAGATGTCGAGTGATTTCTCGTTGACTGAAATGACGTCTGTTTATTGCACCGTGTCGCAGAAGTGAAACAGCCAAATCTTTTACTGTGGCACGTGCCTCGTCCGAAATTCGTTTCTTTAGACCCGTTCCTTTTTGTCGCGTAGCAGCTGTTTCAGGACCTTCTCGTTTCAAAGTTGCAACAACATTATTAAATTGATGCCTTGTAATCGTTGAAAAAAAAGTTGGTAACACAGCTAGATATTTTGTCAGTCCCCAAGTCGGATTTTCACTTTTGAAAAGAATATACACTTGCCTTTGAAAGTCTGAAAGCTGTTTCCTGTTTCCTTCCATGATGTGGGTATCAAATAGAACCTAAAACAAATCAAAATAGAAATTAGTAAGCACACATTTTATGATATTAAAATCATGCATTTTATTCATGATGTAAAGAAATCAAAATAGAAATGAGTAAGCACGCATTTTATTCATGATCTCATCTGACCCTCAAATTTGCCGCTTTTCTAGCGACCACCCTGTAGTTCCGAACTTCCAAGATTCCAAAATTGTTCCATATTCGTTATATTTAGCGCAGCTCTATGCACGAATAAAATTGAAGAAAGAACTAGGCGCCATTACATTTTTGTCGTCATGAATGACGATCTGTTGTTCGTGATTTGTTGAAACCTGTTTGGTCTAAGGGGATATTTTTTGTTTGTTTTTGGCCAAGGTATTGCAGCTCGTATAATGGTTTTGAGTTTTTACAAGTACAAGTGTTTAGCTCATAGATCCATCTTTTGACCAGTTTGAGATCTAATTATAACAGCGGCTACTGAGGTTTCCCTCTTGTTCTTTATACAAAGTCTATATATATCCTTGTATGAAAATACCGAGAAAAGTAACTAAAATTACGTTAAGCAAAAACTACGTTTCAAGAAAATAGTTAGGCCTGGCATGGCCGAGCGCGTTAAGGCGTGCACTCGTAATCCGAGGGTCGCGGGTTCGCGCCCGCGTCGCGCTAAACATGCTCACCCTCCCAGCCGTGGGGGTGTATAATGTGACGGTCAATCCCACTATTCGTTGGTAAAAGAGCAGCCCAATAGTTGGCGGTGGGTGGTGATGACTAGCTGCCTTCCCTCTAGTCTTACACTGCTAAATTAGGGACGGCTAGCACAGATAGCCCTCGAGTAGCTTTGTGCGAAATTCCAAAACAAACAAACAAGAAAATAGTAAATCTGACTATGATGTACATAAAATCGTGACAAAGTTTAAATATGATTATAGAAATGATGCTGAAAATCGCTTAAATAAATATTTTACAGTTTCAAGTACTAGTCAAGCAACGAAAGTTTAAACAAAATAAATTCTTTAATAATTATTACTTTGTAAACACAACCAACTTCTTGTTTCAAATATATACTTGAAACTGTGGTGTATCACTGTCAAGAGCTTTTATAATAATAGGTATTTATATCTTTGATAGCATTTCACTTCAAAGAGTTTCTATGTTATTAGGTATACCTATCTTTGTTTCGCTAAAATTGAGATTTATGTAGAAAGTAAATTTATTTTAAGCATTAGTTTGAGCCATTTTGGTTTTTTATACAAAATGTAACGGTAAAGGTTTTCGCACCCAGATGTTTTCGTCCCTTTTTATTCTACTTTAAAAACATGATGTGCTTGTTTAGTTTCCACGGAGCGTTGGTATATTTTATATTCATAAACTGCTTTGTATAGCTCGTATCAAGAATTTATTTTTCTTTAGATGATTTACATGGAATGACAAGGGCCACAGATGATAGATGAAAAACAAAACAAACAAAAACTTTTTCAATTATTACATAAATCAGTTGAAATGAAACTGTTGACACCTTCGTCAAGGACAGATAATAAAACTCTAGGAAAATATATTAATGTTAGTCCAAAATAGAAACACAATTATATAGACGAACATCATATTTCTAGCTGGCATGCTTTGCCGTTTAAAATTCTTCATGGTTTTGCAAATTGCTTAAAAAACAACATATATCAGATATTTATTGTTGTCTAGATATTTTAAACTAAGATATTTAACAAATATTCAAAATGTGTTTTGTCTTCATTGGAAATCGCGAAACGTGCACGCTATGCACGGATGGTACGGCTATAAAACTGGAGCTAGTCAAAGTTCTCAGTGAGCGAAACATTTAGGCTATCTTGTCTGATCTTAAAGTTGGCAAACGAAGGGTTGAAGCTGAGCCGAATTTATCACGCAAGCAAACCTTTAATGTACGGGACAGACCCTTACATATTATTGTCTACTTTCAGTTATTCTAAAGTAGGTCAAATTAATCTTTAAATGAAATATGAAGGATTTGAATATCAGTTCGTATCCCGGTGTAGAGTAATTTCACCGAACTGCCAATAATCGTTAATATACTAAATAATAATAATAAATAAACATAATTGAGCTTTACATAATATAGGCTGTATATATATATATATATATATGTACGTATTTTGAGCTCCAAATACAAAATCCTGTACCTCAGAAGTCGAGGAGTGTGATTAAATGTTTAAAATAGCAAGTCTAGTACTGATACTTGCTTTACTTATAAACAAACAAATCAATTATTGCGTTCTTTCACTGATATTTCAATACTATAAGAAGAGATTTCTACTAGAATCAACAGTCTTCCATTATTGGAACTTACTAAACTACTTACTGCACTACAACGCTGTTGACTTGTTTGACCTTACTGAAGTTGTGTCGCGTGTTTTACACAATTTGTGGTTGGGAATGGTGGAGAACAAAGAAGACTCGTCTTAAACTGAGACCAAAAAATAATTGACGTTTAGTGGTGAGTAATGCAAGAGATAACATGTAAATGAGGTGGACATGGAGAATAAATTTATTATTAAAGATAAGAAGCGAAACGGAAGGACGGGTAGCTAAAGACGAGTTACACGTTTCGTCTGCATTTTTAAAACAATGTCTGTGCTAAGGTTGCAACAGACTGACGATGAATAAGGTTAAAAAACACTTAAAAATTTGAAATTTAAACAAAGTAAAAAAAATTCCGTTGATTTCCCAGGTTTTGGCGCTCTCCATTTTCTTTGGGATGAAGAACAGTAACAGTTTATATATGTTTTATATAAAATATTTCCAGTTAGTAAATGCAATTCATACTTTTTGGTGTTGAGAAATCTCCAAAGCTGAAACAAACAAGAAAAACATAAAAAGAAGAGACCATAAAGAAAGGTATAAAAACAAAAACAAACCTATGTATGAAATTCAAGTAAAGAAGAAATGGTAAAGAATTTAAGTACTGTTTCTTGGCGTAATCCTTGGAGGAAATTTCGTTCAACAGGTTCTGTAATTTAAAGCTGTTATGTAAACTCTGGAGTTTAGTAGTAAAGGTTAATAAGATACAGACTTCCAAACCCTTGTCACAGTACAGTTATCGTTATCCAACGCAGACGTTAAAGGTTTCTCGGAGGTTTCGTTTTTTATTCACTGTTGATGCTTCTGGTAGCGTCTCAGTCTCCTGGGTACTGAATACTCATAAACTAAAGAAATGTGTCTTCGATGGGTAAAGTTTGTTCTCGTATTACAGTAGTCTTACATTTATTCTCTTTTCAAGACTTTGTTGTATGGATAAGATCGTTCATTTTTCTTCGTTCTGAGGCTATTTATTATTCACTCAGACTCAGCGTGTCTCATTGTTTATTCAATCCGTTTGACATTGTTATATATTTGTAGTTTTTGGAAAATAATAAATTGGACTTGGTCTTTTATTCTTATCTGTTTTCTATCGTCTTAAAGCTAGATTAGTAGATAGAAGATTCTCGAGAATATTTTTCATTAACGTGTGTGTTTGTGGTATGTTTTCCATTTCTTGCTTCAGTAGAGTTGTCATTAGCAATGTATTTCTTCTGTTGCCTCCATACATTGTATTACTCTTGCTTGAGAGTTCCCCTATGGTTGAGACGTAGATATGAGTTTCTGTCGGTGGGTCTCCTATTAGCTAAGGTAGGTAGTTAGGTGTCTGTTGATGTAAATACCCACGAAAAGAATGTATCATTTTCGGAAATTGATATGAAAGAAGTATGTATTCTTTCTTTCTGAGTATTACGATTGTTTATAACAAAACATTCTTTTGTATCACTGGTATTTTTCATCATTATGCTCAAAGTGTTTCTATCATGGATATTTAATTATATGCTTGCAAAAAAATAACATTCCGGATTTTTCCCTGATGTTATTGTATTGAACGAAAGATATCATGGTCAATGACATGTTTATAAAGAAAGAGAGTTCATTAATACTTATTTACTTATATCTATAATTTAGAATTCATAATTGACTGGATAAAGGTAAAATGTGATCAAATATCTACAGTAAGTAGTAATATTTTGTTTTATTTAGTAATATTTCTGTGATTCCCATGTTTAAGTGTTTAACCATTTATCTTTTAATCTTGATTAATAGTAATAATAACAACATTGAGTATTCTTTGACCGCTGCGAATCTAGAATAACTGACGAGGCATGACGATAAATGGAAGGCATTTGGGGCAAAGATGTAAAAGACTAAAGCTCAATCTGATTTTGTTTTATACGCATTTGACTTATCATTTGTAGTCGTGTAAGTAGAAGGACTGTGTGAATAAAAACAAATTCTACTGTCTAACATGAGGTTTCAACAAGTTTATTAAGGCTGAAAAACGTTCAACACTTATTAGCTTGCGTTAATTTTGGAGCACAAAATTTTCGAGTACAAAGAAACATATTTGGCTGTCGTGTTTGAGGTATGGAACGAAATGTCTCCTGATAGTGAGTGGCCTGTAATAGATAGATATGTCAGAAATGTTATTTTATCGTATATATAGTCTGAAATCCATAATGAATTGTCAAGTTGAACTTAAGTGGAAAACACATGCAGGCTAATGTGCATTTCATCACTTTTCTTAAGTATAAAATACAGGTTTCTTGTAAGAAAAGTAAACAGTATTTTACTGTTAACATTTAGTGTACACAACTGCTAACACGGTGTCTCATAGATTAGGTGAATAGTAAGGCCCAATGAGTTATCAAATATTTTTTGTTAAAATTTTTAGTAAGTTGTTTATGGACGCCAGCTTAAATTTCATTTTTTAACTGTAAATATAAGACATTGGCAGCGGCTTCAAACACTTCATTTTTTAAGAGGTCAATACACGTTTCTGAAAAGAAAACTATATGATAACACTTAAAGACACTTTTTTTTACCGGTACTGGTACATATGGATGCTAACTGACTAACTTGAAAGCTAAGTTGTGTAATCAATGCAAGTTTGTTGTTGACGAGTAATTGAATAAAGGACTTTTATTTAATATTATTATTTATTATACGTATGAACGATCATGAAATGCTGAAATATGTTTCCCGAAATCAAATTTTAAATCTTAACGTTTTATTCATTAATTTAGCAGCGTAATGAAATCACATATGCCTGTATCCACACGTATTTTAGACATTCTTAAGTAAAAAAAGTCATGACGCACAGTCAGCGAGAGTAGTTCATGGTAGAAGTTTTATTTTTTGATGAAACATTACTAACAAGTTTTTCTTTTGATTCTATCAGATGAAATTTATATACACATTAGGTAAAATACACCCAGACATACTTCTCGTTAGAGTAGGTTACTCTAGTTACTTGTTGGACTCTAATGTACCCTAGAACGTCACACTACTACAGAAGCGTTTTCAAAATTATCAGACGTATTTATCTATAATTAAACAAATATTAATAATATCTGTAAAACCTGTAATGGAACGTAGTAATAAATATTATACTAAAGAATGAATATTTTATTATAGAGCATGTGATGGAGGTACAGTTAATATTGCTTAATATTTATTGCGTTTTCTAAGTCGATGCTGTTTCCAAGAATTGTTAAGGATCTTTCAACCATTTCATGGCCAGAGACAAGACTTTGAAATTGCATCAACCATTTTTATAAGTAATACTTATAGTGTTGGAGCAATAAAAAACCGTAGAAACTAGTAATGCATAATCCATCTTTGGTTAAATAGGATGATGGAATAATACAGTAACATTGGTGGTGATTTTAATCAGTTCACATTTAACTTACATGATTATAGAATAAAAAAAAGAATCCATTGAAGCAATTTAACTAGCCTTTTTTGTATTTTGGTCGTTAAAGAAAGGTCTTTGACTCAATACCACGGTTTATAAAACTAATCGTGTCACATAAATTAATGTTTTCGTGGAAAAAGCGAACATAGGTCTATTGTACGAGAGTACCTGTCATCTTTTTAACATTTTTACAGTTTTATATGACTGGTAAAGGTAAAAAACACACTAGGATGAAACCAAGGAAACACCAGACATATGAGGACCTAATAATACTAAAGAAGTTTTCCTGACCAGTGTTTATGTTTGGTATGAGAACAAGATCGGCTCATTTATACCTGGTTATCTATATCATATGTATAGCATGTATGATTAAGTGCAAAACAGTTTTTTAAAAAATGTAAGTAGGTATTCATTCGCCTTTATAAGTTAACCGAAGCTACAAATAACACTGGGGAACACTCATTTTGTTGCATTTAAAAAAAGACCTTTCTATAGTCAATTTGAGTGTGTTGATTTCAAATCTGAAGTCGGTTTTTGTCTGCAAGCTACAGAATTTATGCAATTTGACATTTTTATTTATTTTTTTAATTTTTCGTTATTATAGAAAATTATAGGAATATTTTATCAATTTCTTTGTGTATTTTATTCAGGTAGGAATTTGCGTTTGTACACTTCATCTGGACAATCTCGTTTAATGCTCCAGCAGTAGTCAGCCATCATACTTTTGTCCCAGCGCCCTTGGTAGCGTTCTTCCATGACCTTTAAGACTTGGTGGAATCGTTCTCCTTGTTCGTCACTCACAGCCCCCAGGTTGTCAGGGAACTTATCAAGGTGACTGTTCAAAAAATGAAGCTTGATGCTCATGTTGCAGCCGAGATCACGAAAAGCGAGGAGCATTCTGTTCACAAGTTCACTGTAGTTCTCCGCCTTATTGTTTCCAAGGAAGTTCTGAACGACTGCCACAAAGGATAACCGTGCTGCCTTTTCTAAAGCGGTCATCTTAGCAACAAACTGATCATCACGAATTAAGGTTCGAATATGTTGGCCATCAAACACGCCTGCTTTGATCTCCTCAAATGATAACCCTGGTAAAGCTGTGATGATGTGTTGGAAACATTCACCTTCGGTTTCCAGTGCCTTGAAAAATTGCTTCATGAAACCTAATTTGATGTGAAGAGGAGGAAAGATTATCTTATCTCTGCTTACAATTGCGTCTTGTATGATATTTGGCATGCCTGCTTCAAGGGTGTCACGAATAGGCCAGCCCTTCTGGACCCAATGTCTGTATCGTGCTCGGCTGTCCCACATACAGAGGAAACATGGAAACTTGGTGAAACCTTTCTGTTGTCCAAGAAGAAAGTTGACCATCTTTAAGTCTACACAAATGATCCAGTTGTGCTCATGATATTTTAATAAGTCCATGATCATTCTCATATCATCATAGTCTTCCCGCAAATGCACTGAGTGACCGACAGGTACTGATCCATAAACATTCCCATTATGTAAAAGAACACACTTTAGACTGCGTTTTGAACTGTCTAAAAAGAGTCTTCATTCAGCAGGACTATAGTAAGGTACACCAATTTCTTTGAGAAGCCTTTGGATGTCATGGCAGTAAAGAAACTGTCTGTCTTCTGAAAAGAAGGTCACAAAAAGCTGGTCACGCTTTCTGAAATATGATACTTTAACAGAGTGATCAACAAGATTTCTGCCTTGTAATCTTGATGTCAAAAGCTCTGCTGCTTTCTTTGAAAGACCTAAATCCTGCACTAAATCATTCAGTTCAGCCTGGGGAAGAGGCTTGGGGACGGGGAAAGGTTCAGTGTCTGAAGAACAGTTCTCCGATTGTGTACACTTTTCTGACAATTCACTGTCACAATTGTCTTGTTCGCTTGTATCATGTTCAATGTCTTTATCGTCCAATGAAGACAAGCCTTTGAAAACTGGAACATGAACTTCTTCAGAGTGCGGAGCAGGCCGAATAGCTGAGGGAATGTTCGGATACGTAATCTTATGTCGGTTTTTCTTCCCAACACCCGTTGTGTTTACCATGCAGAAATAACAGTCAGTTACATGGTTGGTGGGTTCGCGCCAAATCATTGGAACACCAAAAGGCAGATCATTGCGTTTTCCTTTGGTCCAGTCTCGAAGCATTTCCTCACAATTGTGGCACACAACATGAGGAGCCCATTGCTTGTCTTGATCACCAAGATGAACTTCAAAATATGCTTTGTAGGCACGCTTGACGAACGAGCATATGTTACGTCTCTGACGAGTAAGTGTGTAGCATCCACATATGTAGCAGAAGGCATCAGGCTTGTTTCTGCAATGATATCTATTTTTGGAAGCGATGTTTGATCTGAAACAAAAGAAGAATGATCAAAATATTAGAAGCTATCTATATATATGGACGTGAAAATGCTTATACGTGGTTTACGCAAGTTCACATTTGTACAATTTCATTAACCTCAAATTGCATACAAACTAGAGCTTATAGAGAAAAAATAAATTCATATTTGAAATCAGCGCCTAAAACTCCTTCAGAATCACTTAAAATATCCAATGCAACTCAAAGTTACTGAAAAAGTGTTCCCCAGTGTAATCTATCAATTCCTATTTGTTAATACATAAGTAGAAACTTTATCAATTCTATAATTTAGATATATTGTTAGATTGTTGAGTGTCGATCTATATATTTCAGCCTTCAAACGAGACACAAAATTTGAACACTTTACAGTAGTTGACATTTCTTTTTTAGGATAATAAAGACGATTAATGGACTGTTCGAATGCGCTCAAGTTTTGAATCTCGCTTGAAAACATTTTACCTTTTGTGTGTTAACTTTTTAACCAGTAGGTAAACGTTCTTTACGGTTAAAACTTGCCTACTTGAGAATGATCGCACCTGTGATTTAAGTGTCGTACCTCTTCTGGAAACAAATTCTCCTTACTGTAAAAGCCGTAACTTGTAATAAAATAATTTATTTATCTAATTCATTATAAAGACACACAAGGTGAGCCACTAGATGCAGCAACTATGGATTTTTGTGTGACTGGATTGTGAAACAATGATTATGAAAAGCAGGCAAAGAACAGTGATGTATTTTGAACACTACAGCCTTAAAATGGAAACGTTTGCAATGGAAATTATTCTGCAGAGCTATTGACATGATGCATGTTTGTCAGGTAGAGTATGTCAGACGTGATGATAGAGACCAGGAGTGGCCAAACCTGCTTAATGTAAGAGCCACATACGATAAAATTCAGATGTTTGAGAGAGACAAGACATGAACAAATATTATACACGTTTTTTGTTACATGCACATTTTGTTACATAAGTTTTATATAAATATTAATAAATACATGTACGTAATAATATTTATTCATGTATGAAGTTTTTAAAGTATTAATTTGTATTAGTTTCAATAATCACAAAATACACATATATATACCAAATGTTTTCAAAATCCTGGCTGATTGTTGTTTTAACTATATTGAGCGTATTTAATACGGTAATAAACTTGCATTTCATTAAAATTAAACGAAATTGCCAAAAATAAGTAGGGGTAAAAACAAATATTTTTAATTATATTTTTTGTCTTAGTAAATATCTTGTTAAAACATGGAGAAAAATATTTAAAATAATAAAATTAGAGATATTTGAATCAAATGCACCTTACAAAATTTTAGTCTTATCATAATATTTTCTGACACAAGCAGGCATTGATACAATTATCAGGTTATATACTGCTAGTAGAGGTCTTGTGAGTTTCCATCTCGGTTGCGAATCATTGAAATTTCGGCTGGTTTGTTTTCAAAGATGTACGAATTAGCTCCGTCAGTTGTTGGTTTGTAAGGATTGCATGAAGCTTCGACTTCACAAATTTCATTAGAGAGTACAGTGATTTACAGCAGTATGTTGTGCTGAAAATTGAGATGAGTTGCACACTGGTTTTCTTCAGTTCAGGGTATTTTATTTCTGGAACATACTTCCAGAACTCAGTTGTAGAATAGGACTTACGGATCATCTTTAAATCTAAGTCCTCCTGCAGTTCTATTAGTTCCATTTCCACAACAGATAATTCTGTAACCAGAGATTTGAGAATTGAAAAACCATCATTGAACACATCAACCATGAATGGATTTACAAGAAATGCGAAGCAGGGATTCAGTTTCTGCAGTTCCTCAAACCTATCTAGAAAATTATCAAGCAGTTCTTGTAAGTTATCTCTGTATTCTTCCAGACTGTGGTCCTTTATTTCAATATCAGAGAATGTATTTACTCTCCTTTTGAGACTGAGAAAGTAACTGAAGTTTCTTTGAAAGAGTCTTATTTTATTCCAAAAGTTAAAAATTGTCTGAGTAAGATCAGAAACAATTTTATTCTTCCCCTGGAGTGCCAAGTTCAAAATTTTTACATGATTCATTATATCAGTAAGAAACATCAGATCTTGAATCCATTTATTATTTCCAAGTTAAGGATAGAATGTTTTCTTTTCTTCAAGAAAAGCAATAATAGCCTCCAACAGATCCATAAACCTATCTAAGACATTGTTGGTTGACACCCACCTCACAATACAGTAGAAAGAGACATCGCTGGATTTATCTTCAAGCTGAATTTCTTCAATAAAAGTTTTGAACTGTCGGTGGCTCTTACTATTTAAGCGTATAAAATTCACAATTTCAAGAACCAAATTCTTAACATCTTCATATTTGAAGCATCTGACTTCCAGGTATTTACGATGAATAATACAATGAACCGGGAGAAACTCTTGAAAGATGGGATAACTTTTTGCAATTAATCCTGTATTTTTCCCTACCATTGCAAATGTTCCATCTGTTGCAACACTGACGAGTTTATCCAGTGGAATATCAGCACTTGTTAAGGCTCTGTATAGCGCATTTTTAATGTCAACACCACGAGTTGTTTCTTTTAGTGCTACTAAGTCCAACACCTCTTCTTTCACAGTTACATCAGAGGAAACATAAGAAACAAATACCGCCAGTTGTAGGTTGTCTTGTATGTCTGTAAATTCGTCAAAGACTAAGCTGAATGCAAGAAACTTCTTTAAATCATTTTGCATTTTGCCTGCAACATCAACACTGATCTGGGAGATACATCTCTCTGTAGTGTTGCGTGAAGCTGGGGTTTGTACTACAGTTGCTGAAGTTTTGTGTTATTTTAATCTAACACTGCAACAACTTCAGCTATATTCTTCTAAACAAATTCACCATCAGAATAAGGGCGGTTAGCACGAGCAATATTTCATGATCTAACAAAACTAGCTTCAGTCGTTGTATCAACTTCCTTATCTAACGTTGTCAAAAGTGTCTGCTGGCAAGTTAGTAATGATTTTTAACACAATTAACTTGTTTTTCCGTAATTCTGACTTAGATGGTATAATCAGGCGAAAAGATTTTGTGATTTGTTTCATAGTGGCGTTTCAAGTTACTGGCTTTGTAATGACTGATAAGACACAAAGTTGTTCTTCCTTTAACGATGAATCAAAAATCTTCCTCCCACTTTGGCTAAAATTTCTCTTTTCATCTTTATACTTTCGCTTCTTACAATTTTAAGACACCATCTTCCTTCACAAAATTTTCACAGATACTTCTAAAAAATTAAAATGAAAAGAAAGAATTAGCTCCAACACGCGCAACGCATCAAAACTGTACACCTCTCAATATCACACTAATACTGCGCTAATTTCACTGCTCACAACACAGCTACACACGCCACAGTAACGTGATCGCAAGCCACGCCCATTAAAATTAACATAGTCAGCACCAGTTTGTACGATTACTGATTCTCCAGCACAGCTCCTCTGTAATCCTTGCTGATGAGAAATTTCTTTTATCCTTGATTCAAATCTGGCATTAAAATTAGGATTTAAATTCTTAAAAGATATTTACTCACCATGAACATTAAACTTACATTTTAATTCACTGGACTCTCAATTTATACCTAGTAAATAATTATAAGCTTGAAATTTTTTATTTACCTTTTATATTAATTGTGATGCAAAAAGGAACTTAGTCAACGTATTTCCGCGAGCCGCATATTATACGTCAAAGAGCCGCGCGTGGTTCGCGAGCCGTGGTTTGGCCTTTTTTAATATAGACTGATAACATTCAGAAGCCCCAGGACTGTTTCAACACAATGGACTCAATCTCTGTATGAGTTATCGAGTGTGCTAATACTTAAATTAATAGCTTTGAGAATATGAATATTAATATTTTTAAGGCTTAAAGAGAAAGAAATTAGAAAAGAAAACTTTCAGCAAATTATACTACTTACACTATGAAGTACACTCTGACATAATAATTGTAAGACATAATTATAAGAATAGTGTGCTCAAGCTATAAACATTCTTCCATACGAAAAGTACACTTTTTTGGTTATATATAGCTTTATATCTTACACAGTAGCTTTTATTATCTTACAAAGTTCTAGTTGTTTGTTTTTTTCATTTTGATATTGTTAATTATATAAGTTATATTTCATATTTTTTCCTGTTAAGTCTTTTAAATTTGATATTTGCAGTTTTTAATAAATTCCAAGTTTGTAAACTTGTCTCCTAAACAAGTCTCCTAAATATATAAGCTTGCAGTTTTATCTCTATATCCAATTTCACACTGTAAAAAAAGTACATTCCAAAGTGTTATATTTACATGAATTTAGTCTTAGATTTGCAATTTTGTTTGTTTTTGTTTTGTTTTGGAATTTCGCACAAAGCTACTCGAGGGTTATCTGTGCTAGCCGTCCCTAATTTAGCAGTGTAAGACCAGAGGGAAGGCAGCTAGTCATCACCACCCACCGCCAACTCTTGGGCCACTCTTTTATCAACGAATAGTGGGATTGATTGTCACATTAGACGCCCCCACGGCTAGGAGGGCGAGCATGTTTAGCGCGACGCGGGCGCGAACGCGCGACCCTCGGATTACGAGTCGCACGCCTTACGCGCTCGGCCATGCCAGGCCTGCAATTTTGTATTCAATATTTGTGTTTATGCACCTTGGTGCACAGTTGATTGGAGTCTTCAATGTATATTATGGATTTTTTCATTCCTTTCCCGATGGGACTTTTGACTGACGGGGTAACTGTGTTGGCTATAGAGCCTAGAAAAAAGTTCAAGTGAAGTCATAATTACAGTCTATCGACATTTTTTCAGAAAGAGGTTAATGCTTTAGAGGCTAGGAGCTATGTGGTGACAGTTTCATTTAAAAGAATATGTTTCTCCTTTGGCTCTTTGTTTAGCAACAGTTAGATTTAAGGTACCTCTAGGGCTTTAGGATCATTAAGAAATTACAATTTTTGCCCATCAGAAAATTATGCTAATTCACAGTGAAGGGAAACATATGCCAAGGCAGTTATGTAGAACTGAAAACTGTAATACGAACAGTTGCAACTAAATATTCTTTAGAAAAAATATCTTAGATATGGATAAGAATGAAATAAAAGAGATGAATTATTTTTTGCGTAAAATATAAATGTACTTAATATAATTAAAGAAAATGTGTACCAAGTATCTGTGAAAAAAAACTGCCAAACAGAACCCGTACACAATTTTTATCCTTTTTTTTTTCTATGCTGAGCCTTTACTCTGGAACAATACCTCCCACAATCTAATGTGGTTACTGCTAATACATATACGAGTTCTTTAACAACTGACTATTAAAGTTCATTGATGGACATTTTGTGTTCAAGTGAAGTTAACATGCAATGAAAATTTACTATAGCTTTAATGAACTAACAGCGGTGTTACCTATATATTACTTATACACCTTAATGTGTGTAACTTGTGATGTCATAAAGAAGGGACTGTTGTAGGAGGTTCCAAAGGAGTTGAAAAGATGTACTAAATCATAACCTTAATTTATCAGATTCACTCTTTCCAAATGAATTCACGCGTTTATAAATATCCAAATTTTACACACTTGGGACAATGTTTCTTTTAATGTTACATAAACCAATCAGACATTTTCATCTTACCAGCAAAAATATCTTCCAGTCTATAAATGTTTTAATACTAAGACCAAAATATAATATTTTCACCAACACCAATGAAAATAATGATAGTTTATATATTATCCATTATTATTCTACCATTTGTAGGTCTATAGACTCAACTCTCTTTTTGGACAATGTCTATGCTAGTTTACAGTAGCATGTATTAATATGCACACAGTCCTATGAAGGAAATGTGTGAGATCCTGAAGTGAAACATATAAGTTGTCCTAGATAGTTCCTAACACTATTCCTACTGTACTTGTGTGTGTGTGAGTCACATAGAAAATAAACATAGGAGAAATTCAATAAATTAAGATAATTTCTTTAATTTATCACATTCTAAACGGTTTCTTGAAATGTTTAAGAACACCATCTCTTTATTAATGTCTGAAATCAGTGTCAGATGTTTTAGTCTTTCAAGTTTATCATCGAAAATAAACGTAACATGCAATTTGAAAACTGTACACAGAGGAATGTGACATGTAGTTTATTTTGTGTACCTTAAACATCCAACACAGTGCTTGGAAAACAAATATTGCAAATTCATTTCAGCTTACAGAAGTTATAGAGATTCTTCACAATCATTTTAAATTTTAATGTTCTAAGTATCATGCTTAATAAAACCACCTGTCATAGTTCTGCTTACCGAATGGATATCACATTGTCTGCATAAAAGAAACAATCTTCAACTCACTAAACAAATTGAGCAATAATTACAAAAACAAAATTGATGTCATACCGCTACATATTGTCAATAACATGGAAAACAAGTGAAACAACTTTATTTCTCATATTGATTTATTAATGAACGAAATGTCCTAACTGAATTACATAACACAGTGGCCATAACACAGTTATTTTCTTATAGACACCCTACTGTAATCCATTTTGTGATAACTTCATAATCAACTGACCATTCTAACAATTAGTCAAGCAGGTAATTCCAGTCATAATCACTCAGAGTTTGATGTAAACACTGTAACCAGTTTTGCAAAGAACTGTACTGTTTATTATCAACTATTCTCATCTGACTCAACATAACAGACATACGCTTCTGCAGTAGCTACCTTGTCACCATCTAAAATCACGATCATATTACACAGCACCTTCATTACCAAAATCGTCATCATTTTCAAGTTCTAAATTTTGGTCTGATAAAAGTACACTGCACAACATGTTTATTAGTGACAAACGTTTTCAGCTTATCTACATATTGAATATGCTGTTCCTTGCTACCTGATAGTTGTAGCCTGCAAGTAGGTGTATTATTTTAGAACATGAGGAATACAGGCTAGCACAGTTTCATGACTGTATTATTTCTGTGTTGCTAACATAAAAACGCCATTCCCTATTTTTACGCTCAAACTTACAGTTTGATTGTTTTAGTTGAGATGATACAAGTGAAAATACAACTGCAGATTTTTAAACTTTTTTTTGCAATCAGGTTTGATGTAAATACTTCAAATGCGATTACCAGAGAAACAACTTCTGTTAGTTTAAATAGCTCTAAAACGTAGATGATACTGCATGGTCTTGCTCTTTGAGCTTGTTATGGAGATAACATTTTTATCTGTCACTACAGTGAGAAAATATACCTTAATATTTTAAATTTGAAGAGACTTTGCAAAAACAACCTGGGGCTCTAGCTTTCTACCTTTGAACCCAGCTCATTAGATGATTCCCTTACCTACTAGTTCAAAATGTTTACTCGGCTTTACTCATTGGCAACCACCTGAAAATACTACAATGATAACACTTGCCCTTTGTTTTATATTGAGGTACACAGAAATACAAATGGTAAGATGAATAAGAAGGTCTAAGGGAAGGTTCGTCAAGATATGTTTTACACAGCTTGCATCTAAATTTAAACAGAATGATTCGAGGTTTCACAAAGAAATAAATATTATACTAATATTTACAGGAGACAGCATTAGCAGACGCTTCCTGAACGAAGAATAGTTACTACTCTGATGACATTCAACCATTTCGAAAATGATATTTAAATACAGAAAAAGCTAGATATTCAGGATGCGATGCCCTTCGGTCACTCTCTTTAACATTTTTAAATCTTCACACAACTTACGTAACTAAAAGGTCCATTAGTTTAAGCCTGAATGAATTATTTAGCAATATTTGAAAACCTAGAAATACTGTGATAATGACCCTAAACAATATATGCTCAACACTAAAACAAGATCCATTATTTAAAGCTGGTTATCTGCATTGTATACATAAACATGTATAGTATTTAAGCGCCAAACATTTTAATTTTTCAGAACTAGAAGTGTATTTTCCTTTTTAAAGAGAAAAAGAAAGAAACCTGATATTTTACAAATATTTTTGCTTTGATGTGGAATTAAAGCTATTTTTATATCCAGTTCTTTAAGATTCCTGTTTACGAATAAACTAACTATGATACAAAGGATAATAAGGTTGATAACAGGTTTACATGAGAAGAGGAAGACAAAAATATCTTAATTTTGCAGAAACGAGAAGTCAAACTGTGGTTTTGTAAGAAATTAGATTTTGTACATGTAGATTTCGCATGTAGTTCTCAAACAATAAAATGTTGTGGTTGTAGTTTTACAAATGTAACAAATTGAAGTTTTGTGCTGAGTACGTTTACGATTACATTTTATTTGAATGTTAACAACGTAAGAGTGTAATTTTGTGATGTGAGTGTAATGCCACACTTCAGAAACATAATAATGTTTTAATTGTGCAAGTGTTTGGTACACTTACGAATGTAAGCACGAAGATTTAGCCGTGTAGAAAATGAGTATTATAGTTGAGGTTTTATAGAAATCAGGATTATAGAGTTGTTAAAAAAGAAGTTTAAAATTGTCATTAATTAGAAAGCGAATGCTGTAAATATAATTTAATTTGATAGTTATAATTTTATAGTGTGCAATATTTAATTATTGTCAAATTTTTGCAGTCATCCGGAGCGATCGCAGTTTTATTATTCTGTTTTGAAGGGTATGAATGTGCTTGTAAGGGAAGTACGGTTCCTGTTTTTTTTTTTTTTTCTGGAAGTTATGATCCTGGCTTCACAATAATATTGAAATTCAAGAAACAAAAATTGCAGTTATAGCGTGTGATAAGATTGGAATATACAAATAAGGGATTATACAATATTTGCAAATAAAAGAATATTATATAGTTAGAGATTCGGTCCTGTTGAATTTTATTTGGCCAAAATACTGATTGCACTACGGTTCTTTTTCTTATTTCTCGTAGAAAAAAGAACCATTACGATGTAATTTCAGATTATACTGACACAAAAAATAGTTTTAATGAGCTCTAAGATTATAGTTTAAATTTAATGATTTGTAGTTTTAGAGTGAATAAGTAGTTTGGCCTTAGATTCGTATCAAGGTATATTTAGATTGTAATTTTATATAACTCCAGTAATGTGAATATAGTTTCTTAGGAAGAAATGTAGTTTGGTTTTTGGAGCTATGTAATTTCAACTTAGTCTGTATGAATAAATTAATTGAATTTTGTTATTGCAACAATTCAATAGTTTGGTTTTAGTGTTTTAAGCAGTATGTAATTTAATATTAGTTTAAAAGAAAGTTGTATCTTTTAGTTTTGTAGGAATCAAGCAGTTGTTCAATAATATTAAAAGTGTGCGTTATTATTTGTTATTTATTATTCTTTAGAGAAATCAGGCCGATTTTAGCTTATTTGAAGAAACGAATATCGTAAACCTCTACTTGACGTCTTTCTTTGTTAGATATGACAAAATTACAATACTTCTCAATCGAAACAACTTCTAGTGTTAAGAAAAAATCAATTGAAAGTATAGAATAGTCCGTCTGTCTGTGTATTAGACCGGTTTTTCCTCTCTCTCGAATTAGACATTGATCGATATTGGCCCTGTAGGTCATCATACTACTTGCTGTACGTATGAAGGCAGGAGAGGCGTTGGACGAACATGTTTTAAAACAAGGGAAACAGAAAACAAAAACACAAAAAACATGAAACCTGCAGCAGGTAAATAGTTCAGATATTTTGCTCCTTATTTGGCTTTCCAACTGTTTTAGTGCATTTGGGCCTGGTGATGCACGAACAAGCAACAAAGATTGACAGCTCGTTCGGTTGCAGTTATTAGAGCTAATGAGATTCCTTCTACGAGAGCACGTGCTCGATATGGCGTTCGAGTCTTGGAACAGCACGCGCTGCTACCGGACTACTATATTTACCATACAACGATTACCTGTCCTCTGGCAAATAAACAGCCATTGTCTATTTTACTAAGGGAGCTCCTATCGATGACGTAAAAATCGATTTGGGGATGAAGAAAAGCAGCTAAACCTTGCACGAAAACTAATCTCTGGAGAAAAAAAAATATTACAAAAAAATAGACACGATCAAGTCTAGCGATAACAAGTAGATTGCATATGAAATACTTTAATATAGAGAACAGAGCATAAACTAAAAATCTTACGCAAAGTCTGAATCAATCGATACGACAAGTCTAACGTTTGTGATATGTTTAGCTGTATCTGCAATGTACGCCAAACCTAATACAACATCAACCTTCTGAATCTGCTATTTTTTTTTAAAGAACGTTGTTTGTTTAACTGTATTGCTATAATATTTTATCTTAAAGTAATGGAGTAATTAGAAGTTTAACACAATAAATTGTTTTAGGAAAGAACAAACACAAACTGAATTGTACGCATTTCAATAGGTTTAACTGTTTAAAACATTTTAAAGTTATTCGGAAATACACTTGTATTTTTAATGCCGCGTAATTTAGATATACATATATTTCTCTTTTCATTGCAAGATTTAATATTATTTTTGGCTGATTAAAGTTGATAGTTTCGTGATATGTTGACACTGTAACTTATATATTTTTACAGAAATTTTCAAATAAGTTAATGTTGCTATTTTACATACACACTTTTACAGAGCTAACCTCTAGCGTCAAACATATACGTCAGTGTTTCACTGGTAGAAGAAAAGGAGAAGGATTTTAAAAGTATCAAAAATGTCCTAAATCAATTTCCCGTTTGAGGCACTTTATTATCTTCGCCATTATTTTTTAGCACTCCAGCTAAACTGAATTTTATCGTATAACTTAGTTCTTAGGGTATCCATATCATAAGGCGGCGCTTGTGTCTATTTGTTATCTACCTCTAACAAGTTATGTTTTACTGTGCCCGCTAGAGCAGTATATGGTTTTCCATGAATAATATGATAACTAAAGCTCTAAACTTCAGTTTAAAAAGTGTTTTTATATGTGAATAAGTGAAAATATTGTTTTTCGTATTTTTCCAGGATTTATCAGAAATCAGCTCTCCGTATTTTGCTGCGAATATATAACTCGTACACTAGTTAACTGATAGCGAGTTTTTCGTACTATCTGATGATAAAATAATGTTATATACATTAGAAAGGAGGTTTCAGCTTTAGTTTACTCACTCACTTTTAGTGATTCCATTGTAAGTTTTTATAAACTGTTACACCTTTTTGAATTGTGAAATACGTTTATTGTGGTATTAATACTGAAGTTTACTTCAGCTACAACTGTCTTTATAAACATGTTTATTTAACAAAGCGCATTAAACTTGCCTACACTGTCAAAATTCCTTTCACTCATGACTTACAGTGCTAATTAAGTTATGTGGTGTAGTTTTACAAAAAAAAGAGAAAGAAAATGACATTCTACTAGAACAGTGTTCCAAACTAATGAGTAATTGTTTCTAACAAATTTTTAATCAAACACCAATTTTTACAACTGATGAGAGCTAAGCTTTAATTTAGCATTCATAAAATATTGATTATTTTAGTGTATTAAAAGAAACTTATTTTGAAAATATTTTGTGAGCCACTTAGTTATACTGGCCTATGAAATGTTTGTAGAATATGAAATGACACTATACATGTACATCAACTAAACAGATAACCATTTGAAATGATTCTCAAATACAGGAAACTAGGTCATTAAACGCAGAGAACACAGAAAACTGTGTAAAATAACATTAATCCGCGAAAAAAGCAGACAACTGTGTGAAGTGATACTAGTTCATCAGGCAATCGTGTGAAGTTATGCCACTTGATGCAGTTGGTACAGACAACAGTGCATAGGGAGATTAGGAGATTAATTCACATAATTTTCAGAGTACTTATAATAGTGCAAAATTACTTCTGTTTGTTCAAGCTATAAGTAAGTCTTGGTTACAAACTTTATTTCCAAAACGCAAGTATTAAATTACCTTTTAGCAGTTTTCAAGTTTTGTATAACTTTTTCTGGCATGAAAATACTATTCGACGAAAACACAAATAAGATATTCATTAAGAGCATAAACTAAGTAAACTATGTTTGTTTGTACGCTAGTTGCGCTTGTTTTAGATTATTCGAGAGTATTGCTTTAAAGCCTTAAAATATATTATTTATGGTCGTCATAAGATCTTATGAGCATCATTACAAATTTTGGCAAAGTATCCTTCCTACTGAAAAAGTGAGACAGCAGGAACGTAATATTAATCTCAAACAACAGCCATTTGTGTATAATCCTACAAATGCAATGACTTAGCCAGCACACCTATAGTATTGAATAAAAATATACATCTGTGAATTTTTCTGTAAGCCCATTTTTCATAGTTCCCAAACTCAGCTAATAAAAGTCAGAATTTAGAAATTTAAATAAGTTTTAATTGGAGAAGATTAGATTGATGTGAATCACAGATAGAGTTTAGATCTTTTTATATGAAGTGTTGCCAATAATTTTTTTTCCAAGATCTCAAGAGGTACTGCATTTGCGTCAGCAAAGGTTTAACGTTTCACTAATACGAAAACTCAGATAATATTGGAAACGAGGAAAAGTAGAATAAAAACAAATCTTGAGGAATTATAACGGTAGAGTTTATAATTCGATTCCTCCGGTGGATATTTTGTTTAGCTTTGTGCAAACAACAATCAAGATAAAAAAAATATTTATTGATTGTTTTTCAGAGCCAAATCACATTAAACAAAATTTTAGCCTTGTGAAATCGAAAACTACCACTTCTCTCCCCCTCCAGGGTACATTTTCATGGTAAGCTGAATCAAGTGTCTCTGTACAAAGCACTATTAACATAACCTTATGTACTTGTTTGTTCTCACCTCTGCCGACAATAAAAGTAAACTTAGTATTGTAATAATGGAAGCCATCTTTTTGAGTTATTAATAAAAATGAATTTTATCTATAATAATGCGTCATCTTATTTTATGTTTTTATAGATCTTCCGCCGTGTATAGGAAACTGTACCATATTTAAAATTCACTTCATATACTTCATATATACTGTTGTTCCTAGTTATATATATATATAATTAATGCAGAAAATATAGACAATGTAAGCTTCTTTGCAAAAAATTGATTGTATTCTAAGTTGTCATTAATTTATTGTTTTAGAAGTTAACAAGACATGTTGCTTATTTTATGCACACATACCTACAATATATTCAATAATGGCTTTATTGTACTTACATACATTTCCTATTCTGCACGTTCTGGTTTTAGATATTTACGTTATAATTTATGTAAATGATGTTAATAGGAAATGTTAGGAAAATAAAATTGCGGACTTACGCTTTTGTTTTCAGTAATATGTGCTGAATCAAATAGTAAATTGTTAATCTACCATTAATTATAAATTATACTTAATATTAATCTCTGCCTTTTTAATATAAGAATCACACTTAGGGAGGCATTTCAAAACATTTGTAACCTGTTGACCAAGGCCTATTATTTAAGAAATAAGCCTTTTAAGTAAAAATGCCTGTCACGCCACAAAAACATTAGATTTAACATTTACATTGGAATCAGCCAGACACAGCATGCTTTTTGTCACGCTAGAACTAAATAATTCGTTGGATCACGAAATAAAATTGCAAACAAATAGAATCAAGAGATTTTAACTTGTTCATCACACTTTAGATTTAATATTTGTTTTATTGTCAAAATGTTATATTTCAGTAGTATATGCTTCTTTACATTTAACATTTGCACCAAGTTTTTCTGCCACGATATCAACTTTGATTATTTCAATTCAAAACCATACTCAGCTATCTGTACAACGAGAGGAAATGAACTTAAGATCTTAGCGTTGCAAGTCCGTAAACGCACTTCTACCCTAGAGAGGAAAACAACACAAATACCTCTGTTTGTGAATTGTCTTAATAATGTAATATAATTGGCATTGACTAGAGTTTTGTAATATGTTACTTGCATGTGAACTGACGGTTACGTAAGTTGTTTTTTTTCCATGGTAGAAGGCTTTCTGGATAGCTTTCTTTTAACAAATGGCCTGCCAGAGATTTCTGAACTACTAAATTTTTTATCTTTTAGAATTTTTTTGGTTATTGTAAGACAAAAGCAACAAGCCTATACATTTTGTTCGTAGTTATTTTAGTGTTGCTGTCAGAGTTTATAATTGTATTTGTTCAAAGTCTTGCAGACTTAAGTAGTTAGTTTGGTGTTGTAGAAATTATCATTGAATTGCATTATAAAGTACGGATAGTCCCGTTGTGATTACATTTATATATACATGTATTTACTTTAGTTCGAGATGAGGGTTCTGTTTATTTTCCAATAAACTACCATATGAAACTTGAATTTCCTGGATTCATAAAATGTAACTTGCTGAGGTTAAGTTCACATATTACACGAAAATTATTTAATAACTGATAAACTTCAATTTTTTCGGAAAAGTTTGCAACTCGTCATAGCTATTTTAATAAAAAGAGTTGAGTGAAAGCATGCCACATTAAAACAGGCTTAAGAGTGACATGGTCATGCTTATAAGATTTACATGAATAATGTAAAATGGTTATATATATTTTAGCATGCAATGTTAAAACCCATTTAAAAGAGAGATGGACGGCGTAAACGTGAAACAGGTCATAACAAACTACATGAAAAAAAGAGTAAACTGGTTATACGTTTTAGGATAGTTAATGAAAACCGGTTTAAAAGGGAAACGGAAAGCGTAAAGTGGTTAGAGTTTTTAGAAATTATAACAAAATTTAAGATTATTTGGATACCTTTCAAAAGCAATTCCAAAATCTATGAGAGAGAAATGATGTGAGAAAGGGCTACAAAATGGAAGAATGTGACGTTTAAACTTTATAAAATCATCAGAAGATTGCAAGAAAAAATATGTAAGGAAACTTACCAAGCTTTAAAAATATTTAATACGTGTGTGCAATGGTTGTAGAATAATTTATTTAATCATAGCTTGTAACTATCCAGAACACTCCGAAAATTCTGCTGAAAATACGATAAAGGATACAGGGTAAAATAATTTTCCAAGTGTTTTTGAAGCCACCGATATAATGTTTACATCGATTTTGTTAACAATCTGAGAAAAATCCCAAGTGTTTAAAGAAATGTTAAACCTGCTTTCCAAGATCGTAAAGTAATCATTCCGGTCAGAGATATTACACAGTTAAAATATGGCAACCATATTTTGATGTGGTTGCCATCAACAAAGGCATTATATCTGTTATCTGTGAATGTAACAAAGTAACCGCAGGCCTGAAAAGCGTATATCAGAAGAAGGCAGGAGTAATTCTGCCTTGATTTGAATTTTTTATTAAATTCTATAATAAAATTAAATAATTTTATATTTTTGATTTGTTGCATTGATTTATGGCATCAAGTATGTTTAATGAGTTTTTTATATAATTCCATTCATCAATTTATAAGTTGAAAGTAAGGTCTCCCCCAGTAGCACAGGCGTATTTCTGCAGACTTACAATGCTAGAACCCGTATTTCAATACCCGTGGTGGGTAGAGTACAGGTAGCGCATTCTGTAGCTATGTGTTTAATTTCGAACAAACAAAGAAAACTTTCTAATATTAATCCATATCATTAGCTCACATTTTATCAACTGCTTTTATTAACAGGAAAAAAATATATCTTGTTGTAGGAAATATATTTAATGAAACTGAATGGTAAAAAAGGCATTTTATAGATTTATTTATTGTTAATATTATCATCTACTATTCTACGACTAGTAGTCTATTATTTTTTAGGAAGTATGACTATGTAAGACTGTTTTTTGCTATTTGATGGTTTTCTGTGCTAGCCGTCTTCACTTTAACAGTGTAAGACTGGAGGGAAAGCAGCTAGTCATCACTACCCACCGCCAGCTCTTGGGCTACTCTTTTTACCAACGAATAGTAGAATTTGCCGTCACATTATACAAATGAAAGTAAGTTGACTGTAGTAGATGTGACTCATATTATTAAAACAAAAGAAGTCCTCCAAAACGTGATCAGCCACTAGAGACAAAATAAACCTGTGATGAACTTGGTTTATGGACAACTTAAAAATCACAGAAAATTTAAACGACGACAGCTGTTTAAAAGACTGTGTTTTTACTAAATATATTAGGTAATAAACAAGTAAACTATTTTCTTACGACAGTAGGTTGATTTTTACGTTACTCATGCTGACGTTTTTCTTGTATTGTTCTAATAATTAAAGTTTGAACACACTATCATTTTAAAGCAAACAAAATATATTCTAGACGATTTTTCTAACCTAATATTACTGGGAAATGTTGTCTATTTTCGATATTTGCGCAGTGCCACATAAGAGTGATATGCGCATAGTCGATAATAACTTTACCGTTATTCTTATAATTCACACATGGCCCAAAAGTGCAGAAGTCGTTTTTGTGACAACAGGAAACAAACTGTGTACTTTCAGGTTCATAGCTGGACCAATAATAAACTAAAAACACAGTCATTTAATATTTCTTAAAATAGAGAGAGAAAAGAAAAACAGTGTTGTTCGTAGTTGTTTTTTTGTTTTTGTTTTTCAGACGGAATGAGCAAATTTAGTATTTCAGATTTTTGTTTGCGAATTGCTCTAAGAGTTAAATTTACCGAACGATATATATAGGATGAGATTAGATATTTGTACCAAACATTAGTTATTTTTAATGCCCTAGAAAGTGTGAAACTATGGTAATTTAAAAAAGGGAGACCCTCAATAGCCGCGGCTGTAATTAGATCTTAAATCGGTCAAGAGATGGAGCTGTGAGCTAAATGTTTGTATTTTAATAAAAACTTGTATGGGACGCTATACTGCAGCTAAAATACTTAGTATTGCTTTCCTTTTAGCTAAGAAGTTTGTTGGAAGATTCATTCATGTGTGCTATTTACAATTTATAGATTGTTTCCTTGTGGTTGTTAACTGTTCCTTTTCAATGCCATATACATTTCTGACATAGAAATAACAATGTTATACTGAATTAGTTTATTTACACTGAACTAATTTGTATTTTTTCTCTACAATTGCAAAAACGCGAAAGGTAAGTCTTAAAAGTAGTAAATAACTCTCAATCAAAGAAAAGCAACCCAGGTTGCTAGTACATTGTAGGGATTATATCGCTGAGAGTCTGCACTTTTGACTTAGATACTGGCAAAACGATTTGGACGAAGAAAACAGACTTAACATTGTTCTTTGGGATGGTGTGTGTATATATCTTATTTCATGCCAATTGCAAAACTTTGCCACATTCAAGAGACTGTTACGTTTCTACTATAAAAAATACAATAGAAGAGTTACTTCGTTTATAGAGATGAAATTTTGTTGTTTGTCTACATGTTTCAGTGTAATACTGAGAATTTAAGAAAGGATTCATATTGGATAGCAATAGCGAGAACTTTTCAATGGCATTACGAGTACAAACAAAGCATATACATATCCAGTAAAGGTATTATTGTCAATTCTGGACCAACCTTATAAAATAAGAGGAAATCTGCAGCCTTATAGGTTTTTATAATGCACTATTGACATTTGGAGGCCATCTTATTCAAGTTATATGCGCTGTTGCCCACTGGATATTGGTGCTAATGAAAGTAGAAATGCAGAGATATTTTTACAGGTGCATTGTAGAGTAGAAGATCTAGATATGTGTGCAAGTATATTAGTATTTCCTGAAGACAGAAATTCTACAGCAAAGAAAGAATTGATTATCCTTATGGAATTGGTTAAAGAATAACACCACTAACTTTGTGGTAGAAAATTTATTGTTCACGCGTGACATCAATTACTGAAATAAATTATTAACTTCAAGAATTCAAAATGGATAATCGAACACTGGATCACAAGAGCGCAACTTTGATATACATCATTAGCTAGGGCAGTAGTTTGTTATTGCCGAGTGGTCACCTTGTCAGGTGTGTTTATTTTATGATTCTCCAGGTCCAGCACAATTGGATTAGCAGTGACAACAAACCATACAATAAATAATATTTAACCAGTGAATGGTTTGACTTTACAATAACATGCTGTGATTCATAAAGAGTATATTTGATAATTCTTGAAAAGTAGAAACTAGTCATTATCAATTACCTCATTAAGTGGGTCATAGCTTACATATTATGTAATATATTGACAGGAGAATATGATTAGTAAGAACTGAAGAAATTCACTTAGACCAAGAAGCCAAATTTAAGAGCCAATATTTTAAATGGTTGGGTGTAGATTAGTTTGGTAAAGATGTATACTTCACTGTGTCACCCACTGCCAATAGAACTAATTAATGGATTACTGAGACTATCAGGTCTGTGCTTGGAAATAAACTGATTGAGACGATAATTTGCCATGCATTATACACAGTCGTGGTTGAGTAGCTGTTCGTCAAATTTTGTCAAATGTTAGTGACGTATAACCTATTAGATAGTTGGTGCAAAATGCTATAATATATACAAGTATATGTGAAATGTCTTAATTTGAATACATGAAGCTCCATATCAACAGATTTGTAAAATAACTGTATGATAAAGAAGGTGTTACCACTACTATGAGACGGGGAGGGAAGGAAAATTTGAGTTTAGATGTTTAACTTCAGTATGTAGATGTAACAGAGGAACAGTTTAATGTTGGTTAGGCTGGTTCTTCACTTGTTCTAAGATAGGTCAATTAATAAAATGTAAAAGTTTATTAGCTACAATGATCATGCAGTGTTTAAAAATATATAGTTGTCTATGACAGTAATCTTATTTTTTCTACCAAATGTTTTACTTAGTAGACTTCAGTCTGAATGTGTACTAGTGTATGCTGTAACATGTATTATTATATCAATATGCACTACTCCGTGTTTCCTAAGAATCAAAACTTTCAAAAATGGAAGTTTTATATCGTGTCAAGTATTAATTGAGCGATTCCTCAACGTGTGGTATACTAATAACTGTTAAAAATAACTTTTATGCGTTTGTACATGTTTGGTACCAGGTACGTCTTTCATGAGATACATTGACAGATCTTGTACATCTCACTAATCAGTTGTCACAGTGTTACCCTTTCGTGGATTGTATACTCATGGAATTTCTAAATAATCCTGGATTTAAATGTATAGTCTGCTATCCCTCTCTGAAGCATATCTTAAGCATAATAAATATAGTTCAACACAACTAATCTCGCCTGCAAATTCGTCATCTCATGTTTTTCTTTTTAAAGAAAAGTAGTAATGATATTCGCTTAGCATGGGTAGGCATTATCAACAACTTACGTACTGCAAGGATGACGTTGTAGATGATATAGTTGAAAGCTGTTTTGCTTGTGAGGTTGGATGAAAAGGATCTCTCGGACAGGATAAAATAGCTTTTACCAATTTACAACAATCGCAGTTAAAGTACATACTGCAGTTAGTAACGGCATTTAATTACTTAGATCGTCATTCAAATTATCCCGATAAGTATATAGAAACTAGTGCACTATGTGCAAGTTGTATGCTATCTAAGACAAAGGCGTAATCACATATTAAAAGAAAATCAGTGAAATTTAACTGCGTTTTCATAGCATGGAGGAAAACAGCCATGTGACACAAACAATCAATAAACAGTTTCTAGCCACCAAATCATCAGCAACCATAGCAAAATCATTTACATCATATTTTTGAAAGTTGTTGTATTTAGTGTTAATAACCATCCCAAAGCCACACTTGTAACCTACTCAACCTGGCAAAATACTATACCAACCTATAAACGTAAGTTAAAGTAGCAAAAATGTTACGACATAATTAAATTGTTATGTCACAGGACGCTCTGAGCCCAGAAATTAGAGAAATTACACATACTTATCGTATTTTAGTGGGACTATAAAATCACTGCAAAACAAAAGTAACATCTAATAGAATGAAACATGGCAAACCATCCAGAAATCTTGAGAAAAACAAAAGCACAAGTCATTTAATATCAGCTTCAGCAGTAATAAAACTGGAATTCTTCCGCAGCTTGATACGAATGTCACCTACAACTGTATTGTTTAACTCCGATCCATTAAATCCTTTAACAGACAATCTAGTTAAAGCGTCATTAACACTAGCGGGCTGTATTCTGAGCGATATACAACATGAGAAAGGATAAGTGTAAATGACAGGCCAAAAATATATTCTAGATAGCTTTACTATATGTACAAGAACAATGCAGAATAAAAAATAGAAATACCTGCCATAGGCCAAATAATTCTTAAGATGACAACAGTAAAGTATAAGAAGTTCGCAATTACCGTGGAGAATATAATTTAGGTGTGAAATGTATAAAGTTTTAGGTTAATTATATTCAATATTTCGTGTGTTTTATTTTACTCAACGCATTGATAGTAAACTATTTCATTTTAAAAGCAAGAAAAGCAAAGTGCTTTACTGAAAGTTTTTGCGCTAAAGATATTTATTTTAAAATCACTCTAAAAGTTGTTTTACTCAAAGCTACAACATACAAGTATTTAATTATAAGACATACCCCACGATTGATCAATGATTTGTTCACAGACCAGGCTTACAAAGCAATAATGTAAAGTTCGGTTTTCCACGGAGAGCATAACAGATAGCCCAGCGTGGCTTTAAACTAAAACAAACCCATCGAATTCTAATATACAGAAAAATAAAGTTGACATTTTACTGTAATTCAGTATTTAAAACAAATGGGTTACAAATAAAGTTTAGAAACGGCTTTAAATGAGTAGCAAAGAAACTTTTATTAGAATTTTGAAACAGTAACAAATGTACACTTTTCGATAAGGTTTTGTCATCATCAGGTTAGTGAACAAAGTAAGAAGCTCTACAAACTCTGGTCAACATGTAAAATAAAATACGTTTCTTATGATGTTCAGATATCTGTAAGATTTTTTATGTTTTAAATATGTGTCTTTTGTTATTTAAAATCAATATTTTAAAACATTATCTTAGGCACTCACTAATTTCGCGAATAATTCTACTAATTTTTTACGATATACTTTAACATACATGATAAAAGTAAGGAAAAGGGAATTTTTATCCAGTTGTTTAATTACAAAAAATATTCGAATAAGAGATGGTATTCTCGTAAAATCAAAATCAACACATATTACCCTACATATATGAATGTGTTATTTCTGTATTTTACACAAATAAAATAATCCTTTTCAGGAAACAAATATATCATATTCAATTTGAACACCATGTCTCGAGGTTTCTCTTGTGGGAAGGTTATAAACATAAGTTCAGATAATCAACACTAGAAGAAATACATTTGGATTTGGTTAAAAACAACAACCAGTTTTTGGTATATAATTGTTTTCGAACCTTCATAAATATTATGTGACAGTAAAAACAAAACAATTCGATTACAGTTTCCATTTCATCGCTTTCATGCTAATAGGATTGAATAGAATCCAATTTGAGCATTTGATACAAATAGACTACTAAACCAAGAAACAAACAAACAATCTGATCGAATAATTTCCTATAATTTATTGAAAACAAGTTAGTTAAATAGCGATTAATGTCGTGTTTAGTGCTGTATACTTGGTTTCAATTGTAAAGACAGGTATAGCACATTACTTACATTTGTACGATACAAATATTTTTATGTTTTGTAAGAAGAAGTTTATAAAGCCATAAACTGTTTTTTTTTCTTCATCAATACATTAAGGTATAAATTCTGCTATTTTCAGTTCCTAGAGAAATGGTAGATTTTGAGCTGAGATAGTTTTTATGTGCGTGGAAATAATACAGGTGGCCCATGCATTACATATTATCTCTTGCTATAAATCATTTATATCATGCACGAGAACAGAAGTTCTCGTTTCTGTAAGTCTGGCATTGACTTACAGTTTATTTCTGAAGATCTGGTTAAGTCTTCTTGGTCGATATAATATCGTAGAAAAAAATCTGTTTGCATGAAACAAACATGGAGCATTTTTTATTTCATTTGCCCTCATTTGGAAAGCTTTAGTTCTACGAGATTTTTTTCGTGTCGGCTTTATTTGTTAACAATAGAAGTGTTTCGTTTTGAAACTTTATATAAGTAGCTCGCTTCTTCAGTTTTGCAGGACAAATATTTTCTTATTTTTAAAACATGTTGTAGGTACACATGATTCTCATGTCGTTTATCTATCTTTTTGATGTAAAATATTTCATTTAAAGCTACAAAAAATTTTGTAAACTTCTCTGAAACTTCACAAAACTGTATTTTCTGGTGTTTAAAAATATTTCTTGCGCTTCTTCACGAAGATTACAGATATTTTACTGGAAATTGGAAAACAGTTTTAATTTTTCGGCAGGTTTTCGTGAAATGTAAATATAGTTTTACTTAAAGCCAATACAACAAGACTTATCAGTGAAATGCTCATGGGAAAAAGAGTTACTGGAATAATTCAATACGATAACACTGGGAACACTTTTTCAGTAACTTTGAGTTGCATTGGATATTTTAACTGATTCTGAAGGAGTTTTAGGCGCTGATTTCAAATATGAATTTATTTTTTCTCTACAAGCTCTAGTTTCTATGCAATTTGAGGTTAATGAAATTGTACAAATGTGAACTTGCGTAAACCACGTATAAGCATTTTCACGTCCATATATATAGATAGCTTCTAATATTTTGATCATTCTTCTTTTGTTTCAGATCAAACATGGCTTCCAAAAATAGATATCATTGCAGAAACAAGCCTGATGCCTTCTGCTACATATGTGGATGCTACACACTCAATCGTCAGAGACGTAACATATCCTCGTTCGTCAAGCGTGCCTACAAAGCATATTTTGAAGTTCATCTTGGTGATCAAGACAAGCAATGAGCTCCTCATGTTGTGTGCCACAATTGTGAGGAAATGCTTCGAGACTGGACCAAAGGAAAACGCAATGGTCTGCCTTTTGGTGTTCCAATGATTTGGCGCGAACCCACCAACCATGTAACTGACTGTTATTTCTGCATGGTAAACACAACGGGTGTTGGCAAGAAAAACCGACGTAAGATTACGTATCCGAACATTCCCTCAGCTATTCGGCCTGCTCCGCACTCTGAAGAAGTTCATGTTCCAGTTTTCAAAGGCTTGCCTTCATTGGACGATAAAGACATTGGACATGATACAAGCGAACAAGACAGTTGTGACAGTGAATTGTCAGAAAAGTGTACACAATCGGAGAACTGTTTTTCAGACACTGAACCTTTCCCCGTCCCCAAGCCTCTTCCCCAGGCTGAACTGAATGATTTAGTGCGGGATTTAGGTCTTTCAAAGAAAGCAGCAGAGCTTTTGACATCAAGATTACAAGGCAGAAATCTTGTTGATCACTCTGTTAAAGTATCATATTTCAGAAAGCGTGACCAGCTTTTTGTGACCTTCTTTTCAGAAGACAGACAGTTTCTTTACTGCCATGACATCCAAAGGCTTCTCAAAGAAATTGGTGTACCTTACTATAGTCCTGCTGAATGGAGACTCTTTTTAGACAGTTCAAAACGCAGTCTAAAGTGTGTTCTTTTACATAATGGGAATGTTTATGGATCAGTACCTGTCGGTCACTCAGTGCATTTGCGGGAAGACTATGATGATATGAGAATGGTCATGGACTTATTAAAATATCATGAGCACAATTGGATCATTTGTGTAGACTTAAAGATTGTCAACTTTCTTCTTGGACAACAGAAAGGTTTCACCAAGTTTCCATGTTTCCTCTGTATGTGGGACAGCCGAGCACGAGACAGACATTGGGTCCAAAAGGACTGGCCTATTCGTGACACCCTTGAAGCAGGCATGCCAAATATCATACAAGACCCAATTGTAAGCAGAGATAAGATCATCTTTCCTCCTCTTCACATCAAATAAGGTTTCGTGAAGCAATCTGTCAAGGCACTGAAATACTCAACATCCATGCAACTTATTTATAATATATTTCTGCCAATTCGGCAGTTCAAAGCCGCTACAAGTAACCCCAATGTTTGGAGGAATTTGTCACGGCCATTTTCGAGAAACGATATTTGTGTAGCGAGATGGTTGAGTTAAGTAGAGCTGAAGATTATTAATACAGTAATTAATATTAAAGAGTTTTCAATATTATCCGAAAAAAAACAACTGTTATTCTTCTGTTTAGAAGAGACTTTGAACCAACACACATGCTGATTTATTTTGATCTATAGCATATTGTGCTTAGTTTTGTACTTTCAGTAAGATAGAAGGCAGTTTCAAGTTCGTCCAGTATTTTTATGTAATTAATAGTGTAGATTTCTGTGTAATGCCGTGATGAGTTTCTGATTAACAATGTTATACCACGAGAAACTTCATGTTGGTGTTTTAACATTGTGTTTCTACGTACTTAAACAGACAGAAAGAGATATCAAACTTTGTATATCTGCACCAGATTGTTTGCTTTCAATAAAGTAGAAGTCTACATCATGACTATGTTAGATTTTATCTATAGATTCAAACAACATTTAGCCAAAGGTTTTTTTTTAGTAGAGATATTTGTTCAAACCCTCTACGTTTATGTAGTTGCTTTTTTTTCAGGACTGTAAGTCGTTTATTATTGGTCTCTATCTATACTTTTTACATTTTTGTTTGTAAAATTGGAAATTGCTTCTTACAAATGTCTCTTCCTTTATATATATATGTGTATGTTATTTAGTTTATATATATATATATATAAACTAAAGATTCCTTTTTGTGTTATCTTTTCGACGTTCAGATCTATAGAGTACTGAACTGGCTACTTACTTTAGAACAGCAAGCCTTATCAACCGTTCGAGAAAACGTTTACTCATATAGAGAGAGTAACTTGTTAGGCTTCTTTTGTTTTATTTTATGTATTTCGAGGAATTGTTATATTACTATTTCTTATTTATATTTCTCTCTGGTCTTGGAAGAGATAAAGTCTTTTGGAGCCATACAAAGAAGTAAAGTTTTCTGAGACTGTCTCTGCAGTGAAATTGTTCATAGAGCAAGTACTTTACGTAATATCCAAAAAAACAATGTTTATTTTTCACTATTATTTTACACAAGTTTTTGCACATTACCCACTGTAAGCAGTGAAGTGTTAGGGGAAAACTACACAATAGCCAAATGTTCTACATCATCAGTTTCTGGTGAGAATTGTAAGTGACCTTTGATGCATGTCGAATACAGACAGTTTATGCATTCGTTCTCTTCCTCTGTTATTATTCCTTATCCATAGGACCTTGGGGTTGCATCCTGCTTTCCTGTTGTGGTGTGTTTATCTCCAACAAAATATCTTTATAATGCTGGACACATTTGGAAGAAACAAAGACTGGTTAAATTTTACTGGTCAAATTCAAGGCCAAACTGAAAGTCATCTATTTTAATTTAATGTATTTAATGTTGTTATTTTGAATTAAGCACAAAGCTACTCAATGGGCTATCTGTGCTCTGCCCACCACGGGTATCGAAAACCGATTTTTAGCGTTGTAAGTCTGCAAACATACCACTGAGCCTTTGAGGTACATGTATTTATTTTCAGCGTTGCATTTTAATTATAAAATTAATATCCTTATGAAAATAAACTTTATTTTAAAAGGAATATTTTTTTTCCTGTATGAAAACCTTACAAAGTTTCTTCCAGCTAGCTAAAGAATACAGAGGTACATCTTTTACATTCTGACTGTCATAGTGCTACCAGTAAAAAAAAGTGGTAACTTACTAAGTTTAGAAGTCGGCTTTATGGTTTTTACATACAGAGAAAAACTACACAGCTTCGAAAAGTTAATTAGAGGCTATTACATTAAACATATTAATGTTTTTTTTAAATTTAAACTAAAACTTACTTTTTGTATTCTACTACCCACAAATACTACAGCAAATAAAATTGGTCAGCGAAGAGTAAGTAAAGTTTCTAGAATATAATCTCTAAGATTTATCTTCGATTTTTATCTGAATGAAGCACTCACCTTTCACTATCTGTGAAATTTATTGTTATATTCATTCTTTACTAAAATTCTATGTTTGCAGAATGAACCACAAAGGTTAAACAAAAGTGAGCATGTGACAAAAATGTCTTTTAGTCGCACTGAACTTAAATTTTGACTTTTGACTGTGGAACTACACATTCAATTTGTGTGAAATGGAATAGCTATTTTAATGTGTTTAAAATGGACAAACTTATAATTGTTTTGATTTGTAAAATTATAGGATGTCACATTTATTTTTTCTTTCTCTTTCTCTTAAAGAATTGAAAGGTTATCCCTTGCTTATCAGGAAATCAACTCGTCATATGCGAGTTGTGTTTATATTCTGTAATATTGAACAGCACTCAGTTCTTTTTTAAATGAAGTAAATATTGATATTATCTACGAATTGAAGCAAAACCCCGAAACAAATCTCAAGAGGGTTTACTCATTTATTTGGAGTAAGGAAATTGAAGAAGACATTTTACAGAAGAAAACAGCAGGAAAATGAAATGATTCGGTTGATTTCACTTTAAAAAAATAGATATTCGGTTACGTGTAACAAAACCCCACTATCTGTTTATGTAAGTTAACGTATTCGAATACAGTTATATGAGTTTATACTAATTTTGAAAAACTCGTATTAGGATTGCTTTTGTAACAGAAAGACTTTAAGTGCACAACTCATTTTATCCTATATTTAACAACAACAACAAAAGATTTCAATCATTTTTAAGGGTAGTTTAACTGTTCAGGTGTTGTTTGATTACCATTCTGCCAATTGATTGCTGTCTTTAGGTACATATTGATTACTGAAATCACTATGTCTTCAAGTGCAGTCTAAGTGTTAGTCCTTCTGTTATTTTGTGGCTTAGAGCTAAATCTACAGTATTTTTCAGATGTAGTTTTATAATTTCATATCCTCCTCAGTTTTCAGCTATGTAGTATAAATGTTAAATAACCTGCTAAATTTGACATAAAAACTGTGATCTCTCTTGTAATATGTATAACTAACTCTTCTGTTTTCAAGTAACTCTTCTCTGGTTATCGAATTTACTGTGATATTCGAGTAAATTTTGATTTTTAAATATTCTACTATCTTCAAGCGTTGTTTGAATTCCCAAGTCTACTTTTACCGTCTTGTGGCACAGCTTTAATTTCAGAATATTCCATGGCCTTTACAAGTAGTTTTAACTAGTTGTAGTTTTGATTTTAATTCCGCCCGTCTGTTCGTGTAGTTTTTATTGCTGAGTCTGTCGTATCTTCAAGTGAGTTTTGAATGATAAATCTTCAGTCATGTCCAGATGTATATTGGACTGCATAAGTTTGATTGCCTTCTGAAATTCAGGTGTAGTTTTGATTGCTGAATCTGCTGTCTTCTTTTGACATAGTTTTTAATTTCAAACCTACCTCAGTTTTCGGTTACGTAGCATGAGTTCTGAATCTATTAACGTATTCAACTGTAGTTTTCACTGTTGATTCTGCTGCCATCTTCAGTGTAGTTTAGACTTATGAATCGGTTACAGCCTGCTCGTATGAGCAAGTCTAGTTTTGGTTAATAAATCATTTGTGGCTCGTTCAGGTGTACTTTGAATATTGAACCTTCTACTTACTGTAAGAGTAGTTTTAACAGGTGAATATGGCCCGCCATGGCCAGGTGATTAATGCACTCAATTCGTAATCTGAGAGTCGCGGGATCAAATCCCCGTCGCACCAAACATGCTTCTCCTTTCAGTCATGAAAACGTTATAATGTGATGGTCAATACCGCTATTCGTTGGTAAAAGCGTAGTCCAAAAGTTGGCGGTGAGCGGTGATGACTAACTGCCTTCTCTCTGGCTTTACACTGCTAAATTAGGAACGGCTAGCAGATATAGCCTTCGAGTAGCTTTGCGCGAAATTCAAAAATAAAAACTGCTGAATGTGTTGCCTGCTATAGGTGTAGTCTGAAAAATGGCAAATTTTGATCATCTTTTTTATATGCAAAAAACGGCTCTTTTGGGCTCAGAAAACACTTCAAATAGAAGTAATAAACACGTAATAAAAACAAACAAGTACACAACGAAAATAAAAGTAATAGCAGTAGCAGTACTCTAATAATGTATTAAGTATGTGAGTAAAATCTAAAAAATCTGATTACCAATGGAAAGTGTGTGAAACGTAAGATTCTTGTATCAGTTAAGAAAAAAATATTAAAACAACATATTAGAATAATAAGTAAACATAGATATTATTTTCTTGCTCTTGTGTGTAATATTAAAATAATACATAAACAAATACGTTGTTTGTTTTTTTAATTTCGCACAAAGCTACTCGAGGGCTATCTGTGCTAGCCGTCTCTAATTTAGCAGTGTAAGACTAGAGGGAAGGCAGCTAGTCATCACCACCCACCGCCAACTCTTGGGATACTCTTTTACCAACGAATAGTGGGATTGACCGTCACATTATAACGGCCTCACGGCTGGGAGGGCGAGCATGTTTGGCGCGACTCGGGCGCGAACCCGCGATCCTCAGATTACGAAGCCTTAACGCGCTAGGCCATGCCGGGCCCTGCGAATTTCAAAAAGAAACAAATTAATTACCGAACGCCTGGTAGAAGTTTATAATTTCAGGTCAAGAACCAGATAGTTTAATTTTTTGAGTTGCATTACAATGCAAAAACAAAAACATGTGGTTTTGCTACTTATTCGAATAACTTTAAAACACTGGTTTGTAATGATTTTTTTATAAATGATATTTTACAACATATTTCCAGGCATTACTAATTTTTTGTTCAATATCTTGCTTTTATAGAATAAAAGATTACGAAGCGCACGCCTTAACGCGCTAGGCCATGCCAGGCCTCAATGTGATGAACGGTGTAGATAACTGCAAGTTCTTTTATTACCATTCCATTACAGAAGTAAAGTCTTATTTCCTTCCATTGTAAAATAAATTTTTAAAGCGAATTGTGCTACATTTATCCGGATAGTTGGTTTACGTGTCTGAGTTATTCTTTTTAGTGTAGATTGATACCTAGGGAATTAGTTGCCTTGATCAAAACGTCGTCTTCTGACTTATTAAACAGGTGATTCCATTTTAGTTCATTCTCTTTGTTTTAAAATAACAATAAAACTGGAAGTGTATTCCATTACACAGACTGGAACACGTTTAGGAGCAATAGTTTTTGTTGTTTTTTGTTATATTGTTATATTGTTTTACTGAGTACGATGTGTTTCGGTTCCATAAGTCGTCGGTGGAGGTGGAATGTGATGCATAAGAGAAAAACACGTTGTGAAATGTAGTATCTTTTTCGTTATGCAACGATATTTTAGATTATGATACCATTCAGTCAGTTTCTGCAAATTATGAAGAAAATCTAGTGAATAGTGGGATTGACCGTCACATTATAATAGCCTCACGGCTGGGAGGGCGAGCATGTTTGGCGCGACTCGGGCGCGAACCCGCGACCCTCAGATTACGAAGCCTTAACGCGCTAGGCCATGCCGGGCCCTGCGAATTTCAAAAAGAAACAAATTAATTACCGAACGCGTGGTAGAAGTTTATAATTTCAGGTCAAGAACCAGATAGTTTAATTTTTTGAGTTGCATTACAATGCAAAAACAAAAACGTGGTTTTGCTACTTATTCGAATAACTTTAAGACACTGGTTTGTAATGATTTTTTTATAAATCATTATATGTATATGTTTTTCATATACATGCATGAAAAACTATGATGTCATATCTGTACAGCTGTTTTACATGTTGTTATCCAGTAATTTTAGCCAACAAAAAGGTACTAAAGCCGATAATATTCGCGAAAGTTTAGAAATAATGAATTTTGAAGAGAGATCTTGATATATTAAATATAGACGAAGGTTCTGGCGAACATCCGTGTAAGAATATAGCAGAACCTCCTCTGAAATTTATGCAAAAATGTAAACTTAGACGCAGCTAACATGCTCTAACTAAGAAGAAATAAATATGATGTTTCTGTCTTGCAAATTTACTAATAATAATGACGTGATAAACGTTAAAACATTTTAGAAATGTTTTCAATTGTGTATTGATCACAACGTTGTATGGTGTTTATTATTTTAATGTTAAACACAAGGGTAAGAAAATAATGTATTTGTTTATGTATTATTTTAATATTACACAAGAGCAAGAAAATAATATCTATGTTTACTTATTATTCTAATATGTTGTTTTAATATTTTTTTCTTAACTGATACAAGAATCTTACGTTTCACACACTTTCCATTGGTAATCAGATTTTTTAGATTTTACTCACATACTTAATACATTATTAGAGTACTGCTACTGCTATTACTTTTATTTTCGTTTTTAAGAAATATTGTTTGTGATAGTTGTAACCTTTTTTACTAGGGTTTTACTGCAGGTGGCAGTGTGGTGAAATTTGTGGGTTTAGCTGCACTAGTATGTGTGCGGTTAATGACTTCTATGCTTTAACTTCTTTAATTTAAAGTTTTAATTTTTTGTTGTGTACTTGTTTGTTTTTATTACGTGTTTGACTTAATTTTGAATGTATACATTATCCATCACGTTTAGAGGGGAGAAGTTCGTGAGTCTGAATATCAGATCCCAATAAGAGGTGTAATTTGGTTATTTTAAAAAGTGGATTTCAGTCCAATCATGTGTCATTCTGGGTTGATTTTGTAGAGTATAAAATAGTGTGTAATTAGCGACTTCTAGAAATACATGTGTATATAACGTTAAATAACTGATTGTGCGTAAAAACAATAATAATATAAATGTGTGTGTTTGACATACTCATTACTACAAAAGGTAACATTATTTATCTTTCAAATGAAAGATGTGGCGTGATTTTTTACTTCGTATGCAATCCATCAGTAATATTTTGTAGTGAGTACGTAATCTGAAAGTATCAGATAAACAACAGGGAAAACAGCAAATATTGATATTCCGATGCTGGGCAAATCCCCAATAACAGTACCTAGAAGATCATATCTCTATGGTACGTCTCTCTCTGTTGTATGCGTGGAGTTGGTCACTAAAGTAAGAGGGAACAAGTGTCTGATGCATAACTTACTTCAGCTGTTTTGAAATTAGATTTGTAGATACTTAGATACTGAAACTCACTTGTAGTTACAAGTCTGTATGTTTAATAAGAACAAACAGTAGTGAATATGATATTTTTCGCATATATCTAATCATTAAATGTAAAGCAACTTTAACTATCATTGAAACAATTTCAGGTCGTTTAGAAAATAACTATCATTTTACGAATTTTAGGATAGAGAAAAGTTTAGTTGAGTCGTATTTTTATGGTGCTCTGAGTGCATTAGTATACTAATAGTTTTTCATAATTTTCTAACGAGTGTGGGCTATTGTTTTTCATGGTGCTCTAAGTGTATGTATTCATGATTGTTTTTATCCTACAGTGTTATAAAAAGCTGGAATCGTCCTTTTTTATAGTATTTTAAAAGTCTTTATTTATACTTGCCCATAAAATTTTAAAAGAATGTCTGATGGTCCTTCATGTATGACTTATAATTGTTTAAGATATTTTAGAGTATGGAACATGTTTATTCGTGATATTTTAAATGTATAATTCCTGATTGTTCATTATATTTAAAAAAAGATGTATATTCATAATTTTTATGATGTTTTATGAATACTACTCATGGTTGTTTGTTAGTATGTACTCATCCTCAGTTGATATAAAAACGTTCAGTGCACATCATTTCCAAAATGATTTCTCCAAAACCAAACAAATGTCGGAAACATTATTCTTGAACAGTCAAATTGTGAGAGTGTCGTAGTTCATATTGTTCTTAAACACGTGGATGGAAACAATGTGTGGTACAAAGGTGTTAGAGATGGGCGAAGCATTAAATATTTAATATTTAGTATGATATTCAGTTAGGTAGTTCTAGAAGTTATGTAAATGAAATATATGAAGTGTCAGACGAAAATAATTATTTTATCGTCGACAAGAAAATAATTTTTCACTAGGATCGGCTCATTAAATGATTGAGAAATTTGTATACAAATCTTTAGAAGAAATATTTTATCAAAACCTGACGTTTTATGTACAACAGTCTTATGATATTAACTAAAATCTTCACAACTTTCCGAAGATATATTTAGGTAAAATTCATAGTTAGGTATGTGTAGTTTCATAGTTCCAAGGTGGGCCAGACTGACCCACTTCGTACCGAAAGTGTAGGATTTCCTTGAATTGTACACATAGTACCACGAGAACTGTTAAAAGCTGTCTTTTTCTTCTACATTTTTTCTTTCACTGAATTAATAATAATATTTATTGAACACGGACTTTTGCAAAAACTTAAAAAATATAACACGTTAATACACATAATAAATATCGTTACGAGTCTCGTATTTTTTATTCTTTTGATAATACTTTCAAACAACGTTTCTGTAAAAATAACTTTTGTGTCAAAAATATTTTCACAGAAGAATTGATGAAACAAATGAGTGAAGAAAATATGTAAGATTAAGAAAAGTAAAAAAAACCGTCTGTATAAAGATTAATTTCTTTGAGGTTATTTATTAACGCTTATATGATTTACTCTCATAACATTGGGTCTAATTCTGTTTCATACGACAGTTTCGACTCGAATTCTTTCTAAACACTAAAATATCTTGTAAATAATCAGTTTATTTTGTATTTATAGTATGATGAAAGGCAAAATAAGAAATCAGTTTAATGATACTGGAATGCTTTATGTATACAGTCTATATCTGGACAATTTCAACGTTAAAAAAAATAAAGAAATTGTTAACTTACTCTTTTTTGTGGGGGGGTAGGTGTCTTGCAACTCGATCAGAACACAAGGTAATAATATTCAAACTTGTACAAGTGATCGAAATCAGTGATGCCGAGAAAACCCACTTGTAGAGAAACATATCTGTAAAAACGGCTCATTTGGGTTGAGAAAATTTTTTGCGTAGAGGAGTGAACAACGTTTCGACCTTCTTTGGTCATCGTCAGATTCACAAAGAAAGAGAGAGGTAACTGACTGGAAGCTGACCACATGTTTGAAAGGGGTTGTGTAACTGAGTGTCGGAATGTAGAGGGTGGGTTTAGATGTTTGAATATATAATTTTATAATATTTATTCTATTATTATTATTATTTATTATATTATTTTTAATATAGATATAAAGGTGTTCCTTTGTATTGGTTTATTTTGGGCTTAAGTTGTTGTATAAGTTGTTGTATAAGCTTCTTTAATTTTGCGTTTGTTTATGTTTGTTTCTTCATTTAGTATTTGAGTGTTTTTATTAATGATCGAAATGTTTGATGAAGCCCTTATCTTCCGTAATTAGTTAAACAGACGCGCTTGTTTTCTAAGCTTGACCTGGTAAACAAAGAAAACAAACACGCGATCCCGCCGTTCGTGCAAAGCCAATCACCCTAATCGGAGCGAGAGAGCAGCTGGTAGTATGAACAATCTTGTGGAACTGAGCATGCGCAGCGGAACGCGGATAGGGCGCGCGCCTCACCTCTGAAGGCAGTGTGCGTGGTGTTGAACATGGCTACGTTACCAAACGGAGTATTGGACACGGGCGCTCATCATAAAGGCCCTCAAATTTATAACGAATCATCAATGATAACTAAAGATCATGATGCCATTAAGCTATTCATTGGACAGATTCCTAGAAATCTTGACGAGAAAGATCTTAGACCATTGTTCGAGCAGTTTGGAAAGATCTATGAGCTGACTGTGTTAAAAGACAAATATACAGGCATGCACAAAGGTAAGCCACACTTTCACCTTCTTTCCAAAAGATACCATTTACAAAGGCTATCCGTTCCTTTGTTAATGTTATAATTTGTGTTTTAAATTCCGTAATTTATTTAAATACAGAGGGACGGTATTGTGGCTAGACGCTGTGCAAGTTCATGCCAGTAATCAAAGGCAATATTCAATTTGAAAGCTTATCATAAACTTTTTGAACCATATGGTCTGATTTGTGACGGTGGACGCGCAGTTGACAGCTGTGGGCGATTGACAAGAGCTGCGCGCAGTGCACGAGATTCAGAGCACGCGGAACACGTCACCTGACGTGTTCTTTGTTGATAAAAGGGAAGCTAGACGATTGGTTTTGTATTTACGTCTGTTTCAATAGACTTTAAAGTTCAAGTTACTAGTACAAGAATATAATACCAGATTACTATAGTTGATTTTTCATAATTCTTGAATTGGTAATTTGTTGGTATTACCATCTTAGCTGCTTCAGTTTTGACTGAAAAGGAAATATACTGAATGATAAGACAATCACTGAAAAACTGACCACTTCAAGGTTGAACATCAGTAAAATATATAAATATGCTAATCCACAGCTAGAGATAGGCAAAGGTAAAGTTTGCTTTACCATGCGTAAATATTCGCTTGCAAATAGTTTAGAGAAAAGTTATCTAATATAACAACGTTAGATTTGGTAGTAAAGAGGGAAAGACAAAGGTTGAGAAAATATTAGTTTGTCGTTTGTGCCTTCCTATAATTTATGATCATTTGTAGTATCAACTAGTTTTTACTTCTAGCTGGCAAACACATATCTTTTACCCCACGTTTATATATATATATATACTGATTTTTTTGACGCATGCTTTTTGGATATACTTCTCTCTATGCATGTCGGGTTTTCTTATGCATGCTTTTGTGATACACTTGTCAGTATACATGAAGATTATTTTTGAAGCATGTTATTAAGATACACTTGTATGTATACAAGATGTCTTTTTTATTTTTTTTGAAGATAAACTTGTCTGTGTATATGCGCTGGTCTTGATGTATGATTTTAAGATACACTTGTAAATAACATATACGGGCTTCTTGACTAAAGCTTTTAAGACACACTTGTTTTATTGCATAAACAAATTGTGACATTAAAATAATAAATATAATTTTAAAATCAAAGTGATATCTCCTACATACACATGCATTTCATTTATGTTTTTGAAACTTTACTGTTCTGTGGTGCTGGTTAATGCGTTCAAGTATTCACTATTCTAAACGTGAATTACCCATGGTGAAAATATGAATTATAATTTATCACAAAATTTCAATGGATAATAGTCATCTATTAGAGCTGATTTTAAAATATAGTTAATAAAGCTTAGAAAAAGTTATTTAAGGACAGAATTCGATGACTTAATTAAATATTTAATCAGTGAATTAATGTACATTTAAAAAGAAAACAGTGCATGAATTGACTAACTGAATTTCAAACGAATTTTTGAGAAGAATTCGTTGTATTACTTCCGGTTTAACCTATCGAAAAACTAACATTTTCAGACTAGTTCGTCGAATAGTTTAACTTTAATATTTAAAGTTAAATGTTTGTCTTATTCCTCTCTTTCGTGTAATTCTAAACTTGCTTTAAAACTAACATTGAACACACGTATTAGCTCAGATCAGATGAAAAAGGAATATTGTTAGACAATAACTGTTGAAGTGTTTCTTTTTTGCATATAAACGCGTTTATATTTATACAAACGCTATATGTATAACCTGGTGTGTAAACCTGATGTTACCTCACTCTTCATCTTTGTATAGTTTATGTTCTCTAGAAAACATGGCGGCCGGCTAGGACTTCCTGCTTAGAGAATTCGCTCCATATGTTCTCATAGCTGTGAATTATCTATACAGAGTTCTCTCTATAAAACATATTTTTAGAAAATGTTCAAACGTACTCTCTCTCTCTCTCTTTTAAACGCACTGCGTTATTCGACTAATAATAATTATATTGAAAAATTTTGGAGGCTTAGTAATGTAGATTTGTTTTTAAACAAAACATATGTATATATAAAATTGAAACTTTAACTACAAATTGGAATTGTCAAAGAGCGAATGCAACATGTTTAAGAAAAACTAATTGCAACGAGAGTTTTGGTACTAAATTATCTTACAGATCTTCATAATCAGACTTAGACTTAGTTTCGATAACAGTAATCTATTAATTTAATACAGTTTTCTGTATGACAGAATTTTGACGTTAATGAATTGTTGTGACATTTGAAAGCTCAGCTATTGGGTATTACCGATTTTAACATCTATCATCGAACACTTTTGATTATTTTGTTGCATTAAAACAGTTAAAGAGTTAAAAAAGCATCTTTGTACAATTACTTTTATAACATATGACATAGTTTGTTTTATGAGTTTTGAGAAGTAGCAGGAAATTTATGTCAATCTTTCTGTTTGTCACAATTACTTTCCCTGCAATTAATCCGTTTCTTTTATGAAGACAAATAAAGAAATTCAATGTATAGTGTATGGTAAATATCTATTTCAGATTCCATATGGTGGGATATTGGTGGAATATATGTATATTTTGGTTCTTTTCACCAGTTAACATCAGACACTTGGCATCTGATATTTCTGTTTGTTTGTTTGATGTTAAGCACAAAGGCACACGAGAAACAATTTGCTCGATCTCCATCGCAGGTATAGAGCCTCGAATTTAGCATTATAAGCCACAAAACCAACCACTGAACCTCCAAGAGGCTGACAAGTTTTTCCAAGGAAAACTTTTTATTTTATATTCCCATTTTTGTAGTTAAATGTTAAGATATGAACAAATAAATAAACATTTTCTTAAATGTAATCATTCAATAAAACTCTTCAGTTGATTGATTTGTGTATTAAAGCTGACAGTGTTTCGGCAAAGTTTAATTTCTGAAAAGCCTGATATTGTTCTCGAAGGCCTCATAAAATAAAAATCTTGGCGATTATAGTGACAAATAAATACGTTTCATATGGTTTTAACCAGAGGTTTGAGGGACAAAAAATATTTACATGGTTCTTAACAAACAATGCATGAGAAGCATTTCTGAAACGTCAGTGAAAAAAAATGTAAAAAAGTAATAACTTATGCAAATTAAATGTTAATATTTAAACCGTTTTTTTTTTCTGTATTGTGTTATGTGTCCCCTAAAAGAATGAGATAGGGCAACAATCTGTTTACTGAAAAAAAATCTCCAAACTGTCTATTGGAATTGCTAGAACTATAATAATAGTTATAAATACACATTTTATTACATTTCACAACAAAATATTTCAATATTTTTCTCACTGTAATGACTTTCACCTAAAGGATATGTAAAGTGTGTTCAGGCTGAAAAGTAACATTAAATAACACTGATGCAATGGACAAGTTTTGAATGTCATATATCTGTCTTTTTCCTGAGTTTAATTATATATAGATCGTGGACCTTACGCAAATATATTTATATGTATATAAGAATTTGTATACAAATCCCAGGTCACTTAATTAGATCTGTTTTTTTCTAACATATTGAACACTTAGTTTATCTCTCAAATATTATTTAAATCATTTCCTTTCCAATATAGTAAATTATTATTAAACATTGTTCTACTTTTATTCCATTGTTCGAAAAAAATACTGGAACAAAATAATTGCAATACAAGGTTTAATAAAGTGCAAATTAATAATTATTTTTAACGTTCGAAATTCTAATGTCAATTTTAGTTAAGAGACTAAACCTAAGGTCTAATGGTCTATTAAAAGAATTACGACTGGTCGTGGATTTATTATATTCCATCAATGTACGTAATACTTAAATGGTACAAGATTTATCCATTCGAAGTTTACTGCTGATTTCGGCTATTCAGAAATTGGTTTGTTGTTATTCTAATTTAAACTCCTAAGACCATTCAAATAAACTTGCATTCATAATGTTACATTCTTATATCAGACTATTAACGGCTATGATACATAAGTGACTAACTGAATTCACATTTAAAATCTGAAGCTGTTCATAACTTGAATTAATTAAAAATTCTAACTTCTTACACAACTGAGTCGAAACTCAGCATGTGTCAACCTACCGATGTTATAGATATGTAAGGGATCAATGTTCAGTTTTCAGAACTCAATTTTCTATTAACACAGGGTAACTTCAGCACTTAATCCTCATTCAAATGATTTCTAATTCAGGAAGCACAAACTTTTTACATCAGACTTCAAACAGTGTTAATACCCATCTATATATACAAAATTGGAAGTGACAAAACGAACAAAACTGGTGACATGGATTATTCTGTTTATAAAGCTATTCTATTTAACAATTAATTCTTAAGTGTTTATATTGTGGTGACTTCTAAATGATGTTACACTGGACTATAAAAAGGAAATTGAAATTCGTAAAATTAAAGGCCTAGAATATTCATAGTCACGTCTAACGTCACTCTTAGGACCAAGTTCATTATTTATTTATATAATCAAACAAGAAATACAAAATAATTAAAGCTCTTTATAAAAAAAAACACATTTGTTTCTTTCATGTGTATATGTTTTTGCAAAAACAACATAAATATAATTCAAACAACTCTTTTCATTTCCAAAAAATGAATACTAATTTACCACTGTGATAAAACTAGAAAATAACACCAAAAACAATAAAGACAATAGCCGCATAGGTGGAATGTGGTGCTGATGATTACCAACTATCTGATCAGTAGTTATAAATTAGAGTTGGCTTTCCCTGAAGGCCCCCCAGTGGCTCAGCGGTATGTCTGTGGACTTACACGCTAAAATCCGGGTTTCGATACCCGTGGTGGGCAGAGCACAGATAGCCCATCGTGTAGCTTTGTGCTTAATTCAAAAACAAATAAACAAACTTTACCTGAACCTATGTTTGTTTTGTTTGTTTTGGAATTTCGCACAAAGCTACTCGAGGGCTATCTGTACTAGCCATCCTTAATTTAGCAGTGTAAGACCAGAGGGAAGGCAACTAGTTATCACCACCCACCGCCAACTCTTGGGCTACTCTTTTATCAACGAAAAGTGGGTTTGACCGTCACTTTATAACGCCCCCACGGCTGGGAGGGCGAGCATGTTTGGCGCGACGCGGGCGCGAACCCGCGACCCTCGGATTACGAGTCGCACGCCTTTACGCGCTAGGTCATGCCGGGCCCCTGAACCTATGACTTAGCTGTTTAGCTCGTGTTGTTCACAATGAAAATACCAATAATAATGGCGTTAATATGGGCTTATGTTCTTAAGAATTGACTTGTGAAGTTTTATTAATGCAATAATTTAGTTTAAAAACATATTTCATTTAAAAATCAATTCACATTTCTATAAATGACGAAAAATATTTTTTCCTTTAACTTAAAATTAACTAAACAAAATATTTCTTTATGAAAAGGTATTTTACCAATTGTTATTAAACCATTAAATATAATTGAATGGGAATTAGGGGCCGTTAGTTAATATGAAGTTGAATTTTGAACAATCAGTATTTTCATTTTATTTTATTTTGAATATTTTTGTGACATTTGGGAGGACAATGGAATATTAGGGGTAAAATTATACAAGCTGTTAACAAAAATTGAGCTTGAATATACGGAGCTTTCTTTTCACCTGGTCCGGCATGGCCAAGGGTGTTAAGGCGCTCGACACATAATCTGAGGGTCGCGGGTTCGCATCCCCATTGCGTCAAACGTGCACGCCCGAGTAGCCGTGGGGGCATTATAATGTTACGGTCAATTTCAGTTCGTTGGTAAAAGAGTAGCTCAAGAGTTGGCGGTGGGTGGTGATGACTAGCTGCCTTCATTCTAGTCGTATACTGCTAAATTTGGGACGGCTAGAACAGATAACCCTCGAGTAGCTTTGTGCGAAATTCAAAAACGAACACACAAACAAACAATCTTTTCACCTAGGGATAAATACTCCTTTAGCCACTTTAACACTAAATACGTTACTTGTTACGTATAAAAAGTTGAACTCCAACTTATCTGGTAAAAGATTAGACATTCAAATTACCCTGTGTTAATAAAAGTTTAGGTCTAAGCAAATGTGCTTAACATTTAATTTTTGAATAAATATTTCTTTAGCTTTGAATGTTTTAATAGATTGCTATAATAATTGACAACTGCTGAAGTTTGGAAGTGGATTGAGAAGGCCATATTGCCTAGAGTTTTTAAAAAGCTGACTTACGAACAAATGAAGTTTTCAAGTTTTAATAGCCGGATTATTTACAATAGGTGTCTGTGACTGGCTGGCGATTAATTTCAATTATAAACGGACGGCATATAATCAACTTGTTTTACAATAATATGCATTCAAAACAAGTCAAACGTGTACTCAAAAATTCGTCACACTATTTGTAATTACAGTTGTATCCAGAGTTTTAAATATTTGCCTTTTTTTTTCGTAAAATTCCATATAAAAGTTCTATTATTTTAGAACACACTCTTACAAAACATTATTCTTCTGTACCTCTGTTGTTACAAAATAAGAAATAAAGCTCACTTTAAAAACTGCTTACAGCTAAACTTACATACATTTAACTTTACTTTCATAACTTAACTAGCGTCCAATTTGTATTTGCACATATTTAAAATAACCGACAGAAAAAATATAGAAATATCTGTTCCTCTAGTAAGAATAATATTAATCGTAACGAGAAAATAAGACGAAGTCAACAATATCACATGCAGATACAACGATTAAAGTACATTCATAACGTACAACTCGAACAGAGCTACGTAATGAAAAGTGTAATAACCATAACTTATAAAATAATTAACTTTTAACACTTGTTATGAAAAGTAAATAATCACTGAATATCAAGTCACTAAATAAACTAAATCATTTCTAAATTTAAACAGTCTTGTATGTCTAACAATGAGCCCTCTTCAAGACAATGTGTACAATATTTTCACACTTTATACCAATACTATTCCAAGTTTGTGCACAAAGTATACTCATATAATTTGCACCAACATTTGCAGTCTCCATGATGGATTTAATGTGGAACTGATAGTACTAAAGATGGAATGCTCACCTCATGATCTTCGCACTGTCTGTTTCCCATTTCTGGATTATGAAAGGGGGTGATCGTCCATCTGGATGATGAACTCTTTTCACTATAAATAGTTCTGGGACATCTGAGGGCCTATTAACATATTCAGACACGCTCTTGAGATTACGAAAGAGTTCTTTTCATTACTCAACAACATTTTATTTATGCACCTTACTGGATACAGTCTGTGTTCATGTTCTTGTGGGAATGGCACTCTGATTCTAGTGTCTGGGGCATCAGCTTGAACAATAAAGAGTTTATTGAAGTCTAGCGCTCGAAAAACTGACGAACTTTTCAACATGTTTTTCTGGAATACCATCTGCTGTGGTCGTTTCCACTTTATCATGTTGAATATACCTTTCTTGATAAGATTAGTGAGCATAGTTTGGAATGGACTTCCTGTAATACATTACAAACCCCAGAAAGAGTCTGATCTGATGATTGGTCATTGGAGCTGTTGCATCTTGTATGTGGGGTACCTTCTCTTTTTTCATAGCAAACTATCAGTCGCCCATCTTTTGTCCATCACTGTATAGCACGAAATAGCACATGTAGAACTTAAATGGTCTGATGGTCAAGACTTGCTGTCTTCACTCGCCTAAACAGCTCCACAAGTTTCTTCAGGTGGTATTCCTTTCTATCTGTGTGGTTCAAAATGTCATCCACGTAAAGCTTAATAGTGGTGGTTTTGTAAACCATCTGCATCATCATGCAGTTGAACATTGCTGTTGAGCTGACTATTCCAAATGACATTGTATTAAAGTAGTGACATTTGTCTGATGTCACAAAAGTTGTCTTGTATTTAGATCCTATCTCTATCAGGATCTATCAATAACGTTTACTGAGATCGATGTTTAAAAAGAACTTGATCCCATCGAGCTTCGCCATGATAGCCTCTGGATTGTTTACAGGTTCAGCCTGTGGAAGTCTATGCAGAAGCTATTTGAGCAATCCCTTTTCTTTATGATTATCAGTGGTGATTTTAGCTTCTAACCTTGTCCTAATTTCCTGATTGTTCAGGTTTCTCCTCACGTAGGTTATTTGGCAGGGCTTCACCTTAACTGGATCACTGATCGTTGTTTCTATTTTATGTTGCACACTGTCTGTCTTGCCTAATCTATCTGTGAAGACATCTACATATTAGCACAATAGATCTTGTAATATTTTCTTCCGCTTGACAGTTAGTTCTTCACTGATGTTGACGTCTTTATGTGTTTGATATCTACCCATTATATATGCCTTGAAGGGCTTTGTCACCATCTTTAAGTTCTGCTTCTGTGATAGTCAATCCTACCATGTCCACCTATGCTTCAGTAACTGCAGCTGTTTGGTCATCTTCCCTCTCGTAGTATCTCTTCAACAGATTGGTGTATTAGATTTTAATCTTTAAGTTTACTTTCATTTTATCGATAACTTCCTGCACTTCAAAGGTTCTTTCCACTGCAGGGTGTGTTTGTTGTTATCTGTAGGTAGTAGAACAAAGACTTCCTGTTCGACTTTGAAACGTCGATCCTTGGCCTTCTTGTTATCGAAGCGCTTTTGACTGTCTGTAATGAAATTATCTTCTCCAGTAGAACTGGTTCGACAGATATGATACAGTTCTACTTATTTTGTAAGTCTCTTTTCATTTATTTTGTGCTCGACTTTCTCTCATGCATTTTCTCAAAGTTTTTCATTGTAGGATTTTTCTTCTGTGTTTTCTTGAGTTTCAGTACTTGGAATGTCACTTTTTAAGATTTGAAGAGGCTTGGTGTTTTGATTTCTTTTCTTCCCAAGAGCTCCTATGGTGGCTGCAAATGCCTCATCAATTTATGTTTTGTTTGGTTCTTCTAAACGTCTGCTGCTTGGTATATTTTCTATCATCAAGTCTTCGTACACATGACTTCAAGTTCTCCCATGTAATATGGGGTATTCATCGTTATTTGTGCTGCAGAAAGCTTTTCCAATATCTCATAAATCGACACACACAGACATACACTGCACGCCACCTGACCATCAGATACTAGGCTAGTTTTTACTGCTTCACTGCTGTACCAACCTTTTGTAGGACTTTTACTTTCTTGTTCCTGAAATAGCCTCCACCTACTAACATGTTGTGGTTTGTTGGCACCTCTCAATGTTTGTCACATGCTCTAATCACTACTGACAATGTTGATCCATTTGCTAACTTGAACTGGCTATCAGTTGTGCATTACTTAATCATGGAAATAGCAATTCCTTCTCGTGGTGAACCTGACAGGTTACCTTTTTTTTTTCCTGGCAGTAGAATCTATGATGGTAGTTATTCTTTTCTTATTTCTTACCAATACTATCTTTGTAGGTAGCTTCAGCTGCCATATATTGAAATTTCTGTTATTGTGTGTTGGAAACAGATTTGTAATAATTCACAATATGCCCAGTTTTATAAAATATATAGAATCACTTCTCCCTTTTGTGTTTTTGTTACATTTAGTGACATCCTGTTTCTGGTCAGCCGCCCTTAGTTTCAAACATAACTGGTTATTTTTGTACTTACCAGTTGCCCCCCCCTGCTAGTACAGCGGTAAACCTACGGATTTACAACGCTAAAATTAGGGGTTCGATTTCCCTCGGTGGGCTCAGCAGATAGCCTCATGTGGGTTTGCTATAAGAAAAACACACACTTACCAGTTTTATTTTTTCCATGGGCTTCCATATATTGTTCTGCCAATTTGATTATTTTGTTCATCTTTTTTGGTGCTATGTCCTTCACGAACAAGAGAGCATGTGATCATGAACTATTTAGGTAGTAGTAAATCTATCAATCCTTCAAAACGATTTTCACATTTAACCAAACCAATTTGTGAAGCATTGATATAGAGTGCCACAAACTGAAATGCAGTTTCTCCAGTGTTAAGTTTGACTTTTTTAAACTTCCAATCATATACCTTGTTTGGTAAGTTCATAACGTTCCAACAAGGACACTCTTAACTTGTCATAATCTAAAGTATCTTCTGACATCATGCCTGCATATACTTGCAGAACTTTTCCTGTGAGAAGTGGGCTGAGACAGACTGTCTAGTTATTTTTGTCCCAGTTCAACTTCAGACATATATCTAATATGTCATCTCTGATTGTCAAATTAAGGAAGCTTGGATTGGTTGGCCCTGACCCCATTGTCATTCTTTGGTCTTTCTTTTTTCTATTGGGTGAGCTTGGTGATCTCGATGAATGCTCTTATTTCCATTTTTTATTTTCCTCGATTTCTTTTTCAATCTTTCTATTTCCTTTTTTTATTTTAGTCTTACTTCCTCTCTTCTCTTCGTACACTCTCCTCACTCTAATTCTTGTATTCGTTGTTGTTTAACAATCGTATTTTTAGTTCAAGTATCTCAACTCTCTATCCGTTTATTAAAATCAGTCGTGATTGTAATCTGTATAATATTTATACCACCATTTCAGCTGTGCATATGTAAGCTTACTTCTGCTGTTGTTTGTCTTTTTTTTACCACCTGGCTGGTTCACCAAATGTCAGATATTATAAGGAAGGATTCCTTACAGCTGATGTGTATGACTTGTTAGTGATAGACAGCACACAATCTTTATGAGGAGTAACCAGGTAAACTATCTATATTGCTTGCATTCAATATGAAACGGCAGTCTCCTGTTAGCCGATTAGCGTATTCATTACTTAGGAGTTTTTATGAACTGTGTATGAATGTATTATGAAAGTTTTCGGGTTATATCTAATTAACTTACAAGAAACATTAACCGTTGCCATAGTCTACAGTAGGTTAAATCTAATATGTCGTAAATTCATTAATGTAACCTGTTTTCTCAGTATTGTTTGGAGAACGTTGTATTTGCTACTACAATGTTATTTTCTTGAATATTTTTAGGGTAAGAAATGAGTAATAAAAAGGTTGATCTATCTTTTTGGCTTAGGCCAAAAGTATTAAAAGGCTTGGCTGCGAAAGAAACATTTAAATAAAATCAAAACATATCTGTTAAAAGTCGAAATAACTCGCACGAAAGTTTAAATATGCTATGTATTTTTGAATCGATCGTGTGTAACGTCTTTAGGACGTGGTTTCGGTAACTTCAGTGTAGATTGTAAAATTATAGTTAGGCCAGTCGTATACACGTAATTAGGAATTTTATGTTAGTGCTGTCAAACTTTTCTTCATTTCCCGAGTGTGTTTTTCTCTTATACTTTTGATGAACTTTTCTTGTATATCTTTGACATGCGTTTTTAACCATATAGTGAGTGTTGTATTAGCGTATTGAACTTTGTGCATTACAAGTCTTCAGACTACATCACTAGTCCTAGTGGCTTTTAATCACATAGTGGATGTATATAGAATCTATATAAAATATACTTATTGTTATCATAATTTTATAAACAAATTGCTAGGTATTATTACAATTGTTCCAGATATTTATACACGAAAACAAATATTTCATTACAGTTGTAAGCGTTTACAACTTAAAATCATAGTTCTTTTATTAAAATGAAAAGTAATGTCATGGCAATACATAATTTTACAAAGTTTGTAAAAATATCTAAGCTTAACAAATTATTCACTAGTTTTTACATTCATATCTCCAAGTTTTATAGAAACCGGTCTACCACACTAAAACATGATTTCAAAAGGTTTTATAAACTAGTTTCTTGTTTAATTGTTTTTAAAAGTTGCTGTTTCTTTGTGTTGTCAAAAGGGCATTTACATACGTTCAACTAACTTCTTAATAACTTTACTTAATCGAAATATTTTTCCACATGCGAAGTGCTTGTGCTGTATAATACACTTTACAGTTTATCATATTCTAGCTTTGAAAAGGACAAAGCGTGTGTGAGTTATAGATGAGTTTGAAGAACACTTTTTCGCATCATAGTTGTGGCAGACAGACATAGCGAGTAGCGAGATAATCACTAGAATAAACTACAGGGTGTTCGTAAAGTCACTGTGCAGTTTTGTCTGTTAATAAATAAATAAATAAATGCACAGTGACTTTCCGAACACCCTGTACAATGGTTTCACTAAACATTCTAAGTATTATGTATCAGCAGGGTACTACTAACATTGTTGACTTAGTCTGAAAATCAATGTTATTGGTTGTACCAGCAGGGCAACACTGTTGGTTGCGTTAACAACTGACATTTTTAGTTTTGTCTGCAAGGTAACACTGTTAGTTATGACAATAGTGTGACAATGTTGCTTATATTTTCAAAGTAATACTGTCGGGTATTCTTTTTGCACAGCAATGTTTTGGCTGTGTCAATATGGTAACACTTTTGGTTGTGTTTCAGGGTAACAGTATTTATTGTGTCAGAAAAGTAACACTGTTGGCTGTGTTAGCAGAATAACATTGTTGGATGCTTTTGCAGGATAACGCTTTTGGTTGTATCAACAATATAATACTGTTGGTTGTGTTGTGTCAACAGGATAATAAATTAACTGTTTATCATATTCGCTTCATATAACTCTTGGATGGCTGTGCAAGGTAAAAAAAAAAGCTGTTGATTATGTTTGAAAAGTATCGCTGCTGATTAACGCTGTTGATTGTGTCCCTATTGTAACGCTATTGATTGTGTCCGTACTGTAACACTGTTGATTGTATCTGTTGTGTAACACAGCTGGCTGTGTCTGTGACATAACATTGTTGATTGTTTGTAACATAACGCTGTTGATTGTGTCCCTATTTTAACGCTGTTGATTGTGTCCGTACTGTAACACTGTTGATTGTATGTGTTGTGTAACACAGCTGGCTGTGTCTGTGACATAACATTGTTGATTGTTTGTAACATAACGCTGTTGATTGTATCCGTAGTGTAACACTGTTGATTGTGTCTGTAGTGTAACACTGTTGATTGTGTCTGTAATACAGGGTGTTCGGAAAGTCGCTGTGCACTTATATATTTATTAACAGACATGTTTCAATATAAAATACAGGAGGTAAATATGAATAACAATTATAGACAATGTTGAAAGTGGCATTAATACAGGCTTGGATCTTTCTTATTTTGTTTGTAAACACCGCTATCATTTGCTGGCTTGAAATAGACTGAATAGACATATGATTACAAAACTGCACAGTGACTTTCCGAACACCCTGTATAACACTGTTGGTCGTATCTGCTTTGTAACAAAGTTGATTGTGTCTGTAATATAACACTGTTGATTGTGTCTGTAATATAACATTGTTGATTGTCTCTAGTGTAACACTGTTAATTGAGTTTGAAGTATAACAGTGTTGAATGCACGTGGATTGTTCTAGATATAAAAGCACGTATAAAAAGAACAGAATGATCTTTATTTATTTAAACAGTACTATTTCTATACAAGTCCACTGAGTTGTACTGGGATAGATGCTAAAAACAACACACTGAAAGCTTGAGATTAAAGCACTGAGCACAGACTATCGTGTAAGTTACTCAAAACATTTTCTGCTTATTGAAGAGAGAATGAATTTGATATACTGGTGTTCATTAAACACTCCATATATAATTTAAATTCCGTTTAAGATATAACAGTTGTTGTTGTTGTTTTGAATTAAGCACAAAGCTACACAATGGGCTATCTGTGCTCTGCCCACCACGGGTATCGAAACCCGGATTTTAGCGTGCAAGTCCGCAGACATACCGCTGAGCCACTGGGGGGCAGATATAACAGAAGCTGTAACTATGTAGTACGAGCAGTACAGCAAATTTAATAAGTATAACCTCGTGTGGTAAGCTTATATGAAAAATCTTATTTTTTGGATGAACGCGGAAACAATTCAGTAAAATATACATTTGATATTTTTTATTTATGTTTTCATACGGATAAACTAATATATATATTAACTTTTTAACAGTGAGATAACAATGGACATAGTGTGTAATAAGTTTGACAGGGTATGGTAACTTATCTATTTCTTAAGAATTGTTGACAGATAACTTTTAAAGCAAAGTTTCTAATTATTTATATATGTGTGTGTGTTAAATATTTATTTTCTTTTTCAAAAGAGGAAAAATTGAAAAGAAATTCTGTGACGTAGAGGCCTAATGCATTCTTTGATTGCCCGTACCTGTTGTGGGCTGTAGTTTCGCTTATCGAAGCTTGTCAGCACCTTTTGGGTCAGTAAACTAAAGAAATACCATCAGGCTTCTCGGATTGTGAAGTGTATACAATATATATGACGAAGTATGTGGGTCTCGAAACCCCACAGAGTTTTCAATTGTTCCATCTAAATCTCAGCACGTTGATTTGCTCTTTATTTTTGTAGGGTGCGCCTTTCTGACTTACTGTTCTCGTGAAAGTGCTGTCAAGGCTCAGAACGCCCTCCACGAACAGAGAACCTTACCAGGGGTGAGTGATAGTTTGGTTTCAATGTATCTTCTTAGTCTATTATTATACTTATTCTTCAGTTTCTTGATAGATGAAAAAGGTATCCAACATTTCCATTTTGATGATGCAAGTAAACTTGTGCACATGAGATTATTTCAGATTGGATATAGGTTTAGACTTTCAAGACTCCCTTATAACGTACATTTGATCAATTTCGAAACCATATGCACACAACAAACAATCTTAGGCATTAGTGATCAATATCACGCAAGGGTAAAAACATTTATTTTAAGTGAAGTAACTATTTCGAAGTTGGTTTAAGATTTACTATAGTTTTAATGTATTTGGATAGATCTCTAAAATACGTAGAATTGTATTAACGGTTATGGTTCCGTTACAATGTGAAAATTATATTAACCAAACACGTTGAATAAAGAAAAATAGGCATGACTCATCGGAAGCATGCACCATCAGGCAGTTTTGAGGAAAATTGGTGGAAAGGATTTAAATTCACTGTATACGCCATTACTCCCTCCCTGAAAACTCTGTACATGAAGAATTGTATTTGACCACTCACTTAATTAGTGAGCTGTTTCTTTTCACCTAATTATTTGTCTTTCTATCCGTGTTTATTTTATCTCTTTTTCCTAAAGCTTCTTGTCTGGGAAAACTTGATCTGAAAATTTCGTCATGATAATTATAGCTTGACGAAATAAAAACGAAACATATGAACTTTTGGAGGAAAAGGTCGGTTGCATGTCTGGGTTTGTTACTGTGCGCCATTCTAAATTACGTCGTTTGCATAACTTAAATGAAACTGACATTTTTGGTGATGTTTGCTGGGAATAGCCTGGGTCACGGAAACTTCGATTTAGCAAAATGTATGTTTAGAACCAGAGGGAAATATTTGAGTTCAACGTTTTCAAAATTCTGCCGTTATTTTTTTAATAAGAAAGTTTTAGTTTCACATTTGTAACGTAAACTAAAAACTTACTTAACACTTTTAAAGAGTATTTTTTAAATATCATTTATTTAAAGAAATAAAGGGCTTCATCAAATACTTTTTTACTTCTGAACTTAGATTTCTTTATTGTTTTATCGTCAGCTGTTCCAGAGTAGTTTTTTACTTGTAAACTTAAAAATATACCAGAACATTGTCTATACTTGAATATATATCTATTTTATTTCAATCTAATTCATCTGCATGTTTTTTTTTGCTTTTAACACACGTAATTAAATCCACATATACGAGTATACATATCTTTTTTTCAATGTAATAATTAACACATTTATGTAGATTAATGCTCATTTTTATTTCCTTAATAGATCATAGACTGTCAAATGTGTTAGTAATACAGATTTCTGTGTTAGAGGATAGACAGTTTTGATAGTTATAATAAAAGTTTCCCATAGCTTAGAAACTACGGAATATAGTTTGTTTAGTAAGTTGTGTTAGATTACTACACCTCTAACTATCTATATGCTTACACATATAAATATACGCTCCAGAAAACTTACCAGTTTCTAATCTGATATAACTAAATCCTTACATTCTTAAAACATTTATGAAGTTCCACACACGTAAGTCTAAGTTTTAGTATTTTCTTCTCTGTACGCTTTTTATAACTGTTTTTTAAACAATTAACACGTTTGTTTATTAAATTAATTAAATGTAATTAATTGTAATAGGAATGCAATTTACATATGCCTGCTTACACTTCCTAGTAAGGAATAGCGAAAAAAGTCACCCCAGGAGTCTTTCTTTCCTTTTAGTACCAGTACCCCGCGTCTTTTTCTCTCTCTCCATTTTGCACTGTTACCGGGAGTTTTATTTTCCCTTTCATCTTGAAAAAGTCGTATGCTCTATGAATGTTACTTTAGTAATCATCTACTTATTTTTAAGTCACATTAACTCATTTTTATTAAAGATTTGAATTAGTTATATGAACTGTGTTTTTAATGTCATAGACTTTGTTAACGATTACATCACTTAGAAATTTCTTTCTAGATATCCCCATTTCCTTTGTGAATGTGCTGCCCTATAAAGCAAAGAATTAGAATAGTATTTGTTTTCATTTATTAATTGCACGTATTAATTAATTAATATTCGAAAACTCATTGTCTGTTTCGAGTGACATGTCACAATAAGGTGTTTGATATTGCGTAGTGTTCACTTGTCTGCTATTTCGTGATTGCGTATCCATATAAAGACTGTTTATCAATCTGTGTATGAACATTTGTCCAACAAAGCAGCCACGACGTCTATTTTTACGTGATGAATCACTTTTCCTAACAATTCATGTTAACTTTCTACACAAACGCACTTCAAACCAAGTTGCTAGACGAAGCTGAAAGCTAGTCTTTCTTGATTATCCAATTGCTTCCACTTCTCATCACTAGCTGCACCGCGTTGGCTAAAAAACTTCTTACATGTCCATATTTTTCAAGCAAAAATTAATGAAATTATTTACGTGTAAAATCAGTTTCTCCCCTTCACTTGTCGCGTTAGACCCAACCGTGTTCATGAGAACGTTTCTTTATCCTGAGGCGAGATTTTTCTAAATAGAGGTTTGCTTGATGTTAAGGTAGGTGCGATGCAAAAGTTTAATTTCCTTTGGCAACTCGGGTAAGCGTCTGTCTTTCTGCTGAGTTCAGTTATGTTTCCTGGTTACAACAATATTTGCCCGGTTCGTGATGAAATCATCAAATGTTCAGTTAACGACTTTTGATGTATTGTTCGTCCCCATAGCTTAAAGATAGCGACATGAGCTTCACAGAGTGTAGAGACAGGAAACTGTTGCTAATTAATAGTAATTAAATATATAGCTTTGTCACGTTGGGTAAGGCATCCAATATTGTCTTTATCTCTCTCTGTATGGGCTAAGGTAAGTTGTACTGAATTAAACCGTGCACGCGTTTGTTTCTCTATTTATTGATAATCGATATAGACACTCCCATTCCATATATATATATACGCACATCCTCAGAAACAATTATTATTTGAGTCATTGTGCTCGATGGTACTGATATTTGTCGTTGTAAGTACTAAGTACAAGTTACTACATTTAAAGTTCAGTAACTTTCTTTAAAAGTCTTACTTCACGGACATGGTTTGAATCAAAATGTCTCTTGAGTTACAAACTGAATCATTGATGTACAAATATTGCCATGCTTAGTTTTTCTCTTACTTTGTAATTATTAATAATTTATAGTATAAGATTATTATTCAAGTGACTTACTTCGGAATTTTCTGTCATAATTGTGTTACGATGAAAAAAAGATGGATCTGAGTGTGTTATATTTTTGTACAAGGATTTTTTGTTTGCACTGACTTATTATTGAAGTCTCAAAAAAGAAAGAAGAAAAAAGGATCATTTGTCACTTTTTGCTTTCAGGAAATCACAGAAATTGTATAGAATGGCGTGGTCTTTCTTTTTAGGGTATCAAAGAGGATACACTGTCCTTTATATTTTTAGATACCACAAAAGGATTAGTGCTTTTTTAGGCATAATTGAAACTGGACAGTGTCATGTTTTTTGTTTTTGTTTATGCATCACTGAATTGGAGTAAGTTGTAATTTACGTTTAAAGATCCATATCTTACTAACATTAGAAATCCACTAAATTACTCATTAAAGTGATAAAACTGACATATTGGGGTCTCGTAGATTGTGTGATTTTATTTTAATATCACGAAGCACAGAATGCTTTAGTTTCTTATACTTTGTATTATTTAGGTCTTACTGAGTGCGCCCTCTAGTGTCACAACGATAATTCTTCGAACGTATAATGCTAGAAACCGGGTTTCAATACCCATGATGGGCACAACACCGATAGCCTATTGTGTAGATTTTTTTTAACAATAAACAAACAAAAAATAATATAGAATATACTGCTTGTGTTATTCAGATTCTCTTAAAGTTATATATTTTATGCTGTGTTACATATCTGACTAAAGTAAAAAATGAGATTGCTGAAACTACTTTTCATTCTTTGTGTCCAACTGCAAGGTGATAAAGGATGCAGAATAAAGTGTTTTGTATTGTTAAAATTTGAGTAAAATAAGACATAGGCTAAATTTCATTGCTTTAGTTTATTAAAGTCTCACTAAGTGTTTCACCAGTGAGACAACAGTAACAATGTAGACTTGCAACGCTAAAATTTGGCGTTCGAGTCCTCGCGGTATAGAAAAGAGATAACACATTATGGCTTTGTTTCAAATCAACCAACCAAAAAACCAACTCATTAAATGTATAATGAAGTGTGTGATATTGCTACCTTACGTTGTCAGTGGCTGACAAAAGTGAGATATCTAGATCGTCTAACATTGTATTATCATGATATCATTAATGTTAGAAAATGTTTATGGGATATCATTTTGCTTTTTGTTATTCAGATCTTATTAAATACAGGATACATTACTGTGCCTTGCTTTATTTGAATCTCAGTAACCTAGAAAAATTGTCACAATGCCAGTTATTGTATATTAGGACCTCAAAATGTTGAACTAAATTACAGTTGGCACTACAATGAAAATTTTTATTTTGAAAAGCCTCATTTAAAATGCCATTTTATACATTATTAAAGTGAAGTGACATAAAGCCTTTGTTACCAGGGTCATGCTATAGAGGTACACAATATCGTGTGTTCTATTGACACAAATGAAAATGCTGCCGTTATTGAAGCTAACGAGTTATTTGATTGACATCGTATTGACTCTACTTATATTGTAGAATGTGAAGGAAACTATCGACGTTGCTGTAATAAACTGTGTAATTTGAAGCATCTAAATAAATAATTAAAATGGCGGTCAAAAAAATGAATATTTGTTTTCCTAACATGGGCCCACCTATCATACATCGACAAATATGCACTGTAAAAACCGGGTTTCCATAACCTGTTGAGTAGAATGCACATAAACCATTGTGAACTTTATGCTTAACAACAAACAAACAAATTAACCCCTTGTTTATTGTAGTAAACAGGTTTTATCTGTATAGTACGTTTCTTTAAAACTTTCTTTGAACTTGTAATTTTTAAAGTAATTTTTTAATCAGTGTAATACATATCTAACATTCAGAGAATTCTCGTTTTGAGATAAGTTTATGTAATAGCGTCTAGATCAGTACTACGCGAGTTGTCTCCCGTCCGGCCTGTTAAGCCCTAATACTGGACGAAAGGTTTTGTTGGTTGTAGATTTAATAGATGTTGTATGATTAATATGTCATAACATTTTCGTTTGCTTTCACACATGGGTTCTCATTATTATTAATATTGACGATGCGATTGGATAACTTGATCCAGGGACAAAGAATACAAACTTTTCTGTTGGTTTACCAGTCTTTGTGAACAATAGTAAAGTTAGTTCAAATAGAATAATAATAATAATACAGAAAATAAATAACAATATTTATATTATCACAACAGTTAATATTAAATATTTTTAAGTGAGAAAGAAAATAAATGAAAATAAACTACGTTTGAACCCGGGATATCTAGCTATTAAGACCAGTATTCTACCAGTAAGTGAGGTATCCAAAACGTACAAGTCGATTTTTTCGACGTATACTTATAAAGCCTTTCACCATAGTCATCATAATATCTTGTGATAATTTGTTTCTTTATTTTCTCGAATTTTCAGTAAATCAAATTTAGGACTAACTTTGCTAGTCGTCCGTAATTTAAAAATAACATATTAAAAGGAAAGCAGCTAGTCAGCATCACTTGTTACTAAGTTTGTGATACACTTTTTCATCGAAAAGTGTGATTGACGTTAACAATATAATGCACACCCCCTCCGGATGAAAGGGAGAACTTGTTCAGTTAGTAGATTCGAACCCGCCACAAGCAGATTGCGAGTACAACGCTCTGCAACAGAGCATACAAGGTCGTGCTGATGTTATTATGGACAGGCAGTTAGTTGATTTATAACCTTCGAACCGAGTATTATATATGTTTAACTAGACTTAATTGTGTATGCGACTCAGTTCTAGCAGGATATCATGAAATAGCAATGTTATATTATCGTAATAATTAATATTAAATATTTTAAAGTGAAAAGAAACTCTGTGACTGGGACTTGAAATCGAGACTTTTGTTATTAATTTCTAGACGAGAAATATGATTTCTAAATTACTTAATTAGGATTGATAATTATTATTTTCATTATCACCGGCTACACCGAACAACATTTTGCTTATGACCAAGTTCATATAAATCCCTTATTTATATATTCCACTAGGAGATTTCCCAAATCTACAATATTAAGCATTTTTTGTCGGTACGTGTATTTGTTTGTGTCATATCAGAAAACTTCCAAACTTCTCGCTTTCTGATCACCGTGAAACTTTCAGGGATTTCTAGATATGCTCCAGAGGGATTTTAAAACCCTTCACTTCATTATTTCCTTAGTTTTACGACTTACAGAGTAATTTCGATTTCCTTTCTTGCTTTTGTTTTAATGCCTACTTCCCGGGTTTTGATTGTCATAAAGTCTAGTGGTTATCGCGCTAGTCTGTAAGTTCAAGGGTTTAATGTTCGGGTCCAAGTGTCGGAAAACACTTTACTCGCCCTAATCGTCATCTTATTTTTAGTCGTTTTAATTTCTCCTTTGTTTAGTGGCTATTGTTTTTAATTGTTATTTATTTTTTCGAGAAACTGAAAACATTTCAGAATAAAAGAAAATAGAGAAATATGTTAAAACGTATGATATACTTTTAGGGATATTCTATTTATTCAAAAGTTGAAGAAATTTTTGCACAGCTTTCAAAGTGTACGAAATAAATGCCAATTAACTTTGGTACGTTTGATACTATTCACATAAAAAATGCAACCTCTAAGTAAATCCCAATCCGAATCAAACAAACAAACAAAAATGATTCCCTCATAATATATTTGAATGATAAAATTATGTATGAAGTTCAATTAAGCAGAAAGTTACACAATGGAATATTTGTTCTCTACCCACCACGGTTATTAAAACCTTGTTTCTAGTGATGTAAGTCCGTAGACATGTTGCTGTGCCATTAGATTTAGTAGATTTCTCCCAGCAAAAGACATACTTACTTAGACTTTTATTTGTATTTTGAAGGAAATATTGAAAACATACAAAGAACATTCAGTTTCCTTAAAATAGTGATAAACTTTTTTCCCACAATAAACTTTAAAAGAGAGTAATGATTAACCTTCTCGGAAACACTAAGTTCTTTAGTATAATAAGAAAGCGATTTTTTATAGTTCAAAGTTTAGGGTAATAAACAAACTGTCATCCTTTTTTATCAAGAAATTTTGACAATTCATTATCATTAGAGGAGTTTCCGACAATGGAACGTTTCCTCTGAAAACCAATCTTTATAACATAGTTTTTGTGCAATTTAGTCTACAAAAGAAGTAAAAATTCTTAATAAAATGTTATTAGAAACACAGCTTTATTTGAATAAAGTTTTCATTCGAAAGATGAATCGAAATGAGAATAGTTTACTGAGTGTCTTGAATAATTTATAAGGCATGATGTTAAATTGCATTTTAGTTCAGTGTATACTGATGATGGTAACTTTTAAGCCGTCATTATTTTCTAAGAAGGACAAAAAATTGCTTGTGTATGCAAAGTAATAAGGAAATCAGAAATACTTATGGAAAGTGTTTGCTCTTATGATATTCAGAATTGAAATAAATACATGTGTATTGTTGTCTTTGATAACTGTTATGTAAATGTCGTGTAAATATTTTGTAAACGACAACATGTCGTGTTGTGTTTGGATTTTCATATCTATTATTTATATTTCCATGTTTATATTATTGTTTCAAAGTTTAAACCAATAAAAAAATATGTTGTTATTCATTTAAAATAACATTTAGAAATTTCTAGAATTAGGTAGATCAGTCAATTGACTATAAATGGAATGTGACGGCCAAGTGTCTAGACGACAAGTTTCGTGCAAGAACAAACATGCACGTATTGCTCTGGAGTTCTGTAGAAGTTACGCGATTGTTCGAGAAGAGGCCTACTAATATATAAACAGACGGAGACGCGAGAAATAGGAAGAGTCATTAGTTTTTATTCGAAGAAAATAATAAGAAGAGTCAGTCATTCGTTTGAAAAAGTTTAAGTGTATGCTGTGAGTTTATTCAACTTGGATTTGTGACCAGAGCTAGATCTTCAGAAGCTGTGATTTTACTTCATCAATATTTACGATTCATTCGAATTACTAGTTATACTTAAGGCCAACACGTGTAGGACTGTTTTAGGGAGAACGAGAAAATTTGAAAAACAACAAGTTGAGACATTCGTCGAAAACATCGTGAAAAGAACTTCGTCGAATTTATTGAACTGTGGATTGTTCCTGAACTTCTCCATTCAAACTTCGGTATTCCTTCGTGGGACCAAATAATCACCCTAGACTAGAATTGTGGATTTCTGATCTGGACTTTTGGACTTTCATTCTAGATTATTATATTAGATACAGGCCAGTACCATTTTGTGTTGTAATTAATTTTGAAGGTTTAAACTTAATATCTCTCATTGTTATCATATAATTTATGTTATATCTGTCATATATATAATAGCTTATTGTAATAAATTATACAAGCTGTTATCTGTGTCTTTCTGTTGCGTTTAGTCTACGAAAAACATAAAGCATAAAAAAAACGTAACAATAGCACTAAAATTTTATTCCGTTTGAAACGAAAATGATAGGAACCAAGGGTATGCCTAACTGATAATATGGTGGGAAAAATAAAACCAAATCCCTTTTCTGGTCCGAATAATAAAGTTGTCTTACGTAGCTATATAAATTATTATAAGTTGGTTTGTCGCAGATGGTCTTAATACTTTGGTCCTAAACATAAGTTGGTGTTTGTAACATACTTGAAAGCTTGAATAAAAAAGACGTTTAACAGGGGTAACTTTTTATGTTGGACTTCAGTATAGATTGCCTCACTTAACAGACAATCAACAACTTACATATAGATACGAAACAATTCCAAACGAAAACTGTTAGGCCTTTTATTGCGTTCTTCGGACAACCTTTCTGAAGCCGATCAAGTCTGCTGGGTTGAAAAAGACAGGATTATATTATTGTATTAGACACAGACTTGAAGTATATCTAGTAGGCCTTATCTGATCACCAGCAAGCAGGCAAGCGTTTAAGATCTACGTCATTATTAGCTTTCGTCGAATGACCGTGGCTCTGATTCACTAACAAATTGTGAACGTGAGCAGAAACCTACTTCAGCTTGTACTGAGGCAACAAGAGAGATTCGAGTTGCTAACTTTTCCATCCTGAAACGTTATCGCACATTCAGTATTTTTCCTTTACCGTTTCTCTCTGGCGCATCATTATTGGAATCGAAACGAGATCTCATTCGTCAAATAGATTTGCTTTGATTGTTTTGTGGCATAGCATGTAATAATCTGCAGTTTTTTTCTGGGGGGGCAATAAATGCAAATTAACAACACATATTGGTTTAGCAAATGGTAACGAATGCCTTTTGGTTATAACGTACGAAATGTCATAAAACAACTAATAAGAAGTAATATAAAAAGAATGAGAAGAAGGCAGTAGAAGCTGGTAAAATGTCCATTTAAGCATGAAAATATCTTACTATTTTAGAGAAAGGGAAGAATTATTTTAGTTACCATAGTAATACATTTTTTTTTTGTTTCCGGAACAGATCAAAAGTGTGTGTAAATAATATCTTATTGTTTCAACATTATGGAACTTTTTGTTGTATCTTGTTTAGTAACAAACATAAACAGAAATTATGTAGTTTCATCATATCTGACTGATTTGTTCTCCTCGTTTAATCTTTCTAGTTGTACATAATAAATCATAAACAATGTTAAAACAGTTGTGCGTGATTTTTAGAGTTACAAGCCCTCAAATTTATGTGGGATTTATGAAGTTGGGTTGATATTTGCTGTAAAACATGTAATATGTTAATATTACTTCTCTAAATACTTCGTTCCATTTTTTACGTTATGAAAATGCAAGAAATTTTTGTAAATTTTATTTGTTTAGAACTTTAGTATCGTAAAAACGTTAATCAAGCTTTACAGCTTTCCTTATAAGAGGTTGTTTTCAGAATTCTTACTTAAACTGCATACCAAACATTCTGGTAGTGCGATTTCGTTGGCAAACATTCAATAAATACGGCAAAAATATTTGGTTTTGAATTTCGCGCAAGGCCGTATCGAATTTAGCAGTGATAAACTAGATTGATTGTAGATTGTCAATACCACCCACCGCCAACTCTTGATCTGTTCTTTAAGTAAGGAAGAGTAATAATTGAAAGTCTCATTATAATGAGGATTCGAACGGGCGACTAGTAGATTGCGAATCAAGCGCCCAAACCGCCAGGCTCAGCAAAAATGTATTGAAGGGACTTCTAGTAAAAGTCATGTAATATTCAGTCTGTCATTAAATGTTGAGTTTACTGTAAATAAGACTTCATTGATGATTCACTTACCTTTTCTTGTTTCCTGAACTTGTTTTTTGAAAAAACGAATTTACTCATTAACGGTTATAGCTGGATGCAGATTAAGCTAGCAGAGTAAGCACTAGCTGTAATTATAGTACTATGTAATCGAAAATAAGTAGCTACCCCGAATGGTGCAGCGGTGTGTTTGCAGACTCCCACTGCTAGAAAGGGGTTTCGATATCCGTGGTGACCAGACTATTGATAGTCCATTTAATAGTTTTGAGCTGAATTCCAAACAAACTCGTCAGCTGTAACTTTTCATTGCTTCGGATTTTATGTTTTTGATTCTTAAAATCCTTAAATAGTCTTCATGTGAATAATATCTATATGTATTTAAAGTTTTTGAGCAGGAATTTTGCTTGTGAGAAATTTAGCGTTTGAATCAACAGAGAGAATATTAGTTTCATCACTCCTACATCGAATAAGTCGTGAGCTAACAACACAGGAACAAACAAATAAGATAGATAAGGTCTGATTTTTTATATAAACTATCGTATGTTGAGTTTTATAGAATAAATCTTAGTATGTATCAATAAATTGTGATTAAAATAATTATTGTTTTAGATAAGTTAAATTTATGGATTCATCCAAATGTTGAGCTTTAAAGCAAATAACGAACATTTAAATCCGGTATCTATTTCGCGTGAACCTGAGACGTTTGTTTGTTGAATTTCACACAAAGTTATCTTTCCTCGAACCATTAATCGTTAGATATTTGTTTGTTTTTCACAGACCGAATAGTGGGATTCGGCCGTCACTCTCATAATGCGCTCACAGGCCTAAAATGCATAGCATGATTTCTTTTATTTATGGATAATGGGATGCGAACCAGGAAACCTCAGACTTAAAATCCAAGACGCGCTTGGACCTTGTTATGTATATGTGTAAATATTTTGTAAACGACAACATGTCGTGTTGTGTTTAAATTTTCATTTCAATTATTCATTTTTCCATATTGATATTATTGTTTCGAAGTTTAAACTAATATTTTGTTATTTATTTAGGGTAACGTTTAAAACTTTCTTGAATTAAGTAGACCAATCATATGTTTGTAAATGAGTGCTGGTGACTTCGTGTCTAGACGTGTAGTCTCGTGCAAGAACGAACACGCGCGGATTGCTCTAGAGTTGTATGGAAATTGCAAGATTGTTCGAGAAGTAGGCCTATCGGTATAAAAGACGGTGACGCGAGATAGATTCAGTCATCAGTTTTTATTCGAAGAAAAAGAGAGAGATTCAGTCATCAGTTTTTATTCGAAAAAAGAAGATAGATTCAGTCATTAGTTTTATTCGAAGAAGAAAAAGAGTGAGATTCAGACATCAGTTTTATTCGAAGAAAGAAGAGAGTTAGTTATTTGAGAAAGATTAAGTGTTTGCTGTGATTATTCAACTTGGATTTGTGACAAAAGTTAGATCTACGGAAGCTGTGATTTTATTTCGTCAATTTCTACGATACATCCGAATTACCGCTTGTACTGAGAGACGGCGAATTTATTGAACTGTGAACTGTTTCGGAATTACTTCGTGGGACCAAATTCACACCCTCGACTGAAATTTGAGACTTTAATTTTAGATCATTACATTAGATACAGGCCAATACCGTTTTGTATTGTGATTAATTTTGAAGTTTGAAACTAATATTATTTTGTTTTGTAATTAATTTCGAATGTTGTAACTTAATATCTGTCACTGTTATTATATAATTTATGTCATATCTGTTATATTTGTTAATAGTTTAGTGTAATAAATTATACAAGCTGTTATCTGTGTTTTTCTGTTGCGTTTAATCTACGAAGAACTTAAAACATCAAAAATACGTAACAGACCTGCACGAGAAATAAAAATAAGAAAACTAAAAATACTTCTTATCTATATTGGATTATTAACATAAAATTAATTGATAAACTAACAGAGGCTTCGGGATCGGGACCTAGACTCGGGACCCCCTACAAAACAAAGCCAAAGCTTTATGACTGTGCTATCCAAGATTATAAAATCAGTGGTCTTGTTGAACAGAGATTCCAGGATGAAGTCTCGATATCAAAGCTACTTTTCGCTTATTGTATTTTTACATAAGATATATAACAATAATTATTATAGCATAAATGTATTACTGTTTCAGTTTCTAAAGTAATCAACACTAAAATTTTAAATTACTAGCCAAACCAAATTATAAACACTAGCCGACTACCTGTAGCGCCAGTCCATTAAATACACGTATTCATGATCCCATATCTGCACCTTAAGTATGGAGAAAAATAAAAATATCCGTGACGGGAAACGGAGACGAAACAGGAGAATCGTGACCCCTGTTGTAAATCTGTATGCGCATAGGATACAAATTTCGCGAAGTTTTTACAGTATCATATGCAGTCATGTGAAAAAGGTAGGACACCATGTGAAAGTCTGTGTATTTATGTAACATTTTTGGATACATAGATTTGAAGTGAGCAAAAGGGCCATCAACTAGAACGTGCATCTCTTGGGTGGAGTGTTGCTACCTGAGCTGTAAGGCCATTAGAAAAGAGACGCTAATTACATACCCACATACTGAACGGGAACCTTTGGCAGTAGTTATGAATCATTTAAATGAATTTATTCCAATAGAAACTGGTGGACTACTTTACGTTGCTTACGATTAGCGAGCATCACGAGAAAGCGTCTGGAACAGCACTGAATTCAGCCTTTCGTAACCGAGCACCACACCATTATTTATATTATTTTCTAGGGGGGATCTATAAATTAGTAATGGTGATACTGTAATCTTCATAGTAACCATGATTAAATCTAATATAAACTAGTTACCTTTTTTATTATTGCTATAAGATACCGCACATGTTTAAATATATTTTAAAAAAGAAACAAACACGTGGACATAAAAATAATATTCTAATCTTCTTTTGGTGTACATTAGACAAGGACTTTAAGTAGAGTGTAATTAAAGACTTTTAGTAAAGATTAAGATGGTAAACTAAAATATATATATATATATTGTAAAATAAAACAACAACACGAAAACTGGTTAATGAATGTTGTAAAAACTACAACAACCTGTATCTGTGCAATAGTTTTGTTTTAGACATTCGCACAAAGCTACTCGAGCGCTATCTGTGCTAGCCGTCCCTAATTTAGCAGTGTAAGTCTAGAGGGAAGTCAGCTGGTAATCACCACCCACCGTCAACTCTTGGGCTACTTGTTACGTATTTTTTTTATGTTTTAAGTTCTTCGTAGACTAAACGCAACAGAAAAACGCAGATAACAGCTTGTATAATTTATTACACTAAACTATTAACAAATATGACATAAATTGTAATTCAGAAGTATCGTAGAGATTGACGAAATAAAATCACGGCTTCCGTAGATCTAATTTCAATCACAAATCCAAGTTGAATATTCACAGCAAACACTTAATCTTTCTCAAATAACTAACTTTCTTCTTTTGAAATGAAACTGGTGTTTGAATCTCACTCTTTGTCTTCGAATAAAACCAATGACCGAATCTTTCCCCCTCGAATAAAACTGATGAATGATGACTGAATATCTCTCACGTCACCGTCTTTTTTATACCGATAGGCCTATTTCTCGAACAATCTCGCAATTTCCATACAACTCCAGAGCTATACACCCATATCCGTTCTTGCACGAGACTACACATCTAGACAGGAAGTCACCAGCACTCATTTACAAACATGTGATTGGTCTACTCAATTCGAGAAAGTTCTAAAAATGTTACCCTAAATAAATAACATATTTTAGTTTAAACTTCGAAACAATAATATCAATATGGAAAAATGAATAATACAAATGAAAATTCAAACACAATACGACATGTTGTCGTTTACAAAATATTTACACATATACATAACACTACTCTTTTACCAACGAATAGTGGGATTGATCGTCACATTATACGCCCCCACGGCTGGGAGGGCGAGCATGTTTAGCGCGACGCGGGCACGAACGCGCGACCATCGGATTAGGAGTCGCACGCCTTACGCGCTTGGCCATGCCAGGTCATCTGTGTAATAAGTCGTGTTGTACAATGATAATATAGAGACAGACTTTTGCAAGGTATGTGAATACATGTGAAAAAAGTACAAAGGATTTTAATAAACACAATTATTTAAGAAACTCAAAGGGTTATGGAAAATAAGTTGTGAAACAAGATATTTCTTCAGAAAAAAATAAATAAGATTGTCTAATAAAATGTATGTGGTGATAAATATGGTGATGTGTGTGAGAAACGTAAGATATATCATGTCGTGCTAAATATATGGCGTTACGAAAACAAATTTAACATTTTTAATAACGAACTTTCTTTTCAAACATAATGTAGAGTTAAACGAAGATAAAACTTTGTTGTTAGTATCCGTGAAAAGTTCGGTAGTGAACACTATGTAACAAACATATCATGGAGAAAGCGGAGTTATGCGAAACACTTTGCACTTAATTGATAAAACGTACATAATATAGTTCATTATCGCGATAAGAGGACATAACCTGCAATAAATCAGTATAAACAATATTCAGATCTTTCATCGATAGAAGGAGACACATAACGAATAATTGTGTTTTTTATTGTTTTACAATTTCGTACAAAGCTACTCCAGGGCTATCTGTGCTAGCAGTCCCTAATTTAGCAATGTAAGACTAGAGGGAAGGCAGCTAGTCATCACCACCCACCGCCAACTCTTGGGCTACTCTTTTAACAACAAAAAGTGGGATTGACTGTCACATTATAACGCCCCCACGGCTGAGAGGGCGAGCATGTTTGGCGCGACGCGGGCGCGAACCCGTACATACTTTTCAAAACAATTAGTCGGTAAAAATATATGAAGAGAAGACAAAACATAAGATTACCAATAGTACAACAGTGTCATATTACTGATACTAAGAGGCGTAGTCACACAAGAAACAGTCTTTGCTTATTTTGTATGCTTACTTTGTTTGTTTTAAAGTAAAGCCACTATCTACTGTGTCCACCACGAGGAACTGAATCCCGTATGTTTGCATTGTAAGTCCATAACCTAACTTTTAGCTCACCGGATGACTATCTTAAAAGAATAACGTCTATTTTCATTTGAAATTGTTGTAAGAATGAAATGAGATGTTTGTATAACACGTGTCTGTAATGTTTTTACAATGTTTTTGACTGTACTGTTTTCACAATGTTATTAACAATACCAAGAGAAAATTCTGCGGATTTTGCTTACATCATTATTACATTTATGAAAATAAATAAATTTGAATAGATCGCTGTTGCTAGTGTAGAAATTTAACTACAGATCGTGTTTGCGATAGAAACCCGCCAATTTCCAGCAAGTTTTATGGGCCCAGTTTTCAAGTACGAAGAATTTATTTTTCACGAAAGATACTGTTACAAAAGCCAGAGAATGTTGTGTATCAGTGGGCTGTAAAAGTAAAGTAGTTCATTTATTACTCACTAGTATGGACAGTGTTGGAAGAAGGGACGGGTACATGGGATGCCTTTCTCTCTCATCTTGTTAACAATGCAATAAAACAATATTTTTGAAAATTGCTAACAAGGATTTGAGACTATGAGATGAGACCAGTCAAACTAATGCTTTATCTTTTCAAGTTTTGAATTACTTGACACAAGGGTAAAGACTCCAACTTGGTTATTAATAAAAGAACAGTATTGTACACACACTAGTGTATTCTTTTTAAGAACTTTATGACTATTTATTGCTAGAAGTCTCTCAACGTAGGTTGTTCTCAATAAAGAATCTTAGATACTATACGCGATTATGTTTTTCTTATAGCAAGATTTGGAGTAATGATGTACCTAAGAGCTTGTTTTATCTTTATCATAATTTTTATTTTATTTTATGGATCACTGAAAATAACTTATTTAAATATATTCGTTTCCACAGCAAACTTATGTAGATGTGATGTTTTCTGATTCTAATTCATAGCAGTGTATTGCAAGTTTGTGTTCTCTAATTAAGTTTGCTTACTCAACCCGTTTGACAATAGGTGGTTGAAACATGAGTTGGAGAGTAGGTTTGTGATGACGCCTGTGTCGTGGATAAGTAACCGTTGTTCGTATATTTTACAGTGTAATAGTCTTTTATAAGAAGAAAAAGAAAAATCACAAAATTCGTGGGGACCCAGCACTGAACTGACCTGTGATTGTGTACAAAATAAAACCTTGTTTTGTCGTAATTATATTTACCTTTTTTTTCATAAAATTCTTAAAATTAAAACTTTTGTATTATACAACTGCTTACTATCACTGAAATACGCTTTAGAAAATTAGGTTGTTTTTTTTAATTTCGCGCAAAGCTATACAAGGGCTATCTGTACTAGTTGTCCATAATTTAACAGCATAAGACTGGAGAAAAGGTAGCTAGTCATCACCACCCACCGCCAACTCTTGGGTTACTCTTTTACCGACGAATAGTAAGATTAATCGTCACATTGTTATAACGACCCAACGGCTGAAGGGGCAATCATGTTTGGTTTGGACGTGGTTTGAACCCATGACCCACAGATTATAAGTGAAGCACCCTAACCACTTGGCAATGCCGGTCCTTACGTATGATTTAAGACAATTTCTTATAAACTTTATATTTATTCTCAATGACTATTAAAACAAAACAAAAAAGAAATGATATAAATATTGAGATATCTTTATTTTCTCTTTAGCTGTAAAAGGGCAACGATTACTTAGTACAACGTCCACATTTAATCATATCTTTATGTTTGTAGAATGCCATCTGCCTTTAAAAAGATAATGAGTATGCTGTTTTTCCTTTTAAAAGGGGTTGTATAAGTATAAATATCGTATGCCGTACTATTGTCCAACAGCTTTTCACCTGCCCTGTACAACTTAAAACTTTGTTGAATATCTTGTAGTTCTTCTCTAAGTGTCCTGTACAGCTTACAACTTAGTTGTAAGAAACCTTTGATCTTTATCTAGGTGTTATTTACATCTTAAAAGTTAGTTGTAAGGATTTACTTGTTATCACATAGAGCTTAGGACCTTTTACCATCCAAAGTAGTCTTTTAAACCTTGTAACCTAATGGCTAGGGTACTGTATCTTTTACTAAGCGTCTTGTACGAGTCATAAAAGGAATGGTAATTTTTATATGTTTCTAGTCCACCTTATAAGCCGGTGATAAGAATATTCTTGTTCGGCTTATTGAGGAGGTATTTATCTAATTTTTATATTGCTAGATGTTTTGTAAGGCTTAAATTTAGTGACAAAGTTACTGCATGACCTTGGTAACCATCATTGTATAGCTCGCAACCTTCTATAAACGTGAAACATATTTTTCAGATCTTCTAAGCTTTCGCTAGATATCTATTACAAGTAGTAACCTGGGAGAAAAGGTCTTGCAGACTCTACAGGTAATTTGTTCAACTTGTAACTATGTAGTGGTGTTATAGAGTCTACAGATGTCTTATTCAGCATATGACTACAGTAGACTTAAAGACTCTATAAGTATATTCAACTTGTAACTAAGAGTATGGTCTTGTAGACACCATAGGCATGTTATTCAACTTGTATCTACGAGTAATGATCTTCTAGGCTTTACAGGCGTATTATTCAACTTATATATATAGGGGTAAGAATCTTGTAGATTCTTTAGATATTTTGTTCAACTTGTAACTGGAAGTAGTGGTTTTACAGAGTCTATAGGTGTCTTAGTTAACTTGTACCTAGAATGAGGGTCTTGTATATTCCATAGGCATTGTGTTCAAATTGTAAGTAGGGATAAGGGGCTTGAAGACTATACAGGTATCTTGTTCAACTTGAAACTAGAGGTCAGTGTCTTGTACACTCTATGGGCATCTTCTTCAAGTTGTAGCTTGTTATGTATATGTGTAAATATTCTGTTAACGACAACATGTCGTGTTGTGTTTGAATTTTCATTTTCTATTATTCATTTTTCCATATTGATATTATTGTTTCGAAGTTTAAACTAATATTTTGTTATTTATTTAGGGTAACATTTAGAACTTTCTTGAATTAAGTAAACCAATCATATGTTTATAAATGAGTACTGGTGACTTCGTGTCTAGACGGGTAGTCTCGTGCAAGAACGGACACGCGCGGATTGCTCTAGAGTTGTATGGAAATTGCAAGATTGTTCGAGAAATAGGCCTACCGGTATAAAAGACGGTGACGAGAGATAGATTCAGTCATCAGTTTTTATTCGAAGAAAAAGAGAGAGATTCAGTCATCAGTTTTTATTCGAAAAAAGAAGATAGATTCAGTCATCAGTTTTTATTCGAAGAAAAAGAGAGAGATTCAGTCATCAGTTTTTATTCGAAAAAAGAAGATAGATTCAGTCATTAGTTTTATTCGAAGAATAAGAGTGAGATTCAGGCATCAGTTTTAGTTATTTGAGAAAGATTAAGTGTTTGCTGTGATTATTCAACTTGGATTTGTGACAAAAGTTAGATCTACGGAAGCTGTGATTTTATTTCGTCAATCTCTACGATACCTCTGAATTACTGCTTGTGCTGAGAGTCGGCGAATTTATTGAACTGTGAACTGTTTCGGAATCTCTTCGTGGGACCAAATTCACACCCACGACTGGAATTTGAGACTTTCATTTTAGATCATTATATTAGATACAGGCCAGTACCGTTTTGTATTGTGATTAATTTTGAAGTTTGAAACTAATTTTTATTTTGTTTTGTAATTAATTTCGAATGTTGTAACTTAATATCTGACACTGTTATCATATAATTTATGTTATATCTGTTATATTTGTTAATAGTTTAGTGTAATAAATTATACAAGCTGTTATCTGTGTTTTTTGTTGCGTTTAATCTACGAAGAATATAAAACATTAAAAAATACGTAACAGAAAATTGGGGGCTCGTCCGGGAAATCGAACAAACAATTTAATTTTATTATAAAATAAGATTTATATTCTATACAGATAGACAGCTTGTATATTTAAAATGGCATTCGAACTTGAAGATTTTATTATCGAATTTAATCAGAATCCTTCTTTCGAATTAATCAGTGAATTAAAAAAATCTGAATTGCTTGATGTTGGTAAACATTTTAATTTAGAAGTGAAGCAAACAATGAAGAAAGCAGATATTAAACAAATTATTGTTGAACATTTGGTCAACCAAAAAGTATTACCTCAAAAAGTTGTACAACAATTGCCTGTCGCTCATTTTGACCCAGATTTCGAATTAAAGAAAATGGAAATTGAAACCAAACGACTTGAGGCAGAACAGGAAAACAGACGCCTTGTTCTTGAGGCAGAACAAGAAAATAAACGTATTGAGGCAGAACAAGAAAATAAACGTATTGAGGCAGAACAAGAAAACAAACGCCTTGTTCTTGATGCCGAATTACAAAAAGAGCGCATTAAAGCTGATATGGAAATCGGTATGAGAAAGGCACAGACAGAAGAAAAGGTTGTCCAAATGCGGTTGGATAATTTTGATGCTTCCAAACAAATTCGTTTAGTACCTCCATTCAATGAAAAAGCTGTAGATAAATATTTTCAGCAATTTGAAAAATTGGCCCTTAGGCTAAAATGGCCAACCGAATATTGGACAGTATTACTTCAGAGTGTTCTCAAAGGTAAAGCCCAGGAAGTATTTTCCAAACTCACAGCCGAGCAAAGTTATGATTACGAGCACGTAAAAAAATGCATTTTGAATGCATATGAATTGGTGCCAGAGGCATACAGACAAAAATTCGTGGTTACAAAAAGTTTGACAGTCAAACTTATGTCGAATTTGCTCGTGAAAAAGAAACTCTGTTCGACAGGTGGTGTGATTCCAGAGAAATTAAAGAGGATTATACAAAACTCAGAGAACTCATGTTAGTTGAAGAATTTAAAAGATGTATTCCCGTAGAGCTAAAAACTTATATTGATGAACAAAAAGCTTCCAAATTTCATGATGCAGCTGTCTTGGCAGACGACTATGCTTTGACTTACAAAGATTTCTCATACAAAAGCAAAATAAATCACACAGCAAAGAAACCCAATGACTCATTCAAATTTTATGCAAATGTCGACAGAGACAAAAGAGAGCAAACTTCTAATTCTCAAACGAAGACTCCATCTTATTCTATAAGCTCATCATCTACTAAAAACGTGTCATTCTCATCCAAAACATGTGCTTATTGTAAGAAACCTGGCCATCTGATTTCTGAGTGCTATAAGGTAAAAAACAAGCCATCACCCCATAGTTTCATTTCGCCCTCGTTGGATACATCATTGGTTCCCAATGATTTTTACCCTTTCCAGTCCACTGTGGATTCTAAGCCCAGTATTATTGATGTACCTGAAGATATTGTTTAGGACAAATTTAAGCCTTTCATGACTGAAGGTTTTGTTTCTTTTGTTGGCGATTCACGTCTACAACCAATTAAAATCCTGCGGGATACTGGAGCTTTTCAGAGTTTGATTTTGGAAAGTGAACTTCCGTTTTCTGCAAAGTCATCCGTTGGGGCCAATGTGCTCATTTCTGGTGTAGAAGGTGGCGTCGTTTCTATTCCTCTTCATAGATTAGATTTACATTCGGACTTAGTTTCAGGCCCAGTGACTGTGGGTATTAAAGCTTCATTGCCTGTTGAAGGTGTGTCTATGCTTTTGGGGGAATGATTTGGCTGGTAGTAAGGTGGTACCAGAAGTTCGTGTTGTTGAAGCACCTGTTATTAGCCCCAGTACAGAGCAACTCGTTGAAGAGTTTCCTGATGTTTTTCCCGCCTGTGCTGTTACTCGTTCTCAGACACGTTCTCAGGAGTCCAAAGAGGATTTCTCTTTATCTGATACATTCATGTCTCACATCGATGAGATTTCTGACTCGACTTTAAGTTCTACTGATGACTCTAAGACATTTTTCGACTCTCTTCATCGAAACAAACTTATTGAGGAACAGGACAATGATCCTGAAACTCGTTCTTTTCTACAACTGGCTGTTGATGAAAATGAAATAGGAACTGTCTCTATTTGTTACTACCAGAAGTCAGGTGTGTTAATGAGAAAATACAGACCTCCTGACGTTGCTGCTGATGAAGAGTGGAATGTTATTCACCAAATCGTCATTCCAAAATGCTATCGGAATGATATTCTTAGTCTTGCTCATGACCATGTATTGTCGGGATACTTAGGTGTAAGAAAGACCTTAGATCGTATCCGACGACATTTCTATTGGCCAAAGATGCGCCAAGATGTTGTTGACTTTTGTAAGACATGTCATTCTTGTCAAATGACAGGAAAACCAAATCAGGGGATTCCCAAAGCACCGCTACAGCCTATTCCTGCCTTTGAAGAACGGTTCTCAAGGGTAATTATCGACTGTGTTGGCCCAATGCCAAAAAGCAAAGCAGGAAATGAATACCTCTCGACGATCATGTGTGCTTCTATACGTTTCCCTGAGGCAATCTCTTTGAGAAAAATCACTGCTCTTGTCAAATCCTTTACCATGTTCGGAATTCCAAAAGTTGTGCAATCAGATCAAGACACAAATTTTATGTCCAAGCTATTTCAACAAGCCATGCATGAATTAAACATCCATCAAGTTTCATCCAGTGCATACCATCCTGAGTCACAAGGTATTTTTGATCGTTTCCACCAATTTACTGCCACGAACACTCAAAGGACTGGGATGAGGGTTTTCCCTTGTCTTTGTTTGCAGTTCGTGAGGGTATTAAAGAATCCACTGTATTTAACCCTTTTAAGTTGGTTTAAAAAGACAAATAAGCAAAACAACAAAAAAAGTTTTCACAAGTTCAAACTTTTTTTTTTACTTTTAAGGGGGAGAGTGTTATGTATATGTGTAAATATTTTGTTAACGACAACATGTCGTGTTGTGTTTGAATTTTCATTTTTTATTATTCATTTTTCCATATTGATATTATTGTTTCGAAGTTTAAACTAATATTTTGTTATTTATTTAGGGTAACATTTAGAACTTTCTTGAATTAAGTAAACCAATCATATGTTTATAAATGAGTACTGGTGACTTCGTGTCTAGACGGGTAGTCTCGTGCAAGAACGGACACGCGCGGATTGCTCTAGAGTTGTATGGAAATTGCAAGATTGTTCGAGAAATAGGCCTACCGGTATAAAAGACGGTGACGAGAGATAGATTCAGTCATCAGTTTTTATTCGAAAAAAGAAGATAGATTCAGTCATCAGTTTTTATTCGAAGAAAAAGAGAGAGATTCAGTCATCAGTTTTTATTCGAAAAAAGAAGATAGATTCAGTCATTAGTTTTATTCGAAGAATAAGAGTGAGATTCAGGCATCAGTTTTAGTTATTTGAGAAAGATTAAGTGTTTGCTGTGATTATTCAACTTGGATTTGTGACAAAAGTTAGATCTACGGAAGCTGTGATTTTATTTCGTCAATCTCTACGATACATCTGAATTACTGCTTGTGCTGAGAGTCGGCGAATTTATTGAACTGTGAACTGTTTCGGAATCTCTTCGTGGGACCAAATTCACACCCTCGACTGGAATTTGAGACTTTCATTTTAGATCATTATATTAGATACAGGCCAGTACCGTTTTGTATTGTGATTAATTTTGAAGTTTGAAACTAATTTTTATTTTGTTTTGTAATTAATTTCGAATGTTGTAACTTAATATCTGACACTGTTATCATATAATTTATGTTATATCTGTTATATTTATTAATAGTTTAGTGTAATAAATTATACAAGCTGTTATCTGTGTTTTTCCCTTGCGTTTAATCTACGAAGAATATAAAACATTAAAAAATATGTAACATAGCTAGAGATAAGTTTCTTGTAAACTATACAGTCATCTTGTTGAATTTGTATATAGGGGTAAGAGTTTTGTAGATTTTGTAAGTATCTCGTTTAGTCTGTATCAAGAAATAACGGTCTTGGAGAATCTATATGTATCATATTAAACGTGTATCTAGAGTGAGGATCTTTAAGACTTTACAGGTATGTTTTTTCAATTTGTATGTAGAGGTAAGGATCTTATAGGTTCCATAGGTATCGTATTCAACATGTAACTAGCGTTAAGGGTCTTGTAGACTTTACGGGTATTTTGTTCAACTTGTACCAAGTTGTAAGTGTCTTATAGGTTCCATAGGTATCGCATTCAACATGTAACTAGAGTTAAGGGTCTTGTACTTTGTTCAACTTGCATCTAGGGGTAAAGGTCTTGTACACATTTAAATACTTTATTCAACTTGTAACTAGGTATAAAAGACTCGTAGACACTTCAGTGCCTCGTTCAGCTTGTAGTTTTATAGTCTTGTAGACCATGCTGTCTCTTACAGTTTCAGTGTATTGGTAGTAATCTTTAACTTTCCAGTTTTGGAATATTATAGTATTTTGTACAACTCGTAGCTTAACACTAGTGATTTTACATTTTGTAATCACTCGTTACATGCTTTAAATCTTTTTAGTAACGTATAATGATGTAGGAATATTGTTCTTCAATGTTATTTTTGAGAAGCTTGAAAAATTTACAAATCTTTCCGTTTTCAAAACTAAATCAAGAGGTAGCTTCGAAAACTAACTCATATATTATGGGATGTATATTATTACATTCATTTTTCAAGTAGACCAAAGAAATGTTGTAATAAATTATTATTCTATAACCCAACTTTAAATGTCAAATTGAATTTAATAAAAGAAAGTTACCCTAATTTAGTAATATATTTTTATTGAGCGTTCTCATGGATTTAAAATGTATTTTTAGGGGACGATTGGAAATATCCATTAATAAATTTTTAGGCAGCATAAATCTAACTGCCTAGTAAATAATGAACTTTTTGATTATCAGTTTAAGCATATGCCTTTCAATTTTTTTTAAACAATCATTTTCTAACATTACTATCAAAACTTTCTAAAATACGTTCGGAGTACCGATGCATATGAGTGTTGACTCTGAATATCGAACATCTTCGTATAACTATTCTAGCAAGTATCACATCGTAATAACTACTCACAAATGAAGACATTTAGATAAGAGTAGATACTGGTTAAAAGCAGAAATGTGCCATTTCATTTTAGTAATTTATTTTAGCTTTTTTTAATTTTGGTTTATTTCTCAGCTATTTGATGTTTTGGCAGAAAAATAGTTTATGGAAAACTGCAAAAAGTTAGGCATTCCAGCCATTGTTCTTCCTATGAATCTTAGTAATATTGATCGAATTTATAAAATATTTATATCGACGAATCATTGGTTAACTGCATAGGCACTAAGAAACATGCCCATCCTTCTGGTGTTACGAAATTGGTACAGTGTTATATGTCGTGAACATCAACTGAATTATTAAACGCACCAGAAGCAGGGTTTGTCTACGCTAATGCGGAATTCTTGGGCGACTTGCTGATATATAGATAAAATAAAATCTTTCATTATTGCTGGTTCTCTTTTCGAGACTGATTTTGAAATATTCATGTGATGACACGCGCTCAGGTTACTCGCGACACGAGCACGCCTCCCCTGCCTATAACTGAGTAACAAGTTTCCATGGTGCTGATTTCACAAGGTGTGTAAATTTGATAATCCTTTAAAAAGCATTCTCACGTAAGTCGATAAAGAAAGCACTTGCCCATAAAATTTCGGATTTTTCAGAAAAGAAAAAAACAGTAAAAGTACAAAAGCATGAGTAGAGATTAAGCAATAGAAGAAACCAGGGTTTGCAGTTAGAGTTTTAGAAAGGTGGGATTTGAAGACTATTTCTTTGAATAACAAAGTGACAGAGGAGCCGTTGCTTAGTAACAGGTTGCTATAGCAACCTTAAGAATATAACGAACTTTCTTCAGAAAACATGTATGCATCAATTTATCTATTTGTGTATCTTTTCGTCTTTGAACGTATATCTGTATGAGTATGTATATGTACTTAAATGTACTCAGATATGTGTGTGTGTGCGTATCTATTTAAATATATGCCGTTGGTTTAGGAATTGAGATTATAATTTTAAATTGTTAATACATTTAAAGTAAAATAGTCTAATTATTTTAGTTGGTGAGATGCCTTTGGGATTTACTCAACCGAGCTTGAACAAAATTTTCAGTAAGAAAAACAGTGTCACTGTATATTATATATTCTTGAAATTGTTAAATACATTTCCAAATTTCAAAAACAACAGAATGTTTTTACGAAAACACAAACCGAAATGCACGGAATAGTATCATATTCTTAGTGCTGTCAGTTGGTTTGCTTTAGTAAAATGATAGCAGTCGTTTTTATTTATCTATCTGTCCAGATTTGCAAGAGTCGAAGAAAACAAAGCGCTTTCGACAGATGACCTGTTTCTTCAGGGGTAAGGAAGACAGGTCCACATGTCGAAAGTACAAGAGTATCATCGCTGTGTTCTGATGTTCAGTTGATTTGCAGTACACGCATAGAGCCACCCGCTAGTACAGCGGTTAAGTCTACGGATTTACAAAGTTAAAATCAGCGGTTCGGTTCCCCTCGGCGGGCTTAGAAGATGTGGCTTTGCTATAGCACTGAGATAAAATACTTAGAAATGTTATCTCCAGCTGTAGCTATTTAATAACACCGTTTGGCATTTTATATAATAGCGTTTCGATCTCCCCCTTCTTACCTGTATTAAAAAAAATGAATTTCAAAACATATAATGTTTTTGCATATATTTTTCAATTTTATTTTTTCAGAGGTTTAGACCACTTTCCTTATAAATATGAGAGATAAAGTCTTTTGTATCGCTGGAGAAAAGCTCCTTTTGGGAAATAGTGTTGCCTTGTAAAGGTATTGGTTACCAAAAGTTTATATTAGATTAGGTTAGAAGAAAATCGATATTACCTTGCAGAAGGAAAAAAAACAAATCTATGAACAAGAGAATAATAAATATTTCGTTTTAATTACATATTTTTCAAACAGTATCTATAAAAACTAGCTTTTCAAGTCTCATATTTACAATGCCATGCAAATATATTCATCCCTACCAATAATGTCAGATTTTGATGAAATACAAATAATGTGGAAACACCTTTAGCATCAGTTATTGCTATGAGTGTTTTGCACAGGTGTCTACCAACTTTGCACATTTGCACAATGGGATGGTTTAATTTTGCCAGTTCTTCCTGACAAAATTACTCCAATTCTAACAAATTCGTTGATGCACTGTATCTTCAGATCTCGCCATAAATCTTTTACTGGATTCAAATCAAACTGTGACTGGACCACTTCAGGGTATTCACTTTTTTCTTTCAAATTCACTCCAGTTTGGCTTTAACCTTGTGTCTTGGGTCATTTCTCTTGCTGAACCCAGTTTTAGATTCTTACTGACTTAACTAGATTTTCCTCTCGGGTTTACCTGTAATTTATACCACCCATTTCCCCTTCAATCCTGACAAGATTCCAAGTCCCTGCTGATGAGAAGCATCCCTATAACATGATGTTGCCACCAACATGCTTGATAGTTGTAATGGTGTTAAGTGGATCATGTTCTGTGTTTGGCTTGTCCCATTCATAACGCTTTAAATTTAGAATAACAAGCTAAATTCCTATTTCGTCCGCTAACAAAACCTTTTGAAACATGTTTGCAGTATCATTTATGTTCTTTATTACAAAATTTCATACGAAATTTAAAAGATTATTTTACAGTAATGCCTTTTTTCTTGCCATTTGTCCATACAGGCTAGCTTTGCTTAGGAATCGGAATATTGTCGGTGTACGAACAGTGAATCTTATATCATGCATGGAACTTTATAAATCTTTCAAAATCACTGTTGGGTTTACAGTGGCATCCATAACCATTTTCCTGGTTGCCCGTTTACTTAGTTTGGAAGGGTGGCTTGATTTGGATTGTGATGGGGTGGTATGAAGCACATTCTACTTCTTAATGATGGATTTCACTATACTCAAAGGGATAATCAGCGATTTTAAAATTTTCTTGTAACTTTCTCCTAGTCTGTACTTCTATATAATTTTATCAATGACTTTTTTGGAAAGATCTTTTAATCACACATAGAGACCATTACACATATTTTGTGACCTTTTCAAAGTAATTTTGCACATTAATTGATTTAAAGTTGTCGTAGCAAAGGGGTCAAAACACATGCAAATGAGATTATTTTAATTTTCTTTGAAAGTATAACTTAGTTACTTAATATCAAAATGTTTTTTAGCTTTCCTAGTTTGGAGTATATTGTGGAGTCTATAAATATAAAGTCATATTTTAAAGTTTCATGATTGTAAGATAAGAATGCAAAAAAATGTAAAAAAATTGCATGAGAGATGAATACTTTTGCAGAGGCATTGTATTTCAGAGGAAGTGGCTGATAATTGCGAGATTGTATGAATATTCTGTACGTTTATGAATTCTAACAAGAATGATACTAATACTTTTTGAACAAGAACACACTTATTATTTTTATTTACTCCACAATCTATAGTTGAATAGATATAAAACTTTGAAAACATAGTCAATGTTAAATAAATATGAAAGAGAAGAATTATCAAGGGACCTGGGGTGGTGGCATAATTTATATTAAAATTGCAAAAGTAGGGGTCTTTCTTTGGGTGAAAAAGGTAGAGTATTTAAATTATAATTCTGTGTAAAAATATATTTTAAAAAAAGATTTTATGTTTATCTATGTAACATTGATGTACATGAATAATTCATTGCATGGAAATAGGTTTATTTCTCGAAAGAAAAATGTTAAGGACATTTTTTTTGCCATGAATACATGTATTTAAAGAGGTAAATTGTGACTTGTAACACACACACAAACATACATTTGTACATCTGTACAAAAAAAATTTATTTTGTTTTTTTCTATCTTAATTTTTGGATTTCGTGCCATATACCTTGTGACATAACCCACAGGGACATATATAATACGTAATCATATTAATAACATATAATCACTCAACCATTTAAGCTGCACGTAAACACACAACTCATGTGAACAAATATACAATATAAAATAATGCACATAATTAAAAAAAACAAAAAACACCTCATCATTTTAACCGTAATAGGGAAACAGACCACATGATCAAACACGATATGTAACCATACAGTTAACTTACTTAATGTAATATTTACAGGGGATTTTAATAACATGGAATCACAAAGGCCCCTTGAACAATACAAAAACATCGAAAACTTGAACATTATTTAGGGTACGTGAACAACACATAGGCAATAAATAACTTTCACAATGTGAAATCATTGGATCACTTGAACAATATTTATTTTTAAATCACGTAAACAATATGTAGTTGTGTGGTTTACTGTTACATAATGTAAACATCCAGTTAAGAACTAGGAATGTTTGTATACTAAAAGTATTGATATGTCACGTAGACACATCACGGCCTTATTTTTATGTTATCTTTGCAAGCGAGCTGAGGAATAACAATACGAAATCATGCCGAATATCAGTAAAATAACAATATGTACGTCTACAGAACATCTTAAAAAATAACGTAACTATATGAGCCATTTAGGCAGCTGTAAATATATATACTTAAACAATGATGTAATGTTTAAGTCACTAGAATAACCTGTAATCATACAACTCATTTAAAGAACAGGTAATTAAACAAATCATGATCTATAGTAACTCTGTACTTTATCCACAAAGGCACACTCCACTTTCTATGAATGATCCTTACACTGGTATCTACTGATAAGGAAGTTGTGTTGGGGTAATTAGGCTTTGCAACCGACATACTTTATGTGGTTTACATCCCAGTAAAAGGCCTGAACTGTAAAATTCATAATAAGAAAGCCGTTTCCCAAGAAATATTTATTTTAGTGTATTATAAAATACTAACGATTCTTGGAACGATCGTTGTACAATAGAGAAGAATGAGTGTAGTATTTAACGTCGATGTATTGACTTCTGCTGTATTTTGATGAAAATATTACTTATTCACACTTTATTGAATCGTGGGTTAATGATGATTGTCGATCCTGTGGCTCAACCGTCTACGTTGTTCAATTTCTTTCGGCTATTTATTGTGAAAAAGTCAGTAATAAAAGAAAATCTTGTTTTCTTAACTAATTTATGAAATGTCTTTATTAATATAATAGCAACAGTAATTATGTGCTATAATTAAGTATCGAAACGTTACGGACTCAAAACAATGTATAATTATGAATGCCACCCCTTGTTTTGTATATTTACCATTGTGTTTTTACACTAGATTGAGCACTTTTTTCTACCTCATATTTACGAAAGGTATTTCTAAGAGTTTCATGTAATTTTGATCATTAATTTGCTATTGAATCAGTAAGCTTAAACTATTGTTGTCTGTAATTGTGGTGCTCGAAAATAAGAGCTCCTGTGTGTTGTATCAAAACACTCGTGTGGCGTATTCTTTCTTCGTACCTAGTCGTTTATGAAATATTGAAATATTCATGGCTAAAACTTTAACATGCATTTGTACTGTACCATGAAAAAGAATTGGTCTCGCTAACATTTTATACACGTAATACATTTAAGAAATATTTCTGACATCCATTGACTTTTCTGAAGATATCAGCTTAGAAAACATCGTAGTATTTACGTGTTTATTTAATTACGTAATATTACAGTTAATATTATTATTTTGAATTATATTAAATTACACTCTCAGTGGTAAATTTGCTGACTTGTAATGCTGAAACCGAGTTTTATACCCATGGAAGGCACACTTCAACCATTGTACAGCTTTGGGCTAACAAATAAATCCAGTGAATTAGGAAACATCCAGTGAACGGTTAGAGAACGTGTTTATACTTACAATAAAAAATGTTCATACAGAACTCGTCTTTTATAAGCTGCTAGCTGAGAATTACAGGTTACTATGTTCGGTTTGAAGGGTTATACCGCTAAAAATCGGATATGACAATGTAAATATCTGTGCCTTAACAACAAACAAATAAATCTTATGAAAATGTTACTGTACAACCACAAAATAGTTGTTGTTGTTGTTTTTAAACTGATAAAAACTATCCTGGTAGCAATTCTCTATTAGCATTTCTACTGAAATTGTCCATAAATGTTGCCGTACGTATATGTACTACAACAACTTAGTTTACTTTGGGGGGGAGGAGTAAACCCGGCAAAAACTATCCCGGTTGTGATTCTCTGTTAGCATTTCTACTGAAATCTTATGCAAATGTTGCCGTACTTAAATATACTACGACAACTTAGTTTTCTTTCGGGCCTTTGGTAGTGGTTCCCCATTAGGATTTATATTGTAAAGTTATTAATGCGTGTTACTTGTATTTCAGATTATTAATGCAGTTTATCTCCGCTACAGATTATTAATGAAATTACAAGAAGATAATTTAACATATTGATAAAATTGTAGCACACGATATCTCTGTATTTTGAAAGTTCGAAACTACCAAGTGACAAGTTTGTATTTTTTTCTCTCTCAGCTAGACTTTTCCTCAAACTACACAGTCTCTATAGCTAAGCTTACAATAACTTAAGTGAAGTGCTCCATTACTCTCGGGCAAAGAAATTCCTCCATGAACAAAGAAAAACAGCTTCATGGTGTTTACGTTTCATAATGTGTATTGTAATAACTTAGACATTGTAACGGTTTCATAAAAATAGTTATTTTGATATTCGTGGCATGTGATTATTATTATTTTAATAAATCTGGTTTGTTTGATAACTTGGAGAAAATCATGTAAATGTAAATAAAATACTTCTGTGTATTTGGTTGATAATTTAGTATTTGTTTAAAGTTAAGCACAAAGCTACACAATGGGCTATCTGTGCTCTTCCAACCACTGATATTAAAACACGGTTTCTAGCCACTAGAGAGCAATATATTGTTTTGAAATGAAAATATAACATTCAGTAATCTGTAGAATACCAACTTTACCTGAGTATTGATTAAAGTTATTTGAAAAACAAGTATATGATATTTTTAAAACCTATCAAATTTTTACTGGCAATAATATAATAAGTTTGAATAAATGTTCAACTTCTCTTAATATGGAGAACAAGGTGATTCTTTACAAGGAATCTAGGGACTCATATAGGTTCAAAGTCCCAAAGATAATTAGTAAAGCAACCTTTATACATCACATTAAGTAATTAAATTAAAACATATCATCGCTACCAATTTTAATTTTCTGATTTTTTGTCTGCGTCTTACATTTTTAGAATACTTTTTAGACTTCTGTCTTTTTATATTATGATAGACGAATGATTTTGTGTTTTTTCTGTACTTTAATCATAATATACTTGAAGTAGTTGGCTATACAGTATACCCTTTTCATTTGTAACTCGATAGAAATGAATCAGTTGAAGAAATGATCATGTTTTCCGAAATAAACATACAAATTCAGGTTGCTTGACGTCACATTTTTTGATGTCATAGCTTTTCCTCTATATACGGGTGAAGATGAAAAATGGGCCCCAAAATTTTATTATTTGTATACTTTTTGCAATACAGCGGGTACCTACATCTGTGTCATTCAGATGCTGCTAATATCTGGTTAGTATATACCAAAGATAGATTTAAAAGCAATTTAGTTATCCCATTGGGTTTACTGTTATATGAACGCTTGACCATAAACAGCTTTTACACGTGAAATAAAGGTATTGAAAGAAAACATAATCATAGCGATTTTCTTAACCTAAATGGCGGGAAAACAAACAATGAAATCGACCTGTCACGACTACTCGATCAACCTTACAGCCAAACGCTCAACTTTGAATGCCGAACGTAGAATAAAAGGGGAGTATTGATTAACGAATGTCGGAAAGTTTGTCCAGGGGTGGAGCCATTGCACGTGCTGATACCGGCTGATTGATTCATTCTTCCTTATTACGTCACCTTGGCTGCTACAATATTTTCAGGAAAATATATGAAGTATTTAATGTAACAGATGGAGATTGATATTTTTTGTATATGTGTGAGAAGAAGTGCCGAAGTTAAGACATAATTTGAGAACATTTTATTAAGCTTTATCTTACAGCTTAATATCAATGTTATTTTACACGAATTATTATTACTTTGTGAACTTCAGTAAGGGAAATTGTAATGTAAGGCTTGTTCATATTACAACTGAGATAATCGTGACGTAAAATACTTAAAATTAAAACACATGATTAAAGAAGTTCACAAGTTTACATTCTATCTATAAATACATGTTTGGATTTCTTAATTTTCTTAACATGAAATGGATGAAATTATGGTTGCATTTACATCGTACCTTACTGTTTACTAGATATTTATTCGCAATTATTACATTGTATTTATATATTTACAGTAACGCCTCCCAGTGGCTCAGCGGTATGTCTGCGGACTTACACGCTAAAATCCGGGTTTCGATACCCGTGGTGGGCAGAGCACAGATAGCCCATTGTGTAGCTTTGTGCTTAATTATAAACAACAATTTACAGTAACTTAATATTTATCGGATATTAGTTTATCTTTACTACCTTGTGTGTTCCAGTTTTGTTATCACGATATTAGTCGGGCATTAGTTCATGCTTTGTGTGTATCACCATTTAGTATACACATTGATATTTACTGCATATTAATTGATATTTTCCCGTGACACTCCCAGTTTAGCAGTTGTGTATTTATTTAACACACCATTCTTTTTTTTGAAGTAAATAGTTTTTATGCTGTGATAATATAAAAATATGTGGAAAACATAATATGGCTGTTCTTATCTATTCATTGTAACACTGATTCCGTGGTATTTTTAATGTCCCACTCATTGCATTTTTTATGTCACTCTTCTATTTAAAGAAATATGTAATTTAATCTTGCGCTGAAATAAAAAAAAACTGGACAAACCTATTATTAGAAAATGTTTTCATTTGTATTATTGTAGACTAAATTATTCATCATAACATTTACCATTTACACGCTGTAAATAGTTATTGTTGTTGTACTTCTGAGAGGAGACACGTTGGATTCTCCATATTGTGACAGAACCATCAGGTCTCGTGAGCACAAGCGTCTGATGTTCCGCGGTGTTTAGCCTTTAAGCACTTTTGTAAAGAACCTTCGACAACAGTTCAGTTGCTATATATCTTCTTTTGGGCTCCACTTGCCAAGAGTAATTTTTACTGAAATATTTAGTTTTTAATAGTTTACTCTCGACACACACGTGCAGTGTAATTTTTTGTGATCAAAATCAATCACTTTCAAAGTGAAGTTTCAAGGATTTTTGCGCTGAAAATAACAATTTTGTGTCATTTAGTATTAGAATTACTTGTAGTGTCTAATCGGTGTTTTATGGTTACTATGTGAGATTTTTTAATCCAGTTACATAAACTTGGAATCAGTGATTAGTCAGTTCCAGATACAACTAATATATAATAACGGTAATAGCGGTAACTTTCCGGACTTTCAGTGTTCATATCCCGGGTTTGATTCCATGTGGTGAACGCAACACATCGCCCAATTCTGGTCTTGCTCTCGGACAAACAACAACTGTTAAAGGGAATATTACTTAGGAACAGAAAATGAGGCAAATACCCATTTTGGAATCCATAAGTTTACAACAGTGGTGAAGTGTTCTTCAAATGTATAATACAGTATTTGGAAATAATATAATCAACAGATAGAGAAGAATAAATCCGTTTTATTTTTCATGATTTAAGTGCATTGAAAAAATTACTAAACCGGTGTCTGGTTTCATCTGATAAGGTTTTTACGACTTTAAATTGAGGCAGTATGAGTTACTGAAAATTTAACAATATAGACGAATTGATGAAACTTTCACGCAACTCATTAATAAATTTTAGTTTCATTAAATTAGCCATCTGTCTGTGTGTATATGTCTGCATAAGTTATTGATTTAAACGTGCTTTTTGTATAGAATGCGTTTCAGTTTTCTTGGAAGAAATTATATATTACAAATTACTGTTTACAAAACATTTTTATCCGTTTCCATTCGCTATCGATCAATGCCACTAGAAGTAGCAAACGTTGAAATGTGATTATTTTTTAAATACGTCTGTGACGTAGACGTTATAAAGCGGTTAAGTTAGTTCATGTAATCTAAGCAATGAAAAACATAATCTAACCGGAGGAGAAACACCAACCAAATTCTGCACGAAATACATCTGTTAAGGGATTTCACGTTTCTATTCCTCGTGTTGTAAGTGATTGAATACACCTGATACATGTAGATAAAAGCACACGTATAGCTCGGAAGGGTGTGCCTTACTTTAATGGAAAGTGATACCATAAATGACATATTACAAAGGAGCATACTTCGTTTTGCGAGTGTGATTTACTTGCCAAAGCAGAAAATCGACGTCTGCGCGTGAATGGAAACTGAATGCGACCTAGAAATAAATTATTTTGACTCCGTTCATGATAGTTGCAAATCTACTTGACTGAAGAGAGAAAAGCCATATTAAATTATTGAAAGCAACTACATCTGTTTATATATAATTTCAAGGTAGGATTAAGGTTTAGTGGGGCCCTAGATTCTGACCTAGGGTTGCCTATACCTTAATCAGGCACTGTTTACTTTATTAGTGGTTTGTTGGTTGTGGTTTAATGTAAAGCTACACAATGGACTATCTGTGTTCTTTCTACCCTAGGTGCTAAAACTAAATATTTAAGTATCGTTAGTCTGCAAACTTACTGTTGAGCCACATTTAGTGGAGTTATGGATAGTGTAGGTGTTGATACATGTATTTGTTATAAATAAACAAACACACATATACGTATACGGATAATAACAATTAAATTCAATGTTGTGAAAAATTGAAAGAGATGCAGTATTAATTTCATTTGTTTATTAACATTCGGTATTCCATCTTATGTGATCTTAAAGTATATTTATGTAACTCTCTAACAAAAAGTTTTGAAACTAAGATAGTTAAAATATTTTTCTTTCTTGGATATCTCTGTCTTAGCTATTATAAACTCATTTATTGTTATTTTTACTACAACACTCTCTAACTTTATATACAATTATATAGGAATGTGCCAGACTGTGAGAGAAGTCATTTTTTGTATGTACTGAATAAAGAAATTTCTATTTACTTTTCCACTAACTATTTATAGTTAACGAGTTAACTATTGATATTGTATATAAGATAAACACATTATGCACGTAACAGTAGTACTATAATGTTTCACTGAGAAACATTCAGATTACGGCATCAATTTTAAATTTCTCAACTTGGAATATTTCTGTATTTCAGGCAAAATATATTTCTGTGAAAACGAAGGATCTCTGATGCTTAATGCCACTGTACATTTACTCTGACTTGCATATTAGAATATATTACATTAGTGTACAGTTCGCTAGCTTAATTCTGTTGGGAATCATACCTTAAAAATTAAGCGAGTTTATTAACATAAACAAACAAAGCCTAGCCAGTAGTTTCAAAAGATGAAGATACTGAGATCTCTCTCCGCTACGAAGCGGGGGATTCACTCACCCTCTGCCCCCGTAATTCACATTGCTTTTTCGCTTATGATAGAGTAATAGGTACAGTTATAAAGAAATATGATGGTTTGTGAGATTAACGGTTAAAACATTAAACACTCTACTTCCTTGTCATCTATAAATTATTATGTAGCAGGTAGACTTTTGTTTTCGTAAAGCGTATACAATGTTCATAATGTAGATTTTTAGTGAAATTGGTATAATATGTAATTTAAACTGCATGTGATTTACAAACGAGCTTGAAAGTGCTATTTAACCTGTTGTTTCACTTTTATTTATGGAAAAGCCTAAACTGTATATGATATAGGTTGAAAATCACAAAGTTATTATGTGGCTGTTTTAGCAACCCGCGCCTCGCGTGCTCGAGAAAGGGAACATTAATCATCCATTGTAAGTTTTATTAAAATTCACGGTAGTCATTCACCGAAATAATACTGGTTGTGACACATTTCGTGACTTTATAAACATAAAAATCCCAAAGACTTCTTCTACGTTGCTTTCGAATGAAAAAAAAAAGTTGCATATAACGACGTTTGATTTCCACGAAATTTAGCAAGAAATATATGTTAGTTTTCCTAGCAACACAAGCGTTTCTTCTGGGACAGACAAACGTTGTTGTCAGCAACACCATTTGGTATAATTTTGTACGAGTCCAGAGACCAATAGTCTTGTGATTCGGAAGTAAAATATGCAACATGATAATGGAATTTACTGTCACTTCACAGAACACACCGGAAAACTTGTTCGTTATTGTCAGTTACTCCTCCTGTCCCCTTCAATATTGTCTTCCTGATGCCAATTACTTATCGTTTCATTTTCTTCAGAATGGCTTTGCCAACCAGGATAAGGCTGACGAATAAGTTAAAAAAATTAAGAGTTTTGTAGTGGAGTATATTAATGCTGAAGAGTTATATATATGAATGTATAGATTTAGGTGTATTTATAACCATACTATAGGTATTTGAAACAAGGATAGATGAATTTTGCTTTTTGTGTTTGCTTTGCTCAAGTCCATCGATAGTTTAATCGAAATTGATATAATCCACAGAGCAAAGTCGAAGTAAATAGCAGATAAATCAAGCCGTTTAAAGTTATATCTTTACAAGAAGAAGGCAGAAAAGGTTTGTTTGTTTTTTGAATTTCGCGCAAAGCTACACGAGGGCTATCTGTGCTAATCATTCCTAATTTTGCAGTGTAAGACTAGGCAACTAGTCATCACCACTCACCTCCAATTCTTGGGCTTCTCTTTTGCGAACGAATAGTGGAATTGACCGTCACATTATGACGCGCTCACGGCTGAAAGGGCGAGCATGTTTGGTGTGACGGGGGTTAAACTTATGAACCTCAGATTGTGAGTAAAGCAGCCTAACCACCTGGCCATTCTGGGATTCAGCAAAGAAGGAAGTGTCGAAACGTAAAAACAGGTGTTTTGCTGGTTTTTTTTGTATAACATTATATTCAAGAAATGAAAAATAGATTAAAATCAGCCATAATGATCTCTGCCATCATCTCTAACAAACATCCTGCAATAAACGTGTGATATTGATTTTAACACACATTCTAATTTATTATATTTGATAGGGTTTTTTTCTGCGGTCGAAGTGATAAATATTTACGCCTGGCAGTGATACTGTTCCTTAACTTTTATTTTCACTTAATAGAATGCTCAGTTTATCTTCTCGTATATGCTTCGTTTATACAAGAAAAACAAAAGCATTAAGGCCATGGTAAAGTTGTAATCGCCACACGTTTGATATGTACAAATCCCTATGCAAAGTGATTATGTTGGCATGTAATACGTACTGAAGCGCTAAGGATTGAGCTTCGTTAAATGACTTAATATTTAAATACGTAGAGTTGTATGTACAAAACCACAAAAACCTCGTTTACAGCTTTTAATTCATAACATTTGATTTTAACAACGTAATATTCTCGATCTTTCTGAGACATGTCCTGAAAGCGAGTACCCAGAATTATGTTTAATTAGTTTTTATACAAGTGTTTCCGAATGCTCACCTGTTACCTCTTTCGAATTTCTGCCTTACAAACTGAAAAGCAAGGCATTTCAAATTCGTCACAAATAACACTTGGTACGTATATTTAGCCATTCATTTTTATTATTATTTACACTTTGGAATTTAATTTTGAATTACATAATATAAGCTTTAACTAAAATTAGAAACGTATTTTCAAGACGGCTGGTATGCATATTAAAACTTTAATTAACATAAAGTACAGAACATGTGCCCGCCAACGGTCAGTTGCAATTTCTCTTTGTTAACCTGAAGATAGCCTAAGAAGGTTGAGACGTTATTTTGTGCTTTATTTTAATTAAAGTTTTAACACCCATAACAGACGTCTTAAGAATACATTTTTACTTCAAGTGAGTTTCTCATCATCACGAAGTAAAATTAGAAGCGTTCGATGTTTTGTATTATGTTGTATTGTATTTCGTTCTTAATCCATTGAAAATGGATGTTGTTTTGAATTAAGCACAAAGCTACGCAATGGGCTATCTGTGCTCTGCCCACCACGAGTATCGAAACCCGGATTTTAGCGTGTAAATCCGCAGACATACCGCTGAGCCACTGGGGGGCAACATTGAAGATGGAACAAATGACAATCATTTTAATACGAAAGGTTTACACTGAATTACATGTAGGTAATATTCTGTTTGCCGTTAAATGTGCATTCTCGTGCTTAAAGGAATTGTTCCTATAATTGACCATCTAATCTTTCAACATTACAGAAGTATTGCAAAGGAAACTGTTTCAACTGGTAATTATGCATCGTAGACCAAAGGCTCAAAACATCCACCTGGTGGGAACTGGTTTACGGGCGCCTAACACATAGCTAAAAAGAGGCACCTGCCCACCACTATATTCAAAGTTAATGTACGTACACTTTTATTAATAACTATCTCAACGTAACTTAGCTTTTTTTTACCTTTTTCCACTTTCAAACAACAGTAATGGGCTGGTTAACATCTGCTAATAATTTTAAAGTTGATATATACTAAACACCCCATCTTATTGTGTATATTTCAGGAATTGCATTATTTAATATCTATTAATGAAACGTTTTCTGGAAGCCATACCTACTGAATATTATAGAAATTTATTCAAATCTCATATGCACTTTATCACTCTCTTCTTCTTGTTAACTCTTTCTTCTTCAGCTTATGCATATAATGTTTTAAAAATACTTCTGGTATCGTTCTGTATACATATACCTCTCACGACTGGGCAGTTGATCATCATCTCATCTTAAGGTATCACTTTTCCTTGTGTGAAATCTATTTTTATACATTACATTGCAATAACAACCTGACATCAGTTGAACGTTTGTTATTTCTGTGTAATGAGTATTCGTACTAGAACTTAAGAAGATCAACCAAACATGTAGATCGACATTCCAGATATTTATTTCGTTTACGTAACTTACCAAGTGGAATCAAGTCCTTGTGTTAATAGTTTATTACATATGTATTCACGAAAAGAAGGTATACTTGAAGTGTTCATAAAAAGCATATTGCTAAATCTTTTCCAAGATTCGAAGTTCATGAATTAATTGATATGCATGTTTGGAAAGCAGAAATAAAATGTCTTCTACGATTCTGTTATTTACTAATTTCCCTACATGCAGTTGAACTACTTATATATTTGTTATCAAAAGTGAAGAGTTGATACGTTTTAAATGAAATTAAATTATACCTGAGTTGCTAGGAAGTTCCAATAACATTTCTGTTATATGAACAAAGTTATATTAAAATGCCTTCATTTTTGTCTTGTTAGTGAGCGAACACCACTACTTCCGAAACTTCTCTTAACAAGGTTCAAAGCATTCTAATGAAATTTAAAAGATAGGAAAATAAATGCATTATACCAGCTAGGGCTTGCTTGAAATTTAGGATAACGGGATAGCGAGGAAAAGAGATTATTTTGATAGTCTTTCGTTTTGTACGATGACTAGTATAATGGAATAAGCTTTGAAATAATTCAGGGTTGACGGTAGGTTCACAATAGGCTATTTACGGTTGCGTGCCCTGTACGCTGATGTGCTTACTTTGAAAATGAAATTGTAGACTTTTCTGTTCAAAATAGTTAGTGAAGCGGTAACGTAGCATTCAGGCGGAAAGGATGTAAGCGCAAACCCCGAATATTATATACAGAAACCTGCTCACGTGGTTTTAAAGGTATAGCTCAATGCTCATTTAGATCAACTCACCTTGGATGGACAAACCAATATCTCTCACGACAAGTTTTAGCAAAGTAAGCGATTGTTAGCATTGTGATATACGTGTATATATGTGTAACTATCAATACAGTTGTGTCGCGTCGCTACAGACTGGTTTCAGCATTTAATTAGCATTATATATATGAAATAATATATTAGAATGCTCGCTGTTAATACATAATTCGACTGCTTTAATAGAATGCTTCGTTGTTAATACATAGTTACGTATATTACTATAATGTGCATTTTAAACACGCATGTCGTTGTTGTTGTTATTTAGAATTAAGCACAAAGCTACACAATGGGCTATCTGTGCTCTGCCCACCACGGGTATCGAAACCAGGATTTTAGCGTGTAAGTCCGCAGACATATCGCTGAGCCACTTGGGGGCAACACGCATGTAAACTTTTAAACTAAAATGCTTATTGTTAATTTATTACTGCATAAGTGGTTATTCCTTTTCTATTAAACAGTTAATTCCGTTCCAATATTGTAATTGCCATACATTATATTTGAATTCTGCCCCAGTAATACTTTATTCTAACTGTTTTAGTCACATTACATAATATTAAACTCAGTGTTTCAGTGAGATGTATAAAAATTATTTTTATTATGTTTGTCCCTGTATTTATTTAACTACTTCAGTTTCTCTCTGGTCGATTTTTAAATAATTGTCTTATAATTATTTGTACATTTATTTATCTTTAAAAGTATGGAAACATACAACGAACAAATTGTTCCAAACAAGGCCCTCAGTTTGACTGCTTTTTTTTTATTGGAGGCTAAAATAAAAGAGTTATACATTTTTTCTTGGATTTTACAAGTTTTTATGTCTCACGACAAATTAAAAATTTTATCTGTGTTTTACATCTACCTCTATTTGTCTGTCGTATTATAGGTTAAATATATTATATGTACGGGAATAATACCGGCCGTACACTTAGGTAAAGAATACGGTATTCATAAGTAATGTGTTTTAAAAGTGAACTTTCCTTAAGCTAATTTCACTTTTAAATTTTATAAATAAAGAATCTGGTATTTTTCAAGGCTGAGACTAAGGGAATGTAATGATTTACTTTGGTTTAGCAGTAGTTATGTTTTAAAAGTAGAAAATAGAAAATGTCACACTGATGTCGAGAGATTAATTGGCGATGAAGACGCATCACGTGGATAAAATTTACGGCGAAGGTATAATTTAAGACTAAGAATTTGTAGTTCATAAATGAGAGGAGATTTAAAACTATATAAAAATAACGGAATAAAAAAGATATAAAAAGTCAAGACAAACAGTACACTAGTCTTATAAACTTGGAAAACAATTAGTTGATTTTGATATATTCATGAATGAGAACAATAACCCCGTCTGTTACTTTGGCTACTAAATGTAAACAATAACCCGTAGGTTACTTTGACTACCAAATGTAAGCAATAACCCAGTATATTACTTTGACTACTAAATGTAAGCAATAACCCAGTAGGTTAATTTGACTACAAAATGTAAACAGTAACCCAGTAGGTTACTTTGAATGCTAAATGTAAGTAATAACTCAGTGGGCTACTTTGGTCACGTGATGCTGCCTGTTTTTCTGATTGAATAGTTGGGTATTCGTTGATGTATTTTCTTCGTTTCGGTGTGCCTTGGACAGACACCCTTGCAGGTGCACGTGGTTTTAGCAACATTACAGTGTATAAGTAAAAAAGTATTAACAGTAGCTTTCTTTTTATTCTAAGCTACCAAGCTTGCTATGTAAATAACACAGATGATAGTTGTATTGCGTGATAATTGAGAGCTTTGGTTTATGTAGGCTAACTAACATTTTTACGTTAATTAATTCGAGTACTTCTTATATCACATATAATGAAGTTGTTAAAGATCTTGTTATTTCTTAGCATTTTCATTTTTTCTTTGTGAGCGCGAGAGGGAAAGAGGAAGGAAACATTAGGTTGTGTGCTGGTGAAGGTAAATGTAAGTGTTGTCTTTGTGGAAGGCAAGTGTACTATCTCTGCTCCTTGACAGTGGGTTAATTTACTAAAGTTGAACTGTTTGTAATGTTCGAAATCTATAAATGTTCCTGGTTAAATTTTGTTATTTTCCGATTAATAAGCGATGAGGACAGTAATAGCATCCGAGGCTTATAGCGTACTGACTGTAACTGACCAATAATATTCTATTACTGCTTCTCGGATAGCTGCTTTTAAATGAATCACGCAAGATTCTAGAACGTTCAACAAATATTCTTGATTCTTATTCTAAAAATTTAAAGAACAGGCGGGACTTGCATAGTACGCATCCAACAATATATGTCACACGCATAAAGAAAACTATGCTGAAACAAACGTACGCAGTAAAATAACTGTACAACAGTAAATCTGTTACATCACAAATTATTCATTTAAGATACCATAAAGTCGTATGAGTTAATTAGATTTTGTCAAGGCAATGTATAAACATGTGTTGTTGGCGGGTAACAAATAGCACTGTTTAGATTTAAATCACATACACTTATCCCAGGGTAGAAAACTTTTATGAGTACATTAACTTCTTTTTGTGAGATAAATTATAATTTTTCTGGTGGAAAATGAGTGTGTGTATATATATATAATATAATATAATGGAGTGTGGAACAATAATAAATTCTCAGTTTATTGTTTTACAACGAGAAGACTCAAGACAACGTATTCGAAAACACAACTACTTCACAAGACTGTAACAAATAGTGGAAAAGATCTCAACCGATATCGTATAAACAGATGCTGGAAAATTAAGTATTTTTAACGCATTGCCATTTAACTACTTGAATTTTTATGCTCCGTAACTTGTATTTATTTCCCACTGTTATGTATATGTGTAAATATTTTGTTAACGACAACATGTCGTGTTGTGTTTAAATTTTCATTTCTATTATTCATTTTTCCATATTGATATTATTGTTTCGAAGTTTAAACTAATATTTTGTTATTCATTTAGGGTAACATTTAGAATTTTCTTGAATTAAGTAAACCAATCATATATTTGTAAATGAGTGCTGGTGACTTCGTGTCTAGACGTGTAGTCTCGTACAAGAACGGACATGTGCGGATTGCTCTGGAGACCTGTAGAATTTTCGCGTTCTTTCGAGGAGTTTAGGCCCACAATATATAAACAGACGAAGATGCAAGAGATTCAGTCATCAGTTTTTATTCGAAGAAGGAGAGAGATTCAGACATCAGTTTTTATTCGAAGAGAAAGAAGAGAGTCAGTTATTTGAGAAAGATTAAGTGTTTGCTGTGATTATTCAACTTGGATTTGTGACTGAAGTTAGATCTACGGAAGCTGTAATTTTACTTCGTCAATCTCTACGATTCATCCGAATTACTGCTTTTGCTGAGAGTCGGCGAATTTATTGAACTGTGAACTCTGTTTCTGAACTTCTTCATTTAAGCTTCGGAATCTCTTCGTGGGACCAAATTCACACCCTAGACTGGAATTTGAGACTTTCGTTTTAGATCATTACATTAGATACAGGCCAGTACCGTTTTGTATAGTGATTAATTTTGAAGTTTGAAACTAATATTATTTTGTTTTGTAATTAATTTCGTATGTTATAACCTAATATCTGTCACTATTATTATATAATTTATGTTATATCTGTTATATTTGTTAATAGTTTAGTGTAATAAATTATACAAGCTGTTATCTGCGTTTTTCTGTTGCGTTTAGTCTACAAAGAACATAAAACATTAAAAAATACGTAACACCCACACACACGAAACGATAGATTGTACTCTCCTAAGATCCTAAGCACAGCATCAAATCGTGACAGTCCTATAACTGATAGAATGAAAGATAGTATCTAGAAAGTGTATCATGATGTGCAACAGAGAATAGAAAGTTTGAATGATTTAAGGTGGGTGGGAATGTACCCATTAAGAACAAGTAATCTTTCCATAAGTTGTAGTTATCTTTACAGTAACATTGCCATTACAATTCTATAGCGTGGCTATTATCGTTTGCTCTCAAAAATGAGTTTTGCGTGCGTGTTTGCTTTTAATATTTTCAGAAGCTTTCTGGGTGAGTCTTTTTCTCAGTGTTACATTTGTTTAATATGATGGTTTTTAAAAAGGACAGAAAATAATAATAGAATCAGGAATAAAAGACTGAAAAAACTCTATCAATATTTTTGTAATAATTTAGGACTTGTAAGAGAAAAACTTGACTGTTAAAGTGTAGTAGAGTAAAATTTGAAATGTTGGTTCTCAGAAATATTATTGTTAAGACAAATAAAATGTACCAAATTATTATTTATTTGTACTAATATACGTATTTAAAATATAAAAAAAATATTTACACTTTTCTTGTAGGCTTTGTTGATGGATTTGAATACTTTATGAAAAAAACAGTTAATGCACTCATAAAAGTTTTCTACCCTGGGATAAGTGTATGTGATTTAACTCAAAACATTGCTATTTGTTACCCGCCAACAACACATGTTTATACATTGCCTTGACAAAATCTAATTAACTCATACGACTTTATGGTATCTTAAATGAATAATTTGTGATGTAACAGATTTAGTGTTATACAGTTATTTTACTGCGTACGTTTGTTTCAGCATAGTTTTCTTTATGCGTGTGACATATATTGTTGGATGCGTACTACGCAAGTCCCGCCTGTTCTTTAAATTTTTAGAATAAGAATCAAGAATATTTGTTGAACGTTCTAGAATCTTGCGTGATTCATTTAAAAGCAGCTATCCGAGAAGCAGTAATAGAATATTATTGGTCAGTTACATTCAGTACGCTATGAGCCTCGGATGTTGTAATTGTCATCAACTCTTATTAATCGGAAAAAAAATAGAATATGACCAGCAATATTTAAAGATTTCGAACATTACGAAACAGTTCAACTTCAGTAAATTAACGTCAAACGTTAGTATTTCTACGAGGATATGAAATATCTTCTGCGGTAAAAAGCAAACTTCGAAGTAGTGTAAGGCCAACGAAGCTAGCACGCTTAAGCGAGGTGTCACAATATCAACTCAGAATTAATTTGCTCGTTGTGGACGTAGATCGTGAATAAAATATTCAGTTCCTGACTGGATAAAGACTCAGTATTATTTGTAATTTGTAAAATTGTTGAATGTAAATCATTATGTGTAGTTACCGTCATTATAAATTGTATTGTCTGTATTTTAAATTATAATTGTGTTAACAAAGAAAATTGTATGTATCGATTTCGTTGGCAAGTATAATAAATGTGATACAAATTGACATTAAATTAACATTTAAATTTAAATGTTCGGCTGTTTGAACTCGTAATAGTTACATAATAAACGAGAGACTCGTTCGGGATATTCCCCTCGGTGGGCTGAGCAGATGGCTCTTTGTGGCTTTGCTATACGAAAAACACACACAAAGACACGTTCGGGATAACTTAGAACACGTAACAGTTATTTTTGAATTAAGCACAAAGCCACACAATTGATTATCGGTGATCTGCCTACCCGGGATATCAAAACCCGATTTTTAACACAGTGAGTCTGAAGACATATCGCTGTGCAAATGGGAGAGATACTTACCAGTCAAGTTACAAATTAATATCAGTAACCAATTTTAACATGATATTTTAGTTAATATATACACTTACAACACGATCAGCACATTATAATCTTGATTATATTATTTATTTTTCCTTTACGCTAATTATTATAATTAACATATTGTTCTCTTTTTACATGAAGTATATTCTTCCGAGTCTATAAAGACGTGTAAAACATGAGGTGTGACCTCTGGTGTAGAATAATTAAATATAGCTTTGCTAAAAATCAGAACTGGAGCTATAGCTATAAAATAAATCAATGAAATATTTTAGTGAATATCATATGTTTCAACACGTCTTACAAAAGAAAGTAGTTATGCCGTAAGATATGCACCTATTGCTACCAGATTAACCCCCCAATGGCTCAGCGGTATGTCTGCGGGCTTACACGCTAAAATTCGGGTTTCGATACCCGTGGTGGGCAGAGCACAGATAGTCCATTGTGTAGCTTTGTGCTTAATTCCAAAAAACAAACAGCTACCAGATTTAAAACAGCTTGTTGTGTTTTAAATTTTAACTAGTTTAAGAAAGTAAAAAAATGTTGAAAAACGTTGAGTTTGTTTTTTAAGTTACCAAAGTTGCATTCACTGTAGTATCAATAATGAACCATTTCATATTCTTCATTTTTTCTAAGTGTAATATAAAATTAATATATTTTATGTTTTATGTGGCTTCATGCCTTATTTATGCCTGGCATGGCCAGGTAGTTAAGGCACTTGACTCATAATTTTAGGGTCGTGGGTTCGAATCCCCCTCACACCAGACATGCTCGCCTTTTCAGCCGTGGGAGCGTTATAATGTGACGGTCAACCCCACTACTCATTGGCAAAAGAATAACCAAAGAGTTGGTGGTGGGTGATGATCACGAGCTGCCTTTCCTCTAGTCTTACACTACAAAATTAGTGACGGCTAGCACAGATAGTCCTTGAGTAGTTTTGTGCGAAATTCAAAACAAACAATGATTTATACACACACAGTACTGTAATTTACCCGTTTAATGATATGATTGAAAAATAAGTTGTTTTTTATTTATCTTTTCACACTATCAATTATTTCGGTTTAATTTTTAATTGATGATGATTAGTAAAAATAAAACAGAAAAGTTAAACTTCTGAAGATGGTGTTATGACCCCCTTTACTTTCTCTGGGTTTGGATAGGATATTGTTTGCCTTAAGCTACATACTTGCAACTGTTATACTTTCATGTTATGACAACAATCTACAAACTTACGGTTAGTAATAACATTAAGAGTTTGTTTTCTACTGTGTGATAAAAAGGTGGACAACAGGTGCGAAGAAAACGGTCCTGTAGTGCCTTTATCAAGTAGTTAAAACTTTATACTTAATAATTTATCATAATTTTTATTTGTTGAATGACAAGAAAGTAAAGAACAAAACAATAAAGTTTTATCAAGCAGTTAAAACGTTAATCTTAATAATTTACCATGTTAAATTATTCAATTTTTAAAAAGTAACTATGAAATTCGAGTATCCTAGTTAACATGAATGGCGTTCCTGAAGGGAGAAACGACGCACGAATCCTTTGTCTATGAATCACACATTCTTGTACGCCTAAAAGGATGCTTAAATCAATAAATGTGTCTCCAAAAATATATTGACACCTGGTTACTGGAAGCGCAAAGAATAATAATTTTGTTTATGGATTATTTCATTTCAACATATACTCGACGCTAGTGGATTTAAGAGACCATCTGTTGAACCCTTGTGTATTGTGTACGTAGAGAAAAGGATGGCAAATTATCGTAAACATTTGTGACTCATTTATTACATTACACGTGTTGGAAACTGGTAATGAGTAATATTTTAAGTGTTTATTACTGTGGCTGTTTGGCTAAATATTTTCAACCAGATGCCTGAACTTCAACAACAGATCTAATGCATTCTTTCAAGACGGCAATATGTACAGTCACTCTACTTAGTAAAGTATAGTTTTCGGTAATTTTATCTTGCACATTGTACAACGAGGAATAGTTTTCATCCGAGTAAAATATAAAGCCCATTTAAGAGCAATGTTGATAGCAATAACCTAAACATATAAGTGATATAATTAAAGTTTAATTTTTAAAAAAATTATGAAATTTGTATTTTGCTCAAAATGCAAAAGTGTTATAAATATGTATATCACAGAGTAGAGATTTTTTCAAGTTTATATTTTGTCCTTATGTAAATATCTATGTACATACGATATGCAAGCTCAGATGGTGTGTGCTCAGAAACTTGTTTCACATGGTTGTACAGATGATACCGAGTATTTTGACTGTTGGATCTCCAATAGGAAGTTCGATCTGGAAGGATTTTCAAGTGCGTACTACAATACTAAAATATTGTGACCATTTTCACTTACCCAGTTCAAATATTGATTTGTAATGTTCATAAAACTTAACGTTTATTTGTTTGTTTTTCTTATAGCAAAGCCACATGGGGTTATCTGCTGAGCCCACCAAGGGGAATCGAAACCCTGAGTTTAGCGTTGTAAATCCTTAGACTTACCGCAGTACAAGCGGGGGCGAGAACATAATGAGATAATATAATTGATCGCTCAATATATGTTACTTATGTGAAGCAACAAGACATATAATTTAATAAAGTTTAAAAGTAAATCTGATTCAATAAGCCAGCTGGAGAAACAGAAACCTGTACCTTGTCTTTATCTGGTAATTCTCCTGATCATAGTTTCTATATTCTGTCAACTGTATTAACCGTTTCTAAAGTAAATTAGACTACATGGTAGCTTTCAATATCTCGGAAACTAGGACGATACATATAATAGGCTAAACTGTTATAGTGCGTTTTGGTTAAGTCATAATAAAGTGCACAATTCTATAAAACAAATAAAACTCCACATTTAAGTCGTAAACATGCTTTTCTTTATACCATATGATTTATATATAACAATCATCTACCGCTATAAGAGCATTTTATGTGGCACAATGAATTTATTTACCAGCAGTTGGTCTGTGTTTAGCACGTGATTTGATAAGGTTTGTAATGCAGCTGTCACGTGTATAATCTTATTACCAGACAAACAAAACCGAATTATAAGATCCTAATGTTAAAGTTCTGGCTTCTCTCAAGCATCAAAGGAACATTCTGTAGACAGGAGAGAATGAAAAGTTGAGTGTTGTGTGGTTTGTTTGCTCTCATTGCAGATAAGTTCTTAGGTAATCAAAATCTTCGAAATGGTTGTCTCTGTTTCTGTAATAGAAAACTATATTATTTATAATTTTACAAGAAGCCATTCTTTGATAAAAGTTAATACAAGAAAGATCTTATGTGAAAAATAATATTATCTCAAAGCAAATTCGACTTTTTGTTTTCTCTAGAAATATTTCGGGTTGTATGCTTCAGATTCTTATCCCATTTATATTTATCTCACTAAACCTGCCTATTTACGAGTATTTCTTTAGCTTATTATTACTGTGCCTATTTGGCTAAATACTTGGTTGTGTTTTTTTTCTCGTTAGCAGAACTTTTGTACATAATTATATATATATATATATATATTTGTGATGTGACTACATAAAAAAATGTGAGGGTTAATGGAAGGTGACTTAATTCACAGCTCTTGAATGGCAGAATGTAATGTATGAAATATATAGTAAGATTTAATTAAAATGTCAGAGTCAGATATACCTGAATATTAAAAATGAGTGATTGGCCTTATTTATTTATATATTTTGTGTATATGAGGATACAATTTCTGCGCAATTTAACTAACTATAAGTAATTACATTACAAAAAAAATCGGTATTTTAGTCTCATTATCTAGTTGCTCTTTTTATTTCTGTGTCAGCACACTTAATATGTATTTAGCTCTTTTTATAATCGATGGTAAGCTTTGTTTTATTCTTATCTCTAAGTAGCCACTTCTCTCTCTCTGTACCAGTCTTTCTGAGTCATAAATTCTTCATGTTATTCTGTTTAATGTTTACGTAAGTAGCTCTGTATCCTTGTGTTCCTGTCTGATACCCAAATAACTCTTCTGTTTATTTAGGTTCATTTCTTCATATTTCTCTGATTGGTATTTATTTAGATAGTTCTTTGTGTTTGCTAACCTGTTGTACCTCACTTCTGATGGCACTTTATTGTAGACTGCTTGTACTTACTTCTATAAGGAATTGACTCATATTATTGAAAACATAACAAACTGCTGTTTATTACTATAATAAATAACTCGAGGATTTAGAACATGTTTTGTTTTTATTTCGTAACATATTATTTTCTATTTTCGCTTCTGATTTACTTTGTTCGTTTTCTCTCGTTTAATTTTTTTGTATTTCTTTCTTAATTCTACGTTAAACACACACCTACATTTTGTATTAGATTACAACTCTCATAATAGTAAGGGGTCTCGTAATTTCTGCTGGGCTGAAAAACAAAGGCAGCTGCTCAGTATAATAATTTAAAGTGCTCTAATTCCCTAATCCCATAGAGGCTGACAGCTTTCTCATTTCTTTCAACTCCAACCGATGTTTCTTAAATCTAACTTCATAATAAGTCGAATGCTCACCAACTTAGTTCTTTATGTTTCTCTCTACTTTGATTTTTATCAACGTAGTTTCTATGTTTTCCTACTTAGTGTTTACCAAGGTAGTTTTTAAGTTTCTCTGCCTGATGTTTACACAGGTAATTTTTGTAACTGATGATCTCATGTTTGACTAGGTTTCTTTTGTATGTGTCGTCTAAAGATTGCCTAGGTAGCCGTGCCAGTTAGTCTTATGCCTTGGCATACCTTTCTAGTAACTCCCACATTATCAAGATTTATTGTTTTTTTACTACAGCTAGTTTGTTATTCATGTCTGTTTCTCTGTAGAACACGACCAAACCCAACAATTACTATTCAAGCCTATGTCGTCTCTTGTCACGCATCCTTACACTATTCATTTCTTTCCTGTTCTGACTGCTCACGGTTCCCATTCATATTTTGTCTCATATATAACGTTAGTTCAACCGTAACCTGGCTGTGTTCTCATGGCTAACTAACGGTGTGCCGATTTGTGCTTCGTCTAAAAGCTACGGTAACCTCGATCTGAGTAAAACGGATGTTTTCTTTCATTTACAGAAGAAACTACTGCCTTACGGTATTAGTGTAATTATAAAAACAATACACCTAATGATTTTGCATGAACAGTATTCCTATTTTGTAATTGTTCTTATTTGTAAAGGTTGTAGCAATGCTTTTTCATGGTACATGTAATCGTATAACATTCGTCTGTTTTCATGTCAACGTGTTGGCTAAGGGGTTCCCAGTATATATGTAGAAATGGCTGGTATGGTTTGAGAAAATTCTCACCAGCCGTTTTTACATATATATTTTACTCTCCAAGTGGGTTTTCTCGTCATTAAAGGTTATTAAGGGGTTTCCAGTTTAGAATTATGTGGTGTTCACACGTATTTAAAATTGTCCACTATTCTCTGTATCGCTTAAAAATTCACTCATTTAAGTTTAATTTCTGCTAAGTATTTAAAAGGCTCGAACTTAAATCGAGATTGTATGAAACAGTTATTTTGAAAATACAAGTGGAATTATTTTCTTAAATGTTTAATTCCATAGGCTCATTTATTAAGATTTTTATTAAACTATAAGAACAAAACATAATAAAGAGCAAAGTATTCCTTCTTATTTCAATAATACTCCAGCATTTTGTTTTTAAACTATGCTTTTTTTTTAAGCATAGACGCATTACGTTATGTGTAATAAATCCTCTTTTACAAAACAAAGGCGATGTGAGTTTGTGTGACGTTCTTACAGTGATGTGAGTTCATCTCTTGAATACACCTGAAATAATAACTTATTAGCTCTTTAATGAGTGGATATAAAGTATCCTAGTGAGACGTTAGGCAAAAATACTTGGAATTCGAGTTAAAAAGAAAATATTTGTTTTAAGCGAGATTACAAGGAAATATGGCTAAATGGGAACGAATAGAAAATATGTTTTCCATAAACATATACATCTGTTCATTAATTCTCTAGTAACGCAGTAACCTCCATACAAGGTTATCATACTTAGAACATTATTCACACACACACATAAAACGGTTATTTAAAGTTACACGTGCGTCGAAACTACTGACAGTATTGTAGCACCGAGTTGTAAAATATTTATTAATTTAAAATGTAACAAAGTTATAACACTATATATAATTTTCAGTCTGTCAAAACGATATATATTTTAAGTGTTTCATCAAAATATAACGATCCACGTATGACACTGAGCATCAGAACTCTCCCTCCGTTATTACATCGGTATGTCTATGGATTTATAACGCTAAAATCAGGGGTTCGATTCCCCTCGGTGGGCTCAGCAGATAGCCTGATGTGACTTTGTTAGAAGAAAACACACACACACGCATCAGAACTCTCCAATACAAAAATACTATCCAGCACATATTTCTGTTATATATATGTGTGTGTGTGTATGTATATATACATATTTTAAATAGAAAATTCTTGTTTGTATTACCATTATTTGATTTTGAGTACCAGGATGTGTCATAAGATTGGTAAACCCACCAAGAACAACCGAACTGCTATCAGGAAATATTGAGTAATATGATTTCTTGTGGTGTTCGAACTAATATGCCTTTAGTTAGTTTGCATGTTTTGAATTTCGAGCAGATCTACACGAAGGCAATCTGCACTAGTCTTTTTTAATTTAGCAGTGTTAGACTAGAGGAAAGGCAGCTTGTCGTCACCACCCACCGCCAACTCTTTGGCTACTCTTTTACCAGTGAATAGTATAATTGACACATTATAACGCCCTCGTGGCTGAAAGAGCAAACATGTTTGGTGCGATGGGATTCGATCTCGCAACCGTCATATTACGAATCGAGCATCCTAGCCACCTGGCCATGCCGGACATGCCTTTAATAACCGACAGTATTTATGCAAGACAACTGTTTAGTTTCATTTATTTTTTTTTGTATGTGCTTTTCTCTTTATGCAATGAAAATTATATCAAGTATAGTTTGATGATTAAATTTTATTGATTGTTTAAGAATAAAAAAGACTTAGCTAATTTTCAGTTAATTTATGTTGACCATGTTAAGATAATTATTAAGCGTTAACTTTACTGTTCTATAAGACAAACCAGGTTAAGCATATCCAAATAATTTTTCGAGACAAAAGACATCAAGTATACGTACTTAAAATAATTACAGTTAGCTTACAATATACGTGTGTATAAAATGTGCAAGCCATGCTAGTGTTCATCATACTCGACAATGACGTCAAAACTATTACTTATACAAACGTTTATTTGAGAAATAACGCGATGTGGTTTGATGTTGGACATCTACATAGCAGCATAAATTCTTACAAAGATAACAAAAGCATTCGACAGAATATCTTATTGCAAATACATCAAATTAAAAGCCTACAAGTGTCGTAAATTATCAAACTAAAATAAAACTCTGTTATTGTGTAGCTGTTTTTATGGACTTAAACATAAAAGTCTGAAGTGGAAAAATTATAAAAATGTTAGAGAATCAGGTTTGGTTTGTTTTGAATTTTGCACAACGCTACACGAGGGCTCTGTGCGCTAGCCGTCCCTACTTTAGAAGTGAAAGACTGGAGGGAAGGCAGGTGGTCATCACCACCCACCGTCAACTCTTATGCTACTCTTTTACCAGCGAATAGTGGGATTAACCGTAATGTTATAGCGCCCCAACGGCTGAATGGTCGAGCATGTTTGACGTGACGGAAATTCGAACCCTCAACCCTCGGATTACGAATCAATTAACTTAACCACCTGGTCATTCCGGGCCTAGCAAGTCACATGGATTTATAGACTTTGTTTAAACCTGAGTCTAGTGGTATTTTTTTCTTGTACAATGGGTTACCATTGTAATCGCACACTATTGATTAAGCACTAGGAAGGCACGTGATTCGTGGAATTATGAGTTATTTTTTCATTTGTTGGTTTTGATCCCGGTTTAATGGCTTTTTACTCGATATTAATATTAATAGATATCCATCTAAAGGTATAGGCGAGAAACGCGGACACATTCTTTTAGATTATTCTTGTATAAAATATTCATGGTGATCTTAACTATGTTGTGACTAGTTTGTTTGGTAAGTATGGGCTATCTGCTTACAGAACTACAGCCGGTTTTTTGAAAGGTTTTTGAGGTTATTTTGTGGGAAAGTTGTTATATAGATAAGTTGCCTTATGAGGGATTAGATAAAAAACTATATTTGTTTTACAACATAGTCAAATTCATCCTGAATTTGCGATTCTCAGTTAGGCCTAACAGAAAATTAATCCCAACATTCACTGAAAACGTATGTCATATTATAGCTTATCCTACTCTCTAATACGACACCAGTTATATTCAATACATTTTAATGAATGTTTTCTATTCACTGTTTTTCTAATAAACAGTAATTAGAACTTATCTATCAAGTATATACAGCTAGGGGTAAAACTTTATTCTTGTGTACATGGAGCATTTGTAAGCATCTGTTGATGAAGATTATGACGCCACCTGGAATAAAAACGTTTAGCTCAGTTTTCAGGTTACCTTAAACTAGTTCAATGCGATTTGATTATGTTTGCCGCGATTTAAAATTTCAAATAAGGTTGTACGATGTTTTTCATTTTGTATTGATGATTTCGTACTACACAGTTTTCATGAATAACGGAAATACAAGTTCCATTTGTTATCTGTTCCTAGCAAATTTGTCGTTTAGAGAACGAGAAGGACAAATGATGCTGTTTAAATAAATCGTTTTTCTAAAATTACACAGATTTTATTATTTACTATTGTGTGTTTTCTAATGAATGAACGCAATTATTTCAATGAAATAAAGCAGAAAAAGTATATTGTAAATGAATTCAAGTACAAAGTGTGTTTAACAGGCTACCTGAATGTGCATTACGAAGCGAAGGACAGAAATATAAAAATTCCGAGTGCGAATTCAAATAAAACCACATCGTCTTTATATTTATTATTTGCACAGGTCTTGAATGCACACTCGAAAATAAAATAGTTGATATCCTGAATTTTTTTCTGCTTTAGTTCTGAAGTAATAATGTTTTTTTTATTTCTCCTTTCATATTATTTTTAAAACCTGTTTTACTTACATGTTATCTCTTCATCTTCATACTTTTTTCATGTATTTTTCTTTCTCAGTTTAATCTTTTTTATACATTTTGAGGTATAATTCATCAAAGTACTATTTGCATCAGATCTTTCTATTTATTAAATGAATATTTTCCGCTAAGTCTGTATAAAAGACTATATAATAAAAACGAATAAAGATGGATTAGAGTAAAATAAACTAACCTCTGAAAAGTCAACATGTTCATTTAGAAATGAACCCAAAACAAGAAATTGTTTTTCATATGTAAAAGTTCGTTTCAATTTCAGCTCATTTTTAATGATAAAGGGAAGTTGTGTGTTCACGATCAGTGTCTGTGTGCCGATTAGAATGGTTACTGCTTGCGTTACGTAGTTTTAATTGCGATCTGTATTTATTTTTGCTTACGAACATTTAATTAAATTCGTTTGAAAGGTAGATAAAATGGAAATATTTCAAGAAACTGAAACGTTCGTGTAAGAGAAACGTGTATTTCTCTTACATGAACTTTTCAGATTAAATTAGGTGTTCTACATTTTTCAAATATCACATTTGCGAAACGTCGATAATCTATTTAGATTTTAAATTCGTATTCAACATTTCCTAAATGGCGGACACCTGCTGTAATTTCTAACGTGTAAAATGACATTTTACATGAGTTTTGTTTGGATGATTATTTAACCATATTTAAATTCATCCTTTTTTCTTATAAATTTCAAGTAAAAACAGAGTCTAACCATAGTTGATGACGGCTTGATTATTGTAAATCACAATGCTGCATAAAGGGCTATTTTTGCTTCCCACCGCGGTATCGAAACTAGATTTTGAGCGTTTTAAGTCCACCGACTTACTGCTGAACCACCGGGTATCTTTTAATTATTGTACTGGATTCAGGTTGTCGAAAATGAAGAATTCTCAATAATATTTAATATTTTTGTACCAATAATCAATGTATTCAAAGGCATTTTTTTTAATAGCTCGGCCAAAACATAATTTATTTTTCACGCCCATCACCGATAGGCTTAATCACATTGAACTGTCCGAGCAATGAGTAACTGATTTGATGTGTTAATCACAATTCTATTCAATCATGCATGAAGAGCAAGTCAGTTAAAGTAATTTATTTCGTACACCAATCACCGATAGATTCAATGTTGAATAATTCGGTTAAACTATAATTTCTTCGGTATACTCTTTCGCAAACGTATTAGATAGTGTATGATAGTGTATGGAACTCGGATGAAAGAATTTTCTTGCTTTATCCACCTCGATTAGGTTCAGTCTTTTCATTATTGTAATATAGTAAAAACAAAGTGTGTATGGTAATTTAGCCATATACTTGGAAATATTTCTGAAATGCTGTCGATAATATAAAAAGATATTTTAATATCGACCGAACCGCACATGGACTGGAGTTTCTCTAAGACCAAAACTAGAACAGAACGCAATTTTGTTAGTAATTGGTAACATTCCGAAAACATTGCGTAATAGACAGACTAGATTGATATTACACAATCCTTGTACAGGATATGCACTTTTGATCAGAATTATACAAACGTCTTAGAATAGTGCGGAATTTACACTTTAGATTAATATTAAAATCTTCCAATCGTAAGCAATAGGCAATTTAGATTAATACAAGACAACTAACCTAGAATAGTACCAGTAAAAAAAATTAGAAAATTTTCTCTAGACAGTCTCGAGATAGACGAAGCAAAGTAATACCAACCAATTCAGAATCACCTTACCTGTTTTTTGCTCAGTCAAACTTTCTAATGCAACAATTTGACACACGATGGCACAATGTCGTTACCACTTGGTTTCGATTTCAACTTTAGTTATTTTGATATGCAAAGCATTTCACACAAACACACTCGTGTGTAATTTTCTAAATAATTAACTTTTTGCTAAATATAGTTTCCATGGACTTTCTCGACTTACTTAAGTCTAAACTACGCATATAAAGTTAATTCAAAACACATTCCGACGTTTCTGCATATTTAGTTAAGTTTGCGTTCGTTACAACTTTAAATTTTCTTTACTTTGTGATAACTTAGTTCCAGTTCGTTTTATAGAATAATATAAAGAATTTTTATCTACTTTTTCTTTGCTAATGTGTTTATTTTTCATTTTTGTGAGTTTTTAATTCAACTTGTAAAATAATGTCAAACACTAAATGCTTATAGCTGTTCCATATATTGTACAGAATCATAAATACAGAATTTTGCTTTATTCTTTATTTTAAGTGCAACTTCATTGAATAAAGTTACGTCTGTGTGAGATTGTTTGTCTAACTGCGCAAAGTGCTTTTCAAATAGACCAGGACTTATTGAGCTAACATATAATGCCTGCCATAAAGCGTAACTTCAATGCCAAGTGGGAAAGTGACAGAATAAGAAACATTCAAACAAAGGGCATGAAAACTACTGTAAATGTTTTACGGGTCGTGGTTGGTATAGTATTAAAAATCTTTGACTAGCAAAGTGCTATGCCAAACAGACAAACGTTAAACTGTTAACCAACCTTCAATAAAGGAATGGACAAGTAGTCAAGCTATACTTGCAGACAACCTTCATTAGAACAATGCAAAACTAAACAGACATGATGTTAGTACTATACAACCCTCTCTAGAATAATGAGAAAGTAGACACATTAGATTAGCAATACACAACTCTCTCTAAAATAGTGATGGAATGGAATCATTAGATTAGTAATGTACAATTCTAGAATTGTGAGGGAGTAGACGCATTAGATCAGTAAAGTACAACCCTCTCTATAATAGTGAGGGAATGGAATCATTAGATTAGTAATATATAACGCTCTCTAGAATAATGAGGGAATAGACACTTTAGAATAGTAATGTGTAACCCTTTCTAGACTAATTGTTGGACTAAACATGTGAAATTAGTACAACACGAATCTCCCTAGAACAGCTGTGGGAGTAAACAGACTAGATCAGTACTACATAATCCTCGCGTGAATAATCGTGGGTATTTAGAGTACAACATTAATATTACATAATTCTGACTAGAAGATCAAGAACAGACAGGCTAGTACTGAGCACTTATCTCTAAAACAATAGGAAGAAGAAAGAGACAAAGGCAAGGACGTGATCAGTCTAGATCAAGTAATCTAGACTCTGGTAAGTTTTAATTTGTTCCGCCAGTTAATTCATTACTGCAGGAAAACAAAATAATAACAGTATTAATGCGAGCTGTTTTTACATTATTCTACTTTCGAATTCTGGTCAAATATCCTCAAAAATATCATGCGAAGAGGTTACACTTACTTCAATGTTTGCAGTATCTGCTAATAGATGGTGCTACTTCTGATTATTATTGTTTGGAAAATTTAACATGAAGGGTTTAATTAGGTTTAAACTTATACTTTGGGATTACAGAGCTGGTAAATTAGATATAATGCAAAACGTAACTATTAAACTTGGTTCTCAGTAGGTGGCGATGTAGAAACTAAGACTGAAAATTTGTTATTAATACATCATATTAACAGAATGTCGCAACTGATGAGTGTGCGTAAAAAAGACTTTTTTTGCATTCTTAGCATGTGTACTTATGAATATTTTTCAATATAAATTGTTGTTATTGTATCGGTGCTGCCCAATAAGATAAGAATAAAATGTACGAAACCCATTACACACATATATATTTAACTCAGATATTTATCATTTACAAAGAAACCTACGAAAGGACCTGAATTTAACAGTTGTTAAATATAAATATAGGTCTGTACTAGACGTTGAACAATTTTGTGGTGTTTCACTAAAATATGCTGCGTGGCGTGGTTGCTGATTTAATAAAAACTTCCTCTAATTACAGCTGATGGCAGAATGTAAAAATGTGAAATGTCACTCAATCAAATTAACGACAGTAAAAAAATTCTACCAGGAAAGTCAGAGGAAGGGGATAAAAATAATCTAATTATTCATCATGTTTATAGCACGACAGTGTCGCCTAATATATTAATGCTTCCCCCTCCTCGGCTTTGGTACTTAGTTATAGTATAATGACACTTGTGTTCCTTCATTAAGCTTTCCCTGGTAATGCCTGAATTATACATACAATAAGAAATACAAGCATGTATTGTCACCTACACATGTTAACAAAACAAATCAAGTCCAATTGACAAATGTATTATTTTTCCGCTTTATATAATTTATTTATAAAACGAATAGCATACAGACTGAACACCATCGTATGATATGCATGAGACAAAACACATTAAAACAAAATAAAGCTTCTGGGAATCTGGTAATTTATGTAGATGGTCATTTGAAAACAATAATAGAAAGAGAGGAATGTGTTTGGTTAACAACAATAAATAAAAAATATTCTAAACTTAAATCTCAGATAAGTAATACTTTTTGTTGAGAAATATAAAAGCCTCTGAAGACCTCTCACATTCGAATTCCGTCACCAAATATGCCCTTTTAGCTTGAGACAATTATAAGATAACAGACAACACCACTCCTCGTTGGTAAAGAGTAGTCCAAAAGTTGGCCGGTGGCTAGTGCTGTCTAGCTGCCTTCCTTCTAGTCTGTCATTTTCAAATTAAAGACGACTAAGGCACATGGCTCTCGTGACGCTTTGAGCGAAATTCAAAGAAACAAAAAAACAAGCATGCTAAAACATTTGGATGACTTGAGTTAAAAACCCTTAATATAACAAATAAGTAACGTGGTTTTCTATCACTCCTAAAATACACAGGTTACTTCAGTGAGGAGCCGTCCATCTCTCATAAAATACAGAGAAGATTTGAGTAAGAACTATTCTATCTCTCCAGAACACATAAGCGCTGGAGTGAGAAGTCACCTATCTCTTCTGTATCACATAAATTACTTCAGTGTGGAGTTATCCATCTCTTATAAAATACAAAGATGAAGTGAGTGAGAACTTCTACACCTTCCCTTAAACACATAGGTGGCATAAATGAGGAATCATCGGTCTTTTCTGAAACACATAATTGACTCGAATGAGGAGATCTATGTCTTAAGAAAGGAGTCATTTTTTCTAACACATATAGGTGATTTAAGTGAGGGTTCATCTACCTCTTCTAGTGTATTGAGGTCTCCTATTTATTTTAACCCTTTGACTAATTATTTGATTATGTTCTTTTATGGCGGGGTTATATTCGAATTTACTTGTAACGCTTGTAACGTGGATTGTTAAGTGCTAATTTTTTGAATTTAGTATCAGTCTAACTTGAATCGTTAAGTGCTAATTGTTGAATCTAGTACTAGTCTAATGTCAATATCTAACTCTATTCTCCAGCGCTTTACTGTTTGTGGACTCTCTCTTTACTCTCTGTATCTTGCTTTTAACAAAAACATGAATTCCTTACTGGCTTAATCCGGAACAAGAGATATGTATACCTGAAATAATTCAATTATTCTTTGATGTCTTTAGCAACATTTAGTGAATATTTTAAAGCTTCATTCGGTTTAGTTCGTTTTCGAACATGTAAGTGTATCAGAAGTTATAGATCATCTGTTTGAAAATCACTTGCAAACTCAGAGAATGCTTAACAACATATAAAGAAACTGAAACCGTATGACTGACCAGCATATATTATAAAACAACGCCGCAACAGTCAGATTTCTGTTTTGGTTCTTACTTCCGACATGGAATGTTTTCATAGTACACCACTGACACATGTTGTCTAGATCAAGAGTCTACGTACGATACATATTATATTTTACACTGGTTTAGTGATTTAGCTTAAAGACGAATAAGAATCGTCTTGAAATTTTTAAATGTCCTACAGTAATTCCTGTTGGCTGAATTCGAAGTTGATATCCGTTTTTTCCATTACGTGCATATTTTTTACAAACATTTTTTACATAAGTGAATAATTTTCATTGAAATCAAGTCACATTTTTTATGTTAAAATGTTCACAAGCACTAGCTATAGATTTCTCTATTGCGGCGTGAGAGTCTTATTGACCATTCTAAACTACACAAGAAGCACACCGCTTGCATATAAACGGTTAACAAGCCTCATGATGTGTTATTTTTGGATAATATTTGTTTGTTCGTACACTTTTATTTTTTTTTCAATATTATTTATTCGTTGTTATAGAAAAAAAGGGGTTCTGCAAACAATCCAAACATATTTTATTTTATTTATGGTAAATTTGATCTAAATAAGAGAGATTTTTGCATAAACTCTTTATCTGATGAAAAAAAGAATATTATTTTTAAAATCCACGTAGCTCAATTATTAAAAATATGTTATTAAAATCAAAACAACTTTTATGAAGTTTACGTTTACAAACTTATATAATTGCAATGTCATGTGATAATGATGGTAGTATTGAAGTTACATTAGTTTCTAAACTAAGCTTTCTGTTACATCCTAGTTTATTTTCTGTAGCAATATCGCTGAATTTTAACATGTTGAAGGCACAAAGTGGCCTATTTCCACTTACTTAAATTTTTGAAGGTTGAGTATTTGATAGGGGATTAAAGCTTGTTCTCTGATATTATCAATGTTTTTTAAACTAGACATAAAACGCCCAATGATTATTTCTGATAACATAATCATATTACAAAAAATACTAAATGTTATTATTGTTAATAAATCAATTGTTTGAACTTATTTTTCAAAGTAGAAAGCTAGATATTTGGCACTGTTAGTTGTTGAATGAGAAGTGCGTACTTTTGCAAAAGCTACACTGAAATATCGTTTTACGTAACATAATCATCTCCAAGTTATCGGTCTTCTTCTAATGTTTTTACTTGGAACTATGATATAGATGATATTCACCACTATCAAGATTACCGCAGCACTTCTTATGATTACTTTCTTTCAGTTGTGTTTCTCTTACGTTATTCGTACTTTCAATCCCCAAAAGATTCGATGTTTTCATTTCCAGATACTTTTTATGGGCTTACTTTTTGTTATTTGTTACGCTGTATATCTTCACTTATAATGGAGAGGAGGTGTTATTGATCTTCACAAATGTTTTTTTCTCGAGATACCAACTATATTTGCTTTTAGAATTGGATTCAAGTCTTGAAATAGTCGTTCAATATGCAGCATGGTTTTCTGAGCTTCTCTGTGTAAAGTAGTTAAAAACATAACAAAACAGATATGGATAGAATCTGTTTAGATTAATAGGTTAGAATAGGAGCAGACTCGTAGAAATAGTGAGTTAGGTAATTAACTGGCTTGGGGGAGGGCAGAAAGAACAAACGAACTTGACGAATACGTAAGTGTGAAATAAATATATAAGGGCACAAAACAAGAAGTTGTGAAGTTGGACGGGATTGTAGAATAGGCTGAATAATAGGGTAGATTGGAGGTATTTGAAAATGAGTTACAAATGGAAGGATAACTTAATGAAATATTGTATAAACATTGAAGGATAACTAAAGTGGAATGTTATATAAAGATGGAAGGGTGGTTATGATTAAATGTTATATAACGATGGAGAGGTAAGTGTGTTGGGAGTTTCGATATAAATGTACGTTGAAAATTGTTTGTTTGTTTGTTTTTTGGAATTTCGCACAAAGCTACTCGAGGGCTATCTGTGCTAGCCGTCCCTAATTTAGCAGTGTAAGACTAGAGGGAAGGCAGCTAGTCATCACCACCCACCGCCAACTCTTGGGCTACTCTTTTACAAACGAATAGTGGGATTGACCGTCACATTATACACCCCCACGGCTGGGAGGGCGAGCATGTTTAGCGCGACGCGGGCGCGAACCCGCGACCCTCGGCTTACGAGTGCACGCCTTAACGCGCTCGGCCATGCCAGGCCTTCGTTGAAAATTGAAAAGGGAATATGGTAGGAGGTTAAATATGGTGAAAGGTTAGACGTAATGGATAATTTAATAAAAGTAGTCGAGTAAGAAAAGCGTAATATTAGTTAAAGCAAGAAAAATTAGTTTGATGGACAGTTAGATGTGATGAAAGTTGAATAGTAGATATGGTGGAAGGCTTGGCAAGGGCGGAAAACAGATCTAAGTGCGAGAAAATAATTGTATGATATTTGTCCAAAAATAGTCTTATGCCTGTCGAAATATAAATGGCAAACTATAATGAAATCGAAACAGAGTGTGATTTTAATGTTGGATTTTTGATATTATCAGTGAAAATTGTTCTTTAATTAGACATCTTATATTTCCGTTCATTTATTTTTATTTCGATAAATACGTTATATTCGTGATAAAGTACAGTAAACAGAAAGCTTTGCATATGAGAGGCGATTTTGTATTAATATACAATGTGAACTACATTCAACACGTTTACACCGCTTAAATCTATTTCCATTGGTTAATAATTTTCTAATATACGTGCTTCCGACATTAAGTACCAGACAACTTCCTTTCCTCAACTGTATTCGCTGGTGAAAACTACTTACTCTGTAAGTTCACATGCAACATTTACTTTAATGAAATACTTTAATTTCTTTTATGAGTCATAAGGTTTACAACAAATGTTATACAAATATATTACGAAACATACTTTGATCGTGTGGTCAAGGTAGTAGCATAGATAACTGGCGCCGGTCACATGGTTGTTGCCTGTGGCGTTAGCGAATTGTTTCGTGTACCACAAAGGCAGCTATTGAGAGTGAGATAAGATATTCACAGCTACTCCTGGTCTGTATATCTCTTCGAGAATTTATTAATTAACATGTGTGGTTATTAATAAACTTGTGCCTTTCCTTTATCCCCCCTTAAAACTTATGTTAAGAGTTTAAAGATATTTTTAAAAAGCCAAGATTGTGATATAGTTTGGCTTCTGAAGGGAAATTTTCTTCTCTGAAAGAGCTTGAGATTTTTAAAAAAAATTAAGGATTGTATACATATTAACGACTGTTTTAAGACTCATAAGTATGCTGGAAGAAAAGAATTCAAACCACGTCCAGTAAATTTACATTATGACTAGTAAAAGAGATATTTTGATACTTTACATCTAGCTTACGTGGTATCTTCAGAGGACCGTATTTTAAAGTATTTAAAGTCGAACATTTATTTTCGTGTAAAGTCACACAATCTGCGCTGTATGTACCACAGAGATCAAACTCCATATTCTAACCTTATAAACACTAAAGCTTTCCTTTAAGCCACTAGAGGACAAAAGATTATGTATACTAATCTATTAGTTTTTGTTTTATTATTAGATTCATTGAAGGTATATTAGTAATAAAGTTAGTGTGAGACATTTGCTGAAAATTAAATTTAGTAATTATTTTTCCAATAAACGTTAAATTTGTGCTATAACATCTTGTTCTGTATTTTAAGCACTCACTTCACACCCAAGAAGCAAAAGTTGTTTGATATCGTTGTTTTATTGGTCAGATTGAAGAAGGTGACCTGTTTGTGTCATGTTTAGTATGAAAGCTACTTATTCTTTGAAACTAATAAAACGAGCGGTTTTAAAATATACGAACTTTACGAAACTTGTGGCTCACTTCTGAGCAAAACCAATGCCATTAGTGTACGTAAAACAACAAAGCATTAATGAAAGTGTGAACTTTTGTTTACATTTTACAAAAAAATAATAACACTTAATGTTAAACGACACGGCTTTCAACAAGCAACCTTAATTCCTTGAGACGCGCATATTTATTTCAAGTAGTTGCAAATTAAATCAGTTGGCGACGTTCGTGGAAAGGGATGCTCTGTATATCACAACCAGCATTTTTAATAATGACTTAAGTTTTCACGAAATTCCATTTTTTAAAGTTCTTTCTATTTTTGTTTTATAGTAACGCCGACATAATCTGATACTTAACACATCTTAAATATATAAGTAATTCGTTTCATAGTAGCTCCAAAATAAACTTGTACTTCGCACAGCTGAAGTCCCTACATAATTCGTTTTTAGTAGCTCTGAAATAAGTTGATACTTAAAACAGCTTAAGTCTATGCATAATTCGTTTCATAGTAGCTTCAAAATAAGCTAGCACAAAATATTTGTTTCATATCATGAATCTTGATAGTGGGTTATTATGGGAATCGCAAGGGATTGCACAAAATCCTAATAGAATGCCCGGGAAAAAATAAACAAATAAAAATTTAGTTCAGACAGCACTTTAAAACGTTTACTGTTGAACGCTAAAGCTGTATATATGTATAAAAATGCACAAGGAAGTACGCTTGTTAGACTTACATGGACAAGAAAATCCACTCAAAAAGGCTAGTTTGAAATCCTTACTATTATAATTAATTTCCTTGCCAGCCTATGACAAAAACTGCTTGATATATTGCACCCAAACCTTCTGTATAATACCAAATAAGGTACGGCGAAGGTTGTAGGGGCATTGAAAAAATCAATTTGCTTGTTATGTATTTTCCATCAGCTAAAAAAAAATCGGATTCTATTTAGTGTAAACGATGTTGTCATTACCCCATTCTTACAGAAATCTTTTGTTCGCTCTTGAAGCTCAAGAGCAGGTTTTGGTTTGGTTTGTCTGCAATTTCACACAAAGCTACACGAGGACTGTCTGCACTAGCCGCCCCTAATTTACCAGTGTAGACTTGAGGGAAGGCACCTAGTCATCACCACCAACCGCCAACTCTTGGGATATTCTTTTACTAACGAATAGTAGGATTGACCGTCTCGTTATAAAACCCCCACGGCTGAAAGGATGAGCATGTTTGGTGTAACGGGGATTCGAACTCGCGACCATCGGATTACAAGTTGAGTCCCTTAACCACCTGGCGGTACCGGGCCTCAAGAACAGGGTGAAACAGGAATTACCAATCAATGGTAGATGAACATTAGATGACTAACATTTTCTGAACGCTTTATGCACTATACAATCGATACTTTTAGAGAGCTAACCCTTATATTATGGATGAAGTGCAGTAGAAAAAATACAGTACATATAATATTAAATTTTATCGTACACATTCATAGAATAATTAACAGACCCGGAGGTTTATTGAAAGTGATGTTTTAGACAGATGTGTTATATTTGAGAAGCTTCTTTTTTACTTTTAATATTTTATGCGTGTTTAATGGAGTTGTGTCTTAGTCTTGTCATATATTTCCCTTTTGCTATACATTACACATCGAGAATTTAGTTACACAGAAACTACAAATGTTCATTATATTCTCAAATACATTTCCATGACAATCTCCAGCTACTGCTTAACATTTTACATCTCGAACTAACGCGACCAAATAGTCAACAGCTACAGTAAATCATCATGAACCGTATCAACTAGTTACCAGCTAACTGTGTTTATTATCATTATCATTATCAAAGTCAGCTATCATATGAAATAATTCTTTACCAATAGATGAGCATTAAAAACAGCCAACAAACAAGATAAATAAACATTTGGGAGCTGATAAGCCTGCAAATAGGATTGTAAAAATAATAATAAAGGCTGAAGATACTGTGGATGTTATTTACTTCAACTACAAACCTCTATTTTGGCTTCACAAAATGTAATTCTAGATAACAGCATGGAGTCAAAATAAAGGTTTGAAGTTTGAGAATCTCCGGCATTGTGTCGACGCTTTTACGACCCCTATTTCCAGGATTTTAATTTTTCAATTTTTATTTACCTTGTGAAAGTAGCTTCTTCATTTCTTTCAACAACTTTTATTGGACTTATTTACTGATCCTTTTATTTCATATTTAACTGTGTCACCCGATTACATAATAGAGGTTTAGATATCGTGAGTTCCACATCTGTATCTAAGCTGTACGTATACGGTTTCTACGAATTGTGCTTGTGCAAAGTAAATTATTGAACAACAAGAATAAATATAGCCTGACAGCTAGCAGCCTTTTAACTGTTTAATTTCACATTTGACTTATAAGTAAAGGCGGTAAAAAGTTACTATTGAAATATATAAGTCTGACAGTTTCGCTATCTGTCTATGAATTACTGAAACCGTACAAGATAAGTAAAGATAACATACTTGTGCATGAAAGTATTTATTATGATAAAAGAACAACTTAGGACACACGTTTTCTCTAGATTTAGTGTTACGTGGAAGAATCGGAATTAAAAAAAATGATTTTCAATCACATTGGTTAGGTCGTGATGAGAATACTCGAATAGTGAACAATTAATATTAATAAAAGATTTTAATGTTTATTTGATTTATTTGTTTGAATACTCTCACTAAGATTCTAAATGGCTACCTATGACTATGTATTATATGTCTTCAGACTCTTCGCTAGGCAACAGGAGGCAAGATTTCTAAGAATATCTTGTGTCTTCGGTTGTAGAAATATCCAGATAAAGGAATGGCCTTAAGCTAAATATTGAATTAGCACAAAATACCTGTTTTAATAATAATTTCAATTATTTAAAGCTCCTTTGAACATTAAAAGGGCTAAATCCTTTGAGATGTATTTAGCAAATGGAATAAATAAATAGTAATTTTCATCTCGTCCGTGAAGCAGCTTCAAACACCGTGTAAAATAAGCTATAATTTCGAGGGGAAATAATTTGTAATTTATTTCAGAAGTAATGCAGCTTGCCACGTGGCTCATCGTATACTCTCTAGTTGTTTGTAAACAACTGTCTATCAAAAAAAAAGAGAAAACTTTGTCAAGCATAAGAGGAAATAGTAAAGGTTATCAGTAAGGATCTATCTCATTTTAATATACATGCATATGTAGGTGGTTGAAAAATACAGAAATTATGACCTGATTAAGTAGAAAAACATGCCCATCAGCATTCATAACAAAATATCTCACGATTGGCAAGGTTTCTGTGTTTGTTTAGAATTAAGCACAAAGCTACACAATGGGCTATCTGTGTTTTGCCCACTACGGGTATCGAAACCCGGTATTTAGCGGTGCGTCTGCAGACATACCGCTGTGCTACTGGAGGGCAATGGAGAAGATAAAAACGTTATTCCGGATAATAATTCGTACATTATTTTAAATTAATCACAAAATAATAATTTTACATTAAGCTGTGACTTGTATTAATTTGTAAAGAAATTGTTGTAGCAAAAACGATCATAGTTTTCTGTTAAACACACTGGGTTTTAGTTTTACATCACGCGCAGATAAAAGGAGTATTTTGTAAGCAAGACGATAGCGACTAACAGCAGTGATTTTGATCATTTGTTTTGTTCTGCCTTTATGTTTTTGTTATATTATATTTTCGCCTTAGAATCAAGTGAATGGATATTCTCTTGTTTAAATATTTTGGTATTATATATCATCTTTAAATACTTGTGAAGTACAGTAATAACTTTGTTTTAAAAAAACATTATAAAATAGACTTCAACATGCGGAGATTAGTAACTCCACCTAGGGACAGAGAAGTTGGCTAACATGTAAAAGCCAGATAAGCCATCGAGCTGCATCTTGTCACAAGACATATCATCGATGGATCATGTTATCGACATTATTTCTTCAAAGTGCTACCTTATCGAAAAGACACGAAAACACACACTATAGAAAATGTCAAGAAATATTTTTCAATAAAAATTTGGCACATATTTTTTTCGTTATAATTTTATACTGTTCGATGACAATTAAAGCCTAACCCACTAAAAAACACAAAACGATCGATTATTTAAATATTAATGTAAGTACATAAAACATTCATGTATATAATAATTCTTATTAAATATGCGCATTTGCAACAAAATAGTTAGGTGGTAAGATGTCGCATTTGGTGACGTTTAATCAAATTCTGATGAGAAGGTACATCGATAAGATGTCTACTAATAAGGTGTTAGTTCATTCATGTTAGCGAAATAAATGCACTTTTTAAAGTAAAATATAGAGTTAAGGAGCAAATGAATTTTTACTCGGAAGTGTTCCAAACATTATGTTTTCAAGCCACGTTTGATCTTTATTAAGTATAAGCAGTTAAATTATCATTATAAAAACGGTGTAAACCTGAAAGGCATGATTAGCTTTTCGACCATTCTAAAATTAAGTTAGTTAACAAGATTTTCACTATGAGACAGTCTAGCAACATCTACTATGTCGTCACTTAATTAATAGGAGAATAAGTGCTGCTTCCATTATACCTATAGTTACAGTGCTGTCCATTACTGACTAGGGTATTTCAAACACATATTTATGAGCATAATATGACAAGCAAATCACTAATCTAATGTCATCTTCGAAGACTCGATGTATGATTTATGTAATCTTTATGAGAATTATGTAAATTATATTTCTGGTAGAGCTAACCTCTGGGGTTATCCATGTTTTTAATTATTAATAAACCCTTGAATGTTGCTTTTGTCAAGTCTGAAACTAATAATCAAGTGAGTAAACTCTCTTCTCTCCAATCTAGCTGATTAATCCTGAAATTTTAATGCAACATTCTGCTTAAGGCAGTGAATTAGAATAATTTTGATGCTGTTAATACATGATATAAACTTGTTCAAGAACTTGATTGAGATATCAGTTTACTTCAGGATCCATTTGAATCTGAAAGATCAATGCGATTTAGAGAAGAGAGTGAAAATAATGTTAAAGTAGTACTGGCTCTTAACATTTTTGTTAAATACGTACAGTTAATTAAACAGCATGTCTACAGCAGATGTAATGTTAGTTATTAAGCTGTTAATAAGTATTTGTACAGTATAAAAAAGACTAGCAGAACTAACTTTTCTCAAGGTACACCTTGAGAAAAAGGCTGTTTAGTTTAAAAATATCAGGGTTTCCATGAGTAACAGCTAGCTATTATAAAGCGTTTATCTATTGCCTCAAGCAAAAATTACATTGTTTGTTAGATGATGGTAAGAAATAGGTACCTTCCAAATACTTAATAAAATGTAGTGATGTCAGCTTGGAAAACCCGATAATGCTAGTGCTTTCGAAATGTAGACTTTTCTTCGCTATGACATTCGAGAGCATACACTTTAACGACAGCTTTATTTTAGTGTTCATGAGATATTCTGGTGTAATTCTATATTTTATTATTAATGAGATTTTTGGCATGGTACTATATTATTAATGTAATATTTTAGTGAGATTCTTTATTTACTACTAACGACATATTTTGGTGCAATTTTATTATTAATCGTTAATTGTGATTTATCTATTCCTTTCTATCCTTCGTGTCTTCTATATATCGTAGTTTATGTCACACATGAACATTGCTGTTAATGTTAAAGAATAACGACGTGCCAAAATTGCGTACTGTCATATGACAACTGAAATATGGGGGTGGAATTTATTCTAATTCAGTTGTACATCGTACTTTATGGTTCTTTTTGCTATTTAATGTTATAAAAATGCAAAAACTTTCACTGAGAGCTATTTATCATAACCGTTAGATCTAAGCATGTATAATTACCAAAATAGTAACGACGAAGTCGTTATGGTGATGTTATATTCGGATATTGAAATCATGCAAGTTTTCTGACAGTCTCTTCCTGGATTTATTACTTTGCAGTTTTACATGTTATTTCTTTCCGAGACCTTTGAATGAGGCCAATATAAGACGTTTAAAAGATTCAAAACCTTACCTCTAACTACTTTCAAAATACTATGGTCACATTCGAAACATCACTTTTACTTACTTTGAAAATACTATGAGGCAGCGGTAATTTTAAGGATTTGCAACTCTAAAATCAAGGATTGATTCCCCTCTTGGTCACAGCAGGTAGCCCGACGTGGGTTTGCTATAAAAAATACACATAAACACTCAAAATCTCATCTTCCTCTAACTTCCTTCAAAACACTGGGTATTTAATTCTGCCTTTAGATTTTACAATGAGACATTATGAGACATAATAAACTCTTATTTCTACAGTATCATACCATATAACAGATATTATTATGAATTCATGATTTTATGATATTTCAGGAGAATGAGCAGAAACGTACACAAATGAAACAATTAACAATAAACAAGTTATATTTATTCATGTCTAATCCTTACATAGATAAATTTTATTGGTTACGGCTTTATGTCGACATATCTCTCGCGAAAATACATTAATACCCAAGGCGTATATAACACCTAACATCAATTCAGGAGAGGTCTAGCAATGCAGTAACATTACAGTAACAACGTTCTTTAGCGTGAAAAAATAGTCTTAGTTACGTATTATCACATTTTGTTCAGACGAGTGTTTTATTGACATTGTGAAATTCAATACAACAGTATGGGTAGACCACAAGGAAAGAAAGCGGCTGATTTTGACAGTATCTTCATTTATTTGGCGTCAAGAATGAAATACACAATCAGTGAAAAAAAACATAGATGCGTATCTAAAAGTGTAAGAAGCCTCGAATTTATTTGGTGGAATCAATGATTAAAACATTGGAAGTAACTGTAGCGTTTGAATCAGGCGGGTAGATAATAACATACAGGCAGACAGTGGCTATTCGTGATCAATTTGGCACGTGGCGTCATCTATTAGTTTAACACGCCCTCATCTGTAAATTTCATTTCGAATTCAATGAGAGAAAAGCACTGTGAAGTGAACCTGTCGACTGAAAACTATAAAATTAAAGTTTGACTGAGACTTCTGAAGTAAGTTTTCTTCTTACAGTAATAAACGTGTTTTCAGGTAAGCTATAATAAAAAGAAATAAATCACGAAAACATTTAGATCTAAAATTAGAAATATCATTGGTAAAACTAGAACATTCGTAACTGGGACAATACTTAATGTAAATACGCTTTTAACTTGAATAAGGATGCAAGAAAAGTTTCAGAGACAAATATCAACAGTTATCTAGTCTATTTTGAGTTCTTCACATTTTTAACACAAGGACTTTAATACAAATAAGTAGACACATTTCATTAAAGTAACAAAACATGATCCTTAGAGAGGAAACTTTAAAAGAAACAATTTCCTTAAATAAAAGTAATTTTCCAGATGAGAATGCGTCGCAGTCTGTAGACATAATTTGTATATTAATAAATGCATGTACATCGATATATTCATAATTTTGCGTGCATTCATTGCACGTAAACCATGCATTAAGCTCAGTTTATTTATCTATATGAACTTGTTTATAATCGTAAGCCACGAACAAAAACAAAATTCTCAAACGAACTATGAGATAACGCTGCAAATGTGTGATCATCTTATGTGTTTTTGGGTCTATCTTATTGATATATTTCTTTCTTTAGTTATTCTATATTACGCAATATCTCAGATTAATTTATTTTTCCTTCAGGTCTTTTAACAGTTTATTTTCCATTTTCATGTCACTGTTTATATAATATTTTCATTACAATATTGTTTTATTTATTTTTTAGATAAACTGACAGACTAAAGTTCAATTTAATGCCCCCTCCCTCTGGCGTTCTATACTATTCCCAGTTCAATTAGAACATTTAACGTTCAGTGCTGGTATACAGTTCTCTGTTTCTGGAGGAATTTATTGCTTTTTTTTTTAATCTAGAGAATTACTATATTGCGAACAAGATGCCATGTTTTGTTCCTCAGTAGGCTATTATTCAAATTTAACCAAAAATCTACCCATGTTGAAGAAGTTAAACTGGAGTAATATTTTTAGTCTAAGCCTAATCTACGTCCATCAGTGAAATTAACACTGCGGGTCAGTGTGCTTAAATCGTAAAAAAATCTGAGATACATTTCCAGCTCACTACTTTTATTGATCAATAAGAAAAATGTATAATTTTGGTTTTCAAAAGAAGCGCAACTTCATCATCGGCTCTCTCATAAAACAATGTTTGTACAGAATAGCGTCAAATGAAGTAAATGCTTCTTGATTCACAATGTCAGAGATTACTTCTTGTTATGTTTCTGGAGACTTCTTGCTTTGTTAACGAATAACGTGTATCTGAAAGATACAGATAGTTCAAACCATTAGACCTGCTTTCGTTAAATATAAATATATGGAAGTGTAATAAAATAAGTTTCACATTTGGGAAGAAAGAAAGTTCGTTCGTTTGTTTTTGTATTTCGCGCAAAGCTACACGAGGGCTATTTGCGCTAGTCATCCCTAATTTAGCAGTGTAAGACTAGAGGGAAGGCAGTTTACCGACGAATAGTGGGATTGACCGTTACATTATAACGCCTCTACGGCTGAAAGGGCGAGGATGTTTGGTGCGACAGGAATTCAAACCCGCGATTCTCGGATTACGAGTCGAACGCCTTAACCCACCTGGCCATACCGGGCCAACAAAGAAAGACTGAGAGGTTTTTCTTGCATTTAAATAATTTTCTTACTGAAATCATGGTTGATTACGAGATCTTTTAAGCTATTCCAATCAAGAGAAGTTTTTGTTGTTGTTGTTGGTTGGTAAGTGTCATGGTCTGTCTGTGCAGTGCGTAACACCAGTTTCTAAGCCCAATCTTTAGAGGTATGAGCCCTCAGACATAGAGCGTAGCGATTGGGAAACCCCAAACAGTTTCCAATAACTTTGTCTGTCCTATTTCCTACTTTAACATTTTACTGACTATTTTCAACTGTTGTTTAAGTTAGGAAGTAGGTTAACGTAAAATAGTTTTTCAAAGTGCTCGTTTTTTATTAATCTCAGATTGATTACCGTGTTTGTTATAAAAATTGCTTGTAAAGAAACGGTATGATATGTAGTTTTGTCATAAAATTTATACATATATTTAAAATGATTATATCTTAAGAACCACTTGTTCTCATGGAAAACAGTTTCACCATTAGACTCAATAAGTTTTATTCAGGAAAGTTTGGATATGATATAGCATGCTTATAAACCACATAATACTATATTATTAAACTGCTGTTGTGGAAAACAACATTGATTTTATTTCTCTCTTTCCATCAACAATTTGAGATTGATGATTTCAATAAGATGCGTGATATTGTAAACGACAATGAGAAGATTAATGAACATTGGTGGAACAGATAATGTTTTCAGTCATTCACTGTAGGGTTGGGTGATATGTTGATTGAGATTGGCAGGAAGCATATTGAATATCTACTGTGACAGTTTGTGAAACAGTCTATACCAACTTCAAACAAAACTTCCGATAGGTGGTGTGTGATAAACAGCCTGGCAAGACCAGGTGGTTAGGGGCATTCAACCCCCAAGCTGAGGGTCGCTAGTTCGAAGCCCCGTCACATCAAGCTTCTTCACCCTTTTAGCGCAGATAGCCTCTCGTGTGGCTATACACGAAATTCAAAAACAAATATGTGGTGAAATCTAATTTCCCTCAGCAAGTAGATTTTAAGAAATAACTGTTTTAAATACAGGGTTAAACGTACATATATGATCCTTCTCACTTTAAACTAAATTTAACCATGTTGTTAACTATTATAGAAATAATAACATTACTGAAAATAATATTTGGTCGAAAATTATTGTGAAAACATAAAAATGCAAAAATAATAAATACTAGCATTTAGGACCTGATTTATTTCTGTAAACAATTATAAGATATTATTCTTATTAAGAGTCGTGTATTTATAAAATTTTATAGTTACTTGGGGTTACAGTGGAGAGCTATTCATTCATACCCATATAGTATGTGTGACATGGTTTTGCTTTTAGAGTACAAACAAGTCCACTAACCACAAATCTTTCAGTACAGTTATCTAGCTAACTTCAAGCATTCTTGCGTATCTGAAACGTTTGAGAGAATAATTTTATGACTCGAAAAGGTTGATAAATTGACAGTGTAAATTTATGGCTCAAAAACAAGCCCTACAAAGTGCCAATAAACTGATAGTATGATATTATGGCTTTATAAAAGCCCTATGAATATGTAAGTGTTCATAAACTGACAACATTAAACTTATATTAAAGAACAGTCCTGTAAAAATTAAAATGCTCATAAGCTGATAGCATTAAATTATGGCTAGAGAACAAGTTCTATATAAATGTAAGTGTTAATAACCTAGGTGCGAAATTTTAGCTCGAGAAGAAACTTTATAAAAATGTAATAAACAATTATTTATTTTTATACTCCCTTCATCTTACACATGTTAACTAAGCAAAGCCTGTTAAAAAACTTGTCCTATAAATTACATTACTTTATTAAAAATAATGTATGAAATGTACTACGTAGGATATATCCTTAAGTACGATAGAGGTTTGTTTTTAAACCTAATCGTCTCCAATTTATTTATCGTTTTTAGATTTAAAGATAGTATTATAACATTACGGGCATCAAATGTGGTTTATAAATTTGCTTCTTCCTGCTGTCAGCAGGTCTATATCGGATCCTCTCAAAAGAAATTTTTAACCCGTGTAAAACACTACGCGAGTACGAGTCCCAGAACCAGATCGTGGGTATTTGAACGTGCCCTACGTGAATGTGATGTACTGTTCCACTCAAATTAATGTAAGATCTTATCAAGAGCGGAAACTTTACACAAAAGAGAGGGCTTGTTCATTCGTGAATTGAGGCCTGAGAAGAATCAAATAAGTTCAACATATAAGTTACCTTTAATATTATTTCGTAAGTCACAATTGTGTTAGAAATTATCATTTTACTTATCTAGTAAGAAATTAATGTGAATAAAGGAATTTTTGAGGGTCTGGAGCGTTTGGAATTAAGCAGAGAGCTACACATTGGGCTATCCGTGCTTTGCCCGCCACGGTTTCTAACGGCGTGATCCGCATTTCTCAAAGACTGGGTGACAATTTAATTGAATAATCCTTATGTTACAGGACTCTGTATTGTGTGTTCAACATATAAAAGATTTAACAATGAGGAATCATGGATATTTCTGGCACTGCTAAAAACTTTACGAACTGCTTTCAGTAATTAGATGAATACAAAGTGTTAAAAATTGGATTGACATGTGTTGTGAAACGTTCAGGGCAATATATCAATATTAAGATTACGGCAAAAAACATTTGTTATATCGACATTACTACACTTGTTGAAACTTATATTTCCATTGTTTGATTATTCCATTAGATTTCTTTCATTCTTTACTCTGAATAACTGTCATGATAAATCTCAATCGTTGCTCATTAGAGACGGTAAAGTAGCTGTATTAATGCTTATCGTAGATAATAATGCAGTTCTATTTAGTTGTATGAATAGAAAAGTTAGAATATTGATAAGATATGTGTGTCTATGAAATAAATTATCTGTAATGAAATGTCTAAAAAATAGATTGAATACACTGATTTAGCTCATTGCCAAACAATTCGATTCAATTCTTTTTACGAAACACCTAACAATGACCAAATTGAATTTCCAATTTTCCAAATAAACTCACTCAAGTGTTGAAACTGTCAGTCGTACACAGATCGATACATTAGAAGCGTGCTTTACTACACAAGAAAGACATTGCGATATTGTCTTTTTCTCGCTACTGCACATTATCTTTAAAAATGTAGCTTGAGACATAAAAAGGTTAGCGTGAAACAGATTCGTCTCATTTATTAGCTACTGAAAAGAGAAACTGAATATCAGTTTTCTCCCAACATTATTAGTGAACAGACAAGAGAGTGGAAGAAACGGTTGCTATAGGCAACCGAAATTGAATTGCCATCTGATAATGGCAGTGCCAATGTCTCAATATACGAACTGAGCGATGCTTTGATAAAACCGTTAGACTTTTTTCCAGTAACCTGGGCTGAATAAGTAAAACTGTACAAGTCACGTGTAGCTACGAAATATTTCTCAGGTCGGGTTGATGAAATATTTGTCAGGAAAAGATCTATTTTTATATAATCAAAAATATTTATAACAGTTATACGAACCGAAACATTTCAGAAATTCACCAAACTACGTAAACATATTTTTAAACACGTCTGGTCCAGCAGAATGGGAATTTACCTCCTGAATCCAAAAGTGTTTTGAAACAGTTTAAAATTTCAAAAAAACTTTGTGTTTCTGGTAGCAATATATCTGAATTAAAAGGACCGAAGAGACTACAATTATAAGATTAAAATAACAACGAAACTGGTTTCATTGACTGTAAGCTTTAGTCAAAGACTTCATTTTATAAAAAAAATTGAATTGTTTGCTTACCAACGCTGTCATTTACAAATGATTCAAATTTATAAGTTCATTGGTGTGCCTCTCTTATCGTAAGTGCAAATATTTTCATGTGTCTGCGATCGATTGTCACCTTACATAGCAATTAGTAAATTGCACCTTAACTTCAATATTAATATGGATATAAACTTGAAGTACGAAAATGGAGATTTTATAGATTGTTTGTTTGTTTTAGATCAAAGCCACACAGGCGTGGAATAGAACCCCGGATTTTGTCGTTGCGGCTGGGTAAACTTGCCAGCGTCCCACAGAGGGACGATTTTTATTGAATAAAGTGACATATAATATTTCGATCTATACATTTACATATTGTGTTAAGAAATAACATTATCTTTATTTGTCTGAAGTATAAATTTTATCTTACATATCATGAACATAAACAAGTAAAAAGAAGAAGAAACGCAAACATTAAAATAAGAAAAAAGAGAAGTTATTGTGATTTAGAAGTCTTGAATAGACGAAAAATGTTGTCTTACTTTTTATACTCATATGGCTGAAATCAGTTACTTTTATGCAACAGTATAAAATATTGATAGACAAATTACGTCATCTATGGAATGCTAAAATGTCTTTAGTCAAGCTAAGAATATTTTATAATGTAGAAAACCAGAATTCGTGATGTAAAAAGGTCGGTGCATAAAAATTTCTGTTTCGATACTCAAAACTATAACACAACATAGAAGTGATGAACGAAAAAAACTAAATCAGTTCAGCAAAGAGAAAACGTGTATTGTATATCATTGAAAATGACGAAGTCGTAGCTGACTATTATAAATTCTTAATACTCTGAACCACTCTAGATGGGCTTCCAGAAGCGCGGGACAGCAATTTATTGTGTCAGTGTAAAAGACGGAGAGTAAAGAATATTTTACCATTTTCATTTGTGTTTCTTTTTTATAGCAAAGTCACATCAGGCTATCTGCTCAACCCACAGAGGGGAATCGAACCGTTGATTTTAGCGGTGTAAATCCGGAGACATACCGCTGTACTAGCGAGGATTCGTATTTTTATATGCAAAAACGGCTGTTCTGGGCCCAGAAAACACTTCAAATAGAAGAGCGAACAACGTTTCGACCTTCTTCGGTCATCGTCAGGTTCACAAAGAAAGGGTTACTGGTCGGAAGCTGACCACGTGTTTGGGAGGGGTTGTATAATTGAGTGTTGCAATGTAGAGGGCGCGGTTTGAATATATAATTTGTCTATAATATTAATATAGGTATAATGGTGTTCCTTTATATTGGTTTATTTTGGGTTTAAGTTGTTGTATAAGTAAGGCTTCTTTAATTTTTCGTTTGTTTATGTTTGTTTCTTTATTTAGTATTTTAGTGTTTTCTATGGTTATGTTGTGTCCATTTGACTTGAAGAACAGCCGTTTTTGCATATAAAAGTTCTCAACAAGTGGGTTTCTCGACATCACTGAGGATTCGTATTGTGAATTTAATTTGTAATTTAATAAGTATACATAGGGATCTTTAAGCGTCAATTTTGGGGATTTTGATTCTTTCGAAGTCGTGGCTTTTGTACGACTTGATCATGTAGAAAGTGACGTTGCTTAGAACTGAACTTACAAATTTTATGCCACAAATAATGATGAACTAAAGTTACGATGCATGCTGTGTGTACGAATAGTGTTATCAGTGACTCAGATTTTAAAACCGTTAATGATACCTGAAGTATTTGTTCTAAGTGACAAATAACAAATAGAAACATTTTAAACGAGTTCTCATCAGTTTCTAAATGTTTCTATATAAACTGACTTTCCGACCAGTCCTAACCGGAAAATTAACTTGAATGTATATTTGGTAATACTTTTATCAACAAAGGATTAGGCATACATGTTTAATATTCGTGGTATGTACATTAACCAATTATGTTTTAGCTTCCATCTATTTTATTAAGAATAACTACCAATAAAAGCAAGTTCATGTAGACATTACGCAGTCTAACTATAGATATATGAAGCATCTAAACAAAAGATATAATGAATATTCTGTTATTAGTCTCTCGGTTTCATGGATTTGTTTTTGTACTTTTCGCTTGTAATGATAATTTTTCTCCATTTTTAAATCTTTTTTTTCTCTGAGTATTAATGTTAATGACCGGTTACTTCGTGAGACAAAGTACTAACAGTTTTTGTAACTTATTAAGCTCTCTGAGCTGTTGCACTATTAATAATTCAAGTATTTTTTCCAGTTTGTTTTCAGATCATCAGACGTTATATCTGTTAAAAGATTTGTACTAAAACCTTAAGTAAGAAAGCATACAAGGAAATTCAACTATCTAAAAAAAGAAAGAACAGTATTCTGATCAACGGTACTTTGAAAATAAATCTTTGTCCATACAATCATTATTACTTAATAACATATTTACACTATTCCTTTGCCATGGATGTCTGAATAGTTGTAAATATAATTTTATTAAAGTATGACCTGAAAAAAACATATTACTACTTAACGACTGACTAAAAACTTTCAGGAGCCATGCATGTCAATGCTTGTTAAGATACGTTGGTACATAAATGTTGGAGCCTAATAAAGTGTTTTCCCTTGTTTATGACCTTATTTTTATGATTGGTTGGACCCTCATAAAGCGCTTTCCCTTGTTTATGACCTTACTTTGATGATTGGTTCTTAATTCTAGCCTGTATTTAAACTGCATTTGGGTTTATTTTAAATTATCAACATTTCAGTCACAAGTTATTAGGGATAGAAGAAAAATTGTCTGAAGGATAAAGAACTAATGAAAAATATCTGAACTTCACAGAAGACCTCCGAAGGAATCATTTAATTCCAAGTTGTCTTAAAATCATAACCAGAATTGTAGTTATTGGATGAAATACGTATTAGACTTACTAAAACTGCATCCGCCACGTGAAAGTGTTCTTGTACGTGTTCAAAATGGCCATTATATAGCGACATCTGTGAAAGCAAAATGTGATAATGTGATGAATGTTTAAATTTGAAAGTTTTCATGTAGAGTGAGAAAATACCTGAACTGAATAATTAATTCAAAAATACAGTCGGCACGTTCTGATTTACAACGATAATTATTTAATGGCATTGAATGTTGTTTATGAATTTTTATATTTTAGATGGGTATACTGCCAAATTAATAACAATACATCTACAAGAATATAAGAATTTGTTAAGTGATCACAGTTGCAGTATATAATGTCGTGATGATCTGAGAGTATGTATGAATACGTTGTAATACTTTCAGTTTTAACTTGCCTTTTGTAAAAATTGCTGTTATTGCATTTTTGAATTCGTTTTAAGAATTTTATTTCGAAATTACTTTTACCGGGTTGAACATCTTGGTGACTCATATCAGCTAAAGAATTTTACCAACGTATAGTTGGAACATCTCACCACTCATCATGTAGAACATTTTACTATCTCATATCAGTTGGAACATCGCACTCATTCATATCAGTTAGAACATCTTGCTGGTTCATATTACTTATAGTATCTTACTGATTTATTTCAGTTATAACATCTTACTCATTTCTATCAGTTATATCTTACTAACTGACAGAAGTTAAGAAATCGTAATGATAATAGTTCAAGAAAAGTTATCTATTAATGATAACAATTTTGTAATGAACAAAAACTAATACATTGCAATTCAAAGCAAATGAACATTTTTATCTAATAATAAGTTGAAATGATTGCCTTTCACCAAAATAATTATACATACGTTACTTATATACTAAATCAGTAACTCTCTAACTAAGCAAAATCCGCACTGATGATTAAATTCAGTTTTGTTTTTCAGACCTTTATGAATTCGCTTGGATACAAAACAAAAGATTATCGTGATTATATATAGCTTCAGAGAAATACCCACGTTTTCGCCATTTTCTTTGCTAACGCTTATTTGAAAAAATGGTTATTTACTTAAAAACAATAGTCACTCAATGACGTAAGAGTAAGGAAAACGTCATTTCGTGTCGATACATTTAAAATTTTTGCCGTGATTTTAATCCTCAACCTTTCTCAATGAACTTATTCAACAACGGTTTCGTTGATTGAAAAGTGAAGTTTGTGTCGAGACAGCTCGATGATCACTACTGCTAAAGAGAGAGCTTCTTTCCATGACTAGTCATCAGTGGCTCATGTGATGCTTTGGCGTTTCTCGGCTGCAAATCGATGAAGATTCCACCGTGACAAAGAAGAATACGATATACAGCAACGATAGTACAGGTGGAAGTCACTCTGGTTCTAGCACGTGTTCATTAATGATTTTTAATTAAACCTAGAACAAACATTAATGTGATCTGTTCGTTTTTTAACCCTGGAAATTCGATTTCGTCTGCAAGACTTATTCACTTGTATTCTCCAACCTGGGACTTTGACGTCACTCAACACAATGCGGAGGAACTGAATGTCTCGTCTTGTTTTCAGTTCTTCACTGTTGCTGTACGCTTAATATTTTTCATATTTCAGTTAAAACTTCCGTTCTTATTATTTAACATTTTTCTCTAAAACGAAAACAAATTCCTAATAAACAATGCAGTGGAGACGTTTAAATATTAAACAAACATATTGCATAACTGAAAACATTTAAAGTTTCTCAAAATAAGAGATAAATCATGGTCTAATGTTATGAGTATGACGTAAGGTAGGTTGCTTACTGTAAAACATTCTCGTTGTCTCAGTATTATTGTGAAAATGTTCAAATTATAGCTAATTAACATATAGCTTGATTTAATCAATTATCGAAACACCTAAAGTCCTCGTTACATCATCACAAAACTGGGAGTCACCCTCCCGCAGCAACTCACAAATAATTCAGATGCAAAACGCAAAAACTATATTTGAACTTGAAACAGGCTTGTTTTAAAACGACTTAAAGATGGACGATACTCCTTCACTGATTGTGTATATTTTATTAAAATATTTAAGTATATATAATATTTATTTCCTCAATTAATCGTGTAATCTAATTTTCCTATAAACTACTTTAAAAGTTTTTTTTTGTTTTTAAAGGGATCTGTTGTATATTGTAACATACAGAATACGAGTATCCTAAAATCAAATTCAAAAAAGGAAGAAAAACTAATAATACCAACAAATGACATATTTTAATGTCCACATCGTTTCTCCTAGGGTTTCTTTATTATTACACTACAAAGGGTTGTCAAACATAGATTGTTTGTTGTTGTTTTTTTTAATTTTGCGAAAAGCTACTTGAGGGCTATCTGCGCTAGCCATCCCTAATTTAGCAGTGTAAGACAAAAGGGAAGGCAGCTAGTCATCACTACCCATCGCCAACTCTTGGGCTACTCTTTTACTAATGAATAGTGAGATTGATCGTGAATTATAACGCCCACATAGCTGAGAGGACGAGTATCTTTGGTGCGACGGGGATTCGAACCCACGACTCTTAGATTATGAGTCGAACGTGGCCATGCCGGGTCTCAAACGTAAAAAATTCGAAGTAATCAACATATGACGCATCTAACGAAGTATAAACGTGAATGTTTTATCTAAATAAACGTTAGTGTAAATCAGCTTTCGAGATATTATTTAAGGTTGTCTATTATATTACAATTAGAAAATAAAAAGTATGTCGATAATAGTAAGAGTAGTATACTTTATATATGTGTTGTTGTGAGACAAACATTCCACGTTTGTAAAGTTCTGCCCCCCAGTGGCTCAGCAGTATGTCTGCGGACTTGCACGCTAAAATCCGGGTTTCGATAGCCGTGGTGGGCAGAGCACAGATAGCCCATTGTGTAGCTTTGTGTTTAATTCAAAACAACAACAACAACAACCTAAAGTTCAAAAGAAAGCTGATACTCTAGCGTCCAAAAATCAATGGTGAAAAATGAGAAAAAAAATAAGTGGTGGTGATAAAAATAGATAGTGGTAAAACAGTAAAACGTGTTCATCTACACATAGGGTAAAATACATGTGCATGTGGATGAGTGTACTTACATGTATATATACACATATAAAAGTTATTTTCTCTTTCGGATGAATGGTGCCAAGCTGATAAACGAATTCCTTTTTTGTCTTGTGGTCTCTTTCTATTGACTATTCAAGATAATGGCTTGTATTTTCATGTAGTTGATGTTGTTATCATGATGGTTAAAATGTTTGATTATACCATAATTCTTGACATGTTCACGTGTTTTTCTCACAGCATTTGATCTGTTTTTCTTGTGTATAAATATCCTGGTCTTCGGATTTACAACGCTAAACTCAGGGGTTTGATTCCTGTCGGTGGACACAGCAGATAGCCCGAAGTGGCTTTATTAGAAAAAAAACACATAAACACTCTTATGCATTGTCGTCCACAGTATAAAATACTAATGCAATAAATTAATCATTTGGATGTGTGTGGACTCAGTTCAACGTGTGTGTTCATGTATACTTGTTAACACGCACAAACCTTGTTCTGTTTTTATTACCACTGATGAATGAATTTTATTTTTCACTATTATTTTTTCTCCCGTGTTATTTTTAGATACGAGAGTATCAGTTATCTCTCGAACTGTAGGAACGTGACATTTCTGTCTTGCAACAATGTACAATGTACTCACCTATTGTTACTTTTAACATCGATTTTATTTTCTAATATTAACGTGACGTTCGTATTTAAATAACAATGACCTGAAACTGAACCCATGTATGAAATGGGGATATAAACGAGTCTTTCTTTTAAGTTTTACTCAGTACCTACATTTTTATGTCTCTCCCGGACCAACAACGTTATAAGCTGATTCTCGACATCAGCTTTGTTTTTAACTACAAACACACGTTTTCTATGAATTCATTTTCAATGTTAACCGTATTGAACTGAGTTGATTGTAATAAGCACATTTTAAATATCACGTAAATTATTGTTCTACTTTTTCTTTCTCGTAGAGGTACACTTTCATTAAGGAAGGGTATTTTTTGGAGCAAATATCTCATTGTGTTTAACACGAATCAGGAAATAGATTTCACGAAATGCCAGTATGAATATAATAATTTATCTTAAATTTTTACTTTTTCATTGACATAACCCATTATCAAAATTAAATACTTATGTCAGGTGTGTTTTATGTTAAAGAAATAAAATGTTAACACCAAATTATGACATTGAAATGCAACCTTTGTTTGCTAAGCTGACATCTTTCTAATAAATTTTGGAATGAAGTTCTCTTAAACATTACAGTGGAAACATTACACTAACAGAGAGACACGATAGAAAGTTCAAAATGTAATTGTGTTCCTGCCTTTAAGCACTTTCAATCATGGTTCGCAACCCGTTTTTCCTAGAACACGTTTTGTACGTTGACCCATGGGTGTATTGGGACAAAAGAGTGACTGTCAACCTTTGTTTGTTTAAATTCAAAGTTGCATAAAGGACTATCTGCACTATGCTCACTAAAGAGAATAAACCCTGAATTTTAGCTACAGCATTTTGAATAGTAAACAAATTAGGCACGAATGATAGGTTTAGATCATTGTTCTTAACTTATATATATCTCATTAAAAATGTAAATTAATTTCACAGACTGCAACCTTACTGTACCAGGCTATCAGCTCCTAAAAGTTTTTTTTACCGAAAAATATTATATGTATATATTTTTGTTCTATGTTTCATGCTTTAAAATACTACAATTTTTTATTTTCTCATAAAAAGTGGTTCGTAGTTTGAGGTAATATAAACGTTCAGTGATGAGAAGACATTTGTTGACATATGAGGCATCTCAAGATACTTACCTTGCTTTTCAGCGAATCAGTAATTTTCTTGGATCGTATTTGAACTAATCAAATCCCATACAGTTAAAAGTTTTGAAGGCACATAATTGTACTTGTGTCGTTTTAGCAATAAAATTGGATTATAGCTGTAATCTATCATTGATTTTAATTTTAGGGTGTATCTGATATGGAAAACAGTTTTTGTTTTCGAGCTGTTGTTAGAAAATGCTATAATGCTAGGTAATTACTTTTTTATTGTTTTTGCGATGTAATAATATTAAACTTGTTTCGAATTTGTTATTGGGAGTTGCAATATTGGTGGTTTATTCTTTTGTTTTTCTGTTGATGGGAGTTGCAACATTGCCAGATTACTTTTTTAGGATTGTTGATAAAATGTCACAATACGAAATTTTATGTTGGTTAGTTGTTAAGAACTGGCACGTTGTTTGGTTACAGTTTTTAGACTTTCGTTGAAATGTGATTACGGTATTTTTTATGTTGGATTTTTTTAGTATTTATAATTCAGTGGTTCATGGCTTTAAGTTTTTAAAAAGGCGCGATTAACATCTTTTCTTTAGTCTCTTTGGAAGAATTGCGTTGGTTAAATTATAACACAAGTTAAAGATGGATGATTCAAACTTTTGTCACTTCGTACAGAAAATATTTTTTTAACAATCCGAAAAGTTTCTAATAGAATATAAAGGATTATAACACTTATTAGGCTTGCTATATAATAAAGTTTGGCTAATATTGCGAAAAAATGGTAGGTGAGGTAATCCGTTTTGGAAGAGAAAGACATGTCCTTTCAATGTATTTTGACGTCAAAGGCAAGTTTGATATATGCATATTTTAGTGCTGCCACCTAGTGTCAAACAAAAACACGAATGCTTTAATTTTGTTTTTTAAGACTACCTTATCGAATACTTAATGCTTTTTAGTTGTTGCGTTTATTATATGTCGGTATGTAACCGACACAATATACAAAAAAGTGCTGTAATTGACAAATTATTACTGTTTAGTTAAACGAGATGTAAGTATATATTAATAAATAATTACTTTAAATAATAGTTACACTCATGTTGTATATTTTGATTTATTTTCAACAAGCACTTTTGTCTTGAAATAGTTCCACGGCCTTTTATGTATCTGTTATTTTGATCCTATTGGTGTGAATCACACATTTAATACAAAAGAGAAACAATAAAAATCTTGAGTGTCAGAAAATGTAAAATTGATTTTATTTTTTTATAAAACAGGAATATGGCGTTTGAAAATTGAAATTATGCAGAGTAAGAAAGAGAACGACGTTTGTGAAAATTTCTTGGTAAACTAATGGAAAAGGGGGGAGGGGAATTGAATTAAAACTGTCAATCCATTACGGTTGTCAATTTTACTTTTTAGACGAGTTTTCTTGCCTAGAAGGAGTCTTCTGCCAAATAGGCCAAGTCTAGATCGTTAACCAAAGCACAGCTCGGATTCGAAGATCTTTCTCTCAATAAGATTACTAGGAGAACATGTAACGATAATCCGCGGGACACGACTTAGTAATGTCTTTCTTATATACGCGTCATGTTTTGAAGGTAGATATAAACTTTAAAGGAATCTAAAAAGAAATGACAAAAAGAAATTCAAGAAAATATATCACTTGGGAAAACTACAACACATGAAGCATTACGGAAATAGAGAATGATTAAGACAGAAGTACAGTAAGAAATAAACCAAATTTGCTCAAGAAATATGAATAGAAGAAGTAGTAGATTGATAAACAGTGAATATATTAATTTTGAAGTTATGAAAGACAAAAGTTACAAATATTATAGTCACATTAATAAATGGCTTAAAAGATTTACGATTAACCGTTAAGGAGATTGGAAAAGAGAACTGGAGGAGATTAATATGTAACAAAAAATAACTACATGAATAGAGAATTGTGAAACTTGTTGTTTTGAAATAAGCACAAAGCTACACAATGGGCTATCTGTGCTCTGCCCACCACGGATTTTAGCGTGTAAGTCCGCAGACATACCGCTGAGCCACTGGGGGGCCAATTGTGAAACAAATATTTAAATCAATATATTTGGAAATATTGGTTTTAAAATCTTAATAATAAATATATTCAAAGTATTTGAAATTGGAACCAAATTATACAATGAGAAAGAAATGATTGAACAAGGGAAGAAAAACGAACGAGTCAGTGAGAAAGAGAAGGTAAAGAGATAACTGATATATCCGTGGAAGAAAAATAATGTAGGAGAGTAATCGTTAGTTGTATCACTGAGCATTTTCTCAATACTTTCGCTGCTTTTTATAGCGGTTAATCAAGCTTTGATGTCATTTTCAGATATTTGCGACACTGTAAGCTTCGGTACTTTGTTGTCAAATGTAAGAATTTTCGAGTTAAAAATATAAATTAGTTTGATTCATTTTAGTACTTTCTTTTTGTGTGTTGTCCTTTCTGTAATCTGTAAAACGAGATAGAGCACAAAATGACGCAAAAACTTGAAGAATATCGTAATGCAATCCGCGTCACACGATCAGAAATAAAACTATGTTTCTCCCATCTCGTTCTTAATTTGTATGAAAATAGATGCATGTGTACTAATATATATATATTAATTTGTTATAACTTTAAAAAACAAGTCGAAACAAAAAAACAACAGAAAACACTGCAATAATTGAAAAGATCTCAGGGTGCGAGCTATGATGTGGGATTATAAAATATACCCCAGGTTTCGGAGGTGATTGCCGAAGTGTGACCCACATTGCAGTGGGAATTCATCGTCTGTCAGCCTTAACCTCCATTCGCCAGTCTCATATAAGAAATGAAAGAGTAGCAATAGATAAAGAAATAGAAATTAGGAGAGCGAGATGTGGGTTCCTAAACCCACAACGTCCCACACCTATATCACTTTTCACTGCCTGCAGTAACTGTTTTCAAAGTAAAGAAAAAAAGCTGTAATTGAAATAAAAATAATAATAATAAGAAAATAAATTACTACCATTTAGGGGTAAGTAAGTTGAAACTTACCTCTTGAAGTTAGCATTCCAGCCCCCAATTTCGTAAAAAGGCACTAACTGGTAGCACAGAAGAATTATACTAGTATGCAAGAGGTTAAGACATTAAAAATCGGGTTTCAATACTTGCACTTGTCAAGCAGACTGTGTAGATTTGCGCTTTAAAACAAACCAATAAAATCACATGTAAAGTTCTACCTGAAATGTGTAACTACAAATAAAATTGAACTATAATTATTTGTTTTGAATTAGTCTACACAAGTCAACTATTTTACTAATAATTTATATTCATTGTAGCATTAAATAATACTTATTTTGAAATAAAACACATAAAGGCTTCTCTTATATCCTGACGAAAGAGACCAAAACAGTATAGGTTGTCATTTCGTTTTTCCCACTAATAATGCCAAGTTAGGTACAGCTATAAGATTGAGTGACGTCAGTTCAAATCTTAACGATAAAACGTTTAGAGTAAAGTGTTCTAGTTATTTTTTAAATGGTTGTACAGGTTATGATAATTTGAAGTTCAACAAGGAAAATATGTATTATATTTCGATGGAATGTGGACAGCAGCCAGGAATTATGTTACAAATACATGCAATATACATAGTGACTAAAATATGTTTATTAGGCACCTTATTTTTAGTTCTCCTGGTATTTCTAATTATCACTGGTATACTGAAGTACTAATATCGAGATAGGTTTTGGTAGCGTATGTTCTTATCAAATGATTGGTGAAAAATAAACTGATGTCACCAAGAAACTTTAGATTGTGTTAAACCAGAAAACTCAGCACCTTTAATGGAAGAGATAACTAATTCATTCTTAATTCCTAAAACGAATATATTTTTATGTACATTTCGCAATAGTAAGTTACGCACGAAACATGGACTACCTGATCATTTTCGGAAAAGGATCTGTGTTTGAAACACTCGGAGACCAGTCGTACTGACGTTTCGTTGGATGTACCATGTTACAAAATCCAACCAAACTAAAAACAGTAACAGCAATAACAAATAAGTACCTATATCTTAATATAATCAATCTTGAAACTAAGTTGTATGCTTACATTGTTCACAACTGTAATTTTAAAGGTGTACCAAATTTTTACTAAGATTCCACTAGTTGTTTTATCGTTGAATTGATAAAGTAAAGGTTGGAGAAGTTTTTTTAAAAACAATGTTTTTGGTGATTTTGTTTTCTGTTAGAAGTATAAAATTTGGCAACTACAGGGTGTTCGGAAAGTCACTGTGCATTTATATATGTATTAACATACAAAACTGCAGAGTGACTTTCCGAACACTCTGTAGTATGCTAATACCATTTCGTGCACCTAAGCTCATGAAACAGAAATATCAGTGAACTTAGTTGATATAATTTTATATTAAACTGGAAAACATGTAGGCTTAATGATGTCCTCCTGTCCTAGAGATAAAACTACTAAACAATTGGACAGCCTCATCATAAAGTTAACAGAATATCTGTAACCATGTGTATGTTATTGAAACTGTATTTTGATTTATATAACTTGAGAATGTTTTGGCAGGCCAATAATTTCCCATTTATTTGACATCTACAGGGTTTTATTTATAGTAATATTGTCTTTAAACAAGATATATTTACACTACATTATCATTTGTTTAAAATACACATCTAGAAGTGCATTCAGAATGTTGGGATTTAAAAAAATGTACTACAGGATTCCAGAACATATCTCTTGGCATCCAAGCTTCTTGTTCGAAAGGATGGCTTTTTCTCATTAATCAGTGATATTAACATCTCATGAAATAATAAAAATATGGAACACGATTAAGTTTTTTCAAATCTTCTCAATATGTACAAATAAACCATTAAAATGACATCGGAAGATTATGGGAATTTTCAAGACATGTTAAACTGAATGTTATTTTATTTTATTATTTAATAGTCTGTTAATCTTGGCTCAGTTTGATTTGTCGAAACACATTCTTGAGAGTTCAATGTTTACGTGAGGCATAGCTCTTGTGATATTTATAATATTATGTATATTCATCAGGCACACGTTTTTTTCTGCAAAATGACGACCATGTTGCGCACAGTCGACAACTCGAAATTGAATATAATTATATATTTTAGCCCGAGTTGGGTATATTAACTAAGGTATATATACTACGAATAACGGGAGCTATATCTATATATATATTTTTATCATGTTACTCTCATAGTTTAACGTTGCTACATCAGTCGCATATCTCGCATGATAGCGTAGCACCAGTCAATCACACTTGTACTTATACGTTTTCACATCGGATAGAAGTATTACTACCTCAGTCCTTTCGGAGATAATAAGTCTAACTATGTGAAAATGTGAAGCATACAGATAAATAAAATAAACCAACAACAGTAAAGCTTGACTTTAATTGTTGTGTGGATCCGCAAATTTTGAGCCTTGGTACTTTGTGAAGATAACACTTACTTTTTTGTAATCATAAAAACAATGTAATTGCTACATTGTCATTCACCTACCAAAAATATTCGGATGTTCATGTAACATCCGACATGCTGACCCAGTAGTAAGTATAAAACGAAAGGACACCATGCAGCTAAGGTACTCGTTTGTGGTGCACGCATGATGCCATAATGGCTCAGATTACTTCGACTTATTGAAAAGGTAGAGAATTTGTGTAGAGTTGTTGTTGTTTTGAATTAAGCACAAAGCTACACAATGGGCTATCTGTGCTCTGCCCACCACGGGTATCGAAACCCGGATTTTAGCGTGTAAGTCCACAGACATACCGCTGAGCCACTGGGGGGGCATTTGTGTAGAGAGCTAGAAGTGAAGTATTACATCTATAAAACGTATAGTAATGATGAAAGCGATGTCGGGTATTAACAATCGTCCAATTGTTAGAATTATTAAAAATGAAAATCGATGTTTTCGTTGCAGCTAACTTACAGCAAAGTTATTCCATCCAATGCGTCGACACATGAACCTTGAGGTTTGTACATCCTGCTATCCATAAATGTGAATACTTTTCGAAAGGGTTAGATATGTAAATCACACATTAGTCAAATTAACGCTCTGTGACGTTTTCGTTAGTTTAAAATCTGTAAGCACGAGATATTTAAGGATGTATTTACAATTTTATGAGGTAACAAGAACTATCTTAACTAATTTGAGAGAAATGACTTGTCAACAACATTACTATAACTGTTTGTGCCAAATATTAAGTACAGTGTTAGGTGCGCTACTATGTTGGCTATTTATGGGACGTTTCCATGACGTTTGTGTAAGTCTATGGATATAAACGTAGCTTGAATGAAAATATGTTTGCTTGAGACGAGGATCTGTGTTGTTTGAGCAATGATATCAAAATCTTAGTATGAATTGTTCAGAGCCCAGAGTACATTTGAAATGTTACACTACAGTTTTTCATTTTTTATTAAATGAGATAATCTCAGAAATGTTAGTGGAAATAAATTTTATTATAGAGCTATTAGGAGCCAAAAGAAAGCGGAACTCTCAGAATAGCAGCAATTTTAAAGACAAGAGACATCAGTCCATAAGAGCCTCTGTATTAACTATGTGTGTTATAATTTAAAGAAAGTTTAATGCAATATAACCTTTTTATGATTTTTTTTCATTAATAAATCTTATGAAAATGTTAGATTGTAAATAACAAAACATCAGTCCACACTCTTTTATACAAAACAAACCAGTAGAAATTAGAATATATAACAATTTTAGTTGAATTTCTAAATAACTAGTGTAAAATAAAGTTTAAAACTTAGAACCAAACTTTCTGTATTATTATTTTAGATAAAAACATTACTAGGGATCACAAAAGATCAAGAAATAATAACTGAACTCATATTTATACATAATATATAATTATAGATTTTCCTCCGGGATTTTTGTCTGAAACGTTTAAGTCTTTTGAATAGACTTATTTGCCGTTCAGTTGGAAAAATCTAAAGAATAAAGTCACTTGGATCTCATTAGATCTCAGATTTATGAAGCAGAGAATAGACAGCTCTCTACCCTTCAACTTAAAGAAATCACAAGATTCTGTAGCTAGCGAACAGCACTTTTGTAGCTGACAGGTTAAATAGTTTGTTTATAAAGACTGCTATGCATATGAAAGTATTGGCAGGAAAGAATTTAGGGAAGTTTTTAATTCGTAAAGATTATCTGAATAGTTAGGAAGTCCATAGTAAACCCAGTAAGAAATATTGATGCAAAAAAGCAATAGTTAAATCTATTTCAGAGTTATTACAATAAATAATATTCAAGAGAAAAATCGATTTTTTGTAAAAAATACAAACATCACTGCTGAATTCACATAGTGACATAGTAAACTCAATTTCTTTCACTTTTATGTAATAAATTTGAAAGCAAAATGGAATATATTTTTTTACCACGTAGTTTATCTGTAGATACTTGTCATGAAATAATGTGTCAGTTATGTGATGCATACCTCATACAATGAAGTTAACTTCAATATTTATATCTTATACTAGGCTTAATGTTTAACTGTTTAGAATGAAATTTGGAAAAAATCTTTTCTCACTGCATCATCTCTTATTTTCGTGGATGATTCCTATTCTATCTACCTACTTAATTTTCCAAATTATGGTGACAAATGTCTAAGTAGATTTATCTTCCCGTTCATTTTACACTTTTGCTGCAAAAATGGGGCTGGGCAGTTTTTATCTATAGATAAGTCTCTTTCTTAGATGCAACCAGTTCAACTTTGTGGAACTTATTTGTCCCTGTTCCAGTCGTCTCTCGTCAGTGTAGCATGATAAATCTGTTTTGCTAAACATGAACTGACATCTAGGAAATACAAACACAGGTATCCATCGTGTAGCTTTGCGTGAATTGGAAAACAAACCACCAAATCTTTAAATTATTGGTGAACCATATTTTTATGGATAATTTTTTGAGTAAAAGAAAAATAAGATGGTGCTCCTGATTTCTATACTTTCTCCACTAATTTCTCTGTCTTTCTTGTGTAAAACTGTTCTAGCTGAGATGATTGACGAAAATAAAGCCACTTAAACTAAAGATAGTAATATCTATTTAACATTCAGAGCTTCTAAATAAGTGGAAAGTGTAGCGAGGTGGAATCTATCATTCTGGTAGCAATAAAATATTACTTGGATTGCTTTTCCGTATACTGTGTTTTACTGAACTCTAAGCAATTATAAGCAATTAGATACAAAATGCTACAATGGAAATGTTGTGCTTAAGTTTATCTGATAATTTTTACTTTTATTCTGTGTAGTAAGATTATTTTCTATTTTGTTATTCTCTTCGCAGAAGATGTATGTTTGAGCTTAAATTCCAATATATTCGATTCATTAAAAGTAAACCAGGTATCGCTAAAAGCACTCTTTTCCATCAGTGTTTATCCAAGCTCTTGTTGTCGCAGCTTATTACTTTATAATTCTAGATTTAAATCGTTAAAGCACAGTATTTTAAATCTGAGCTATTCTCTCCGTTTCAGTAACCATGGTAGAACGTAATTGGTTTGAAGAATGGTGTAAGTTGATAATCGGTAATTTCGTTATTTCAGAAATAATTTCCTCTTACTCTAAAGAGATTAACACATACTTCAGATGTAATGAGTATTGCGCTTGTGACTACAGGCGCATTTAATAGACGAAATTTTGATTTTAATGAATTTGCGTCATTTTTAGTTGAATATTCTAGCCAAAGATAAATATTTGTGGCTCTTACCAAGTCTTTATTGCCAAGTTTGTATGTTTTTGTGAGAGAAAGGTTAGGAAAAGAAACGGTCTGTTGATAATTTCGATATCATTCACCGAAGAAAGAGTTTATTCTTTATTCCTGGAAGCTAGTAGTTTGATTTTGAAAAAGATCTGTTCGATTCTAATAAATAAGTATTAACTTATAAATGTGTTTGGAAATAATGCTACAGTTAAGTGATGTTAATAATTTTTCAGAGTGATAGAGAAAAATCAAATTTCTCACTTAGAACAATATTGTAAAATAAGTTTTAGTTTTCACATACAACAACTCTAAAAATTTGGCCGTTGCAGCCAACAAGATGTATTTCTGACTTCTACTATTTCTGCCGGTAGTCTAGAGGGTTGTAACTCGTGAAGCAATAGGCGGTGAGACGCTGGCTCGCTCTCTGTCCTGTGTCCATACAAAGACTAACCGCGTGATCAGTAAGCAACCACTCTTCTCTTGAAAGGTTTCTCTTTGGTGTCGAATAACAGAGTTTGCTGGAGCTCAGAACACCACAGCTTACATTAGGCAGAACAGTAGAAGCTGTGGAGAAGTCGTCATTGTTTTCTTCTGAATCTATAGGCTTTGTTTGATAGTAACAGTCAGAAAGGTAAAACTTAATATATTTTTTTAAACTTAATCTGAAGTGTAGTTAGGGCAAATAAAACTGGTTGTAGGTGCTTTGAAGCATTACTATGAATTATTATGTTGAACTGTATGTTACATAGGAACAAGCCATAACGCCAATTGGTAAGGCTTTTACTGAAACTATGGAGTGAAAATACGAAATATATGCTACTCGAGATCTATCTGCGCTAGCCGTCCCTAATTTAGCAGTTATTCATCACCACCTACCCCCAACTCTTGGGCTATTCTTTTACCAACGAATGGTGGTATTGATCGTCACATTATAACGCCCCCACGGCTGGGAGGGCGAGGATGTTTGGTCAGTTTTGATGGAAGCGATTTCTTAGCATCTTTCGGATACACGAAAGTAACTGTTTAGTCACTTTTAACCGTTCAGTTTCAATAAACAGGGAATTCTTTGTTCAGCCTCTAAAAAACAGTCGTTTAAAACATATGGTATTTGAGTTCAAAATGGTTGAAGAAATTTCTAAAAAGTACAAAAACTGGTTAATTTATTTTGAGGCACAGTGTAAAATGTAGAACAAAATTCAGGTGAGCCAAAAAGTTTTAAACGCAAGATTGTCGATTGCATTCGTATTTGGTTATACAGTATGAAATTGATCGTACAGGTAGCTAGTTGCAGTACCCCGCTAGTACAGCGGCAAGTTTATAGATTTGCAATGCTTGAATCAGCGGTTCGATTCTCCTCCGTGGACTCAGCAGGTAGCCTGATATGGCTTCGATATAAGAAAAGAAACAGTTTAGTTTTAGATTTTAATGACTATTGACAACACTGGTCGTAAAGCTTATGTTCGGTTACTAATTTTACAACCTGGTGTTACTAGCGAAACTATCGTTTTGCTATAATTTCTGCCTCCTCCCCAGTGCTACAGCGGTATGTCTGACGACTCACACTGCTAAAAACCGAATTTCGATATCCGTGGTGGGCAGAGCACAGATAACCCATCGTGTGGCTTTGTGCTTACTTCTAAACAATCACAATCACCCACCATCCCTTAATCAAACATTTTTTTAATATATAATGATGTTTTGCTTCCTTTGCCATCATGCATAGTATGGCGTTGTGCATCAGCAGGATGGTTCCATTGATGTTAATAAATTCTTACTTACAAAATGTGGATTTTTTTTGTCACCCGCTGGTACGGCGGTAAGTCTACAGATTTACAACGCTAAAATCAGGGATTCAATTCCCCTCGCTGGACTCAGCAGATAATCCAATGTGGCTTTGCTATAAAAACACACACATACACACTTTGCTTTTGTTATATCTATACATATTCTTACTCTATACAGTATACTAAAACATTATTTCAGACTCTGTGGCAAAGACTAATAACCTAATGATAAATTATGGTAATTTCTAAAATTACATTTCTTTATACTAAAATAAAACTAATGAAACAAGTAAAACAAATTCACGCATTTTTTCCTCAGTACATTTTTTTTCTAACTGGCGGTAACTCTCTATAGAAGATACATTAGCGCAATCTCTTCGCCATGTTGAGATTAATGGTAGAAAAGTAGAAAAGTATTATTATAGTAAAGCTGTAACACTGTGGGAAACTACATGAGTAATGTTTCACTAGTGATATCACATATATTTGGTTTTGTTTATTTGTTTTCTCATAGCAAATCCACATCTAGCTATTTACTGTGTCCACTGTCGGTTGAATTTGTATAAAACAACTGACAGTTGGGCTTGTATGTGGATGTGTAGAGTGAACGACAGTTTCTAATGCTTAGGCTTGCGTTTTATCATGAAGTTTGAGTGAATGACACCAGTGATTTGCTTTGATTTATGTCGTTGGTTTGAGTATACAGTTTGAACGAAACATCTAGGAGACGGGCCTGTGTTTGACTTCGTAGTTTAAATGAAAAACAAGAAGTTATAACATACATTTTGGAAAGATATACGGTAATTGTGTTCACAACGAACGTAGAACTTTATCAAAAGCACAAAGACTGGCTGAGTGTATTTGTTTTGCTACTCTGTGTAATTGACATAACTAATGCATTGAGATTGTAATTGCTTTCACAGTTCAAACGAAAAATCTCCTGACATGGCTTGTGTTTAGTTACATAGTTTCAATGGAACTAGTTGTTTGGCTTCTGTTTGTTTATACAGTTTGAATAACACATTATGTAGTGGGTTTATATTTGGCTACATTGTTTGATTTGTTTTTTTTTTAATTTCATGCAAAGCTACTGGGAAAGTAGTCAGCCAACACCATCTAATGCCACCTGTTGTGCTACCAATGAATAATGTGATTTGAATCTGTGACTCTAGGACTACTAGTCGTTTGCCCTATCACCAGGTCATGTGAGATACATTGTTTGAACGATGCATTTAGTAGTTGGGCTTGTGTTTGTCTTCGCTAATTGAAAATGACATATCTAATTGTTTTTCTTGTGTTGGAACAAAATGTTAAAATAACAGTACTAATAGTTGATATTGTGTTTGACTGCACGTTTTCAGCAACATCTAGTGAACTAGATTGTTTGTGGTTGTACAGTTTAAATGACAGAAGTTGTGGCTGTCTTTTGTCTGGTGGCATTATGGTGGCACGTCTTGATTAACAGAACAGTTAGTTAGGCTTATGATTCACTAAGCTCGTTAAACTACACATCGATCTATTTCACGTGTGTTTGGTCCCACAGTTTGAATGACACTAGTTTTGGGACTTCTTTTCGGTTACGCTATCTGAACGATACACCAAATTATATGGTGTGTTTGGATAAATAATTTGAATGAATCTAAAGTTTGAACGGTTAGACTTGTGTTTATCTACACAGTTTGAGTGGCATTCTAGTGGTCTGTTTTAAATTTTTATACAGTTGAATGTTATGAAGGCATTGTCAAGTGTTTCGTCATACAGCTTGAATGACACATCTAACAGTTTGGTTTGCATTGGGATGCACAGTTTGAATGCTACACCTATTGTTTGGGCTTCCGTTTCACTATACAGGTTGAGCGACACATCCAATTGTATGGCTTGTTTCATTAACTACACAGTTTTATCGACATTTAGTGGTTTGTGCTGTAATATACAATTTGAATGATACATTTACTGAATGACATAACTAGTGGCTATGTGTTTGTTTACTTAATGTGAACGATGATTTCTAGTGGTTTGTCTTGCATTTCGATATAAAATTTGAATAAATGACACTAGTGGTTTGGCTTGTGTTTAGCTACACAATTTGAATGATACTGTTGGTTTGACTTGTTTTTCGATACAGAGTTTGAGTGACATATCTAGTGGTTTCGCTTTTGTTTTGTTGCACATTTTAATGAATGACATTATTGGTTTGGCCAAAACTTGGTAACCCACTCTGAATTTTGCTATTAATTTGTCTTTTATGTAGTTACATAGTTGAATGAATTTAAACTGTGAATTGACTTATGTTTAGTAATTCAATTTTAATAACATTAATAGTGTGCATTGTTGTTAGTTATATAGTATGAAAGAAAAATCTAGCAGTTTAACTTGTGTTTTGTTAAACACGTCTAGTGAATAAAGCTTGTGTTTGGCTACACAGCTTGAACGAAACATTTTGTGGTTGGGTTTGTATTTGGTTATGCTGCTTAAATAAAGTGTATAGTGGTCGTGTTTACACTTGGCTGTGCTATTTGAACTAAACATTTATGGTTGGGTTTTTGTTTGGCAACACAATTTGAACGAAACATCTACTCATTACGTTTGTGTTTGACTATGCTGTTTAACCGGCACAAGTAGTGATTAAGTTTGTGTTTTATTTATGCAATTTAAAGGCAGTTGGTAGTTATTATGTTTTGTTTGCTGATACAGTTCTAGTGACACAATGTGCACTTAATTTTGTATTTGGTCATACAGTTTGAAAGGAAGAACAGGAGTTCAGTTGCATGGGAATTTTAGGATATAAATAGTGACTTTTCGAACACTGTATATTTGTAAAAACGTATGAGTAGAGAAAACTCTATGTAGAGGAGCGAAAAACGTTTCGACCTTCTCGGTCATCGCCAGGTTCACAAAGAAATAAATGGTTACTGAAAAAAAAATACCGCACAAACATTATTTATAAAATACAATGTGACAACTGCCACGACTTCTATATTGGAAAAATAAGTAGAAAAATGGAAACCAGATTCAAAGAGCACAAAAATTCACCTTCACACGTTTTTGAACACTGCGAATCAAATAAACACAACATAACTATAGAAAACAAACATAAACAAACGCAGAATTAAAGAAGCTTTACTTATACAGCAACTCAAGTCCCAAAATAAACCAATACAAAGGAACAACTTTATATTTATATTAATAAATATATCCGACATTTAAGCACGCCCTCTACATTCCTACACTCAATTGCACAATTGCCTTTAAACATGTGGTCAGCTACCGATCAGTAACCATTTCTTTCTTTGTGAACTTGACGATGACTCAAGAAGGTCGAAACGTTGTTCGCTCCTCTACATAATTTTCTCTATCCATACCAGCTGTTTTCACATGTATATTTTTCTCTACAAGTGGGTTTTTCGTCATTACGTATTAAGCTTGAAACTGTGTTATATACTTCAAGATGATGAGAAAGATAAAATTTATGCGTAAGTCGTTATCTACAAACGTTTAATTATGCGTATTTTATATAATGTAAAATGTACACGACATATTGTGAACAAATATGCAAGGTACCACAATAGAAGGTAAACGATAAAATTCTTAGTTATGTTCTGTTTTAGACTCAGTTAACGTTTACTTCCTCTAACACAAGTAAAATAAAACACAATTTATTAGTGTTTTGTTGCTTGTTAGGCAGTCTTACTCAAAATTTAATGTTAACGGTTCGGTACCTGCAATATAATTAGTGATGATTCTCACTTACAATACCCATGAAGCCTTGCGTTGTACATATGTTTTTGTTATTTGTTTCTGATGCCATTATTTGTAATGTATATGGTAAATAAGTCATATTTATAACTATCAAATCAAAAATAATTTTAAGGTTTTATGAATAAAGAACTTTAGTAAAGCTAATCTGCTTAGAGCCCTCTTTAATAGCATAGAATGTAAACTTGATTAATTCATTTAACTTTGAATACAAACTTTATTTGTTTGTTTTAGGGAAAGCCACATTCAATTATTTGCTGTGTTTACTGTGGGGAATCAAACCCCGGACTTTAGCATCGTAAGTCCGTAGACTTACCGAAAAGAGGAACTAATAAAGGCACATATTTAAACTATCTTAAGAATTTAATATGGTATAACGTATACAATATTTCTTTTCCTTATATGCAAAGTCTTAGAAATTCGTTGTAACTTATTCTATGGTAATGTGAAGTATTTTGGAAAATAAATTGTGAATTTTATGAACGATCACTTTCAGTGTGATATTAACATGAACATGTACTCATTAATATGCAACTTTGTAAAATAATATATATATAGTTTCATTCTGTTGTTGTTTGAAACAGGGTCCAGCATGGCTAGGTGGTTAGGGTGCTCACCTTGTGGGTCGCGGGTTCGAATCCTCATCACACCAAACATGCTCGCTCTTTCAGCTGTGGGAACGTTATAGTGTGACGGTGAATCCAATTACTCGTTGGTTAAAGAGTAGCACAAGAGTTGGCGGTGGGGGCAGATGACTAGCTGCTTTCCCTCTAATCTTACGCTGCTAAATTAGGGTCGGCTAACCAAAATAACCGTGGTGTAGTTTTGTGCGAAATTCAATAACAAAACAAATGTTTTAAAAAATATAATACATCAAACTGACTTGATTCGTAAATCGTTTGTTTCTCTTGGGGCAATTTATGTTAATAGAGTGAAACATAAAACGGTGATTCCAATAAATAAAAGGAAAAAAGCATTTTAAGCAATTTTTTTTAATTTCATATTCTTCGATGTCACAACGGTTTGTCTGCGGATTTATACCAGGTTGCGATACCTATTGTTGGCAAAGCACAAATATTCCTTTGTGTAATTTTGCAGTTATTAACAAATAAACAAGCTTCACAATTATTACAAACTGAAAAGTTCATGTATTTAAGGATCTTCTGGTGAATAAAAACTTTTAATTTTTCGTTTCTTAAAACAAGATTTGAAACGACCAATATTATAAAAGGAATTTTAAAAGGGATCATACAACGTAAGTTATCTGACGTAAGATTGATGATCTTGCTCAGACTTAAGTGATAATGCAGTTTAGATACGTAAGCTTTTTTGTTCTTATTATCTTGATTGATTACTACATTCTAATAATCTTTGATAATGCGTAAAGGAAATGATGATAGTAACAAAAATGTTCTTAACTAGCAACTGCGGACAAAACTAAAATTATCATAGTTATTTTTTTTACGTTTATTTAAGTAAGAACAGAGGTTTTATTTCGTGGATTAAATTAGCTACGGTGTTGATTCGTAGATGGCATTTAATGATCGTTAGTAATTTACTGCTTTTAAATTCAGAGCGGGCCTGGCATGGCCAAGCGCGTAAGGCGTGCGACTCGTAATCCGAGGGTCGCGGGTTCGCGCCCGCGTCACGCTAAACATGCTCGCCCTCCTAGCCGTGGGGGTGTATGATGTGACGGTCAATCCCACTATTCGTTGGTAAAAAAGCAGCCCAAGAGTTGGCGGTGGGTGGTGATAACTAGCTGCCTTCCCTCTAGTCTTACACTGCTAAATTAGGGACGGCTAGCACAGATAGCCCTCGAGTAGCTTTGTGCGAAATTCCAAAACAAACAAACATAAATTCAGAGCGCCATCTTATTTTATGTGTGTCTGGCTCAGAAAGTCCAGTAATTTAATTTCTAATACTATTTCAGACTGTTTTATTTTTTCTTTTCACATTTAACTGAAAGACCCCCACACGCAATAGCTGAACTGTAAGTCTGAGAGTTTATAATACTTAATTTTCGATTTCGATACCCGCGGCGAAAAGAGCACAGATAAACCATTGCGTAGTTTTGTGCAAAGCAACAACAAACAAACAAATAAATATTTGAACGAATAAAAATTTCGTATTTGTGTTGGAAATAAAAGAAATAACCTGTTTTTTTTTTATAATATTCTGTCGTAATCCGATAAGACTGCATCTCTCTTTGAAGTAAGGCCCCCAGTGGCACAGCTGTATCTCTGCGGACTTAAAACACTAGAAACAGGTTTCGATACTCGTGGTGAGGAAAGCACAAATAGCCTATTATATAGCGTTGCGTTTACTTACAAACTAGTAAACGAATTTTGAAGTAAATTCTAGTTTTCTAGAATATCAGAATAGAACCACTTCTGGTACTTCAAAACCTCTACTTCCGTAACATATCAGAAACTACCTATTTCATAGGTAATGTAACTAGAATTCGCATCTTCAAAGCAGCCTAGAAATGTGACTTTCAGTCGCACTTTCTGTTTGTAACGTAGCCGAGAAATATAGCTATGAGTCATATTTTCTGTCGATAGCACAGCCGGGAAAGGTGACTCTGGGTTGCATTTTCTGTCGATAAATTTGAAAATGAACCACATTTTACGTACCTGGGAAATGAGTTGCATCTTTAATGTAGTAGAGTATGTGAGTATGAAGCAGTAAAATATATCTATCAGCTGTATCTTCTGTCATTAATGTGTTATGCACACATTTCTCTACTTTGGATCTTGGCCGGTCAATATACCTGAAATGTTCACTGAAAGTGTGTATTTACACACATTCTTGGTTGAAAATATTTTACTATCTGCATTGTTTTCTTGTTAGATTTTATTTGAAGAACCAGTTTCTTAAACATATTTTTATATTTATTTTCAAGTATAACCAATTTAAAAGCAACTTCATGTCTCTCTGCAGGCCTGCTAACTTGGACCGCATTGACTTGATTCACTAAGTGTATGAGCACACACGTAGTAGATATTAATGATTAGAATAAGTGAAGCCGATACGAAACAAGTTTGAAAACACATCGGTAAAACCACCTTGAAAATTCGATTTTTGAACTAGCGAGTACGGGAGTTTTATGACCTTCTCAAGATATCCTCGTTTATCATCAAAAAGCCTGGCATGGCCGAGCGCGTAAGGCGTGCGACTCGTAATCCGAGGGTCGCGGGTTCGCGCCCGCTTCGCGCTAAACATGCTCGCCTTCCCAGCCGTGGGGGTGTATAATGTGACGGTCAATCCCACTATTCGTTGGTAAAAGAGTAGCCCAAGAGTTGGCGGTGGGTGGTGATGACTAGCTGCCTTCCCTCTAGTCTTACACTGCTAAATTAGGGACGGCTAGCACAGATAGCCCTCGAATAGCTTTGTGCGAAATTCCAAAACAAAACAAACTTATCATCAAAAATATGCTCTCATAAACGAGACAAAACACATACAAGTCGGTTTAGAGAGAGATCCTGCTATCGGAAACTATGGAATGTAGATAGATACCACAAAAAGAGTCATCCTAAAATATATTCACAGTAGCGTAAAGTCGCAAATAACACTGCATTGGTGGAATTCGTGTATTAGTAGGCAAAATTCTTGTTGAGAATATAATAGTAAATACGCTTATGAAGTGAAAAATGTTTTCAATATAAATAGTCATTAAATTGCTTGCATTAAATTTACATTGCTTACATTAAATAAAACCTTCTAAGTCATATACATCTATCTAAATTCTGTAGTATTACTGAAACAAACTAACCTGATAAGTTTAAATTAAGAATTCAGCCTCATTAACTCGTTCATAATATCAAATGTTAATAAGATCAAGAGCAACATCGTAGTATATAACGTCGGCCCGGCACGGTCAAGCATGTTAAGGCGTGCGACTCGTAATCTGAGGGTCGCGGGTTCGCATCCAAGTCGCGCCAAACATGCTCGTTCTTTCAGCCGTAGGGGCGTTATAATGTTACGGTCAATCAGACTGTTCGTTGGTAAAAGAATAGCCCAAGAGCTGGCGGTGGGTGGTGATGACTAGCAGCTTTCCCTCTAGTCTTACACTGCTAGATTAGGGACGGCTAACACAGATAGCCCTCGAGTAGCTTTGTGCGAAATTCAAACAAACAAACAAACAAAGTATATAACGTAGGTTTAATAAGCCAATCTAACTAGGAGTGAGCAATACTTGTAATGAATGGAATGCATTGATTCATCATTTGGGTACCCTTGTTGTTAACTATATTATCGGCAGTAATCCAAACAACGGCTTAGCCGACGTGATAACATCTGAGACAAAAGTTTGTTTTTTTGTTTTTTTTTGTTGATATCAAAATATTTACTTCCCAATGACACATTGTAAGCCTGAAGCTTCGATAACAATAATGGGAACAGCACAGCTAGCCCGTTACTTAGCTCTGTACCGGTTCCAAACAAAAATGTCTTTTCTGAAGGTTCTGCAAAAGTAAAAAAATCAGATGAGAATTTACACTCCTTAATTGTTAGAAAGTTAATAACTTTTTTACGTACACTGCTGGTCAAAATCATAAGGCCAATGAACATAAAGAAAAAATATGCATTTTGCATTGTTAGACTCAACCATTTATTTAAATAGAGCTTCGAAAGACGAAATTAAAAAAGTGAAAATAAAAGAAAAACGTTTTTATCATTTAATAGGGAAAATGTAAACACTATGAAATTAGCCTAAATGCTAACTAGTCAAAAGTTTAAGACCGTATTGAAACGAAGCGTTAATTGGTAAACACGTATCAAAATTTAGTCATTTGTGCTCAAGCATGAGTGTTGCTAACATCTCCCACTGACATCTCCTGTGCTACATTGGGTAAAAACATGGCAAAGGCTAAAACGTTGACAGAGTTTGAACATGGCAGAATTGTCGAGCTTCAAAAGCAAGGTCCCTCTCAACGTACCATCGCTGGCGAGATTGGGCGTAGTAAAACTGCTGTTACAAATTTCTTAAGAGACCCTGAGGGATACTGAACGAAAATTTCAAGTGGTCGGCTCAAGAAAATTTCGCCGACGTTGAGCAGGAGTATTCGACGGGATATCTGGCAAGACACCAGCCGATCGTCGAACCAGATAAAGGCCCTTACGGACGCATAATGCAGCTCAAGAACAATAAGACGGCATCTGCGACAGAAAGGCTTTAAAAATCTTAAACGACTTCAAAGGCCACGCCTCCTTACAGACCACGAAATAGCTCGGTTAATCTTTGTTGAAAAGCACCAAATATGAGATGAAAGGAAAATGAACAAAGGTTTTGTTCTCTGATGAGAAAAAAATTTAACCTGTATAGTCCAGATGGCTTCCAGCGTTACTGGAATGATAAGGATATCCTACTGGAGACATTTTCTACACGACACAGTGGAGGAGGCTCCATCATGATCTAGGGTGCTTTCTCCTTCCATGGAACAATGTAGCTTGAAGTTATACAGGGTCGTCAAACAGCAGCTGGCCACATTGGCATGTTGGAAAGAGCATCCTTATTGACTGTGTGGAAATGACTGGATCTTTCAGGAGGACAACGCTGGAGTCTACAATGCTCGCAGGACAAAGGACTTTTTCATGGTGAATAACGTGATTCTTTTGGACCATCCAGCGTGTTCGCCCATTGAAAATCTTTGGGGGTGAATGGTAAGGGACGTCTATAGAAATGGACGTCAAATCCAAACAATGCATGATCTTCGTTAAGCCTTCTTTTCCACTTGGAAAAACATTTCAACCAGTCTTCTGCAAATGCTTTTATTGACCATGTCAAAGCGAATGTTTGCAGTTATTCGCAATGACGGCCGTGCATTTCACTACTGAGACCTTTTGTTGGGCATTTCCTACCCTGTTTAGGAGTTCTTTTTGGTATGGTCAAATGTCATTTAAATTTTTTAATTTATACATTAGACCTTTTTAATGTGATTCCCCTTTAAGTATTACAGTCCATCTAGTTCGATTTGAAATTAGAAAATGGCCATAACATTAAATAACTACCACGAGGACTGGAAAGGCCAACTTCAGGTGACTAAAATTTTGCTACAGTCTTTTAAAACTTGTGTTATTTTACCTTTTTTTTAAAAATGACCATAGCGTTAAATAACAACCTGTAATGGAATGGCTAAATTTGGGTGACTAACAGTTGTTTTTTAACTCACCTGTTAGTCTTCCTGGTTATGATAATTACAGCTATGCAACAGAAAGTTCTTTACAATTTGTATTTCTGTAGTTTTTCTCTTAACGTTGTAGACTAGATGTAAACATTGGTTTTATGCTATTTGTGTTTTTTAAACTTTGTTTTGTTTTACCTTTTATGAATTTTACTAAATTTACTTTTAATATTTTACCAGATGTTTGGTGCAGATAGCCTAGCTACTTTGTGCCATAAAACACTAAATCAAACAACCAACCATATCCACATGTGATGTTTAATTAAGCAATTTCCTCTCAAACTAGGAAATATTTAGTTTTGTAATAATTTCCGGTCAAAGTAGAAATACTTCTAACTAAGAAAAATTAATGGATCTGATAGTTGATATAGGATATGTTCAAAGGATTTTGAAAACATTACATGTCTAACTATTTTCATCTATTCTTTTGTGCAATCGTAGTGATTACATCATTTTCGGTCAAAATAATAACGTACTGTTCGAACTATGAACGCTCATGCATTTTCAGTGGTTTACGAATCCATAAGTAACGCATATTTAACCAGTTGAATATAATTAGTATATTGTTATCGTTTTGAGTTGTTTAAATCTGTAGGTTTTATGGTTTACATTTCTGAATGCAATACTCATCTCATCAGGAAGGTTTCGACATGATTTGTAAATAAATTGTTTTTGAATTAATTTTTGCTTCTGGTTAAGTAATGGATTTAATGACTTGAAATAGTAAAAAAATTCCTGGCAAAGAAAATAATGTTAAATGTAAACATTTGATTAGTAGACAGAACCCTATGATAAATTGGTTTCTTGATAATAAAAATGTGTTATGGTTTGGATTTCTGATACTATTAAGTTTCACTTAGTCTTCTTGGTCATAGTAATTAAATAGAACAAAAAAATTTTTATGAAATCATTTGTTCAGACACAATTATTTTACTTCACTTAATCCATAAATGCTTCATTCAAATGGATTATTTTCATTCCCGTGTCTTGCTTTTTTAGTTTTTGACAATATTTAACCATTTCTGGCTATTTTAATATGTTATTGCCTACCTATAAGAATACCGACGTATAGACTCTCTGAGTCGCAGTATTAAGTACTGAAATCAATCACATTTTAGTAGAATTATGTTGTAGGTTGTAGGATTCTCTTCGATCCATTTCTTCCGTTGTTCATCACACTTCATCCATTCTCAATTAGGGTCATTTTTGGTCCCAATTACACTATGTTATTTAAAATTCCAAATTCCATTGTTTAAATATTCATTGAAAAACGGCTGAATCAATCTTATACCACATATCTTTCTACGTTTTCCACAAATCCTCCTCCATTGTAAGTTTCAACTCTTTTGATAAAGCCACAAAAATACATTGAAGCTACATCAAGGGAATCGAAATGTATGTGAAGGAAGAAGATTGATGTGATTCTAGTATAGTTTATCTTCATTGATTTCGAGGTTTGTCTGAAAGCTTCTGAAGTTTTGGGTAGTCTCGAAGAGACATACACAGCTTCCTTGCAATGGCTCTTTTGATCTCAGAGATTTTCATGCATAATCATAGCCTTTATACTACCGATGAGGACGTTGCTTCGGATAATTTAGGATGTGGTTTCGTAACCCTTTGGTGTCATAAACACTTCGTGATGTGAGTCTTTCTATTGCAATAGAAAACAATTAGGGCTACATTTTTTGAAATGTTGGACTTTAGGCTGTACCCCTCTTAAGAGTCGTACTACACGCAAATTCTTACACAACAAGACTATTTTAAATAGCTTAAAGTCAAAATAGTAACACTCAGGGAAAGGTTTGTGTAAATGTATAACCTAGTAATTCATCTTTTAGTTACCTGCCTAACTTTAACGACTTATTTTGTGACTAAGTACCTTTTTACCATCCGTGGATTGAGTGAAATAGATTCTATAGCATCCGTTCGTGATTCGTGGCGTTTTAACTTATATTTTGATGTTGTTGTTCTGAATTAAGCACAAAGCTACACAATGGGCTACCTGTGCTCTGCCCACCACGGGTATCGAAACCCGGATTTTAGCGTGTAAGTCCGCAGACATACCGCTGAGCCACTGGGGGGCTTATATTTTGAACATGTTTATTACTTTGAGTAAACAATTTTAGGATAATATACTTTAACACTTGAAAATACTATTGTTCCGTTAACAAAGGCATTTACTTTCATATAAAGACATATCTATTTTTTTGTAAATAGAGATACAATGATTTTGGAAAAATTAAAAATTAAATTAAAAAAGAAACACTACTTTATACGCATGATGTCTGATTGTGGGATTGAGTATCACTTTTGATACACGTTCAGAATTAAAATTGTGAAACGTATTCACCCGCATCACGTCTCGACATGTTAAGAAGTAGGCTGCAACACACCCAGCTTTAGAACGAAATTATTATTTGAGCTGCATGCTATTTTAGATAGCAGTGTGTGACCATAGGATTATCACTCTTTCAACTTAAGGAACAAATATTGAACGTAATAATACACAAATGGATTTGCTTACGTGTTAGAATATAATATATCTGTATTCATTAAAATTAGTGTACTACATGTCTGTGGTATTTATGTTATGTGAACAGACTGATGAATTAGGCGAAGCTACAAGAAAGAAAAAGTTGTTGTAAAAGTCTAAGATATCACAAAGTTAAAGTTTTGAGCTTTAAGTGAAAACCGTAGGAGCTTTCATGTATCAGGCACTTTTCAGGAGATTATTGTGTTTCTAACATTTTCCTTATCATTAAGGCGCCCACCGCTGGTACAGCGGTGAGTCTGTGGACTTACAACACTAAAATCAGGGTTTCGCTTCACCATCGCTGGGCTTAGCAGACAGTCCGATGTGGCTTTGCTATAAGAAAACACACTTTTTAACATTAAAACAAAAATTTGAATGAAATTCGCAGTAGAAGACTATACAGTTAACATAAACTTGTGTACACAGCACCTTATGTATTACTGTAATTTTTTATCATCTCTATTCTAGATTTGCTTCTTCTCAGATGTTCTTACATTTTCTGTTACTTAGTTTCACGTTGGTATCTGTTTCTGAGCATTCAAAATGCGTGGCGGTAATCGTAACGGGCCGTGTACTATCCTAACTTAAGGAAACAAATAAAAGCAATTTAGTTAAAAAACAACAACAACTGGGTGATTCGTGTACGTTTACTCTGAGTAGATCGTAATTTTATATTCTTATTTTTCAGTTTCACTTATCTGAATTTTACCTTGACATACCAAAAATTTTTAAACATACGTTTTATTCTTTTCCTTCACATTTTTCTACTGTTCGCTCATTGGTAGATTTTATTGAACGTTGTCATAACCATGTTTTTCGTTTGTTTTGGAGTTTCGCACAAAGTTATTCGAGGGTTATCTGTGCTAGCCGTCCCTAATTTAGCAGTGTACGACTAGAGGGAAGGCAGCTAGTCATCACCACCCACCGCCAACTCTTGGGCTACTCTTTTACCAACGAATAGTGGGATTGACTGTAACATTATACACCCCCACGGCTGGGAGGGCGAGCATGTTTAGCGCGACGCGGACGCGAACCCGCGACCCTCGAATTACGAGTCACACGCCTTACACGCTCGGCCATGCCAGACCCCATATTTTTTGTTGTAGGTTCCATAAAAAATACTACAAATATGAAATATAGTTAGTAGTTACTTTTAGTGAAATCATAACATTTGACAATAGATTTTTTTCGAGATGTAGTAGAATAAAATTACCACAGCGATAACACTTAAGATGTGTTGTTCTTGTTTTTGGCAAATACATTTTAGAAATATTATTCTTAAAAATATATTATATTATGTTATATAAAAGTATTATATTGGGCAACTTATACATTTAGAAAATTTTGTTCCTTTTGCGCTTACGAACATAAGACAATTTATATGCATGTTTGTTTCTAGAATGACTTTTTTTACGATCGTACTAACGTTTGTTTGGTTTGAAGTGATTACTATAAATGAGATTTCCTTGCCTTATGGTATTCGAAATTGGTCCCTAAGTGTTTGTAAACGTTCTTTCTTTTTATCTCTTCTTTCTCAAATGTTATCTTAAAGTATCTACGAAATAGGCTTTGTCTTTCATAAGCAATGAAGAGAAATGTGCTTCAAGTTCTTATTGCATTGGAATCTGCATTAAAATCATCACTGAATGCTAATAAATTCGTAAATTTGTAGAACGTGTTTAGATAACTTTTTCACTGCATGATTTTAGAAAACTTAGGTCATCACCAATAAATAGCATGAAAAGGAAATTTCAGTGAGTGTTTGTTCTTAAAGATTGTTTCCACACCTCAAAACATACATTACCAATTTTATATATATTTTAAAGACTGGTTTGTTACTTTTCTTATTTTTTGAAATGACCTCAATAACTTCATAGTAGTATAGGTTTTGAATGTTGCTTATATTTATATACTATAAAACTAATGTAGGCTGCCTGATAACTTATACTTTATTAATTAAGATACGGTTGGTTCACTTGCTGAAAATTAATAACCAAGATTTTTAATTAAATTTTTCGAGATGTGCATTTTGAATTGACAAAATACCTTTTGCGGGGGAAATTAATATTTTTTGGGTGTTTTTTTTGAAGGATTCTAATATTACCGTTTCAAGTATTCGTTTACAAAAATCGTATTGTTTGTCAATGATCAACGAAATCACGTTCTTTCTTCGATACGTCAACATTGATGATTGAATCACTTTCTCAGGGTTGTTTTAGATTATTTGATAAACTATGCATTGTACTTGATTTTTTCTTAATACAAATTGCTCGTAAACATTGAAGAAAGCGCAATATAGATTGCTGTTCTTAACGATAAAACTCAAGGCATATTGTGAATAAAATGAAGTAAAAAGTACGTAATATTAATTAAACAATATATATATATATATATATATACATATATCAGAACTAACAGCTTAAAATGTTATTTGTCATACGTTTGACACCTTTTTCCTAATTATTTTACCATTTCGACACCAGAAGTATTTTTCATTGTTTGCTTGTTTTTAAACGCGAAACTACAGTTATTAATTTAAGTTGTATTCACGGCGTTTATCAAAGTAGTTTTTAGCGTCATATGTTAACAAGTTTACTGCTCATCTTCCAGGTAAGGGACAACATTAAGATTCTAATTGATATATCTAAGCTATTTTACTTCCTTCGTATATTACATTTTGATTTATCTTGACAGTCCTGGTTACATCTAGTATCAATTAACAAAATATTCTTACCCATGTCAGTTGGAATGTAGACGTCCATTTCTCTCTAAAGTGTGTTCTGTTTCTTTCACATAAGTTTATATCAACGTCCTTTCATGTTGTCTGCTTACCTTAAACATAGAAAATAGCATAATTTTTGTTACTTTTATTTTCTTTCATTATTATTACAACACTCTTTACACATTTCAATCATTCGGTTTATTTTTCTGTTCTATAGAAAAGTATTTTATTTATTTTTGTTAAGGGTAATAAGATTGCGGTTTCTTTTCTAAACGATTACGTTTTCCCTGACCATACAACTGCTAATAAATGAAGTTGTAGTTTTAATGTTTAGGAGGATAATAATAACTTATTATATATATATATATATCATGAAGTTATTTATCTTATGTTCTTCAAGGTTTCAGTTTGTTTTTTTGTTTTGAATTTCGCACAAAACTCTTCGAGGGCTATCTGCACTAGCCGTCCCTAATTTAGCGGTGTAAGACTAGAGGGAATGCAGCTCGTCATCACCACCCACCGCCAACTCTTGGGTTACTCTTTTATCAACGAATAGTGGGATTGATCGTCACATTATAACGCCCCCACGGCTGCCAAGGCGATCATATTTGGTGCGATCGAGATTCGAACCCACGATCATCGACTGACGAGTCGAACGCCTTAACACGCTTCGCCATGCTGAACTGTTCTTCAAGGTAACAATGGAATATTGAGCAATATTCCGAGCTTACAAAATGATATCTCAAAATATATAATGAAAATTTCAAAACTGTTATTTGTTTTAAATATACATAGTTTTATTTCTGAGATATGATCATCATAGATGAACTCATAATATAAGATTTATCGAACATGTGATCCAACTTAAAAATCATTAATAGTGTTGAACTCGAATACGCGCCTTCTAAAGTATCTACCCTTGATATAAAAGTCGAACACTTTTGATTAGACTAAAGTAAAAATTAATGAAGTTTGAATGCTACTTTTTTATACTTTGCTTACAACTACTGTAAACATGTTTAGTAGAAATAGGTTTATATCGAAAAATCATTCATGACCTTCTAACTGAACGGGCTGCAACCATTAATCACTTTTAAATAAAACTGAAATGACATGCTCGATACTGTTGTTTGATTGGAATGTAGGAAAACGATACCAAATTTCATAATATTTTAAATTACTTGTCTTGGAATAATTTTCACACACAAATTAGTAAGTGGAGAGAGAGTCTCTCGTTTTATGACATTTGTTTTTAACATTTTCCTGCAAGTTGTGGTTGTTCGATTTTAATATTCGAGGTCAAGCCGAATAATATGTAATTAAATCCTGTATTTCAAACACATCCGCCGCGAAACGAATGCGAAAAGCTGGAGCGTGTATCTTCTTAATGGGTTCCTCATGAAATTCGATTCGAAGAAAGAGTGTGTCTGTAAGTTATACATAGAGCGTACTTTAAAAAAGAACACTGTAAGTTAGTTTTGAATATAATTTGCTTGTTTCTTGAGATAAAATGTGAAAGTTTACTTTTGAGTATGTTAAAGAAGGCGTAAGAGGAAAGCATTAATTAAAGGAGAAATATTACATTTCATAAATAAAAGGAAAAAAGATACAAATTAGTGTTTTTTAAAATTGTTTAATTAAATGTATACACAACAACAATTGTGTTTAAAATTTAGAGAAATTCTTAATTAAAGTAGTGTGTTTAGTTCTTATTATGTCATCAATTTAATTTATGCTCATTGTTTATTAAAATTTTAAATAAATCCAAATAATGCTAATTTTTAATACATACAGGTTTTCAGGAATCCCATTTTGATATAATATTGTCATAAAAGTACAAAGGTCGGTTGCAATTAGAGAAATCACTGATTACATAGTTTAGTCCTGTGCAATTTATGTGCGTATAGGAATAATTAAATAGATGTCAGTTTTATGAAAATCATGAATTAATTACCTAATTAAATTTATAACCAGTTAAAAAACCGTGAAAATCATTCAAGTTCAATTTCGTCGTTGATAATGATTTTATTTTGAATTTTTTGAGGAAGTTCTCGTTATCCTCGCTTCATAAATTTATCGGGATTTCAAAGACATTCCAAATTCGTGTTTCAAGCATAGTTTTAAATAAAACATTGATTGTGCTTTGTACCAGACGAACGGTCTACTACTCAATAAACCTCAATTTACGTTGCCGTAGAAACACAGGTTTGTCAAATAACTGTTTCTCCTATGAGTCTTTAAGGTGATTCCTAATACCATTCAGAGTTTACTGACGTTAGTATCTTCCATATAAAGGTCAGCGTATAATTTTTAGTAAAAAAGTGTTACCTTACTGGAGAAAACAGCTACAGGGCTATCTTTTATAAAGTTCTCAAGTATTTACTACAGAATCTGACATTCATTCGCTTAATGCACTTTGTGCTCAGAAAATTTTAAAAGAATTTAGCTCGATATTTTAATTCAAAAATTAGAACCGTCTCACTAATAAAATAATGTCTTGAGTTATTGCTGCTGTTCGTATTTTTTAATAAAGTGGCGGTTTTAAAATTGTATGGAATAACATGATTTTCACGAAAATTTATTGAGTTTTGTCCATATTTATTATTTTACGCTTACTTGAGTTTATGTTTTTGTTCAGTTTAGTTTTTCAAGCTTTTATGTATATTTATCAACAAAGGTTGTGCAAAATTTTGTAATCAGTAGATATTTATAAGACTGTGCCTCGTTTTCTGTTTTGCTTATGAATTGAGACTAAGTTAAGGTTTATACTTTGTAGATACTTATCATAAGATTATGTGGACAGTTTTCTCCTGTGGATGAATGTTTACGACCTAAGTATAAGTTGAGATTTACGCTTTGTGGATACTCACCGTCAAAAGTTATATCGACTGTTTTCCTTTATGAATGTTTATGACATGAGGCTTAGCCAAAGTAATGTGGTGATTAATGATTTGTGGATATTTATGTTCAGAAACTTTATTGGGTTTCGTAGACTGGCGAGTTTTATGGATAAGAGCGCGTAATCACTGTCATTTTCTACTCTTAAATATCCAGAGCACTAATAAGTCACTTTTAGTAACTTTGGTAGACAAAAGCAGACAAAAAATCAAAATCAACCAATAAAATTTGATAGTCAGTTGCATGTCAGAAGGACGTAGAATTTTATCGCTTTTCTCCACTTACCATGCGTATTGCTACTATTTTAAATCACAACTGATATGATTACTACATATTATGAAAAACTAGAAAATAATTATTCATCCTCTTCTTGGCTATATCATACAAGTGATTTGTAGGAATCATATAATACGTACAAGATCAGAAGCGTGGCTAAAATAATGTTATTATATATATATATATATATATAAGCTAAATATAAAGTAATAAATATAAATGTCAAAAAGTGTAAAAATCTACTTTAGATTAATAACAAATTTTCCTGTATTTGCAATTTTTGACAATTTTTATAGGCAGTTCTAACGAAAACAGAATATGTACGCTTTGCTTGTTTTGATTTTAAAAACTAAACACTTCGAGCTGTCACACTTGTGTCCACGGGAATTTAACACTTCATTTAAGAGTTGTAACTCCGTAAACTTGCCCGCTATCTCACCAGAGAAAGAATTCCTAAGTCTTACTTTTGCAACGTTACACTTGTTTTAAAATTTGATTTTTTGTTCAAATTCTAGAGTTTTTTTTCTATCTTAAAATCCTACAAACATTCAACCCATTGGGAATAACATCTTTTGTGTGTTCTTTTAAAAATAGTTAGATTTAGAGAAAGTAACAGTTTTAAAGGTGGTAAAATATCTATTAAATAAGATACTGAAACTTTGGAAGGTATCACTCTGTTCATGAAATACGTGTTAGAGTAAACGTAAGTATGGGATCATATTATAGAATAAGATCTGCGTGCAGATGCTTAATATCTTGCAGCGATATATACAGAACGCATATTTGTTAGTTTTAGTGTTGTAAACTTGTAATAGTTTCGAGCTGTTAAGAGGGAGTCTTATATATATATATAATTGAAGTTCCATTAAGTGAGTAGATTTTGAAATTCTTACGACTACGTGCGTGAAGACTTAGATTTAAAGATTTAAACGAGACATATAAAGTTCTTTTTCTGATTTTTCTTCAACATACTTTACTGTAAATAAGAGAGAACGCATGCAATTGTGATTAACTGGTTTTAGGAATTAGATTGTTGTTGTTGCTCGTTGTGTTGAATTAAGCACAAAGCTACACAATGGGCTATCTGTGCTCTGCCCACCACGGGTATCGAAACCCGGATTTTAGCGTGTAAGTCCGCAGACATACCGCTGAGCTACTGGGAGGCTTAGGAATTAGATTTTCTTTTGTGTTAAAATGGTTTGCATTTGTATTACATAAAATATAAGAGGATCTGTTAATATCCAATGACGTTTGTTGGTGTGGTATATCAACAAGAAACAATAGAGTTTAGATGAGTGACATAGTAGTCAGAACAGGAATTTTCCACGTGTAATACTCAATTAAAACACAAATAGTTAAAAACGATAATTCACAGCGTAATATCTTAAGTTATCCACTGATATATGATTTCAGAAGCAGAGATCAAATTTCGCGTGTGATTTTCCCAGATGATTAGTGTTAAATTTAATATTCTTTTTTATTTTACGTTCCTTATATAGTGGAACTTTTTATTATAAAAACATAAATATCTTATTGTTTTGGTGTAAAAGTGAAACGTCATGTTTAAGTTATATTCGCCATTTTAAATAAATTAACAGACCATTGTAGTGCAATTGGTTTTTGTGTTTGCTTTTTTTTCGGAATAGACATCTATTTAGTTTTGAAGAAATAAGGAATGTTTAAAAACATTATTGAATCCGTTTTTGTTTGTGATAATTTTCACTATATATGTACTTTTAAAAATGAGAGGTTTCCTTGTTTTATATTTTAAATACACAGCTACACAATGGGCTATGTCTGTTCTGCCCATCACAGTTATTGAAATCCAGTTTCTTGTGTTGTGTGTTCACAAACATAGCGCTGTTATGCAACTAGGGTGGCAATAATGAGAGGAAATAAACAAAACTTTGGTTCGTTGAGCTAGAAAATGAGCTTGTGTAAATATCTGTTCAGAGTATTGTTTAATTCGATCACAAGTTGTATGGTAGTTTAAGCCTTTAATATGATACTTGTGAGGAATTAGTTTTGCACAACAATACTTCTTGATTTTCATGTTAAACTACTGATAAAATAAAAGTATCTTCGTCCTGTTTTAAAATATGTTTAAATAATAAACCGTTGCTTCTTTGAACAACTCTTATATCGAGTTCACGTTAAAACTGCCTATTCTCTTAAACTTCCATTTTCACGGTTGACATCTTTAATGATTTCATCTGAAAATGAATACATGGCTCTTTAACACGATAATCAACGAAATTTAGTAACTGATTACTGTTTAAATTTCAAAAAGGAATGTTTTGCTCAAAGCGTGTAATTTTACTTTTGGGGATAAAAGACGTTATGATTCGACTAAACTGCATAACGTCCGAATGAGAGTGTATAATTTTATCATAAGAGTCAATAATGAATTTAACATTATTCTCATCAGAAGACCAATTTTATTGGCATTAATGATTGCTATTTTTGTTGTTTTTTCCCTAAACAAAATTAGAATATCATTGTTAAATATATTTGACTTATAAGACAGAAGTATCTAGACGTAAAAACTGAATTTCTCTTCATGAGGGATTTAGGTACGAATGGTGAGGAAAGAATTACATAATATTTGAAAATACCTTGAGGTTTACTGTAACTTGAATAATTCTGGTTTTATCCATCTTATGGCCATTCTGTGATAGCAACGAAATAATGGCGTAATATTTTTTATTTAAAAACAAAATTAAGATTAAGATTATTTAAACAAAATTCTCATCTATCAGTGTCACTGAGAAAGTTATTATTGTTATGAAGGTGATATATAATATCAAACTTTAAGCTGAAGCGATTACACAACAAACATAAAATTCATATTCTAGAGACATAAATAACAGTAAGAAGGGAATTGACAAGACTGTCGTGCAGTAATTGACTGAAAATGACCACCGTCCAGCGACTTATCTTTACTTGAACTGAAGATAAATGCCACGTCTGGGAGTTTATTTAATTACACATTAAGGTTGTGTCTTGAGCCTCGAACAGTTACACCAATAGATGTCGCGTATATGGCTACGTACCAGTCCTATTTCTTTCTTTTCACAGAATACAATTATTTCGGAAAGGTTTTCGGGCTTTTTATTCTACTTATAAATTACGTATTTTAGTATATATACAGGTGTATTATTTCTACTATACAAATTTAAATGATATTTTTTTAATTCTAATTCTTCCTTTTTCTGATTATTATTATCATCTATCTTTTATCCATATTCGCTCATTTTGTTAGCTAAGAACAGATTACCATATCTATAGCTATTTAAGTCATAAGTTTTAAAGTGAATTATTGATAGAAACTTTTTGATTTACAATTAGATTTGTAGTTTGTGATACAGTTGGTTGGTTGTTTGGAATTAACCACAAAGCTACACAATGGGCTATCTGTGCTCTGCCCACCACGGGTATCGAAACCCGGATTTTAGCGTGTAAGTCCGCAGACATACCGCTGAGCCACTGGGGGACTTGTGATACAGTATTTTCTGAATTATATGAGATATTAGTGTTTTGTAGGATAAACTCGATTGAATAAATGCTAATGCAATAAAATATTTTTAATCGATATCTCATGATACCAATGGTCTGTTTTGTTTTAGGATCAGTCTTAAAAAAATACTGGTCTAAACCTAACCATCCAGACATACATTTTCAATTTATATCCACAATTTGTATTCTAATGAATTATTTAATCTTTGAAGAAGACACGCTTTCTTATCGAAAGCACTAGGCCTTTAATTTAATGAAATGTTAACCCTTTTCCAATAAAGGTAACAAACGACTTAGCGCTTGATAAGCACTAAATTTTCCAAATGCAAAGAAGCGCCAATTGACAGCGTTTTGGTTATTTTGTGATGTTTTTCAATAGCTAAGAAACGCTGATTGACGTTAGCTTTTGTACCTTGTAACATTCTGGTTGATCAATGCTAACTTTCATTACTTTTCACAATGATTTGATTTCAATTCATGTTAAACTTTTCAATAGCTAAGAAAATCTATAATTGACATATTTTTAAAATTGTATACCACCCGATTTGATTCCTGTTAATCGACAGGTTTACTGTGCTTTACGACGATCTGGTTGATAAATGTTACCTTAAGATAAATTCGTAACAACAAACTTCTACTGAAAAAATGATACTGCCAGCAAGTACTGATATATATAAAGGTTAATATCGCTTATATCATTTGGATGACCAAGTGTGCAATATCACTACCGCAAACGTGGTGCGTCCATCCAGGACACGGCCGTTCATTAATATTTGAACATGTCCGTCTGTTCTAACTAACTGTAGCCTCTAGTCAGAATTTTATTCTATCTAACTGCTTCATTAACAATAGCCGGCAACACTTAACAAGGATTCCTAGTTGCCATAGCGACGGATAATTTAATCTCAGTTTCTAGCGACTGCAGCACGTCAGAGCACCTACAGAGTTACTAGAGCAATCCTTGTGCATGGCTAAATTAGAAACGTTTCGTCCTGTCACGTTTGTCTAACTTTTATTGGACGAGAAGTTGGAGAGGTGACCTTGAAATTATTATGCTGTTCTTGATATCTAGTGTATGTTTTATCCCACCAGTTCTTATATGATGCAGCAAATAAACAAGTTTACCGTCAGACTGAGATTCGTATTTCTTCGTTACTCTACAGATACACATAACGTCTGATCATACAAATTACATATAACGATCGATTTTTAGAACTTGTGAAACATATCATTGTTCATTTCGTTATTTACCCTTTTTTATTCCGTGTTATATCATTAAAAGTTGACATTAAAATTATATCAATTGTTTGAGAACACAGATTTTTGATTAATATTGCAATATATCATTGTTGCTTTTCTTAAATTTTATTAACTGATTAACGAATTACCACCTCCCCCAAAATAATATCTTATTAATATCACATTTTCTGTGAAATGCAGTATGTTTATATATGTATTTGTCTCCTCTTCTAGTCGATCAGTAGTAATCTTAAAGGCGTACAACAGTAAAATTCGGGGATTGATCCCTGAATGAGCATAGCCTAGATAGCCAATTGAGCAACTTTGTGGTTAAAAACAAATGAAAACACGAGCATATACGATCCATTACAATCTTTAATGATTTTCAAACTAAAAAAATAATGCTATTTAATTGATTTTAAGTTTCATTACTCCATGAAGATTTCATTTCCAGGGTATGTTTATCCGGTAATATTTGAAGTTTGAATATTTTATCAACTCTCATGTAATTGCTAAAAATTAATTATAATGACACGCTATACCAGGATGATTTTAGTACGTGTAACCGTATTTCGAATATTTTTCCTTAGTCTAATCGGTTGTTGAAATGCGATGCCAAAGAGATTATTTAAATCTTAAAGCTGGGCCTCGGCTAAGTGTCTTGCAATAGTTCCTGTTGATAGTGTATAGATATAACTACCATAGTCGAGTACAACTTATTTAGCAGTAACATTTTTTGGTGATGGCATAAATCTAAGTACTTTTAAAGTGGGTTTAGAATCTCCTATAAAGCTCAGATAACATGGAAACCAACAAGTTATTAACGATAATTGTGTTAAATTCCTAATTTGAAAGTGAGAAAAAATTGAGATAATTATAGTACGACCTTTGTATACATATACATATATATGATAATTGAGAATAAAGCAAGAACTGTGAACAACATATCAGTCGAATACATAATGATCATGTAGCTAAGAAATAACCACATTTTTATCAGTCACCTTGTTGTTTAACTTATTAATTTCCTCTGTTATATAGCAATTTTATTTGTATGTGATTAGCGGGTAGGATGCCCCCCAGTGGCTCAGCGGTATGTCTGCGGACTTACACGCTAAAATCAGGGTTTCGATACCCGTGGTGGGCAGAGCACGGATAGTCCATTGTGTAGCTTTGTGCTTAATTCAAAACAAACAAACTAGCGGGTAGGTTTATGTTAAAAATTAACAAAATAACTTGGATTTGCCCAGAATATGATTCAAAGTTCATAATTGTAATGTCTTGATACGAATATATAGATTAAATTGTTAATACAATTCGTAAATGAATGATAAAAAAGAAGAAAAAACATGAATTAATGGTACCATCGCGATAGCACATTTTACGGAAATTTTGCATGGTTTTAATTATTTGTTTTTATTTATATGTCGTTTTTATATTATATATATATTTATATAAACAGTAGACAATCGTAGCTTGTTACCAATTTTGCAGATGGTATTACAGTTATCTAAGTTGAGTAACATAACTATCTGAAAAGTGTAAGTTGTGTCATTAACTTCTCAGGGCCTGGCATGGCCTGGCGCGTTAAGGCGTGCGCTTCGTAATCTGAGGGTCGCGGGTTCGCGTCCGAGTCGCGCCAACATAGCTCGCCCTCTCACCCGTGGGGGCGTTACTACGTCACGGTCAATCCCACTATTCGTTGGTAAAAGAGTAGCCCAAGAGTTGGCGGTGGGTGGTGATGACTAGCTGCTTTCCCTATAGTCTTACACTGCTAAATTAGGGACGGCTAGCACAGATAACCCTCGAGTAGCTTTGTGCGAAATTCCAAAACAAACAAACAAATTAACTTCTTTGCATACTTCAGTGACCCGGCCTGGCCAGGGGGTTAAGGGGCTCGACTCGTAATCTGAGGGTTGCGGGCTTAAATCCCCTTTACACCAAACATGCACGCACTTTTAGTTGTAGGTGTGTTGTAATGTTTTGTTTAGTTCCCACTGTTGACACCGTAATAATGAACTTCTGTTACTAGTCAACAGTTTCTTTAGTCTCGCCAACTCGTAGTTTATGTTGTTCCTTAAACTTGTTTGACCTGGCATGACCAGGTGGTTAGGGCGTTCGGCTCACAATCTGTGGGTTCGAATCCCCGTCCCACGAAATATGTTCACCCTTTCAACCATGGGGCATTAAAATGTAACAGTCAACCCAACTATTCATTAGTAAAAGAGTAAGCCAAGAGTTGGCGGTGGGTGATGATGACTAGCTACCTTCATTCTAGTCTAACACTGCAAAAGTAGCTTTGTGCGAAATTCTAAACAAACAAACAAGCATATCTTGGAAATTGATTATAGAATTAGATGAAAACTAATAGAGGGAAAACTTAAATATTAGATGTTTATATTTATTATCAGCCCCAAATTTCTATATAAAACAATTTCATACTTCATAAGACAACTGTCACTTACTTACTTTAACAATTTTTGACTTGTTATAACATAACTGACGGAGAAAACATGCGGTTTAATTTCAATTATTAATGTCTTCTTACTTATAATCACGTAGTTTTAGTATAACGTTATCCAAATGATTTCATTTCGAGCATACTTTTTTTGCTTATTACCAAATAGTTTAGCGGGACATTAACACAGTCGATTCAACTTCGATTATTAAATATTGACTTATCATCAGGCGCTATAAGGGAAGATATCACGCAGTTGGTTTAAGATTGGTTATATTTTAACCCTACCTTCGCAAAGCATAAGGAAGACTATGTAGTAAATTGAGGTTTGTTTCTTAATTTTAGCATACAGTCACGTTGTATAGAGGTAGCTACACAGTTGAATTTATTTCAACTACTTATTTTTGATGTACCATTAGGCAGTGTAAGAAGGAAAACGTGCAACTGATTTGACAAGGATTATAACATTCGAGCTTAGTGTCAAAGATCATGCGGCTGTACTGACGCAGTTTTCTCAGTTTGACCTTTTATTACTTAATGTACTCAAGTCAAGCCTAACCTGCCATATATGATATACCTTCTGGAATATGACAACATGTGCATATTAATTTAATTATATTGTTTTAGTATTTAATATCTAAAAAACTAAACATTTATATTTTTTCAAATCGTGATGAGTGCATAACTGAGTACACATTTCTTAAAAGATTAAGGATTTGTTTGGTTTATTACGAATTTCTCACAAAGCTACACTGGGGCTATCAGCGCAAGCCGTCTCTAATTTAGTGGTGAAAAACTTGGGTGAGGCAGCTGTCATCACCCTCACAGACTACTCTTGAGTTACACTTTGATCAATGAATAGTTGGATTGACTGTCACATTTTAATGCCACAAGGTTGAAAGGGCGAGCTTGTTTGTTGGAACGAGAATTCGAACCCACAAATTGTGAGCCGAACGCCCTAACCACCTGGTCATGCCAGACCAAAGAAGTTCAAGGAACAACATAAAATACAAGTTGGTGATACTAATTAAACCGTTGACTAGTAACAGAAGTTCATTATTACTGAATCAATCAGTTAGTTAAGCGTTAGAACTGCAAGTTTCGAATCTGTGTTTTTAACTTAGTATTCTCTCTTTATCTGGATCTGGGAGGCTCAGGTTTGATGCTTTCACCTCTTAAACGGAGTGCTACAAATGAGCTTGTTTGTTTTGATATTCGTGAAAAAATACACGAGGGCTATCTTTGCGTTAGCCTTCCCAAATTTAGCAGTGAGAGAAAGTAGGTAGCTAACAGCGCCCACTGACAACTCTTGGGCTATTCTTATACCATCAAAAAGTGGAACTGAACGTCACGTTATAATCTTCAGGTATGATGAAAAGGATTCGAACCAACCGCCCATGTGTTACGAGTCGAGTGCTCTAACCAATAGGTCATGTCATGTCCACTGGATACGAGAATATTGTACATGCAAGTATAATATCAATTAAGTTAAGCCTTTCGTTAGTTCTATTGAACGTGTATGTTGGGAAGTAAAAAGCCTTTGTTATGAATATCATTAAGTAAGCTGGACTTTTCATCCTTCTTTGTACTGAATATTATAAAAATTAGTTCTGTCTAACAATAGAAACAATTTCAACAACGTTTAGACTTACCACAAACAGTAGCGTAAGGAAAGAATTAACACGTTACCCCTGTCAGATCATAAACATGTTACCAATCTTCACATTGCAATTGAGGGATTCATTACTCTGATGTTCGAAACATAGAACATAGAATCATGTTGTACCATCAGACTTTAGTAGTGTCGTAAATTTCGCACAGCTGATGTAACTTTGTTAAAATTTCTCTCAACAATTAGATGATTGCTGGGAACCACGCAGCTGATACAGATTAAAACAGTTTTTTTTTTTACATACATTTTTTATGTTCTAACAATTGTGGAAGGAATTATCACACATATGAAATATTTTAGATTACCAGTTTTTTTGTTGTTTTTTTATAAACACTGGGAAAAAGGTTAATCTGGTCTTGAATTTCCTAAGTGTGATCTGGTACTAAACAAATGTGACTTAGTTTTCTAAATATATTATCTACAACCTGAAAAATGTTGCATTCTATTTCTTTCATTTATTAATACACATAGTAAAAAACATACTGGCAACTGTTATAATTTAGCATTGTTTTAGTAACATGTTCAGGTTTAAAACTTAGATGAATAACGGTAAGATTACAGCGAATCCCAAAATGTAATTTAAGTGCAAATTTCGCAACCAGCTTTTTTAAAGGTCGCTCTGTTCAATTTAAGATTTAACAAGTTCATGTACATAAATATATACATATTTATACATAAATAAGAAGAGAAAATTTATTTAAAAGCAAAGCGACAAATTCATTACCACAAATGTCATCACTGTGTGCTTATTTGGGTATTATTGACAATAAAATGCTGATTTAGAGCAGTTGTCTTTTTTTATGTTAGCATTTTGTTTTGTGTTTTTATAAACCCCTGTTTCTTAGGTGAAGACTGTTTATTAGCGTTCTTCAGACCGGGTTTTAAAATGTTCCTAAGACCACGTGTTGTGATGAAAGAGAAAGTATGTTAAAACAAACGTACTCTATGCGAGCGTGTCAAATTAATGATCACGACAACTTGGATTGTATGCGAAATCATAATGGACACACGTCCATTGTTACATCAACTAGCAGCGGGCGAGTTATGGGATAAGGAAAAGGAACCCAGTCAAAGTCTTACCTAAAAGCTTTCCACTGTTAGGTCTACAACTAAAGCTTCACTACGCTTGACGGTCCCACCAGGACTTCAACACAGATCTGCTCTTAGCTTTACAAATTGTACTTCAGATGGATTCTCTGAACTAACTTCATTATTGACATGAGCTTGTGTCTAACATTCCCTGGGCCTTTGTTCTCTTTTTTTCCCGCACTAGTTTGTGTATATATGTGTGTTTTAGGAAACCTGTTTCTCTAAACTTCTAGAGGAAGGAACTGTTGTCGCTTTTATGTAACCTTGGACACTTCTGATATATGAATATCATGAAAACAGTACGTTTGAAGTTGTTTGCTTTCTTCATGAGGGATTATTCACATACACTTAAAAGATTTAGTATTATCGTACATACTTGGGGAATGTCACAGTTTAGAAGTTTTCACAAAACTAATTACTTTTCATTTTTGTAAAATACGAAACAACAATGTTAACCTCAAGTTAGAAAGATATACCAGAGATTAAAGCGAGGATTTTACTTATAAACTGTTAAATCTCTCTCCGAATTAAATACAAAAACATCAGTTTCGCGAATAACTGCACACTTGAGACTAATATAAATTCGAAAATGACATAAATAGTAAGAAACAGTGAAACTTTTTCAATTAATATATTGAAATTATCATACATTAAAATAATCAAATATACACTGTTAAATTTTCTATGTACTCGAATCCGTTTTTTTTTCTACACAATAGAGGGAGGTGCAATGGTTGCACACCGCTGTGACATTTCCCCAATTCTTACAGCTGCTGAACCCCCTCTAGTAGCACATCGGTAGGACTGCGGAGATACAACGTTAGAATCTGGGTTTTCATACCCGTAGTGGGCATAGCACAGATAGTCCATTGTGTAGTTTTGTGTTAATTTACAAACAAATTTATTTTTAAGACCCCCTACTGAACACAAGAGATAGCCTGATTTGGCTTTGTTATAAGAAAAAATACACAAACGCTGCTCGAACTGTGCACTGCTTAGTATCACAACACGATGTCACTGCGAAATCACACCACACATTGTTACATGACTAATGGAATCACAATGAAATAAATAATGAAAAAATAGTCAGCTCAACATAAACATGACTCACTAAATTCACAAATATGGTGGTTCGATGGATACCATGGTGTTACACGGTATTTGTATCACCGTGTACTGAACTCTTGAAAAATTAAAAAAAAAGATGGAAAAACTTGAATGCTGTCTTTCCTTAATGTATTTAGTAATATTTTTAACATACTTATTTTAAAATCGGATAAAAAATACTTTATAAAAAGTAATTTTAGACCTATCACATTTTCAAAATAATTACATTTATGTGCAATTCAAAAACAACACGAGAATCAAATGAACTTCAGATTTGTTAGTATTTAAGTAGAAATCTCCATAAAACAGGCAACTGCCAAGTTAAACAAAACATGTCATTAATTAATAAATAAGGTTGAGATATGCTGATTGTAATATTCACAACTTGTGAATATTAAAGAATATTAAAATAGTTTTACATTATATATAACTCTTAAAGCAATGAACACTGGTTGACTGCATTCATGATTTTACGACGAAAGAAAATTCATTAGAATGATCTGGTCAGTCTTTTAAATTTATTGGTCTGTTAATTTTATATAACAGTATGAAACATCTTATTAGCTTATGTTTTCAAAATAACTTTAGAGGTCTTAAACACAATGTTTAGAAATAGATAGTTTGTTGCTTTAGGTATTCTGTTTTTCTAATTTCTTTAAATTTTCTTTCGTTATTTTTATGACAGCTGATTTATGTAAGATGCTCTAAATTTATATTTACTTAATTTAATTAAAGGTATGTTTGTAGTTTAATTAGTTGAAATAAAATGTATCTAACTTAGCTAGAAGGAGGAAAATACTACAATATCTGATACTAAACATGATAATTAGATTTAGTCATGAAAATGATTTTGTTAAATTTAACCTTTCTGATGGACATAGGAAATGCATTTTCCAGATCTATGGGTTTTTCCTATCTAACAGCAATATTCTTCACTTTAAGTCTTGTTCCTTCTAACAATAACATTTCCTCACATTAAGACTTGTTCCATTTAATAGCAACATTTCTTTACTTTAAGACTGGTTCCATCTTATCGCAACACTCCTTCACTTTAAGACATGTTTCATCTGATACCAACATTCCTTCACTTTAAGACTTATTCCATATAATAGAAACTTTCAATCACTTTGGAACTTGTTCCATCTAATAGCAGTATTCATTCACTTTAAGACTTGTTCCATCTAATAGCAACATTCATTCACTTTGAGACTTGTTCCATCTAATAGCAACATTTCTTCACTTTAAGACTTGTTCCATCTAATAGCAACATTTCTTCACTTTAAGACTTGTTCCATCTAATAGCAACATTTCTTCACTTTAAGACTTGTTCTATCTAACAGAAACATTCAATCACTTTGAGACTTGTTCCATCTGATAGAAACATTCAATCACTTTGAGACTTGTTCCATATAATCTAAACATTCATTTACTTTGAGACTTGTTTCATCTGATGTCATCATTACTTCACTTTAAGATTTGTTCCATCTGATGTCATCATTGCTTCACTTTAAGATTTGTTCCATCTGATGTCATCATTACTTAACTTTCGGGATTATTCCAACGAAAAACAAAATTCCTTCTTTTCATACAAAATGTGTTACTTTCTCAAGTATTTAGAGTTAATAAAATCTCTGTAATAGTTATAAGTTATAATAAGTTGTAATAGTTATTAATTATAATAATTAAGCATCATTATTTTTAATATGAAGTGTTTCTATTATCAAGTGATAGCACATGGTTAAATATCATGAGTAAATATTAATATATTAAGTTCGTTCCTATAGGGCCAAGCGTGGTTTAATGGTTAGCGTTCTGGGTTGTGTACTGTTAGATCTAGATCTTGACTCTTGATACCACTGAGCACGCTTCGCACTTTCAGCTATGAATACGTTATGAAAGTAGCAATAAATAACATTATTATGTTCCTGAGAAAACCCTTGCGGCGATTGCTACTGCTAATTGGCTGTCTTCTCTCTGGTTAATTGTTCAAACTTATGTTTCTGATCTGGCTGCTTGGCTCATATTTGCGTAAGGATCCTTTCAGATTCAGATTCGTGTAAATAAACGCGCACTCTAAAAATTGTTGTTTGGGGAGAAGATAAGTTGAATTTATTGTTCGTTTGTTTTTAATTCGGAAGTAAGTTCCATATTGTTTTAAATTATCTAATTGTAATAATTTCAACCTACAAACAGGTGTATGAATATTGTGAGGGGTTGGAATTCTAACTCAAGAAGACATGGTTTACCTATCACTCTAACTTCCTGATTACAATTTCGTATTGGTTTTTTTATAATCTTCCTTTTTTTGTGTATTTTATTTGGAAAGCTTCTTTATAACAAGATATTTCATGAAGCAGATGGCAGATTCATATAACGAGCGTTGTGAGCTTAAGCGCCCGTATCTGCTTCAAGAACTTTATAAATTTCGTTTCATTTTACTTGTAAGTCTTAGAAGTCATGCCTAACCCTTGAAGAAGATGTATCTCGTATTGCTGTGTTGTTTTTACTTCTACAAAGTAACGTTTCTCTTTCTGTCATTTTAATATACATTATAGTTTTATTTTTCTGCTCTTTATGTGTAATGATTAAATTTTTGGCCTAGTTGTGTACTGTATGAAAAAGAAAAAAGGAGAAGAAATGTTGTGTTACACTTTATTTCTTTTAGATGGCAAAATTAACATGGCTTTTGCTTGACCTTTTATGTAAGAGCATATGTCAAATTACAGTGGCGATACTGGGATCAGCCATTTTATACATCTTGTGAACGCGTTTTCAAAGCTTTAACACTCGAACTCTAGGTACCTAAATTACAACTTTTAGAAAAAATAATACGAAAAAAAGATAAATTTGAACGAATTTAACTGTGTGCTAAAACATAATTTTTATATAATCTAAACATTGTAAATATGATAATTATTTCTGGTTTGTTGAATTTCACGTGACCATACTCGATGGTCACCCGTGCTAGCTGTCCATAATTTAGAAGTGATAAACTAGAAGGAATATAACTAGTCAATACTACGCACCGCCAACTGCTAATCTAGTCTTTACTGGCTTATAAAAGGATTAACTCCAACAGCTGAAAAAATGTCAGTGTTTAGTGACAGAATTCGAATCAGCATGTCAGATTGTGTGTTTAATGCTCTAACCTTCAGGCCACGCCAGACCTAACTCGGTAATTAATTAATTAATTAGTCGTCATAAGTTCGGAAATTATATTACATTTATCCCCTCATTGTGTACTTTTGCCATAGTTACCTGAAATAAATTACTGTTATTTTATATGATTGTTGCTCTACAGAAATTCAGATCACGTTTAAGTATGTAATCATGATTTTAAGTTGTGACACTAGTAAAGCATTAGTAGTTCCAATAATCCAAACTATATAAGAGTCAGAGATTTTAAAGTGGAGCACATTTGCGCCATTTCAAAGTAACAAGTAGTCAAATAGTTAGATATGCATGTCACTTCAGTTAGATCATTCAAATATCGGGTATCAATCATTTCAAACAGAGTATTAAAATAATAATGTATTTATGTCTTTTGAGGTAGGTGTCACGCTTGGCCTAATGGTTAAAATTCTATATTATCAATTTGATGTCCGTAGTTTATACACCTTTGTCTTAAAAACGCGCTCCGCAATTTGGGACAGTGTGTATATTACAGAATTGAAGGTCAGTTTCCATTATTTTACTGGAGTAGTCTAAGAGCTGATTACTTTTGACTCTCGCAGGTAGATCCTTCTTTAGATTTGCAAAATAAGCATACCTTGTAGTGAATTATTCAACTTAGCATTAACACTACTGACTGAACACAGCAGTTTCTAGCTTTACTTTAATCTGAGTACTAATTAGCAAGATATAACATTTTACTTTCATGTACACCGACACTCCAGTATAAAAATGCAACCATTATAAACAACTATTAATTATTACTGGTATTTACACAATATTTTGGTACATATTTTTATTAACTTGAACAACTTTTTGTTTTTATTTGTTCAAAACCTTAGTGTATATAGCATTATTAGATTCATTGCTCAAGACTTAAAATAAGGCTTGTAATTTTTGACCCAGTGTCAATGTGCCGACGTATCATTACTACTTAAATAGTAAAGTAGTTCCATTACTAACTTTTTAGATGACTCAATGTAGCGTGTACTCATTAAAGCAACGCCTTGAGATCAAAAACGATTTTAATACGACGTCTAACATTGTCCCGACTGTATGCCATACGTCTGTATGATATCTTTGAAGTAAGAAAGCATACAGTCTGTTCTCTTCATGAAACACTTTGCACAGCCTTTCACCATTTCTTCACTCGATAATACTTTTTCTGAATTTTTCACCTTGAGTATTGTTTGTTTTCACTAATGATCCATGCGAGTTTCAGTTTATTTGAGCAATAATAATTACAAATTAAATACGACGTTGGGCACTGTATGTTTAATATCTCTCTTTAAAAGAAGAACCACTAAAGTATTGCTGCATATACCTTCTTAAACGTATAATCAGTTTATGCACTCCCTGGCTTTCCTTGTTTTTTTCATTTCTTTTAGATAAATTGTATTCACACAGTTGCACGTTATTATGAGCTAATCGAAACTAAACTCTAACAGATGAAGGAAAATTTCGTTAATGACAATTCTCTTCCATTATGATAAAGTAAAGCAGAAAAAACAGTCGCATCGCCTTTTTTTTCTTCAGGTTTATTTTCCAGCTCATCACAAATCTCAACTACAGTGGTTTCTTATCTAACTCTAAGGATAGCACCGGCTTTCTATAATCTGGAGGGGGAGGCTAGAAATAAAAATCGGATAAAACTATTAAAATAGACACAATGTTTTTTCACCGACGATTTCATCACGACTGTGTTTCAAGATAAGGATAATGAATGTTTAGAAAAATCCTGAATTGAAAAAGAGGAATATATCACGGGCAAATGACGAGCTTGATACGCTTATCTTGACATTTTTAGTTAATTAGTAGCTTCCACACTTTGAGTATACCATAACTATTATTTTCTGTCAGACAGGTGATTTGTGTAATCCGGTCAATTTATTTTCCGCACAAAATGGAAACTATATCAGGTGTTATTTTTTTCTATTATTAACTTTAAAACAGTTTGAAAGTGTTTCACGTACATAATGTCATTAAACTTATAATAGGATTTTCGACGTTCCATTTTTTCACTCATGTTTTTAACTATTACGTATTTCTAAGAGAGAGTCATATAATATAGTTTAATATTGCAAAACTTCGCAAAAGTTGAGAAAGCGGAGATATTTGACACGTTGAAATATGTTTGTCAATTTGCAAAGTGTCTTCGTTGTAGTGAAAATGACTGAATATATTAGATAAACATGCACTTCTCAAATAAATGACTCTATAAACGACTTCACGATTTGAGAATTTAAAAAGATTGTCCTGGTCAGTGCTCGAATTGTGGGGGAAAAGAAGGATGCGATGTCCCTAAAGTTAAAACTAATATTAACTTCGTCCTTCTTTTTGGCAAAATTATGCAAAAGATGTTACGCTTCATAAGTGAGACTTAATTTAATGATTTAGTCTTAAAGAAGTGACATGCGTTAAAACTATAATCTTACTGATTGCTTCTATGCCAGATATCTCCATCAATCATGTAACTAACTTATCAATGATGTAATTAAATTCTTAGAGTGTGTGTGTGTATATATATAAGAGTACTAGTACAATATACACTTTTTCATTATATTTCTAGAGTCCCCTTTCGTAAGTAGTTAAAATACTCAGTAAGATTTACATTTCACTTAGGCCTTACTCTATTGTAACATAGTACCGAATCGCACTGTTTTAACCTACTCGGATTCACGTTTCACTCAGATTTTATTGTGTTAAAACATCGTACTTGGCCATGTTTAGAAATTAGAACCTTGCTTCACTTTAAGGCTTACTATATTGTACAATATAGATGTTAAAAATAGAATTCACGTTTTTGACCTAACTGTATTTCAACATAATATTTCAGTGTGTTTATAAATTAGAATTCACGCTTCAATTAAATCTTATTGTATTATGGCACAATATTATAGAGACCAAAATTTATGTTCTAGTTGGGTCTTAGATTATTATGGCACAGTAATCTAAAGTGTTTACAAATTAGAAGTCACGCTCCAATTAGGTCATGCTTTATTATTGACGTTGTATATCGACGTGTTTTACAGGCTGCTGCAAGTCACGCTTCACTGCAGCCAAACTGTATTATGAAATAAAATTTAATATTTTGCTATACAATAAACTGGGATTTACGTTTTTCATTAAAGCAAACTTTGCATAATAACGGATTACCTCGCTGTATTTCAAGTTAATACTCATAATTTACTTACATTTTATTGCATTTACATCGTAATTCACTGTGTTAATAGGCGAATACTTACGCTTTACTTAAGTACACTGCAATGATCGTATTTCAATGTGTTTAGAATTCACGCCTTCCTAATTTTACGCAGTAATGACCTCTTACTGTTCTTCACGCATAGCCTAAAGCTGATATTTCATGTAAGATATTCTATCATCATATCTCATCGTTCCTTGTCAGTGGGCAGTATTATAAAAACAGGGAACAATGTTAACAATCTCTGAAAAATAATTGAGTGACAAAGAGAGAGAAAGACTGTTGTAAAATTCATAGAAACACCGATAGATATGTGTAAAAATGAGTAAACAGAGAGGAAGATATAAGTTTATATTAAATTAAATCACTAAACAGACCACGCAAACGGATAGATGGCAAATTATAGATTCTTTTTAGGCCACTTAGAACGCTCGTAGCTCTAATGTTTCCTTATTTGTAACTGTTGTTCGACGTTATGTGTAACAGTTTTTATCCCCCTCGGCACTTGTCTGTCAAGAATATTTTTATATTTGACTATTTAAAATGGCAGTTAGAGGACATATTCTGGATGCAGTGAAGATTCCAAATGTAATAATAATATTAGATATGTTTGTTTGTAAATTTAAGAGATAATCAGAATGCATAACGTTATTTGTATCGTGTATGAAAGTTCTGGTACTCTTTCTGTGTTTGTTGGTTGGTGTTTTTGAGTTTCGCGGAACACTACACGGGGGCTATCTGCACTAGCCGTCTCTAATTTAGCAGTGTAAGACTAGAGGGAAGGCAGCTAGTCATCACCACCCACCACCAACTTTTGGGCTATTATTTTACCAACGAATAGTGGGATTGAACCTCACTTTATAACGCCGCCAAGGATGAAAAGGCGAGCATGTTTGGTGAGACGGGGATTCGAACCCACGACCCTCAAATGCCTTAACCACCTGGCCATGCCGGGCCTCCGTTTTTGTTAAATGATTGATTTATTTTCAGAATAACTTTTTAAATAAATTAACAAGCTCATGTGGTAAGATAAAGAAAATTTGTGTAATGAAACAATATTCACTTTTATTGTATTATCCTTGGTCTGGTTAATAACAAGAATGTGAATACACTTATTGGAAAACTAGATATGTGAACTTGTTGGGGAAAATATTTTTAATGTGATATAATCATTAACAATAAGACAACTGAGTTGTTTTTATTTTAATTGAGTTGTTTTTGTTATGTAATTTTTTGTTTTTTTTTCTCTAAATTGTAATTAATTCACTGGAGGAGGCGTTGTACCGAAATTCCCCTTGTAAATACTTTGGGATAAATCATTTTATTCTCTCTGAAAACATGTCTTAAATCTGAATATTCTAGTGTCATTTTTTTTTTAATTTGTTGTAATTGTTTACATGCGAGATAAACGTATTTTTCTTTCACCTTATGGTGAATTTAATAACATGGCTGTCAGCTAGTCAGAACAGCTTACAAAGGTTTGAGAAACATGCCTTATGTGAGTCATGTTTCTCTTTGAAAGCAAGCTAAATGTGGATTTATTCAAAATTAAATATATGCCTTTATCTTCTCATATTAAGTATATCAGTTAAGGAAATTAAATGCAATTTCGACATATATATCAGGTCATCCTTTCAGTAATGTTCAATTTTAGGTTCACGAAAAAAGAAATGATTTCAAACGGTTTTAATGAATAGTATATATTCCATTATTATTAATTACATCCTACCAACGATTCACAAATTTCTGAATGCCACTTTTACAAAATCTTTGGAGTTTGAAGGAAAATAATGTAGAGATTGTAGTTTTGATATATTCATGTGTTTTAAGCTCTTTTCCCATCAAGATAGTTCTGCAACCTCATGCAATAAATGATAAGTAGGTTGAACAAGGTCTGAAGAATAAGGACCCTCACTTTATAACGCCGTTAAGGATGAGAAGGCGAGCATGCTTTATGTGACTGGGATTCGAACCCATGATCCTTGGAGTAGGAATCCAACGCTTTAACCCAACTGTCTATACCGGGCCGAATATAAATTTGAAACTAAACAATTCTAAATCAGAGCACTGTTTAGTATTTTAATTTACTTTTTTCTTGCCCCCAGTGGCTCAGCGGTATGTCTGCGGACTTACACGCTAAAATCCGGGTTTCGATACCCGTGGTGGGCAGAGCACAGATAGCCCATTGTGTAGCTTTGTGCTTAATTCAAAATAACAAATAAATTCTTTTTTAGGCTTAGCAAAAGATTTATTAGTCTGTTTGTGTATATCAGTTACTACTTGCCTCTCTGCATTTTTTTTACTATTTACGATCGAATTAAACAGCACGTCTATTTAACGTTTATTATATCCAGTTTCCGTACATATAATACCTTATTTGATACCTTTATTGCTCGTTTCGTATTTTTAAGAGGATAAAAGAAGATTAAAATGTACTTTTATTTCCGAATAGAAATACACTGCCAGGGTTAGTTAATTTCTTGAAAAAAATTGAATCATCAAGCAACAATCCAGATTTATAGTCATGAATGATGCAGCAGTCTTCCATGAAAAGATTAACTTTATTAGTCACAATCGTACGTTAGAAAATCTCATTAAATAGTCAACAAAAGTTTAATATGCTGCGTAAATGCTTATTTTACCTGGCGATCGAAACAACCAACACATTGAAGTTCCTTGATTGTTTTTTTCAATTACTGTGAATAATGATTTTATAGCCAGAATCAATGCATTATTTTACGGGTTTTTTTTCCTTTGATACTGGTCCTTTTACTTCCAAGTATTTTATTTTCAAGAGACTCTATTTGGTACTCATAATGCCAAGTTTTCTTGCCTTGTCTTTGTCTGTCTCCTACCTATCGTGCCTCCCGCTAGTACAGCGGTATGTCTCCGGATTTACAACGCTAAAATCAGGGGTTCGATTCCCCTCGGTGGGCTGAGCAGGTAGCCCTTTGTGGCATTGCTATACGAAAAACACACACCCATCTACCTATCGCTTGTAAAAAAAATTCAGGTAGGGATAATAAAAATTTTACCTTTATGCAGAACTTTAAATTTCATATCCCTATCATGTATATTATACACACTTTTCTAATTCTGGTATGGATTTATTCTATCGTATTATGTTTATTGTATATATTTCTGTATCGACCTATTTATGTGTTTCTCTGATTTTCTAATCTGACTGTATGTTTGCCTTATTGCTTATGTGTATTACTTTCTCTTGTTGGCATTTATCTATCACATATTCATGTGTTTTTCTTTTATCTGACTCTGCCTAGTTGGCTATTTAACTCTCTCTTTGCAGTAGTCTTTGTTTACATGAAGATGTTTGCTTGTCTGGTTATCTATTCTATAATCTATTTTGGGGTAAAAACAACAGTGACACTAATTTAATCTTTCTTATGTAATGTTGTTATTGTTTTGAATTAAGCACAAAGCTACACAATGGGCTATCTGTGCTCTGCCCACCACGGGTATCGAAACCCGGATTTTAGCGTGTAAGTCCGCAGACATACCGCTGGGCCACTGGGGGGCTTCTTATGTAATGTCTCCGTTGTCAAACTTTGAATAAGAAAAACTGTTTCAAAGTTATTAATCGCTTATCTTTTTCTTTTAAAGTTTTATTTTACTTTTCAAATTTTAGATTTTCTTACAATTTTCCATCTGTATGAAACTTATTTCAACTTTTGAAATAATGATGATATTTGAAAGTTTTCTTTCTTGTAAATCTTAAATTATATATGTATAATTGATATTGGCACTTTGCATGCATGTTTAAGGCTTAACTCTGTAAAATATTTGTGCGTTCAAAGACTCAGCTCTTCCGATGGTATTCAGGAAGATATATCTCAATAGGAATCCCAAAAGAACTCCCGAGCTTTAGAAAACTCGGTTGTGGACGCGGTCGTTTTGTCTGCAGAAACAAATTCTGAAAAGCTATGATAAGAAGAAGATGTTTCCATAGTTCCCCTGTTTATTAAAGTAGATAATGTAAAGAGTTACGGCAATACCGTTGAGTTTGGTTCGTAAAGTGTAGATAAACAGGCATCAAACAAGTTTCGTATTAAACCTGACATTAAATCAGCAGTGTTGTTTTCTTTTGTTTCCTTTTGTAAAATAACACATTCGTGAAAGTGTATTGATCGTCACTTACATTTCTTCCAACTAAATGTTTCAGTTCATTTTATGACCGTTCGACGAATAAAATTTGTTTGACGAGCATTTCTTTTGGATAGGGGCGGCTGTTTGTAATACTAAATACTAATAGTAATATTCATATCTTATTGTAAACATTTAGAAAAAAGTGAACATTCTGTAAAAGTATTTGGGGGGGAGGGAGTATTGCATGGGTAAAGTATCCGGATCATCTTCTTTAATCATACGCAACTCAATGCATCAAAATGATTCAATATACAGAATTAAAGATTTTCATAAAGTTTACTGACACTAAATGCAACGTTTTTGTAAGTTAAAAATGGTACCGTTTACTTAATAATAATAGATTCTAAATACTACGTTTGAAACTCAAATAAATATATACTCACGTACATCAGTGATGTCGAGAAACCCACTTGTTGAGAAATTTATATGCAAAAACGGCTCGTTTGGTTTGAGAAAATATTTTACATAGAAGAGGGAACAACGTTTCGACCTTCTACGGTCATCGTCAGGTTCACAAAGAAAGAGGTAACTGACCGGAAGCTGACCACATGTTTGAAAGGGGTTGTGTAACTGAGTGTCGCAATATAGAGGGCGGGGTTAGATGTTTGAATATATAATTTTATCTATAATATTAATATAGGTATAATGGCGTTCCTTTATATTGGTTTATTTTGGGTTTAAGTTGTTGTGTAAGTAAGGCTTCTTTAATTTTGCGTTTGTTTATGTTTGTTTCTTTATTTAGTATTTTAGTTTTTTCTATGGTTATGTTGTGTTTATTTGACTTGCGGTGTTCGAAAACGTATGAATGTGACTTTTTATGTTCTTTGAATCTGGTTTCCATTTTTTCAATTATTTTTCTAATATAGAAGTCGTGGCAGTTATCACATTGTATTTCATAACTAATGTTGGTGTGGTGTTTGTCAGTGTAGTTTTTACATAGTATAAAGTCAGTTTTGTGCCTGGCTTTTGAATAAATTTTGTATTAACTGGAGTGTCATATTTTGTTACTAGTTTTTGCCAAATGTTGGTTATTTGTCTGCTGATGTGAGGAATATATGGTATACAGCAGTATATGGTTTCGTGATTTTTTGATCCGTGAGATACATTTACTTTTGTTGGTTGTTTTTGCTTTCTGTCTAGGTGTGTGCGTATAATGTTTTCTACGGTTTGTGGAGGCAACTTATTGATGTTGATGAAGTATTGTTTTATTTTGTCTAATTCATCGATTTCTGTTTTGAATATAAATATATTTTCTCAACCCAAACAAGCCGTTTTTGTATATAAAAATACTCATGTACAGTCCTAATGAAAGTTGCATTTTTCTTATAAGGAGAGTTATTTTATTTAAAATTATGTTCTATCATAAAGAAATGGTTGTTGCATATATCAGTTATTTTTCTAATTATCTGAATCTTGAACACTTAAAGTATGAAATTTCTTATGGCTTTTTGTTTGTGGTGACATCCAAAGATGGCGAAAGAGTTTTTGTTACATACATAGATACTGACATACATGCTACATACATTATAGCAAGATTGCAGATTTTTGTACCATTTTTAGTGCTTTGGTTTTTATATGATTATTTTCTTCTTAGTACTGTAGTCATCACACCCTGTTCTATGTTTAGGACCTTAGTTTTTAAACTTCTCATTTCTGCCCATAAAGTTGTGAACTTTATACTCTTTCCCCGTACTTCTTTTTTTTTTTATCCCTTCTGCTGTAGGACTTATACTCAAAATTCTGCTCTTGACGTTATATTCATTGTTCCGTTCTTAGTATTCTAGGCTTTATACTCACCATTCTGTCCTTAACACTTTGGATTGTTGTTGTTGTTTTGAATCAAGCACAAAGCTACACAATGGGCTATCTGTGCTCTGCCCACCACGGGTATCGAAACCCGGATTTTAGCGTGTAAGTCCGCAGACATACCACTGAGCCACTGGGGGGCAACACTTTGGATATAACTCTTATTGTTTTTTTGTCAGTGTTGCGGTCGTAATAGTTACCGTTATATCATTATGTTTGGGCACTAACTATTTTATCTTTCTTCTTATGCCTATCATTCTGTCCCCAGTACTGTGGTCCATATAGTTTCTTTGCACTTTGATATTACATTCATTGTTCCGTTCTCAGTGGTATGGTCCTTATAGTTACGTTATTTCATTGTCTGGGCATAATACTAACTGTTTTGACTTTATGCCTACTATTCTGTACTTAGTGCTCTGATCTGCATAATTACTGTTATATCCTCAGTGTTCTGAAATTCTTACTCACTACTTTGTCCTTGGTGCTCCAATTTTTTTACTTTTCTACCCCTAGTGCCTTGTTGTTTGTTTGTTTTTTACTTACTGTTATGCCCTGTTTGTAACCTTAAACGAAAGAAAATATTAACGAGTGTGTGTTTTCTTATAGCAAAGCCACATTCGGTTACATGCTAAGTCTACCAAGAAAAATCGAACTCCTGATTTTAGCGTTGCAATACGTAGACTTACCGCTGTACCAACGGGGGATAAATATTAACGACCTGAATCTAGTACCTGGTAGAAAGACATTGGTGCCATTTTTAGATTATTTTACCAGTTGTTTTGAGATCCTTGTTTTTCTCACGACAGGATAACTGGAACAGGAATCTGTTCCGTACACGACCTTGTAAAAATTGATTATTTTTAGACTTGTTAACTTTCGCTTTTAACAAATTCATTATTCCAGTCGATCAGTCGTTATCTTTATTCAAACTGAAACAATATGTCAGCAACCAATCTTAGGTACTGGTTTTAGTTTATGATAAAGTTAGTTTGTGGGGTGGTATGTAAAGTCTGAATCTAAATTTAAAATAACGATAATAAAGTGAAGAAATTTTCTAAACAGTTATGTTTGTCATAAGGTACAATGTCGACCTTTCTGGTGGTCAGCGTGTGCCATTGCACAGATCACCAACCAAAGGGGCGCCAAAATCGACATTGCAATTAGAAGTTTTTGTTAATTTGACAGATAGAGGCATTACATCCAAAGCCCGTGCAGGGTACACTATTGCCTAGGGCCAACTCTGATAAGATATATACTGTGATTATTGTATTTTTAAACACAACTTTCGTTATTCTGTTTCTTGGTTTCGTTTGTCAAGAAAAAGAGTTGAATTTATATAGAATATCAGATTTGAAAACTTTTATTAATATTTGTGGAAGCATGTTTTAACTTTGTTCTTGTGTATCAAAAGTCTGATTATTTTTGACAGATTCTGCTAAAGCTTAAAGAAAAATAATAATTTACGAAAGAGCTTCCTACGGAATAATGTTTTATTTTCTTGTAAAGATCAACCATTTTTCCTCCATTTGGAAAGTGGCCATAATAATATAATGGAATGCGCATGTTCCATAGCTTCCAGTCAAGGTAATTCCATTAATGGCTATCTCTATTACACAAGGGAGTCTTCGCCGTTTCTTTTTTGACAGCCACCCTGTTTCATCGTCGGTTCAGGGACTTAATTAATCACAGTCCTTTGTTTTCTACAGATTGCGGCTAGGTGGAGAGAGTGTTTCGCGCACGTTCCCACGTGCAAGACATGACTTATGATGGCAGTAACGAGTTTGCCTGGTGACGCACAGAAACGTGCACTAAATAAATAATATTTCTATGATTGATAGTGTAAAAAAAATAAAAAACGAAGAATAAAAACACGGAATCTCCACTACTATTCGTTTTTTTCTGAAGAAGGAAATAATTGAATGTATCTTTTTTAAGAAGTGCGACAGACTTTGAACTGCAAAATGTAATGAATGAAATGTTAAAGTGACATTTTGTATGACTAGAATACTTCTTACTAAATTGCCGTCAGTATCCAGTAACTTTAAGAATAGTCGCTTGGAGATGAAAGTCATTGTAAAAAAAACCTCTAAGTGTAGATTTTAAATGCATTCACTTTCACACTGTTAACTCTCACGTGGCCATTAAAACGTGAATATAGTGTCGATTGATTTTTTTTTTCTTTTGCTGACTTGTGCATTCTTCGAGCGTATATTTAATCTTACTTATTCATTAAAATCTGTCAAGTGTTACACTAAATAATAGGGTTTGTACTAGTAGTATTTTTCAAGCAAATAAAGAAAATTGGTGAAACGCCCAGCTTCGTATCTCAGCAGATTCCCTTCTGATGAAGAACAAGAATGCTTCTGATATGAAAATTAAAGTAATAATAGAGAACAAAAAAGTCTAAACATATAGCATCATTTGAATGCCTGAGATATATACGAGTTAGCTGTGTTATTTTGATTCTGATGTACAACTTAAACATCTTACAAATAAACTGTTGTATGAGCCTTAGAGCTGGTGATTATTATACATGGTTGTATTACATTAACGACGAAGTGTGTAAGAGAAAAAACATTTTTGCATTAGAATAATGAGGAACCATGTGAGATAAATTATCACTACTTGCTTAATATCTTAATCCATATTTCTCTAACAATGAATCTAGAAACACCGTGATAGTTCTAACGATTGTTCGTAATAGTGGTCTAACCCAAAAGTTCACCTCCTGTTGCTTTACATCATAACTTTTATAAGATAAAAATCTATAAAACCCCAGACGGTTTTATGTTTGATCATCAGCTATACTTAATACCAGAGTCTAAACACTTGAAATATATTAACACATAACGTCAATTCTAATCTTTGTATGAATTGTTCTACACATATTATATTAAGGGGAATAACTTAGCTGGAGAAATCCTATTTGATATAATGCTATTCCGTCACGCAAATTCATTTTCTTGTACAATCCATAGGAAACAGAATGTGTCGTAACTACATATAATTCGTTGAGCCTTCATATCTCTTATAATACTCCAGACCCTTCAAATACTGTGTAATACTCTAGATTGTCCAAATATTACATAGTACCCAGACTTTCCAAACATTATATAACATTCCAGATTTTCTAAACATTAGACATTTCTTCGGATGTTGTTTATAATATCGTAATACTCATTTTGTGGTGCGTTTGTAGCAGCTACTTGTACGATATTTGCAACAATGCATCCACGGGCTTACTCACACATAAACCTGTTAAACTCAAACAAATTTTCCCACGGTTACTCACTTTGTAGTACACGTTCTGAGTGCATTATCTAAGTTGATAATACATGTTGGTTTATACTTTAGAACATGTTTGAAACATTGTGCCACATTGTATTTCTATAATCAATGTTAATATTTTTGTATTATGTCGGACCAAGATTAACTTGTTTTCATGTAGATAGGTATTTTATAGTTGTGTGGTGTGAACGAAAAATAATCTCTTTTTAGTTACTTTACCTAAAACCCAGAACAAGGAAAAATTGTCAACGTTGAAAGTTGGTTAAAAGTTTAAATATTTTGCTCATTGAATCAAATTTTATTTGTTGTATATTAAAGTTAAAGCCCACTTTGGAGTAACTTTGTTTTACTTCGCTCTTGTGGAATGACGTAAAACTTACCAGTATTGATTGATTTGATGTTAATGATAGAAACTTGAGTAATGATTTTTTAATGACTTGTGGAATTAAACTAGTCCAAATCGCTTGCATAACTGAATAAACCAAGCGATTAAAGAGATCTTCTCACGTGTAAGCACTTTGTGTTTTCACTTCAAACTCTTTCTATTCAAGACGTATCCATGAGAAGACTAAAATTAAAGCTGTAGAAAACATATTTGTATGAAAATCTTGAAAAGTAGGTGATGTGTGTGTGATGTGCAGTTATATCTTGTTCGAGTTATGAATACGAAACGTGAAGTGCTCATCTTTAAAATTTTCAAACACACATCGAATTAGAACAAAATGAAAAGCAATATTCGGAAAGAAAAAGATTCTCGATAAGTAGTAATTCCAACCTCGAAATCTATTGTGCGTGAAATAATTATTAAAATTAAATAGCTTAAGTAAACCCTCAACATACATGGTGTTCGGAAAGTCACTGTGCAGTTTTGAAAGCAGCGGTAACAACATTCATTCAGTCTATTTCAAGCCAGCGACTGATAGCGGTGTTTAGAAACAAAATAAGAAGGATCCAAGTTTCTATTGACCCCAACGGGGGTCACTTGCAACATTGTTCATAACTGTCATTCATATTTACCTCCTGTATTCCATATTGAAACATGTCTGTTAATAAATATATAAGTGCACAGTGATTTCCGAACACCCTGTATTTCTCTTAAGATTTATATGCCATTCTAAAATCCTATATATTTTTGCTCTGCTTTTCTTTACCTTATCAATAAGATTGACACAAAATTTTAAACACGAACCAACACATAGAATAAAAAAAAATTGTTTAGGAAAATGCCACTTTTGAACACAATTTGTTGTTCATTTTAGAATTTGCAGGTGAATATGAAAACTGTAAAAATAAATTCGATATATTTTGTTGAAAAATTGATTATAGAATCAGTAAGTAACAACTTTAGATTGTATGTATATTGAAAAGATCAAAATAGATAGAATGATCAAATTCAAGGTGAGCACTGATGATACAGCTAATTTTGGTCATTTGTTTATCGTGAATAAGAATTTCACACATTTGATACAATCCAAATGACTTTTATATACTTATCCGTTTGTTAATTTTACATATTTACCCCTTTATATGTATGACCTTCAATCTGCTTTCGTTCATCATTTAGAGTAATAATTGACAAATTGTCCTTGAGTTCCTCATACCATATTGTGAAAGGTCACAAGATCTCTCACAACATAATAACTGCTCTTTATTCATTCACACTGTATCGATTTATTACTTTTTCTTCCAGATCAAAGAATGTATATAGGTATTTAGATCATGTTGTACGCTACACGTTAATGAGGAGGAATACGAGATGTCAAAAGCTTCCTTATTTTTCAGATTCTAGAATAAAGAGTGCAAACTGAATGTGTTAAGTTTTTCTCATGCTTATAATTATTTGTTGCATGTATATTTTGTATTAATGAAATACTTTTAAATATAATGCATTTATTTTCAATAAAATCACAGTTCTGTTCGTAAGTAGCATTTGTTAGCAAAACTAAAAATTATAATATGATATAGAATATAGTTTGGTTTCAGAACTAGAAAACAACAACAAAAACACATTAAGCCTAAGTTCTTATACACACGTATGTCTAAACACTAAATAGGCACAGCATTTCTTAGGGCGACATGCATATGTCATTGACCAAGCAGATTTTACAGTGTTATATGAAAGATTAATCACACTTTTTAAGAACCATGTGTTCCGTGTTACTCTTCTTTTTTCATCTGTTGTCTGGTGCTGCGCTTTCTATTGTAACAAACTTTAATGGATTCCTCTTTTGGATCATTCATCTTGATCAAGTTATTGTAGCAACCTTTAGCAAAGTTAAGCTGGGATCACACATCTTGAACAAATACTTGTAGCAAAATTTAGCAAAGTTAACCTTAGATCATACATCTCGATAAACTTTTTGTAGCAAACTCAACTTGAGTTCAGACATCTTTATCAACTCCTGTAACAAAATTCACCTTAGATCACATATCTTGATCAACTAATATCGTACATCTTTATTTTTTTAGCAAACTTTAGTAAAGTTAAATCTGAAATCATACATATGAACTTTTTTCTAGCAAACTTTGGCAAGGTTATTCTGAGATAAGACATCTTGATTAATTGCGTGTAACAAACTTTAGCAAAGCTAACCTGAGATCATATATTTTGATCAACTTTTTGTCGTAAACTTTAGCGAACGTGCATCTTGATACATTTCTTGTAATGATCTTTAGCAAGGTTACTTTGTACTGTACACTGGCGTCAGCTTCCAAGATAAACTTTAATTAATCAACTCAGGGGCTAGTTTACGAGTTTATTTTAGGAAGTGGCTACTTGGGGAGATCTAGGACATGTTTCTCGGGAAACGTTTTAAACTATGTCGGATCGAAACGTGGATGTCATCAGTGTCAGCTTCATTTTCCAAGGTTCGTAAAAGTGTTGCTACGGACGTAAATTTGTTACTTTATTTTCTTAATTTAGTCATGCCTCTTTTACGGCCTGCAACCACACAACTAAGTATTTTACTTTACGTATTTGATGTCCATACGTTGTCTTTATAGTAACTAGGATTCATCTTTCCTTTACTGCACACTTTGTGACGTTTACAATTCCCATTAAAAGAGAAATCATAAAACTTGAATTAAACCTTTCTTACGTTACTTTCTGTAACATGATTGAAAGTATGACGATAAACTTTATTTAGGAACAGCTAAAAATAAAATCCATAAAAACAAAAGCAGTAAGGATGTCTGAAATTGATGAGGATTATCTACTATTACAGTCACCTTTTTTAGGTGTCACTAACTCTTCTGCAAACTATTGGCAGAATTAATGAATTTTCACGTATAGAAAAGAATAAAAAGTATTTTCAAAACGATTACTATTATGGATTGCTCATTTTCACTTAAAAATAGTCACACGTGTACATACAGAAGAGGTAGATTCTGTATATAAAAATACAAATGCCTTTTTTTCTCCTATTGCATTTTAAAGAACAAAATGACATTTATTGGAAGAGAGTGAAACCTGATAACTATCAATGAATATTTTTGATAAAAAATGTGTAGACACAGAGCAACTGGTCTTTTTCTTTGCTAGCTGAATAGATGCATTAAGATAAATGGAACGACCATTAGCTCAGCTCTAAATGGAGACTTCACACCGCACAGGAAAGAAATAATACAACAAATATCACGATGTATGAATAAAAATATGAATAAGGAAGAAACAGAATAAATGAGATAATGGAGATGTTCGTGTGCAAACGTGAACGACAAAGCATTTGCTTTTATTTTTAAGAACCAATTCTGAAAATCAAAATGTTTCCAAAAGCTCAAGGATATAAGTGAGGGTTTACAAGTTTAAAATTCGGGGCTAAGTTCCGTTGGTAGACCCACACGACAGATACCTCATTGTGTAGTTTTGCGCTTAACAGCAGCGACACAACAGAATAGGCGTAAATGTTGTTAAGACTACTTAGAAACCTGCGAAAGAAAACAAAACAATCTTTTTTGTCATAACCATTTCACTTTCAGTTTAACACTCCTAAGAAAAAAATATTTACATCCAATAAAGTGATTTTGGGGCCTATCAGGCCCCATATATTTTTCCAATAGAAACACAGTGATTTAGCAACATTCATTACAAACAACTTTAGAATGGCTCTGACAAACATTTTTTCTACAATTTGAGCAAACAATTTTCAACTATCTATCTCTTGATCTGCCACACAAATGGCATCGTCCTCTTTTTGCCCTCTTTGCAGGCGGTTCACATGAGGTTGTTTTGTCATTATCTTTGCAGTAAATTTCTTTGATTTCAAGCACCAATTGCCATATAAATTATCTTCTGGCTCTTGATTTATGTTGACGAAGAAATTCTGGATGTTTTGTCGAGTATGGAACGAAAGCGCTGTACGCAGCAAGATCTAGAATGTTATAGAATATGCAGACTGACCAGCGCTTTGATCGCCTCTTTGTTGTATAATATCTCACCAGTTGATCGAGAGTGTCGACACCTGCCTTCATTGCATTGTAAAGATTGACGATTTCGGGCTTTCCATTCTCTTCTACTTCACCAGACTGATGCTGAGAACTCAGTAGTAGCACATATTTTCCTGGTTTGTCTGAGTGCCTGAGAAGAGTGATGTCGTCATGGTAGAAAAACTTTGGTGATAACTCTGTAAATTTTGCATTTATTTCAGGAGGCAGGTAGGTTCTTGATTTCCGTATGGTTCCAACAAGTCCTATTCTTTCTGTTCGTAGGTACTTTTCAAGTGTCATTGTTGTGAAGAAATTATCTGTCGTTATTGTCCTTCCTTTTCCAAGAAATGGCTGACTCGGTTCTCTGACTATTCTTTCTCCTTGAATTGTTTCTGTCGTATTTCCAACCTTTCCAGTATAAATTTGAGAGTTGAGGAGGTAACTTCTCTTTGCATCTGTTAGGCACCAAATCTTTATTCCGTATTTGCCTGGCTTTGTCGGAATGTATGTTTTGAAGCCAACCCTTCCTTTGAAGTTACATAGTTGTTCATCCACTGTCAGGTATTCGCTTGGGTTGTAACTGTTTTTGCAATTTTTAATGAAAACATTTTAGACTTTAGAGATGGCGGCATCTTTGATTTCTCTATTTCTTTGAGAGTGGATGTCAAATCTGATTTTTGAGCAAATTTTTTTGAATTTGTCTTGTGTAATCAGTTTTCGCAAAAATGGCAAACCGAATTCGATTGAAAACATTTCGTCTGTCGATGCATTTTTGGATTTGCTTATTCCAAGGAAAAGATTAGCTGCGATCCATTTCCGGAGGTCTTCTTCAAAAATTGGTTCTTTCATGACGGTGTTTGTTGAGTGAATGATCTGTTCCATCATATTATCAGAAATGAAAATTTTGAATGTTTCGAATGGTGTAGAGACTCTTTGAGCAGCTTGCCTTATAATGCCTGGGTTTCCATTGAATATATTGAAAGCTGCGGTTCTCATGTTGATCCTTTAAGGTGTTGTTGAATAACTAAAATTCTTATCTTTGGACAAAAGTTCGTTCACTGGCATCGTAGTAAGATCTTCTTGATTACTTTCTTCACTTTCAGAAGGGTACGACGCGATTTGCTCATCATTTTCGGCTTCAGAAGGATCATCATCACAACTTTCAGAGTAGTCTTCGACATTATTATGTTCACTTTCATCGTTGGATGGTTTTGTCAGTAAATGTACAGCTTTATCAAGAGATATCATTTTTGACACGGTTTGAATATTTCAGCTCCTATATATATAGGATTTGTGGAATCATCTCGAATATTCTAGAAACTTCAAGAATATTCTAGATTATTCTAAATACTTTTGTAAAGTTTCTAGAATGTTCTAGAACAGGGGTGGGCAAACTAGGCAATAATCAGGACCGTGTAAAATTATTGTTGGAGTAGAGTTATTATCCTAAATATCCATCTTTTGAAAAGAAGTTGTAAAATTAATTTTACAAAATTTTTTTGTAATCACAAAGCTTTATATGTTTGAATAAGACTGTCAACTAGTGGATAACTCTAATAAAGACTAAGTTAACGATTCTTTCCTGATATGAAACAACAATACTCGAGTCCATCTCGCCTTTGAATACTCGTCTGTTAAAAACTGGATCAAACGAAACATCAGATGATGTCATTAATACATTAGCGCTCACCTTTTACATCCAGATTCCATAAAGTATAAAAGCAATAACATATTATAATATTTTAGAACGCCTAATTTTGAACTCCTTTAATGTTTCGTCCTACTTTAAGTGAGACAACAGAAAATTGCCTAATTTTCCTATAGCATCAATTCCTTTGCTGTTAAATTAACGGTTTCATTAATGTAATTTTGGTATTTCTACTTCAAAATCGCCCCCTTTTTGAATCATTGAAATACTAAACACATAGTAATTAGTAATTACATTTGGTCTTTCCACGTAAAATAAAAGACGTACGTCAATAGCTAATACAAATTTCAAACAGATATTGGATTTAGATATTCCTTTTCATTCCAAAATTGTTCTTCAGTATTACGGTTTGATCTCGTTCGTCTATTAGAAAAAAATAAGCTGGTTGTCAGGTCATTTAGATCCATTTCTAAAAGGAATTGATATTTGCAAAGGACATTTTTCTCTACATTTAACGCTTCCTTTAAGACCTTTATTTTAAATTTCACTTTTCCTCCCCGTCACATATTCTGACGTTTTTATTCATAATTTTCAGAACTATTTGATGAATGTGTTATAAAGCTTGTAAATCCACAGTATTAGAATAGCGGATGTAGGTTTAACTTTACTCACATTAATGTGGCATAGTGTTTTGGGCATACATTCCAGTGCTAGTCTATCTGTATAAAACGAACCAAAAGACAACATAACACAAATTAAACCAAAACAACAAACTTGGTGCTGATCGTACTTCTCAGCGTCTTCTGCACTTATTTGGTACCGATAGCAATTTAGTGGCTTACAAGTATGATACTCCAAACCAGCAAATAATTAAGCTTTTCTACGTTCATACCACAAATAGTTTGTAGAATGTTTGGCTTAAATAAGTTAACACAACTATATATTTTACAACAATATCAATACTTCAGTAAGTGTTCATGAAATTATATAAACACAGACAACTCAGATTTTATCACATTACTAGTGAAGTACGCAGTCTTTATGGTACTAGCAATATCATAATGACTCGTACTTATTTTGCACTACCTGAGTACCCATTCGTTGAACTTATGAAATAAACACTCGTTTGTAACAAAGGACAGGAAGTAATGTCCTATTTTCTTTCTTAACATAGTAAGCTTAAAAGTGCAATAAAATACATAAAATACCATACATATTATTTTCAAGTATATGCTTGTTTGTTTTGGAATTTCGCACAAAGCTACTCGAGGGCTATCTGTGCTAGCCGTCCCTAATTTAGCAGTGTAAGAATAGAGGGAAGGCGGCTAGTCATCACCATCCACCATCAACTCTTGGGCTACTCTTTTACCAACGAATAGTGGGATTGACCGTCACAATATACCGCCCCCACGGCTGGGAGGGCGAGCATGTTTGGCGCGATTCGGGCGCGAACCCGCGACCCTCAGATTACGAAGCGCATGCCTTAACGAGCTAGGCCATGCCGGGCCCTATTTTCAAGTAAAAATTAGATGAATGCCTCGTGTCATCCTTTATCACTTCACGTTGTACTGAATGAGTAATTTTCCCGAAGTTATATAATAAAATTCAGATGGGGAATCTAACCCAAACCCCTCATGACTTTCTTGACATCATCCTGTGTCAACGCTGGCGTTGATTGACCAAGAAATGTGGAAACATGTAAGAAACAGATACACACAAACACACACATTGACATTTAATTATAAACATTCCCCTTATTGTTAAAAATCTTTATTTTAATTTATGAACGTTGATTACATAATGAATAATTAAATGTAATTCCTCAAGGTATTTCACCTGTTTAAATATACATATGATGTATAAAGTTTTTAATTTTGTTAATATTTATTATGTTTTATTTATATTGTTCTATTGTCGAACTTTTAGAAATATTGATGAATATAATTAAACTGTATTTTTTGTTTTCAGGTAAGTAAATGTTGCTGATTTCATTTACCACTGTAAATGGTAGGTACTGGCTTTTTTTTCACCTGTTTGTATATAAAGAATTGAAAATACTCCTTATCATAAGTTAAGGAACGAATAAGTTTTAAATAACATTCTATTTTCACAAGTTTTACAGTATGTAGAAATTGAACTGCACTGATGTTTTAGGGAAGCAGAACTACAGGCTAAGAAAAAAATTGCTTCTAAAGTTATTGCATGTATTGTAACACTTTTTTTTTGGAATTTTAGTGCAAAACTATACAATCGTCTATCTGTCTTTTATTCGCAGCGGAGAATCGAACTTTCGATTTTAGTATTATGAGTCCGTAAAATTACTATTGATTTACTGGACGACTATTGTAATGCGTTGTGATAAAATAATCAGCACTATAAATGCGTTTAGTTCATCATTCTGTTTCAAATGAATGTTAAGTAATCGATTAATGTGTTCAAATCTTAAGGTGAACTTTATGCAACTTCCTGTAGTGAAATATTCAGACCTGCTTACAATTACTGTGAAAAGAAAACTGATATACTTTTAAAAATATTTGTAGCTAAACACAAAACTTTACAAGGACTATCTGTATTGTACCCATCACGGGTATCAAAACCACATTGATAGCTTTGTAAGTCTACAGACATACCAATGTGCAATTATGGACAACAAAAATTGACAACTATTGTAATAAATACTATAGTTCAATATTACAGTGTAATGTTTTTGTGAACTCAGTGCGTGTTATAAGTGTAGGAATAATTTACAAGTTAAAATAGCTTAGAAATTGAGTTTTCTTAAGCATTTGTTACACTAGACAATTATAAAAGAACAGTTTAATCAAACATTGATGAATAATTTATAGCTTTGGTTTGATCAATAATGTTTTATTCACCATCTATTATTGTTAACCATTAGAGAGGACTTATGATATATTTATATGTGTTTTAAGTTGGGTTGGGTGTGGCTTAGTAGTTAATATGCCAGAATGCGTATCGAGGAGTCTAAAGTTTGATCTGCAATATTCCTCTATGTCCTGGGGACATTATAACCATGACAGTCAATTTCACTACTTGATGAATAGTAGCCATCTAAATAGTGGATGTAACTAACTAGTTTCCCTTTCTCTGGTCAGCAGTTCTAAATTTGGAATCTCTGGTCAGGCTGTTTCGATGTTGTGTCGCCTGAGACTGTTCCAGTTGAAAATATTAAATCTTATAAGTTGATTTTCACACTTGTAATACCCAGTTGGCTTAGTAATTAATTAAATATATCTGCTTTACACACTATATAACCTTAAAGCTATCATTAATAGACAGTTAGATTTATCAAACTATCTATTTAGATTCTTCTCTATCTGCTTTTGTTTATGCTTTGCAACATTTACCAGTGCAAAATAAACATTGTTATGAAGTGCTCAATAGATGGCGTCAGTACTAATTTCAGTGTTGGAACATTGAAGTTATGGTACTTATTTTTAAAATTAGAATTAAGACATTTTGTTGATACAAAAGATGATTACAAACCACGATGCCAGTATTTGTACATTATTTTAATGCAATACACAAACTACTAGTAGATATTAACTTGTTTGAAAGGAAACATTGATAACCACTATCTGAACGATATGACACGGCATGGCCACTTGGGTAGGACGCTCGACTCGTAATTTGAGGGTCGCGGAATCGAATTCCTGTCATACGAAACATGCTTGTTCTTTCAGCGGTGGGGACGTTATATTGTTACTGTCAATCTTACTATTCGTTGGTAAAAGAGTAGCTCAAGAGTTGGCGGTTGATGGTAATGATTAGTGGCTGTTCTTGTATTATTATACTGGTAACTTAGGGACGACTGTCGCAGATAGCGCTCGTGTAGCTTTGCGTAAAATTAAAAATAACCAAACAAGTCATAACGATACATATTAATATATCTTGCGTGTCGAATACAAATTTGTAAATCACGCTTTCACTCCACCTGTATATCGCATATGTTTGGATACACTGATTATTAACTCTTGTCATTGACACTGGTATATTCGTGAAATATGAATAGTAAATATCAAACTGGTTTTGAACTTTTATGTGAACCAACATAAAATAACGCCACGCATCTTCTAAATCTCATTATTACATACATAATGTGTGAGGATAATATATCGACATTTAGTTTTGTAATCATGTTAAGTGTACTAACAAAATTTAACTATGATACATTGAACCTGTATTTGTGTAAACTGCCACTGATAATACAACAATATAATATCTGTATCTTATAGTTACGCAAACTACCACTCGTATTTATTAAGAGTACAATATCTAGACTTTGTAGAGATCTAAATTACCCCTGATATTGTTACAGTATAGTATATAGGTCTTGTAATTGAGTAAACTGCTACTGTTGCTATTATGGTATAGTACCTAGACCACGTATTTATATAAATTACCTCTAATAATATAACAGTATGTTATCTAGACCTTGTAGTTACGTAATCTGCTACTGATAACAACACAGTATAGTACCTAGACTGTAAAGTTATACAATGTACTACGGATAATATTATCTAGACCGTAGCTATGTAAACTACTACTACTGATTGTTGTGCTATGTCTTCTCACAGTGTTAATAATTTCGTTATCGTTTGCATTTCACTCCATTGAATATCAACTTAGTGGAATTCCAAAACTTGAATCACTAGCAGCTATATTATAAAGGAAACTATCTAATTTATGCTCTTTGTAAAAGTTAATTTGTTAAATCACTTTCCGGAAAACGGACAGTATTTTTGTTTCGTTGCATAACTTTGTAAAAAAAGAAAAAAAAGATGTTGTTAAATCTAAATACGCTAACAACACATTCGTATGAAATTAAGTATAATGCGTTTGTGTTTTAAACACGAGTTCAAATCATGAAGCTTGAAGCCACTGGCGTAAAGTTTTGTAATGACTCTTAATCCTAGAAGAACGCGTGAAACTGTATGGGGGATTATCGTAACATTTCCGACAAAGCTTCATACGAACAATATTTTTTTTAAAAGTAGCACCTGTTCATAAGCTTTGTTAATTAAAGTAAACGAAAATAAATCCAGATTATCGACGAGTAACAAAGTATTAATTGGATCAAGTGAGCCTTATGCTAATCGTGGTAAGGAAGCGCTGAACATTTCAATCCGATGTCAATAACTAGTGGTGAAATGGTTTGTAGAAAATCATAATATTTGGTTTTGTTGAAAGTTTTTAAATAAGAGTTGGTTGCTTGTTATTAAGTACAATAGTGCACAATGGATCGTTTGAATTTTGCCCACAGTAAGTGCCGAAACTCAATTTTTTTCACATTATGGCTCTTTGACCTCCTGTCCAATGAACCCTGGAGGCGAAAAAAAAATACAGGAGTGTATAAAAACTTACCTTAAACAATTAAATAAAATAGTTATCTCATTCGTCTACGTTTAACTTGATTTCGTATACCAATGATAACTCTCTGGTGATGAACCTACTAATTTAGTTGAAATAAAATTTGTCAACTCTTTAAAGCGCCTCAAGTCGAATATGTTTGGTTTATGTTGAATTACACGCAAAGCTATTCGAAGACTATCTGTGCCAGCCCTTCTTTACTTTAAGCGAGAAAGCAACTACTCAATACCACTTACCGCCAACTCTTGAGATGCGTTTTATTGAAGAAAAGTTGGACTAATTATTTCTCATAGTAACTCTAACGGTTGAAAGAAAAAACACGTTAGGGGACGGGATTCAAACCACAGAGTTTTAGCTTTCTGCCTTTTCAAATATTTTGTCCCACACGATATTTAAGTTTGAAAGATAAAATGTAAACGGAGATAATTACTATTACTATAGTAATGTGGTAAGCTTGAAAAACAAGTTGTTGGCTGTTTAAACATGACCGCTTAGGGCGGTTTGAAGAACTAGTAAACATTAGAAAAGATAAAAATTATTACTAACGATTAAATAATGCAATTTGGAAAATTGGTTAACATAACTTAGCTGTGTCTACATGCTCCTGACAGATAAATACAGGTTACCAAACCGGAACATCGTCATTGTAGAAGTATGTTTTGTCATTTTCATTTCTGTATAGTAATATATCGTTTTGCAGTGCATAGCTACACTTCGCTGTCATTTATATATGAGATACTTCTTTTGTGACACGTCGAGACAATGCCAAAACTTTGAATTCTAGTTACTTTTCTCTTAGCAACCTTATAGAGAATTTCCAAAAGCCTTAACAAATATGTTAAAGTTAGTACTAGCGTATCGGCTCTCTAGCGGCGGAGTTATTCACTAGAGTATCCACTGTTTACTTGTGCCTTAAGTCGATGTAGACTTTTTGTCCTGGGAATTCACCATCATGGTATCTGTTAGTGATCTTAACGAACCATGAAATGGCCTGTTTCGAACAAGAAAGACAAGAATTACGCGCATGTCCGATTTTCTACAGGATAAAAAGACTATAATCTTGAGCAAATTTAAAATAAAATAATTCTCTGGAATTTGCTTGCTTCGCTGACTTTTCCATTATCTCTGTCAAAGATTTTGTCTTTTGTTTGGGTTTTCAGTTTCTTACACTATTTCTACTTTACTACTCTGGTTCGTTGTTGCTAACACATCTACTATCGCACCTCTATTTTCCCTGTGTTTGGCAAACATTTGTATTTATTTTTTACCACTTTTTACTAACTGTTCTGTCATTCTGTTCATTTTCGCTAGTAAATTTTTGTATTGCCTTTAACTACTTTGTTTTTATGTATTTTTTCCAAGTTTTAGTTTTATTGTATTTCTGTTTCTTTGTACATTTTGGTTTCCCAGTGTCCATCTCAATTTACTTTTTCATTAGCCCCCAATGACTCAGCGGTATGTCTGCGGACTTACATGCTAAAATCCGGGTTTCGATACCCGTGGTGGGCAGAGCACAGATAGCCCATTGTGTAGCTTTGTGCTTAATTCAAAACAGCAACAAAACAACAACTTTTTCATTATATTTCGCTATACTTAATTTATATTGTTCTTATATTTTTGTTGTCTCTCACGTTGTTTTATTTCTGTAGTTTCTCTCTATGTTTGCATTGACTTTCATTATTTTTTGTTTTCGTATTGTAACTCCCTATTTTCATCGTTATTTCATTCGCTTGCTACCTTACGATGATTTTTATTTTTTATTGCGTGTCATTTTAACTTTATTTGTGTGTGACGCATCTTCTTATGTTTTGATATTTTATATTATGATACTGTGGCTTATAATCAACATTGTCGTAAACGGTTTAGAAGGTAAAAATTTGTCTTGTATGTATTTATTTTTTTAATTTCTGAATAAAATCAATTAGTTTTTGCAAGACTAACCAAGAGATGGTACTAATATTCACACATACAAAGCTGATGACGTTTTTTTTAATTATTACACTTTTATCCACAGTGGCTTAAATACGGTGCTTCGTATATATATATATAGAGAGAGAGAAAGAGAGCCTATTGTGATAAACATTGAAACAGCTGCATTTAAAGGTTAAAAAATTGTTATTAACACAATACGCATCATTTTAACATATTTTTCAGTACAATATGTTAAAAGTGATTTTGCTATTATACTTGTATCCTAGTGGTACATTGTTATGTTTGCGGTATATTGTTATACTACTAGAAACCGGGTAACGTTCCCTGTGATTTGCAGAGCACACATAGCCCGTTTTATAGCTTCGTGTTTAGTAACAAACAAACAAAGTGATCATACTTACTGTCACTATGAGCGACAAAGATGTGGATTCAGAATGACTCCATGGTTAAACCTACTGAGTGCATTTCAAAATTTTAAATTAACAACTACCTTCAAGGAAAAAAGAAAAGAAAGGAAAAGTATTTTCAATTTTTATTATTTATAAATTCACACTTACGTGTTTAGTTCCGTTTCTATGAAAAATAGATAAGTCTTTTTAAGTTTCTTATTACAACCAAGGAACTTTGATCATTACTTTAGTTTCTCGGTGAATCAACAAGGAGTTTACTAAAAGTACAGCAACGTCACTAGTTTTCATCTGTAATATAATATTATACTTCACGCTGTTGGTTCATTGTGGTTAATAATTAGTTTTCGTACCTTGGAGTAAAAGGTTCTTGTAATTCAATTTACTCTCGTTGAAATCAGAGAACTGAAATATTTTTATATAAAGTTTGATCTCACTATATTTCGCCTTTTCATAAACAGTTTATTTATTTGACTTGTTGGTTTTTGTAATCACCAAAATCTTAGTCTTTAATATTTACGTTTTCTTCACTAAAACACGAACTTTGAAGATACTGTTTTCCTTCACGTTATTTTTTCACTTGTTAAATATTTGTCACCTTTTTAGTGAGAATTTTATAATTTTCGCCGCTGAAACTGTGAATGAGGTTAATGTGCATTTACTCTTATTAATAATACCTAGCTTGAGACTTGAACTACGAATCTCACTTGCTGCTTAGGTATTCAACATCAGTGTACTGAAATAGAAAGCTAGCTGGGTTTGGGAAATCGACTGTATATGTAGTTACAGATTGTAAAGCCAAGGTATCATACAGTTATATATATGTGAAATTGTATATCACAGAACGATATACATATTATGTGCCTATTAAGGTTAACATTTGAACATGTTATTTTCCAGCTGCGGTTCTAGAACTGTTGGTTACTCTCTGCCTTATCTTGGAAACTAACGTTCCACACGCGAACAACCAATTAACGGAAGCCTGATTGCAATAAACGGCGCAACCTACACCTTAATCATATATTCCTAGGCGTTGTGTTTTTATCAAGAGTTATAGTCGATGGGAGGGGAAGAAAGGGATCTACATTGTGAAGCCTTCATGTAAATTTGTTCCGTGACTAAGTTTTTGATACTTTCATTTTTAGTCGGAACTGCATAACGACTTGGGAAATTGGGTGTGATATGTACTTGGAGTTTCCATTTGATTAACTATTTCCAGAAAGTTAGCAATCAGAGAAATGAGATGGAGGATTGACGAATCATGAATCGGCAAGCCCCCTTTTGAATTAAACACATAGAAATTCATATTGTAGTTACGAAAAGGTATAAACGATTGCTTTATTGTTCTAAACTGGTGGACTTAAATTGTGTTTATTAATGTACAAATCAGCATGAGTTCAGTTGAACGGATTGCGCTTTGCTGAAATTCCTTATATTCCATATGTGTGCCTACGTGTTAGGCCTCTGTGCTTTCTAAATTTAGTCGTTAACGTTATGACGCACTCTTTCGTAAAGTGCATATATGTAAATACATTTATTCGCTCGTAAACAGTGCGTGGTGATTTTAGGTTTTGTTTTATGTTCTAAAATTGGCCTTAAAGCGTATGTACGCGTGTTAATCAAATGTGCAATATTATCTTAGTCATTTACTTGCGAATAATTCAATATAAATTGTATAGATATGGTAATAGATGATTAAGTTTCGAGACAGATATATGTATATATATATATATACGTTACTCGCAAGTAACCATATTCCCTTTCCAATAATTAGCTACATCTTCAACATAAGGTCAAGCATAAGAATATAACATATATTTATTAATTTTAAATGACGTAAGGATAGCTACATTAAATAATTTGTATTTTTCTTTTTTTCACAAAAACAATAATTCTTCCCTAAATTATTTTTATTTCTGTGTTTGTAAGGTAAATAGTGTGAAGCTTAGGTTTGTAAATGCTTGCATACACACAAGGTTAGTATTTTATTGAAGTATATTTGTACGTGTTAACTTAATTTTTTTAAAATTTTATTTACCTCGGTAGCTTCAAACCTCCATTTGATTATCTTTCAAAATTTCTGCAGAATAACTGATTCTTAGATTTTGTTATCTTTCAGAAACTGTGCGGAATAGTTAACCCTTAGATGTAGTTCCACTAAACTTAATATCATTCCAGTTTCTACCATAGTTTCATATCTCAAATTTCAACCGCTTGTGGCTATATATATATATTCAAGAAATTTTGCATGATGTTTAGGACAGTGTGTGAGGCGTACATCATATATTCTAGAATCATCTCGTGTTTTCTCTCATCCATCAGGGCTTTAGTTCATTGTATATATCACATGACTTTCTTGTAGATTACTTCCTGCAAAATACAATTAGAATATCCTATACATCACAAAAATATTTTATATATATATATAATTTTATGACTAGGTTTTGCTACCCTTCATACATCAAGAATTTTACTGTGTTTTCTTTCCGGAGCTAGAAGCAAAAAAACAAACAAACAAACAAGGTTGTTAAAAATATATAGTTTTTCTACATAGCACGCTGTAAGCCATTTCAAAATAAAACTGCTACCCTGTTTAATATTACAAATTTAATATGTATGTCCTTTCATATTATAAGCTTTAACCAAGTATTTTCCTATACCGTGTATTTTTACATACCTCTTTATCAAGGAGCTTGATATATATATCATTTTAATCTCATGGCATGCTATCATGGTTACATTCATTAACACTTAGCAACTAGGTTATTATTATAAATGACATAATGTGTATGTCTTAAACATTTTTGATTCACACAAGTATGGTCTTTCCTTGTTTTAAGACAAACAACTTTCTATATATTTCAGCTATTACACCAAATATTTTAATTTTCAACTCAATACACTAAACTGTATTTGTATATATATATATAAATATATAGGTCATACAAACATAATATCATAGGTGTTATTTTTGCACTGCTTCCAACTTCGAACGTCTAGTGTATATGAAGACTGTTAGGGCATACTCCCTGAAATCTCGAGCACTGCTTTGCTTCTATATCCTTTTATGTCGCTGAATGGCATTCACTTTAAAGGTGATATGGTTCTTCACTTTGTCTAAAATTGTTTACAAGTTTATTCAAAAATACATCGACTTAAAAATACCATAGAGTTTATTCTAAACTTCCACAAATATTTTAACTTTATTCAATTATAAAATGGTATTTATTTATATAATTATAAACCATATCAATTGCCACCTAGTGACCAAGGAAAAATTCTGTGGACTTATACGCTTAAAATCGGTTTCGATGCCGCAAGTAGCCCATTGTGTAGCTTTGTGCTTCACAGCAAACTATATTAGCACACCTGCGATATTTCAGAATAATTAAATCAAAGCTATATGGAGGACTAAAAAGCACTTGAAGTAAAAGAAACCGATATTAAAATGACATTATTCATGGTTGTATAAATAATATGAAATATATCTTTCTATACGCTCTTTTCCTCGTAATAAATTATATGGTTGTATGTTCCTCTCCCTGGCCCGCATAAAATCCAAAAGGTTTCAGTGGTAATGACGTTCCTAAAAAAAAAAGAACTATTTGATCATCCCTCTTATACGCCTTGTTTTAAATATTCCAAGCTAATTAATTGTTATCGCTTACCAAGTCTCTTTTCTTTAGTAATAGACCACAGAAATACACTATGGTAGCATTGATGTTTTTAGGGGTACGTATGTCTGTTAACCCCCTTTATACAAAAATACAGCAAGAATGCAAAAGTCTGAGTTGATTGTACTCTTTATTTCTACCTTTCGCGAAATAGACTGGTCACAGTAACATATATGTTGTTCATTCAGAATGGAACAAAGTTTGTATTAGGTAAACATGTGTGAACCAACGTACACATTTTACATTAGGTGTTAATCACAGATACTTCAAGACCTTTGAGACATCTAACATGGGCTAAGGTTATTTTCACTTGTGCTTAAAGTTTAAATTGCCAATAGATATTCTAATATATTGTAAAAACTGTTTAGAGAATGTTGCAGAATTCTATTGACGAGACCCCTCTGTAGTCAGTGTTATTTACTAGTACATCCACATATAATTTTCTTCTTTATCAAACCTATTTAACCTTTTTCTTTTTGGTCATTTATTTCATATTCTTATAATACTATTATATGATACTTCCTTGGAGAAGGTGTGTTTGCGTGTTTTTCTCATAGCAGAGCCAAGTAGGGTTATCTGCTGTGTCCAGCAAGGGGAATCCGTGGAGACGACTTAATGTATTTTTTCACCCTAAAACTAGGAAAAAAATATTATACTTCCAGTTTTCTCTTATGAAGGAGCAATATCATCTTATACCAGAAAGTATTCTTATTTGGTCCATCGAAGTTTTTCATTACTTGAATGTTCCAACAGTTACTTAAAATTTGGTGATATATGTTTTTAAGTTAATATTTCTCTAAATGTGAATGTTATGTGTTTTCTGGGGTAAAAAGAACGAATCTTTAAAAAGTTTTTTTTTATTTTGGCAAGTTCTAAATAAGCCTAAATAGAAAGTAGATCAAAATCCCCCTAGGCCCGCTTATTATGTGTGTCATGATGATGATTTAGGTTTCACAGGTGATATATTGTGAACATACGTTACAGTTTTTGAATTAGTCATCGTGTTGTACTCTTATATGGGTTAAAGAAAAAGCCCTAATTAATTTAATGAACACATAATTAAATGGTTAATTATTAATTTTAACACTTAGTCTTATTATTTCAAAGCAAACGTTTCGGAAATTTCTTGTCCGATTATTATAAGTAAAGGCATTGTTTTTATTGTTCATTTTCTTTCTTTGATTTAAAGCTCATAAATATTTTTTTCATACATAAGTAAACCTATTATAAATTTGTTTATTTTTGTTAATCAACCTTTTCATGAATGTTATGAACATTACTTGTATTTCAAAAACAGTGTACTCAATCTACTGTTTTTTATAGATTTATATTACTCAGTCAGTGGTATTTATTAATTCCAAACTTTAAGTAATCTTATAAAAAACACAGGCCGAGCAGCGAACAGGTAAAAAGAACCACGTCATTTAGGTAAGAGAAGACATTTTTCTATCTTTGGCTGTTAGAGTTACTTCAGTATTTGATAGCAGTTCAAAATCCTGAGAGATGTGATAAGAAATTAGGTTCCTTACTTGAGAACACAACTGTTCATAAGCATTGCGGTCTTATTCACCTCTGATGATCTTCCAATCACTCTTCATTTATCCAAAGGGACTTATGGGATAATACACGTGATGTTATATCCTTTAATACTGTCCCTCTTTTTACAAGCAGTTATGCAATTTGATTCACTAAAGTGCATATTACCAATCTGACTCCTGCAATCTGTCCTCTGTGAAAGGCAGTTAGATCACGAATCTTCTCATGTTGCCTGGACTGCTAGGATGGAACTTGTAAGCTTACGTATATACTTAAATATTACAAATCACCTGTCTCATAGGTCATTAGAATAACTAATGAATCAGTCAACTGAAAAATATAGTTAATTTAACATCAGACCACATCTTTAACCAGGTGTTTCCTTTTTTACACGCCTTGTATATTAAACTATAGAAAATGTTATGTTCATTCTTCTTTTAATTCGTTACGTCTCTTTCCATTATTGTTATTTTTTTAATTTTGTTTTTCTCTTGAATCATGGACGAGAGTGACTAACTCTGTGCTGAGATAATGATGCTATTTCATGTGCGACATCATATAATTCAAGAGATAAAGGCTTAGGAATCTCATCATATTTTTCTGTAGTTTGAATGTAATAATTTAAACATGCTAGTTTTAAACGATTGTGACCAAAAGTATTTTAGATTTCGATAATTGTTTTAGTATTGCCACCTAATAATTATTCATCTGGGGAAAAAAACTTATTTCTTTTACTCTAAAAATTATATTCTACATTATTTCATGTTCCTGTTGTAGCTTAAACGGTAGTTGTACAAATATATTTTTAAACTTATAAATCTTTTTACTAATAATAAGCACCGACAAAAGCAAACATAATATCTTGTATTTGTTCAGAATATTGTTAAAGTTGTTTTGAAAACACAAAACCTCTTTCGAAGTGAAATAACGAATCTTATATTATTATAGTAATACATATCCGTTATTAGTTGTAATACAATTTTCGAATTCTTTTAGATCAAACAAAAATTCATCGAATCTTCCGTTTTATCCCCAGTAATAAAAGAGTTTGTTTTTCCCTTGGTCTAGCTGAAATCAGCTTACCTATCTCTGCAAAATCATTCGTCATCAGGTATTTAACTTCGACCGGAAGACTTTAGTCCATTAAAGGAAAGTTTTTGTGAAAGAATGACGTTAATAGATGTATGTTGTTTCTGTGTTGTTTTCTCTCTTTTTCGTCAAAAACTGAGCTTAACAGCACATGCGTCTTAACCACTATTATAGGGTTGCTTAATTTACCTGCAGTAATATATCAATCTATTTGGGAAAAATAAAATATAAATTGAATCGTTACTTCTGTAAAATAATGTGAAATTGTAATAATGCTATTGTTCTTAAAACGCTTTACATAATGAAATCTGACTCTCCTTAAAGTGCTTTACATATTGAAAATGATCACTTCGTAGTGTTTAAATGATATCAAAGCGAACCCTCTCCTCTTTTATATTCAACGTCATTTGTTTTTGTAGATCCATTTCATTTTGTTCCAGGATAACAAAGTTAATACAATGAGAATAAATCCACAAAAGACTGCATTGAAACTTAATACGTATGTATATATATTTTTAAAATGTTTCATGAAATGTTTTGCGCCCGCGTCGCGCCAAACATGCTCGCCCTTTCAGCCGTGGGGGCGTTATTATGTGACGATCAACCCCACTATTCGTTGGTAAAAGAGTAGCCCAAGGGTTGGCGGTAGGTGGTGATGACTAGCTGTCTTCCCTCTAGTCTTACACTGCTAAATTAGGGACGGATAGCACAGATAGCCCTCGAGTAGCTTTGTGCGAAATTCCAAATTCCAAAACAATGAAAAGTCTTAAGCATCCACAGATAATATAGGAATCGCTTTAGTATCCAGACAATTGTAGCTCCTACGCTTATTATATCACGAGGTATTAGCTGAATAATTAGGTGTGTTTATGAATCCATATATTACACACGCACACAAAAACATATATGTATGGTTTTTATGAAACTTAAAACATTACAAATTAAGTGGTAGAACACAAAGATGTTCGGTATAACTGAACACATTTTAATAAAAGTTCCATGCAGTTGTGCTCTTCATCTGAAAAAGTGTAACTCTCGTTAAGCTACTCGTAGCTTCAAATACATTTAGGTTTCTAGTGGTATTCCCAAGCTCACAGTATTCTGACGTATTTTAATTTACATTAATTCGGACAACGTACGCCACATTTTGCCCAACATGGATCACGGAAATCAACTTGAGTATTTATATATTCATTATAATATTAATAGATCTCTTCTCAATGCCAGAAGAAACAAATATTATAGATGTTATTTTCTGTAAGCACAGGAAATGAAGATCAGATTATAAGATATTTGTGTCAAAAAAGGGATCAGTCACCTGTAATTATTCATAATTGAGTTGTAATTATAATCCCTCTAATAATCGGTTCATATGAGTTCGTTTATTATTTCACATCCATCACAATTCGCTTTAAAATCAAAACACTTCAGTAAGGCTTTTCCTTATTATGTATTTTCCGTCTTATGTATTTATTTTTCTATTTCTTCTGGATTGATTCATGAACCTGACTTTAGAATAAAGTTCAAAACATACCATACAGAATATTGAATTTTCAATTTGGATTCTAGAAATTAGACGCACTATCAATACATTTGTCATTTCTATAAATATTATTGTTTGAAAGTGTCTTGTTAGTTAATTCGCTAGAATTACTAGTAGTCGAGCATCTATACAGTTGTGAACAGATGGCGCCACATGGACAACCTTTTAGTTAACTAGTTTAAAAGAAATGTAGCCAGCATACAAATGTATTGTTTAGTCAATTTTATTTAAGCTTATCGTATTACTTGTTGTTAAGATATAGATGACATCCTGCCAGGAATACCGTATCCAAACAGTAACCACACTACAAAAACATTATTTCAAAACATACTTTTTGATTTTTGCCGTTTCAACACAATTTGTTTTCCAGGTCGTATAGCCATATATATAAAATAAAACACTAGAATATTAGCCTATTTTATCGCTCCTCTTTTTTATTCGTCTTTTTAATCCATTAGCGTATATTCACGCTTTGGGATAGAATTTACTTAGAGATTACATGAACATTCATCAAAATTTAAACAATCTAAATTAAATACATGCATTTAACGTTAGGTTTACTAATTTCTTTATTTAAATGTTTGTTACTTAAAATGTTGTTCTTAGCTATTTTAAAGTATCTTAGAATATTTTTTTTTAGTTTTAATAATGTGTTAACTCTGGTTTCTTCATTGAAAACCAAAAGATATAATCTTCTTGTAAAATTCTAATTTGTGTACCTTGATCATCTCTACATAAAGAGCCTACCGACTCTATAATATATATATTTAACTTTTTGCTTGGCTTCTTGTGTAAATTTTTGTGTATAATTAGAAAACGTTTTAAAACACAGTCCCTAAAGTATTTCAAATGAACATCGAATTAGTTTTCCAGTTTACCTAAAGTTGAAATTGATATCTCTAAAGAAATTCAAAATTAGTGCAACGTTATGGCTGAGATCTGTTTCTAATCTTCTTTGTCATTTGTTGATAGAAGACTAAACTGTTTCACTTAATGCTATATTTACTTTATCAAACTTTCATATTCAGTTCTGTTTTTGTGTAAGGCTGTATTTCTGTTTTATTATTTAAAATAATTTTACACTAATATTTGTCATGTGCCTTTATTTACAACTCTGTTTTCTTTTGTACATTTTGTATCTTTATGTGCTGATTATTCTTTAAAGAAAAATTAAGTTATTTCCACACAATATTTCATTCTAATTTTTGCTCAGTTTGTGCGCTGCTTAATCATTAGCGTGCTACCATGTGAATCCAATCGTTACATATTTGACGTATCTTAATCTCAGAAATAGGCTTCACACCTTTAGACTGTGGATAAAATAACGGTCACATACGACTACCTAAAGATAGTAGTTTACAGAGTTGAAGATGAGTGTTGTTGCCTTCCCTTTTATTTTTGATTTCGACTTTGTAGTTTCTAGTGCAGGTAGTTCTTCTGTAACTTTGCGCAGCATGTCAAGTTGCCAAGACTGAGTTTTATACGTGTAATGCATGGGTTTACAATATATAGCTATTCACAGTAGATATGTTAATGATATTTTATATAAAACACTAGTAAAACTTCCCTACTCCCTAGTAATTATGATATTCGTTTGAATTTAATTTTTTATAAAACAAAACGCAAATTCGAATTTCAGAGAAAAACGTTGGGCATTAGAGATGGGTGTTTTACTCGCATCTGAGATAATTCCAGACTAAAATTCGATTTTATTTCTATCGTTCCAATTTTTTGGTGTGGACAGTTGTTTTTTTATTTATTTACTTTTTATTGTTGTTGTTTTGAATTAAGCACAAAGCTACAAATTGGGCTATCTGTGCTCTGCCCACCACGGGTATCGAAACCCGGATTTTAGCGTGTAAGTTCGCAGACATACCGCTGAGCCACTGGGGGGCTATTTACTTTTTAGATAGACCGCTTATCTTTGTGTAATAGATCATGCATAAACGTATATTACCACATACTGACACAACCGTTACTTTTCAAACTTCAACAAGTGATATTAAAAAGTGGATATTTTCTGAAAGCATAATGTCGTACAACCTTTCGACAAACTTATTACTTCTCAAAATCAAGTGAAACAAAACAAAACACAAATATATTTATTTACAGATGGAGTTGGATTCAGTTTTTAATTTGATTATTATCACACTTATTGGAGTTGTATGAATTTACTATTATCCCAGTGGTGAAGAGAACGTTGACACTAATATAAATGCTCCCCAGTGGCTCAGCGGTATATCTGCTGACTTACAACGCTGAAAACCGGGTTTCAATATTCAATATCCGTGGTGGGCAGAGCACAGATAGCCCATTGTGTAGCTTTGTGCTTAATACAAAACAACAAACAAAACAATTAATAGAAATATTACAAGTTTATAGAATCATTTCAAATGATTTTATGTCATTGTATTTGTAGGGCAGAGTAAAGACAAAATGCGTTATTCGTCTTTAACCTGATGATAATGAGTTAAATTATTGAAATAATTTTCAATTTTCCACTATTTTCCACATTTTGAAATAATTCTTTCATTTTAATGTATTTCCTCAGTTTTAAATACTTACAAACGTTTTGGTGTCGCTGATATTATTGATTTATCCTCAAGAATAAAAGTAAAATTCAACAAACTTGCTTTTATGAGTAAATTTAGCAATGAAATAAAATCACAAAAGGCTCAGACAAAAACTACTATACATAACCTATCTTCATTGATTCTTACGTAACATCTTAGTTTCTCTGCAATAATGCTTTTTTTGAAAATTCAACTCGAAGACCGTTTTCGAAAAGTTACTATTGAGTACGACTTTAAGTCTTAAAAACTTCAAATATTCAGTTTCAATACTGAAGTTACTGACCTTATGTTCATCCTGATATTCCAACACTAATTTATTTGTTATTGTTTTCAATTAAGCACAAAGCTACTCAATGGTCTATACCCACCACGGGTATCAAAACTCGGTTTTTAGCGTTGTGAGTCCCCAGACGTACTACTGATCCACTGGGGGCTAATTTATTGTATTATCAAAATCCAAAATGTTTACTTCAGATTTAAACAATTCGTTTTAAATATGAATACAAAACAGACTCAAAAATTTAAAACACTATAAAAAATGAAGTATTTAATTTATTTTCATGTCTATCTCTCTTACCCAGGCAACGGAAAAATAATAATTTTCTTGTGAACGTATAAACATGTTAATCTTTATATTTCATGATTTATAAAAACTTAAAGCTATCAGGTTTTCAGATTACCTAAAACAAATAAAGAAAAATCCATTTACGTTCATTGTTATATGCATCTAGAGTCTTCAATTACACTGTAGAAAAACTCTTTGTTTTCTTTTTCAAAATTCACCTTTATTCAAAACCTTTAACATTTTCAATCCACTCCATTTGTAGTTGGCCTGGCATGGCCAAGCGCGTAAGGCGTGCGGCTCGTAATCCGAGGGTGGCGGGTTCGCTGCCGCGTCGCGCCAAACACGCTCGCCATCCCAGCCGTGGGGGCATTATAAATTACGGCCAATCCCACTATTCTTTGGTAACAGAGTAGCCTAAGAGTTGGCGGTGGGTGGTGACGACTAGCTACTTTCCCTCTAGTCGTACACTGCTAAATTAGGATGGCTAGCACAGATAGCCCTCGAGTAGCTTTGTGCGATATTCCAAAACAAACCATTTGTAGTTTGGTTTGTTTTGAATTTTTCACAAAGCCACACAAGCGAGGGCCTTCAGTCAATAAGGATGCTCTCCCCAATATGCCAGCTGCTGTTTGACGCCCATGTATAACCTGAAGCTCCATTGTTCCATGGAAGGAGAAAGCATCCCAGATCATCATGGAATCTTATCTACTGTGTCGTGTAGAAAATGTCTCCGATGGGATATTTTTATCATGCCAGTAACATTGGAAACCATCTGGACCATCCAGGTTAATTTTTTTTCTCATTAGAGAACAAAACCTTCGTCCATTTTCCTACATCCCATGTTTGGTGCTTCTCAGCAAAGTTTAACCGAACTATTTCGTTGTATGGAAGAAGGCATAGCCTTTGAAAACGTTTACGGTTTTTAAAGCCTTTCTGTCGTAGATGCCGTCTTATTATTTTCGAGCTGCATTCTGCGTCCGTAAGGGCCTTTATCTGGTTCGACGATCGGTTGGTGTCTTGCCAGATATCCCGTCGAATACTCCTGCTCAACGCCGGCGAAATTTTCTAGGACCGACCACTTGAAATTCTCGTTCAGTATCCCTCAGGGTCTCTTAAGAAATTTGTAACAGCAGTTTTAGTACGCCGAATCTCACCAGCGATGGTACGTTGAGAGGGACCTTGCTTTTGAAGCTCGACAATTCTTCCACGTTCAAACTCTGTCAACGTTTCAGCCTTTGCCATATTTTTATCCAATGTAACACATGAGATGCCAGTGGGAGATGTTGATAACGCTCATGCTTGAACACAAATCACTAAATTTCGTTGCGTGTTTACCAATTAATGCTTCGTTTCAGTATGGTCTTAAACTTTTGACCAGCTAGTACTTAGGCTAATTTCATAGTGTTCATATTTGTCCTATTAAATGCTAATTTTTTTATTTTTATTTTCTCTTTTCTTATTTTCATCTTTCGAAGCTCTACTCAAATAAGTGGTTGAGTCTAACAACGCAAAATGCATATTTTTTATTATGTTCATAGGCCTTAAGATTTTGGCCAGCAGTGTATGTTTTTATCGAATAAATTATATTTGCAATGGTATTTACAAGACTAAATGAAAATAAAGATTGTCAAAAACTTTCATATAAAGTAGAAACCTGCAAAACTGTTTAGTGAAACATGATTGTCCATTCTACATATATTTTCGGGACTCACGTACCAAAACAGTTGTTTAATAAATCTGTGGATATATCGTTCCAGTTGTTTTTCGACAAAAAAGTAAATAAATTGCGTCCTTTCGCATTGGAGCCGTATGTGTGTGATAATGGTTTATTTTTTTGTTTGTTTTTGAATTTCGCACAAAGCTGCTCGAGGGCTATCTGTGCTAGCTGTCCCTAATTTATCAGTGTAAGACTAGAGGGAAGGCAGCTAGTCATCCCCACCCACCGCCAACTCTTGGGCTACTCTTTTACCAACGAATAGTGGGATTGATCGTCACATAATGACGCCCCCACGGCTGAAAGGGCAAGCATGTTTGGCGCGACAGGGATGCAAACCCGCCACCCTCAGATTCCTAGTTGCATTAACACGCTTGGCCATGCCGGGCCCATGTGTGATAAGGGTAATGGTCAAACACGAGATCATCATTAGTGGCAGGTAGCCCCTGAATAATTTTAAACAAATCATATATTGTCTAATATAAATAAAAAACAAAAATGTCGCCTTTATAGCTTTATGAAAGGGATCTGCACTAGCACAACTTAAAATCAAACCATATTGGTTTGTGAGCTCCGTTTATCTTTCTAGAACATATTTAATGTGTAAAATACTGTGTTCCACCTGATGATACAAGTATATTTTTGCCGTATTTGCTTATATTATTGTTTTATCAAAATTGAACTAAAAAGTGACATTTTATTACAAGCTGTGGTAAATTGAAATATGGGAATTATGTTTCTTTTTTACCGATAATTACAGAAAAATATCAGAAGAATCAGATGGTGTTATTAATACTTCGTATTCAAATACCTGTATACATAGGTGAAAAGAAACCTCAAACGCTAATATACATAATTTACGGGCCACTAGTGAAAGAAACATAGCCTTGTTACATAACAACAACGAACAAGATGTTGAAAAATATTGTTAAACCAAAATGCATGATCTGTTATAATTAATGATATTATGCGATTTTATAACTTAATGTTCTGTAAATCCAGGGCTCGGCCTCGCTAGGTAGTTAAGGCAGATAATCTGAGAGTAGCGGTTTCTAATCCCCGTCACACGAAACATGTACGCCATTTCAGCTGTTAGGGCTTTATAATGTGACAGTCAATCACTATTCGTTGGTAAAATAGTGACCCAAGAATTTGCGGTAGGTGGTGATGACTAGCTACCTTCCCTCCAGTTTTACACTGCTAAATTAGGGACAACCAATGCAGGTAGCCTTCATGTAGCTTTGCGTAAAATTCAGAACAAAATCAAAAGCAAACCTGAAGTTCCGTAACTGGGTTTACATCATTGTATCAGAGACACACACATGGCTTAAACAACCAATAAGGCCCCTAAGCGAAACCTTTGTGGGATGATTATATTACACTAACATATAGAATTTGCAAACTTTGACACTTAAATTTTAACATTTTTCAGATATTTTACACACTAAAAATGTCGTTTTGCGTGCTTGAGCACAAAGCTGCGCAATGAGCTGCGTCCGCCACGTGTATCGAACCACGGAGTTTAACATAAATCTTGAAGCGTCACGTGAGTCATCAGAGAATGGTATGTTTTTTAAAGGTCAAGCTATTTGTATGAATTTTAAGCTACATTGTTTAGTGTAATATTGAAGTTGTATTTCGTGTTATAAGAACAATTTAAGTAATTAATTATTAGAGTAAAGTAAGAATAAGGTATATGAATATTTACCAAGTTATTTTTTTTGTAAGGAGATATGTTGGAAAAAATCATCAGAAATGTTATCTGTGTATGTGTAGGGGTTTATACATAGCTCTTTAAATAGGACTATTAGTTGCTTAAACTACTTTTCTGCCTTACTCGATATCTAAGTTTCGACAACTTTTTACAAAATTACCTTGGTGCACTTTATAAGAGTAAGTCCAGGGTTGAAATCAAATCAAGAAAAAGTAATATTTTAGAGTAAGCTCTAACTTTCATGCAAGACGACCTGACTATTACGTAAAACAAGATAATATCGGACGAAGCTGATCTATAAAGAGTTTTGTACCTAATTACTATACTGCAGTGTATCTACAAGGCAAGCTTGACTTATGTCACTCTTGACTACAGGTCATCACTCATCCTGTAACCAGAAATTACTCTGAAGAAATAAAGAATTTGAAGGCAAAAACATTCTAAGGTTTTATGAAAGAGATTATGTCTCCATCTTTTGAATGAACTCGTTAAGTAAGATATTTTCTTTTATAGTCTCATCTCTCCTATAGCCAACCATTGTAGGCCCTCAAAGATAGGTGGATTGATTGTGTCGTAAAAACACGTGCTTGGCTGCTTGGAAGGTCGTAAAGAATAATACACTTTTCAGTGCTACCGCACGATGCTATCTAGCATAAAATATGGTATTTGTTTGTTTGTTTGTTTGGAATTTCGCACAAAGCTACTCGAGGGCTATCTGTGCTAGTCGTCCCTAATTTAGCAGTGTAAGACTAGAGGGTTGTTGTTGTTGTTTTGAATTAAGCACAAAGCTACACAATGGGCTATCTGTGCTCTGCCCACCAAGGGTATCGAAACCCGGATTCTAGCGTGTAAGTCCGCAGACATACCGCTGAGCCACTGGGGGGCTAGACTAGAGGGAAGGCAGCTAGTCATCACCACCCACCGCCAACTCTTGTGCTACTCATTTACCAACGAATAGTAGGATTGACCGTTACATTATACGCCCCCACGGCTGGGAGGGCGAGCATGTTTAGCGCGACGCGGGCGCGAACCCGCGACCCTCGGATTACGAGTCGCGCGCCTTACGCGCTTGGCCATGCCAGGCCTTAAACTATGGTAACGTGGTTTTGTGTTTTAGGTTCAAAAGGTAATAGGTTTAGCGGAAATGCTCCATCTTTACATACGTAAATGATTGGTACAAAATAGATCTAGAAATTTGCTAAACAAAACATTATTCAAACCTTTAGAGACTATATCAGCTTTGGCAAAATTATTGCAATAAAAATTTGTTTGTGAACACAAAAAATTAGGATATTTATTCATATAATTAGGATAAGTAGTGATTTGTTTAAGAACATAGCCACAATGAACCATCTGCTGTGTCTACTGCGAAATAAATTGTGTATAGGAGCTAAAGGATTCAAAATTCACGTGGGTAGATGCAGCTGGTGGATTTGTTTCCAAGGGACTAAAGACTCTGATAGTGTAGTATGTGCGAAATTAGAGCCCGATTTGCTTAGCGAATCAACCTTGTTACTATAAATACAAGAATATTTCAGGTCTTCTTTGAAATATGTTATGTAAAACAAATTTTCATTTTAGGACCATTAACACAAATGGGTAGGTTTCAGAAAGACAGCTGATTAGTGATATTACAAGTGAATAAGACTTTACTCTTTCTTTAAGATCGTTGATAAAAATGGAAATTTTCAAAAGAAAAAGAGAGAGAGAATTTAGTTAAATTTAAGGTCCGTATTTCAGAAAGAGGGAAAACTTAGGATATTCTAAGTAGAGAAGACTTTATCTTTGTTTACATCCGTTGACAAAGATATTTGCCCTTCAAAGAAAGAGGACTTATAGGAGTCCACGTACGATCTATCGCACTTCTTCATCACTGTTACCGTTGAAAAGGTGAGGATTGCACACAAAGGTTGTTTTTAAATATCCTTGAGAAGGTACCTTCTTTCACATTTTCTTCTGTACACCGGTTAAAGCAGTTTAACATTGTACACATGCAATGGGTACTTTCAAGTATACTCGGGTAGATGGGTCATTCTTTTGTTTCCATCATAACAACTGAATATGGTACACAGAAGGTATACTTTCGTATATCCTTAGAATGTTGCTCTGTTGTTGTTGTTATTCCAGATGACAAAATATGTAAAGAGACTACTTTCACAATTGCAGTTTTGCATTATATTTATTCTAATTAATAATAATAGGAGTGTTTTCAAAGATGTATTGTTAACTTTCTTTGTAAGTTAGGTTTTACTTCTTTGTCCTTACAGTAGCGACACATACTGCAGAATAAATCTATATTTATTATCAGTAACACTGAATTTTACACTATTTTGACATGTAATTATGCTTTGTGTTTCGTTTGTATGAATAAAACGAAAATGAGTTCTTCTTGTCATTTCTAAGTAAAAAGTCCACACTGTCGAAGGAAAGTGGTTTGTAATGTTTCGTTCTTTCTGTCTATGTCAGCCCAATAACATACATATAGCAAAGGATAATACTATAACAAAGCTAATCAGTATAGCTGGTTAAACTTGCATAAGAGATTTAAGAGTACTTTCAAATTTTTGTGACGTACGTTAGGGATACGTCGTAAGTAATTTTGTAAGTTATTTTAAGAAACATCATTCTTCTTGTGGCCAAAAGTAATCAGAGAACTGATATTAAAGTATTATTTATGATATGATATAACAGCCGTAGTAGAACGACTTTAATAACCTCCATCTGTTACGAAGCTTTATCAAAAGAAATAGGAAAACCTGGATATTTCTCATATATCAGGTTTATATTGTTGTTTTTGTGCCGGAGAGCTTATCTCATCCTTATTTGAAAGAAATATTGGGTTTGGATAGATAGCATGAAGACGTACAGACATTTCCTGTACTCGATATTGTAACTTATACCCAAACTCCGTATGATCAGTCGTGTGGAAAAGATTCCAAGCATAGTTTATGGGCTTAGCAAAGTAATTGCTAAAATTGCCCGTTTGACCTAGTTTGCTATATGCTGGTTTATGGAAAGTTTAACGGATAAGACATTTCGTTGTATGAACACTTACAATGCTATTTGCTGAAGAAACGTTTTAGTCCAATTGAACACCATCTCAAGATTTTACTTTTTTTTAGCTCTTCGCGTGTTTTCTTATTCGTGTGTCACTTAACGTCTCATCTATTCCTACTAAATTTCGTTTATTTTTTTGATCCATATTTTATAATTTACAGTTGGGTAAATTATTGGCACCGATTATTTCCTACTAATATTTTTCACGTAAACATAATAACAAAATTATAAACATTCTGTCTCACAAAAGATTATATTTTAGTAGCACATTTAAATTCGTGAAGTGATCAATCAGTTCGTTTTATTTTTGATTATTATGGGCCAGTAAAAAGATTATGTGCCTTTCTCTTTGTAAGCCTAATTTTTCGAATATTTTTATCATTTTTCGTATGATTATCTACCAGTCTTTAATTAATACTTATGGTTTCGTTTGAATTTCTCGCAAAACTACACGAAAGCTATCTGCGCTAAACGTCCCTAATTTAGCAGACTAGAGGGAAGGCAGCTAGTCATCACCATCTACCGCCAACTCTTGGGTTACTCTTTTACCAACGAATAGTGAAATTTAACGCCCCCACGACTGAAAGGGCGAGCATGTGTGGTGTGATGGAGATTCGAACCCGCAACCCTCGGATTACGAGTCGAACGTCTTAACCAGCTGGCCATGCTGGGCCTAATACTTATGATATTGAACTCAGATAAAATCTATGCAACACAACATTACAAATACTTGTTATTAAATTAGCAAATGAACAAAATCCCCAACAAAGAAGAAAATCAATACTTTAATTTATTCTGTAATTCAAACTGTAAATACAACTTTTATTCCATGTTTCATAATTATCTTATTCATAAGAAATTTCTTTGCTCGCCGTTTGATATCAGTTGTACATGTTTATATATTTAGTGGTTTTACCTAGTTTTTTTTACCGTGTTCAATATCATCAGCCTAATTAAGGAAGATGACATAATCATTGCAAATAATTCTGATATGGCGTAATACTAGTTTGTCATGCTTTTGTTAAGAATGAAAAACAAAGTAATTACATAAATAAATAATTCTATAAACTTTCACATGAAGTGGCTTCATGGTCTTTGAAGAATGCTGTGACACCAGACAGGGAATGCGTTTTCATATCAAGAAAGAAAAAGCAACAACGAAACAAAGATAGTAAGAGATAGTCCAAACAATGCTGCGACACCAGATAGAGTATATGTTTTCATATCAAGAAAGAAAAAGCAACAACGAAACAAAGATAGTAAGAGTAGAATGAAAAATTTAATTTTTCTCCAAATATTTTTCAAAACGCGCCGTTTTCTGCAAGACTCTTTCAGAGAACTAATTATGCCTTAATGCAGTGGTTCCCAAACTTTTTCAGCTTGTTACCCAATTTAACGTGACACATTAAGCACGTTACCCCTTTCACAGAATGTTTTCAACATTGATATATATGGCTAAATTAAACTAGAAATATATTGCACTTTATTTATTACACCTTTAATTATTGTATTTGATCATTGTGCATTTCTAATGAATATTGTCAAAGATGTCAAGAACATCAGTGGGATGGATGGAGTTGGACACTTGAATCTAGTTTAGGAATTCTTGGCTTTGTGGTTGAAAGTGCCAGCCTCGCATCGTTTGCAACATTCAAGCGAGTCCTCTTTTTTTGTTTTCATCCCCAGCACGGTTGAGAACCCCTTCTCGCACAGATACGTTGTTGAGAATGATACCAACAACTTCAAGGCTCTCTTGAACACAGTTGGCGAGTCAGCTAGTTGTGAAATCCAAAAGGAATCTGCATTTTGGTTTTGGAATTTGACTTTCAAGGCTTCATTTGCTCGCATTGTAATCCACTCCTTCTTTGCAGGGAAATCATCATCATGAATGGCATCATCAGGTACAGAAAAGGGATGAATGATCCACTGAAGACTGGCTGTTTTTAGGTCACTCTCTGGAAAGTAGTGCTGCATGCTTGTTTTAAGCCCCTTCAAGTGGTCGCTTATCTCTTTGTTGATGGTCTGTAAAAGTGATCCAGTATCGTAACTATTCTCCTCAACAAACTGGTCTAGGGTGGGAAACTGAGCGATCACTCCTTTTTCCAAGCGTCGAATCCAGAGTCTCAGTTTTCACAGAAATGCAGTCACAGTGTGATGGGCATCAATGACAGTCGTGCTTTGGCCCTGGAGTTGCAGATTATCACTGTTCAGCTCCGCAAATATGTCAGCCATGTAACAAAGTCGAGCAAGCCGCTTCTTATCAGTGAACTTGGTAGCACAAGGAGATTCTTCTTGTTTCAGAAATTCCTGAAGAGCCGTTCGGAGCTCAATGACTCGACGTACAACCTTGCCTCGTGACAACCAGCGAACATCGGTGTGGTAGAGCAGAACTTGATACTGCTCTCACATTTCCTTGCACAGCTCCCTTAATATGCGCGAATTCACATCCCTGGACTTGATGAAATTAACGATTTTCAACACATTTTCAAACACTAATTTCAGATTACCAGGCAGGCTTTTTGATCCAAGAGAGTACCGATGAATGATGCAATGATCTACAGAAATTTCTGGATTCACAGCTTGTATGAGGCCCCGTAATCCACGATTACGACCCATCATCGACGGTGCTCCATCGACGGAGACCTAGATTAAAAAGAAAAACGATTATAGATTGCGTCAGTTAGTCATTCTTACTTATCTTTTGCGTTATAATTATATGGTTTTAATTTAACTTAATTCATTTTGGTACTTTAGTATTTCAGTACGACAGGCACGATATTTTTTTGTGAATTATGTATAAAATATTAGCTACACTACAGCTACTTGTACAATAAATAAAACTATATGACTATGTGCCATGTAATTCATTGTATTTATACTAATCTAGACTTTATATAAACATTTCTCCCTACCTGTTGAACGCTGTTCCAATCCAATCCATTTGTGGTAAAGAAACTGTTGATGATATTGAAGATATCTTCTCTTTTCGTGGTTGTCAGCAGATCTTTGCATAATAGGAACTCTTCTTTGATCTTGTCCTGGTGGACGTAACGAACGAACCCAAGTTAAACAGCACAACTGGCTACGTCACACGATTCATCAAATTGCAAGGAGAATTTGCTATATGAGCTTTCCTTGATCTCTGTTGTAGCTTGGGACAGAATATCTGATGCCATGTCATCGACTCGTCGGCGGATTGTATTGTTTGATAAAGATATGACACTCAGAGTCTTCGCTTGATCCTCCCCGCATACCTTGCTTACCATCTCGTATGCACAAGGCATGATCAGATTTTCTGCAATGGTGTGGCATTTTTGTTGTTCGGCAACTTTATATGCAACAAAGTAAGATGCTTCGACCGCAGCTTGAAGCTTTTGGGCTTGAATTCCAGATGAACCGAACTGGATATTCTTCAGTGCTACAGCCCGGCGCTGAAAATAAGCCTGATCCTCATTTTGAAGATTTGGATGGCACTTCTGGAGGTGAGCTGAGAGTTTTGATGGCTTGAGGCTTTCATTTGTCAACACTTTGTGACATACTACACATTGTGGCCGATCCTCTCCACCAGAAGGTAAATTCACAAAGCCATAGCGAAGAAAGGCGTCAGAGTGGGTGCGCTTTTTAGACATTTTATTGTTTAATCTGCAGAAAAAGAAAAACTGCATTAAAAGTGTGAACAATGTGAACTTATTATTTATTTTTTCATGGCATTCTAGATAGCTGTTGTTGTTGTTTTGAATTAAGCACAAAGCTACACAATGGGCTATCTGTGCTCTGCCCACCACGGGTATCGAAACCCGGATTTTAGCGTGTAAGTCCGCAGACATACCGCTGAGCCACTGGGGGGCTTCTAGATAGCATTAAAAGAGCTTATTCAGCATAGGAATGATGTAATAGTAGGTAAATACTAACTATACTGCACAGGGCAGTACACATACATACCAGGTTTTGTCTACCTCGGCTGATGCTCACATAGAAACTGACAGTGTGAAATAGAGGCAACCTCAGGCAGTGAGTGGCGCGTACTGGTCACGTCGATGAGTCATCAGGATTACTGAGTGAATTGTGTTCTGAAGCATACTTGTCAAAATACTTTTATGTTACCACACACTTAGATACATATTTTTTCTTTTCTACTACTGTATGTTAGTTTTTGATGTTTATTGTTATTTGGTTTAACTTTGTTACATACTTAAAATAGGTTTAATTTACAACTTTACATACTAAGACTAAGTTAACATTAATCCTAATACCAGCTACCTCAATGTTTTCTTGATTTTCAGAATTTTAACTTTGTTTCTGTCACCCATCCATTACCCCCAATAAATTGTTGAATTACCCCCAGTTTGGAAACTACTGCCTTAATGGAAAAAAAACGGGATTTTAAAGAAATAATTCATTTGCAAGAGAAAATATTCCAACATATTAGTAAGAAAAACAGCATTGAACGATACTAATAATCAAAGTTATCAGCATTAAGCAGATTTCAGTACCAGAAGTAGAAGGTGGTTTATAAGAAAAAAATAAATACTGTCTAAATGTACCAATTTTTCTAACCCTAATTACCAAACAAAAATACTTTTTTTTTTTTTTTTTTTTTGCATAGCAGGTAAACTCTATCCCAGTGAAAGTTTCTGGTAAGGTAATTAGTATTGACTGAAGACCAGAAATAGTCCGACGGACGTGACTTTTCTGTTTACGCTTCGTTTGTACAAAACTCTCTCAATCAATAATAATAAAATCTTCTTACGTATGTCAGATTTAATAACATATTTATTGACGTGTATTGATGAGTACAAGTATATATATATACATGTATGAAATCAGAAACCGTACAAATTACCATGGCTCTTGTAGGTGTAAAGTTTATATCACACAATTGGTGACTGGATTTTTTTACGCTACTATATTTATACTATGTTTCGTGCATTTATTAATACTCTGAATTAAGGTATAAAAATATATAGTATTATGTTGCAAGCAGTGCATTATTATAATTCTCTAAACTCTACTCCATGTTTATTTAACCTTAGGCTTAAAACACAGTATCATGCAGATTCTGATAAGTATATTTGAATATTTTCATGACGATAAAAGGTTCATTACAAATAACTTCATTTCTTTTGAACAATCTAAATTACGTCATAGTTACGTCAGAATCTGCTTAAAGTTCAATGCAATGACTGTGACAACATGAAGAAAGTCCATAAGAAGGGTTAGATACTTATGAAGTTCAAGGGGTTTAATAACTCTAATATGGGTATTTGGTTTTTCTTTCTCATTGACGTCATACACGATACGTTTTAGGTATATCCATGTAAAACTTAGAACTTCTGATAAAAAGGGAAACAATCAGTCAGCAACACTCGCCGCCTATATGGATACTGTTATCAAATAACACCATTGATTGTCATAACTACAATTCCCCTACAGTTGAAAGTATGAAAGATATTCAACGTTATATCTCGATTCGTACTTTGGGTCTTCCATAACGCATAAAAACACGGTAATCACTAATTCAGACATATCTACATAATATCTGGTTCATTTCAGATAAACAATGGAATAAATTAGCTGTACAATTTCAAAATACGTAGTTAATAAGCGTTGGTGGGATATAAATACTAAATCTTTTATACAAGTACAAATTAAGCAATTGTATAATTAATCGTTTGAAGCTAAGTAATCGAATTTCGCTCTCCTTCAAAATAACTATTTGATAAATTATAGAAAATATAAATGCTGTTCAGAAATAGATATCCAATTTTTACTGCAAGATGAAAATAAGTAGTTGAATAAGTGTTCTTTGGATATACGCATATTCTTTGTTCACCAGAAGTTAAAAACAAACGGATGGATAAATATTATTTAATTATAAAAGCATATTTTCCGTTCAAAGTTCCTGATATATTAGCGTTAAACAAGTGTTAAGGTGAAATAAGCATTATGTGATACTTTCGTCCTCGCGTAACAAATGGTTTAGACAGTCATGTCAGACATTCCTAGGATTCATGTAAGCCGTCCATAATTTTTGAATAATCATCCGAAGCCAGCCAGAAGTAACCGCCGCTCTAAGAACTTTGTCTTGCTCTTTGAAGCGAATAACAGGATTAAAAGTCATTTTCAACGGACCCACTTTAGTGCGGAATATATTCAACGACATCACGAATTGAAATTTGGGCCGTGGGACCTACAGCACGACAAGTAATCCGCTAGGCCTTGCCCTATACAATAATACGTGAAGAAAATGTTGAATGAAATTGTTATTAGCACTAAATAGATGTCAGCACCAAACATAAAAAGGAGCCGAGAATAAAAATAAAAAAATATTCTAAAATATAAATCTAATATTGTTTCTAATCCTAATTTTAAAACAAAAATTCGTTTTAGCGTAATAGATAAATTCAATATAAGCTTCATATAGCAGTCAGGCGTAGAGGTTAATTTTCGATATATGTATATATTATTTTAATGCTTATATTTAATATTCTGATTATTATATATACGGTTCCGTAATCATGACGTATTCAGATAGACATTGGGATGATGATTTCATTTTGTACTGAGAACCGAGTAGGTAACATTTAGTAAGCATGGATCCAACTGTTTATCTTTCTTTTTTTCTGTATTGTACAACTTGATACACGTATTAAAATTCATGTTATTAACATGTCAATTTTCATCATATATAGATGCTGGAAAGACTGTAATTATATGTAATTGCATTTGAAGACAAAACGATTTAAAATCGTATCGTCGTTTGATGACAAGGAACCCTGTTTGAGGATGGCTTTAACGGGTAATGAAAAAAACATTGTAAGCTAGCTGCACGGTAGCAAACGTACAACGTTTCGTCAAGGTTTTGTACCTGATGATGACAAAGCGTTGTCGAAACGTTTTACATTTGTTACTGTGTTCAAGCCGTCTCCAATCCTTATATCTACATTTCGTATACTAGGGAAATCACAAGATTTAGCATAAATAGAAGCTAATCTCTTTCAATTGATTTTGCTTCATCCAAACCTGTAAAGATCTTTTTTTTTTTGTTAAAATATTGGTTTAGTCTGTTTCAAAAGAAAATGATGGTGAGAACAGATTACAAAGCTTCCCATACATTACAGTCATGTTAGTCTATTGAAAGCTGCTGACTACGTGACTGTTTTTCTTACTTTAAATTGTAAGGGATGGCACGAGATTAATCAAGATTAATGGTGCAACTTGACAAATTACCGTAAACTATATTCTCGTCTACAACGTGTGCTTAGTTCAGTATTAGAGTTGATTACAATGGCAGCACCTGGTAAAAAAGCTTTATTGTTAACATTAATTTTGTCTTTTAGAGTATTTATTTAAAAAAAGCGCCTATACAGACATATAGTAATGTATACAGTGTAGTTTTTAACATGCTCACGAAATACCTTCTATGAAACCAATGGATTATAATAAGTGTACTGTCAAATAGTAGTCTGGTGAGAATGGATTTTAGCTTCTCACTTGTCCAGTCGATAGAACATTTTTAAATATGTTTATCTCAGAATATCCGTCAAGCACGTGTCTAGTCTGATGTGTTTCTTTTATTAAACTAGAACATCAGCTAAGTATCTGTATATTTATGATATCCATTAAATATATTCTCACTCAGAACATCTGCTGAGTATTGTTTATCCAGAACATTTATATGTATGTCTATGTATTTCATATGTCTATTAAATATATACTCACTATCACACATCGTCCGTTCAGAATGCTTATCAATTGTTTGTACATTTTCAACATTTATGAAATGTCTGTCCGTTTAACATCGTACATCAAATATATATCTATTTAGAATTTGTCAGTCAAACATTTATCCATTCAGAACTTTCATGAAATATGAAGTACGTCACTTATAATATCCGCATCTAAATGTTCAGATTAAGTTTTAATTATCATTAAACTTCATACAAGAGCAACGATATAATTATTCTGTCAATTTTTTTATATAATCAGTGTGTTCATTAAACGCCGCGCGTCATACATGCCAACAGTTGAAACAATAATTTTCTTTTATTCGTGTAATAAGAGTAAAGTATTTATACACAACATTCTATAATTCCGTAGTGTTCTGATGTTTTTCGCTAAATTAACGTTTCAAGATAATGTGATTTAATTGTTAACTGAAATTTTCCTTCAAATATCTTTCTAATTGGGACTGGCATGACCAAGCGTGTTAAGATGTTCGACTCGTAATCCGAGGGTCGTGGGTTTGAATGCCGCTCTCAACAAACATGCTCACCCTTTTAGCTGTGGGGTGTTATAATGTTACGGTCAATCCCACTATTCGTTGGTAAAAGATAGTCCTCGAGTAGCTTTGCGCGAAATTCAAAAACAACAACAAAAACAGCTTTCTAATTAGTATGTGCCCCATCCCTTTGTCGAAGCATAGAACGCCAGATAAACATGTTTCTAATTGTCGTATCCATCGACTCTCTGTCAAAATATCATTAAAGTATATATCCGTTCAGAGAAATCGTGGAATGTTACACTATTATTTGTTTTGTTGGATTTTGCCCAAAGCTACATAAGAGTTATGTACATTAACCGTCTTTAATTTTGAAGTAAGAGGCTAAAGGGAAGGCAGATAGTCAACACCAACCATTCTTCTCTTATTCTTTTTTTCTGAAAAAGAGGAACATGGGCTACGGAATCTTAGCTCACAGTCCAGCACTCTAACCTCTGGGAAGCACTTGACCCTACAGGGTCCGACATGGCCAAGCGCGTAAGGCGTGCGACTCGTACGTAATCCGAGGGTCGCGGGTTCGCGCCAAACATGCTCGCCCTCCCAGCCGTGGAGGCGTTATAATTGACGGTCAATCCCACTATCCGTTGATAAAAGAGTAGCCCAAGAGTTGGCGGTGGGTGGTGACGACTAGCTGCCTTCCCTCTTGTCTTACACTACTAAATTAGGGATGGCTAGCATAGATAGCCGTCGAGTAGCTTTGTACGAAATTCAAAAACAAACAAACAATGACTCTACACTTTATATATCAAGAACAATTAAAATCTTATGTTGTATTAATGTACACAGCTATTTACTGTTATTCTGTGGTGTGATTGGAGAATATTTCTACGCTGTACTTTGTGGAGAAGGATATTTGCAAAGTGTGTGGGATTGTTCTGGTATCTACCCGTAGGGAAGTTTTGCGAAATGTGCATGGATGTTTTTGGCAGAGCGTATAAGGAGGTCATTTACTTTACGTGTATGCTTGTAACAGAGTAGAATGTCTGTCCTTCAGTGTATCTGTGTAGATATATTTTTTTAATGTGTAAGAATTTTTCAGTATGTTTGTGAATGACGTTTTTTTATATTATGAAGAGTTTTAAGTGTCAGTGAAGAAGTCTGTCTATTTGTATTAGGAGACTTTATCTGTTAGAGAAGACCATTTCTTTCATTTATTAATCAGTTAGTCCATGTAAGTATAGAATTAATGTCTGCAGGAAGCTTGTTGAATAAGTGAACGTTTGAATTGGGAATTGGTGTTTTATGCGATAAGATTTTGTTCAATTTATGTTAATAAAGAAGATACATATTGTACGTAAGATAGATAGATAAAAATATACTAACTGTTAATGAATTAATCAAATAACACACGTTAAAGACTGATATAAAATAATCTAAAAAATACAACGATCGAAATATTAGTAACCCCTTTCCTTTTTTTATAACATTTGATTGGCAAAATGAAGCTAGTTGGTCTATAGCTAGTTTATATATACTTGTGTATTAACCAAAACTAAATGTAATCTTTTTTTAATTAATACTACTTTTGGACAACAAGGTTTTTGACCCATTTTATTCCAAAAAAAATAGATTACATTTTTGTTTCAGTTTCACAATCCACATATCATAACGCAAGTTAGATTTATTCAAGTTATTAAGTCTCAAAAAACGTACAGACAGATTGTCAAAATAATTTTCAAAATCACAATAAACATTAGAATACCACATTTTGGAATAAAAATTCTTCATTCAAAGACACAAAATTCACATTTTGAAGTCCACAGTTCGCTCGTTAGCATTCATGTTTATGTTTTACAATGAATAGGGCCTTAAAATTAAAATGGGAAAAAAATGACATGAAAGAGTGAAGTGTAAACGTATTTCAAAGAAGTAAATTGGGGTGTTTTAGACAGAATGATTGATAAATGTTTAGTGTGATATCTTCTTACTCAGTTCTGATTGAATTTGTCGACGAATAACTCATTATTAAATGGGATGTGTATGCATAATTATATTTATGCAAGGTTAATATTTCCGCCACTTTAAAAAAAACTGGACATCACATTCATTGCAAAACTATTGTAGCAGATTAACTGAGAGCCATAAAGTTTATTTGACATGTTTTCCAATAGGGGACTTTACATTAAATTCAAATATTTTTTAATTCGTTGGTAACTCTTCGAGCCTTTATGATCAAAATATTTGTTACATTTAGTGACTTCTCTGCTTCAAAAGAATATATGTTTCTCAATTATATATACCAAAGTATAGTTTTTTACCTTTCACTTATGAACAGTGGGTCGTTTTGTTACGGAGACAAAGACTCATAAAGGGTTGGTATAGTGACGAGATTCAGATTCTTTCTCTGTAATCCCTTAGTTTTATTTTTATCATGAAAATGTACTTGGGCAGGAGGTAAGTCTATGTACACGACAGTCTGTTTTGCTTTTCTCCTTCCGAGCCACATTGAATACCACACGATAGCTGATACTTCAGAAATAGCACGCTTGAAAACTGAAGGTTGAATTACCTGCGCGTCTTCTTCAACCTTAGAAGAGACAAAACTACGTAATCTTCTGAAACACTATCTTGCCTGTCTCGTTCGAAACTCTTCTATCTATCTATCCAGCTAAATTTGCAAGTGCTTAAAAAGCAGTTTTTTTTCTCCATCTCTCTCTCTGCATCTCCTTTGCTACATTTATAACAACATAAAATCAATTATTTTAAATTTAGCTATTAAAGTTGTTAACATTGGTCACAAATACCCATTTAGATCTTCACCAAAAACTTTAATACACAATAGTTTATCTTCTAATCCTTTCATTTTTATAAAAGAATTTTACAAAGATTAATACACTTCATGTGAATTGCTGGCTAGTTATGTGATGCATGCTACTGCGACAATGTTCATCAAAATACAATGTAAATGATAACTCAAATATATTAGTTTGTCATGCAGTACTATATCTTCTCCAAATACATTTCACGCCTATCCCCCTAGAAAAATATATTCAACTGAATCAGTATTATACCAACAGGAAATAAATAATTATGATGCAATCATCTTATTTCTTTACGTGGAAGAAACCGATAATTAACTAAATGCGTGTCAGTTGAGTGGCATTAACATATCTATATAGCCTAGGAATAAGAATCTAGATCTTTCTTGGACCGTCCTCTGAGCTTTAATAAATATAAAATGATTGGTTATTACAATGTGAACAGAAACAAAGTATTTATCCCGCTAGGAACATTGTTGTTTGGATATTTAACAATGGGTGCTTCGTAAATGCTTCTACCTAAGCTTAACTAAAGACGCTTCTTTAGATAGTATCCGCCACTAGTACAGCGGTACATTTACGGATTTACAACACTAAAATAAGGGGTTCGATTCCTCTGCGGTAAACTCGATAGAAAGCCTGATGTGGCTATGTTATAAAGAATTACAATACTCTTTAGCTAGTAATTTGAAACGTCAGATTATTCGTTCTCCACACTTTTAACTTACTGTCAAATTATTAACAAAACCACGGGTATAAGTTTTGATTAACAAAAATTGTAAAAGTAGCTTTAAAAGTTGAGAAAAAGAGCTGTCCATTAATTAGGGACTATATTTATGTGACTGAATAATGGTATTTAAGCTTATATACGTCATATGGATCGCATTTTTTCTGCAACGGGACGCGAACCGTAAAACTAGATTCACTGGACGAGCACTCTAACCACTCCCCATCCAGCACGTCTTCTAAAGTAATTATCAATGTTTTCTGAGAGGGAGAAAAATAATTGATTTTTAGTGTAATGTGAATAATATTTTATGTATAAAAGCGAAGGTATACCATTTTCTTTGCTTGAAATATAAAACTCATTATCTCAGTAATATCATGTAACATAGAACTTCTATGCAACAAAATGATAAGATTGTCTCGCTTTATCTTTTTTATTCTGAAGTACTGAAGGAATTTATGAACCAAATATTTTTCTATTAAAAACTTAGCATAACGAGAGCTTTGAACCTTATAACTAACGCATATATGTTACATACAATCATAATAAAAAAATTAGTTGTATTTTTTTCAGTTAATGTTTCAACTATTCAATTACATATAAACTTATGATAAAATACATTTCAGGAACTGCGGTGAAAAACTCTTTCATTTCTTTTTGTCTGGAAACCTTCCAAATTAAGACCATTTTTGTTAGTTTTACTCAAAACTAGTTTTAAAACTTCATGTCAAAAGTGTGCACTTCTTTATGGAAACGAAATATTCTTTTTGAAAGCTTTATTCATAATTTTGAAAACACGGTTAACTTTGAAACATTCCGTATTTTTATACTTCAAAATAATCACGAGCATTAACAAAGTTCATATTTTACCTACTTAATTGGGAAATTTAAACTATATCTGTCAGCATTTGTAGGTAGTTTTTGCTCAGTTACTGAAAACTACTTAATTGTCTTTTGTCTGGGTTTTGAACTGAAAAAATGTGGGAGTGGATGCTATGATAAATAAATAAAACGTCCTAACTTTCACACAATTTATTTATAGCATAACACATCATTATAGTGTTTATAACTTAACACATTATTATAGTATTCATTATTAACTCACCAAAAGTTTTGTATAAGTTTCAAGAATTCACTATATATTTATATACTTATATCATGGTATACACTGTGAGATGGTCAGGATGACTTAGTAGGAAGAGGTAGCAGATACAGTTGTGGCGGTATGGTTGCCTTCTGTTACCAGCTTTTAACACACAGCTCTTAATGTTCTTCCACAGTCTTTCACGTGATTAATTAATTCATGGTCATTGGCCACAGAAGTGTCTTACGGGGCGAAATTCAAAGATCGCTGGTCAAAGTAAGAAGTGGTCATAACTTGAAAACAGCTCTTCATATCAGTTTATTGTGGCTGTTAAGTATAAACTTCAATTGATTCTATTTTATATTGCAGTAGTTGTGGCCATTGTTTTCATTACATTCCTCCATAGAAAGTGCTGAGATACATAAGACATTTGTGTGTTTTCCCATGCAATATGTGTATGTTATGTTTATAGAATATTTATTAACGTTCTTCTTGTTTAAAATGTGGCACCTTCTATGTATACAGCAAACGTTAACAAAATGCTCAATAATAGTAGTAATAAAGTTGGAGGGAGTTGTGAATTTCCCATTATGTCCAAATTGTCATCCCACAAAGTTTGTTTGAGATTGGCCCGGCGACCCAGAAGTAGTTAAAAAATATACAAACAAACAGATTTTTGTGCCTTGTATATTTAGATATTGATTAGGATGTTTTAAGATTTTTAAGTATTTTCCTGAAAAAGTACATTTTGAGATTGTGGTGGTTTTCACAAAATTTCAATTAAACTTTATCATTATCACAATTCAATCTTGGCTTTTCATTGTGATACAAAAAGTTTTACTCTGCAAAACTCACATTCTATATCTCTTCTTCCAAAATCATATGCAGATACTAATTCATAATCATGATTTGAGTCATAATCATAAGCTGTTTTGAAATGAACTCTAAAAATTTCATTCAGCAATAGCAACTCTTCTTTGAGTTTGATATTCACTATCTTGTTCTTCTCTAATATTAATTTCTGCAATTGATTCTTTCACTCTTCTTGTTCTTCTGCCAAGATTCTCTTCTTATGTGGCAGCATTTTCATCAGTTGTCTCTGGTGCTCTTCTTCTGGCTATTTTTTTCCTATCAAGAATGTTTTTTTCATGAAGCATTTTATTTTGCCACATTTTTCATTTTTATTTTAATTTTAATTTCCGAGAATACAATGACTTAAAAACTTGTTTGGGCGTCTTTACACACTTAAGTGGAAATGTTGTTTGTGTGTACACTTCACAAAGCTCACTGTTTTGGCGGCTACAAAATAACACTATTTATATATACACAGATATATGATACCATTTATTTACAATTAATGTCAGGCAGAAAGCAACGTTCGACATTTTGGAAGTAATGATAAAATACTGTAGAACTAAGGGTAAGTGTGTTCACTTTCTTTTCGTATGATTGATTAACTGACGGACACTGACCACATTATACAAAATGTACTAAATTTTCTGGTATAAGGTCGTGGCGCCATGTATCTAAAATCAACTTCTATCAAAGATAATAAATGCTGAACAACAGCAATAAATGGTGGTTGGCAGAGTTGGGAATCCAACAGTAATATTACCCTTGCTCCAGACTGTTGTCCCACAAAGGTTGGTTGAGAGTGGCTAAGCAACATAGGAGTAGTTATATAACGAATAAACAGACAGACACATATTTTGTATGTTTTATATATATAGATAGATAGTCAGAGACAAACTTTGATATTCCGAATTTTAGATGTAGTACTGTATTGGAGACGTAATTGTTTCACTCCGTGAGATTACTAACTCACTGACCTTTCAAATAATCTATATAGTATTTAATGTACAACAGAAGAAGCATCACTATTTTTTGCTCTTTTTTGCTTGTTTTAAAACAAAGCCACTTAGGACTATTTATTGCATTCAATCTTACTTTAGAATTTGGCATTGTAAATTCATAAACTTACCACTGTCCTATCAAGAGACAACAACATTAATTACCTTTGATTTTCATCGTATTCATACTAAATATCAAAGAGCAGAAGAGTTTAAAACAACTTTGAGTAACAAACTAGTACGTCAGCAGTATTAATCACCTTGCATTTTAAAAGGTTCTATCATAAGGCTTCGATATTCAAAGCACATTACGTTACCTTACATACTTTCATTATTCGTCTAGTGTAAGAAGACAATGCTCTCAGAACGCCTTTTTCAAAAGTACAGAAAATCAATCAAACATCTGCTTGCTCAAAACATCCATTAAATATGCATTCACTCAAAACATCTTTGCCAAAAATCAGTGATGTCGAGAAACCCACTTGTTGAGAATTTTATATGCAAAAACGGCTCCTTTGGGTTTAGAAAATATTTTAAATAGAAGAGCGAACAACGTTTCGACCTTCTTCGGTCATAGTCAGGTTCACAAAGAAAGAGGTAACTGACCGGTAGCTGACCACATGTTTGAAAGGGGTTGTGTAACTGAGTGTCGGAATGTAGAGAGCGGGGTTAGATGTTTGAATATATAATCTTATCTATAATATTAATATAGGTGTAATGGCGTTCCTTTATATTTGTTTATTTTGGGTTTAAGTTGTTGTATAAGTAATGCTTCTTTAATTTTGCGTTTGTTTATGTTTGTTTCTTTATTTAGTATTTTAGTGTTTTCTGTGGTTATGTTGTGTCCATTTGACTTGCAGTGTTCTAAAACGTGTGAAGGTGACTCAACTTCGCAATAGCACCAAGGTACATTTCAACCATACAAATCAAAACATGTTTAGAAGACCTAGCCAGGAGACTTGTGATACTTTTTACAGAAAACAAAAACAACAAACAGAAAGAAGACAACTTAGATAATTTTATTGACATCCAACAGCCAAACTTCCCAGGTAAAAATTACAAATTTATATTTTCCAGAAACACCTAAAAACAACATCTTAAACAATTTTTTCAAAGAATTTTCTTACAAAACCATCAACATAATTTCATAAAACAGAAAACTAAAAAACAACCTTGTCAAAAGAGACATTAATTCCATTAAAAACCTAAAACAAGACAGAAACATAAAAATTCTAAAAGCAGATAAAGGTAACGCTATAGTAATAATGAACACGAATGAATACATACAAAAAATGAATAACATCCTATCAGACACGAACAAATTTAAACCAATACACACAAATCCAACAAAGACACACGAGACGCAACTGAACAAATTACTACTACAAATGAAAAAAAGCCAACACAATTTCACAAACACTTTATTCCTACCTACGTAAAACCGACTCACGCACACCACAATTATACGGCATCCCCAAACCTCATAAACCAGATTGTCCATTAAGACCAATAATGTCAACATATGAATCGTTTAATTACAATCTTGGTAAATACATAGCATGGGCATTTTCCAAATATGCAACATCAGCCAGCTCATTCATCAAAGACTCTTTTAATTTCAAGTCTAATCTAAATCAACTTAATCATAAAGCCTTAATGACCAATTTCGATGTTATATCCCTCTTTACAGAAGTTCCAACAACAGAAGCCTGCAAGATAGCCTTAGAACTCTATATCCGAGACCCTAACCCAATTCTAGACATTCCCAGTAACCAGTTAGCAACCCTCATAGAATTCACCACAATAAAGACAAACTTCATGTTCAACAACCAAAACTATATAGAAACAAATAGCCTAAGCATGGGCAACCCAGTATCACCAGTTCTAGCCAATATTTTTATGACACAAATTGAAACACAAGCAATTAATACAGCATTACATCCACCACTATACCGGTACAGATATGTAGATGACACCGTTGCGGGATTCAAATCTACAGAACACATACTTAATTTTTTCACTCACATTAACTCTATACATCCCAACATTAACTTCACATGTGAACAAGAAGAAAGCAATAAAATATCATTTCTTATCCTCAAAATTATAAGAAACGACACACAATTCAAAACCGAAATCCACCGAAAAATCACCCATACTGGACTGTACATTCCTTGGGACTCAGCACATGAAACAAAACAAAAACTCAACATACTAAGAAACCAGATAAACACAGCCATAAAACTATGCTCACCAGATAAAATCAACGATGAATTAGACAAAATAAAACAATACTTCAATATCAATAAGTTTCCTCCACAAACCGAAGAAAACATTATACGCACACACCTAGACAGAAAGCAAAATCAACCAACAAAAGTAAATGTATCTCACGAATCAAAAAATCACGAAACCATATACTGCTGTATACCATATATTCCTGACATCAGCAAACAAACAACCAACATTTGGCAAAAACTAGTAACAAAATATAACATTCCAGTTAATACTAAATTCATTCAAAAACCAGGCACAAAACTAAGGTCTATACTATGTAAGAACTACACTGACAAACACCACACCAACATTATTTATAAAATACAATGTGATAACTGCCACTACTTCTATATTGGAGAAACAAGTAGAAAAATGGAAACCAGATTCAATGAACATAAAAATTCACCTTCACACGTTTTCGAACACTGCAAGTCAAATGGACACAACATAACCATAGAAAACACTAAAATACTAAATAAAGAAACAAACATAAACAAATGCAAAATTAAAGAAGCCTTACTTATACAACAACCTTAACCCAAAATAAACCAATATAAAGGAATGCCATTATACCTGTATTAATATTATAGATAAAATTATATATTCAAACATCTAACCCTGCCCTCTACATTGCGACACTCAGTTACACAACCCCTTCCAAACATGTGGTCAGCTTCCGGTCAGTTACCTCTTTCTTTGTGAACCTGACGATGACCGAAGGTCGAAACGTTGTTCGCTCTTCTATTTAGAATGTTTTCTGAACCCAGACGAGCCGTTTTTGCATATAAAACATTCAGAAGTTTGTGAATCGTTAGCAGGAAGTAATTTATTATAATGGAATATACATTACTGATTAAATAACATTAAAATGATTTGAAATCCTTTCTCTTTTTCTGAACCTAAAATCGGACATTAAGGGATGACCTGATAATTTAGTAAAAATGACAAAGAGCTCTATGTAGTTGGAGCTAAGTGTTAATTATTTAATACTGAAGGTAGGCGTATATTGATTAACATTTAGTTTTATTCCCTTCTTTTTTAAAAAAAATATAACAAAACAACAGATGGCAGCAAAATTAAAACCAAAGCTTAGTTAGTTTGTAAACTGCTATTCGATGCGTACATTCAGATACTCCCGATCGCACCAAACGTGCTCGCCCTTTCAGCCGTTGTGGCGTTATAATGTGTCGGTCAATCCCACTATTCGTTGGTAAAAGAGTACTCCAAGAGTTGGCGGTGGGTAGTGATGACTAGCTGCCTTCCCTTACAGTACTAAATTAGGGACGGCTAGTGCAGATAACCCTCGAGTAGCTTTGCATACATAACATAACATAAAAAGTCACCTTCACACGTTTTCGAACACTGCAAGTCAAATGGACACAACATAACCATAGAAAACACTAAAATACTAAATAAAGAAACAAACATAAACAAACGCAAAATTAAAGAATCCTTACTTATACAACAACTTAAACCCAAAATAAACAAATATAAAGGAACGCCATTATACCTATATTAATATTATAGATAAAATTATATATTCAAACATCTAACCCCGCCCTCTACATTGCGACACTCAGTTCCACAACCCCTTCCAAACATGTGGTCAGCTTTCGATCAGTTAACTCTTTCTTTGTGAACCTGACGATGACCGAAGAAGGTCGAAACGTTATTCGCTCTTCTGTTTAAAATATTTTCTAAACCCAAAGGAGCCGTTTTTGCATATAAAAATCTTTGCCAAAAGCTCAAAATGATAACTAAAAGTATTGTGTGACCATGTCTACAAAATTTGCGTTACAAGCTCATGATATATAAAATTCAACAAGTGTTAGTGTGACACAAACTGATACACGACGGTTAAACGATATGTTTGACAGGCAGTTTATCTTCGTGAATCCATACCTTATTAACATGGTTTTTAAGCAGATATCCGTTTCTTATTACGTTTTAAATTATTTCGGTGCCATTGTACTACAAACTAAACACTAAACATTACCAAATATAGTACTGATACATACTTTTCTACAAGTAATTTTCCATACAGGCACTGCTACAAGTATAAGTATAAAGCGTTTTAGGATTGCATTAAATGTGACTAAACTTTGCAAAGAAACCGTTAAGGTAGTCAATAACATTTAGGCTACTTAGATGCATGGAAAAAAAATGTAGTTTGTGAAATATATGCAATGAATATGCTTGCGTAAATGAAACCAAAACAGAATGTTTGTTTGTTTTGAATGTTTGCAAAAAGCTACACAAGGGCTATCTGCGTTAGTCCTTCCTAATTTAGCAGTGTAAGACTAGAGGGAAGGCAGCTAGTCTTCACCATCCACCGTCAACTCTTGGGCTACTCTTTTACCAACGAATAGTTGGATTGACCGTCACATTATAACGCCCCCACGGCTGAAAGAGTGTGCATGTTTGTTGCGATGGAGATTTGAACCTTCGACCCTCAGATTAGGAATCGAACGCCTTAACCCACCTGGCCATGCCGGACCAAAATAGAATGAAAATGTTATTTGGACACATAAGGGCTATATACAATTATAACACTATTTCATATTTTGTAATAATACATACTAAAATACTCTTATAAAATAATGTTTCAAATATTAAAAAGAAATGAAAACAAACAAACAAAATAATTTTCAACCTACAGCGTACAGGGAAGAGGGTTACATTCGGAAAGAGTAAGAAAAAATTAAAACTGGGAAGCACTGTTAGGTGATTCCCTGTTGTCTCATGTACATTTATTTGTATAGGTGAATTGTAAGTTAATTTATGTAGGCTTATTCAGCCAGTGAGCAAGTTAAACTTTCCAGTAACAAACTTGTGTTTTCACGGAAAATTGTGGTTTATAATAAGCTTTAATTGGGAAACAAAATCGGTATATATCTATTAAATTACGACCAAAGCACCCCACTGTCATTACACAAACTTGAGTATCCAACAGTTGTCTTTCTGTAATCTCGTCTTGTTGAAAATCAGTTTCTTTATAAACACAAATATTGCATATTGTAACTTACATCCATGGATTTATGCAATAGAACATTTGGATTGGACGTAGGAAACCACTTTAAGTTAGTCTAATCAGCTCTGCCCACTGCATTAAGTCTTGTCATAACTGTTGCTAGTGATGTTTAGATACTATAACTTTATATGAAAAGGCTAGGCCAGTAACATGGTGATTTAAAAGTTCAATTGGAACTCCAACCTCTGTTTTTAAGACTACCAGTTTTATATATATTTCTGTCAGTTCAGCAATCAACTTACAAATCTCCAATTTTAGCTGCTATATCAGATCGATTGGGATATCTTCGAACAAGTTCTTCAATCATCCAACCAAGACCCATGGTTTAGCTTAATCGCTCCACTTAAACCGTAATATTTACAACCACATCTTGAATGTTTAAAGCATGTTTCATTAGTATATTGTTTAATTTTACATTTACAAGTTAACTTCTCCATGTTGACTGTAATGGTCTCGAGTTCAGCCACGAGTCTTATCCAAAAAACTACGCCTCGAAAATAGTGCCAAATGTTTCCTTTTTGTCTAATAAAACAACCCAAACCTCTCCGGAATGACTCATTATTCTGGGTGCCCCGGTGAGACAGCTATACGTCTGTAAACCTAAAATACAGCTTTTAGTTCCTCGCAATGCAAAAGCAGATAGATCAATGTAGCTTTGCTATAGACCACACACAAACTTTTGTAACCACATTAAGCTCCCGGGGCTGGCTCATTTGGCAAGCACTAAAGCATATTAAGTTTAAAACGAGAAGCTTTGCCAATTTGGTGTTGCTTATTAGATCGTGATAAGAAATTTTTGTTTGTTTTGGAATTTCGCACAAAGCTACTCGAGGGCTATCTGTGCTAGCCGTCCCTAATTTAGCAGTGTAAGACTAGAGGGAAGGCAGCTAGTCATCACCACCCACTGCCAACTCTTGGGCTACTTTTTTACCAACGAATAGTGGGATTGACCGTCACATTATATGGCCCCACGGCTAGGAGGGCGAGCATGTTTAGCGCGACGCGGGCTCGAACCCGCGACTCTCGAATCACGAGTCGCACGCCTTACACGCTTGGCCATGCCAGGCCTATGTGATAAGAAATACTAAATAATGAAAGCAAGCTGAGCTTCGTATTAATCAGAGTCAGAGGGAGACTTACATGAAGCTTGAAATTACTCGACAGAAAGATTGCATTATAAGTCTGATTGTAATGCATCGTAAACTCTTAAGTATGTTACTTAAAATAGCACAAAATTACTATTAAACAAATTCATATCAAATTCTACAAATTTATTGAAATGGAAAGTAAATATTGTTAACTGGAAATTTGGTTACTTTGTTACAGTATTTTATTAGTTATGAAAATGATAACCAGAAAAATTTAGTAAGGGCGATCCCGCCTCAGATTCTGCATATTTTCTCAAAATTCATCCATAACGGTAATAAAAAGTTATTTAATTTGAATTTTACGAAAAGCCACATTAAAGTGATCTGTTTTAGACGTCTATAATTTAGTAGTAAAAAATTAGACGAAAGGCAGCTCGTCATCACCACCCACCGCCTACTTTTGGACTACTCTTTTGCCCCTGAATTGTACGTTATATAATAACATCCGCGTGGATAAAATGGTAAGCATGCTTGATGCGACACGTAGTCGAACCCACGAACCGCAGATTGCGAGTCGAGTGCCTTCACCTGGCTATACCAGACCGAAAAATTATTTGTTTATTTAGAGTGAAGTCACATTAGACTATCTCCTGTGTCTACTGCAGGGGTATAAAACACCAGATTTTAGTATTATGAGTCCGTAGACTTATCACAGTAAAAAAGAACTTCACCCTTCTATACTTAAATGAGCTTCAAGTTATAACTGAGAGATGAGCAGTTAAAAAACACACGAATTTTACTGTATTCAGCGTAACTTTGGAACAGTTCTTTCAGTGTGGGGCTGAAGAATCCTATATATCGAGTGTAAATGACATCAGAATTAGAAAACAAACTGTTAACGTATTGAATTTAATGGGTGTGTGTTTCTGTGTGTGTTTTTTTTTTCTTATAACAAAGCCACATAAGCTATCTACTGAGCCAACCGAGGGGAATCATACCCCTTATTTTAGCGTTGTAAATCCGTAGACATTCCGCTGTACTAGATGGGGGCGAATTTAATGGAAACACAGTTAACGCATTGATTTAATGATCTAATAACAGGTTTAACTTACTGTCTACATTAAGATGCAATTGTAAATTTTTACTTTATTAATAACATAAAATGAGTTACAATGATTTGTATATTTGACACAAGCATCGTTCTTTGTCAATAAAGAGTTTTACAAGTTACAGGTTTTACATTCAGTGCTACCACAGTCAGAAATCACACACGCTAGTTTATCATGAATGAAATGGTAAAAAAATCGTGTTTATCAGTTTTAGTTCAAATACATTATAACTGTTTTACGACTTTATATAATTATTTTTTCAGACTCTTAAGCTCATTACCTTCTGATTTAACATACTGCTGAAGTATATGTCAAATTATTTATCGTTATTAAACTTCCAGTAAAGTGGTTCTGTGTGTTTCTGAGATACAAACTAGACTTTTTGGGTACAAAGAGAGAAAGCAATAAAGGAAAGGTAAATCTCTAGAGGTGTAAACGTTATAACATGGTAGAACTCTTCCCCAAAGGCCAACTAACAGAGAGTAAAATTTCATTAAGAATGTTTAGGTCTAATAACATTTCACTTGAATAATTACGTTACTGGTGTCCCAGGGGTAGCAAGTCGAGTTACACCATTATTGCCTTCCAGTCCGAACTACTTGCTATACAAAAGTAAACGTGGCAACTTATCTTTATCCAGCTAAAGTATGTTTGTTATTCTTTTATATTGATTCTTAATTTTGTTTCGTAAAGAAGCATAACCGGTTAAGTTACTGATTGTGGTTAGACTTTTGAAATCCCAGAATTTTAATAAATACGCTATAACCTAAAAACAAAGTGTATTTAAAGAAAAAAATGGCCAGTGTCTAGCTAGAGAGCGTATAACTGAGAAATACGAACTTCAGACTATGCCAAACCAACCTTTAATTTCGTAGAATAGTATGAATAATCTGAAAACCTAACTTGTGGTGGACGTGCATATCAATCTTAATGGTCATTATGGACCATTTTCAATGTAAGAAAATCAAATGAGAAAAAAAATCTGAAAATGGATTTTAGTGTCCCCCTTTCGTGAAAGTCTGTTTGAGGAGAAAATTTTATATACGATTTCTGTACCTTAATTTACACTTTAGTTCATCCAGAGCCTTGCGACTAGCCAGACCAGTGCCTCCATTCAACCCAACTCTTGGCTTCTCATAAATTATACTGAAGCATTTTGGGTTCTTAGAAATACCCATATTCTATTTTACCTTGGCAGTTTATTTTCTATTTATTTCCTTCTGGAACTATTTCAACTGCTGAGTTCGCTCTTCTGCGATTCTATATTCTGTAAATACGGCATCCATCATCTAATACTTTTTTTTCTCATTCTGAGAACATGATCCAAAAATCTGGAAGTACTTTCTGTTAACATTTCTCCAAGTTTTTTTCTGTCCAGTCAACCAGCTTAGGTTTTGTAGCTTTATCTCCATACGAGGGTCAAGTTCTCTATGATAATCTATTGTGAGCAGCTTCTAGTGTTTTTCTAAACTCAAAACAGCTTGGTTAAAATTAGTAAGAAATACGTGTTGTCTATGGTATCGCAATTCGGGTATACCTTGGCATAATTCTAAATTACCAAAATTTAATCATAGTGTAAGGTTTTTAGACATTTCGTACTTTGGTAAGAAACGTTGCGTCTTGACACATTCTAGTTTCGGGTCATTAGAAATACGAGTCAGAATTGCTAGAATTAAGAAACTTTAATCGAATTCAATGTTTCTGTTTTTCCATGGAAGAGTTTTCAAAATATACAAGCTGATTCGTCGATCGATTCAGGAGACTTGCAAGTTTATTGCGTCCTTTTGTTTATACAGCAACTTAAAATAGTTCCTAACTGCAAATGTAACTTTTAACCAATGAAACGATTTTTTTCATATCCTACGTAAAACAATAAGGTTAATCTGGCTGATTTAGCTTTAAGTTACAGCGTTATAATGACAGTGAGTTTTTATAGATTGGAATAATAATACTACTTTTATCATATAAGACTTGGCTTTGAGACGAATTAATTTGTAACGCAAAAGTAGTCACAAGTATATTTACTTTCAGCTCTATTCATTCAAGTATGCTGAAGCTCCTATTGTTTTTCTTTAGTTTAACTGCAAATTGTTCCGATATTCGTCCAAGGCTTTCTTTAGTTTTAAGACAAATGAACCGTTCCTTTATAGTTTGAAAAGAATAAAGTGCTGTACTAGTACATGTTACACTAATTCATTACCAGTACCTCAGCTTTGAATAGCTCTTTAGGCTTAAGAGGTTTCCAACGATTACTTTATATGCGCCCACTCTGACGCTCTTTCACTTCCAAATAACTGAACTGTTACTGGCTTACTAAAATCGTTTTCAGGAGATTAAAGGATTGTTATTCTTGGAAAGTTTACATAAATCAAGGCAGCTGCTTCAACCATTTTGCGTTCTGTGACAAAAGACTTACAACAAAGATTGACAAGATTAAGATAATTTGCAAATATATAACCTCAGGAACACAGTGAGAGGTTAATATTACGCATCCAGAAAAATTATAAACTTTTGTTGTTTATCCATTTTCATGCACGGTGTGTGTTTCGTTTTGTTTGTGTATTTAACTTCGTAATCAGTTTATTCTGGCTGCTTTGCTTTCAATGTGTTGTATCTTGACCAAGACTGTTTTTTTAATTTTTAAAATAGACGTATAGGAATAGAGGTGTATACAGTTCAAGTTTCCAGATAGAGCTCTCTATTTGCGAAGGAATGTTACATGTAGTGCAAGTTTTCCAAGTCGAACAACGTTGTGTGTAGCGCAAACTTTCCGTTTGAATTTTGTTTTCTGAATTTCACACAAAGTTACACGAGGACTGTCTGCGTTAGCCGTCCCTAATTTAATACTGTGAGACTAGAATGAAGGCAGCTAGTCATTACCACCCACCGCCAACTCTTGGGTTACTCTTTTACCAACAATTAGTGGGATTGACCGTTACATTATAACGTCTCCACTGCTGAAAGGGCGAGCATGTTTGGTGCGATGGGGATTCGAACCCACGACCCTTAGATTACGAATCGAACGCCTTAACCTACCTGACCATGCCGGACCTGCAAACTCTCAGAGATCCACTTTAATGCGCAATGTCGCATAATCGTACGTTTTTATTTAAACCTATTCTTATAAGCGCGAAAATTACCGCTTGTTAAATATGTTGAAATATATGTAGACTCCACACGTTAATGAACGTATAAAAAGCCAGTAAAATAGGGTTAATAATTAATATTGTAAGATGTTCAAGTTCATTAAATAATATATTTTCTGTAGTTTTCTCAAATCACCGCATCAAAGTTGCTTAGCTTTTAGTCATTGTAATCCAAAAAACAAGAAATACTTTAAAACGGTTAATATATCTATTCCATCTCCACATTGTTACCTTCATTAACTTGCATACAGGAGTTTTCTTGGGCAACACAATTGTTTCTGCCAATATGTCGTTTCACGTTTCTGAAGGCGTTATACAGATCCATTCATTTTTTAAACAAGAGTTCGATAAAAATATGCTTTAAGTTAATATAAATCGTCTGTCTTACGAAAATTAAAAACATATTATTCTTTACTATTTTTTATAATAAAAACAAAGAAATATTTTGTTTCTTACTAGGACAAATTCTTGAGAGAACCTCTAATACGTACATACCAATTGGAACTTGTGTTTTCAATTGATGTTCCATATGCATGTTGATCACAGTATTAAAAAGGAACTATAAAAACAATCCGTTGTCTTGGTGCTCATTAAACAACAGTTGTGATATACATTGAGCACGTATGTTTTTATTATTCCTTGCTTTGCTTTGTTCTTCAGAACATTAGCACTTGATATAACTAAGACACACTTTTATGATCGCTATAAGTAAATATGTAAATGGCCACTTGTTAGTCCGAATTATGAATATCTTCTACGACTAACGGCATTAAGTTATGTAAAAATTAGATACGGACAATTTAATGTTGTTGTAACTGTCAATGAACTTTGAAAATCTTTTAAAACTTAAATTACAAACCATTTCTGAAAGCCTACAATTGTAAAAAAACTAAAAACATTCATTGGTTTGTATATTAACATATTTTAGTGAGTAATTTAACTCAAAATTTCCACAACATGCTTACGGGATTATTGTATTATCGAGTACTAAATAACGCGAACTTGTCGCGTTTCATCGTTTTATAAATGCCCTTTCTCGTTTTGCCAAGATATTATTTATCACTCAAAATGGAATAATATTTTCCATCTTTAGTTCGTAACATGAGGTAGGTTAAGTCATGAGAAAATCAGAAAATGCTTTTCTCTGAACTCTGATTTGATTTGAAAGTAACAATCTTGAATATTGTTTTCGATTCTCCATATTGTGAGTCAACGAAATATTTTCTACCTTTGTTCTTCCATTGTCAAATAAAATAACTAGGTAAATCCAAGTGAGACTTTTTAAAGACTTAACTGATTCAGGTAGTTTAGTTACTTGACTCGTAATCCGAGGGTCGCGGTTTTGAATACCTGTCGCACAAAACATTTTCGCCCATTCAACCGAGTGGGTGTTATAATGTAACTAACAATCGCACTATTCGTGTAAAAAACCCAAAAGTTGGCGGTGGGTGGTAATGACTAGCTGCCTTCCCTCTAGTCTTACACTACTAAATTAGGAACGGCTAGCGCAGATAGCCCTCGTGTAGCTTTGTGTGAAATTAAAAACAAACAAACAAAAAGACTGTCGATCAAAGAATTCAATCAATATGCGTCGCTCTCCAGTGACTCAATGGTAAGTAAATCTGCTGACGTGTAACCCTAAAGATCGGGTTTTGACATCCGTTGTGGGGACAACACTGATAGACCATTCTGTAGCTTTGCGATTAACCACAAACAAACATTACACATAATGTTCCTTACACTTTAACTCATTAGTGGTTGTAAAGAGAATCTTCTTAAGACCTTGCCGTGCTAATTATATTTTTGTAAGCGGATTATTAAACTATTTGTAGAAAGGATTCTTTGCATATATACTTAAGCGTATTGGAATACTTAAGAATAACAGTATGAAGTGTATTAGCCTAAATATAGTGTTAAACCTTGAAGTAAATGACCGTAAGAGAGAAACATTTTGAACAATAATGTGCTTTTTATGATGCCAGCTAGACCTCAGAGTTTTCTTGCTTTGTTTTGTGACTCTCTCAAACACTGTGTGATCAAATCATCGAAACGGGCAAAGAAAACTACACCACGGATAGGTTTCCTATTGCAATAAGCGAAATATTTGTATAACGCAAACGTACGATGTTCAATATGTGCTTACATTGTGCATGGTGCAAATCAATTTTTATCATTAACGTACAATGGTGCTGAGTCAGTTAGAAATCAAAATAATTGGGTTTGCAAATGTTATCTCTTCTAATAATGAAAGGACGTCGAAATAAAAATTATCCAATGAGAAAGGATGTAATTAAATCTCTTCCCCAGAGAGCCGACGGTTTATCAGCCCATTTTAGGTTGTCATTAGGCTGGAAATGGGAAAGTAATAAACGAACAAATGTCTTTTACCAAACTGTGCGGCTCTAATAAATGACAATTCTCCAATAATGAACACGAACGTAAGCTGATTACACAACTCACGCATATAACAAGTTTGATTAATTCAATGACAGACTGATTAAATGTGTAGTTTAAATTGTAGTATTTGAATTTCAGGAGAAGGGAGTGGTGGAAGTAAGGATGTAGAAAATATAAAGAGCAGTGAAATTCATTTCTGTTGATGTTTGAATTTACATTGCTAATGTGTTCAGGTCGTTATTTAACATAACTCAAACTCATTTCAATATAATTAAAAGTAGAACAATTACCTGTATAGCTACCAACATTTCCTTTCGATAAACAACGTTTCTCTTTTAGCGAAATCGACTACTTAATCTTACAGAAATTCATAACGTCAAAAATGTGAAAAGTGAAATAGATGAGAGGAACATGAAATATGTTATTTGTTTAAGATTCGTAAGAAGTAAAAATAAACCTTATAAAATTCACGATATGATTTACTTAAACAATAAAATTAGAAGAGTTATTTTTGCAGCAATGGAATTTTTGTGTTTTTGTGTTAATATGAATCTTTTTTTTTGTAGATACGAACGGTTAAAGTTAGGATAATGAAAGAAAAAAAAACTATTAAGAAAATCAAAGAACATGTGATTAAAGTAGTTATAATAAATATTATAAGAAAATGCTATTCTATTTCTGCTAATAGATATTAGAAGTTTATGATGTTAAACAAAAAAAGGCACAGGATGAATAACTTATGATCACGTAGTAACCCTGAACAAACGTTCTTATGTATTTTTATAATGGATTTCCACCGAATCACGCACATGTTGAAAATGAAGACTGAGCAAATGTTCTTACTCTTTCTCTACAATGAACTTTCGCTTATGCTTAATGAGATATTTTCTGCCTTTACTACAAATTAGTTTTGAAACTTCTAATGATCTCCAATCAGTACGTGCTATCTGCTTTCAATTCAGAAACATTCAAACATACTGGTTTATACAAATCTACAAAATTCAACCGAAAACTTCAGTCGCGAAATTTATTACCTATCATCAACTTAAGTAAATCGGTTATAACGAACACTACCTAATAGATGTGAAATAATTTGTAGGGTATAGTTTTTATTTACACGCCTTCCTTTGGACTCTTTCATTGCTGATGAATAATTATGGTAGTTCAGCTTTCTAACGATCAAGCATTGTTAGTCTTTCGTTGCTATAGGTTGTATTATAAAATGTATTACTTCACATCAGATAAATATACAATATACCATACCAACTAGGCTGATAACAAAACTATCTTCACAATTGAACATTATTTGACTTTAGTAAAATGTAGTTTTTATGATTTAACCAACTTTCACTACGGAAAAACTATAAACCATATACTTGTCATATTTTTAGTCATCTCGTGGATAAATGGTTTGGCTATTCAATTTAGATAGTATCTCTCATAAAGAGAACTTAAATTAAGAACGTATACGAAGTCAAAGGTACCTGAAAACAAATGTTAATGTTACTATACCACGTGCGAAAGTAAATGCTCTTATACGACGTTCAAGGTTACTTAAGATCAAATGTTCCTATATGACGACGTACAATGGTACCTATAAACAAGATTAAATGTTATTATACAACTTACAAGGATATCCAAGAATTCTTGGGTTAATGTTCCTATACGATGTTTAAGGATACGTAAAAACAAGTGTTAGTATTACTATACGAAGTAAAAAGTAACTTAATCCAAGAGTAAATATTACTGTACGACTTGAAGAGTATGTTTAATGTGTATTAGCATAAGAGTATCTCTTACTATACGATATAATCTTTACTTATCCGAAACTAATTGCTACTATAGAATATGCAGTGTACATTAATATATGAATATCTCCTGCTACATGATGTGTAGGGAAGTCAGATGGCAGCTAGAGTGGAAGACCACATGGAGCAGGCCTGGATGAATAGAGCGCCTGTCCTGTGAAAGTGGGTTTTCTCGGGGCACTCCCGTTTCCCCCCACAACAAAATCTTTAGACATTGGATTTCTAGATCCCAGCCCAGGCAACTCTTTTGCCAGACCCTGAATCGTGCCGTTTGATTTGATTTGAATTAGATTCATGTTCACATTTGCTCGACTTCTTCCTTTCGGAACAGGACCCGGCCTTTCTTTCCGTTGCTGCCTTTGCCTCCACCCAAGACAATATTTAGAGAGACATCCTCCACCCAAAGAGTTAAGAATAATAATAATAATTTATTTATTAAAAAACAAACAAAAAAACCACTTAATCCTAATAACAATTCACGAAAGGGGACGAAGAAGAACCTCAACGTTCCTGAACACCCCAGTTGGAGAGAGAACTCTTCTGATTTCTCTCTCTCTAAACTGAACCCCTGCCACGTTAGTTTAGTTTGATGCGTAGGGTTCTTTTATCCAATAGCAAATGTTATTATACAATGTATAGTGAATACTACTCCAATTGTCGCCGTTTTTATGAGACTTATAGTTAAAGAGTATCTGTTGCTAAACAAGTACAAAATATACTTCCAAAAACAGTTAGTAGTTTACAAAGTGCACAGACTTCGCGTCATTGTCAAGGTATGTTCATATAAGAACATATTTGTATAGTCTTACAGAGTATGAAAACTGGATGATATGACTCGTGCACGGCACACAATATATGTATTTGTAAGACAGTAAATGATAATCTTAACCAATCTGTTAGTAATTATTTCATAGCTAGTAACTTTTTACATCTATTTCATGGTACTCTAACGACACCTGTTGCTTCTGACATATAGTTGTTGATACCTCATTATAATCAGTACGTAATAATACTTTTACTGCACAGCCTGTATTGGATTCTAACCTAAAATTATGTATCACTTCGTGGCATGTAAGGGAAATAATCCAGTGTTGCACTTCAACGAAGTAATCTTACCTTAAGTTCCCCTGGTCTTACCTTTACTTCCCAAATGCTTAGTGAAGTTGTGACAAGCTTTTCGAAAGTTTTCCAATAATACGATATCAAGGTCACTGGCGTAAAAAAAAAACGCTTAATAAAACGCTATTAAATAATGCAACTAATAATTATTTTAAAAATAATTTGAAATGTTATTACTGTAAGTATAATTTATGTTTAACTCACCTAGTCTTCCTAAAATAGTATTTTTACAAGTCGTGAGGTTTCATTAAACAGTATGATCTGGGAATAATATTGCTACAATTCGTCATGTGTGCTTAATTTTCTAATCCAGAAGTAGTGTCATTACAGTACTTTGCTTTTATCATCTGGGATAAATGTTTTTACCAGTCATGATATCTGTGTAAGTCATGTAATTCAGCTGAATTATTATTACAAGTCGTGATGTCGCGTTTAGGATAATTATTACCATAATTCTTTATATCTGCTTAACTCGCATAGTCTGGGAGCAGTGTTATTAGACGTTGTTGTAATTGCTAAGGATTATTTTTATATTGAGCTATGATACGCTTGAATTAATGAAATCCTTGAATACAATCTTTGTGGATTATTATGTCTGCTTAATACATCTGGTTTAGGAATAGTATTATTACAAGTTGTGATGTCTTCTTACTTTACGTAATCCAGGAATAGTATTATTACTGGTCTTGATGTGTACTTATTATATAAAATCTAGTTTGTTTGTTTTTATAAATCGCATTATAACTATTAAGTGTTATTACTAAAAGTTGTAATATTTGGTTAAAACATGTAATCTGGGTGTAGTTTTATTAGTATTTGTTTTCTACTTATCTCGTGTATTCTAGGATATATATTATTGCAGGTTGTTAGGTCTTCTTAAGTTATCTAATCTAGGATGAGTATTATTACAAGTCGTGATGCCTACTTAACTTATCTAATCTAGAATAAGTAGCATTACAAGTTGTAATATCAACTTAATCTATGTTTTCTAGCTCCTATATTATAACAAGCTGTAATGTATGCCAAACTCGTGATCCAGGATAAGTATTCTTACAAATTGTGATGTATGCTTGATTCATTTAATCAAGGGGAAGTTTTGTATTTAGTCTTTATGCCTGTTTAATTTATATAAACTAGGTATAATATTATTACAAGTCATGACATCTTTTTAATTCGTGTAATCATACAGCAGTATTATGTCAAGTCGTGCTGTTCGCTAAACCTGTGAGATACGTTTATAGAAATCTTAATTTCTTATTATCGTACGTAATCTATGATAAATGTTATTACAAGTTGTGATGGATACTTAACTAACTTAGGAGTTTCTAAACTAATATAATCTGGTAGTAGTATTAAATGCCTTTGAATCTGCTTAACCTATATAATCAAGTATTAAGTCGTGTCGTTTGTTTATACCATTTAATCTAGAATAAGTATTATAATAAAGCATTATGTTTTCTATACTCATCTAATCAAGCTGCAGTATTATTCACGATGTCTGTGTATTTCATCTAGGATAAGAAATATTACAAGTCTTTATATCTATTCAATTCATTAAATCTTGTAGCATCATTATTACAAGTAATGATGTCTGCGTATCTTATGAAATCTGGGAGTAGTATTATAGCAAATCGTGACAGCTATTTAGCTAATGTAATCTAGAACAAGTATTATTACGTACGTAATATCAACTTAATTATTTTAAACTACCTGGAGTATTAATACAAGTCACTATGTTTGCTTAATTCTTTAATTATTATTATTATTATAAGTCATAATTTTTCTTTAACTCATTTAATCTAAGAATAGAATTGCTACAAGTCGTTACTAATGCATAACTTTTAAGCTAGGAATATTACAAGCCATAACGTCTGTTGAATAATTCTGGTCTAGAAGTAGTATTATTAGAAGTCGCGTTAACCCACGACATCAAGGATACATTTTATTACTAGTCGTTATGTCTGTTTATGTAACTCATCTGATATAGGAGAGGTATTATTACAAATCGTTATGTCTTGTTAACCCATGTAATCTTGCAAAACTATTACTAAAAATTACAATATCTACTCATGTCATCTGATGTAAGAATGGTATTACTGCGTGCAAGCCAAGAAGCTATAATGTCGATTTGAAGTTACATGACTCGCGTCCTGCATCTGCCGAACAAAAATCGGTACTTTTGATCATTTTATGTATTATAAAAGTAACAGTCACATCAATTCTAACAAGATTAGTCTAATTCTGTAATTTCGCGCGCACACACATATATACATACATGTTTATGTATGTACTTTTATGTACTCATATATTTCAGAAATACATTTTGATTACTTTAACATCAGATAAAATACTTCGTATTAATTAAAAAATCCATATTTAATTTATTTTCAAATAAAACTGAAAGTAATTGAAAGCATGCTAAAGCAGTGAATGATGTTAGAGTCAGAACAGAATTTTCAGAGTAATGTTTTTAACTTAAAAAAAAGTACGATTTTAACACATTTAATTGTCAAGCGTGTTAAGACGTGCGACTCGTAATCTGAGGGTCGCGGGTTCGCATCCCCGTCGCGCCAAGCATGCTCACCCTTTCAGCCGTGGGGGCGTTATAATGTCCCAGTCAATCCCACTATTCGTTGGTAAAAGAGTAGCCCAAGAGCTGGCGGTGGGTGGTGATGACTAGCTCCCTTCCCTCTAGCCTTACACTGCTAAATTAGGGACGGCTAGCACAGATAGCCCTCGAGTAGCTTTGTGCAAAATTTCAAAACAAACAAATAAAACACATTTAATTACCGCAAATCTATATTATAAAATAAACATTTTTCATCAAAATTATTTATCTGCTTCATCATGAATCTCAAGCTTATGTCTTTTAGAATTTCTTCAATCTTATTTTTATTTATTTTTGCTGATGATGCAGATATTGTAACTTGAACGACAGAATAAAAAAGAAGAGAAAAATATAACTTGCGATTATCATTTGGCTCAGAAAGATATGAAGGAACTGCTCACGTCATACATACTGAGTTTATCTCGTGCTTTACTGCTCAACCATTCATGAAATACAACACGGTGTTTTGTAGTTTCCATAAGCAATCATATGGAATTCGAGGCCAGAGACCAGATACTACGTAGCTGGATGCGTTCACGTACTATCCGAGACGCATCTTGCGTTTATATTTGGATATTACGTTAGGTGTCGAGGATTGGTAAAGAGTTTAATTTTGAAGCGTTTGTGTCCCTTGCAGAACTGTTAATAATGTTTGACGTTTATTCGTGAACGGTGCAATATTCACACTTATTTCTCTGTTTCACCTTTTCCTTTTTCTGATGAAATACTCGAATGAAATACTGTGAATTTCCCTGTAAAAACAGGATATGTGAGAATGATGTATACTTTAATCAGTTTATTTGTTTTTAATATATACATATATTTATATGGAACCAATTATGTAATACAGATGATTTTCAACATAAAATTTAACAAATTATACACACGTGTGGGCGCGCGCGTGTACATGCACAGAAACAAACTTGTGTAATAATAGTTTTAAATCTGTTACAATTAGTATAAATACTTTATAGAGGTATAGAAAACACAATACATTCGGTATATTTTCATGCAAAATACATAGCGTGCCCCTTTATCTGCACTATTATTATTACAATTTTAATCAAACTTATATTGGTTACAAAAATATTTCTTTGATTTTTTTCGAGATATGACGACGCTCTCCTTTGTCTGCGAGGAATAAACAATTTCATCTTTAATTACGTTAATCGTAAACAGAGGTTCCTTTTGTGTTATATTAAACTTCAAGGTTCTGTCTCGTCTAACTTAACAAAAAGCAAAACGAAACGTTAATTTATAAATTTCCTCAAGAACTGAAAAAAGAAAAGCAGACCTTATAAAGTACCATATTACCATACTACGGGTTGAGAAATAAATAAAATCTTCTTAATTATTAGAAAAATTTAAGTGAACCCTTCAAATGAACATTAATTGTATGAAAAATAAGTTAAAACTTGCGCTAAACTTAATATCATTCTATATTTTATTCTTGTGCTCAAAGTGTTGAAATAATATTGCAAGGAGAACCCGCTGGCCGATATTAAGGGAAATATACATACGAGGAAAGACTGAGTCATACAGTTAAGAAGAGCTCGACGTTCATCCCAAATTTAATTAAACTCACTCGCAGCAAAAATGGTCGTATAAAAAGTGTTCGTGGTTCTTCTCAGGAAAGTTGAAAATATAATTAAAGTTAAATGTTTGCAGGCTAACGTAAATCTGATGCACCACATCACTAGATGTGTTAAAGTCTTAGGTTTAGCTGTTAAATTGTTTTCCAAAGATATTGGTACGAGAAATAAATTTCAACAATTAAAAGTAAGTTGAAAGAAAAATGCTTAGCTTGGAGTAGAAAAGGTTTATTTTTTTACAGAGTAGCCATTCTCCTTATACTTCGTATAATTAATGTTTATATGACCTTCGTAGGTCTATGAGCACTGTGTCCATCTTTTCTTTGAAATTATATTCTAATGGCATCCCATACTTGAATTGAATTTCACATTAGTTTGTATAAATTGTATTCCTATCACTTTAAACAGCTTCTGTTCTTGTAACTTCGTATAACTAATGATTATGCGAGCACAAATATTTTGTTCCTTTCTCGGTTTGTGAGCCCCCCAGTGGCTCAGCGGTATGTCTGCGGACTTACACGCTAAAATCCGGGTTTCGATACCTGTGGTGGGCAGAGCACAGATAGCCCATTGTGTAGCTTTGTGCTTAATTCTAAACAACAAGAACAAAATTCTCGGTTTGTTTACCTGTTATCTTTTTTACCGTTACTGGTGATATTGTGAATTTTTAGTGTTTATTTTCACATTTATATGAGAAAAAAAACGTTTTTGTGACATCGAATACTGCCACATCATGCCCTTGTTTCTTTTTTGTTTTTTTCGTATGAATAGTGAACTTGTCACTTCTCATAATTAATGTTTCATATAAAATTAATTTTTGTGGGACTGTTTAAAGCCATTGTAAATTCGTATAACTGATGTTTTTGCCTTCATATATTCCATAGAATATTGAGCAAGTGACATCTCTGTGACTTTGTATAAGCTGTTTCCATTAGTTTTCCAAAAATCTACATCATTAATATTTCATACTCATGTAGGTAAGAGCATTTTATTTCGATAAGCTGCCAACTATATGACTGTGTAAACCTAAAGGTATGTAGGCTCGAATAACATTTCTTTGTGATGGCGTACACCTCACGTACTTGAGAAGTAAAATAAGTAATATTCAATTCCACTTTCCACTGGAATATGCATGTGGTAGTATCATTGTCGGTTAGGTCTATAACCGTTTTCCATGTTGATATAATGCTCGATATAATTTAATTTTACGTGTAACAAAAATTACGCTTCACACACACACACATATTTATATATACATATCATCCAAAATTAGTACAAGTACACGTAGTAAAGTTGAGGCGATGTTTTACTTGTCGATATTAAACGGGGAAAAAATAAATAAATTCTACAATTGCATCTTTACAAACAAAATCATCAGAACTTGACAGTTTGAAAAATAGCATGGAATGCATTGTACGTGCATAAATTTTAGTGAAAATATCTATAGCAGATTACTGTTGTAAGTCTGTTTGTATAGAATTTTTAAGTTCTTTGCGAGTACGAAAAAACTGACACGATACCAGTAGATTATATAATTATTGTTAGCTAGCATGGTGTGCTTCTGTTCTGTTCATGAGCTTAAGCTCGCACAAAATATCTCATTACGCTACGTACTCTGAATGATCATGTGTTAGAAATGTGTTGATGTTTTCTTCTTGTAACCTAAAATTGTAGGATTGCGTTGGTATTCCTATATTGCTATTAACCCCTTCTATTTCAAACTACTAAAATCGTTTAGCTATGTATTAAGACAATTAAATGTTAACGAATAGCAAGCTACTACGAAGTCTACCGTATCCTTTTTGCATGAACGTTTGTTTGTCTTTATGAAGGTGCACATGTTATCGATTAATGTGTATGTGTGAAAACGTGCACACTTAACGTAGATAATATTGTTTATAATGTGTGTTTTTTTGTTTACTCATGTTTTTCGACTATATTTTTTCTGTGTAAACAATAAACCCATCAAATAAATGTTAAGGTTCAGAATGTGCATTTAATAGATTTTCAGTGTTTAATATTCAGTGTTTGATATTCTTTACTTTTTTTTACGTTTTATCTTTCATTTCGAAAGCATAATATTTTGTTCTCCAAGATAAATTGATGGTATTATGTATACGTTACATTCGTGTTATCTTTTAAAAAAATAGCAACATCGTAACTTGTAACTGTATTGTCAAAAATCATTATCCTTCAAAATAAATATCCTTGGATTATATACATTAAAATACAAGCCAGAGATAGGTATCATATATATATTAAAATACAAGCCAGAGATAGGTATCATATATACATTAAAATACAAGCCAGAGATAGGTATCATATATACATTAAAATACAAGCCAGAGATAGGTATCATATATATATTAAAATACAAGCCAGAGATAGGTATCACATATATATTAAAATACAAGCCAGAGATAGGTATCACATATATATTAAAATACAAGCCAGAGATAGGTATCATATATATATTAAAATACAAGCCAGAGATAGGTATCATATTTTTACTTACTAAAATGAAATGCACATTTTCGACAGAAAAGTTGCACGTTAGGCGTACAAAACTTAACGTGGTAAACCTTTTAATACTTTTGCATAAATATAAATTTTAACAATGATACTTTTGTTAAGATGTACAGGTGAGTTTATTTCGACGTTTATAAACTGAATACTTTTATAACTCATTAAGAAACTTCTGCCCTGTTCTCCAGACATCATCATCAAATTTTCTTTCACTGTTAGAACTAGACAGTCAATCAATGAAAGTTTGTGTTTTGTTTAGTCGTCTCTTATTCTGTGTAAATAAAATGGTGTTTGTTTAACATAAGAAGTAAGTTTATGCAGTTCTAACTGCACTTAAACGCCATGACGTTAAAAATCACCAAGAAAGCTTTTCATTAATTGTTATTGATGGAATTCTGATAAGGTTAAATTAATTTATAAGTATTTTTTTTATTTTATGTAGTCTAAGTGGTTGAGAGTTGATTATTACAAAATCAGTGAATGGATAAAGTAAAGTAAACCAATTCTTAGCACGACATATGGAACAGAGCTATTACAGCACAAAACATACCACTGAATAGCATTTGGAAGTGCCCGTATCCTATAAGACATATAGGAAACTCTATCATTACAACACAAAGAGATTGTCAATACCTCTCATACTTCTGTTTTGTATGGTATTAATGGTGTCAATGTCACGCAAGCAGCTATTCTCTATGATATAAAATAATGTCAGTAAGACTCAGACCACTGTTCAGCATGGTATTAAGAGCAATAACACGCGAATCAGTCATTGCTCGCATATTATTAGGATTTTCAGTACAATACCAAAGGTTGCTCTGCCTGTTTTCGTGATTTAAGTTTGAAGTCTTGTGACTAACTCGCTACACTTGTTTCATTTTCATAATTTTCCACGTCGAAAATTCTAGCAGATCTTAAATTTTAATGTGTGACTGTTATAGCGAAATTCAATATTCTTTTATTTTGCTATACGTTAATAAATTGGTTTATGAGTGATGCCCAACTTTTCTAAACTTTAAGGCTAAAACATCTAGATTACTTTAGTACGTCAGGTGTTTTATACGTAACATTGTTTACACATTAAATCATACATTACTTTCATATTTTGTATTCTGTGGTCACGAGCTTTGTAATATCGTAATGATATAATATTTTCTATTGACACTGGTTTTGCCCTAAGAGTAACAAGATAAGCTCTCTAAACAACGGGAGTTTCCTTAAAATGTTTACTACGAAATAACTCTAACTGATGGGACAGTAAATAAGGAGAGAAACTGAACACAAATATCCGATCTTAAATGTTCTCTCTTCAAAGAAACTTAATGATAATGCACATTACTTACTTTAAAGGTGTCACCTTTACTGGAGGCTAAAACATCTTTGGAGTCGTCGCTAGCTTACTCAGATAAGGTCGCATAACTGTGACGATTCTATTCGAGACTGAATAAGTATCACGTTACTTACTCGTTAATATCAGACTTGCTCAAAACGACTAGCGCGAGCCACGTTTCTGGTCATTCTCAATGAAATTTATGGAAGGTTATTACTTCAAGAGAACACCTGACCGTCAGTAAAATAGAAAACTGTCTAATTTCACATCCTACAGATGTTCTTACTGTCACCTATAATTCGGAGAGACAAGAGGGGCTTCTCTACGGATGAGTGACACAGAACAATAGTTAACTTGAGCAAAATTTACATATCGACTGTCTTGATCAACATGAAATATAGAAGTCCCACATTCGTACACAAGTAAGAAATTGTAAAAAAATCCTTTATTAATACAAACATTTAGGAAACAAATGGTATACTTATAAATGACAATACTAATATAAAAATACAATATAGTTTATACCTTATATACAATATAGTCATATAACTTAGGTAATTACAAACTAAGATGCATTCTCACAATATACAATTTTGCCCTGTACTATGTGTTATAATTTTCTGTAAAAACTAAATATTATTCAGCAACAATTTCTAACTGCAAAAGTATTTGAGAATAAAGATCGTTCACAGGTAGCCTTGAGTTTGATTTCCATTTTAGTTTGTATTTTTACATTCTTTCTTGGAAAACCGTTGGGTATTAAGAGGAATGTACAAGATTACCTTTACTTGACAGCCACGGACAGGGCTTGCAAAAAAAGATCAGAGATCAGTTAATTTCAATTGTTTTTCTGTCAGTATGTAAATATCAATTGTAACTACTGACATAAACTACAAAATGTACTCATATAAGGTTTTAGTGAAAAATAAGTATGAATGCGAATGTAGTTCAGAAAATATGAGCTTGTGATGGAAGTTTTTAAACGCCATTTCTTTATGCTTTTGGTAACAGTTGTTTAGCATTTATCAGGCGTAGAGCTTTCAAGAATTTTCATGCACTTCCCTGTTAACATCAAATGCAGCTACATCTTTATTTAAGGTTACGGGAAACTGTGTTAGTCCATTTCGAGTTTAGTCGATTTCCTGATCTGAACTTAGTTATTTGGATAAAGAATTCTTTTTTCCATTTCAGTCGAGCTGAGAACACAAGTAGAATGTTTACTTTTACACTACATAACACACGAGCGTACGCATGTGTTTGCTTTGAACCGGTAAAGCGTGTTCATGTAATCGAACACTGGTGTGATGTGACTAACAGAGAGCTGACATAACACGTGAGTAAACAGACTGCTAGATGAGATAACACAACTCTCTTTTAAAAAGTTTTTTTTACAGTGTTAAATCATGTCTTTGAAAAATAATCTATGATCCGTGGCAAAAGTAACTTTTTTTATGGTAGCTTCTCTACCTACCGTGTATTTTTGCATACCTCTACCAATTCAGTTGCACAGACTGATCGCGCTTAAATTGCACAATCATTTCTTGAACTCGAAAGATGTAGGCGGTAATTTTTTCTTCTGTTGGCTTTTCTAACGTGAGATTCATATGCTAGATTTAGAAATACCATTGTTTGTCTCAGTTTTTTATTGAAACGTTTATAGATACAACTATATCTTTGTAAAAAAATAAAGACATGATAAACAAAGAAATAATATAAGCATTTTTGGTAATTTCTTAACTTTCGTTCAGTGTCAGGGCACATATCATACCTAGTGTAAAATAAGTTTATAACAATTTTTCAAAGAAAGGAAAGCTTCTGTTATGTCACAGTCTCAATTTATATATATATATATATATATAAAGACTAATAGACAGATAATATCACGGTTTTTAACCTTTGGAAAACAACCTTTCGTTTTATCATTCTACCTTTAAAATTGCTCTTTTTTATTTGAGCTCATATATTGAAGACAGAGGGAGCTTCAGTAGTTTCCGTTATTGCAAAGAGGCTGTACTCGGACGCGATGATAGGTGGAAAAAGAAAGCCTATTTATTTTTTCTACAAGATTCTAAGTATGAAAAAATGAACTTTAAAGAAACAAAACTGAAATGTTTAAACAAATATATAAATAGTCACATATATCTATCGATGTTATACTTAAGTTATTGCTTTTAGCAAAATTTACAGGTAGTAGCGTTCTATTTGTTGATTTTTTTTTATTTTAATTCCGTGTTTAAAAGTCAGTCTACTATTGGTAGCTATTTGTTATCAGTAATCCCAACTTAAAAGAAGAAAAGGCAGATTTATTTCTGAATTTTAAAATCGTATTTGTAAAACTTTGGATATTTGACTTCATTTTGTTAAAAATAATTTTGTCCAGTATTCAGAACTATTTTGGCCCAGCTTGGCCAAGTGGTCAAGGAACTCGTTTCGTAATCTTCGGGTGGCGGGTTCGATTTCCTGTCACCCAAAACATGCTTTCCCTTTCAGCCATGGGGACATTGTAATGTGACAGTTAATCCCACTATTCATTGGTAAAAGAGTAGCCCAAGAGTTGAAGATGAGTGATGATGACTAGATGCCCTCCCTCTATTCTTACATTGCTAAATTATGGACGGCTTATACAGATAGCTCTCGTGTAGCTCTGCGCAAAATTAAAAAACAACAACAAATAAATCAGAACTATTTTACTTGATATTATATTACATATTATAATTCATCTCGAAAGTCTCCGATTCATTATGTTACATACGCTACTATTACGATTTCGAATAGCGGGAAATCTTAATTTGAATTTATTAGTTAGTTAAATTTAGATATCTATTAAATTAATGATATTTGTAAACAAAATTGATATGCACTATTTTCTTTCTTAATACAAATGTATTTTTAAAGTACAAACAACAATGCAATTTATAACAGTTATTACAAATATTTATGACAAATAATGATTTATATACAACAGTTTTACAAACTTACACACAATACTGAGTTTTATATCTGGTCTAGAAATTAATATTTTATCGACAATCCAGATCCACAACGAGCAAATTAATCGTGAGTTGATATTGTTACAGCTCGCTTAAACTAGATAGCTTGATTGTGCTCACGCCATTTATAAACTTATTTTTTACCGATGAGCCCTCCGCTAGTGCAGCGGTATGTCTTCGGATTTACAATGCTAAAATCAGGGGTTCGATTCTCTTCGGTGGGCTGAGCAGATAGCTCTTTGTGGCTTTGTTATACGAAAAACACTCACACACCGACGAAGATATTTAATGTCCTCGTACAAATGCAAATGTTAAATTAATTAACTGAAGCTCAACGGTTTATAATGTTCGAAATCTATAACGTTCGTGGTTAAATTATGTAGTTTGCCGATTAATAAGCATTCATCACAAATATAGCTTCCGAGGTTCATGCTGTAGTATACTTACTGTAGCTTACCAATAATAGCTACAGTTGCGACAGAAAGTGTTCGTACCCCTACATCCCAAGTGGTTTTTTGCTTATAACTTAAAAAGTATCATGAGTAAGCAAATAGAATTACAGTGTATTATAAATATTATACTAACATACATCGACATGAATTTTAATGCAAATTAAACGACAAATAAATTATTTATAAACAAATAACCAAAAATAGGAGAAGCAGAAAGTGTTCGTACAGTTCAGAACGTGCGAAAAAAAGAATATTCCCGTAAAAATTGTTTGTTTAGTTTGGTGAATAAACTACATTATACCATTCCAGAACCAGACACTGGGTTCTTAATTATTGGAATTATGTCAGCAAAAAATGTACTTCCGGCAATTTAGCGCCGTCTCCATCATTATCTGCTTGATCATCATGGCGTACAGGAAAGAACAGTCCAGTGATTTAAAAAAAACAAATTATTGTAAAATACAAGTCTCGTAAATATATTAGGTACTTATATCAAGAATGATGCTCGGAACTTGCGGCTTGGGCGTCGTTGGAACTTCCAGCACGACAATGACCCTAAGCACACATCCAAATATGTGCAATCCTGGTTGCAGAGGAACCATATAAGCGTTCTGGAGTGGCCATCGCAGTCACCCAATCTCAACCGAATTGAAAACGTATGGTATGAATTGAAGGCCAGGGTTCATCAGCGTCATCCGAAAAACTTGGAAGAGTTGGAGGCCTTCTGTAAAGAAGAATGGAAGAAAATACCAGTCGAGTACTGTCAAATGATTGTGGAGGGCAATGGGGAGAGACTGCGTCAATTAATTCACCTGAAAGGCTACACAACTGATCATTAAAGTAGACGCACGAACACTTTCTGCCCCTCATATGTTGGGTTTTTTGTTTATAAACAGTTTATTTGTTGTTCAATTTACATAAAAATGTGTGTAGATGTGTGTTGGTATAATATTTATAATATTCTATGCCCTTATTATCGTAATCGGGATACTTTTGATGTTATGAGAAAAAAAATTACTAATGACGCAAGGGTACGAACACTTTCTGTCGTAACTGTAACTGTTTCTCTGTTAGCTAACATTTATATGAATCACGTGAGATTTTCGAACCTTCAGCAGTACTCTAAAACACGCTAGTAAACCACATATTGTTGATTATTGCTCTCGAGAATCTTCTACAAATTAAGAGAGCAGGCAGGACTTGCGCAATACACATCCAACAATATAACCTCACATGCATATAACTGAAATACACGTAGGTATTAAACTAAACATATAACGGTAAATCCTTTACATTTGGTTCCAGACAGGTTATTTATCAATAATAAGAGATACTATTTTAACACGCCATCTGGGAGGTAGAGGGAGGATCATTGTATATAAACCATAATAAAAATTATCTAGCCATTTACGAAAAAGTCTAGTAATAACATTTTGACGGCAGTGTTTGTTAAAAGCATGCTGTCATACTAGACTAATCACACATCAAATGAGGGGGAAAAAGTAAGGTAAGTGGATGTCGATTTTGACCTCGAAGGTTAATATCAAAGCTCGAAGGTCAATTAAGTTCAAAATGGGTATTTTCTGAATTTTACATTGCTTGATAAATACTCATCTTTTTTTCTTCAGAAAATTAACTTCATTATTATCCTTTTCTCTGAATTATTTTAATACGTTAAAAACAACTATTCATCGATCATGGTTAACACATTATTAAGTAAACTACTCAATGTGCTTATATGTTTATTTCATTGTCACGATTATTATCGTAAACCGTGTGTTGTTAATCACGAAAGTGTTATTAACTATCAGTGAGCAAATAATTTCAGCGTTCACATAGCTTTATTTCTAGATGTTTGAACGCTTTAAGGATGAATAAATGTATTCAAGTTAGAAAATATATCAAAATATTTCGCATAAAATAAAAATAGTATTGAAATGAATCCTCCTTAGGATGGGACAGTATTGTTTGTTTTTTTTAATTTCGCGCGAAGCTACTCGAGGACTGTCTGCTCTAGCCGTCCCTAATTTAGCAGTGTAAGACTAGAGGGAAGGCAGCTAGTCATCACCACCCACCGCCAACTCTTGGGCTACTCTTTTACCAACGAATAGTGGTATTGACCGTAACATTATAACACCCCTAAGGCTGAAAGATTGAGCACGTTTGGCGAGACCGGGATTCGAACCCGCGATCCTCAGATTACGAATTGAACGTCTTAACCCACCTGGCCATGCCGGGCCGTTAAATAGTATTGATATCAAATAGATATCAGGTAGGCAGTAGCACTGCCTGTGTAGGGATTGTTCGTATTATTCGTCAAAATGGTGTTGTAAACATATCTTTAATGGGTCTTCAGAACTTTATAATATTATACAGTGTTTTCATTTATAACAATATCTATGTAGTGCCTGAGTCCCAAGTTCTGGGAATGCCTGTAAATATTATAATATAAATCTTGAATTTCTTATTCTTCTTTCATCTAGCAATTCAGTATCCTGAAATCAGGGGTTCGATTTCCCTCGTTGGACTCAGCAGATAGTCTGATGTGACTTTGCTATAAAAAAATCACACACAATTCAGTGCCAGATAAGCAGAAATGTTCGCAAGAAACTTAGCTTTCCCTAATGGCATTTTAGGACATCATCTTGTCTCCTACAAGTATGCAGCATATTTTGTAACTGCACAAGAACGAGACTCAACTTCATACGGTAGAAAGAGCGCATAGGTACTCTATTGTATAATTTTGCACTATTTCAAAAGTATACTGCTACTATCTTGTTTTCTAGAATGCATCTAGTGTACGAAGATGTTTTACCAATACTCATTTAAACAACCCAATCCCACGGAAATCCAAAGGCGCTTGATATGAGGACTTGCTTGGTTTGCATTTTGTATGGAGCATCATGAATACCCACTTTTCCAGATTCCTAAGATTTGCTACGATTAAATCGACATGTCATGGAAGTAATTTATGTCGTTTATCCAAAGGAAAATCGTTGTTGACTATGTTTCGTATGTTGCTTGAAGTTCGTTTGTAGATAATGCCAATGATCCTTCTGCTCGTGGATTTTTATCTGTTGTAAAACTTTGCTTAACAAGGCTGGGATACATCTTGCTATAGGTCTCTTTCTGGATGGTCCTGGTACCCCAAGTTGATCTAGATTCTTTTATTTCCTAATTCCATTAAGTACAAAGGATATTTCCATTTTTGCAACTCTAAATTTCCGATTGAATACATTTTCATGATCTGAATAAATAAATATTTATATTTGGAAAAATGTTATTGTGTACTCTTATAAAATGTGATACACTTTTGTTGGCTCCTGTGTATGCCAAAAAATATCAAAATGTGGTTCTAACACAAGCCATTCCATTGCGACTTTATATGTACTGTGGCTGTTACGTGACTTCCTGATTTTAATGATTGAAATTGTTTTGTTATAACGTTCTATCCATATTTATGTATACTGCAATCGACTCATCCATTTCGCCAACAGATCAACTTCAGATTTTTAAAAATTTTCTGACAACTATTCTCTTTGTATAAATTTTAATTTGATAGAACAGAAAGGCTGATATGAATGGTCTTAATTAAACATTAGATCTTTGGCCTTTGTGTTCTGCTGTTTTTGTACACATATGAACTAGCCATCGGATTATTAGTAACACACTACTGGTATGTATCACGTGAAGAAAATATGGTAGCTTGAATATGGGTCTAATATACGGTCTTCACAATTGAACACACAATTCGTGATGACTAGAAACCTACTTCAAGTAAAAATGTATCTGGGGACAGCTGGTATGGGTATTAACAATTTTACTAATAAAGCAGAAAACAACGTTTCGATCTCCTTAGGTTGACTTGAAGATGGCCTAAGAAGGTCGAAACGCCGTTCTCTGCTTTATTAGTAAAAACTCAATACCCATACCAGCCGACCTGAGACGCATTTGAATATACACAAGAGCATACACTGTTGATATACTGTGACTGAACTGGATTTTGTTATGAAGTTTTTGGACGTAACAATCGCAGTGTATATTATGAGAATTATTTTGTTATTGGTTTTATGTAGATTAGAATTAAGGATTGATTTTTATTAATTACAATTAGGATTTCTCAGTCATTAAACTTAGATATTTAATAGTAAGTTAAAAGTTTCATTGTGTATTTGTATATTAATTTTTCTGTTCATTCATTATTTCGCTAGTTTACGAGTTATATTAAAGTACTACTATTGTAACCACTTAATCCTTTACATTCATGTGATTTCTGGACCTCACATTTTGAAGTTTGACATCTTCCTTATTAAATACAATGAAGTGAGCAAGTCTAAACCATTGTGCATAATTCCGTAAAACATAAGTAATCGAGTGTGTTGTACTAATGGAGAAACATTCTGTTTTGTGATGTTCACTTATCAGTTGAGATCAGTGGCGAACCAGAAGTTTAGGACATTAACAGTTTAATCTCTTCTAAGCTGCTAGAGAACTCCAGCTTCACATACATAGTGTGCTTTAAAATCGATGCCAACACGATATTATATGCCATTTGTCTTTCTTACTTAGTCATGGCTTTTAAGCGTAATTACCGTTGACGTTCTTAATGTAATCATGTTGGTCGAACTAGCGATAATAATCTGGGTCGGTTATTGTACGTGAAAAATAATTTATCAGCGATTTAACAAACATGGCGAATATTTTCGAAACCTTTAAATAACGTATTAATACGTATGTTGGTTCACGACAATAGCAATAAAGTATTACTGTACACAGTAAAACCAATAGTGTTTATATATACAAATATCTTTGACTCAACGTTGTTAATATTGAAGCTGTTTTTAGTATTTACTTTCCAGTATTCATCAAACGAAAAATTCTTTTAATGAGTTTTTTGCTTATGTTGCAGTATGCAGTAGACGATTTCAGAACAGCAGATTTTTTGTCATACTTCAAAACCTTTTGGTGCTTAAATTAAGCAGCGTAACAACAGGTCAAACGTTTATACTTAAGTATCACGATAGTCGTACAACTTCTTGATTTATCCTGCAACATCTAGAGCTATATGTTGTATACAAGAAAAATCTGTGAGATGTTCGGTAAAAATATACACCAACTTTGAAACTTATTAGTGCTATAACTTATTGACAATAAAGTGCACGCTACATTAATGTAGCGTAGTAAAAGTAAGATGTAGTACATCAAAACGAACTTTGAAAATGCGAAGGTTTAATTTTTGTCTTGTTTAAACTTCTCAATAAAAGTACTGTGTTTGAAAAACGTATAAAAACATAATAGGTAAAAATATGTGATCGAATTCCCAAATAAAATTGCATTTAGTTGCTTTTCGTGTGACGTTCTAAATTTAGATAAATTCTGTTGTCCGTTACTGGAGGTTTAAATCAATACACTATTAAGAGCTTACCAACGCATTCTATACCCAGAAATAAAATTTAAAAATACAATGCATTTGTTTTTTACTGATATCCTCGTATAAATAAACATTATAAACACGAAAAAAAACATTTAATTGTTGTTTGTTTTCCACTGATGCATAATTTATACCAGTTATTAAGAATTTTTTATGGTATAAAATTAGGGTATAGAGAATTCCGAATTAGAAACTGAAGTTATTCCTTTATTGTATTATTCCTTTTTTGTGTAGGTAATGAAAAGGCAGAGCTGCAATAATTACGTTCCCCTTTTTGTGTGGGTATCGTATAATGACAGGACCAGAACACGTAGTACTCCTCTTTGTATGGTTATCATAACGGCAGGACCAGAACACGTAGTTCTCTTTTTTTCTATGGCTATTATTATGGCAGGACCAGAGTACGTAGTACTCCTTTTTGTATGGCTATCATAATAGCAGGACCAGAACACGTAGTACTCCTCTTTGTATGGTTATCATAACGGCAGGACCAGAACACGTAGTTCTCTTTTTTTCTATGGCTATTATTATGGCAGGACCAGAGTACGTAGTACTCCTTTTTGTATGGCTATCATAATAGCAGGACCAGAACACGTAGTACTCCTCTTTGTATGGTTATCATAACGGCAGGACCAAAACACGTGGTTTCTTTTTTGTATAGTATATAACGGCAAGACCAGAACAAGTTGTACGCCTTTTTTATCTGATGTACACAGATTTTTACTGCTGTTTCTGTATTACAAGGCATGAAAAAAGTCAACGAGTTTTATATAGTTATATTCATAATCAACATTTGATTTTCTGTTTCTGAAATATTTTCAGTAATCAGTTTCCTGTACTTACTGTATCAGTTATACCAAAAGTATTCTTGTTTGCAACAACATTAAAATAGTTTGTTTCTGCTGTATTCATTGTGTGTGTTTGTTAAAAATAACATATTTTTACAGTAAAAATGTTCTACAGAAGAAGAAAAAGTTTATATCATGTCATCCCATAAGTAATGTCCGAAAATTTAATACAGATAGTGCAATATTATCTGTCTTTTTAGAAGACTTTAATACAAAAATATATAGGACGTGTAAAAAATGTTCAGACAAATAAAAGAAACTAACCCATCTCCACACTATCAGATCGTTAATCAAATAAACCCTTATGAAGATGAATGTGTCTGAGTAGTACGTTAGGCATATAGTGCTTTATGACTTTAATAAAGACAATAGTGCAACAGAAACTACACGAAACATACAAGGTGTTTATGGTGTGGAGACTCTCAATGAAAAAACTGTCAAAGTTAATTTCAGAAGTTCAGATTAGGTGACTACAATTGAAGTGATGCGCCATGCTCAGGTCGTCCTGTTGAGTTCAATGATGACGTGTTGCTGGATGCACTTGATGAAGACTGTCCTCTAGCAGTTGAAGAACTGGAACAGAATCTTAATTCAACGTATTCAACAGTTCACCTTCATCTACCATAACTTGGAAAGGTGTCAAAAGTTAGAAAATGGGTCCCCCATGATTTGAGATAAGCCAACCTTAGACCGAGAGTGGACATTTGCAATTTTCCGGACTCTTGTGAACGTAACTCACCTTTTTTGGACAGTTTATTGACTGGAGGTGAAAAATGGATATTTTATAAAAGTGTTAAGTACAGCAGACAATGGCTCAGTACAAGTACACTGGCTAAAGCACAACACAAAATGGACCTCTAACCGAGGAAAGTCTTGTTAAGCGTTTGGTGGTATATTGTTGGTGTGATCCACTTTGAGCTGCTGCCACTCAGTGTAACGATTACATCAGATTTCTGATGTCGAGAGAAAGAAAAGAGACCTGCTTTGATCAATGCACGGCCCCATACAGCAAGGATCACACCTGCAAAGATTGAAGAACTAGACTGAGAAACTCTTCCACATCCTCCTTATTCTCCAGACCTTGCCCCATCTGATTATCATCTATTTCAAAGTTTGTAGAACTATCTCGATAGAAAAGAGCCTGGAACACATGAAGATGTCAAAACTACTCTCTCTACATTCTTTTCCTCCAAACCTCAAGAATTTTAAAGAAATGGCATCCATAAGTTTGTGAATCATTGGCAGGAAGTAATTAATAATAATAGAACATACATTATCGATTAAATAACATTAAAAGCGTTTGAAATCATTTCTTTTTTTTCCGAACCTAAAATTGGGCATTACTTAAGGGATGACCTGATATACAGTTTGTAGTATGTGGTACATACAGCTGGTGTAGTTGCCGTCATACGATTGTACTAATTAAAATAATTCTAAGACAATAGAAGCCAATATTATTGTTGTTTGTTTCAAAGTAATAGTTAGAAAATAGGCTATGTTCGACAGGAAGGAAGTATGTATCAACAATTGCGGCACCCTGTGTATTACTAAATGAACAGCGCATTTCTGACATGCGATCAAAGCGGCACCTAATCGAAGCTTGTTTGATAATATTTGTCGTGTATGGTTTTAAAAAGTAAAAATCTCGGTTATAATGTGCAGTAGAATTATTTTCTTCAACATAAAATGGGGTGACATTAATGTTAGATAAAGGATTTCTAGATTATCAATGAAATTGTGCTTCTATAACATTTTTAACATTACATGAATCGAGGTGGTGGATGATTTTTTTCATTCTGGTGATAAATTAAACTACTGTAATTGATAGACTTAAGCTCATTGTTTGAAATAAATTGTTTCACATTCGATGTTTAAATTTATTGACAGGCCCGGCATGGCCAAGCGTGTTAATGCGTGCGACTCGTAATCTGAGGGTTGCAGGTTTGCATCCCCATCGCGCCAAACGTGCTCGCCCCTTTCAGCTGTAAGGGCGTTATTATGTTACGGTCAATCCCACTATTTGTTGGTAAAAGAGTAGCCTAAGAGTTGGCGGTGGGTGGTGATGACTAGCTGCTTTCCCTCTAGTCTTACACTGCTAAATTAGGGACTGGTAGCACAGATAGCCCTCGAGTAGCTTTGTGCGAAATTAAAAATATATATATATATATTGACCTTGTTGTATTTAGCGTGCGTTCAAATATAATTACACCAAAAATTTATCGTCGCTGTGATTTCTGTTTATTCTGTCTGTAATAAGCATAGAAGTGTTTCTAGGTGTTAACCCATTTTAACCTATCATAATTGTAATTCTGATATTATTTAGTCCTACTGAGCTATTGACAAAGTCGCGCCATACCGGTTTATGGATTAATAATTACAGTTATGTTTATTCTTTTTCTTTTATTTACCAAGTCATTTGACGTCTCTTAAGTTCGAATGAAGGTGGATCTCTCCTAAATCACGCCGTTTGATGCGTAAAGAAAGATCTATTGTCATCTCCAAGAATTCCACAGCAGGTGTCTGAAAAATTGCTGCTGGCTTGCTGCAATTTGGCAATATGCCAACGCACGTGCTGTCGAATCCTCGTGCATTCGATCCATGAAGCAGCTATTGGTCGGGTCAATCTATGGTAAGATCGTTACCGCACGCGCCATATTATTAGTGGCAAGAGACCGTGACAGGATTTTACAGCTAGCACCTCGTGGTAGTGATAGATTCAGTCTTTAAATGAACGAATGAAAGTTGCCTTTGATGTGCGCATCTTAACTCCTAATGCAATATTTTCTTTGTTAAATTAATACATTATATAGCTGGACGGTCAATATATGTTTTTCTTCCCTCTATTTCGAATTGTGTCTCCAAATGAAAAGGTTATTCCGTTACGTTTATCACGTATTTCAGCATGTTAGCAATTTAAGTTTTTAGCTTTTGATGATTTAAATACTCACTGAACAGATGCATTACTAGCTTCTACCCAAGCTCTAAAACTTTGTATGAGAAAAACGTTATGAACAACGTAAACGATTGGTTTTCACGTAAATACGCTAAACATGACACACAATGAGAAGAATAATGCTAAATATATATACATATTGAAACTTAATTTGAATGCTATAATATGGTAAAACGTATCACATCTTTAATAGGTAATCCCCTGATTTGTAATTAACAGTGGTTCGTACTTTTTGTTCCAGCTAATATGATGAACTGTTATCAGAATGTCATGGAAAATTTAACAGTTTGGTATAAGTATATAGTGTAATGCTACTGAAAATTAATCACTTTGATATATGAAATAAAAATAACTTCAGATCAGGTATTTAGAAATTGCAAGATAGAGATATCATTTGTACTTAATGACGTTGAAAACAAAATAACGTCGATCAACTTGGAAAACTAGTTTTATCAAGAAAGTGATTTGCAACAAGTCGTATCCTAGCCATGGTAAGTGCGGCATCTTGTAGCAGATGAATAGAAAAGTAGGTATTGAAAGCAACATAACCAAGAATGGAACTCTTTCGGGATTAGCGACGTAAAGTGCGTGTACCTAAATCAGTTAGACAATTACATGTGAGTTCCTTTTTGGAGACCGTCATCCTTATACATTATATGTCTTATAGGAAGACCAGGGAGAAGGGGTTTGCTTTAGACATGGCAACCTTAAGACCTAGACTTTGACAGTAGAAAATACAATATAGAGCTATTTTCAGAAAGTACGGTTGTCAGATAAAGTACGAATGGACCTGGAAGCGCAGTCTATAATGATGTGTAGAGGTTCCAAAATTATTTTAATATAACATACTCATCGTCTGTATTTATGAATTAAATTTCTGATTTTGTAGAATAATCATTACTCTGATCTCTTGATGCCATAAACGTATTTTTACGAATGTGAACTTGTGTGTTATGAATTAATTATGAATTTTTAGTGTGAATTCAATGTTCGCTCTTTTTAGTTGTTTTATGCTGACTGACGTTCTAATGCATTCGTCGAATGGCAATAAACATTCAGAGTGAAGTTTGAGAGTAAAGTACAAGTGACAACAATACTGTTTCACATGCGATTAAAATTCATTATATGATATAACGAAAGCTCATGAAAGTAGTGGATATAAGGGAAATTGCGAGTACTTAACACATATGAGGAGTTAAGCACCAATCGAAGCACATAATTGTAGCGCATTCATGAGTGTTATGGTAATGTAATTAAAAACAATTGTACCATAAAATACGAATATCAGAATCACTGTAAAGAGACGATTGTTAGCTGCTCAACTTTAACGGCCAATACAACTTCAATATAAAATATATGTATGTAATATATATGTAACATAAAATATATGTAATGTAATATACACGTAATATTAAATACATGTAATGCAATACATATGTAATATAAAAATATGTAAATATGTTATATTTAGTAAAGTTTTAGACGAGCGCATCTTCTCATTTCAGATGAGTTTTATTTGGCCGAAATGTTAATATTTCAGAGATTTTCAGCCATGTTTTGTTCATGAACTCTTTACACATGTGGATATAACACAGAAACTAACATCACAATGTATAAAAGCAAAACTGACATAAACAATTATAAGCTACGAAGATTTTCAAATAATTGTGTTTTTTTTAATTTCGTGCAAAGCTACACGAGGGCTATCTGCGCTAGCCGTCCCTAATTAAGCAGTGTAAGACTAGAGGGAAAGCTGCTAGTCATCACCACCCACCGCCAACTCTTTGGTTGCTCTTTTATCAACGAATAGTTGGATTTACCGTCACATTATAACGCCTTCATGGCTGAAATGGCGAGCATGTTTTGTGCGACGGGAGTTCGAACCCTTGATCCTCAGGGTCAAACGCCTTAATCCACCTGGCCATGCCGAACCGTTATTTTTAAATAAAGCATTCCAGTTTAAATGCATAAACTATCGTTTCTTTTCTTACTTTTTCTCTACAGTTTTGCATCCACATGAGAATGTTTATTTGCCGCTACGGACCTCAGGTTGAGATCTAGGTTGTTGAACTAGTATTTTATCTCTCCCTAATACAGGTTTTAAAATCACTGATGAATACATTTTTCTGAGTAACACTGTTTTGTTGTACAGTCTTGATATTTTAAGCTGACAAACTAACTTGGGTTTGCCTTGTTTTTATCTCATATAATGGGTAATATTCAATTGATAAATGTTGATACATTTATATTATTTAAAAAAATTTGACCCAGTATTTTTATTTATTTACTACTTAAGACTTGAAACCTTTTAACCTCCTAGACTACAACTTTTTAATGGTTTTATGTTAAATATTATAATTTATAATCTACAAAATTTTATCTTGAAAGTCAACACTAACATTGTACTCATTCTAAGAATTTCTCAACTTGTGTGCTTCAATATTATCTTGCTTTACTTTTGCTTGACTCATTTGGAAATGTCAAGACAGAAATCAATACCATAACAACACTTAAAACTGCCCTTATTACTTTATTTCTATCCAACATCATGTACTACAGTAGCATATAAGAAATAGGAAAATTGGAAATTGTTGACCATGAAATAAATATATTTTTATATAAAGACGAAACATCGAATATTTCATCTAAATCCTGTTGAATCTCCAATTGCAGTTAGGTTACTTTTTATCATCATTTTACTATTCGTTTCCTAATGAAAGCTAAGCCGATAATCTACCAAAATGCCTTTTTTTTTCAACAAACTTAGTTAATTATCAATAACAACGACGAGTTTTCTGAAAAAGAGATAAGTATCGAAATAAGTTTTAAGATGAAACTAATTCATATAGTTTTACTTTGACAAAGATGACCGATAGAACCTTCAAACTACAATATATCGATTTGAGAACACCTGCTTAATTAGTAGTAACGTTTCGGAAAATTTTCAGCACTAAGTAGTGTGTCATATAAGTTCATTTGCAAAGTACATTTCTTTTTTCCTTCGACTACTTATACATTTTTGGCGCAATTTTATATTGCTAAAATCACGGTGCTCTTTATTCTTACGTCATATCCTCTAGAGTATGACTCATGTCGAAACTTAAAACAACTTTATTGATTTTTAGTGTTCATGAACCACTTAATCTTGCTAGAACCACTTGAGGAAGTTTCAAGTAAAATCGTTCTTATATTTGTATAGGTAAGTCTTCCTGAAGATTCCATTGCTATTCATTCAGGCTTTAATAGTTAAAATGATGAAACTAGAAACAAATAAACTATTTTAGAAAACTATGAATTATATAATTAAAATATTGCTAATCCTTTAAATTTACTTAATTTTTAAGACAGTTTGAGACAACGAAAGTTTCACTTTTTACATCATAAAAACAGCGTCTTATCAAAGCTTTTTAACGTTATTTAAATATCACTAAAAGCGTTACAATAAAACGTGACATCACATCATTTTACCTCAACACATCCGAAGAATTGACACTGCATTTGTTGAGGATGCTTCTCAAATGTTCGCTGAGTGTTCAACTTATCAATAAAGTTTTACTACCTCTAGATGGCACCACCTAATGGTCATAGAAGCTTCTTTAGTCAATAGTGTGAGTGTGATCATGTGGTCTGTGGTCTGGGCTTTTGTAGTGAGTTAATATGTGTTAGCATTAACCTTGATTCATCTAAGTGTTATAAAGCTTAGGTTTTATGTTTTATTAATATTATGGTTATAGCAATTTTGCCATTGTAACCAACAATTCGTAACATTGAATTAGTGGACTTTATATGTTGAAGCCATTTTGGTTTTCGATGAGTAGTTTGTTCTAAAACAAGTGTGAAAGTTACAGTTTAGATCGATTTCAGAATAAGTACATTATGAAAGTTGCGCTGAAAGCTGACAGCACAATCTTGCAATACATGAATGTATAATCTATGTCTACTTTATCATATTTTATTGACAACATATGTATGTGTGTATCGCATATTGGTTTTCTTAGAGCAGTGTGTGCATAAATGAGTAGACGCGCTAAACATAAATAGAACGTATTAGGGTGACAAACACTATTTACCAATCTTCTCGTTTGAGTTGTTGTAGTAGTTTACTATTGTCTTTACTTGTTAATTTTCCTTCTTTCTTAATACAACGTATACACATATACATGAGCTTACTTGTGATACTTCCTTTGCTCATGAACCTCTGTGAAACATTCTCGCCTCTCTGAGCAATCTACTGTGGTAGTGAACTCTCTTCCCGTGCATACTACACCATAAACATAAGCAAAGGATGAAACTAAATTAAATATTAACTGTAGCACATGGTATCCTATTCAAGCTACGAAGCAAAGAAAACTTTAAAAATGGCGAATTATCATGCATTTCCTATTAAAACTAAAACTTTTAATGTATTCCACAAGGAACAATTGGGCCGTAACGAAACTCTAGTTTGTAGTTTCAGTGGTACGTACTAATGTGCTGAGCTTCAATGTACATTTCCTGAAAGCGTTCCGTGGACTCTTGAGAATGTTGAAGTAAGCAAGAAATAGCTGAGTTTAACGAGACGGCTGATGAAAGTCGTGGTGTGCATCTTCAATTAGAGAACCCAGTGGAGAGCCACCTCCTCTTTTGAACTAACTGTACTCTCGCTTTTCGATTTTTTTTTCTCAGTAATAAAGGTCTAAAGAACTAGTGAAGATACTTAATGAATTTAAATTTTAAGGATTATTTTGCCATTGATTCCTTGTACATATTTTTCGCCATATTTATTAAAAGCTTTCATTTACTTATTTTCGCATTCATTTTATTTGTATTTTTTCATTCATATTCTACATCTGCATTTATTTGCTGCTCTTTACGTATTCTTTTCACTTTCTGTGTATTGCTAAATGTTTATGACATCTGAATGATAAAGAATTAGCAGTTGATTTACAATTCATCTATTCTATGATTATTATTAATTATGTTGTAGACCATATCAGTAACAACTTAACTTTTATTTTAAAAATATGTTGTTTTTCAGAGTAAAAAATATGTTTGCAGTGATTTAATTTTTGAAGTGCATATTTGTGTATTTAAGACATATTCATCTTGAAATAAACAACCTTATAATACTAAAAGTGTTTTTATTTCAGTAAACATACAATGTTTACTTGTTTAAGCCATTTTAAGTTTTGTACTGTCAGTATCAGTTTGTTTTATTGAACGCTCTTGAAGAACTGTAAAGCGAAACGTTGAATTTATTTATGGAATTACACAAGAAAAAACTGGTGTTTATAGCTTCATACAACATTCGTAGGTTCCTACTTCTCAGGGCAATCGATATTCGTTATTCGCTGTATATCATTATGCTTCGTGATTCTCTATAAATAGTTTGATACTGCAGTGTTGTGATAACAGTGCAGAAACGTTAAGAAATTATTTACTCGTAAAATGTAAATAAGATTAACTTGCACCGACCAAACATTGTCATAACAGTGTATATGTATATATATATATATTATACAAACATCCAATTTTTAAGGAAAATATGATATTATGCCAGACAAAACTTGCTATAATTCTTCAAAGATACTGTGACGTTGATATTAGCAGCACTAATCGATACTACCCTTCGACGCTCTAGTGTGGGGAGAGGTGTCAAAATTGGACTTTTTAGAAATATATAACATTCATCCAAACATATGTTGGCTTACTATTTAGTATTGCTCCCTTTTGTTTCTTTTGCGTGCACATGCTTTGAAAATATAATTTAACCATGGACTAAATAGTTAAATGTAATAAAATTATCGTATAATTTGCTTTTTTACCCCAACATAAATAGATTTGCCATTATTCCTCTTAATTTGCCCCAAAATAAACTAATATAATTTTTATTTTTTCGTCTGATTTTTGAAACGGTTGTTGTTCTGATTGGTGTTAAATCTATTTGGATTGTATTAAAATTCCTTATAATTCATAATTACATCCAAACGATGATTTTCAAATTTCATAGTAAACATTGGGTGAAATTATATTGTTGCTATGATTATGTTAAAATTCTTAAGTTATAAGAATAACAATAACAGACAATGCGAAAAAAAAATTTACATCTCTCCGATGTATAATAGATATGCTAACATTTAGGTCGCAGGTTTTGTTCTCATTACTTTTCGCTTGTGTTCAGTTTTGTCAGTCACGTCTTTAGTTCCTTGTCTAAGATCGCCACGGGAATTAACATACTTATTCTTTTATAGCAAAATGTTGATTAATGATCGAAGATTCACATCTGACAGCACGTGCGTGATCACTCACACTCCCATTTGCTTGTTTTCTGAGCAATATGGAACAAGGGGAAAGTAGCTTGGATTTAAAAATATATTTCTTCGTGTAATTAATTACAAAAAAAACCGTATAGAACCTAACAGGTTAGGGTCTTAAATCCATTCGTTCACCGTTTGTATCCTTCACATAAATAAACCTAATTTTGAGCCAGAAAAATGTAAATGAAACGGAAATCTCGAGCCACGCCTAAACAAATTAATTTAACTTTATTAGAATAGGAAGCATGTGTCGAAGTATCGCGTTGTATCTATTCCTTACAAATAGCAAAACTAAACGTTATCAAACCAATAAATGGCCTGGCATGGCCGAGCGCGTTAAGGCGTGCACTCGTAATCCGAGGGTCGCGGGTTCGCGCCCGCGTCGCGCTAAACATGCTCGCCCTCCCAGCCGTGGGGGTGTATAATGTGACGGTCAATCCCACTTTTCGTTGGTAAAAGAGTAGCCCAAGAGTTGGCGGTGGGTGGTGATGACTAGCTGCCTTCCCTCTAGTCTTACACTGCTAAATTAGGGACGGCTAGCACAGATAGCCCTAGAGTAGCTTTGTGCGAAATTCCAAAACAAAAAACCAATAAACAAACAAACACGCGCGCATATGTACACGAGTTCACAATTATGTTCTTTCTTATTGGACAAGTTTGCAAACTTATGTTTTCTTTTTTTTTAATCTTCTCTGTATTTCTGGAAAATTGTTTAAAGCCGTGATACTCACAGTGATTTGTGAAACCTCTTTGGGTCTGTGAGAAATTTAAATGTATTTCGTAACTAGGGATCGAGTTTCCATACTGTAGGTTAAAAATAAGGAATCATTACTACTTCCGCTTAAATTAATTTTTTGCATTAGTACAGCTTGTACACCCTGTAGAATCAGCTTCCACAGATTGATTGTCTTTGGTTTGTGAAGATATTCAGGGTTGAGAGCTACTGTTTTAAAAACACTTCAACGAATAAACAAGAAAACCGTTAATTAGAAATAAACAACTATTAGCTTAAAATAAGATTTTAGTAAATCATAGTGATTTAAATTTTTTTAAAATTAAAAATAAATGGTATAGCTGCTCTAAGTTTCGGTCTTAAGCCTACATCAGTTGTTGCAAATAACAAACTATATAAATCATATATGTATAACATTAAGTGCGAAAAGATATGAATCTGTAAGACACACTACTTAGTTTGTTGTTTAGTATATGAGACGTTTGTAATAACTAAACTAAAGCCCCCCAGTGGCTCAGCGGTATGTCTGCGGACTTACTCGCTAAAATCCGGGTTTCGATACCCGTGGTGGGCAGACCACAGATAGCCAGCCCATTGTGTAGCTTTGTGCTTAATTCAAAACAACAACAACAACTAAACTAAACTGTTGCTGATCCCATGGAGGAGGTTAGAAAATTTACCGTAAGGTCGGTAAAACACAAAATAAAATCTCAAAACATTTGAAGTTAAAAAAATAGAAACTTAAATAATCACACAGTAGCTTCTAGTAAATTTATAAACTTGAACATATACATTTTTATTGTTTTTGCTAAAACGTTTAGTTGCTTCTCGTGAGAGTAACTCATACACATAAATACGTTCGTCTTTTCCACGATCGTTTGTTTAAAAAAGGCGTAATTAATACGTACGTGATATTTGAGAAAAATCAATAATTGACATTTTTTTTTCGTTGTAGAGCAGTTGCTTGCTTGCTTGAAGATCAGGCAACATATACTTACAGAATTTTTTTTACAAAAAATATTTTTTGACAGTATGGTAATTAATACAAACGAAAACACTTTACTTTAAAATTTATGTTTTACCTGTTGGCTCAGAAACAGGCCCGGCATGGCCTAGCGCGTTAAGGCGTGCGCTTCGTAATCTGAGGGTCGCGCCAAACATGCTCGCCCTCCCAGCCGTGGGGGCGTTATAATGTCACGGTCAATACCATTATTCGTTGGTAAAAGTGTAGCCCAAGAGTTGGCGGTGGGTGGTGATGACTAGCTGCCTTCCCTTTAGTCTTACACTACTAAATTAGGAACGTCTAGCACAGATAGCCCTCGAGTAGCTTTGTGCGAAATTCCAAAACAAAACAAACAAAGGCTCAGAAACGACCCACCGGTGAGTCATGCTCTATTTTCTTTTTAAAGTTTTTTTTTTTTTTAATTTTGCACAAAGCTACACAAGGGTTATCTGCGCTAGCCGTCCTTAATTTAGCAATGTGAAACTAGAGGAAAGGTAACTAATCATCACTACCCACCAACTCTTGGGCTACTCTTTTATCAACGAATAGAGGGATTGACTCTCACATTATAACGCCCCCACGACTGAAAGGGTGAACATGTTTGGTGTAACGGGAATTCGAACCCGCGACTCTCGGATTACGAATTGAATGCCTTAATCACCTGGGCATTTCTGGCCTATACAGATGAGTGTGGAACATCAGTACAGCATTTGTTTTTTAAGCCCATCTCTTTTTTCTTTAGTTTTTCATGTTTTATTAACCTGATAGTTGTGTATAGAATATGAAATACACTAAGCAAATAACGTTATTTGAATGTACATGCATACAAAAAAAGTGAATTTTGCAACAAAATTATGATTTTGACATGGTGAATGTAAAAAAAAAAGGATTTTTAAGCGAAACATTATGTAAATTTTCCAACATAGTGTTTCCAAAGTATATTAGAAAACAAACAAACCAGTTCACCATGAAAATAAAAATAAAGAATTGTAAGAAAGCAAAACAAAGTGACGGTCATTGTTACATGTATAATTTGAAGTTATATGATATAATGTCTTTATTGAAACAAGTAATGCAGAGAGCAGGGCTACCTTCACTTTCATCACAATATGCGCTAACGCGTTTGGTCGTTCTGTCCACTTCTTTTGCAGTTATTGTCTTTTTCATTTCACCGTTACTGCGGCTTGGACATTTACCTGATACAGTGATTCAATGATTGATTTTTGAAACTTATGCGTTTGCAGTTGCTTTTTTTTTTGGTGGGCTTTACTGAATAATACTAAAGCATACAACTGCTGTGTTTAGCAAAAACACATAGGCAATCTTACGATACCATCTAATACTCTTCCTGTTTCTATGATGTTGTGATTGAGAACCATTTCTGATTTTTTGACATCCACATCATTGCAGTTTCCCTGAAATTAAGATCATACTTCACTGGCAACATCAGAACATCACGTCTGTTCTTCCATTTTGGTACCACAATTGCATCATCTTGTTGCGACCTACAATTTCTCCATTCTTTGGTTTTGCACTTACAATTTCCTTTGGATTATCCTTTCTGTTTGCCTGTAATTTTCCCACAAGGTGGGTTCGATGCTTTAGCAGCTTCTTTGATAAATCAAATGATGTATATACATTATCTCTAAGGATTGTTCTCCCTGGATCTAAATAGTCTTTAGCAAGATCGAGGACTTTTTGAGTTGCATAGGTAAATCTATCTAAGGGACACTTTTACTATTGCTGTGTGTCATCTGTTTGAAAAAAAAAGTGTTGATACAGATGTAATCTTGGGAATCACATAGTTTATACCGTTTCAAACCACATTTATGTGCCTTTTTAGGATTATATTAACGAAACACTAGGCGACTTCGCTATGACACCATTGTTTCATCTACTGCACTGCATTTACTTGGAAGATTAGCTCTTGTAAAATATTTTTAAGAATCTCAAATAACCTTCTCATTTACTAAGTTATCTCTCTTGATTGTTTGATTATTTTCAAAGTTAACGAAACGTAGGAATGTTTAAAACCTATTTCTTGACATTATTTGTGGAATGTAGGAATACTTGCAGAAGAGATATTTCTACCAGTAGTAAGCGATCTTTGAGTTTCTCACAAGAAACTTTTTTATTTCATCACAGCTAGTGTTTTTCCACATGCTTACATTTGTGTTATCAGCTGCCTTAACTCGGTGATAATTGAGAGTTTGCTAAACTATAAGATAATAAATTTCGTCATTGACAATAAGCTCAAATTATTGCATTTAAATTTGAATCTCCGTAATCTTTATTATCAGTATGTCAATTTTTCTCAATTTCCGAAGAATCTGATCTTGACGTTCTTTTTTTAAAACGCATAAAAAATATTTAATGTCACATCAGATTGGTTAGAACTCTCATTTCAGCATATCTTATAGAAAAAGTATTTAAAATATATGAAAAAAGAAAAAAATAATTATTATACAATGATTCATATGTCAAAAATTTATAATTCTGAAATTCTAGCACTACTCACAGGTTGGTCACGTAGGACAGTAAGACTAAATGCGTTCTTAGGCCCCAAGCGACCCACCTATGGTTTATGGGTAAAAAATGACCTTTGTAACGTCTTTGGCTCATACCTAACATAGTATAAAAATTGCACACTCTTCCCAAAAAAGTAATTGTAAAATAATTAGTCAGACCCTGGAAAGTATTGGCAAAATATGCTTAGGAACCAACTTGAAAGTGAGTAAAGTTTTTAATTTAATGTGATAGTTAGGACGTTATTTATAACTTTCAGTTGTTTTTAGGATGTTAAGGAAACTTTCAGTTATTCCTAAAATGTTAAAGTTAACTTTCTACTGTTGATAGAATGCTAAAGGGAACTTTAACATCTTATTATATTAATGATAACTTTCAGTTGTTGTTACAATGTTAATGAAATATTCAGTTTGTGACATATCTCATTGTTGATTCTTAAACATTTTGAAGATTTGAGATGTACGTTGTAACTTTTTCTCTTGTAATGCAAAGCTGCACGTTGGGCTATATGTGCTGCGAGAATTGTACCACGGCTTATTAAATTTCAGACAAAAAGTTGTTTCGAGTCATATGTGTAATTTTTGAAGATTCTTAAAAAAGAAAGAAATAGCTTTAGATTTTAGAAAGATTATTTTGGGGCATCAACTTTTTTGTTACGATACAATAACCACCTCTCTATATTTTTTTAAAGAGGCCTGAAATTTCTTATTAATTAAGGCGTTCAACTCTCTTTCTCTTGTCCTCATATTTGAAATTCACTGTCAAATTTTCTCGGACTTTCAGCTCTTGAAGGGATATAATGTGATGGTCAATCCTATTCGCTGGTAAGAGAATAGTCCAAGATTTGGCGACAGCTGCTGCAAGCCAGTTGCTTTCGCTGTAATCAACAGCTCAAAATTGGACTCGACGGGAAATAGCTTTAGTAGTCTTAAAAAGAAAAAGAAACAAATTATTCAAGTATCATGCAATCATCTTACAAGTGCGCTGGTTCAAAGGGTTTTCTGGGTGTAGCAAGCGAGATTTGTCACGTAACCCTGCTTTTAAATAAAGCTGGCTCACGATTTGTTGTTAAGAAGTTCAAAATGACTTCTAGGCTGTTGCAGTTGTAATTTACGTTCTCATAATTTTACAGTGACTTAGCTACTTGTGCACTTTTCCAAAACCTATTTATATGATTATATTGAAGATGAAAGGCAAAACCTAAAATAACCGAAAGACATTATTAAACTATACTTTGCGTGATGAATTTACAAATTTACTTAACCAGGTAGAAAGATACATCCAATGATTTGTTATTCGTGTAGAATAATGTTAACATATTATTTTCCTTGTCTATCTGTGTGTATTTGTTTCTTCCATTTCTAAATGGTTTTAGGTTATTAACGTACTTTCTAAGTCAGTGATTTAAAACTATAAACTCTTTTCAATTTTTTATTCGTGATGAATATTAAAGAATGGCTCTCTGTGATTTGAATCACTATATTGCCTTTCTTTTCATATATAAAAAGCAGTAATTAAACCAAATAAAATTTTCTTGTTGTTACAAAAGTATCAGACTGGAAATTACCAGACTTCTATTTATGGAGGTCATACAGCTTAACATTTCTTGTTCCTAAGAGGTCATTCGATGTGGTTACATTTCCGTTATAAGTTTGTTGTTGTTTTTTTGCCGGCAGTTCGTTTCCAGTGAGTTATTTACTCAGGAAGTAATACCATGCACTGAGGGATATTCTTGATATTTCCTTACCTTAAATCTTGTCAAACCGTTACCTAGTTTCATTGATTTTTTTTTTAATTCGAAACGAGACAGACATATGCATCGATAAGTTATTCTACGACATAAAATATTTTTGTTTGTTTTTTAAGACTTTTGCGCTAGGACTATTTGCGCATAACCGTTCCTTGTTTTCAACAAACAGATTAGATGGCTTTGGTTTGTATTTCAAGCAAAACTACTCGACGGCTATCTGTGCTAGATGTGCCTAATTTAACAGCGATAGACTAGAGGAAAGGCAGATAGTCGACACCATTCACCGCCAACTTTTGGGCTTTGACGAACACAGTTTCGCGATTCTACAACTAAATGGAGAGAACGTTCAGTGTCACATGGATTAGAACCCGCGACCACCACAGCGATAGTCTAGTGCCCTAACCACCAGGCTACGAAAGCCTTTCAAAGGCGAGGGCTAGAGAGAAGATAGGTAGTTGACAGCACCAGCGATCTGTTGGACTATTCTCTTTTCTTTTTATGACTCAATATGTGGATTTAACCATACCTCTTATAGCGCACTCAAAACCCCAAAATGCTGGATTAGAACTATGAGACTTCGAATTCATATCTGGGCTCGCTAGCTACAAGGGTACTAAATATAAAAACATGTTTTTTTCTAGAATGATTATAATCAAATTATTAAACACCGTGTAGTTATTGAAATAAAATTTTCTTATTCTAATAATATTATCTTTTCCTTATACGTCAGATCAAAAGTGACTTCTTGTTGAATGATAATAAACACGTTGGAATATCTTTCATTTTCCCCAGAAACATTTTAACATCACTTTTTACCCCTTGAGGGCAGATTTTATATAGAATATTCCGGTCATATATTTGTCTTCACAGTGTTTAACACCTGCTTATTTTCAATGGCATTTTGGACCTTGAGATAAAAACATTTTTTTTTCATTGAATACACCATTTGTTCATCAGAGAGCAGTGCTGTTTTGCTTTTGTTGTTGTTTCCTTGTCATTTTATATTACAAGAAAAACAAATTGGTGAAATTGGAGAAACTGCTTGGATTCATGATGATAATTTTTTGGTAAGAACATTATTTTTCTCCTAATTACAAACTAGATCTTGACGTTAACCCTTCTGCGTAGTTTCCACTGCAAGAGGCTCTGTCTTATTTAAATCACACTTTTCCTTCCAACCCCTTTTGTATAACCCAACTATGAACGAGGAGGACAATTACTCTGCAATATTTTATACTTTTCAATCATACAGAAATCCACAGATCACTTGACTGGTATTTCCTACTATGGAGTAACATGAATACTCCTTTCATTCTCTAACTTCTTGGAGTATGCGACGGTTATGATTAGAATCATTTTATGTACATGTGACTGGTGTTGTTTTTCGAAACGTGGTCCTTCTTTATTATGCTGCATACTAATACATGGGGGCTACATTAACGGCTTTTACCATTAAACTTTATGTTCACTAATCTTTTACAAGATGTTGCACTTTGCTTATCACAGCTGGGACATGAATTTTTGCAAGCATATTTTTGGATGATCCTGTTACCCCAAGTTGATCCATAATTTATTTGTTTTCTAGTGGCATTAAGTACAACGAATATACCCGTCTTATAGATTATAAACCTAAGTATATGCATATTTTGTATCTCTAAGGATTGTTACATCATTCTGTATTGTTATCACACTACCTCCTAAATGTCAAACAAAATCAAAATCTGCTTCTGATACATGACATTTCACTGTGACTTTGTATCGGCTTGTTTTATGAAATGGTGTTGAAAATTAAACCGTTTACTTGTATTTGCCTTTTTACTGTTCAGCAAGGTTAATTTTAAGGATAAGTTATAAGTGTTTCTAATATATTTTCAACTCAAATGCAAAAACATTTTATTCTTTCATTATGAAAATAGTTTTGTAATATATTTATATCTAACGAGCACACTTGGTAACAGGGCCTGGCATGGCCTAGCGCGTTAAGGTGTGCGCTTTGTAATCTCCCAGCCGTGAGGGCGTTATAATGTTACGGTCAATCCCACTATTCGTTGGTAAAAGAGTAGCCCAAGAGTTGGCGGTGGGTAGTGATGACTAGCTGCCTTCCCTCTAGTCTTACACTGCTAAATTAGGGACGGCTAGCACAGATAGTCCTCGAGTAGCTTTGTGCGAAATTCCAAAACAAACAAACACACTTGGTAAACGTAGTTTATTTGCAACTCACTTTATGAAGATTTACGACCAAATTTTCTTGCTATTTAGCATTTTCATAGTCGAAAATTAAAAGCTTTTATGAACTCGGTAGTTTTTGGAATATGAAAATCCTTTTTTTCTTAGACTTCAATCGTGTTTTTATAGAAACTTATTAAATGGTGGTTCTTAATAAGTGTTACAAATGATTTTTTTTCATCACACGTACTTCGTCTTTAAAATATTTTCAACATGTTTTTTTGTCTATTCTGTCATGATATGAGAAGTTGTCTGTGAAACAAGAAACGTTTCTTATTCATTCTAGAAACGAATCCCGATGCTTCTTGTTATATCTCTGAAACACCATCAACAACTCCTTCAAATCAAATGCATCTTTCAATGTTTTGGATAGTTTGATAAACTATTTATTTTTTAGCAATTGTGATTATGCTTCACGTGTTTTGTTGCATTGAAATGAATAATCGCTGTATGAAATTATAGAACATCTACATTTGATGTTACATCAAAATGATGTTTAATTTAATTTTTTCCTATTCCATATTTTGAATAAGTGAAATTTATTAACGTTAGTAATATTTTGTGACGTTACTAGTATTAAAATCAATGAAAGTCAATATAATGAATGTGTGATAATTATCTTTCAGTTAATTACTCTTTCTTCTTCGATTTTTAAATGAAGTTCGGGAGATAATGTATAACTTTCTATCATATATATACACACACACACAACAAAGATTTGAAGTCTTGCTTAATCTCACAACTAAACTTTGATAAACTTAAGCCACTTTTATGACAAGATGAGATAACATAATTGGGTAACGAAAGTTACTTTGCTAGTAACAACTTAATTTTCTGTCCTGGGATTAAAAATTGTGCAGTATGTAATATTTGAATTAGGCCGTACTATTTTTATAATCTCTATCTCTCTGTCGTTATGTAAAAAAGTGCAACATTTAAGATATGGGGAACTTGTATGTATATATATATATATATATATGTAAGATTGTGTGCTTTAATTCATGTTTTTCCTAATTAAAAGAGAAAAAAAATGGAAATGGTAATTTTAGCATTTCGAGCACAAAAGCAAAACCACGTCTTGTCTGTAATGATGGTAAATTCAATACTGATTCTCTGTAATCGATTCCATTTGTTCTTCAATTCTAAAGAATTTATGCCTTAAGGAAATTAATCACCAGCGAGAGTAAGTAAATCTACACAGAAGCAAATATACAAACAAGACTCAAGGCATTACTGAACCTTTGCCCGTCACGTTAAGCAATAAATGTGAACACCAATTTAAAATACATTTGGGAATTAAACGTCAGATAATATTTTATATCTTTTTCATCGGTCTAAAACATGATATCCAATGAACGAGAGATGAGAATCATTGTTGATTTAGGCATGCTGTAAAAATTCAAATTAATTCTGTAAGCGTGTTTAATGTGTTTTAAAGAAAGATAGTTAAAAAACCTCAGCCTCCCCTAAGCATATTTTAATGTTTTCCTTATTATTATGAAAAGTTTTAAACCCTTTAGAAGTCTTATGAACATGGTGAACCGAATACTATCAAACTTCCTTTTAAACATGAAACGAATATCACTATTATAATTAAAGTTTTGTAAATCTGTGCTTGGACTAGCAAATAATATCAGTAAATTTATCCACATAAATAACTTTTAAATCAAGATACTGTAATACACATCTGTTCTACTACCGTAAGTATCCTACTTCATTGTTTTATATTGAAATACTGTTGCTATTCTTTACATGACTGTCTTCGGACACAATAACTGTATCGTTTTGTACAACTGGAAATTTCATTCTCTGTGTTAAAATATTTAACATGAAATATAATAACAGGACTAACGCCTAAAATTACTAATCTAATTGAATATGTAGGATCTTGCATTTAGTTCGAAACATCACAATGTGATATAACAGTTTTAATGTAAAAATAAATTACACTGAAATAATTTCATGCCTTTTTCATTTTAATTGATACCTATGAATGTTCCTTTATACAGCACTTGCAGGATTTCAACTGTATATATCAGTTATTCTTAGGAAACACATGTCCATTAAAAGTTAATTAATTTTTCATATTTTGGAGCAAAAAGTTGATTGATTGTTTGGAATTAAGCACGAAGCTACACCAAGAGCTGTCTGTGTTCTGCCCACCACGGATATCAAAACCCGGTTTCTAGCGGTGTGAGTCTACAGATATACAGTTGTGTCACTAAGAGCAGGAGAAAAACACTATTTTCATCTTAGGTTTAATTTGATTAATGATGAATACATTAGAATTCATGAAGCTAAGATATACAGGTGTTGTTTACACACTGGAAGCAGATAAAATGAGTTACCTTTCCCTTTCTCCTTGTTTCATGTTTGAGATAAACAACGAAATATTAAAACAAATGGTTTGTTAATAACGGTTTGCATCTTGCGAAATTACGCATTCTCGCCAACAACAAACTGTAATTGGTACATAATGATAAAGGCACTAAATATATTTTATTTAGAAACAAAAGAGTTTTATTACAGAATTTTAAATTCAGTTAAAAAGTAAGAGAGAGTTTGCTTTGGTGTTAGAACGTATTTCGTTCCAATGTAATATTAACGTCTTATATTCTTCTCTACAAAAGTAACAAGTTATCTCAATACTTTTTTGCTAAAATTAATTTTTGAAGCTTTCAACGCAATCACAAATAAATTATTATATCTGTGAATTAAATATTTACTGTACAAATTTGTGGGAGAATACTTTGAAGTGCACAAAACAATATATGCAGTTATACGCATTGAGGTTGGTTTCACTCACAATAAGTTTCTACGTGAGTTTCATATGCTGCAAATTCTATAAAATGTAATAGTTACATATCTTTTTTACTTGTGGTAAAAATTAGGGACGAGAGTCAAAGACATATGCTTAGCAACGGTCAGTTGCAAATTATCTTTGATAACCGAAAGATGACCTAAGAAGACCGAAACGTTGTTCTGTACTTTATTTTAATTAGATTTTTAATACTCATACCAGCTTCTTTAGAATACACGTTTACATACTTTTCTACATTAATGTTATTGAGTAGTTATTGGGGAAACAGTCCTAGAGTAGTAACGTAGTAGATGACGTATGATTAGACAAACATGTACTTGTCAGTATTGTGGGTTGTGTAAGTTGTTCTGAGCATTTGTTTGTCAGAACGCACATATCCATTTGTTTTCTATAAAATGATGTGCTTTCGGTATAATCTTTTTCAAAATAGATCAACGCTTTTTTCACACAGTTTCTCTGTACTTAATGTACTTATGCCTCGTCAAGTTATAGGGCGTCAAAAATGGTGTGAAGTAAACGGACACTGTCAGAATAGTAGGGTACAGTGAACTGTATCCAGAATCCTGAAACGTTATCGGACTAAAGAAACGTTGTTCCAGAAAAGCCTGTCGGTAGACACCGAAATACTGCTGCTCGAAATAACCGTGTTTTGATTAGGCTAACATATCAGGGTCGAAATAAGTCTTGCAACACCTCATGACAAGAATGACATAAACACATTAATTCCAGAGTATACAGATGAACAGTAAAAGGAGAATGACCAAACAACGTTACTTTGCAAGAAAGTCTTTTTGGACAACATTATTAACCAGAATTCACTGTCGTCACCGTGTTATTTGTGTATGACAGGATGCCAACTTACAGTTCGGACACTGGCGAAGTGTCATCTTTTTAGGTAAATTCTGTTTTCAGCTTCTTAAAGCTATTGGTAGAATTTGTATTCATCGTTTGCCTGGAGAGCAGGTGAGAAAAGACTGTCTTTACCAAAGGGAACACAAAGGAAGTGGTGCATTACGTGTTTGGGCAACTGTTCATCATGGTAGAAAATTACTCTTCATATTTTCCAGACAAACGTCAATGACGCATACTACAAGCGTCACAAAGAGATGGCCATTTATTAGGACAAGGCTTAACAGTAAACTTTATGTTCCCGTTAACAAAGTCGCTGCCTGGAGTGAGCGTTTTGTACAAAATTATCTCGACGAGGAGGACGCTGCAAGATTGTTATGACCATTAGATTCTCGAGATTTAAATCCCATTGAGAACTTTTGGGCAGAAGTAAACCGAAAAATTTTCAACCACGATTCTAAGTGCCTCCTAGTGACAAGTTGGGAGAAAATATCACGGTGGATTAAAGCAATAATTTCATCATATAAGGTCGCCTTGCAGAGGTTTTTCGTGTTCGAAGAAATCTAGTCAAATACCGAATATTTAATATGAACTTATATAAGGTTACATACGCTATTTGTAATAATTTTGTTATATTTTGTTGTCATATATTTTTGTTTGTGATAGCTGAAATCCTGAATTACACATCTTCCTACGGGTGTCTGATAAAATTATTTGCTATTCTGATAAATCGTTCATGATGTACGTAGAACCTATCTCATTATAAAAATTAAATGTTTAATACAGTATGCATTTTTCAGTTTGACAGTGCTGAATTTATCTGTATTTCACTTTAATAATGTTGATCTTATTTGTTATAAAATATCCAAATATTTTGACCTGTACTGTATATATAGATACACATTTCAACCCGTATTTATATAAAGAAACACTCACTTCAACACGGCTGTATATTTAGGGACGTTCGCAAAATACTTAGGTATGTGTAAGATATGCTCGCTTCAACACGGATGTATTTTTACTGAGCCAGAACTGGCACTTAGGACGCGCGACATGTGTCCCCGCAAAGGCACCCATACCATGTAATGTCGAAATCGCCTTTGCGGCTAGCCGTTTTTCTTGCCAATTTTACAGGTTCAGAAGCGCTGAATACAAACGTCGCACACTCAACAACATTGCTTTAGGGCGTCTCTGGTTATCGCTCTTTCACACGCAATTATGTATAAGGATGCTCAGGTCAACATGTATATTTATGTAGAGACGCTCATTTAAACACGTATGTATGTGTAAAGATGCTCATTTATTGCGTTTGTAAAATGGTAGGGAACGTTTAAACGTACAAGAGTTACATGTTTGTTTGCTTGTTATTTCTTTTCTCAAATTCGTGCCAAGTTATTTGCGCTAACCGTCTCTAATTTTGAAATGACAGATTAGAGGAAGAGCTACTTCAACATCACCTACTGCCAACGCTTGGGCTACTCTTTGCCAAAGAATAGCGAAATTAGCCGTTACGTTATAACAACCCCATTACAACTAAAAGCCCCCCAGTGGCTCAGCGGTATGTCTGCGGACTTACACGCTAAAATCCGGGTTTCGATACCCGTGGTGGGCAGAGCACAGATAGCCCATTGTGTAGCTTTGTGCTTAATTCAAAACAACAACAACTACAACTACAAAGGAGAAACGTGATCATCATTCACCGTTTAAACTCAAGTTGGTCACTTAAAGTTTTATTTACTTTAACTAAGTTTTTACCTTAAAATAACTCGTAATTCCACCAGTGGGGTGAAGAGAAACGGAAGTTTTTGAACATATCTGATCGTCCAACCAGCTTCTTCAGGACCTATAATACCTGTGAAGTCGATACGTACCGGAGCATGGATTGGAAGCGAGCTAGGCTCGAATTCGCTTCCCCTAAATTATTAGTCGAGTTCCTTTACCCTTGGTTACGCCAGGCCTCGCAAGATATAGCAAAACATGAATATGCATAAATAAAATTGAAAATTTGGAAAAACCATGTGTGAAGTATATGACAAGCACATTATTACACACAAATCTATATAAATAAATCTTATACTGATTTCATAATCGCACATAAACATATATTTAAAGAATGAAATGTTGTTACAGAAAAAGCATATTAACATACATATGCATTATGTAGATACGTACATCATACAGTAATATGCACATGGATGCGTATATCTACAGAGTGGAGGTTAGTGGTAGACATAAGTGTACAGAAAACATACCTCAAAATACACAAGTTATATGTATACGTGTATATTAGCATATAGACACTATATAGAAACACGTATCTTAGTAGATACAAATTAAATAGATAAATGCAAAGTAACACGCACATACATGTACATAAGGACAAATTACTCAATTAAAATACACAAGTTTTTCTTATACGTCACCTTAACATATACGCTGTATAAAGAGACATTTACATCAAGATCAATATACACGAGTTATGTGAAATATATGTATACTAATACGCACATTTTATACATTGGCACGCATCTCAATTGGACCGGCATGTCTAGGTGGTTAGGGCGCTCGACTCGTAATTTGAGGGTCGCGGGATCGAACCCCTGTAACACCAAACATGCTCGCCCTTTCAACCGTGGAAGCGTTATCATGTTACAGTCAATCCCGCTATTCCTTGGTAAAAGATTATCTTAACAGTTGGCGGTGGGTGGTGATTACTAGCTGCCTTTCCTCTAACTTTACACTACTAAATTAAAGAAGGCTAGCGCACGTACCTCAATAATCACAACTCATATCGATATGCATATATTATCATATACACGTCTATAAAACACAATATTGTCTCCAAAATATTAATATAGATTCATCTATTTCAAATATGAAGAGAGTTTGTTTGTTTTAGAATTTCGCACAAAGCTACTTGAGGGCTATCTGTGCTAGCCGTCCCTAATTTAGTAGTGTAAGACTAGAGGGAAAGCAACCAGTCATAACCACCCACCGCCAACTCTTGGGCTACTCTTTTACCAACGAATAGTGGGATTGACTGTAACATGATCACGCCCCGCGACCCTCTGATTACGAGTCACACACCTTAACACGCTATGCCGTCCCCCGTGAAGAAAAAGTGAATGGTTGTTGACGTTGTTTGTTGCTATCGCATGAATGGTACTTTCTGCGTTGATACTTCCCCAACTATTCCATTACCTTCATTAGAGTGATCCTTATTTTTGAAATTTGTATTCACAACTCTGTACGCCTCCTTAATTTTGTTCCAATATATGTTATATAAAAAAGTAATTCATATCAAATTTTATTTATATTTAATAATATTTAGTTTGCTCTAGGTAGTTCAAATTTTAACTTGTAGTTCACTTTATATCAACATATTCTAGAATGTTCTAACAAATTTTCATGAGATATTCTAGCACGCTCTGGAATATTGTAACATATTTTGAGATATTACAGAGGATCACTCGTTATTCAGAATGTTTTCAAGAACATTCCATAATAAAATAATCCAAGTTCTCATTTTACTTCAGTAATATTCTACACGATATAACCTTAGTTTCTAGAACAAGTGGATCATTTGCCAGTGATCCTACCTGGAACAGGACTAAACGAACTTTAAGGTGTTCCATAATTGATTTTTAGAAGTGGAGAAGCTTAAGTTTCAGCTGTGGCAATTTACTGGAAAAGTGGATAGTTACTAATCGTGTCAAGTCAGCTTCCTTTTACACGACAGCAAAACATTGGTATGGACTACTAGAACAAAGATTAAACAAGAATCTTTTGTATTTGGCATACCGACATCATGTATTAACATTTTTACTGGAATGTGTTTTCAAAGACTGTATGAGGCTTTCCTCTTATTCAGATATTGCAATTTGCAATCGATTCCAGCAATCTTGGGACAACAATTACCAGTCCGTTTGTGAAACTGATCATGATGAATTAGCAGAATACATAGAGAATAGTGTCATTGAAATTACTACAAGACAGTTTCAAGTCAGCCAACCTACAGAAGATTATCGAGGGCTTTTTAAATTAGCAATAACTTTTTACGAAGTTCCACTTCTTGGAATACGATATATAACATCTGAACTACTGTATCATGCACGATGGATGGATGGTTTAAAGACGTGAATTCTTTATGAGGACGTATTTGATCTCACTGTATGAGGGAAAATGACTCTACGAATTTATCTCTTTTTAAAATCTGCCTAACAAAATGTGCCGGACAACAGTGGTTTCTCAATGATGTTCTGATTGAAATATTTGGCATTCTATGGTTCAGTTGTGTCCACACAGACAAAACAAACAAATATAAAGCACAAAATGAAAACAAAATCATGGACAAACCTCCAAAGTGCATCCAGCTGAACATCAGGAAGTCTGAGGATATGTCAACTGAAGGTTTCGTTACAGAGAACAAAATATATTTCTTGAGGTGCAACGAAGTTTCATCCACATTTTTGGATTATGACTCTGATTCATAAGAGCACAAAGAGGACTACAGAAAAGCAGTATAGGCAGTTCAATACTTGAATGTGTTAAAGGTTATTACTAAGAAGGGTGTGAACAAATTGAGGAGTAGAGTGCCATCATGAAAAACAAATAAAAACAGAAACAACTTCTCCTTCTTGTTGTACAAGATCATAGAAGACACTTTCTTAACAGCAAAAGAATGAAAGAATAACAATGCAGAAGGGACTAACCACACCGTAATCATATACTTAAGTAATTATACTATTACATATGCAATTAAATAATACTATGCCTTAAATAAATAATTTACAATACATAACACATATGTTTTTGTATCTCATAATACATACAGTAACAGGCCACTGCAATCTAGGACTTCAACCTCATTGAGCTACCTCTAAATATATGGTTCAAAATGTATGAAGCTAGACTCTACTGTCTTTTGTACATTTGAATAAAATTAGGATTTATAATTTTTAACCTGATGGGTACTACCATAATTTTTATTTTGTATAGACCAATTACTTATAATGAAAGAAAAACTATCATTACTCTAAAGGCGTTGTGGTGTTTAGTTGCAGTTATTTCTAGAACAAAAAAGTGCGGTATGCGTAGCACTGTAGTGTTCTAACATTTCAAACCTTCCCTGAGTGCTTGCTTGCCTCTTGTGTCATCATTCGATACTTAGAGACATGCGCCTATCACAAGAGAACACCAAAATAAAGGGTTTGGTTCTGGTTTCGTTAATGCTTGTCTAACCAAGCATCAGTTGCTTGTGTCTTCTATTTCTCTGATTATATCAGATCTTAGGTAATCTAATACGCACAAGATGACGACGCTACTGATTAACAAGTGCTACAGTTTTCGTTCAGCAAATTTAGCCAAAGTTCTTTTGTAACATAGAGAAAGAGGAGAACACATTCTGTCAGCTACCTTTCCCTTACTTTCTTTCCCTAGTGATATCAGAAAGCCTCCTAAATTTCAACACCCCTTTCAATGCCTTTTATGTCTTAATTATATTAATTTTCTTTTGTAATAAAAAAGAACTTCTACACAATACTTGTCTCAGAGGTATTGATGAAACTACAGCTGGTGATGGGTAATAAAGGAAGAATAATGGTATTTCTTAGGCACTAAAAGCTATATACAAGTGTTTTGGGGATTTACATAATTATTTATTTCATCTTTTATTTGATATAATGCAAAAAGAATGCAAACACTAGAAATCGCTATTTTGTATTTCAATTTCATAATAAGGTTAATTAATTATAGTCGGCCTTCAATTAATTAACATTGAAGAAAAATAAAAAAGAGAAAGAGTCAAGTAAAAGCTAAACGAGACGCTATAAAAATAATGTGGTTGAAAATATTTTTAAAGATAATAGGATCGGTTTTTAATTTGCTTGAATTGCATTTACTTTAAAAAGAAATGTTATAATTTGAATAGCTGTGTTTGCCTCCTCAACTATTCGAATATATTAAAATAAAGATAGCGATAACAGCTTGTTGCCAGTTGTCGTAGGCATCGTGTTAGAAGTTTACGTTATTGCTTAAAACGTTAAAAACAATAAATTTGCAGATTATAAGCTTCGAAATTTGACGTTAGGTGTTTATTATTAAGAAATATAATGTGGATACTCAAAATTCTGAACAGTTTTCCTGTCCTTGTTTCGTCTTCAAGGACTCAAAAGGTACCAACTTTACATAGCTATTTGAAAGCTCACAAAATTATTCATCATGTTTATTTGCAGGACCACTTACTATTACGAATTAATACAATATATTTATTTTGACAGAAACTAAACAGCCTACTTATTGTCAGCCATCCTTTTTCAAGGGAAACTACCCTAATGAAAAGTAAAAGAGGAATGTGTTTTTAGTATGTAACTGTTATCTTTAAAAAAATACCATCCTGCATGAGTGCTGTGGAATACTTTGAACTTAGCCTAATGTAGAATCATTATATTCATCCATGGTTAGTTTCTAACATGAATGTTTCTACGAAATTTATATATCGATATTGGATGATATAGGTAGAAGTTATCACCATGGATCTATTACAAATAGATTAAAACAGTCAGTTCAGTTTGTATCTATGTATACGAAATCGTAGTGACTAATATGAAACTTCATTAAAAAACTGATAAAATTTATCTAAAACACAGATGCAGTTCTTAGAAAAGTTTCAACATGCCCAGATGCTTTGCCTTAAAATTCGCCACTCGAGTTCTTATGTTGTTGTTGTTTTTGAATTAAGCATACAGCTACACAATGGGCTATCTGTGCTCTGCCCACCACGGGTATCGAAACCCGAATTTTAGCGTGTAAGTCCGCAGACATACCGCTGAGCCACTGGGGGCCTCGAGTTCTTATCTGATGAGATTTAATTTTTTTTTAAGTATTATCAGAATTGTTTGAACTTTCAAAAATAAATGCATCTCTTAAAATAGACTTAGACTCTCACAAGGCTGAATTCTACTTTAAGGTCGTAATAATATACAAACAACAAGAATACATGTGCAATATAAAATAGCCTTAAGCCTATGTACTAGCCCTGATACAGTTGCAAAGGCAAAAGTTCAGTTAAATAAACGTGCTATTACAATTAATTATCTGGAGTGTAAGGGTTGTTGTTGTTTACTTTATTATCAAAATAAGCTTATGCAAAGCCCCCCAGTGGCTCAGCGGTATGTCTATAGGCTTAAAAACCGGGTTTCGATACCCGTAGTACGCAGAGCACAGATAGCCCCTTGTGTAGCTTTGTGCTTAATTCAAAACACCAAACAATAACAACAGCTTATGAAAATTACCTCTGGTAGCGCTGAAGTCTGTCTAAAGATCATAATCATAGAAAAATGCAGGAATGGATGCTCGTCAAAGCTTAAGCAGTTATTGATCAATAATAAACCCAGTAGTTTTGAGACACGTATGTTTTCATCTCATACATCCTAGTAAAAACCCATCATCCGTAAGAAATAACATTTCGAACTTTTCACGAGTATTAAATAGCAATTTTAACAACGTTCCAGAAACTTCCTGAATTATATAAAAGCAAGATGTTGTCTACGAGACACACACGTGTAGAACGTGAGTTAGACAAAATTAGGTTTAATATACGTTTCTAACACGTACCTAATATCAGAACACATTCGACAAATAACAATGGTCAGCTTTTACAACTTCTAGATCAATAATGGTGACAAAAGCTATAAACAACAGCGTAACTTCTGTAGAACAATTCATGATATGAAGTAAAATTCTAATGTGCACTTATTTTTAAATTAGTAATATTATCTTATAACTTACATCAACTTAAAGATATAATGCGTATCTTAAGATCACTTTCAACACTAGCTCATCTTCTTGTATAGACATCTCATATAAGTTTATCTTATTTGAAATGGAAAATATATCTGAAACTTATTTACCTGGAATCTAAGGTTACTCAAACACGTTTTCATAGGTATTGCATGAATTAGCACTGCAATTTCAGTTTTCATTTGTAGATTAGACTGAAGACGAAAATTATGATTCCATAAAAATAAAGTGAACTAGTTGTTTGAACCTGGCGATAAATATTCAGGACGCAAAACAAATGAAATTTGTATATTATAAATAAAAACAAAGGTTAATTTGATATTTGTAAAAATAGCTTTACGTTTTAGCAGTTCCCCTGTAGGTTAATGGTAAGTTTACAGATTTGCAACTCTTAAATCGGAGATTAGAACCCTCGCAGCTTTGCATTATAACAGCAATATTCTTCAGCAGCATACAAATTAAAACAAATCAGGATTCTAATAAACCTACGTGAATGAGGTTTAAAGCTCAGACATTTAGCTCTAAGATAATCAGCTGAAATATGAGGACTGAAATACCTATCAAATATTCCAATTCTGACTATTGTGGTATTTTCATACCTAATTTAATACGCGACACCATGACAAAGGTTTGCATTGTAAAATTTAAAATATATATAGAGAGAGAGAGTGAGAAAAATAATGCTGATAAAGTTAAGTAAGCATGTACAAAAGGAAGAACTGAGTTACAGTTACGACAGAAAATGTTCGTACCCCTGCGTCCTTAAGGTTTTGCTCATAACTTCAAAAGTATCACGATTAGGCTAATCGAAGTATGGTATGTTATGAATATTATACTAACACACATCTACACACATTTATATTTAAATTAAACGAGAAATAAAGTGTTTATGAACAAATAACCAAAAATAGGAGGAGCAGAAAGTGTTCGTACAGTTCAGAACGAGTGAAAAAAAACTGATATTCCCGTAAACATTTTGTTTAGTTTGGCGAATAAACTACTTTATACCATTCCAGAACTAGACACTGGGTTCATAATTATTGGAAATTAGCCAGCAAAAATATACTTCCAACAATTTACCGCCGTCTCCGTCATTATCTACTTGGTAGTCATGACGAACAGGAAACAATAGCGCAGTGATTTAAAAAAACCGAATAATTGTAAAATACAAGTCTCGTGTGTCTCTTTCCGGTATTGCTATGCATCTTAATGTGCCGAAAACTACTATTCAAAGCATTATTGCCAAGTTTAAGCTTACAGGATCAACTGCTAATTTCCCTCGTTCCGAACGCTCCACCAAAATTCCAGAGAGAACCAAGAGGAAGGTTCCCAGAGAAATTAGTAGGAGCCCTCGTTTAACACGTAATGACATACAGAAACTGGGGTTGAAGTAAGCACCTCTACAGTTACGAACATGTTTTATATGCAAAAACGGCTCGTTTGGGTTCAGAAAATATTTTAAATAGAAGAGCGAACGACGTTTCGACCTTCTTCGGTCATCGTCAGGTTCACAAAGAAAGAGTTAACTGACCGCAAGCTGACCACATGTTTGGAAGGGGTTGTGTAACTGAGTGTCGCAATGTAGAGGGCGGGGTTAGATGTTTGAATATATAATTTTATCTATAATATTAATATAGGTATAATGGCGTTCCTTTATATTGGTTTATTTTGGGTTTAAGTTGTTGTATAAGTAAGGCTTCTTTAATTTTGCGTTTGTTTATGTTTGTTTCTTTATTTAGCATTTCAGTGTTTTCTGTGGTTATGTTGTGTCCATTTGACTTGCAGTGTTCGAAAACGTGTGAAGGTGACTTTTTATGTTCTTTGAATCTGGTTTCCATTTTTCTACTTGTTTCTCCAATATAGAAGTCGTGGCAGTTATCACATTGTATTTTATAAATAATGTTGGTGTGGTGTTTGTCAGTGTAGTTCTTACATAGTATAGACCATAGTTTTGTGCCTGGTTTTTGAATGAATTTAGTATTAACTGGAATGTTATATTTTGTTACTAGTTTTTGCCAAATGTTGGTTATTTGTTTGCTGATGTCAGGAATATATGGTATACAGCAGTATTTTTGATTCGTGAGATATATTTACTTTTGTTGGTTGATTTTTCTTTCTGTCTAGGTGTGTGCGTATAATGTTTTCTACGGTTTGTGGAGGAAACTTATTGATGTTGATGAAGTATTGTTTTATTTTGTCTAATTTGTTCGTGTCTGATAGGATGTTATTCATTTTTTATATGTATTCATTCGTGTTCATTATTACTATAGCGTTACCTTTATCTGCTTTTAGAAACATACAAAAAATGAATAACATCCTATCAGACACGAACAAATTCAAACCAATACACACAAATCCAACAAAGACACATGAGACGCAACTGAACAAATTACTATTGCAAATGAAAAAAGCCAACACAATTTCACAAACACTTTATTCCTACCTACGTAAAACCGACTCACGCACACCGCAAATATACGGCATCCCTAAACCTCATAAACAAGATTGTCCATTAAGACCAATAATGTCGACATATGAATCGTTTAATTACAATCTTGGTAAATACATAGCATGGGCATTCTCCAAATATGTAACCTCAGCCAGCTCATTCATCAAAGACTCCTTTGATTTCATGTCTAATCTAAATCAACTTAATCATAAAGCCTTAATGGCCAGTTTCGATGTTATATCCCTCTTTACAGAAGTTCCAACAACAGAAGCCTGCAAGATAGCCTTAGAACTCTATATCCGAGACCTTAACCAAACTATATAGACATTCCCAGTAATCAGTTAGCAACCCTCAAATAATTCACCACAATAAAGACAAACTTCATGTTCAACAACCAAAACTATATACAAACAAATGGCCTAAGCATGAGCAACCCAGTATCACCAGTTCTAGCCAATATTTTTATGACACAAATTGAAACACAAGCAATTAATACAGCATTACATCCACCACTATACTGGTACAGATATGTAGATGACACGGTTGCGGGATTCAAATCTACAGAACACATACTTAATTTTTTCACTCACATTAACTCTATACATTCCAACATTATCTTCACATGTGAACAGGAAGAAAACAATAAAATATCATTTCTTAACCTCAAAATTATAAGAACCAACACACAATTCAAAACAGAAATCCCCCGAAAAATCACCCACACTGGACTATACATTCCTTGGGACTCAGCACATGAAACAAAACAAAAACTCAAGATACTAAGAAACCAGATAAACACAGCCATAAAACTATGCTCACCAGATAAAATTAACGATGAATTAGACAAAATAAAACAATACTTCAACAACATCAATAAGTTTCCTCCACAAACCGTAGAAAACATTATTCGCACACACCTAGACAGAAAGCAAAATCAACCAACAAAAGTAAATATATCTCACGAATCAAAAATACTGCTGTATACCATATATTCCTGACATCAGCAAACAAATAACCAACATTTGGCAAAAACTAGTAACAAAATTTAACATTCCAGTTAATACTAAATTCATTCAAAAACCAGGCACAAAACTAAGGTCTATACTATGTAAGAACTACACTGACAAACACCACATCAACATTATTTATAAAATACAATGTGATAACTGCCACGACTTCTATATTGGAGAAACAAGTAGAAAAATGGAAACCAGATTCAAAGAACATAAAAAGTCACCTTCACACGTTTTCGAACACTGCAAGTCAAATGGACACAACATAACCACAGAAAACACTAAAATGCTAAATAAAGAAACAAACATAAACAAACGCAAAATTAAAGAAGCATTACTTATACAACAACTTAAACCCAAAATAAACCAATATAAAGGAACGCCATTATACCTATATTAATATTATAGATAAAATTATATATTCAAACATTTAACCCCGCCCTCTACATTGCGACACTCAATTACACAACCCCTTCCAAACATGTGGTCAGTTTTCGGTCAGTTAACTCTTTCTTTGTGAACCTGACGATGACCGAAGAAGGTCGAAACGTCGTTCGCTCTTCTATTTAAAATATTTTCTGAACCCAAACGAGCCGTTTTTGCATATAAAAATTTTCAACAAGTGGGTTTCTCGACATCACTGATAGTTACGAACATGTTACGCTCTTCTGGGTTCAAAGCATGCTGTCCTCGTAGAACTCCATATTTAAAGCCTGTTCATTTAGGAGGACGATTGAGGTATTCAAGAAAGCTGGTAGATAAACCCTTTACCTATTGGAAGAGCATTCTTTGGTCAGACGAGATTAAAATCGAATTTTTCGGCTACAATGATGTTCGTAATGTTTTCCGTAAGAAGGGGGAACGAAATATTCCAAAGAACATCATCCCTACACTTAAACACGGAGGTGACTCGATAATGCTATGGGGTTTCTTCAGCTCTTCTGGTGTTGGCAACCTTCATCGCGTCAACGGAATCATGGAAAAAAGAAGAGTACGTTGATATATTAGGTACTTATATCAAGAATGATGCTCCTAACTTGCAGCTTGGGCGTCTTTGGATCTTCCAGCACGACAATGACCCTAAGCACACATCCAAATATGTGCAATCCTGGTTGCAGAGGAACCATATAAGCGTTCTCGAGTGGCCATCGCACTCACCCCATCTCCACCCAATTGAAAACGTTTGGCATGAGTTGAAGACCAGGGTTCATCAGCGTCATCCGAAAAACTTGGAAGAGTTGGAGGCCTTCTGTAAAGAAGAATGGAAGAAGAAAATACCGGTCAAGTACTGTCAAACGATCATGGATGGCTATGAGGAGATTTTGCGCCAAGTAATTCGCCCGAGAGGCTACACAACTGACCATTAAAGTAGACGCACGAACATTTTCTCCTTCTGCTATGTTTGGTTATTTGTTTATAAACAATTTATTTGTCGTTTAATTTACATAAAAATGTATGTAGATGTGTGTTATTATAATATTTATAATATACTCTACTTTCATTATACTAGTCCTAATAATTTTTAAGTTATGAGGAAAACTACTCAAGACGCAGGGGTACGAAGACTTTATGTCGTAGCTGTATAAACAGCAAATCCAAACTTCTGACTAATTTTATTAGTTTGTTATAACTTTAAAACAAGCCGAAACAAAAATAAATTATACAAAAACGCTACACTAATTAAAAATATCCCAGGGTACAAACTATAATTTGGGGTTATAAAATGTACCTTATGCTTTGGAGGTGACTGCGTAAGTTGGACCAACAATGCGGTGGAGATACACCGTCTATCAGTCTTAACCTTCATTCACCAGCCCACATGAAGAAATAAAATAGAGGAATGACAAAGATATACAAATAGAAATTAGGAAAGCGAGATGTATGTGCTCAAGCCTACAATGTCCCGCATCTATATCACCCTTCACTTTTGCAGTGACTCTGTATAAAACAAAGCTGCATTTGAAAATAAAATATAAGTATAAAAGAGTTAATGAAAGCTCATTTCAAGTAAAATATGCATTAGGTTTTAGTTGCAATATCATAATGTTTCGCATTCAGACAATGTGCATAAGGCAAATATTGCTGTAATAATCTTATTTTAGCAAAACGGCTTGAAAATGTATGCTTCAAATAAACTTAAGGTCTGTTTAAGATGTTGTTTTAAAATGTTTTGGATCCGAAAAACAACTGAACTTAAGAGACTTGTTGAAAATACAACAGTTATTCATCATATACATTTAAGATTTTAATTGGTTGCTATGTATTTCTTTCATTTAGAAAATTAATTCAATACATACAGTAATGACTTGTATAACTTAGCTTCTAAGTATTAATTTCATTAATATATAACTTTTGAACAATAATTACATCAAGAATATGTTATGAAATTAACACGTAGAAGCTAAGTTATACGAGTCAATACTGTATGTATTAAATTAATTTTCTTAATGAAAGAAATATATACAGTAATGACTTGTATAACTTAGCTTCTAAGTATTCATTTCATGACTCAACATTAATACACAACTTTTAAAGAATAATTACATAAAGAAGAAAATGTAATGAAAAGTTTAGTTGCGGAAGAATTCGTCAACGAAATATCAATAATCAAGTACCAACTGTAATATAAAACTTAGCTTCTGAAAAATTCAACAATAAAGTACCAACTGTAATATAAAACTTAGCTTCTGAAAAATTCAACAATAAAGTACCAACTGTAATATAAAACTTAGCTTTTGAAAAATTCAACAAAGTACCAACTGTAATATAAAACTTAGCTTTTGATAAATTCAACAAAGTACCAACTGTAATATAAAACTTAGGTTCTGTAAAATTCAACAATAAAGTACTAACTGTAATATAATGCTATGTTTATGGAGAATTCGTCAATGAAATACCAGTTGCAACGAATTTTAGTTTCTGGGGAATTCATAACTCTAAGTAGCAATTTTAGCTGGTTGCTGAATTGTTTAAAATCAAGATACAAAACAAAATAGAGGTATAAGATCCCTTCTTAGATTTTGAATTTTTTACCATGATACAGTTCAATGTGTAGCATTCATTTGAAATAATATCATACAAAGTTTAGTTGATTGTTTGTGGTTAAGTACGAAGCCACGCACTAGGTATAAAAACCTGGCTTTCAGAGGTACAGGTCTTCAGCATCACTTTTGTGACTCGATGGGGGGTCTGATACAAAGTACTACATATCTTATGCTCTTATAACGTTTACTGTAACTCAAAGAAGATGGTCTTATTTTGATACTTATTGAAGTAGCTTAAAAATCGTATCTCTACTTTGCCCTTGTCTGATTGAAATATCTCTTACTTCAGTATTATACTTCTGTGTATGTGACAATAGTAAACAATCTGTAGTGGAGTAAATTTAGCAACATCAGATTTAACTTGGAATTTGAGAATAAATTGCTTAAATGCTTTCACGTACGTTTAGTGGATTTGATGGTCACTCTAGCTGTACTGATTGCAACTGTAATCATCAACAGGTCACAATACGATCTTAACATTAGCTTGGCTTAAATACACATATACACAGGTTTTTGCAAGTTTATTGTCACATGAGCATGACTTACACATATACAGCGTTTTAAGAGATTTATTGTTACATGGCAAGGTTTACATGTACAAGATTTATCGTTTTCATAGAACATTTTGGAATGTTCTTTATAGTCCGTCATATAATACGTGTATAATCTCAGCTAAATGTTTATGTGTTATGTGTCATCCAGTGACTGGTCACAGTACAACTATATAAAATGTAGAACATAAAAATTCCAGAGACAAGTTACGTTTTTTTTATGATTATGACTGCAGAAACTGATCACATGACAAAAAGAAATTGTTTCGAACTCAGCATATAAAGTGACGTTGCCTTACGAAAAAATAACAAAGAAACAAATCTTAAATGGGATATTTTTCCTTGTCTTTAAAACTGTTAATCTCCCATCTGTTATATAAATCCGCTGTGATTGGTCACTGGATCACATATAATATACACAATTGAAGCTTCACCTTTACTTGCGCAACAAGGCACGGGATATAGTCTACAGTCAGTGCCCATAGCTCAAGCAGGAAAAAGCTTGTTGTCACGTTGACTGCGGTAAGCTATAAAATTATTTTTATTTAGAGATGCGGTATAAAACTTTCCATGTGTACCTTCTCCACGTTAATCACCTTCTCCATATACAACATACATTAAATCATTTATATGTTACCTCTTCTCCCAAGAATATTAGATAAAGAAAACGTCTTTCTAGTTCATGTCAGACGTTGTAAAATATTTTAATACAATTTGTTCCTATTGCAATTATTTTTCGTTTTTTTATTAGCAATATCATAAACGGAGACCAACAGACAAATTGCAAACGTAAGACTTAGTAATGAAAAGGTGCTCTCAGTGGCAAGAATGAAAACTGAAAACCTCCTTTGAGGAAAGTGTAAAAGATGACAGCGTTTCATCTTTTCATGCACTAGTCTTACTTTTGAGACTAATACATTAACTGAATGGCAGCATTCTGTATTCAATCGAGAGCGACCAGTTTCCCCTGGACGACTATCTGTGAACAAATGTTCCATTCAAAATTTTTCTCAGTAAGTGATAAGGCATGAAACATTTATACAATGTTTAAGGCATCGAGCTCACTAGGATATAATTTTACTTATCCATAAATGTGATAGATTGATATAAAACCATTATAAATATCCTAGAAAAATATTTAACATTCATTTTATATGACAATGTCAGATTCAAAATCTGCTTGTTATATTTTGAAGTAAAACTGTTGCTTTATGATTAATTTTAATCGACAAAGAGCAAATAATATACATAACGCTATAACACTTTTTTCCATGTACGTATTCTATTATTACAGTCAGCATTTTCCTGTAAAAGATTTATTTTCTTTTTGTTTTGTTATTTTAAATGCAAAGCTGCAAGATAGACTACTGTGTTTTGCCCAACTCAAGTGTTGAAACCCTATTTTAAACGCCATAAGCTTCTCTGCAGACTTCCCGCTGATATACCGAGGCCTTATTAAAGATTAAACAATACTGAATCAATGTACAAGTCTTCAAAGTGTAACGAAAACAGTGATGCTAATATGGTAATATCGAGTAAGAGCTATTTGATAAATTAAGATAACAGCAAAATGCTTTTATCCATTATCTTTTTCGCATGACTTATTTCCATTCTGTTTTGGTAACATAAGTCCCTTTTTAAAGCTCGGTCTAAGTGGAACAAAAAATCAAGTTCAACATAGCGAATGTTTGTTGCGTGCGAAACAGTGGTATGCGCAGATACTGTATCCCTATTAAACCGTACTTCTAGCAACAGTAAAATGTCAGGCTGTGAAGTCTCGCATACAATGACATTTTTTTTAATTGTCCTGTTGTGTTTTACGAAATATATCAGAATAAGTTTTTGTTTCAACAGGTCAATCATTTAAGAAATGTATAAATCAAAATGAAGCTACTTCAGCGCAGATCAAAGTTTGTTTGGAATCAGTTTAACTTTTCATATAAATAGATTCATTGAAACTAAATACAAAACATCAATTACAGGTTTCAATGAAATCAAATTTGAACCTTAAAATGCAAGTAGAATAAATAAAACTGCATTGATTTGTTCTATAGATCTTAAAGCATTATAAGCGATTTGTGATTTTCGAGTAAAAATAACTTGATTTAAGCATCAATTTGTTTTTTCACAAATAAAAAAAACTTTTGCATAAGTTGTAGATTTAAATGTGAACTAAGGTTTATTTAATTCTGCGATGAGCAAATGTAATTCTTATAAGTTAAACTGAAATTATTTGAGAATCAAGTATAAGCTTTATTAACGGTATCAAGTTTATTTGAAACAATATTATTCGTTTCAAGGAAAACATGGACAGTGAAACAAAGAAGTTAGATAATGTGTATTAGAAATAAGTTCTAATATTTAAGAAAAAATATTCAGCCAAATAATCAAGCGTGATTATTAGGGGATAAAAAAAGAGATACCTCTTTTTACTTAATATAGTTATATGTATTTCGGGTATAAGTATAAACTTAAAGAATAACCTCATTTTTTAGTATGGTGTCTTAAAGAATATTGTGTACGTTATTTTAAATACGTTTTCATGGGAAACACATAATATCTGATTTGGTTACTATAAATATACCGATAAAAAAAACTCATATTTTTGACACTGTAACACATTATTCCCCACATTTATGTTCATCTTTCCTTGTTACAAGTTTTATTTCTCTACAAAAGATCACTAAGCTACCTTTCCATTCTCCTGAAAAACTAAAGGAGGATATATGATTGTGGACCCCTATCTATTTTGCACAGTGCTATGAACGGCAGTTATCTTCAGGCACGAGTGAGTGTTCCAACCGGCCGATTACGCTCTCACTTTTTAGAAGAATGTAGTAAGAGGATCACGTCTTATTTTAATGGCGAGACGTCTCTTATTGTCTCTGTACATTTATTTTCAGGAGACGTTCGTTCTATTACCTGGGTGTACGTCTTGTTGTAATTGTTCGCTCCCTGAACTTTGAAGCCGCGCTTCTGGACCCAAGGTTAGCTTACAGATAACGTGCAGGGAATTATTTCTAAACTTTTTTTTTTTTTACAAAGCAATTTCAGAACTTTGAAACATGACAGCAATCAATATTATATAAACAAAGGAGGCGGTAAACCCTGAAAACGTGATATAAATGTTCCGGAAGAAAACTCGGGATAGCTTGTTATGAAGAAAGGATTACGTATGTAACATTTCGATTTAAAAATATATATACTATTTTATAAATACTTACATATAACTCTATTTTTCATTCGGAATTAGAACGTTTAAGGCTGTTGCATGAAGGTTTTTTTTTTAAATTCCATTTATTTTCAGTCTTATTACAAGCTATATAACTCCATGACTTATGGAAACTAACGTCTTCTCCTATTTAGTGTACTAAATAGTAACTCGACTGAAGATCCCATGTTGTGTTTACTGTCAATGTAAAATGTTGTGTATGGAGATTTCACGAACAGGAGTAATGTTCAGCTATTCCCGCTACTCACGTGACTCTGAGGGTAACGTGACACTTGTTACTCGTATTTCTCTATGGGTCTAACAGTGAGTCTCTTCTACCACACCATATAATGATACCGACGCCTCTTTCCTACACATCTTCAGTGACCTAACACTTATACAAAATCACTTGACTTGGATGAAAGATGTCCATTTTCACAACACGTATGAGATGGTTAACCTTGACGTCTGTTTCAACCACACAAATCTAACTGCCACATTCTAACCACATATATGGGCAAGAAACTAAAGCCTGTTTACACCCAACACACACTCGTTTGAGAACACTTTCAGAACATTTGTTTTCATCACATCTATAAGATCGAATATGATACCTGAATGTTTCGATAACAAACACACGTAACACCAATGGAGACATTTTTTTCTACGACACAGTTATCAGACATAATTTTTGTTTCTGCCTTACATTTATGAAAATAACCGTGAGATTCGTTTCTCGCTTCGTTCATATGAAACAAAACTAACCATTTGTTTTCATCATGCACACGCACACAATACATGTCATGAATTCTGTTTCCATCACACTCATATGCACCAAACTGCACCCGTTTTTTACCTAAAACACACGTAACCATAATGACTGTTTACAACACATGAATATCAAAATGACCATAATATTTAACCACACGTGTGAAAAAGGCTATTTACAACTGTTTCCAGCAGTATACAAGTGACACATGCCGCATCATATACTCTCGTAATACAAATATTCACGATAACTATTTTTTACTGAGAAAACAGAGCCTCATCGTATTATTTCGACGTCTGTTCAGGCATTTTACAGCGTAATTTTCGTTGCAGAAGATATCATTGCATGTTTGTTATGTTCAAAGCACACAATTCCTGAATATAATTGTTTCATTATTTAGTATATACGAACGACGGTTTAACTCTTGTTACCAGAAACCGTAATTTGTTTGCTAACACTAAGAAGTGACTTTTTGCAGCTCTCTTTTTGAAGAGTCCTGGTGTCTCGGGTTAATTCATATTCCTTCGTTTTTCATTTTCATTAACTATAAGATATATGTAGGACAGTAACCACTATACCGACGAATAAACTTCATACTATGAGATTGGTTGGTTAGAATTTTCAAGATGGGGACATCTCTTGTACTTAATGACATTAAAAAAACTTAGGTCGTTAGGACTCTTCATAAAAGAGACATTCAACAGATCGTACCCCAATTGTGTTAGACAAATTACGGTGTTTGGTAACAGGTGATAATCCATAAAAGTATGCGATGGTTGAACGGAAACGTCGTAGAATCATTATTTGTACACACGAAAGGCTTTTGCTATTACTTTTTGTTCATAAATTCCCACCTGTTACCAAAAACCGTAATTTCTTTAACAAAGCTGGGGTGCGATTTATTGCGGGTCAGAGTATGAAGTTTTTATGCCAGTATAACTGTTACTACCCTACATACTCTTCCCATACGTGATCAAACTATGGTAGCATCATATTAACCCTCAAACTGCAGACAGTGTTATACGTAGTTCTGGTACTTTCTGTTCCACCACGATTTTATATCGATTGTGGTTAGCGCATGACTTGCTGCTTTGAAAATTAAAATTTTATTTATTATAACATATTCAACTTTTTGCGTAGAATATGGTATAAATTTCCATTTTAGTATGTACCCTTATGGCAAATGATTAACAAAAAATATGTTAACTGTAATTTTAATTTTATTTAATTTTTAAATTAGAAGACTGTTTTTAACAAGTAGAAATTGTAGTAGTGAAAAACAGTGCTAGAGTCTTAACAAGCTCAGAATACACATGAGTTTAATATTTTATAACAATTAATGAAACTATTTCAGTTGTTGATATATTACTGGATTATAGCAAGTACGTTTTGACAAGTAATATTTTCTACTTATGATAAATATGTCTGTTATTTTAGCAAGCTTATCTGACGCGTAGATTTGATATTTTGCTCTGATTAACGAAACCATCTAAGTTGTTGATATATCCTCAGAAGAAATATATTCATACTGACAATATTATCATTTGTTGAAGCTTACAAAACAATTTTAATATACTTTGGAATAAATTTAAAAGTTAACATTAGTGCTTATACAAAAGTGTCATATGATTATGTTGTCATGAAAGATATGTTAATATTTCACCAAGTTTATTCTGCATAATTTCGAGTACTTTATAATTATAATACACTATCACTAGAAACAGTAGATTCATAAATATGCATTGTGGGTTATATTTAAAAATCATTATTTGACAATATTGAAACGCTAGCTCAAATTATGCTCGTTAAAGATACCCAGAATTAATTCAAACTAATTGTCTGAGAATTAACCCAAGAGTGAAATATACATTTATCACCCTATTTTGTGTAAGATACTTCTTAAATACATGTTTGCTTGCCACTAGTTTCATATCTCATCTAAGATATATGTAGGTAATGTAATTTTAATCGGTACTTCATCCAATATGCAGTCGGTTATTTAATCTCATGTAAATATCAGACATAATTAGAGTTGTGTTTTCTATATGAAGTGAATAGAATTGTTAGTAAAGAACCTTGTTGGATAAGAGCATGAAAATCAATTATTGTTGTCACTTGGATTGAAGTTTCCATCATTAACTCCCCCTTCCTGTGGCACAGCAGCATGTCTGTGGACTTACAACGCTAGATACTGGGGTTCGATGCCAGTGGTGGACAGAGCACAGAAAGTGCATTGTGTAACTTTGTGCTTAATTACAAACAAATTTCAAAAACAAATATAATTCAACCGCTGGAATGTCTTAACGAAGGAAATGAAATAAATGAAGAGATAAACCTTTCGAACGTGTTTTTGAATTAATGAATTTCAGGACTTTTAAGAAAAAGGTGGTTAAAATTATGTATCGTTTGATAGCATTTAGATATACACATCTGAATTACGTTTCTTCTGTACGCATTCTGTTCTGACTTCAGTGTTAAAGAACGGCGAAACATTGGTTCAGTTTGGTGTTATATATATTACACATTTTAGTGGAATGAATTGTTTTTACTTTGTGTATAATAATGTACCTTATTGGTCTAACCTTATTGTTAAGGACCGGAGGACATTGGTTAAATATGTGTTATCAGACATACACTGCTGGCCAAAATCTTAAGGCCAATGAACATTAAAAAAAATATGAATTTTGCGTTGTTAAACTCAACCACTTATTTGAATAGAGCTTCGAAAGATGAAAATAAGAGAAGGGGAATAAACACTTTTATAGCATTTAGTAAGGAAAATATGAACACTATAAATTTGGCTTAAATACTAGCTGGTCAAAAGTTCAAGACCATACCAAAAAGAGTCCTAAATGGTGTAGGAAATGCCCAACAAGAGGTCTCAGTAGTGAGTTGCACGGCCGTCATTGCGAATAAATTCAAACATTTGCTTTGACATGGTCGATATAAGTGTTTGCAGAAGGCTGGTTGGAATGTTATTCCAAGTAGTGAAGATGGCTTCACGAAGATAATGCACTGTTTGGAATTTACGTATATTTTTATAGACTTCCCTTGCCTTCTACCCCCAAACATTTTAGTGAGGTTCAGTTCGAGCGAACAGCTGGATGGTCCAAAATAATCACGTTATTTGCCATGAAAAATTCCTTTGTCTTGCGGGCATTGTGTATTGCAGGGTTGTCCTGCTGAAAGATTCAGTCATTTTCACACAAGCGAGGGCCTTCAGTCAATAAGGATGCTCTCACCAATATACCAGCTGCTGTTTGACGCCCATATATAACCTGAAGCTCCATTGTTCCATGGAAGGAGAAAACATCCCAGATCATGATGGAATCTACTCAACTGTGTCGTGTAGAAAATGTCTTCGGTGGGATATTTTTATCGTGCCTGTAACGTTGGAAACCATCTGGACCATCCAGGTTAATTTTTTCTCACCAGAGAACAAAACCTTCGTCCATTTTCCTACATTCTATGTTTGGTGCTTCTCAGCAAAGTTTAACCGAGCTCTTTCGTGGTGTGGAAGGAGGCGTGGCCTTTGAAGAAATTTACGATTTTTAAAGCTTTTTTCTCGTAGATGCCTTCTTATTGTTCTTAAGCTGCATTCTGCGTCCGTAAGGGCCTTCATCTGAATCGACGACCGGCTGGTGTCTTGCCGGACAACCCGTCGAATCCTCCTGCTGAACGCCGGCGAAGTTTTCTTGGGCCGACTACTTGAAATTCTCGTTCCATATCCCTCAGCCTGGTCTTTTAAGACATTTACAACAGCAGTTTTACTGCGCCCAATTTCACCAGAGATGGCACGTTGAGAGAAAGCTTGCTTTTGCAGTTCGACAATTCTTCTATGTTCAAACTGTGTCAACTTTTTAGTCTTTGGCATGTTTTACCCAATGTAACACAGGAGATGTAAGTGGAAGATGTTGACAACGCTAATGCTTAAACACAAATGACTAAATTTCGTTACGTGTTTACTGATTAACGTTTTCTTTCAGTACGATCTTAAGCTTTTGACCAGCTAGTATTTAGGCTAATTTCATAGTGTTTACATATTCACTCCTAAATGCTAAATTTTTTTTTATTTTTCTTGTTTTCATCTTTTGAAGCTTTACTCAGATAAGTGGTTGAATATAACAGCGCAAAATGCATATTTTTTCTTTATGTTCATTGGCCTTAAGACTTTGGCCAGCTGTATATATACCCTCCCTGAAAAGTTCCAAGTAAGTTACTAATTTATATTATACCACTATCAGAAAAGGGTATTCATCTTCCAACTTTCCAAAGCTTACCAGATTCCAGTTTCAGCTAAGTAATGACATTCTGAAACATAAATCATTTTGCTTTTATTGTGTGTCTAAAAATCAATTTGGTGCTGGTTGAATTATACATCATAAATGTGGCTTTAAAAGAATTAAAAGGAAAAATTACACAAAGAAAATTTAAAATTCATACAAATAAAAGCATTTACATATGGATAGTTATAACGTTATCACTTCTTTTGTTTAAAAACACTTATGTTTCAACCAGATTTATTCCCTTTCCATAGATAGTATAAGCTCTCTAACTATTTCCGAACTATTGAACCATTCGCTTCCTATCATGCGGAATGTCAGTCAAGAGAAGAAGAAAAAGAATAGTTTAATACCTTCTCCGCGATTTATGACAAGATATATATGATGGAAATATGTCGATATGTGTGTGCAGCTAAGTCTTCGAAAGAATGACAAGAAAAACTCATTCTAAATCACACTTATTTCACCATGACAGAAATAACAAGTTTAAATATCAGAAAGAGCAGTTGGAGTAGTAGACACAAAATGGCTTTCTTCATTATTCAAAATGATGAACTGTTATTCTATATATTTCTAAAAGCCTCCACCAAGCTGATCTACACAATCTTTCAGCTATTCGCAATATGGGTTTCACGTGATGTAATTTTTACTTCAACACAGAAGCTTGCTTCCAGACGCGATAATTCTTTTTCCTTTGAATATCTATTTTCGGACTGAAGTCCTTGTAATATTTTCCATGCTTTTTGTTTATTTCTTTCACGTATCCATGTTAATGGAACACGAATCATAACTGGACATTTCTTTGCTATAGTTATTGAATTAATAAAACATAAAATATAAGAATACAAATGTCTAAGAACTTAAAATTGACGTTACCGTATCATATCAAAGTCAGAAATTAATGGGATTTTTCATAAAATATAAAATTATCGTTAATTTTGCTGTAAACACTGCGAGATCACACGAAGAGGCGCATATATACTAATACTAAAGAAATATTTAAAAAATCACGCTTTCTTTTCAACCTGACCTTGTTCAGATCGGTTTTCATGGAATTCGGCCTTATATGGTCAACAACTATCGGATGTGGACCTCTCGGTGGAGACAGCTTCCCTCTATTCTTCCGCTAGTTTAAACACAAGTAACAAGGTGATCGTGAAGGCTGCTGTTGTCATGGCAACCTTAAACCTTCAGTAAACCACAGGCTTCTTTCTTGATGAGTCCGCAACTTGCCTCGAGGTCACTTCAGGCTCATTTAATTCCAATCTAGAAACATGGCAGACGTGGCACGGGAAACTTTTCTGTTACCAGGTTGTGAAGTTTAGCTCATTAGTAAGAGTTATGTAGACTTAGTGAAACTATGCCTGCAAGGTGTGTATTGGAATGTGCAGCTTTACTTTTAAAGTACTGCTAGATGTTACTTCAAATGATATGAGATCATTTTACAAAGAGTTATTTTACTTTGTTGATGTGTAGTATTTTGACAAGAATTCACTAAAAATTGTTATCCCTTTTTGTAGGTATAGTTACATAGTTTGATATCATCGTGTATACTGAAATGTATAAATGTTTCAAACACATCATTCAACCTAAAGCTTGCTTGTGACAGAAAACAAACTAAGTTTAACAGTGTTTTATGAATCTTGTTACACTAATAAAATTTGTCTTTATCTTACTATTTGACAATTCGAGAGTAAAGTTAGTAGAACAGCATCTGCTGTGTGTAATTTCAAGTCAAAAATAACACTAAAACTTAATGTGAAACTAGCTTACTCGTATTAACAATTTATTTATCTTACTATTTGACAGGGCAGTGGTACAGCTGTTAGCAGTAGCTCCTATTCTTAGTGTCAAAACACCACTTGAATGTAACGTGAAACAAGCATAAAATGGCGGGACAATGTGTCGATTTAATGCTAATAGCTTTCACATCACCAGCACATTTACGCTTGCAAAATTTGCTTTAAGATAGGGAATTAAAGTCGTTAATGCATAAGTGCCGTTAACCGGGTACATGACAGCAAGATCAAAACATATTTGAATGAGGCTGTATTATCTATAAATTACATTGATCTGGCTCATTAATCCGACATATTTATAACAGAAATGCACAGCTGAAATTTTCTTATCAAAGAACTAAGTACTTCGTTGATTTTTTAATATCTCACGAAATTTTCCTTAGTAATGAAAATATTAAATATAGTGTTAACTTTTTTACAATCTATCTTTACTGAAGATTAGAATGTGTTTATAAGTCAACCTTGTAGTATGTAGATATATTTTTAACTTTTTAGAATCTATTTATACAAGGGATGAAAACTTGTTTTTAGGTCGATCTTGTAGTGTAGATTTGAAAAGAATAAAGACGATTCTATATTTCTTTTGTTCTTCACCAGCTGCCGAAAGTAAATGTTTTTATAGCCGAACATCCTTTTTTTTACGTCCAATACATAAACATAAAATCAACATAATATTTCATTTTCTGTCATCATATCAGTATTAGGAATTCAGTATATTTTTAAAAAAATGTAACTCATAAGGAGAATCTTACAAGTAAAACAGAACACACTGGATGTTAACTGTTAACGAATATCGGAACTCTCTCGTCTTATTAGTATTCCCTTCAGAACTGGTGGATGTAGCGTGTAGAGATTGCTCTCTGCCTGTGTCAGCATGGCCTCTTTGGTTTATCTGTGTTAATAACACAACGTTTTTGCACTTTTCCACAAAGCTATTAGAGAAGCATGACTTAATGGGTTGATTACGCAACAATTACTTCTGACACGGCAATGCTTTTATCTCCCATCAAAACATCTACTTTGTGTCAACTCGGGAAGTCTAAGACTTAAGCTGGAATATAAGTTTTAATAGGATGTATTCATTGTTTTGGTGTCCCACATGCCTCAACTTTAAATGACAATTTGCTGTTTACGATAATTTCAGTACATTAGCAGGAAATGTAGTGTTACGATGGAAGAACTGTTGAACTTTGAACAGCTAACATCATATGCAGTGTTATAGAGACATTGAATGGTACTTTATTTCATTCAGAAAAGACTACTGAAAACTAGGTAAAGGTTGCCGTATAAAACTTACTATTTCATTAACTGTTTAATTTGTGATATGTAATGAAATCCCAATGTATTAATTCAATTTATTCCTTTTTTATTTCCTAAAAAATCAAATGTTATGAAAATAATTTACATAATACTTGAGTAAACTTTAATTTCTGTTTAACAGTCAATTTATCTGTTTATTTTGTTTAATTTTGCTGAAAGCAATGTATTATAGGGTCGCTGCCTAGTTAACATCACCCACCACAAAGACCAGAAATTGAGATTTGACCGTTGTTCTTTTAACGCATTCACGTTCACAAAGTGCGAAACGCGACATTTATTGGAACATCAGATCCACTGGACAACACTTGGCCAATTTAACAATTGAATATTTTGTTTATACAATGTGAATAATAGGCCAAACGATATATTAGGGTGCATTAAAGTTCCCATGACTTGCTGACAGATGTCGCTCTTAATTTTTTGTTTGTTTGTTTTGGAATTTCGCACAAAGCTACTCGAGGGCTTTCTGTGCTAGCTATCCCTAATTTAGCAGTGTAAGACTAGAGGGAAGGCAGCTAGTCATCACCACCCACCGCCAACTCTTGGGCTACTCTTTTACCAACGAATAGTGGGACTGACCGTCACATTATAACGCCCCCACGGCTGGGAGAGCGAGCATGTTTGGCGCGACTTGGGCGCGAACCCGCGACCCTCAGATTACGAAGCGCACGCGCCCTTAATTTCATATATAAGTTTTGATACTATGAACTGGAATAACTTTTCTTTCGTACATATAAATAATAACTGGCGGCAGTTGAAAAACTGCTCTCGGGTAAAACGTTATTGAACTTATAAGATGAACTACTACTTACAGAATGTTCTTGTCAAAAATAATTTATATTTTTAGCACCATATTTTCAAGTTAAATGTTTCTTTTAGCTCTTTCATTAATGGAAACAAATTTCCGAGGATCTAACTTGTGATGCTATAAAAGCGATTTATCTGCTTACTTTTTTTTATACGTTTTGTTTCATTTAGTGAATTAATATTGGAATGAGCCTTCTGTAATTTAATTCAGAAATTAATGACAGTTATTTGTTAATAGCAAGTTAAATAAGATATTTGACAGTTTTTAATTGCAAAACAGGATATAGATATTACAGGACATAATACAATCTCATCATACAAAACTGTTTTAATTTTTGCTCCTCATAGTTTTCATGTCATAGTATTTTGTCCAAATTGTTTTATCTACGAAGATGTGTGAAACTGCAAATCGTTACAAACAATAAACAGAATTTAATTTATTTGTCTATCTGTACATAATTAGCGGTAATATGAGTTCCAGCTGTTGTGCAAATACGTGAAAGTATGTCATTTTATTCTTTAAATCACTGATAATATGAACCACAGGGACAAAAACATATTTGGCGCTACAAAATCTATGAAAGTATAAACTGAAAATTTCAAAATGTGACTTATGTGGGATAATTTTCATAGGCACTTATCGCACATTCTCATTTCACTCTATCTCCATTATGCTCAATAACACTCAAAATCGTATCATCGATTGATGTGGCGGTATCTAAAAATGTGAAAAAGCATTTTGCATCAATTAAAACTGTGTTTGAAAACATTGGTTCCTATATCATGAGTGGGAATAAAAGTATTAAAATTTGTTATTTTGTGTGTTTTTCTTGTAGCAAAGCTACATCGGGCTATCTGCTGAGCTATCACGAGGGGAATCGAATCCTTGATTGTAGTGTTGTAAATGCGTAGACGTATCGCTGTACTAGCAGGAAGCTTCTGTTATTGTAGTTTTAGTGTATGAAATATTAAATTTAGCATTTTGATACTTCGATTATCGCCATACTGATAACTGATATGGACATGATTGTTTAGGATTTGTCAAACATTTGATGAGAAAATATCTATTTCATACCATTGCATGAATCGATATTTTTATACACGGTGACCAGAATAAAAATATAAGTTGATGCAACGATATGGAAGAGATATTTTCTCATCAAATGTGCAATAAATTTAAAATTATCACATTTTATTAGAGCATTTCCATCCTGAAAATGTGGAAAATATTTATTTCCAGATTATATTCGAAAAGAATATTTGAAACGTATTAAGATTGTCGTTTGAAAATGCTTTAAATAGTCAGACGCCTATTTTATATCAGTTCATTTGTTTTGAATTTCGCGCAAAGCTACACGAGGACTATCCTGAGCTACTATTTTACCATCATTTTTGATCGTTACATTATAATGCCTCCACGGCTGAAAGGTGAGTATGTTTAGTATGACAGGATTGGAACCCACTACCTTCAGATTACGAGTTGAGCGTCCAAATGTACTAAATGGCCATTCGGGCCTTATATTAGTTCAGTATGTTATTACGAAATACTCTTCTATCTGTAGATAGCGCTATAATTTTAACATGTTTTCAACTACGGATATATTTCTACGCAATTAATATTAAACGAGTGGATTTAACTAAGATATATATTATGTGACTCAATTATAATTGTTTTGGATTTTGCTCTGAGTATTCTGAATAAAAAGTAGAAACATATAATAAACTTTTAAAACATCTTTACTTCAGAGCGTTTTCAGACAAATGATACTCCCACTGCTCGTCCTTAGCATAATCTTCGGCTTTCAGAAAGATCTTTTTGTACCTTTTGTCTCACTAATGTTCCAATCTGTCTTAGCGCTTATTGAAAAAAACAATATGGATAGTATGCGTTGAAATAGTGGATTCTATATAAAACATTAAAGATCAATAAATTAACCTGCTAAGAAAAATGGTGCGTATTAATTATTCGTAACAAGGCTTCAGGCACTATTGCTGATGAGTATTCAGCAAAGATGAATAGTGTCTATGAATTACGATATATGTTTCATAGCAAGAAAGATCTTCTTTCCAAACTTGAAATGGTAATCAATTTCGATGAAAAAAGCCTGGGTCATCAGCAAATTACTGTCTTTCTCAATTTCTCTGGCTAAAGATGGTTATTTTTATTCAAATTCCATCACAACACACGCCAAATAAAACCTTGGGAATTTGACAATTAGGAACCATACTAATGGGAAATTTCAGCATTGCAAAACTCACGCTTGTCTGATCATTGAACGAGTTTCAACTCTTTTATTCTTTTCTCACAGAGGTTATTACTATTATTATTATTATGTGTAGAACAGTTTATTTTTTGAATTTTGTGCAATGCTCAAATAGGATTATTTGTGCTAACCATCCCTGATTTTGAAGGGATAGAATTGATTTCACACAACTAGTCAACACCGCATACTGATAATTCTTTTCATCTTCTATTGCCGAGCCAAGTAGTAAGGTTTTACTGTCACTCCTACAACGCATTCACGGTTAAAAGGGCTATTTTTAGCTATCGTTTGTTGTTTCTTTCGAGGTAGGGAGATATGGACTACTGAACCTAACATCCATTGTTCAGCACATAGAACAGCACTGAGAGACAATATTATAGATAAAAAGAAACTAATGAACAGGGAGATAAAAATTTAGAGAAAACAGTGATATATATGTGTGTGTATGATGATTTGGAGGTCCAATGACAGAGAAATAACTGAAAAAAAGGAGAGGTATACGAAAATAGTTGTTAGTGGTATGGAATGAAGTGTTGTGAACGTACGTTGAAAAAGTATCCTAGAGGTCATTCAAGGTTATTGTTCGAAATTTTTATTAGTATACATCATATACTCAATATATCAGTTTCAGATGTGTATACAAGAACAAATAAAACATTTTAAACCAATAATTACCAACATTACTTTTCAAGAAAATCGTTATTGGCATAACTTTACCTTTCCCATGCATATTGAGTTGTGCCACAGAAGATCGAAATCCGACCATAACAAAGGTTAGTACATCAACCTAAGCTTGAGGTACAAGGTCAAAAGTTTGCATAACCAGGTCATTGACGAGTCCGAGAGGTTAAGAATATTAAAATAAAGCCCAATACACGGCACTGCAACTGTTCCCAAGTTATCTAAATAGTGGTACAGTTTAACATGATCCTTTTAAATGGAGAATTTCATCACAATGTCTTATCTGCTTTAACTATTTTCAAACCATCTAAATAGTGGAGCAGTTTAACATTGTTCTTCTGTACGGAAAATCCCAGAATTCGTTGGTAAAAGAGTACCGAAAGAGTTGGCAGTGGGTGAAGGAAGATGACTGGCTGCATTCCCCCCTAGCATTTCAATGCTGACTTACGGAGGGCTAGCACAAATAACCCTCGTGTAACTTTGTACGAAAATCAAAGTGAACTAACTTCTGAATAATTTGCTGTCAACAGGTTCTGAATAAGAGAATATATATAGCGAGGTAGACAAACAGATATGTAAGAATAAACGTAGAGAGGAAGATGGAGTATTTTCAGAATAAGTTTATGACAAAGTATAAAGATACATCTAGAAATATGTAATGAACAGAACACTGTCAAAATGTTAGAAGATAAGGTTGGGTTTTTATTTTTGTTGTATAACTTAGCTTGCAGTTAGATGCATACGGCTACATCTCAGAATAGTGATTTTCATAAACGTTATTAAGAATAACTCGAAACTTTCAAAATGCGAATAATTATTCAGACAATTTAGTTCGTACAATTTATATCGTAAAATTTGAAAAATCACGCATGCTATGTAGATGACCAAAACAGATATGTTAAAGTTATTCTTACTTTCATACTCAAGATGTTTTTGGTTTTCAAAGTGTAAAAGAAAAAAGACAGACCGTCCATGAAAATGGAGGACGTAACTTCAGTATCTCTCTTTATATATATATATATATATATTACAACCAGAACTCTGCATTTTTAAAGAGAATTCGGTTGAAAAACAGTATAATAGCAACAACAAAATTAATTGTAATACCATTCACACCAAAGCTGTAAAATCTCGTGAATGATGTATGATGGTTGTTGTTGATACTCGCTTATTGAACGCCCACTGCCCTACTTTTTCTAAGTGCATTAACGTATGCATAATCTCAAAAGAAATCTTAGTTATCTGTTATCACAATTTCAAGAAATGAATCGCTTTTCAGTGACTCAGGAATAAGATCTAAAACTTACAACGCTAAAAAATCAGATATGATACTAACTGTAGGCACAATGTAGAGAGTCAATTATGTGACTTTGTGCTTAATAACACTGATGTGCATTTATCAGTATCATTAGGGAATACATTTATTTAACAGAAATATCTATACAAAATATAACAGCGATTAGAGTCGAACAAATTTATTTATCTGAATTATCTTGCACAAGATATTCTGTTAAAGCAACAAAGCCATAACACCTAAAATATTTCTAAGTACTTACAACGCCAAAACCCAGGGTTCGCTTTCTTGCGGTGCACAGAGTGAGGGTAGCTAGTTATGTAGTTTTCCACTAACGAAAGAACAACCTAAAATATTCAACACAATTTGCGAAATCTAAAATTAAAATGTTCATATGAAAGTGTCACCAAACTGATATATGTTAATAATTATTATTACCACCCAGTCTATGAATCCTAGAATTTGTGGTTTGCGACTCGTCGCCACAAAAACCAGTTTATCTCTTTGGATCGTGGATACGCCGTTAAATTAACTGTCAAATCTTACTAACTGATTATTGAAGAGTAGTTCAAGAGTTGACAGGAGGTGTTGTTGATTGGCCGTCTTCCCTGTAGTCTATCAATTATGATTTCGGGACGGCTAGCGCAGATATCTCTTGAGTAACTTTACGCAAAGCTTAACAGAACAAAGAAACAAACAATCTTTATAAAAAGTGTATTCTCAAGACGGTTGCTATGGGTATTAAATCTTTAATTGAAGTAAAATACAGAATAACGTTTCGACCTTAGGTCTTTTTCAGGTCATCTTTTTGTTAACCTTAAAATGACCTAAAAAGGTTGAAATGTTGTTCTGTACTTTATTTTAAAGTCTTAATATCTATATCAGCCATCTTGAGAGTACATTTTTACTTCTCGTCATCATGAATCGTTACGTAGATATTCCTTGTGTAGCTTTGTTTAAATGCGGTGTAAAGATGGGTTTGAAAAGCTACTTGTTATTATTACACTTATACAGAGTAGTAAAACAGTTTTTAAAACTACCGTCCTGAACCTTTAATTTTAATACATTTGTCTTTTTATGTTTTCATTATTTTCCTGAAAATACTCGTGTTTGTGTGTTTCTCCAGTTTTACAATATATAGTTATACCAAACGTCTCGAAAAACAACAAATATTATTACACTGTTTGGTGTTCAGTATAAGATTTAAACCATTTTAAATAGAAAAGATTAAATTAAAACTTACGTCTTAAATGGAGATGACACGACATTTGTTTGAGTTTCAGACATTAAGTTTCAAACTGTAACTGTATCTCTAGTTATGGTGTTTGCTCTGTTCTATGTTGTTTTACAGAACAAAACAAATTTTGCATTTTAGCTAACATATCACTGGTTTGTAATTAGGTTTGATAATTTCGGAATGAGAAACCCTGTTTCGGTCCAGTCTTCCTGTTTGCTTCTTTGTAAAGCTTGAAACGAAAACCCTAGATTTACGTCTCAGTATTCACGAAGTAGTTCTTCCTTCCCTGTCGCTGTCTTTTATCTGTCTGCAGTTGCATTAATGTATCCTAGCAACCGTACAAGTCTGCTTTTCTGTGTGCTATCCGTCATTACAGTAAGGCACCTAGTAATAACTTACAGACGAAGCTAACCTAATGTTCTGATTCTATTTAAATAGAAAAGCCATATTGTGATCACATTTCCTTAATGAAACCACTATTATCAGGTATAGTGATACATTCACGTGAGGCTGTGTTTGCTGCGTAACCTCAAAGATTTTAAAAGAAAAAATAAGATGTTATTTTGTAATGAAAAATGAAAATGTCCATGATTTATCTTTGGCTACTTTTTATTTAGTTCTCGAATTTTCAATTATGATATTTTTTTCAAAGTTCACCCGCGATTAACATTTTATTCATTTTTAAGTTCTACAATTTATTATTGATTTATCCAGGTCATTTTGTTATTTTCTATTTTTCTTGATTCGTATTTATTATAATATTCTTATTCTGCCTTACTCTGTTATTTTTTATCTCATGAAATTTCACGATTCTTTCATATTCTCCAAGAACTTTGGAGTTTCTATTTCAAACTTAATATTTTCCTTTATTTCACTTCCCTGCATTCTCACAACTAACCAGCTTTCCTTGATATTTTAACTTTTTCACTTATTTTTCTGTCTTCCAATTTTCAATCAACGATTGTGTTAGTTTAAAATTTCTATTTTGGTAATTTTCTCGTAGATTTTTTTCCTTTTCTTTTCTTTGTCTACACCACGATTTTTTCTGTCTCTTTCTCTCTCTCATCTATTTCTAGCTTTACTCTATTCCTTTTTCAACTTTGGCTTCATTCAATTTCAACTTTTGTCGCCTTTTTCATTTCATTCACTTCTCTCTCTCTCTTCTCTTTTTCTCTACTCAGTTATCAGCTCTAAACTAAACCAAAACAACCTTTGAACATATTGAATGTACGTCACCTGCCTGTCACGTTCTAAAGATGTTGGTTATGGAAGAAAGGACGTGAAATTTTGTATTGATCTGTTGGAAGCAGCTGCTTGGTTAAAAACTAACTTCTGGTCTTAATAAGTTCGTGACCTCCAAATAAAGGGATTTTTTTTGTATTTCTGTTTAGCATAAGTAATTTCCTTCTGTGTCCAGTTAAGCTGTCAACTCACAGATATAGAACATATATTTCCTAAAAAGGATATATATGTATGTATGTATCGAGCAGTAGAAAAGAACGAAACAGCAATTATTATAAAATGGTGATCAAACTAGCACTATAGAACAGTGATAAATATATAAATGCTCAAATCCTCAACATTGCGCAGAAACGAGTGTTATATCCCTTTTGGAAAACTATTTAAAATGTGATCCCCAAGCGTAGATACTGTATTAATAGTACCTATAAAAAAAGACATAGAAAATGTCATGTCTTATCAATGTCTATACTAAATGCACATGAAGAGCTAGTAGACTTCTGGGTTCTATGGGTTTTTATTAGCTATATATGCATATAGAGGTTAGACAACAGTTATGTTATTTTTAACAGCGAACGGAAAGAATACTTAAAAACAGCATCTTATATTTGGTGATATTGTTGAAAAATTCTCTGAAACTACAAGGCTGAGTTTTGCTACCTTAGAAGATAAAGGGGAATCTCATTTTCTTCTTTATGATTTTAGCAATTTTAACTTAGAGCTCTTAGGCTTTATTCTACAGGCTATTATGGAGGTTGGAATGTAAAAGTTAGGAGATAAGCTTTATTCACCTCTAGTGGCCGGTTGTAATAAAATGTTTTATTGTTTTGTTCTACCTTCTCACAAGTGACTGTTGACAGTGGATGGTAGTTTTATATATGATACTTTATAAGTTTGAATACCCTTGTTGTTGTTGTTATTTTATAATTCAATATGTGAGGCTTGCGAACAAATATTAGATCTGGTAGATAGAATATCTGTATATCGTTTCTTGTTTTGGGGGTTGTTTCATATATATGTGTATACACGCAACGTTTGTTTGATTTCATAAAGTTACTGGGTCCATATATGTATGCAATTTCTCCCGAAAGGAGAATGTAAATGAGTAAATACACAAAATAGAGTGTTCTTCCAGTAACTTTCAAACGAATCGTATTTGTTTGAACCTGAATTGAAATCATCTACAACAGAAAGGTAGTTTTTTCTGTAAACTAAGTTCTCCGAACTGTACTGTTTGTCAATCAGAAACCTCATTCTGTTGTGTCTTTGACATTTTGAAGTCCCGAGTGTTTAGGCTTGTGAGCAGAGCGGCTTGCGTTGCCCCTTCTATACCAAGTTTCTATTTCTACCAGAACAAATTAGTGTTGTCACATCGTTCGAGCTGCTGTCATCGTCAGGCAGTCATTGGATTGGTGAGCTCCTCTACATCGGTTATAGAGTTCTCCAAACATTGAATAGACGTTTTAGTTTGTAATAAGAGTGAGTAGCTTAATTATGTCTACCTAAATTTACTTTCCAGAAACTGTTTGACACTCCAGTGTTTTAGGTTTACTTTTCTTGTCTTCACGTACGTAAAATTGATTTGTATTTTAGATTCGCCTCACATGCAGTGAATATTGTATCTGAACCAGTGAACGTTGGTTTTAATACTTCTTACAAAAACAGTAAATATCCGTATACCAACGAATTTTATCTATAAGGTGTGTTAGTATGATAGCTGAAATTACTTTAACTAGGTGATACAGCTCATTGGAATATGTATATATACTGAATTAATATTTTCGGGCTCGAGTGTGGTATACTAATGTGTTGGTTGATCAAAAAGCCCAGGGTTCGAGAAGTTATACCGCAGTACAGGCTACACTGTAAGTTTTCTTGTCTAGTGTAAAAGTGACAAACAGTTTCATTATTCTGTTTTAAAAGATATAGAATGCGCAGGTGGCGGTGCGTGCTGGTTGCTGACTGTATTTTTTCAACCAATTTTTCAAACTTACTGTTTCTTATACCTGATAACTATAACCTTTAATCTAACTGTTTTGCCCACTTTCACAAAAAATGTTTAGGCCGAAAAATTTAATCTGGTGTTATAGATTAAACGCTGAAATTTTTTTATCTTACAATATCAAAGCATTTTAGCTAAAATTGTCTATTATTATCTTTCGCTATGTTCAAATGCTGATAGACAAACGATAGCAATGAGTTTTTTCCCTTGCTACTGAGTCCACACAAAAACAGCCTAGTAACAATTAACAATTAATCATTTGAATTAACGAACTCCTGCGTACAATTAATTTTCAAAACATCAGTATATTATTACGTAAATGTAACGTGATTTTTCACGAAAAAAGCTTCAGATGCTTAAGTTTAAGTATTTTATAATTATTCTTATCAATCAAAACCACGTCTCCTGTGTAAGTTGTGTAATAGTAAAATCATTTCCTCAAAACTTTTAATTTTCCATTTCGTTATAGTGCTCTTAATTGATTAAGTTAGCTTTTATATTATTTATTTTCCTTCATACGTATCAGTTAGTTACCAATGTTGATGGCCTTATCTCTCCTGAAATTTTCTAACCTCTGCCTGTTTTTGTCACTTATGTCTTGTCTACAGTTTGATTTTTTCCTTCTCATTTCTTTTGCTGGGAACAGAAAATCTTTTTAGCTTTAAAAATTTGCTGTAAGAGATTTTGATCCTGCTGAAACGAGGAATAATCCATTTATTTGATAGGTCAACGTGATTGATTACTGTACGATTACTTTTAAAATGATGAAACACGGCATTTATCAAAAGACAGGAACTAAGAAGATATCGTCCCGTCTCCAGTGGCAACAAGAGACTTGGTCTGGATTTAAACAATAAAATTGAATTTTCTCTGTGTTAAAGATGTTTAAAAGCATTTGTGATTGAAAATTCATGATGAACTACCTTCTTATTTTGGGGCGGTGAATTTGTACGTTCTTTATAATGGAAATGTAGGTTTTCTTTCAAGTTTAAAGTGACTCAGCAAGATGTTTTGTTGCTATTCGTTCAAAACGTGATATGCATATGAAAGAAATAAAAATAACTGCATAATGGAAACTCATAACAAACATTTCATGCACCTTCGTTGAACTTTGAAAATAGATTAATGGTTAAGACTTTCTTTGGAATATGTACGCGCATCATATGAAATGTATTGTTTCAATTCATTTGCAGAGACTACTAAAAACGTTTAAAGCAGACTTTTCATGTTTTATGTACATATTTCGAGAAAACTTATATCCGCTTGCTTTAGAAACCTATTACGTTACAAAAATCAATTACTCAGGGAAACAAAACTGGAAATAAACGTGAATTATTCTTTATGTGAGTGAAAGAGAAACAAAAAATAAGATGTTACCTATTATAAAATGTTTAATCATAAGTTGTACGTGTGTACGAATTGTTTGTTTTACAACAAATCCACATTGAGGTATCTGCTGTGTTTAACGCAGGGAATCGAACTCCTGATTTTTAGCGTTCTAATTCCTTAAATTTGTGGTTGTATTTGTTGTTTTGATTTTCGTGCAAAATTACGTGAGGACTATTTGTTCTAGCCATCTCTAATTTTGCAGCTAATCATCATCACTCACCACGAACTCTTGGGCTACTTTTTTACCAACTCATAGTGAGATTAACCGTCACATTATAACAGCTTCACGGCTGAAAGGGCGAGCATGTTTGATGTGACGGGGATTCGAATCTGCGACCCTCAAATTATGAGTCGAATGCCTTAACCACCTGGCCATGTAGGGCCCTTTACTGTTGTACTGTCAGGTACAATGTTTGTATTAAATGTATAGTACGTTGTATCTGATATAATTGCCGTATTTTCTTAAATTTCCCTAAATTTACAACCATGCCACAAAATTCTTGCACGTTCTAATATCTATTTTAAAGCGGTTCATCATGCTTTACAGCAAGACTTCAAAAGTATAATTGCAAATTAATAGATTAGTTATTTTGAATTAGATGCAAGGTGCCAAAATGTGGCGAAAGACTACTTTTCACGAGTTACCCCTCACAACCGTTATGTAGCAGTAGGTGCATGTGTTATTTTCTTTTTACTCTGAGCTATGAAACATATCTATTGATGGTTTAGATACACAGAAAGATATTGACAATGGGCGTATAAACTTTTATAAAACACTGTTCAGTTTACTAAAGAAATTTGAAAGTAATTTTACTGTAACAAGAGCTTGATATGTCCAGTTTTCCCTGGAAAGTTTGAAAAGTCTTGGCGATTTTGAAAGCTTAATGAACTAAAATATTATTACAAGTCATTTTACAAATTAATAGAACGGATCTATCAAAAGTGAAATGTAACAAATAAAAAAGACTTGTGATAACAATATGCAGCTGAAGATTTCTCTAACTTCATGATATTTAGATCAAGAAAGGTTACAAACAATTGCAGTAAATTTGTCGTGATTTTAAATAATGACAGCAACAAATAACTCTATTTATCGTTCATTGTACATTATTTCAAACCATACTCTTTCCCTAATTTCCGCTTTCGTTCAAACTGTAAGTATGATTTTGCTTTCTGGTGAAACTCATACTGTCTGACTGCCCTTTACTGCTTAATAGGAATAATTGTTGTTTATATTCTGATTTCAACTGAAGGTGTTGTTTTCATGCTGTTCTGTAATTGTGATATTTTGAGAGATTAACCCTGCCGACGACGACAGCACTTCTAACATTTATGCACAATGTTCAGTGAAGGTGTAATTAAATGGGTGAAAAAGTCAAACGCCAAGAAGAATATCATTCACTTTTTACAAGATATGGACATTCGATAGGTTGTCCATGAATTTATTTGAGATTTCAAACTTTTATGCGTATTATAAATTATTTAAAACAGTCAGTGATGTCGAGAAACCCACTTGTTGAGAATTTTATATGCAAAAACGGCTCGTTTGGGTTGAGAAAATATTTTACATAGAAGAGCGAACAACGTTTCGACCTTCTTCGGTCATCGTCAGGTTCACAAAGAAAGAGGTAACTGACCAAAATTTACAGAAAAACTACTTAAAGCCATGTTGAACACAAAATACAAAGAACTACATGAGTTACAAAAACAAAAAAATAACCTAGACCATCAACTAGCTTGCTGCATTAAACCAGATATTTACGGACTTATACAACGAAACATCAACCAAATCAATATTAAGAACGACAGAGACAAATAGATCTGCCACAACAAAAAACTAGAGAAACTAAGATGTAAACAACAGAAAAGACACCAAAACGACAAACCGTTAACTAACCTCATAATTAACAGATCAGACCGACAATTAAACACAGACGGGATACATCTACTTAACAAAGGACTAAACTTCGCAATAACACCAAGGTACATTCCAACCATAGAAATCAAAACATGTTTACCAAACCTAGTCAGGAGACTTGTGATACTTTCTACAGAAAACTAAAACAAAGAAAAAACCAAAAACAACCAACAGAAAGAAGACAACTTAGATAATTTATTGACATCCAACAGCCAAACTTCCCAGGTAAAATTACAAATTTATATTTTCCAGAAACACCTAAAAACAACATCTTAAACGATTTTTTCAAAGACTTTTCTTACAAAACCATCAACATAATTTCACAAAACAGAAAACTAAAAAACAACCTCACAAAAAGAGACATTAATTCCATTAAAAACCTAAAACAAGACAGAAACATAACAATTCTAAAAGCAGATAAAGGTAACGCTATAGTAATAATGAACACGAATGAATACATACAAAAAATGAATAACATCCTATTAGACACGAACAAATTTAAACCAATACACACAAATCCAACAAAGACACACGAGACGCAACTGAACAAATTAATACTACAAATGAAAAAAGCCAACACAATTTCACAAACACTTTATTCCTACCTACGTAAAACCGACTCGCGCACACCGCAAATATACGGCATCCCCAAACCTCATAAACAAGATTGTCCATCACGACCAATAATGTCAACATATGAATCGTTTAATTACAATCTTGGTAATTATATAGCATGGGCATTCTCCAAATATGCAACATCAGCAAGCTCATTCATCAAAGACTCTTTTAATTTCAAGTCTAATCTAAATCAACTTAATCATAAAGCCTTAATGGCCAGTTTCGATGTTATATCCCTCTTTACAGAAGTTCCAACAACAGAAGCCTGCAAGATAGCCTTAGAACTCTATATCCAAGACCCTAACCCAATTCTAGACATTCCCAGTAACCAGTTAGCAACCCTCATAGAATTCACCACAATAAAGACAAACTTCATGTTCAACAACCAAAACTATATAGAAACAAATAGCCTAAGCATGGGCAACCCAGTATCACCAGTTCTAGCCAATATTTTTATGACACAAATTGAAACACAAGCAATTAATACAGCATTACATCCACCACTATACTGGTACAGATATGTAGATGACACGGTTGCGGGATTCAAATCTACAGAACACATACTTAATTTTTTCAGTCACATTAACTCTATACATTCCAACATTATCTTCACATGTGAACAGGAAGAAAACAATAAAATATCATTTCTTAACCTCAAAATTATAAGAACCGACACACAATTCAAAACAGAAATCCACCGAAAAATCACCCATACTGGACTATACATTCGTTGGGACTCAGCACATGAAACAAAACAAAAACTCAACATACTAAGAAACCAAGTAAACACAGCCAAAAAACCATGCTAACCAGATAAAATTAACGATGAATTAGACAAAATAAAACAATACTTCATCAACATCAATAAGTTTCCTCCACAAACCGTAGAAAACATTATACGCACACACCTAGACAGGAAGAAAAATCAACCAACAAAAGTAAATATATCTCACGAATCAAAAATACTGCTGTATACCATATATTCCTGACATCAGCAAACAAATAACCAACATTTGGCAAAAACTAGTAATAAAATATGACATTCCAGTTAATACTAAATTTATTCAAAAGCCAGGCACAAAACTGAGTTTATACAATGTAAGAACTACACTGACAAACACCACACCAACATTATTTATAAAATACAATGTGATAACTGCCACGACTTCTATATTGGAGAAATAAGTAGAAAAATGGAAACCAGATTCAAAGAACATGAAAAGTCATCTTCACACGTTTTCGAACACTGCAAGTGAAATAAACACAACATAACCACAGAAAACACTGAAATACTAAATAAAGAAACAAACATAAACAAACGCAAAATTAAAGAAGCCTTACTTATACAACAACTTAAACCCAAAATAAACCAATATAAAGGAACGCCATTATACCTATATTAATATTATAGATAAAATTATATATTCAAACATCTAACCCCGCCCTCTACATTGCGACACTCAGTTACACAACCCTTTCCAAACATGTGGTCAGTTTCGGGTCAGTTACCTTTTTCTTTGTGAACCTGACGATGACCGAAGAAGGTCGAAACGTTGTTCCCTCTTCTATGTAAAATATTTCCTCAACCCAAACGAGCCGTTTCTGCATGTAAAATATTAAAAACTGAATTTGTATATTATTATTTCAAAAAAAACAAAACCTGCTGGTGAAGAACGTAATTCTGAAACATCACATAAGCAAACGCGTATTCTGCATCTTTGGTGTGGTACGTTAAATGTTATCATTTTGAATTAATTTAACAAGATTAATGAAATTAAATTACTGATACTGAGTTAAGTTCATTTCATTTTCAAAAGAACATTTCCTTTTATAGAAAGTGGTCAGGTGGTCCAAGGTTCAAATCACCCCAAATATACTCGCCCATTCAGCCGTGAGGGCATTATAATGTGACGGTTAATTCGTTGGTAAAAGAGTAACCTAAGAGTTGGCAGTGGGTGTTGATGACTAGCTGCCTTTCCTCCAGTCTTACACTGCTAAATGAAGGACGGCTTTAACTCTTGTTAAAGTTCTATACCAGGAAATTCAAGTCTTTTTTTTTTTACTTGTCCTTCCTGACTTCATTTCTTCTGGTATTGAAAGGTGCTGGCTGTGCAGTAGTTTTTAATATCTGCAAAGATTTATTTTTAACAATGTATGTATATATTTTGATAAACAAAAATAATTTGTTTAGCTATAGATGATACTTATGGGTGTACATAGTTTAATTTTTAATTAATTCTGTTTAGAACATTGATATTTCTCAGGTTTAAACCTTTTTTTTCAAAAATATATAAAGTTAACTTGGATTTAACATCAGGAAATTGAAAGATTAATGTCGTAATTTTTTTGGTGATTTGTTAAAAAACTAATATATCTGACGTTATAGGACTCCTAAAACTAAGCTTTGTTTGAAAACGATATATATATATACAGATATTTGATGAGAAAACACAGAGAATACTTCTAAAAAGATAAAGACTAAACCTTTCTTTAAAACAAGGATTAGCGCTGGGCTTTTAAGTAGATAATATTTTATAAAAGTCGCTACATTACTTGAAAGAGTTACTTCCCACCGGTCGATTATATCCACGTTTCAATTGTGGAAATCACATCAAGGAACATCCGAAGCTACCTTCCCTTCAGAAGCTGACGTGTTCACAGCAGTTGATACCGGAAAATAAGTTTTATTATTTGTCTGGTGATGTCTATCCACAATAAGTGACGACCCCCCGGCAGACCTGACAGTTTTGAAAGGTCCTTCTTAACTGTAATATATATCCACTTAAGCTTTCGTCTTGATTTTAATCCGGATGCATGCCCAGGTGACAAGAAATGTGGCGAATTTCCAGATGGTGGATGCGGAAATTGGAGACCTGATGGATGATATGAACGATAGTGACTGAAACAACTAGAACATAAGAAAAAGGCAGATCTTGACCACACAATATACGTATGCTAGCAAGGAGATAAAAAATCATTATATCGGTAATTATATCATTTTTACTTTTTGTTCAAATATTTTACAGCTGTTTTGCTTAATATTCTGTTTACTTACTTGAATTTTTAAGTTGTCCCATAGTCTTGAACTAAATATAGAACTACGTACTCTGGTTGTTGTTTTTTTTAATTAAGCACAAAGCTACAAATTGGGCTATCTGTGCACTGCCCACCACAGGTATCGAAACCCGGATTTTAGCGTGTAAGTCCGCAGACATACCGCTGAGCCACTGGGGGGCACGTACTATGGTAAGGAAATAACGATACGGCATTAATCTTTGTTAAGCCTTTATCTTCAACCAAGTGCTAGATGTAGTTATTAATAAGTAAATATTTTTCATTTATTTTTACAGGCAATTAGTAATTACTCTCATCCTAAGTTTCGGCTGAAAGTATTCATCTTCAGGGAGATCCGTAAAAAGATCGCTCTGTATTTTTGTGACAGTGGATTTGATAATGGGTGTTTTTAGACAGAGAGTCTGATGCGTTATCAATTTTATCGTAGGATATTATATGCAAATGAGGTTTCTCCTCTATATTGGGTCTTTATTTGATGCTATACATATTAATTGTGATCCTTTTGTGTTTTGGTTTTTTAATACTGTTTTTAACTCTGCATTTTTTACATGTCATCTGTATGTTTTTCAGAAAGACTTCTGACATAGGTGAACATGGCTGTATGTCTGTAATTTACTTTCTGTTTATGCTTGATCTTTATCTGCATAAAAATTTCCGGATATCCGTTGTTAAGGGATTTTATAGTGATTTGTTTTTCTTTCTTGTTCTTTGTTTCCCTGATATTTCAAATATTTTTTTATTTTATACACTATACAGTCTATGAGGTCTGTCTTTAGACTCCACGAACAACCTAGTTTCGAAAATGAGCATCCATGGTCAACCTAATATAAGATAAATGTAGTTATCGTGTTTGAAAATATTCGAATAGTTATTTCCGTTTAAAAGGAGTACGACGCCAAAACAATTACACAATAAATAATTTAATAAAGTCAGGCACCCTACATATTTCGATGCTCTTGCTCCACAATTACGAAATAATTCTGTTTCTTGTACATGGTAAGTGTCACACAATATTAAAAAAATAACTTCATCTACCACATATGTTTACTACTGGCTCACCCCGCCGTGTGGCAATTAGAAAGAGTCAGTCATTATCAGTCAGTTTTTCTGTAAACAAACTTATTCAGTCTCAGAAACTTCCGATGATAATATTATGGTAGATTTTCACATCATTTCATAAACTTTAATAATTCTCGATAGTACTCATTGGTCTTTTTTTTCTAAAAGCTTTATATTCGACAAAACGCATAAAGTAAACAATTTGTATTGGAATAAAACTTAGCTATATAAAGTATAATTTGAAATATATTTCATTTTCAAGAGACGCAAGACTGAGAAAAAATTACAACTAAACAGATGTTTGTGTCATTTTAGTTACTGAAGATCATCGATCACTAACAACAACAACATTTAAGATCAATGGGGAAATATTTCTGTGATTTCACGTGCAAGCCATGCAACTTCACAGTGCTTTATATTAGACCAACGTAATTCAGTCCATACAGAAAAACTGCCTTCAACAGACCAGAATAACATTGAGTCGTTTATAATGTTTTATTATTTTAGTGACTAATGTTTTTTTAAAAAGTAGTAGTACAAAAAATATTGCGGAAAATAACTCTTCTGATTTATAACGAAACTTTGTTTACTTGAACAATGTTTCATTCATTTCATCAGGATGGTTTGTTTGAGTAAGAAAAAAATTAGCTGTTATTATTGTATTAACTGATTTGTTAAAATAAAATATTACTTACTTCTCTCGTAACCTTTCAGTATTAGAAAACATACAAGTCAATGTAATAGACAAATTGTTTGAGTCAAGGCAAAGCATAAGTTGAGTCTATGTTATACATATATTTTGTTTTCGATTTCATCTGCTATTCACGACGAGTTAGAAATAGATATAACTATTACACTATCTGAATAAAATGGCAAGAAACAAAGGTAATGCCAATTAGCAATAATACGTCTTGTTTAGATATGTTATATGCTTTCACATAGTTTCTTGTAGCCAATTTTATGAATCCCCAAAAGTCTTAAAAATCAAACCTAGAAACCTCACGTCTTGTTTAGATGTGTTATGTGTTTTTACGCATATTCCTGTAACCAATCTTGTGAATCCCCAAAAGCCTTAAAAATAAAACCTAGAAACCTTACACGTCCGTATCAGTTTCCACATTAATCACTATAGCTATGTCGGAGACATACCCAAAACGCCTTGATTTTCAATTTGGAGACTTCAGCACGAAAATGTAGAAAAATTAAAACATACCTACTAAATTTGAACGATTCCTTTCATATCCAAACCAGTTTTTTATGAAAACCTGTGGATTTAGTTTTGAGAGCCCCCAAACCCTTCTACCTATAATGAAAGGTCAAATTTGAATTTGTAAAACTGACTCTATGTTACGGAATATTTTCTTAGATATTAATATCAGTTTTTAAGTAAATTGGTTTGGTCAAATCTGAGAGCCTTAAAACATCCCTGCTCTTCAGTTTTGTAACTCTATCACAACTTGTCTTAGAGAAGGTTTTCTTTGTTATGTTCTGTAGAGATTCAAAAGCTACGTGCAAAATTATTAATCAAAGAAATACTTGGGAATTTTTATATTGATGCATATAGTGATATTATACAAGACTTCAAGGTAAAATAAAAGCATCAGTGTCAGTCGTTCTCTCATTATGCCGTTTTCGCAAATTCTTATACTTCATTGAAGGTTGGGTTTGTTTGTTCTTATGTACAAAACTACACAATGGAATATCTGTACTCTGTTTAGTCCGCGGGTTTTGAAACTCGACTTTTAGGATTATAAGTCAAAAGATTTCACCATCGCAGGACACTTCACTGAGGAGCCTTGCTCTGTGCTCTTTCCCTACCTCCCTCTTTCTTCTACACACATATGCCTACTTTCTAATTCTTCTTAACTGAAAAAGACTGATACGTTCTCTCGAGCATACATGCACACACTCCCTCAACTAAATAAGCTTGTTTCAGTTCAGTGTCTTGTTTTGCTTGCGTATTCTCGCAAGAAACAGGAGCAACCGAAACAACGGTTTTGTTTTGGTTAAAATGACTTTATCAATTTTTATACTTTTTACACATTGTTGTTCGTTTTTATTTCACTCAAAATATTTATTCAGGTAAAGAAAACTTTTTATTTTAAAATGTAGTTTTATATTATTATCATGCCTCTCGATTCCATGAAGGAACATAGGGCCGCAATCGCTTGAGGATTCATTAACAAGCTGTTTTTTTTTAAGTGAGTAAATTGTTAGCCTACTCCACAACCCTTAACCTGGAGGAAAAACCTGAGTTGTCCCTAATTTTGCAGTGTAAGACAAGAGGGAAGACAGCTAGTCATCACCACCCAACGCAAACTCTTGGGTTACTCTTTTACCAACGAATAGTGGGATTGACCGTCACATTATAATGCTCCCACGGCTGAAAGGGCGAGGATGTTTATCGCGACTGGGATGCGAACCCGCGACCCTCAGAATATAAGTCGCACGCCTAACGCGCTCGACCATGCTGGGAAGGTAGTTTCATATAGTTTGATTTAATCAGACAATTCATGATAATTAAAGCCATTTCCGTACATGTAACGCACAGTATTGTGAGAGTTTAGAATAACCATGAAAATGACAAAAAAATAGTCTGTTACACAGCTTTCAAGCAGAGGCTTAATTAATCACAATTGATAAATATTGACCCTTTTTAGCCCCCAGTGGCTCAGCGGTATGTCTGCGGACTTACACGCTAAAATCCGAGTTTCGATACCTGTGGTGGGCAGAGTACAGATAGCCCATTGTGTAGCTTTGTGCTTAGTTAAAAAAAACACAAATTGACCCTTTTTTTTTACTTATTATTCACCTATTTCCGTACCTTTATAGCACTCAAATGATTTACATATTTATACATAGATGCCTTATTTTGCAATTTCAGTTCATTTTGTCTTGGATAAATCAGCATATGAAATCTATTACATTAATATGATCTGTAGAATCCTCCAGTGGTAACTTTACAACTTACTTAAGCATTATTGTAACATATTACATTAGAACTCTAATTTTCTAATACAGTGTTTTTATTCAAATCCACGTTATAATGGTTGCCAATTAATTAAACTTTGTAATAAGTTAATATAGTTGGACCCTATTAGAGCGGTTCTTATGTTTAAGTGTTTGTAAGAACTTATTTAAGCAGGCCAATACAGATGATTTCTTCTTTTTCTAAATCTTAATACACTGCTGGCCAAAATCTTAAGGCCAATAAACATGCATTTTGCCTTGTTAGACTTATTTGAATAAAGCTTCGAAAGATGAAAATAAGAAAAGGGAAAATTAAAAAAAAACTTTTTTAGTATTTAATAGGGAAAATGTGAACACTATGAAATTATCCTAAATATTAGCTGGACTAAAGTATAAGATCATACCAAAAAAAGTACTAAACCGGGTAGGAAATGCCCAACAAAAGGTCTCAGTAGTAAGTTGCAATGCCGCCATTGCGAATAACTTCAAACATTCGCTTTGGTATGGTCGATATAAGGGTTTGCAGAAGGCTGGCTGGAATGTTATTCTAAGTGGTGAATATGGCTTCACGAAGATCATGCTCTGTTTGGAATTGCCGGCCATTTATATAGACTTCCCTTGCTATCCACCCCCAAACATGGAAGGAGAAAGCACCCCAGATCATGATGGAACCTCCTCCACTGTATCGTGTAGAAAATGTCTCGGGTGTGATATTTTTATTGTGCCAGTAACGTTGGAAACTATCTGGACCATTCAGGTTAATTTTTTATCATCAGAAAACAAAACCTTCGTCCATTTTCCAACATCCTATGTTCGGTGCTTCTCAGCAAAGTTTAACCGAGCTCTTTCGTGGTGTGGAAGGAGGCGTGGCCTTTGAAGAAATTTACGATTTTTAAAGCTTTTTTCTCGTAGATGCCTTCTTATTGTTCTTGAGCTGCATTCTGCGTCCGTAAGGGCCTTCATCTGAATCGACGATCGGCTGGTGTCTTGCCGGACAACCCGTCGAATCCTCCTGCTGAACGCCGGCGAAGTTTTCTTGGGCCGACTACTTGAAATTCTCGTTCCGTATCCCTCAGCCTGGTCTTTAAAGACATTTACAACAGCAGGTTTACTGCGCCCAATCTCACCAGCGATAGCACGTTGAGAGAGAGACTTGCTTTTGCAGTTCGACAATTCTTCTACGTTCAAACTGTGTCAACTTTTTAGTCTTTGGCATGTTTTTACCCAATGTAACACAGGAGATGTCAGTTGAAGATGTTGACAACGCTAATGCTTAAACACAAATGACTAAATTTCGTTACGTGTTTACCGATTAACTCCTTCGTTTAAACTTTTGACCAGCTAATATTCAGGCTAATTTCATTGTGTTCATATTTTCCCAATTAAATGCTAAAAAAAGTTTTTTTATTTTCATATTTTATAGCTCTATTCAAATAAGTGATTGAGTCTAACAACGCAAAATGCATATTTTTTTTTCTTTGGCCAGCAGTGTAGCTCTGAAGTCGTGCTTATGAGAAAGAACCATTATATAAGATTAAAAAAAAAACAACTTAGGATGGGATACTTTTACTCGAAACTTATCTGTATTAATCAATATAAATGATGATCTAATGTGGATTACATCTAAGAATGTTTTAATTTGGCATAAGTTTCGTCACATGATGTTCCATTATTACTGTTGTCATAAGCTCCACGTTTTTGGAGATAACCACTACTTTGTAACCATCTTAAAGGTCTTTCTGGTATGAAAGGAACTAGGAATGTTTTAATTTGACATTTTCAGAAATATACCAATAAACTTTTTCTCGATGCTGAAGTATTTACAAATCAGTCATTCTTTTCATTGTAGCGCCCTCTAATGTTAATAATGACATGCCATAACCAGAAGTGTGTTGCGAACTCAAAGATCAGTTTAAGTATGAAATTGTAAAATAATTTGGCATTTTGTTTTCCAGTAGTTTCTGGAAGTCTTTAATGTCGAACGACGATTACTGTAACAATGACTAGATCAATAAATTTATTTAGTTTGATACAGCATCATTTAGTAGAAATTTTACAAAGTTTTATTTGCATTGTTACAAAATATTACCTTTATAACTCTCTTTAGAATATGAGGGTTTTTACTTTAAGGGTAAATAGGTACGCACTGAGGTGTTAAACGTTTTACAATTAAGAATAAATTTATTTGAGATATTTCGCTTTTATTATGTAGCAGTATTCCTTGTTTTTACCGAAACTCTATCTGGAGATATCATTGTCATTGGACATCTTGTGGTCTTTGCAGAGCAGTCGTGCCAGTTACACAAAAATTTCGTAATTAAATAAAATTAAACATTTTGCTTGTTTGAGCTAAGCTCAAACTTCATTCTTACACAGCTCACTGGCAATTTGAGATGTTAGGTCATTCTGTGACATCATCACTTGAAATCTATAATTATATAATTACTTACGGGATCAATAATTGTTTTCTTAGACAGTTAGTTGCAAGGTCTCTGATCACATATAGCAATTAATTCCACTGTTTACTTCTGAGTAATTCTGATTAGAATTTTTATACAGTTATTCTACGCAGAAAGTGGAAAGAGATAAAACGGAAATATATTCATTATGATACAATAAGTGGATACCTATCAACTGGGATGGTCCTGTCATGGCCAGGTGGTCAGGGCGCTCGACTCGTAATCTAAGGATAGCAAGTTCGAATCATCGTCACACCAAACATGCTCGCCCTTTCAGCCATAAGAGTATAATAATGTTAGTAAATTCCACTATTGGTTGATAAAAAAACAACTCAAGAGGTGGTGATTGATGATGATGACTAGCTGTCTTCCCTTTAGTATTACACTACTAAATTAGGAATGGCTAGAACAGATAGCCTTCACGTAGCTTTGCGCGAAATTTGTAAAACAAACATTAGGAAGAAGTATGTAAATAAGTCGATAATTTTAATGTTAAGTTTGAGTGTGGTGATCTTTAAGCCCTTTTAAATTAACAAATTGATTAATAAAATTTACGTTGTCACTCAATGAGAGTTAGATCAGTTTTATGTCTTATTCAAGCACGTGAAGCATCGAAACTTTCATTCATTTAACACACGTCGAAATCCCAGTTTTATATTATTGTCTTTACTCCAGTTAATTGCAAATTGATATATATGTATATGTGTGTGAAATATTAAAAAAAAACTGTCCAGGTATGACCTTTGAAAATATGCATAATTAGTTTTAATTAATAATTTTATGAAATGGGAAAACAAATACAAACAACTTGCGTTATTTCAGTTATGAAGAAATCATTGAAAAGCACACAAATTCTTAGCAAATTCACCAAACCCACAGCTCAATTACATGGTATTACAAGCTCACATCAAACATGCCTTACACATGTAACGATCCTTATGAGAAAGAAGCATGAAATACGATATATTTTTGTAAAAAACAACAACTTAAGACGACGTACTGTTAATTCAAACTTATCTGTATTAATGAATATAATTGATGAGCTAATGTGGATTACATCTAGATGTAACAAGTGAGGCAATCTTTATTTGACAGTCTTCACTTGATCAGTTGAGTTGGATTACACCAATGATGTGACAATTTTTAATTGTTGAGCTGATGTAGATTACACCTAGAGTCAGGCGATATTTATTAAATTAATTGTCTTGGGTTACTCTTGGAATGTAACAATATTATAAGAAACATTAAACAATGTGTTTTGGAGAGAGTTAATGAAAGACGTAACTTACAGCATTGAATAATACATTCATCTTACCACGAATGTATGTAAAAGCTTCATCAGAAGAAAACGAATCCAAGTATAATTCAATTTTTAAAATATCATGTTACATTTTTTTGAATTTATCTTTTTTTTGTTTTTATTTTGTGATGTAGACAAATGGGTAGTTGAACAGAGGATGTCATACTGCTGCTCAATAAATTTGCTGAAAACGCTGCTACCATTTTTTTTATTTGACGTGAACCTCAGAATATATTTTAAAAACATATTTGTTTGGAAAGAATTTTGGATATCTAAACTGCAAATGAATTTTGACCTTGATCACCACATTAAAAGATTACAAATGAATTTTGACCTTGATCACCACATTAAAAGATTACAAATGAATTTTGACCTTGATCACCACATTAAAAGATTACAAATGAATTTTAAAGTACGTAAAGTTTACTTTTTTGACATCTATGAGTGCACACTGCTGGTATCATGTTGGCTACGAATTAAAATATAAATCATATTCGTAGTTTGTACATGCTCAACTATCTTGGTGATCTGAACTACCTTATTAGGAAGTCAAAATCCAATACAAGTCTTGAAGAGAAAACACCTTGTACTTATATATTAATAATCGCAGAGAAAGAAAGCACAAGAAAACCTGGTAGATGTATATTGAAGAAAACTGCGTGCTTTTATAAAACATTCCAACCAATTCCCGGAAATATAAAAACATGATTTTCTTAGTAAACAAATCAAACAGGATAAAATGGCAAAGAACAGAAACAAGCAAATTAGAATAACAGACATATCGGTGGGAGTACTATACCTGCTTTAGGTTAATAAAAATATTTAAAATACATCATATTATTTTGTTTGTCTCATTATGATTACATTTTAATATTTATTTTAAATTTCGTGCAGGCTACACAGTGCCTATATACTTAAAAACTAGAAAGAAAGCAGCTAGTCAACAGAACCCCACCACAAGCTCTTGGATTACTCTAATAGAATAGTCACTCTTATAATGCACTCATGGCCTCAAAGTGCGTTCACAATTTTTACGGTAACGGATCAGAAACCATAATTTTTCAAATTCGCAGTTTGTGCACGATAACCACTTGACAGATACATCTGTAAACGAACAAGTATATGATATGTATTCATAGGTTTACGACAGTCCTATAACCGCAATAATATTTCTTGTGATTTTTTGAAATGCCCGAAAATTAATTTCAATGAATTAGTATTGTTAAAAATTATAGTTTCAACAGACTTGGTACTGACTTTAAAATTGATCTTTTGACAAGTCCTGCTTAAAGATGACGCGTTCGATTCCTTTCTACCATGTTTACTAATTATTTCAGAAAGATAAAAGAATGAACAGAATGCTCTAAGAGACTTGAACAATGCTAATTTCTGGTTCAAAACACTTTAGAGAAAGACAGTTCCGCACTATACCAATGTAATTCATAAAGAAGTACATAAATTTCGCTCCAAAACATTATGAAAAAAAATCAAATCAAAACACGAGGCTTACCAATCACCAGAGAAGCTGAAAGGAAAGCTCAGTGTTAAAACATAAAACATATCATGTAGACGTGCACCTGAGAAACTGAACAGGATGCACCATATCGAAGCTCAAAGCGGTGCTTTCGTAGATTTCACCTGAGAAACTGAACAGGATGCACCATATCGAGGCTCAAGGCGGTGCTGTATGGAGATTTTACCTGAGGAACATTATCGAAACATGAATTAAAAGTGTAACTTTGTATAGACTTCACATGAAAGACTGAAAAAAAGCTTGATATCCAACTTTGCAATGATTTTCTCTTGAGATCATGAATGTAGCATGAAATATCTAAATTCCGGGCTTAGAAACTGGATTATTTTATCTGAGAGAGCACAAAGAAAGCAAGAGGCCTAGAATTGAATAAGTTGCTCTTGTAAGTGATAAGCACGATTTTAAGACAGCTAGATAAATACTAAAATGATTTCACTTGTAAGACTTTCCACAAAAAAGTTTAATATAGACTAGTTTATCGTCAGTGTAACATTATCTACTTGTGTGCTGAAAAGTTATGAAATAATTTATTTGGAGAAAGCGGATATGAAACCCAACGAAAGAAACATCAGCATTCTGGAGATGTTTTTGTAGCTGTGAGTTAGATATCACATAAACGCTCGTGTATTCAATGGTGGTGGTAAAAAAAGGCAACGGATACGCTATAATACTGATACGTTGCTGAAAAGAGTCGCATATTTCTAGCTTCATGTTATACAAATGCTCTTGTCTTCTACTAATGGTACGTAACATAGAACATAATGGTACAAAAAGCCTTCCTGCATGTGTATTTCGGAAACATTGAAAATAAGTCAGTCATTAGTACCACAAATAATAATTATGTGCGTAAAATTTGCATTAAGAAAATGTATTTTCTTTTTTGTTTACTATTGTAATTAAAATTCAATGATGAATAGAATATTCCAGTGTGTGAATTTGAAAGCAGCAAATCAGCGACTACAGATTTTTTAACACATCTTCATTTAGATACTTATAATAAAATCGAAGGTAGAGACTGTTTCGACAGTTGCTGATCAAAGTTGCTAATGATTTCAGAAATTGCTTTTAATGATTTTTTTCGGCAAATATAAAAGAAACGTAAAACATTAGACCTCCTGTAGTAGTAACATCGACTTAAACCTAGGGAAAGTAGATCTAGAACACAGTCTAATCGATGACTGCCATCTGTTATGTGGTGGTTAACGTCTACAGGACAGAAAGCAACGCGTCTATTCTTCTAAACGAACATGTGTCTTCGTCAACATTATGCTCTATGTTCTTTTAACAACACAAGTGTTACGTGCCACGCTGAGTGCAAGACATGACCATCATACTACAATTGTTTATATCAATAAACCATAATTTTTAAACTTCTCTCCTACTATCAAAACCATACATTGATAATGTTAATTCATTGTTATTCAAAAATTATTAATAAAATGTTAGAGTCATCTTGAATCAAACTCATATTTAACGTATTGTTAGAAATTTCAAAATTGCCTTGTTCTTATAGATAGACACTGTCTTTTTTTACAAGATTTTGCTTTGCAAGAATACAAAAACATGGACTAGTAACTGTTTACGATTATCAATGTAGATAATATAACTGTATACCTAAAACGGTGAATTGCGCTGTTTAAATTCCATTATTTTACAACACTAGACACTAAAGTGTATATAACTTAAGTTTTCCAATATTATATTCCCTGTATAAAATGATTTTTAAGTTTTTTATGAATTACTTCTTGTTTAACTTTCTAATTATTCTTGTTAATTATTGTACTACTTACTTGTTTCCTTTTAGTTTTTAATATTGCTAAACTATCAGCTAGTTCTCTTTCTCTGTTTTTGTTATGTTATTATTTGGTTGTCCCGTTTTTATGGTCGGTTCTATATGACGTAGTTATTTTGCTTTATTGTTTGGTTTGTCTACTTGTTTAGTTTCCCTGGCTATTTAGCTGGCTCACTTCTAGCTTGGCCGTATTGTTTTGCAAATTCGCTCTTTTACTCTTTAGTTCTCCTGTTTTCCTGAAATATTTTAGTAATATTTCTGTTGTTGGTTGTTTCTCATATTATTTGGTTTTCTTATTTTTTTTAATAATTGTTGCATATATGGTCATCTTTATATTGCTGTTCTGTTGTCCAATGTATTTGTCCTGTTTTTTACAACTCGGTCATTTTGCTTCACTTTTTCTTACTTCTCCTCTTTCCTAATCTTGTTTTTTCCGGGGTTTTTTTCCTACCTGAGAATTTCTGAAACGTCGGTTTATTTTGTTTAAATACTTTTATTCTAATACACTCTTCAGTTAATTTGCTATTTATAAACTTTACAAATATCTATTTTTACATTATGATTTTTAAAAAAATGCAATAACTTTGAAAGTATTTATAAGTGAACTCTTGCTTCGAATTACAACGTTATTTTTTTATATATATTTGCCACTTCGCCTTCCTAAATTTTGCTAGACCTCGACAGAGCTTTCTCTAGGATGTATGGAAAGTATTGAACGTCAGGTCGGCTAATCGTTCCTGGTTTAATTTGTGTAGACAGCTAGCCATGCTAGGCAGCTTTTGCCATTGACGATGATGGACATGACATTATTAAACACGCCTAACTGCAGGTTATTAAGCACATGTGGCGAGAACAACGGATCTCGACAAATGCATTATTAAGAATCTGACTGGCTTTTACGCCACAGCTAAGATGTTACTACACATACACAACACACACACACACACATGCATGTAAATACATTACATAAACATACTTTAGTACTCATCAGTGATGTCGAGAAACCCACTTGTTGAAAATTTTATATGCAAAAACGGCTCGTTTGGGTTCTATTTAAAATATTTTCTGAACCCAAACGAGCCGTTTTTGCATATAAAATACTTTAGTACTGTTAAGTTTTGTTTTAGAATACCTCTTGTCATGTGTAAAGTTGTTCCAATAAATTTCACATATTATTTATAGTGATTTTATGCTACTATGACACAGTTGAATTCCGTTAAGAATGTCTTGCTACAAGTCATTCCAAAGTAAAACAACGAACAATTCTAATTTGTCTTTCATGCATTTAGTATAGTGATACATAGCGAATGCAAGTAAGGAACGAAAAATCTCTAAATGAAAGTTATGGTTAAAGCTTCTAAATCACAACCAAATGTTACAGAGTAGTTTCTTATAATTACATCTCGGTAAGTTAATTAAAATGATGCCAACGATAACTTGATCATGTTGATCGGCCTCTTAAGAGCAGTCTAAGTCAGTTGTATAAGTTTAACATTTGCCTAATATTTTGGACTACAACTGGAATTCGTTTCTCCATCCGATAGAACCAGTGTAAGTCAGCTAAAGAGCTTAAACATGTTCTCCTAAACATTTACTTTAAATGCTAGATTTACAACTGGAACTTGCTGATATAACTGTTAATAACAGTTTAAACCAATTGTAGTTTTAGCATGTCAATTGAACTGGTAGACATTTTAGTGCTTACTTGTCGATTTAGCCATTTCTGTGAAAGAGTGATTTTAGAAATACATGGAAATTAATCATGCATTTTGTATATGTGTCTATTTCTATTTTAAGTTTTTTTCTTAAAGTCATTCCTTTTCTAAAGCAGAAACGTAATGAGCGGATTAACTTGGCTTGTTAATATATTAGGCTAAATCAGAGTCAATTGCACTTACATAGAGCAGCACAAAGGGTCATTAATGATGTAGATAATCTTATATTTGGTACCATTTTGCAAGGTGCAGAAGGTGATACATTTACCAGTATTTATTACAACCTACATCTTACTTCCACTCAACTAAATGGTTCGCGATCCTGTAAGAAAATAGGAGATATGGTTCAAGGTTCCTTCCAAATAAGTACAAGCTTATGTTCTAGATGCAAGGTAAAGCACTACTCTTGTGCAAAGAGAATATTGTTCAAAATTTTGTTAGTCTACTAGACGTGTACTTGGAATCATTCAAGACGAGCCATTATTTTATCTTACTAAGAAAAAAATGCATTTATTGTTAAATTAAACAACCTTTTACCAGACAACCGTATATAGTATAAATATAATTGGCAGTTATTTATAATTTAGATTATAATGTACTAAAGAAGTACCAGACATGTTACTTTCCCCAAAAGGTGGCCGAAGACCGCCTAAATGGATCATAACCTTTTTTAACCACTCGCACCACTACACAGTATTGTGTTATCTGTCAGTCAGTCAGTATACACTAAAATTAAGTCACGTAAGGGACACTTAACGTTGTAATTTGCTTTGTAATGACGTCAGTAAAACATGCGCATGTCAGGAATCACGAGAAGAATTATTCACTCTGTATACTACAACACAGTATAACATATGTACTTCAAAAGCAAGAAAATATTTTGTTAATCTTAATTTTGGTTTAAATTACTCTTGAAACATAACACCTTCTGTTACTCTACGAAATTACGTATAGTTTATAACATTAATTTTTTTGTCTTATTTGAAATATTTCCAACACCAATTAACTGTTTAGTGCAGCGTATTTCGAGTGTGTGCGTTGTTAACAAGGGTTCTAGTTTAAGTCATTATCGAGATATGTTAATTATACTTATATCTTTGAGCCACTGTTTAATATAAAATAAATATAATCTAGTTGAATCCCTTAATTTTATTATGTTAAATAATGTTATGACTCGAACCTTGGATCTTTTAATTCACATTTTTGCACGTTAACCACAAGACTACGTCTAACTTTTAATTTGATTATAAAGTTATCTATTGAATCCATTAAAAAATTCACATGCGAGGCAGTATAATATTTTTAAATTCAATTCGTTGTTCACTTGGTATGTAGTTGAATACGTTCTTGACAATATATGTGAAGTTTTTTAAAAAACATGAGCCAGTATTTCTTTTGATCGTTTGATATAGTTAAGTAAAAAAAATCACAAGGAAGGACGGCATTAAAAACGGAAATTCAAACCTCTGACTAATTATATTAGTGTGTTACAACTTTAAAAAAATTAAACAAAAAACGCTGCACTAATTGAAAAGATCCCAGAATGCAAACTGTAATATTGTATTCTAAAATGTACCCCAGGTTTTGGAGATGACTGTGCAAGTGGGATCCACATTACGGTGGGGATACACCATCTACAAGTCTTAACCTCCATTCGCCAATCTCACACAAGGAATGAAAGAGTAGCAACAGATATAGAAATGGAAATTAGAAGAGCGAGATGTGAGCGCTCAAGCCCACAGTGTCCCACATCTACATGCATATCTCCCTTAACTGTCTGCGGACAGTTGTGGGAAGTTGACTGCTCTCCAAAGTAAAGAAGAAAAAATAATTGAAAAAGAAAAATAAGAAGAAGAAAATAAGATAGTTATTAGAAATTTTAAGTGAAATTTATCTAATTATTATCTTTATATATTTATTTAATACATTTTTATATTTGGTACAAAATAGTTTAATAATTTTATTTAAAGTTTCTTTATTAAACATATTAACTATTAATTTTTGTACCACTGATTAAATATTGAAATTTATTACAAATTTTACAGTATCTGAAAAAATGCGAAGTTATAATGTTTATAAAAGAAGAGTATGGTTCACTACATCATAGCTTGTACCTGAGGATCTTTTCAATTAGTGCAGCGTTTTTTTGTTTGATTTATTTTTGTTTCGGCTTGTTTTTTAAGTTATAACAAAGAGACAAATATACATATATAATATTTTAAGCGTTTTTAGTGGAAGATAATGACACTATTATTTATATCATACCTTATCTTCTTAATGGTACTGACTTGTAGATGATACTTTAAAAACTGCCGATGATGAGGAAACGTCAAAATCCTATGCATACTGGACGTGAACTTCTGATGAAAACTCCTGACTTTGTCTTATATATTTCTTGTCATAAAGTATAAAGGTAGAGGTAATGGCACTGTCTTTTATCTTGTACCTAAAGTTACTTGTTTATACCGCTTAATATTTTGATTTGTTAATATCAAGTTTTTTTATACGTTGAATATACATTGCACATCAACAGGCATTTTATAAATTCTTACACTTCATGTCTTAAGATTTTCTGGCGTGTAAACAACCTTATGTTTTTGTATCATCTGGCTTACCAATCGAAATATTTTGTAAATATCAACGAATAGTCCATATTTTGGTGTTCGCTGGTTGAACAATGACGATACTGTGTAAATAACTAGTCCACTTTTAATATCCATAGGTTAACTAGTCCGCTGCTGATATTTACTGGTTAGTTGTTGTTGTTTTTAATTAAGCACAAAGCTACACAATGGGCTATCTGTGCTCTGCCCACCACGGGTATCGAAACCCGGATTTTAACGTGTAAGTCCGCAGACATACCGCTGAGCCACTAGGGGCTGCTGGTTGGTTAGTGTGATACACAGTAAATAACTAGTCCTATTTTATGTTTAACTATCAAAATACTAGGCGAGTCTCTAATCCACTTCTAGGTATCTTGTTAATTTACCTTTCACAACAGAGAGTAATTATTTACTTCCAACGTTGGTGTTACCTGCCTTTAATATATGTTTCAAAAATGTACCTAGTTATTTCAACAATAAGAATAACCCTGATGATGTTATTCAGAATAAAACTTAAAGCCTATATAAATGGCTATATAAATATTAATTGTTCATGGACTTCAGCTGTTGAAGTATGGAGAGTAATATACAAGTTATATGTTCTTGCTTTATTTTGCATTCGTTTATTCCGTTACTACTTAGATATAGCATTTCCAAGAAACTTATATATATACAAACTACAATCTCACATTGAAGTACTTGTTATTGTCGAGTTTTCAAACCATATACTAATCTGTGACTTTATTCTTTATTATCTACAAGTTTTTTGTAGATTTAACTGAACAACATTCTAATTTGCATATTCTGTTCGTTCATATTTTCTTTATTTTAAGCTTTTTCTTTTTTTGTGAACCTTATGATTTAATATAGTTCTGCTTCCTACAGAAACCTAAAGAGGGAAGTACATTAAAATTTATTTATCACGAGCTGCCACCATTATTACTCTCCAGAGTCATATTTTTGTAGCCTTAGCGCCACTCTTTAACAACTGTAATTACAAAATTTGGTAGAAACTAGACTGTAACTGCTTAACACTAGATTTGATTTCTTTTATTGAATTACCACTGGGACATTTACAGTCAGAATGTTATGACATCTATAAGAAGTTGTTCGCACATCAAGATTTCTTTTAAGTTGAGCGATCATCCTCATTTTTCACTTCAGTTAATCAGTGATATTTTCTATTAAATCAACAACGCCTTCTGGTATTTTGCCGATCTCACAATAAGTATTAGAAAATAGTATTAGTTTAGCTATTGCATGAGGTTAATAGTGCTTTGCATAATTTTGATTAAATTAAATCAGAGTTTTGTGTGTGAAATTCTTATAATGATATAATCTAACAGCGAGCCTGACGCTATTGAATAGACCAAAATGTTGAAAATAAACTATATTAACGACGTTTGTTTAATGCAATTTTGACATTGTTTCAAAGTTGCTGTGAGTTTGTATTTTTCTCATGTCCATGACGTTATTCTGAATGTTTTCCTTACTTAATTATACGTTGAGCAAAGGAAGCATTTTTACAGGGGTGAGTGCTTGTATTGAGAGTTTTATTAGAGGCGTAATTTGTTTGTGCCTGTCATGTTTTGGTAGGAAGTACACTCGACTCGTAATCTCGAAACCCCGTTACTGAACACGTTTGCCCTTTAGAGGTCATTTCAAGGCCAGCCACTTACGTATACAAATACTGATTTACTACAAAATACCTGAGTGGTTATCCACAAAACCAGGCGGGATTAAAGTCGAATTATTTGAGAGTAGCTCAAATGTAGTTTTTACTTCCTCTTTTAAACAAAACTACTTTATGCTCTTTTTCTAAATAATTATGTATTTTTATTCTAATGATAGCTTGGGAAATAATTTATTATTTGAAGTCAAATGCATTAGATTTATTTGTTCATTAGAGAGTTTAGTCAGTATAGGGTGTATTTCATTGGAGATCCCTCGAAGGTTCAGCAATAAATCTGAGGGTTATGACGCTAGATACCAGTAACCAGAGCAGAGATAGGTCATTGTGTTGCTTTGCGCTTAAAACAAAAAATAAAATTTGATTGGACACTTTTTGAGGACGACATCATCAAAAGAACAAAGTTTCGAGCTATTAGAATAAAACTTCGATAAACTCAAATAGATTTTCATTTCTTATCTTGTTTTTTTTCTCCGTTTATTGTATATTAATAAATATATACAAATAACGTTTTTCCTTCTTCATTAAATGAAAAACTGACTAATTTGATTGAAATGCATAAACCTAGAAAATGTATACCAGAATATGTCACTGTATCACACTGTTTCACACACTGTACTGAAGGTACTGGATGAGTATCAGTGGCTCTATTTATTTTGATATACTTTTCTGAAATGTTCCATTTATTAACGTGTTTCGCTAATGTAACACTTCTTCATTTGTGTACATAGTGATTTTAGTCCAATAATTAACCTTTAAACAATGTTTTAAATATCATCAATAGATGGCGGTTTTCTCACCAAACTTCAACTGCTTTACGAGATGATCTGTTTGATCCGAATTTCATTTTGAAGTATTATTCAAACCTCTGTTTGTAGATGAGATTTGATTAGGTTAAAACCTAGAAGGTTAAAAATGTTTAAACTATTTATTGTTAATGGGAATGTCACATGGTTCTCGAATCTCTCAACTCCAAAAAATCACACAACATGACGCTTTAAAACCTGTCATTCATCATCAGCGTGTATAAAACAACGTGGCTTGCTACTGGCTCTAAAATTCCGCTACCATGGCAACTTAGTCACGTGGGTGTGAGGGCGGAGAATCTAGATGACAAGCTACAGAGTGTGATTGTGGGTAGTTTTATTTCGAATACCTCGGAGGTAAAGTACGTGGCTGATTGTGGTTGTAGCTCATTCTGATTTTGCTACTGTGGAAAATAACAGCATCAGCCTTCTTCACGTGACATGGCTCTTATTCTGCCTGCGAAGCCTTGCGTAAGTTACTTTTGTCACAGATTTGTTTTCTTTAAGCTTTCAGTCTACTTTATCTGAAAGAAAAAGGTACACATAAGGCAAATTTACAACATAATGAAAATAATTATTAAGGTTAAACGTCATCAAAATTTCTCAAAACAAAAGGTGATTCAGTTGACGAATGAGTTGGACTATATATATTAGCTACCCAATACATACACTGCTACAATTTAATAGAACGTTAAAATAGCATAGTGTAATGCATATGCCTTCACGCTATCGCTAATAACATTGTTACAACTGTTGGGAGTTGAATCTACGTATTAGGTTTATTATACAATTTCATACTTGAAATAGCCGTAATTACCTTTATTAAATAACTGGATGCCTTTGAGATATAATTATACAGTATATTATCATATTATCAATAATTGTACGCAATTTTGTACCAAGTAAAAGTATCTGTAAATTGCATACACACAGTAGAGAATACATACTTCAGTGCTATTGGAAAATGTTTAGTACTTACAGTTGAACACAAGCACTTTAACGCTATGAAGAAGCACTTAGAACAATATTATATTTCCCATTGACCATCATACTTCAGTGCTATAAGGAAATGCTTCGTATAGTAGTGTACTTATAACAGACAATACGTACTTTAATGCTCTATCAAAGTATTTTGGTACAAATGTATACTTACGACTAACCACATGCTCCTTACTGCTGTAGATTTATTTATATACTAACTAGTAACTGCGCAATGTTAAAACGTCGTACCTGCTTTCGTGGTATAAAAGATATTCCCTAAAACAAGTTAGCAGCAACACACCATACATATATTGGTGGCATGGAAGAAATGTTTAAAACAATAGTACGCTTGTTTGAACCATATGCACGTTAATACTTTGAAAGGTGCATGGCATTCTGTCCAACACTGTGGAGTTTATGTTCTTATAACGGACATTTGCAAGTCCACGAAAAGTATGCTGAGGAATTAGGTTTCGTTCCTCGAAGACACAACTGTACGTAAGCTGTGCAGTCTTATCCACTCGTAATGACCTTCCAATCACTCTTTATTTACCTGAAAAGACTTATAGGGCAATAATGTGTTGTTATAACTTTAATAATGCTCCTCTTGCAAACTCAGAAGTTCTGCAATTTCAGTCACTAATCTTACAGTCTGTCCTTTGTGAAAGCTAGTTAAATCACACTTCGTTTCGTGTTTTAGTATGTTTAAATATTACAAATCACCTGTGTGAAACGTCATTAAAATAACAAATGTATCAGTCAATTGAGAACCTAGTTAATTCAACTTTTAGCCACATATTTAACTAGGTGTTTTGTTTTCTTCCCCTGACTCTTTTTTTTATTTCTATAGAATACACCTAGCAAATGTCATACTTGTTGCAGTATTATAAAGTATTCAGTACAATAAAAACTGTACTGAAAAAATGTCATAAAATGTCTGTTTAAGATGTCATATTTACTTTACTTATACGAGAGATACGTAGTACAACATACATTAATAAATATCCTGCGTATTGAAGTGGTATAAATACATTAGTATACCTTACAAATGTCATACTTGTATTGAATATATTATACCTAAATAAAGTTATATCAACTTTATTTTTAAAGTCATATGTCATTAGAAAGGCCGTTTCTAATAATCATATGTATTTTGGTTATATTTAGATAATATATTTAGTAAAGGGAAATAACTGGCAAATATCAAACGTTACTCTGTCTGTTTGTGGTTAAGCTATCTGCTTTTTTCCAACTGTGAGTATTTGAAACTCGATTTTTAACGTTATACCACTCCACGTTTATCGTTAAACTACAAGAGGACACCATAAAACACAGTTTAGTGCTATGATATATTTACCTGAACCGTATACTAAACAAAAAAATGTCAAACTCCTGTTGCGGTGCAGTAAAGTATATAAATATTATACAACTGAATAATATATATTGTGTAGTAAAGTTCTATCGATGAGATACTATGTCTTTCATACGGCCCACTTACTTACCGATATAAAAGTAAATAATATTTTTACCTCAAACTTATTGTGTTCGTTAAAACTATAGGATTTAACTACTGAAATAATATCCTGTATTGTTGTTGTTATTGAAATACTGTGTATACTAAACACATTCTTACAATTTATAAAATATCCTTTCTTGTTTGTTCTATATCATATTTATTTATTGTTGTTGTTTTGAATTAAACACAAAGCTACACAATGGGCTATCTGTGCTCTGCCCACCACGGGTATCGAAATCCCGTTTTTAGCGTTGTTAGTCCGCAGGCATACCGCTAAGCCACTGGGGGGGGCATATTTATTTATAATTATCTAATACGGCTATTGTAATTTTGAATGATATGTATTCATTATTGATCTATCGATTTGTGTTACATAAACACTGATTACAGGAAGATGATTTTTTGAACATTGATAACGCTACTTAATGACGTATGCCATAAATAACGTAGAGAAAGAGGTCGCTTATATGATTTTATGAGACTTAGGTCACAGAGAGAATCTGACAAGTCAGTTTGGCTTCAGCGTTCGCGTAACGTGTAGGCTTAGTGTTCAAGTTAAATTCAACTGGTGCAACTCAAAAGAGTAGTTTATTTATTTTCATTTAGACACTAAATTACTTATCTTGACAACATGCACGGAGCTCTACGAGATCTCTACAACTTGATTGGATTTGAAATTCATTATAAGCCAGCTGAAAAAATTAATCGCGTGAATTATTTTCGGGAAATCATCACGTTTGTCCGTCATCGATCGTCTCATAGATAATCCAGTTAAAATCACAGTAATTGGTAATACATATACTCGAATTACTGGATAGTGCTGAAGTGTACTGACCATTTTCATTATTGCGAATATTCGAACTGTTACATGGAAGAATTATTTATGCTTTTTTTGAGAAATGGTTATGACGCTCGACATATCACATTTTCTTCAGTTATCTATCAGAAGCGATATTTCCATGAGATCAGACTTCCTATCACGTCCAAATCCTTCACTTTCTGTGCAGCTTTTCATACACCACATAATATCTTAAGCATATCAAAGGCACTGAAGTTCATTGGAATTATGTCGACTGGGTTAACAAATATATGACTTAACGTCACTCTTTATATTCTAATTTCTTCATCCGTTTTTCCCATCTAAACATCTGTTGGTTTCGAGATATGGCTGGAAGGTTGCGAATGTTTGGCTAATGTGCCTAAAAGGAGTTCAACTTCTTGTTTATTGCATATTTAATAATTCCAGGGGTTATGTCTATTTTCATCAATTAGTTCATTTCACTTTGCGGTTAAATACATTAGTCCTCATTACTGTGGGGTGAAATGTCGGAAACTACTGCTGTCCTAGGCTTTGTGAAATGCGAATTGTTTTCTCTTTCTGTTGAAAGTATGAATGTTATTTAGTTTTACATTCTTTACCAGTCTTACTGTATAAATATTTCCTGACCGAAAAAGCAGCCACGTCGATTTAACAAAGTTTCGAAAACATTTTACAAACCAGGCTGGTTTAGTTTGATTTTATACATGGGACAATCTGAGGAAATCTTTAGATTTACGTAATCTTTCTTAAATCTGTGAATGACTTTCTGTAATAATTTACCATAACATTATTTCTTCAATAAGCATCGCACTACCTTTTGTATTGATTAGCACCATAGTATGACTATTAAATGACTTACATTGTCATTGCTGCACGCTCTTAAAACTCCTAAGATATTTATCGATACCATTTGACGAGATTACTTCTTGTCTTCCAATGGGATGTGCTGAGTATTATAGTCAGCACATTATTATATAAAAGAATCTCACATCAGTCAGTTCGTAAAACATCCCTCGAAAAAGATGTTTTGGAGCTTTTTTTTCAGCTACTATGGCGTCGGAGGCTTACATATCGTAGAAGGTATGATGCGAGGACCACAGTATATCGAAGTTTTGCAGAGAAGAGTCATTCCAGAATTGAAAAAGAGATTTCTGGATGAATCTGGCATTTTTCAGCAAGATCTTGCTCCATGCCACACATCGAAACTTGTGAAGAATTTTATGACTACAACGCGAATAAAGGTGCTGGGCTGGCCTGGAAACTCTCTGGGCTTAAATTCTATTGAAAATCTTTGGGCGATTTTTAAAGAAAGACTTCGGGGAAAAGACTGTGCTACGAAAGATAAGTTCATTGAAGCCATAATTGAGGTGTGGTACCGCGATCCAAAAATTAGTAAAGATTGCAGTCAACTAGTGGACTTGATATCAAAATGGATTAATGATCTTCTGGAAAACAAAGGCGGTCATATCATGTATTAATTTGTGATTAATTTTTGGATTTTCATAAATAAAACGCAAAATTTAAAAAAATCGTAATTTTTCGTTTTGTTTCAATTAATTTGCACAAGAGTGCAATAAAGGTGCAATACTTAATAAATCTTTCATTTTTGTTCAGAACTATATTTTGTAGCGTTTGTTTACTATTCCTGTCTTACTCAAATCTGCATTTCTTTATCTAATAACCTCTAACTAATTCTTTCTCTGTTATACAGAACTATACCACTTTGATGACACTGATTACTGGCTAGTCGCAACTATACTTCTTACGTAATCGTGTAATTATTGTCTAACGCTTTTCGTCTTGCATATAGATACACTGACTTATTAATTACTAACTAGTCATTTCTGTCTCAGTTACATCTACATTTTTCTTCCTGCTACAATAAATAATAGGTAACTCTTTGTGTCTCATTTAATACTATACTTCTTTCCTGAATCATTTTCTATAAGATAATCACTTCTGTTTTACTCATAACCATATTACCTTCCTGACGAAATTATTACTAGCTAACTCTTTCTTGTTTACTCAGAACTACAAAACCTAATTGACTACATGATTACTTGTTAACTATTTCTGTTTTACTTATAAATACATTTTCTGCCCTGATAACTCTGTCTTACTCAGACGTATACTTGCTTCTGGATTCAGTAATTACTTGCCAAACCTTCTCGTATCTTTCTCAAACTTTGTATTATTCCTGACCTAATGATGTTTAAAAGTTAACTCTGTTTGTTTCAAAGAGAACCATACTTCCATCTTTGTTTATACCAAACATGCTCGCCCTTTCAGCCGAGGAAGCGTTATAAGTTACGGTAAATCTCATTACTCATGGTGAAAGAGTAGCCCAAGAGTTGGCGTTGGGTGGTGATGACTAGCTGCCTTTCCTCTGATCGTACGCTGCTAAATTAGGAGCGGCTTACGCAGATAGCCCTTGCGTTGCTTTGCACCAAATTCAGAAAGCAAACGAATGAAAAATTATTTGTCACTTCAATTTTGTTACTTTTTATACTAGATAGGTTAGTCTATCCTTTTTTACAGCTTGTATTCCATTATTAGTTGTCACAATATTTTCTACATTTGTCACGTCCTACAGAGTAACACCTGAGTTTAATACTTAAGAATCAATATTGAAGCTGTCGGACAAATCACAAAAAATATTCAACTTGTAAATCAGTATTTGAAGTTGATACTCGTGATACATCGTATTAGTAAAATCAAGGTTTCTGAAATTCTCTGTAACAATCCCAGAAAAGTCTATGGCTAGCTTATTCTACTCAGTTTCTATGCGTTACGAGTTTTATATGATCGTAAACGCAGCAAAACAAAGAACTGTATACCTATTTTCATTGAAGAAGTTAACTGTAGTCCATATTGATTGTTGTGCTTGTAATTCACAGTTAATCCAAAATAATGAGGGAAAAAGTTGAATAACAGTGCAGTAGAATAAATGAAACTCCAAAATACGAAAGTATCATTTTTAAGCTACTGCTGTTCTTTGAAACAATGGAAAATATAATGGTTTTAGATAGTTGTTTTTCCGATTGTTAAATGAAAATTCCTTTCACTGAACTTAATAAGAGTACCAGCTCAAATTAAACTCAGTCTTTTTGTTTTTAATTAATCTTTCACGTAAACTATAAACGTGTTCATTTTATGCATACATATCTAAGTCATTAAACAATTATTTATGAATTTATGTTAATTTGGAATGCAAATTCATCATTTATCGTTTGCAAGGTTGTTTTCTCTGTTACTTGCTAGAACAATTTCATTATTTTTTGCGATTTTTTTTTGTTGTGTCGTGTTTCAGGAGCGTGAAACATTAGTGCAGACTGTTTTGCTCCTTACGTATTGATTTCCACAAAATCTCCTCCTCTGCCATTGTATTTTTCAAAGTGGAAACAACAGGCAGTAAATTATATAACCATATTAAATTACGAAAGCTACTCTGGGTATAGTCAGCCCTAATTGCACGCCTGCTGGTCAAGAATGCATTATAAAGGATCTATTCGTTGTTCCTTAAACAGTTTTTAGCAGTCACACTCCTTTTATTTGCTACACTTTGTGCCGAACATAGAAATAACCCGCCCTACTTAGTGCCGCGGCGTATAAGTAATTACGTCATTTCATGAACTTGTAGCTAGGCAACAAGTTGATACGTGGTACATAATAATGAAAAGAACGAACGGGATCAAATAATCCAGAGTGGACGCCCATCAGGTGGCTAACTGCTCCGATGAAATAAATTTTGCTTTTTCGGTATTTCGTTCGTGGTATTATCATCTAAGGACGGTACACTTTGTATCAGTTTATTTTCCCAAATTTAATAAGCACGCAACTTAAATAATGTATTGGGGTTTAATAAGATATTAAAAAAATTCTAGCTGAGATTGCTATCAAATATTTTAACATGGTAATTTTTGAATCATTATTTAATAATTCATACAGATTATACATACCAAAAATGTTAGTTTTATAAATTAAAGATTTTGACTATAATATTGTCGTCTCTCTTGTTATCTCTTGATGTTAAATTAATTTGCACCAGATATAGTCTTTATGGAGTTCTTATCCTTACATTTTAGCTGAGCTAAACAGTTTTTCCGTTCACAGAAACTGCTTTCTTTATTGTAATAAATATGCTTCATACATTACACCCCTAATGCATTCTAAAATAACGTAACTTCATTGTTCTTGTGCAGTTTTATAACTTTTACCACAAATCATAGATAAGGCTACTAATATAAGCAATTCGAAAATTATAATTTTGATAATTAAACATTTATTTGATTTCAATTATTTCTCAACTGAATATCATTATCAACTCACACCTTACGTCTCACAACAAAAATTGCACTTCCTGTTCAAATCGTCAGATTATAATTTATAATGGCAATCATGGAGAACTAAAATGGTCTATACCATTTAAAGTCCTGCTGTTATTATGTGAAATTTATAAGACGTGCACAATATATATTTATGCAGTGTACGCCATCGTGATACTTTAGGGATAATTATCATTACATACGTTATATATATATATATATGTATATATTATACTCTGTACCTTCAGTGTTCTGTATAAACCTTTGAACAGAAAATATACGTTGGCATTCAAGAAAGAGGCCTATCATGAAATATTCTTTTATTCTATATGGGATAAGACTCTGCTAACTTTGCTTTTCTTATTGTCCGCTCAATCAAGGTATATTTCGGGCAAACCAAACTGCACTGTGTAAATGTTCTACAGATATGTTCTACGTAGACTGCGTATCAGCCAATAGTACTGGAAACCTACATAAAAAAGTGACGGCATCGTGACTGTTCACATTTATATTCTTTTCCATTATTCATTCTTTCCAGAACAATATCTCTTAGGTAAGACAGTTACCCTAAGCATATAGCAAGTGTGTTGAAATAATACATTGAGGCCGATGACTCAATAGCAGCCATAGCATATATGCCTCGTTTCGATATGAAAATTATTAAGGTTATATGGACTTCAATATAAACCTAGAAGGCCCGGCATGGCCAAGCGCGTTAAGGCGTTCGACTCGTAATCCGAGCGTCGCGGGTTCGAATTCCCGTCACACCAAATATGCTCGCCCTTTCAGCCGTGGAGGCGTTATAATGTGACAGTCAATCCCATTATTTCTTGATAAAAGAGTAGCCCAAGAGTTGGCGGTGGGTGGTGATGACTAGCTGCCTTCCCTCTAGTCTTACAATACGAAATTAGGGACGGCTCGGTGCAGTGAGCTAACAACCTACTCACTTAAATACCTGTTAAGAAACCGCAGTGATTGCGGCCCTGTGTTCCTTGAAGGAATCAAGTGGCAGATGATGATGATAAACCTAGAAGGTTAAACGGCGACAAAACAAACTAACCTACTAGATCGTCAGTTCTTGTGAGTGATAGTAAAGTCAATTTAAATAAATGATGATAAATAGTAAAAAATATATAACAGTGTTAAACTAACAAATAAAGAAATGAAATAATGTTATGTTATTATTTCTTACTTGACGTTTGATATGTATATATATCTTCAATAAACACGTATAATAATTACAATGCACTTACTTAAACAGATTTACACCATGAATATACTCTCCTGTGTGCATACCTGAGCGTTTCCATATTCTTTACAATACTGTATAATATATGCGTAGTTATATTTTTGATTAGTAAAATTGAAAAATTCATGTGTTTTATTTGCAAATGCACTTTTCTGACAAGCTAATTGATAAAAGTGAGCTATATTTGGTGGACTCTTTGAGTTACGGCCAGTAACAAATTTGTAATTTGTTGCTCATGAAAGCCCAACAATTATCTAAATAACGGTAAATAATGATATTAGAAAATCGTTTTTGGAGTGTCAGTTTGTGTAAATTAACGTTTGTTACATTATCTTCATTTCTACAGTTAAATCTGTTTAATAGGGACAGTTGCGCTGTGCTGCACATCACCATAGTTTCTATGCTGTCTTGCAATTTCTAAAACAAGTAGCAGTGAAAAAACTCATATTCTTCACAAATGTATTTCTATGCTGATTATTGAACAGGTTGAAACCTAATTTCAGCCAATATGTGGTAATTTTGCAGTTTACGTGCGTGCGATAAAACTATATGGAAAAGACATACAGTTTCAAACTTTACTTTGAAGTAAAAATATACGGCATATGTTTATAATTTGAACAACTTCATGTTTTTCTACATAATAGATGGAAATATCTTTTTATATAGAGAAACGTGAAGGAAACTGCGTAGTATATTTAGATGGAAAGATTCATTATATAGAGAAACATGAAGAAAACTAAATATTACATGTAGATGCAAAGAAAGATCCATTATAAAGACATACATGAAGAAAACTAAATATTATATCTAGATGAAAAGATACATTATATAAACAGACATACATAAAAATATTATATCTAGATGGGAAGATGCATTATATAAAGAGACATGAAGAAAACTAAATATTATATATAGATGCAAAGAAAGATACATTATAAAGACATACATGAAGAAAACTAAATATTATATCTAGATGAAAAGATACATTATATAAACAGACATACATATAAATATTATATCTAGATGGAAAGATACATTATATATATAGACATACATAAAAATATTATATCTAGATGGGAAGATTCATTATATAGAGAGACATGAAGAAAACTAAATAGTATATCCAGATGGAAAGATATATTATATAGACAGATATAAAGAAAACTAAATATTATATCTGAATAGATAGATCTATTATACAGACAAACATGAAGAAAACTAAATATCATATGTAGATGGGAAGATCTATTATATAGACAAACATAAAGAAAACTCAATATTATATATAAATGGAAAGATACATTATACATACAGACATAAAGAAAACTAAATGTTATATCTGTATGGAAAGATATTGCATATACAGACATAAAGAAAACGAAATATTATATCTAGATGGAAAGGAACAATCTCTTTCTTGAAGAAAAGTGTAAACCAGAAGTAAAAATAACACAGCATAAAATAAATTATGTACGTATGATATCTATATGTAATACCTGTAAAAGTCTGAAATCAGGGATCAAAATCCACCACTCCAGTAATATGAGAAAATTACAACCTGCATTTGGTACTAAAGTCCAAAACGTATTATGTGTGCACGTCTTTTCAACTTTGTTTTACTTAGAATCGTGAACGTTTTTTTGCAGAAATTATCGTTCATATTGTAAAAGAGTTTCTTTTTTATGTTGTTAGTGTACTATCATTCGATTCGAAGCTCAATTTAACGCTAAACAGGGTTCGTATTTCTCCTGTAACAGGTTTTTGTGTAGCCTAGTCCAGTATAAAAATAAACTGTGTTATTCCAATATCTGCTGCCTAGTCTACCATGAAACAGGCGTAGTCTTTCGTGAATAGTGTAAAGATACTCGTCAGTCTATAAACCTGAAGATTATTCAGTGTAAAATGTTTCTTTGTTCAGTGACTTGAAGAAAGGAATACAAAGAACAGCATTTTGAATTTTCATTCAACTACATCATAGATCAGGTGTGTAGAAAAACTTAAGATGTGGTTCACGTGTTTCTGTAAACTTAACCAAGTACAACTTTCATGTTGCTAGTCCTCTCTTTCTAAGTAGTTTCTTACGTAGTTATTCTGCCGTAAAAAACGCTTAAATCGCGAGGTTGAGCTATTTCAAATGTGCTTAATCTTCAGTAAAGAAAACTTCAAGGTTATATTTATATATACCTTACAAACGTGAATATCAAAATTATACAGTATTCACATTTTCTTGTTTTAAGAAATCAATACTTTTCATCCGTCTATCTGCTGTTAGCATGACCAACCTGAAACAGGTTGAAAACACTTGTTTTTAGACAAGAAGAATATATAAATATGAAACTGAATTTTATTTTGAAAATTACATAAAATATGTATTTGATACATCAAAATACGAACAGGGCCTGGCATGACCAGGTGTTTAAGGCGTTCGACTCATAATCTGAGGGTCGTGGGTTCGGATCCCCATCGTACCAAACATGTTCGCCCTTTCAGCCGTGGGGTGTTGTAATGGCACAGTTGATCTCACTATTCGTTGATAAAAGAGTAGTCCAAGAGTTGGCGGTGGGTGGTGACGATTACCTGCCTTCCCTCTAGTCTTATACTGCTAAATTAGGTACGAATAGCACAGATAGCCCTCGTGTATTTGCGCAAAATTTAAATAAAGAAAGAAACAACCCACAAGCATTAGAAACTTTCAAAATATTCCAAAGGTATAACATGAATAATGACGTCACTTTTATGAAGTTAACTTGTATAGAAACATTGTAGTTAATTCTTCTTCCTTTCCATGTTCGTCGATATTATTGTTTTCTAACTGAAATACGCTAAATATTACCATTTTATACTTTATTGAATTTCCTTATAGTTTAATAAATATTGGTTAAATATGAAAGATAACATAACAACTTGGATTGTTTATACAGAGGAGATAACAAAACTGAGTAGCGCTATGAAAGATAGTAAAAAGTAAGTAATATAGCAAAAGGTGACAACGTGAATTTCTTACACAGAGGTGATAACAAAACTAAGTATGAATGTATTCTCAAAACGGCTGGTATGTGTTTTAAAACTTTAATTAAAATAAATTAAATATAATTAAATTATGTAATATAATTAAAATAAATTAATGTTTTAATACCCGTACCAGCCATCTTGAGAATACATTTTTACTTTAAGTGAATTTATCGGCATCACGAAGAACAATGTATCCTTTTAAAAGTTAATAAAATTAGGTAAACTGGGTAACTGCAGTTACATTTTAATTCTATTGGTACTGTCACAGTCTAAGAATTTATGCTGAGTTATAGCAGACAGTATGTTTTCTAGAATAAAATTGTTGTTACACATAAGTTATTAATAATGTACCTTTGCCATACATATCATATGAAACTTTAACCTATAAAATTTGCCTCTAAGACCAAATACGGATAAAGGGTGTGTTTAATGGAATATCAAATTAATAAATATGAGACTCGAACTTTTCTAATTATTTTTTATTTTGAAAATAGATTGAAACACACACTCCACATCCACTATTGTGTTATAAAGAGCGTCCCTCGCTGGTACAACCGTAAGGCTACGGATTTACAACGCTGAAATCAAGGGTTTTATTCCCCTCGATGGACGCAACAGAAAGCACGATGTGTCTTTGCTAAAAGAAAAACACACACTATCAAACAATTTAAGCTAGTAAATTCATCTTTCCCTAACTGTTTGTTTATTATACCTATTGTTTAAAGTATGTCTTAAAATGTGGGGATTAAACTAATAAATTCGGAAAATAAAAGCTATTGTTTATTATTGTACTGTATAAACTCGCACATTGGGATTGAATGAGGTGCTCATAATGAAGCCAGAGTGGTGATGACTAGCCACTTTCCCTCTAGTCTTATGCTGCTAAATTAGGGACGGCTAGCGCAGATAGCCTTCGTGTAGCTTTGCGCGAAATTCAAAATAAACTTCTCTTAATCCCGTATTTGGCAAAGCTCTCAATCACAACATTGAAAATTATCTCTGTTATAAGTAACACATTACTTATTTTTCCTCATAATCAACCAAGAAGACAAGTTGCTACACACGTTTAAATATTATATATGTGTACACTTTGTTGTTATTCCTTATTTCAATCGAATATTGAAAACGTAATGATAAAAACATGACATAGGAAGCTGTTTAAAACTAGTCTCCTGCTATTAAAAATATGATTTGGATAGTTCTATAAACTAATTACAACGTTTTAACACGATTTCAATTGCACTGTAGTCATAATACTTACTTTGTTAATTTGAATAATGTATTTTTGAGATGTTAAGACATTTTTAAAATGTATTTCCAGTGCTAGTGAGTTGTATGCTAAATAAATAGTAAGATTAAATTTTCATGTAGTGTCTCTGTACAACAAAGTTATGAAGTTTAGTTGCAATATGAGTATATTTCAACCGAGATACGGCATATTAATTTAGAAATTTCGCGTAGTTACATTAATGATAAATTAAAATCAGTAGTTCGGTTAGTTAGAAGTTTTATTTTTCTGTTTTTAATAGTAGAATAGGTAGGAAATAAATGAAAAATTATATCCTTGTGTATTAAATTAGAAACCATTTAGAAGAACTGTATAAGGCACAGGATAACCGTTATCTATGGATGCCCTTATAATGACTTCAACGTCATTCTGCTGATCGAATAACAGTGATCTATTTTTAGTGTCTATGAGCCTACAGGTAGAGAGACCATTATTTTCTTGGTCGTGTCATTTCTATTTCTGGGACTTTGTAGAAGGATATTTATGCGATTATTAGTATTTGTTATATCCTTTTGATATATCTATCTGTAAATGTTTAGCGTAGTGTTTTTGTAAAGTGTACAAGAAGTGTGCGATCTTATGATTTCCTTTCTCACGTTGCTTGTTGGCTGTACGTGGTGGTTAGGTTAATTTGTTAAATAAAGTTCAGAATATTGATTATCTATTGGTAGTATGCGAAACCCTACGCAGTTTGCCCGCTACTCCTTATTATAGTGCCGAAGATAACTTTTTATAATAAAACCCAGCAAATGAATAAAATTGAATTATTTCTAGGTAAAATATGATGACCAAGTTGTTCACTTTGGAAGAGGTTCTTTATACCCATCATAAAATAGAGTAGCTCATTTGTTGTTGTTTTGAATTAAGCACAAAGCTACACAATGGGCTATCTGTGCTCTGCCCACCACGGGTATCGAAACCCGGATTTTAGCGTGTAAGTCCGCAGACATACCGCTGAGCCACTGGGGGGCGAGTAGCTCATTTTTTTCTTCTATGCTCCCTTTGTTCTCCCAGCTAGGACACTAAAAGATTACATGAACAAATTATTTATCAAAGTCCTTTACTCATTGTTTCCCATTATTTATGTGTTCTTCCAATTACATCCTAGTTTTGTTTTAAATACGGTCTTTACTTCGCACAAGAAATTTCTTTGAAGGATCAATTTACAAGTACAATAATCTAAAGATCTAAAGAATTAAAATATAAAAGTTGATAATTCGTAAAAAATTCAACAGTTACTAAAAATTGTCTCACTGTAATCTGGTTTGGTGTGGAAAATAATTGATGTGGAATTGTTATTCTTTACTTCGAAGTGTTTATTTTCAGTCGTTGAAATTTTCTCTAGGATAAATATACACTAAACGTTTTACTTTATGCAGATGTACTTTATTGATTTTGTAATTTCGTAATATTACCATATTTTTCTATGAATGGATTAATTTGTTCATAAAAACCCTACAGCCGCATTTCAGATTCTGAAACTGGTGTTTAAAAAATGTAAAGCTTTTTCAGCTGCTCTTGTTAATTACTTTTAGTTTACATTGAAATATTAGTTTCAAAGTGAATATATATTTCATGTATTTAAAATAAAAACGTATTCGTTTAATTTTTTCTGAAAACACTGGGAAGTGCTGAGTTGCCGTTTCAAGTTTTTTTTTTTTTAATACCAATATTAGTTCTACAAAATACTAAAATTAATGATAAGCTCACGAACGACAGAAAACTAAAGTTTTAACGTACAGCCGCCCCCCCCCCAGTGGCTCAGCAGTATGTCTGCGGACTTACACGCTAAACTCCGGGTTTCGATACCCGTGGTGGGCAGAGCATAGATCACCCATTGTGTAGCTTTGTGCTTAATTCAAAACAGCAACAACAATTTAACGTACAGCCTCGTATTGCTGATGTCTCTAATCTCTATCAGTCACATTAAAATGAACGGTAGGCAGACGGTATTAAACCGTACAGTAACTGTAGTCCACGAATTCTTGTTTTCCAGGTCTAATTTACGGGTTTAAAAAAACTAAAAAAAACTATCTCTTCTCACGTTCAAATGGGGAACTGAGCGTTTGCTAATTTTTTTATAAAACGGAAGACTATCCGCAGAGAATTCATGCATTTTGTCACTCTCTTATTTCCTGTCCTCGTCTCCTTCGGCTATTGCAGGACCTCGGCGTCTCCTGTAGGTTTAAGAGCAGTAGTAACAGTAACGTTTACCATAGCACTGAAAGGAATGAATCTGAACTACATTAAAAGCGATACACAAAATTGAATAGGCTTCTGTAATGCAGAGACGTTTTAGTTTCTCTGTTGCCTTTAAAAAGTTTTATTCTTGCTCGTTGCTCAGTAAAATCAGAGTAGAAACTCGAAGACACTGATAACTTCTAGACATTTAGAATCATTTTGTTTGTAGTCTTATTGTAGTTGAGTTATTCCTAGGTGTGTTTGGTGTGTTGTATTTACGCTCTTTTTCGTTTTTGTATTAAGAATTAAAGCACCAGAATGTGTGTCATGAATGTATCGTAAATGTTTATCAAAACTTAATAGTTTAATCTCCTTTTTCTATAGTTGACTAATATTTTATTCGGATTTTTTATTTTTGTTGGCGCAAATCGTGTTGATATGTAGCAATAATTAAACATAAATACGTGTGTTTATTGGTACAGATCTTCAATTACTGTGTCGAACTTAATGACTTATGGGCTATTACAGTCAAAAACATTTAACTCTGTCACAGAATACAAGCAGAAAAACTCTTCTGAAGTATTTGTAAATTGATTATTTTGGTTGTTGTGATTTTAAATCAAGCATCATATATAATTTCTACACTTTGTACAAAGAAATTGAAAACCATCTGCCTTCTTTAGACAGTAGTAAATATAACGATCACTTCTTCGGTATGTCTGTTGTTATTTTTTAAACGCCGATGGCTTGGCTTTGATTTCTCTAAAATTTTATGTGGTTGGAAAATTCTTGAAAGCTCATTTGTTTTGTATTTTACTTTAACTATTTTACTTTTTGGACTGATACAAAGTAACGAACTTAGGTGTTATGAGGAAATAGCAACAAAATATCTACATGTTTAGTTTTCTTATTCTGACGTTATTAGACTAGAACATTCTATGATGTTTAAGTTGGAGCCAGTAACTATTGATCATGAGAACGCATTTAATAATAGTACGTTGGAAATGCTAGGACTCTTCTGTAGGTATGTAACATTTGTATCCAATGAATATACTGCAGTTAAAATCATCGTATTTACAAAAGAAATTTTACATACGGAAATATAGTGATGTAAAATTCTGGTAAGTTTCTAAAATCAAATTAGATGTAACCGTACAGGTGATTTTTACTACATGAATTAACTACTGAACGCCCTCTACTTTCTTCCTAGTTTCTTTATAAGACTAAAGAGAACTGAAAAACTTCGCATTTTCAGCTTTGATGCGTTATAAAAGCGACAGTCAACAAGCAGCCACGTTATTCGGTTTGTTGACAAAATCGGCAGTTATGTCAGCAAGTGCTATTAACCGGATGCCTTCTTTCGGCCAGTAGTTTGAAATTAGTGACAACTGCATCTGATTCTTGAGAACCACTGGCTTGATCGTTTAGCCTGTGTGCGCATAAGGCAATGTTCAGTCGGAAAATCCCATTTACTCTCATAACTTGACACGCATTTAGCTGTTTTTTTATATTTGGAATAGAATATAATAGAAATCAAAAAGTAACTAAATTTATTTTGATAGTTTAACAGAACTTGGCAGTTAAAACGTTACTATCATTAGGGTCAAGTTATTCAAGGCCTTTGAGACTTGGAAATTTCCTAATTAATTGCAATAATACAGTATGTTAGTTATAAATTTTAACAGCATCAACCTTATAAAATTATTATTTGTGGTATTTTATAGCTACAATTCAATTTGGAGTTGACGAATTTGATTAAAAGTAAACCAACCCATATAAATACAATCGTAATAAATTTACAGTTTAAGAACTTAATGACTCTGTTAATATAAAGCCAGCTTAAGATTGGTTAGTAATAATGAAACAACAACGAATCATAAATCGTCAGGTTATTTTGTGTGACGCTTCACTTTAACTGTCAAATTTAAATCGTAGGTTTCACTCTGAACATGGAGGAGGGACGATGGAAAAATTTCCTTCACCTCTCTCATGGAAAGAAAATGAAACGAAGTTGTTTTTAAAACCATATTGCTTTTTGTTAAATGTGGAACTTTCGTACAAACTAAATGTCGAACCACTAGGATTCTATTAGACTAATGGCCTGGCATGGCCAGATGGTTAAGTCACTCGACTCGTTATCTGAGGATCTTGGGTTCGAATCCCCGTCACACCAAACATGCTTGTCCTTTCAGCCATCTGGGCATTATAATGTGACGGTCAGTCCCACTATTCGTTGGTGAAAGATTATCCCTCTAGTCTTACACTCCTGAATAAGGGACGGATGACGTAGAGAGTATTTGTATTGCTTTACTCGAAATTCAAAGCAAATCAAACTATTAGACTAGGCCATCTTTAAAAAAACTATCGCAAGTACGAATACAAAATGTCTTTCCCAAGTCTTCCCTCATTTTAGATAATGGAATTCTTCGAAAACACGAACGTGACTCGCTTGTTTCATTGTGGTAGACTAAACCAAACGAGATAAACCATCCTTTTGTTCTAGTTATGATCATTCGATGTTTTAAAGAGTAAACATTGAGAGAAGTAAGAACTCATGCGCCATATACTATTTATAATATAGTCATTAAGGTAAGGAACAACGCTCCAATCAATAAAATATGTAAACCCCCCAGTGGTGGGAAGAACATAGATAGCCCATTATGTAGCTTTGAGCTTAATTTTTAAAAAAAACTGTAATTACTTTAAAACTAATCTGTGTATAAAATATGCTAGTATTGTTTGTTTCTTTGTTTTTTCTAAACTATGGTAATTATATCGTTTTTTTGTCCAAAAGCGGTACGAATTAGTTTACATTTTCGTCGCACTGATATATTTGATATATACCATGGTAGAGTCGCCAACTCGTTATTGTTAGAATGTGAAACGTGTTATCGCACTGTTCGTTTTGTTTGTTTGTTTTGTGTGTGTAAAGCAACACATTGGGCTGACTATCTTTGTTCACTATGGCTTTGTATGTCATTAGACTTACCACTGACCAACTTGGGAAAGTAGTGTTGGAGATTTGAAGTTTTACTTTTGATAGCTCAAATATCTATCGTTACTTAAAGTTAAAAATAATTTTGTTTTTCTTTAATTTCGCCCTTGGATTTCCTAAATATTTTACACAATATTTTTAATTTAATAAAAACAAAAAAATAAAATTTAATAACATTAAATGAAATTGAAATTAACGATATTAAAAACTGTATGAGAAAAATATGTCAGAAACTTCCAAAACACGTAGGTCTCGTAGTTTCTTGTTTCAGAGAAATAAAAAGGCTCCACTGGTTACTCGTAATTTTATTAATTTGGTAACTCCAAAAAATAAGATTACACAAGTCGTTCAGTGTTATCTTTTCATTTGGTAATATTTTATTTGATAGAATATATCAGTATAAATAGCTTCTCTTAAGAACAAGCCCCCCAGTGGCTTAGCGGTATGTCTGCGGACTTACAACGCTAAAAACCGGGTTTCGATACCCGTGGTGGGCAGAGCACAGATATCCCATTGAGTAGCTTTGTGCTTAATTAAAAATACAAAAAATATTCATAAGAATAAAGTGGAAATACATATTCTCTAAAACTTTACACAACGGAATAACTCTGTGAATGGTCTCAACATACTGAGTGATTGTGGTTTATCACAGCGTGGAAGAAAAATATATATAAAATGAATCGACTCCTTTTTTCTTTAACATCGTCCAAACGCTTTCAGAATTTACTAAAAGATGAAAAAAATCTGTTCATTTATCAACTTTGAGTTATTTCAGAGAGAGCTGAAGCTCATAGTTTAACATCAGGCTACTATCTGAAGGCTACATCACGGTTATCTTTTGACTGTTTCGCTCTGTATTGAAACAGCTGAAGTATTGTGTTGTATTCTATACAGCCGATTTGTTTCACGAATTTGTTATCTTTTTTACATATACAGTAGATCACTTAGATTATTAGTTATTAAAATATTATTGGGAAAAATGGGATAAAAATAATAGAACAGCCTCTGCGAACAAGATTAATTATACTGAAAACATGAATCACATAATACAGAACTGTATTACTTTAACCAATAATTTAACAACTACACAATAAGTTAAAGAGAGATAAAATCGTAGTAGAAATTATTTACAAGAACATCTCACTAGTTGCACTTCATACAGGAATTTATAACTGAAGTTTGACAGTTTTATAAGTAAAACAACTTCAAGATCTTATATAACTATTCACCAATCACAGCTATAAAACGGTTGATCTTTTTTCTCAATTCCAGTTATTTCTTCTCATAACGTTACAATTTAAAGGACAAATCTAAGAAACGTCTTTTGACAAGATATTTTTATTTAAAGAATCAGATTTTGTTTCGAACACAGCAGCGCATTTTGGTGTATAATTTTTTTTGTATTAAAAACACCAAGATTAGCACATGTATAGATAATGAAACCAAAAGAAAAAGCTCTGGTATTAAACTACATGAAAAAAATGGCTGCTAAGTTATCAATAAACTAAGGTTTTTTAAAACGCTTAAACGGCTTGTTTGGGTTGAGAAAATATTTTAAATAGAAGAGCGAACAACGTTTCGACCTTCTTCGTTCATCGTCAGGTTCACAAAGAAAGAGGTAACTGACCGGAAGCTGACCACATGTTTGGAAGGGGTTGTGTAACTGAGTGTCGCAATGTAGAGGGCAGGGTTAGATGTTTGAATATATAATTTTATCTATAATATTAATATAGGTATAATGGCGTTCCTTTATATTGGTTTATTTTGGGTTTAAGTTGTTGTATAAGTAAGGCTTCTTTAATTTTGCGTTTGTTTATGTTTGTTTCTTTATTTAGTATTTTAGTGTTTTCTATGGTTATGTTGTTTTTATTTGGCTTACAGTGTTCAAAAACGTGTGAAGGTGACTTTTTATGTTCTTTGAATCTGGTTTCCATTTTTCTACTTGTTTCTCCAATATAGAAGTCGTGGCAGTTATCACATTGTATTTTAAAATAATGTTAGTGTGGTGTTTGTCAGTGTAGTTCTTACATAGTATAGACCTCGGTTTTGTGCCTGGTTTTTGAATAAATTTAGTATTAACTGGAATGTCATATTTTGTAACCAATTTTTGCCAAATGTTGGTTATTTGTTTGCTGATGTCAGGAATATATGGTATACAGCAGTATATGGTTTCGTGATTTTTTGATTCGTGAGATATATTTACTTTTGTTGGTTGATTTTGCTTTCTGTCTAGGTGTGTGCGTATAATATTTTCTACGGTTTGTGGAGGAAACTTATTGATGTTGATGAAGTATTGTTTTATTTTGTCTAGTTCATCGTTAATTTTATGTGGTGAGCATAGTTTTAAGGCTGTTTTTATCTGGTTTCTGAGTATGTTGAGTTTTTGTTTTGTTTTATGTGCTGAGTCTCAAGGAATGTATAGTCTAGTATGGGTGATCTTTCGGTGGATTTCTGTTTTGAATTGTATGTCGGTTCTTATAATTTTGAGGTTAAGAAATGATATTTGATTGCTTTCTTCTTGTTCACATGTGAAGCTAATGTTGGGATGTATAGAGTTAATGTGAGTGAAAAAATTAAGTATGTGTTCTGTAGATTTGAATCCCGCAACCGTGTCATCTACATATCTGTACCAGTATAGTGGTGGATGTAATGCTGTATTAATTGCTTGTGTTTCAATTTATGTCATAAAAATATTGGCTAGAACTGGTGATACTGGGTTGCCCATGCTTAGGCCATTTGTTTGTATATAGTTTTGGTTGTTGAACATGAAGTTTGTCTTTATTGTGGTGAATTATTTGAGGGTTGCTAACTGATTACTGGGAATGTCTATATAGTTTGGTTAAGGTCTCGGATATAGAGTTCTAAGGCTATCTTGCAGGCTTCTGTTGTTGGAACTTCTGTAAAGAGGGATATAACATCGAAACTGGCCATTAAGGCTTTATGATTAAGTTGATTTAGATTAGACTTGAAATTAAAAGAGTCTTTGATGAATGAGCTGGTTGATGTTGCATATTTGGAGAATGCCCATGCTATGTATTTACCAAGATTGTAATTAAACGATTCATATGTTGACATTATTGGTCTTAATGGACAATCTTGTTTATGAGGTTTAGGGATGCCGTATATTTGCGGTGTGCGCGAGTCGGTTTTACGTAGGTAGGAATAAAGTCTTTGGGAAATTGTGTTGGCTTTTTTCATTTGTAGTAGTAATTTGTTCAGTTGCGCCTCGTGTGTCTTTGTTGGATTTGTGTGTATTGGTTTAAATTTGTTCGTGTCTAATAGGATGTTATTCATTTTTTGTATGTATTCATTATTACTATAGCGTTACCTTTATCTGCTTTTAGAAACATGTTGTCAGCTTCCGGTCAGTTACCTCTTTCTTTGTGAACCTGACGATGACCGAAGAAGGTCGAAACGTTGTTCGCTCTTCTATTTAAAATATTTTCTCAACTCAAACGAGCCGTTTTAGCATATAAAATTCTCAACAAGTGGGTTTCTCGAGAAACTAAGATTTTGCTATTAAAACACAAAGAATCAATGTTTAAAGCTGTAAAATGTTAACATGAAGTTATTGTATTTTGAGGCACTAGTTTATAAATTATTAAGGTGATTATCAACTACTTTTGCTCAAAACTCATTTTCTATGTATGAAATTTTCAAAATACATTTCCTTTATACAAAACACTATACTTAAATAAAGCAAAGATGTCACTGTGTTTGAGCATTCTAGTAACAGAATCATCATACAAAATATTTTTTAACATTCTTTGTAAAAAGTGCAGTTAAATTAGCTCTGGGAACACAGGTTATATCTACTTAAATAATATTTTTATTTTGCCAGAATGACTGCCTTTTTGTCACATACTTTGTCGTCATTTCTACATCGTTATCAAATGCCCTAAACGCATCTCGGGCATGTTCCTAAGTATCCGGGTTTCAAATGTTTGCCAACATTCTATTCCCTCTCCCCTAAGTAGCACAGCGGTAAGTCTGCGGACTTACAACACTAGAATCTGTGTTTTGATACCCGTGGGGTGCATAGCACAAATAGCCTATTGTACAGCTTTGTGCTCAACTTCAAAACAATAATTTCTATTTTTCGGTTGTATACTGTATATCTGTTATCTCTTTGTTATCTCTTGCCAGTTGCTCAAGTCGGTATTAGTACAGCATTGCAAGTTCAAAAAGTTCGAAAACAGACGCTGAATTATGCATCCTTCAGTTTACATTTTTCAATGTGTGTTACGAGTTTAGTCATTGCTTTTCCATGGAACTTTTTCAAATATGATTCATTAAATTTTGATTATATCTTTTCTGTAGATAATTGAGACAATTTAAATGATGTACAACATCTGTGAACACTTGTTCACCCTAACCAAAAGTAGTTATCAAACTATCATCACAGAAAAAACAAAAAAGTCTGTCCTGCGATGTAGATGCTCTAAATGTTCAGTCATACGGTTTGTGTTTTCTGGTGGCTCATCACGTGTCTTTGTGGTATCTATACTTATCGTCTTTCTATATGTTGGACTTTAATTTCGCTAAACTATTTATTATAATATATGTGTTATAAAGTATTTCTCAGTTTCAATGATTCATGTAAGTTCCGAGCTTCTTCTAAGCTTAAGATACAGTGATACGTTCTCGTAAATAGTCTTGTTCCCGAAATATTTTAATGCTAATCCCAACTTTACATCTGTTCGCTTTATCTCTGCCGAACATTTCTACGCTTCCAGAGCTGCTTTCTCGCTAAATACACATTTTCCCCAATCAATTACTGCTGTTCCTCTAACAGGTCATATGTTTTCCAGATTAACGTATCCATAAAACCAGCCCCATAGAATTTTTATTCTGAAGTTCAAGCAGTTCTAAAAATCATAAACAATTAAAAAATAAATAATTAATAACATTGGACAGCGTCAAGAAGCAGTTCAAAAAGGGTCAAGACTTTTACATTTCTGTTGGATACCTAGAATTCTGTTTCTGTTTATTTTATTCAATTCCGCATGAGCTTATTCTCTGGCCGCGTCTTATTCCGGTCCCACGTTCGTACAGCGGCAAGTCTACGGATTTACAGCGGTTAAATCAAGAGTTCGATTGCCCTCAGTGGACTCAACAGATATCCCGATTTGGCTTTGCTATAAACATACACACACACCCTCATTCCGAAATAAGAGGCAATAGAGAAGGCAGCTAGTCAACATCACCTACCGCCAATTCTTAGATGTTATTCTGTACAAACGACTAGTAAGATTAACCGTCACATTATTACGTTACTGTGGCTGAATAAGTGTGTATGTTCGTTCACGAGATTCGATCTCGCGGCGCGCAAATTCTGAGTCCATCGCCCTAATCACCAGACCGTACCAGTAACTTGAATTTTGTTGTTTTAGACATTGAAATGTATTGAAGCCCTACCTCGTATGTTATTTCATTTCACGCAAAGCTGAACGAGAGTTACTTGCGCTAGCTACCCCTAATTTAGCAATGTAAGACTAAAAAAAGGAAGACAACTAGTCATCGCCACCCACCGCAATCTCTTGGGTTACTTCTTTCGCGACGAATAGTGGGATTGACTGTCACATTATTATTTGTTTTGAGTTTCACGTAAAGCTATTCGAGGGCTATCTGCGCTAGACGTCCCTAATTTACCAGTGTAATATTAGAGGGAAGGCAGCTAGTCATCACCACCCACTGCCAACTTTTGGGCTACTCTTTTACCAATCAATAGTAGGATTGACCGTCACATTATAACGCCCCCACGGCTGAAAGGGCGCGCATGTTTGGTGCGAGCGGGATTCGAATTCGCGACCCTCGGATTATGAGTCGAATGCCTTAACACGCTTAGCTCTCTAAACTTTGCTACCATAAGTAAAGCAGAAGACGAAGAACATTCAGGGGTATAGTTATAATAACTAATCTGAAGTCAATCTTAAGTTAACGAAATTCTTCCTATCTTTTTAATCTCAAATTCTAAGCTTCACGGAAGCCGACCATGAATTAACAGAGTTCTGCTTACATTATTCTTCTCCATTTGGTTACTAATCCAATATAGCACTGTATGCTTGCTTTTCATGCTTTAAACCGGATCTTGTGAATTTTATTACAGTTTCTTTATATATTTCAGCGACATTACAAATTTTAAAAGACAATATTTTAATTGTTTATCTAATATTGCATGAATGATCGTGATATTCAATTCAACATACTTAACTGCATTCTTTTGTTTGACTTCCATTTTGACTTCCCATTCCTAGGCTCTATAACGCTTTTCTTGAATGGAAAAAAAAGGAGATTTAGTGTTGTATTTATTTTATGACTTCTCTTTAACTGCACACGGATAATGATTGGAATGGTTTTTTATGGAGGCATAAGTGGTTGAGAAAACTACTACTTAATCTCTACATAACGTGTGTAGTGTTGCAACTTAACATTATAGTTTGAAGTTATTTAACCTCTTCAGAACATTTGACTTCATGCGACTTGAATTAAGAGCAGTATTCTGTTTTTGCCCTAAATACGTTTGTGGTTTTGTGAAACCGTTTGTATTAAAGGAAGATTCAACCAATTCAGACGTTTCAAGAAGTTTTCACGTTCACTTTTCGTTTCGGGGATTTAACCTCAAATTCATTTTTAATTGTCCAATACAATCTTTAAATCATTTCAAAAACTAGAAAATTGCGAATCTGTAAAGAAAATAATAAAGTTACTTAACGATCTAAGCGATGTTTGGTGAGCAGTTTTATACATCGGGATGAAATATTAGAACAAGAGTGAAAGCTAGAAATGAACATAGGTTTACTTTAAATTCTATGTTTATTAAAATGAAAAGTAGGGTCGGTATCAAACTTAAACCTGCTTTATTTTAACGTAAAATCATGAATGTGTGTTGATGGATTCACGCAACAATTTACATCAGCTTTGCAAAATAGCAGGAATTTATTTGAAACGTTTGCATATGCTACCATTTATTTATGATGTCGATCTCCAATGTACATACGTTGGTGAATAATGATAATTTATATTGTTTGTTTACAGTCTGTATGCTTTTATATCTTAGAGTAACTTAAATAAAAAACTGGATTCTCGTTGATATATCTTAGGGGACAAAGAATAATTTTTATTTTCAACGATCACCAGTAATAATAATAATAAATACAGAAAACGCACGACGATAAATCTGAAGAAAAATAGAAATACACTTGAATCAGCGAAAAGTTGTTCGTACGTTCAGCGATAGTCACTGACTGACATAAATGACAGTCTGAAACTTAGTTTCATACATCATTTGATTAGCAGTTTCGGTTATTTTCCCATCTTACAAAGTTTTTCTTTTTTCACCAATGAAAAATATACAGTAGAAAAGTGGAGTTGACTGAAGATGCTGATGACTCTAACAAACAGAAATTTCTCATGACGAATGTTAAAAATGGGTATCGTTGTATTTTCCGGAAAATGTATAACAGTCCATAAAATAATTAAGTGAAACTTAATGCTTTTCTCTTAAATCATGCTTAATGTTGTATAATTATGAAACCCTTCACTTCATACCGTGAAAAACGTTGTTTGCTTGTAATAAATGAAGTTTAATTTTATTATAAAAGTATGGAGCCTCATATATTTTCACTTGAATGTTTCTTAAGAGTTTGTTTTGTTTTTTTAATTTCGCACAAAGCTTCTTGAGGGCTATCTGTGCTAGCCGTCCCTAAGACTAGAGGGAAAGCAGCTAGTCATCACCACCCACCTTCAACTCTTGGGCTACTCTTTTACCAACGAATAGTGGTATTGACCGCACATTATAACGCCCCCACAGCTGAAAGGGCGAGCATGTTGGCGCGATGGAGATGCGAACCCGCGACGTTTCTTAAGAGAGTAAATTAAGCAGCACATAGGCGGTTATTTCATGTTATGTTCATGAACTTAACTAATAATTAAAAAAAGACTGATAGATTAAAAATATATATATTTCAAAAACCATAAAAACTCTATATCTAACCTTGATTATAGGTATGCATATAATACTTTTCAAACTATATTTCAACAACTATAAAGAATGCGAATATTTTTAATAAGCTCAACATGTTGGCTTTTATGTGATTCACCGATGGGTCGTGATAGTCTTCCACTGAGACCCACATCAACCACCGGTGGATGAGTCGTGCTCTGTTCTCTTTTTAATTTTGTTTGTTTGTTTTGGAATTTCGTACAAAGCTACTCGAGGGCTATCTGTGCTAGCCGTCCCTAATTTAGCAGTGTAAGACTAGAGGGAAGGCAGCTAGTCATCACCACCCACCGCCAACTCTTGGGCTACTCTTTTACCAACGAATAGTGGGATTGACCGTCACATTATACGCCTCCACGGCTGGAAGGGCAAACATGTTTTGGCGCGACGCGTGCGCGAACCCGCGACCCTCAGATTACGAGTCGCGCGCCTTACGCGCTTGGCCATGCCGGGCCGCTCTCTTTTTAAAGGGGTACTTATTGGCTGGGACACAACGGTTACATATACAAATGAGAGTGGGTCATCAGGGCAACATTTATTTTATAAGTCCACCTATATTTTCTTAATTTTTTTTACGATTTATGAATCTAATAGTTGTATATGGGGCGTGGCATGGCCTAGCGCGTTAAAGAGTGCGCTTCGTAATCTGACGGTCGCACCAAACATGCTCGCTCTCCCAGCCGTGGGGTTGTATAATGTGACGGTCAATCCCACTATTCGTTGGTAAAAGAGTAGCCCAAGAATTGGCGGTGGGTAGTGATGACTAGCTGCTTTCCCTCTAGTCTTACACTGCTAAATTAGGGACGGCTAGCACAGATAGTCCTCGAGTAGCTTTGTGCGAAATTCCAAAACAAACAAAAAAGTATATAGAAATAAGCTTAGCAAATAACTTTATTTAGACATAAATGGATACAAAAACAAAATTGTTGTTTTGACATAATAAATAGATAAAAAGCATAAAAAGGTTTTTTAAACGAAGTGTTATGTAAATTTTTCAACATGCTGTTTTCAAAAGAAATTAGAAAACAGATATCGTATAAAAATAATGAATGGCAAGAAAGCAGTACAAAGTGGCAGTCATTACTAATGGTATAATTTGAAGTTATATGACCTAATGTCTTTTATTGAAACAAGTAATGCATAGACCGAGGCTACCTTCGCATTTATTAAGATATGTTCGAACTTCTTTGGTCTAACTGTCCGCTTCTTTTGCAGTCATTGTCTTTCTTATTTCACTGTAGCAGCCAATGCATCTTTTACGAATTATTCTATTAGACTTGTCTCTTTCAGTGGAAGTCGTCATGATATACCATGCGTTGGCTCTTTCTGCTGTTGTCTTTGGTGTTACTGCTACTTAAACATTTACTTTATAGGGTGAATGAATGATTGATTTCTGAAACTCATGCATTTATAGTTTGTGTGTGTGTGTGTGTGCTACACTGAATGATACTAAAGCATGCAACTGCTGTGTTTAGCAAAACACAAAGGCAATCTTATGATACCATCTAATACACTTCCTGTTTCTATGATGTTGTGATTGAGAACAATTCCTGGTTTTTTGACATCCACATCATTGATTCTACGTGCGGTTTCCTTGAAATTAAGATCATACTTCACTGGCAACATCAGAACATCACGTCTGTCCTTCCATTTTGGTACCACAATTGCATCATTTCGTTGGCGACCTACAATTTCTCCATTCTTTAGTTTTGCACTTACAATTTCCTTTGGATTATCCTTTCTGTTTGCCTGTAATTTTCCCACAAGGTGGGTTCGATGCTTTAGCAGCTTCTTTGATAAATCAAATGATGTATATAAATTATCTCTAAGGATTGTTCTCCCTGGATCTAAATTGTCTTTAGCAAGATTGAGGACTCTTTGAGTTGCATGGGTGAATCTATCTTTTACTTTCACTATTGCTGTGTGTCATCTGTTCCGAAAAAAAAAAAGTGTTGGTATAGGTGAAATCTTGGGGATCACATAGTTTATACTGTTTCAAACTACATTTATGTGCCTTTTCAGGATTATATTGACGAAACACTAGGCGACTTCGCCATGGCACCATTGTTTCATCTACTGCACTGCATTTACCTGGAATATTAGCTCTTGTAAAATATTTTTAAGAATCTCAAATAACCTTCTAATTTTCTTAAGTGATCTCTCTTAGTTGTTTGATTATTTTCAAAGTTAACGAAACGTGGGATTGCTTAAAACCTATTTCTTGTCATTATTATTGGTATGTAGGAATTCCTGTAGAAGAGATTTTTCTGCCAGTTGTAGGCGATCTTTGAGTATCTCACAAGTCCTATGTATATAATAATTCCAATAAACTTTTCATTTCTTCACAATTAGTGTCTTTCCACATGCTTGCCTTTGTGTTGTCAACTGTTTTGGTTTAGTGATAATTGAAATTTGGTTATTGAACTGTAAGATCATAAATTTTATCATTAACCATAAGTTCAAACGACTTAAAAAATATTGATATAACATTTGTAGATTATCCGGAACATGGTGCAATAAGTGATAAAGTTTTTTTTTTGCTGGAACTGTTCAGTGGGCGCCATCAATAAGATGGAGTGTGCTGCTGAGCATTGTCATTAGTGTAAACTTCGGCTTTAAACTGTGTATTTTCCAAGTCTTCAGATGAGAGAGCTTTCTTATCTTCTGAGTCGCAAGTTTCGTTACTAGAAGGTTCATAATCTAAATCTCCGTAATTTTTATTGTCAAAATCTGAATATCCCTCAATTTCCGAAGAATCTTATCTTGACTTTCTTTTTTGAAAAGCATAAAAAATATATAATGTCATTAGTTATAACTCTCATTTCAACATATCTTATAGAAAAAAAATATTAAAAATATATGAAAAAGAGAAAAATTATTATTATACAATGATTCATATATAAAAAAAAATATGCTTCTGAAATTCCAGCACTACCCATAGGTTGGCCACGTGGAACAGTAGAACTAAATGTGTTCTTAAGCCCTAAGCGACCTACCTATGGTTTGTGGGTAAAAATAATCTTTACAACGTCTTTGACTCACACCTAACAATGATATAAAAATAACACTCTTCCTGAAAAGTAATTGTAAAATGACTAGTGCAACCCTGAAAGTATTAGCAAAATAGGCTTTAGAGCTAACGTATTAAGTTATATGATGCTTATATGCGGATGATTTCATTTAACAAATTATATGTGTTTAGAAATAAACCGATAAAAAGGGAACCCTGAGTGGTGTATGGCCAATGAGCAAAACTTATCACGAGTATAGTAATGACTATTTTTTTCGTAACGAATGTTCCCACAACTTGTATAAAATAGTTGATTTAGATTGCGAGTTCTTTCGTTTGGCTGTCTTGTCTCTGTTCCACAATTCAAAATAAGGCATCTAAACGACTAACATCTACCCCTAACAAATTAACATCAATCCATGTGACCATTTTCGCACTATATCTGAATAAGGTGCCATTCAGGTGGGACTCACTACATCTATTGTGACTTTACTTTGTCTCTTAGTATAAAGTCCATAATTATGCATAACTTGGGATGTTTAAAAGAGATAAAACCCTAGTAATATGACTCAGAACCCTCATTTTCTAAGGCATTAGCTAAGGAAATATTTCACCATAATGCATAATATCACTTTATTTACTTGTATCTGTAAATCATATTTTGTTAATGTTGTTTGTTAGTTTTGAATTTTTAGGATCTCCGCTAGCCGTCCCTAATTTAGCAGTATAAGACTAGAAGGAAAGCAGCTAGTCTTCACCGCCCACCGCCAACTCTTGGGCTACTCTTTTACCAACGAATAGTGGGATTGACCGTTTCATTATAACGCCCCCATGGCTGAAAGGTCGAACATGTTTAGTATTACTGGGATTCGAATCCGCGACCCTCGGGTTATGAGTCGAGTACCTTAACCACTTGGCCAGGCCGGGCCCGCGCGAAAGGATTCGTCGGCACTGGATATGGAGGACGTAGTGTGGTTTATATGCTATGGTATATTCTCCGTTTCTTTTACTCATAGGCAATTATAATTAATTATATATGCATATAATTTCATACTATAATTTTACAAACCTAGAAAGAAGCAAAGTTAAATAAAGTTTTATAGAAAAAGAGTGGCTTGCGTTCAATATTGCTGAGCAAAATGTGTACAAACTGAAGCATTGCATTTTGATCTACTTAATGAAAAATATGTAAATGAAGTATATTTTGCCACACTATCTGAGCCAACACTTTAAAATAGCCAATTGGTTGACCCTTTGTTGAAAAGCAACACATTATTTAACATAGCATTTTTGATAGATTTCATTTGATTTGTTCCGAGTACTTCCACTGAGCTATTCAATAATTTTAAGCTCTGACTGATTCTAAACGTTGAAAGTATAAATTTGATGGACGACAGCGCAATCATTATTATTAATTTATTTATTGCGGTAGCCTAAGGAATATCATAGACTCTTTGATCCACAGTCCAGTACAATAAATATTGGGACATTCCTGTCTGACAAATTTGAATATGTGTACAAAAACAATATCATAAAATAATCTTTATTCTTAGGAGCTGAACGCATACTTTTTTTTTTGTTTTGGAATTTCGCACAAAGCTACTCGAGGGCTATCTGTGCTAGCCGTCCCTAATTTAGTAGTGTAAGACTAGAGGGAAAGCAGCTAGTCATCACTACCTACCGCCAACTCTTGGCTTACTCTTTTACCAAGGAATAGTGGGATTGACCTTAACTTTATAACGCCCCCACGACTGGGAAGGCGAGCATGTTTGGCGCGAAGGAGATGCGAACCCACTACCCTTGGATTACGAGTCGCACGCCTTAACCCACCTGGCCATGCCGTGCCTTGTTAATGTTGATACTAAAACAATATTCCTGCTGGTATAATTGATTTAGGAGATAAACTCTTACTGATTATCTTTCTTTGGTTTATGTTAACGGCGAAAATTGCTTTCACTCCGTTTTCTCCTTGATTTAGCAATTTATCTTTTCATACACAATTTGCGTTGATCACATATTGATTGTTCCAAACAACTATCACTCGCCACACTGTATATGTTGACGAATTTTTAATTTTCCTTTACGCCATCTTTGCCCATCAAAGAAGCTGCCATTCCTCTTTAGTTACACTGCTTACCGTATTTTCCGGTTAATAAGCCGAGGCCAATTTTCAGCTCCGAAAATGAGGGGTTTTGCTTATTACCGCCCAATAAGCCGAGGCCATTTTTAAGAAGTGACAAGTTTCTTCAAAATGATTTCTTAGTCTCGTTTCAGCGTCAGCATGCACGTTGGGTGTGATCATTGGCGTTCTGTAGTAAAGCAGAACGTGTCGTATTGAGACAGAGATGTAATCAATATATCATTCGTTATTGGCTCCACTCACTGTAATTAGGTAACCAATGAAATTCTAGAATTTTTACTCAGTAATTAAAATCACTAACCCAGGGTATAAATACCAGGGGTATGTAGTTGGAGTTTATCATTGTACCGTGAAAAGCCAAAGATGTCTACACCAGCAAAAAAAGAATGCGTTATGATGCTGCTTTCAAACTGAAAGTAGTAGAGCTAGCCTTAAAAACCTCAAATATGAATGCCGCTCGCCATTACTGTGTGAATGAAAAACAGGTCCGTGAATGGAAGAAAGCAGAATGTGTGCTAAAAGAAATGTCGAAAACAAGTAAATGTAACCAGAACAATCAACCGAAGTGGCCAAAACTGGAAGAAGATGTGGCGACATGGGTGAATGAGAACCGGCAGAGTGGCCTGACTGTCACGCGTGCCCAGATCCGTATTTTTGCACTTAAGTGGGCTGGTATTTTTTGGTCCAAAGCTGGTGATCGGCCAATTAGCCGACCCCCAAAAATCAGGTCCAAAATTTAGGGCCAGAAATTCGGCTTATTAGGCGGAAAATACGGTGTATTGATAAGTTTGTGAGTTTTAATACATTTACGCCCTTATTTCTCCATATTTATGTTGTTGTTTTTCATTTTCTTACAACAAACTATCCTTTGCCACAATATTTATATTTACAAAATTCTGATTTTTCACTATTTTTATACATTTTCTGTTTAAGTTTTTACTATAGCTGCATTTATGCGCTTTTCTCCTTCTAATTCAAGAACAAATCTTCAGATGAAATATTTATGTTGATCAAGTTCTGATTTTTCCAAACCTTTCTCACTTTTTGTTCTCAGTTGATTTAATAAGATATTTTTGCCATACTATTTTTTCTTTTTTCCACATTTGTCTTTTTTTTCTGCCCCAAGAAACTACCTTTCATCATTTTATGTGTATCATTGTAGTATTGATTTTCACTAACTTTAAGTCATTATTTATCCATAATCATTATAATGATCAAGCTGATATTTCTCTACTTTTATGCCTTTTATGTTGATTCAAGAAATAATATTAATTATATTGATGAAGTTACAACATAAACCAACTTCAGATTTTTGACTATCCCTGCTTCTTTTTATCATATTCAAAAAAATCAGCTGTTCTTACCCTAATGCCCCACAATGAGTCAGCTGTGAGTTTAAGAATTTACATCGTTAAAAATTAGGGCTAGAATTTTGCGGTAGATATAATCTATTGTGTGCTTCGCGTGGCGAAAACAATAGTCAAAACTAATTTTATTTATTGAATTTCGCGCTAAGCTACTTGAGGGCTATCACCGCTAGCCGTCCCTAATTTAACAGTATAAGACTAGAGGGAAGGCATCTAGTCATCACTACCTACCGCCAACTCTTGGCTTACTCTTTTACCAAGGAATAGTGGGATTGCCCCTCACATTTTGACGCAACCACGACTGAAAGGACGAATATGTTTAATGTGTCAGGGATTCGAGCCATTGACCTTCGGATTACGAGTCTAGTAACTTAACCAACTAGGTTAAGCTTCGATAGTTTGCTATTTTAAGTATTTTACTTAATTACTTAATTGCCATTATTTTACGAAAATTTTCCTGATCTTAAGTTAGTTTTTGCGAATCCAAGAAACTATCCTTTGTCACAGTCTTTATGTTGATCAACTTCTGAATTTTTCATAGTTTTAATCACCCATTGAGACTGCAATGAGTCTACGGATTTACAATGCTAAAATGAGAAGTTGGATTTCCCTGGGTGGACACAGAAGGTAGCCCGATGTAACTTTGCAATAACAAAACACACGTGCCCATAATTTTGTTACCTTCTTTGTTTTACAGTAGTCTTTATATTAATCAACTTTTGAATATTCCGTGCTTTTATTCCCTTCTGTCGTCGACACTATAATTATATATTGATCAAGTTCTGATTTTTCTCAAAATTTTATGAAGTTTGTTTTCATTTTCGAAACTATCTTATCCCACACTACATTGATCCAGCTTAACTTTCACATTTTAACAAAAAGTAATGTTAATTCATATAGAACTTTTAATCACTTTTATTACATTTATTGTTGATCTTCCCCCACACTATATAAGTTAATCAAAAATATTACGTCTTTTTTTAATGATACAGTAAACTGTCTTTTTCCATAGTACTTATGTTTATTGCTATAATCTTTCACTACTTTTCTTTTTTTTTATATTGATCTAAGCAACTATCTCTCATACACTATATTGATTCATTTTAGGTTTTCCACTATACTTATGCTTTTTGGTTTTTGCGAATCCAGGGATCTTATTGAAATTACATTTTTTGCACTGATCGAAAAAACTTTTTCTTTTAGAACGTAATTTATGTTGAGCATATTCTGGTTTTTCACTAATTGTATTTCTTTTCTTTTGCTGATCTTGTTTGTTTGTTTTTTAATTTTGCGCAAAGCTACGCGAGGGCTATATGGGCTAGCCGTCCCTAATTTTGCAGTGTAAGACTAGAGGGAAGGAAGCTAGTCATCACCACCCACCTCCATCTCTTGGGCTACTCTTTTACCAATGAGGTCCGGCGTGACCAGGTGGTTTAAAGCGTTCGACTCGTAATCTTAGCGTCGCAGGTTCGAGTCCCCGTCGCACCAAATATATATGTTATAATGTGACGGTCAGTCCCACTATTCGTTGGTAAATTCGAAGTTAATTCAGTGAAATTAAACGCTTCGTAATGTTCGAAATCTATAAATGTTCCTGGTCAAATTCTATAGTTTTCCGATCAGTAGGCATGAATCACAATTATTGCTTCCGAGGCTTATAGCACACTGACTGTACTTTCCTTATTCAAAAAACTATTTTTCGACATACAGTTTACGTCGTTCATTTATGACGTTTACTACTTTTAAGACTTTTGAACTTATTGAAAAAACGATATTTGACTATTCCTCAAAATATATGGGATTATATATATATATCTCTTTTTTCATTCTTTTTGCGATTTTTTTCAGAACTACGAAAATAGCATATGCCAGATATTTTTAATCAACTTCTGTATTATTATTGTAATATATTTAAATTAGTCATTCTTTATATTTTTATGACGTTTAGTTTATGATTTTTCACCACTGTTTTCCTCATTCAAGAAAGTATCTTTCCTTATATGAGTTATTATGAGGAAGGTTTCATTTTTTATCTAATTTTGCGCCGTTTCTCGGTATGTATGCTTCTTATATGCTAATTTCCTATTGCATTGGTACCATTTTTACTGATCCACAGTGGTATGCTTGCTATCTCACACTGGGAGATACTGGGATTCGATACCAGTGGTGGGCAGAGTACATTCGACCATTATGTAGCTTTGTGCTTAATTTCAAAACAGTCTTTCACCTTTTATTACACTTTTTTGCTTTACTTTGTTATGCTCTAAGAAACTATACTTTGCCATGTTATTTATATTGATTATGATCTGATTTGTCTCTATAACATTTTGTTAATACAAATAATAATGTTTTTCTACACCACTTATGTTTCTGATTTTTCTCCAACATTATACCTTTCCTCTGATGCAACATATATTTTTCGCCACAATAATATTTACTATATTAATTAATTTATATTTTTAATTACATCTCCGTCACACCAAACATGCTCGCCTTTTCAACCGTGGAGGCGTTATAATGTTTTGATCAATCCCACTATTCGTTGGTAAAAGAATAGCCCAAGAGTTGGCGGTGGGTGGTGGTGGTGAAGAATAGCTAACTACCCTGTAGTTTTACACTGCTAAATTAGGGACGGTTAGCACAAATAGACCTCGTGTAGCTTTGCGGCGAAATTCAGAAACAAACAATTTGTTTATTGTATTTTCACTAAGGTTTCTTTCTATTAACGCTTACGCTTTTTGCTAATAAAAGAATTATATTTCTCATATCACTTATGGTTATTCATTTTCTAATTTTGCTCTAGTCTTATGGCTTTTCTCTTTTCTTTTCTTTTTTTAAAATTGATCCAAGAACATCATTTTCCCAAACTATTCATACTGATAAAGCTCTAATATTTTACTACTTGTCTACCTATATTCTTTATCCAAGAAACTGTATCTCTTTCAGTAGTAACTTTTAATCAAGTTTTATTTTTTTTACAAACTTTAGGTCTTCCTTTTGCCACAGCAGATATATTGATCAACTTCTGTTTTTCTACTATGTTATGCCCTGAAACTGTGTATTACCATTTGCCAAACATTTTATGTTAAACAAGTCTTAATTTGTCGCTACTTTTAAGACTTTTTGTAATGCAATAAGTATATCTCACAATATTTTTCGGGAAATCAAGTTTAGACTTCTACTTTTACGTGTTTTTTAAATGACTGAAGAAACTCCCTTTGACAGTTTGTCACGCTATTGATTTTGATATTTTATTTTATATTTTTACGATCTTTTATTTTCAGAACTACAAAAATACCTTAAGCACGAGGTTTTGTTGATCAAGTTGTGATTTATTTGTACTTTTATGAAAGCCTTTCGCCACACTTATGTTGATCAAATTATTTTTTTTTCTGTTTTTTGCTAAATCAAGAAACTATTTTTTTTTCACACATTGAAGTCCTAATTATTTGTCATTTGTCAGGTCCAAAAATCTTTTTCTCACAGTATTTATGTTTATCATGTTCCAATTTATTACTAGGTTTACTAATGTTTTACTTATTTAAGAAACCATCTTTTGCCACGTTATTTATCTTCTGATTTCACTATTATTTTACACCTTATATAGAGAACCTACAACCTACATCATTTTATGATACCTACACGTATATAAAAAAGTTAGTTTTTAATACTTTTAGGCCTTTTTCACTAATTCAAGAAACTATCTTTTTCCACTCACCTTATTAATTTTCATCATGTCTTTTTTACGAGTTTTTCCGGTCTGAGAAAGTATATTTTGTCATGTTATATAGGTTCATTAGCACTTGATTTGTCACTACTTTTAACTTTTTTTTTCCAAATTCAAACAGTTTTCCCCACATCATTTATGTTCGTAAATTCTGATTTTTTTACAACTTAAGCCATTTTTCGTATCCAAGAAACAATCTTTACCAAAAGTATGTAACATTATCATGTTATGGTTTTTAACTATTGTTATGCACTTCTTTCTTAAAAAGTTAAATATTCTGTTGAACAACTTCCGGTTTGTCACTACTTATATGTTTTTACAAAAACTATACAACTCATTTCGTATTTTTCTTCATTTTTATGTCTTTACCCTTTCACCACACTCTTACGTTTTATCTTTTTTGGGGGTGAGTTGCGGAGGTAACCTGAAAAACAATTTTTCGTCTCTGATGAACCTGTGTCATTATTTATTAATTCTACGCTTTTATATTGATCCAAGAAACTGTTTACATTAAAAACAAGCACTATTTTTAGGTGTCGTTTTTTTTAGGAGGGTGGAGGCTTAAAAAATGTCTTTCTCATACTACTTATGGTGATTCAGTTCTGAATTTTTGTTACTTGTACTTTACTTATCGGAAAAAAAAACAGTCTTTCACCAAATTAATTTCTTTCATCAACCTCAAGTCGTTCATTTTGTATACCATTCTTGCTGATCTTCTAACACTCTGCTTACTGTGAATAACTTTCCATTTCCTCACTACTTTTGCACTTTTTTATTCTGAAGGAGAACCCTATCTTTCGATACATTAATATAAAGTTTTGTTTATCTCTAATGTTCGGCACACCAAACATGCTCGCCTTTTCAGCCGTGGGGGCATTATAATGTACGATCAATCCCACTATTCGTTGGTAAAAAGAGTACCCTAAGAGTTGGCGGTGGGTGGTGAAGACTAGCTGCCTTCCCTCTAGTCTTACTCTGTTAAAGTAGAGACGGCCAGCACAGATAGCCCTCGAGTAGCTTTGTGCGAAATTCCCAAACAAACAAACACACTTTATTAAAGTATTTTTTTAAACAACCAGATATCTTTTAAGACAAAGAAAAGATAACGTTAACACTTTGAAACTTTGTTAGAGCAAATGTTTATCTCTGAAAATGTTTCATCGTTTACTTCAAATTGGTAATTATTAGAATTGACGGTCATTCCTGTGTGAAAGTTTCCTCTCCGCCCTCAACTGTTTTGTTCATGTTAAAACGCTAGCCGGATCGATTACAATCATTTTTATCCTCGCAAGGCGAGAACACGTCTTGTGAGATCGAACCGCTCCCGATTGTTAAGACTCGTTCATTGTTGGTAGCCGGTAAACCTCATTCATCAATGTCTTCATGAAAACTAAACCTCGTGGCTCTTGCTGAGAAACGGGTCACATTTTTCAACCAGTAGTATCTCTAAATACCGTATGTAATGAGTGGGTTTCATCATTTTCCAAGTTGCTTACTTGATCACACTTTTCTCGCCCCTAGTCTTTCTTGGAGGAGACAAACAATACATAAAATCCAAACGTAGTGATAGCAGCATCGAAAAATACCTCTACGATACTAAACTTTTGAATAAGTTTATTTGCATAAGTTTTAAGTGAAATCCCAATATTTTTCATATGTTAATATGGGAACTCGAGATGGAGTCTTTTGACGAATTAAACGTTGAAGCAGTCACAAAGTTTGACGATGGATAGATGAATGGATTGAAAGACAGATAACGTAAAGGGGAAGAAAAGATTTTTTTTTTATTGTACGCTATACTCTGCAGTAGAGGGTTTTCCTTATTATTAGTTAACTGTAATAGTATAATCAGTGTTACACAATAGTGTAATTTATCTTATTAATAATATTTTATTGAATTAAAAGATAATTAAATATTATGTAATCATATAAAAGTGATATATACAGGTAGAGTAATGTGGGTAAAATTACAAGCTACTTTTTTCTTTGCTAGAGAACTACGATTAGAAAACTGTAATTGTGTTTGTAGTTTACTACACTGTTTTCATCCGGGGCTACAGAAGACTATATCACGTTGTAATGTAACCAGCTTTTGACGCTTCAAGAGCCATTTGAAACAAATTGTAGCAAATTAGGCCTCTGTTACATTTTAAGAACTACATTTTTTCTTAAAACAATCAGCATAGAAAGTTAGAAATACAGGTTTACACGTATTGTTTGTTGAATTTCTCGTTGTGGTACACGAGGATTGTCTGCGCTATCTGTCCCTAATTTAGCAGCTAGTCATCACTACCCGACGGTAACTCTTGGGCTGTTCTTTTACCAACGAATAATGGGATTGCCCGTAACATAATGACGCCCCCATGGATGAAAGAGTGAGCATGATTAATATGACGTAGATTTGAACCTGCAACCCTGAGATTGCGAGTCAAACACCCTCACCAGCTGGTCATGCCGGGGCATTTATTGTATCATACGTACAGGGCCGTAACCAGCTACTCAGACTGAGTGAGGTAAACACTTTCCAAAACTTAATGTTTAAAAAAATTGAAAAAATAATTTGTTTAACAGTTTATATGTAATATTTATGTAATTCTATATTACTATAACTGAGGAACATTTATAATTTTTTTTTTCTGTAAGCGGTAATGATAAATAATTTAAAAATAAAATGTATAACCATAAAACAGCAATTAATGTTTTTATCACTCTGGTATTAATTTTTATTTTAAAAAAAATGTTTACAGAAAGTTAGGCGTTTGATTCAATATTGTTACAACGATAGAATAAAAGAGTTTCATTCCAGCACATTTAGATCACAAAATCTAGTATTTTTAGGTCCAGACAAAATACTGAAATAATAAATATACAAAGATGATATCGATTATGCCTAAAATCTTGTATTTTTCTCGCTTGATTTTTATGTCCAAGTAGAAATACTTATTAGAAAGAGCATATAGATCATAATCAGTCTTAGTTTTTGGGCTCGGCTTGACCAGGTAGTTTAGGGCACTTTACTTACAAACTGAGAATCGCGAGTTCGAATGCGCGTCCTTCTTTCAACTGTGGGGGTGTTATAACGTGTGATCAATCGCATTATTTATTGGCAAAAGAGTAGCCCAAGGGTAGTCTTTCAATGCTAAAGTAGGAACGGTTTGCGCAAAAAGCCCTTGTATAGCTTTTCACGGAGTTCAAAACTAACCAAAATTAGTTGTAGAGTTGAAGGTGGCGCTAATGACCCCTTAATTGCAAGGCGTTAAGCACCAAAGAGTTATATTGCAAAGCCAACATTAATAATAAAATTATGAATTATCTTATTTCCTTCAAAAAATTTGATAAATTTCCGAGATCTTTGTACAGGTTTGCTTGACTAATTAAAGTACATCTTACGTATTTGCGTGTATATATATATATATGTATGTATGTATGTATATATTGCGTTTGTATATTCAGCAGAAGCGCTCGTGTTACCTCCTCAATAACTATTTAATGTAAGAAACAAATTTATATGAAAATATTCTCAAATAAAGTTTGTCTTTAAATATGAGCTAGGATTACTTCCATTCATAAATGTTTTACTTTCCCGGTAGTTATTTCTTCAATTATTTGTTATTCAAACATGCAATATTTGTTTATTACGGAAGTGATTACTTTTACCGTTTTTGATACCCTGACACGAAAACCGGCCACCGATGCTGTATTTTCTCTACATTACAGGTTTTTCATATATCGTTATATCGAGTTATACGACATTTTATAAGTTTGGTACACGTCTTGCTGTTTTCACAAACTTTTATTAGTTTTTGAGATGATTTATATTTACATTTAGTTTTCAAAGAATAGAAATAAACTTTTTTCGCAAGAATTGAAGGAAACAAAATCGGATATTGCACAATTTTTATATGTGTTTCACTATTATTTTTTTAGCATTTGTTTTCTTTTTAAACGCTCTGAAAATCGTACACAGGTAAACACAATGACTCATGGAGCAGTTGTATTTGTCATGAGAGGTAAGAGCTCACACGGTTTTCTGTTAAATTCCACAACATACACTTTATTGTTCGACATACTTGGGTTAGGAGAGTGGCTTGGCCTGTTGTAGCGACATTGCAATTCGTATCATGAACCCTTGCTGACCAGTAGGTCCTGATAAGGGCTATGTATGGCTCTACTCTGAAATCCAGCCACTAGAGCACACACGAGAGCCTAAGATGTACCAACTACAAAAGGATAATCTAAAAGATAAATTTACAATTAAATTATTATGTTGTTTTCTTCCTGTTATCCGCAGAAAGCACAACTATGGCGAGCGAGCATAAAACGTGAATGTGGTGTGAAAGAGTATACAGAGATAAGAAGTGCTCTTCAATGCCCATTTTATGTCACTATAATGTCGAATCTGTTTGTGTGTTAATGATTTATTTTTGGTGGAAATCGATACGATACAATTCTCACAATATGTACACCATATTGACAAACACATTGTACAAATCTTCGTATGAACTTGATGAAAGGTACGACGATACCTGGACTATTAAAACAGTACTACATACTGTTTCCTTTCCCAATACTTTATTGTTTACCGGATCTAAGGACCAAGAATAGCCCTTAATGGGGACCACCCTTTAAAATAACCTATTTAAATAAGATGTTGTAAATTAAAATCAAGACTACATTCTTCTTGAAAGTTTGTTCTTGTAATTTTACTGCGAACTTGATTTTTTGTTTCTTTTTTGCATTCATTGAATTTTGCGTAAAACTATTCGTGGGATATTTGTACTATTAACCCCTAATTTTTAAGTGGCAGGTTAGAGGGAAGGCAGCTACCTAACAGAACTAGCCGCATTCTCCTGAACTATTGTCAGATTGATTACACAAATTTGAAGTGTTTGTCACTCTTTTAACTCACCCGTGACCTCAAATACAGAGCGCTTTGAGGTTAGAGAATGTAACAATTCGCGAACCTCGGAAACCTCGGATCCACAATTCGATACTGGTCAGCGCTCGGTTCTTTACTTGGTGTCGTTTTTTCTAATCGTGTATATGTTTATAAAGCTGCAAGAAATCGATCCATCTGCCCAAGTTTTTGTTATTCTTAATTTTTCTATTTATCTTCACTTAAGAAAAGCATAAGTAATAATCATTTGAAAATGCCCCAGTTAAAAAAAGGTAAAATATCATTGGAATATATATGGTATTTTTTCCTCTTCCAGTCATTGATTTTAGTGTAACTTTAATAGAAGTGTTTTAAGTTTTTTAAATGATTTATTGTTTGTAATCTCGTAATGTTCAAAATCAGAAAACGTACTTGAGAATCAATTTCATTAGACTCTGCAATGTCTGAGATATAAAAAAAATTGTATGTGAAAGAAAGACTGAAGTAGAAAGTCTGAACGTATAATTACCTGTAATTAGTCCACACTTCCTGAACAAGATTCTCCGGGCCTAACTAATCACTTGATTAATAATGCACAACATTTTTCCGTCTTGCTGGACTTTGTTTTAAAGGCGTGGCTTTCCATCTCATTGAAGAGGTTGTTCTTGTTTCCCTTTTTCATGGCATGGCTTATTGTTCGATATTTTTGATAGTCTCCATCAGAAAACCCCACTGATCGATACTTACAGACAATAAAGCATTGCACATCGGGAATGTCATTATCCATTACTTGCAATGTTATCTGGCGTTTGGGAAGTAAGTGGGCTGCTTTCTTTTTTAGATATTGAATGTGTACATTGTGTATGAGATATTGCTTACGTTAGTATCATATAGGATATTGCTGTTTATTTGGGGTAAATCAATGTAAAAGATATAACAGTGGTGTTTCCGCGGGGGTAGGAAATGAATAAAAACCCTTGTGGTCCACAAATAAACATTGGTTCCATGAGAAGCCATATCTACATGCAGTTTAACAGCAAAACCAACATCCTCGGAACAACCACAGCGTATTCATACGTACGAATCATTCAATGGTCTCGTTTCTCAGTGCATTGAATATTGGCAAGTACCATACAGTTCTATAGAGCATAAAGCACTGATTACGGAAAAGCCATAATGTAAAACTACATTTTCTATCGTATTCTCGTTTACGCTGAGGCCACTAAAATATTGTTCAGAGCGCTGCGGCTGTTGGTTAATATCTACATTCTCTTAGCTAGTGTGATACACTACGTTTGGTTTGGTTTGGTGTTTTATGGCGCAAAGCAACTAGGCTATCTGTGATATGATACTGAAACTGAACTCAGATGAGTGAGTAAAAAGACATTTACATAACTATGCTTGTGGCATTCACGTAAACTTTAATTAAGTAATGAGTACATGGTATCCAGTTTAATTGTAAAACCTGTATCAATAGTTGTTTCAACTTACATCATACAGAATGTGCAGTTTACTTGTATATACATATGCACACGAACTTACATCTAAGAAAAATACCACAAAAAGAGAGAGCTACCTTACAAAAAGTTCCTCGCTACGCTCACGTATAACCTCTTTCATCGAACAGTGATATATATGTTTATGGGTAACTTTCTATAGCTTGATAAATAGCTGAAGCAGACAAAGACACACAGTTCTATTAGCAGTTAAAAGTATTGTTTTTTTCTACTAGCTTCACTGGAGAGCAGATAGCCCTCGTGTAGCTTTGCGCAAATTCAAAACAAACCAAAATATTCACTTGTTACCAGCCTTACTTGTAAAAACACTTGACTTTTTATCAAAAAGATAAAAATTTGAATTATATTTAAAAAGTTAGCAGCTGGACAAGTCGTATTGGTGACTTTTGTACAGCCTACATAAAAAATAATTTTATTATGGCAATTGTTCTCATTAGTTAGATGCTTGAAATAATTACGGTTTGAATAAATGCTACATCCCCTGTAGTTTACATGTAAACAGAGAACTACTACCTTTAAATAAACCTTGCTCACTTGTTAGCTACATTTCTTATCTGATTCTTAAATGGTTTAGTATTTTACAAAAACATTTCACTTTACAGTTCTGTGTGACGTAGAGGTGAATGTGTATTTATTTTGTAATTTAAAATCACCTTATTAAAACTTGAAATGATATTTCTATGTTTTGAACGATAAACATTTGCTACTAGAGAAAATTCAAGTCATTCTGGCTAATTTCAAAGTTACCGATTTCAAAAAGTTTGTCATAATTTGTACATCACCTCTAGATTTTGAGTTATTGTTAAATCTCAATATTATATCAGCACTGTGTGCAATGCTATGCAATCAATTCAATATAATAGATTTATGCTCTGAAGTAAAGTTTACTTCAATAGTTTAATTGGGTAAAAAGATTTTTGATAAGTTGAAACATTAACTATATTTTATTGGACTAAAGTTATGAATAAATTTTTGATATATACTACTTGTTCTCGATTTGTATCAAAATGCACAAGTTGCTATAACATTTGAAAATTCTTTCGTTTCATTTGCGTCTCGCTTACTTACTCAGTAGGTTACTTCGCTCTGGCTTGGCATGGCTGAGGGCGCTCGACTCATAATCCGAGGATCGCGGGTTCAAATCTTTGTTACACCAAACATGTTCGCTCTTTCAGCTGTGAGGGCGCTATAATGGCGATCAATCCCACTATTCTTTGGTAAAAGAGTGGCCCAAATATTGACGATGGGTGATGATGATTAGCTGCCTTTCCTCTAGTCTTACACTGATAAATTAAGGAACAAACATTTCATCCATAGTCAAAACAAAGTCTGGTCTTCTTCCACACATCATACTAGCGGCATAATCAAATTCTGCAAAACTGTTTTTAATATTTTAAACTCTGGCTCAGTAAACATATATATACTTTTTAGAAAATCGTTTGAAATGCTAGCTGCATGCTGTTCAAATAAAGTCTGAAACTGCAACAATCATCCAAATAGTTTCTGCTACATTTGTGAAAAAGATATTGCAGTTTCACCAAAGAAAAGCATTACATGGAAGGTAAAGGCAGCTTGCTACATCTATGGGTGTAAAATTGTAGATGAAGAAAAATAATGAGCTCCATATATGTATTTTACAACTTGCACATCTAACTTGATACAGTGGCTTTATAACAAGAGAACTAGTATGCAATTTGCATCTTCCATGATATGGTGTGAACACAAAGATCATCTAATTCACTCCTGTATTTTAATGACTAATGTTTCTGGATATTCAAGCAAAACTAAATAATTTATTGAGTATCTATATATTATATCTTCTGTAAAACTAGTTCCTCATGGGAATGGTCTTACAGTGCCACATCCACCAGCAAATCAGAAAGCAGAAGAGTTATCATGCAAAGAAGACAATGAATCATTCTCATCCTCTTTATCTGGTAATTCTCTTCTTATAGCATCTCAACAAATCAGCCTCACTTGATGATAAAAGGATCTGATTTGTGACTTGTCTTTATCAAAACAGCCTGGGAAACTTCTTGGTTCTCATTTTCACTAATGGAATTTATTAGCTCTTGGAACAAGGGTTTCAATTTACCCAAGTCGCCATCAGAATCTTGTTCCTTACTTCAACATGCTAGATAGTTTGTGCTTATGTACAAATTATGATGCAATAATGGAAGAATTAGACATTGAACATCATCCTCAAGAGTAGAAAAAAATTATCGACTCATTTAAAGTTTGTCTGAAAGCTGTACTCATGCACAATGAAAATACAAAGCTGTTGACTCCTTTTGCTTAATCTATAAACATGAAAGAAATTTATCAAACAGATGGAACATATGTGGTGATCTTAAAGTCACCGCATTCTTGCTAGGCCTACTGAATGGGTATACCAAAAATTGTGCTTTCTTTGAGATGGTAAAAAGCATTTCAAAAATAGCCAGTGAGAGATAATTTCATATCAGGAAAATAGTATATTAAGTATCACCTTTTAGTGAATTGTCGAAATGTGTTTCTGCCTACTTCATATTAAACTGGGAAATATGAATAATTTTATAAAAGAAATGAACAAAGATGGTAATGGTTTCAGATATCTGTCTGACTAGTTTCCAAAAATCAGTGAAACAAAATTGAAAACTGATAGTACTTTTGTTGTTCAGGAAGCTCTGATGATAATTATTTTGGAATCGTTTTCGATCAGAAAGAAGTGCCTGGAAATACTTCAAAAAGGTTGTCAAAAATTCTTTAGGAAATCACAGAGATGAAGTGTGCTGTGATGATTGGTGATATGCTCTGGAACTACAGGAAAATAGAGTGTAGGGCGTCACTAAAGATGCAATTCTTACACATTCACTTAGACTTCTTCCAAATGATCCAGATATTTACATAATGAAACAGGTATATCAAAGACGATAGAATCCTACGATAATGGAGGATTACCGTTGGTTCTTACAGCGTAAAACTGAGAACAAACATAAAAGACACAAAAAGTCAAGCAGGTATTTTGTAACAATAAATAGAAATTAATACAATGATGAATGTTTTGAACAGCCGAAGCGTATTTTTAGTATATAATCTTATTGCACTCTGTTTTTTTTACTGCTATTGCTTTATGTATTGTTTTGGAATTCTTTAATGCAACTTGGTTATTTCAGTATGGTTTTGGTTTATCTGTGGATTTTACAAAAGAAATACAAATGATATATATTACCAGTATTAGGTATTTTGTACTGTGTACGAGTTCTATGAGAAATAATATATATCACTAGTATTAGGTATTTTGTACAGCGTACGCGTTCTGTGAGAAATAATATATATTACCAGTATTAAGTATTTTGTACAGTGTACACGTTCTGTGAACATAACAACGGTTTTCGCATAATGAATTTAAAACTTTTATTAATTTATCTTTTATCAGTTTTCAGAAATCCTGGTCAGCCGTATAATATACGAATCTCATATAACGTTTAAAAAGCTGAATTTTTACATAATATCATGCATTTTTCACCGCGGCATAGCGGCTCAAAGAATTGCTTCGAGTTTTTCAAGTACAAACTTTTATCTCACAGCTCCGTCATCTTTTGACCAGTTGTAGACATAATTACAGGTTTGAACTCCAGAGGTCAAACCTTTTTCAATTGATGTGTATGACTATGTCAAAGTCACATAGATTAATTTACTCCAACCCTGCCTAAAAGAACTTCAATTTGAAAGTAGGCGCACAAAAATATAGCTAATAAAAGGTGAGAAAGAAAAGAAAGGTCTTATAATTTAATCCTACAAAAAGGAATTTCAAGTGCCGTAGCTATTGAGGGTTCCCTTTTGTCTTACTACACAAGAAAATATTGTGTTGCCTTCTCCATCCATATTTTTTGTAATTGTACTAAAAAGAATAAATTTATAGTATTGTTTTCAACAATTTAGAAAATTGTTTTTCCCTACATAAAATTTTTAAATTTATTTCTGAGATCATTTGTGGTCACGGAACTGTTCACAACATGTAATTATTAGTATATGTTTCCTGATCTTCCCTCATTTTTGTGGGTTTGTTTAATACGTGATTAAACAACGCTCTCCAACATTTTGAAACATTAGACCGTCAGAGATATCTAATTTGTGTGGAATTGTTTGGAACTGACAATGAACATTTTGTTTTGTAGTAAACAATAATATTAAATTGGCTTGTAAACAATCATTCATTAATGTTCTTAAAGTTTGTTTGTTTTTTTTGCTGGCATCGAATAATTTAACATTTCGGTGATTTCGAAGGCATTTATATATTTTTTTATGAATAATTAACATTATTTTTTGAGTATCCCTTGATTTTCTGGAAGTCCGTAAATTGCTAATTAAAGACATTACATGAATACACACTAAATTGTCCTCCAATGTCTCAGCGGTTGGTCTGGTGACTTATAACGCTCAAAATCTGGTTTCGACACATGTATTGCGTATATCACAGAGAGTCTGTTGTGTATATTTATTCTTAAGAACAAATGGAATAAACTAACTTGTTAGGTACAAATATTTAACTTAAATATTATCAACCATTAACTGGTAGCCACATTGCACGGTAACATTCTTTTTATGATTGATATATACCAGATTAGAACATAATTTTCCTTTTGATGATATTCTTCAATTAGAGAGTGAAAAATAAATTATCTGGAATTGTTTGCTTAAAGTTAGTTACCAAGCTACACGATGAGCTGGTTGTTTTCTGACCATCACGAGTATCATAACCCAGTTTCTAGCGTTTCTACAAACATATCGCTGTGATACAAAGGGGTGTCTGGAATGGCTATTATCAAGTCATCCCTTAAGTAATGTCCAAAAATTTAATACTGAAAGCCTTTGTAGAACGCTTTAATGACTAAAATATATAGTAGGACGAATATAAAAATGTTCAGATAAATAAAAGAAATTAACCCAACTCCACTTTTTCAGATTATTAATCAAATAAACCCTTATGAAGATGGATGTGTCTGAGAAGTACATTAGACATATAATGCTTTATAAGTTTAAAAAAGGCAATAGTGCAGCAAAAACTACATGAAATATTCAAGGTGTTTATGGTGCGGATTCTCTCAATGAAAGAAAATGTTGAAGATGGTTTCAGAAGCTCAGATCATGTGACTACAGCTTACGTGATAAACCACGTTTAGGTTGTCCTTTTGAGCTTAAGGATGATTTGCTACTGGCTGCACGTGATGAAGATTGTCCTGTAACAGTTCAAAAACAAGAACAGATGCTTAATTTAATCCATTAAATATTTTACCGTCATCTGCAACAGCTTGAAAAGGTGTGAAAACTTGGAACATGGGACCCTATGATTTAACATAAGCCAACCTTATAGCAAGAGTGGACATCTGCACTTCTCTGCACTCTCGTGAACGTAATTCATTTTTTTGGACGGGTTAGTGACTTGAGATAAAAAATGTATATATTATACAAATAGTAAGCGCCGCAGACACTGGCTCAGTGCAGGTAAACTGGCTAAAGCACAACCCAAAATGGGCCTCCACCCTAGGAAAGTCTTGTTAAGCATTTGGTGGGATATTGTTGGTGGATCCACTTTGAGTTGCTGCACTTAATGTAACGATTACATCAGACTTCTGTTGTCAACAGTTAGAACGCTTGAATGTTGCACTGAAAAAAAAGAGGCCTGCTTTGATCAATCGTAAAGGATAATGCACGGCCCCATACAGCAAGGATCACATCTTCAAAGATTGAAGAGCTAAACTGGAAAAAACTTCCACATCCTCCTTATTCTCCAGACCTTGCCCCATCTAATTATCATCTATTCCGAAGGTTGCAAGACTATCTTGATGGAAAAGAGCTGGAAACACATGAAGATGTCAAAAGTACTCTTCCTACTTTTCCTCCAAACCTCAAGAAGATTATAGAAGTGGCATTCAGAAGTTTCAATCAGTGATGTCGAGAAACCCACTTGTTGAGAACTTTTATATGCAAAAACGGCTCGTCTGGGTTCAGAAAACATTCTAAATAGAAGAGCGCACAATGTTTCGACCTTCTTCGGTCATCGTCAGGTTCACAAAGAAAGAGGTAACTGACCGGAAGCTGACCACATGTTTTGAAGGGATTGTGTAACTGAGTGTCGCAATGTAGAGGGCGGGGTTAGATGTTTGAATATATAATTTTATCTATAATATTAATATAGGTATAATGGCGTTCCTTTATATTGGTTTATTTTGGGTTTAAGTTGTTGTATAAGTAAGGCTTCTTTAATTTTACGTTTGTTTATGTTTGTTTCTTTATTTAGTATTTTAGTGTTTTCTATGGTTATGTTGTGTCCATTTGACTTGCAGTGTTGACCAACCTCATAATTAACAGATCCGACCGACAATTAAACACAGACGAGATACATCTACTTAACGAAGGAATCAACTTCGCAATAGCACCAAGGTACATTCCAACCATACAAATCAAAACATGTTTAGAAGACCTAGCCAGGAGACTTGTGATACTTTCTACTGAAAACAAAAACAACAAACAGAAAGAAGACAACTTAGATAATTTTATTGACATCCAACAGCAAAACTTCCCAGGTAAAATTACAAATTTATATTTTCCAGAAACACCTAAAAACAACATCTTAAACGATTTTTTCAAAGAATTTTCTTACAAAACCATCAACATAATTTCACAAAACAGAAAACTAAAAAACAACCTTACAAAAAGAGACATTAATTCCATTAAAAACCTAAAACAAGACAGAAACATAAAAATTCTAAAAGCAGATAAAGGTAACGCTGTAGTAATAATGAACACGAATGAATACATACAAAATATGAATAACATCCTATCAGACACGAACAAATTTAAACCAATACACACAAATCCAACAAAGAAACATGAGACGCAACTGAACAAATTACTACTACAAATGAAAAAAGCCAACACAATTTCACAAACACTTTATTCCTACCTACGTAAAACCGACTCACGCACACCACAAATATACGGCATCCCCAAACCTCATAAACCAGATTGTCCATTACCACCAATTATGTCAACATATGAATCGTTTAATTACAATCTTGGTAAATACATAGCATGGGCATTCTCCAAATATGTAATATCAGCCAGCTCATTCATCAAAGACTCTTTTGATTTCAAGTCTAATCTAAATCAACTTAATCATGAAGCCTTAATGGCCAGTTTCGATGTTATATCCCTCTTTACAGAAGTTCCAACAACAGAAGTCTGCAAGATAGCCTTAGAACTCTATAGCCGAGACCCTAACCCAATTATAGACATTCCCAGTAACCAGTTAGCAACCCTCATAGAATTCACCACAATAAAGACAAACTTCATGTTCAACAACCAAAACTATATAGAAACAAATAGCCTAAGCATGGGCAACCCAGTATCACCAGTTCTAGCCAATATTTTTATGACACAAATTGAAACACAAGCAATTAATACAGCATTACATCCACCACTATACTGGTACAGATATGTAGATGACACGGTTGCGGGATTCAAATCTACAGAACACATACTTAATTTTTTCACTCACATTAACTCTATACATCCCAACATTATCTTCACATGTGAACAGGAAGAAAGCAATAAAATATCATTTCTTAACCTCAAAATTATAAGAACCGACACAAAATTCAAAAGAGAAATCCACCGAAAAATCACCCATACTGGACTATACATTCCTTGGGACTCAGCACATGAAACAAAACAAAACCTCAACATACTAAGAAACAAGATAAACACAGCCATAAAACTATGTTCACCAGATAAAATCAACGATGAATTAGACAAAATAAAACAATACTTCATAAACATCAATAAGTTTCCTCCACAAACCGTAGAAAATATTATACGCACACACCTAGACAGAAAGCAAAATCAACCAACAAAAGTAAATATATCTCACGAATCAAAAAATCACGAAACCATATACTGCTGTATACCATATATTCCTGACATCAGCAAACAAATAACCAACATTTGGCAAAAACTAGTAACAAAATATAACATTCCAGTTAATACTAAATTCATTCAAAAACCAGGCACAAAACTAAGGTCTATACTATGTAAGAACTACACTGACAAACACCACACCAACATTATTTATAAAATGCAATGTGATAACTGCCACGACTTCTATATTGGAGAAACAAGTAGAAGAATGGAAACCAGGTTCAAAGAACATAAAAAGTCACCTTCACACGTTTTCGAACACTGCAAGTCAAGTAGACACAACATAACCATAGAAAACACTAAAATACTAAATAAAGAAACAAACATAAACAAATGCAAAATTAAAGAAGCCTTACTTATACAACAACCTAAACCCAAAATAAACCAATATTAAGGAACGCCATTATACCTATATTAATATTATAGATAAAATTATATATTCAAACATCTAACCCCGCCCTCTACATTGCGACACCCAGTTACACAACCCCTTCCAAACATGTAGTCAGCTTCCGGTCAATTACCTCTTTCTTTGTGAACCTGACGATGACCGAAGAAGGTCGAAACGTTGTTCGCTCTTCTATTTAGAATGTTTTCTGAACCCACACGAGCCGTTTTTGCATATAAAACATTCAGAAGTTTGTGAATCGTTGGCAGGAAGTAATTAATAATAATGGAATATACACTACTGATTAAATAACATTAAAATGATTTGAAATCCTTTCTCTTTTTCTGAACCTAAAATCGGACATTAAGGGATGACCTGATAATTTAGTAAAAATGACAAAGAGCCGCATGTACTTGGAGCTAAGTGTTTATTATTTAATACTGAAGGTAGGCGTATATTGATTAACATCTAGTTTTATTCCCTTTTTTTAAAAAAAATATAACAAAACAACAGATGGCAGCAAAATTAAAACCAAAGCTTAGTTAGTTTGTAAACTGCTATTCGATGCGTACATTCAGATACTCCCGATCGCACCAAACGTGCTCGCCCTCTCAGCCGTTGTGGCGTTATAATGTGTCGGTCAATCCCACTATTCGTTGGTAAAAGAGTACTCCAAGAGTTGGCGGTGGGTAGTGATGACTAGCTGCCTTCCCTTACAGTACTAAATTAGGGACGGCTAGAGCAGATAACCCTCGAGTAGCTTCGCGCGAAATTCAAAAGAAACAAACATTCAGATATATCAAACTTAGTTGTTAACTATATTATGTTAAAGATAGTTCACTTTCTTCTATACTCCTAAGAGTAGCACAGTATTTTATGTGGCTAGAACTATTATCTGCTAAATATTTTTCTTGCCGTATAGAATCACAATTGTAATTCTGTTTCGTGTAATTTTGAAAAAGTTGACTTTTCTAGGACCCAAAAGCGTAATTTAATAGGTTCCTTCGGTTAATACCAGTTCTTTGGAAAAAGTAAGTATTAAAGTGCAAATTACTTTAAAAACGATAATTAGAGAAGCAAATTATTTCTTCGTGTCAGTTGTCTTCTTTAAAGGCAAACTGCAAAGTTTTACAGTACCAGTGGCTTCATGGGTCTTGGTTTCTATAGTAACGTTCTACTCATTCTCTAAGAATCCCTCGTTATCATGCCATACACGTACGTTCGTGTCTCGGGGATACTAATGAGGCCTCCAAAGTGGCAATCAGATAACTCTCCTAGCGCTGGATAGTGGTATATTTGCACGCCCATTAATTCAATCACCTTTACTTCTCCTTTCTTTACTTTTTAGTATTTCTCAATTCCGCCCGCTAGGGAGAGTCTTGTTATCCTAATGTCTTTCAAAAGACTTTTCGTGTAAAGAAAATTAATATCAGTAAATCTGTTGTGCTACTCCGTGAACATTTACAGATTTTCTTTTACTTACTTTATTTTGTATTCTTACCATGATGTAACTTTATATAGAATATATTGTTTAAACATTTGTCTTATTATTTTAGTCATTGTTATATATATATATATATATATCACTTTTAATAAATCGGCCAAAATATTTGATCCTTACTTTTTATCAACCTCTATGAGATGTGTAACTTATGATAATTAGCTTTAAAAAGTTAACCCTTGACCACTTATATTTCAAAACATTTAAGTCAAATTTTTGAATAACTAAACTTAACTCGTGTTACACAAATGTACATTAGAATTTTAATCCCTTCTCAGTTGTTCAGTGTTGTTTGTTGGGATCTAAAATATAATGTGTTTGACGAAATATAATCATATACTTTTGATATTCTGTTATGACATAATTTGTACAAAAAAATGTGTTGTATGAGAAACTTAGTGTATGCTGCCAGCAACCCCCATAATTATGTACCAATCTATGCTAAACAATGTGGCACATTTATAGCTCTTAAACACATAACAACAGATACGCAACAGTTTACGAAACAACCATACATATACAAAGCGATAGTTGGAGTCAAGAAACATTTTTTCAATGTTAATTTAGAAAAACTACAATAGTTCACTGAGATATAGTCTGTTTCTGCAGAATATGATTATTGGTTCAGGGATTCAATAAAAACGTTATTCGTTTGTCAAATACATTTCATCTTATTTTAGTCTTTTGGTACATTTTCATGTGATCGATGTAAACTATAGCATTTCGTCGAGTTTATTGATTTCTTGGTTTTCGACTTAATAGAAATAGAAGATTATACAGTTCTGTAATCTCACTCAAATTTTTGTCAGCAGTGAAATCAAGTATCTTTCTCAGTCTGGTGTTATTTTTACTTTATGATGGATCTCTTTCAGGACATAATTCGTCTCGGATTATAGTAAAATTCAACGATCGATTGCAATTGCTGGCTGATTTATCATTTCTTGTATTACGTTATCACTAAAAGTAGTGATTTGGTTTGAATTTCGCGCAAAGCTACACGAGTGCTATCTGCGCTAACCGTCCCTACTTTTGCAATGTAAGACAAGGGAGAAGGCAGCTATTCATCACCACCCAACGCATATTCTTGGGCTACTCTTTTACCAATGAATCATAGAATTGACCATCACATTATGACGCCTCCACGGCTGAAAGGGCGAGCATGTTTCTATTTTCCTTTAACGTATGTATTCTTCTTCTTTCATTTTACGTTTTCAGTTATATGCCAAAGCTTATTCCATAATTTTATCTTCATTACACCTCTTAAAACTTATCGAATCAGGTATATCACTACACCTCTATAAATTGCACCTCAATATATTAGGTGTACCCCACCCCTTCGTAGCTTACACTCTAAGATATCAGTTATATTCCACCTTTAAAAGTTGCAACTTTTCATATTAAATATCCCCTGACAACTTAGGAATGTGTGTTTTCTACACAACTTACATTCTTACATATTAAGCATCCAACATACTTCAACAAATTACACCCTAATAAGTCAGCTATACTTTATACCTTCATAGGCAAAATCCTATCATTTGAGATATAATCTACATTTCCATAACTTGCGCCCTAATGTATCAGATGCATGTACCCTAAAAAATCGCATACTTTCCACCCCCTCTGCACAAAGTACATCCTGAAATATTGTATGTATTGCATACCTCTCCAGTTTGTACTTTAACGTAACTTTAAATCTTTCTCATTGGCTTATCAAATATACACTAACACACAAAAACTGCGCTCTAACGTGCCGATTATAGTGTACATCTTCAAAGCTTGCACAATATATTTGGTATAACACACACCTCCACAAAGAGTACCGTAACTTATCATACGCACAGTTTACACAACACATCTAACTTATCAGTGGGTCTATAATTTCGGTCCTCAAGAGGACCTCAGCACATGTAGAAGTATTCTATTTAAGGCTTCTAGATAAAGCATTATATTTCAATTGAACATTTTTATTGTAATAAACATGACTATACAATGTTGTTTATACTTGAGATTTATTTATTTTTTTTGCAAATAAAAAACTTTAATGAAAATGAAGTATGAGTTGTATTTAGTTAAAATGTCTGCTATTAAATTAGTATGTTTCTACCTAAAACGTTGGGGCATGTACGAGTTATGTGTATTTAGCAAACTATGCTTTATATCTCCCTTTTTCTCAGCTATTCTTAGAAACATACTGCCTAATTAAAAAAAAACAACACAAAAAGACACTATTCCCCACTTACTTATTATGTAATATGATGGTCCAATCAGAAACTTTAACTTATACCTCCAAAAACTGAATTTTTCGAACATGTATATGACTGTTTTCATATTATGCAATTAATTTTTAACAAGTTAGTTTGGCTGAATGATTTGCATTTAAATTGAACCAGCTAATCGAAAAAAAGAAAAACTTAAAGAAGTTTCAGAAATTTATGCTGTATAGGATAATTAAAATATTTTTCATAGCCGTGTCTAGCTCCGATTGGAATTTTTCTCAATTCACTGAAGTTTAAACTTAAATAATGGGTGCTTTTAGTTTTAAAGTTTTAAAATTTTTAGTAACAAGCATTTATATCTTGACTGAAAAAAAAAGTTCCATTTTCTGGTTGCTTTAACATAAAACGATTGTTTAGGAAAGAAAGTTAAAAGTTTGGAAAATGAAAGTAAATTACTGCAGTAAAAACAAACGCCCACTTGCATACCAAGAGTAAAGGCATCAAAGCGCGTTTGTATTTTCAGCTCAGGAAGACATTAAATGATTAGAACGACACCTGTGGTCTGGAGTATAAAATCGTTGGTGTTAGAAGCGGCATTTTAAATTTAGAAAGCGATATGTTTCATCATTTCTCCTGTTACATTTCTTGTTGTTGTTTGTTTGTATATTTTATTTTTTATGGGTGAAGATTAAGAAGGCTGTACTTTGTTATCTCATACGTTTCTACCGTCCAAAAATACCAGATGTAATCACACTGTAGGCTAACGTGACGTGCAGGGTAAATTTGCTGCTATGTTCATATGACAGATGTGCTTAAAAAGAGATAGAGGGGAGGATATCATACAGTAGGATGTTTATAAAAACTGCAGAAACAAGACAGTTTAATGGAACTTTGAAAGTAGCTAAGAAATTTGCATAAGAATTTTTTAAATAAAAACTTTGATACGTAAGTTGAATTTGTTTCATGATTCTAATTATTTCTTAACAGTTGCAATTTTTTAGCAGAATGTTATGGAAATTCAAGCTGTTTTTCGATAGTCCTTTCTAGAGGAATTGAACCGTATATGTATATAATGCATGTTATGTTATATCTGGTAAAGCATATTATCAACCAGTCTATCATCTTTTCTGCAAGCAAGTAGAAAATATGTGAATAGTATTATGGTCTTTTAAGTATATCAAATGAGTAAACAAAATCGCAAGTTTTGCTTAATTATTATATATTTATGTTTATGTTTACTGTGATACCGTTGAGTTTTTTTCAAACTCAGTAATTTTTTATAAGTTGTTGTCCATTGGCATGGCCGAGCGCGTGAGGCGTGTGACTCGTAATCCGAGGGTCGCGGTTCGCGCCCGCGTCGCGCTAAACATGCTTGCCCTCCCAGCCGTGGGGGTGTATAATGTGACGGTCAATCCCACTATTCGTTGGTAAAAGAGTAGCCCAAGAGTTGGCGGTGGGTGGTAATGACTAGCTGCCTTCCCTCTAGTCTTACACTGCTAAATTAGGGACGGCTAGAACAGATAGCCCTCGAGTAGCTTTGTGCGAAATTCCAAAACAAACAAACAAACAATACACGTAATAAAAATAACATTTTATATTATTTTTCAAACATAGATACATATGAAATGATATAAGATCTACATGACCTGAACTATGGAGAAGTAAACAACGTTAATAAAACACAGCTACCAGTAATAGCTAGTCAAAATTCAACTGAGAGTGTTTTTTTAATAAATCAAGCTTTAATTTGTAGTTCATTTCAAAATTAGTTATCATTCAAAAGATTAAGGATGTAAAACTAAAAAATAAAAAATCCTTAAACTAAAACATTTTAGTATATCTGAAAAGAAATCATTGAGTATTATAACAGAAGGTTAATCTGTAAACTTGAGTATTATAAAAAAAGGTTAATCTGTAAACTTGTTTACAATCTTCCCCTTTTAACATAGGAAACGTTTCATTTTGTTTTAGTTGTTTTACAGTCCCTACTTGGATCATCTCGCTGGAACAACTAATATTACTGTTCATTGAAATGAACCGTTATACTTGTATATTAGAGATATTTTACTTTTTTTAAAGTAATTTTACTTTAAAGTAAAAACGTTTCCATCATTAACAAGTAGGGCAGTTGAGTCAGAAGATCAAACTTTGATGTTCTTACAAGGGGGAACTCGGCGTTTTGCTAACAATAAATATCATTAAGTAAACACCTTCCAACTATATATGTATCAAGTTTAAAAAAAACTGAAAACAAAAAATGAGACAAGGTAAAGCCCTTAAAGAAATACATGTATCTATTACAACCATTAAAACAATATGTGAGAAAGAGTAAAAATTCTTGAAACAGTAGATGATCTGAGTAAAATACTTAAAAGCACTATGTAAACCAGTGAAACTATTGCAACAAATATATGGACCAATTAAATCCTGCCCCCTGCTAGTACATCGGTAAGTTTACGGATTTACAACGCTAAAATTAGGAGTTCTATTCCCTTCAGTAGGCTCAGCAGATGGCCCGATGTGGCTTTGCTATGAAAAAAAAATTCCCCAGTTAAAACCCTTGAAACATTGTATGAGTAAACATTGAAAATGAACATCTGAAAAAGTAAACAGTCAAAAACACTTAAAACAATATGTAAATAAACTAAAACCCTCGAATCAGTGTATACTTTATTTATAATTCTTAAAACGACAATAACCAATTAAACTGTTTAAACAATATGAGTCAGGTAAAACATTTATACCAGGTAAAAACCTTTCAATACGACACGTCAAGCACTCTCAAAGTAATATGCGATACAAAGTAACTCCATTAAAAACATGTGAACCCAGTTACATTCATAAGAAAAACTGAAATAACTTCAATCTGTAAAATAAAAGAACCATGCATAACCCGTAATTTAACACATGAACCAAGTAAAATCAATGAAACAATTCGTTAACCACCTTAAACCTGCAATCAATGAAACTAATAATCAAAAGTAAATTAATTCTAATCAAAACTAAAGTGTAATTTATAAGCTGAGAAAACTAATTCTATCTCACAAGATCTCTAGAAATCAGTAAGATCATGAATCAACACACGAGAAATTTAATTTCTATTTATGAAAATGCATTGAACCATTATTAGAATACTCGCGCTTTTTCTGATATCTTATATCCAGCTAAAGATATGATACTCTTATCGAAAATTAATTAAATTTAATTATTTTATACATATATATTGTTCGAAACGTATAGCACATGTCTTAAGTGTTAGTCCAATAAAAGCATATTTTGTACAATGCTTAGAGCAAAGGTTTCCAACTTAAATTAATCCGCAAATTCACCCACCGCCATCAAATACTATCAAGGATTACAATATCTTGTTCATTGGTCATAAACTAAAAATTATACGGCCATAATAGACTCCTACCGTCTCCTTACTGACACTGTACATAAAAAATTTAATAATCAAGTTTCCATACCTAGCCTACGACCATCACTTACAGACACCATTAACTCTTGCAAACTACCTGACCCACACCACTAAAACCAGGTTTCGATATTCTTTTTGAACACAGCATAGATAGTCACTTATGTAGCTTTGTGATTAACAACAAACATGTGTTGTTGTTGTGATAAATTATTTATAGGGTGTAGAAGGAGACGCAAATTTCTTATCATTGGTTTAGAGTTTTCAGTTCTATGATTTTTGTTTTGCTTGTAACATAAAAGTTCATCTTGATTACGTATGCCTGTGCCAGAGGTGGCCAAACTTGCTTAACGTAAGAGTCACATACGATAGACTTCAGATGTTTGAGAGCCCCAAGACATGAACAAATATTACACGTGTTTATTATTACACAAATTTTATATAAATATTAAGAAATACATGTGCGTACTGATATTTATTCATATATGTATTTTGTAAACTGTTAATTTCACTGCCCGCAACACAGCCACACACGTCACAATCGCGCCATATCAAGCCACGCCCACTAAAACTGACATTGTCACCACCAGCTTATGCAATTACTGATTCTCCGGCATAATTCCTCTGTAATCCTTCTTGATCCGAAATTTCGTTAATCCCTGATTCAAATCTAGCATTAAAATTAGGATTTAAATTATTGAATATATTTACTTACCATGAACATTAAACTTAATTTTAGTCCGTGGATTCTCAGTTTATAACCGGTAAATAATTATAAAGCTTGAACATTTTTTATTTACCTTTTATATTTAATTATGATGCAAATATGAGCCCAGCCAACATATTTCCACGAGCCGCACATTATATGTCAAAGAGCCGCATGTGACTCGCGAGCCGCTGTTTGGCCACCTCTAGCCAACCCCAACCACATTATTTGAGGAAAGGCAAACTACATCCAGAAACAATGAATCGCGAAAGATCTATGTTTAACATCTCTAGAATTTAGTTCTAAATCAAATTTATTCTGTTTCAAACCGCCCTGTCTTTGTTTACTTTTCCACGAAAGACAGAATGATGTGAATTGATGGTATTTTTCTTTCGAAATAGCAACAATTTGAAGAATTTCATTGTGTGTTTGATTTTCACCGTTTATATAATTATTCAATAAAGAGTATTTTGAAGAAAAATTAGTTTCAGGTTCGTGCTGTGATGTTCTATAAACTTTTTTCATGTCAGTATTACGTTATCAGTTGTAAGAGACATCTTGACATGCTAGACAGATGTAGCTTTAAGGTGTTTCAGGATCACATAACGTAAGTATATTTTTAAGTTTACAAATGCAAAGGCTAAACCTAAAAAGCCATTCATCGAAATTTGTTAATAGGGTCTTTTATTTAATATGACTCTTTGTCTGTGATTCAACAATTCACAAATAATTTTGTTAGTCTGTTCCCACAAGTTTTGTTTTTGAATAAATAATATTAAATTATTGTTTACAAACGGTTATAGTAATGTTATATTTGAAACTATTTATTAATCATATCAGATTCAAAATGTAATACCACGTCTTTAGTAACTGTATTAAAACTGATTCTTTTATTATTTTCCCCAAGTCTACTCTACACTATAGATATTTGTGTCCAAAACATTTTCAATTGACTTTTTTCTTATGCCATTTAGTTTTTAAGCGAAGCTCTTTTAAAGTATTCTGTAATTCTCATAATATAAGAAAAGCGATACTGATAAGAAGATCTATCAAAAAAATAATTTTAACTCCAACATAAACATTCAATAACTTTGATGAAGAACCGTTTTACGAACCAAATTTGTGTTGTAACGTTTAATACGTGAAGTAGAACAGTTTCTCTCACCTTTTTATTATTATCTTACATGTGTTTTTTGCATTTATAGATGAACCGTCCAATCCAAGTAAAGCCTGCCGACAGTGAAAACAGAGGAGGTACGTAACACACATGTGATGTGTTAACTAAATACGTTCTCATTGTAACATTTGGTCTTGTATGATATAAATTTATTGTTAGCTCAGTTAAGAAGTTTGGAACTAATTTTACAGGCTATTAAGAAACCCAATTTCAGGATATACCCCTTTCTGCTTTATCATTCTATTATAAGTAAAGAATTTAGGGATTTTCTGCAGATGGTTTTTGTTTCTTTCATTCAATAAAATAAAGTTTTCTATAATAAGTAAGTTAAGGTAGAGGTTTTCTTAGGATAATTAACCAAATTTAATCACACAACTTAGAATTTTTCTTGGTACAATATTTCTGATGGTAGTCACTCAAGTTAGGAGTTTTCTGAGTATTTTATCTTGGTAATTTGTCCTATTGTAGTCACCCTAATTACAAGTTCTCTTATTAGATTCGTTCTGATGAGTCATTCTGTATAAATCAGCATATTTGGAGATCATGGAGTTTTTACATCAAAATAACTTTCTTTTATTGGCCCAACAAGAATAACACCAATATATAGTTCGTGGCTAATTTTCGACCTATAGTCAGTGTCAAATTGATATGTTATAACTCATTTCAGGAAGGATAGCTGTATAGCACAATTGTTAATGGAAGTAAAGCCAAAATACACGACATTGTGAAGAGGGAATTTATAACGTTCTCCGTAGAAATAAAATAAATTCGTACAGCAAAATATTTATGATAGCAATGAGGTCCGAAACCATTCCATCTGGAGCAAGACTCTCATCCGTAAAATGGAGATTATGGTTACGACAGAGAATTCTCCAACCATAACATGATGTAAAATAAGGGTTGTGTCATTAAAAATATAATAAACAAGGATTAGGAGTTGACTAAGGCTTATAGTACAAAGTTCACAAGCTTTCATACATATATCATAATCAATGGCTGGTGTAGTGAGAAACATAGTTGAACAAAAAGAAGTCATAGTAATTCTGCTCCAACGAGCTTTTATGTTTTTGGTATAAATATAGACCTGGAAACTGATGTACAAGATCAGTAGTGGGTCTCTACAAAGTATACTGTGATGTGTGATTTAAGATTGACCAATTCATATTTCGCAGTAAATTGTTGAAATGGAAAATGCGGTAGTGAGTAGTATTGCATGATTGTGGGTATTAGAATGAACATAATCAGCTATGAAGGCCGAAGCACCATTCTTATAAATGTGATTGGTCCTTGGTATTCTTATAATTTGATATTCAATATAAATATTAGCGTTATATCCTTAAAATTTAAAATTCATCCCAGTCTTTGTAGTATGTTCATCCAACTCTATGTAATTTTCAAAATTTAAGTAAATTTATTATTTGAGACTTTCCTTAATTTCAGCATTTTCTATCGCTCCTTGTTATACACATTAATAAGAATGTTTAGTAGTTTATATTTACAGTTTTACGTGTGTTTGCTGTTTATTCTTACATTTTTACATGTATATTAACTTCTAGTGTTAAGTACTATGCCTTAATAGATCCGTATAAAACTTAGAACTTGATACTTGAAGAATCAGGTCAGGTAAGATAAAATTAACTAAATTTACGAAAAAATTGTATAAACAATCAAAACACATAATGACGTTTGACAAATGTTATCCTGTCCAATTGTTGTGTATTGCATTTGTTTTTGTTATGTATTCAAGTTTTAGCCTTTTCAAACTAATTAAACTTTGTGGTTATTGTTACGTGTACACTCTGTTTGCTGTTTTCTTTCCTTGCTAAAGGGGTATGCACTTTATAAAGTAGACACGCTTATAATAAATACAACTAGTTCAAATAACCAAAGAATAGAATTTTAAGACGAACGGTAATTTCTAAACCATATTATATTACATTGCTTTTCTCTCAAACGATCATAGTTTTTATTCCGGTCTCTTTCAAAAGTGTGGAGCTGTTGGTTTACATAAAATGAGTTCCTATGTTCAGAATACACGTACTGCGAAATTATATTAAGACTACCTAGAACAAATGGTGTGCAGTTAGTTGTCTCATTTAGGAATAGTCTTTATGTGCTAATTGAAAATGAGGAAATGTACATTTGACAACTTATGAGACAGTTTCTGAAACACCTTGTATCATGTCTAAACTTTCCTGGATACAAATTATAATCATCAATGTTCCTTGGACGAAATTAGGTTTTCCCGTGTTAAGCGGCTTTTAACATGTAATGATTTTAAATATATTGTTTTACTGAAAATTATATTTTATTCTACGTATGTTAAAAATTGATCATTCTCAGATTATGTTCGGTATCAAACAAAGTGAAAGAACAGTCTCATGTAGCCTACAATATTTTTCTAAAGATATATTTGTATAGCAGAGACGGCTAATATGGGTATTAAACACAAAACAGATAACGGCGTTTCTAGCTGCTTAGTTGTTACTTCTTTTGTGTTTTAAATAAAAATATCAGCCGTCTTTATTGAATACTTACTTCAAGTGAGTTCCTCGATGTCACGAATGTTCATCTGTATTAATTGTTAGACGTGATATTTCGTATCTAATTTATATCTGTTAAAATAATTATTACAGATATTAAAACATGTAGCTCGATTATGATTATGAGTATTGTGCCATATTATTTTATAAGGCATAAATACATTTTTCTATTTTGTAATTATTTTATCACAATGTTCTTCTAGCGCGAGTTTTTCAATTAGAATAATTAATTTAATATACATATATACATATTATACATTTTATATTCATGAATTTGGCTTTCTCCGTGTATCTGTTACATGTGAACATGGCTCTTTTTTCATCCAATCAGATTTCTGTTTTTCTTTTGCCACGTTCAGATTGTAATATGTTTTATCAGGTTATACATCTCTGTTTCCATTAAATTAAATTCGACTTTATTCTTTTTGATAAATTCCCATATATTTGAATTCTGCCCAACTTTAACGATATTAATTTTCTGGTCGGTTTGCATCATACCGAATTTCTTGTCTGTTATCATCAAATTAAATACTTTGTCTATTTAAATAAACTTTAATTATTGGTCTGTTTTCATCGAATTAAATTTCTGGTTTCTTTCATGTTGATGCAGTTCTTGTGTGTTTTGATAAATTTTCCTTTCATATTAAATTTTCATCTGATTCTATATTTTTGATATCTTTAAATGAAATTGTTTTTCTGCCTTATTTGCATTCGTGATCTCCTTCAATCACTCAGGTTACCTTTCTGCTCTGTTTTCTTTAACTTTCATTTCTAGTGCCTTTTTATCAAGTTTCATTAATTTCCATTTCTAGTTTGTTTTTACCAATTTTCATTTCTTGTATGTTTTCATCAACCGCATTTCTGATCTGTTTTTGTCAAAATACATTTTTTTATACTTCTATCAAGTTGAAATTTTGGTCTGTTTTTGTCCAATCATATTTCTCGTGTGTTTTTGTTCACTCACATTTCTGGTATGTTCTTTATCCAATTACTTGGTCTGTTTTCGTCCAGTTATATATATTTGGTCCAACGTCAAGATACAATTCTGGCTTATTTATGCACTGTTACGTGCCTAGTCTGTTTTAGAAAGTTCTGTACTTTCTTCGTTTTTGTCAAAATGTGTTTCAGATCTTGTTAGTTTTCTGCATGGTCTGTTTTCATCGAACTACATTTTTATCTCTAATTTTCAGATTATGAATGTTATCTCTTTATCAATTTAAACTTAATATTTATTCACAGTAGTTGTGGCTTAACATGTTATTTATTTCCTTAATCTTTAACTTTTTTGAATATTAATTGAGATAAATATTCTCCCATTTTATTAATTTCATACATTTCCCTCTTTCCCATGTATAAATTTCACCTTTACGTTATATGGAAAATATTCTTCAAATTTTTGTCAGCATTTTCCCTTCTCTTTTGCCTTTTCTATATGAAGTTAACCTTCATTCATGTTAATCTTCTCTTGCTTTAATATGCTCGATCTGTCTTTCACAGTTTGAGAGATAACGACTGCCAGTTTGTCAGTTAATTGTTATTATTCTGTCTAAAACAAATTCAACTTGTACTTAGCTATCAAATATAGCAGCGCCACATCACGTTTACAACAGAGCTAGAACTACAAACTCAAAAACTTTGTAATGCAAAGATATTTTATAAGGCTGTCGTTGTGTTCCTTTATAAAAAAACAACCTAGTGCATTTTCATTCGTAGCAAATAACATACAAGTTGAACTTATGAATATGGCAGCTAATATTGCATTAATTTTCAAAATGCCCTCTAATGTAAGACATTTCCCAAGAGACTGTAATCTTGAAAGTTAGGACGAGAACATGTTATCACATATACGTGTGTGAGTGTGTGTGTGTTTGCATATATATATGTATGTATATACATCGCCGCAGGTTTTTCCATTAGGGATTGAGTTGCGTGCACTTTCTTTAGAAAGCCTATGTATATTATATTTGTGTTAGGTACGTACCGTGATTTAGCCGGAACTAGTTGATGTTGGTGACTTTATCTTAGGTACCTTGAGACTTGCACAATAACAGCTTTTTACTATAAGATGATGCATCAGCCTTATATCAACACATTCATGAACATATATTACGCATGTAATTTTATATAATAAGGAAAAAACAGCCAAAACCACAGGTTTGTCTTTGTCATTCAAAACAAGAAAATGAGCTTAATCTATAATAACATTCAAGTAACGCGATAGTGAATATCGTAAGGAAGGAATTTAATATTATGTCCTGAAAACTAAATATATTAACTACTAAAACTCTACCAAAAGTGACAACTAATAAATTAAATACTCCACTCTTACGTTACTGTTCTTAATTATTTGTCAACTTATAACAAAATTTGTAAATAACATTTTCAACACGAGATCGAGTTTGTTTGTTATTGTTTTTGTATACAGCACTAAATAATTAAACGAAAAATGGAATTACAATCATGACGAGGCAAAGCCACTGTCATAAAATAATGTTTAAAATCACTCAGCTGACTATTGTACAAAATCCGTCATATGACGACTGGTCATTACATGATTTGAAATACCAGTAATGTCATCACTCAATATATACTACATTAATAAGTCAGAAATAATCTTGTCTCTGTTGTCAAGTGAATCTGAGAGTTTATAGTCTTCCAAATTGTTTGTGAACCTAAGGCTTAACCTCAAAGAAGACATTAGAGTATTTTACTGATGCACAAAACCACCAGACGAACGGAAGTCATCCAATCACAGAAGGCTGTTGCTCATTTGCTACAATAAAAGTGCTGTATTCTTGTAGGACACGTAAACAACCTAGACCATCCAGCAGGCAGGTAAGTTCTATCTCTCATTACTGGTTCGAACCAAAATATAATTCTTTCAGTAACAAACGTGTGTGCTATCCGTATCGTTGTATAGGTGGTTGAAACGACTTCCCAAGTCCAACCTGTTTGCCAGACCCAAATGAAGTGCATTCTGCTCACACCGTAGCAGAAACGGCTCACTTGTGCTATGAAAAAAACACATTTAATGAACTAATGTCACATGAAGCAAAATGATTGTTGTATTTTAATAACTAAAGTACCATATAGTGTATGAGAACAATAGTTTTCTAATGCTCGAATCAACAGTCTGATCACATGGGCAATGCATTCGACAACTTTATCGGTATGGTAATTTAAGGTGTGGAATAGTTGAATGACAATTGTTACTAGAACCCATATCTTAGAGAACCCATAACTTTTTGTTTTTTTTCCAAATGGGGAAACTTTTGGATTATGTTGCTTACTATTGTCTAAGGTACGTATATAGCTTCTATCATTGACTTTTGTATTCGTAAATATTCACACCTGTTACAAGACTCCTTACTTCCATTACCACAAGTAGAGTACAACTTGTCACAGGTCTTTTTCTGGATGGTCCTCTTTCATCAAGTTTACCCATATTCCTTTGCTTTTCGATGCCATTAAGTAAACGCGATATCTTTAGTTTTAAAATTCTAAATCCTTTACCTGAACACATCTTTAGGGTTTCAATATATGGATATTTTACATTGAAAAAGAATATTACAGACCTTTTCCATAAACGATAAATTTTCTGAGCATCAGAGTACCTACGAAATCTAAAATGATGTCAAATGTAGTTTTGATACATTCTGTTTTACCGCGACATTATATCCGCCGTGATTGTCACATGGCTTTTTTATTTACGTAGTCAATATTCTGTAGTTCCGGAGCCATATTTGCTCTTTACTGGTTCATAGTACATTTCCTGAACTGTATAGCTCGTTCTGTGTTGATTTATGATAATGTTTCATTAAGCAGTTTTTCTGTACTTGTTCAGTGTCTAGGTAGTTACTTATTTATTGGTTCACTGTAAAATATCTGTGGTGTAATTATTTCTTTATTAGTTCATAATAAACTTTCTGTGCTATAGTTATTTATTCGTGGGTTAATAGTAAAATGTTTCTTAAGTGTTGTTGCGTACTTGCTAGTTTATAGTAAAGTTTCTAATATTTTGTTAATGTGTATGGGTTCATTATAAGGTTCTAAGCTTTGCTGCTTTTACATCATTACTTTCTAGTTATACTTGCTTTTGTCTAGTTCATAATAAAATTTGCTGAAGTATAATTGCTTTGTACAAGTTCACTGTAATGAGCTGTAGTCGCTTCTTTCGTGATTCAAAGTAAAGTTTCTGAGCTTCGGTCGATTGTGTACTTGTTCATATAAACGTTTCTAGTCGAAAATTTACTGAAATGCTTCGTATTAAAGATATATAGTTGATTCTGTATGAGATACCAGTAAAATGTCAGGATATATGCATTGCTGTACTAGTTCGTGTTAAACTTAGTGAAGTGTAGTTACTTTGTGCCATATATATTTATGTATACCAAACGTCTCCTTTATTACCCTTGAGTTTAATATGAACTTCTTTATATATTATTTGTTTTAATTATATATAATAAATGTTTAGAATTTTGAAATCTCTCTCCAATCGCGAATATTTTTCTTTGGAACTTACCAGCAATCTCGAAAATAATTTTACTGTGCTTGTTTTTTGAAATTAATTTCACTATGCTTGTTTTTTCTTGAAAGTTTTTTTTTCTGCTATGATATGGAAATAATTGCAAGTAAATCCAGTCTTCGCCATTTACTTTCTTAATTTTCTTTTATAGAAAAGCCCGCGATCTTAAAGAGATTCGCTTAAAGTAATGAAAGCGACATCTAGTGATATTTATGGCAGATGTTGACTGGTTTATTGCATTTTTATCTTCTCGGCAAAACCTGGAAGAAATAAAGTATACTTCTATGTGATCAAAAGCTGCGGGAAAAATTCATTTGTTAAAAACTATTAAATAAGGTTCTCGAAACTTTAAGCTCAATCACGTACGTGATTGAAAGTATTAGACAAAAAAAGAGCAGAGAAATCAATATTACTGACAAAAGAAAAAGAACGAGAGTCATTCGTGGGTCAGTTCTGTATCATTTTACTTTTGGGTTTAGAAAATCGTTTTAACATAGCGTATTTAGAGTGAAAACAAAATTAAAAGAGTGATAGGTAGAATATCGAAGTAAAAATGCAAATTGTCACTTAATCTCTGAAGGCTCCCTTTATGTTTTCAAGATGTACTGCAATAAATTATTTTTAAAAATCTTCTTTATTTAAAGTAATTCGTTTTACAAAAAAAAATGAAGGTTTAAATACGTTCTACTAAATGATTCTTCAATTTCATAAAATATTTCACACTCTAAATAAGAGTAGTTTTGTGCTAAAGCTAAAAACGACAAGTTGTGTACTATTGTCTAATAATCAATCTCATTTTTATAAAGACTTCTTGAACCTACGTGTTCTCCTAACATCATGAATTAACCTCATGAATAGTGTTTGTAAAGCAGATTATTAGATCATTACTTGTGTTACATTAACAATTCCTTCTTAATATTCGTCAATAACTCAAACATTCTTATAGACAAATACATGTTGTCCCTTATACAGCAGTAGCCACATCTTTAATACACAGTTTTCAGTTAAGGAAATACTTTTTTTATGGATATTAGATACGTACAATTCAATTTAGCGTAATATTCTGCGGGTTCATCGTTGACGTCCTGTATGTAAAAGTAAAACATTGACGGCCAATATATTTCAAATTACCGAAGATACACAAACAAAATATTCTGAGTATATTCGAATGTAATGAGAACAGAGTAAAACAAGTTCGATTCGATCAGTAGAATGTAGGGTAGGTTCAAATGGTCATCATCAAATTAAGAACTATAATCGTATCGGAATTTCCATTCTATGTCTTCCGTTTCCTTGTATTTCTATTTTTGCCTTCCAGTGCATGTTTTGACACTGTTGGTCAACAAAGAATCAAAATAGCGCATTTTTAGGTATTTACACAAATATTTCTGGCTGAAATTGGTATAAAACAAACAAAAAGAAAAGAACTGTTAAAACATGCCAGGTCGGTTTGAATTTTTTTTTTAAATAACACGGTATAATGTTGTTCCTTTCTTTATTGTTTTATAGAAGTATTTAGATATCTTAAAACTGGATTTCACTTGCACAGTCAGTATAAATTTTCTGTGTCACTGCCAACTGCACCTTAAACAGATATTTTCGTTCTTAATTAACATTCTGGTAAACTATGTGTAAATTGTGCGTGATCAACTTTTACTGAAACGTATTTTCTCGAACCTTTCGTACCTTTTCTAATAATTCTCTTTTTTTATCAAGTCCAGCTAAAGTTTTGAGAGAAATAAATTCTGTTGTTGAGAAACGGACAGTACTGCTTAACCTACCTCTGTCCTTGTCCGGAAAGCCTTTGTCGTGTACACTAACGATGGCATAGTACCATGAAAGAAACTTATAGCCAACTTACCATCCCAGTGTCAATCAGTTCTTCTCTCTTGAGACCAAGTCAGTTACAGATTATCTATCTGGGCATTACACAAAGAACTATAGGCTGCCCCTGTCCCCTAGTAGACTTGATAAAATCCTTCCTTCTCTTTTAAACGTAAAAACTACAATTCCAGCAACGCCCGCGATAGAGGACTTTTCACCGTCTGGTGTCTACTAAAACTTAACGGCTATCTTTTGTGATATATAAAGTTAATATAAAAAATTGAAATAGAAAGAAAGGTTTTACTGGTAAAACATGAAATAATTTGATTATATTGTGAAAATAATGAGAATTTTTCATTTAACATATAAATATTTGACAACAATAAAAATAAGGCTCTATTACAAGCAAATGGAAATAATAGCTTGATTCAGACATATGTGTATAGGTGTATCACACTGTTCTTTAAAATGACCTGTGAACCAAATTATCAGCAGCCATGAGAAAACAAGAAGTGCATTGTATAAAAATATGGAAATATAAACATGAAGACTCAAAGACATGTAAATGTGTTTTATATATAAATATGTCATCTTACAGTTTAATATATTCTAATAAAGTTTTTCAAATAAAAATGTAACAAGAAATGACTAGTTCCTTACTGAAACACTTGCAGTCACAGTAACTTATATTTAATCTTTCTGTGTGAGATTCGGGGTTCTGATGTTTGTTGGAAAACAGAGCACGATTTAGTGCACTTTGTCTTAGTGTATTTTCTCAATATAATGTCATATACACCCCTACGATCATAATATTATTGGCTGTTCAAGTGTTATGTGTATGTACCATGACGTAAAGGTAGTGTGCACGAAAATAAATGTTTGTTTGTTTGTAATTAGACACAAAGCTACACAAGGGACTATCTATGTTCTTCCTACCATGGATTTCAAAACTCAGTTTCTAGCGTTGTAAGTCCGCAAGCTGTGCCACTAGGGGAAGGGGGATAAACAAATGTAAAAACATGTCGATTTGTTAATAACTGCATCAGTTTTCAGCATTTAAATGAAAGCATAAAATATTACATATTCCTTATTGTAGTAAGAAATGTTTTCAAAATTTACAAGGACGTCTTTTTCTTATCATGAAATACAACAGGCAAAACTGTTCATTCACATAATACAGAAATTTCGTGAGACACAGAATCCCAAAAAACGTGTTTGCATGAAAATTTTATAGTGAAATAAAGTTCTCATTTCTGCCACACAGCCAAGTCATACACATAAACAGATTTATAGGGGATTTACTACTTTTTGAAATCCTTTTAAATAGGTTTCCCTAAGTAAAACACCAAGATGACAGATGAAAAATATAAATCAGGCACTACATGTCGGCTGGAGTTTGTTTGTTTGTTTTCGAATTTCGCACAAAGCTACTCTAGGGCTGTCTGTGCTGGCCGTCCCTAATTTAGCAGTGTAAGACTAGAAGGAAGGCAGCTACTCATCACCACCCACCGCCAACTCTTGGGCTGCTCTTTTACCAACGAAAGGTGGGATTGACCATCACATCATAACGCCCCCACGGCTGGGAGGGCGAGCATGTTTGGCGCGACTCGGGCACGAACCCGCGACCCTCAGATTACGAAGCGCACGCCTTAACGCGCTAGGCCAGGCGGCTGGAAAAAAAGCTTACACAATTATATTTAACCAAGACCATAGATTTACAAACTTATTACAAGGCTTAGATGAACTTTAACAACGTAAAAAATAAATAAATAAATATGTTGAGAAGACGTGCCAAAAACAATTTCCAATTGAAATTTCTTCTTGAGGGAGTCGCTTCTATTAAACGAATTAATCAAAAACATGTAAATAATCATTGACACCAACCAAAAACTTATAATTTGTTACATTTGTAAGTCACATAAATACCTGTTGAAGACGATAGCTTTTAATAAATTGCAAATACCATGTTTAAAAGTTACAGCAATTGTTTCAATTGCACTAATGGCTAAATTAAACGTATATTGGCTGTTACTGATGATTTCATGTTGGGTATATATCAGAGTTGAATTTTATAATGCTCCACACAGAAAAGTAAATTATTCACAGTTGTGCACAATTAAATGTTTTATTTGATTTCAAATTTTCTAATTGTTAGAAAAATTCACTTGGTGTCATATAGATTGTAAACATTGTGCAGTATTCTGTTGAAAAGTTTTCTAAACCATGATTGAAATACGTCTTTGAAAAAAAAAATCTAAAAAAAAGACGGACTATAAGTTGTGAAATAAAAAACTGTTTTAATGTCTTTTGGCCACCTTTCTTCCTTTGTATTTTTACTGTTGTCACGTAGCAGTTTTCTAAATATAAAAGACTATAGATTTAGCCACTGGTACTGCACTTACGTGTTATCTAGTTTTCGTTTCCCATACGACCAATCTTCTAAAGTTATGACTACTACAGAGCTCTCTAGAGGGCACCTTAACCCAACAGTTCCACGTCTGTGTACTCAGGTCAGTAATATGAGTAAGACTTAGGACATTTTGTTGTTCCATGTAATTTTTGGTTTTACTACCGGTGTGTTGGTCTTTCGATATGGAAAGAAATGTTGAAAGTATGTTATAGTCAATGACAAAGAATGTTTTAAAGTATTGTAGAATTTTTTTGATATAAGTAAAAGCAAATAATAATATTATTATTTTTAGGATCAAATATTGTACAAGTAATTTATAATTTGAATCTTGGATAATTTTTGAGCTGAATAACGTTATCTTTTCTAAAAAGCTCCTAGTCTATAGAACTGACATTTAGTTCCAAATAGAGAAGTTTTAAGTACAGTTTTAACTTTATTTTTTTTTCTTTTTTGAATGTATGCTGAATACAAGTTATGCTACTATTTGTTAGTCATTGACCTTAACTACAAAGTAAGATGCGATTTCTTTACATATGGTTTTATATATTTTAATAAGCTACCTTTTGTAAACGCTATACTTGTTTTTTGGCTCCTTGTGGTCTATGAAATTCACTACTGAACACGTATTCACTGAATCACAACTGGGCGGCCTCTTCCTTTGAAACTTGCATTCAATGCATTCCCTCCTTCTACATGTCTCCACCACAACTCTTACTCCAACATTAGATCAGAGTCTACTCTCACCAGATATATATGTTAAACATCCTCCTTCGACGATGCAGCCGCACCCTCTAAACACCAATATCTTTTTTCTACTAACATAAATAATCCATGGGCAAGATTGAGGTGTGCTACGTTTCATTTCGTTACAAGCATTCACCATTTATGACTTGCAAAAGCAGTAGTCGATGCGTGTAATAAGTTATACATGAGCCCCTGTTCCTCGCCCTCTTCCCAAATGTGGATAGATAAATGAGTTCTTCAGTCGAGGATGACATCATTTTATGGTAGAGCATCTACTCCCGTTATTGTTCTATGAACATGTATATATACGTGCTTGTTCGAGAACATATTTGTTTGGATTTTATAGGTGTAAATCTTGATGACTGTAATTATTTACACTAATGCAGAGTTTAACAATTGTTATTACTCACTATGTAGTGGTATATCACTTGTACGATGTTAGCTTTTGATGGTGTATTATGAGCTCAATTTTTTATCATAAGATTGATCATATATCGATGTCCCATTCCTTCCAATAGGGAGCGTTTCTTGCGATATTTAATCTATGCTTGTGAATGATGTGGTAAACGTATAACGATGCCACATCCCTACAAAGTACACAGATGTTGAAAAAAATATGTTCTTGGTGTTTATAATAACACTGTTTACACGTCACAATTTTACGGGATGTGTGTATATAAGTAGGCACAGCTTTATAAGCTGTAACCACTAATGTAATACTACATTACAACGTTTAATTACTTTCGTTAGGAGGATAGTACATTTTTGAAGCTGTAGGCACTTTAGTATCATGCTAATGTTTCTAAAACGTAGTCATTTTGGTAAAATATTACATTTTTAAAGGTAAACGTCACTCTATTATATTATATATCAATCTCCTAGGTTGCATTCACTAGAGTGCCATGCAACATGTCTGTGTATAATGTTTAAGTTATATTTTACTCCCTACAAGGAACCTTGTTTGTTTGTTTTTGAGCAAAAAACTTTGACTATCACGGGAATCAAACCCCAGAATTTAGTGTTGTTAAGTTCCATTATCGTTGCCACCAGAAGCCCACTTGGAACCTATATTCTAGAATACAGTTACAGACCTCCAACATAAGAGGCTTAGTCTTGCTTGGGCCCGGCATGGCCAGGTGGATAAGGCACTCGATTCATAATCCGAGGGTCGCAGGTTTGAATCCCCGTCACACTAAACCTGCTCGCACTTTCAGCACCCGCCACTAACTCTTAGATTATTCGTTACCAACGGATAGTGGAACTGACTTTCAGATTATAGTGGCTGAAAGGGCGAGGATGTTTGGTGTAAAGGAGATTCGAACTCGCGACCTACAGATTAAGAGGCAAGAGTAACCACCTAGCTATACCCGGGCCTAAGAGAGAGCTATTGAATCGAACTTTAAATACTGATCTTTATGGGCTCATTTCTCCTTCACTGTCTCCCGGTGGAACAAAGGTATGTCTTTGAGTTTACAATGCTAAAAAAGGTGTTTGATTCCCCTCAGTAGGCACAATAGATAGCCCAGTGTGGCTTTGCTATAAGAAAAACACCCACTTTTTTTTTTTTCAACTAGTTTTCAACCAACCTTTTATTTGGCGAGCATCGAGAAAAGGAAATTGGTTACCACTTATCAAGTCAGTTGTGAACTTGATAAACGATACTGGTTGTTCTTCAGTTGACCACAGGAAACTTTCTTAGAATTACGTAAACATATCGCACCACTAAGGAAGGTTCCAGAACTCTTACACTACCTTCAGTTTTGTAGCATAGCAAGTGTATACAATACGAAATGGCATTTTTTTTATACTGCACATAAGAAAGAAACTAGTGTTGTGAGTAATAATAAACAAATCTATTGATCTTCACGATCACTTTAGGATTACTAAAGTTCTTCGTCAAAAGCTAAGATAAAATATGTCTTATTTAAAAACTTACGTTTAAAAAATTTGCATTATTGTTTGATCTACAGTGACAGTTCCAATGCGCATGTTTATTTTGAACTACTGAATTATTACATGACTTATATTTCTTAACTTATAGTATCCACATCAATTAAATATTCAACAGAAGCTTTAAGTAGAACTAAACTGTTTGTCCCGTGTAAGAATATTTAATTGCATTGATCGAAATTTCTTGTCTGGAATATTTCATAACGACTAATTAAAACTCGTAAATGAAGGTTACCAAGAAAACATTTTAGAACAATAACAGAACAAGATAACGTTAGCAACGAAAAACTTCAAAATACTGAGGGAAAGTAATTTCGAATTATATTAGCATATAGATAAGTTTACCGGATGACAGCTTTGCCTCTTCCTAGCTGATTTCGTTTGTTCCCGGCCTTTTTGGGGGGAACTCAGTTCGAACGAAATTTTATCAAATACATTTATACGTTTATTCTTCTTTGTAATGACTTTTAATTAAAACAGATTTCATGAAACGTGCTCGAAGTGTATGAGAATAACTGCATAAATTTGAACACAAATGCCCGTGTATTTGTTATTTAGTGTGTTCATACACATGTTCAGATTTTATTACTTGTGTCTTAAGTGCAAGAGAAAATAAAACAGAAAATCGTGGAGATTTTAACCGTGATTCATGTTTTGTGCAGGTAATTTTTTACTTATTCAAGTTCATCACTTATTCTGAGTTCACTTAGCACACTACTATGTGTCTTTCTTCGTCTGCTGCTGCTTGACGTTTTTTATCAGAAATATTTAGCCGTCTATTGTCTTTTACTTACATGTACAAATAGTACATCTCCAAATTTTTTGACAGTTTTAGGAAACTTGAAAATTTAATAGATTTTATCAAATTGAAATAAGTACTCGATTTTTATTTACTACACAGGAAGAGAAAACTTTCATTTCGTGAACATATGTTATCGTTTTTTTTAAGTTTAACACAAAAATTCATATTTATGTATTTTTGTTACAAAATTAGTATTTTGATGATACTTTCGCTTATGTATTTTTAAAATCACCATAAACAATAGTTTTCATATCACTTCAGATATCTACTATTTGTTCCATATGTAGTATTGGAAATAATTATGGAAACGCACTGGTGATAAACCCACAATAATCAGATAAATGAGTAATTGCAACTACATTATCAATTTATAGTTGATCTTGTTTGTTCATTGGTAAGTGCAAAGCTATGATATTGGCTCTTAGTGCTATGCTCACCACGAATCTTCAGATTTGAATTTTAGTATTATAAGTTTTCATATTTACCGCTGGGCCACTGAAAGAGGAAGGGGGACAAGTAGAAAAGAAACCCCAATAAGGTGTACAAGTAATGTTTTGTTTTTACTTCAAGCAGAGCAGTATACATCTTGTTCCCAATGTCCCATAATTCAACAAGGTTAACTGATTGCCGTTTTACCATCTAAACCCACACAGCTTTAATCACTTATGTTGGATCTTTATGTTAGAGTTTTAGATTCGTCTCTTCTTTCCAGGTCTCAGTTCACTACGTTTGCTGCCCCCTGCCCAACAGATCTTGTTCTTAAAGAAATGGCATGATAGATACTAATCTCTGTTCTGTACTTGTCAACAAAATTCGTGTAAAACTACAACATTATTGGCTGAGATGAACTCCACTACTGTGTTATCTCTCACTATGATTCTGTAGATGTTGTGCGTTGACTGTGATGCTGTTCTCCTCTCTGGTATCGAACAAACTAACGCAAATTGTCACCAAAAATGCTTGTTTGGTATTAATCTATAATAAATACTTCTTATGTATCTCTGATCATCCCAGTACTTCAGACCTGGCCTGGTCAGGTGATTAAGGCACTTGACTCGTAATCTGATGGTCGCGGGTTCGAATCCTCGTTACACCAAACATACTTGCTCTTTCAATCGTGGGAGCGTTATAATGTGGCGATCAATCAGTGGGTGGTGATGAGTTGCTACCTTCTTTTAATGCTAAATTAGGAATGGCTAGTACAGATAGCCCTAGTGTAGCTTTTCGCGAAATTCCAAATAAACCAAATCCAATGTTTTATCTCTAATGCCTATTTTGCCTTCAGGTTTGGTTATCTCTTCTAATCAATGGTTTTGAACAGCAAAACATCCATGAGGCTGTTTCGTGATCATATGTGTCTTATTATTCTGGAGAATTTAAATCTGTATTATTGGTAAGATCTCAACTAAACTGTCGTGTTTTACGTAATAATGATTTACTTAACATCATTACCGTTTCTGTTACCAACAGAACTAGTTTTATGTTTCCTTACATTTCTTACTAAAACATGGAATAGGCTTAACCAGTCAAATCTTTGATTTATGCACATTTGTCATGTGTCACTTCTGTCATTGTACCTGTAATATACTACTGTTTAGAATTATATGATTGCCTTATTTTAATAAATATTATTTTAGTGTGATTGATTGGTTGGATAACAGTTAATCACAATGTAAGCTACCTTGGTGCAGTTAATTTACATATAATAAAAAGTAAGCAAGCCTATAATATTTGTAATTTATGTCAGTTTTATTCACCGTTTCCAAAATTACTTCCGGTACTTTATCTAAAGGGTTTAGCTAGTGCCAGTTGCTCATTACGGATTACCATATAACTAACCACTAATATTTTCAACCTGTAAAGCATGCGCAGAATGAGCACATTAGAAACCGCTGCCTACATGATAACTTTTAATCAAACAGTGAGACTGACTATTACTTCCATAACGCGCCTACAGCTGAAAGTACGGAACGTATTAAGTAGAACATCACGATCTTAATAAAACATTGGATCTTCTGATAAGCAGCCGACACTAACTACTGCACCATGCTCGATCCTATCATCTCAAGAGAACAGTTTTAGTAAAATAATATTGATTTAAGCACAAAATAGGGCTAAATAAGTCAAGTTTACCAGTATTTCGAAATATATGAATAACGAATGCTTATACCTAATAAATGTCAACACTGCTCCACCGACTAGAAGGAGCAGTTCACATGTGTAGGAAGAATTCGTATTCTAACATATTAAACAATTGAGAGGGCTTCATAATATGCATCATATTTTACAGAGTTAGCATCAATTCAGAAGATAAATCGCTAATAGTTACATTTAATAGAAAGCGAACAATTTTTCGTATCTTATGGAATTATTGCAAACTCAAAACAGTGTATTTCCGCATTTTTAGTGAATTTCACATGAGCGAAGTAATTCTTCGCTTTCAGCATTTCAAAGAAGATTGTAGCCACTCAGTAGCGGTGCAATCAAATATTTGTGAAATTATCACCCCTTTATATACCTGATGATTTAACTCTCTTAAATCCCAAGAATCACTCCTAAAGTGCCGATAATTCAAATTAAAAAATTTCATTTTTCAAGCGTATGGGTTAATTATTTCATGGTGAGTGTTCTTGGTATGAATCATTATTACCGTCAACGATATTACTACATTCTTGTGGTCTAAATGCATGTTAATCCAAGTTTCTGCACGCCGATGACGTTTGGATGTCGCAGCCTAATGGACCAGTAGAGGGGGGAAGTAGCTCCGACTAAACGCGTAGGTAGGATCTTGTAACTATGCAGGCTTTCATCTCCATCGTTACGAGCCACAAGTCGAAGCGTGAAGAGTTTATGTAAATAGATAACGCCTGAAACCTCTAACCGGTGATTCAGAGCCTGTACAAGTTGGCCAGCTGCACATGTTTATCTAATTATATATGCAATTGTCGAAACCATACACTACTGTGTTTCAAGAATAACTAAAACACTTCTGCAAAACAGAATCATTCTTGTTCACAAAATAATTGCAACTTATATTTGTGATATCTAGCGCGTAATATTTCTTTCATTTTTGTTTATTAACTAATGTTAATTCGTCCTTGTTTTGCTCGTTCAATAAGTTCTTCCTTTTCTTTTTTTATATTTATCTTATTTTTACCTCTTCGAATTTTTTTCTCACAAGACACGACACAGCCAGGCGGTTAAGGCACTTAACTAGTAATCTGTGAGTCGCGAGTTTGAATCCCGTTCCACCGAACATGTTCGCCTTTTCAGCCGTGGGAGCCTTATAATATGACGGTCAATCCCACTATTCGTTGGTAAAAGAGTAGCCCAGTAGTTGGCGGTGGGCAACAATGACTAGCTGCCTTCCTTCTAATCTTACACTGCAGAATTAGGGACGGCTAACGCAGATAGCGCGAAATTCAAAACAAAATTTCTCACAACTTTTTCTTTGTTTTGTGCAACTCACGTTTCCAGTCTTATTTGGCACAGTACTATTTTATCCAAATTATACATTGTATTAATGGCTTTTTACCTTTCTTTTCGTAGCTCAATAATACCACAGCTCACATTAATCAATACTAAAATCATTCAAACTTTCACCTTTTCTTATTTGTTTGTTCATTTTTTATTTTATTGCTTTACTCGCTTTCTTTTACAATTGGGTGTGAAAAACGTTTCTTGCTAAGTAGAAACATAAAATTTAAGCTATTGATTTTCCTATCCTTTTCGAAAATAATACCATTAGTAATATAAGTATAAAATTTATCTTCTACGATCATCCAAAAGCATCTCAGCATAGGAAATAATTTGAACCAAAAACAACACAGGACTTCAAGCACCTTGCACGCCATTTGTTATTATAATTCTCTTGTGTGGAAAAATAAAAAATAAGCTTTATGTTTTGAATATAATATTCCAATAGTTTCTATGCTAATTTGTTCTTTTGAGAAGACATTCGCAATGTTTTATCCATTGTTATATTGGGCCGCATTTATACATTATTTTAATAATATATTGTTAATTTTTCACAAATTTCAACATTCTATTGAAACCCCCGTTACATCAAAAATGATCACCCAATTAACCATGAGGGCGTCATAATGTTACAGTCAATCATACTAGTCATTGGTAAAAGAGTAGTCCAAGAGTTGGTGGTGGTGGTGATGACTAGCTGCCTTCGCTCTCGTCTTACACTGCTAAATTATGGATGGCTAACACAGATAGCCTTTGTGTAGCTCTGCGTGAACATTTGAAACAAACAAACAAGTTATTGAGATTCCTACTGTTTGCTATTCACACTGTTTACATTTATACTTAATATTCATACTGTTCACACCTTTTATATGTTTTGAGTTTTCAAATTTAGTTTTAATATGTTCTATATTAATCACAGTTTGTTTTTGTTTCTTTTCATTTTCCGTCGATTGTTCTTGTTCGTTTTCTCTGTTTTCTCGATTGATCAGTGTTTTCCAGTAGTTGATTTTTCAATGTCGATGTCATTACAGTTTGCATCAGTTCTTGGCACTTCTTTCTCTACTGAATGATGAATTTTCGATACATCTATTTTTAGTAGTACATATTTTTAATATTTGTTCTCTGAATTACAATGCTATAAGTTTGAGAATTTTGTAGACTTTAATCACTCTTTATAATGCTAATTTGTAATTATTTTCGCCTTCAAACTATAGCATTTTCTGAAGTATTAAATATTTAACTCAGTATACTTGAGTTGTTTGTCACACTTATTTACTTGATATTTAAATATTGTATTTACTCACCAGGGTGTTACGTCATTACATAAGAGATTTATCAATTTGGTATCTGTCCTTTTATAGCTTAAGTGATGTTTTATTGTTTGTTTGTTTAGGAAGTTCACTGGAACTACTTGCGTTAGCCATCCATTGTTTTAAATTGATAAACTAGGGGAAATACACCCATTGCCAACTGTTGGGCTATTCCAATCGAATAGTGGAATTTTACCGTTACTCTTATAACGTATTCATAGCTACAAACTGCGACAATGAGGCGCACGCTAAGGCCACACCCGAACATCGTGTTTATTACATTGCTGTAACACATAAAGTTAACAAATAATTCCACAGTATTCCACTAGAAGTAGGCCTTAGGAGAATTTATACTTGTGTTAATTTAAAGTTTTTCACAGTGTAAACATGTTTTATATTACATTATTCCTCAAGATATTTCTAGACCAGCTTATTCACATAAAGGGGAGTTATTATGTTACATAATGGTGCCGCACATGTCACCTAATTTACCAAAACTCCATATACTCATTACAATGATTATTTAGAATTGGCACAGTTAAGGTACTCGACTCACAACCTGCGAATCGCGGGATCGAATCTCATTACTGAATATGCTCTCCTTTCAACAGTAGGTTGGTTTGTTTTCTTTGTTTTTCAATTTCGCACAAAGATTCACGAGGGCTATCTGCGCTAGCCGTCCGTAATTTAGCAGAGTAAGACTAGATGGAAAGCGGTTAGTAATTGCTACCCAACGCCAACTCTTGGACTTACTCTTTTACCAACGAATAGTGGGATTGACCGTCACAATATTCAGCCTCCACGGCTTACGAGTGGAGTGCCTTAACCACCTAGCCGTGCCGGGTCCTGTTCGTAAGTAAAGAGTATCCTTAGAGTCGACAGTCCACCGACTAGCCACCCTCCTTTGATCTATCACTGCAAAATTATGGATGGCTCGCAAAGGTAACGCTTAAGTAGAAAGTCAACAAACAAATGATAATTTAAAATCAGGAGTTGATAACAAAGTTACGATACAACCTCGACAAAAAAACTAAGTTACTGAAAATATTTTGAGTTTTGATGTAATAAACGTTAGTTTGACTTGTATCCTTGATAATAAAAGACGTTACACACAACGCAAAACTTAATGGAAATTACTGAGCTTTCCCTTACAAAATTTGTTTAACAGGACGAACAAACACTACACACAACATTTTGATATCTCACGAAATAATATGTCTCAAGAATTCTTTATAAAACAGGACCTTTTCACTTTGTCACTTTCATTTAAATTACATTTCTGTTAAAATGTCTCTGGGATGTGGAATTACGAGACTGATTTTTCTCCACGCTTAAGATCTATATGAAGGGTAAATGTATATCGCAAGTTCATCGTTGGTTACCGTGTATTGTCTTTTTGTTGGAGACTTCTCTAAGTGTTAACCCAACCCACTGATTTTTTTATACAGATGAATGCCAAAAATGAAAACAATAAAACAAAGTGGTATTACACACAGTTAACTAAATGAAATTTTATTCGCTTTATTTTAAATGACTGAAAACAGAAAACATCTCAAACCATGGACGTTACGTAGTAATTATTTTTAAAAATGTTATAGAAATTTGCACTTCATTGAGTGCGGTGACAAAGCTAACACAGTTGGTGAAAAATATGAACAATGATAGTTGATTACATATTAGTGAGTGGATTGATATAAATAAATGCTTAATTTATAATATGTTGTATTTATGACCCGTGGCCTTGATCTCCTACCATGAATATCATATATTTTATGAAATATAATGTAAATTATGTTTTTTTATACAAGCCAGTGAGTAAATTTGCAACTAAAAGTACATAAAAAATATTTATTAGTACGTCAGAAGTGGAGCACAAATAAATATTTTATAGACAACTTAAGTTGTACATTTACTCAATGGCTCATCTCATAACACATAAGTGCACAATGTCCTATATCGCCGACTAGATAATATTGAGCGAAAGGTCAAATATGCTCATAAATGTGCTAGCCCCAGAGTTCTGGACTCACCTTAAAAACAAACAAACTTAAAGGTGCAGACTACATTATAAGAAGGTTAAAACGTCCTTAGTGATAAAGTATTTTGAATAAATGGGACCTAGACAGTGATAAGGACATCCAGTCTATCGTATTTAATCGCTGTTCATGTGTGGAGCAAAAATAACAGAGATCGTTAAACAAAGCACACAATGTCCCAGATCTAGAACTACCATACACTACATGCAGCACATTATAGGATAGTGATTACGTCTGAGGGAACACACTTGTAAGGATAAAAAACACACACTGGAACACTGGAATGAAAAGTGAAATGCATCTGTGGATGTTGACATTCTAGTATTCATAATGATCATACATGTATATGAAAATTATAATCAAGCATAAAATGTCTAATTTAACTGAATAAAAACTCTAAAATATAAATTTAAGTTTATTCTAAGTAGTACAAATCACGAAATACGTACATTTACAGAAATGATTTAAAACATTCTCTGGATGCTAATGAATAAAACAGTGAAAACTAGACATCCAATACGGAGCAAATTGTTCTAAGACAACAATATATTATCATAAAAAACGGCTGTTTCGTTATATCACAGCTTTAAATAAATTTATTTATTTATTTATATACTAATAGTCTAGAAATTTCTAGAAAAACTCATTTGTTTACCTTTCTAAAATTATCATATTGCCACAGAAAGCCATTTCGCCAGAGGTCCTATGATTTGCGTTCAAACGTATTTAAAGAATTTGGTGAAACATGACATTCTAATTTTTCGTCATCAAATCCTCTTTTCGTCGGTCGTGCCAAACGTTGTGTTATGTGATTAGGCGACCCCTGTTGTTGAGTGTCTCTTGCTCGCATGTTTTGCCATCCGAGTGTGACACAGCTTGGAGAGATAACGTGTTCCCTGCATTAATTACTTACCACTTTGGAATATCTGACCACAGCATTACGAACGTGGAAGATAGTATATTTCTGACATTTAGGCAATCAAGTAGTCAAAACAAGCTGCTTCAATAATCATAACTATAGTGATGCGTATGTTTAAATATATAAATATTATATACCTTTACGAGGAACTTTGTCATTTATATATATGCATTTTAGATAAACTAGTATGCGTTTGTGTATATTGTAAAATTAATGTGCTTGGAAGGCATGTTTAATATCTATGAATATGCAGCTAAGTGACCATTGATTGCAGTAATCATCTAATATTCCTGAAGCTGTGAAAGGTGTCTGTTTACAAGTGTTGGGGTTTAGGAGGTAGAGGTGAATACATGCATACCCTAAGCATGAGACCGTGTGAACCTTAATGTTATATTTACATGAATTGTTGTTGTCTACAATGTATCGCTGTAGTCATATCTGATATAATACTTTGTATTTTTGTTATGTTAAGATAGAAAAAGATGAAGAAATCTACGGCAGATTAATGTTGTACCCGCTGGAAACAGTTTATTTATGATTCACGTAGGTAGTAAATAGTACAGTTATACAAACACTCAGATATTTACACGCTTTTACAAAATTTAAAGTGAAAATATTGTAGCGTAAAAATGTTTTTGAGTTTATAATTATTGTACGATAAAACAACAACCAGCACTCGTTATAAATATAATTTATTCCATCTCGTAAAGGGATTTGATTGCTTATTTGTTTGTTTGTTTGTTTTGGAATTTCGCATAAAGCTACTCGAGGGCTATCTGTGCTAGCCGTCCCTAATTTAGTAGTGTGAGACTAGAGGGAAGGCAGCTAGTCATCACCACCCACCGCCAACTCTTGGGCTACTCTTTTACCAACGAAAAGTGGGATTGACCGTCACATTATAACGCCCTCACGGCTGAAAGGGCGAGTATGTTTGGTGCGACCGGGATGCGAACCCGCGACCCTCAGATTACGAGTCGCACGCCTTAACACGCTTGGCCATGCCAGGCCATTTATTGGTTTGATAACGTTTAGTTTTGCCATTTGTAAGGAATAGATACAACGCGATACTTCAACACATGCTTCCTATTCTAATAAAGTTAAATTAATTTGTTTAGGCGTGGCCCGAGATTTCCGTTTCATTTACATTTTTCTGGCTCAAAATTAGGTTTATTTATTTATTTATATGACCGTTACATTATACACCCCCACGGCTGGGAGGGCGAGCATGTTTGGCGCGACCCTCAGATCACAAAGCGCACGCCTTAACGCGCTAGGCCATGCCAGGCCCGTTTGTTTTGAATTTCGCGAAAAGCTACTCGAGGGCTGTCTGCGCTAGCCGTCCCTAATTTAGCAGTATAAGACTAGATTGAAGGGAGCTAGTCATCACCACCCACCGCCAACTCTTGGGCTACTCTTTTATCAAGAAATAATGGGATTGACTGTCACATTATAACGCCTCCACGGCTGAAAGGGCGAGCATATTTGGTGTGACGGGAATTCGAACCCGCGACGCTCGGATTACGAATCGAACGCCTTAACACACTTGGCCATGCCAGGCCGATTTGATTTCATCTGTATATTAAAACACGGTTTCCTTTACACTCATTTCTTAAAGAAAACCAGTGTTTGTACGAGATGGGTCGTTTATAATCGTTTAAAACAAACGATAGTCAATATTCAAATTGGGAAACATATCGTAAACTTAAACTACATGTTCTACTATACGTGTGAAATTATTGAGGAAAGCTTACTCAAATCAGCTAAATTTCTCGTAGCATATCTGTTCGAAAATTCATATGGAAAATAAGTTGCAATTCGTAAACATACGTCAATTTGTATAAAGGAGTTGAATTTTCTGAATACTTGTTTGTTATTAAATTTCGCGCAAGGCTAAACGAGGGCTATCTGAGCTAGCTGTCCCTAATGTAGCAGTGTAAAAATAGAGGGAAGACAGCTAGTCATCACCATCCACTGCCAACTCTTGGTCAACTCTTTTACCAACGAATAGTGAGATTGACCGTCAAATTATAACGTCTCCACGGCTGAAAGGGCGAGCATGTTTGGTGTGACGAGAATTCGAACCCGCGATCCTCGGATTATGAGTTGAGTGTCTTTAACCAGCTGGCCATGCCAGGCTCTCTAGATGCTTACAAGAAAACCAAGTACTGCTGTAATTATTTTCTTATCGAGTTGTAGTCCAGCAAACAAAGAACTCAAATTCTCTAAATTGTATGGAAAGTCAAAAAGATTTTTGTATAAAAATTCCTCACAACCAGTCATCGTCTTAAATTTCAACATGACAATCATCGCAAACCAGCATTACTCAAATTACATGATTGAAATAAATATACAAGTGCCACCTAAATGTTTAATTTTGACATATATATATTTTCACATCGAAATTAATGTAAAACCAAGAAATATCGTAAATTTTATTCCTAACGGTCACCAAATTGAATTTCATCATGCTCACCATTGAATACCATCATAACTATATGCTTTTAATCTTCACAAAAGTGTTATCTGAACGTTCAAACGCATCTCATGTTGTCTTAGCCAGTGAGTTTGTTTTCAACATTTAAATAGATATATAAGTCATCCTAAGTTTCAAATACGCTCCCAACCATTACTGTTTTGCTACTGCCTTTGAAAATCAAAAGGATTACTGTAAACAAAAAGTAAAACTATTATTATTTATTTTTATATTTATAAGTTTGACGTGTGTGATTACTTCAGCATTTAAAAAAATAAAGCTACTTTGAGTACTTTGCATGAAATCTTGAAAACATTTGGAAAGATGCTAAGTGATACCAATACACCAGCAAATGGTTTTAATATATTTTCCTCCTCGTATGATATTTATGGTGAGCACTAATACTTTAGTTTTGTACATTGCCCATGCCCACATGTTACACATCCAGAAGTTATGGATTGCCTTTGGATATCATGTACATCCTTGCACAGCATTACCAATTATCGTTCACGCATCCATAAGCTGTAATGCTATGTCAGCCTTCTCTGAATGAGGAAAGAAAAGTATATTTTAGACATGGAAGGTATTCCCTGATGTGACCACAACACTTACAAACCTTTCAGAAACATCGTAAGAAATCATGAAGGAGAACCTTTCATTCACATAACAGTTTATTGTGCTCATATACCATTGCACTTGCCTAGTTAGTAATATAAAACAGGCCCACAAAGTATTTTTTGCCCAAAGAACTGGAGAAAGAGAGACCCTCTCTAATGAAGGCTGTTCTTGAGAAGCATTTTAACAATTTGCTTACCAGGAGGGTCATATATGGAAACACTCACCAATGTTTGAACAGAATTTAGTTATTGTAAACTAATGTGGTTCAAAGCTAGCAGGCCAAGGTTAGACACCTTTATGGACAGCTCTATAAGTTGCTGTTACTTCTTGTAATGAAATTATTCATGTTTACGAAAGAAAGCATGCAAACGTTTTGAGAGATTCTGCATGGTCAACTTAGGCTGTAATTCATTTAAGTACTGGAAAGTACACCGAGATTGATACTGTGATAACTCTTACATCGTTTTTACATTGGTGCAAACTGTACATGTGTTCAGATAAATCACGTGGTTCCTATAGCATAAGTTACAATAATGTCTGTAGACTTTTTAGTGCCTTAAGTTTTGTTGTTGTTGCTGCTGCTGCTCTTGTTTTCTTTTTGCGTTCGAGTAAACTTTACAGTGATGAAGGATGATGTCTCACATTTTGATATACATTTAACCAGAGCGCATCTTATGGATACGTTATATAACTGATATGAGTTTTTGTTTCAATACTTTTATATGTGGCCGCTTAAACATACTTCAATAGTTTATTGGATTTTCTTTGTGTTTTTTTAATACAAGAAAGACGTCTCCTAAAATTTAATTGCCATATGAAATTTATCAATTGGACTTACAATACTATTTCTACTATAAAGTACTTTTGTGCATTAACTAAACGCTATATTGAATCTAGCGAGGTTCATGCATAAAATTAAATCGTATAATTAAACTCTCTGGTCCGAAAAGTATGGTTTTAGTTTTAAAATGACATGTTTATGTAGATTGAAAGCGCTAATTGCAAAATACTGATTTTCGATGAAGTCAATGTGGCAGCTATTTGGGAAAAAAAATCGCAATAAGTCTTTGTTTTACAGAACTACTCATATGAAGATTTATATATTTGCTAATGGTTAGATATTTAGACAGCATTTCGATATGAATTTGTAACATATAGTTGAATAATTCTAGCTTCATATGACTGTCAATGTGGAATAAATGATTGGTGTTCTAGCTTCATATGACTGTCAATGTGGAATAAGTGATTGGTGTTCTGGGGGCAAGAGCTGTAATGGTTTTTATTTTTTATTAAGCTTCATGTGAATATCTTTTGTGTGTTAATTTTAATATTTTCTTTAGAATTTAAACACTTTTAAGTCTGTCCGTTGAACTATTAATTAAGCAATAAATTGATTGGTTAGTTAGTGAGTCTGTTACAATTTTGAGTTGTCAATAAATTACCGAGTCGCCCAGTTTTGAGGTTGAGTTATTGATGAGAGAGGCGGTTTAACAAGTGATGTTAAGCGTGACTTTTCAGTTAGACCTGACAACGAACATACGTTGAAGAGTTTATACTTTACAATCCAAAAATAATTCGTTATCATTAAACGTACTAGACTTTTCTCTGTTTTTAGTGAAGTAATAAAAAGAATGTGCCTCACGATAGAAACTGGTACAACAATAGAATCGAAAGTAACGATAAAAATATAACATATAATATTCAATAAAATATAACCACAAAACATCAACTTGACCCTGCATACAGACCACTACTGCTTACAGGATAGAAAATAACAATCATAATAAAACATAATATATACGTAAGAATGTATTGGCGTAACCGGGTTATAGCCTTACTAAAATGTGAACTATGTGAGGATAAGTTAATTATAATACTTAGCAAAATATCTTAACTTACAGTGCTTTAATATAAAATAAAGTACAAAAACAACGTGACTAAATGTGTGATTTTATTTAACTTATAAGCACATTTTCCAAGCAATATTCAGTATCATCTCCGAATAAACCCGCGCTCCATCACACACACATATACTTGTGATTGTAGCTCTATTTATATTTTATTGCTTCATTAGCCTATTTAATGTACAATATTTACTAAAATATAGAACCCAAACATCAAAATGACTCTGTATACTAGGCATTATCGGTTATATGATCGTAAATAACTGGGACATTAGAAAAGATGTTCAACAAAGTACAGCTGTAAAAATCAACCTTGATCATCATACCAGTCACTGGTGCTTCCAACTATTCAAAATTGGCATTTGACCAGGAATTGTTTACGATATTTAATTATCCTCAGGAAACTGACCATTTCAGATGCAAAGTGTTTATATTTTATAGAGACAAGTTCAACTTCAACCCAGTGTATAATAATGATAATTACGAACTGTCATATTCTACTAGAAACATTCTAATTTTTAACCATATTACACTTCAGACATGCATCGTTTTAGCCCTTTTTTTCTACTAACATTTTACCATCTGCGAGGAAAACCAAAAGATGATTGGTAAATAAATTCATTTTACACTATTAATGATGTTAAACACATTTGTATGTTTTATAATTATCGCTCACTGTAATTTCAGAAAGAAATCTCGACTCGCAGAATTTAAACCATCTCCATCATGTGTACAATGATGGAATTAAAAATAACTTGTGCTGTAGTTAAATCTTACGTTGTGTAAAATATGCTTTAGGTATTTAACTTATAATTTTGAATGACGTTGCATCTCATAAAAACCCTTTTTTATTACCACTTTACAACAGATAAAATTAACAATTGTTCAGGAGGAACGAAAATCCTTACACTCTTTGTAAACATTCATAAAAGAATATTACCCACTTCACTCAAGCTACTTTTTGATAATTTCGTTTTAATTATTTTGCAATAAGTGTACGCACGAATATTAGTTTTAAAATTTTGAAAATACAAAGCATGCTGCATTAAAATTGCCTCTCGTGAGTGCTTGACTCCACAATAAAAAAATATATTTCTTGTGAAGCTAAGACTTACCAAAATAAAACACGAGAAACCACGTTTTTTCTTGATCCCTAATAATTGCTATATAGCTTCTTTTATAAAACCCATTTGTCTATTCTGTCTCAAATCTCATAGATTCCTTCTTATAAAGCATGTTTCTTTTTTTTGTACGTTATATATCTGACTTGTTTTTTAAGCAACATTTACTTTATTATGAGCCAGTTTTCATTTTTGTGAAGAAGCCTTTTCATTTAGTAAATTTGTCCTAGTTTTAAATATCCGATACCTATAAATATATCTATATAAATGTTATGACTTTTTTTTCGTTTTTTTAATTTCTACATTTAACATGATCTTTTTATTTTGGATTTAACTGAAAAGGTTTTTATCCCATTCAGAGAGAAGTATAGAAATGTAAGGCTATATCAGAAACGAGAGCGCGGAATTTCTAAATTCGTACAAAATTTATATATATATATATTTGTTGTCGATTTTATGTGTCGCTATCATCTTGCACGTACACTTCGTAAGTCAAAAAATTCTCCAGCCGGTAAAATTCTTCGCATGTTTAGACGAGTTATTTTGGGTAAGTGCTCTTCCTGTCATTTGAGCAGTCAAGGAAGAAGGATTCGCCCACAAAACGGGGGTGAAGTGAAGACAGCAGGACCAGCTGAGAGAAAATCTGCTACGATTGGCCTGTGGCGAGGAGAGGACGTGGTGCAACGAAAAGCTTTACAGCCGTGTCAATAAACATCAGGCAGTGAGACGCAAACTCCCCTACGGTAGTTATCAACAGTCAGTTCCGTCTGAGAGTTCATGTTGCTTAACACATATTATAATAACTAAGTTTTAGACTTCAGTCGTAAAACCCTTTTCCTATTTTTTTCCAAGGAAAAATGTGAGTGATTTTATCTTCAAAGAGTTACCGTGACCGTCTCTTTCGCATTCGTTTTACATCAATTGTTCTTCATTTCAAATTAATATTTCAAAGACACCGGTATTTTAATTGCAAGTAAAAATATCCCTTTACTGTACTGTCAGTGTTCTAGGCTCTAACAAAGGTTTCCAGCACTGTGTGAACATCTAAAGTATTTCGATTTACATTCAACTGAGGATTTTTGCTTTTCTACAGAAGACTAAAATCTCAATGGGAGGCAGCTACGATATTCTAGACTCACCTCGGTAGTAAACAGTCACATAAGAAATTCTAGTATTGAAGAGTCAGCTAAGAGATTATAGACTCAACCCGGTATTAAATAGTCAGATAAGAAATTCTAGTACTGAAGCGTTAGCTAAGACATTCGAGTTCTAAGAATTTGCAAGTGGGCTGTAGTGTTGTGCAGTGGACTAGACGATTTTAGTGTTGCTTTCTCAATAAAAGGATACTTCTCTTATACTGTCAACTAGACGATTCGAGTGTTGCTTACTCAACAAAGGGATACAACTCTTTTACAGTCAACTAGACGATTATGATGTTTCTAGTGTTGGACAGTTAATTATAAGATTCAAGTTTCGAACAATCGGCCAAAAACCCGGCGTTATAAATATTACCAAAATACCAAACTCTGTATACACAGTTAAAAATACTTACTGTTCACTACTATCTTGGAGTAATCCATATAAATAATTAAGTTATAGGTGTTCAAAAGTGGTTTCAGAAACGTGTGTTTTTGATTGTCATTTAATCTTCAACGATGTTTGCAGATCCTATTCTGTTCGATCCATATTATTATTATCCACTACCAAATGGAGGTAAGTAGAGAACTTTGATATTCAAAGACTAATACGGTTCATTATAGTAGTAATTTAGTTTTAGGTTCTTTTGTAGTGTTTGTGAGCATATTAATTGCGCTGAAAAGAGAGTGATAGTGCTATAAGAAAACACACCAACACACACCGGGCTTCCTACTGAGTCTCCACCGAGACGATACGAACCCCTGATTGTAACGCTGTAAATCCGTAGACTTACCGCTGTACCAACGAGAGACAAATAATAAGGTTTCCCTTTTGTTTTTGTGTATTGAATGCAAATTTTTAAGGGTAAAATCCCTGATATTATATAGTGTTTGTTTTTTGAATTTTGCACAAAGCTACACGACGGCCATTTACGCTATCCGTCCCTAATTTAGTAGTTTAAGGCTAGAGGGAATGATGCCAGTCACCACCACCCACCGCCAATTCATGGGCTACTCTTTTACCAACGAGTATTGGAATTGACCGTAACATTATAACGCCCCTATGGCTGAAAGGGCGAGCACGTTTGGTGCGATGTGGATTTAAACCCTGACATTATAGAATCAAAAGATATCTCACTTATGAAATTTCAATTTTCTGTTTGATTCATATGTTTGTTGTTTTGTTTTGAGATCAAAGCCACATTGGGCTATCTGCTGTGCCCATCTGTGATGAACAAACCTCGGGTTTTAGAGTTGTAAGTTCACAGACTTACCACTGTCCTACTGGAGGGCAGGAGACAGTTCAACTGTTTATGTGTGTGTATTTTTGATTCGGGGAAAATCTATAAATCTTCATAAATTAAAATCAACAGATCGTAAGATAGATACTAAGAACATTGCTATCTGCGTAAATAGACATTATTTTGCGTATTTACAGAAAGTAAATTTTAAATATAGTTAGTTATCCGGAGTTAGAATATGAGGTTACTTAATGAACTCAAATTTCCCAATGGGTAAAAACTCGATCAGAAATTAATTCCAATAGTTCATTATGTTTACTTTAATTTCGATGTTTTCCACATACAAGGATGATAGATAATGCATATGGGAAGTTTTCTGATAGATCCACAAATTACAAAAAGAAACTATACCATCTGCATGAAAATATTAATAAAAGATGTATAATACTATAAAATTAAAAAGTATAAATTGAGATGAGTCTGCTGAGAAGCACTGTTTGCTAAGTATTCTTCCTCTGTGGCTTTAGGACGAAAATTTCTCATAATTCAAACTTTTTTGTTGGACCTTTCTTCTCAATATAAATCAAACAGAGATGGCTATGAAGATAACGATTTAAAAATCGAAAGGCATTTATTTATATACTTATGACAATAATCATCAATATTGGGCAAAATGGTTACGCTGTTAGGCCATTTTACCTATCCTCATAACTATCAGACAAGTGTTACTGTAACACTATTAAATACATAGAAGTGCTGTATAGCATCTGATAGGTTGAAAAAATTTAAAGCCATATACCATTATGCACTTAACAGCAACTCTTCATTGTAAATAACGAACAGCCTGATCTTTATGTAAACATTATCAATCACAGTAATCAGAGCTTAGCGATAATTCAGTGATCAAAACGGTTATCTTCTGAATATCACTCACTAAAATACGATTTTATAGATCGTTTCTTTGTTTGTTTGTTGTTAAGCAGAAAGCTACACAAAGGACGATCTGTGCTCTAATCACCATGGGTATCGAAACTCAGTTTCTAATTTTGTAAGTCCACAGACATATCGTTGTGCCTCTTGGGAGGAAGATATTCGTTGTTCATCCAATTTTCTTACGATGGCCTTATTATGTTAAAACCATCGTAATTTATATGCAACACAAACATTGCAAACATTTACGGTTGCATGTGTATAGATGTGCCCCCCAGTGGCTCAGCGGTATGTCTGCGGACTTACACGCTAAAATCCGGGTTTCGATACCCGTGGTGGGCAGAGCACAGATAGTCCATTGTGTAGCTTTGTGCTTAATTCAAAACAACAACAAGTGTATAGATGTAAAACAAACAGTGATTAAGAAGATATTACGACGCAGTTGGACCGGATACTGGTTACTAGACTTTTCTTTATGAGTTTATAATTCATATGTTACACAGTTTTTTCGACAAATATTTTGCAGGATGTCTGCTGCCAAACCATCTTCGATAGCTTTGCAACTTCATCATGCAAGTGTTGTTTACAATATCGCTGAACAGGAATTCTGCGATTTAATAACAATATGAAAATCGTGTTCTGTAAATGGTATGTCCTCTGCGGATTTGCAGCTATGGTTTTATAATTATAACCTAATTCTGTAGTTTTTTGTTGTTGTTTTTGTTTTTGCTGCCAGTCATTCTTTTGCACACTACTGGGAATTATTCCCGATTCATAAGAATGACAATTCAGGTTTCCGCACTACTTTTGGAACTCTTTCCTCTTTCATTAACCCTGTAGCACAGCGTCATGTCTGCGGTCTTGCACCGCTAGAACCCGGGTTTCGATAACTGTGGTGGGCAGAGCACAGACAGCTCTTTGTGTAACTTTGTGTTTAAGTACAAAACAAGCCTTCCATCACCAACTGTGCTCATTTTCATCACTATGATGAATTACTATTGCCTGACGTCGACTTTAAAATACATTTCTTCAAAAGACTGCTAAGCAAATCAAACTCCCTACATACCCTGCACGCTGGTTTTTAAGACCACCTTTACCCAGACCAAAAGAACAGTAGTCCAATGAAGATATATAAAGTGACTAGGTAAGCATGTGATTAAATGGGAATGCTTGATTTCCGTTTAGTCGGTTACCTTTCTTGTGAAAACAGACTCAAATTAGAAGTATGTCTGAAAGTTTGTCAGCTTAGCTAGTGAGTCATCTTCAGCTTTAAATCCTGGTTTATAATCTTGTTAACTGAAGTCTCTTTGCTGGCTATAACTTCCACTTTCCAGATGAGAAGCATTGTTCGGATTGACTTTCGACGTGGCTTAACATTCCGTTGCTGTTACAAACGCTCTACCGTACGAGTTTTTTCACATACATAAAGAATACTAAAAAATAGCTTTTTAACAGTGCTGTATCAATACACCGTTTTACCAATTTCCCCGTAGAAGTACCCTTCCTCTAAAGTGGTTGTGTTATTTTTCCCCAGCTGAAACTATACATAGTAACGTCACATTGTCGAATAGTCGAGAACTCATCAGGAACTAAATGTATAGATACTAAACACTTTAATTGTCACACCATAGCTGTACCTGAGGTAATGCGTACGCCACTGTGTCAGCATATGCAAATTGACTTAATAAAGTTTGATTAATTCTGTATATAATATTATACACTTCATAATGTGTGTTTTCATTGCAAATTGTTGGCCGTTGGACCTTTTCTACGGCCCTACACCCTACAATTATAACACATTCTGTAAGTTTTCTGCTTTTAGTCTTATGACATTATGATACAAATGTTATATAACTTCTGTACTGTTATTTCTTCGTCTTTCAAAAATTGTGCCCACATAAGAAATACCATAAAAATAAAAACCGAAAAAAAGTTATTATGACTACCAAAATTACATAACTATGACTACTAAAGTGTACTCTGGATATGATAAATTTTTGATTCATTAATCGTTCTTTCTTGGTAAAGTTCACTCAGAGATAAGACTTGATTACTGTATAAAAACTGTTAGAGCTATCTAACTTATTATCTAAATATTATGACTTTTGAAGTGCATTTTAGCAACTCAGGGGTTAAAAACTCTCGCTATTTGGTAAAGTTGGCAGAAAGATTGAATCTCGTTGTTGTGCTTTGAGGAAAAAAAAATGATATCGTGCTCATAAAGAAAAGAAGAAAGTATACAGTGTAACATATTCTGTGTATCAAAAAACAGAAACGTTTACGGTCAATACAATATTTCTTTACCTGTGATTTGTGATTTTCTTATAGCAAAGCCACAAAGGGCTATCTGCTCAGCCCACCGAGGGGAATCGAACCCCTGATTTTAGCGTTGTAAATCCGGAGACATACCGCTGTACTAGCAGGGGACATTTCATTACTTACGAAATGCAATTGATATTTTTTTATATCAGCACTAGAAAACAAAATAAAGAAAAGCCATGACAGTTGTTTACCAAAATATATTATACGCAAGTGTAGATCTAATAAATTAGTATGTATTAAATGTTAATGTATCGTACGAAATTGTAAAATATGAACATAAATAAATTATATAGGTTACATCATCAAAACTTACTCCTCAAATTTATTGCACAAATTGAGAGTGATTTCGGGTATCATGCGAACTCCAAACGTTAGATATGTTTTTGAAATTTCTGTTAAATTAAAAGCAAACTATCAGTTCTTGATTTTTTTATTCCACTAATCAAAACTTTATATATATATAGACATAAAGAATAATTACATAAAAAACTTCTTAATAACAAACAAAACCTTTAAATTAGCTTGTAACAGTTAATATCTGACATGATATGTTACATTTGGTATTATAATGTTCATTACATTCCATTTGCACGTTCGTGCAAGTAAGATTTGGTGATGCGTGAGTGTATTACTCCATTCTACTTTTATCTAATGAAACACGTTATAAAGCATGGAATTAGTTATAATGATATTTGTGTATATTTTTAATCAAAATTTATTTTATTGATTTAGAATGAGTATACTATACTTCTTTAAAACGTACTATTCCGTGTCTGATTGCAGACTGGTTCTGATGGAGGCATGCCAACTGAAGCCTCTCATCTTCTCACATTGCGTTACACAGTCTGTGATTCCACCCCCATCTCTTGTTAGACATATGAAGCTCTTTTCCTCAGAAATACTAAAGATTATTTATAGAATTTCCCCCATACCTCCTCTTAAAATACCATCGTACTTTCTTTCCGTGCCATCTTCTGTCCTTCCTCGTGTTTGATAGCCCTCGTCAGACCGCCACATCGGCTGCTTCTGTTTCAATAGTTGTTCTGAGTAATCATTCGTCAAGTTATTTGGTTATTTGCCAAATATTCTAAGTCGAGACGTCAGACTTACTGGCCATCCAACGATAAACCTCCCCTTAATCGAATTTTAATGGATTGAGCAAAAATAAGATGAAACAAAATTACAAATGACTCACTTCGATGTATTATGTAAAACATTTATAAATCTGTCTTTGTAGGTGTTTGTGGATGATGTGATAAGTACTCAGTTCTCTACTGGTGTAAATCTTCGGCAAAAGTACACTGCTTGCTATTTACACTAAGAGCTGAAACTTAAGTAAAATACTTTCAGCATAGAAATACGAAGTACGTTACTTATGTTGAAAGATTCTGTTAACATTTAATATTTTCCACCTCAATTCCTTAGTTACGACATGTATCAAACTAGTTCCAATACCGTGTCTTAGCTTATTTCATTTTTGTTTGTTTTTTTCTGTTAAGTTGGTATAAAGATTGAATACAATTTTAATTTTATTTCAAATTGATTATTACAAAAGCGGGGAAGATTAAATACGCTGTTTTGTATTCTCCAATATCCAACTCTTTACCAAACCAGTGGGCCTGGCATGGCCAGATGGTTAAGGCACTCGACTCGTAATCCGAGGGTCACGGTTTCGAATCCTTGTCACACCAAACATGCTTGCTAATTCAACTGTGGGGGCGTTATAATGTGACGGTCAGTCCCACTATTCACTGGTAAAAGTAGCCCAACAGTTGGCAGTGGATGGTGATGACTAGCTGCCTTCACTGCTAAATTAAGGACGGCTAGCGCAGATAGCCCTTCTGTAGCTGTGCGAGAAAATTCAAAACCAACCAAACCAAACTTTCATAAACGCCTAAATCTATTTACGTGAACATTTATTCACAGCTCTAGAGTCACGCGTATCGATTGTAAATTGCTACTCATGAAATTCATGATAACGCTTACTAAAATGAAATTATTAGTACTGATAGGAAGTTTACCGCTTACAAGTCTCAACTTTTTTGTTTGTTTGTTTTCGTTTTTCAGCTATATTTTTGAAACGATTGGGTAGTAAGACTGTATACAGTGACTTGCTTTCTAGAGTAGTCCAACATAATGAATTAAGAGCTTTCATCACTGACGTGATGGATAATACAAAATAATTGTGTAGAATCTGAACTTGTGACTGGCACACTAGAAAATGAAATATTCAAGTGCTTAAAATTAAACTCGTCAACTTTTTGTGATCTCTGATGACAAAAATTATCCAAAGGACTTACAAGTCTAATAAGTCCAAAATTTCGTAATAGTATTACGAGGAGGTAAAAGAGCGTTCTTTGTATTTAAAGATTTATTCTTTTTTCTCCCTGCACACGTTCCGCCCTGTCATTTATTCACCTTCCAAATATAACAAATATCGTACAAAAATGTTTGTAATTCTCTTTTTAATTTGTTGTTTCAGATGCTATGAAGATCTATAAGTGCTCATCGCGGATGTCCAGAAAGTGTCCGTGCTTCGTTTTTTGTTATTTTATGAGAGTGCTGTAAAGGTTTACAAGTGCTCGTGACAGGAGTCTTAGTTTTGAATGTCAAAGTACACATGATTGTTTTTCTTTTCAACCCTTATGTAATATATTAACAAAAATTATAGAATCTAATGGTTGACATTATAATAAATATATTATCTTTCTTATCTCGAAATTTTAACGTTACAATAGAGGTATGTATAGGTCAAAGCTTTAAGCTATATCGTTCCACGGTTGCTAAAACATTGTTGCTTATACCTATGGTCGCGTGCACGAAAGGTATTTTAAGTGTCTTTACTGAACTGTATATAAAACACATTTTCTGTGGTTCGAATGCAGTTATTGTGTGCGAAGCATTTTACAAATAAAGCCTATGCCACGCCCTGACGCATCGATGATTACCTTCCTACGTATTAAACAATAAAAACCGATTTCTTCGTGTCACACAGACAGAAGGAATTTGTGTACCTTTATTATAATTTCAACTAAAAATACTATGCTTAAGTTAGCCATATGTCATCTGTACCTGAATTTTATTAGTATAGTTATTTATTCTATAAATGGTTACCAAAGAACTACTGTTACATACGATTACAAAAAGCGTTTTTTTCTAAACTCTTCTTAATATTTCGTTACGTAGCATTTCTTAGTAAAGAGTTTTCATCGGATCTGTAATTGTTTCTTCAAAACGTCATCTTCCACCATTACATCGGTAAGGTTATCTTTTTGAAATATTTCAGTTTTAACAATAATCCACCTGCTATCATGTTTCTGTAAACAATGACTTTTTATTAAATGTATCCCTTGCGTCGTTCAGTGTAAGCAAACAGACCAATTACCTCACGGGCGTATCCTAAAATTTACATTAGGAGGTGGGGGAAGGGTCCAAATCAGATTTTCACATCTTCCTCGTTTCGGGGCATGTAAGAGATAATGATGCATGATGATGCAGAATTTCAGATATCTTAAAAATATTTCAATAATTTAAAAAAAAAAAATCAACTCCATTTTTATAAAGTAAGGTTAACTTTGAAATAGATATTAATGGATATTTGATAATGAAATGTTAACATTTCAGACCAGTATTTGAGAATATACTACAGAAAAAGAGAAAAGGATTGGAAGGGTCCACGACGAAGAAGCGCTAATAGATATGTTACTATTACCTCGTAAAGAATCATTTTAAAAAAACCCACACAGAATAACTTATGTGCAAGATGTAATGTGTTAATGAATACTTCAGTTTCACAAAATTAAAGTTCTTGTTGTTGTTTTGAATTAAGCACAAAGCTACACAATGGGCTATCTGTGCTCTGCCCACCACGGGTATCGAAACCCGGATTTTAGCGTGTAAGTCCGCAGACATACCGCTGAGCCACTGGGGGGCCAAAATTAAAGTAAAATTAGTTCTAAGTTTTCGGATACCGTTCTTTTTTCCTGACTCCTTTTTATGTTATGATTAAAAACAGGAGTTAGTAATAAACTGCCACTGAATGTTCGTCTGTCTTTGGTAATTTCTTTTTTTTATTTTTATGATATCTCAATTATAGTTTACCAGGTTTTGCTTTATTACTTCAATATTTTGATGTCATTTAAGAAAATTGTTTTAAAATACACTTTAAAAATTATTATATAAATTCGCAATAACAATTCACTGAGAAAAATAAAAAACAGGGTATATCTGTCCTGGTATCAAAAGGACTCTGATTTGTTTTAAGCACATATACAGTAGAGAAGCCTGCATTAACTTTAAATTATTTTACTCAATGGATTAAGTAAATTGTCAACAACAAAATTTATGTTAAATTTGAATTAGCGAGTTTCCACCTCGTTGATATTCTGCACTCAAATATATCAGTATTTTAAACTACCACTGTATCCTATTAATATGCCTTGTCAATAATGAAACTTTACTAAAAGCTTTTAGATCTGGCATGGCCAGGTGGTTAAAGCACTCAACTCGTAACCCGAGAGTTGCGGATTCGAATCTACGTCACACTAATCTTGCTCACTCTTTGAGCCATGAGAGCGTTATAATGTGACTGCCAGTCCCACAATTTCTTGGTAAAGGAGTAGGCCAAGAATTGGCGGTTGGTGGTGATGACTAACTACGTTCCCTCTAGTCTTGTACTGCCAATTTAGGAACGGCTAGCGCAGATAGCCCTCGTGTAGCTTTGCGCGAAAATTCAAAACAAACAAACAAAAAGCTATTATTAAAAGTACCCTATGTTAAACTGTGTAACCATTAAAAAAAAAAGAATTGGACAGATACTGAAATTATTATTTCAGCAAACCATTGTAACTATCAATCAATTCTTGATTATTTTTTTTTACAACTGAAAAACAAGTTGATTGTGTTACAAACATACGAAACTGTGATTCAGATTTAAAATATTGTAACCAAACACACGTTATTTCCATTGGTTTTAACATGAAGTTTACTTAAGACGATAAAAAATAATTTTTTCTGCTTTATCATTTTCTTTCTTGTACATTTGTTCCACTGTTTCTGTGTATGTACTTCGAGATAATATTAAGTGTTTCTATGTCTGGCAATCGAATTCACATAAACACAAACACTTTAACGTAACGGTGAAATTTACTACTGTTTAACATGGCTCAGCATGGCCAGGTGGGTTAAGGCGTTCGACCCGTAATCTGAACTTCGCGGGTTCGAATTCCCGTCGGACCAAACATGATCGCCTTTTCAGCCGTAGAAGCGTTATAATGTGACGGTCAATCTCACTATTCATTGGTAAAAGAGTAGTCCAAGAGTTGACGGTGGGTGGTGATGACTAGCTGCCTTCCCTGTACTATTCCACTGCTAAATTAGTGACGGCTAGCGCACATAGCCCTCGTGTAGCTTTGTCTCGTTAAAATTAATGAATAGAGAATATAAAATAATCTTCGAGGACCATAAATACAAATGAAGAAGCAAGGGTTACAAGCTTTACATTTTGTGTCACCAATATATTGATTTGCAAAGTTTAGAATGCTCTTTAAAATTATCTAGAGATCAGGAAAGTTTCTAGAAACATGATTGGCAATTATATATGTCCATATTATTTTTTCGACACTTGTATTTATTGTTAAAATAATAAACAGCATACAACATTAAAATTGGTACACAATTAAAAATACTTCTAAAATAAGGACTGTACGTATTTCGGTGCTTACCACGTCATCAAGAGGTCAGCATCGAGACATGTAGTAAACAGTTTAGAAATGTATTTAATTATCTAAGGATTTTAACGTTGTGTGTTATTTACTTATTATTTTAGTTGTATATGTCTTCACAAATATTGAGTTAATAAGAGCACTAATCATAAAGATTACGCTTTTTTATTATTAAAGCTATAGCGATATTGAGGAACATAATAATGAATTTAGTGGAATAATGTAGCCTTAATTTAATATACGTTTCATAACATTAAAAACATATTTCAATGACTCAATATTTGTTTAAATCACGCACTGTGTATTAAAAAATTACCTAACAGTTCTCGAAAGCGTTGTTTTCTGCTATCTCCATCTTGATTTTATTCAAGCTATTGCATACTGTGGCGTGAATGCTTTGGGCAAAAGTGTGCAAGCGTATGTTCGTATTTGTCAATTTTAATATATGTATAAATACGTTGTGGCTTTGAATTAGATGTTTTTTTAGTGATGTCATAAATATTTAAACCCATGTTACGCTTTTAACTTATTAAGTATAGTATATACTAGTGAGCCAGAATAATCATCTCGATGAAAGTCAGATCCAGACGGCACTTCAAAATGAGCAATATGTTTCTGTTTTATAATGTATTTTAAAGCTTCGAACACAAGCTTTCTGAAGTAATTAAAGTTATTCAACGATCCATACTTTTCAGTATTTGAAACTTTTCTCTGTAGAGAATCATTTCAAAACATATGGCACAAATGAATAACACCTTTCTCAGCTTTGCGCTCGTGGATTTGGTGTGTTTACACTAGGAAGCTAAACGTTTTGGAAAAACGAAGAAAAAGATCTCACCAATTATATTTCTCGTCACGTAAATACATCTTGAGCTTTAGAAGAATATTCGTAAAACTCGTGAAATCTTCTCAAATTTTTGTTAATTATTTATGCCTATGATATTTATTATTTCGTGGCAAATTTTCTTAGCCTAAATTGAATTTTGATAAATCATCGACTTTGAATAATGTAAGATAGTCAACAGAAAATATTATCAAAGTCTAAAGCAGTCAAGATCAATAAAGACAGATGCCAGCTGACGCCCCAAGAGACTAGCCCAAACCTTCTTAGTGTTATCGAGTGAATCCATTAATCAAGAAATGTCTTTTCTATTTGTCTTCATCGTCGTTTCATATGTCATAGCGCCTACAGAGGCTGCTTCATTAATCCTCGATAAATGCATCGAAATTCCAGCCCGTCTATCCGGAGCCTCTCTTTAAGACTTTCTTCCTTAATTCTTGCAGATGGTACAATCCCCCGAAGGAGTTTCGCTAAAGAAGGTTTGATGGATTGAATCAGGCAAAACACTGTCAATGCTGTTGAGTCCTTCTTTCCAAATGTCTTAGATACGTAATATGAATATATTTTGCTTTAAACCTAAAAGCTTGTTTGTTTTGTTTGTTTTGAATTAAGCACAAAGCTACACAATGGGCTATCTGTGCTCTGCCCACCACGGGTATCGAAACCCGGATTTTAGCGTGCAAGTCCGCAGACATACCGCTGAGCCACTGGGGGGCAAACCTAAAAGCACTTGATACAGTGAGTCTAATTCTAGTATTTTCGTCATGTCCTTAACTGGTTGCTAACGTGGTTTTGCATATTTGTATTTTTGTTATCAGACCGAAAGCACACTTTTCACACGTTATGTGATGTATCTGTTTTGTGTTGCGTAAAACAACAACTATCACATACACAATATTTAGCGAAAAACGTAATTGGTATAATGTTTCCTTGCGATATCTTTTAGAAAGTTTTTGGTAAAGTCTAAATTATATTTGCTTTTATGCATATGGATTAATACTAAATTTAAAAGGAAAAAAATCTTGAAAACATTTAATATCAAAGGTAAAAGAGTAAAATATTTACACTTTATTTAATGGTGCAATAATATTTGTCTGGAGATTATTGATTATATTTTATGAAAAAGGTATTCTAAATTCTTATCTTTGATATGTTTAATATACGTCTTCATTCAACTTGAAACAAAATATGGTTTTTATGTCTCAAACGAGATCTATAACCTTAAGTTATTATTTGCTTATTTAAAAACTTAAATTATCTAGTAGTTATAATAATACTGCACTGTCTCAATAATGCTCGTTTTATTTTGAACTACAATCGAGTTGGAATGTATGTTTTGGCATAACATACCAGTCTCGGATTTCTGAATTTATGACTAACTGTAACGCATGTAGAACGATTCATAAATGTTATTCTTTTATATTTTAGTTTTGAAATGAATTACTAGGTTTTATATTTGTAGTCAGTGTTTCGTTAATGCCTACGTTCCTTAAAACTAATCTTTAAAAGCTGTCTAAACACTCTACACAGGAAGATCAAGAGATTTCAGCTGATGAGCGAGGGGATTCCTTATTTAAAGCAAGGACTCTAACGCCCTCTGAAAAGTCCAGTAGAAAAAGTTAAGAGTTTATAATATTTTGGCAGGTGAAAATTTCACTCTCCTTGCACAAAACTGCGTACTCGTTGAAATGCAAATAAAGCTCGAAAAATGCTGGATAAAAGTGGAATACACAGGACCATAAGTAGACATGTACTCTTATTAAATGGCCACAACTTTAGCAGAAAAATCATGATTAAATTTTATTGCACGTTTGAAACATATGTTTTGTTTGTACTTTTTGGGGAGAATATACCACTTTTAGGATATCGAAAAACACTAACAGAAAATACAAGTAAAGAAAAAACTTTCAGAAAAGGAAGTAAAGTTATGGATAACTAATATTAAGCCTTCAAAAACGATAGAACCAATACATCAGAGATGATATTTGCATCATCCTGACGTAATAGCACAGGCACATATTCTGGTAGAATGTTAATATATAACAACAGGATAAATTAAATTCAATTGTGATTGTTATATATGATGTTATATAGTAATTCTCACCTATTTTTGAAAAAAAAAAGTTCCTTTACTAGTTGGTATGTTTTTAATGTCTTTACATAGGAAGGTTGTATTAATAACCAAGCTCTAATTGTTTTAGTTTGTTTGTTTTAGAAATTTGCTCAAAGCTACTCGAGGGCTATCTGTGCTAGCCGTCCCTAATTTAGCAGTGTAAGACTACAGGGAAGGCAGCTAGTCATAACCACCCACCGCCAACTCTTGGGCTACTTTTTTTTTACCAACGAAAAGTGGGACTGACTGTCACATTATGAACGCCCCCACGGCTGGGAGGGCGAGCATGTTTGGCGCGAACCCGCGACCGTCAGATTACGAAGTTCACGCCTTAACGCGCTAAGCCATGCCAGGCCAGATATAACTGCAAAAATGTTCCAGCTGTAAAATTTATTATTTATCTATTTTATTGGTTGGTAATTCCAGTTTCACCCTGTACTTATACTTTCTGCAAGAAAGATAACTTCAGTGGACAATTATAACGTCATTTACGCTAGAATTATGATTTTTAAAAATTACTACTAGTTATTAAGGATCCTTAAAACGGACACTCCGTTTGAAACTACGTCACCTCAGTGAAATTAGTCGACACTATTGTTTTGGTTATAATGCAATAAAAAAGAAGTAGAAGAAAGGAGAACTAGATATTTCCATAACTTATGACTCAGTCATTATATAGACGTTGTAATATAAGAAAACACTGTGTAGTATTGTTAGGTTGTGGTGACCTATTGAAATATTTAAATTACAAAAACGCCTGCTGATAGTGTGCACCAACAACACTAGAAAATCAATAGCGATATGTAAAATAGTAGATCCAGGTGTATTCTGACTACTTATTTTTATTTTCCTCTAATGATGTTCAATCTATTCCTTATCATCAGTAATGTGTAAACTAATCGTGCTTACTACAATAATAATGAGATTTGACTTTGCCCTTATAATGCGCTCACAGCCTCAAAGTGTGAGATGCGATTATTCCCTCTCTCTCTCTTGTTTTTTTTTGGTGTGTCTAGTAACAGGATATATATATTGGATTCGCAGGTATACAGTGTCCGGCACTTTAATTGACAAGGCACACTCACTCTAAAGTAACACCATAGATATTGATAATTTTGATATACAGTGAAACAAAACGAGCGAAAATTCGAAAATCGAGAAAAATACGGAGGAATTCGGGGTGGGTTGGGATATGGGTTAGGAATAGGGTTGAAGTTACACCATTTCTAACAACCCACCTAGATCAGTTCCAGCTCCGCTTTTCCCAGAAGTTTTCTTCAAATAGAAGTTCCTTAGGGTGCACAGTGTTATTTTATTATAAGTTTGACATTATCTGTGGTAGCTGTAAATATACCGTACACAAACCGTTGTCTCAAATATTCGTCGTCTCTGTGTGTTTTTTTCATATATCAAAGCCACAAAGGGCTATCTGCTCAGCCCACCGAAAGGAATCGAACTCCTGATTTTAGGGTTGTAAATCCGGAGACATACCGCTGTGCTAGCGGGGGGCTATTCGTCATCTACAATTTTGACTGAAATGTAGCTCTGAACGAGTTTAAGGCTGTAGAAATAAAAATATTAGTGTTATTACAAACGCAGCTATAATTTTTAAAATTTTTCCTTTTATATGTTTCTGTTATGACGCTCCCCATTTTATTTTCTTAATTCAGCTTCCTCAGCATTTAAAATGTTCTTTTATATAATTTTAATTGCTGTTAAAAAAATTGTATCAAATGTAACTACATGATATTCACGGTGTAGCTCGAAAGTGATTCGTAAATTTGCGTTTTTTCAAAAATTGTATACCGTATGGTGTTTCTGTAAATCAGTTATCATTTCGATGTAACTTTAATCTGCTACAAATTATCGTCCTGTTTCTTTGTTGAATATTGTAAATTCGTTAACTTGTAATTAGTAAGTAAAATTTATACGGTATTTCGTCTGGTTGACCTTTTATTGGATTATCAGTGTTGTTTCAAAAACAAATTATGCATTATATTATAGCTGTCACAAAATACAGTTTACACTGAAATTACACTGCTGACCATTATATCTGACACTATGGTTACGATGATATTTGTATTGTAGTTTACAATGTTATTACAGAGCTGTTTCAAAAGTAGGTTGTACAATGCTTGCAGTAAGTATTGTTTACGATATATCTTACATACTTAGATTAATGCAATTTTCACTGCTCGTCTTTACTCTGTAGGCCTGGCATGGCCTAGCGCGTTAAGGCGTGCGCTTCGTAATCTGAGGGTCGCGGGTTCGCGCCCGAGTCGCGCCAAACATGCTCGCCCTCCCAGCCGTGGGGTTGTATAATTTGACGATCAATCCCACTTTTCGTTGGTAAATGAGTAGCCCAAGAGTTGGCGGTGGGTGGTGATGACTAATTGCCTTCCCTCTAGTCTTACACTGCTAAATTAGGGACGGCTAGCACAGACCGCCCTCGAGTAGCTTTGTGCGAAATTCCAAAACAAACAAACATTACTCTGTACTTATAGTGCTACCTCTACTTCACTCAGCGTTTACAGTGCTAGCCCTAATACAGCTTATACTTTTAAAGTATTGCTTCTAGTTTGATTTATATAGTACTAGCAGAGACCAGCAAAACATTTTGTGTCAAATTAATATCTTTATTGCAACAGCATTTCATTAAATACAGGATTTTTAGAATAAAACGAATTCTAGTTGCAGGCACTAAAATCTATAAATCCTATTATCTAAAGCCTAACATTAGTTAAGCCTTTTTTAAAATACGGCCTATATTCGATAAAGAGATAACATTGTAACTTGTGGACGTTCTTTGCCTTAACTTAGTTAGGACCAAACTATACTGTAGTTTATGCTTAAAATAAATAAAGGGATAATGTCATTCTACGACCTAACATTAGACTTTTTTATAAACTTTTAATACGTTTTATACAAACTACCTACTAAGATATATTTACATTTGCTGTTTTGATCATATCCGCTGAAATGAAGTGTGTGCACGCACACTCATTTAGAAAGTAAGTGATTAAAAACAGATAAAACTGAGTATTATTGTAATATATTTATAGTACTACCTCTAATTTGGTTTATATGGTATTTATACTACTGCCCTAGTGGAGCCTATGATGTACTTACAGTTCTGCCTCAGCTGAAGCCTATTGTCTCTTCACAGTACTTCCTCCAATGGAGCCTACTATGCACGTACTGAAATTTACTGTGTACGTATTTTCAGTACTGCCTTTACTGGAGTGCTCTGTGTATTTTCAGTGCTGCCTGTGCTGAAGACTACTGTGTATTCACAATCCTAACTACTGGAGCCTATTGTGTATTTACTATGCTGCCTCTACTGGAACTTACTTGTATTTATAGCAGTTCAGCTACTATTGGAACCTACTATGTATTCTGCTGCAACTTGTTTTTTGTTGTTTTTTTTTAATTTACAGCATCGCCTTGACTGTTGAATTTTGTTTGAGAGTAATTACACTCACTAGTACTGGCGTCTATTCGCTTGTGTCTGCCTAAACCTTTTACTCCTAAATCGAAGGTCTAGATTTTAAACATAAAAAAATGATATAAAACAAATCACAAATTTTATAAATACATGTATCTGACGTATGAACCGTTTAAAACTATATTATGTTATATAGGCTAGAAGTTGCCCGGTAGTAAGCATGCTTTTACTGGAAATCTAAGGTTTCATGATTAGCAGCTGCTTTGTAAGAGTAACCGTAAATTTCCAGCCGATCAGACAAGAGAAGCTCAAAAGATGTCCCTCTGGTGACATAGTCATCTCACTTCTAAATTCAGGATAGCTAGTACCGCCCTTATATCACTTTGCACAAAATTAAACAAACAAAATAACAGTTAAAAACTAGTCTAAATAGCAACTAACCCTTTCCGGTCACCACTGACTTAAATCTCGATCCGGAAAGAGAGAAAGAAAGACAAGAAACGGCTGTGAGCAGATTGCCGTTGTAGATTTACTCAAACGCTTTGAAACAAAACAAAAGTAACTAAACATGAACTTAAGCTTGAAAAAATCGTCATTTTCAAGACGTGTTTGAAGTGTAAAAATAGTTTTACTCGTTGAAAGTTTTCTTCAGTTGTTTTTGCTATTCTTTTCTAGATTTTATACAAACATGAAATACAATGAAGATATAAACCAGACTGGTGTGTTTGAATTAAGAAAAAAATCCAGCGTTTATAATCTAAGAGGAATGTACCGAAATATTTCAAGTTAAAGTTTTATCGTTTATGTACACCAAAGTATGCAAGCCGGCATCTTAATTTTTCAACAGTATGCGTAACTGTCAGTATGAAATATACATGTACGATATGTTCTGAATTTTTTATTGATGTTGTAAGGTTGTTTGTTGTTTTTTTTATATTACTTTGGATCATTTTGATTTATTTAATGATAATACCATTTCATATTTTTCCACATGTACCATAGGATAGCCCCCAAGTGGCTCAGCGGTATGTCTGCGGACTTACACGCTAAAATCCGGGTTTCGATACCCGTGGTGGGCAGAGCACAGATAGCCCATTGTGTAGCTTTGTGCTTAATTCAAAACAACAACCATAGGGTAATAGACGCTTTAAATTTTATGCAATTCCTTTGTTTGGATATATTATTTTATATTAGTGTTAATTTACGAAGTAATAGTGTGTAGAAAGTAAAAAATAATATATAAATATTTATGCAATGGTACAGTTGTTGAACTTGAACTGTAAGATCCATCACTAACTACTTGTCTTCTTATCATGTCGTTGAAATTGGAACTGTAAAGTCACGGACTGCATGTATTCTCTCTCGGCATGTGAAAAATCAAATCCATCACTGTTTATTCACCGCTTCGTTAAAGTTAGTTGTAAAGTTTATTTCTGTTCCCGGCTGGTACAGCGGTATATTTACGCATTTACAGCCCTAAAATTAGGGGTTTGATTCTCATAGGTAGACTCAACAGATAGTCCGATATGACTGTGTTATAAAAAAAAAGTCCATTAATAATTATATTTTCTCGCTGTATCACTAGAAATTAAATTGTAAGGCCCATCACTACCACTGTCACTGTAACATTAACTATAAGGTAAATTGCTAATTATATTTGTTGATCGTATCTAAGTTAAGAAATAAGCATATTATCAACCGAATTCGTTTAAAGGCTTGCATATAGGTTTGTTTAAATAATGTGACTTTTAATTACCAGCATATGCTTAGATCCTGAGTTTTTCCCATGAAAATGTTTAGAAGGCAGTTGCTAATTTTACTTTTCGGAAAACGCAATTACATAATGAATTATATATACTGTCTCAGCTCTTTATACATTTCAGACGTCAGCAGCAAGTGTACGGAGTTACAATACTAAAAAAAAAATAAAAAATGTAGAGGTACTTGTAACGATGTAGGTTCTGAAAATGAAAGATACTATAATAACACAATGCCTAGTACAAGCTACGTTTTTAGTTTTTTATTAACTAATAGCGTATATATATGTATACTCATAAGCTACTCTTTCTAGATAGAATGCGATTGATCTAGTTAAATAAAAAAGTTTAATCCAAACTATTAGTCATGGCTCTTCTTTGTAGTACAGGTAAAAGAAATCTTTACTGCACAGAGTTTCATTGCTTTATCTCAGCATAAAAAGTTCCTGTCTTCAAGAATTACTAATAACTAGGGAAACTATCTGACCGAATTACAATTCTATGATCTCACTTTTATTTTTTACTAGCTTTTTTCTTGTAGACGCCAGAGATATTTTGTTTAAATACATATTCTCGATTAGAAAGAAATAATAAACTTCTGAAAGTACAACCATGATTGTTCGCGTATTATGTATAACTGTTAAGTCTAAATAATATGAACTGATTTTAGGTGAGCCTTGCATGGCCAGGCAGCTAGGACGCTCGACTCATAAACTGAGGGTTTACATAGATATTTTATGTGTTTACATATATATATTTGTAACTTAGTTTAATTTGTACAAAAAATAGAAATATGTAGGGTTTAGTAATTGGCCCGGCATGGCCAAGCATGTTAAGGCGTTCAATTCGTAATTCGAGGGTCGCGGGTTCAAATCCCGTCCGCACCAAACGTGCTTGCCCTTTTAGCCGTGGGGGCGTTATAATGTAACGGTCAAACCTACTATTCGTTGGTAAAAGAGTAGCCCAAGAGTTGGTGGTGGGTGGTGATGACTAGCTGCCGTCCCTCTAGTCTTACACTGCTAAATTAGGGAAGGCTAGCGCAAATAGCCCTCGAGTAGCTTTGTGCAAAATTCAAAACAAAAAAAGAATAAAAAGTATAAGTAATCATGCCATATAGCTATTGTCGCTTTTAGTGTTTGTAGACAGAAAAATAAAACAACACAATGCCACACAATTTATTTACACAGTATAAAACAAATAGTAGGATATTACTGCTGTATAAGACTACAGCTACGCAGCCTTCTCAAGAAATTTTATTTCCAAAATCAAAACATGTTAGCACTTGTGATGTGTTTCGTTTCTATATTTTGCCTTCTTCATATACATACTCTGAAATCCTCAATGTGAGTGAAAGCTTGCACCAATGTTTTAATTCGACCATGTCTTGGAAAACTGAACTGCATAATTTTTTTAGCTCAAGTTTTAAAATTTGATAATAGAAGTCATTGTCTCATGAAAGATTAAATGCTTCTAACATAAATTAGATTTTTATTAGTATTTGCATTCTCCCAGCCCTCCAGTGGCTCAGCAGTATGTCTGTGGACTTACACGCTAAAATCCGGGTTTCGATACCCGTAGTGGGCAGAGCACAGATAGCCCATTGTATAGCTTTGTGCTTAATTCAAAACAACAGCATTCTCTTAAAAAGTATTAATTTTTAGCAATTATTACAAAACAATTAAACTCTTTATAAATAATTAATGTTTTAATCAAAAGTATGATAAAAGTGGAATATTTTCATTTGAAATCAACTTCACCACAAAGTCTACAAGTCTTGAATTTGAACTTTTTTGTTTTTCCTTCAATAATGTCTTACTGTACTGGATAATTGTATATATATTTTATGTTGTAACATAAGTAACTGATTTAATTTTTTTTCTTTGTTAGTAAAGGTGAATGAAATGCTAACACATCAGTTTTTAACATAAGTAGTAAATTTTACAAATATTCATTTTATTAATTGGATTGTATTTTTTAGACAAGCTTCTAAAACTTTAAGAATATAAACTGTAGAATTTCTAGATATTTGAATAAATAGAAAAGTTAAATCTTTCAGGTGTTACTGAAGTTTTTACAAGCATCAGCCTGAATTAAGACTTAATCTAACTCTGAGTTAATCTCAGATACTATGTAAAAAGAGATTTAGTTTTTATGATTCAAAGTTTGATATGTTAAATGTGCATTGTGGGTGTAAGAACATCAAACCTATTTTGAAAAAACATCTTTTAAAAGTAGACTGCACACAAGATTTATCAATGCATATTTCAAAATAAACTTATTTAACATTAACAACTCGTTTAAAATTCAAATAAGTCTTAGCTTTGTCTTACTGAATTTTTATCATTATTAAAATATTGTGTGGAAACAATTATTTGAATTAAGAGAACTAGGAATAGGAAAGTAAACTCCAATTCTTAAGTCACTTGTCAACAGAATATTAATACAAAAGTGAATATTTTATGATAATTTAATTACACTATACTATTAGAGCTGTAAAAACATTTTAATTAACAAAAATACATTAGTATCAATAATTAACAGGCATTACAACAAGGAGGAATAAGTAGTCATTAAAATGTTGTAAACTTTACAATTCATATGTTAATTAGTATATAATTCTTTTGAATCTGTTGGGCATAAAGTGTGATCCACATTTTATCACTCCCAGTCATGAATTTTTAAATGCGTTTTTCTAAACTTTTTATAAAATTGTTTTTGAATGTTTAACTTTCTGCATTGTTGGTTCAGTATCCCTATTGAAATAAAAATCATAAAAAAATTGAAACTAAATTCTAATAATTGCTGTTGGGAATTCTTGCATATTTTTCATTGGAAATGAATGATTTCATGCAGTTTTTATTGGTCAGTTCTTTACACCTTGCAAAATGTTGGTAAAAATGAAAAATTATTCAGTGTAGTGCAATATGTAAACCTTACAGATAATGAAGTAAATAAAAACTAGATGGTGATTTATGGTTAATAAAATATGTGAATTCAAAAGAAAAAGTATATATAGTATTTGAGTCATAAGTTATTCCCAGTTATATATGAGTGTCAGGCATAAACATGTCATTGATTGTTGAGAGGAGGAAAATCTTAGATTTGCTATACTATATGACAACAGTGTAGTAATATTTTGCAAAGATCCTTTGACCATTATGCTTTACTCATGCAATATCCTTGAAATTTATCAGTTATTTTCTGACCAGAGTATCCTTTATGGTAAATGAAAAGAAAACTTGTAAAAATGAATGCAACAAGAGAAGGTTAGAATAAAATAGAATTTGGGTAGAGCTTGTATATTGTAGAATAATGCTGGAAGGTCAGCTGTTCTTCCAGTAAAAATCAGTGGTTGTAATTTAGTTACAGGAAGATAAGTGTCTTGATTGTTGTATAATTTTACTTTTTCTAACCTTTTAACATTGCATCAGTTAATATAATCTTGTTGATGGTTAAGTTTAAGATTTAGAAAAATACTTACTATATTTCTGTACCTTATGTTAAAATTCTTGATTACAGAGAACAGTTTTACATCTGTTTTATTTTAGTGTTAATTTTTACAAGTGTTAGACTATTTGGAGCATTATGGTGTGAAGATAAGTATATAGATAAAGTTTATTGACACATCCTTTTAAAATTCAGTAAACAGAATAAATATTTGTTATTGTTGTACATTATTTAATAAAGAATATATAATTTTAAAAAACTATAAGTAAAATAAAAAATAATATAATTATTTTAGAGGACCGTAAGCTGTTTGTGGGTATGCTTAGTAAACAACAAACAGAAGAAGATGTTCGTCAGTTATTTCAGCCTTATGGAACGATAGAAGAATGCACAATCTTACGTGGACCTGATGGGCAGAGTAAAGGTGAGCAACTATATGTTTTTATATGACTATTTCTTGTTTCATATCACTTCAAGTTTAAATTAAGACAAGTTTCCCCCTGAAAGAGAAAGGTCAACCTTTCAAAAGTGCTTGGGTTATAGGGTTTCTATTTCATTTTTATCAAGACTTCTTGGACCTACATGTTTTTAGAACAGTGGCTCCCAACCTTTTTTATGCCCCACACCCCTAAAAAATTTTAATATGTTTTTGCACCCCTCACAGTAAATATTTATTTTAGAATAAAAGTGAAGGTGGCCAAAACAAATATTATTTCACACCTCCTGGAATGCTATCTTGCATCCCCAAGGGATGCGAGCACCTTTGGTTGGGAACCACTGTTTTAGAACATTATGAAATTATAATAAGTGATAGATAATGCTGAGTATAAAGTTGCTTTTAGAATATCTTAAATTGCAGTGTCTTTTGAAACATCAGTAATGCCAAGAAAACAATCCAGGTTTTATTTCTAAAGTTATTATTAAAATGAATAAATTATTTTGTTTAAAATTTTACTAATTTGTCATATTGTCAGTTGTAAAACCACTACTTGAAAAAAAGTTTTACTAAATACATCTAAAAGGTAGGTATAGTATGAAATGCACTGTTATTGAGATATACAAGTGTACATAATTTATGTAAAGATTTTGAGTCAATTCACTTGAGAATTGAACAACCATTCTCTAACAATGTAATAAATTTTTCTTAAATGATATGAATACATGAAAATGCAAATATTTTGATTTACTCTCAGGCATCAGTAAATTGTTTAATTGATTAATTATTGATGCTTATGGTATTTTTACACAGTATGTATTATTGGACTTACCTTGAAAGATTTATTTCTTTTTTAAGATTTTATGTGTATTGATGTATTAGACTCATGTGTTACTACAAGTATATTCTAATAGTACTACCAAATTTTTTGCATCTTTCATTGTAATTATAACCATTTGTCTTATTTCTAATATTCTATGTTTTTGCTTTTTCCTCACTTTTAAGATTTGTTGTCATTGATAGTAAATGCTGAGTTTGATCAAACCTAAGTTTAAAACTATTTTGGGCATCCAATTCAATAAAGAACTTGCTCTCTTAAAAACAAACAAAAGAATTGCACTTTACTTTTTCTGTGTTTAGATATAACATTGATTAATGTTTTTAATGAATCATTTAACTAGAAATAAGAAAAAAAATTAAATGAATTCAAGTGCAAATTACTAAATGTGTTATTGACAAATGCTTCATTATAGATCATAACTTGTTTTTCTTGTTGGCTTATTTATTTTTTTAATATGAAATTTCTATTAATTCATTTTGACTAATAATAGATTGCATTTTTGAATTTTTATGCTCCATTGATTTCTGACAGAAGGAATCTTAATTAAATGCAGTGTATGTTTGATAATGTAAATAGGGAAAATAAGAAATATATCTTTCTCAAGAAAGATACCGGTTTTGTTGAGTTTTTTATATTTAGAATATCCCATAATTCTTAAATTTTTATTAAGCCTATGTATTGACAGGTTGTTAATGTTATTTTATAATTTCTATAAAACTATTGTGTTAGAAATTAGAAGTGAGGGAGAGTTATTTTAAAGTAATTAATTTTTTATTGTTTTTCCTCTCTTTGTGACAAGGCAACTGCAATGGACTATTCTCATTATTAAGTCTGTTACACATCTCATATCTTACCCAGAATGGTTGATACAGCTTTTAAATTTGTAAACATACATGTTTCTAATGTGTATTTTTAGTAGCTCCATTTATTTAAAGAAAGGACTTGGATAATTTATACTGCAAAAAATCCTACTGAAAATACTGCAAATGAGTACATAGTCTTGGAATATTCAATGTTGATATTGTTTATGGTTTTCTTAGTTTTTATATTTATTAAAAAAATATACACACAAGTTCCAGTTCTTTTCTAATACTTAGATTATTATCAATGAGTAAAAATATTTAACTTTTTAAAAGTTTTGTTATTTTAATGTTAGCTTTTAATAATATATGTTATTAACATTGGGGGCAATCAGTTATTAAGGTACACATAAAATAATTATTTCTTCTCAGAAAAGTTACTGGCAGACATTCAACTAAGGTCACCAAATTTTTTACCACTGGGTCTATGAATTTAGAAATGCCTGAAATTTAAATAGTTTTCATCCTAAATTTTGTTTATTAAAGTTATTAAATTCCTAGGTAGTTCATCAGCTTTACCAAAAATTTCAACATGGTTTTAGTTTCATCATTTACTTATGTAGCATTAGAAGAGTATGTATAATGTTATAGTGTTTGTCATACCTCAACTACTGTATAACTACAAAAACATTTTTTTTTAAGTTAGTGTTTTTCTTTTGCCCTGTCAGGATGTGCATTTGTTAAATTTGGCTCTCATGTAGAAGCACAAACTGCCATCAATGCTCTTCACGGAAGCCAAACCATGCCAGTAAGTATGTTGTTGTATTCTTCTCTAGTAGCATTATCATACTCAATATTCAAATTAAGAATAGATAAACTACTAAAACTATAAATTTTGATGTAGTTTAAATATAGTTTCATGTAGGGTTATTTTAAAGATGAAAGTATTCTTATAGATAAAAAGCTTATACATTTATGAAGTATAAGTATCACATACATTTCTTCACTCCTAAATAAGCAAACCCTGTAATTTATTGTTTGAAATAAAAATTTGTTTTGACTTTCTTAGATAATAGATTGACAGTTTTCTCCTGCAGGTTGCTGTCTTAAGATAATAAGGTTGACACTAAATATTCTTATGAAATAGTATGAAGACTTTTTAAGCACAAATAAATGAAACATGGTAAAAAATGATAATCAAATACAAAGATATGTTAAGTGTATGATGAACATGTTACTAATTTTCTTTAATGCACATATAACCACCTGATCAAACAGTATAAAACAATATGCAGTGTATTAGGAAGGAATCTGTATAACCAGAAAGATAATGGATAATCATAATAAAGCCTCACTTAAAAAATAAAATTGGAAAATGGAATTAAACAGAAACTAGTGAAAAATTATGTTCACTAGTTTCTTTTTTATTTCATTTTATTTCATAATTTTCCAAATGTTTTGACAGATCTGATGCTTAAATTCCACCAGAAATTCTTAATACACATACAAATGTATGAATATAAAAGCATTCAGATCTATATATGACACTTGTTATTATTGTGGATTGCGTCTTTCTACCAGTAAATATCCTTAATGTTTTAGTTAGTCTGTTTACTCAACATATGGATCTAATAACCTAATATAACAAATCCCAGTTTTATGCCACTTAACAAACTGATGAAGTTTTGAAGATATATATGTTAATTTTTTTATTAAAAGTTGTTAACAAACAACTCATTTTTGGTAGCTGCATTTTCTTTTCTTTTTATTTGTTGTACCTTTCAAGAAAAACTAGCTGTTATGTCACAACTAGCATTGTATAGTTTTTGTAAAGGCTATATATATGTAAAGTATAAATTAAATGCACGTTGATATTACTTCTGATTTGTTACATTTAGGCAAGTTAAGTATAATGAAAACATTTATATTTAATATAAAATTTTGTAATCCATTATATAATGATAAATAATTCAGTCAAAACATAATTGAATAACAATAGTAAAGGATATTTAATTCTAGTGCTGTAATCTAGGTTTAGGTATTGTTATTAAATAGTTTAACCTTTTGCTCAAATACAAAACTGTACGAATAACATCACACATGTTTTTTTAACTATTTTCCATATTTCTTTTTGGTAGATAAATTTATTTTAATTTTCTGAAATAAAGCATATATTGAAAGTATACATTTTATAAAGATATTAACACTAATATTTGGAAGTAAGAAATCAAAATTCACTACTCATGTGTATTCATGACTTTTGCTGAGAATGTGACATAAGCTGTAATGTTTTAGCAGTAGTGCATTTCTTGTACAAAATTCTAGAACTAGATTCTAATATTCTAATACTTAAAATATGTGGATCATTTTGTTTTTCTAAACCAGTTATTTACTATGGTGTTAATGATTTATTTTTGATGCCATGATGCAAATTTCTGTAAGGTACTAAGTGTGAACATTGGGGACTAAGTATAATGTGAGAACAAAAATATTATGTAAATTAAGATAAATTTTATAAAACAAAATACAAATGCTAAACAGCATGCCAAGTGTCTATGTATTTAAGTATATTACTGTATTGAGCATTTCTGCTGAAAAATTCTAAACTCATATTTAATGCTAAGAAAAAAAAATAGTATTAAAGTTATTTAAATCGTATTTACATATATATTTTTTAACATGTCAAAATGAAAAAACACTTAAAAGCAGTAGTCACTGAATTATAGGTTGTACAAACATGTGATAATGAACAAAGGTTGGGAAAATAGGAAAATGATATGGAAGAGACTTTTTTGATTTACACGTATAAATTATCAACTTTTTTGTATAACTAGCACATGTAGATGTTGATTGTATATTTAATGCATTTTTAACCCTATTATAAAGAATAATCTTGCATAGCCTTATTGCATGGTACAAAATACATTTGAAACATCTATGTTTTTGGCTTCCCAATTTAAATTTTGTAAGATACATGGATACTGATGTAGATTTCAATAGCATTGATATTCGTCAACTGTTTAAATTTTTTAAAGTAACTTTGACAGTGTGGCATAACATATTTCTATCAATCTTTACTTAATATATTTTTTAACTGGTAGAGTCATTGAAAAGGGAAAAGATTATACAACAAATGTAACCAGTTCTACACATGAAAATAGATATTTTGTTTTAATCTTCTACCTTGTCTGAATTTACATCTGTTCACAGACTTATCTCTTGGTGGTTGAAATGCTTATCTTGACTCCCTGGAAATTTCTAGTTTTTCCTCCATGTTACCATTCTTGAGCTTATGGTGATTCATTAAGCTTTGCTCCATTTCTTTCCTCTCTTGCAAGAAACGGTGGTTATGGTACACTCTTAACAACTCTACAGTGAAGACTTGTACTATCAAGCAATAGTGTACCAGTTTCAGGTTTCTCTGCTTTCAGATCCTGGATCTCCTTTTCTGTAGTAACCACATTGTGGTCTCAGCTTGCCATATTCTTGGCATCATGGATGTTGTTGCAAATCAATTATCTTATCCCAACAAGATTCTCTCCATGGTGTGGTACCTCAATATGTAGGTATTTTGATGGGTGTATTTCTAGCTGAGGGCCCCACATAATTTCCCTTCTTACCCACTAACTCTAGGGATGGATACGTTCATTCAAGATTGGAGAGGTCTTCACATCTACACTTACCTTCCTATTTGACTCCTCTCCACAGTTCTATTCCTGTTCTAAACTATTCCATGTTTAGTCCTTTGTATTGGTCACCACAATCATGATTACCACTACTCAGATCATTATGCCTTCCCCTGGTACAACGGTAAATCTACAGATTTACAATACTAAAATCAGGGGTTCAATTCCTCTTGGTGGGCTCAGCAGATAGCCTAATGTGGCTTTACTATAAGAAAACACACAGATCATTACTTGTACAACCTTGTTTTCTCTTACTTCTTTCTCAGTCTTTGCTCTGTTAGTCTTGATCAGACATTGTTCATCCAGGCATCATCACATTCTGTCTTCATGCAAAGCTTTTGTCAGGTCAATTGCTTTAGCTCAGGGACTGTCTCCACACATGTATTGCATCCTTTTCATTCTACTAGGCCTTCATCCATGTTCATTTATCAAAGGCAATAGTCTATCTACCATCTTTGGTCTCATCAGTGTGGTTTCTGTCCTTTCCATCCATCTGTTACTCATTTTTTTTTTATTCTTCACCTCGTTATTTGATAAAGGCTTGTAAACTTCAACCATGTCTTACTATTGAGTTGCCTTATCAAACATTTCCTATTTCTCCTACTTTTGTAAGATTTTGTCTTTTGATGTTATTTTTCACCATTTTCACTTCTTTTGAGTCATACTTCCTCCACATTCCTTTGTTTTACCTGTTTGGGATCTCAATGTGATCCTTTATGCCCTTTGTTGTTCTCCTTTTGAACCCTTTCATAAATGTTTCATATACCATCTCACCTTCATGACCTATTTCTCTTGCGGATGTTGTCAATCAGATATTTATACCTTTTATGTTACCCACATCCAAACCATATATTCCTTCCTATGATATATGCAGTCTGTGAAGTAGATTTTACTTTAAACATGTTTCCATATCTTCCATCTTTCACCTGTACTCCCATTCTCATCCTGATCAACTTCTTGGACCAATTTGCTCCTTACAGCATTATGTGTCACATACTGCCTCATTTTGGAGTTCATGATCCCAACCTTTTTATTCCCTGGAACCCTTTGATTTCCCATGCTCTATGCACTGTCACACTCACTGGCTGGGTTTGTCAACTCTTCAAGCTGCTATATTTTTGATATTCATGGAAGGTTACCATCTCTACAATGTTTCTTTTCATTAAATTTGTCATCTCTCCTTGACTTTGGTTACTCACATTCCTCATCCATTAGAGAAGATTGTTCAGGTTGGAATGTGGACTTCTCCAAATACCTTTATCCCTCATTATCTGCATGATCTGGCTGTATCTTCATCCATTTGCTTTTGACTGAAATACATTTTATCACTTCCTTTCATTTATGTTTTCAGAATTATTTTTTTTTACTGTAATAATGTGATCCTGGTCTATGTCTGCTATTGCCTGCTTAGGGGTACTTTGTCTGAAACCTGCACTATTTACTAATTTCAGTATGATGCTCACTGTAGAGATAGGATGTTTTATAAGACCACTTATGGTATACCCAGTGGAAATACATATATTTCTAGATGCAAGCACATTTTACTCGATGATGGATCATCACTCATGGTTTTAATGAGTAAAGCAGAAGGGTATTTCTGTTAATCCTTGCTGAAACCAGTCTATTTTTCAAAATAGGGACAAGGGAACACCAACTGCACTTTTGTCAAACACCCCACAACATTTACTACTCCACCACTCCCCTTTTTTTTAATTTCACTGGGGCAAGGGAGTTCTTCCCAGTTCCAAGTTGATTTACTGATATAATTTGGAGACTTTCTCATGAATGTATTATAGAATTTTAATTTACCGTACACCCATTATTTTCCACTCAGTGAGAAGAAAGCAAAGCTGGTATTTTTCCTTCAATTTCCCTTGGATGCTTTTATTAATGTAGACAACTGTCAGTTGGAGAAAGACCAGCCTATACTGGATTCTCATCATCATAGCAGGTTCAGAATGACATTGCTCTGTTCCTCCAATCATGTGCAGCAAATACCCCTCTTCTTGTTAATTCTAGTTGCAAGAGGTTCTTTCCCTACTCCTCCAATTGAATTTGAGGGAGTTTGTCTGCCTCATAATACTGGCAGCAGGACATACATACACTGTTCCTACAGTTGAGTGAATGTTTCCTGTTCTCTTCTCTGCAATTATGGTTGGATGGGCTATATGTTTTGCTTGTAATACATGCTGCAGATATTATTCTGTTCTTACTGTTGAGTTGAGGCAACATCTTACCCCATAATGTCAGGTTTGGTTTATAGTACTTCTCGTTCCTACAGTGGTTTCAGAAGTTTGTCTGGTTTTACCCAACTGCTAATTTTCTTTTCATAATTCTATTTATTTATAATTTGGGTTGACGAGTATATGTAACATGGTCCACATGCCCTAGCCACTAAAATATGTTCTTATGTGTTTTGATTGTCAGCCTCCTAATGTCAAGGATAAGTTATGGAATGTTGTTTGTCTCGTTGAGGTTGGGCATCTACCTAGATTGTTTAGTTTATGTTTTACTGTGGATTGCATCTCTCTGAATGAATTGCACTCATACACATCCTTTTTTTTATTTCTGTCCATTTCAGATTCATTTCCTACTTTAAGGGCAAAGAGACATACTTGCTTCAGATGTAATATAGTACTCCAAGCTTGGTAAAATTTCATCTCAGAGGGCACTCATTCATTCTTGGCACTTGATTTCAATATTGTGTACATATATCAGCTTTGAAATGTGGAATTCTAGTTTTGTGTGAACTGGCATAAGACTGTATCAGAAGTTAACATTTTCTTACACTGAAATTGTGTTTCTGGTAGGTACTTACCTCCTCACATATACTTTCCATCCTTCCTCCACACTACTGGTGTTTTTCTTTTGAAGCCTGCTTATTCTTGAAAGTTAGGTTTGACCAGCAATAGCAAAGGAAATATACAGTCATGTGAAAATGTTAGGATCCATATAAAAGCCTATGTATTCTTGTAACATTTTTGGATGAAAAGATATTTAATCTCAATTTTAACAACACTGAAAGATTACAGGAATATAGCTAAACAATTTAAACTGAAGAAAAGACTTTTCAAGATCTTCTGTAAATGTAATTCTACAAAAATGCATATTCTAACTGAGGAAAAAGTTAGGACACTTTACCCCCTAATAGCCAGTGTTACCCCTTTGGCTGAAATAACTGCAGTGAGGCACTTCTTGCAGCCATCTACCAGTCTCTGACATCTGTTTGAAGAAAGTTTGCCCCACTTCTCAATGCAGAATTCTGTCAGCTGTGAGATGTTTGAGGGGTTTCTTGTATGTACACCCTCTTTCAAGTCACCCCACAGCATCTCAATGGGATTAAAATCTGGGCTTTGACTCAACCATTCCAGGACTCTACATTTCTTAATTTTCAACCACTCCTTGGTAGATTTACTGGTATGTCTTGGGTCATTGTCGTGTTGCAAGGTCTAGTCCTGCTTCAGTTTTAATTTTTTTACAGATGGACTCACATGTTCCTCAAGCACCCTCTTATACACAGTAGAATTCATGGTGGATTCTATGATTGTAAGTTGTCCAGGTCCTGCTGCAGCAAAGCAGCCCCAAACCATAACACTTCCACCTCCATGCTTCATAGTTAGTATGAGGTTCTTTTCCTGGAATGCTATATTTGGGTTATGCCAAGCATGTTCTCTTCTCTATTCTGGTGTCCAAATAATTCAAATTTTTACTCATGTGTCCAAAGAACATTATTCCACATGTCCTGGTCTTTGTCTACATTCTCTCTGGCAAACTTCAGTCTGGCCTTGATGTTTTTTTAGAGACCAAAGGTTTCCTCCTTGCACACCTCCCATGCAAGTTAAACTTGTGCAGTCTCTTTCTGATTGTAGAGGCATGCACTTTCACATCAAAAGTAGCCAGAGCCTGCTGTAAATCCCGTGATGACATGTTAGGATGTCTAGAGACCTCTTTTAGCATCTTGCAGTCTGTTCTCGAGGTGAACTTGCTTGGATGATCAGACCTGGGCATGTTGACAGTTGTTTTGAAAGCTCTCCACTTGTTGATTATTTTCCGGACAGTGGAATGGCTGATTTCATATTCTTTTATTTTGCTACAATTTTTTTTCTGAAGCCGTCAGACAGCTCTTTTGCTCTCACCATGGTGCTCACTCTCACTTCAACAGTCAGGAGCATACCAAACTAAATGATTGAGGTTTAAATATGGCAATCCTCATTCAGAATGCTGAGTAATGATCTTCTAATCATGTGCACCTGGTGTTATATACCTGTGTGTGAGTTTAGCCATTTTAAGTGGGAATAAATGTGGGGGTGTCCTAACTTTTTCCTCAGTTAGAATATGCATTTTTGTAGAATTACATTTACAGAAGATCCTGAAAAGTCTTTTCTTCAGTTTTAATTGTTTAGTTATATTCCTATAATCTCTTAGTATTGTTAAAATTGAGATTAAATATCTATGTATCCAAAAATGTTGCAAAAATACATAGGCTTTCATAGGGTATCCTAACTTTTTCAAATGACTGTAAGTAGTGCCATACAAATGTTGGAGGGTATTCACATGCAATGTATATGTTCAATAGTGGCACAAAATGGGTTGGGTGTAAAGACTGGTGTGGTGAGGTGAGTACTTATCAGAAATATATTTTCATTGTAAGAAAATGTTACAATTTATAACTTAATGCTAAACCTTTTTGAAAACTTTGATAAGCTTTTAACATTCCATTTCACAAAATGTCTATAAAAATTTATTTACATCTGCCTTTTGTTTAAATCCATTGAAATGAAGTGCCAAAGCATGTGAATGTGTGTGTGCTTTTTGTGGATAGGCAAAAACTTAATTTTATTGTAATAGATTGTTATAAGCATTTGCTCTTAAATTCTTAAAAATATATTTTGTGTACACACTGGTTTTAGTAGAAGTTTTCCTGTATTCACTAGCCATCTGATTTCTATTTTTTAAAGCAAAATCCAAAACATTTATGGTGCACAAAAATTATTGGAGATATGACTGCATCTCCTCATATGCACTAGTGTCCACTTCAGTTTATGTGATCTTGTTTTGTGATTAATGTTGTCATTTACATTATTTTATATAAAAAAAATTATTATTTCACTAATTTTCATGAACCAATTTAAGGATGCTAGATAAAAATAATCTGACATCATGGGTTGTTTCAAATGTAGTATCAGTGAATAGTCTTTTTATATTGTGTGACAATAATTAAATTTTTGATCTTATATTACAGTACTTTCTCGTGTTGTTTTTGCAATATCAAATGTTGCATAGATATTTAAAATGTTTTATTTAATCTGTCCTTTCCTAGGGCGCATCTTCCAGTTTGGTTGTAAAGTTTGCAGATACAGAAAAAGAAAGACAGTTAAGAAGAATGCAGCAAATGGCTGGAAATATGGGCTTGCTTAATCCTTTCGTATTCAACCACTTTGGTGCTTATGGTGCTTATGCCCAGGTAAGTGCCATAAACATTTTTATTTGTTTTAGTATATACTTTCTTAGGGCACTTAAGTAAAGTCGTACTAGTACCTTGTTTTCCTTGTTTTTTTTCATGTAGTTTTTCTTTTAATAATTATCTTATTTATTAAATGTTAGTATTTTCTGAGGTTACAAAAACAAATGGAGGATTTAATAAGCTTGAGATACATAACTGCCTTGCTGTTTAAACTCTTCTGTGACACATTATTATGTGCATTTACTCTTCTTTCTTTCCTGCATGTACATCATACCTGTACCATCACATAATTCTACCTGTATCCTTATATTAAACATTGCATTTCATATTTTTTGATTTTGTTAATATGTGTTTGATTGGTCAAATCCATCCTAACTTAATAGTTGTTAATAATGTAGTTTTGACCATCACTGGTATTTATTAATTGTTTTCCTATGTAAAAATGAAGCTGTGCCTCTTTAATTTGTAAAAAAAACAAACAAAAAAAACAGATGAGCTTGGAAAAAACTACAAAAAATTCATTAAAATTGACTGTTTAGAAATGAAGTCTGAAAATTTTAACAGGCAAATGGGTTTAGCTTTCAAAGATTTAAAGCATCATATGAATGGCTTACAATTTTAATGGTATAGACTGCCAGAAACAGTGCACATGCACATAAGAAAAAATATAACGTTACATTTGTTCCTACATTTTCATCCTAATATTTTTCTTGACAATCTTTTTGTTATTTTAAATCAATAGTAATTACTTCTTTTGCACAGTATCAAAAATACATTGTGATAAATAAGATCATACTTGGAGAGCTTATTATAAAAAAAATTGCATATTTCTTTATTCAAATTATTGTTAACAGAATTAAGGAAAATGTTCTAAATTAGTTTAACATTTTCATAAGTATACAAATCTGCTTGTTCAAGGTGCAGTTAATTTTTACTTTTATCTGCTTACTATTCATACTTTCTGTCTTATAGAATAAACTGTTATTACTTTGTAAGAACTGAAGTTGAGCCTTACCATAGAAGACTACCATCTTTATATGTTTTTCTTTTGTTTGTCTTTGATTATTACAATGTTCTAATGAATTCCAGTTCATGCAGCAGCAAGCAGCACTGATGGCTGCTGCAGCTCAGGGTGGGTACCTGAATCCCATGGTGACAATGGCAGCCACTCAGCTTCCACAGGTCGGTACTGTCCATAATGGCCTTGCCAGTCCCGCTATCACACCCACGTCAGGTGAGATCAGCATTACCTGCATGACAAGTACGTTCATTTCTCTTCTTTATCTCTTTCAGTAAAATATGTTTATTTGTATGAACTTACAGTTGGCAATGAAGTTATTTATAAAAATGAAATAATATAAAAAAATTTTACCAACCCATGAACCACATCTCATTATAAAACATAATATGTATATTATGTTGGCTACAAATAAAGCATAGCTACAGGTATATAAACAAATTATGAATTAAAATGTCAAAGATATACCTAAAATTAGCAAAGTATGATCTCAAAATCTTTTTGTAAGGAATGTAAATTGATACTCCCCACAAAAATAAAAGAAAAAACTTTATATTTGAAAATTCCTGTATAAAGTTCTTGGTGGGATCTAAAAATTTATATGTATCTGTGTGTGTATATATACATACACACACACTACATAGCCAAAACTATGTGGATACCCCTTCTAATTAGTGTATTTGACTATTTTAGCGACACCCGTTGCTAACAGGTGCATAAAATCAAGCATACAGTTTGGCAATCTCTATAGCCAAACATTGGCAGCAGAATGGATCATACTAAAGGGTTCAGGAACTTTCAACATAGCACTGTCATAGGATGCCACCTTTCCAACAAGTCAGTTCATCAAATTTTTCCCTGTTACAGCTGCCCTTATCAACTGTAAGTGCTGTTATTGTGAAGTGAAAATGTCTAGGAGCAACAATAGCTCAACCATGAAGCAGTAGGCCACACAACCTCACAGAACCGGACTGCCTAGCGCTAAAGTTCGCAGCGTGTAAAAATCGTCTGTTTACAGTTGCAATGCTCACTATTGAGTTCTAAATTGCCTCTGGAAGCAATTTCAGCACAAGAACTGTTCATCTGGAGCTTCATTAAATGACTTTCTATGGCATAAGATCACCATGCACAATACCAAGTGTTGGATAGAGTGGTGTAAAGCACACTACGATTGGAAACTAGAGCAGTGGAAATGCGTTTTCTGGAGTGATGAATCACACTTTACTATCTGGAAGTCTGATGGATGAATTTGGGTTTGGTGGATGCCAAGAATGTACTACCTGCCTGAATGCATAGTGCCAACTGTAAAGTTTTTTGGAGGAGGAATAATGGTCTGGGGCTGTTTTTAATTGTTTGAGCAAGGCGCTTTAGTTCCAGTGAAGGGAAATCTTAATTCTACAGCATTCAATGACTTTCTAGAGAATTTTGTGCTTCAATTTCGTGGTAACAGTTTGGGGAAGACCATTTTTTGTTGCAGCATGTCAAAGCCCCTGTACACAAAACGAGGTCCATAAAGACATGGTTTGCCAAGGTGGGTGTGGAAGAACTTGAGTTGGCTGCACAGAACCCTGACCTCAAACCCCATTGAATGCCTTCGCCATGAACTGGCTCATTGACTACGAGCCAGGCCTTCTTGGCCAACCTCACTAATACTCTTGTGGCTGAATCCCCACAGCAATGCTCCAAAATCTAGTGAAAAATCTTCCCAGAAGAATAGAGGCTGTTTTAGCAGCAAAGGTGGGATCAATTCCATGTTAATGCCCATGGTTTCAGTCATACATTTTAAAATTATATAATGAAGAGAGTAAGGTGAAAATTGTAAAAGCAAAATAAAAATGACCTTTTGAACTGTTTTGGATTTCAAAATTAATTGATCTTTTTGTTGGGGTAGGGGAAAGTGATTACATCATATGCATAGGGAGAGGCATCTGTGTAAAAAGGAAGATGTGGTACAAGAATCCATGGCTTTTTACATGTATATGAATTATGCCAAAGCATGCTTAGTAAATTCAAAGGAGCATACAGTGTTTTTATTAGTGCAACTTTAAGTTGAAAGAAAATATATTGTGCTTTATATTCAAGATTTCATGTCAGAATTACAGTATTTCTAGAGAGAGTCTGAGGATATTACTTTCATTTTGTTTAAGTGTATTTCATATATATTTTCATATTTTTGAAAATTCAAAGCTTTCTTTACAACCCACTACATTTATATTTTTTCAAATTTTATCATGTTGTTGACATATTGCATCAGTGAGAAATCCAAAAGTTTGTTGCCCATTGTCAGAAGATAACTGTTGAATGTGTACTCACATTTCTGTACTTTACATCGTGAAAATCCAATGACAATTATACTTCTCTCAAATTTATACATAAATACTAAATGCAACATTAATCAACTTGATTAAGGATGAGATGAAATTCCTGCTCATTATTATACATTATGGAGAAATGCAAATCATGTAACAGGATATATATACTGCTTATTGAGGTGGTTTCTGTAGACAGAGCTGATGTAGCATAGCATTTACTTGGAATAGTTAAGACTCCAGTAACTGGAGAGTCGAGTTTTGATTACAAGAATAAAAGAAATGTTTCATTTATTTTTTCAGTTTCTTATTGTTGGTATTTCTTCAGTTTAGTAACAAAAACTAAACAATTCAGACCAAGTATGATTATAAAATATGCAGTTTGTTTATCACAAAGTTGTTTCCAATGGGAAAAAATGTGGTTGCTAGACAAACCTCTTGAAAGAACTGCTAAAACTGCAGATGTGCAATAATGAGCTTCTGTTCATCAACTACATTTGAAAATAAAATGTGTTGTATTAATCTGTATTTGGTTTTTATTTATAGCAAAAATATTATTATTAGATTTCTTAGGAAGTTTTTGGAAGTGTGTAAATCATGATATTAAATTATAATTTATTATAAATGTGGTGACTCTAAGAAATTTGCAATGCTATATTATTTTCCCTTTTTAATCAACTAGCCTTAAACAAATTAAATAAATCTTTAACCTTAGCAGCAAATATAATTTGAATCTAAGCTGTTAAGACCAATTGATATTGATCACTTTTGCTATAATTATCTTGGACAGAACTAATGGACAAATATTGTGATTATGCTAAAATTTAACATTGAAGAACTTGGTTATAACATCTTGCTAAATCTGCCTTTAAGATTTTATTTTCATTGGATCTAGCTTTCCTCCAAAAAGCTAATTAATTCTTGCCATTAAATAAATTTAATAGTTTTGAAACTTTTTCAGTAAGTAATTATCATTGATAAAGCAAGCACTGTGTGTATAATTTAAGAAAGAAAGCTTCTCAGCATTTATGTATTCTATTTCATATTACAGTTTAACTAGATACCTTTATTTTAATATATTAGATGCTATTTGTTTAAAGGGCAGAGATCCTGAACATTGAACATGTAGTTATAAGAAAATATTAAATCTATGAACTCTGCTTTCTTCAGGTAATGGGACTCAACCAATAAATGGTGCTATCCCTAACATGCCTTCCCCTACCATGCCGAATTTCACCATTCATCAAAACAGCCAACCAGGAGAAGTATATGCTAATGGCATACCTCATTGTCCACGTGGGTATTTCTTTGTTTTGTTTTGAAATATTTGTTAAACTAGGTTCTTTTGATTCTGATTACCTTATTTTGTTTTCAGTCACCATTAAGTTTTTTGAGAATAAACAACTCGGTCTTTTGTAACTGTGACGAAATATCAACACTTTTATTCTGTAGAACACTGATGCTGTCAGTGATTAAAAGTTATTGTTAAAGTTTGGTCATTGGCTTTCAGTTGTGCTGAGAGTTATTTTTAGTTTAATTTGATAAATTTTTTCAAACATTATGCAAATGAATTACATGCCTACATTGTTGATGTTTATGCAATTTGACGATCCTATAAAATATTTTGATATCTTCCATTTGAAAAGTCTGCTCAGTTTATCTAGTATTGCAATGAAATAATTTACAGTCATTTGACATACTGAAAGCAATAAATCAATAACATTAGGATCACTCTGTATTAAGAACTGATAGAGAAAGCTTGAATCATAATTGCTTTATTATGGTTGTTTAATCTTACCACTATGATCCAGTTTTTGGAATTTAATTATTTAAAAATGTTTTTATTTCACTTTAATGAATCTTTAATTTAGCCCATATTTATTTGTTATTAAACTGTTTGACAAGCATAAAAAATAGGCAAATTCATTGAGCATAAGAAATCAACAAAATAGTTACAATTTTACAATGTATATATATATATATATATATACACACACACATACTCTAATATTGTTTGTCACCAATGTTGTTTTAGGAGCAGCAAAAAAAATCACAAAAAATAATATAAAGTTCTTGGATGTAACATTAATATACTTGCTTTTCTTTATTTCTCTCTTAAATTCTAAAAGGAAAGAAAAAAGCAGTTATCTAAATGTAAGATTTTGTAATTTGAGGTTATAAGATAATTATAACTTTATGTTTCATATGCTAAAATGTTGTTATTGAAAAGTTTTGAGCTAGTTTTTTCATTTTGTAATTTCAATATACATTACTTAGACAACTGTTTGTATTTTCATCTTTTTCTAAAGTATAAATTATTTTAAACTTTTAAGCAAATATGTCATTAGATGTTTGATAAGAAAATTCAGAAAGATAAATAACTATGCTTCCAAGTTTTCTTTCTGTGACCATCTTTTGAAGCACTCATGGCTTTGCTTAACTTACTTTCCTTTTTAGAAATTTTTATCATGAGATAAAAGTTATGAGAATAGTTTATTGATTTTTGAAAATAATTAAAAACATGTTTGTACATTACTAATTAACATGGCACAGGTTTAAAAATTTGCTGCTGATAATTCACTTTTTGATAATATTACTTTGTAATGAAATTTATAACCATAAGCCAACACATACGTTTTAAGAACTATAAAATGCATCAAAACAACAAGAAGACTGTTGTCTGGATTTTAACTTTCAGTTTGTTTGTTTTTTATTTTATTGAATATTCAAGTGCCTCTTAGGAAACTATATTAAATGAGTAGGAAAATTCTACTCTGTCCATCTTTACAAATTGTTGCATGTTAAAGTAGCTTGTTATTTTAAAATGTATTGTATTTACCAAATTGCTTGTGGATCTTTGGTTTTAAGAAAATACCTCACCCTCACATTCCATGCAGAATAGCTTTATTACTTTGTGCATTTGTCTGCAAAATTTGCATGCCACTAGCCTTCAGCTACCTCCCACTTAAAAACTTGTTTAATATGAACTGTGCAAGTGTATGATGTCATCACAATGATGTCAACAATAGCTTTCCATCAGTAGGAGGGTGAGATAACTTGCTTTTCAGTAACTCCCTAATGCACTTTTACTCAATTTAACTTCATTCTTTTCCCTCAGCATTTTCTAGAATCAACATGTCCCAAAATTATAAATCAATTATTTGAAACTTGCAATAGCTTACAAATGAGTTAACCTTTGGGCAGATATGCATCGTTTAGTGTTTTGGGGTTCTTTAATTTAACTTGAAAAACAAAACATATTTGGTGATCTCCCACTGTAATGAATTTTCAAGTGATTGTAATTTCCACTTTGTCCCATGATAGTGACAATGGTATTAATGTGGAACTTGTGGCTACTGATGGCTCATTTCTGTGGAGGAAATAACAGCCATTATTCAATGGGTTGTGGGTTTTTTCATGCATCATGGACTTTCACCACATTTTGAATGTGATTAGGATTATGATGATTTTGACTAGCTTTTCCACCACAAGGATTTCCTATAAGCACAGCTTTATTTGTGGAAATACAATCCTCACCATTCTAATTTCTTCCTTGACATAATTTTACAAGTATGTTCTTTCTCTTTTCCCTGTGTATTTCAATCCCTCCCATATTTCACTACATGAAACTCATCCTCAAGATTACTTTATCTTCCCTGCTTCACTTGACATTAGGATCCATGTGCACTTATTTCTCAAACAGTTGCACACCAGTACTAATATGCCTTGTCTTCTGCATAATTCTATTCGTTTATCCTGGCTTACAGCCAATTTTCATTTCCATTCCTTGGTTCTCAGTCTTTAGAATCTCTTTTACCCACAATGGGTCTATGATGAATCTCTTAACTTCTACTCCTCTGTTTAATGCCAAATGTTCACACTTTTTTTTCTCTTTCTTACCACTCTTCTGCATTACTTCTCACTACTTCATCTTATTTCAGAAGCACTTTATTAGGTTTCAGAGGTCTTCTGGAAAGGTTTATTTTTCTTCTTTTCACCACATTAGCCTACATTTCATCTTCTACTCTATCCCTTCTTACTTGGTTTCTTTGTTGTTAGTACTTATTAGGATGGAATGCTTGTCTCCCTTATACTTACCTCCATAATCATTGTAGGGCTCTATTTTATTGCTTGAAAGTCTTTGGCAGTGATTTTAATTTACTTGAGACCTAAGTTGAGGCAGCCCATTGTCTGTGTTGGTTTCTTATCTTTCTCAAAATTGCCTTTTTGTTCCTGCTTCTAGATAGACTGTATCCACATCTCCCTTTCACATTCTAGCTTCCTAGCCTCCTCCTTCCCAATGCTGTGGTTATCATTTATCTCAGCTGTAACTGCCCTGTGGGAGCCTATCAATCTTTCTTCACCAGCCTTTGGTCTCCATTTTTGACTGACCAACAGGTTCCTTGTTTTCTCACCCATTGCATTCCCTCTCACACCTCTTTTCCTCCTCTCCCTTTTGCCTTTTCTAGTTTTATTTCCTGCTCCCTCTGATCCCATTTATCTTAAGCATTTCAAGATATAGTTTCAAATCTGTAGGCCAAGAATGCCATTGAAATAATATGTAACCCTATTCTGCATTATTATTCTTGCCTCTTTGTGGTCACAAAGAAAACCAGGGACTGGTGATAAAAAATTAACCTATTGTCTCTCAACCAGTTTCTTTTTGTCACTCAATTTTAAATGAAGGATTTCTTTCTTTATACAGTGTTTTTTTCACCCAGTCCTCCACATGTTTTCTTCATTTCTTCCATCAGAATCACATCTTACAGTTTCATGCTCTCTTTTTTTGCCTGAGCTTTTGTCTTCCCCTTGGGCCTTTTTAGGAATATTTTTCTTAAACACTGGCATATTTCATTGGGAAATTGTTTGACTGAACGAGCCTTCCAAATCTTTTTTCATGCTTACCCAGTATTTGGTACTTCTAGCTGTATTCTTCAACCCCCATCTTAGTTGGTGTTAGCCTACTTCACCTACAAGCAGTGAAAAGTCTTGTCACCAAAATTCCATGCTTATCCTTTTCATCCTTGTGTGCAAGGTTCTTTCACTTAAGGGGATTCTGGCTTCCCAGAACAAATAATTTATTTATGCTTCTCATACATGTGCCTCTTCAAGTGGGTATTGTAAGACCAGTAGAACCTTTCTTGAGATCCATTGTCCTTGACTGTGCATCCCTCCTCTTTTTGAATACTTGTTTTAATGGCTTAACCATGATAAAATCATGGTTAGCATGCCTTTGTCTCCCCACTCTTTTTACTCGATCTACATCTCTTCACAGATGATTTTCTGTTGGGCTGGGGAGCATCTTTGAATAAACATGACTATGAGCATGTGGACTCAAAAATAGCATTCATTGAACCTCAACTTCTCACTATCTGTCAGGCATGTTACTATTTTATCCCTCTTTTCATTGGACCTGCTGTTTAGGGCTCATGTACTGAATGTCCTGGCAATGGCTCATCTTTTGCTAAGAACTCTGAATTTGGAGGTGGATAGCCTTTTTCAACTGGACAAGATTTTACCTACAGAGTTGCCTCTCTAACCTTGGTTTCTAATTGTTTTTGCTCTTGATTTGAACACCTTCTCATCAATGCCTTCTCCATTCTTCTTAACAACAAACTTCCCCTCTTCTGATCTTCATTACTTCATCCTTCATCCCTGGTAGTCAAAACTCTCAGCCAAAGCTTGTCTTATCTTTCTATTCATCTTATCCATCATGTCTTTGCTTTGGTACATAACATTCCTTGTTGGGACCTGTTGATTACATCTCTTTGGCCTACACAGCTCTGTTTTTTTCTGCTTTGTCGATTCGTGTCTAGGACTCTGATTCTTTCCCTTGTTCCTGCTCTTTTATTTTTCCTCAAATTACTTGTCTCTCACCCGAGGACTGTTGTTCCTTCATCTTCACATGTGAGATATCTCTCATTCATTGCCTGCATAGTTGACCTCTCCAACCATGTTAATCTTTTCCTACCCTTCATTCCTGTTATCTGTCAGTGAAAGTGGTGTTTTTTTTTTCAACAGTTGTCCATTTGCCATTTCCTTCCTCTTTATCGTTCTACTGTGGTCCTATTTTTGTCTGTTCTCACATGGTTTTGCATGCTCTTACATGTGCTTCATTTGATTAGTTGGACTCATGTTTCTTATACTGTTTTTCTCTGAAGACAAATTCCCTTCTCCTTCTCACCTGTAGTAATCATCATTCAAATGTTTATGCCACAGTGCTTCCTTTTCTCTCTTTTTTATATTTCATCACATCAGATTCATCACCTGTGTTACTCTCTTACATCTCATTTTTGCCAACCCTTAGACAAAATCCTTCAAACTGGCATGTAGATGATCTTCCATTATTTTCATCATCTTGCTATTTTATCTGTTGTGTGAATTTGATTCTCTCCAATCAGTTTTCTACACACTGTTCTTGAGAAAGGTAAGTATATTTTTTCTTTTGTTTTATAGAATACTGTCAGGTGAATTGTGTTGCCTCCCAGGATATGTTTATTTCCCAAAATCTGCATCACATTCAGTCCAGAGGTAATGGAAGGTGCTTAACTCATCACCCTGGCTACAAGTTTCCAGTGTCGAGGTGCAATGTTCCACAAGACCTTTAGAGGTATCCTTGTGGTATGAAGCTACTCAGTTGTCTGACACAGAACATACCTTTCCTGGAATATCATGAAAAAAACCAGCACCAGAAAAGTTAATGCCTACTTCTTTAGTTCACACTTGCCAGCTTTTAAAACTAGGGTTTCATATTCAACCATTGCACTATCTCCAGTAAAGGACCTTTCTTGCAGACATCCATTGGCAATCTTGGAAATTCTCCAGGTCCCAGGTCTTCCTCTCTTTTCTCCAAGTGGAGCATGGGAAATACTTACCACTTACCAGGGGATGGTGGTCTTTGGAGAGTTCCTCAATAATTATGTACAGCACAATATTGTATTGTATGAAGTATGGTATTGGTGGCACTGTATGTTTAGTATTGGTCATTCCTCAAACAGCTCTTTTCCTGCAGCAGGATGAGTTCACCACCCCCTTTCTACTCTGTCCAGATGAGTCCAAGGTCAGTCACACACTGTATGGTCTGATCATGTCTTGACCATACCACAGTTATTTGGTTTGCCAACTGCTTATGTGCTACTGCTTGGGGTTCTTTTGTATTTCCTTCTGGGCAAAGATAATATATTTGTCAAGATGAAATGCAGTCTTCCAGGGTTATGCCCCTTTGAAGTTCTTGCCATTGAGTATCATACTTCATGAGTTTTCCTTTTTGGCACATTATGCAGGTAGCTCACCTAGGTTTAACGTTTGCACCAGTCATTCTGCCATTTTAATGTGAGATTCTAACTGTTCTATGAGGTGTCATCTGGCCAGTTAATACTCTCCTTATCTGAAAATGTATTTCTGATACGTACGTTCCCACCTATCCTTCCTAATTCTGGTCCAAATGTAAGTGTTTAGTGGGAGATACTGCACAAGAAGTTCATGTCTTCCTCCTATTAATGGAGGTCTGTCGCTGGATTATGATGACATCATGCACTACCATAGTTCATGTTAAACACATGCTTCTTAGATATGAGGCAGTTTAATGCTAGTGGCTTGCACTCTCATAGGAAAATGCAAGAAGGAACCAGATTGTTCTGTGTGAACAGATAAATGTTTATCAGAAATAAATTTTCAGGTAAAGATGTTAACTTTTGTTGTTTAAATGGTTTTATTAAACATATGAATGACATGAGAAATATAAATAAAAATACTCAAATGTGTAAATTAATCTCAATTTTACTGATGAATTATGTATTTTATATTGAAAGTTAGAAATTTCACTCAATTTGCTTAATCATTTCTTTATACTTAATATTGTAATAGGCTTAAAACAAATTTATTTACTGTGATGGAATATGTGAACCAATCTGGAAGTGAAGAGTATGTACACAAGTTAGAGGTTAATGGCTGCTAGGTACATCTTGACTTGCACTTTAGCTTTAGTGTTTTAAGAACATTCATAAGTTTTGCTAATTGTTTACATTTATCAGTAAGAAATATTTCTGCATAGTAAATAAATCAATGCAGACAGTGAATTAAAACTATGAATCAAGATTCATTAGCATATTTAAGATTCTTCTAAGATTCAGACTTTTGATAATTTATTTTAATAAAAAAAATACATATTTGGAGGAATTTCTTCTAAACGTTTTGTAGAACAAATACTAATGTTTCTATTAAGGTGGTAGAGCTCTGGATTTCAGAGCCAGTTGGCTGGGTTTGTTTTGTGCAGTAGAAAAATATTCCCCACTTTAAAATTTATGTGTGTTACAAGAATAATTATTTTACCACACTCTTCTGTTTTGGCCCTGAGTGGCCAGGTGGCTAGGGTGCTTGACTTGAAATGTGAGAGACTCAATATTGGATTCCATTCCACCAAATATGCTCACCCTTTAAGCCACAAGCAGTGTATAGCTGCACAAAACAGAGCAATAACAGGTCTGTGATGCCCTTAGATGTCCAGAGTCGCACACGTGCTACAGGGGGCATAGTCTATCTGAGACTCAATGGACACTGGGTGTTCAGCCTCCTCTCACCTATTTACCTGGCACACCTGTGGGCTGCTTACAGTCTGTTTTCACTCAGGTGGTGAGTACTAGTGAAAACGACTGCCAAAAGTGTATGAAAATGGCCAAAAGAAATTGCATAAATACTTTTCGACGGGAGTCCCAGAAAGAGTTGTCTTTTCTTTGTAAGGGATTGACTCTCTGGAGATAGGGATGCTGTACCCATAAAGCACTGCGGCTCTTGCTGTATCTGGAGCACTTCTGTTGGCCCTTGAAAATCTGAGGGAGAGACTGTGATTTTCATGCCAGACTGTATCCATATCCACAGCAGGTCTCCAAGGTGAACAGCCTCTAGTTGATAGAACAATGTAGGTAAGGGAAGTTGGCAAAACAGATCATATAACCTCCAATCTTGGACTGAACAAATCTCAGAATCTCAGCAAATTCACTCAGACGTCATTTATTTCACTTTGCTTTCATACATCTTCCCAGTTGCTAACATCAGAAACTACCTGTTCAGATAAGTCAACTATAACAGACAAGCATCCTACCATATCCCAAGCCACTCGAACCAATATACCCAGATGACATAAATTTTACCAAACAACTGAGGAACACCTGGATAACTTACCTGTACAAGATCAGCTCCCACTCTCTCCCCCTCCTCCACAACTGAATCCTGTATCACCTCTGTATCAATTAACTACCTTCAATAACCCACAGTGTCAGCCTTCTGAACATTTTCCACCTCTGTTCCCCCCTCCACCATAGTGGCCCATGGATGTGGAATTTTCACCTCATGCCAGAGCAATATTAAAAAAGGACCCTTACCCTCTTGATTATTGATCCACTGTTTATTCCCTTCGTTTCTTCCAGCTCTGTTTATATGTACATCTCAGCTATTACAGAGCCTCAACCTCAGTATTATACGAGGGCTGTTCAAAAAATACGCAGGCTGACGTCATAAAACAAAATGTACTTTACTTAGAAGTTACAGGTCTGGGACCCCTTCAAAGTACTCTTCTCCCCAATGCACACACTTACCCCACTTGTTGAAACAGTCCTGCTTCATAGCAACATCACCGCGAGCCATGTTAAGCGTAGCAAAAGTTTCAGTTGCAGATTTTCCAAGTTTAACACAAAATTTCACAGCAAGTCGTTGCTCCTTCATGCCATTCATTCTGAAATCCAACAAACGAAAAAAATCGCACTTCACTTAATAATACACAAATGAAGATATCTGCAATCGGGAAATGGCGTCGTAATCAGCTGATCTGTGAAAACCTAGGGACACCAAGCAGATTTCCCTGGAACCAACTGGAGTGGCACAATTCAAACAGTCTGCATATTTTTTTAACAGACCTCGTACAATATCCTAACTCAAACTTCCCTGGCTATCCAGGGCATGTTGAAAGTAGATTATTTGGTGCCCTGAATGTGAAAGTGGGTTTTTCTTGGGGTGCTCTCATTTCCCCTCACAAAAAAATTTTGGGTATTTCAATACCCATGCCCTGAAAAGAGGTCCATTATCTTGTATCATCTCTGTAACACCCACATTAATCTGTATCCCTACTCTCCAGCTCATAAAGCCACTACCCCCTTTCACATTATTGCTTGTTCCTCCTTTTCTTCTCTGGCTCTTCTGGTCGGCATTGCAGCTACGTCCCAATTGCCCCAAGTCTATCATCAGAAATCTACCAAGTCGTTAAGCTACCAAGTATTTATCATACTCTTCCTGATGACTTTAACCTTCTTTCGTGTGCAGGGCTGAAGAGAAACAGGAGTTTCTGAGCACCCCCAGGTTTGCCTTTGGGGTTTACCCAAAGGTCTTTAAAACCTAAATGCCTACCAAGTTTAAAATAAGTAAAATAAGAGTAACAGCTCGTCCTTTAGCATTTTTACTAAGTTTGACAGAAAATTGCTTAAGTAGTTTTGCCATAAATACATACTCAAGTGTTGTTTTTGCACTTTGCTTTCATCTAGTATGTGAAGTGAATCTAAAACTTGTGATTTTGTTAATTTTAGCTTGAACTGACTAATGATTAGTGTACATGATTAATCTTTATTTGAAAGTTACTTTTGTTAAATATTTTTATGCCTATTCCATATAAGAACTTTATATATTTTCTAGTTCTTGTCAGAAATGTTGGAATAAGATACTTGTTTTTTTTTAATTGCAAATTTTTTATGTAACAATAATGGAGTAAACTGAAAGATCTTTCAAAAATAAAAAAATTAATATTAACTTTTAAGCAAAGCAAGATATGTACATAGATGAAACTAAAAATCAACTTGATAATAAGTATAAACTGTAAAGGTCTTGTTTTTATAAATTAGTAAAACAAACAAGCAGCATAAATAATAAAATTGTCTCTTTTTTTGTCTCAAAGGGAACTATGCAACCAAAACATCAAGAGATCATTTTAACTTTTGATCAAATCTATTTACATAGATCATAACTTATTTTAACCAAGTAATAAGTTCGAACTGTGTTTACCTTTACAATAAACAGTATGATAATTACACCATTCTTTTGTGTTCCCTGCATTAAACATATACTAAAATAAAATTTATTGTACTCATAACTTCAACTCTGAATTTTGTTGCTGTAGCTTTAAACATTTGATTGTTTAGATTTGAAACTATCTTGTTGAAATTTATTCTTGTAAGGCAGAATTAGAAAATGGTTTAATACCTTTTTTAAACATGTTGTTCAAGAAACAAATGTCTTATATACATTCTGAGTGATTAAATGCTCCAGATGTACATATATTAAGAACCCAGAATAAATTTCACTAATATAAGTTTTCAAAACAAAGTAGTACAGATTGATATTACTAAAAAGTTCATGCAGTTGATGAAATAATATCCATTGAATTCAGTGTTTCTGAGTACAGTAAACTGATTGTAATTCTGAACTTAGCTACTGCAAATGTGACTTCCTTTTGAAGCTTTTATTTCCTTTCTTGCATCTCTAGAGTCATATTAGTTAATGGACAACCATTTAGCCACAAGTATATACAACCAATCAATTAGTATAGTATGATAAATCTACACAAGAAAAATAAAATAAAATATTAGATAAAGTTACTCTGGTTAATATTGAAGTTGAGAAGAAAGACCAAATAATTTTGTTTTTTTTATCAAGGAAATTTGAAATGTCTTCTTATAATATTATGTGTTTGCACATCAGAGTGTGAGAATAAGAGTATACATATGGTTATTATAAAAGTACTTCTGTGTACTGTAGATGTGTACTTTAAAAATAATAATAGAACCCAAAGTGAAAATTCAAGGCATAGAAAGAGCTAACATCTTTAGAAGGTTGCACATACTAAAGAATGTTGTGCTCTATAAAGTGATATTTCAAAGTGATCACAATAATTATCATTATTTTTGATACATTAACACCATCCAAAGACCAAATGCACCTATTATAATACCAGGTATAAAAATAATTTTCTTAATATAGTATGAAATACATTCATGTTTTTCAAAATCAACATATATATGATGACAAAGTGTGTGTTTATTTGCACCCTAACTTCTCCAAGCCTATTGGATCAGTCTTAACCAAAGTTTTATGTAAACACTGAATTATTGGAAATGTTTTAAGGTAGTCAAAGCTGAACTTAATCCTGTTTTTATTCTTTAAAGTCTGTTGGTTAAATACTCACAGCTTATTGAGTGAATCTCGATCTTAGCAGGTTGACACTACAAATAGTGTTGAATATTATTAAGGGATTCAAGGTCAAAGTATGGTAGTTGCTGATTTGTTTTTAAAATAATCATGTTCTCCTTGTGGTCAATGAGATGAATTGTTTTTTTTCAAACAATCATGCTTTTCTCATGGTTAATGAGATGTAGGATGTTGAAGGGTGGGATCATCTTTATTTGTTGGTTGATGGAAGGCAAACTGCAAATATTGTTTATGGAGAAGCTTTGTTATAATTTTAAAATTTTGAGATAAAGTTTATGTTTAAGCGATTACTTTGAAATATTTCATTGCTATTAAATGTACATTGTTTTAATTTAGCTCAAACATTTCTCGTCAGTTGATAAGTATTTCAGCTTGTGAAAAATTAAACAGTTTATTATTTATGTTAGTGAAATTTAAAATTCTGTTTTGTTTTAAGTGCATGAAACATAGCTAAAAACTTTTACAGGGAATGCTTAGACATTTCAAAGTAGAAATTTTTAGCAGGTGGTAAGTTCTTAAATTTTTTTTTTGTTTTTACAGCCCAAGCAATACCCAATGGAGATGCTCTCCAACCTGCTGCATATCCAAATCTGCAGCCCTATCCAGGCATTCGTAAGTAGATTTAACATAATAGGGCTCACTATCTTCATTTATGTTGTCTGTTTATGGACTAGAGATAATTTGTTAGTTATAGATTGTAGTATTGTTGGAATTACTTCCTATGTCTCTTAACCTCTCTAAATTAGCATCTAGACTTACTTCTTCACACACATTCAGAATATGAGTTGTATTTGAAAGTCTGTACTGCAACATCAAGAATTGTAGCATTGTACATGTAGCAAATAATTAACATTATAATTACAGGAAAATACTATGATGATAACTAGTGACTGAAGCTAACATTAAAGATTAGAATATATGTACCTTATTCTTTTTTGAACCAATGTTTCTTTTTGTTTTTCATATAAAATTACCTTAGTACAAAGACAAATCTTGTTATTGGGTTACTTTATAATATCTTCCATTAAAAATAAAATCATTGTAGTAAACCAATAATACATACTTATTTATTTATTTAAGTGAACACAAACAGGCAACTGTCAAGAAGTATAAAACAAACATTAGATGAATAATTACTTTCAAATTAATCTTCTTAATTTAAACTCTGGTATAATTATGTTTTAAAACTATGCTTTTTGTAAGTTATTTAGATTTTACTGCTACCATGTAGTGAAACACTGAACTGACTAACTACACAGAAAACTGCCTGGTTTATTTAATTTCATTTAATAACATGTAACAACTTGCCTAAGAATTGTCTCATGTAGCACTGTTTCTGGTGTGAACTATAACTCTCAACTGACAGATTCCACAGTTATATCAGCTGTAATGTATTTAAACAAACTTTGCATTAACCTTTGTTAGCTGTATCAATCCATTGTTGTTACGTTTTTTATGTATGTTGACTGTAGACTGAACGCAACAGAAAGACACAGATAACAGTTTGCATAATTTATTACACTAAACTATTATTTATGTAACAGATATAACATAAATTACATAACAACAATGGCAGATATTCAGTTTAAACCTTCAAAATTAATTACAATACAAAATGGTACTGGCCTTTATCTAATAATATGATCTAGAATGAAAGTCCAAAAGTCCAGATTAGAAATTCAAAATTCCAGTCTAGGGTGTGAATTTGGTCCCACGAAGAAATTTCGAAGTTTGAATGGAGAATGACGAAGTTCCTTTTACGGTGTTTTTGATGAATGTTTCAACTTGTCGTTTTCCGCTCCGGTCTCCCCTAAACAGTCCTGTACGTGTTGACTTTCAGTATAATCAGTAATTCGAATGAATCGTAAAGATTGACGAAATAAAATCACAGCTTCTGTAGATCTAACTTCAGTCACAAATCCAAGTTGAATTAACACACAGCAAACGTTTAAACTTTCTCAAACGAAAAACAACATCTCTTGAATCGAATAAAAACTAATGACTGACTCTTCTCATCTCATTCTTGCGTCACTGTCTGTTTTTATACCAGTAGGCCTACTGTTTTCTCGAACAATCGCGTAACTTTCACAGAATTCCAAAGCAATCCGCGCATGTCTGTTTTTGCACGAGACTCGTCGTCTAGACATCAGGCCGCCATACAAATTATTTATAAACATATGATTGATCTACCTAATTCTAGAAATTTCTAAATGATATTTTAAATGAATAACAACGTTTTTATTGTTTTGACTTCGAAATAATAATATAAATATGGAAATATAAATAATAGATATGGAAATTCAAACATGACATGACATGGTTGTCGTTTACATAACATTTACATGACAATTTTATCCACTTATAACTGATGTCTCAAATTAGTCAAGGTATGGTGTTGTATTGTTAAATATTGTAATTATCTACTAGTAGTTTTTAATTTTGTGTAATATCAAAACATTTTGATATTCACATGACAAAAGTAGTAGATTAAATGAAAACAGTTTTGAGCATTTATTATTATTATTTTTGTAGTTGTGGTTGATGTTTTCAGTTTCAGGGATCATATAAATTAGATACAACAAGAGAATGAGAATCTTATGATGTGTAGGGTTTTGTCATTAACTTCTGATCAAAGTAAGCTACCTACATGTATCAAAACTTACAGTGACTATAATGCCTTGTTTTATCAGTTGGATACCTTAGCAGCTTTTAACAGTAAACTCCAGGCCCATTTCTTGAGATTGGCTTGTGGCTCTCTTATGCATCCATTTTTTGTTTTTTTTCAATCATGTGTCAAGGAGATTGTGATACTGGTTTAATTTGTATGCCATGTTTTTCTATAGATAAGTTAATACATCAATAAATAATTTTGTGAGAAGTTATTAGTTAGAATTTGTATGTATTGGAGTTTATACAGTACAACTTGCACCTGACCATCATTGGTATTAATAGCAACAGTTTAATTCTCTTAAACATCTTTGAATCAATAAAATGAATTTTTAAAAAGTGTTTATTGCAGGTTTGTTTGATAACTCTCAGAAGTTTTTTAAATTATCCCATTAAATACTAATTTATTAGTTTCAAGTCAACCTGTCTGGATTTAGTTGTACGTATATGTTCCAATTTTCAGTTTCTTTGTATGCAAGTTAAATAATGCACAAAATAAGTGTAACATCATAAGTTTTGGTAATAATAGTATAACTATTTAATCACCAGCTACTTACCCAGCAGGATATGGCCAGTTTGCACAGGCTCTGACACAACAACCGACTATTGTTCAGCAAACACAAAGAGAAGGTGAAATAACATGTATATTATGATTGTTTTATAGCCACTTACACCATATTTCTTTTGATTTAACTAATAATTCCATAGGTTTATACTTATGATATCTTTTGTTGCTTTTCTTCTTTTACCCACTTCCCTTTCTGATATTGAAGATAGTAGCTACAAACATTCTAAACATCACCCTCTGTGATTTTCAAGGGATTTTAATTAACTAAGTTTCCAGTTAAACCAAACTTCCTATTTTAATCAAAACTAAAAGTCAACTTGGTAATGGTAATGTGTATAGCTTATTATATGTATATATATATTTTTTATATTATTACTCATAAATATTAGAATGATTTTTTCAATAATTTGACAGTTTTGCTTTTAACAATATTTTTTATTGCAAACCCAAAAATATCTTGCAAGCTTTTGACTATCTAAGGAGACTTGTGTTAGTTCTAAAGATATGTGCTAAGCTAACAATGCAAAACAATATAATAAAAGTATAATAAAACTATATATATTAAACACTGTTAATATGAAGATAACATGAAAGGAAAAATATAAGATACCTTACTTACAGAACACACAAACTAGTTATTAGCTTCAACTATTGTCATAGATTTAACATTTGTTAAATGACATACCATCATTTTTGCATATGTATTTTACAGATGTCTTTTCAGTTTTATCTTTCTTGAAATTGAAAAGAAATATAATATAAACATATATATATATATATATTCATATGTAATAATTGAATACTTGATCTAATATCTAATGTGAAATAATAATTTAGGCACAAGCTCTAACATAATACCCAAATTATGTAAGGTTGCTTTATTGGTGATTGAAAAAGACTTTAAAATCCCATTAATAACATCAGTATGATTTTATGTCAGCAAAATATCCCACAATCCTCCCTTAAAACATGTTATGACTAGTAAATGACTTTTAGATTGTGACCTTAGAGGAGTCTGGCAGATGAGATAATTATGACACATATTGGTGTGGAATTAAGTAAATAATACAAACAGAAATTATTGTTTATGAAGATACAAAATAATAGGAAATTAAATGAATACATGAATTGTATTGCAAATAATTACAATATTGGTACTGTGATGAAATATAACCATGTTAAATGTAATAGAAAAAATATATATATTAAAATCTCATGGGGTGTTTCTAACAACTAATCTGACTTAATGTTATTGGAAAGTTACCTATGATCTCAACACATCCCCATCTGAAGAGACTGTATTCCCTTTCTTTTTAACTGGGCTGTTTCAGATTATTTTGAACTAGAATATATTCAATCAGGCATGTACACAATTGTGCTACATACCTTTTTAAGAATTTCAAAAAAAGTGGAAGGAGCAATTTAGATAAAATGAAATTATGGCCCTTTTTTTGAAATTCTTAAAATAGTATGTAGCACAATTGTGTACTTATTTTGGCCTGTAAAGTTGAATTACACTCACCATAATTTGACAAAATTTATGGTCTAAAGAATGGTAAATAAAATTGTCAAGATATAATATACATCAACAGTGTGTAAAAATTTATGCAGTGCAACTATGCATTTGTACTTCTACTGTTGAGTATTAAACAAACAAAGTAAAATTACAAGCAATCCTTAAATCCCAATTGTTTTTTTTGATAGTTTACAAATATTTTAAGTATGAAATTAAGGTAAATAATTCTCTTATTTGTTGCGAAGCATAATCAGAGCCAAGAATGACTATGTGGTTAGTGTGCTCAGACTGTGAATCTGAGGACTGATGATGTTAGGTACTATTGACCAACTAATTTACCTCCAGTTTATCAATCTAAAATTGTGAAGGTTTGCGAAAAATAGTCTAAAACAAAATAAAGCATGATCAAGGTATAGATTGAGACTTTTATTTCTTTTTAAATGATCAAGATAATGTTGAGGTTAAAGCCACTATAGTGCTTCAAGTGAACATCTGTCCAAGTTAGTACTAGATAGATCAAAGAAGAATTATCTTTGTTTTCCTCTTTTGTTGCAGAACTTCATAAAGTCATAATTGTTTATTCCAAGTTGTGAATGTAGGTTGAGATTTCTACTTGATCACAAAAAAATTATTATTATTTTACTTTTTTGTTGAAAAACTTGATAAAATAACACATTTTGAATCATAGAATTGTTTATACGTTGGGAGTACTACAAGGTCACAGAAATTCCAGTGTCATTGTATGACTTATTCAACACAAAGCTCAGTCTCATGACAGGGCTAGGCTCTCAGTTGTCAATAGAACTTGTAATGAAATAATTGCATTATATTTTTCCTTTAGTATTTAAGAAGGAATTTAAGCAAATTATATTCTGCTCTTCTGAATATTCTATGTATAACAACTGCATGAAGCACAGATGTTTATATTTCTGTTTTTATTAGATCAGTTTTATTACAATGTTGCATATTTATGTTTTTATATAGTCTCTCTGAAGAGAAGAATGTCACCTTGTTTAAGAGCTCCATTTGTTTTTGAAATGTGCACCTTGTTCTTAATTTAAACTTGTATTTATACTCAAAAAATTTGTAACTTTTCCATGTACTCCAGAGCTGAGCAGAATGACAATTTATCTTTGATCCTAATTGACAGTACAATTTATATGTTTATTTTTGAAAATACCAGTCTTGTGGCACTATGATTTTAAACTAAACTAAACTAACGTGGCAGGGGTTCTGTTTAGAGAGAGAGAAATCAGAAGAGTTCTCTCTCCAACTGGGGTGTTCAGGAACATTGTGGTTCCTCTTCGTCCCCTTTCGTGGATTGTTATTAAGATTAAATGGTGGTTTATATATATATATATTGTAATTATTATTCTTGACTATTTGGGTGGAGGATGTCTCTTCTACATGTTGTCTTGGATGGAGGCAAAGGCAGCAGTGGAAAGGAAGCCCAGGAACTGTCCCGAAAGGAAGAGGTTGAGCAGGTGTAAAAGGTGTAAACATGAATATTGTTCAAATCCAGATCAAAAATAAAACAATTCAAATTCAAACGGCACAGTTCAGGGTCTGGCAAAAGAGAGGCCTGGGCTGGGATCTATAAATCCAATGCCTGAAGATTTTGGTGTGGGGGAAATGGGAGTGCCCCGAGAAAACCCACTTTCACAGGACAGGCGCCGAAAGTTTTGCCTGTCGTGTGCCCTGTGTCTGAAAAGAAAGGAAAGAAAGAAAGGGAAAGAAAAAAAAAAGAAAAAAGAATTCGTGTTAGTGACGTTGATTGTATTTGTTTAGATTCTTTGTTAAGTAGAATGTGATTCTTGAAATATGTTGTACGGTGAAATGTATTTTGTTGGTGCACTTGATAATTTGTGTAGTGATGCCGTTAGTTTGTTTCTTTTTTCTGCTTTAAGATAATATTTGAGAGAGAGTTCTGTTATTCTATCTCTTATCGTTGGTAAATTACTAATTTGGTGTAGATAGTTTGTTGGCGTAAATGATGGTAGGCCAAATGCGGATTTTAATATTCTGTTTTGCTGTATTTCGATTTTCTGGAGAGTGTTATTTGACATGTTGTATGTTACTTGACATCCGTACTCTATTAGTGGACGGATGTAAGCCTTGTATATTTGTATAATGGTGTTCGGTGCACATTTCAATTGTTTGCCAGTTATGGTCTTTAGATATGAAGTCCTTTTTCTGATGGGTGAGTGTATATTGTTTATATGTTTTTTCCATGTTAGTTTTGTGTCGAAAGTGACGCCAAGGAATGTGATGTTTTTACTCATGTTAATGGTTGTGTTTCCAAGTGATAATTTTATTTTTTCTAGATTTTTTCTTTGCTTCTTAAGTTTCCTATAGAAAGTAATTGCTTGTGTTTTCCTATGATTTTAGTTGATTCACTTATCTTATATACATCAAAGAAATTGAACCTTTTTTCTTCTTTGTTCAGAATATAGTTCCAATATCTAAGATAACTTCCTGACATTAATATTAGCTGTAAACATTATATCAAGAAACCAGTACTGTAAATATGGCATGTAAGTAAATATAAGGATTCACTTTGTTCACGGTTTTATATCAGAAATATTTTCATTTACAAAATTCCATGAGATATGTATTCTGATTTCATGGAAAATAATTTTTATGTAGTTGTACAGTAATGTGTTTTTCAACCTTAAAGTTTCTTTTATCACTTAAAGTAAAAACTAATCTTTGTAGTTACTTCCAGTAATTACAAACACCAATGATTTGTTTGATTTTTTATAGGACCAGAAGGCTGTAATCTCTTTATTTACCACTTACCACAAGAATTTGGTGATGCTGAGCTTATCCAGATGTTTTTACCATTTGGTAATGTGATCAGTGCCAAGGTGTTCATTGACCGTGCCACTAATCAGAGTAAATGTTTTGGTAAGTGTATTTCACAGGTCTTTCCAGAAATTTTGTTATTGTTGAAATGTAAAGCAACACCCTTTTTACAAAGGAGAAGGAAGAGCAATTAACTTTTCTTCTTAGAAAACTGCACAAGGTGTGAGTTCATAATTGACTGTAATATACATAGTGTTCAGATTGCATAATTATTTAAAAACTGTGTATTTTTTCTATATAAAAAAAAATGCTGGCTTACATTTTGATGAAAGAAATAAGTAACAATCAAAACACATTCATATTTTATGAAAGTTTTAGTGTATCTTTAGTTGCTTGTATGATGTCAATTCTGTCAGGTTTTAATTGCTAAAACCTGGTTCATTAAAATACATTCGTTTAGCAAAATGGAGCAAAACAATAGTTCCTATGTTTAGATGACTATTTTGAAATTCAACTTATGTTTTTGTACAAAATTATTGATCTAGAGATATGAGTTAATGAAGTTAGATTATTGCATCATCTTTGTGGTTATTTAATGAATTTTAAGACCTCCTGCATTTGAAGTGGTCTAATTTTGCCTTAGGAAAAAAAATTAATGTAAAATATAACCAAATACATCATTAAAAATATCACAGATTATCAGTAAAATATAAATACACTTAATTATTTTACCATTGGGTAGAAATTGAGCATAAAGAACTAAAGTAATAACATTTATCTTTAATATTAATTTATTTTAAAATAACAGTAAATATGAAGAAAAATTACACACATAAAAATCAAAATTGCTTTAAAAAAATCAAAAATATGTATATAACTTCCTTTATTCATTTTTTTTAAATAGATAAAAGGGACAAGTATCAGAAAAACAAAAATCTTGAAGAATAAAAGTAAATAATATGCTTCTTGTTTATTAAGTAAACTTATATAATAAATGAAATGTTAGAAACATGTGAAACATGTAACAATAAATTATAACCTACACATTTTTGGAGTAAATCTCCAAAACTTCTGTAACAGTATGGTCATCTACTGCTTGTAAATAAAAAACAAATCCAATTTAACACTAGCCATTACCTGGAAAATATGCATGTGGAATACATACTGTTTTATGTCTTTGTTGTTGAATCATTTCTATGTGACATATATTTATATAATCACTTTATGATGTTACAAAGGCTAGTACTGGTACTGAATAGTTTTGGTACTTACCAAAAGCATATTTATTATAGCCTTCAGTTTGGTTACAGAGCCATAAGCTACAAAATCAGACCCATCTGTCACATCCTCTTTTCTTCAAATTGCTAATATTTCTTTCTGACAGATGATACTATATTACTTATTACAATTAAAAACCAACATTTTAAGCTATCAAATGATGTATCATATTACATTGTTTTTCAGTTGTCTATTTTGTTTCTAATTCAGGTTCTATTCTCGCAAGAAACACAGCAATAGGCTTAACTGAATTTGTAACAGCTCTTGTTGCATAATCAGTAAAATTATGATTATTGTAGGACTGATTTTTGAGGGTTATTATTCTGAGTTTTTAAATGCATTATTTAATCAAATAAAAAAATTGTTGGTGTTGTTGTGCCATTGATATAAAAACATAGGGTTAAGTTTTGTCAGCAGTTGATAGCAAATATGTTCTATATATTTTTTCATGTTTATTTATTTATATTTAGTAATTAAAAATTAATTAAAAGTAATTAAAATGTAAAATTTATAAAATTATGATGTTAGATTAGGTAAAATAAAGAAATTATCATTTTTCAGTTGGTGTACTTGCAAATAGACCATAGTTACATAATTTAATAGGGTAACATGAGCTGCACATTCACCAAGAGATTTACAACTTGTATGGTGGGTTATTGGTTATATGCAATGCTCTTGACTTATACTCTGTGTTGGTATGGTAGAATTGATATAAATTTAATACTTTCTACCAAGAGAAAGTGTTGGATTTACCCATAATGATGCACATTATCATGTAACTTTTCATTTTCTTACAACATAGTTAAGATTGCAACCTCCAAATACTATCTACTGAGCCATTGAAGACAGTTCCTTCTATTTATTGGTCTAAATAAAAGTTACAGCAATGTTCCCATGGAGAAAGTAGAATATTTGCCACAGAACAACAAAGGAACAAAGATAAATAGACAAAAAAAAACTCAGTGGTTTTTTGTGGGCCATCATTCATGCAAAACATGCATAGAATCAGACTAAATGAAAATTTTTGAAAATTTCTGTAATGACGAAAGATGGAAAATGTATAATATACCTTCATATTACACTTTCAGTCACATGCTTTTCATGCTCACTTAATACCCTTATATTTAGTTCTCTTAAGCCTTCAACATTAATATTTAGTATAGTATACTCATTTGGAAGGTTCTTGTTAAAACTATTGTGGTATAGTAGACACATGTTTATGACATATATGTTTCTCCTTATCAAGTGGAAGAAATGTAGTCTAATGAATTAGCCAGAACTATCTAATTGATGTTATAATTTTCCAAGAAAATAATTTGAAACTCAGCACAAATGTGGAGTACAAACAAATGTAATATTTTATGTGAATCTTCCAGTTGAGTTGGGGTGTTAAAAAACAATCTGAATGTTGCAATAAATTTGAAAAATGAAATGTAAATTGGTTTTGTTATAATTTTATATGGTTTAATAGTATTAGTAGATGAATTTGCAATTAGCTTGATTCAAATAGATCAATAAATTTTCAGTTTATTACATCCTTATTACATATGTTTTTCACAATCTGTTTTTGAACAAAAATGCTCAACCCAGCACAATCAAAATAATATTTTCAACTTTATTGTTGTGGTTTTTATTTTCTAAAATTAACTAAACATGTAGAAAAAAACTTCTGTATCTATGATGGTCACTGTCTATTTGGACCATTAAAAAAGCATAAAACATATTTAAGTATTAGTTAATATTATGTGTTACAGGATTTGTGAGCTTTGACAACCCCACCAGTGCCCAGGCGGCCATCCAAGCCATGAATGGCTTTCAGATTGGAATGAAACGTCTTAAGGTCCAGTTGAAGCGACCCAAGGATGCCAACAGGCCATATTAAACCAAAGGCCAACTTTTTAAATTCAAGGTAATGAAAATAAATGTTACAACATTTGGACACAATTTAATATTTTTTCAAGCAGTTATTAAGTTCCCTAACCAGACAACCAGTTTCACTAGAAAAATAATTAAAATGGCTAGTTAATCATATGGCCACTGCATAGCAGTCATGCTCATTAGGAAATACCTATCTTTAAATATTTATATTTTCAGAATTGTAACATTATACATACCGTGTTACCAAGGTATTAATATCATGAAATAAAAGTTGTCTTGTATAATTTCTGAGGGCTGATTTAGTGTAAATAAATAAGAACCACATTCTTTAGCAATTACCAAAGTTACATCCAGTGATAGTAAAGTAAAAAGTACTGAACAAACGTATTGTTAACACAAACATGTAGAACAACTAATTCTGTATTTCAGAACGGTTGGTATGGGTATTAACACTTTTATTAATAAGAAGAAAACAACGTTTTGACCTTCCTAGGTCATCTTTAGGTTAAGTAGGAGAGAGTTTGAATGTGTTCAAATCAAATAAACACAAAATATAATAATAGAAAACACCCAGATATTAAGTAGAAAAACAAATATAAACAAACACAAAATCAAAGAAGCCTTACTTACACAGCAACAAAAACCAAAATTAAACCAATATAAAGGAACACCTCTATACCTATACTAATTAAAACCTAACATTCACCTGCACACCTCTACAACCCCATACCCATTTATACTCTCATCTCTAAGACATGTGTCCATCAATGGTCACATTCAGACTCTCTTTTTCTTAACCTGAAGATAACCTAGAAAGGTCAAGACGTTGTTTGCTCCTTATCAATAAAAGTGTTAATACTAATACCAGCCATTCTGAGACACATTTTTATTTCAAGTGAGTTTCTCATCATCAAGAACAACTGGTTTTATTAAAATTTATTCCTTATGTTATCTCAGTGACAATGGTTGGATTATGAAAAACTTGATATGCATGGTTCCCACAAGCATATGAAATTAGGTAAATTCAGGAGATTGGAATTGCCAGAAAAATGAAAGAAACTGAACTGTTGGTCAGAGATATAAATTTTTTTCTGCAGAAAATGCATATAAAAATAACAATCTAGAAATGAAATACGAAATTTAAAATTTGAAGTAAAGTATTTTGTAAACATGTAAAAAATACTATGAATCAATAATTTTACTTTTCTATATTTGCATTAAAAGGGGATTTTATATGTGAATGCTCTAGCCAAAATTTAAAATTATTGAAAAATGCAAAAAATAAAACAGGAAACTGTTTATGTAGTGTGAAATTTAACACAGTTGGAGAAAGTGATAGGTCATTTAACACAGTAATATTAAGATAATTACATGTGCAAACATGGTCTTGAAAGGGATCAGGACAAAAGCATGGACTAGCTAAACCCTAGCCTTCTTCTAGTAACAAATCAATGCTGAAATATACTGGAGAGAGGAAGAGGTATTTTGAACCTGACCCTCCCAGGTCTACAAAACCTAAATACTGATATCTAGAACAAGAACAACAATCATGTGAAAACAAAAACATCAAAAGATATTTTCCATTTGAATATTTGCCACTTGAAAATTCAAACTGGTAATTTTCCATACTGAGTCATGCAGTACATGTTATCTTGTTGAAATAAAACATTTCACCATAATATAATGGAAAACTTGGAAATATTTTTATGACAAGTTTTGCGATGTTGTCAAAATATAAAACTTTGTATGTTGTAAAGAAAAAACGATTACCTATTAGAAATAAACTCATAATACTTTGTATTCAAATCAATCAATTCATAAAATCTTAATATCTAGTTCTTTTAACTAATTAAAACTCTTAATTAATAGTTGGGTACTTGTTTTTAGAGAAAAGTATGTATGTAACTAGATCAATAATTTGTAAATTAAAATTTTATTTCAGTGTAAAAATAAGTTGAGGGTTTTATTACATGCCATTTAGCTTTGGTTTTCTTAAGTTATGTTAGAATATTAGTAGTAGTAGAGTTAGTAATCCCCTGCATATTTTACAGTATACTGATGAATGACCGAAAAATTTTTGAGTGTGTTGTAACTCTGTTGTGTAAATTTGACACAATGCAGTCATAATACACTAAATGTGAATACAATTAAAATTTTAGCAACTTGCATAATTTTTTTCAAAAATTATAAGTTCATCCCATGATAATCTATGTCATTCATTTGTACCCTTTTCTTGCCTATTTTGTCTCACAACTGTCAGCAGCATAGTCTTTATAACAGTAGTTTACTTGTATTTGTATTGATATGTTTAGCTAACAGATAACAAAAAAGTTCATTTTAGAGGTAAAATAGTTTAATTTTGTTGTGATTGTTGTTAACCATGTTTTTTTTAGATAGTATTACACTCAAAAATCAAAACTTACTGTTTTTATTCTTTAATAGAACATTGCATTTATTCATACAAAATGTTATTTGTGTAGTTGTTTAACTCATGAAGATACTATAGGTCATGGCAAAAATATCATTATCTTCACCCATATTTTCTCTTGGTTTCTTTGGCCCCCAGTTGCCATGGGTACCAACAAGCTGCAAAAGCTATCTCCAGCTAGCGAATGGTGTAGGCCAGATACCTTGAGTAAGTGATTGACTGGCTAGCATGGTGTGTGGGTTCTTGGTGGTTGTCATGCTGTTTCTTTTTTATTTCTGGATACACAAACTAATAATTTTCCAAATCTAACTTGTTTTTTTTGTGAAGTATTGAATAGTTTCTATAATGATGGTGGTTATCTTGTGTTAGTGTGGTGTGGTGATGTCATGTTGTTGGTTTTTGTGTGTGAACTCCTAAAACTACAACCTAGATGAACAGCCACGAACATAGTTAAATACTGAGTTTGATAAAATAAATTTTATGCCTGTAACTTGAACCTTCCTGTAATTTTACCTATGAAAATTGTGAATTTGATTCCTCAAATAGTGTTCTTGTAAAGTGGTTGTTGATTCCAAAATAGTTAATTAAATTATATACGCTCAGTTTATGAATAAATATGCACCAGTTGGTTGGTATGTGTAACATTATAAACATACTAATTTGTCAAAAAAAAAGTTAAAAACTTGTAGTATTCAGTTTAAATTTTACCTCACTTATGGAGGTAACATACCACATGGCAAACAAAAAACATTGAACTGTTGTAATTTCATTTTTTCTTCTTTGAGATGCTTACAAAACGTCTGTGTGAAGCAAGCTATAAAGATCTTAACATTTTTAAAGTAACAAGTAAATTACGGAAGTGTCATTTTATTTACATATGCTCTTGATAATATTTCAGCTCCATCTAACTTATAAATTTCCACTTAATTATCTGAATTTTGTCTCATTTGCATATAGAATCGATGTTTTCAACTGGTAAAAATATATTATTGCAGGTTGTGAGACAAGTTTTGGACTTATCTTTCTTTAGCTTTATTGTGTTCTTAAATTTCATACAAACATAGGAGCCCTTTCTTTGATGTGGTGCTGTCATAATATTACATTTTTACATCAAGAAAATTTTTGAAGAAACTGATAACAAAGAAAAGATAATTTTATTCTTGGTATAATTACTAATGTGATAATTACATTTTTGGTTGACTAATGTCTGTGATTAGCTTGTTTTGTGTTTTATGTTTGAAATGCATTCTAGTTTGCGAATAACATACAATCCTATACCTTGATTTGTCTATTTAAACTTAACTGTGAGTTTTGGTATATATTAAATTTAGATATATCTTATACTTTCTTGTCCAATACTATCATAGGAATTATGGTACATTATTTTTGTGATGATAGCATGTTTAAATTTATAAAGAATACTTTCATTGTTTTTATCAATTGCAACAAAGGTCATTTAGATACTTTTATATTTTAAAATATTCATTCTGAGTTTTTTGTTAAGCATTAAGCTATCAAATATCTGGATTTTCAGCATGACCTATTTTTGAGTTAATTTTTTTTTTTAGAATATTAGTAGTATTAGTGTTATGAAAAGCATTTCTGAAATCATATGAAATTGTTAACTGAAAGAAAGTTTAATACCAAGCAGTGCTAACATTTTCAATGGGAATAACTTATATTCTTCCTTTCATTTGTATAATGAGATTTTATTTTTATGACAAACTACAAAAAAAGAAATTGTCTTCATACATTAAGTTTAGTTGAACTAGAATAAGTGTTGAAATAGAAATTATGTTGTGTTTCTCATAGTTAACTTACTGATGGATTTAAGATCAGTTTCAGATTAACAATTGAAACCTACAATGGATCCTAAATGAACTTATTTTGAGCTCTACACTTGCAGAACATTTTATTACTTTTCAAAAGTTTGTGTAATAACAAATGTCAAAAGGTTAAAGCTTATTTTTGGAAAATACACTCAAGAAAATTGTAAATCTTTACATGGAGAAACTGCTATTCCATATTTGGTAAACCTAAATATGAACTGAAAGAGATGATGGGCAATAACCTTATTCAAACATTGACAAATTATGTTATTATCAAACAAAATGTATTCAGTTCTAAAACACTAAAATCTTGGTTATTTCTTCACAGTATGAAACATAGCTGCTAAAATTTCTGTAAGCCTTGTTAATGAAGACTAAAATCCAATTACATGTTCCAAATAACAAACACAAAACTGAAAATAACCACACAGTTAAAAAAATTTTTAATGATGATCTGTTACTTTAAAGCATTCTCAGCGTTTAAAGTATGTATTCACAAATGTAGCTGAGACATCATTTGAAACTTACCTTTTGAATAAAGAATATTTTCAAATTATATTAACTTAGTTTTCAAATTAGTGAAATTACTAACATGGTAATTCAAGGTCTGAAGACAATTAAAGTATACCATTCAACATTTGCCAGCTGATTGTGATATTATGGTTTCCTTATGCATATTCTAGATCAGTGTTTCTCAACCACAGAAAACAAGCAAGCAAACAAGACTGACAATATATTCATATTAAAATCATAATTTATTTTTATTGTATTTATTGGTCTGATTTGAGTTGATCCTTTTATCAAAATAATTAAGAAATGCTGTTCTAGAACGTAGTAAGTGTAGTAAATGAAGCATTTCTAACAATAAAGGAGTCTTCTGATTTGGTGTAAGAAACCTCACTTGAATAATGAATAAAATGATACAGAAATTTTATTAATACTTGAGAGTGTTTTAAAATTTCAGTTTTCACAGGGGGGAGAAGAAGTATGCATATGCAATTTAAAATTAATTTCTTATCATTTTACATACCACTGTTGTAAAATATTGCACATGACAGTGTGTCTCTGAAATATGTTCTAGCAGATTTTGGTAGACAGCTTTGTAAGTCGAGCTGAGAATGATGTAAATTCTGAAACAACTCAACTTCTTGCACATTTTAGCTATATTTCTCTACACATCTGTAAAAGGTATTTGCATACCACTATCCTTGAGACAGTTCTCACCTAATTACAAGTGATTGTTTCAACTGAATTGCAATTTCAAGTGACTATTTCACATGAATTGTGCCAATCTATGATGACATTGTTGTGTGACAAAAGCCCTTCACAAATAAGAGAGTGATGCACACAAAATCCCTTAATATATTTATGCTTATAAATCTACAATCTTCTCCTTGGTATTTCATTTATATACAGGTTTAAATTTCTCATCTTTGTCCAAGTTACTGAGATTTTCTTTATTAACAGGATTTTGGTTTTCATTTTCCTTCAGCTTTTGTTTCAAATGCTTCAATTTTTTATTATGAAGTTTAAATGACAATAATTTATACTTAGTTCTGAGTGTGAAACAATGTTCACACTTAGGCCTTATTTTAGCTGTAGTGTTTAGAGGCTAGTTAACTGTCAGGGTCATTGTACCCATTTTTCACCTTAAATTTCTTAGCACATTCACATCCTTTGGTGGGAGCTTCAATCTTGGCTATGACCCATCTCTCTTAACCTGCTTGTATTCTATCAGTGGAATAGTTTCTACACTCCCAGACTTTCCATGAAGTTTATCCTTGATTGGAAACATCCATCTTGAATGGTTTTTTTGACTGTTCTTAACTCCAGGCTTTCTATGCTACGGTCCTCTATTCTTCATCCTTAGGCTTTGGCTATTGATTTCTCAGCAAGGCCTCTTTCTCCATATCTCTTCCCTATTCACCTCACATTCTTCTGGGCCTCAGATTTACACACTACTCTCTTTCTTGAGTCCTGTTGTTGGCACATTTTCTTTGCATTTGATTCATCATCCTTCTCTAACTTGGCTGTTTTATTTCCTGATGGCCTTCAGATTCAATGAGTTTCCATTCTTCATTCAGCCCATTGTATTTAAGAATAATACATATTATTTCTCTTTTAGAGCCCCTCTTTCATTACATAAAATCACATAAGCTGTCTTGTGGTGTGTGTGTGTGTGTATATATATCTGTATTTACTCTTATCAAATCCAGACCTTACCTATTCCATTGACTATCATGGAAAAAGCCAGCACCAAGAAGGTGTTCTGCCTACTTCTCTGGCTTGCACTTGCTGTCTTTTTAAAATAGGGCTTTGCAGTTATCTTTTGTACTGTCTCCAGTAAAAGACTTTTCTAGACTGAGGGATTGATGGAAATTGTAACATCTTCCCTGGGTATCCCCTATGCAACCCCCTTCCACTTTGTTGAATGGAATATGGGAGACCTTTGCCACTTCCTGCTCCTAGCTGCTGGAGTAATAGATCATGGAAAACCCCCACAGATGGGAACACCATTAATTATTAGGGTAGTGTAGGTCACCTCTTACATAAATCAGATACATCATTCATGCCATCAATACCCTCCTCCTGCAGATGGAGTCTATTCAGTCGAGTTGAGGTGATAACACACTAAATGACTGTACTATTCTCTTGCAACCAGTCTGTTCAGTAGATTTTAGGTGACCATGCAATAAATATAGACTGTTATTACATAATACAGTGCCCTCCTCCTGCAGACTATGTCTATTTGATGGGGTCATGGTGACCATACTCTATACTAGTTCTTACTACTTAACTAGCAAGCCCTTCTCCCACAGCTGGTATAAGTTCCATAGGATCTGCTGGGAGATTTAAGGCAAGCACACAAAGTTTGATTTGAATGTGCCCCAACCACACCATACTTATTGGTCATGAGAAAACTTGTGTGAAAATACTTGGATGATCATATTCTAATTCTATCCATCTCCGTGATACAAATTTTAATTTTTTTGCTTTTTCACCATTCCTATAAGGGGCAAAGAGTGTACTCTGGATGAGATAAGATGCAGTCTCCCAAAAGTGTGTCCTATGACTAAAAGTTAGCAGCTGTTACATCCCATGAGCATCCTTTGAATGCTTACTGAAGAATGATCATCAAGGTAAATTTTGCACCAATTCATCTGCTATATCAGTGTGGGACTCTAACTACTCCATGTGTGGAGTTGAGTTATTACCTCAGAAATTAACAACTGTTTTACCTGAAACTTATTTTTAGTAGGTACTCCTTACATATTCTTACCAATCCTGAGCAATTTAAAAGAGTGAAGATTCATGAGCCCAGATGCCTAAGAAGTGTTAGTGTGTATGGTGGAGGAATTTTGTCACATTTTGAAATCATCATGCAAGGTACAACATAAAATACTGAGATTAGGTGAGAATTACCTGAAAGCTAGTGACATACAAATCTCCTTGGCAGAAGTGCTGAGGAAGGTAGCTAAATTATGTGAAATACAATTTCAGGTAAAGCAAATGTTAAGGTATATGAAAGTGTTATAATAACTAATATGAAACACATATTCAATCAGCTGAACTCAAATCCTATTTGATTAGAATAATGCAAGGAATGAACATTCAGTACCCTTAACTAGCTGTTTTACTTCTAGATTGTTAGTTCAAATTAGAAAGAACTAACATAGGTAGCATTTGGGGAACATTTTGCTTGAATGTTTGAAACAAACAAGCTCTAGCCACGAAATACTGATTTGTTACAAAATTGTTAGTGATATCAAATCATGCACAAAGATTTATGGAATATTGTGCTAATAATACAAATAAATATGATTGCTGTTTTCAGGAAATTATATACTTGAGAAAACAAAACATTATTTTTATGTATTTTAGTCTCAGTATTATAAATTATATTGGCTAAAAATAACTTAAACAAAAGTATGCTACTGAAGAACCATTGAAAGGTGAAGAAGTGTATGTATCTATAACTTAACAGAAATATACACAGGCATGCTATCACTATCAAAGTATGTTGTTGTATTAAATCTTGTTAGATATTTTAAAAATGCCTTACCTTTTAAGCATGTTTTTATGTTAGTCCTAATTGAATAAGTGAAATACTCATTAGTACTTCAAATATTTGTACAACACAGTGCTGTACGAGATACATTATAGTCTTTAAAATAGACTTCAAATACATATATGCTGTTTATTGAAATTCTAAATATGCAAGTCAAACAACTAAGAACATGTTACTCTGGTAATAGTTTTGAAAACTTTATAAACTTGTACTTCATTCATCTTTGCCATATAGAATGTTTCATCTTTGGGCAAGTAATAATTACACTTAGTTTAATCCTTTCCATCTTAAATAATCAAAATCCCCCAATATTTTAGCCAATTCTGAGAAACTTACTTCTTATGAAACATTTTTAAATGAAAGTTATGTGAGATATTCTTTCTATATTGGTCAATTTTAGTAATAAAAAGTACCTATTGTTGTTTTGACTAACAAAGGAGTAATTTGATAAAATGTGTGAATTTTGTGTTAAGTAAGAAAAAGATTGTATCTCTATCTTTTAAGAAATATTTATATAGTATTTCTTTAAGTAAATGCACTAAAAAGGAAAGGTGTACTAGTATTTCTACTGTTTTAGTAAATCATGCTGTTTAAAGCTGTTAGAGATACAGATAAATAATTAGTCTAGAATTTTAGTTTATGAATTTTTTTATCTTATTCACTAAATAACAAATGAACTGATGTTTTGTAAGTTACAACCAGTTTTATGTTCTTTAGGGCAGTTTCGTTCATTTTTATAGGTTATAATTTTTATAATTTTTTATGTCATTATTATTTTGTACTTTTAGTGTTTTATTTAAGACTAAACCAAGCTCCTAAGTGGCCCAAACTTTTTAGATATTTTGGTATCTAAAACTAAAAATTTTATTAACACTAAATACACCAAACAGAGATTCGGTCAAATCCAATCATCACGTGCCTAAGTCTTCTGATGTTCTGATTTTTAGCATTAGGTGTCTGTGATCACTTTTTATACAAGATTGGCATCTTTTGATGTGTATGTTACTTTTAAATCATATTCATTATGATCTATATAGTTAGATTTTTTATCAGAAGTTCTTTATTATTATCATTATTACAGATGCCAAGATTTTGGAGAAGAGGCAATTTTTATGGTGACTGAAGTTTAAGTGATCTTCATATATTTTTCCTTCACATTGCTGGTAAATGGACAAACCCCATCTACAGAATCAGAAGCATAGACAAAAAAAACCTTCCAAGTCTTAGGCCACAGTGCAGGTGGTCCTATTTATTCATATTTTCCCCAGTGTTTTATGTAGCAAGCAAATATCCAACTGTCAGGATAGAGAACTAGCTGCACTCTCCCTCACCTTTTATTTATCTTCGTCATTTTTAAATAATATTCTGTACTTTTACAGTTTTAAAGTTATTTATTACTTATTCAGAAAGGTTAGTAATGTTCATGAGTTTTGGACAAAATTATGTGCTAAAAGAAAAAAAAAATTAATCTTGCAAGTTGACTGGTTTTACTTCATATCAAAGTGGCAGGTCAAATCTGCCCAGAACATCAAAGAACGTCACTCCACAATGTGTAGATGCTAGGATGATGAAGATCTTTCTGACTTGCATCAATACAATGAAGAGCTAGTGTTCACATCAGTAGGAGCTATCAGTGAAGTGGATAGTTACTGTTTAACTAATATGAATGTACTGTCACCTGGAACTCACCAGGTTATTTATTTCTGCTGTTCTGTAACCACAAATTTGAACAACCAAGGTTACTTTAATAGCCACTGCTTTCAAGATAAAAGAGGTCAGTGACTGTATTACTTACTGACTACAAACAAATGTCGTGATTTTTTAAAATGTCAAATTATTCTTAGAATTATTATTCAGTCGTAGTATTAGAAAATTCACTTTTGAAGTCTACTTAAAAATTGACACTGTGTACTGAAGAATTATATTTTTCTTGATCAAATGCTTATCAACTAGATATTATAGAACAGTAATGATAACCTGAATTCATGCTCTTCTTTTTCCAAAGAATATCAGAATATATATATATATTAAGTTTTCCATATAATCAACAGAGTTTTATAAACTAAGAGAAATATAATAACATAGCAAATAGTAGTTCACCTTACTGAGTGTTTTTACATATGTTATGGAGATACGGTGCATCCCGACTAGAAGAGTGAGCAAATGATTGCTTGTATTAATAGTTTTATTTATTTAAAAAGTTCTTGTTTTTGTGGCTAGTCAAATTGAGCAATGCTAGTCAGGTAAGTAATTTAGTTGGACAGCTATTTAATTTTGTCCATTATTTCTTACCTAACTCTTTTATTTTAAAAAGAAAAAGCTTCTGTTAGAAAGTTGTTGTTTTTTTCATATTCTCTTGCCAAATCACCATTTTTTTTAAGTTCTTCATGAATGTTACAAAAGGCAAGTGTATGTACAGTCTTGTAATGGATGACATGTTGGACTTGTTCCAAATTATTTTATAATTCACAATGTCAGTAGGCTCAGGTAATTAGTTGTTATTACTATAAGAACATGTATAAATACTGTTTAAGAGTTATCCACAGCAGATTGTTAGTTATAAGTGCACAATTGTCTTTACAGAGAACAGGAAACAAAAATGATTATTGTAAAAAAAGGTTTCAGCTGAGAGAAGTTTGATCTTTCATATGGACTGCTACAAAATCAAGCTGTTTTTTTATTACAATATCAGTGTCACAATCGTACTGACTTATCTTTTATCTCTTAATCATAGTAAATAGATTCAAGTAAGGGAAGATGAAAAGTAACTGTTTGACTAACTCATTTTTTATAAGAAATACTTTATATTTTTATTGGCACCTTGGGAGACTCTAGCAGTGCTTAAACTTATTATTTGGATAACTTGTGCTGTCTCTTTACATTCCAGTGTTGATTACTTCATTCCAGGTCTTTTGAAATGCTTGATAGAATAGGCTATTTTTATTTACAAATTAGTTATAAAAGTAAAACTTTAGATAGTTATTAAACATTATGCTTTTGTTTAAGTTGTAATATAACACTGAAGGTCTAAATTAGCTTATGTATCTATACTGCTAAGTCTGAAAAGAAGCTATTTAAGTGGCATCATAATTTGCCACAACTGTTCATTCAAAACAGGTTATATATATATATAAAGATAATAAAACTTAAAATATGGTTGTAAGTTAATTTTATTTTAAAGTATCTTTATGGTAGCTAATGAAATGTCAGTAGTTAAAGAAAGTTGTGTGCCATTCATGGAAATCAGAGACATATTTAAAACTATACAATATCGAAATCTCTAAATATATAATAAGAATTCTAAAAACAGTAGGAATGCTATGTGTAATTTTACCATAGTTATGAGAAACTTAAATACAATTTTAAAAGTATAATTCTGTCATTAAGTCTCCTTGCTGTAGTTGTTAGGAACATAAGAATGGTTTTTGATCCCAGTGAATCTGTTATGGGAATCTTTGCTGCAGCTATTCAGAACTTCTGTAAAGTTATTAAATGTAGTACCTTGTCAAGGAGAATTTTTGGTATATCTGTAATGAATTTAAAAACTGCTATCCAACCTAGTGAATCTTTTCAGAATTATCTGTTGTATCTAATGGATGTTAAAATTATTGTGAAAGATAGTCTGTCATGTGTATCTTTATGTGACTGCAAAACTAAAAACAATTGCAAGAAGCTAGTAAATAGAAAGTAGAATATATTTAATAGCCAGGTGAATATAAAGACCATTTAATAATCAGTATTTTAAACTTCTTGTGATATTTGAAATAAATAAAGCTTCTAATAGTAATATGAAAAAAGAAAGATTTCAGTGATACCTGAAAATCTCAATTTTTTTTAAGGATTAGTAGAAATTCCTGCTCAGAGTTGATAATTGCAATATAGTTTATATATACATAACTTTTTCATTGATCAGCTGTGTATTCAGTGAAAAATCACCATAGCAGTATAGTTGACACAGTAGGTTTTATTTTTTGAAACGAAAATGTCAAGGTGTTCATGACTGTCCTTCTGTAGGTAAGAAAATTATATATCCACGGTTGTTTTAAATAATTTTATACAGAACATTGTTAATCTAAACCGTGAAACACCTCTTGAAGTGAACTGTTAATCACACTGATTATAATGGTCTTTATTATTTCCTTAGTGACAGGTCATGTTGTTAAAAAAACTTATTGCCTAAAGAATGTTATATTTAAGAATTTGTTGTAATAATTCATCTGATGTAACAGAAGGCTATATTTTCCCACTGTACACAATGAATAGAAATGCCACTTGTATTACTTTATCAGCCAAACAAATGTGGCAAGTGTATGTGACAGTTTAACTAGTTGATCTAGTTCCTTAAAATATGTCATTAATAGAATTAGAGATATTTTTTCAGTTCAAAATATTTTTTCTTATTACAATGCTGCGTATATGAGGTTGTACCTAAATTAAATCAGGATAATAATAATTCTTAATACCGCAGATATTGTATTCAGATCTTTACCTGGCGTTTTGTCCTATCAAACCTTTTTTGTTGTTTGTTTCACTGTTTTCCAACTTTTGTTGTGGTAGTATTTTATCATTTTAAGTGGAAATCTTTCCATACGCTGCTTGTTTACAAGTTTTCATTTCTCATATATATAAAACAAAATCTCTCACTTTCAACTTAACTCTGATTCCATTTATTTCTACTGCATTAAAAACAAACGGATCAAGACAGTCTGTTTGGAAACTGTTTTGTAACGCTTTAAAATACTCCTCAATGAATCTTTTTTTAAAACGTTTCAAGGACTAGGTAGCGAGACATAATAAATTTCGAAAAAAGTTACAAATATCTATATTCAAATTTAATTTTATTGTGTGCTTTTTTCATTTTTTGTTTACTAATTTCTGTTTTCTATGTTTCCTATGTTTGTTTCTTATGTAGTGGCTTCTTCGGCAACCTTTATAACCTTTTACGCTGTTTTTCAGAACACTCGATTTATGGACTCTGCTAAGTTTTGTTGCTCAACCAGTTTCATTTATTGAAAATATCACTTCTTGCATGAATCGAGATTCCATTCATTAGTGTGTTTATGTGATGGAGAATTGTTTAGTTTAAAAAACGTTAACACAATTTAATTGTTAATATTTGCTTTTTTTATTAGTTTGTGTTGTGGATTTACTCTAGTATTGGAACAACAAATTTAATTGTATTTAAAAATACCCAAGATTACTTAACTTAAATTATACAGCGAGAGTACTAGGAGAATTGATATAAACTTTTATGCTTGCATAAAAGTGTTAAGGTAGTAAGTATCTCTTTAGTAGACAACAGAGGCACGGGAGCAAATTTAGATAGGTAAGGTAGAATACCATAATAAAATGTTGCCTAAGTTTAAAAACCTTCTGCATTGTAATGTAAATATCATGAGAGGTTTTTATAATAGGTTAACTGTGCTCATTTTTAACGCAAAGTAATCAGAAAAATGTATTTTGTATTTTATCGAATGCGACTAGTTTATTATTATTAATAGAAATTGACAATTATTGTACACAGATATTTCGTTTCTAAGTAAAATGTATGACTGTGTATGCTTGCTGCCTATTAAAACTTGTGATCCGAGTGGCAATAGACGCGACGAGAAAATAAATTACGGCAGAATACAAACTTACAAAAGTGTATCTCAGGACAGCTGGTATGGGTATTAAAACTAAAGTACAGAACAACATTTCGACCTTCATAGATCATCTTCAGCTAAACTCTTTGTTCTGTACTTTATTTTAATAAAAGTTTTAATACCCATACCAGCCTTCTCGAGAGACATTTTTATATCAAGTGGTTTCTCCTCATCACGAAACTCACATAAGTCCACTGGCGGATACATTAAGGTAAGACGAGTTTCGTTATGTAGTTACCTTTAAACGTTATGTGTATTTCAGTGTTTACAGTTTGTGGGACTATTAAGTTCTTAGTGGTATATATAATATACAAACACAGCACACGAATTAGCTAGGACTAGCTGCAGCGTCATCGCTTCTCTTAAAACTATTATAAGACTGGCAAAGTTGACCAGCAGGTATTATTGATGGGAAATAACATTACTCATAAATGAAAATATTCATAATTATTTACAAGCAAAATTATTGGTGAGCCAAATGCCCCTTCCGGCAGTCTCAACATATAAAAAAAAAAAAAAAAGGTAGGACGCTTAACTGTCGCATTAGAATCGCCTGTACGCTTGCGCTGTTTCCCAAAAATATCTTACCAAAATTTACTATTGCAGTTTCGAAGTATTTATACAGTAACAATGCAACCAAAGAAGATAGGATTGTTGTGTGGAAACAGGCCTGGCATGGCCGAGCGCGTTAAGGCGTGCACTCGTAATCCGAGGGTCGCGGGTTCGCGCCCGCGTCGCGCTAAAACATGCTCGCCCTCCCAGCCGTGGGGGTGTATAATGTGACGGTCAATCCCACTATTCGCTGGTAAAAGAGTAGCCCAAGAGTTGGCGGTGGGTGGTGATGACTAGCTGCCTTCCCTCTAGTCTTACAATGCTAAATTAGGGACGGCTAGCACAGATAGCCCTCGAGTAGCTTTGTGCGAAATTCAAAAACAAACAAATGTGTGGAAACAATAAATAAACAAATATATATATTTGAAGATGCAAGAGGCCTATAAACAGAAAATACTGAGCCAAACTGGGTGAAGTTAAGTTTGGAATACTGTCTGTTATTTATTGGATCACCGAATGTGAAAAGCAATATTCTCTTTACACTGTGGCATTATTCTTAATTTGAAACAGGAACAATTTTCATTTCTGGAGAAGGTGCTGGTCCAATGTTTTGATATGTTAATTTTGTTGTTTGTAATAATCGAAAACATTTTTCAGTAAATGAACTTGATTTCAATAGGCATTTTAATAACTTATCTTACATATTCATTTAACAGTGAATTACTGAATAGTGAAACGTTATCTAAAGTAGTTTAAGTTTTTTCTTTTTGTTAAATAAGCATGTAGAGTAGCTTAACTGATCAATGGGGATGCATTTCATTCCATGAAAAGAAAAGTAACTAATTGCGATATAATTTAATGACAAACAAGCACAACTTATTCTTCAGATTAAACAAGAAAACATGTAGTCTCCCAATTTTTAAATAACGTATCATTAGACGTGGATAACTTTCTAAAGTCGTGTATGGAAGCAAAATAAATTTGATGACAAAAATGCATTACAGAATTTTATCAGTATCATCATTTTCCATACAATAATGTGCCTTTAAGACCCCAGAAGGCTTATTTGATATAGTAATATGGTTCTGGATAGCTTCTTGATTCTCCCCCCCCCCCCATTTCGTATGATAATTGTTCCAACATTTCTAGATCTAGTTGTAGTAGGCAGTGAAATTAACCAACTGTGGAGGTTGCCAAAGTGTTTTTTATAATATATATGAAGCTTTTTGCAAAATTTACTCAAGAAATGATAGGAATTGAGAAAGCACAATATTATTATATCTCATTCAAAATAAATTATATATTGCCTTCGAGTCAAACAGAGCACGATATGTGCACTGTTGTACCAGTTAATAGTCTCCGTAGCTGTAGTAGTTTAATAGCTACCATACATTTTAGATAGTTAACGATAGCATTGTATTTAAGAGAGGATATTTTGAAGTATACACTAGTGGTTGTAGATATCTCTTCCACCTAAATTATTTGGTAGACCACGAAAACGTTCAGGAAGTAGATCACGTGTACTGCAAAGTTGTGTGCTTTGTTTCTAACGTAGGGTGGCGTCAAAAATGAATTGGCAAAAAACAAATTAGACAAAACTAAAATAAAGTATTATTAAGAACATTAACTTTCACGAGATTTCAAATATGAAAATACAACTTAAGTTTTTAATAACAAATATCGATCTTTTTAACTCTATTGGTTGAATGTGTTTATGTATACAAATTAACTGGATATTGTTAAATTTTGACTTGTTTTCAAATCGATTCTCATCAAAAATAACTATCCCAATGACGTTACAGAATACTTGCGTAAGGGTACTTCGGACAAAGCTTTGCAGTAGGTTTAGTTTAAAGTGTAGATATAATTGTATAAGCACGTTTGACGTTTAATTGATAAGATTTGATGAACTTAAATGGATGGGAATTCTTAATGATGCTCTGTAACAAAGGTATGTTGTTATTTATATACTTTTTAGTGACCAGATTATTTATAATAACAATTTTTATTTATCATTTTTAGTATATTTGTTTAATCATTCTTTAATTCTTAAATTTCATTCGAAACAGTTATATTAATTATAAAATGTTTTACATGATTAACTATTTTGTAGGTGTTTTAATTGTTATCATTATGAAAAACATTCAAGTCCACAAACTAAGGCATATAAACCACTGTAGAAGTTTTTTACATCAAAACTCCTGAAAATAAAATCACGATCGATGTGAAACTTAAAAAGTGTTATTGGTATTGTAATTTAAATAATTTTAAGTTATCAAATTTAAATTGATTTTACAATCAAACTAAATTAAAATGTACTTATTTTAAAAAATTATGATCCTAGGTTTTGCTTTTTCTGTTTTTTGTAAAGTTGAGTCTTTCAAAAGTGATATTAACTGGATCGATACTCGACCAAATTTTTTCTTTGTGTTTAGATTGGTTAAGGCTATGTTGAGATATTTTAAAGAACAATAAGTATATTTGATTACTTAAATATGTGGTATTTTATGTCTTTCTGGAAAATTCATGTGGACTTTAGGTCTGAAATTTAAAGATCTTAACATAGCACAGTGGCAGATTAGGATGTTTAGAGCATTATCCTCTAGATTATTTAATATAATTGTACTATAATCATTATTTTTAAATAATTTAAAATATTGTGATTTTCATTTAGCAAATGTTTCAGTCTGCCTTTATTAAACACAATGATAGTCAGTAGTTGGAAACAATAAAAAACCCTAAAAACACTTTTTAAAATAGTTTTGATTTAAGTGGATTTTGCTTTTTTAGCTCACTTCCAGCCCCGAACAGTTAGGTATTCATTGCATTTTCGTTTCGTATACAATATTTTTCTTTTATTATTTTTGATAAAGGGATGAAGTTTGATGACTTTACTACAAGAGTTAGCCTAATGAACTGAATATTGACGAAAGCAAAGTGTACAGAGCATATCATTTATTAGAGAGGATGAAGGAAGGCGTGCTTCCGAGCTCACAGCCCTCATATGACCCACTATCGTTCAATCACACTTCCATCATGCTCTCGCTATCTTTCTCTCTCATTCCTTCAGTCTATCTGTCTTGCTACTCATCGGGCCATTCCAAGATGCCTTTCATGAAGTGCTTTCTTTATAGACCCTTAAGAATTCAAATACTGGAGCTTAATTTGAACAGGATAATAAAGGAATTATATACCCAGTTTTTTATCTTATCAGTCGAGCTTGATCCGAAACATTGTTCATCTCTCCTGAGATTTCTTTATTGGAATGGTCCAGTCGGGGGCAGCCTTGTGCTACCAGACTTTGATATGTATTCACCAAGTGACAAAAGTGTAATATCGTCTCCAGATGATCATGATAATTATATTGAGCTTGTATGCTATTGTTTATCCTTCAGAAATAAAAACATGACTTAATAAAAATGGGTTTTGCGTGTTTCTTTACATAATATGTTTCACATTAGTATTTCACATAAGGCCTGGCATGGCCGAGCGCGTTAAGGCGTGCACTCGTAATCCGAGGGTCGCGGGTTCGCGCCCGTGTCGCGCTAAACATGCTCGCCCTCCCAGCCGTGGGGGTGTATAATGTTACGGTCAATCCCACTATTCGTTGGTAAAAGAGTAGCCCAAGAGTTGGCGGTGGGTGGTGATGACTAGCTGCCTTCCCTCTAGTCTTACACTGCAAAATTAGGGACGGCTAGCACAGATAGCCCTCGAGTAGCTTTGTGCGAAATTCCAAAACAAACAAACAAACAGTATTTCACATACTAACAATAAATGGTTTGTTTTAATCTCCACAATACTATGAAATGTATATTTAACGTACTGGTCATGATAGGTTGAGGTTTCCAGTCGGTAAGTGTTTTGGCTTAACATTTATTAAATTCTACGTTAGTGACTCCTTCAAAACAGGTTCTAGCATGACCTGGTGATTATTCTTTCAGCCGCGGAGGCTTTATAATGTGTTAAGCAATCCAGATTTCATTGATTAACTGTGGGTGGTAATGACTAGCTGTCTATCGTCTGGTCTTACACTGCTAAGTTAGGAACGGCTAGCGCAGATAGCCTTCGTATCGCTTTGCATGAGACTGAAAACAAACCAAACAGTTAAATCCTTACTAAGCTGTCTAGTAATTTGTTCCTTGTATTTACGATAGATAGTTCGAGTTATTTCTAGTCTTATCGTGTACATAAATTTAATTTTGAAATTGAAATACAATGGACTAATATGCACTATAAACATCACTTGGTTCTAAAATTTTAGCATGAACTAGAAGCAATATTCTAAGTGCATTTTAATTTTTTGCTGTAAAGGAAGAAGACTCTATATAATATGTTATGTAAGTAAAATATTGGTATAAAATCAACAGTCGTTTTGAAGACAGGAAATCTTTCTATCTGTAAAAGCTGTCTTCAACTGACGTGTCAGTGTCCGCTATAGTTTAACTGCTTGGAGCAGATTTAGATGAATAATATTAATATACTTGCTTTTAAAACATTCTAGAACGTTTTGTTTGATTTCAAGAGTTAAACAATTTCTCTACTGTATCATTATGCTCTCCGTAGGGATCGACCTAGGATTTTAGCAGATAACGTAACCAATGTCACGTGTCTGACAGCATGGCTTCCCGAAAGTCCGATTTCTAACTAAAACGGTAAAAACGGACTTAACAAACGAATAATTCAATATATTAATTATAAGATGTATTAGCTAAAGGTTAAACAGAGGTCACACGTGAAACCACTTTGAACGAAGCTGTACAAATTTTCGCGCACATATTCAATACAAAATTAGTCTGGAGTTCACCCGTATCTGTTAAGTTTGGAAGTTTAAGTATGCATGGGATCAACGGACAATATTAAATGTATATTCTGTTTCAAAAGTTTCGTACATTGATAGCAAGTCTTGTTAGCAGTTCTTAGATGTTTGATCTAAGTTTTTGTTGTTGTTTTTCTTTGCCAAAATTTTCCTAGCGATGGAATTCTGATGAAAATATGAAAAGAAATGACAAACAGTAATTCCACTTGTTCTTGATATGGCTTGTCAGTGTTCCTGTTTACTTGTTTTTGTTCGTAAAATCAAAGTAAGCTAATTTTTCAGTCAATATTTTTCTTTCAGCTTTACATTAAGATTATCCTAAAACTGTTATTCAGTTGTGCTGTAGTAGTTATACTGCCGTATTTCTGTTTTTTAGGATTTGCTTTTCACGTCACTGTAGCATAGGTGGAAGCACATATATTGTCTTTGCCAGTTAATCTGCAGTTGAATACATGTTTCAGGTATCATTTATCTATACGTAATTTCTCCAGTATGTGAATTTCATCAGTACTTTTCCATCTGTAATAAATAAGCGTATGACCTCCAAGCTTTGAAACGGAAGGTTGCATATATTTCAATAAACGCATCCTGAGAACAAAGACAAGGTGCATCTGTCGAAACATTTATCTCATTCTACATCTCAGTGGTTTTACACTATTTACAAACCGAAAGGTTAAGAGAATGAAGACTTAGTATACTAAGTCAGAAGTGGTCCTCAACTAATCCATGACATACTCATTGTTATGTCTTATGGCTAAATACCACAGTTATCTACTGTCACATTGTACTTCTTCAGAGTTTAAAGTATATTGTTTCTAATGGTTATTTTTGTTCTTGAGGGGGTGCTATACTTTGTTAATTTTGGACCATTAAGATCAACAACGTTAAGATACACTGCCCATGTTTCTGTTTCGTATAATGGCACTTCATCTCTCAAAGTACAAAAATGTTCTGCTATTTTAGGTAATTTCATTGTATTGTTCTCCACCCTATCCGCCACAATTCAAATACCTCCATTTTGTATTGGTTTGCTTGTATTTCATGCATCCTTCTTCCTGTGCTTTAAATGCTCAATTGATAATGCATTGTGTCCTGCAAGAAGTTGTTCGATAGCATTAAGATTTTTCTAGCTTTACTTTGGTTCTTAATCAGATTTTGATTTTGTTCAATCTACATCCTTCAAGTGAAAGGCATTACTTTACAGAAGAGGAGGACACAGTCGTCTATGGGTGCAAGAGATTGTCTGTTCTTTCACAGTTCCTACTGAACCACTGAATTAATTGCCACATCAGTCCTAGAGGATGGGTCAGTAAATTTTTTTAAGAAATTGCATTTCTCGATACAGCTTTTTTTTATACTGATTTGATCCGTGTTTAGAGTTTGCTTATTCACCTTATTATGCGTTTGGAAAATGTGTTTTTTGGCAAATTTTACCAGGAAGAATTTTTTTCGCTGCAACATTATTTAAGTTGAAAATTTCCTAAATCTTCATTTTAAAAGGAATTATTGGAGTTTGATTTAACGAAGTTGTATCGTGCTTAATCATTTGCATATTGATAATTGCTGTTAGTAAAATTTCCAACGGTTATTGATTGACAAGCAGAAGAGACTTGCTTTTCCAGCTTTGCTTAGAGGAAAGGCAGCTAACTCTTGGGCTTCCCATTTCCCAACGAAACATCCCCACGGCTGAAAAGGCGAGCATGTTTGGTAGAATGGGGATTCGAACCCACGGATTGTGAGTCTTGTGCACCAGTTCTATTTGATAGTGCTCCAAATTCCTAGTTGGTATCTTAAAACTCAGAATAGCAAAACCATGATTAATAATATACTGAAACACCGAAAGTTCCACAGCCTCAACCCTTTGAAGCACCTCTGCAATCTGCATTGGAAAACATTTTTAAATATTAAGCATAGATAAGTGGGAATTCTATAAAGGATAAGAAATGTGAACTAATATGGATGCTAAAGTTTATATTTGACCTAATAGTTGTTTGTAGTACCTTTTCATGATAGTACTGAGGTTACTTAATTAAATTTATTAATAATATTAATAATAAATCAATTAAGTAAATTGAAGTTAATTGAAATTCTTAAAAACAAACCCTTTTGAAATTAAAATTTAAATGTCAGCTACGTTCTGATATGTATTTTAATGAAATCAATTGATAATAAAATAGTTTCAATAAATTTAGAAAATAACCCTGTAAAGTGTTATGATATGTGTAACAGTTACTGACCAATAAGGTTATAGTGGCCCAACACTCCACATGTAAAGCAGACAGTTTTATTCTAACTGCCAGGCATGGCCAAGTGGTTAGGACGCTCCATTCGTTAACTTAGGATCGCGGGTTTGTGTCCCCGTCGCACCAAACATGTTTGCCATTTTAGTCGTGGGAGCGTTATAATGTTACGGTCAATCCCATTACTCGTTGGTAAACGAGTAGGCCAAGAGTTGGCAGTGGGTGGTGATGACTAGCTGCCTTTCCTCTTATGCTATTAAACCAGAGCAGCTAGCACAGATAGCCCTCGTGTCGGGAATTTAAAAAACAAACAAACTATTCTCCTGTCTCTAGAGTTACCTCTGGGTAAATATATTATTAGCATTGGATGATGCATATAAACCATAGTAGGACAGAAATAATCCTGCTTATTCACTGAATAGCATTCTGATTAAGCTGCAAAGTCAGGGTGTGTGGGTGGTTGGTTAACCCTTGGTTTAGCTCGTTTTCACTCATACAATGAAGTTGCATGGGTAGTAAAAACTGTGTGAGATACAGCTGATACTACTTCTACAGACTTATTTCTCTTTTAGGGCCACGTTGAAGCTTTTACTTTGTACTTTGTTACAGCAGAAATGCTGCTGTTAAGATAAGAAATTTCTTTTTAACCCACATTATGTCACATCACTTCTTCTGGACGTTCCTAGTTCTTGTTTAAATACCAAGATATTTTTTTGATCTCCAGAAACTGCTTTCAGGTATACCTTTCCCTTCATACATTGCGGATCATTAGTTCAAGTAGCTGTATTCTTGAAAGTTGGAGGCATAATTTGTTTTGATTCATTTATTTAGGTCCATGGTTGTGGCCAAAGCTTCTTTAGAAGAAATCTCAGAATAACAACTGGCATCGTGGATACAGAGTCACAGAAATCCTCAGGGAATCTAATCCTTGGATGAATGGTCGGACCTCACTTCAGGGTGGCTAAATAACGAGTTGATATGAATACTTCTTCCATTATTTCTGCTTGATCCTAGATTTCTAGTGATCCATGACCACCCTATTTGGAGAGGCTTCACACTGTCCTTGCAAGGTCTCCATCTTTATCATTATGCTCAACATCTTACCTACAAGTTAGATAGCTACTATCTACCAACTGCACCTACAGTCTTTCTCAATCATTCTGCCCAAAAACGGTTTGTGGGCCCAGAACAGCCGTTTTTGCATATAAAAGTTCTCAACAAGTGGGTTTCTCGACATCACTGAAAGTATACACCTCTGTTTTGTGCCTGGTTTTGAATAAATTTGGTATTAACTGAAGTGTCATATTTTGTTAGTAGTCTTTGCCAAATGTTTGTTATTTGTCTGCTGATGTCAGGAATATATGGTATACAGCAGTATATGGTTTCGTGATTTTTTGATTCGTGAGACATATTTACTTTTGTTGGTTGTTTTTGCTTTCTGTCTAGGTGTGTGCGTATAATGTTTTCTACGGTTTGTGGAGGAAACATACTGATGTTGATGAAGTATTGTTTTATTTTGTCTAATTTATCGTTAAATATATCTGGTAAGCACAGTTTTATGGCTGTGTTTATTTGGTATCTTAGTATGTTGAGTTTTTGTTTTGTTTCATGTGCTGAGTCCAAAGGAATGTATAGTCCAGTATGGGTAATTTTTCGGTGATTTTCTGTTTTGAATTGTGTGTCGGTTCTTGTAATTTTGAGGTTAAGAAATGATATTTGATTGCTTTCTTCCTGTTCACATGTGAAGTTAATGTTGGAATGTATAGAGTTAATGTGATTGAAAAAATTAAGTATGTGATCTGTAGATCTGAATTCCGCAACCGTGTCATCTACATATCTGTACCAGTATAGTGGTGGATGTAATGCTGTGTTAATTGCTTGTGTTTAAACTTGTGTCATAAAAATATTGGCTTGAACTGGTGATACTAGGTTGCCCATGCTTAGGCCATTTGTTTGTATATAGTTTTGGTTGTTGATCATGAAGTTTGTCTTTATCGTGGTGATTTGTATGAGGGTTGCTAATTGGTTGCTGGGAATGTCTATAGTTGGGTTAGGGTCTCGGATATATAATTCTAAGGCTATCTTGCAGGCTTCAGTGGTTGGAACGTCGAAACTGGTCATTAAGGCTTTATGATTAAGTTGATGATATTTGTTATAGCAAGTGAATACTGTTAGAGAACAAGATTCACGAGGTAACGAGATTGACTGAATAAAGAATCTGATGATACCTGTTAGATTAAAGCTAAATTTCTTAGTTTAATTCTACTTGTAAATCTGCAAATTCGTTTCCCTTTTCAAATCACTATGTTTAGTTCTACAGAGAAAACGCTGCAGGCCTTGTCACTATTTAGTAGAAACAACAATCGCATTTTTTCTCTGGTTGTAATAAAGATTGTGCTTTAGAAATTGTTTAGTCTCATTTTTCACACTCTAATATACCCAACCAAGTTTTTAAATACAAGTTAGCCCATAAATTTCCAAATTGATCATACTGTTATCAGTGAAACCATCTAGTACTTGGAAAGATAAAAATATACTCTTTTTTAATTTTATTGAGAAACTTCCCAGCTCCCCACTGAGCTCAAGCAATAGCAATTGCGAGCAAGGAACATAAAAATGGTCATCAGAAAAGGAGAAGCCTACAGCATCAATTGTATCGATACATTACTGGTGAATAGTGCTTCTCACATCAGCCTAGATCCAAGCAAAAAGCTTACAACCCTCAACCCACTAATCATGGCAACTAAATGCAGCCTCACTGATCTTCATAAAGTGGACAGAACGATGTAGCTCTTCCCAGAAGGTACACTTTGGTGGAAAATTTTCCTAAGGGATACATTCCAAAACAAATTCCAATATCTTCACCTGGACATCATCAAAAGCAGCTTGTTTTTTTCCTGTAGACCAGTTGGGCACTGACGAAAGAACTGCCATCAATTGAGGTCAGTAGTTCAGAAGATGCTAGCCAATACACAATTTCAACACTTTGCTGTTAAACCAGTGAGGTAAGGTTATATGTACTGGCCATCATATCAGCAGATCCAGGATGTCCAGCAACAAGCATTAAATGCTTAGGAGAACTCATTGATCCCATATTGGTGCACAGTGATTTTCTTGCACCAAAGAGGTTAGTTATTCACTGTTGGGTGGAGATTGGTGTATGCTTACGATAATACATGGATAAGATGTAGGGTTAATAGTAGACACAGGAGTGGTGGAAAATCTATTGGGCATCAAAATATTTTAAGATTTCTAAGTAAGACTACCACGATGACCAGTGGTAATGACTTTGTTCTTGAAAATTAAAATAGATTACATATAAATTTCTGACACACCAATGGCAAATAGGTATGTCAGTTGACTTACAACGCTAAAATCCGGGTTTCGATACCCGTGAAGAGTATAAAACAGATAGCCCATTGTGTAGCTTTGTGCTTAATTGCAAACAAATAAGCAATGAATTTCTTACTTATTCTATGAGGTACTGCCCATAGATTTAATATGAATGTTTCTTATATTGAAATTATCAGAATAATGTGTTAGCACATGTAATATTGTTATAAAAGCCACACACGAAATCAAAGCAGACAGCATTGACTTGTTATATAATTATCCAACAAGAGTTTTGCTTCTGATTATTGATGATCAGCTATCCAGTTGGATGCGGATATGGTTTAGGCGTGATTACAAACTGGAAGAAGTTTGACATTAATGTTAATACTAATACTGCATTTATTGCATTGTGGCTGAAATCAAATATGTAGCTGTCAAAACACTTGAGGTTGTTGGTTAAGGTTTGTGCTGACAACATAGACCCAGTGCAGCAACAAAAAAATTTAATGAACTGTTGCGTGAATACTTTAATGTATGTACAAACAGCAGTGACTCAGCATAAAATTAACACAGGGACACACATACAATAAATCAACTGCTGTAATAGCTTCCTAGCAGCAAACGGTGAAACACAGCAGGTGCTGCAAGACGTTCATAGAACATTCAGAAAGTCCTTAGTAATTTCCAATGATGTTTGTTTAGAAGAAGGAAAGCATTTCAAGTTTTCTTTTTGATTCTAAGTGAAGAAAACAATATCATGCATTGACGTATTTTTGTTCTGTAAACCAGTAAATGTCCAGATACGTTAAAGTTTTCCATTTGGATTTAGTTTCTATATACTGGAAAGTTGAGATGTTCATTTATAAAAGAAATGAACATGGATCAGGAAACTAACTTTGACAGCTAACTGATTATTAACTTGTGTAAAATGTTAGATGTAGTGAAGACTCACACTTCATCTTACCATCTTTAGTCTAATGCTTTGACAGAATGGTTAATACAGATTATCAAGTAGATGCTTGTAAAGCTTATTAATTCCAACAGAAATGAATAAGATAAAAACATTTATAGAACAATTAAACAAAGATGTACAGCCTATATGTAAAATCTGTTCGTGTTTGGAGACAAGTGCCACTCCCTCTACAGTTAATGTTTGATTCTTCTCTAAATGAATAAGCCCTTCAACGTCCTTAAACTTATTTAAAATGAGTGAGATTAATGATAGGCAATGCGCACGAATTTTATGAAAACAACTACGAACGCAGCAGGGAGACATAAAAAATGCTAGTATCTGAAAGTGTAAGAATAGACATTCCAATATGGCAACAATATAAATGTGGTATGTGCTGATGACATGAAAATTAGTTGGATTCATTTGAACTGTTACATAATGATATTCTATTAAGTTGGTCCTTTAATTTATGAGTTAAAGCAGACACAAGATGTATGCAAGCATGAAAAGAAGAAAAGATTGACGAGTTAGAGGAAAGAAAGGACATTTTCTCAGACCCACTTTCCTGATGAGTTGAATCAAACTAGCAATCTTTGAAGAACCGTATGAGAAGTTGCTGGAGATGGCTATGATTACAAACATAATTCTGCAGTTAAGAGACCATAATTAGCATCGTAATTGATACGGGTGTGATTTATCTATGATTACCAGCTATAACAGCCTGGTATTTAGGAGACTACTGACTGAAAATATATTGTGACCTTTGCCTTCTGAGCCTTCATGTGTATATTGCACTGTGCAGTAGCCACTAATGTACCAGCTAAAATGGTCATTAATTTAAGCAACCAATGATTGAAAGGATTGAAGTTAGTGAAATTATCAATAGTAAATTAACTTCACAGATAATGAATTCGATATCATAAATATATAGCTGTGGCTATTTGGTTTTGGTAAGAATATTTTGAGTCATGCAAACTAAAATACAGTGTTCCCTCGCCACTTCTCAGATCCTCTTTCGCGGCTTCACCACTTCGCGGGCTCGACCGACCCCCACATACATACATATATTTATATTTATATATGTATGTATGTAAAATAATAAACATTAAATCTAAAATATAGCATTAAATACCATTAAAATTTTTAAAATAGATATAATTAATAGTGTAAAGAAAAAAACAGGTATATTTTGAGATATAAACATATATTTGAGTTTATAACAGCGTAAAAATGGAAACAGAACCAACTGGAAAGGCTATAGATGTACGCATTGTGCGTCTGCGAAGGCGACGCGAGATCAGCTTCATGGCGTAGCGATGTGCAAGAAGGGCTATGATTGGTACAGAAATGAAAGACGGCCAATGACAGCTACCCATTTTGATTGTCTTTCACCATTGCTACATGTCTTCAAAATGTTCATAAGGCATTGCAAGAGATGAAGCCTTGCACCGTTAATGCAAGCTGGAAGAAGTTGTGGCCTGAGGTTGTGCACGACGACAAGGGATTCACGCCAAAAGAAATCCAACACTCGGCTGTTCAAAAAGCTGTGCAATTAGCTTCGTTAATCAAAGGTGAAAGATTTGCCGATATGACGAAGGAAGACGAAGATATGGTTCGATCAGTACAATTTTGCAATAAAATAGAAGAACTGATGATTCCTTATCAAATGATTTTCGAGAGGCTAAAGAGGCAGAGAAAACAAGTGCCAATAACAATGTTTATCCAGCCGAGCAAGAAAGAAAGGGTACCGGTGGCAAGTACTGTTCCTAAAGTTGTAACGACCGACGAAGAAATTGCCGATTCACCTTCCACAGAAGAGGAAGTGGTGTCCCCCGAAAAGACACCACCTGCTGAAAATATGTAATTTTTAATTTTAAGGCTTAATATCTTAATAATTGTTCGTATTATTTCAGCAATAATGAACAGTATTGTAATGGGAGGGTTAAATAGTTGTACAGGGAGGGTTTTAAAAGTCTAAATGCACATAAATATATACGTAAAATTCGGCGATCCCACTTTGCGGAAAATCTCCTTTCGCGGGGGGTTTGGAACGCATCTACCGCGATACACGAGGGAACACTGTATACTCTTCAAAAAAAGAAACAGAAAAGGCAAAATTTGAGACATTTTGTTAACAAGTTTATTCCGGGTAGTTCTGTATGACATGTGTGAAACTTTGCACATTCACTGCTGAACATCCAAAGTCTGCAAAGGCGAAGTCCACGCTCACTGGTTGAAGTTTAACGTCACTCAATGTCAATAACGAGTATGTACCCCGTGAGCATCAATAACTGCTTGGCATCTCCTGCTCATGGAAGCAATGAGATGAAAAATCACATCCTGTGGAATGGCTGTCCACTCAGCCTGCGAAGCTGCTGTAAGCTGAGGTAGAGTCTGCAGTTGAGGTTGTCGCCGTCGCAGACGTCGGTCCAACTCGTTCCAAAGATGTTCGATGGGGTTTAAACCTGGTGAACTGGAGGGCCAGGGAAGAACGTTGATCTTGTGGTGTCTCAAGAAGACAGTGGTGAGTCGGGCTGTGTGAGAACGGGCATTGTCATATTGAAAAACGTCTTTGACGTTCACCATGATGGGTTGCACATGAGGCCTAAGAATCTCGTCGACGGCTGCGTACGGTCTGATCGGAAATCCTACGCAGCCCTGGTATGGTTGAGGCAGTAGACGTCGCAGTGGTGGTCCTATCCCGAAGGTGACATAACCGGATGTAGCGATCTTGTGCGGCGTGATAACACGAGGTCTGCTAGATCGTGGACGGTCACAAGTTGATCCATGTTGTTGGTGACGATTCCATAGCCTTGTCATAGTGCTTGGGTGGACATTCACAGCTCTGGCAACATCTGATCGAGATTCGCCTGCTTCCAAGTGATCATTGCGTTGTGCTTCAGTCAGTCTTGGCGTAAATGTATTGCGTGTCGGTGGCTTAACACTGAGCTATGAAAACCGAAAACCCGTCACTTTTATAGGGATTTTGCACATGTTGCACTTGCAGAACATGCAGATCTCTCAAACAAATTTATTGGACACGAATGCGTTTTTGCGCAAAATTCGTTGTTTTCCTCCGTTTTCAAAGTGCACAACTTTTATTGTCATTTTGGTCTGACAATCAGTGTCTTAATACTCTGAGCTTGTAACGTTATTACATATATTTCTTTTAAAATAACAAAAATATCCCTTTTGCGTTTCTTTTTTTGAAGAGTATATATCTAATAAGCAAAGAGGATTACTGAGTGTTTTATTAATGTTATTTTCTTACAGAATACAGTTTAGAAGCATGAAATAGTATAATAGGGAGAAGTAGAAGGTGCCATTTGTAATGTGAAACCTTGTCATTTATGCCATAATTATTACTAATTTTGTAAACAGAAGAAAATTCCGGCAATACAATGAAAGCACTGGCAAAAGCTAATAGTCTGCTGTTTGCTGTTTTGAATTAAGTACAAAACTATACAATGGGCTATCTGTGCTCTGCTCACCACGGGTATCGAAACCCGGGTTTTAGTGTGTACGTCCGCAGACATACCGCTGAGCCACTGGGGGGCAGCTAATAGTCAGAGGTGAGGATAGCATCACCTATTTCAAGGCAGCTTAACTGTGTTGAAACATATTTTAGCCTTAAATCACTTCCTTCCTACTGAAACTAGATGTTGTCTTTCTTCGTACTAATCATATGGTAGGCTTCTTATGAGTGCAGGTTGGAGAGTGTATTCTCGTTGTCTAGCAGAGGAAACAGAGGAAAATTGTCATGAGATTGCTAATTGAGTGGAAAGCCAGGAAACTCGAGGGCTAGGAAGTCTTCAGGTTTTCTGAACGCGAAGTTTTATGGGGTAAGATGAGCATGAGTGCCCGTGAAGCTTGTAAGCACGTCTCTTGGCCAGTGTCTATTGTCATAATTAAAATGAAAACTGCATTTAACCATTGCATTCAGGTGAGTCTTTAACCAATGTACGATTTAATCAAATTTACAATTGAATCCACAATTTTAGTATTTGAAGCTAAATTTTGCACACACTCAATCACTTTAACCTCTGATTAACTAGTGGTTATTTTCCTACCTTTTCAAGCACTTTTTTCGCAGTTAAATTATGGACTGTTTATACGGAATTTCTACATGACATGTAGGACTTCTTCTTTATCAAGGGAATCCATGATGTTGTGACGAATTAAATTTTTGAATTAAATGATTCCTGAGATCATGAATGAAAATTCATCACTTATCAATATTTCTGCTGTCAGAGAGCTCAATTCATTTGTGGATGGGTTAGACCTGTAGTTTTCAGAACCCGTACAGGTACCGCTAATGATAGAGCATCCTACTGACACATAATGAAGTAAATAACTACATATAAGTACTCCATGATAGCAACGCCAGCCACAAATCTGGAAAAGCCTAGTCTTTACACTAACGAGCAGCCTTCATTACTACCGCTCCTCTAATTGCTTAAAGCCTGGGAAGTATGTGGTCCAGTGACCTGTCTCATTGGAAATGCCGTTTACTTCAGGAGACAGTCTCAGGTTTCTTCACACCCGTAAAAGAACCACTACATCTAAATGTTAAGAAAAAGCTTTCTGGCATTAAGCGTGATTCAAGAGACTTTCAAATTTCAAAAAAATAAAGGTATTTCAGGCTTCAGGATAACCCTAACCTGTGCCATCCAAACAAGCTAGCATATTGACTAGAACCAGCCATCAACGAGGCACCTACATAATCATCATGAGTGATGGATGCACCATTGACAAAGATAATTCTGCGACCATACCAGAAAATTGCAGTAACTTAATTTAATAATGCACTGCCTAACACCTGATCAGATTCCACAGTCATGAAATGGCCACCAACTGCAAACTGGTGTAGACCCTATGCAACAGGATATGAGGACGAGATGTGACTTGCAATTCATGCTTGCTAACACTGAAAGAGCTCTTAGTAAAATACACGGTGAGCTGAAGGTGTACATGATAGTAACTATGAAGTATCTACATGTATGGTTGACATGAATATAACTCAAGCCTCAGACTAATTTTGGAGTAAGTGTACATTTTGTAAACAATTAATTTATTGTAACGTAAAATGTATATTTTGTGTTTATATTACAGTGCTCTCTGTTTTCTGCAGGCAATAATATATGAGAGAAAACGGGACCTAAAATGCTGTATCGTATCTTTTGCACATGGATATAATTTTTTCATGCATTTTATTTCTGTAACGATAATGCTCTCTCTCTGTTGATGTTTTAAAAAATGTAGTGGAGTAAGATTTTAAAGTTTATTTTGCGTAATCCATTTTTTCTTTGATTATTTCACCAGAAAATATAATTTTTAATTTATGATGAGCTTGTATTTCAGATATTAGACATATCATGTTAGACTTATAGAACATGTAAATGTTCATTGTAAAATTGTTTTAATTCTATTTTTCTTCCATTTTATTTTATAGTTTACTGTTATGTTTTTAATTCTTAGACTGTCCTCTCTTAAAGTGAGTAATGTATTTCTGCATTTTGTTCGTTCGATTTCTAATATTAGTTTGTCTAAATGTAAGGGTGCACTTACATGTTGCATGTGCTGTGTTAAAGGATGTTTTTGTGATGTATTCATTATTAAAAAGCTTTCTTTTGGTTTTGCATTTTCTAGTGTACTACGATTACAAATTATAGTCAAGGTTTTCTGTTTATTTATATATAAGCCTTTTTAATTTTTATAGTACCAAAAATAATGCAGTATGGCCAGGTGGTTAGGGCATTCGACTCGTAGACTGAGGGTCACTGATTCGAATCTCCGTCACACCAAACAAGCTCGCCCTTTAAGTCGTGGGGGCTTTATTATGTGACATTCGATCCCACTGTTTGTTGGTAAAAGAGTTGTCCAAGAGTTGGCTGAGAGTAGTGATGATGATGACTAGCTACATTCCCTCTAGTCTTACATTTTTAAATTAGGAACGACTAGCGCAGATGGCCCTCGTGTAGTTTTGCACGAAACTGAAAATAAACCAAATAATTAAACCCTTATTACAAGCCACCTTGTAATTTTTTTCTTTCTTTTTACGATATTTCTAGTTATTTCTGCTTTATCGTAAACAGAAGTTTAATTTTGAAATTTAAATACAATAGACTACTATGTGCTGTAAACATCAGGAACAATTAAAATATACGTGAAATGTTTTTGTGTCCATATATATATATATATTGTGCTTTTAATTTAAGTGTTTGTTAAAGGGTTACTTTAACATATTATTTTTCATATATCAAACGTACTTCATTTTGTTATCAATGTGGTATTTATACACTCTTTAGCTGTTGCATAGGCCTAGAAGATATTGGTTTTAAAATTTAATTTCCATTGTTGAGATAATTACAAGGCTGAAACGGTGAATGGAAAAAAATTGTGAAGCCCAAGCATATCATATACTTTATAGCTGCTTTAATTAATATAGAAATTTAAAAGGTTTTTTCATTTGGCTAATTTCTATGCAGTTTTGGAATATAAATGTGGTTCAGAAAACTGTTGAAATTGCCTTGTTCTTGTTGTTTTGTCTCTTTGTTCTCTATAGAAGGTAACATCTATTCTGCTCCAGAGTATATTTTAGTAAATAATCATATGTACATTCATGTTGAAAGAGTCACTGTCTGTAATATCCTTTGCTGCTCAAATAGATAATGTCTGTACGCTGCAACCAGTGAATACTGTGTGATAGCAAGGATCACGAGATGATGCCGTTTGACTGAATAAAGAAACCAAGGTAACTTATTAGGTTGAAACTTCGTTTCTTTGGTCTCTTCTACCTATAATCCTAGAAGTTCAGTTCTTTTTGAAGTTCAACACGTTTAGTTCTACAAATAGTTCTTGAAAGAGAGAGAACTATGGACCTAATCGTGATTCAGTAGAAGTGACAATTTTATTGTCTACGCAAGAAATCGTGCTTTGTTTTCTCTTTATACAGATGTAGTAAAGTTTGTTTGTACTCATGTATTTTTTTAACTTATTGAGTGTCATTACTTTACACACTAGAAAATTCAGTCACGTTTGCAAACATCGGCTGCTTCACAAATTTCCTGGTCTACCCTCCAGTTGTTAGCAGAGCTACCTCATATTTCTTGATGATGAGAAACCCACGTGAAATAAAAATGTATCTCAGAACGGCTGGTATGGATATTAACACTTTTATTGATAAGGAGAGAACAACGTTTCAAACTTCCTCGATCATCTTTAGGTTAACACATTAGCCCGATACTTGTAAACTGTAAAGAAACCAGTTTTACCCAACCATACCGCAAATGAATCCGCAGCTGAAGAACAAGCCAGATAAATAAACATACGTGTTTAGTTTCTGTTTGAAAGGTGTACTTGGTTTAATTCTTTTACCTTTTCTTATAGAGCTGTTGTTGTTGTTGTTTTGAATTAAGCACAAAGCTACTCAATGAGCTATCTGTGCTCTACCCACCACGGGTATCGAAACCCGGTTTTTAGCGGTTTAAGTCTGCTGACATACCGCTGAGCCACTGGGGGAGCTCTTATAGAACAGCATGCATACTTGAAGGTATTTTTTGACATTTGGTAGCTCAAAGGGATCTACACAAATAACAGCTTTTCTGTCAAGTTTGAAGGTGTAAAACTATGAATTGGCTCCATATCGTGAAGCCATTAAATTAGTACTATTGTTTTTATGTTTCTCCTTATTTACCAGTACTCAAACACAAAAATAGTATTCATCTGGATTTTTCTCTTGTTTCTAACTCAGTCATAAGCATTACCTCAGAACATACGGAATAAGAGACAGCCCACAGTGCATTGCGTGACTATTCACAATCGTAGTCGCTATCAACGAGATAAGTCACTAAATCTATGAAGGACAAAGCAAGCTGTCTCTTCTCGTAATTTCATTGTGGCTAAGTCGTCATCACTATATCTCATTAACAATGTTTTGAACAATCATTGACAATCAATGATATAAGTAATTTTTAACCATGTGGAAGTTTATAAAAACAAACTAACACTAATTTCCAAAATTAGTCCAAATTGGTACTCAGGTCTAAGAAAATAAATAAATTAACCGAAGTGAAACAACGAACGTCCATTGTTTTAACTTTTGAAAAACAGTTGGCTGCGAAATTAATGTATACAATAATTATGGCCGTTTATTGTTTATGGCTTTCACTATTTCGAGTTTTCTTTAAAAGCATAAAGTGTCACACTATATGAATATATTATATATAACCCGCATATATTAACTAGTTGTACAAAATATTGTTTCCAGTACATCTATATATATGCAAATGAGACGATCCTTAATATTTATGTAAGACAGATCTCAGGGTGTAAGAAGTGGAATAATATTTTGTCATTTTCAGATTATAGTAAACTAAGCAAATTAATTTCACCTGCTTTAATATATAAGGTTGTGAACTTGTACAATTGTTCAAATTGCATGATTGTTAACCATGTTTATTTTACCCAGTGGTTTTTTACACTGCGTGTATTTTTGAGTTTAATTGCTCATTGTTTATCAGAGAAAGCTTTGTATTCTCAGGAATTTTAATATTTTTAAACGTAATTTAATAAAACTGTAGCATATTATTTATATTTCCATTTAATAGCTGCTTAGTTAGAAAATGTATTAAGGCTTAAATAATATTATACTTCTGCGAAATCTGAGTAAGATTTAGCTCTGAAATATTGTTTGTTTGTAATTAACCATAAAGCTACATAATGGGCTATCTGTGTTCTGCCCACCACGGGTATCAAAATCCGTATTATAGCGTTGTAAGTCCACAGACATACCGCTGTGCCACTGGGGGTGTGAGCTCTTAGGTAATTATCATTTATTGGTCCAGATATTATATTCTGGACATTCCTTGGAAAGTCCTGAAATTTGGTTTCTGATCAAGTATGGGGACCTTAAATTGTTATATTAAAAGAAGAACCATAAATATATGGAGAATAAACCATAAAAATATAGAGAAATGTGTGCAAGTGTAACATTTCTCCATGTTGAACAGACTTGGTTTGGTTTGGGTTTTGTTAAGCACAAAGCTTCACAACGAGTTATTTGTGTTCTGCTTTCCACAAGTATCGAAACTTTCCGTTGAGGAACCGGCCCTTGAGGAAGGGAAATGAGGTGTTGAACAGATTTGTCATCTTCAAATAAATATTCTCCTATAAATGAACAACAAATAAATTCAAGAAGTTATTTGAAAAACAAGATGCAATCAAACCAGTCTTGACGTCACAATATTTATAAAAGTGCAAATCTTCAGGCATATAAGAGAATTAGAATTTTATAAACAAATTACTGTTAATTCTATAGCAGTTTGTTAAGACAGTTAAACGGTTATATTTGCCCTTGTTTCCGTCGTTTCATTAAGTATTGGAGAAATGTAAATATTGCATGAGATACCTACCCACTGATAACCTCAATGTGAGTCACTAGCGTAACTGCTTTCATTCCGTTGATAAAACTATTTGACCTATTCTGTATTATATTGTTTGTAATCTTTGTATTTCTTTCTCTGATTAAATCTTACCACGCGCTTGTTTTCTCTTTTCATTCGTTTGAGGAATTAATTTGCACAAAATCTAAAATTTTGCTGATGGTTTTGTTTGTTTTTGAATTTCGCACAAAGCTACTCGAGGGTTATCTGCGCTAGCCGTCCCTAATTTAGCAGTGTAAGGATAGAGGGAAGGCAGCTAGTCATCACCATCCACCGCCAACTCTTGGGCTACTCTTTTACCAACAAATAGTGGGATTGACCGTAACATTAATGCTAAAATCAGGGAATCTATTACCTGATTGATGTGACTTTGCTATAAGATGAACACACACACATGTACACTACTATTAATGTCTTTATAAAATAAAATTTGTGTAAAAAAAAGATTTAAGCTGAAATTACTGAAGTATTTAAGAAGTAGAACGACTAACTTTATATAACTTTTAATTCATATGGCTTACAGCAGTTATCAGTTTTCTGATTTGACTAGATAAATATTTCAATTATGATGCAAATATTAGTTATAATTATAAGGTCAAAAGCTATACATACTGAGTATTACCTAAGCCATTTACATAGACATTGATAATTTTAACAATATCTATAGTTTATACATTGCCTAAATGGATACAAAGGTTGATACAATTAACTCCGACATTTGTGTTAATTGTGAGTAATTGTTTAATTTGTTCTATAATGAACCGTCAACAACCGTGGGTGATCATGTGTTTTACAGGGAAATTGTTATGTAAAGGTTAGAGAAACCTGGATGTGCTTACTCTTTTAAAGAACGAGTTAGCACAGATAGCCCATTGTGTAGCTTTGTGCTTAATTCAGAAACAACAACAAAGAACGAGTTACTTGTTTATTAACAAGCGATATAACGGCGAGGGAAGGGGCAAAAATGAACAATAATCTCTGAATAACTTGCTTCAAAAAGTCCTTGAAAAACCTCTTTATATGTTTACATGCTTCAGAGTCATTTTCTGACGTCATGTTTGCTCCGAATGTACGACTTTCATCATCTTGTTTGTTTCCAACTGTTTAACTTTTCATCATGTGTAGGTTTATTTGACGTTTCAATAATACGTCGTGTAAGATTATATAAACTGTATTAATGCGATGTGATAGAAAAAATAAATATGTCAAAGTAGTTGTAAAAATCTCAAAAAATAACAATGCAAATCGATCTATAATAAGTTATAGTTCAGTTTTCTTTATAATTATCTAAACAATTTTAATAGTGTTCTTTCCAACGAAGGACTGCGTGTCACTTATAACGATGTAGTAGCCAAGGCTTAAAAAACATGATCTTTCAACACAATGCTCAAAACAAGTTAATGGGTTAAGTGAGACGATGTGTTTCGTTAAGTCAACAGTTTCCATACTTTGGCTCGTAGACTGTATCGCCAGTCTCTTATTCCCTCTTACTTACGTCAGTTAAAAACGTGTAATTTTAGCGACCAGTGTTTTTGTTTACTTGTAACTAGTTTCATGATTCAGGTTAACAAGGAGAGTTCGCAACTGACCCTAAGACGCGCCCAGCAACAGTCAATTGCAAACTCTCATTGTTAACTCATTGAAAATGACCTAGAAGGTCGAAACGTTGAGGCCTGGCATGGCCGAGCGGGTTAAGGCGTGCACTCGTAATCCGAGGGTCGCGGGTTCGCGCCCGCTTCGCGCTAAACATGCTCGCCCTCCCAGCCGTGGGGGTGTATAATGTGACGGTCAATCCCACTATTCGTTGGTGAAAGAGTAGCCCAAGAGTTGGCGGTGGGTGGTGATGACTAGCTGCCTTCCCTCTAGTCTTACACTGCTAAATTAGGGACGGCTAGCACAGATAGCCCTCGAGTAGCTTTGTGTGAATTTCCAAAAAACAAAAAACAAACGAAACGTTGATCTGTACTTTATTTTGATTAAAGTTTTATTAACCGTCTTTAGAATATATTTTTACTTCAAGTGAGCTTCTCGTCATTATGAAAGAGGTTTGAACGCATTTGCTTGAAGAATTAAGCTGAGTTCCTATGCAAATTTTCTTGGAATAACAGCGTTTGACACACGACTCTCCTGAACACAACACTTTAAAATCATAGACAAATCAGTAAGCAAGAGAATCTATCACTTAAAACTTATTACAGGAAATAATAAAGGATGCACACCTAATACCGTCATTAAAATCTATAAAGAACTCATTCGTACTTAATCGAATGCGGGGCTCAGATTACGTACAACATGCAATAAAACATCGCCAGAACATAAGTTCAACAAAACATAATCCTAATCCTGGCTCTTAAGCTACTCAAATTAAGTACAATCAATTACACGCATGAAGCTTGCAACATACCACTATTTAAGGAACGATTTAGAACATTAGCTCACAACTATTATGAAAGAGAAAAAAGAAACTCCTTAACTGCCAAGTTACACACCATGACAAGCGCCTCACGTAAAACAATATCCCCATACAACACATACATGGCTCCCAAAACATCATAAAATAACAACAAATCACATTTTACAAACACACCATTTCAAGCACTAATATTTATTTATGTCTTTCTTCATTTCAGTTTTGTGCACAGAACAGGTAGAATTGTGTGTTTTTCTTAAAGCAAAGCCACAAAGGGCTATCTGCTCAGCCCACCGAGGGGAAAACAGGTAGAACATTCAGAGCCTGTCTTGTTAAAGTGGGGTGCTCCCCATCCCCCATCACAGCAAGTTCTGAGGCACTTGGATTTACTGATCCCAGCCACTCCGTGACCCTGATCACGGGACATTTGATGGATGTTTGTCGTCTTGCTTCTTTTCGTTCTTTCGTCAAGTCATTTCATCGACTGTACGCGGACGTCGTCATGCCACCGGCCTTGATTGTCTTCTCTCGGCTACCTTGATCCGCATTTCTCTGAAACAACTACAATCTCAAATATCAACTGAGCAAAACATAAACAATCAAGACCTAAAATCAAATCCAACTTCACGAAAATAACAACGAAAATTCTACCGCTAGCGGGACGAATAGAGACCTTAATATCCCTGAACACCCAAGTTAGGAAAGTTTACTTTCCTTCAAAACTAAACTACTGCCAATGAATTTTCATGTGTTTTTGTTTATTTTTGCTTGCAGAAGATTCCTGGAATGGCCTAGTAGTTATGGCGCTTGACTCACCCACCGCAAGCGACGGGATCGAGATCAGTTTCCTCTATTCAATCCCACTATTTGTTAATAAAATATATCGCCAGAGTTGGAGATGAGTGTTGTTGATTAGCTTCCCTTCCCTCTAGTCCATCACTTCTATATTAGGGACGGCTGTCTCAACCCTCAAGTTAAAGGAAGTTAAAAAGAAGGCTGAAAGAGTATGAATACTGACAGCAAGTACAGAGAAACCGAAAGAGATGTTTAAACACTTACTAAAATTAACAAAATGTTTAGTGTTTTGTGCGCGTTGTAGTTTAAATAAAAATGGTCTAGCTACATCGAAGTTCACACAGAAAATTTTTGACTGATAAGTTTGTTGTGGTAGTGTCAACTTTGCAGTGTTGATTAGAATAGTGTCCTAGTACGTTATCTCTCAATTGTAGATTACCTCAACCAGAAGTCAACCTCATAAGTCATGTTTACGGAAATTAATTTCTTGATTATGTTAACTAATGTAAATCTCTGCATCGCCCGTTCTCTCGAGATTAACCGTATACCAAGGAAGAGAAGCGACATAACCACAAACAGACAAGTATAATATCTCTGAAATGCCCTTTGTGGTATGTGACCTTGACCTAAGGCAATGAATTGTGCAAATCTACAATTAGGAACATTCTATTTACTAAAGGCTGCACCCGTGACCATTTGGAAAAATTCCAGAATATACACTTAAATATTTCAAAGTGAGCACTACGATGGAATAAAACCACTTGAAAAATATTTAATCTGTGGTAAGAATATATACGTACATACAACTAATTTAATAAATAGAACAAAACACACACTATTGAAGAGGCTAACAATTCCCCGAAAGTAATTTAAAATTTATCTATAGTTAACATAAAACATCCAAATAGAGTAGAAATAGCTTCGAAGTTGAAAACAGTTGTATGTTTTTTTACACATTAAAGGTACAATAAAACGTTTTAATTGAGATTGTTTCATAAACAATTAGCTTTAGCTGTTCATACTTGTTTTCAGTATGTATTAAATAGATAGTATCCTATTACTTTTTAAATGCTACTAGCTCAGTGAAACAATACTAAACTGTTCAGAAGCAAAATCAAAATCTACAAAGATAAATTAAATCATGTGGTATTAGATATAGATGCCCCAGAAAAGTCTAAGGATTCAGTAAATCTCGGGTTCGGGAATGTTAAACGAAGAATAAATTGAGAATAAAATAAAACAAGTAACACAAGTGTAGTTTGAAAAGCAAAGTGTATTTATTTACCAAACACTGTTTTGTTACAAAAACTGGCCAGGCTTGTCCTCAATAACATATTTCTGATCACTTAATTCCACAATTCTGTATTGTCCAACTACTGGAATCAACAAGAACGATGGACAGTTGCTGCTCATTCAGTGATGTCGAGAAACCCACTTGTTGAGAATTTTATATGCAAAAACGGCTCGTTTGGGTTCAGAAAATATTTTAAATAGAAGAGCGAACAACGTTTCGACCTTCTATTTAAAATATTTTCTGAACCCAAACGAGCCGTTTTTGCATATAAAAGTTGCTGTGCATTATTACGCGGCTACCTGTGCTCTAATGATAATTAGCAACCTTTAAGATTGATTTCAGTCTCATGGCAGGAACCATTTTCAAGATATCTGGGGTATTTTGGAGACTGGACTGTTTGAATATCTTGCTTAAACACTCTAGCAAAACGAAGAAACTTAGATATCCTAGAGTTCTGCAGATTACATACTTCATAACTATGGAAAATAGTTTGTTTAAGCTATCAAGTCTCTCTGTTGAAACAAAGACAGATATCCTACAAGTCCACAGATTACATACTTTAACCAGCAGTATATGCACAGTTTTAAACGCCAAGCATGGCTAAGGTGATTAAGGCTCTCGACACGTGATCTGAGTGTTGCCGGTTCGAATCCCTGTTGCGCCAAACATATTCGCCTTTTCAGCCGTGGGCTGATATGTGACTGTCAATCACACTATTTGTTGATGAAAGAGTAGCCCAAGAGCTGGAGGTGGGTGGTGATGACTAGCTGCCTTCCGTCTAGTATTGCACTGCTAAATTAGGGACGGCCAACGTAGATAGCCCTCGTGTACCTTTGCGTGAAATTCAAAAAACAAATAAACAGTTTTAAACAAGTCCTGGTGCACCTATTTATGTCTGACTATTTGAATACACTAGTTTCTAAAAAGCCCGTAGAGAAACATATACACATCAGTCAGTTGGAGTATGTAGCCTTTATTTGTGTTAAAAGATTGGCATATGCTTACGACCTCGAGACATTCGACCAGTGAGTAAGTCATAAATAGATGTAGAAACCGAAATGAACTTTGAAAAATATTTTATGGATTTATCTTAATAAAAGACTTATTTTGTATCATTTCTTTCAGTCCTGATAATAACAGGATTGCAGTATATTTAAGCTCGTACCTTAAGATACAAAAGTACTTTCAGAAAAGTATTTTTCATATATTAGTGACTTTAATGTTTCTTGTTTACGTTGGAACAGATATCTTGTTATTTCTCCGTTTCAAATTAATCCAACACAAATTGTCCAGTGGTTTCAAATGAGTTTTTTTTTTATCAGCATCAAAATACTCTGGAAACGTATTAGCTTTTAAAGCAATATCACTTAATTTTGTGAAATCGTAATAGATAAATTGCTTCCACAGATGGCTCAGCATCATGTCTGAGGAATTACGACGATAAAAATTGGGTTTATTGTTCCCGCTGTTTAACTGTACGTTCAACAACAAACAAACAGATAAATTAGAAAATATAATAAATCAACATTAAATATGAATAAATTTGAGTTGATTCATGCCCTCATCGGACAGCGGTGAGAGACTGCAGACTTACAACCGTACGATACGGTATGCGATTCCCTGCGGTGGACAAAACATGTAGCCAAACGTAACTTTGCTACGAACAAATGAGTTGACTAAATCGTATTACAACAACTATTAAACATAGTTGTCACTTGAAAACGAACATCTAACAAAGTAAAGATTTTACATATACAAGTAAACTGATTAGAATATTTACACAATTTTGACACAAAGAAAATAATGAACAAATGTTATGTTTCTTTTAACCTTGTAACATTGAGTATCAATAAAACTTATTCTCTAATCGCTCTGAAACGTTTTAGTTAAAACTTTCACATATATTTTTGTTTGAGTGCTTCAGCTGTGAGTCATATTTAATCCAAGCTTAGTGATTTACGTGTCGGACTATGAACCGCAGGTCCAAAGTTCAAGTACCAATATAGCACTAAACACGTTACGCACCTTTGTTTTTGGAGCATTATAACAGTGCCAGTTAACTCTGTTCTTCGGTTCAGAGCAGCCGTGTAGACTGATTTTTCTTTTTCATAGGGTCAGATCTAAATTAGTGATGGGGTCTCTGAGTTGACCGCTTCATCTCCTATGTCTCATGAGGTGCAATTCCGGTTGAAAATACCAGATAATAGATTACACATTAAAATAAAACAACTTAAATCACGGATATATATATCTTTAACTTCACTGTTTTTTGTTAATAACATAAGCATTTCTCATTTCGAAAATTTCTGAATATTTTATCCAAATATAAAGAAAAACAAAGAAATGAAGCGCACTTTGCCATTTTTAGGTTTATTCTTTTTCGCAAATTTAGCAATTAAATAAATTAAATAAAACATTAGAATTCGTCTAATTTTAACAGTAAATTAGAACCTCTCGACAACTACAAAAAAAAAACTCAATTTCGCTCCTGTAACAGGCTGATTTTTGTTTTTGTTGCTATATAAAGAGTTATCTGTACTCTGTCGCCCCCCAGTGGCTCAGCGGTATGTCTGCGGACTTGCACGCTAAAATCCGGGTTTCGATACCCGTGGTGGGCAGAGCACAGATAGCCCTTTGTGTAGCTTTGTACTTAATTCAAAACAACAACAACTGTACTCTGTCCACCACTGATATCCAAGGGCCAGTTTATAATGGTGCGAAATATATCGATGTGACACTGGGATGCGTAACAGGCTGAGCGTAGTCCAGTTCTTAACACTTTGGCCTGTGAACCAACTGTTTGTTGGTGCACGTCTCTTTTCTGGAAAATGAAAACAATGAAGAAAAATTGTTCCGTACTATGAGACCGTCGGAACGTTATAAAGGTGGCAGGTAAATCTCATTACTTGATCAGATAATTGTAGTTCTAAAATTGGTGTTGAGTGCTAGCTTTCTTCCTTCTGTTAAATCAAAATGACGAATCTTAAGCATGTAAAGCTATCACCAGCGATAATCGACGACGTATGTTACATCAACACAAATCTTACTTTTCGTTGATAAGTTGTCGCTGAATGGTGTTGGCCTGGCATTGTCAGGTGGTTAAGGCCCTCGACTCGTAATCTGAAGGTTGCTCGCCCTTTCAGCCGTGGGGGCGTTATAATGTAACGATGAATCCCGCAATTCGTTGGTAAAAGAGCAGCTCAAGAATTGGTAGTGAGTTGTGATGACTGGCTGCCTTTTCTCTAGTCTTACACTGCTATATTAAGAATAGCGAATACAGATAGCCCTCGTGTAGCGTTGCGCTAAATTAAAAAACAAACAATTCCTCTGGTCTTTAAATTAAGAATAGCTAACACAGATGGCCCTCCAGTAACTCTGCACGAAATTAATTAAAGAAACAAATTTAACACCTTTTGTCTAAAGTATCGCTCATTAACTTGTCCACGCTCTTGAACCACTTTCTGCAGCCCACTAAAAGTGAGGCTAAAGATACCAAAATGTTTTAAGTGCTTGATGTCCCCGTCGCACCAAACATGCTTGCCCTTTCAGTCGTGGGAGCGTTATAGTTACACGGCCAATCCCACTATTCGTTAGTTAAAGAGTAGCCCAAGAGTTAGCGGTGGGTGGTGATGACTAGCTGCCATTCCTCTAGCCTTACAGTGCTAAATTACGGACGGCTAGCGCAGATAGCCCTTGAATAGCTTTGCGCGAAATTCAAAAACACAAACAAGTGCTTTATGTTGTCTTGTTTAATTTTGAATAAACTGTAAAGTCAATGATCGTGGTATTGCTTGAGCTTAGAAGTCGACATAGAAACCATTATGAAAATAAAATGCAAAGCAATCACTTGCATGTCATCAGATTTCCTGTTCCAATGCAATAAAAAAAACAGTCTCTGGTTATACGTCAGCCTACGGAGCACATATTTGATCAATCCAGGAAAAAAGTTTAAACTCGTGCGCCCACAATTTTGAAGCAGAGAAACATTTTGAAAATAAAAGACACCGAAACGGAACTCGTATTCTCATGGCTTTCAAGTCATACATGATATTCTTAGATAGATTTTTAAGTATGTTAACATCACATTAAAAGTGAAGTAAAATAACGGTGTGGGTAAAAAGACTCTCTGCTATACCTCTATGATGAGATACTCGGGAGTTAACCACTGGAGACAGATCAAATGAAGGGAAAACAAGGTTTGAAGTGTAAAGCATCCTCGAATAATTCAATATTCACAAATGATGTGAGGCGTTTCTATACAGAAAGAGTTGCAACCAGTTTCAAGCCAATTTCTCTTAATTAAAGCAGGCCCAGCATGGCCAGGTGGTCAGGGTACTCAACTCGCAATCCTGTCATAGCTATTCAACAACATAAAGCTCTAATCCAGCAGACTTCCATTTTTCAAACGCAAGATATTTTTATAATTATCTGAAGCTTATCTTTCTTTCTTCTTATAAACGTGTCTCGGTATACTCTAACAATCTTTTTATAAATTTCTTTTCAAGGAGAATTGTATTCTCAGTCATAAATTCTGGGATTTATGCAACTTGTCTTCAGTCACTTTCTCTTTGGGTGTGTACTGAAGAGTTGCTGTTTAGGTAAATTCTTACATCCTAATATATGTTTATATACAATCATCTATTATAGCTTGCATTTCTACGCAGTTTAGCTATACATATTATTTCCCTGAAAATATTTGTGACGTGCCCATCAGCCTCTTTCTGTTGGGATTGCATGGTCAGAAATTCGTTGTGAACGAAATATAGAAGTGATAAATATTTGCTCGTAGTGCCGTGCCTGCACTGTATTAGCATGTGTGTGTTTTTCTTATAGCAAAGCCACATCAAGCTATTTGCTGAGTCCACGGAGGGGAATCGAACCCCTGATTTTAGAATTGTACATGCGTAGACTTATCGCTGTACCAGCGGGGGGCCATTGTATTAACATATTCAGATCGTGGCTAGGTGGTTAGGGCACTTGATTCGCTATCTGAGGGTCACGAGCTTGAATTCTCGTCCCACGAAACATGTTCGCCCTTTCAGCCGTGGGATGTTATGATGTGATGGTCAATCCCACTGTTTGTTGGTAAAAGAGTACCCCAAGAGTTAGCGGCAGGTGATGACAATTAGCTGTTTTTCCTCTAGTCTTTCACTGATACATTAGAGACGGCTGGCACAGATATCCCTCGTGTGGCTTTGTGCGCAATTCAAACCAAACCAACAAACTTTTCCAGGTGTTTATGATGAATAAATAATGAAATTTGCTGTATAAAAACGTATGAGTTGCTCATGACTTTGGCCTTACTATCTAACCCGTATCCCTGTAAAAGGTCGTACTGTGACGTGACTTGAAAAAAGCTGTTTTCTTTGATACAGAAGAATCCGGACGTGAACTGCTTCTCTTAAAATGGGTCAAGGATATCAATTTCTCTACTGAGAGCTTCAAAATAGTGCATATCAAAGTGTACTCCCTAACATTGCTATTTTTTTCTTTTCGTCCCAACAAATATTGCCAAGAAGGTTAAGAAGTGTATTGTAGACATTTTTTTTTAAAAAAAGAGGTCATTTGTGCAAGTCTTTGAATGTATATTTATGAAGTTGGCAGTAAAATTTAATGAAACTGCAAAGGAATACAAGTTGTGTCAGTGAATACTGAGTATTAAAAGAATGTTTATTTGTGCAGTATTCAAGTATAGTCAGTGGTTGCAGTGGGTCAGAAATTTGTTTTTAATTGTTTGGTTTGAATTACGCGTAAAGCTACAAGAGGGCTAACTGCGCTAGCCGTCCCTAATTTACCAGTATAAAATTAGAGGGAAGTCAACTAGTCATCACCATTCATAAATAGTGGGATTGACCGTCACAGTTTGACTTGAAAGCCATGAGAATATGAATTTTGTTTCGGTGTTTTCTTTGTCAAAATATTTCTCTGCTTCATAACTATAGGTGCATTAGTTTAGATTTCTTTCCTGGACTAATGAAATATGTACTCTTTAGGCTGACGTATAACCAAAGACTGTTTTTTCTCATTGCATAGGAAGAGGAAACTTGAGAACATGCAACGGTTGCTCTTCATTTTATTTTCATAATGGGTTCTATGTCGACTTCTAAGTTCAAGCAATGTCATGATCGTTGACTTTACAATATATTTAAAATTAAATAAAAGACAACATCAAGTACTTGAAACATTTTGATATATTAAGCCTCACTTTTAAGGGGCTGCAGAAACTATGGCTTAAGAGCGTAGTCGAGTTAATGAGCGATACTGTAGACAAAAGGTGTTAGATTTGTTTTTTTGTTTAATTTCGTACAAAGCTATCTATGTTAGCCATTCTTAATTTAGAGTTAAAGACTAGATGAATTGATTGCTTGTTTTTGAAATTCGCGCAAAGCTACACGAGAACTATCTGTATTAGCCGTCCTTAACTTAGCAGTGTAAGACTAGAGAGAAGGCATCTAGTCATCACCACCCACCGCCAATTCTTGGCCTACTCTTTTATCAACGAATAATTGGGATTTACTATATATTATAACGCTCTCGTAGCTGAAAGGGCAAGTATACTTGGTGTGACGAGGATTGAAATTCGCAACTCTCAGATGACGAGTAGAGTGTCTAATAAACTCGTATATACAAGATTATTTGACTTAATCATATGGTCATTAAGACAGTTTTCTAAAGCGTAAAAAAACGTTTAACAGATGTATAGGAAAACTTATAAATAGACTAGAACTCAAGTTATGTAAACGTCTTCTCTTTATTTATAAATAATAAAATGGGCGTTGTAAAATATTCACTTCTGCTGAATTCTAGTGTTACAAATAAGTTTAAATACTATTATTTTCAAATTAAAATATCTTCTTGGAAGTAGAATATCACGAACATTGATCAAAGTTTAAAAGATCTAAACACTATAATACTCTTCTTTGTCAAACGATTTTACTCGAAACTCTTTTTATGGTTACTGTCTGCTCAATTAATGTAAGCTTATGATTATTAAAGTTACAAGTGGAAAAGTAACATTTATTTACACTGCTCAGATGATATCAACTAACACTTTCACTATTGCACAGATGGCGTTTTACAGTCAGTCTCGTGATCCTTCCCGCTATGATTTTAGCTTATCTACAAAGAGGGAAGTGGAAGTGAAAATGATGCAATCGTATCGTGTCTGGTGTATTTATTCTGATATTGTATAGCAATATGTTACTGTCTTATGATTTGTGTGTTGGTACAGTTGAACTAGTGTTGTCGTTAGTGGTACTTTAAATAGTGTTGGGTAAAGTTTCAGTGAAATCTTAAACAAGTTAAAGTTAGTCTTGTTATAACGTGAAAATTCTGCTTTTAAACAAAATGGTATTAAGTGTAAATTCCGTTAGCTCCAATTCGGAAAACGATGATGATTCACAGGTACGTTTTTATTTGATAATAAGTAATGAGGCTTATTCAACAAAGCAAAATGTATTTAGCAAAACCTTTAATTATGTAAGTAACAATTCATATTTATTGAGATTTGATTAAAAATTAGATATATTGAAAATGTTCAAATTCAAACTCCTATAAACTTGAACTTCTCCCAGAGTAGAAAACCGGGTTACACAACTAACTGCAAGTAACCTCATGCTGTTCGTATGTTATCTCCAATTATTTTTTAATGTATATATTCATTATTGATAATTTATTAGATTTTGTGTATTGGAGTTTTAGTATTGATGGAGTTAATGTTACTGAACGGTGTTTGTTCCTTAACTGTCGCTTGTTTAAACTTTAATACTTCTGAAGTTATTAATAATAGCATCACAAGTAATTTACTGGTGCGTAATTGTTTTTTTTTAATAAGTTTTGTTTCAGTGAGACTAAAACTACCAAATACGTTTTTGTTTTTATGATCAATATATAATTTTAAGAATATGTTATGAAATATACCTAAGAAATGTTACAGCTTGCTAACATTTGAATTTGTTCCTTTGTTGTTGTTGTTTTATTTATACTTGCAGAATATGTTACAGTCAGTATAACTGTATATTTAGTTTTGTCTTCGTTTTAAACCATATTTTTATTTTGCCTCAGATATTTCTTTACGTTAGTGTGAAGTCTCCAATAACCCACCAGACATGGGAGGATGGACAGTACACAACTTATGCTGTAAACGTTCAGGTGAGGTTTTATAAATTGTGTAATTATTGCTATGAAAAAAGCGTTCAGCATGTAATTTTAATGTATATATTTTTAAGGAAAAATTATGATTTTAACCAATGTAAAAATAGAGCAATACATTTTAAATTTAACTTGTGTGTGTGTGTGTGTGTGCCAATTTATGGTGTACATAGTAATGGGCCATGCCCATCTATTGTAAATATTTGCAATATTTGCAGTTATTCAGATATTGTGAAATGTGTAATAGATTATGATATTTTATTAATGTTCATATACTGATTGTAAAAATTAATTGTTAATGGATTTAATAAAAATTTTGAGATAAAATTTATTAAATTATTCTGTAATAAATACAAAAAGTACAATTGGAGAAATTCTACTAAATTATTTTTTGTTAAAAATTTGTTTTTGAATTTCGTGCAATGCTGCATGAGGGCAATCTGCATTAGCCATCCCTAATTTAACAGTGTGAGACTAAAGGGAAGGCAGCTAGTCATCACCACCCACCACCAACTCTTGGGCTACTTTTTTACCAACAGATTGTGGGATTGACCTCACATTATAACACACCCATAGCTGAAAAGGTGAGCATGTTTGGTGCAACTAAGATTCAGGTTACGAGTTGAGTGTCTTAACCACTGGGCCTTAGTTAAAAAGATATACACCTTGAGCTACATATAAAAGCATGACAGTCACAGTAAACTATCACTTTACTGATGTCATGTTAATTGGTGCCTGCTGTATTAGGGGCACAAATGCTAACTTCAAGAAGTAAGTTTTATCGTTCTTATCCCCAAATGGTAGTGCCTTATTTTTAATTTTTAGTTACTTTTTAATCTTTTATGTTTATCTTATTTTAACTGGGGAGAGCAGTCACCTTCCCACAACTGTCTGCAGGCAGTGAAGGGTGATATAGAAGTGGGATATTGTGGGCTTGAACCCTTACATCTTACTTTCCTGATTTCTAAATTTTTAATCTTCTTTTGGTGAAATTGGCAAATTGGAGGTTAAGACTGATAGACAGTATATCCCCACCATAATGTTGGTCCTACTTCAGTCACCTCCAAAAACAAGGATACATTTTATTATCCCATGTTGTAGCTGGTACCCTAGGATTTTTTTGTAAAAAAAATGTGCAGCATATTTTAATTTTTAATTATTTGTTTATGGCTTAAAAATTTATGGTTATATATTAGTAAGGTAAAAATGTTAAGATTTAAACTTCTTTGTATGTATTAAAGAGGCAAATTAGTTTAAATTTTCAGTTTCACTTTAAAATTTTGTAATTATTTTTGTTAATTAACATATATTTGATTTGTTTGTTAAAATATCTTGTTGGAGAAAACAAGATGCTACATTATACACTCATGTGTTCAGGTTAAGAACTTCAGTATTACTTGGATGATGTAATGATTACTGTAGTATTAGTTACTTGTTTATTATATAATTTGATATGTAACTTCTAGTAAAATGCTTGTACTCAAAAACAAATGGACTGTACTTACTTTCATGTTAGCACTGAACTCAGTTTTTCTGTGTAAGTTGTGATATATGAAATCTATATCTGAAGGTCATGGCATGATACAGTACAAAGTCCTGTTGAATAAGAGAGGGAAAGTTAAGAATGTATCATAAACATGTGACATAGTATCTGCAGGTTTATTTACTGGGTATATACAGCACTTATCATGCTTAAAATCATTTCTAGTCTTCAGGCATAAGCTTTAAAAATCATTTTTCAATATATTTTTTGCCTTGTAAGTGCTATTTGTGTATGGGGAAAAAAATAAAAGAGGTGAATGTTTTTCAACTTAAATAGTAATCCTTTTATATATGGTTTATTTCAGTAATTAACGAGTACCATGCTGTGTTTTTAATATAGGATTTTGCAGAGTGGAAGTGCAAGTAATTTTGGGTGGTTTTTTTTTCTTGTGATTAAAAAAAATTAATATTGGGATTAAGAACATGGCATAAAAATTAATATTAACATAGCACTAATATTAAAGTTGTTTTGAAAATAATGATTGCAATTCAGCAAATGTCTTCAGATGATAATTTGGTTCAAGTTATTCAATTTCTTTCTTTTAAAGTGACCTCAAGACATGTTTTAGAACTAAAATCTCTGAAAGATTGTATCTCTAGTGAATGGTGTTCTGCACCTCTCATTCACCCTATTGGTTGTAGTGGTAACAAAGTTGCTTCATTTAAAAAGCTTTAAATTAGACAGTGTTATAGCTATCGCTATTATATCAGCTGTTTATTTCACATTACTTGTATCTGAAAAAGGAATGATGTATCACATCACATTTATAATCTTAAACAGAAAAACTTTTTTTTTGCTTCAGATAGGAAATATAAAATCCATTAAGTTAGCTAGTTAGTGTCTATTTTAATTTATAATGCTCTAACTAATAGCATATTTTTAAGATGTACTGATTCAAAAGTACTTTATACTTTTGAATGTTAAACTTTCAGTAATATCAACAACTAATGGCCTTTTTAAATTCTGTGAAATTTGGCACTTGATAAACAGGCTGTATAATCTATCATCAAGCAAGCATCTTAATAGAATGATCCACTACATCATTAAATTTTTTTATGTTAAGGATAGATTCCTGTAAAGAAACATTTGCCTGCATTTATGATTAATGAAAAGGATCATATTACTCAAACAGCTTGTGCCATAGTAGGAATTAATAGTATGTCTAAAATAAGTAAATGTTTAAAACTTCAGTCTTTTTTCTTTTTTCATCCTTTTTCTGTAGACAAATAATGTTATATTTTCTTCTCCTGTGTCATCTGTACGTCGTCGCTATTCTGAATTTGTCTGGTTAAGAAAAATGTTGAAAATTCACCATCCAAGTATGTAAGTAACAAAATCTAAACTTGTAAATTAGGTAAATGTATTTCATTTGTAGCATAAGTTTTATTGTTTACTTTTACAGAGCACAATAATGTTTTGATAAACTTCATTTACATATTGATTGCTGATTTACCATATGTAGTACAGTATACCTCAGCAATTTAATGCGAGTGTGCCATATACTTTCATGCTTATTTGGAACATTCAGTCAGTAGGTTAAATTACAGTAGAGAGAACAGCTAGCTACAAATTATTCAAAACCGACTTTCTCATAGTGTTTACAATATTTTAAAGACTGCTAACGTAATCTTTTGTTTGTTTTTCAGAAAGTTAGAAGGAATATTGGATTTAAGTAAAAGTGATCTTCACTAAAAAAAAATGTAACTATGGGACAATAAAGAATGGTGTGATTGTTTTAAGTCATTTTACTTTTTCCTGTTCAAAATTATAAATTTACTTTATCAATTTTGATGAGAGAATTCAACTATCTATACATTATTGAAAGGATGTGCACAGTCTCATTTTCATAGTGCATGCTTTACTGTGTATTGTCTTCTGGGCTAAATTAGAATCCTAGTATAGATTTTATTTTCAAAAGTAGTTCTTGGAACTTTTTACTGTAGAAGTTAAAACATCATTATTTTGATTGAGTATTTTTGAACAAAGAAGCCTGAATCACGTGTATATATCAATAAATGGTAATTGTTGGTAGATTTATCAGTTTGTAACCTTGGTCTCCATTCACTATTTAGCCTTGTCGTTTAACACACTATAACATATAACAGTAACCTGACTTTTGTGTCATGTGTATATCATGCTGTACATTTTGAGCATTAAAATGGCATAGTTTTGTCAGTTTACGAGTACTAATAATCAGTATTTTTGATTACTCATCGTAGAGTAACCTTTGTGACTAAAAAATGAACTTTCTAGAAGAAAGTTTAATATTGAATATTTATTTTGTGTATTGTGAGTGGTTTTTAATTAAAAGATGGAAGAGTACATTTTCCCAGAATTTATTATTACATTTTAACATTTAAAATCCCTGTAAGATAGAGAAACTTTTCTAAGGTATAATTTATCTAGATATGTGTATCAAAATGCACATCATAAACTTTATAATTGAAATCTCAAAATTGAATTAAACTACTTTATTATCAACATGTCAGTAACATTAATATCTAAATGTAGTTTATAATTTAAATATTTTTGTTGTTTAAGTTTTCATTTCGTAATTTCAAAATTAAATATTTATATAAATTATCAACCTTTGCTTTCCTCTGTCCCATGATGTGCTTTTAAATTTTCCACCTTTGTTTTTCTTTCTGCCCTTGTGTGGAATTTAAAACATTCAGCTAACTACAAGCTCTTATGATGAGCCAGAATACAAATTTTTTTAACATTTGGTCATCTTTATCGAGAAACTAAATACTTGATTTCAAGATGAATATGTAATTCTTGTTAATCTTTCTATAAAACATGTTCATTACAAATAGCTCGGTTTTGGACAAGATTTAATCTGCTAGTAACTTGCAAAGCAATATTGAATTGTGTTGGCTAAAGTTACTATTTACAAGTGTTAGTGGAATTTTTTAAATGCATTTATAGTTCAACTAGAAAGTCAGTTAACTTAATTTTTAAGACATCTTATTTTAGGTTTGGTGTATGTGTGTTTATAAAATGTCTATTTGAAAGCAACATGAATTATTTTGTGTACAACCAGTGTAGAGTGAGAGAAAGTAATCAAAATACATTCTTGAATACAGATAGTCCGTTTTGCTTAGATAAGTTTCAGATTTCTTGGTTGTTGTGTATATATTTTTAACAAGTTAGTATAATGTAAAAGTTATGAACTCAAATAGCTTAAATAACAAGAAAAATAAATTAATGGAAATTCATAAAACCAAATTGAAAATTGTTGTGATTAAACAACTCTGTTAGTTTAAAGGACATTTGTAAAGTAATGAAGTTAAAAGCAAGTAGATGTGAAATGTTTAGGAAACTGAGGCTGTGTAATAATACATAATAGTAACTGCCTTTTATAATCTGCAATCATGCTAGAAAAATAAAAGGTATTTATTTTATATTGTATTCTTGAATATTTTCACTTTTTACTACAGTTAATGTTTTGCTCTAAGTGTATAGTTTACTCTGATTACAGCGTATTATAATTTGGGTAGAGAAACTGAGATTAAAAATAGCTTTTATCTGAAAAGATTTTGATATTCATTTGTGTGGTTTAGAAGTTATGGAAGTGAAATGTGAAAACTAAGTTGAAAACGAGTGTTTTATTCATAGCGTGAAAATTACTTTTTGCTCAGATTGACTGTGTGAAGGTTTCATAAATTCTCAGGAAAATCTTCAGTAAATTTATTGCATTGAAAAATATTTTCTGTGTACATAATACTTATATTTACCTAAAGGTTAACAACTTTTGTGAAAATTACATCAAATACTTTCAGCATCTTATTGATTTAAAAGTACAAGGAAGACATTTATTGCTCCGTAAACAAGCTACTTTTGAACTTAAAAAAGGAACCAAACAAGATAGGGATGAAAATGTACATATCTTGACTTGCTAATGATCACATAGTAAACCAAAAGCCCTGACTTTACATTACTGGCTTCTCCACTTAGTTTTTATACATTATTGAAACACCAAGATAATTTGTTTTTATAATTTACTTTTTGTAATAAACTTTAGCATACTACTTTTATGATTTTTACAGTAGTGATATTTCCTGATTTTAAATTCAGGTTCTGTTTGTGTTGTCAATGATGAAGCAAGTAATGTAGGAGTTTTATTCTCCTTGCAAGGCCAAGACGGTTTGGTGATCATTAGCTGATCAAGTGATATGCCAATTTCTTCCTTGTCTTGTTTAGCTCATTTTGTTTGAACTTCAGTCTCCACCTTTATTTAGTGATATATTTTTAACCTTGTGGTTCATAGAATGACTGAATTGTGTTTGTTTTGTTTTTTCAAGTTTTGATATTTTAGCTTGTAGTTCTGTCTATTGATTGATTTGAGATCCAGTTAGTTCTGGATTTAGTAATTGAAATCCTTTTAAGTGAATTTTTCAACTATGTCTAAGGTCTTGTGGATTAATTTACTGTAATCCTGCCAATGTGGCAAAGCAGAAGGAAACCTTAATAGCTACAGTGTGCATGGGTTATTAGATTATAGAGTGCATTCTAAATGGTTATAAACATTGCATGGAATAATAATAAATAGGTAGTCAGAAATCTTTGCTCTGTGAAATTGGTGGTAAAATTATAGTTTCTATTAAATCTAGGCAGTCTTTTAAATATATTATGATGAACAAAAATATGAAATCTTGGTTTTTGGCTCTTTGCTGGTATCTCAATTTTGGTATGCACTGGACAACTGATAAGTGACATTTACACCAGTGATAGTTACTGTTTGGCTTTAATATGTTGAGAAAAAAATTACATGTTTTTGTATTGCATTAATATACAGGGTGGTCGCTAGAAAAACGGAAAATTTGTCAAACAGCTATTTATTTTTACAAAGAACTTTTACAAAGTTTTTTAAAGGTATCAAATAGAACCTAAAACAAATCAAAATAGAAATGAGTAAGCACGCATTTTATGATATTAAAATCATGCATTTTATTCATGATGTAAAGAAATCAAAATAGAAATGAGTAAGCATGCATTTTATTCATGATCTCATCTGACCCTCAAATTTTCTGCTTTTCTAGCGACCACCCGATAAGAAGGTATGCCATCCTGCATAGTGTTAGTCCAGTGTTTCTTAATTTCATTGTTACAAAGTTGTTCAAAATAACTGAACTTATTTATAGGGAGTCGGTGACTTCTTGGCATCACAAATGAACATGAATGTTCATAGAAGAAAGTGGCAAAATTGTAGGGTATGGAGCATGTGCAGAGGTGGCAAATGCAATAGTTATGACAGTTATTTGTATTTCCATATCGTAAGATAGCAGCATGTATAATGAAAATTATTGGATCTTTTTATGTTCTGGTTGAATTAGTTCTTATTTTATATATTCTTCTAGTGATCCACCATCATTACCACCCAAAACTTTATTTGTTAACCGATTTTGTCCTTCATTCATAGAAGAAAGACGAAGAGGTCTAGAAGAGTTTTTAGAGAAGTATGAACACTTTTATAAGTGTTTATATATAAACTTTTCCTAGTATTTTTTACATTTGGATTTGTAAGCATGACTTTCTCCTCATCACTGCTTTTAAGTACTTCTATACTCAAGCCAATTTTTTTCAACAGTTCAATTTTTTAATCCTGTGTATAACATGTTTTTAGATTAGTAAGAAAGATGATGTCAATTTTATGTTCTAAGTGTAATGTCCTTTTTATTATTTTGGGTTTAAATGATGAATTTTCACTAACATCAAATCATTGCATATTTGCAGTATAGGCTAAACATTATTTTCTACATCATTATAAATATATAATCATTTGTAACCTTAACTGTTGAAAAGCAAAATTCACCTACATTAAACAAAGTGCTGTAGAATTTGACAAACATCTTAAAAATTAATGTGGAAAATGATTTTTTAAATTATGATCATTTTTAATTTTCTTTTTATGCCTTTTAAAATTTACAGAATGTTAATGTTTTTATATTTATTAAAGGGTCTTCATGATTCAGATTTACTTGTCCAATAAGTGTATACACTTGTTCTTGCAAAGTACACTCACCATGAAGGATATTGAAATTTTAGTCAGTGACAAAGCTGTAAAGTCTAAAGAAAACTTATCTGTTACAGACTCAGTAAATGCTTCTGTTAAAAATCCTGATGATACATGGTAAGAACTTGTTTATTTTTCCATAGTAATCCAGATTTTAGTAAAACAAAACTGCAAATAAGAATATTTGTCTTGTAGAAATTTTTTTAACATGTTTAAAATATAAATTTGATGGAAAATAGTTTGGTGTTTCTTTTTCTTTATTAAATACAAGGAATCTATTGGGTTCTTATGAGATTTAAAAAAAAATTGAATAAAATTTAAAGGGCTTTAGGGTGTGATCTAAGTCTTATTGATGATTTTTTTAGAATATGTGGTGGTCATGAAAATTTTCATCTCAAGTGTTAACCACTCAAACTTTGGACATGGTTATTTGTCTTCAGATTATATTAGTTTGCTTGGTTTGTAGAGAGACGTGCTTCTCTTTGGCCAGTTGGCATTTTTATTATCCCTAATGGAAATTCTTTTCTGTCTTCTTAAAAGGCTTGCTTCATGTTACAAATATCCTGTCTTATTGCATCCACATGCTGCACTCATACCACGTTTAACATTATTTTACCTTGCACTTATGCTTTGAATTTGATATCTTGTGACAAAAGTCCCCCAGCAATAGGAGGGTAACACTACCTTCACCTACACTGACTCTTATGCACTTGCATTTATAATCACTTTGTTATTCTTTGCAACACTGAATGACATGGATATTTGTTTAAATATGTTAATTTTCAGTTCACTGAGGTTTACACTAAATAATGGCATTTGTTTTTGTAAAACTTTAAGCTTTGGTATTACTGCTTCACTTTTTTAGTACAAGTTTCAAGTTAATGTGACTTGTTTACTCCTATATGGGTGAAGAAATTTCACCTACAGCTTTAGGAAGATTGTTGAATGACTTCTGATATTAAAACTACTGTAAAGTGGGTTGTGAGTTCCATTGTGAATATTGGACTTTCTCTTCCTGTATATTCTTATATTCTTCGATATTGTTTCTTTACAGTTTGAAATTAGTTGGGCAGAAAGTAAATTTGGTGGCCTGTTCCCTCTTTTTGGTTTAGGAACCCTCATGCTGGTCGAGGAAAACCCTCAACCTTCCACCTTATTTTAAGACTTATCTTGCAGGTTGAATTCTTTCACCTGTAATTTCTTATGACACTTCTTAATCTTTGCTCCATGGCCTTAATTCTTGGTATAATTTGGTTTTACTTTCTCACTTGACATTCACGTTCCCACTGAGTCCTTTTTGGGACTTCTTACCCAAATCCTTGCACATCACTTTCTTTGCATATCTGATTTTCAACTTTTTGTTAAGAATTATTTTCTCTTCCTTTTTGCCTGTGGTTATCATTCCTATATCTATTCTTTATTTTATTTAAAAGTTTATTCTTTTTGTAGTCTTCTACACCATAATTACATACTTCTATCCACACTGATTCCTTGTTAATGTTTCTACTGCTTGAGGAGGTGACTGCACTTTCTCTCCTTTCTCACATTTACCTGTACTCTGGAAACCCTTTTCTTCCAGGGACTTCTTCACTTCATGGGGCTATCAACTTCTCTAGTTGGTATACACTATTTTTTAAATGTTGATGCTTGCAGACTATTTCACATTTGTTCAGATCAAATTCATCACATTCTCGTTCTTCAGCTATCCATTGGATGAAATTTTCCAGAAAAGAATGTGGTCTATGTCCCACACTTTCATTGCTTATCTACATCAACTGCCCATTATTTAATTTACCTACCTTAGAGAAATAAATGTGGTTTTTCCTTTCCTTTTCATTGATCAGAACCTTACCCAGGTGGCTTGTGGTGCATCTCAGAGTATGCTCACCCAAAATCTTTATCAACCAATACTTGGAACTCATTCAGCTCTCCCCTTTACATTCCATGCAAAGAGTATGCTTTAGTAAATATATGTGGTCTTCCATAAATGTGCCCTTGCCATTGGGTGTTGCACTCTATGGATTTCACTTTAGACACTTTCTAACAGGAGCTTATCCAAGTAAAATTTAACATTGGCATTCCACCATATCAATGTGGGATTGTATCTATACAGTGTGTGGAAGTGAGTTAATGCCCCAGAAGTTTAATAGTTTCCTTCCTGAAAATGTTTTCTGTTGGAAACTTTTCACATTTGCAGCTATCTTTCCCACTTCCTGTGCACCTTTTTTCTTGCTTCACCAAAGAATGAAGTTATCATGAATATATGTGCATAAAAGTTACTGCATATAAAGATTTTCTTTTTTCTTTTTTTTTTATTGGTAGAGGACTTGATGTCATAATGTATCAGTGCAGTTTAAAGTGTATAAAATTAAATTACTTTACTTCAAGACTAGTGGCATGAAAATCTTTTATGCATAACCATGAGATAGATAGCTCTTCTGTGGGTGGGGCTATGTATCCAGTGGAAATATATTTTTAAGTAACAAAATATCAACTTCCAAACTTGCATCGAAGCAACACTAAGGTGCTTGTGATTTACTGTTGATTAAGTTTGCAATTTTTTTAGTTTTGTTTTTTAAACTGAGAATTATTTCATACAGTTTTAATACTTGGAATCTTTTATATTCTATGATAATCTGTCATGCAGCAACTTGCTGCATGTATTTAACTTTTTGTGCATCTGTCAGGTTATTTCTCACAGCAATTACCCACTAGCTACATCTTGTATCACTTAGTCTAACTTTATATTTAATTACTCTTAGCATCATTGTAAAGTGTAGTTCATCTTAACTAAGTAATTTTCAATAAAGAATTAACTTTGTTATTGTATCATTTGATTTTTCTCAGCATTTCAGAATGCTATTTTTGAGTTAGTTGCACTAATTTTATTTTTATTTTTTTCTTAGCTTATCTGATTACTCATCAGAATGCACAGAACCTGACTATTCAGAGTATGATGTAGTAGACTTCTCATCTCCATTAGGGTCTCCTCTCTGTATTAGAGAGGAATGTAATCAGACATCAGTTACACACAGCCATGTAACACTTGGATCACGTATAACCATCTGTACCCCTACTCTTGTTGTTCCAGATTCTTCAGACTTAGACTATGATTTCTTTCCATCACAAGCTTGTAGTGTTCCTGATATTTCTACTAATAAATTTTCACCTCCTGGAATGATAAGACTGTTACACTCAAACATGAGTGAGCCATGCCTATCTAATACAGCTGTTAAATTTCCTGCTGCAAGCTGTTTAAGTTCTCGTTCGTTAAGTCGTAGTTTATCTAAGAAAAAAGTTTCTTTTTCTGACAATGTGACAATAGCAACAATATAAACAAAAACAATTGACACAGCCATTCAAATGTAGTAAATAATTTCATATGGTCAGTCTCTATTAAAATTAGTAATTTTTGTATATTTTGGTTATTAACATCCAGTAGACTTGTGGTGATGAAAAGCTGAGGAAAAACAAAATTTTGTTATTTAAGTTAGAATTATAATAAAGTTTTACAATATACTTAAAGAATACCACAGCAGCAAGAAGTTTTGTACAGTTTATGTAGATTTTATTCTTCTTGTATGCTGAAAAAATTCATAAAATGTAATTTTTTTATTTTTCAAAATGTTCTCAGTTTTTACAAATATTCTATATACTGAATCATTATGTCAGTATTTTTAATGTATATGCATATTTTAATTTAGTATTGAGCACTATTGTATTAACATCACATCTACTTAACTTTGGAAATGTGCTGCACTGTTGTTTTATGGTGTTTTTTTTACCGTAATTTAGCTCTTTAAGTTACATTTAGTTAAACCTTAAAGACTTAAGGCTCCAAAGTTAAATTTGTTCTGTTGATAGAAAGCCAACATGACAAAAGATGTGTATATAATGCATAAACCTTGGATATTATGTTGCATATTCATTTAAGTTTTTAGAGAGATGTTTGCAATGTATAAATTTGATGAGATTAAAGTTTGACTTGTATGTAGCCCACCCAAACATATTTTTGGGAATCAAAATGTAATATTTTGGGTTTAAAAATAAAATGCAGAGAAAAGTCCATTAGTATGAGGATGAAAAGCAATGATCAGATGGTAAAGGTAAAATACTGCATGTGTTTTAAAACTATTAAAGTACATTTTAATAAAAATAATAATTTTAGTATTTATTATGATACAGATGATAATACTGTAATTAATAGCATATGTTGTCTTTCTTTGTTCCTGTCTTTAATGAACAATAAATATAAGAGTTACCACTTGTGTTTTTCTAATGTAGTTATATGGGGGTAACATTTGTTCTTGTAGTGTAAGGTTTAGTGTTAATGTCGTGACTGTGATTCATTTTGTTAAGGTTTATTTTCAAAAGGAAATGTGTAAAGCACTGATTCAAATGTTCATGAATGTGTTTTTTCACTATCAAATTGAGACAGAAGTATAACTATTTATAAAATATTTATAAGCTACAATAATTGGAAAAATGATGTTTTGTAGCTCTTTGAAAATTTTCTAACTGCATCATTTTTTCTTAGATAGGTTATGAGTGTATTCTGTAATGACAGAATGATCTGTTTATAGCATTTCATGAAGAACTGATTTGATTTCATATATTTAGAAGATAGAGAAGGTCCATTTTTGTTTAAAGTATGCATCTGTTGTATGTTCTCTTTTATGTTTGCATTAGTAATTGATTTTGTTAATAGTATTCTAATCATATTTTGATTTTACAGTAGAATGAGAGAGAGAGAGAAAATCAAAATTAGTATGAATTAACATGTTCCTTCTGTTAAAGAACAAATTGTTTTTGAAACTTGTTTTATTTCAGTTATGCAAAATAGTTTCGTACAGCTTTTATTAAAGATCAGTTTCTTCATCTTCTAGCATATAACCTTGATCTTTGATAAGGTTCTAGTTTCTGGATGATCAGTGTGAAAATAATGTAATGAGATTAATAAAACAAATGGAAACAAAAACCTAAACTAAGAAAAAATTAATATAAATGCTTATAAAAAAAAAAAAAAACTGTCTCAAGAGTTTTGAATGCAAAACCTCTGTCGACCTTGAAGGGTTTTTATTTTTGCATTTTTTTCTTAAATTTCATTGTAGAAGATAATAGATGTTAAAACGTTTATGTATTATTCCTTAATATTATGTACTTATTACATCATTTCAGTAAGTTTTTTATAATTTGAACATTTGGCTATTTATACTTGTTTGGTTATGCCCCCCAGTGGCTCAGCGGTATGTCTGCGGACTTACACGCTAAAATCCGGGTTTTGATACCCGTGGTGGGCAGAGCACAGATAGCCCATTATGTAGCTTTGTGCTTAATTTAAAAAAAAAAACAATTGTTTGGTTACAATATTTTTGATTGAATTTGTTTTTTTTATGGTTTAGAATTGCAAATTTTATAGAAGTTGCAAAAGATAGTTTTCTTAAGAAGCCTTTTTTAGGCATTTTTATCATAAATATACTTTATGATACAGGGAGAAAACTGGTGTCATTCTTAATTGCTTCATTAGACACTGATTGATTCACTCTAAAAAAAAAAAAAATAAAAAAAAAAGTATCTTTAATAACAGATACTGGCAGATTTGTAATTTAATCTATAAATAGCCAAAGTTACATTCCTCCACATTTTAAACTATAAGCTGGCATTGAACTAAAATCTGTTCGTCTTTCTTGTAACCTTTTTTTTTTTTTTTTTTTTTTTTATTAAAGTTTAGATTCAGTAACATTGAATCTTTTTCTGCACTTAGCTTTTTGATTTTCTTGTTCAGTTGTTGTTTTAAAGTTACCAACTGATGTTTGTTTCTTATGTTCCTCTACACAAAACTAGCAAAGTGTTTGGTAGTATTACACCAAATTATTTTGGCTTGAAGTTTCGGAAGCAGTCAATTTTACTTTTCTCTCGTGCATTACCAGTAAATTTCATTGTTTTTGCAGCATAATTTAGCCTTAATTGGCTTTTGGTAGTTTACTGTATGTACACCTAAGACTGAGCGGTTACCTTTGTCCAAACTGTGTTGTGTAAGCTGTGATACTTTGTGTATATTTATATGTGCATGAGAGATATACAAATAAAGATTATTAATTGTACAATAAGTCGATTTTTTTAAAAATAAAAGTGCATGTCATATTTATTGCATACTTTAAAGGTAATATTGAAAATAACTTGTCCTAATTGACAGAAAAACATTAATATTTTAAAGCAACCATAACTTACTTTGAATGTTTGAGATTACTTAAACTTCAAATAGAGACACATTAACACTAACACAAAATGAAGTGCTTCTAAGATGAAGAAACGCCATCAACACTAACAGAAATTATCTGATTTGTTACGATAATAGTATATTTTAAGAGAATATTGGCTTATAAATCATTCATCTTAACCTGTGAAATGATGTAGGTTGCTTAACGTTATTTTCGGTTCACCAAAGAATGTTCTACCGTTAGTTTAACCAAAGTTGACGTAATTTCCAACTGATTGCAAAGATTGTTTCCCTTTGGGCGATGTGTTGAATGGTGTCACATCCACAGACAGCGCAATCTCCGGTCATTTTAAATTCACATCAGCGATATTGACTAATCAGTAGATGATACCTTAGACAATATGGCGTCTTCCTGTGAGTATGGCTATCTAGAATGAGGTGTAGTTTTGAATAGGGGCTTGAACGTGAAAGTTTTAAACTTCTCTGACAATAAGGGTTCGTTTCACTTGTGTACAATTTTTTTTTGTATTCTTGAACGAAACAGAACAGCAAGAGGATTTCGTCAGGTAGTAGTTTCTTAAAGCTGTATGTATAGCAGTAAGTGTAAGATTTACAACGCTAAAATCAGAGATTCAACTTTTCTCAGTCGACACAGCAAAAAGCCCGATGTTGTTTAGCTAGAGAAAATACGCACGCTATACATGTATTTCAGCAAAAATGACCTAAGATGTATCAAAACATCTTTTACAAAAGGTTAAGACGAAACAAAAATGTACGCGTTTTGATAGACTCGTAAAGTTTATAGTTTGTATCTTAGCTCGAATACGAACAGGTCTTGAAATGGACGACAACATAGATTTAGCTGTTTGCAGGAGAGGCCATACTAATTAAATTGGAATAACTGTTTAGAGTTTAGTGAAAATTACGATAGTGGGTTTAAGAGTGCTATTTTTAAAACTTAAGACCTTGAGAAATCAATGCAATCTCTTAAGTTTTATAATTTTATCTCTTTTTAGAGTGGCTCGGCATGACCTGGTGGTTAAGGCACTCGACTCATAATTTGAGGGTCGCGGTTCGAACTCATTTCCCACCAAACATGCTTGTTCTTTCATCCGTGAGAGCGTTATAATATTTCAGTCAATCCCACTATTCGTTGGTGAAAGAGTTGGCGGTGATGACTGGCACCCCTTCCTCTAGTCTTGCACTGCTAAATTAGGGACGACTAACACAGATAGCCCTCGTGTACCTTTGCGCAAAATTCAAACGCGCACGCACACACACACACAAATCTATTTAGCATACAAGTATTAAATGTTAAAATTCGTGCCAGTTTTAAATTTAAACTGGATACTATCTGCTCATTATTTAATGGAATTTTTGTATGTATCGCAATTATACGTATGTCAATACCTCTATAATAACTATTGCATCTTGCATAAAATAAATGTCTACGGACTTACACGCTAAAATCCGGGTTTCGATACCCGTGGTGGGCAGAGCACAGATAGCCCATTGTGTAGCTTTGTGCTTAATTCAAAACAACAACAAGACAATATACGGTAATTTTAATGCCCCCCAGTGGCTCAGCGGTATGTCTGCGGACTTACACGCTAAAATCCGGGTTTCGATACCCGTGGTGGGGAGAGCACAGATAGCCCATTGTGTAGCTTTGTGCTTAATTCAAAAACAAACAAAAGCATAAAATAAACCAGACATACTATTATTTCAACTCAGTACCGTAAGGAACTAGATAAGAGTATGTGGAGGCAAATCAACAGCCTTAACATTCGGAAGTACGAATTGTCTCTTTAGAGTAAATGTAATTGTTTTAAACATATCCTGAGCAGAATGCGATTTTACATTTTAACTATTTTGTGTTCAGTACATTAGAATATGTTATGGCCATTTTGAGGAGATTGATTTTGCTGTTAATCTGCAAGACGATACCGAAGGTTATAATTATTTGTCTTAAAAACAGAGTTAACGTCTTTTGATCTACCCTTTCCCTTGATCAGTAATTTCAAACTAACAACCGTTGGCCAGAGAGATAGGCTCTTGATACACAACAATCATTAATAATAATAATAAAAATGTTAAATTCCGACTGAAAAAGCAATGCTATTTATAGATCTGATTTCAATTAGTAATTGGTGAAAAATGTGTGTATTAATCAACAAATGTTGTGTTAAGGACCTGACCTTTGTATATATTGTCTCACAATTGAACTACAACTGGCTTATAAAGATTTGCATTAGTTCAAATTGCTAATTAGTTGTCGGTAATAAGGTATGTTGGTTTATTGATAAGCAATAGATTATGACGCTATAAGATGGAAATTTATAGAGGTAAAGCTGGGGTAGATTATATTTGACTTGTAAATGTTCAAATAAGGACTTCTGTGAACAATCTTTTTACGTCATGTCCAATATGGGGATACCTATAGGAAAGCGTGATCTCCTTCAAAGCTGGCTGTATCATTACTAGGAGTTCATACAAGAAGGCTTAAGCTTTTGGATCGAATGGTTTCAAGATTATCGTGTCCAGAGAAGATAACAGAAATTGGTATAATCACTATACTGTCTTAGTTAAGCTGAAATGGTATTGTGTAGCCTCTATGATGCTGTGGGATACACAAATGTAACGTCACTTGGCCTTATTTACATCAAGAAGTTATGAATGCAAGACTAAACTGACCAAGTCCTCAGATTATACTACTTACAATATCTTCTGTTTCATTAATCGCACAGTTGACAGAAAAAATATTTTCAAAAATTATGGAAAATTTATTTTTTATTATAGCAAAAATGTTAATTATTCGTTCGCATTACACTCTGTGCAAGTTCATTATATTACACGAATTCCATCATCCCAAACAGATCGCATCTGGCCTATCTGACCTAAAACGTAATTGTCATCATGTTGTTGTTTTGTTTTTTTTGCTTTCCCGCAGAGCTATACGAAGGCTATCTGCGCTAGCCGTCCCTAATTTAGCAGTGTAAGATTAAAGGGAAGGTAGCCAATCATCACCACCCACTGCCAACCCTTGGGCTACTCTTTTACCAACGAATAGTGGAATTGACCGTTACATTATAATGCCCCGACGGCTAAAAGGGCGAACATGTTTCGAACTATCATGTTGGAATAATGTCTTATAAAGGAAAAATGATTAGGTAACACGAAGTTCTTTCCTGAAGTTTATAAACAAGGAAACTGTTACACACACGTGATAAGACAATTTGTAAAATTGAACATTATATACACACAAAACATTTTAATCAAATCGAGAAAAACACCAATAAAAAAATTTGCAAAAAAAAAGCCAAACGCACGTGCTCTTAAGGAATATGTTTTCAAACAAATGATTCTTTAAAGGTTAAAAAAAATTGTCAAATGAGAAAAGGGAAAAAAACGTTGAATGAAAAATTAGATAAAGACGAATTTATTACGTCACAAATAGCTGCCAGATACATATAAAATCCACAATATAGTAATTTCTATAAAAGTAAAGCAAAAATACTTCCAAACAGGAGAAGTAGAAACAAATACAAGAGAACAGAATATTACATCTTTATTTTAAGCAATTATGTGGCCTTTTCTTTTATTAGCTGACAAAAGGCCTCATCGGAACTGGATATGGCGGATGTGATATCGTTGACGTGTTATAACATATTCATTCCTCTATTCTTTCACCCATAAGTACGAGGAATGTAATGTCATGTTGGGATTTTTTTTCGTTTGTATCGACCCATAGTGACATCCCCCGCTGGTACAGCGGTAAGTCTACGGATTTAAAACGCTAAAATCAGGGGTTTGATTCTTCTCAGTGTACTCATCAAATAAATAGCCTAATGTGACTTTCCCATAATAAAAAAATACACACACACCTATAATGACTTAGGGGTAAGTCCACAGGCTTACGATGCTTTAAAGTAGATTTCAATAAGCGCGATGTGCATAGCACAGGTAACCCATTATGTAGTATTGTACCAGTAACACTACATTTAAATTTGGCATCAAACTTGTTCGCCCTTTCAGGGGTGGTGGTGTTATAATGTTTCAGTCAATCCCACAATTCGTTGGTAAAAGAGTAGCCCAAGAGTTGACGGTGGGTGGTGATTACTAGCTCCCTTTCCTCTAGGCTTACACTGCTAAATTAGGGATGGCTAGCGCAGATAGCCCTCATGTAGCTTTGTTGTTGTTTTTTTTGTTGTTTTTTGAAATAAGCACTAAGCTACACAATGGGCTATCTGTGCTCTGCCCACCACGGGTATCAAAACCCGGATTTTAGCGTGTAAGTCCGCAGACATACCGCTGAGCCACTGGGGGGCTCTCATGTAGCTATGTGCGAAATTTAAAAACAAACAATAAAAAACTTACATATAAATGGAGTAAAAAATAGTCTAACTTTCGAACTACAGGATAATTATCTAAATGTCTAACAAAAAGCTAGACAGTTTTATTGACTGTTAGATAATTTTGGGGGCTATCCGAAAAATCAAATAGCTACTCTCGTATATATATATATTTTCTATACTACAAATCGAAATTTCTTTTTAATTAATCGAGAGATGTCGCTAAAGCTATTTGAGATATCTCGCAACTGGTCTGTATAATATATTATAGCGGTATTGGGTTAGATTAGTTGTATGAGGAGGATATTAATATTCTTTAATACCCTAGTGTAGGGAAGTTTCTCTCTGTTAAAATTAAAATATCTTTCATGGTTTTTCTTATTTTTTTAGAGTAATTATAAAAACGACTTTGCTGTTATGTTTGGGATATGGTAAGAATATATGTGTTCTAGTATAATATTTTAACTAGTTGCAGTACTAGTTAAATGGAGAGGTGTATGGCAGTGTTGGGAAATGTTAACATACGAAACTTATTAAAGGTTAACTATATTAGTGCACTTTGGATGTTAGAAACGATTATAAAGAACACGACTACGAAGATTAGAAGAAAATAGCACTGTATCTCTTATTAGTGCTAGTAGTTACTTTAGATGTGGAAGTTCAGGCTCTTTAAAAATTTGATCAACTGATGAATATTTAATATTAGAGGAAAATTTAATTAGGGATCTTCTTGACAGTTTTGTTTCAAGTGAAAAATGCTAGAGATTTATTTTTAGCTTAATGATTAATAAAATTATTCACTGTATATTTTATTTTATTTCACGTAAAACCATGGGCTTGGTTAGGGCAGTTGACTTGTAATCTGAGGGTTGTGGGTTTGAATCCCCATCACATCAAACATACTTGTTCATTCAGCTGTGGAGGCATTATAAAGTAATGGTGAATCCCACTACTCATTGGTAAGAGTAGTCCAAGAGTTGGCAGTGGATGGCAATGACTAACTGTCTTTCCTCTAATCTTGCACTGCTAAATTAGTGATGGCTAGTGCAGATAGCCCTCATGTAGCTTTGTGCAAAATTCAAAATAAACACAAAACTGCTGTGTTTATAAGCTCAACCACAAGTAAAAAATTGTAATGATTGTTGTTTGCAAGTTATAAGTACTAGTTTTATAAATACTACTTGTAGTTTACATACAATAATGCTTGTATATATTTTTTTCATTTATGGATCATATATACAAACACCAGTGGTCTTGTGTGAAATAAAGTAAGGAAATATAGAGTAATTTATTTTATAAATCTTTAAAGAAGATCCTTGGCATTTTCACATGAAGTAAAAGATCTTTAGTTCAGTTTTGCACTTGTATAAAATATTCTTAAAATAAAAAGTCTGGATTTTCACACCTACATATAAAAATTTTTACTTTTTAATTGATTTGTGGTTAAAGTGCTCTTGAAGTATATAATTAGTTGGTTAGTGTGTATGTAATATGCATGATAACTTCTCAGACAAGCTCTTTTGGATAATTTTGAAATATTATTTAGATTGGATTTAAATAATTTCATTTCTTTACCATTATGTAAGGTACTGTAGTCTATATATAATTGTCTCAACTATGGTTTGTATAATTGTTTCTTAATATTTTAGAATTGAAAATGGCTGACAGTGCATTTGGAAAGCATTCCATGCTCAACTCTGTTCCATGGAAGTATTGCTCAGTATCATATAAAAACAGAAATCTTCTGGTGAAGTTTGAAATTTCTGAAACATCTTACAAGCTTTTGGTTACGGATTTGGTTCATATTTATTCAGAACAACTTTTGAAAACAGACTTGCTTTCTAGAACCCAGGTAATTTATTAAAATGTGTGAACAAATTACATGCAAGAATAGCAGGTCTTTGTAAAGCTACATTGTGTTGAGGTGTGTCATATGTTATGACTATGTGTTGTGTAGAAGTTCTTATTTTTGTATAATATATCAAATGAAATGTATTGATACTGTTTTCTTACCAAAGAAATACTAGTTTCTGAACATCATGGGAAAACGACTGTCAAATTAACTTTTGACATACATTTTTTGACCATGCACACTTATTAAATAAAGTACTACTAAATAAACTAAGGAATGTGTAAATAAATATTACTTGATTACAAATTTTTAAATATATAAATTTAAAACTCTTATTCATTGTAATTATAAAAGGAGAGAAAATATTTGACAAGTACAATTTTAATTGATGTTTTAATAATAAATTTTGTATAAGATGATAATTTTGAGTAAATTGCATATAAATGTGAAGTGTATTTTTTTGTAACTTTCTATAAAAACTAAATCTTTTTGTTATGATATTTTATCTTTAACTTAGAAGTTAAACCCAAAAATTGAGATTCCGACCAGTCGTTTACTGCAAGAGATTGAAAGTATTTTGTCAGAAGCCTCATTGTGGAATGCAGGCAAAATGCATTATTTGGTTGAAGTTAGAGAAGCTGTTGAAGCACCTGTTTTAAAAGTAGAGTCACACTTTGCTGGGGTACCATTTTTATGGGAATTTTATCTACAGTCTGAACATGCAGAACAAGTAAGCCAACTGTGCTGCATCATATTTTGTATGTAATGTGGAGACAATGCATTTCAAAATTAAATATTATTTAATGAGAAAATTAATTTATGCATGTTAAAAATTTAAGCTCAAATATTATAATGTCTTTGAAATTAAAATTCATTTCTTTGTGATATTTATTTCTCTTTCTTGGAGATTTCATTTATATCCTCAATCTACACAAAGTAAGTTAAAGGTAGAAAAGTAGTTGTTAATTATCCAAGTTGGGTGAAAACTTCCTACTCTCGACACTTTTCTCATCAGCAGTTTGAAGTATTGAAAGTAGCATATTAACATACATGAATTTAATATTTAGGTAACATGACAGAAAAGTCAACTGTATTAATTTTTTGCACAGTAATTCTGGTTAGATTTTCATGACTGCAATGCAAGAAGATATTAAGCAGTTAAATCAGCGAGGAAAAATCTTTCAAATACTAAATACCCAGTAATCCAGAAAATATGAGGAACATAAAGCATTCTGATACTTAAAGAAGCTACCTATAAGAAAATTGCTCAAACATTTGAGAATGTCTTTGAATAATTGAAATAAGTTTTTAACTTTACTGTGCTCCATAGGGAAACAAGTTAAAGCTCTAAGCTTCTGCTTATAGCTTAAATAACTTAAAGTTTTAATATTTCTAGTAGTCCATCTCTTCACTTTGTTTAGATAGTTATAATCAAACTACATTTATAACACTGAAAGTAATTTGTTTGTCAATTCTTTATGTTTAATCTCGGGTCTCAGCTTGTAAATGAACAAATTCTCTTTCATTTGGAGACTTTGTTCATCATTGGGCCTTACTAATTTCTTAAACCAGTTAGAATGGATAACAATGTCACATTCTCTTAGGGTATGTTTAAGTACACTTCACTTAATAAGGGATCCTTAAGATAGAATTTTCTTTCATTTGCATTAATGTTCTAGTGAATTCAACATATCAAAATTACAGTCATTGATTACACAGGAATGTGATCCTTAAATAAAATTAAAAATGGCAATTAGATTTAAACACATATCTCTGCTGTATCTTTGGATAACATTTTAAACTATTTTTTTTATAACTAAAGACTTTTTAACTGTGAATGGTAAACTGATGACAACAGGATATTTTCAGACTTCAGATATACATAATTTACTAACATATTGAAGTAATTGTGAAGTATTCTAGCTATGACATAAATAGGACAAGAATTGTTCAATATTATCAAATTCTTTGCATGAAAATAATTTTTCTATTCATGCATAGATAGAACATTTCTAAATCAGAGACATATTATGTATCTAAATGTCCAGTAGCTTTCAGTTTACCAAATATGGATAATCATTGTTTAATTTATAAATCAATTAACAAATGTCATTTGAAGAATGTATCTGTAGATAAACTGATATGTGTGATTAAACTTAGAATTGGCTCCTTTCAAAAAGTTAATACCACCATCCAATTTAGAAAAGTCCTATTTGAAACATTTTTCCAGTTCATTTATATAGATAATGAACAGTAAGAAAACCCTATTAATCTAATCTCCAAATTCCAAATAATGTCATTTATTGTCATTTTTTTTTCTAAGTCAGTTTTTATTCAGTTTTTTCTTTAGTCACGTAAGCATTAAATTTATTGTTCAATTTGCTGTGAGGCACCTTTTCAAAGAATTTTTAAAAGTCATTATACTTATACCAGAGCACCCATGTCCGAAAACACAGAAGGTGTATGCAAAAATTTCAACATATTTGTAAGGCAAGAAATAAGTTTTGGAAGCTGTGCTGGAAATTGTTAATTGAATATTAACTTTCCAAGCACTTTTACAGCAATCTTCAGGTAAAGGATTAGAAAACTAAACAATGAAAATCAAACTACAAGATTTATAGCTTTGCGTATTCTCCTTAGACCCTTGTTTTTTGAAGAACTTCAATTTACTAAGAATTTCAAGGGCTTGAGTTAAATTTATTTAGGAACAGGATCCTTATTCTGTAGAAGTTTTCTATATATTTTATATAACAGCTCCTTCATTAGTATGTGCATAATTTAGAGAAAGTTGACCTAACCTGTAAAAAAACTGTCTGGATCTCTGTTTAAGTTTATAAAGGTTGTACTTATTACCTTTATCATTATTAGCATTGACAATCTATAAAGGGAAAAAAACTAAAATAAGTTTTTTTAGTAGAAGCCTGTGCCAAAAACTGTAAACAGATGAATCAAGTCAGGTCTAGGTTTTCAGCTTCTTAGAATAAGAGCAGCAAGAACTTCTTCATGTTGTAACTGGAGATGTAATTTTCATATATGCACTAACTCTGTAGGCTAGATGATTCAAATAAACTACACACACATACACCTGTGTCTATGTAACTACATGTATCTGATTATGACTAAACCTTCTCATATTGTACATCTGTTACTGTGTTAAACTTGTATTTAATCTCATATCATGTTATGTCTTCTTATTGCTTTCATTCTAACCACATGACTAGAAATAAATGTATAAACCTTGAAGTTACTGAATTCTTACCTGACTGAACTAATCATTTGGCTTTAATGTATTTAGTTTACTTTGGTACTATGGGATTCTATACTATGAAAAGAAAACATCGTTGATATCTCCCCATCAATAAAAGTGGAAAAATGTGAGCAAACATGCTTACTTTTTTGTATACCATTTAGCTTCTTGATGCCACATTTTTATTTTCAGTTCAAATATACAGTAGCTTCAACTTAGTTCTTTGTCCATATCTATCTAAATACAAAACTCTTGTGGTACATGTTTACAGAGGAATCTTTGTAGTTATTAAGAAGTGCAACTTGAGGGCATAGTGGTAAATGAAATATGCAATAGTATATTTGGGATGATGCTGCAAATTATTGGACAGATGTACAAATTAATGGAGAAAAGATCCTCCCTCACTCAATATATCCTGACATTTTTGAAAAACAACATTCAATGTTGGAATCATTTCCACTTATAATGACATTATAGGCTACATTTTGTTCTGTAAGCTATTCATTTAGTTTTATGGATGAAAGTTTATAAACAAGAAATTGTAGTACAACATTTTTATTTCTGTCTAATGAATTACTGATGTTGTGTGTAGAAACAGTTTATTTTAAACTTCAATAATTTCAATTTCTTTTTGTTTCTTACAACAGTTCAACAAACATGTTGTGTTTCCCCTGATGTATATGATTGCTGAACTACAAAGACAACAAAGAGAACTTATTGCAAGATTGAAGAGCAAAGATGCTGAAATAGATAATTATAAAGCCAATGGAGCAACAGTTTCACGAAGTGAGCAGTAATGTAAATTTGGTAATAAGCTTTCTGGAGTGTTTTCCTAAATTCTTTCAGACTTATAAAATTTTTGTTATGAGCATATAGATTATATAGCAAAAAGGTATCTAAATTTGGATTTTACCATTAAATATGGTATTGTAGTTTTATACTGAGATAGAAATATATTTTTATACTACCTTTTCCTATCAAAATCTAAACATCTGTGTAATTTAAACATTTGTCTACTTCACCACTTAACTTGTATGTTATTTCTATTTATCTGAAAGTGCTATATCTTCATTCTTTGTTTAACTGGAAGATAAACTGTATGTTTACTGACATTTTGCAAATATTCATGTTTTGAGAGACCTTGTACACTTTTTGTGTATGGAAAACTCACTTTGTGCAGTACTGACCTTATTTTGTGTGATAGATAAACATGGTTAATACTGCACTTAGATATTTTTAGACATTTCTTATTGATAATGATGGTGGTGTTTGTTTTTTCTCCAATAATATTGCAATGCCCACAGATTAAACTCTATTTTCACTTGGGACACTCAGTGATGTGATAGCATATGCACTTTAAGTGAGAAATTATTGATGTTGTATACATTATGTTATACCTTCTCAGTGTGAAACAGAATATCTAAAATGTTCTCTCAGGTAATTTTTACAGAATTTTTTTCTAAAACTTCTTCAGAGAAGGTGTATTCCATGCCTTGTGTAATATTTTTGTTTTGTGAGGATAAATTGACTTCTTTCATCTTTTTTCTATAACTTGGTTGAAACATATCTTATGTTTTAAATTCCATAAATGTTTTGATATTGTATCTTTTTTTTTCTAATTTGTTGCAAGTGTACTCAAGGGCTGTTTGGATTATTTATCACTGATTTTAAAGAGATAAATTAAACGGAAGGCAGTTAGGTAACACTACTTACTACCAACTATTGGGTTACTTTTTATCATGAAATAATGGAATTGATCATCATGTTAGAACATTTCTACAGCTGAAATGGCAAACATAATTAGTGGCATGTTTCAATCCTTTGACCCTCAGGTTGTGAGCGTAGCATTGTTATCACCTTTCTCCTGAAATCTAGTTATTAGAGGGGCTAATTTTATCTGTTGGGAATCTTATGTGGAGGATTATACCACAATTGCCATGGTTTCTTCTCTTTCTTTCTTTCGGCCTGGCATGGCCAAGCGCGTAAGGCGTGTGACTCGTAATCCGAGGGTCGCGGGTTCGCGCTAAACATGCTCGCCCTCCCAGCCGTGGGGGTGTATAATGTGACACTCTTCACCACTTTTTTCATTGTTACTTAATTTTTATTTTGTTAACTGCTAATTAATGGAAAGGCAATTGGCTGGGAACTCTACTGTCAAATTTACTGAGACTATCAACAGATTTAGTAAATATCTTTTATCATTCAGCTCTAGGCTCTGGTGCTGTTGACCAGCTTTCTTCTCTTTAGTTTGTCATTAGAAAATTAGGGCAAGCCCTTATAACCCTTATGTGGTTTTGGCTGAAATTTTCAAGGAAAAAGAATTATTATTATAATTTTTTTCAGTGTGTGAAGTATGATGCTTTGAGCAGTTGAATAACACTAACAGTTGAATATACATGTTTTTTTTGTTAAAGAAATAACTATATGAGATTGTTTTTTTATATTCAGATTCTGTTATGTTTGCTATTTTTGTATCTCTGCTTTATTTGCCTGCTTGCACAGATTTATCAGGAAAAAAAATCAGTTCTAATCAATCATTTCCCATGGCTTAGCAAAAACGTATTGTGATTTTGCAGGAAAGAAATATTCTTTGAGTGGCTCTAAAAACTGTATAATCACTGTACATTAGTGGATATAATTGCTCTTATATTAAGAGAGTGTTGTTTTTGAAATATCAAAAGCTATATTCCAATACATCTCCATTCACAAAATAGCTTTTCTTCACTAGCACTGTCCTGTCTCGGTGAAAATTTTCAATGTACGAGGGCTGTTCAAAAAATACGTAGGCTGACGTCATTAAACAAAATGTACTTTATTTAGAAGTTATAGGTCTAGGCCCCCATCAAAGTACTCTCCTCCCCAATGCACACACTTATCCCAACGGTGTTTCCGCTTGTTGAAACAGTCCTGGTACGTTTCTTTTGTAATGTCCTCCAGCTACTTCAATGCATTTGCCTTAATCTCGAGAATCATCTCAAATCTTCTTCCTTTTAAGGGTCTTTTGAGTTTGGGGAACAAGAAAAAATTGCAAGGAGCAAGGTCAGGTGAGTAGATGGGGTGGGGAACAGTGATCGAGTGTTTGGCCAAAAACTCACGAGTTCTGAGGCACAAATTTAACAGCAACATGGTGCATCTTCAATTTTTGGGTCAAAATCTCATAACAAGATCCAACTGATATCCCACACTCTTCAGCAAGCTCCCTGACAGTCAGATGTCGATTTGCCTGCAACAGGGTGTTGAATTTTTTGACATGTGGGTCGTCAGTTGACGACAAAAGCAAAAGTTTCAGTCGCAGATTTTCCAAGTTTAACACAAAATTTCACAGCAAGTTGTTCAATCTGAAATCTGACAAAGGAAAAAATCGCACTTCACTTAAAACTGCGTAGCTAATACGCGAATGAAGATATCTGCAATCGAGAAATGGCATCGTAATCAGCTGATCTGTGCAAACCTAGTAATGCCAAGTGGATTTCTCTGGAACCAACTGGAGCTGCGCAATTCAAACAGTCCGTGTATTTTTTGAACAGACCTCTGATGCCAATAGTCTTCTTTCACCCACTTCTGCATATCCACATACAAATAACTATAACAGCTCTTCACCAAAAGGAGTGCAACACCACTCTTATCATAATTAGTGCCTTCTTTACATGTACACTCATTAATCAGTATTTGATTACCAATAGTACTATACAGACATGCTGGTTTGTGCTTGTGGATTTGTTGACATTTTTTCTTATACTACCAACTTAATTTTTTCTTGATTTCTTATTTAAAATTTGACATTTAGGTATTGTGAAATGTTGCATTTTATTCTCTAACTTTTTCAGGAAACTTTTTGCTGTTGTATTTTGGATCACACTCTATTACAAGTGTGCCTGATTAGGTACACTTTTAAAAAAAATTGCACTGTTTGTCCTATAACCATGTTTAATATCAATTACGTTTTAACCCTTTCTGCTCCCCTTTAATGTGGATTTTCCTGTATTTTGTGAGGGGACCTCTCAAAGAAGTTTCTGTTCTTTCATTTTACCTCCTCTTGGATCTAAACATCCACCTATGTGTTTGCCATGCATAGTGACCTATGAATGGGAGGAGAGGATCCTGGTGGTTGAGGGGTCCAACCCTAACAAACCCCTTTGGCCTTGAATTCCTGGTGGTTGACAGGTGGCCTTGGGATGTTCTTCCCAGGGTCAGGTGGCTTGTCCAATTGGGCTGGGGTCAACTAAGTACCACTGTTGGATGTTCACAATGGATATTGTGGACAATGTATCTAATGCTGGTATGTAAGCATAGTCCTCTGGCATTGCTGCAGTGTCCTTATTTGGCACTGTTGTGTATCCATTGGTGGGTGGGGTCAGTGAGCACTGAAACATTCTTTCTTTATTATGGATTCTTCTAATCAAATTTTAAAAAATAATAGCAAAAAAAAAAACAGACCATTGATAAATGACCATGTCTTGAAGATTCTGAACAACAATTTTTAATTTCAATGTCTGTACCTCATTTATTTTATACTACATTCTCTTTCAGACAAATATTAAGACAAATGTCTTCCGTTTTTATTCAGAGGGGACTCGAGAGATTTGCTGGCACTCCTAAATTAGTCAAAAAGCTTTGTTCTGGTGACATTGGTGGAAACATTCACTTCCGAACACATGAACTCATTTTGCATTGGAAGGCCACTGGAGATATACCCATTGAAGTTACTCCTAATGCTACTTTGAATTCATCATGAGGAGTTGTTGCTGAGAGGGATTTGAAGAACATCCCTGAGTCAGATATCCTCACTGGTTTCACCACCCAAGCAGTTCTACAGTGAGGTGTATCTTCACTCACATTGATGGAATTATGATGCTGACCAATTTCCTAATTTTGACATTTACATCACCATGTCCACATGCCACCATCAAGGCAGGTTATCTTAATTGCAAGGTACATCCATATATTTGGAAACCTCTCGGATGTTTCCAATGTCAACAGTTCAGTCACTCAAAGACATCTTGTTGTGGTTCCTTGAAATGTGCTCGTTGCAGTGGCAAGGACCAATGATGTCTATATGTGTGAAATAGACCCTTATTGCATTAATTTTAGTGGTTCTCACTCATCTTTCTTTTGTTTATGCTCTAGGTGGGTGGAATAAAAAGAGGTACAGCATTGAATGTTACAGTCCACCACTCCATCTCAGACATATGCTGTTGCACTTTTTTCCACTGCTACAGTGGGAGTGTAGACTGATCTCTCCATGAATCCAAAAAAATTGTTCTCAACCATGTGAAAAGTCCTTTGGCCTCCATGGTTAAGAAAGTTGAAGAATCAACATCAACACCCAACTCTGTCCCTACCATTCCTTCCAGCAGATCCCTGGATTCACTTCCTTTGGTTCTATGTTCTGGTGTTTCCTCTGGTCCATCTTCTTCTCCAACCCCAAGATGCAGAATGATCTTTCGTTCATGCCCTCAGTCACTGTAATCTTCTTTCAACAACATAGACGTACTTAATCAATCCAGGGCAGGATCCATGGAGGTTGATAGACCTCCCTCAAATAAAGAAAATCAAGAAAAAAGATGGGCTCTCCACCCAGTTCTCCTATACACAAATTAAAATGGCCTTGTTGTTACAGTGAAACTGTTGAAGTTTATATTCTAATCTGAATTACATCAAAGTACTGATTGATTCTTACCACCCTGTTTGTCTTTCCTTACAGGAAACATTTCTGAAATCTGCTGATACAGTCACCTTTTGGCAGTTTTCTTTGTACAGAAATGATAAATTGTGTGATGGACAAGTGCATGGAGGTGTGGCACTGCTAGTCGATCAGCATGTGCCTACCCTGGCTTTGCCACTTGACACGCCCTTGGTGGCTGTAATCATACATGTTTCCTTGGGTCATACCATCACTGTTTGTTTTCTCTTCCTGTCTCCTGGAAAGATCTATGATCAATCATACCTTGATGCTCTTGTTGAACTGTTGCTATCTCCATTTTTAATCCTGAGGGACTTTAATGGACATAATCCCCTCTGGAGAGGTGCTGAGGCATCACTCCTGATAGCATACTCTCAGTTCACAACCTTTTTTCTCTTCAATACAGGTATGTATACATATTTTCATGCACCTAATCAGTCTCTTACTGCTATTGATCTCTCAGTCTACTTCCCCTCACTTTTCTCCTACCTTTCATAGATGGATGATAGTAGCCCATAGAGCAGTGATAATTTTCCTATTATGTTGAGAAAGATTGGCTATGGTTGATGCCATCTGCCCTGTGTGCTGTGGTGAAAGCTAGCTCAAGGCAACTGACTCTCTGTCACTGCTCTTGTGGAACTTGATCCTGCCATTTTCTGTAAGCCATCGATAGACAACAGCAGTGATTGACTGTATTATCCTAGTGGCAGCTAATTGTATTCCTAAACCTCAACAAGGTTTCATTGATATACTGTTCTGTGATAGAATCTTGCCTACCACATGCCATGGAAGGCTTAAAACTGATCTGGGATGCCTTTCATGGTTCCCACACTTTCAAACTGCATTGCTTTACAGCAGGCCCATGCACATGCTCAGTAGGTAATACATCAAATTTAGAAGGAATCTTGGATTAAGTTCACAATCAGTATCTCTTCTACCACTAGTTGCAAATTCATATGGGATAAGATTAGGAATGTCAGTGGGCAGATAATTTTGTCCCCCTTTTGATCTTGCTTTCTGACCAGGAAATTGTTTGTACCCAGAAAATGCTAATACTTTTGGAATCTTGGATTAAATTCACAACCAGCATCTCTTCTACTGCCAATTGCAAAGTCATATGGGACAAGATTAGGAAGGCCAGTAGGCAGTGTAATTCTGTCCCCCCATTTTGATCTTTCTCTTTGGCCAGGAAGTTATTTATGCCCAGAGCATTGTCAATACTTTTGGCAAAAGCTTTAGCCAGGTATCTAGTACTTCTGTGTTATATTCCACTTTCTTAGCCATCAAGACTCAGGCAGAGAGATCGGCTCTTTCTGTTTGAGCTGATCATTTCTATGACTCTGACTGCTCATTTACACTGGTTGGACCTAATGACATAAACTACCACTTCTTCTGGTTGTTTTTAATTGGATCCAGCAGGGCAATGTTTTTCCTGATACCTAGCACTAGGCTATTGTCCTAGCTTTCTCTAAGCCTGAGAAGGATTCCAAGATTCCTGCAAACTACTGTCCAGTTGCTTTCACAAGCTGTCTCTGTAAGACCATAGAAAGGATGGTTAATACTCATCTTGTTTGGTTTTTTGAATCAAACCTTCTCTTGCCCACCCAGTTTGGATTTTGATAACAGTGCTTCTCTGTGGACCACCTGATTTGACTTGAAACATTGAGCAGAGAAGTCTTTCTCAAGTGACAAAATCTTGTGTCAGTATTCTTTGATCTTGAGAAGGCTTACAGTACTGTGGCAATAGGGCATTTTACAAGACATTCACCTGCATGGGTAGAGTGGCCATTTGCTCATTTTTATTTAAAAAATTTTAATGGGCAGGTGATTCCAAGTTTGTTTAAGTTCAACACTTTTGCATTTTTTCCTACAGGAACTTGGAGTCCCTCAGGACGTGTTTTGAGTGTGACACTTTTCAGTATAAAGATTACTGCCATCACTGGACAACTACTGTTATAAATTGGTTGTATGTCAACGACTTTCACATCTCATGTCAGTTTTATTGAGCAACAGCTACAGACTATCCTCAATCATTTACTGAAGTGGATCACAGCAAATGATTTTAATTCTTCTCTCCAAAACCACTTGCATGCACTTTTGCTGCCAATGGGGTATTCACTCCAATCCTGAACTCCATGTCAGTGAAGTTGTGCTTCTCATAGTATCTGAGACAAAGCTCTTAGAACTTATCTTTGACCGTAAGCTGACCTATATACCACATATAAGGCAGCTACAAGCCAAATGTTCAAGAGCACTGAACATTCTCCATATCTACTCTTTCACCACTTTGGGAGCAGATCAATGTTCTATGATAAAGATATGCTTTGCTCTCATTTGATTGAAACTGGACTATGGGTTTCTCGTCTGTGGCTCTGCCAGGTCCTTGTACTCCATTCATCATCAGGGGCTTTCCACACTTTCTCAGTTCAAAGTTTATACACAGAGCTTCATGAACCTTTTCTGCATCTCTGCCATTTGCAGCTGTCTTTACTGTATGTTTTAAAACTTTGATCCTTACCACAGCATTTCACCTGGGGTTGTGTTTTTCTTTCATGGTAGGTTATGCTTTTTCAGAACAGCCAATCTGCCATTGTTTGTTTTGGCTTTCATATTTAGGCACAGTTGGATGAATTGGGTCTGACCTTGGATGATATTGTTATATTCACTGGTCAGCCCATCTTACAATGGGTTATTACCATCCCCAGATGTGACCTTTATTTGAGTCATTTGAGAAAAGTGGGTACTCTGATTGGAGGTACTCTCTTTTATTTGCTGAACATCATTCAAACCATCGTACCATTTCCATTTATATGGATGATTTTAAAACAGGTGACTGTGGGCTCTGTCTTGGTTTGTTGTGGTTCAGTAATTGTGCACAGAATCTTCTGTACAGTTTCTGTGTTCACTGTTGAATTGTACACCATTTATCTTGCCCTAGATCACATAGAAGCTAAGCAGTACTCGATTTATACCAACTCTGTTCTCTACTGGCCCTGAAATTACTTCATGTTAGATCTTGCTGATATTCAAAACCAGCTGGCCTATTTTTCTTTAATATCTACTTCTGTCTGGTTCTTTTGGATACCAGGCCATGTTGGTATTTGCTGGAATGAGTTTGCTAACTCTTTAGCTAAATCTTTCTTCTCTGGAACTATCATTGCTGTGCTTGTTTCATACATGGACTGTGGTCCTGTGTTCAAGGCAGTTGACTTGAAGTGAGCTCAAAGCTTTTTCAGATAAAACCCTCAATTGGACTTTGGCTGTCTTATTTCTGTAAGGATCAGAAAGAAGTTGTCTTAACTAGACATTGGTCAAAGTTTTTTTAACTTGTTTATTTTTAACTGAGACTGATGCATCAATGTGTGGTTTGTATAACACTCAAGTCACAATAATCCACATTTTACTGTCATGTCATTTCAAAAGTTTTGTTCCAAGGTTTATCTCTGATGTTTGACAGTGTCCCTGGCAATGGTGACACTGTCCACCTTACAAATGTTGTTAGTCTTTGTGAGCCATTGGTCTTTTTAATGCTATTTAAGTTTTTAATTCAAAAATTATACTTTGTTTTGTTTTAACATGATTTCTTTTTAAGAATTTTACTTTACTTTTAATTTTTATATCAGTTGTTTGGTGCAGATAGCATAGTTGCTTTGTGCTATAAAATGCTAACCAACCAACCAATCCTCTATACTGCATACCTGATTTACAGTTCTAGATGCTACCAGTTGTTGGTTGTATGTCTTCTTTTAATATTATTTATGACTGAACAATTACATTTCAGGCTAGGGTTATGTACATTGTAGAGATGGGGTCTTTCATAAGATTTTTAGTAGTTCTTTTTATTGATATTTGGCTTCATGAATTTGTTCATCCCAGACTGTACATTCATGGACTAATGTGAATAAAGCAGACAGAGGTTGTTTCCCAGTTCTTTTGCTGTTTGATATATAGCCTACTTCCTACTACAGACCTGATGTCTAATTCCAGATGCTTTCTGGATTTGGTGTTCGATTCTGTCAATATGGTAGCCCTGCTTTTCAAAATAAGATATCGTGGTCACCCATTGTACCATCTCTGGTGATACTGTCCTTCAGACTTTCCAGAGAATTTTTCCCCATGGTGTGAATTCCTGTATGTGGTGAGGGTACCTCCTAGGGAAGGTTCTGTTCTTTCAGTTTACCACTTCTGGGATCTAAAAATTCACATGTGTGTTTACCCTGCGTGGTGACCCGTGAAGGGGAGAAGGGGATCTTGGTGGTTGAGGAGTCTAACCCTAACACACCATTTTGGCCTTAAATTCCTGTAGGTGAGCAGCCTTGGGGTGGGTCCCTCTTTGGTTAGTTGGGTGGGTCACTTGGGCTAGGGTCAACCAAGTAGCAGCATTGAATGTTCTCAACAGGTGTTGTGGGCATTGTATTGGATGCTGGTGTTTGGGTATAGTACTAATGAAACCCTTGTATTGCTGCAGTGCCCTTGTTTGGTATTGTAGTGCATCCCCTCTTAGGGCTCCATGATGGATGGAATTAGTGGGCACTGAAAAATTCTTTTTTTTATTATGGATCCTCCAAACAAAACATTAATTGAAATGTTCAAAAAATAGTTCATAGGTAAATGACCATGTCTTGAAGATTCTGAGCAGCAATCTTCAATATTTGTAATACCTGTACCTCATTTTCTTATACCACATTTTCTTTCAGACAAACCTTCAGGATGAATATTTCCATTTTTAATTCAGAAGGAACTTGCTGACTCTCCAAGTCAGTCAAAAATCTTTGTTCTGGTGACATGTTGGTGGAAACATCCACATCTCATCATAGTGAACTTCTTTTATATTCAAAGGCAGTTGGGGGTATTAAAGTTATGCCTCATGCTACTTTGAATTCGTCACGAAGAGTTATTGTTGAGAAGGATTTGAAGAACATCAGAACGTTAGAGATTCTTGCTGGTTTCTCCACTCAAGGAATTTCTGCAGTGTATCTCCACTTGCAAAGATAGAATTATGATAATGAACATTGTTCTCATTTTAACATTTTCATCACCACATCCACTTGCCACAGTCAAGGCAGGTTATCTTAATTGTAAATTTATGGCCATATATTCCAGACCCTCTCAGATATTTCCAGTATCAGTGGTTCAGTCACTCGAAGACCTCATGTCGTGGTTCCTTGACGTGTGGTTGTTGTGGTGGCAAGGATGATGATGCTTATGGGCATGAAACAGACCTTCATTGCATGAAATGCAATGGCTCTCACCCATTCTACTTTTGTTCTTGCCCTAAATGATTGGAACAAAAAGAGATGCAGCATTTGAAGACAATTCAAAACATTACTTACCCTGAGGCTCAAAAGATGTATGCTGTTGCACTTTGTTCCACTACTACAGTGGGAGTGCAGTCAGATCACTCTTTTCCTCCAAAAGAATCATTCTCAAACCACATGAAAAGTCTTTTGACCTCCATGGTAAAAAAGTTTATGAATGAGCTTCAACACTCATCTTTGTCCCTAACATTCATTCCAGCAAAACCTAAGGTCCACTTCCTTTGCTTGTAGGTGAAGGCATTTCCTCAAGTACATCTTCTTCCATCCCAATATGCAAAATGATAATTTGTTCACCCTCTTAGTCACTGGAATCCCCTTCTAATTGCAAAGACCTGCTCAGTCAACCCAGACCAGGATCTATGGAGGTTGACAGACCTCCTTCGATTAAGGACAGTAAGGACAAAAGATGCAATCGTTAACAGAAGTGTTCTCCAACCAGTTCACGTACACGTAAATAAAAATGGCTACCTTGATACAATGGAACTGTCGAGGTTTATGTTCTAATCTGGATGACATCAAAACACTTATTGCTTCCTACCATTCCGTATGTCTTTCCTTACAGAAAACATTTCTGAAACCTACCGATACAGACACCTTTCGGTAGTTTATATTGTACAGAATGACAAGCTGTGTGATGGACAAGTGCATAGAGGTGTTACACTGTTAGTTGATCAGCTTGTACTCACCCTGTTTTTGCCACTGATACACCCTTGGAGGCTATAGCCATCCATGTTTCCTTGGGTTTTACCATCACTGTTTGTTCTCTCTGTCTGTCACCTGGAGAGTCATATGATTAATAAGACCTTGGTGCTCTCATTGAACAGTTGCCATCTCCCTTTTTAATCCTGGGGGAATTTAATGGACATCATCCATTCTGGGGAAGTTCCAATATTGAAAGAAGAGGTTACTCCATAGAGCATATGCCCTCTGATTACAACCTTTTTCATTTCATTACTGGTTCTTATTTTGAAGCACCTAGTCAATACTCTACTGCTATTGATCTCTGAATTTGCTTCCCTTCACTGTTGTCCCACTTTTCATGATGGGTTGACAGTAACTCATGAGGCAGTGATCATTTTTCTGATAATTTTGAGAAAGCCTGGCAGTGGGCAATGTCACCCAAGCCATGTGTCCAGATAGAAGCTGGATGAAGCAAATTGGCCCACTTCCACTGCTCTTGCAGAACTTGATCCTGCCATTGTCTCTCTGTAAGCCATCAATAGATGACTGTGTGGCAGCAGTAACTTGCTATAATATACAGGCAGGTGTTCAATGTTTTCCTAAAACTTTGACATGCTTTATGTGATAACCTTGTCCAGAAGGCTCAAAAAGGGGTTTGGGATACATTTCATAGGTATCCCATACTCTTGGACTACATCATTTTCAAGCAAGCTTGTGCACATGCTCTGTGGATAAGACGTCTAAGCCAGAAGGACTCTTGGATTAAGTTCACAACCAGCATATCTTCTATCACTAATTCCAAAGTCATGTGGGACAAGACTCAAAAAGTCAGTTAGCAATATAATTCTGTCTCCCTCTCAGTCTTGCACTCTCTGATGGCCATAAAGTAACTGATACCCATAGCCTTGCCAATACTCTAGGTGAAAGATTTTGGCAGGTATCTAGCACTTCTCCATCCTCCACCTTTTTAGCAATCAAGACTTGGCAGATTTATCACTGTTTTCCTTTTAAGCTGATTGTCTCTGACTATAATCATCCCTTTACAATGGTGGAACTCAAACTGGTTGCTTCATTGATCTGGCAGTACATCAGTCAGACCTGATAATATACACTGCAGAATTCTGTGTTATCTATCTCCTGCTTCTCTTGCTATTCTTTTGAATATTTTTAACTGGATTTTTCCTGATACCTGGTGCTGGGCTGTTGTCCTACCTTTCTCTAAGCCTGGGAAGGATCCCAAGATTCCTTCAAATTACTGTTCAGTTGCTTTGACGAGCTGCCTCTCTAAGACTTTAGAGAGGATGGTTAATGCTCATCTTGTTTGGTTCCTTGAATCAGACAACTTCCTCTCGCCCACCTATTGTGGGTTCTGATGACAGCATTCCACCATGGACCACCTGATTCGACTTGAACTGTTGACAACATTTTGTATCAGTATTCCTTGACATTTAGAAGGCTTATGGTGCAACATAGAGGTATGGCATTTTGCGAGACCTCTACTTATGAGTTATGTGGCCATTTGCCCATGTTTATTAAAAAAAATTTTAATGAACAGGTGATTTCAAGTTCCTGTGGGTTCAACACTTTTCTATTCTTTTCTACAGGATCTCAGAGTCCCTCAGGGCTGTGTTTTGAGTGTTACACTTTATACTAAAAAGATTAATGCCATCACTGAATAACTTCCTCTTACTGTTGCAAATGGGCTCAATGTCGACGACTTTCATATCTCATGTCAGTCGTCAAATGTGGTGTATTGAGCAGCAGGTGCAGACTGCTCTCAATTGTTTACTGAAGTGGACCCACAGCAAATAGTTTTTACTTCTCTCACCTGGTGAATTTTTGCTACCTGTGGTCCCTGAGACAAACTTCTTGGGGCTTATCTTTGACTGTACACTTACTTTTATACTACACATCAAGCAGCTACCAGTCAAATGTACAAGAGCACTGAAAATCCTCTGTGTCCTCTCTACCAGCACTTCAGGAGTGGATCGATGTTCTTTGCTAATGATATATTATGCTCTTATTCAATTGAAACTAGAGTATGGATCACTGGTCTGTGGCTCTGCCACGACGTTGGTCTTGAAGATGCTGGACCCCATTGATCATCAGGGATTTTGACTCTGCATGGGGTCTTTCCGTACTTTCTTAGTTCAGAGCTTATACACAGTCTCTTGAACCTGCTCTACACCTCTGCTGTTTGCAATTATCATTACTGTATGCTTTGAATCTTCATTCCTTACCACAGCATCTCCATATGGGGTTGTGTTTTCCTTTCTTGGTGGGCCGTGCTTTTTAGAACAGACGATCTACCATTGTTCCTTTTGGCCTTTGTATCCAGGTACAGTTGGATGAATTGGATCTGTCCTTGATTAACATTGCTGTGTCCACTGGTCAGCCTGTACCACCATGGCTTATTACAGTCCCCATGTGGCCTTTCTTTAAGTCGCCTGAGAAAAGCAGATACTCTCGATTGGAAGTACCATCTTCTATTTAACAAATGACACCATCCTTTCATTCCTATTTATACAGATGATTCAAAATTAGGTGACTGCCATGGGGTCTACTATGGTTTATTGTGGTTCTGTGGTTGTGCACCAGATCCACTCTACAGTTTCTATGTTCACTGCTGAACTGTATGCCATTTGTCTTGCTCTGGATCACATAGATAGTAGCTGAGCAGTACTCAAATTTTACTTTTATACTGACTCGCTTAGTTCTCTACCGGCCTCGGAATCGCTTCTTGTTAGTTCTCCCCTTTTGCCACCAATATAGAAAACCAACTGGCCCACTTCTGTTTAATATCTATGGAGTGAGAAATGTGAAAATAAGCTTTACCAACTAAAACCCTTTTGGACTTTGGCTGTCTTGATTCCGTAAAGGACAGGAAAGAGGAAGTTGTCCTAACTAGACTATGCATTGGCCACAGTTTTTTAACACATTGATGCATCAGTGTGCTTAATTCAAAACAAGAACAGTCTTTTTCCTACTGTGAACTGGATGACGAATACCTATTGCTTTGGACTGGAGAATCACTTCAAGTTTGCAATCTTTTTTCCTGTTGACTGCTGGATGTCAGTTTCCAGCATTGTGTTTACAAATGGTGAAAAATTTTGATATGGAAAGTTGATTTCGTTATCAGTTTGTGTTTTGAGGCAAAGAGGTAGTTAATTCTGATGTACAATTCCAGATAGCCCTTGGTTTTGGATGAGGTTGAACTGCTATTACTGTCTGTTGTGACCCAACCACACAACACCCTGATCATTCATATTGTGGAATTTCTTTATGTTTTTCCGCCTTTTATTTTCATGACATTGTCAAGAAAGAGTGAAGAGCATACCTGGATCAGATGTGGTGAGTTCATCTGCTGAAATGTGATTTTTTTCTTTTGGTTCTGCAAGTTCTGATTTCAATTTGAGCACTTCTTAAATGGAGGATCATTTTTTTATTGGTTCTCAACCAGTTTGGTGTGAGATTCTAGCTATTCTTGGGAGGTAACATATATTTGAAGTTAGCATTTTCCTACACTGAAAATGTATTTTAAGAGATACTTACCTTTCTTATTACTTACATTTCCCACTCAGTTCCCCACTTGTGATAATATGTGATGTAGGTCATCTGACCATTTTCAAAGTGATTAATGAGTGGAGATGTGAAGAGGGCACTATTTACGATATGGGTAGTGGTGTCTCTTTGGTGGAGAGCAAATGCATGATAATTTACATGTAAATTTGTATAAGCAGGAGTTAAAAAGTTAGTGGCATTAAAAATATACATTGATAGAGGGTAGCAATAGGCAAAGAAAGGTATTTTGTGAGGGAAGGTAAGTGTCTATTGGAAGTACATTTTTGGTGTAAAAAAATGCAACCTCATGTCTGTATATCTTGGATGTTTGCATGTACAAAGTTTATCTGTTACAATGATGGATAAATCAGGGAAGAGCGAAGTATTTGATACTCCAATTATTGGAGTTAATATAAGAAATTTGAACTTAATATACTTTTATTTTCTGATGGTTAAAATCAAGTAGTGTTTGAAAATTTGAAGTCATATACATTTTTTGCTCATGTATAGAACAACAATATACTGATATTACAAAAACATACAAAATGTATAAGTATTCATAGGTAGTTGAAATAAGTAAGCTTACCAATATTTCTTATGGACAATCTGTATTTTTTATGAGAGTGATTTGTGATGCAAACATCATATATTTTTCTGACATTATTGAATCCTCATTGTGTTCCTTTTTGTTCACACAATTACAAGAATATTAAGCCTTTGGGAGTGAAAAATTTTCATGAGTTATCAGTTAAAAAATTCAGAGCCAGTATTTGAAATAGTTTTTACTTTAATTTTTTCTCTTTAGGGCAGATGGAAACATTACCTTTTAATGAAGAAACCTTTAGATGTGACATGAATAACATGAAAGTAAGTCTTGTAATATTTCTATATTATTATTTTTTTTCAAATTTATACTTGGGTTATTGGGAAACCACTTCATGTATCTGCTCAGAATGATTACTTCCTGAGGTTATCTGAATTATATGCAAAATGACATGTGGTACTTGAGATATTAAAAGTTCTCTATAAGTGAGAGCTATCTACCTAACCATTTAACTAATTTTTAAAGCACTTGCTTCACTCTTGAGACACTGGGTTTGATCCTGTTTGCAGAAGATGCACCAAGAGGATTACCTAAAACAAATTAATACTTGGCTAGTTCTAATTTTATGAGAGAGAAAGAATGTAGTAGTTTGAGCTGTTAAGTGCCATAATAACAGTAGCTATCAAGTTAATTCTTTAGTTCAGGTAATAGAGTCTGGTGTGTAATAGATTCTGAATTAAATTCTTGTCATAAAGAAGCAAAAGTTTGATTACTATGTATGCACATGTTTTGAACAAGGAAAAGTAATGACATACCAACTATGATGTTGAAGAAAATTGTAATTCTACAGCTCAGTGTAGTACTTTTTGCTTACTGATTGTTAGAAGTCCAATCCTTCATGTGGTAGGAACTGTTTTAAAGATGTTAGTATGTCAAAACTATTTGTGGAGACAAACATCAAAGAGAAAAATTCATCTGTAAAGCTGTTTTGATCATAGGATTTAAAATAATATTGGGTAGTACATATAATTAATGTAATTGGAGTTAAAGAAAGCTGTCAAAATTAATGATGTTTTAGTTTATATGAGTAAAAATACAATTTTTAATATATAGGAAATGCAGCTGTTATATTGTGATATATTCAGGTAAAACTAAATTATCCTTAATGCCATGGGTTTATAAAGCTTCACCACATGAATGCTATTTTATGTTTCCTGTTAGTACATTTATAGTCTGCATTTTCATGTATCATAAAGTACCTTGCATTAAGTCAGTGTTAAGAATATATTTAGGATTCTGTGTTCTTCACTAAATATTTTAATTTGTACAATATTCCATCATACCCAAATAAACCAATGGATATGCTATGTTTTTATTTGTCATCTAAGTTTGTAAATTTCATTTACTACTGATAACTTAACCTACTTGTAAGCATTTTAATATAATCTATCTGAAATTACTTGCACAACTTTGGACATTTATCCCTTGAATAAGTTTTGTTATGGAGAATCTGGAAGCAATTACCGCCACAGTATCTTGTGTTGTGGAAAAACTAGATACTTATTTTTGTAGTAATTTATGTTTTATACAGTTTAAGGAAAGCATAGAACAACACATGTCATGGATAATGTACATACCTTTCAGTCATCATAGTAGTTGGTTGTAGAGAATCTATAGTTTTACAGAGAATTACAGTTGTTATTAGTAAAATGTTTGTTGAAAAGAATACCTTTGAAATATTATAAATGCTTTAGTGATTTGAGAGACAGTTAACTCTAATAATTTGTTTTGCAGTAAGTTGTATTTCTTTAATAGATTGTTTAGTCTGAGTATTGATGATGAAATTTAGATGAATGGGTGGCAACTATCTGTTTGTAGAAATACAAGCATAGAGGACAACATTTTGAATGTTTTTTAATCTTCAGGTCCCTGTTTTATCAGTCTTTATTGTATTCTAGTGGATTGTGGAACCTGTTACGATTGGTTGGTTTATCCCCGTTTCTGACTGGTGGAGAGTCTTCCTATAGGTTCAACCAGGGATAGCCACAGGCTACTTACCTCTAATCTAGAATTCTCATTTAATGAAGGTTTTATTGTTTAGCATAATTTGATATTTTAATTTTTCTTGTTCTTCCAGATTGTCTATGCTGATTATTCTAGTTTTTTCCAAGTTTATTTTGTGCCCACTTCACATGGTGTGCTCTGCAATTGGTGAATTATGTATTTTTGTGAGTGTTGTACTATCTTTATGTTTGTTTATTTTTACTGTAACTTTTTTCCCATTACTTTAATGTATGTTTTGTTGTAAGAACTTGGAATTTCATAAATGATGTTTTTGTGTATTTCATTGGTAGGTTTCTCCTTGTTTTTCACAAGAATGGATATTAATGTCCTGTAAGATTTCCAACAGATGTATATGTTAAATTTCTTAGCAATATATTTGAATTTTTTTACTGAACTTTTGCAGGTAAGTGGTAGTAGTGGTAGTTTTCTTTCAGTTGTGATTTTTTTTATAAGGGAGTTTTGAAGAAGGAGGTATGCTCATTCTATTTAAAGCACTTTATTATTTTTTGGTTTTATGTTTAAATGATGTCTTATTGCAATTTGTTTCTGCTCTCTCTATTAGGCATTGGATTATACTGTGCTTTATCAAGGCTGGAAGTTTAGGTATGTTTATGTGTGTGGCTTTTCTATATACAGCTGTGGTGATTTTTCTGTCTTGTCTGTTGATGAGTATGTAGTGATATAGTAGGCTGTTTTGTAACACTGTTTTCCTGGTGTAGTTTATTAAGATGTCTTAGAAAGGCTAGCAAGTTTTCATAACCATAGTGCCAATTATAACATACACTTCACAGTCCACCAGAATTCTATAAAGATTGACAACACCATACACACTGAGCTGAATGGGAAAGGTGGAAGACTTTTGAAATATTGTCCTCTATGTTTGTGTTTCTACAGCAGTCACTTGTCATCAATTCAATTAAATTTCACCAGTAAGTAATAACAAAGCTAAAGGTAAAGATCTATTGTAAAATATTTAATGGTATTTCTAATTGCATTTTGATTAAAGGTTGCAAACAGTTTTTAAACAGTTGATATTGAAGGTTGTAGGTAAGAGAAAAAGATATTATTTTAAACTTTATTGTCAGTTGTAGAATACTGACAACAGGTAACAGTTATCATTGTAATGACTACTGTACAATATAAAATACTAACCACAGGTGATATGAAGGCTATCATTGTAATTACTATTGTAGGGTGTAAATTATTGATTGTATATAATATGAGGAAAAGCTATCACTGCAGTGATTGCTGTGGGGTGTGAAATACTGTCTGTATATAACAGGGAGAAAGCTATCACTATAATAACTACTGTAGACTGTTAAATATTGACTGTAGATAACTTGAATATTTGTAGTTGTTTGATATGGTTTTCATATTTTTTTGAAGAATAATATAAATATTTTTAATAGTTGTTTTTTATGATTTCAGGATGTTGCTGAAAACCTTAAGATGGCTGTTCGTAATGTTTTTAGTGAAGATGCCCAGAAGTTGTACAAATATGTTGTTTTAGCATCAGATAAGGCAAAAACATTAAAAAGTTTAACAGGTTGGAATTTTACATTTTTATTTAAAATTAAGATAATATGATAACTTGTTTTTTCACTGCTTGATCCATCAAACTGTGCTTCATTTCATTTTCTGTTCATTATCTATTGTAATTTCTTGACACAGACATATGAAGGTCTCTTTAAATGTGTCTAATCCACTTGTTTATATAACCTTACTGCATTTGCTGTTTGAGTAAACCACTTGTCTGAATAAAATGTGATTTTCTTTCAGTTTTGAAAGATACTAAACAATAAATCTTTTAGATATTGCTGGTTGAATGACATGTTTGTCTGTATATAGTGAAACTTGTTCTAGTTTGTAAAGGTACTGGAGAACAAGGTTTCAAACATTGATGGTTAAGGTTTTGCATTTGTTTATCTTTGTTGTTTCTTTAATATTTGGGTGTTTTCTATTGAAACAAACATAAATAAATGCAAAATTAAAGAAGCGTTACTTATACAACAACTCAAGCCCAAAATAAACCTATTCAAAAGAACACCTTTATACCTATATTAATAAATATAATCAAACATCTGAGCACGCCCTCTACATTCCTACACTCAGTTACACAATCCCCTTCAAACATGTGTTCAGCTATCCGTCTGTTACCTCTTTCTTTCTTTATAAACCTAACGATGGCCGAAGAAGGTTGAAACGTTGTTCGCTCCTCTACATAAAAATTTTCTCAACCCAAACCAACCATTTTTACATGTATATTTAAATTAACGTATGTTGTGTAAACTGCATGTAACAAAACAACTGATAAGTTTAAAACAGTACTATATTAACATAAGAGAAGAAAATATGTAATATGCTTACATACCATATCTGCATAACGTTTAACCTTATTTTAGTTTGGAAATATAATGGGAAGAAAAGTCACTGTGTCTTGGAATTCTCAGACAATAAATGTTTCTCTTGTACATAAACAAATAAAAATGAAACCAGTAAAATGTTGTACATCACAATACTTGACTTAATATTTTTTTAATACCTTTATGCTTTTGTTTCAGAAGTTTTATTGAGGATTCTTGGTTCCAAATATAGCTAGTTATAACAAATAGAAAGGATAATACTTATTCATTGGTTGAATAATAAGACTTTCATATTACTATGTTTCACTGGGCAATTTGAATTTTTAGTTGTTTCTTTTAAAATGCCTAAATATACAATATTTTAGTCATGTTTGGTTCACTTACACTTTTAATATGCTCTATAGAGGTCTTTAGAAAATGTTTTTACAGTTCTTTGTTGGATTTTAATGGGTTGGGCGAGTGATTTGTATGTTTTTTTTTATGGTTACTTTAATCTCATAATTTTCTGCTATCAGTTTTTGTTGACAATACAAAACAAATTGTTTTTGTAGTTTGTTGTGCAGAGTGCTTGTTTATTTAGTAACAGTGACAAAGTTAATTATTTGCATAAAAAAAAGACGTTTCAGAAATGTTACTTGTGTTTGCACCACTAATAGCTATTACCTTGCATGCAACTGTCATGGAATTTCTTGTGCATGCCATAAGTGTCAGACTCGCCCCCTACATCTGTGTACATGTACCTCTATTTTATTTGTTTTTCTGAGTGTCTTTTATTTATTCCTTTGCTGTCTCTGCTTTGATGTGGTTTCTCCGTGAATTTCCTCACTTTGGATGCTTTCCTTTTTAGTGTCCAACTCCATTCTTATTCTCTTCTTGACTTAAGTCTTGCCTCTTTTCTCACTTCCCCAGTATGTGGGGATGTTCTTGATTCACTGGCATCCTGATGTGGGGCTGCTCATGAATGGTCTTTCTTCAGTTCTTTAACCCATAGATTTTTCATTTCTACCTTCATTACTGATCTACCACATTTTCTTTGTGACACTATCAGGTGTGCATGGTTCATTTTATATATACTGTTGAAAAAAGAAAAAAAGAAAAAAAACAAGGAGGCAGACCACATCAAAACAAACAAATAAAATTTCCAAATTCCCATACAACAAGTGGAATTAAATACTACATTAATTTTATGTGGTGTCATTGGATTCTTCTAAATGACTGCCATTGTCTCTTTATGAATACTTACCAGAAAACACTTTACGTGAGAGGAGTGCAAAAATTGTGAAACCCTCCTTTGTTTAATGCCTCTCTTTGAGATGAGATTTTCTGTCAGACTGTTTCAGAGGTGTATCTATGTAACTTACCCATCCATTTCTGTAGAACAACCACAGTAAGATAAAAATTAAAATGCACACCTATACTGTAGTTCTGTCCTTACAATTGACTTATGCTTTCTATCTTTAGTCACAGTATACCATTGCATCATTGGTTGGTACCCAATTCCAAATTATTGAATCTGAGGAAAATGGTGCACACAATCTCTCTGATGTTCTGACTGATTAGGAGCTTAAGAGAGGCCATTTGGAAAATGTAACAATGCAAAATGTTTATTCCCAGTAAATTTTGTAACTGATAAAAAAGTTACAATTTATGTAGTTAATAAAACATTTGAGATTCATACTTATGAAACTCTGTACAATGATTTTTGAAAAGCAATGGAGATGACAACATAAGCTGCAATAATTTCTTAAATTTTTAATGATAGTGTGGTTTGTGGCATCAGATGATTTAAAGTTAGTACTAATTATTTACTTTTGATTTATAATGGTCTCAACATGATTAAAACCATATATTATTATAATGGTATTGTGGCAATTTGCATCAGTTGTAGGTTCATTAGATTTTTTTTGGTCAGTTAGAGCATGTATTTTCTTCTGAGTGTAATTAAACATATTGTATATAATACTAGGTGCAGTTTACTAAGTTTGAATCATGAGAATAGAGTATTCTTTGTTTAGGAATGGTCCAAAAGTTTTGGATAAAGTAATTATTTTACTAAAGCAATTAATTATAAAAGTTCTAAATTGATATAGATGATCTTACCATTTTGATTTCAAGATAATCTCTACATATTAACTGTACAGCAGATACTGAACAGACTGAACAATGTAACGACAAGATAACCAAGACTAAAACTCTTGAGGAAATTGCAATTCTTCATAATCCTTCATCGTGCTGTCAAAAGGTATGTTATTTTATCTGCTGCAATTAGTTTTATGAAAAAATAATATTCAGTAAAGTTACCTTGTAATTAGAAACAGTTAGAAGGTGTTTGAAATTAAAACTTGTATCTTTTAAAATATGTTCAAATGGTTTGCAAAGTTTTTTCTTGGCTTTTTGATACAAATGAAATATCATTTTAGTGTGGGTAGTCTTTCTGTTAAATTATCTTACTTTTTATTAATTTAAATTGTTATCATTACATATGTAGTTCCTAAAAAAACACCTGGTTGACTTAACACAGTTAACCCATTACTACATAGCTGATAAAAATAAGTTAGATTTCAATACACTTGCATATTAGCTTTCCTCTATTTTGTGATATCCTATATATAAACTTGTGTTTTGTTGTGATATAGTTATGCTTTGATATGGAAATCAGCAGGTAATGACCCTCCACTAATAATGGTGTGACAACCTTCTAGCACAGCTTGCTTACTTTTGTACTCATTGTTCACTCGTGCACATGCCAGTGCAAAATGAAGAAATAGTGTGTAATTTTGTAGGTTGTGTTAATGATCAGTATTTCGGTTTTTGACAACTGTTTATCTGTAATCTATACTTAGTTTGTAGAAGGTATTTTTTCTTCTTCCTTTCCACATTTGGAACTCACAGATTCATGTCAATCTTACTTTATCTTATCTGCTCATAGGACTCGATGGTGGATGGGGACAGTGGGCACCGAAATTTATTCCCTTTATTATGGATATCCTTATCCATGAAAAAAATAAAATGAAAAATTGAGTAAAAACAGATTATCATAAACTGACTATGCATGAAAGACCCTGTTGTACAGTGACCTTCACAGTCAGATTCTGTACCTCGATTTCTAACCATGATTTCCTTATTTAAATAATCCTCAGGGCAAATGTCTCCATTTCTTATTCCAAATGGATTAGAGTGGCTTGCTGACTCCCCTAAGTCAGAAAGGAAGTTACAATCTGAAGACATTTTGGTGAAAACATCTTTACAATGTATGAAATTCCTCCTGAATTCAAAGAGTATTCGAGATATACCTGTCAAGGTTACTCCCCATGAAACATTGAATTCTTGCAGAAGAATTATGGTTGGGAAGGATTTAAAGAACATTCCCATGTCAGAGATAGTTTGTGGTTTCTCCAGCCAAAGCATTTCTATGGTGCACCAAATATCCATTCATAAAGATGTAATAATGCAGCCTACAAAGGTGATTATTTTGACATTCATATCATCACTTTAAAAGCAGGATACTTAAATTGTAAGGTTAGGCCATATGTTCCAAACCCTCTCCAATGTTTTCAGTACAAGAGATTTGTATATTAAAAGACCTCTTGTCATGGATCTTTAGCATGTGCTTGTTGAGGTGGCAAAGAACATGACACTTGTGAATGTAGTGGCTAACATCCATTGTATTTTCATTTTTACCCAAAGTAGGTGGAAGAGAAAGAGGTACAATGTTTGTACTTATTCAGAGGCTTGGAAATTATTGTCTCCCACTCAATCTTAGTCATATGCTGCTGTACTCCATTCCACTGCTACAGCCCCTCGGTGTGGATTCCTGTACGTGGTGAGGGGACCTCCCAGAGAAGGTTCTGTTCTTTCAGTTTACCTCCTCTGGGATCTAAACATCTATCCACATATTTGTAGTGCGTGGCAATCTGTGAAGGGAGAAGAGGATCCTGATGGTTGAGGGATCCAACCCTGATACACCACTTTGGCCTTAAATTCTTGTAGGTGGGCAGCCTTAGGTCAGTCAGCTTGTCCACTTGGGTTAGGGTCAACCAAGAACCAGTGTTGGATGTTTTCAACAGGTGTTGTGGACATTATATCTGATGCTGTTGTTTGGGTATAGTGCTCACGAAACCCTGGCGTTGCTGCAGTGTTCTTGTTTGACACTGTACTGCATCCCCTCGTAGGGCTCCATGGTGGGTGGGGTCAGTGGGCACAGAAATTTCCCTCTTTATTATGGATACTCCAATTAAAAATCTTAATAAAATAGTGAAAAAAACAGTCTATAGGTAAATGACCACGTCTTGAAGATTCTGAGCAGCAATCCTCACCATCTGTACCAACTGTTGTACCTCATTTTCTTATATTGCATTCACTTTCAGACAAACCTTTATGGCAAATGTCTCTCTTTTTTCATTCAGAAGGGACTAAAGGGACTTTCTGGCTTCAATGTGGTGACATACTGATGGAAACATCCACATCTCAACACAATGAATTGCATTTAAAGGCCATTGGGGATATACTTATTGAGGTCACATCTCATGCTACTTTGAATTCATTAAAAGGGTTTATTGTTGAGAGGAATTTCAAGAACATCCCAGAGTCAGATATTCTTGTGATTTCTCTACCCAAGGAGTTTCTGCATCGAGGCGTATACCCACTCACAAAGGTGGAATTATGGTGCCGACCACTGTCCTCATTCTCACATTTACGTCACCACAGCTGCCTGCCACCATCAAGGCAGGTTATTGTAATTACAGAGTATGGCCATACATTTCAAACCCTTTTCGATGTTTCCATTGTCAACAGTTCGGTCACTCGAAGACGTCTTGTCATGGTTCCTTGACATGTACTCGTTGCAGCGACAAGGATCATAATGCCTATGAGTGGGAATCAGACCCTCATTGCCTCAATTGCAATGGTTTTCACTCATCCTACTTTCGTTCTTGTCCTAAATGGTTGGAAGAAAAAGAGGTACAGTGTTTAAAAATGATTCATAACATTACTTATCCTGAGGCTTGAAAATTGCTGTCCAACACCTCATTTTGGACATATGCCGCTGCACTTCTTTCCACTATGACAGTGGGAGGGCAGACAGATCTCTCTGTGCCTCCAAAAGAATCATTCTGAAACCAAATGAAAAGTCTTTTGACCTCCTTGGTTAAAAAAGTTGATGAATCAACTTCAACACCTATCTCTGTCCCTATAATTCATTCCAACAAACTCCAAGATCCACATCCTTTGGTTGCAGGTACAGGCATTTTCTTGAATACATCTTCTCCCATCCCAAGGTGCAAAACAATCATTTGTTCACATTCTCAGTTGGAATCCCCTTCCAACAGCAAAGACCTGTCCAGTCAACCCAGGGCGAGATACATGGAGGTCGATAGACCTTCATCAAATAAGGACAGTAAGGAAAAAGATGTAGTTGTAAACAGAAAGGCTTTCTACTCTGTTCTCCTATACATGAGTCAAAGTGGCCTGGCTGATACAGTGGAACTGTCAAAGTTTACATTCTCATCTGAATGACATCAAAGCACTGATTGATTCTTATCATCCTGTATGTCTTTCCTTACAGGAAACATTTCTGAAACCTGCTGATACAGTCATTTTTTGGCAGTTTTCTTTATACAGAAATGACAGGCTCTGTGGTGGATGCGTGCATGGAGGGATGGCACTGTTGGTTGATCAGCATGTGCCCACTTTATTTTTGCCACTCGACAAACCCTTGGAGGCTGTAGCCATTCATGTTTCCTTCGGTCATAACATCACTCTTTGTTCTCTCTGTCTGTCACCTGGAGAGACATGATCAATCAAATGTTGATGCTCTCATTAAACAGTTGCAGTCTCACTTTTTAACCATGGAAGACTTTAATGGACATCATTCTGTCTGAGAAGTGTTAATATTGATAGGAGGGGTTTCTCTGTAAAGTGTATGCTCTCTGATCACAACTTTTCTCTTTTCAATACTGGTTCTTCTACTTATTTCCATGCAATCCTCTACTACTATTGATCTCTGAATTTGCTCCCATTTTTTATGGAAGTTTGACAATAATCTACAAGGCAGTGATCATTTTCATATAATGTTGAGAGAGACTGGCTATGGTCAATGCCACTCTACCCACGTGTCCTGGTGGAAGCTGGATCAGGCAAACTGGCCCTCTTCCATTGCTCTCGCAGAACTTGGTCCAGCCATTGTCTGTAAGCCATCAGTAGATGACTGTGTGGCAGCAGTAACTGACTGTATTATACAAGCAGCTGCTCAATGTATTTGTAAAAACTCAACATGTTTTTCACCACATCCTCATCCGTGGTGGAATTCTGCCTGCCACATGGCACAGTAGGCTCAAAAACTAGCCTGGGATACTTTTCGTAGATATCCCACACTTTTCGAACCTCATCGCTCCAGCAGGCCTGTGCACATGCTAGGTGGGTAAGATATCAAAGCCAGAAGGAATCTTGGATTAAGTTCACAACCAGCATATCTTTTATCATTGGTTTCAAAGTCATATGGGACAAGAATTGAAAGGTCAGTGGGCAATATAACTCTGTCCCCCTCTTAATCTTTCTTTTTGAAGACCAGGAAGTAGCTAATACCTGGCACATCTCTGATACTTTAGGTGAAAGCTTTTGCCAAGTATCTAGCACTTCTGCTTCTTCTTCCACCTTCTTAGCTATCAAGACTTGGGCAGAGCAATCATCTCTTTCCTTTCAAGCTGATTGTTTCTACGACTGTAATCATTCCTTTATGCTGGTGGAAGTTGAACTGGCCATTCATCTGTCTGGCAGTACATCAGTTGCACCTAATGATATACACTATGACATGTTCTGCCATCTATCTCCTGCTTTTCTTTCTATTCTTCTGATTGTTTTTAACCAGATTTCACAGGAGAATGTTTTTTCTGATGCCTGGTGCCAGGCTATTGTCCTACCCTTTCTCCAAGCCTAGAAAGGATTCCAAGATTCCTTCAAACCACTATCCAGTTGCATTGACGAGCTGCCTCTGTAAGACTTCAGAGAAGATGGTTAATGCTTGTCTTGTTTGTTTTCTCCAATCAAACAACCTTTTCTTGCCCACCCAGTGTGGATTCCGACATCAGCGCTCTACCATGGACCACCTGATTTGATTTGAAATGTCAGTCTTGTATCAATATTTTTTGACATTGAGAAGGTTTATGATACAACATGGAAGTATAGCATTTTGCAAGAGCTCCATATGTATGAGTTTTGTGGCCACTTGCCCATTTTTATAAAAAAAATTTTAATGGGCAGAAGATTCTGATTTTGTGTAGGTTCGAAACTTTACCATTTTTTTTCTAAAGGAACTTGGAGTCCCTCGGGGCTGTGAAAAGTGTCACACTTTTCAGTGTAAAAAGTAATGCCATCACTGAACAACTCACTGCTGAAAACAGACTTTATGTTGACAACTTTCACATCCCATGTTAGTCATTGAACATGAGGTACATTGAACAGCAACTACAGACTGCCCTCAGTTGTTTACTGAAGTGGACCACAGCAAATGGCTTTAACTTCTCTTTCTCTAAAACTGGTTGCATGCACTTTTGCTGCCAACAGAGTATTCATTCTGATCCTGAACTCCGTATCAGTGAAATTGTGCTGCCTGTGGTTCTTGAGACAAAGTTTTGGGGCTTATTTTTGACCATAAGCTGACCTTTATACCACACATCAAGCAGCTATGAGGCAAATGTACAAGAGCACTGAACATTCTCCACGTGCTCTCTTCCACCACTTGGGGAGCGGATCGACATTCTATGCTAAAGATATATCATGCTCTTATTTGATCGAAACTTGACTATGGATCTCTGGTCTATGGCTCTGCCAGACCATCGGCCTTAAAGATGGTAGACCCTATTCATCATCAAGGACTTCAGCTCTTCTCTGGGGCTTTCCGCATTTCCTCAGTTTAGAGCTTATTCATAGAGTCTCATGAACCTTATTTGCACCTCTGCCATTTGCAGTTGTGTTTAATATATCCTTTGAAACTTCATTCCTTATCAAAGCATCCCACCTGGGTTGTTTTTTTTTTTCTCAGTGGGCCTTGCTTTTTCAGTACAGATGGTCTGCCATTGCTCCTTTTAGCCTTCATATCCAGGCACAGCTAGATTAATTGGGTCTGTCCTTGGAAAATGCTGCTGTATCCACTGGTTTGCACATTCCACCATGGCTTCTTACTGTCCCCAAATGTGACCTATCTTTAGGTCATGTGAGAAAAGTAGACACTCCTGATTGGAAATACTGTCTGCTAATTGCTGAACATTTTTCAAACCATCTTTCCATTTTTGTTCATACAGGTGGTTTGAAATCAGGTGACTGTGTGAGCTCTGTCATGGTTTGTTATGGTTTGGTGGTTGTGTGCAGAATCCCCTCTACAGCTTCTGTGTTCACTCCTAAATTGTACACCATTTCTCTTGCCCTGGATCACATAGAAGCTAAGCAATACTCAAACTGCATTATTTATTCCAATTTGCTTAGTTCTCTACTGGCTTGGAATCACTTCATGTTGATTCACACTCTGTTTTTGAAGATATTCAAAACCGACTGACCCATTTCTCTTTAGCATGTACTTCTATCCAGGTTTTCTGGATTCCAGTCTATATGGGTTATCGCAGGAATAAGCTTGCTGACACTGCAGCTAAGTCTATCTGCTGTGGCACTATCACTGCTGTACCTGTCCAATACATGGACTATGGTCCTGTATTCAGTGCTTAGATCCATGCCAACTGGCAGTCGAGTTGGAGTGAGTGATGCAAAAACAAGCTTTACTAACTGAAACCCTATTTTGGACTTTGGCCATCTTGCTTCTGTAAGGTTTGGAAAGAGGAAGTTGTTCTAACTAGACTGTGCATTGGTCACAGTTTTTTAACTCATAGTTTTCTTTCATTTGGAACTGATGCACTAGTGTATAACATTCAGATCATGATGAGCCACATTTTACTTTTTGTCATTATTATGACTCTCAATGACAACACCATTTTAAACATGTTTTGTCCCGATGTTTGTTCATAATGTCAGACTGTTATTGGTGGTGATGACACTGTTCTCCTTGGTAAAATTTTTAGTTTTCTAAAGACCATTAATCTTTTTAATACCATTTAAGTTTTTTAATTTATATTTTACATCTTTCTAAAGTGGCTTCTTTTTAAAAATCACAGTTCATCTAATTCGATTTGAAATTAGAAACTGGCTGTAACATTAAATATCTCAAAACTGGGACTAGAAGGACCAACTTCAGGTGACTAATGCTGCTGTTTGAACTGCCCGTTAGTCATCCTAGTATGTTATTATTATAATTTTGCTATGTGCCTTTTAAAACCATTTTATTATTTTCCTTTTTGAAAATGTCAATTATGTCAAATAACTCAGAATCAGGACTGAAAAGGCCAACTTCTGGTGGCTGATGGTGGTTTTTGTACTTACCTGTTAGTCTTCCCAGCAAATTATAATTTGATTATTACAGTTACACTATAGAAAGTCCTTTATAACTTGAATTACTGTTTTTCTCTTAATGTTGTAGGCTAGATGTAAACATTGGTTTTATGCTATTTATGTTTGTTTTTTAACTTTGTTTTGTTTTACCTTAATTTCCTTTTATGAATTTTACTAAATTTACTTTTAACTTTTTACCAGATGTTTGGCACAGATAGCCTAGCTGCTTTGTGCTATAAAACACTAAAGCAACCAACCACTGCTACAGTGGGAGTGCAGACAGATCTTTCTGTGCCTCCAACAGAGTCATTTTTAAATCACTTCAAGTCTTTTGCCCTTCATGATTAAGAGAGTAGATGAGTCAATGTCTGCTCCCATCTCTGTACCCATTACTTCAAAGAAGTCTAGTAACTCTCTGGATACAGTTCCTTTGGTTTCAGGTTGTGGTGCTTCCTCAGGTTTATCTTCTCCATCCCTGAGATGCAGAACAATTATTCATTCATGCCCTCAGTTGCTGCCCACTTGATCCAGGGCAGGATACGTGGAGGTCGATTGATCTCCTTCCAGTAAAGACAATAAAGAGAGGAGACATGGTCAAAAACAGTATGGTTCTCTGCTCGATTTTTCTCCACATAAATAAAAATGGCCATATTGATACATTGGAACTGATGATGTTTTTGTTTTAATTTAGATGATATTAAGTCACTGATTGAATCCTATCATCATGCATGTCTTTCCTTACAGGAAACATTTTTGAAACCTGTTGATACAATCACTTTTTAGCAGTTTTTTTTTGTACAAAAATGACAGGTTGTGTAATGGATGAGTGCATGGAGGGGTGGCATTGTTGGCTGATCAGCATATGTCCACTCTGTCTTTGCTATTCAACACACCCTTGGGGGCCACAGCCCTCCAAATTTCTTTGGGTCATATCATCTCTAAATGTTCTTTCTACCTGTCTCCTGGGGAGACCTATGATCAGTTAAACCTTAATGCTGTCTCCCTTCTTAATCCCGGCAGATTTTTAATGGACATAATCCATTCTGGGAATATCCTGATATTGATTGGAGGGGTTGCTCTGTAGAGTGTATGCTCTCAGATCACAATCTTTCTCTCTTCAATACTGGTGTTTGTACTTATTTTCATGCACCTACTCAGTCTCTTACTGTTATTGATCTCTCAGTCTACTCTCCTTCCCTTTTCTCTCACTTTGCATAGAGGGTTGACAGTAACCCATATGGCAGTGATAATTTTCCTATCATTTTGAGAGATACTAGCAGTAGTTGATGCCACATTACCCACATACCCAAGTGGAAGCTGGACCAAGCCAACTGGCCTTGTATCATTGCTCTCATGGAACTTGATCATGTCACCCTTTGTAAGCCATCAGTTGGTGACAGCAGTAACTGACTGTACTCTCCAGGCAGGTGTTCAATTTATTTCTAAAATGTTGAAACATTTTCCACAGTATCCTTATTCATGGTGTACTCCTGCCTGTCACATGGCACAGAAGGATCAAAAAAGGGCCTGGAATATCTTTCATAGGTGTCCCTCACTTTCAAACCGTATTGCTTTTCAACGGGCCTATGCGCATGCTCAGCAGGTAAAGCCAGAAGGAATAATCTTGAATTAAATTTGCCACCAGTTGCAAAGTCATATGGGACAAGAATAGGAAGGTCAGTGGGCAGTATAATTCCGTTCCTCTTTTGATCTTGCTCTCTGATGGCTAGGAAGTTATTTATGCCTGGAGCATTGCCAATATTCTTGCAAAAGCTTTAGCCAAGTATCTAGCACTTTTGCTTCATCCTCCACATTTTCAACCTTTAAGACTTGGGCATAGAGATTGCTTCTTTTATTTTGGGTTGATTGTTTCTTTGACTGTAATTGCTTCTTTACACTGGTGGAACTCAAGCTTGCTCTTCATCAGTCTGGAAGTATGTTGGTTGGACCTGATGATATACACTTCAAGATGCTTTGCCATCTTTCCCCAGCTTCTCTTGCTATTCTTCTGGTTGTTTTTTAACCAGATCTGGCAGGAGAATGTTTTTCTGATGCTTGGCAGAGTTTATTGTCCTACATTTCTCTAAGCCTGGGAATGATCCCAAGATTCCTTCAAACTACTGTCCAATTACTTTGATTTGTCTCTGTAAGACTGTAGAGGGGATGGTTAATGTTCATCTTGTCTGGTTTCTTGAATCAAACCATCTCCTCTTTCCCACCCAGTGTGTGTTCCAACAAGAGCATTCCACCATGGACCACCAGATTTGACTTGAAATGTTGATCAGAGAAGCCTTTCTCAAGTGACATCATCTTGTGTCAGCATTCTTTGATCTCGAGAAGGCTATCGTTAGTACGTGGAGGTGTGGTATTTTGCGAGGCATCCACTCGTATGGGTTGTATGCCCATTTTTATTTAAAAAATTTTAACAGGCAGGTGATTCAAAGTTCCTGTGGGTTTGACACTTTTTTCTTCTTTTCTACAGGTACTTGGAGCTCCTCAGGGAAGTCTTGAATGTCACACTTTTCAGTATGAAGGTTAATACCATCACTGCACTATGCATTTTTATTGTTGCGTACTGGTTGTGTGTCAATGACTTCCACATCTTGTGTCAGTTGTGAAACATGCAGCTTATTGAGTGGCAGCTAGAAACTGCCCTCAATCGTTTACTGAAGTGGACTACAGCAAATCTTTTTAATTTTTCTCTGTTTAAAACTGTATGCATGCTATTTTGCTGCCAACATGGTATTCATACAGATCCTGAACTCTGTGTCAGTAAAGCTGTGCTTCTCATGGTGTCCCTGAGGCAAAGTTTTTCATGTTTATCTTTGACTATAAACTGATTTTTATACCACACATCAAGCAGCTATAAGTCAAGTGTACCAAGGCGAAGATGCTGAACTTTGTTCATCATCAGGAGGGTCTTCAACTCTGCACAAGAGCTATCTGCACTTCCCCAGTCCAGAATTTGTAACCAGAGCCTTATAAGTCTCCTCTACACCTCTGCTATTTGCAACTGTTTTCATTGTATGTTTCTAATTTGTAATCCTTATCACAGCATCCCACCTGCGGTTGTGTTTTCCTTCCTCAGTAGGCCACGCTTTTTCAGAACTGATGACCTACCATTGTTCCTTTTGGCCTTTGCATCCAGGTGCAGTTGGATTAATTGAACCTGTGCTAAGATGACACTGCTATATCTACTGGTCAGCCCATTACACTATGGCTTATTACCATCCCCAAGTGCAATCTTTCTTTGTGTCATCTGAGAAAGGTAGAACTCCCATTTGGAAGTACTGTCTTCTATTTGTGGAATCAAACCATCCTTCCACTCCCATTTATACAAATGGTTAGAAATTAGGTGACTCTGTGATCTCTGCCATGGTTTGTTGTGGTTCAATGGTTGTGCACAGAATCCCCTGTACAATTTCTGTATTCACTGCTGAATTGTATGCCATTTCTCTTGCCTTGGATTACAGAGAAGCTAAGCAGTACTCATTGTGCTATTTATACCAACTCTCTTAGTTTTCTACTGGCTCTGTTTCATGTTAGTCCTCACCAATATTCAAAATCAGCTGGTCTATTTCTCTGTAATATCTACCTCTGTCCGATTATTCTGGATAACAGGCTACATTGATATTTGCAACAATGAGCTCGCTGACATCACATCTAAGTCTGTTTGCTCTGGTGCTATCACTGCTGTGCCTGTTCCATACATGAACTATGGTCATCTCTGCATCATTTAGCAGTCGACTTGGAGTGAGCAATGAGATGACAAGCTTTTCCAGATAAAACCCTTTATAGGATTTTGGCCATCTTGTTACTGTAAGGATCAGAAGGAGGAAGTTGTCCTGATGAAACTGTGCATTGGTCACAGCTTTTTAATTCATCATTTTCTTTTATCTGGGACTGATGCACCATTGTGTGATACGTGTGACTTTCAAGTCACAGTTGCCCACATTTTACTGTTGTGCTGTCATTACCACTCTCAACAATGGCACCATTTTAGATATTGTGTCCCAAGATTTACCCCCAAATCTGGACAGTGTCATTGGCAATGGTGACATGTCCATTTTACTGATGTTTTTAGTTTTTGAAGGGCCATGTGCCTTTTTAATGGTATTTAAGCTTTTAATTCAAAAATTGGACTTTTTGTTTTAACAAGATTCCTTTTTACAAATTTTAATAATTATACTTTAATTTTTTACAGGTAATAACCTGTAATTTGGTGCAGATAGCTTAGTTGTTTTGTGCTATAAATTCCCAGTCAACTAACCAACCAAAGCTATCCCTTCTCTGAGGGATTTCAAGTGAATACCTATTCTGTTGTCTTTTATACATTGGTGTGTTTATCTTCTTTAGCACTGTCTCTCCATATGTGGTTGATTTCTTGTTGATACATATACATATACATTTGCCTTCTTTCTACTTCCATGACCTTAGGCTAGCTTCTCTCCTTTGCCAGTCTGTTTTTGGGGATGATCCCAATTTGTTGAAGTCTTTAGTGGAGGCCATTCACAAGTACTCCAGTGTTTCTTCTCTGATTTTTAGCATTTTGCAATCTTTTTCTGCTGCTGTTACTTTTTCATGACCTCCACTACATTCATACACTGTCACAATCTGTTTTAAATTTGATGGTAACTCTACCTTAGGTTTAGATATTGTAGGGACATGGTTGACTTGATTTGCTTACCTTTGGTATTTCCCCACATCAGATGTTTGGGTCTTCTAGGTGTTGTTGAAAGGACAAGATCATACTTTTCCTCTATTTCTATTTCCCTGTCTCTTGTTTCCATTTTTACCTTTCTCCTTGGGATCTGGTTTGTTACCAGCATCTGTCAAAAGAGGTTTTGGATACCTAGTAGAAGATACTATTGAACAAATTTTTCTTCCTTCCATAATTTTTTATTCCAGTCTGTTTGTCATCCCCAAGAAAATAGGAGATTGGTGTCTGGTTATTTATTTTTTAGTCTCAATTGTGTCATTGACTTCCCACATTTTATCATGGAGTCTTTTACTTCCAGTCTTTGGGTGAACAAGGTTGATGTCTCAGATGTTTAGCTTCACATTCCTATTTCTCATATGTCTAAGCCAGTGTTTCCCAAACTTTTCTAACGAGGGACCAGCTTATGTTTGTAATTTTTCATGAGGTCTGGCTTTTTCAAATACATAATCTGATAACTTGCTAAGACATGTTTAATCTTAACATCAAGCTGGAAGCAATAGTTCTATCAATACGTTATCAGTTATAAAATATACAGGCGTTTTGTAGTACTTCTGTGTAAAAAGAACTAAAAGAAATTATATTTCATTGTTATTTAATCTTTACATTAACAGTATATTTATTAATGCTCTTTTAAGAAATAATTTAATGAGAACGATGATACTGTTTTACATCACACAGCAATTTCAAATCATGAGGAAAAGAAGTCAGTTTGATTCTGAAATCTGGCTTGATATCTAATCTGTTCCTGTACTTGTTTTTTAAGAAAATAAACATTGAAAAGCCTGATTCGCATTTATAAATCATGACAAAGGGCATAAGAAATCTCCTTGCTATTTTTGAAAAATTTGATACTTGGCACAACAGCTCAGCCAAAAATTAATTAATGAGGTTTGACTAAAATAGTATTTCAGGCAGTATCACAAAAACGTTCAGTAGCAAAATAAATTTTTTATTCATTGAGTTGTAATCCTTCCTTACTTTCCATGTCAACAGTAAAAGGGTTCCTGATCCACATTTTACAATTGTCAGTTTGAAGGAAAATATTCCTTCAAGTGTGATTTTAGCCTAAAAGGTGCTCTTTGATTCATGAGGAAATCTCGACCAGGATGTTACCTTTTTCTTGGTTTTATAATTCTATTAAAGTAGAGAAAGACTTTTCTTTTCTTAATTTGATGTACCTAAAAGGTAATTTTTTTTATTGATGCTTTTCTCTTTTTCTGACTTTTAAGTTTAAATGTTGCATCATTTGTTGATAGGGGATGTTGCTCCAAAAACAAGTTAACTTCAGTCTTTATTTTGATGAGTCTTTTTGAGACATTTCCTTCTGATAACCACTAAACTTCACAGTGTAATAGGAGATGCTCATGTTCACTTCCTTAATTATTTACACAAAACAGTAAGGATTCTGGAATTCAGTGAACTGGATTTTATATAGTTTATGTATATGACATATAAGAAATAGTTTCTTCAATATTTTTTACTAGATAGGGATAGTAAATTCAACTAATTTTCTTGTTTTTTATGAACACAAGATGTATTTATTTTTACTGTAGGAAGTATTAACATTTCACCAATAGTATGTGGATAACCTGTCTTGGCTATTAATTTTGAAATTTCATAAGAAGCCATAACGAAGTCTTCAATGGGAGATCTTGTGGGAAAAAAAAATGTGTGACCTCATTTGTTAGGAAAAAACTTCCATTTTTCTTATTTGTGAAAAAATCTATTGTCTCACTTGAATATTCTGGATGTCTGATGTCCAAGTGGCATTTCAGTTTCAGTGGTTTGAGGCTTTCATTTTATAATATTCAACAAGAACACATACTGGTAAATAGGCTGCATTTGTGCATCACTTGAGGTTTTTTGTGTGATACATAATTCTTCAGTCATCTATCCTTACTGGAGAGGTGTTTTCTTCAAAATGAACAGCTTAAAAATTTTTAATTAGTACAAACTAGGTTAGAAACAAACTTATGCTTCTTGCACTGGCCACCAACAACTTGTCTGCTGCCACCTGGCACTATATAAGTCTCTGATCATGCATGCCTGTCAATTTCTATTAACTGAGTAAGCAAATTTAACATATTTGGAATAAAATTCCTGAAACTTTGGTGTAGAAGAACCAGTTAACATGAATGAACAAATGGTCCCCTTATGTGAGACAAAATACCTTCTTTGATCATACCTGTACACAGTGTAAGATTAGCTTGGACTCACCAGGAGACATGTCTAGCTAACATGTGGTTTAAATTTATAGCATTTCACAAGAATCTCAAGGTCATCAGCACCATAAAACCTAGTCTTAGGTTCTCTAAATTGCACTAAATGAGAACATTTTAATTCCTGAGGGACTGAAGACATAAAGATAACTGTCAATTTTTGAATTCTATAGTTTCATAGCCTTAGGTACAATCATTCACTTTTTCTTCCTGTTATATTTGTTTAGTTGAAATACTGAGAAATCTTAGCAAGATAAAATGAAAATTTTAATTTTAATGTATTTGAAAATATTAATTTTATCAGAATATATTTATATTAACTGTTTGAATTAGATTTTTCTTTAATATACAGGAAGGGCTTGGAGAAAGTTTGAAAATGGAGGTTGGTAGTGAAAGGGTTAAATTTTTTTAATATTTTGCAGACTGGTGTTTTTTTCATGGATCAGTACAGGGTCACAGACCACACTCAGGGAAATGCTGGTGTAAGCTTTACTTTCAGTTTGTTGATTGAGATAGTGTGTTTTAATTTTGCACTCTTTATTTACTTCATCGTCGACTTTATAATTTTCTGTTGGGTGGTCTGAACTTTTACTTACCACATTCACAGTTTGGAACTGAGGTTTAGCCATTACATGGATGACTTGCTTCTTTTGGCACCATCCAAACAAAGCTTCTAAAATCATACCCTTTTCTTCTTTCAAGAGTATGTAGTATGGCAGTGGTGTTTTGGTGTAGATAGTATGAATCCTTCTCCTGCCACAGTATGGATAAAAATTCCCATTTCTGCTGGTTTCAGGAGAAAAAAAAATCAAACAAGCTAAATGATTCAACTTATCAGCACAAAGGCTTGTCTCAAAAGAAAGAAACATTAGGGTTATATTTGCAAGTGGTTGTGAAAACCACTTGTGGGACACTCTGAGCTTTCAATTGGTTGTTCACATGTCATATATATAATTCAGTGCATGCAAACCTTCAAGGAAGTGAGTGGAAAGGGGGCAGTGTGTTTCATATAGGAGGTTCTTATTTTATATTCTAGCTTTAAATATCAGTAATTTTAGTTCCTATTTCATATAGAACAATAGACTATAGTTTGGTATCACAAACATCTAGTTTGAGTGAGTGCTACATTCAAGATGGTATGTGACATACAAAAATTGATGTTCAGATGTGTTTTTTAGATATTTAATTTTGAATTAAGATATTAAGTAATGTATAATTTGAATTATGATATACAGTTTGATACCAAACATAATGACATAAATTCATAAAATATCAGTTCAATAAAATGTTGAATACAAGTCAACAAACACAATGACATGGCTCTTGACCCACTACCCTTAATAGTAAGGTTAAGCAGGTGCTGGGAAACCATCTTTCTCAGACACTAGATGGATTATGGAAAGGTTGTAAGGAGCACCAGTGTAGTTTGGACTAGGGTTAGGTGATTAATAGAATTTTTTAATCAATTAAACATTTGCTTTATTAGTTGATTATATTTGACTAATCAATTATTCACATACCATAAAGATGAAAAACAACAACAAAACTACAAAAGCTATGTATCAATATTCATGGTGGGCAGAGTGTAGGTAGCTTACAATGGCAATATTTTAATTACTTAAACAGTTAGAGTAAATGAAAATAGTAGTTATTGGAAACTCTGATTTAGTCAATTATTGTCATGATTTGTGATACTAATGACTAATTGATAAACCTGAATAAAACTTCAAATGGTTAAAAAGAATTAAAATATGATGGTGGCACAATATCAGTTATTGGATGGTTAGAATAATCTAAAACAATGGTATTTGAAATACTAATATCAGTTCATTGTTTATTTTTGTTAATTAATTTTATCTTCATTTTAATTGATCATTTATTTTGTGTAATACTAATATATGTAATATATGCTCAAAGATAAACTGTTATGTTGATTAAAATTGCTTTAATGTAACATAAATGTTTCATGCTTTTCTGTAAATGTTAAAGATATTTCTAAATGTTTTCATGTATTTATTCTGAACAATTTCATCCTGTGTATGTGTACAGTGTCCTAAGAGTCGACATTTAGTAAGGTGGAATTTAACTTGGTTAATTATTGTATATATATATATATACACGACTATGAATGGCTTATTTTATTAGTCAGTATAAAGGTGTTATATGTATAATCTTGTTAATGAAATAATAGTATCAGTATGAATAATAATGATAGAATGGATGATAACCAACTATTTACATAAAACCCCTTTCTTATATTTATTTAACTTTTAAAATACTTGTTAGTGTTATCATGTTTTTATTTTTTATGCCCTAAGTATTTAAATATGCATTGTAATACCTCTAGCTTACTTTTATAGGTTTTTTTCACTTAATGCAAGGTACTTGATACTTTTTAAACATAACTTACTACTAGATGGACACCCTCCCCTAAAAACTAACTCCACCATAATGTAGGACTGCAGGTGCAATGTAAAAGTGACTGTCAATTCCAACTATTAAGTCACAAGAGTTGACAATAGGTGGTTTTGACTAATTGTTTTTCCTCAGAATCAAGAATGGCAAGCACAAATAGTACTTGCATAGCTTTATATGAAATCCAATAAATGAACAGCATTTAATTTGATCTCACAATACTGTTTTATACTATTTATGATGTCAAAATATTTGTACACAACTTGTTTCATCATTTTCCATGTGTTATGTTTTGTTTGATGTCAAAATATTCTTGTACTTTTTAATGTAATTTTCTACCTGTGTAGAATAATATTCTACTTTTTAAAATATATTTTGTACATACTTCTTTGGTGGATCAATTTACAGACTTACAACATTAAAATTCAAGGTTCAATTCCCTATTGTGGACAAAGTGTGTATAGTCCAATTTCTAGAGTTGTAGCAGTTCTGTTATATATCTGTAATGATATACTCTTGCAGTGGATTATTCTCTTTATTGTGTATTCACAACCTTTAAGTTAATTATACTTTATTCTTATGTATGTATTTAGGTGATATTTTACATTTATTTTGTTATTTTTTTGTATTTAGGAGGTTGAATTACAGAGAAGAAAAGAACTACAAAGGAAACTGGAGCTAGACCATGAGAAGAATAAAAATAAAAAGCAGAAAATCAAGTTATAACTTAAACTTAGATAATTATAATTGAAACACACAATTCTGCCTGTTTTGAAATTTGGTTGCTTTGAATTGCCTGGATGTCTCAGGATGATAATGAAGCTGCATGTAGTACAGATATCTGTAATAAAACAAACAAAACTAAAAATAAACAGTTGTGGTCAGATCTGCTTAGCTGTTTTCAAAATATCTTGAAAGAATAATCATTTATGAATTGTGTTAGTTCTAAGTAATTTTTTTTAGAGAAATGTATGCATTTTAAACAAACTTTCAACACTGGATTGAGTCCACTGTGCTACTTCAGTTTGGCTTTACTCCATCACTGGATAAAAGTAAAACATTTTTAATTGTATCATAATAGTTTCATTAAGGAAAATGAAAACATATTCCAGCATGACATATTTCCATTTGTGACAGTTATTCCTTTATTTTTTGATTTATAAATGTTGCTGAATTTTTCACTATTGTCATAATTCTTTCTTTTAAAATGCCTGTAGGTTTGTCTGGAGTTTTTGATTAATTAAGAAGCATTGTTCAGCTTAACAGAATGTTGGTGTTAGAGCATTATTTGATGTTTTTTTTTACAATGAAAGTGTTAAGCTTTGTGACTGGCTTATCTCTCTGCTTTAATTATTTGATGGGTTTTTACACTGAAAGGCCTAAGCTTCATGACTGGACTGTCTCTGAAGCCTCATGTGGTTAACCACAATAAACATGTGTTAATCACTTTATAAAAGTCATGTTTCATGTTCTGTGCTGTCTTTATAACTACTACTTAGTTATACTCCAGTTAGTAATGATGGTACAACAGTTTGTGTGATTGTAACAGTTTCCACCATGATATACTTCATTAAAGAGTGGGGGGGTCAGTTTTTTATCAAAAATTATTATTTTTTTACAGATCTTCCATTGTACATGGATGCAAGCTCCACAAACTGTTTTTCATTAACAAAGGTAAAATGTCCACAGGAACTGCATCAGATGACTTGAGAGGTTCATAGTTGAAATTGCCACTAGAATTTTTAAAATGTATGCAAGGAGTTGATTAAATAAAGGTTAAACTCCCTGGAAATTCTTGGGTTTTGTGCTTTGATCTTTAATTTTATCAAAATAAAGTTTAATTATCATCAGTTTATTTTAATTTTTTTGCAGCATTGAATGATAAACAAATCTGCGTTCTGTATTATGGTTAACCACTGGTGGCTAAACAGTATGTCTGAGTTGTTTATAATGCTAAAACTTGGATTCTGATACCAAGGTGGTCAAAACACAAATAGTTCATTGTGTAGCTTGTGTTAGACACAAAATAAGCTAAATAATGGCCACACTGCTTCTGGTAGTTAATTGCTGTTGTGATATCAGAGTCTTTAATCATCTTTCTTGTGAAAACAGATATGATTTTATCATGTGGTTTGGGAAACTCACGAAATTTTAGTCTGAGAGCTTTCATCAACTTCAAATATTTGTTTATTATTCCAGTGGATTTGTTTAATGCTAATCCAGTAATAATTTTTTTTTGTTGGAAGATCCTTTTTTATAACTACAGCTTTTACTTTGCAGATTTGGTTGTTGCTTCACATTTAATTCGGGTGTGGTTTCAGAGCCCAGTTTTGTTCTAAACACTGCTATGTGAGTTTTCTGCTTCTAATGGCATTTTCTGAAAGAAAAAGAAACCAAAAAACGTATTCTTAGGAACTACAACTTCTAAAAGCCTTACCATATTATTTTGTAAAGGAATTGTGTGTGTGTTATAGTATATTTCTCTTCAATAAAAACATTTTCTGTATCTACAGTTGTGAGTCTACCCATAGTAGCATTATGCTCTTGAATGGATGAGAACTTGTAAAAACCAAATACATTGTGCAAATGTGTCACTCGTGACACTATGGTTTGTATAAGATATGGCATAACACTGCATTAACATGTGCAAATCATTCAAATAAATTATCATTAACAGAGTTAAAGTTGTAGCGACCAGAATGTGGGTACTGAGATGAAGTGAGGATGTCTCAGATACATGATTTTACTCTCATCTTAAGGTTACATCTTCCACATCATATTAAGATATTAAAACGTAATATATTTATCTGGGATGAAGAAAAATCGTGTGACATACGTAACTAAAATTTCGGTGTAATGATTAACCATTTTAATTCAAACATAAGTGTGCAAAACACTTCCGTTTATACATGTATAATAAATTTTAAAGGTAACGATCTCAAAGTCGTAAGCTAGCCAGATATTTTAAATCAATAGCTCTAATGTCATAATTTCGCTAAGTAGTGCAGTTTGCTATCAGAAGAAACCACAGTGTACCGTAAATAAAAAGTTAATAGCATGAATACAATATTGTTCCCCAGTGAGTAAAAGGTAAGTTTGAGGATTTACTACACTTTAATCCGGGTTTCGAATTAAGAACCAACCTTTCATAACTAAAAGATCCTTTAAATTTTTCTCGAGTTCAGTTTGAATATAAATGAACATTAATGCTGTTATAACCAAGGTGATTTTTTGTTTATTCACGAATAATGCCAAAATACCTATGGCATTCAAAGTTCTATGACTTTGTACTCATTAACAGAAACAATATAACGCTTTATTTCCAGTCACCTCTTAACTGAACGTCAAAAATATTATGAATTGTTACTGTTTTACTGTTTAAAGATGTTTTCATCTTAATATGTATTGTATAAGTAAAGAAATGCCGAATGTGTTTAATTTTATCAAAGTAGCTTATATATATAGGGAAATTTAGTTATTCTGTTCATAATATAGCTAACAACAAATAGCTGCAAAATAGTTTAATATTATATCGCTGGAGTTATATGTCACAATATTATATATTTTTATAAAGCAGTACATAGCGTGTTTCAGAGAGGGTGCCAACGTTAGCAAAACGGATATGTCTAGAAAACCAAATCAAAATAAAAGAAGGCCTACTAGAAGTTGAATTAAAAATTGTGGATATAAACCAGGTAAGAATACAAATGGACAAGGTCTTTAATGCAGTCAACAATAAGCTGTAAATGCGACGATAGCATGCATATAAAATCGGAACATACACTTTGAGAAAAATTCCAGCCTATGATCAGTAATAGGCTTGCTTACTTACTATAATCCTTATTTTTCTCATAAATTCACATTTCCCTCACATGTGGGCAATTAACTGATACAGTTTTGATGTTATCTCCGAGCGCTCGTTCTAATGCATCTCACAAATTCACGTTCCAAGGTGGCTAAGAAGGTTAGTGCGTTCGACTCGTTATCTGAGGGTCGCGGATTTGAATCTGCTTTCCACCAAACATGCCGTGGGGTCGTTATAAAAGTACGATCAATTTCATTATTTCCTGGTAAAAGAGTAGCCCCAGAGTTAGCGGTGAGGGATGATCACTAGCTGCCCTCCAGCAGATATAACCACGAAACCAGTATTATATTTTATACCAAGCCATTATCTCATAACCAACAACAACAAAAAAAGAGTAAAGATTTCCTAGCTTTATTTTATCTTAATCCTTAATGTATCATAAATTAAAACAAACATTGAGTACCCATATGGTATCACAGTGTTATTTATGACGTTAAAAATGATTCAGTTTGTGAATTTAACATGTTAACACAGCCTGGGGTATTCATGTTCGTACCCTGTCACTACACTTGGGTCCACTAGAAAGAATATTATTTAAAAGTTAGCCTATAATTTTATAATTCAGAAAGAATCCTCCACATCAAGAACTCTCGCGGTACAAATATAAAATTAGTATGATGTAAAGTTGTGTATGGTTTATTTTATTCATTGATACAATAAGTGCAACCAATATCATAGCGATTTATCTAAGGGTAGGAGAATTATCTAATCCACTGACAGTTCATAACACATTATATATATATATATATTTAGGTTAACTACTTAAGTTGTAAGATGTTATCTGTTCCATACACACTTCAACATCATTTCTTTGGACAGGGTCTGATATACGTTAAGGCCGGCTTGAGCCGAGGAATCGCAAGAGCCTAGCGTTACTTGTTACTTACCCATAATCGATGAGCTTTTCTTATCTGTGTTGACTCTTCAAAACGGATTCTCCATATTAAGAAACTGCATCTTTTCTTCCTTTTTTATTACTTAGTGTTACTTAGGAGCGGTTCCTGAAATTTGACAAACAAAACCAAGTTGATGATGACTGGAGGTGAGAATTTTGACTTTGTACAGAGAAAACTGTTTGTTTTTCTGAATAAGCGTATTATGTTGTTCATATAATATCCAATTAACATATTAAAATTTAAAATAGAATATTACAATATTTTATAAAATATCCAGATAAAATAATCTGTAGACAAAATAAAACTATGAGTGTCATAGAAATGTAAAAAAAAGGTATAAAAATACCTAATACTGAAACATTAAATTAAAACTTAAACAAGAGGAAATCCTCAACAGCCACGGAACCTGAAACTCCTTTAATTAGAATTAAAGTTATGTATGAGACATTTTTTCACTTTTATATTAACAGTATCACGCCAGGGGTGCACATAGAAAACTTGGCCAGGTGGTTAGGACATTCGACTCGTAATCTGAGGGTCGCATGTTTGAGGCCCCGTCACCCAAAACATGCTCGCCCTTTGAACCGTGGAATTTTTATTATTTTACGATCAATCTTACTGTTTGTTGGTAAAAGAGTTGGCGGTGAGTGGTGATGACTAGCTGCCTTCTCTCTAGTCTTACACTGTTAAATTTTGCTAGCTTTTCGCGAAATTTAAAAATAAAGAAACAAAGCGTATACCCGATTTGATTTGATTTCACATTAGGATCTTTACTACGTTACCTTCATACTAAAATTCTTTTATGCGGGAGTAAATTAATCTATGAGATCTCAGGAATGGTCAAATACATCAATCGAAAGGGTGTGATCTCCTTTGTACAAAACTGTAATTAGATCTCAAATCGATTCTTCAGAGAAAATAAGAAAATATTACGTTGACTATGTTATAAGTATAATATACTTGTTTGTTTGTTTTTGGAATTTCGCACAAAGCTACTCGAGGGCTATCTGTGCTAGCCGTCCCAAATTTAGCAGTGTCAGACTAGAGAGAAGGCAGCTAGTCATCACCACCCACCGCCAACTCTTGGGCTACTCTTTTACCAACGAATAGTGGGATTGACCGTCACATTATACGCCCCCACGGCTGGGAGGGCGAGCATGTTTAGCGCGACGCGGGCGCGAACCCGCGACCCTCGGATTACGAGTGTACGCCTTAACGCGCTCGGCCATGCCAGGCCTAATATACAAATATATATATACATGTTATTATCATTATCAAGTGTATATTATTTAATTTGGTTCCGGTTGATGAATGGCATAGTAATCTGGATCTTCATACGACAACTTAGAGGTAAGACATTTTAAAAATAAGGCAGAAAATGAACCCAAACATTGATAGTATGGTTATCATGAAGTACAATGAAACAGATTTATTAAGCGAGGTAGAAGTTAATTGCATATCACAAAATTCCAGAAACAAAACTTCTTCCCAAACTCTCCCATCTCCGAAAGTTCCTAGTTTTAGTGTACCAACAACAAATGCCATTGCCCAAAATATATACAACTCTAAAAAACAAACTTCAGATTGGTAGTAGGTATGTCCCCTGAGTGGTCAACGCAACATTATTGCCCTAAAAAGTTTCTAAGTGGAGTTTTGAAAGTTCCCCATACTTATGAAAGGGTTTCCAAGCTTATTCAGTGTAGCACTTTGTCTGTAATAATGATTATATATGTGTTAGATTGATGAATACAAAGCGAGGAAGGTCGTTGTGGTCTTTTGAAAGACTACAGAGGTACAACAGTACCACATGAATGACCGATAAACATTCGTTTTCAGGATCTCGTTTCTGTGTTGCAGATCAGTTAGAACACAGTTCTTAATAAGGTACAACTAGAGATAAATATATTTATCACATCAGGTCCCAGATGATTAGAGAATCATCCTGGTATATCAGCTCAGTGCTGTCTCCACTCGGAATGACGACGAAAACCATCACGAAGTCCTAAACAAAATGTAGATTAATTAGCAAAGAGAACTAAAACGCAATATAAAAAAATTTCATCTGAGATGATTCTGACTTCAACGTACTTGGGGTTGTTAACCATGTTAATGAGATAGGATAGCGTAGTAATAAGTTCTCATCTTGTTTAGACGTAATTTGTTCTGACTCACAGCATCACAACTTGGCTAGACGTTACTTGTTCAAACTCATAGCATTGCATTGCAAAGTCAGGTTACTAACAGAAGTGTCCTGAGGTTATTTTATAAATAACAGCCTTTTACTTCATATGCTTTTGGCGGTGTTAATTGTTTATGTTGGACTCCGTTTTGAAACACTGTAAAGCCAACAGCGATGTACTTATAAATATCATTAGTTCCAACATGCCGACGGTTCTGTTAGCCTTGTTTTGGCCTGGCATGGCCAAGCGCGTAAGGCGTGCGACTCGTAATCCGAGGGTCGCGGGTTCGCGCCCACGTCACGCTAAACATGCTCGCCCTCCCAGCCGTGGGGGTGTATAATGTGACGGTCAATCCCACTATTCGTTGTTAAAAGAGTAGCCCAACAGTTGGCGGTGGGTGGTGATGACTAGCTGCTTTCTCTTCAGTCTTACACTGCTAAAGTAGGGCAGCTAGCGCAAATAGCCCTCATTTAGCTTTGTGTAAAATTAAAAACAAATCAAAGAAATCTTAGAAAAGACTACGAAATACTGATAAGTTTCAAAAGCGCTGTGGGGGCAACAAATCGAAAATCTTTCTTTATGTTTCATTCTTCTTGTTATCACTAATGATTATTTACCAACTAAATAGTGTTTAGTAGAATTATGCACCCTATTACCAAATAACATCAACTAAAAGATACTGAAAACCTTATTCCGATTACTGTCAGGATACGACTGCACAACAAGAAATAATAACTTATCCGAATCTTTTCAATAAAAAGTGTTTGTTGGCGAATTAACAAAAAACGTCGTCTACACAAACACGGAAAGTATTATCGTGAGATTCCCAGCTGGTACAGCGGTAAGTCTAAGAATTAACAACGCTAAAATTAGGGGTTTGTTCCCCCTCGGTGGACTCTGCAAATAGCTCGATGTGGCTTTGCTATAAAGAAACACACACACACATTACGATGAGGATAAAATGCAAGAACTTTACAGCCAGAAATAAAACATCGGCGCTACATCGAAGACATCATGATCATTTTGAAACTTTATTCCATTCAATGACAGTGAACAAGATTTGATATTAAAGTGGAAATAATTTTGTTACATATGGATCGTATACGAGATATTTATGGACATACATTACTTTTTAAGTGAAGGTGAGAGAATGAAAAAGATGATGCTTATTTTCTATATTAAGTTGTTGTAACATGTTGGACCGGGATGGCCAGGTGTTCGACTCGTAATCCGAGGGTCGCGGGTTCGAATTTCCGTCGCACCAAACATGCTGGCTCTTTCAGCCGTGGGGGCGTTATAATGTGACGGTCAATCCCAATGTTCGTTGATAAAAGAGTAGTCCAAGAATTTGCGGTGGGTTGTGATGACTAGCTGCCTTCCCTCTAGTCTTACCCTGCTAAATTAGAGACGGCTAGCGCAGATAATTATATACGTAAAAACGGCTGGTATGAGTGGAGAAAGCACTATGTAGAGGAGCGAACAACGTTTCGACCATCTTCAGTCATCGTCAGGTTCGCAAAACAAGAAAGGGTTACTGACCGATAGCTGACCACAAGTCTGTTGTGTAACTGAGTGCAGGAATGTAGAGGGCGTGCTTAGATGTTGGTTATATTTATTAATACACGTATAAAGGTGCTCCTTTGTATTGGTTTATTTTGGGCTTGAGTTTTTGTATGAGTGAGACTTCTTTAATTTTGCATTTGTTTATTTAGTATTTGAGTGTTTTCTATCGTTATGTTATGTTTATTTGGTTTGCAGTATTCGAAAACGTGTGAAGGTGACTTTTTATGTTCTTTGAATCTTGTTTCCATTTTTCTACTTATTTTTCCAATAAAGAAATTGTGGCAGTTATCACATTGTATTTTATAAATAATTTTGGTGTTGTGTTTATTATTGTAGTTTTAACATAGTATAGACCTTAGTTTTGTGCTTGGTTTTCGAATGCAATTGGTATTAACTGGAATGTCATATTTTGATACTAATTTCCGTCAAATGTTCGTTATTTTACTGCTGATGTCGAGAATATATGTTATGCAGCAGTATATGATTTCGTGATTTTTTTAAATCGTGGGGTATATTTACTTTTGTTAGTTGATTTTACTCTTTGTCAAGGTGTGTGCGTATACCCTCGTGTAGTTTTTGCGCGAAATAAAAAAAATAAGATGTTACTGAGTACACAGCTGAATATTTCCTTTTTTATTATTTATTCAGTATTTTAAAAGTGTTGTTGATCTCAATAAATGATCGGAGTTTTTGCCAATATGATGTCTTTATTCAATAAAATTCGATGTTTATGTAGTTTACAAACGGACATCAAAGTGATTTTATGACTAGCCTTAACACCATTTCACAAGGACAAGGAAAATAGTTTAAAACTTCGACGAATATCATAGAACTTGCTCTAAGTCATATGATATTGTTATCTATAGATTTGTCTCGGGAATAGCCGAAATTTATTTATTTGTTGTTAAGTGCAAAGCTGCACAATGGGTTATCTGTGTTGTGCCAATTGAAGCCCATAGTTTTAGCGTTATAAGCCCTTCAGCTAACTGCTGCACCGCGCCTGGGCGGTTACGTTGATTGAAATATTCCATACGTAACTGCTTTGTTTATAAATCACCTTACAAAACACATAGACACACACACACAATACACGTGTACTTGAATCCTATTTGTTTTATTTTGTTTTAATAATCAGATGGGGAAATAATTTTAAAACTTATTTAAAGGTTTTCCATTCTGCATTATTTATAATTCTTTCAAAAACAAACTAACACTTAATAATCGGGCGGGCTGTGTTCAAAAGTGTACACAGTTGCGAGATTTAACGTATTAAGCCTTTTTTAAGTGAAAAACGAAGAGGCTATAATTCCTTTTTTTGGAGCAAGCCGTTAATCTGATGCTAATATTGATAATTTATGAAATAAGTTAGAAAATGTTAACCATCGCACGGATAACAGGCGTAACATTTTCAAGGCGGATGCTAGTTCTTGTGGCTAGCCAGCTAAAGTCATTCAAGAACCACATTGGCTCACATATTTTTCTCTTTGCTTTTCATAATTAGCATGCATAAGTAAAAAGGAGTAGGCGGAGCTGTAGTCACCCTTCTCATTCATCTTAGCCTTATTAAAGTATGTCGTAATTACTTTAAGCGATAGCCTGTTCACGGTGTCTTGGTAAGTTGTGGAGTATAAAACCAGTTCCGGCGCCATAAAACCATGGTTGTACAAAGCGTTATAAGAAACAAAAGACGTTTTCCTAGCATATCTGATAAACAAAACCAGTTTGACAACGATCTGATTGATTATCCAAGGATATTTCTAACTCCTGTCGTCATCTTGATTTATTGCCAGACGAACCTATAATATTCTTCAAAATAACTCTTTCATTAAATAGCAATTTTCTATCTAGCAACTTGCACCCCCTCGAGGCTCATACTTGTAACCTAGCCAGTTCCTGAAAGCGGGCTTGGTATTGTCACTTTTGAAGCTCGTAAATAAAGACTAGATTTCCTACTGAAACATTACTTGGTATTTTTAGCCTTGTTGGAACATCTAGACATCAGTTCTTATAATGGTTTATAAAAGAACCTCTACTTATTAGTTTAAGCAGTATTTACTGATTGATTAATTAAGTACAAAATAAATAGACATTTAGAAATCTTTGTCATGGTGAAACTGTTGTTTCTAATAATTAGTTTTTAGATAAAGTTTTTTGGTGTCACTCTCAAATTCGTTATTTTTATAATGTACAGAGAAACGTGCGGTCGGTTCCCCAGTAATCACGGGTTCTATTCCCCGTGGTGGACATAACTCAGATAGCTTACTATGTAGCTTTGATTTTAAGCGAAACAAACATAAATCTTGAGAAATATGCAACAAATTAACTCCATTTATTACAAACTGAGTGTTTGTAGAAACATTGAATTTCTTCACGTGTAAAATATAGCAACACGAAATTTAATATGTATGAAACAATTAAAGTAAATTACCTACACCTTTAGAAACAAAATTGAATTTGTACCGAAATCTTATGGAGTGCAATATGATTTTTTGCTCAACAATGTATAACTCTATATTAACTATTTATACTTAATAGTATGATGATAAATTATTTTTACTGTTGCTGTATGATGAGCATGTACAGAAGTTAAACACACATTAGTCAATATATAGAACATTTAACATGATTATACCAACAATCGCACTACACTGGACATTTTTACGGAATTTTTTATCAAGCTGTTCGGGAGTACTTTTGAAGTAAAGTTATATTTAGCATTTTATTTAGTACATTTTCCAAAGAGTTTTAATTTTATTTTCGAGTTTAATGTCTTCGATTATAATCAAGATATTTGTTCACTGGTTAAGTACACAGAGTAAATTAAGCGATGTTTACATTGGTATAAAATACACATGTTTACACGAATTCACATAACATTCGCTGAGACTATGTATACAGCTAGAATTAACTGAGTTGAAGATATTGCTAACAGCGATCGCATTAAACTCATGGATCAATGCACTCTATTCGTTATAAATTTTTGTTATGACAGGAAAATTTCCTTGGTAGACCTCTATATTAAATTGGAAATATTAATTACTAAATTGGGTCCTAGTTCTGATTTATGTACGTAACTTGCTTTGATCAGAAATTAATAGTAAAGGCTTAAGGTATTACAATACTGTTGTAACGGTTTCTATTGTTGCTCTTGTTCTTTCGGATTATTCAGTAAAATTGTTTGTTTGGTTTTCAATTTCGCGCAAAGCTACTCGAGAGCTAACTGCGCTTCAGTAAAATAAATATATAACAATAATGTTTGTTTGCTATACATCAAAAAGCTATATAACAGATTATCTGCACTGTGCCAATCACGGGTATTGAAACTAAATCTTTGGCAAAAATAAAGTTCAGACCATTTAACTTTACAAATAAGGCTAGACACTTGCTATAAATATTCTCGTACATCTAGTTCCTCGCTAAAACTCAGTCTTTATATTCGTGAAATTGAAGTGAAAACCAAAACGCACAACAAACTTGCTAAATCAGTAATCAATAGTCAACTGTACCAGATTCAGTATTATATTCTAGTTTTACATAGCTTGCATTTTGTTACGTTTAAACAGCTTCTTTCTTGATCTTCAGCTATGTATTTATCATGTGAAGTAGAATCTCACTCAAGCTGAAAGAAATAAGTTCGTCAAAAAAAAAGCTTAGAGCAACATAATTTTTCCTAGGTAAATTTTAGAGCACACAAATCAAATATTTTCGAGGTTCTCTTGAGATGAATAAAAACTTTTGCTTAATGTAAAAGTAATAGTATCTAAAGTTGTCACAAAAAGACTTTTTTGTAGCCTATTGAGACATATGCTGAGTTACTAACAAACGTTTAAAGTTTCACGTGACTTCAAATATTTGCCCAAAATAGCCACCTGAGAACAGTTTGAAGAATGACTGGAAAAAATTTTAATGCTCTGTATTTGTGAACATTGTCTTGTGTATTTAAGGAAGTTTTTTTTTCTTTCGAAAGTATAAGACAAAACGTATGGTTGTATTTTCCTGCTACTACACTATATTATAATTTCTTTTCTGATGTTATTATTTAGTTAATTTGAGCCAATGTGGGTACTCAGGTTGATAATATCAGAAGGATAAATAGATTTGGTTTTATTGATCATACGTATAGAATTTAAGATCTTAATAAGAACAAACTATTCAAAGATCTCCATTAACTTAAAACGTTTGGGAATATAGCTTGGGAAGGAAGGATGCTAAATGGAGTCAAACATATATTAAAAGTAAAATATTATAGGCACGTATTTTGTACATAGGATGGTTGTGAGACGAAGCAAGGCATTGAGTATTATTGAATATGAAAGTACAAAGTTGACGTTATTGGAAGTAATGTCTATTCAATAGAAGTTGGTTACAGAAAATTTTAAATTATAACCACTTTAACAAAGTTTTTTCCTCTAAGTTTAAATTCGGCAAAAATAAAGTATAGGTAGTTAGTCAACAGACAATCTTTCGGAAGAGTATAATGAGCATCTATTAGGTCCTAATTTTGCACGTGACACTGACCATAGAACCACTCTTATAAAAGTACAGTCATCAGTATGATTGTAATATTGTTAAGTTCAATTATATTAATTTATATTTGAAACCTGAATGACAAGGTAAGCTTAGAAACAATAATTTCCTTTCGTTCTCTGGATAAATCAACATTGTATATACATTATTGTTTAACTGTTTTTGAAAACAAATATAAAGGGATAACATCGCTCTCGTGTGTGTTATCATAATTCGATTTATAAGTATACGATAAATTTTATGTGAAAAACATTAAATCGTTATGGAATTAAAATATCTTGGTGTTATGGTTGATCAATGTCGTAAGCCATCTAACAAGTGTGTTGTTGCCAGTAGTAGTACACATTCAGGTTGTATGTACAGATATATTGCGTGCAAGTTTCAATACTTTATAATTTCGTTGTGTATATCACTGCTTCATTTTCGGATGCATTACCTCAGGAAGAATATTGAACTGTTTAAAAAATTTCTGAAGATATTTACTGGATGATATCTGGAATGGAAAGGTTGTCATACAAGGATATGTTGAAATCTCTGAAATTGTTTTCTCTTGAGGAAAAAAAGTTCGAGAGAATGTCATTAAGATGAATACGATTCTTAATGAAACTGACAGTTTAATGTAGCATCCGTTTTTGTACTTGGTAGAAGTATGGCACACAAATATACATTTTCGTAGTGTAGGAGTCATTATTAGCTAAGACGGTTATTTTTCTAACTGGAGGGTTGACCATTGGGATAGGTGGGATGGAAACACTAAATTCAAGAGGTTTTAAGGGAAAGCTTAATAAATATATGAATGACAAGTGCTAGTTTTGAGTTTATACATACATATATATATATAGTTTACTTTAGTGGAAGCGATATCCTAGATGGACCAATAGGTCTCTTGTTGTCCTTCATTGTTATGTTTACCATTACCATTGATATTGTATTTTATTTCGACTTTAAATTCCAGGAATAATAATCATGCACATTTAATTTAAATTTATTTTAATAGCTTTTTAAAGTTGGTGTTCCTTAGCTATTGTTTGTCTTAGAATTAAGCACAAAGCTACACAATGGGCACACTGTGCTCAGCTTACCATGCGTATCGAAATCCGGTTTTTACCGGTGTGATTCGGCAGATATAGCGCAGTGTCACCGGGGCATTTCTTAGCTTACCCTCCATTCAGCCCGGCATGGCCAGGTGGTTAAAGCGCTCGACTCGTAATCCGAGGGTAGCGGGTTCGAATCCCATTCACATCCAACATGTTTGCCCTTTCAGCCGTGAGGGCGTTATTCATTGGTAAAAGAGTAGCCCAAGAGTTGGCAGTTGGTGGTGATGACTAGCTGCCTTTCCTCTAATCTTACACTGCTAAGTTATGGACGACTAGCGCAGATAGCCTTCACATAGCTTTGCGCGAAATTCAAAAACAAACAAAACCCTCTTTCCTCGGTTGGTAGTAAAAATGTCAATTCTTGAACGTTGTTCTTAATTTATAGAAAAATGTTTCCACGTATCAAGTACAGCATCACTTAGACGGTTTAAATGCGAATCATAAATCAAAAGTTCTCTCTACAGTTCGCATATTAGGGACTTAATTTACCCACCCACTACCATGAACTGATACACTACATTACCGATCATGAATGTAATAAAACTTTGTTTATATTCTACGCTTAAACCAGGCTTGACCTTGCGGTTAACAAGCCGGGCTGTTGAGAGAAAAGTCCAAGATTTGAGTCACGATATGGTACTGAACACACCAAATTTTCAGTTGCGGAAGCATTGTAACTGGGACAGTCCGACTTATATTTACTTAAAGTAGCCGTTTAGGTGGTGAATGGTGTTGACCATTTGTTTTCCGTCTGGTGAACTTTTTCTAATTGAAGATACCTATCCCTTTGTATCTGGTGTCTGTGACCCAAACTTTTCGATCCCGTGTCGTGCAAAGTGCCATTTAGGTCGAAATGCTGGTAATTAGACGATCACATAACATGATCATTTGCGGATAACAGTTTTAAAGTAGAGCTTTGTTCATATTTTGCTCATGCTTAACAGTGTTGAATACAAGAGGGATATTTTTATTGTTTGTGACAATGCTTTGTTTATATTTAATGCATACTCACCTAAATAATCATGAGTAAAATTTGATTGTGTGTGGCATTACTTTGTGCATATTCTGTGCACTTTTAACACTGTCGAATAAGATAGTTTTTTTATACTTTTGTTTATGTTTCACTGATCATGAGTGACATTTAAACTGTAAATGGCAATGATTTGTTTATATTTTTGCATACTAAACACTCCTGGATATACATTATCACACCGTCGTTTCTGCTCTTGGGAGATCTTAAAAATGCATAGGATTCTTAATGTAAGTCAATGTTTTGTTCACATTTTGCGTCCGCTCAGATTTAGATTTGCATATCACATGTAAATTGTCGACTTTGTTACATGTTTATAACATGGATAATGGCACTCTGACATTATGGGTTTTTAACTGATAAGCATCTGTATGAATCTGTTTATGTATGTTTTAAGAACTGCAGGAAATTTGCCACGAGAGAGATAGCTAAGGTTTCGCACTACTTACTCCAAGAAACTATTTCGTGTTAATACATTATTCACGGCCAGGGTCAAACTAACGTAATTGGTACATGAATGACCTGCTGGTGAACATACTTGATATGCAAGTAAAAATATTTACGGACATAGTTATAAAGAAGTAACCAAAGATAGACTTACCTTATAATTTCTTCTGGTTTTTCTTTTATTTTTATTTTTTTAAGTAGCAAACTAAGAGTGTGAGATTTTCAAACTACACACATGCCGACAAACAAACTCGGTGAATAAGTTTATAAAAACTTTGAATTATTTGTTCTTAATAAAACGTTTTTGTATTATTAATATTGCGACACACGAACGGCACGAGGTTCCAGCGCGAGCATCGATGTGGGTGGCATTACCTCCCAAGAAGACCGCACAAGATGAAGGCTGGCTGTAATATGTCCCATTTAATGAATAACAAGACGGATTACGAGCTAGGCCTACCGGTCGTTGCTGCAGTCGTGGCTACGAACTCACCGTACGAGGAACGAAAGCTAGGGTTACCGCTCGTGGGTAACAACATGAGTTGTAGATGTATTACGAAACGGCATCAGAGGAATATAACGTTAAGATTGAGCTGTATATAAAAGGTGAGAATAATGATATTTACATGAATTAGGAATTAAAGGGTATTCTCAGAATCAATGTTTAAGGGTTTTTAATAAATTAAAATATATTTAGATACATTTAAATAGCCAAATTATAGCATTTTTTCCAGTTACAATTTTATTGATAAAATACACTTTACAAAGCCATAACTGTGTTAAAGTTTATGAGTTTTTATATCATCATAAACTTTGCAGAATTTTCAGTTTAAAGATAACCCATGTGAAATTAAAGGTATAGATGTGGTGAGTTTCGAACGGCCTTATGCTATTTTTATCATTTAAAGTTAATAGATCTTATTAATGCTTTGTTGTTCCTTTTTTATGGGTAGAATATTGAATTTTATTTTTCCTTACAAAGTTTATAAGAATCTGTGTAACGTGTATTATTATAACGAAAAGCTTGTACTCAAGATATTCGCGACCACTGATATAAAATAACAAAATTCACGCGAATAAAAACATTTTTTCAAGTTGTATATATATATATGTGTGTATACGATTCTAGTTTCGGTTCACACAAAGTAACGAAATTGTTACTGGTTAATGTGGTTCGTCCCTTTTAGATTGACTGAAAGTTATAATATAGTCTGGTACACTTTGGCTTATAGAAAGTTAATGAATTGTTACTGGTTAATGTGATCTGGTCTGTTCGGTTGATAGCAAGCTAATGGATTGTTACTGCTTGATATGGTAAAGTCTGTTTCGATTAACAAAAACCAATGGACTGTTATAATGATGGTTTAGAAAAGTCAATGCAAAGGATAATATAGTAACAGATATTCCAGTTAAAAGTGTTAACACAAGTTTATCTAAAACATTTGAGTCCTACCATCACCTATGCTTGATGTCCATTCAGAAATATTTTAAACATGACATTCAGTTTGTTTGATTGAATGTATATACATATATATATGTGTATCAGAAGACGTGATTAACATTTTCCAGTACTTCATTTGTTAATGAGGAAAGAACAAGTTTCAGTAGTAACAAATGTTTTCAGAAAAGTGCGTTACGAATCAGATATCTATCAGTTGTGATTTACTTGCGAGATGATAATAAATTAAAGCATTTTTCAATCATCTATTACGAAGTAACAAACAAACCTCATAAAAATCAGATAAAATCACGTTACAAAACAAATTTAATTTCCTTAACTGCCCGAAAGTATTCCGGAATAAAGCAGAACTATCTGAATATTTTGACAACACTGTATAAAAAAACTGTCGTTTTAACTCGTCTCATTTCGCGAGGTAGCCTACAAATGTTAATCAAAAACATTTACACCAAAGAATTGAGATAAAAGGTTTAGTTTTTATTTATTTCAACTAAATACTTAAGTGTTACCGTGCTAGTAATGTACTTATGAATGGTAAGGCGTTCGACTTTTAATCCGAGGCTTGCGGGTTCGAATCAAGGTAGTACCAAACATGCTCGCCCTTTCAGCCGTTGGGGGCGTTATAATGTTACAATCAATCCCACTATTCGTTGGTAAAAAGAGCAGCCAAAGAGTTGGCGGTGGGTGGCGATGACTAGCTGCCTTCTCTTTAGACTGCTAAATTAGGGACGGCTAGCGCAGATAGCCTTTGAGTGGCTCTGCGCGAAATTCAAAACAAACAAACAAACTTATAAATAGTTTTATTTTCTACTTAGAATAAGCAAACAGAAATCTATGTCATTCGTATGTTTTAAACTTTGTTTTTGTAAACTCATTACAACATTTTTAATGAAATAAACAATCACTTACAACGATAACGTTTTATACTTATAATTCAGTGTATATGAATACTTGTTGGCTCACAATACTAACCGTAGTTAAACAAACCAACATTATTTCTAAGTATTTCGGCACTGCAATTCAGACATGAGACTTTATGTTGTAAAAATATCCTGAAGATGGCGCAATAATAAAAATTGTTTGTTTTCTTAATTTCACACAAAGCTACTCTACGGCTATCTGCGCTAGCCGTCTCTAATTTAGCAGTGTAAGACTAAGGGAAAGGCAGCTAGTCATCAGCACCCACCGTCAACTCTTGGGCTACTCTTTTACCAACAAATAGTGGGATTGAACGTCATTTTATAACACCCGCCCGGGTGAAAGGGCGAGCATGTTTGGTGCTACGGGGATGCAAACCCGTGACCCTCGTGTTACGAGTTGAGTGTCTTAATCACATAGCCATGCCGGGCCTAATAAAGAGTGAAAACTGAAGCTGTCGTTAAGCGCAAAACTACACAATGATCTTTTTGTAATGTGCCCATCGTGACTAAAGAAAGTCAATGTTTAACATTATGAGTCCTCAGATACGCCACTGAACTAATAAGGTCTATTCGTAACATCATTTTAAGTTATGTATTATTTTATTTATAATTCAATAAATTTATAAAGATTTAATAAGTTAACTAAGTTTACAGTCTTTATCAAGAAAATAACAAATAAAGTACAAATATATACTTTTCTGTTTTAGGAAACAAGTGCTAGTTAAATAAAAAAGTAATGAGACTTTTTTGCCATTATAACAAAAATGTATTTTACCGATAAGTATTTCAGAACCCCCGAAACTTAGTGTATGCAATATTATGTATATATCATAACAGGTAAGAAATTATTTTGTTGTAATTAGATTTGGGAGAATTTCTTACTAACGAAGTCTCTTTATCAACAATATTTATTGTTTACGTAACAGACGGCACTGCCGTTTTAACACTTTTTTTAATGGAATTGTTGAAAAAGAACTGAATGGAGTGTAATTTGAGTATAATCAGTGTCAGTCTGATCTGGAAATTAAGACAGTGAAATATTCTGTTCAGTTTTTGATGTGCGCTCAATAAATTTGTTTTCTTCATAAGAATTTTGTTAATTATTCGTAATGAATAATTAGTGCATAAACAATGTAAAGCTAATTACATCTACATCTCTAAGAGCAATTGTATTAAACGAGCCATTTTATGAAGTTATAAGCAACATTTAATTTAGTTTTATCAAGCAAATTTCTCACCCGTCAGTAACTGTGAATACTTTGTTTTATACAATGTGGTGTTGTCTGATTTTTGATAAAAGAGACTCAGTCATCTGACTAAAATACAACTATTGCTTTTCTTTAAATTTCACGCACAGCTACTCGAGAGCTATATGCGCTAGCCATCTCTAATTTAGCAGTGTAAGACTAGAGGGATGGCAGCTAGTTATCACCACCCACCGCCAACTCTTGTTCTACTCTTTTACCAACGAAGTGTGTTATCGAAACTAGCTAGCTGTAACTAATAATAAACAGCTTACATTTTAACTGCGACAAAAACTTCGATTATTGTGGTCTTTTTCTTCTTAATACAGCAAATGTTGTCTGAAATATTTTTTTGTGGTAAAGTCGAAGTGCTTGAGTAAAGAAGAATGTCGGTGTTGAAAATGTAACTCTTAGCCAAGTGTGCTTCCCAGCTTCTTAAGGGTATGTCTGGAAGCTTATACCCCTAGAACCTGGTTTACTGTACACGTGATAGATACAACACAGATATCCCATTATGTAACTTTGTGTTTAATATCATATTAACAAAACTTAGCTTGATGATTTTGAGCTTTTCATCGTTTGTGCTTGTGGCTATTCCAAAAAAGTTTTAGTTGTTTTATCTCTCTGTATACATACATGTGCAACACATTGTCAAAGACTTTTTTAGCGTCATATCTAAAGCGTAGTTGAATGTTTGGTAACGTGTTGACCTAATACATTATGGCCTATATACATATACATATAGATATAGAATTTCAAAAATGCAGAAGAAAGAGGGCGAAAGCTACATTTAATCAGTTTTGACATGTTAAATTTTATATAGTGTGATAACAAAGCTGATAAAATGGATTAAGTACAAAAATGTGGCCGAAAAATATATTTTAAAGACTCAATGAATGTACAATATGAAATGCATTATTCAATGTCATGAGAACTCCAGATTAAAGAATACACATTATTCGCATTTCTTGACAAATCACACTGTGGAATATACATTATTCACATTTTCTGGCAATTCCATACTGTGGAATACACATTATTCATACTCCTAGCAACTACACAATTTGAAATACACATTAATACAACTTACTGGTAGTTAACTTCATTAAGTAGCGTTTGTTGTTAATTTTGAAATTTTTACACGAATTTGGCTAAAAGACTTTTATAAATATAACAATGAATTGGATATAAAGTGTTTTCAAGAAGAAGGGATATCAGGAGAATGCTCCTAAAGATTCCTTTGTTTCTTTAGTTTTGAAGACGTGAACCTTTTGTATGAACTGGAGCTTTCACTAGCATTAAGAAAACAAAAAACAAAAAAAAATCTTTTACTTACCAAATTCATTTTTTCGTCTATTCTTTCAAGTGATTTGCAGGAGTAGACGAGTTACTATTTAAACGTGACTACCAATCTTCGTTTCCCTATGTGGTTTGTCTGCCTTTCTCTATCACTTTTTTATACTACTCCACGTTACAGCCGAAGGTAATTTGCCCTCGTATATTATATCAACATATCACGTTCTCTTACACCTGGGGTTACTTTGCTCTGGTGTATTTTTATATTTAATGCTGCGCATTACTATGATGAGGTAGAAAAAGCCAAGAAATTAAGATTAGCATATGAATCGAGACGTTCATCGCTTGACACTCGATGGTATTCAACTAGCGGTAAAGGGAATAAAAATATTAAAGGACTATTAAAATATTTTTTTGAGGTTTGTGTACTCCCAAGGAGTAATTTTACTAAACCAGAACGTAAGAGGTTTCTAATAAAATAAATTAAAACGCAGTAGTTTTTGATATTAAGAAGGCTTAAAATAAAAAAAAAATCTGATGGTTAGGGCACTCGACTCACAATATGAGGGTTGCGGGTTCGAATCCCCGTCTCAACAGATGTGTTCACCATTATAGCCGGGCCCGTCATGGCCAGGTGGTTAAAGCACGCGACTTGTAATCGCAGGTTCGAATCCTTGTCACACTAAACATGCTCGCCCTTTCAGCTGTGGAGGCATCGTAATGTGACAGTCAACCCCACTATTTGTTGGTAAAAGAGTAGTCCAAAAGTTGGCGGTGGATGGTGATGACTAGGTGCCTTTCCTCTAGTCTTATAATGCTAAATTAGGAATGGCTAGTGCAGATAGCCCTCGTGTAGCTTTTCACAAAATTCAAAACAAATCAAACCTTATAGCCGAGTGGCTCAAGAGTTGGCGGTAAATGATGATGACAAGCCAGCCTTAAACTGCTAATTTATAGAAGCCCAACCCACAAAATTAAAAAAAATAAACACACTAGATATACATACCCTCGAGAGTGTAGCGTTTGAGGCCATAGTGGCGAAGAAAATCTCGGTTCGAGTGTTTATCAAACCTAACTTTAATCAGCTTAATCATAAAGCGTTAATGGCCAGCTTCGATGTTATATTCCTCTTTACAAAAGTCCCAACCACTGAAGCCTGCAAGATAGCCTTATTACTCTATATCTGAGACCCTAACCCATCAGTAGACATTCCCAGCAACCTATTAGAAACCCTCATAAAATTCGCCACGATGAAGACAAACTTCATGTTCAACAACTACAAACAAATGGCCTCAGCATGGGCAATCCAGTATCACCAGCTCTAACCAATAATTTTATGACACAAGTTGAAACAAGTTGAATCGACGGGTTGTCCGGCAAGATTCCAGCCAATCGTTGAACCAGATTAAGGCTCTTACGGACGCAGAATGCAGGTCAAGAACAATAAGACGGCATCTAAGAGAGAAAGACTTTATAAAAACGTCTTCAAAGGCTAGTCTCTCTCTACACCATTAAAAGCTCGGTTAAACTTTGCTGAGAAGTACCAAACATGGGACAGAGAAAAGCGGACGAAGGTTTTGTTTTCTGATGAGAAAAATTTAACCTGGATGGTCCGGATGGCTTTTAACAATACTAGCACAATAAAGATATCCCACCGAAGACATTTTCTACACGACACAGTGGATGAGGTTCCATCACGATCTGGGGCGCTTTCTCCTTCCATGAAACAATGGAGTTTCAGGTTATACGTAAAAACTACACTGACAAACACCACATCAACATTATTTATAAAATACAATGTAATAACTGCTACGACTTCTATATTGGAGAAACAAGTAGAAAAATGGAAACTAGATTCTTTGTTTGTTTTGAAATTTCGCACAAAGCTACTCGAGGACTATCTGTACTAGCGACCCTAATTTAGCAGTGTAAGCCAACTCTTAGGCTACTCTTTTACCAACAAATAGTGGGATTGACCATAACATCATAACGCCCCCACGGCTGGGAGGGCAAGCATGTTTAGCGTGACTCGAATGCGAACCAGCGACCCTCAGATTACGAGCGCATGCCGAGCCCAGGAAACTAGATTCAAAGAACACAAAAGGTCACCTTCACACGTTTTCGAACACTGTAAATCAAATAAACACAACATAACCATAGAAAACATCCAAATACTGAAGAAAGAAACAAACATAAAAAACGCAAAATAAAGAAACTCTACTTATACAACAACTCAAGCCCAAAATAAACCAATACAAAGAAATACCTATATTAATAAATATATTCAACATCTAAGCACCCCCTCTACATTAGTACACTCAATTGCACAACCGCCTTCAAACATGTGGTCAGCTATTGATCAGTTACCTCTTTCTTTGTGAATCTGACGATGACCGAAGAAGGTCGAAACGTTGTTTGCTCCTCTACATAGAGCATTCTCTACTCATACCAGCCGTTTTTCCACATATAAAGAATAAAGAAATCACAGCAACCTTTTAGCTACACAAGTACTTAAAAGTTAATTTCATAGAAGCTGTTTGTTGGACGAAGAATCTAGTCATACATAGAATTTTATCTAAATATTGAGAGTTTCGTAAAAGAAAGAAGAATTAGAAGAAAAACACTTTTCTCCACTACTTTGAAAAGATCTTCTAAAATAAAATCGTCAGTGTTATAGTAAAGTTAAAAGAGTCCTTACAGTATAGAAAGGAGAAATACTAAAAACAATAAATTTCTCTTTTATATCCTAAACACCTATATTAATAATAAAATATAATACATTCAACGTTCAAATTAGCGAGAGAAGTCGCAGTAGAGATAAACAGAGATGATTTAACAGAGACCTGATGACTTGAATAAATAGCTGAAGATAAACTACGTAACGATGTGAAAGAGGTTTAATAATAATTATAATAATTTTATTTCCACCAAAAATGTTTGATAATAAGAGAAGGTAGACAATAAAAAACACTTATATTGGTTAAAATATTGATTTAATATTCATTCACGCTCTACCCTTTTCTGTTAAAAAATCCCTTTAATGAAAGGCAAAGAAAACAAACCCAATTAGACTCAATGCCTATTAAATTTTTTCAACTCATAGGTTCGGACCACACACGTCAACCCAAACATGCCACAAATTGCGGAATCCGGATGGTCATAAAAGTCAACTGAAAGTCAGCTGCGACTGATTTTATCTTCATGACAAAGTAAATAATAGTTTTCATTGTAGAACTCTTGCCGGATTTCTAGACGTTTACAATAGAAGCAATATTTTTGTTGCTATTTGTTTCCTTCGGCAAACATTGCTTTTCTATATGATTTAACATACCCCACTCCACCTAATAGTTTGTGATAAAGTTACTAGCTGTAAAGTACATCGTACTCTCTGTATATTGTTAATCAGTTGCAATATCTTGAGTACTGTTTGAGTTGTTATTTGTTTCTAGATGTAACATACCGCCTGTGGTATTCCATTTTTTTTACTAGAGAATTTCATGTATTTGTAAAATTCCCTGCACTTGTCGTCGGAATTGGTCTTACTGTGGTGAGTTTAGTAATACTGCTACTACTAAAAGTAATTATCTGCCATTTAATGGTTCGTCACTACTTATAGGTTACTTCTCTGTGACTAAATGTTGCCTTTTGTATTCATTTAATTGTTTAAATCAGTATAAGTTCGTTAGATAGTGTAGCATTACCCCATATTCATATCTTGCGTAGATTTTTATATGTAAAACATCTGTGATAAACAGATAAGAATATAGTTATGTGATGTATGTAGCTTTAATTCTATCCGTGCTCAACTTTGACTAATCCACCTAAATTCAAAACAAAGAAATAAAATTTTTACCTCAATATGTAGAAAAAGTTTTGGTTTGAATTTCACGCAAACCTATACCAGTGCAATCTCCGCTATCCTTTTCTAATTTAGCAGTGAAAGACTAGAGAGAAGGCAGCTAGTCATTACCACTCATCAATGACTCTAGGACTGTGATTAGCCGTAACATTATAACGTCCACACGGCTGAAAGGGTGAAAATGTTTGGTAATAGGGGGATTCGAACCAACGACCCTCAGATTGCGAGTCAAGCACCCCACCCACTTTGCCATGCCACGTCGCTATAGAAAAAGAAATATGTTATAAAATTTTGCAAATAATAATAATGTAGAAGATAAAGTGAAAATATCAAACAATATTACAATGTGTGAGCATCTTAAGCTCACTTATTTATATATGGATTTTGTAAAGTCCAAAATTAAGGAACTTTGAAATAATTTCAATAAATATATTTAGCCCACAGGAGATTTCCGTCTTAGCGTTGACTATGTAACAGCGTACTGAACTTTATTTGTTGTTAGGAAAACATTTAAAACCTGCCACAAGAGCCAGTCCAGCATCTTTTAGTTGGTCAGCAGGAGGTTATTCTAGAAATCGATAGATCCTAATGCATGAAGCTCAGCACAACTTCTAAAACAAAAAAAGACATCTGAAAATTAATAAAAAATATGACATCATAAAGTCTTTGTGGATTATACTGTGGTGCTACCGCACAGGGTATTATATTAACTTGTTTTACATTAACTTTTCATGATAAAAATGACATTTTTCATATGAGAATTGCTAGACAGAAAGATTGCATTATGAGTCTGATTGTAATGCAGCGTAAACTCTAAAATGTGTGACTCAAAATAGCCCAAAATTAGTATTGAATACTTTTCAAAATTCATATGAAATTCTAAAACTGTAATTGAAAATAAATATTATTAGCGACTTTTTGGTTGCTCTAATTGAATAGTGGGATTTGACCACCACTTATATAAGCGTAGTTTCAGCATTCTAACAGCAACGGGTCGTGAACTTTCTGATCTACAGTTCAGTACGATAGACACTAAGTTACGTCTGGTCTTGTTTGTTAAGAACCAATTTTTTTCATATCTTTATATACTGAAATGGGCACTAATGATGCAGCGATATCTGAGTAACAAAAATAAGCATTGTTATGTAAACTAAAGGTTTTGTAGCTAACGTGCCGGACTGTGAATCCAAAGATTGTTGGTTCATCTCCCGTTGCTACATAAAATGCGCTTTCAATGTGCGTTATTCCATAATTCCACTCTTTGACCAGATAAAAGTTAACGTTGAATGAACTGGTGACCAGCAGCTTCCCACCCAGTCTATCGGCTCTAAATTAAGGACGGCTGAGTATATACGTTTGTTTAGCTTTGCATGAAATATATGTTAAAAAATACACTTTAAAGTACGTGTGCTAATAGATGAGTTTTAAGTTATCGAGCGTAATTAAGAGGAATTTTAAAAGGAAATGTTACCAAAAACACATCGTACGTTCAAACTATGGATGAGTTATAAGAGTGACAGCGGGTCTCCACTAGCTTGCTGTGCGCCCGTAAGGGAAAAACAATAAAAACAAATACTTCAAATTTAAAAGCTATTTAGATTGAAAACAACCACACAGTTTGGTGACATTAAATATATTACTGACAAGATTTTCTACAGCTCACTTGTTTTATGTTTTATCTTCCAATTTAGAAAAAAAAAAATCATCGTTAACAAAAGCCAAGCACGTAATGTACTTGAAATATTATCCAGTAAGATAGCAGTCTGAAATCCAGAATTTTACATTGTATGGTTATGAGCTGATTTAGATTATTCACGCAGTAATATACTACAACCGATAGTATAGGTCGTATTTTATTACTTTCATGGTGTTATTCATACCAAATTACATTTTACTGTTTGATTCAGGATACAAGAGCGACCAAGTCTATTCAAATATGTTTTGTTTTATTTCGGGGATTTAAAGTTTGTGATTCAATAAATTTTAATGTGTATACATTCTATATTTTATTTTTATTTTGCTTCCGTATGAACCCTATCATAATTAAAACTCGTTCTGTTGGGAAATCCCTTAAGAATGAACTTTTACAGATTGCCTCATTAATTTTGATACTATTAATGACAACAGTGATAATAAGAATTAATTGATCATACCACCAAGAGTGCAACACAAACACAAAATCAAGACATCACTTATTTTACAAAGGTATTGTTATAACTGATATTAAAGTTTAGCATAATTCAATAAACCAGTTAATAACACTATTGTCCATAACGTTTAGAAATAAGGTAATCTAAGACGCTGAAATCAGAAACTACAAAGCAATAATAATTACGGCAATACCTTTGTGGTTTCTTTAGGAAATGAATATTGTTAACGTTTGCAAGGTTCACAACTTGTTGAAAGTTTGTACAAAATAATGAAGCTCTTATACAGAATGTGTCAATTTCCTTAATTTCGTAGATAAATTATCTTGGCTATAATGGCAATTAACTTTTTGATTTAATAAGTATTAGCCAAATCAACCTTATTATTGTGTGCTATTGTTTGTTTGTTTGGAATTAAGGCCAAGACTACACAATGGACTATCTGTGTTCTACTCACCATGGGAATCGAAACCCGGTCTTTAGCGGTGTAAGTCTGCAAACATGCCGCTGTGCCACTAAGGGGGGGATCCTGTGCTATTCAGGTTTCCACTTTTTATTTTATTTTTTATAACCTCATCTACTTACCAGGGCGGGAACTCCTTCAAAATATTGTCTCTAGTTTTAGAATCATATCTATATAGACACACACAATTGTAAGAAATTGAATAATGTATGTGCGCGTAAAATGTTAAATAGATACTGACACAATGAAGTTAGAGTTTCTAAGAAGCTAGTTCATGATTTTTTTCCATAATTTATAGGACTGGTCATGGTCTATTGTTTAGAGTACTCGGACTATGAACCTGGAAATTCGTGGTTCCAATCTATTATGCAAAAAAAACAAACGCTTCCTAAATTTCAGACCATAGATGATTAACTTCAAGTGACAGTTAGACACCTCATAAGATTGTAGTTATATGGGGCGATTGACTCGCTGTTAATCCTCTCTAGTCTATCGGTTCCAAGTTAAGAACGGTTGGCAGAGAATTTCCTTGGAAATCTAATAGTTCACAACATATAACGCTAAAATCCAGGGTTATGTTCCTCACGATGGACATAGTGCATACATCTCGTTCTATAACTTTGCAATAAGAGACTGATTTCGGAAAAGTATTTATGGCTAAAACTGCCTGTCACTCCTTATATCATCATGTTTCTCTTAAGCGTTTTACTTTACATTAGACTAGTCTAAAACGTACGTACATTTTAAGTTTTATTTCATGTTGTGAGTCGTTAGTGACCACGTATTTAGCTTTAGTTCTTAAGTTTTTCTTAGTTATTATCTGTCAGAAACATGCATGAAGTCATAAAATTATAAGATATCAAGTGACCATAAAGGCAATAAAGTTTATATCTTCAGCTTGTTTGGTGGTTATTTTATTATTAAATTGTAGACGTTTTTGGAGTAGACCGACCCTTTGAGAGTTTGCAATTTTCCGTATCAAACACTTTATCACGAGGCGCGTTTAGAACTTCCTAGAAATCCAATAAATTAGTTTTGTTGTCTTTTTTTTTTAATTTCGCGTGAAGCTACGCAAGAGCAATCTGCTCTACCCGTTTCCAATTTAACAATGCAACACAAGAAGTAAGGCAGCTAGTCATCACCACCTACCGCGAATTCTGGGGCTACTCTTTTACCAGCTGATAGTGGGCTTGATCGTAACGTTATAACATCCCCACGGCTGAAAGGGCGAGCAAATTTGGTGGTAGAGAATTCGAACTAACGATTCTCAGATTGCCAGACAAGCGCCCTAACTACCTGGCCATGTCGAACCCCAATAAATTAGTCTTGAGATGGTAGGACGTTACTCACCTTTGGTGACAAGTATGTATGTACAATTGATATGGTGTATCAAGGAAACTTCATGAACCAGTATAAAAGTGTGAAATCATAGCAGCTTATTGATAAGTAACTATATAATATTTACTGTAAATTTATATACGAAGCTTCAAAAATTAGTTGAAAAATTACATATTTTTGTCAATTGGTGGCTGGTTGGAAACGAAATATATTACCTTTATAAGTTATATGCGAGTTCAAGGTTGGGTAACAAAACCAAAAAGCTAGAGTAGTTAAAACATAAAAAAACAATAAGATATTTTACCTCCTTACATTTGATTTAGCTCGGCATGGCCAGGTGATTAAGATACTCGACTCGTAATCCAATGGTCGCGGGTTCGAATCGCCGTCCCATCAAACATGCTCGCCTTTTCAGTCGTGGGAGCGATAGCCCTTGAGTAACTTCGTGCGAAATTCAAACCAAACCTTTTTGTTTTACGTTAGAATTTTGACGCAATCTCACACAATGCTGCTCTCAGCTATAACACTTGTTCGTATGTCTTATACTATCGTGTTTAATCACATTAAATAATTTTATCTATTTATAATCACTTAATTCATAACCTTTGCTTATTTGGTAGATCAAATATTCTTTTCTATTTGCAACATTTTATTTTTCAATATTACATTGCAGTACTTTTCTTTGAAGATATTTTTTGTAGTATCGTAGATTATAATTTTTGAAATATACTTTGTCAAAAGTCAAGAATCATTGTTAATTTTTTTCGTCAAGCTATTAATAAACGTAAAATATGAATTTAAATATTCTGAGCTATCATCATTGAATATCTTATCACACTTTATAACCACAACACAAACCCAAGTTGTTTTTATTTGGTACAATTTTGAGGAAATGTTAAAAGTAAGTCTGCACTAGGCAGGCGTGTGTCGGTTCAGAAAGCTTAGAACATTGAAGATCTGAAAAAGATTTGATGGCGTATTCAAAAGATATAAATATTTTGTGTTTCAGGAATTGTTGTTTATTTTTTCAAATCTGTACATCAAATAAAATCAATTCTATTTGTTATCACATGATTTGGTTACGCTGTATAAAAACTTTAATGCAAGAAAATGCCAATAAAAAGACATATTTTTCGTCATATTTGCCTAATAATAAACTGAGCTTACGCTCTGAACTTCTTTGGTAATTTTCTTCTAGCCTTCCAATTCTAATTACAATGATTGTTTCTCTGTTATCAGAACCACTACATAGCAAGGTTTTGATGAACTATTTATTTTCGTTAGATTCATTTGATATTCTTTCGAGTAAAAACCTTTTCGTAATTTTCAGTTGTTTTTTTTAACAGTAGCTTCCACTTATGATATCTTAACTACACATTTGTTTGGAATTTGGCTCAGTCCATCATGATAATCCAGAAAACGTTCTTTTAGAAACATTATGCATGATCTTACATTTCATGTAAGCGATAATTACTTTGTTGAACAAGTTATTTTCGCTTATTCCATTTTCCTAAAAATAACGAGAATAAAATGGCCATTTACATAACCTTGTCTTTTTCACTTTCATTTGCTCTAGAAAATTGAGTATGATTAAATTATTATTTATACTCAACGCAGTTTCTTTAGAAAATAACATTTGCTCAGAATTAACACCTACAAATTTTACAATGGTTTCATCACTTTTTGCTGAATTTGAAATATATTACTTCACGTTAGATGGTGACCAGGTAGTTAGACTGCTAGACTCGCAATTTGAGGGTTGCGAGGGTTCAGTATTTATAATTATTTTAAATTCTGAGTGACGTAGCAGTAAGTCTTTTACCGACGCTTAATTTTACAAACATGCTAACTTCAATATGGTGTTTGTCTTTATTTGATATTTATCTCATTACTTTGAAGTAAAAATATTATAATATATCGACAAGAGCTATTTGCCATTAACGTATCTTCCAATGTATCGTTAATATTTATGCAGTTCTTAGCGAATGTCAAAATGTAATATGCTAAATTTTCAAGTTCATATAGTAATGCTATTTGATTAACAGCTTATAATTTTTGAAATATATTTTGTCAAAAGTCAAGAATCATTGTTAATTTTTTCTGTCAAGCTATTAATAAACGTAAAAAATGAATTTTAATATTCTGAACTTTCATCATTGACTATCTTAATGACTTCCATCTGTACCATGTTTGTTAAGATCTAAAACAAATCAATATACCACTTATTAAGCACTAACATTTAAAAGAACCTGTATATATCTAAGTTAAAATGTCAAGTTCCTAAAGCGGCAAGTAATGTTATGAAATGATATTCAATGTTTTCAGTATTAAAATGACAAATATTCCTCGGCAAAAGTATATTTAACACTTGTCTACTTTTATAAATCACACTTATTATAACTTCGCTTATCCGACTTCATAAATCAACTGTGCACAAATTTAAGGATTTATCTGTATTTACACAAACTTAAGGGTGCAAAAAGACATGTTTCATCTCTCTTAATAAAAGGTATAGTGAATATATAAGTACATCGTTGACAGATAAGTCTTGATCGACTTTTACAAATGACACGATGCACAGATAAAAACAGTTTACGGGGCATTTTTTGATAATTCATGAGGTGTACAAACGCACGCAGTTATGATTGTCTACAAATCGCACAATTCTTATATACAAAAACTTATTTGGCTTAATAAAACTCCACCCATGAATAGAATAAAAAAAAGAAAAATGAGTGTGTTCTCAGACTCAGTCGTTTTCCTTTTCTTTCTTTTTTTAACACGGGGTTAGAAATACGTGGTTTAACTGCAGTATTCAATCAAACTGTACGAAAATGTGCTCACTTCGAAAACTGAACAGTGTCAAAATAAAATATTTTGGCCTTTGTAATTTGCACGTACATAAAACTACGCTGTAATATATATCTTTGTAGACAACATGGTACAACAAATGTAAGTACTCATCTATTTCTACAAACCTCATACTGTGGACGAAACTGTACTTTTGTAAATCACATATTCTATAAAGATATAAATACTTTTAAATCACACAATGTATGATAACGTTCAGGTTATTGTTTATATTACATAGAGTATTGATATCAATACGGCCCGGCATTGTCATATGGTCGATCGACTCCTAATCTGAAGGTCACAAGATCGAATCCCCGTCATACAAACCATTTCGCTCTTTCAGCCGTGAGGACGTTATAGTGTTACGGTCAATTCCACTCCCTGATAAAAGAGTCGCCCAAGAGTGTGGCCGTGGGTGGTGATGACTAGTTGCCTTCCCTCTAGTCTTATACTGCTAAATTAGGGACGGTTAGTGCAGATAGCCCTTGTGAAGCTTTGCGAAAATTTCGGAAACAAAAACAAACTAATGTATCCATAGGGTACGAATATACTCTTATACATTATATAACTGATTTTGTAGTTTTTAAAAATAACTGGCAAATAAATACATATACTCAGCCACTTATGAAAACCAAGTTGCTAAAAAAAAAACACATCTACCTTTAAAGTTCCCCACTAGTACAGCGGTAAGTCTTCAAATTTACAACGCTAAAATCAGGCGTTCGATTCCCTCGCTGGGCTCAGCAGATAGCCCGATGTGGCTTTGCTAAAAACACACACACACATCTACCTTTAAACAACACGTGGCTAATAAACCTGTCATGAACTTACTTACCTTAATGAATGATATTTTGCTATCATCCTTAATAAATCTTATTGTGTTATCTACCATTAAATGTCGTATTACTTATTATCCTTTATACAGTGCACAAACGCATGCCTTATACCTTTTAATATATGAAATTCTATATTAACATGTGAATTTTACTGCACGCTTTATAAATCACAATGTGTTAACAATTACAGTTTTATCCTTTTATACATCAAATAGTACAGAAGATTGAATATCTCATATTAGAACGATTTCAGATATGTAAGTTACGTGACAACCACAGTCGATATAAAGTCGCTGTAGAACGACATATATGATAATTATACTGTGATATTTCTCGGCATATTGTAGGTAATTTTACGCAACCGAAAGTATATACCTTTTGGAAACGGTACGTAACGGCTCTTTCGTACACAAACTCTTTGTACACTCAAATAATAAACACATGTCTCGATGGGGATATTCCTTGTATTTAATGACATTCGAAAACAAAGGAATTTGAATTAACTTGGAGTTCTAGGGTAATTTATAGAATGACATGCAAAAACGTCTTACCCAAGCTGTGGTAGTGGAAAGTCTTATAAGAAATAAAAACCCATTAACAGAAAGATCAATGCCAAAAGCAGTCCATATGCCTTAGGCAACAATACACAGCATAATCAAGAAACATTTATAATTGGAAATATTATACAAGTCACATGTATACAATCTGTTTTTCAAAAATACATGTTCAATCATTTAATATCTGAATATAACTGGGAAATGAAGCGGGTTTTCATTACTAATCCATATGAAGGAAAGTATGCATGTAGAAGTGGCATGCTTTAGATATCACAGCTTTATGATGTCTTTTGGAATGTAAAATACACTGCAAGTTTATTGTGCAAATATGTGATCATCAAATAGAGCATGACCAGATATAGCGATATGGACAATAACGGCGTGACGAGGCTACGAAAACTTTTATTATGACGTAATCAACAACTGTATCAAACCAAACCAAAATAAAGTTAAAACGATTACAGAAAGTACTTTAAACCACGCTTTGCGTTATTATAACGAGCTTTACAGAGCGAATTATGAAATGAAAAGTATAGGTTATGAGCATACGAATCTTTCTTTTATAAAATAGAGCTACAAAAATATATTATCATAATATTGGTTCTTACAGGCCTATTTAACAAACATTATATTAATTCTTGTCATGTAAAACCATTTAGTAACCACATTAAACCATACTTTTCAATATTTGCATTGATGGATAAGTTGAATTTACTTTTATTATTATTAAACTAAGCCTGGTTAACGTCCAGTTAATAAAATTTGACATATTAATAGGGCCAATATATTTCAGTATATTGTAGTTTGGCTACTAAAACACATCCATTTTCACTTTATATCCAGTGTTCGATTCCTCAAGGTAGACAGAGAGCTGATGAGTCGTTGTGTAGCTTTGTGCTAAAACGTACAAACAAGTAAACCTGTCATACTGCTTTATGCCATGACCTGATGGCCAAGCTTAAAACCTTTATAGAATGTCGTCAAGACATACGAGTGATATTAAAAAATAAATACATTTATCCTTAGACCCTTTAAACGATCTTGGTCTGACATGTCTTTTAATGACCATGTTGATTTAAAGTACTTTCTTTAATAGACATGTTAATTTAAAGTATTTTCTTTAAGGGCCTTGTTAATTCAAAGTACTTTCTCATTTTTATAACCGATAAAGTATTTCAGGTTTTTGTTTCGTACAACAGACAAAAATAGCCTGTGCAACTTTGTGCATTAAAATTACATATGTAAACAACAGTCTTAAGTTTTTTCAGCTGATTTAGTACATTAAAAATGCATTTGAATGTCAGAACGATCTTTAGTTATAAAAGTGACTTAATTTAAGTATCTAGACTTTTTGTTATTCATCTTTTTCTTGGATATTTAACAAATTTAGAGATTCATAAACTCTGTATATGCAAACCCAACCAATTTCTAGATACAAAATGTGGGTTGTTTGAGCTTCTAGCTGCATATGACGTCCAGGCTGATCAAATTGTTCTCTAAAGTCGAATAGGTTTCACAGTAATGTATACAGTGGTTAGGATAATTTTAAATAGAGACAGTTGAATTTAGGTCTCATAAAACTTTTTGCTCTCTGAAATAATTTCGTCGCCATCTCAGTACTTTTATATACATTTCCCCCCCCCCGTTTTCCAATATTTCTCTTTGTGTTTTTCTGTTAAACATATAAAGTTGATTAAATTAGATAGGTTGATACTTTTGGTGGCTATTTGGTGGCCTTCGTGTTTTTGAGCACAAAGTTGCATCACAGTGGGCTATCTGTGCTTTTCACGGGTATCCAAACCTGGTTTTTCCGCATATAAGTCCTCAATCATACTGCTAAGCCACAGGGGTAGGGAGAGTCTGGTGGTCTTGATTAGAAATTTTAAAAAAATAAACACTGGCGATCTAATTACCAAATGTGACGCTCATAACCTGCAAGAAATGATTGACCCCATTATAAAAGTTCATCGAACTAATAGGATTATTGCTCATTGAACAACTGGTTTGCGAAATCAAAGTTTTATAAGATTGTGAACTTCATATTTTATTGGAGCGTCTCATAGTTTAATTATTACTACTTCAAACAAATTATAGTTTCAGAGACATTGTTTGGGAGTATGATATCAGAGTTGTTATTGAGGAGTATAATTTCTGAGGTTTCAATTTTATGACATACTGCAACTCATACCAAAAAAGTTTCACATTTATTATAAAGTTTAGTACAAAAAGATAGAAATGGCACGATAAAGGTAAAAATACAGTGAATCATTTATTAACTTTCAGTTACTGCTTGTATCGTTGTGTTGATTTTCTAAAGAACTCCACCACCAACTATTTAGGCCTGATGTGATTTCCGATCTGATTTTTAAGTTTTTACAATGACCATTTTTTAAAACTGTTTTCTATTACTTTTTGTTTTTCACTAATATTTTCTCTTAAAATTTTACCTGTGTTTCGTCGACATAAGTTTCAATGTACGCAGCTTTAAAAATGTGAAAAAAAATCTCATAAAACATTGATAACTACAGTGTTCGGAAAGCTGATCGAAAATTACATCAAACAGAATAGCTGGTGTTGAACTAAATAGTTGGTCACTATTTTCGCACTTTCTTAATTAAACATAAGCGATCTTCAAGTTTAAGGTGTATTTGGTCCTAATTTTGTTCTATTTAGAATTTTTCAGAAAAATGATTCCATGTTAATATTTGTATTTTTTACTTGTGTTTTCTTGAGACGTAGTTATCAGTATATAATATAAAAAAGTAGCTGTTACTGGTGTTAATATCGGTCTTGTTAATACCTTTTGTTTTATTTCTTTTTTAACACGTGAAAGATTTTCTTCGTTTGTTTGTTTTGATATTCGCGCAAAGCTCCTCCACGGCTATCTGCGCTAGCCGTCTCTAATTTAGCAGTGTAAGACTAGAGGGAAGGCAGCTAGTCATCACCACCCACTGCCAACTCTTGGGCTATTCTTTTACCAACGAATAGTTGGATTGACCGTGACATTATAACGCCCCCACGGTTGAATTGGCGAGCATGTTTGGCGCGACGGGGATGTGAACTCACGACCCTCAGATTAAGAGTCGCACGCTTTCACCCACTTTGCCATGCCGGGCCCCTCGTGAAAGAAGGGAAGAATGTGTTTATTGTCCTTCATCTCTGTTTTGATTTTAATAATAATTTTCCCGAATCCAGTCTGTTCACTATCATCATTAACTTGAAAAATTATCATCAAATTCCGTGATACCTAACAACTGATATGAACATTGTTGTTTTCGACATTTGGAATTTATTGATGCCATAATTTGTTGGAAGATAAGTTTGAGAAGTACGCATTACAACGCTATCGTTATTCATGTGTTTATGTTGTGTAGATGTAACGGCATACAATAGTGTCCTGACACGAATATCGGTAAATGTTGTGTGTATGTGTGTCTTTTATTATTACTATTATTGCATTATTCGTATGTGCCTTATTAAGCCACCATGGTTTGTTTCGTACCAGCAAACACATTTTATTTATTATATTACACTTTCAGGTAACATGCGCCTCTTTTGTATTATCATAATTTAGACTATTGCAGGCGCAATACTTTACACTTCACATTACAATATGAAGTTCAAAGCTGGACTATCGACATAGTTTGGAACTTACTCAGATTATGATTTTCCTATGATGATTTACATTTTTCATTTTGACATAAAGTAGTGGCTGTCATAGCAACAACTACATTGCTAACAACTATTATATCTACTTATATATATATAGTTTGGTATTATTGGAATGAACAACTATCTGACATCATCTAACCTAGATATCACAAAGTGCACAAATATTTCCCCTCGGCTGATATCAGTTCTTTGTATCAAACACTTATAAAGCTTTGATCGTGTTATGCGGATGTTCGTCAGGCTAAAATGTTCAAAGTCTGTATTTTTTTGCTGTAAATATTTTTGGAATGAAGTGTGTTCAGCTTTGTCAAGTGTATGAAGTTACCGACAAGTGAGTTGAAGTACTGTCAACCTCAAGTTTAGATAAAAAAAAAAGAAAGGAACAACGAAAACGATAATTACCTAGACCAGATCTACATACTGTATCATTACTTTACTTTCAGGTGCTGTCGACGATCAATTAACTGTCCCCTTGGTCTCGACGAGATAACCAACGTCATTTGAAAGGCAATAAAATATATAGTAATTGTTGTCTATAAGCAAATTAAACACTCTAGATCTTGCTGTTTATTGTTGGTACTACAGACCATTAACCAATGGGAACGTTTCTGGACTGTTACCTTCCAACCTTCTCCCGTTGGTTTCGTACAACAAAGTTTTGACCTGTATACAACCTTTAATGATGAGTTTAGTTCCTTGCCTAATTATCTGCTGTTATGGCCCTGATTTTACCATTACTACAATTCAGTTAGCCTCTCCTTCATCGTAGCCTACCCTAGGTGCAGGAGGGGACTTAGAATTTTCACAGCAGGGTCAATTGGCTTAGATGCTTTCATTGGTTAAAGACCTGTGCAAGTAGCCATCTCTCTATGGATGTTTAAGAATGTAACAACCTGTAAGTTTATGCTGAATTCAATGAGCAGATACTGTTAAAATACATCATGTTTTAGTTTAGATTAATAATAAAAAAAAAATGCAGGTTATAACTTCAGTTAAATTTTAAAGCCTTTTTATCTGTGAAATAATTCAAGTTCATTTACCAACTCTCTTTTACAACAGAAAATTATTTAATCTCTACACGCTGGATTGCAACAAATGTTAGTTTTTACAAGATTATTTAATGCACCAAGAAATTTGTGTATGCTGCTGTGTGGCTACCTCAACTTATACCTACCCCAGTTTACACAAACATAAGGAGTGGGAGTTCTGGAGATATACTTTACAGAACTGGGAATTCTGGTGAGTCTACCTGATTCATACACCTCAAGAACTAGGAGTACTAGAGAATCTACCTAACACTCAGATGAAGTATGGGATTGTAAACCAACCAAACCCAAAAGGAATTTAAAGTACTCGTACGTTTATCTGCTACTCTACAAAAAGTGTAAAAGTAATATTTCGATTATGTTTAATCCCTCTTCGTGATATTGCAGGAAGTGTTAAACTAATCTTTTGACGTACAAGGAGAGTGGCTTGTACAGCGCCTACCTGATACACCACAAAAATTGTAACCGTCAGATATTAGTGAGTTTGTAAGCAATATTAGAAGAAACGTAGATATTAGTAAATCTCACTACAGGAGTGTAGATGTTAATGACTCTACTTGTTACACCACAAGAGTGTAGATGTTAATGCTTCTTTTTGTTTTCATTACAGGAATGTAGATGTTAATATCTCATTATTGGAGTGTAGATATTGATGAGTCTACTTACCATATTACAGTAGAGCTTTACTAATAAAGGTTTACTATTTAGCCTAGCAGTTGTACCACACACTGAGTCGTATGTGTAAATACATACTTTAATGGTAAAATGTATGAGTAATTTATTGATTAATCTAAATGCATAAGTGTAGCTCTACAGTTAATGCACCTTAGTGGGTGCTTGTAAATTTATGTAGTGTTTGAAGAAACGTGAATAATCTTGGAAACACAATGCTATACCACACGAAATAATGGTTATAAGACCAACATAAATTTTACGAAATGTGTTACTACTTCTAAAACTTTATTATTAGGTTATGAGAGACATGGGTGCTTCTGATGTCGCTCACTGCAGTTCAAAAACACGTGATTTCTTGAAAAGGTTACAAGACAAGAAAGATGGGATTTTTCTAAGTCTCCATAATACAAAAGGTATCAGCGCTTCTAAATTTTCCTGTTAATTTGTAAAGTTTGGATGCTTCTATTTTCCCAAACTACAATACAGAAGACACCAGTGCTTTTAATGTTACAGTTACATGTTACATTAAAGGGGGTAAAAGTGTCTTCTTTTAAACCTTCGCGTTATTGTATTAAAACTGATACGTTTTTAAGAATTTTTAGTACCCTGCTACATGCTTGGGTGTTGTTATGACATTCTCTAAAATGTGGGTGCTATTACGGCCATTCAGGAAACTAAAATATGTGGGTGCTTGTTGACATCAGGTCAGGGTGCTTATGTGTCTACTCGCTCAATCTAAGGTAAACACTATTCAGGTGTTACCGCGAGGGAACGTTTGTGAGTCACGGAAGTTACAGAGATGTACCAATCACAAGCGGGAGCAAAGGTTGCCTACTTGGTCTAGAGTAGGATGATGGTATTTGCTGTCCACCACGGTGTGACCCGGGTTTTGAAGATATGCTATTCGCGACTGCGCAAAGCTCTAACAACTTGACTACACATACACAATATCGAATATCGTATAAACGGTTTTCAGAATAGAAATAAATTTAATGATAAAACGATGGCCCCTCAGTCTAATCATACAAGGCGATAAATATGTGTGTCTTGCTTGTGCGCGCTTTCTAGCTATAAGCATAAGCTTAATAGAAAGCATGTGATGCCAAGTTACCATGCTTTCGTCACAACAGACACGATATAAAATTCCATGTGTGTAGGTGAAGTGTTAAGGTGGATTACCTGTCTATCTGATGAATATGCTGATATCATTATTGAATAGAAAAACTTCGTGGTCTGGTGGCTGTTATCGAACACGATGGAAGCGGACCTCCTTTCTTCTTTTGACTGTCCTCTTGTTAACAGAAACAGCAAGTGGTTGCGGACCAGGACGGAGTGGCTACAGGCGCCGCGTACATCATAGGCTGACGCCGCTTGTCTTCAAGCAACACATCCCTAATGTCTCTGAAAAAACCCTCACTGCCAGTGGACTCCCTGAAAAGAGTATCAGTCGCGATGACCCCCGTTTTAAAGACTTGGTGCCAAATTATAATCAAGATATTGTGTTCAAAGATGAAGAGGGTACAGGAGCAGATCGTTTAATGACCAGGGTATGATATCTTAGAAATAAAACAAGTTTAGAGATTGATGTGCATCCTATTATATATATATATATTTGTACGTTAGCATACACCCTTATTATACGTATATGTGTAGGTTAATATGTACCCTATAAGATATACATATACATGTATTTTAGTATGCACCTTGTTATATGTATATGTGCACGTTAATATGTACCTTATTACATATATATGTATGTTAATATGCACCCTATTATATATATATATATATATATATATGTATATGCACGTTAATGTGCACTTTATCATATATACGTGTACGTTAATATACACTTTTGTGATGACAAGAAACTCCTGTCTTTGTTAACCTGAAGATGAACTAAGAAGGTCGAGGCGTTGTTCTGTAATTTATGCTAATAAAAGTTTTAATACCCATATCAGCCGTCTCGAGATACAGTATGCACCTTATTATATATATGTACGTTAATATGCACTCTATTTTAAATATATGTGTGTGTGTTTTAATATACACCCAAATATATATATGTGTACATTAATAAACACCTTATTGTACGTATATGTATATGTTAATGTGCACTCTGTTATATATATGTTTGTGTGTGTGTGTGTGTGCGTGTCTTAATATACACCCTGATATATATACGTTTACGTTAATTTGTACTCTATCATACCCCAGTATACGATTCTTTAAATGGATATTTTATTGACAGAAGAAATTTGTCCTCTGCTCTGTCTAAATTCTCTGTGCTCAAGAGAGTCATTTTTCAAGCTAACAGTTATGTTAATTTAGACTGGTAAAACTATGCCCATTAGTGTTTGTGCTTTCTGATAAGCTTTACTCATAATGTTCTGGTAGCAATATAAACAACGCTTAATTTACCCCTGAGTTATCCGATACTTAGATCCAGAAACTGTTTTCTTTTATTTTTTTCTTTTTAAATTTAAAGTAACTGATGTAAAGATTTGTTTGGTTACACTGCGAAATGATACTTGATTGACTTATTTATACAACTACATTACTTCACTCCAAGCCTATCTCAAGTAAAAACTTTAATAACATTAAAACTAATGACTTATAAAACTTAAAATTAGTTCCCTCCAACCAACAACAATTGGGCATTTTGGTAATTTGTTTTCCTCTACAAATTAAGCATTGAATATAGAGCTATGTAGAATTCAGTTCGTGATATTCCGGTGACGCCTACGCCACACATAGTTATTTCTCGAGGTAATACAGTGAAATTTGTCTATAGAATATTAATAGTTTAAGATAACACTTCAAACTGTTTTGACAAATAGGCCAAGTCAAGAATATATCGTTCATTATTGATGAGAATTTTATAAATTTATTATACCTATTTTTTGTTCTTTTTTTCTGGATAACTCTTTCAAGTTGTGTGTCTTGACTTCCATTCATTGTTAGATGTGTAAACTTTTAATCAGAATAGAACACAAAACTTTTTAACATATAAACACCCTTTTTAAAGAAATTTATTTATTCAAAATCCTCTGAAAATGAACTCTTAAGAAATAAGAATGAAAAAGGACCCGCAAAAATTACTTGATGATATTATTCGTATTGAACGTTTAACTGTTTTTGTTGCGTTACAGACATGAGTGACAAAAAGTGATTTTTATCATATAATTGAAAATATCTTACAACTAGAGAAGTGGTATTGCTGAATTCTACTGAATTAGTGTCAGTTTATTTCGTAATTTTTAGACACTTATAAATCCTCATTTGCTCTTCATTCATTCAACAAATACATTTCAAAAAGATATTTACCCAAAGCTATTTCTATTGTTATGTAGATACTAAATAAAACACAATAGGCTTAATACTGATCACCAAAGTAATACATATTGACAAAATATTACCTGTATGATTTAATATATTATGTTGTGTAATGCAATATAAAATGTTACAGCAAATAAAGCGAATTACTTGAGACAACACATAAAGGAACGTGGAACGTTATTCTAATAAGACTTTATACAAACAATGATATCTCATGGTTTTTAGGACTGACATTCTTATCAAACTATACTTATTTTACATTTCTCAATAGGTATAAAATTAAACTAACGAGCAAACAAGTCTAAAAATACATAAGTAAGTACCAAGCCTGAACACATTATCGAAGATATCATACTTAGCTGATATGTTATCAGCAACAGGGCATAATGTGTTACTCTCATACTACGCTAAATACAGACACCATATATAACTACGCTTTCTATATAAAATTATTGAAAGACTTCTACTTATCATGTTTGTGAAGGTGTTTATACACAGAATGATAATAAAGAACCAAAATGTTGTTTATGTTTAATTTTCTATTCTCTCCTTATCAAAACAATACGTATCCATAAGTATTTACTCATGTATTATCTGATCATTGAATGAAACCGCTTTAAATTAATTGTGAATATGGTATTTTGTATGTATAAAAACATATGAAAAAACTGAAAGTTACTGATACAGGATTTGTTGAGGTAGTAAAAAAAGTAATTCATTATATGTCAAATATAAAATATTTAGTTTATGTGAAGTTATTATATCAAGTAAGATATAAGTTCAATCCACTCGAGATTTTCGTTTCGTTTGAACAGAGACATTGAGATTTACCACAAATAATATTGAGAGAAATGGAAACAACTGTCTTATATTTTTGTCCTCAAAATATTTTTTCGCTAACCTAAAAAAAGTAATGGTTGTTTAAAGTTAAACGCTGGTCTGTTGTTTTTTGTCGCAGTAGTCCATAAAGTATATCTGATACTTGCTTTTGTTTATGAAAATGATAACGAGCTACATGTAAACATTATCATCTAATTACTTTAAGGCATTTTGTTTTTATTTTCAAGTTAGAATCAACTCACAAACCGATTCTTAGACTGTTGGATAATTGTTGTGTTAATATTTATTGACTAATGCAGAAAGTGAGATGAACTTTCATTCGCGCAACACGTGTTTATTAATAGAAATTGATAATTATGCAGTTTTTAGCATACAAATATTATAGTCAACTATCAGTCACATAATTTCAGTAAATATATATTGCAACCAATAGGAAGTCATGTAGTTTCTAGTAGCAAACATATGTTCAACCAACTAACAATCACCTTGTTTTGACAGCTAATAGTCACTTTGTTTTTAGTGGCAGGCAGCTAGCTGAAAATGACGTTGTTTTTGGTGAACAGACACTACAACAAACGTACAGAGCCTTGAAGTTTTCAGTAGACAGGTATTACAACCAAATGAGAGTACCTTGGGTTCTTCAGTGGAAAGATATTACTACTAACTGACAAAGCTATAATTTTTCAGTGGCTGAGTCAAGTGGTGTCAGTATACAAATATTACTGTAACACACAGAACCCAGTAGTTTTCATAAGAGAGGTATTACAATCAACTGACAACGTTGTACACTCTTCAGCAGAAATATATTACAGTCATTTACAGAGTCGTGTAGTTTCTAGTGCACATGTATTATAACCAATTGATAAGAATCATGTTGTAAAGAACAGCATGCAACAAATATTCTTGCAATTTGCTAAAAAAGACATGTTTTGGAGAATAAACAGCCAGTATACTGACGGAGAGAAAAACTAACAAAATATGTAGTGTTGTAATATAGAACTGAAAATAATCAGCTAGTTTAATGATAGATGTACGTTTTGAAGAGAACTCATCTAGGGTGTCCTGTGTTTGATGAGCAGAGTATAAAAAGTGACTGGCCTATGCTATGCATTTGACTAAAACTCAGTGTCAATAAGTAAAACTACAGTTGTACCAGTTTACATAAAATGGCATTTAAAAAGGAAAGAAAGAGGCTGTTTTCTTATGAGTATGATATAACCCCCTGTCCTTTTCCAGTTAACTCAGTATACTCGATGTTCACATTGCATTTGAAATACCATAAATAATTTTATTAACGATTTTTATATGCAAAAACCTCTCGTTTGGGTTGAGAAAATATTTTACAAAGCCGTTTTTGCATATAAAATTCTCAAGTAGTGAGTTTCTCGACATCACTGAATTTTATTAACCTACATTCTTTATGTTTATAAGCTAAGTAAGTGCCTTATCACAAAACATAATAACAGTAACGGAAGCAATAAATCTCAAGTTAACATAAGTAGACCCAAAATCTAGAAATTGTTTGTTGTTCAAGCACTTTGGATCTTTAATATTTACGTTTCTGAGAAATACCTTAAAAATAACTTCTCTGTCCAGTAAGAGATATGGAAGGCAAACGTATATTAACACAAATAGGTCACTTCTTTTATATTTGTCCAGTCCCCTCAGTAGCACATTGGTAGACTCCGGAGTTCGATACTCGAAGTGGGCATAGCACGGAGAGCCGATTGTGTAGCTTTGTGCTTAACTTCAAACAAAGAAACAAAATTCTTTACTTTCAACGATAAAAAAAATGTTATCGAACAATTCGTGATTGGACCAAAACATTGAAACTCCTAACTAAGAAATATCAAATATTGTTACTTTTATTATAATTCAGAAATTACTGTACAACCTGTTTTCAGTATTACCGCTTTATATAAAAAGCAAAAGCAGCGAAATATTCTACAAAAAAACTTAGAAAAAACATATCTGAAAATCTTCATACCCTTTACCCATCACTCGTGACAACATAAAAACAATTACGATGAAATCCTTAAATTTTGGAAAAGATGAAGACATAAAAAGACACTCTTCTTTTTCTAAAAAATAAATAAATTTAAATTACTTCTTCATTGATACACTGTTCCTGACGTAGCATTTTAATTGGTACACTCACAGAGGGAATCAAAAAGTTTATTTATGGTTTGTAGTCTCTTGCTCCAAAATTTGTACTCTCACTTTAGGGTCCATGCGGTAAGTCTTCGGATTTACAATGCTTAAATCAGAAGTTCTATTTCATTTGGTGAACAAAGCAGATAGCTCTGTGTAGCTTTGCCATAAGAAACACTCACATCATCGCTTTGGAGTATGCTATAAGAATGACAGTCATGCTGAATAGTTTATTGAAATGAAAGTAACTGAAGAGTTTGCTATGTGGTTTAGCATATGAAAATTAGGAACGTTTTGTGTTCCTGAAACAAACAGTCTATAACAAATAAGATTGAAACTTTATTGAGCTTCGATTGGTTTTCTATTCAACGTACAGACACTTAGATGGAAAGTAATTTATAAGTTGAAACTGCATTTTACCAAATTGCTGCCAAATAATGTGGAATAGTCTAACTTACTCGTGTTCATGTTTCTGATAAATGTACATGAGATGAGTTTGATCAAATGAAAAGAACAGTTGAACATTTTGTCTTATTTGTTCACACTTATTTATCATGACTCAAGATCCCTTCGGGAAGTTTACAGTTCTTAATGAAAGTTAAGAGAAAACAACCTTTACAATACAAGTAAGTATAAAATAGTATATTTTTATTTGAAACAACGATTTGTCTTTGCAGCTTCTTCAAGCCTGTTGCGAATATACATAATTGTGGAGAGCATAATGTGTACAGATTTTTTGAAAGTAACCTAAATTTCGATATTATGTACAGTATGATAATAATACACTGTAGAAATTTATTAGCAAGCAATTCAACTTATCAGTTGAATTTTATATCTGTCGGTGTTATATAATGGCTGCATTGGATCATTTTGACGGTACTTTTCAAATAGAACGTTCCCAGAAATACTTTTATACTAATTCTAAACCGTTATGGTCAGTAATGGAGAAACTGACTTTCATCTGGTTTGCGATAAAGAATTGTATTAGCAATTGATACCGCTATCTAATTAATAACATGGATTTCTTTTTAAATGAATGAATATTCAAAACGAAACCAAACCCACTGTTATGATAAAAGAATGAACAATTTCATAATCAGTTGATGTGTTTTCTAAGAAACTCAAAGATAAAACAATTACTTAAACGAAAGTGAAAGCTGCATTCTGAAACACTAAATATTTTACTTCTAGTGGCAAAGAGTTAAATGTTTGAGAAATTTTGGAAAACTATTTTAATTGGTAATGTTAGGGATATTATACAGAAAAAATCGAAATGATCCTTCAAATTAGTTGTTTGATCTTTATTTGAAACTAAAGTTTAGGATAGAATTTTTATTTTACAATTTGACACAATATGCAACGATAGTTGTGAAACGCAATGAGTAATTTTTCAAAGGGTTTTTAAGGAAAAATGCTTGTGTGTTATATAAAATTTTAGACCAGGCTCTTTATAAATGCGTAAAATGTTATTAGAAACACCTCTTCAACTTGCAAGACGTAAAACTATGTATAATCCATAAAATATGTGTACTTTCTCATTTATTTTAAGTCTGAATTTTCCTTAAAATTATTTTTACGAATAAAACTATATCATTAAAACATTGCTGGACAGATTTGATGCCTTTTATGTGAAATGAAAAATGTACATGCTATGCTACTTAGTAACTGAAACTAAAAGATGGAACGTTTCAGTAATATCGTTAAAACTAGAATGTTGGGTTTTATGTCTGCCAGACTTATGTGTTTAGTGTTTATTATCTCTGGGCAGAAAAAGTACAGTAGCATAATATATATATATATATATATATATAACATACACATCAACACGTACTCGTATATACGTTATGGAAGAGAGCATAAAGAAATCTAAGAATAATCCTTTAATGAGTTTTATGTTAGTTTTTACTGGTTAATGTTAATTGCATCAAGTGTCACCGTAATAAGTTTATTATTCGAAAGATAGAGAAAAGTGTAAGCTGTATAAGTATTTAAATATGTGTTGATGTTAGAATATTTATTATTCGTTAGTTTGAAGAGGTAAAGGTTGAATTTATTTCTCTTTCTAAACTTTTTACTGCGCTTAAGAAATAAATCGCATGTTTTAAAATTACATTTTTGAGAAACATTTGGTTTGGTTTGGATATAGGGTAATTTTCACTACGTTGTGACGACGCCATTCTATCCGTACTCTGCAAACTGACATATGACCATTTCACACCCATTTTATGTTGGTGACGATAAAAACGTCACAACACAAACGTGACACTTGTGTGAAATAAATTGCCAACCGGCAGATCAGGAACACTTTCGAAATATTTTGTAAAGAAGAAAGAGACAGACATTCCAGTTGATTGATACAGAGCATGATATTGTGATCAGCCAGTAAAAGCCAACTGACAGAGATATGTAGTAGAAAACAGCCAGTTTGACAAGTCAAGTTCAGAAAGTAGCCAGGCATTCCTGCTAATTTATACAAAACTTGATATTTATTCAGCTAGTCAGCAAAATAGATATAAACTACACAGACCAACCAGATAACTTATAGCGCCACATATAAATTGTAAAAACATCCAAATTATATAATAATTTAGAAAAACAGACGTCAAAACCACCTGATGGAGATATGTTGTAGTTATTACTGTAGACAGCGGCCACGCAGATAGTACTTTGGTCGGTTGTCAGCGGTATATTGTAGAATAGGTTGGCAGAGGTATGTTATATAATAAGTTGTTAGAGGTATGTTGTTATAATAGGTTGGTAGAGGTATGTTGTAGAATAGGTTGGTAGACGTATATTATGAAATTGAATGCTAAAGGTATGTTGTAGAATAATGTTACAAATGTATGATACAGTGGCAGAGGTATGTTGTAAAAAAACAGTCAACTGGATGTTTCAAACACGTTATATTGCACAATAATTTAGCCAAACGTCATTGTGAATAAGTGGAATTTGTAATTTTAAGAGATGAAAGATGATCTAAGTCCGCAGGTTTATAGTTAATGAAGCGACACATTCAGATCAGCCGCTTATAGCCAACTAGGAAGAAACATATGGTTTCAATTTTATTTATAAAGTAAAAAACATGTTTACGCTAGTGGCAACAAACATTTACTTTTAAGCTAAGAGGCAGTCATGCAAAATAATAAAGTACATTTAGTTTGAAGGTGTAGAATAACTGTGCATATCCAACTGAAAGGAAACATAAAGTTGTAAGTAGGAAGGACAACTGTGCTTAATAAACTGAAAAGAAACATTAAGTTTTAAGTAGAAAGGACAACCGTGTTTAACAAACTGAAAAAGAACATTATGTTTTAAGTAAGTTTAATAAACTGAAAAAAACATTAAGTATTAAGTAGGGAGGACGACGGTGTTTAGAAAAACTGAAAGAAACATTAAGTTTTAAGTAAGGAGGATAACCATGCTTAATAAACTGAAAAGGAACATGAAGTTTTAAGTAAAGAGGACGATTATGTTTAATAAACAGAAAAGAAGCATTAAGTATTAAGTAGGAAGGGCGACTGTGTTTAACAAACTGAATATTACATAAAAGTAGGAATGTAGTGTATTAAACAGACGAATTATCGATGTGAGACAGATGACTATTTACATGTAGTTGTATTCGACAATAATCAAATTAATAAATAAACTACAGTTTTGGCTTGTTTGTATTTTATGAACTGTAAATATTTACAGTGGTAACTCTACGGATTTATAACGCTAAAATCAAAGGTGCGGTATGCCCAGCAGATAGTCCGATGTGGCTTTACTATAAGAAAATCAAACAAATATTTATTTTCAACTGAAAGCACAAACTGAGGTTGGAACAAATGTTTGTCTCGCAAGAAAACGTAATTAGTCTCTTGAAACTTGTCACAAAACACGTTGTTCTATGCTATCTCTTCTGTTCATCTGTCAGTCCTGTATGACATGACCCAAAATACAAATGTGATACGTACCAATCAACCATGCACAGTAATGACACATGTCCTGTTTCATTACCCATCTACCAAACTTACAAGCTACTATATATAATCGGATCCATAATTAGATAATCCAGAAATCTTTACATTTTGCAGTAGCCTTTCTGGTGTAGTTCTACATGAATTAAACTTCTTGTTAACAGTGATAGGAAAATAAGTGTCACAAAATTTTATTCTATTTCAAATTAATAATCAAATTCTTTATTTATATTTGTAACTTTATCTAATAATATAGTCTTATTTAGCATTTGTTAAACATTTGTCTGCATGCAAGTTTCAGCATTTGTTCTGCGAGACAAAGTTATGCACGTTTATCATTAAACTAGATTACCTTTAGCATAAACTACGCTTTAAAGTCACAACAATAATGCGAAAGGTTCTATTTGGATAAAGTATGAAATATTAAAAATTTGATTTCAACGTTAGTGAAAGGTTCTCGTGAATTAGTTAAAAGTGAATGTCTATAAAAAGATTAAACTTTTTTTCAAGCCCAGTAAGACAAGGTGTTATGCTCTTTTTTTGTGTACCTGGCCTCCTGAAAAACAACAACAATGTTATAAAAAGTTTAATAACGCAGTCAAAATACTTGTACTTTAACAAACTAAATTTTAAATATAAAACCGTAAAATTCTTCAGCCAAAATACTTGTATTTTAAGAAATTCAGTTTTAAATATCAAATCCCCTTTTTTTGCTGAAGTGTGAGTTAAAGGTTTTCATTTCGTTTTACTTAATTGTACAGTACGAATAGATTTCCCTATAAAAGATAAATATTTTTTTTTACTTTTGATTTGTGACTAGCATAACGTTCGTCACAATTTTACATACTGTATGATAACGTCTAAACTGTAATCAGAATTAGATATAGCTGTACGTTTTATCTAGTATGTATTAATATATCTATTCTAAGATAATAAGACATATTACTAGCAGAAACCCGAGAATCAAGGTCGTACATTTCAAGGGAGAAATCTGGGGTTAATGACTTTTGAATTATTTTTAAAAGCCCCCGGTGAGTTAGCGGTAACTTTACAGACTTACATCTTTAAAATTCGTTAGACAGCATGGAACTAGAAAGAACAGCATTATTTTTGGAAACTCAATGTTGAAATGGTTTTCAGAAAATGTTTTCGTTTATTTTCTTGTAGCTAAACATAAAGATATGCGTTATGTCCACAGCAAGCATCAAAACTAGATATTTAAAGCCATAAGACCTGAAACTTGCTGCAGTGTCATAGGGGAGCAATTACTTTTATACATCTTATATAAATTGATACATAATGAATCAATAATGAAGTGTTATAATATGTAACGGTTTTAATTTGGGATAATACTTTCATTGGAATAAAGACTTAAGTAACATTTTACTGTTATTAATATAGTCATTTTAAACAGCAATAAAGATATAAAGAAAATATAGGAGGGTTTAATAAGCAATTGAAAATGTGCAGTTATTCTTAGTAGATGGTTGATAATTCATGTAAAAATACTATGTGATATAAAACTTTGTTTCTTGTAAATTTCAAAGTTACACTATGTACGACCCGAAGGAGTTAGCGAAATCCGATTTTTAGCGCTATGACCTGTACCATTGGAAGTCTGATAATAAATAAACATATCCACTGACAACTAAAATAAAAGTACAGAAAGAATGAAATATCTTAAATTTTATATCATGCCCTTTAAAGATCTCATTATGTTGTAACCTTAAATATAACTTTCCCAAATAAAGGTAAGAAACATTCAACAAATTTATTGGATACGAATTATTTATTTGCATTTGTATTCGCACTTTTGATAACAGTCACGTGCATATAATATATATGTAAATTTCTAGGTGTACAGATTATTTTTATTTTTAATCATTAAATGTTATTGAAAACTTTTATATCGTATGTTTGTTTTTGTATACAGTGATAATAAGAGTTGCTTGTCAATTGAATTTTTTTATTCTTTACAAATGACGACAATGAACACCATTTTTTTTTTCAAATTATATAAGTGGCAGCATTAGGGTTCTTGAAATTAGTAACGTTGTGAACAACAGCAATATTTATCGAAGTACAATAATGACTTTCATGTTTAGTTTTCACGAAACGTAAATAAAACATATGAAACATAATGTGATATTCAAAGCCGTGGCTCTTAAGGTATTTTCCTATATCGTCACAAAGAAAAAACACAAGGCGGTATCAAATAAAATTAGGAAACAAAGATATGTTTGACTTACCAAGAAAATGTTTGGTGTGCTTTACAAGCTCTGCTATTTATTGCTATCCACATTATTATCTTGTTAAATTATTTTTCAAGTATTAACTGAATACAAATATAAATATTTTAAGCGCATGAATAATAATTATTATTATCTGAAGCCTGTGTCGTCGTTGTTCCATTGAGCTTTCAAACAAACGTTCTCAAATAATCAAGAGTATGGCGTAAAAGTTTCATATTGAAAAACCTTTACTGGCTCATTAAATATTGACGTGAGTTAAGTTATTATCACTCTTATTGTCTGTGTTATTACATTACTACTAAATATAACGTTGTTTTGTTTTAATGTTTATAAGATGTAATGGTTCAAAAACAAAATGTATATTTTTATTTATTATGCTACCATTTTGTGCTCGGCAAACAGTACTTGATACTCGCGAAAAATGTACACATATTTTGTGGTTATTAATATGAGAAGCTAGCAGAAAAAAAGACTGTCTTTACCTGTTATTGTGGGCGAGTATGAAATCGGCTAAGATTATAGACAGCTTCTAGTCATAAAAAGCAATAAATGGATTCCTATTGTTCCATTAAGGTGTGGAGCTAGGTTGCAACTTGTCTTGGTAAAAGGCGGTACATGCACAGGACGAACCGTGAGAACTGGGACCAACTGAATCCTTCGTGGCTTCTATGGTGAAAAGCTCCGCATTCCATTACAATGGTGAACTCTCTGTTTCATTCTGTTTCAGTCCCGTCGTAATGGGTTTACGACATAGTCTGATTTGAATGTAATGGATATTACTGTGGCTCAGCATGTTCATTCTACACCCACCTCCCTCAGGGCCACGCTAGGTATCTCATCCCTTTATCTCTGTGGTCCCTGGTGTGCTATAAGCTATAAGCCTGTTTCTTAGGTTGTCAGAAAGTTGTGTATCCTTATATTGGGGCCACGGCCTTTTGGTTGCATTCACCTGTGTAGAATAGCTGGTGTATTGTTGATCAGTTTAGGCTTAGCTGCGGTTACTTCATCATGTAAGAAGAGTAACGGGTATATTTGTTATCAGTTGGTTTTTGTTGTAGTTACACGCATAAGAAGAATAACTTGTGTATTATTGATCGCTTTACTCTTATTTTTTCTTGCGTATTAGTACAAAAATATCTAGCGTATTTTTATCCGTTTAATTCTGGTTGAGATTACTTGTACATTGTTTGTATTACGAAAGGTAATTAGCGTAATTTTGATCATTTTAGTCTTCTCTATAGCTACTATTTATTTAAATATAATATCTACATTTATTGATGTCAAGAAAACCCACTTGTAGAGAAAAATATATATGTAAAAACGCCTCGTTTGGATTGAGAAATTTTTTACGTGGAGGAGCGAACAACGTTTCGACAGTCCTCGGTCATCGTCAGGTTCACAAAGAAAGAAAGAGATAACTGACCGGAAGCTGACCACATGTTTGAAAGGTGTTGCGTAACTGAGTGTTGAAATGTAGAGGGAATGCTTAGGTGTTTGAATATATAATTTTATATTATTTATTTTATTATTATTATTTATTATATTATTTTCTAATATAGGTATAAAGGTGTTCCTTTGTATTGGTTTATTTTGGGCTTGAGTTGTTGTATAAGTAGTAAGGCTTCTTTAATTTTGCGTTTGTTTGTTTATTTAGTATTTGAGTGTTTTCTATGGTTATGTTGTGTTTATTTGATATATATATAATATATAATATTTTCTACGGTTTGTGGAGGAAACTTATTGATGTTGATGAAGTATTGTTTTATTTTGTGTAATTCATCGTTAATTTTATCTGGTGAGCATAGTTTTATGGCTGTGTTTATTTGGTTTCTTAGTATGTTGAGTTTTTGTTTTGTTTCATGTGCTGAGTCCCAAGGAATGTATAGTCCAGTATGGGTGATTTTTCTATGGATTTCTGTTTTGAATTGTGTGTCAGTTCTTGTAATTTTGAGGTTAAGAAATGATATTTGATTGCTTTCTTCTTGTCCACATGTGAAGTTAATGTTGGGATGTATAGAGTTAATGTGATTGAAAAAAATAAGCGTGTGTTCTGTAGATCTGAATCCCGCAATTGCGTTGTCTTCTTATCTGTACGAATATAGTGGTGGATGTAATCCTGTGTTAATTGCTTGTGTTTCAACTTATGTCACAAAAATATTGTCTAGAACTGGTGATACTGGGTTACTCATGCTTAGGCCATTTGTTTGTATATAGTTTTGGTTGTTGAACATGAAGTTTGTTTTTATCGTGGTGATTTGTATGAGGGTTGCTAATTGGTTGCTGGAAATGTCTATGGATGAGTTAGAGTCTCGAATATAAAGTTCTAAGGCTATCTTGCAGGCTTCAGTGGTTCGAACTTCTGTAAAGAGGGATATAACATCGAAACTGGCCATTAAGGCTTTATGATTAAGTTGAGTTAAATTAGATTTGAAATTAAAAGAGCCTGATAAATGAGCTGGCTGATATTACATATTTGGAGAATGCCCATGCTATGTATTTACCAAGATTGTAATTAAACGGCTCATATGTGTATATTATTAGTCGTAACGGACAAACTGGTTCATGAGGTTTGGGGATGCCCTATATTTGTGGTGTGCATGAGTCGGTTTTGCGTAGATATAAATAAATTGTTTGTGAAATTGTGTTGTTTTTTATTTTTAGTAGTATTCGAGTAAAAGATAATGTAGGTTAAATTAACACTAAAAATGCATTTAATTTGATTTTGTGCAACGCTTTAGGTAGGCGCTCTTTATCAGCAGTAATTACGGTGTTATAAAGAAACTATGCTAAGAAAAAACAAATATTAATAAGCAGCTTGTTTTCAAATTATATATTTGCATCATTAATGCTTGCGATAATTAATGTCTTGAAAAACAGTAATATTTATCTAGGTCTAAATAGCAAGTTTCATGTTTTGTTTGAATGAAACGTCAATAAAAAATACGAAACATAATAAGATGTTGCTCAAAGCTGTCTTTTTTTTAACGTAATTGCCCATACTTATCGTCTCAAACAAAAACAAAATAGCAAAACACAAGACGGGATCTGTTAAGTCGTACCTTAATTAGGAAATATATATATATTTATTATTTGCTTTGCAAACTCTGCCATTTTTCATTATTCGCTTCATTATCCAACTGAGAAGAATATTTTTAAGCAATGAATTTATGAAAAATCTAGGTGTTTTATTGGTTGCTTGAGTAGTTATGTTTTTGTATTTGGAAACTCTGCTGTTTCTCTTAACCAAGTTTCTGTGTAACGTGGTAATTACTGCTGACGGAAAACGACTACCTAAAACATTACACGAAACGAAACTGAATGAAATTTTTACTTAAACGTGTTATTCTCACCATTATGATATTTTATTCAATTTAACACCGTCCGTGCTTCAATAACAATGATATAGTCTTAGTTCAATTCGCGCACTTTGACGATTCTCGAAATTAACAAAACTGATAAACTTAAAACAAGATAAAGTAGTAACATAGAGCTTAGATAGCATATTATGAAACTGAAGCAACAAAGATAAATCTAAAATTGTTTTCAAATGTGTTATCACTTAAAAGAAAAAATGTACATTTTATCATTAAAAATAAGTTAAACATGTTTTATTTTAAAGATTACGCAAGTCGCGTCACAACGGCTAATAATTGTTTTGCTTTTCTATAAGTTCAAACTTTTAGCTCATAGCTTCTTTATATTTTGACCGATTTTAAATCTAATTACACTTTTGGACACTGAAAATAAGGTATTTTCTATTGATTTGTTTTATCGCGCCCAAGACCTCGTAGATTAATTTACTTCAATTTGAGAGTAGGCTGGTAGGGATCGTGATAAGTAATAAAATCAAACTGAGGATACTGTACGTCATACGCTTGATATTACTGGTGCACGTCTGTGTGTTTCTCGTATAGCAAAGCCACAATGGGCTATCTGCTCAGCCCACCGAGGGGAATCGAACCTCTGATTTTAGCGTTGTAAACGACATAAAAGCTTTCAATAACCCATACTATTTTTTATTCCTTAGATACAATGACTCGTGCATTTTTATCTATAAAATAGGTTAGAACAATCACTGCAAACAAAATAATAATTCTACGAAACTATATGGTATTTATTTTAAAGTTTATTATGCTTAGAATGGGCTGTAAGAAAATGCATCAATTTAATAAAGTTCACATACCGAAAACAAAACAGTATGTATTGATAGGTATAAGTGTAATTACGTAATGGGCTACTCTTTTTACCAACAAGTAGTAGGGTTAACCGTTAAGTTATAACGCCTCCACGGCTGAAAGGGCGAGCATATTTGATGTGACGGGGATTTGAACTCGCGACTTTCAGATTATGAGTCGATTGCCCTAACTACCTAGCCATGACGGACCCGTCATACTACGTACTTTGTAATATTTTCGCATTCACTTATATTAAGCAAAACAGTACAAAGTTTGTGTATTGAAAATGTGTTTTTATAAAATAATGCTTTTGTTTGTAATTAAGCACAAAGCTATACAAATGGCTACCTTTGCTCTGACCACCATGGGTATCGAAACCCGGTTTATAGCGTTGTAAGTCAGCATATGAAATAATATAAATTACTCTAAGGTACATGTTTTCACCTACTTATAATTGTCTTGTCTTTAGTGACTATGTAATTAGTCATAGATCGATACACTTATATATACAATACACGCTTGACGTTCCATTGATTACGACGATATTTTATAAAGATATATGTATTATATATTCCAAGGACTTGGCATGACCAAGTGGTTGGTGCGCTTGCTTGGTAATCTGCGGGTCGCGGGTTCGAATACCCGTCCCATCAAACATGCTCACTCTTTCAACCCTGGAGGTATTATAATGTGACAGTCAATCCCTCTATTTTTTGGTGAAAGAGTAGTCCAAGAGTTGGTCTTTTACTGCTAAATAAGGGATAGCTAGCGCAGATATCCTTCGTGTATCTTTGGGCGAAATCCATAATAAACTAAATATTTCAAATATAATGTGATGAATATATTTCTTTTATTGTCCAGTAAGAAACATATCTTCATCCTAGTAACTTATTCTATCTATTCTGCTTGCATGTTAATACACAAACTATGCAAGGATTTATAGGCGTTTTGTTTAGTTAAACTGACCATAGTAAGCATTAGTAGCCCGTATGCGTTGCTGAATCCTTGGTTACGAAACTTCAAGATAGAAATATCCAAAGAATTGAACATTCTCTAATAAGATCACCTGGACTGATATTACGAATGTCTAAAAGTGAAGAAAAAATGAAACTGTATTGTTATTAGTAGAGAGTATGAAGATAATTATGATTTGAAAAGAAGAAAACAAAATAAAATAAAATTTGTTTCAAAATGATTTCTACAATTATAAATGTATGTACATGTAACAAAACAACTATTTTTTGCGCATTATTTCAGTAAGAAGAAGATAAGTTTCATCAGTCTTAAACTGATTTTTCTTTGGGCAGTAAATTGTATAATATAATAGAAAGCAGGTGATATAAGTATGTAGCTCACACTTATGTATGAAAAAGTTATGATAGCTAAGGGCGATTTTATTTTTCTCTATTTATTAGTATCCTTATCATAGGATTATTATATATGTAATCAACCTTGTATGTAACTTACACTGTGACTGGAATAATTACAGTACACCATAAAGATATGTATACCATGGTTAAATTATTAATGCAAGTTTCAAAATTGAAGTATTTGATTTTTAATTTTACAGAATGTATGTGTGTTTTTAATTTGTTTTTAAATGTGTCCTATTTTTAAATTTTAGTTTATTCCATCTTTTGTAAATATAATACAATAAGTCAGGTATAGCCAGGTGGTTAGGGCACTCGACTCGTAATATGAGGACCACGAGTTCGAATCCCCGTCACACCAAATATGCTTGTTCTTTCAGCCGTGGGGATGTTATATTGGCACAGTCAATCTCACTATTCGTTGGTAAAAGAGTAACCCAAGAGTTGGCGGTGGGGGATAATGACTAGGTGGTTTCTTTCTAGCTTGCACTGCTAAATTAAGAATGATTAGCGCAGACAACTCTCGTGTAGCTTTGCGTGAAATTAAAAACAAACAAATAATCGTAGTATGATACTTTTAGACCTCCAATGACTCAACGGTAAGTGTAAAGGACTATAAGTTACAAACCGGGTTCTGATACCCATGGCGGGCACAACACAAATATCCTACTACAAACAAACAAGTAGTGAGATACAATGCTTCCATATTTTTCTTAACCCGTTTATGTATCTATTTACTACAAAGGAATACCATAAAACACAATCACATGTGTAGTTCTTTGTTATCGCTGTAGGGAATAATTTTAGTTTAAACAGAAAGTTTTCTTATGCGATTGTTGTTGTTTTTTTCAGTGCTTATGATAAATAAAAATCACAATTTCCTAAAGAACGTACATTCTCTATTGAAGTTTAAACATAAATAAGTTTACTAAGGTTCCCATGTAATATCGATAAAAGCTTCTATTAATAGAGACAGGTGTATAATAATAATAATATGTCAATCACAGTATATTTGCCTGTATACAGTGCCGACGAGGCTTCTCGTAAATACCAAGAGTTTGTAGGCTGACTAGGACACAACAAGTGTTATTTATATTAACAAATCATTTGACAACAACTGTTACTATGTGAACTGGTTTGTCAAGTTGAGTAATTTTTCATCAATTTTAACTTAAATCCATCCAACTTAGGGTAAGGGTTTTTAATTTACTTTACTGCCACGATTTATTTTATTTAGCAGACTATGCTTACTTGTAAGCTCACATTAGAGTGTTAATATTAAACCCTGATATAGCAATACTACTTCCATTCTATCCGTTCAAGAAGTCACCAGTGGCTTATCAGTGAACTTCAAGAATTAAAATGTTAAAATTAAGTTCAGTGATCTATTTCTGTGGTATGTGTAACACAGGTAATCCCTTCTGCAGATGAACACCTAGCGACGAACAAACAAACCTTCAAATGATAAACGGTGAATTATAAACTAGTACAAAGTTGCATCAATAATTTGATCATGGTGTGCATGTCTTCATGGTGTACTGTAATTATTCCAATCAGAGTGTAAGTTACATCCAAGGTTGATTATGCATATTATGATCATCCTGTGATAAGGATAAATATTCTTAGTCTGAAAATTTAATAGAATGTCGTAAAAAGAACAGTTGCATCATTTCGATTAGACTCGCCAGGCTTCTTTCAGTATTTAGTTTTAATCAGTTATGATCAAAGTAAAATGCTGCTAAGTGTTAAATACATTAAGTACAGGCAGAATAATTATCATCTTAGTTTCATACATAATACAATAATTATTTATGCATCATTCGAGTAGCTGTCTCCAGTTTCGTCAGTTGTTATTAGAATAGTAGTTTTTATTAGAAATGTCAAATATATACGAAATAAAGAAGTATCCTTGTGATGTTTCGTATTTGATAATCAAGAAACTCACAAAAATAGTTTATAAATATTTTGTGGAACTGAATGTGCTCGAAACATTTTTATATTTTAAAAGGTATTGAAAGTTTTTGGAAACGTTTCAGTAAACTTTCTTTTGCACTTTCCATAAAACTAGGCCTAATGTGGCTTAACAGCCGTGGACGTAATATCAGGGTGATGGAGAAACTTCAATATTGAGTTTAATCTGAAAAGTTTGCAAGAGTTGGTGGTGGGTGCTCTTGTCTAGCCGCTTTCCTTTTAGTCTGTCAGCTCAACATTAGAGATGGCTTTGCGCAAAATATCGAAAATAAATAAAAGGTTCCTTAAACTAAAAGTTCTTTAGTAAATCAATGCTTTTGTTTTTTGAATTTCGAACAAAGCTACACAAGGGCTATCTGCGCTAGCCGTTCCTAATTTAGCAACGTAAGACTAGAGGGGAGGCAGCTAGTTGTCACCGCCCATCGCCAATTCTTGGGCTACTCTTAACAAATAGTGAGATTGACCGAAACATTATAACGCTCCCAAGGCTGAAAGGGCGATGCATGTTTAGTGCAACGGGGATTCAAACCCGTGACCCTCGAATTACGAGTCGAACACCTTAACCCACCTGGCCATGCTGGGCCAAATCACTATGTACCTCACTAGAATGAATATACACTACTGTTTTAAGCATTTTAGAAAACAACTGAGATAACTAAGTAAAATGCGATATATCATTTAAATATAAGATCAGTCGAAAATTTCCAGTTTTGATATGGATTCAACGTTTAATTATGTTTTGATGTTCTTATAGCTAAACCTTTTCAATGTCGCTGCAGTCCAACAGAAGTTTACCTATTTTTTCTTGACATAATTTGCCTAACTTATAACTGGTATCTTGAAAGTAGCCAGTATTATTTACTGCCTTTTTTGTTTTTTACATTGTGGTTGCTTATCAAAAATTAAGTATTATATTTTACAAACAAAAATAACGTCTTTTTCAAGTACGGTTTAAACTAAAAGCATATTTCGACATTCACTTGTTAAAGACACAAAATCTTGGTTCAGAGTTTTTCTTTAGATGAGTTACCCAATTTACCTCAAAATAATAATAAAGCTGACCAGCAAACCGTTGACGATCTCGTTTATCACTCTAAATATTTAACTACGAACGCCAGGGTCAAGGGTCAAATGCTCACTAAAATAATGCTTGATGCAGTGGAAAGCAGGCACGTGAGACTGCCTGGTAGATTCTCGTTCCTGAATGGCTGGCGGAGGTTAAAGTCCAGCCCTCAGTTGTAGCTACAATGCAGATATTGGTGAGAATAGTGATACTTTTACACCGATACTTCAAAGCGACTGTTAGTCCCAATGTTAACAGTCCTTACTCTAGAATGGTTTGCTCAATTTCTTTTTGAAACTGCACATTTCTGATGATTATATATCAACTGTAGTGATAAAGTAGCGGATATACGTGTGTTCTCGTGTCAAGGCTCGCGAAAATATCTACAAGTGGAAATTACATTTAATTTCTCATTTCTGGAAAAAGTAAAATAAGTTTTTATAAAAATACTTCCAAGATAAGTGTCTTCAAACAACGCTAAAAGTGTTAGCAGTTGGTTTCAAGTATAAATGAGTATTACTTTATGCCAATAATTTGCAGAACATTTGAAGTTTTAGTTTAAAGACTTAAAAATTAAGATAAAAAGACCGAAATGTAGTTTACTATAATGTTTGTGTTTATATCTTTCTGTTTTTTTCATAATAATGAAAAACACAGCTATCCAATAAATTAATTTCATTTGGTTATTAAGCTGTTTGTGTTATGTAGGGTATCGAATCCTGATTTTTGGCGTCGTAAGCCTGCATACTTAGTACGTAGCTACTAAAGAAAGGTGGGCCATTTAGTAAACTAAAATAAAAAAATAGAATGTGTTCAGTGTTAGTGTAAATTATGACGCCATTTTCTGATTAACTTTAATTGTTTTACACTAAAATGTTTGTACTTATTACATGCCCCCCCAGTGGCTCAGCGGTATATCTACGGACTTACAACGCTAAAAACCGGGTTTTGATACCCGTGGTGGGCTGAGCCCAGATAGTCCATTGTGTAGCTTTGTGCTGAATTTAAAATAACAAATAACTTACCAGATGTTTAGTTAATATTTATTGTAATCACACAACTTTACATACTCAAAAATGATGTACCGTACCAAAAATTATCCTTTAATTTGTTCATAAGTTCAGTAATTGATAAATAAAATATTAGAATACAGAAATGGATTAGAAAGCTAGTGTTGAAACTAGCAGGTCACCAAGAAAAATCAAAATGGTTGTCTCCTGTATTCAGTTGGTTATGAAGTACTTGTTTCTACTTTACACTTTTAACAAGATATAGCTTTCGTTAGTTAAGAGGAAAACTATATAATTTACTCCCATTTACATGGACTGCTTTCTCCTCGACGTAGCGCAGCTTGCACTATGTTGCAGGAATGCCGTCGTGGATTGCGGCGTCCTTCGCCTAGGCCAGCCCATCGCCCTTCGAGACAGGTGTAAATTACAAAGCTAGTGGTTGCCTCTGGCTTTCTACACATGCACGAACAACCAGTCCAGCTTGGCACAGACGGTGCAGAAGGAGTGATAGACAAACCTATGTGGTGTTTAAGTGGTATGGCTGGTATGCTTAAGGAGTTATGCCATCATTTTAATTTACCTCGTCACAGCTTTTCAAGGAACACCTGGGTAGAACATAAAGTGGTTAGACGTCGTGAGAAACCTTATTGTTTTCATTACACCAGATATACTTATTGCTTAAATCAGGGCAACTTGATATTTATCACTATAATTTTAAATATCCTTTAAGGTGTTAAATTCCAGCCAGATAACAATATGAGATCTGTGACCTTCAACATTTTAATTTCAGCTTTTCGTTCAATCTTCAGTCATTGATAGTTTATAATATACAGTCTATTTATACCTTCTTTTAACTACAAATATATATGTATATATTTGTGTGTTGTGTTCAGAAAATTACTTGTAGAAAACGTTATACAGAGAGATATTTAGAAACAAGTGAGAGAAATACAGACTTCTGTTTTTCTGAATACACACATACAGCTTTCATTAGAAATATTCTGATAGTTTACACTTCAGAAGTGTGCATTCAGCCTCATAGACCATTGTGTATGTTCTACAAGTTTTTAAAATTATTATTGTCTTGTACCGTCGAAGCATATTCTAAAATGTATGAATTGCCTTGAACTTGAATCGTAAGCGCTTATAGCTACATGTTAATTTTATGTTTTGTTCCATATTTCACCACACCATAGTACAGTAAAATTCAGTTTTCAAAAATAGTAACCTATTACTGTTTTTTTTGTTGTTGTTTTTCTTCTCACAAACAATTATTAATTATCTTTAAGCCAGTTTTGTTGCAAACGCTGTTGGCTTTAGAGTCGGCTGAAAATAAGGATAAGTATGCTAATGATACCTAATTATAAATTCACTTTTTTATTTTGTGGATATATTTCAGAAACTACTCACTAACTTGCAATTGATGTACAGATATAAGTACAGAGATATTTGTTACACGAACGGTTTCTACTGTGAGTCAATATTTACTTTGTGCTTCATACGTTAAGAGATTTAACCGTTTCTACCATTGCTGGTGTGAATGCCCGTTATCCTCATCATGTTTACTCACTCATCAACATGCACCATGTTTTCAGCTTGATACCGTTGTGCAGAGAATTAATAACTACCACATAGAAGATATTCAGGTTATGGAACAAAGGTGAGAATAAACGTAAACGTAGAAGAAAAAGTCAAACAGGAAAGATAAAATATCTGAGATGTTTCAAACCAAGTAACTCTTATAATATTCATTTCGACCTCTTCCTCTTTATGCTCAAAGTAGAAGCTATGTTACTTTATCCATACCTTCTTTTACAAAGCTGTAACTACTATCTTGTTTCACTGTTCCTTTCATTTCTTCTGCATTCTACTAAATGAAAGAGTTTTGAGCTCGTGTATCAACAAACTCTGGTCAACACATGTGAAATAAAAAATGTTATACATCGTTTAAGACTTACAGCCCCCTAGTGACACAGCAGTACGTATGCGGACTCACACTTCTAAAACCGGATTTCGATACCCATGGTGGGCAGAACACAGATAGCCCATTGTGTAGCTTTGTGCTTAATTCTAAAAAAACAAAAATAAAAATAAACCAAGACTTGCAAGTCGGCACATGGTACAATAACAGGTAAATTTTTACTCTCCAAAACTATAGTCTGTGAAATAAATACAGGGGCATAGGATTCTGAAGCAAAGCTCCCAGCAAGAGTCTATGGACTGAGCTCTAGTACGGGACAACCAGTTTGCATATTATCTAGGACTATTACTTGGTAGATAATAGTAGTATTCAAAAATGCTGATAACTTAAAAGACAAATAATCAGAAATCATCGACAAATATGATGTTATGTATTTGTTTCTAACATTATAACTAAATAAAGCTGGAAAAGTTTCAGATTTAATTCGTAATACAAATTTAAATTTAATACCGTAATTTATTTTATTTTTAAACACAATTAAATTTATTTTGCTTAGAAAACTGTTCGAATAAAATTTTAAAATAGTAAAGGTATTCGTTCGCATGAACAGTTAACCTTTGTTTTTGGTTTATAACGTACATAATGTAATATATTATAAACAATACACCACAGTTAACACCTGAAATTTACATCGCGAAAAAAAGTGTTTTTTTATTTTGTTAGATATTAACACTTGTATTTACATCTGCGTTTGAAACGTTGTGCAATGTGACAGCATGTTTCTAGTTTCCTAGAAGCACAAATGATTCTTTAAAAGAAAATTTCAGGAAACAAATAAGGGTTCAAGAATAATGTTTTAGCTAATATGTGAATTCTAAAAAAACGCCCTCTAGTTTATAATTATGATACGTGAGTCTCATTAATCCCTTTGTAAGTTTCATTATAAACACAAATTATAAAAATTCTCACCTTCATTTAATTATTCTTTTCATAAAAAAGGCAAAAAGGTTTGTTTTAGATGCATGCGTTGCAAACTAAATGAATAACCAAATAGTGCGCGTGGCATTAAAAGATATATAAAGTTCTTTTAAAATTATATGATGATGTTTTTGTTTGAAATAAAAAAATCATTATAATTTCTTTCAAAGACATCAAACATGACTTACATGGTGTCGTGTGAACATAGTTTCTTTACGTTTTTCTCTCTGGGTATTTATGCTAAAAATCACATATCAAATACCATGTTTAAAGCGCATGTTAAACACCATTTTTAAAGCACAAATTAACTACCATGATTAAGCCACATAGTCAATACAATATTGTTATTTATCAGACGAAATTATTTATTTATCAAAAGTTATTCTCAATTAAACTGATCAAAATAAAACTTTAACTGTTGAGATATATTCTTTAATTTCCATTATGATAAAAATAACCAAGAAATGATACCAAAAGTTAAAGGTCTGGATAAAGTTACCCTTTCCTCTATAAATAGCTTTTTAAACTTCTTAAAGCACTGAACTTAATTATCATTTTGATTTTGTTTTAGCGAAGAATTGCACAATAGTTTATGTATACAGTCCGCAGTTGAAGATCAGCCCTGATTATTTGTTGTTGTTTTTTTTTAATTTCGCGCAAAGCTACTCGAGAGCTATCTGCGCTAGCCGTCTCTAATTTAGCAGTGTAAGATTAGAGGGAAGGCAACTAGTCATCACCACCCACCGTCAACTCTTGGGCTACTCTTTTACCAACGAATAGTGGGATTGACCGTAACATTATAACGCCCCTAAGGCTGAAAGGGCAAGCATGTTTGGTGCGACGGAGATGCGAACCCGCGGAGATTACGAGTCGCACGCCTTAACAGCCTGGCCATGTCGGGCCTGATCAACCCTGAATTTTAGCATTATAAGCTCCCAAGTATGTCGCTGAAACTACTAGAAACATTAATTATCAGAAATAATAAGTAATTAATATTCATTTATTTCTTTCAAATACTTTTAAGTTTTTAAATATGCTGGACTAAATAGTTATAACAAATTTCAATATTTTAATTTTCCAAAATACTTCAAACATTTGGAACACTTTTTTGGTCAAATAATTTAAATCTTGAAAGAGCCTGAATTTATTTTTTCACAAACAAGAAACAAACATTACAAATGAAACTGAAGATGACATTGAAGTCATCAATTGCAGACAATTAAAAACAAGAACAGTGATTTCGTTTCTTGTTACCTTTTTCCCTTTGATATCATATTGAACGTAATTTTCAGAGATACAATTCTTTGCTTAATGAAAGCTGACGTGCACACTGATATAGAATAACTCACGATAATTGTAGAAACGGAACTACTAAAAGCTTTCCTTCAAGGCAGCGTTACCAACTGCGGTAAGCTTTTGTTTTTTTGTTTTTGGAAATTCGCACAAAGCTACTCGAGGGCTATCTGTGCTAGCCGTCCCTAATTTTGCAGTGTAAGACTAGAGGGAAGGCAATTAGTCATCACCACCCACCGCCAACTCTTGGGCTACTCTTTTACCAACGAATAGTGGGATTGACCGTTACATTATACACCCCCACGGCTGGGAGGGCGAACCCGCGACCCTCGGATTACGAGTGCACGCCTTAACGCGCTCGGCCATGCCAGGCCAGCTGCGGTAAGCTAAATGAATCATAACAGGGTTTAGTCGTTATGCTTTACCGATTCGAAATAAGGTCAAATATAAAGAAAACTATCATTTGAATCTGTTTTTACTGTTAAATGTATATTTCTTTTAACTTCTTTTTTTATTATTTTTATTGAACGTGGTTGAGCTGTACATTATATCTGACTAAATGATAAAAGCTGCAGATATTCTGACCAAGTGGAGTGAACCCTACTCTGATAATATGGCTAAAATATTCTTTTACCAACGTGTTCAGTGCTATGTCTATAGAAAATTCTAATGTGTTTTTCTTCTATATTTTAGCAGAATTTTAGAAAAGTGCTGTTGTTTTGTGTGATTTTTCATTTATATTTAATCTAACTGCATTTTTTAAATTTCAAGTGTCTACATAACTTTGGTTTAAAAATTACACATGTAATCTTATTTGTTTTATGTCCATCGCCAACTCTTTGGTTATTCCTTTATCAACGAATAGTAGAATTGATCGAAAATTATAACGCCCTTACAATTGAAAGGTCTACCATGTTCGATTATGAGTCGAGCGCCCCTAACCACTTGGCCACGCGGGGCCATTGCTTTGATGCTTAGAGTATAGAATCTATGATTTATCTAGTTTGGAATATCGTGACTCAATTTTCAAATCGCAATACATCTATGGTATACATGGAAGACTAAAGCCAAATAATGTATTTATTTTAATTAACGTGATGTTATTGTCAATTTGGTTTACACATTTTGTTTCTAAATATATAAAAAAGAAATTAACAAGCAAAATGACGAAGCTGAAAAATTATGCAATTAGTATGGTTAACCCTAAATGTTAAGACTGCTCTGGTGCTTAAATAAAACTATTTTACTGTCTTGTCGTTAAAAGATTACGATCGCTGGTTTAAAACCTCTAAATAGAAGCTGAGAAAAGCTGTTATACCATCGACTTTGCTACGTAGTTACACTAAGCCTTCCCAAGCATACAATAGTCTGTTTTATTTGGCAGTTTTTCTGCCCAAGATTTGTTTTGTTTGCAATTAAATATGAAGCTACACCATCACTATCGAAGCATGCTTTCTATTGTTGTAAGACAACAGTTGTTGTTGTTGTTTTGAATTAAGCACAAAGCTACACAATGGGCTATCTGTGCTCTGCCCACCACGGGTATCGAAACCCGGATTTTAGCGTGTAAGTCCGCAGACATACCGCTGAGCCACTGGGGGACATAAGAAAACAGACATACCGCTGTGCCACTTTTATTTAGATCATCAAAATTATGTATGAATATATTTTGCCAATGAGGTCAAGAGAGAAAAAATGTAAAAATAAAAACCAGGTCAAACTATTGTATATACCGAGTCCATAAATAATATTAAAAAAATTCTTTTTGTAAATTTCCATGTAGTTCATACATGAGCCCACAATAGGGAAGACAATGAAAATCCTTTTACTTGCTGGTATTTCTACGAATTAACTCACCCAAGGAACTAATATTTTTTAAGGAAAAGATTGACAAAATGTCGCTTTTAATACGCTTTTTTGTGTCGTCAGAAGTTGTGGTTTGTAATGTACTGTGTACAGACTTCTAGAACAAAAGCAAGTTCAACGAGTTTAAGTTGAATATTAGTAGTTTGAAAATGTTTTTTTCTTCACTTTACCCGTCTTTAAAATTTTAAAATTATTGAAAATAGGTGAAAGAAATTACAAAATACTTCTTTAAGTTGGTAAATAAAAACTTTTTGTACATTTTTAAATACAGATTTTGTTGCATCTGTGTTATTTTAGGTAAAGACTAGCATATAGTATCTTCAGGGTTTAAAAGGCCCCTCTTGATTCACAGAGGCACCAGTGTATCTATCAAGTTCCTTCATTATCCCCTCTTCCCCCAGTGGCTCAGCGGTATGTTTGCGGACTTACACGCTAAAATCCAGGTTTCGATACCTGTGGTGGGCAGAGCACAGATAGCCCATTGTGTAGCTTTGTGCTTAATTCAAAAACAACAACAATCTTCATTATCCCAGTTACTTCCATAACTACCCTAAGGGGATTCACATCAGAAAAAAACAAACTTTAAGATACCCGCCTGTGGTACCTGAGTACGTTTGTCTAGTTGGTCCCGTTAGCTTGTGAACGGGGTTATGAATACTGTTTCCAAAATGGTGCACCAAGTATCTCTAAGGGGAGGGGGAGAGAGAGAAACATAAAAACCTGTGTTACAGATTCGAGTTCAGCGTCCCTACCCCTACACATAGTCCTCATCGTGTCTGGATGGCCTGTCGGGTATTTTTAGATCCTCGTGGTACTCAAAGTTAATGAAAGTATGGCTGCACGCCACATGAAAAGGACACCACCAGAACCACTACGGTGTTCACCTGTTAAATTTTGTTCTGCTAGCTCTAAAATCCTTTACAGACAAGCAAATTTATGAACACACAGCCAGAGTGAAATAATATAAAATATGAACGAAATATGTATATGTGTGCATGTGTGATTATGGCTATTTACTTACTCCAATTATCCTACTGCCTTTTCTCCAGATATTTTGTAGATTAGTTACCATTTATATTACCTATGTTCAATAATTCTACTATCTTTTCTGCAGATCTTTTGTTATTTAGTTATCCTTTATGTTTCTTACCTACAATTATTCTGCTGCTTGTTTTCCAGATGTTTTGGAGGTTGTTTAACCTTTAAATTTTCTAATTATCACTCTAGGCTACATCTTCCTTCCAGAGGTTTGAACTTCTGTGCTCTGAACTTTTCCAGATTTTTTTCTTTTAAATACACGATCATACATCTTTTACAACGGATACAAATTACTTTAGGGTTTTTTTCTGTAAAAGATTGAGAGATTACCCTACACGTGAGAAAATACAAATTATCCCATTAATGATTAGAACCTTAAAAACGTCAGGTTAGTTAATAGCTCAATAGTTCTATTTAATTATGCTATTTTATTTTCTATACTTGTTGATTACATCAGTAATTATTACTTATTTTTTGTTTTTCTTTTTATTATTGGAATTCTTGTCAATATTTACCACAGTCTGGTGTGTTATCAAATTTCATGATGCCATGCATTCCTGTGCCCGGCATGGCTGAGCGCGTTAGGCATGCGACTCATAATAAGAGGGTCGCATCCCAGTCGCGCTAAAGATGCTCGCTCTTTCAGCCGTGGGGACGTTATAATGTAACGGTCAATTCCACTATTCGTTGGTAAAAGACTAGCCCAAGAGTTGACGGTGGGTGGTGATGACTAGTTGCCTTCCCTCTAGTCTTACACTGCAAAATATGGGATGGCTAGCACAGATAGCCCTCGAGTTGCTTTGTGCGAATTTCAAAAACAACAACAACAAAAACAACAGCCATGCATTCCAAAAGCTTGCAATAGCTAGTTATGCTGTTTTGTTGTGCGAAGATGTAATTTATTTTTGCCATTTGAGTAAAATGATACTGATATGGTTTATTTGCTTGACTTTGTTTATCTAGTTATCTGTCTGTTTGTGTCTCGTTACAAATAACGATAAATACGAAGATCAACACAAACTCGGGTATAAACTATAAAGTAAATGTGCTCCGGTTCAAAACTTTTATATCGTGTTTATCTGAAATTTATTTACACTTTTTGCTGTAGGAATGCAACGTTGTATTGCCTTTTCTACAAAGGTTCTCATTGATCTGAGTATAATAAACTTAATTGTTTGTATGCTCTGACATTATACAGGTTGTTTGTTGGATTTGTAGCAAATCTACACGAGGGTTATCTCTATTAGCCGCCTTTTCTGGGGTTATTCTTGTCTAGATATAGCTAAGTGTTTTAACATATCCATGACCCCAAAGTGTGAAGCACAATTGTTTGTTTTTATAACAGTAGCGAGACACGAACCAAAGAACCTAAGTTCCATTCTCTGGCACACTAACCATTTGGTCGTGTTTGCTTATGAAAGAGATAAATGATAGTCAGACCCTTCCAAAAATGCACCTTTATCAGTTTTGGAAAACTTTGACTCTGGAAGTTAGTCTCTTGATTTCACACTTTTTTTGTATTTGTTTGTCTCAATTTGAAGTTTTTGACAATAGATATCGAAAAACTATAATAAAAAAACTGTAGACAATTGAACATTATAAAGGAAGCCAGATATAAACGTCATGCTTAATAAATTTAGAATTTCGTGTAGTTATGTAGTCAAAGTTTTCACAGCAGACAAAAAAGTAGCTGCGTGTTATAACAAAATAAGGAATACTATGCCATAACAAAGAATAACAGTCAATCATAACATTTGTGTGTAAGTATTATATCTTGCACATTATAAATCTAGGAACACAGCTAAAACACAATAATCGAGAGCAGATACTGTCACGTAACATAACTTCTAATTCAAGGAACAGCGGGCAATCACAATGAGGTGGAGTAAACTCTGTATCATACATTAGGATAGGAAAAACACTAGATAACCAAAATAATAAACACTGTATTCATACGCTAGGACAAGAAGAATGCTGGATAATCACAATTATAAACACTATATTGTACGCTATGATAGAAGTAACACTGTCTAACCACAATAATTAATAAAAACAGTATTTTTATAAACTGTTATATAAGGAATACTGGTTAATAGTAATATGGGGAAGTAAACACTGGGTCATATTATACATTATGGCAGATCCACGAAAAGTTTACTAATTTATAACGATAAAATCTAAAGTTCGAATCCCCTTAACGACCACCGCTGATAGCTTGTTATGGGTTTCCTCTTAAACTAACAAACACCATGACAACGAGGGTTTCAGGACTCTGAAAGTAAGAAGAAGAAGTAGTGGCAAACAGATGGGCTTGGGAGGGGAGGGAGGCTTTCTTTCAAGTATAAGTGAAAGAAAACCTGTGGAAGATAAAGTTAAAAACTCCAAAGAAATATGATCATTTTTGTTGCCGAATATATTAATTAGTATTTGATTTTACGACAAAATTCAATATGAATAATCTATGCCAGAGGTTCTCAAACTTCGTTATACTGCGATCCTTTCTAACAACATAAATTGCTATACGGACACACTGCTCTGTATGTTGCAGAATTGCAAGTATTAACAAGAGAAATTAATATTACGGTAATAACAAGTAATCTCAGTTTTAGAATTATGCAAATATTTCTGATTTCCGAGAAAGGAACTCGGGAGCTCATGTCCCGTTTTAATGTCGTTTACCATTTTTTCAGCACACTTCCAGTGAATTAATTCATAAATATTAATACAAATACTGCACACAGTAGGGGTTTTTCTTACAACCACACCTGTCTGTTATATTAGGTTTCTATCAGTTAAGCGCACTTTTTAAAAAGTATAAAACTAATGTTTCAAGTTGATCACGTACTCGTGACATCTGCAAGTTGCTCAGCAGCAAGTCTGTTTAAAAAAATCGAGTTTTGATACCCGTGGTTAGCACATCACAGATAGCCCATTGTGTAGCTTTGCGCTTAACTAAAACAAACAAATGTACTCGGGATAATATTTTAAGATGAAATTCTTAAACTCAGTGAACATGTTAAAATCTAAACACAGCAATACGGGAATTCTTGCACAAACTCATCATAACGATATAAATATAAGCTAAGGAAATACATTAATAAGTTATAAAACAGTTTCATTTAGTATTATAATTGCTTTATTTAGGGTTGTTGCTGTTTATTTTAATTTTCTTATTGGATTCGGATGCTCATGTTCCACTCTGATTGGACAGTTTGTAAAATGTCGTAATTCTCACTTTGATTGGATGCAAAGGCTACAGAGATTAAATAATATTTTATTAGGTGCAGAATTTTCTGGTAACCGAATACATTGTATTTTTCAAAACTTTTAATGGAAAACTTAAAGAATGCGATAGAGGAAGGAAAGCAAGTTTCATGGGTGGCGCCTGCTAGCTTTCGTATACCCTTAACGTCGCCTCTACTACAGTAGAATGAGCATTAGTCATTCACGGTAATCGGAAGTAAAGATTGTTTTATGTATCAAACACTATGACACAAGGAAGAATAGCCAGTCACAATAATCATCACAGTTTAATACAAGTTATACTTGCGAGTCACAGTAGGCGGGTATAGAATTATTTTATACAAAAAACTCATAAGTTACAACAGTTGTGAATAAACGCTGTGTTATACTGTAAAATCTGAAACTACTTTTTGAACATTAAAAATGTCTAAAGTAAGCAAATATAAATAAATGTTTTTCATTAAGAAACAGTATATTATTTTTTTTTGTTTTGCTTGTTGTTAAGTGCAATGTTACACAATGGGATATTTGCGCTCTGCTTATCGCGGGTGTGAAACCCAATTTTAGAGTTATAATCCCTCACCTTACCGCTGAGCTACAGAGGATCATAATATATTAACACTGAAGGTAGATATTAAAATATAGTTAAGTATGAGCTTTATGTTTTTGTTCTCTCTCGATTATCTGTAACTTAATATTGGGTTATCTTAAGGAGTTTTTGAAAAACAAAACAAACTATATTAAAAAGCTCACTGTATTAAACATATATAAAAATATTTTGACTAGTTATCCGTTAAATTAATCACAAAGTTTTTGGATTTGTGGAGAACTAGCTTAGACATTTTTAATGGGAATTACTATAGTGAGGAATGAATAGTATGTATCGTTGTAACTGTTGCACAAATGAAGTATAGACCAGACTAAACTATATTCTAATAGAGGTTAATGAGAAGAGATAGGATGTGTGGCGGATGTTACTCAGCTGTATCTTTTGAAACTCTTTATTCTGTATTGAAACATCTTGGTAAACATGGTTGTATCCACCCGAAAGTGCTTATTGGTCTTTGAATTGTATGTTACTTAATCTTATTTGCTTTTAATTCACGTTTTTGCCGTAAGAGGTATATATGATTTGTCAGTTGCTAGATGTTTGTAAAACCGGCTGATTGAAGGATGGGTATTTAAAAAACTTAGTAAGACAACCACATGTTTGTTTAGTAAAATCCGATAGGCAATATTTTTTTTATCCACAGAACCACTTGAAAACATCAGAAGTTGAAAGATGACACTTAAAAACTCCACCTAGTCTGGCAAAAATTACTCTTCAAACAGTATTGTGTTTAGCTTAAAATCTTTATTTTCACTATATATATGTGAAGTGTTTACAGATCCCTTGATATTTATTTAACCCAAGGTGGTACTTGTTAACTAACGGCGCCAAAACTTCATTAAAAATTACCGGCATGGTAGCAACTTTATGTTTAAGTTTAGAATTATAGATTATTAAAGTATTAGATTTCTAAAATATGTTGCTTCACGTAACCATCTGCTATACAAACTCAAAGAAGTACAGTTTGTCTCATACCTCAGATAGAAACATTGTTATTAGCCTAATAGGAAATATATTTATTTGTAAATGTCTCGCATCTCAATTCTGTTCTTCAACTAAAGCTTAAAGGGATAAAAGTACAATCTCTTTCACATGACCATGTGGAATGCAGCCTTCTTCTAGAATTTACTTTAGTTTTTTTTACAGTATGAATTTATTTTTCAATACTTCCGATGTCATCTATTTACTGGAGTGTATTATGTAATGTATAGTTTTTATGAAGACTACTCGTGTATTTAAACACAAAGAAAATCTTCCCAGAACAGAGTCATAATGTTTAGACATAACAGGGCGACCGGTGAGTCTTATGTGAAGTAAGCATGTGTTTTCTTATAGAAAAGCCACATCGGGCTGTCTGCTGAGTCTACGAAGGGGAATCAAACGCCTGATTTTAGAGTTGTAAATCCGCTGTACCAGCGGGAGACGTGAAGTGTATAAAGCACAGTGGTAAATAAATCTAAGATTTTTTGTATATAGGTTAACTTTCAGCAGTAATGTTGGATTGACAATAACTGCTAAAACTCTTACAACATATACAAGTTGAATTTTGACATGATTACAAATTTCGGCGTGTGGTGTGTCAGACAAACCATCTTTAGTTTAAGCCTAAAATTTATTTGAATGTAATAATATCACCATAAAAAACGCCATATTTATCTCGGAAACGTAATATAGCCATTATTGTTATAATAATATTTTAAAATGTATTTAATAAATCAATCTATTTAAAGATTAACACTGGGACGCTAGTTCGTTCAGTCCTGTATCGACATGTGTTAAAAGTTTTCCAACCAAATTAAAACTTGAAATTTATATATGTAACCATTTTTGTTCAATTTGAACATCTCGTGTATGTGTTTGGTATTTTAGCATACAATCAAACTTGACTGCAAACTAAACACTAATTGTCTAATGTGTTTGCCAAAGCATGAGATAATTAGAATCGACGTTTCTATTATGTCATTGAATTGGTATAAGGTTTGGTTAGTTTTCCTTTATTGCCAAGAGTTATTATTTACTTTAATACGAGTAAACGGGAAAGAGCACTTATATATGATTTGACGATATATAACCCGTAGCAATACCACTGACAACGCTATACAAAGTCCAGTAGCTGTCATTCTCATCCGTTGTCAAAAATTACTTTCACAGTTTTTTTCTTAGAGCATTTTAAGATTTAATGCTCAAATAACCAAGTACCCTATGACATCAATATATGGCATTAAAATAGCAAAGAGACCTATGGCATCAATATATGCTTGGAGTATTGATTAGTTTAACAAATAATTTGGGTGTTGTGTCATTTTATAACTCTAAATATTTGGAACGTACTTCGCATACTAGAATGTTAGTACTATTATATTTACTTAGAGCGGTAACTAATAAGCTGGGAAAAGCAAAGACACCGACGTGATGGCGCTTTAAATCGTTTGTCGTGTATTGGTATTTCTCTATAGCACCTCAAACATTGACAATTTGGACCTCGACAGTTCCTCACAGTTTCCAGCACACAGGATAACGAACTTGAAACACCAAGTGAAAGACCAAAACAAAGATAACGGATGTATATTCGGTGTAACTGATGTATGCTGGCTTATTGAAGGTTTGACCCCCCATTGATCACTCATTATTCTTGGCTCATTTGTCTACGTGATCCTCCTTGAATTCTGGTGAGCGCACGACTTCTAGTGTAACCTGATTTGAATGTCCAGTACTCATCAAGCTATACTGTAGTAATAACGGTCTTTCTAGGTCTTATCTTCTTGGGTCTTTCAGCTCAGTCATTGAAGCCATGGAAATGACAAGCAGGGAAGTAGTCACCCACCGAGAGAATATAACAGCGCATCTTTACCATTCACCATAAATAACCAGTAGGATGTTTAAAACCCAAATATCTATTTGGTTTAAAATACCTTTTCTTTTTCCACCAATATCTTAAACCACCTTTTTTATTTACAATCCAAAATTAAACCACACGAAACACAAAGCTTAGTGGTAAGGGCGTTTTAACTGCGAGGGTTCTTACAAACGTGCGTGTTAAAGACATTAAAGAATTAGCATTAAATGATCATGAATTATTAAGATTCATAAAGCAACGCAAAGGAATTCTACAATGATAATGACAATGAACTTCAAAATACAACGAAGGAAGAGTTTGTTGTTAGTCGTGTCTTAGTTGCATGATTATGAGAAATGTATTATAATAATAGTCACTAAAACTGTTTCGAATCTAAACATAATATTATCTCCATAATCCTTACCCAAAAATTTTGTGTGTCATATCTAGACCAATTTCTTCTTTCTTCTTGTCCCTGAAAAAAAAACACCACAAAAATATTATTAACCGCTATCACATTAATATTTGATTTACCATATCCTAAATCAATTTAATTATTTTAACAGTTTATTATTATATTTCGACATGTTAGACTTATACACAAGATAAAAATTCCTTCCACATCACAGAAATATCTGAATTAACATTTACTGTGGTTCATTGCCTGCACTGCAAAGACGGAAAACTTTCCTAATAATTGCGCACTTAAAACAGAAGGTGTTACTGAGATAAAGTGATAGCGGAATTGAAGTTCAACTGTACAAACATTTATTCAAAAAGAACAACATTTGGTAGATTAGTTTTAACCGTCTAGTATCCTGTAATTCGTGGAATTTTAATAACATGTTTACTTTATGGCAAATATACTAAGACTATCTACTGCTATCCCTAATAATCTTACCACTCACCAACCACAATAAGAAACTGAACACGGTCTTTTAACTTACGACGACTTAAATGCTGTTTTGTGGTACTGCACGAATTCAAGCTCCTTTCTACATCTTTGAAGTCCTAGTTTGTACAACATAGTCAAATGATGCCCTTTTCTACCAAGCAACAAATGTAATTGATGACTAAATTAAGCTGTAAATAGATAATTCTTTACATAAAAACAAAACAAAACACGAAATAATGATCTTTATTGTATATGTATGTGGAACAATAATATGTAGAATAATGTATTCAGTTTCGTGAGAATATGTTTTAGCTACTAGAGATAACAATAATAATCACACACTATACATTCCACGATAACTGATCGAATTATAAGATAAATGAGTAAAATAAGGTTATTAATTCTGAAGAATCTTTCATTTTTGTTTAACTGGTTTTACTTTTATTCAGGATAAAGACAGTGCTGATGATAAAATCCTGGTGAAATATTCGACATTAAAAGTATGTCACTGACTATGTGTAGAAAGAAGTGAAGAGATATAGAAGATATACGGTTTACAGGTTTAATTTACTTCACTTTCTTATATATAAAGTTATCTTATCATAAGATTACACAACTTAAAAAGAAGGTTAGCTCCGTGACATTTCGTTTGGTGACGCCCTCATGTGAGGGAACTCGGCGTCGTGATGTTCTGGAAGTTTCGTTGGCTTTAGATTAGGAAAGTTTAAGATCTGACTACCGACAGCTGGTCTGGCGAAGTTACTTCATGATGTGTCTTGGAATGGTGGCATACTTAACAGCATGTATGAAGTTCTTCAATAACACCAACAAACTACACCTCGAGAAAATAGGCATGGCATGGTCTGGTGGTTAAGGCACCCTACTTGTAATCCAAGGTCACAGGTTTAAATCCCCGTCACGCCAAACATGAATGCCCATTCAGCGATCACTCTCACTATTCGTTAATAAAATGATAGCTAAAGAGTTGGCGGGGGGTGATGACAACTATCTACCTTCCCTATAGTCTTATACTACTAAATTTGGGACGACTAATGCATATAGCCTTTGTATAGCTCTTCGGGAAATTCAAAACAAACAAACAATCGAAAAATTATGATTGTCTGGAGTAGAATGATAACGAGGGTATGATAAGTGGAATATTATTAATGTCTATGTAGGAGTTTATAAAAACTTATGTAGGAATACCAAGAACAGTGTTTAAGCACACATGTTGTTGACTGCACTAAAAATATCATAATGAAAGAACGTTAGTATCATTTGAAAGCAGTCGGAAATTCAATCGTTTTTCGTCGTCTTAAATTATTTTAAGATCCCTCTTTATGCTTTTCAGTTAAAATAAAATATATATTTCTATTTATGTTTAGAATGCATTTCAGTTTAAAGTGTTAACATGTATGTGTTTGGTTTGTTTCGAATTTCGCGCAAAACAACGCGAGGGATATCTGTGCTTGCCGTCCCTAATTTAGCAGTGTAAGACTAAAAGCTTTGGCTTGGTTTGTTTTGAATTTCGCGCAAAGCAACACGAGGGCTATCTGCGCTAGCTGTTCTTTATATAGCAGTGTAAGACTAGAAGCAGCTAGTCATCACTACCCACCACCAACTCTTGGGCTACTCTTTTACCAATGAATAGTGGGATTGACCGAAACATTATAACGTTCCCGGTTGAAAGGACGAGCATATTTGGTGTGACAGAAATTCAAATTCGCGACAATCAGATTACGAGTGGAGCGCCCTAACCAACTGGTCATCCCGGGCCATCACCTACGGAAAAAACACTAAACCGCGTGAGAGAAACAAACAAATAATACATTAAACCGAAAGTTCATACCACGAAAGGAAAATATAATTTACTGTGAAATAATATTTGAAGTTCAAGATTGTAACCTTATTAAACTCGTTGGAAATACTTCACTTTCACAGCACATTTTAATTCCCTCAATTATTTTAGCTATTACGTTTTATGTCTGAAGGATTTAAAGTTTCGTTGTCTTTCTCATTGATTTCAAATACTTTAATGACTTCCTTATGCTTGTGAAGCATTTACACTGACCTTCAAGAATTATGTTGTTGTGTGTGTAAGAAGGAATTAAAATAGTTTGACGGTGTTTAAGCATTATGCTATTGCTGCTCAGGAAGCTTAAAACTTAACTTCTTTGAGGAATTTTAACATTAACAATTCTATCCTCTTCGTCCCTTTGCGTCCAGATGCTTTTCGAAACTGTAATTTCACATATTATTGTTGTGTTTTTGTTAAGTGTTTTCTACAATTAACCTAAAATATTTTAATGGAATCCTATGGTAACTTCTAAAGTCTTTAAACATTAAATAATTCTAGGCTCGCAATCTGATTGTAATATATATAAATATTTGAAGCTATTCGTGTCCAGTTGAAGAACAGACTGACAATGTTTTATTTTGTGTCAGAACGTCGCTCGAAATAAGAAAGTTAAGAAAGAAATTTCTCAAACTTGTCTCTGCGTAAGGTAGAAACAAACACTATTTGGAGAGAACAAGTGAGTTTTTGGTTTATGGAGTAAAGCAGCTAGGCTATCTGTTGCAAACAACGGTTACAAATGCAAAGATAAATAAAAATGTATAAAAGTGAAAAGAAAAAAGCTAAATAATGCCCCCAAACAAATAAAAATCATATAGAATGGAAAAGACCGATGTCCTGCAAAAAAAAACTAAAAACACAATTAAGCTGGACGGTATACCATTGACAATGAAACTATCGAACGTCTTTAGAAAGTACGAAGATAATTATTTAGAGAATAAATCTCTAAAATGGCGCCGACGATCACAGTCGTAATGTCGACACGAAAGCAGAACATGGACAACTGAGACCTGAGTGTCTCAATGACCACACACTGGTGGATCAGTCTCAGGTAAAAGAAACGATGAGTTAAAAACTGTGACCAATGCATAACCAAGACAAGACAGGTATCTCTATCTAATCTTTGCAGAAACTAGATCAAACAATAGAAGGTGTGATTTGGAAAAGCTTGTTAGGAAATTTTTTTTACCCCTAGTCGACTGCTTTGATCACAGAACTGTAGTCCGCAACTGGAATAGGCACAACTGTGACAACGCCATACGAACTTAGCTGCGGTATCAGCAAGCTCATTCCCACGAATACCTGTATGTCCCGCTATTCAGAAGAAAACGAATAGAAATAGATGACAGTGATATTTTAATATCTCAAAGAACAGGGTGATAATTCATATAAAGCAATTTCAGGGCCAGTATAAACCTAGGAAAGTACGTATAAATAGTACATTTAGTGTTCTTCTTTCTACTAAGCTTCTTTGTGATCCAAGGCAAGAGAAATAATATACTATTTGGCAGTGAACACGGAAACTGTGATGGGGTTTTTATGAGGAACCACCGAGTTACAATAAACCATGGCAGAACCCACAGAGTCATCTAATTTCGAACCATCTACAAAAACTGAATGGTTTGAAGGGTATTCTGCAAAGATGACTCAACAAAAGATCGCACATGGGCGATGAAAAAACGAAGTAATCATCGGACTCAGTAATATCATACAATGATATTATACAATTCAGTCAGATGCGTCTGGATGAAGGACCAACTATTGGAATGGCAGACCATCTGCTTTAAAAGAGCACATTCTAACAGAGGAAGGAAAACACAATCCTCGGTGGGATGCCGTGATAAGGATCGAAACACAGTAGCATATAGCAAAGAAAGTTACAAACGTATGAGGTGAAGAGGACTCTGTGTGCAGACTTTGAACTGGTGATGGGGAGAAAGCCTTTTTGTAAAGCCGAAGTCCCCTATGGTGCAGAGGGTCCAACATTTTCAAGGCAGAGGCCCTAACAGAACCGTAGACGATAGATTCGTAGCCCAACTTTCATCGTAAGAGGGCACAATAGACCTTCATCATCGAACATCGATCAGCTCCTCAAGAGGTGAAAGACAGGATGGGAAAAATGATTACATTACACAAAAATACATAATGATTAATGTGAGGGATAAACGTAAGCTCCAGGAACCTAGTCTTAGCCACCACGGGAAGAACCGGGTGAAGAAATCAATTGAACATATGTAAATAAATGTCTTTGAAATGAGTAGGGAAAGAAATGATTCTTCTTGCCATACTTGTTCTATATTGTTGAATACATTTGTATCTCTTCATCACTTATCAATGCTATTTCAATATGTGCATAACTTTGACTTCTATAAGTTAAATTATAAAAATCAATAGGGTATAAAAAATTTTAAAGTATCTCACAACATACAATTATTTGGTTTCAGAGATGCAAGGAGAAGTTGGACACACTAGCCATTTCAGTAATGAACGAGTGGCCAGGAGTCAAGGTTCGAGTTACTGAAGCTTGGGACGAAGAAAGGTTTCATGCCTCTGAATCGCTTCACTACGAAGGTCGAGCAGTGGACATTACAACCAATGACAGAGACAGAACCAAATACGGAACCCTGGCTAGATTAGCGGTGGAGGCAGGTTTTGATTGGGTTTATTACGAATCTCGTTCTCATATCCATTGCTCTGTAAAATCAGGTAAGCCAAGACATAACTTAAAAATTAAGAAAAAATATTTTAATATTTGGTACCACAAAGTGTCTCTGTGTATCTGGAGCTTGGACTTTAAACATTCATTTTTTTTTTTTTAGAATATCAGTAACTTATTTCCTGTAAGTCATATCGTAAAAATGGAAAAGTTTTTCGCGAAAAGTATAAGCAAAGGTATGAGATAATTAGCAACAGCAATTTAACATGACATGTTAGTAACTTTGTGTTAGGCTTAGAAAGAAGGATTTTATAAAGTTTACTTTATACGCTTTCCTGTTTTAAAATATGTCATCACGGAACTTTCTCAAAGTGCCTTGCCAGTGCCATTCTACCAAGCCAGCATTACTTTATGCGTATATTTCTTTCTAAAGCCAAATTTAACTAAATACCAATCACTTTTAGCAGTTAATTAAGCCTATCGAAATTTTGACACACGACAAAAAAAAAGTTCTTGAGAAGTTATTAATCTTCTTCAACGTAAACAAATAGTTAAATTGCAAAAGTTTTCTTTATTACCACGACTTTCTTAAATATAGTTGACATTAAGAAGCATTAATTGCATGTCAGTATATCTTGAAATATAGAACAATGTTTTCATGGAGCTAATTTTATTTGCTGATTAAGTGAAATATTGTTTGTATTAGTGTAGAATATTTTTTCATAATCAATTCATCTGTATTCTGAAGATGGCTGGTATGGATATTAAAACTTTAATTAAGATAAAGTACAAAATATAGAACAACGTTTCAATCTTCTTAGGTCATCTAAGATGTCAAATCGTTGTTCTGTATTTTATTTTGATATCCATACCAACCGTCTTTAGAACATATTTTTGGCTTCAAGTGTGTTTCTTGTCATATGAATTTATTTATTTATCTCTTTCGTTAAATATGTACCTTCAATTATTTTTCTTACTTATTGGTTTAATGGGTATCCTGAATAAATCATTTTGGTGGTTATTATTAATTTATGAATTGAGTGTTATATCAAAAGAGCAAAAACAATACCTCTTGACTGAATTGAAATCGAACTAAATAATACAAAGCCCGTGCTTTCATTCAAGCGGCTGGACATTCAGATTACTAGTGAGCACCAAAACTATTACTATTATTTGTTGTTTTTCAAAATTTGTAGCACATACTGGAGGGATTTACACCTTTTGATAAAAGTTAAGAAAAAAACGACCTTTACGTTTCATATAAATATAAAAGAATATATTTCTATTTAAGCCTTTGTGGTTCTTTCAAGATTGTGTATACATAACAGTTATATATATTAACCGTGAAGAAGCCGCAAAGGCGAAACATTGGTTTGAATAAAAATATATTCTTTTGTTTACTTTGAATTTTACGCAAAGCTATTCGAGAGCCATCTGCCCTAGCCGGCGTTAAGCCAACAGTGTAAGGCTAGAGGGAAGGCATCTAGTCATCACCACCAACCACCAACTCTTGGCTACTTTTTTTTATCAGCAAATAGTGGGAATAACCATCACATTTTAATGCCCTCACGACTGAAAGGAGCGAACATGTTTATAAGGATTAGAATTCGAACCTGTGCCCCTTATACTGGGAGTCAAACGCTCTTAATCACCTGGCCATGTCGGGCCTTATATTCATTTGTATTTATCTGGAGAGTAAAAGAACTTTTTTATTAACTTTTGATGAAATTTTATGTATAAAAAGTTATACCTGAAATATTTGCACAAATAAATATAAAGGAAGTAAATCATGTAAGTAAAACAATAAAAACTGGTAATTCAAGGTAGTCCAATATGTTTAGTTACTATTTTTTTCACAGGTCTCCTCGTGAGTAAGTGGTAAGTTTACAGATTTACAAAACTAAATATGGGGTTCGGTTCCACATTCTAAAGAGAGAACAGATAACCTATTTCCGCTAAAACAAATATTTTTGACAGGTGTTGTTAGTCTCGTCATTATTTTTATAAAATATGAACAATAGATGGCAGGCTCTGTAATTTCTATATGATAAAATGTTAAAATTTTCCCTTAGAGATTTTCCTAGGTTTGGAGTGATATGGGAATATGTAGCATGTTTGTAATACACGGCAAATGGCAGTGTTATTCCGAAAGATTAATTAAATCTAATTATTTTTTGCCGTTGTACAGCAATTTAAATTTCAATAAATTCAGTAAAAACGAACATGCAGCTTATTACGTCGTTAGTCGTACCATGACTCAGCTGTAAGTTTGTTAGGCTAAAAGATTAATAACTAGGGTTAGATACTAGAGACGAACTTACTGCAGGTGATCTGTTATATAACCTTGCGCTTATAAATATAACAATAAGAAAGAAATTTCGTCATTTTATTGCAAAATCATTCAATATTTATATAGACATATAGAGGTGGAAGGCTGTTTTTTAATATCGTTTCTTGTTTTTCTATGTTACTGAATTTGTTTCACTTTCTTTTTACTAAATTGTGGATATTTAGGCTGTTATTTTTCAATTAAGAAGTGTGTATTTTAGTTCAGTAATTAATTATTTTAGCTATAACTTGTTCACTACTATGAAAATATTCGGATGACTTTTATGTCTGTTTTAGAATTTGCTTTTAATATATTTCTTAGAGATGGTTTGTGTTTGGTGGTTAACTGCATATATATTATACTAACTCTGAACCTATTTAAATGTTAAACTTTGCATGCAAAATATAATTTATAACTTTAGTTATATTTGTTTGTACACATTCATGCGAACGTTTATCATGTGAAGTCTTATTTCTAGCATCACCCGCTGGTACAGCAGTTATTCGACGGATTTATAACATTAAAATCAGGGGTTCGATTTCCTTCGGTGGATATATCAAATAACCTGACGTAGCTTTGTTACAAGAAAACACACGCATTTACTTCTAGTTGATAAACTACTGTATCATATTTGCATAAGAACTTTTTCAATCGATTGTCAAGTTATGTTTACTTTAATAAATTGAAATGATTTCATACACGTTGATTGATATTGACTTTCGACTAAAGCAACGTGAATACTTAAATCAAAACTAAAAATGCACCTGGTAATAAGTACAGCTAATTAAAGTTTTATTATAAATTTGGGCACCTTCTCATAAAATAAAAACTCTTTTTATATCTTTCTTTGTATTTCCTAAAGTATTTGTAAGAAAATTATTTTTGTTTTTAAATCTATGTATTTATGTCACTCAAGACAGACATTATTTCTGCGCTTTTAATTACATTACTTACTAAGTTTACCAAATGTTTCATCTTGTCAAAGCATAACAGAATGTTGAAATACCAGCTATACTAGTGGATAAACTAAAACCGTTTGACATTATAAAGATAGCCTGCTGTGCAGGACGAGCTGTTGAAAGGTAAGCCAGTAATAAGTTTTGTTTTTCAAACCTTGAAATTGGTTGTGATATAATCTCTTTTTTTTTCAGTTTGTTTGAAATTTGCATTGCATATGGCCATGGACTGTTTACGTGAGTTTCTAAAGGAAAACTTTTTAACTAAAAATAATTGTTTAGCACTTCTATGATTCAAACATTTTTTTTCTGTAGCTATGGTAACTCCTGTAACATCCCATCTATTCTTTTTTGTATTTTTCAGATACTAAGATGAATATATGGAAAGCGACAAAAGTTTGCAGACTAAACATAAAACAGCTTTTTCACATTGCGAGAGTGCTTTAAACCTTCCAATATAATATTACTGTCAGTGCGTCTTTGCCGCCTGTTTAGTATCTCAGTGGAAATTACGGCATTAGTGATTACCTCCTAACATTTTTGAATGTATAATATACAATCGTAACAGTATGATATTTGAAGCAAGGCAGAGAGTAGTTGGATTTCCTAATTCTAAGTTTGCTTTGACAACAAAAACCTAATTAAACATAGAAATTAATTGTTAATCTTTAATTATCTGATGCAAATCTTCATGTAATAAATTATTATATAATTATGTCACAGATAATAAGTTGAATCTTGCTGACGTCATTTCAGTAAACCTGTCAAGAAAACGTATTCAATTATGTGAGCTTTATGGGCGGTCTGAGCTTTATAAGCTATATTTGTCCTCGATTTCTGTTATTTATGGTCTATATAATTTCACTGAAGTAAAAACTAAAAAATAAAACAGTTACAATGTCAAATTTCTGTTATTGGATATTTTTATCCTGGTTAAAAAAATAGGAAATCCATTATTAATATTTCCTGTTCTAATTATTTCAAATTAGCACTTTTTTTATTCTAAATGTTCTGCTTGCGAACAGAATTGAAGTCAGAGTTATATAAGGCAAAACGTTCGATTGAACCATAGTTTGATTTTAAGAAAAACTGCACTAACCATGACACATGATACATCTTAAGGTATTTACCTGAACTGTGTTATTAAAGGTAAAATATATTAAAATAGATGAATACTAGTGATTGTGTAACTATAGAACTTGTTCTTGAATTATGTAAAACACATTTTTACTGAAGTTTACCAAATATATTCTCGACATTCCAAGCACTATCAACGAAGAAATTGCTGGTCTGAGAATAATGTTTTGATTTAAAACATATTTTTATGAATTTTGTAAATTTGTCTAACCTATATAATTATAATAATTCATTGTGTGTCACGTCACGCTTCATTTTTCCCCCTTTTGATTTATTTAAAGGAGTAGGTGAGTCATGAAAGCCAAAATGCATTCATTTATCAAAATTGAATAGTTCGATTAGTGTCTACCTTTTACGATGTTAGTGACGGGAGTGCCTTGTTTGTTTGTTTTGGAATTTCGCACAAAGCTACTCGAGGGCTATCTGTGCTAGCCGTCCCTAATTTAGCAGCGTAAGACTAGAGGGAGAGTAGGTAGTCATCACCCCCCACCGCCAACTCTTGGGCTACTCTTTTACTCACGAAGAGCGGGATTGACCGTCACATTATAACGCCCCCACGGCTGGGAGGGCGAGCATGTTTGGCGCGACCCTCGGATTACGAGTAGCGCGCCTTACGCGCTTGACCATGCCGAGCCGCCGGGAGTACAAGGATTTGTGTTTTAAGTGTAAACCTTATAAGCGTAATGAGTGTTAATATAATAAGCCGAAAATAAAGACATACTGTTAGATCACCTAGCTTAGAACCAAATGCATAAAATTTATCACGAAAGTGTAAACCTACCTATGTCTTTATCCATAAGGAACAAAAAGAACATTAAGACAAGTTATGTAAAGAACAGAAAGAATAGTGAGATAAGATATGTACAAGTGAAAACCTTGTACATATGTCTTTATTATGTATCTGTCTTTATCTACAGTGAACAAAGAAAATAACAAAACAAGGTATGAAGAAGTGTAGACCTATCTTTGTCTCTATCTATAGCGAACAGATAGAATAATGAAACAAGATATGTACAATCTGAAACCTGTCTATCTCTCCAAATGGATAAGGTATGTGTGAGTGGAACCTATCTCTCTCTATAAGTAGACGATATCTGTACAAGTAGGAACCTATGTGCAAGTTGAAATACAAATAGAACTTATCTCTATTTATATTATTTCTGTTTCCTAATGACCTAACCTGCAACTTTCATACTATATATCTGTTTTTGTTTCCGCTCTATCTAAATACCAGTGTCTTTCTTATTCATTTGATTCTTCTACCTTTCCATCTTTTTAAATATATATCTATTATTATTTCTTGTTGTCCTGTCTACCTCTCTCCTTATTTGTATCTCTAATGTTGCAATGTCTCTCTGACTATGCAACTTTCCTCGTTTATTTCTATTTCTTTCTTTTGGTATCAGTATATCTAACTATTTATCTTTCTATCCACTATCTATCCTACTCTCTATATATGTATTTTACAACTGAAGATAATCATTCTTCACCATTCATCCACTTGTGTTCAGTTTACACCTTTAGTTTTCTCAATATATTAAACCAGACACATTTACTTCACATCAGAGAGAAAGTAATTGGGTTGCTATCTCTGCCACCATAGTAAGTACAAATATATGTAAGCACTCAAAACAACCAAACCATTAGCGATCGCCATTATTCTATGACAAAACCAGTTTTCACTTATAGGCGGTTTAATCGTGAGTGACACGAACATTAATTGCCCGAACTGGCATAGAAGTCAAAGAGAACTTTCCACTCAAAAAATTCTAGTTATGCGAAGCAGTCCTGATAATATCTTTGCTGTTGGTAACGATATAATTGTATTTTGTTTTATGATATACAAAAGGTTACTACTTTTTCAACATGGAAAATTACTTTAACTTATACAGTTACTTTCAACGATTTTTTGTTACTTGCTGTTATAACTTTTTTATTTGTTTTTCACTTAATTTAATATTAACCCGTAAATATATTTTGTTATCGACTCTAACTAGTTTCCATTACCACATTTATTCACTTAAATCATCAAGTTATTTTACTTTATGCTGCTGCCCCCTAGTGGCTCAGCGGTATGTTTGCGGTCTTACAACGCTAAAAACCAGGCTTTGATACCCGTGGGGGGCAGAGCACAGATAGCCAGTTGTGTAGCTTTGTGCTTCATTCAAAAAACAAAACTATTTTTAATCTGCTAGTGTTCTTTAGTGTTCATACTTGCGTAGAACCACAGGCTGTTTGTGTCAACGAATTTTTCGAATGGAAAACAATTAAAGAGCTTTTTTTTTTCGTCTATATGTACGTTTTTATTTGATTTATTGATCATAGAGCTACGCATAATTAACTAAGTCATTTAAAAACTAATTTGAACTTATTGTATTCAATACGATACAATAGCAACTGTCAAAAAAATATGTGGTATTGTATTGATAAATCCTGAGATAAATTGATTTATACACTTCATTTCTTTCCAAGAAAAAACTTTGTTTTACTTAACGTTCTTTGGAAATGTTTCAACATACTTTTTATGCTACAAATACTGTGTTCTCTGTTTTTCTCTTTCTTCTATTCTTCGCAAATTATTTTACCAGAAAGAAAAAGAAAACTGGATAAAGTGAAGATGAATCCTTTTTTTTTTTTCAAAATGTATTTCGAAGTTTTTCTAAGCTGTATTTGTCTATTATATTAAAATATGCTTGAATATTTGTACATTGTTGAAAATATTTGAAATATGGAAGTGAAAAGCCGTTGGTCAGCTACAAGCTGATAAAACGCAACAAGTCATTGTAGCTTGTGGTTTGCAAAACTTGGACATGCCTTTAAATCTTCAGTACAGTTAGTCAGAGACCTGCACGGTAGATCATTGTAAGCTTCCCCACAAGACAACTGCTATTTGAAAATATAGGCTTAATGCAACAGGTAGACTTCAGTTTGCCAACTAAATTAACAATTTAGAGCCAAAAGTCGAAAACAAGTCAGTTTGAAAACTGTTAGAAACAGGTTTCACAAGGATGTTGTTTTATCACAGATAACCAAATGTGGATAAAATATTTCGTCTATACTGGTGTCAAGAACACGTGAATTAGTTTAACAATATGTGGATTAATATATGATGCATTCATAGAGTGATCAGAGCCGTATCCACCCCAATCTCATTTCATAGAGGAAAAAGATGCACATGATGATGGTAACATACTGGACTGGACAGAGATCAGTGTTTACGACCTTCCCGACGACATAACACTACAAATGCCACATGATATAGGGGCATATCCTTACAATCACTGATGTTACCATATTTGCAGGAGCATTGAATCAGTAATGGATGATAATGGACACTCTTACTATGCTTAAGTCATTAACAAATGCCTTTTTTTTATTATTGCAAAGCCACATCGGGCTATCTGCTGTGTCTATGGAGGGGAATCGAACACCCAATTTTAGCATTGTGAATTTCCAGCGGGGGACTAACAAATGTCAAGAAGAAGAGAGCATTGACCAAGTGGGCTTGACAGCATGTTCAATAAATACGAATCAATTTGAACCCAAATAAGAAAATTTCTGAAAGCACGTGATTCACTTCCAAGTAATGATGAAGAAATGGAACAAACTGCGACAGGGGGATTAACCATATTACCTCAGAAGTTCATTGAATTACTCATTTTAAGCACTTCGATATAAAACTTGCATAACTCCTCTTCTTAGTGATACAATTCGTTATTAACAAACGTTTCTGGTCATTCAGATTTGTATTATCACATGAATGTTTGAGAACATCATATGACATGTTTGTTTGTTTTTGTTTTTTAATTTCGCACAAAGCTACTCGAGGGCTATCTGGGCTAGACAACCCTAATTTAGCAGTGTAAGACTAGAGGGAAGGAAGCTAATCATCACCACCCGCCGTCAACTCTTGGGCTACTCTTTTACCAACGAATAGTGGGATTGACCGTAACATTATAACGCCCCCACGGCTGGGAGGGCGAGCATGTTTGGCGCGATGGGGATGCGAACTCGCGACCCTCAGATTACGAGTCGCACGCCTTAACACGCTTGGCCATGCCGGGCTCTACATCATGTGACATGAAGGATTATCTAATATTTGTTTTGCATAAAATGATAAAGTTAGGGCTGCCAATAACATTAATTAACATTAGATAGAATACAGAGAATTATTGTTTCTTAATTGCTTTCAACAGAGTGTGTTGTGTTATGTGAAAAATATTTTTATAAAAATGTTTTACATGCAGCTGAAGTTGATTTTGTATGAGGTGTGGTTACTGTTAATTGATGCCATATAAGTTTAACTATTATTGGTAACTGAAGTTAATTGTAGAAGACTGATTACTGTTAGAGAAAGCTGTTTCTTATGAGGTTTGGTTAATTTCTGCTACAGTTCTTGGTCCATAAAATTAAATTATTATTTTCTTAATTTGTGTTCTAAAGGTACGGATACATCTAGCTAAAACTGAAGATGTACATGTTGGAGTTACTAGTCATTATTTTTAATGTCGCAGAAGATTGATCACAGTTAATTAAAACATATATTGTAACTTTTAACCCAGTTTGATGTCATATACTTTGACTACCATCGCAACAAACAGTTGGACTACCATTACAACAAGATTTTGAAGTGGAGACACATTTAGTGGTGCCGAAAGATATATGGATAATTTTAGCTTGAGCTAATGTCATAAAAGCTTTTGCGATTGTTAAATCAAGTTGATTTTGAATAATATATCCTTTTCTTAATGACATAATAGTGAAGGATTGATCCTGCTTTATAGGAACAATTTACATATGCTAAAGTAGTGCGTTTTTCTGCAGATTTGAACTATGGCATCGTAAGGAAGACGTTAGTACCTTTACATTCAAATTCTTTAACATTCGACAATGCAATGCTACCACCGAGAGTCTTATGACTTATGTATGCTTCCCACTGACACATTCATTTTGAAAACCGGGTTGCAATGCCATGGGTAGCTTTGTGCTTAACTACAAAAAGATAAAAACAACAACAAAAACTGAAGAATAAAAGGTTATCACTTTCTATCAAAATATTTTCTTATTAAGAAATAGAAGAAAACATGTAGAACCTAAGGCACACTACTTTTAAAGTAGAAGTTAATAACATAGTGTATAAATGTCAGCGTGGGATATTGATTAATCTGTGTAAAGATGGAAAGACCATTTAAATAATATTCTGCGGCAACCAGGACTACTAGTACGAAAGGTCACAGTTTGATAGCCCATGTAGGTGTCCATCACTTTTCAATCCATAAAATGAATTCTAGCAAGTCTGACAGGTCTCAATCAACTGTGCACAAGATAGTTAATATAGATCATGCCCTTGTAAAAAAAATCATAGACCGTGACCAAATGATGATGGAAAGAAGTACTGTAGAAAAATTTACGGAACATATTTTGTACACGAGTGTTTGTTTACAGTAATGGGTGAGGCCTAGGTATCATTGAACAATTGTATCAAAACACCGGCTGACAACGACTTTCAAATACGATACGGAAAATGTAAAGAAACTTTTCTGTTGGGCTTTATGGCTGCTATAGTTTTTTCGTATGTGAGTTTTTCTATCAAGCTATTAAACTGAGCCCACCGAGTGGAATCGAACCCCTAATTCTAGCGCTGTAAATCCGTAGACTTGCCCCTGTAGCAGCGGGGAACGTAAAATAAAGATGAACTCGTGAAAACGTAATTAATTCATTCATGCAAGATGAAATTTGTAAGTTGCTTAGCCAGAACACCAAAAAGTTTAGTTACAAGATACAGTATCAAGTTCCATGTTGAAGTCCACAAAACGTTTCTACGAACGAGAGTAGTCTTAGTTTTATCCTTTTCTCTGAAACCTTTGTGAAAATAATTTAATTCGTAATCAAATACTTTGGTGCATTCGATATTTGATATACTCTAATTCCTGAAAGCTGACATCTACGTGCAGTAGAGGATCTGTCAGATGTGTGGTGTTAGATTTGACTTCACCATTCGTAGAAACTTGTTACAATGAAAAACTGTAATGTTTATAAATAATATGTTGCAATTGCCATCATAAGGATCATTATTCAAGAGACCTGAAACTTTGATCAAAATAAAAGATGACCATAAAATAATGGCTCTTTATGAACATCACAATGGATTCTCTTCAATGCAATCTGTGAAACATAATAACGTTTCTTGGATTGAAAAGACTTATCAATACTTAGACTTTATCTTTCGTTTTAGAAGGCCCGGCATGGCCAAGCATGTTAAGGCGTTCGACTTGTAATCCGATGGTCGCGGGTTTGAATCCCAGTCGCACCAAACATGCTTGCTCTCCCAGCCATGGGGGCGTTATAATCTTACGATCAATCCTCCTATTCGTTAGTAAAAGAGTAGCCCAAGAGTTGGCGGTGAATAGTGATGACTAGTTGTCTTTCGTCTAGTCTTACACTGCTAAATTTGGGACGGCTAACGCAGATAGCCCTCAAGTATCTTTGCGCGAAATTCAAAAACAAACGAATCGTTTTAGAAAAGGGGCAATTGAAGAGTTTGAGGAAACGGCATGAACATTTGCTGTACAACATCAAATTCACTAGGTTTGAAGAAAACATTTTCTCGAAGCAAAAACTAGGAATTCTGGATTTTCTTTGAAACAGAGTTACATAATTTATTTTTGTTTCTTTTAATTTCATAAAGAATACGATATTTTTTAATGTTTGTAGTTTAATTATTTTATGGATTTTTGGATCAATTTCTGCGCATTACGTGATTTAGCATCTTAATTCATTGCAGCAGTGTCAAAAGTCCTTGTGAAAGCAGATGATCAACATTATAGAATATATTCTAACATAAGGCAAATAACTTTACAATTACAGCCATTTTACATGGTGTTATATCATAAATTTTGAAACAATTTTGAACTGTTTTCACCCCAATATGCATGTCGATGTAAAGCTCAGAAACTTACAAGGACAAAATTAGCTTTGACAAAATGTTTGAGAAAATATAAGATCATATTCGTAGCTACATATGTTGTTTATTTTGACAAAATATTCGTCGTGAATATAATTTCACGCAAGCAGATTATATTAAAAATAATCAAATAAATCTTATTAACCTCGCTTACATCAATAAAGAAAAACAATTATTTTTTTAAAAAGGTAAGGTGCTACACATTCGAGTCCCCAAGCGAAACAAATTATAAGTGGAATAAAAAGGTTCTCTACTGGAGATTTTGGGAATGTTGCCAAACAAACAGCATGTTGACAGCGGCGGCAAGTACTTTTATTTCGCAACAGAAAGCGAAGAAATGGGATTAGTATCTGTACTTTGTGTTAGAACCTACTGGTCGACGAAGATTAGTCATAAACTTTCTTCTTTGTAAGGTCATATCGTGACTACCCAAAGAGTGGGGTTAAATATGCACGTATTGCGCGAGCAAAAAAATAACAAAATACAAAAGACTCAGTGATATAAGTGTGTGAGATGTATACATGCAAAAAAATTACAGTATAGTTTGGCATGAAAAAGTTTAAATGATCGTGTACACTCGTAAAAATTGGAACTGCGCACCTTGGAACGAGTTTGACTCTTCAGTGTACACGTGAAGGTATAGAAACTTCAGACTTTATTGCTGCATGTTCTAAACTGGGCTTATGTCGTAAGCGTTACCTTAACACTATAACAAATACATTTTGGAAATTCCATATGTCATTTTATTAAGCTTCCACTGTTAACGTTTGTGAATAATAATATATACATCTGAATGTTCACGATTTACGTCACTGCACAAATCACATATCAACACTTTTAGGCCTAAATGAAAACTAAGAAATATTTAACACTATTCTATTTGTTTGACATATTAGTATAATTTATGCTTTTGTTTTTGATAATCCAATTATTTAGTAATAATCAGCACACAATTTTAACTTAAAACTTTTGTGTTACTTCCAGCTAGTTCTTATTTTCGAAAAAAAAATTCATATGTAACAACTAGCCATGGCAGGATTTGTTTTTTCAATGTTTCAGTGTATATTTTTTTTTGTATAATAACTAGTGTTGGCTAATTTGCTTTGTTTTCAGTGATAAAATATTTAGACATTTTATGCATAATACTCGCTTATGACTGGTTGTGTCTTTTTTATTAGAATCTTTAGAAAACCTTGTACCGAATAGAAAGTCATGCTGAAATTAACGAATATCTCTCACTTTGAACTTATTAGAAATTTCTCGTGAACTAAATAACATTAGAAATGACCTATAACATTTATATCAAAATAACTGAACCTAATTTTTGTGTTTTAACAATCCTTTACAGCTCTATGAATTTCCCTGTGTATATTTGTGTGTAGAAGTAAAAGAGCACATTATGAAGAAACATTTTAAGGATTAGCTGACAAAAAATATTCTACGTTGTTTAGTTTTCTTGAGTCAAATAAGAGGCATAAACTTGAAAACTTTGTTTTATAAACTAAATAGAAAAATGTGTTCCCATTTTATGTGGTTACGATATGTGGTCTATGACATCTATACAAATGAACATACTAATCATCTATTAAGCTAAAAGGATTTTGTGAAAACAGTTTTGTTACCATTAATGTACAAATACTATTACGACTTGTAAGGCGCATTTTCTAGAAAGGTAAGAAATGTAAACCTTATTTATACATACATATGAGCTGTTTTTTGTTTTAAATTAATGATTAAAGGACAAAAACCATCATTATTATAAGAAGATGCACCACACTTAAGGTTTAGACTTTAACTGCTTTTCTGTCTTTTGCTTCTCAGTAGCTGAATATTAAGTATTGGGATTAAAACAAGCTTTTGTTACCCATTATTGGCACACCAATCTTTATCTTTAAGATTAGCTACAAATAAACACACTCTCTTTCTCTCTTTTTGAATTTTCTAACATTAAGTAAACTTACATTAAGTAAGCACATAATTACCTGTAAACTTTAAATAGCAGTGCCTTCTAGCAGTAGAATATGTTAAAATAGTGATATATTTTTTATTTTTCTTAATTAGTGTGGCCTATTTGTCAGAATGTTTACGTACGACAAGTAGGCTGAAGTACTATTTGATTTCCTATTCCTTCAATTGACCTATTTCTTATGATCGTGCACCTCCAGGTTCTTTAGAAACATGTATACCCACTAACTGATTTCACCTATTGTCATAAAGAATTAAACACATAAATAAAATGTTGATCAATGAGATACACCAAAAACAAGGCATTTTTACACTTGGCTCAGATTCATTGGCCCTCTTGCGGAAAGTTGCCGAATTAAATAACCATCGTGTGAGGTTGTGCTAACGATCGGTTAACGCGCGACTATAACAGTTGGTTTCCTCCCTGCTACTCATATTAACATGATGGACCGAGTAGATCGTGGTATGCTCATGGGGGGTCTATAAACGGGTTCCACGTTACCGTACTAGGCTCCTTACGCCCTTTGCCGCCGCGAGCTAGCCGGGGAAGTCTCGTTTTAGATGGGTGAAGTAAAGTAATTTTTCATCCGAAAATGTTTACACTACACAGAATAGCTACGAAATTGATTTTTTTGTTCCAACTTTTTTTTCAACAAACAATTTTTCTCGGTCATCTATCAGTTGTGAAACACAACCCTTCAACAACCAAATGTATACGTTATTTTCATATGTGTATAATTTCTTGAGCTTCAAAACGCCTTGCGACCTCTGGTGACATTCAAGTCTTCTTGCATGACTGTTCCATTGTAAGATAGTATCTTTTAACCACTGAGAACACTATCAAGGTACAAAAATCCAACAGTACCTTATGTTTAGCTTTACCTCAGCAATTACAGGGCTCAAGTGCACGCTAACACTAACACCCTTAAACGTAGTTGGGGTGTAGTAGTATTAGGGCTCGGTTTTCAAGTAAATTTGTACAAAAAATCTTTGGATATGGCACACGGTTCTTCTATTTACAAATTTGTCGTGCAAATTTATCTAACGTTTATTTGTATGCTAGGTTTTCATGATAAGTTCTGATTATGGCTAAGATCACAAAAGTTAAAACTCTGAATGTGTTTGTTTAAACGCGAGTAAGTACGCCTTTGTCGGCTAGAAAGCTATGGACTTTCTTATTATTAGATAAAATTATTTGTTCTTACTACCCTTTTCGGTAAACGCTTCAGTGAGAATTTTAATGCTAACGTATTTGTCTTCTGGGTCCCTGCTGGTAAAACTATGCACTTACAACGCTAAAATTCAGGGTTTGTTTTCTCACGGTGGGCACAGCACATAACTCAGTGTGGCTTTATTAAAACAATAACGTTTCTGATCATTTAGCGGTAAGATTTAGGATGTCTTTTACTGGAATTTGGAGTTCGATCTCTCGACGGAAGTAGCACTGATAGCCCATTCTATAGTTTTGGGTCAAAACAAGCAAACAATGTTAAAGTACCTTTGACTTTACATATTTTTTGCCGTTTTGCAAGAAGTGGTTACGTACGTGTACCTAAAATCATGCTAAAAATTTAAATCATAGTGATTTCTCTTTAAACCTTAGCTGATAGATTTCACATACAAGTAAAATCCAAAAAAATAAGTCACTAAGTTTGCGAGACTGTCCTGTCTAAAAGTACTTAGCAATGCTATTCAGGTAAAGTTTACTTGTCATCTTATGGGAATAGTTTATTTAGCACATCTCATGACAGGTGTTTACCTAGCACTTTTGATGGAAAGTGGTTGCTTAGCGTTACTTTACAAATAGTGATTTGCTGAAATATGAAAATTAAATATCCCCAAAATTTCTTGTTTGCACATTTTATGGTTCTGGCTTTAAATTAAAAAGTAACGATCCACATTTTCTCACAAGTACTAAACCTTTAAAACTGTTGAAAACTAACTAAATCAAGCTTCTAGTTACCGATTTAAAACATGTAACTTCTCTGATATCATAAAACAACGAAGCTTAAAACAAACAAATACTAAATAGTTAAGCCAAACAGTAACTACATATACCCATTTCCTGATGTTTTAGGTTCAAACATTTACCTAAATTTACTAAAGAATGAGTAACAGGGTTACTAAATATTTAAATTTTACACAAATTTTTTATTTAGTCGTAGTTTGATTGAAATTTGGCGTGAATTTTTTTGTACCTAAGAAACAAATTTTCTAATAAGTTGAGGACTGATTTATACAACTCCAGAAGTATTCAACGTTGCTAAAGTTGGCTATAGTTATTAATCAAAGTAAGTTGGAGGATATAATTTGTTTATTTTTACGAAACCTATACTTCATGTAGTCAACTTTTGTAAATTTTAGCTTTTTTATGCATTGCGTAGTTTCTTAAAAACCCAAAAGAGATAAGTTAGTGTTACTAGTTTTATTTTTTAATAATTATTATTCTTTACAATATTGTGAGTAACTTTAGAGTAATTTTTTGGATTGCAAAGTTCCAAGAGTTCACATAGAGTAGAACTTGGGAAGACCATGTCATTTCATTTCGTGGGAAACCGCTTGAGGTGAGGAAAAACTGGGAAGTCTCAAATAGCGTATAGTTGTCAAATCATCAAACTCTCCTCAGGATGACTACAATCACATATTTTAAGATCTAAATTTGTCAGTGCATTACTGAAATGAATGGTAATTATTATGTAGAAATTATCGATAGTGATAATAACACGCTTGACACAAGTATCCATTAATCTCTTTTATTCTTTTCCACAGAATCCACCGATGAAGCAAGATCTGGAGGATGTTTTCACGTAAACGGCATGGTGACGACCAGAAAGGGACTTCTGCAGCTTTCTGAGGTTCGCGTTGGTGATGAAATCCTAGCTGTCGACCGCTTCGGGCATCCTGTTTTTAGCGAGGTTCTTCTCTTCTTAGACCGTGACACAGAATCGAAACGCCAGTTTTATGTCATTGTGACGGAAGAAGGAAATAAAATAACTCTTACCCCCGATCATCTTATATATTTAGTGACAGCGAGCTCTAGTGCAGAAAATATTTCAAACAGTTCTGTTACTTATGCCATGAACGTAGAACCTGGAGACTTCCTTTATGTACACACGCGAACTGCACTACACCAGTTACAGTTGCAACGAGTAAAACATGTGAGCATTGAGACTGATGTTGGTTTTGTGGCACCTCTTACTAGAGAAGGTAACTTGATTGTGGATAACGTATTGGCATCCTGTTATGCAATCATTGACAATCAGTCTTTAGCACACTGGTCTTTTGGACCAGTGAGATTAATAAAAAATCTGCAAGACTCAATTTTCCATATTTTGCAACGGCTTTACATTCTTTCACAGAGAACTGTTTTGAAGAAAAGAGACAAAAGCCATCAAAAAGGGATTCACTGGTATGCAGAATTGTTATATAGTGTTGCTCCTTATGTGCTTCCTAAAGTAAATTTATATAACTAAACGTCAAAAAATGAAGAGCTGACAGTTATATCCGCAAGAGCTTTAAATTATTAAACCATCTTCAAGTAATTTTGTACTTAAAAATTCACATTCTTTTTCAAAAACATCAACAATTTTTTAACTATAGAGTCACCCAGCAAGGTTAAACGGCGGTGCTTAATTAGTGTTCCTACTATATATGGATGAATGTGGCTAAACTTTTGTTAGTTTTTATATCTAAACTTATCGCAAATACTATGATGAAGATTCTTTTATATTTGTTATAAATTAAGAAATGTTTTTATTCGACGAAAAGAGTTAAAGCATTTGGCATAAGCTCGTTCTATTGTAATGTTAACGAATAATTAATGCTGATAAAATAGGTATCCAGCTATATCTATTGTACCTCTTTTGTGACTATGAACAGAGAATATCATAGAATCTTTTGTATGGCTCCTTTCTTTCCTCTGATGTTAACTTATTTTTATGACATTTTTTCCACTGATGTTAGTTTATTTGTACGATTCTTCTCCCCTTATATTTCTTGTTTAACTGAAATCCTTAAGTTTACAGTTCATTGTACATTTTTTAAAATTTATCCTGTAAGAAAGGAGTTAGGGTTCACAGGGTACATAGAGACTTTAAAGTTTGAACCACTGGCTATTTTGTGCCCACAGATCGAGATTTTACAAAATCGCACACACACACATAAATATACAAATTCCAGCATTGCTATTCTAACATAATCATTCATTTGGTTGTGAATGAAACTCACAAACTTGTCACGTTCATTTGTAATAGAAAATAAAATTCACGAATTGACTCATTTGTATATTTTAAACGATTCGAAGATCAAGTTGGAAAGAAAAGGTAATATTTTGCGTATAAACGCAAAGGTTTCTTAAAATGTATTGACTGAAATTATAAAAGATCATGGTAAACGATATTTTGTGATGAATAATTTAGTAGCCTTTCCACCTGTTTTAACTAAGACGATGAATTCAACCATCAAGTTATCCAAACACTCATATGATTTGCAAGTATATAGAGCAATGTTTGATTGACAGAATGAGTCTCTTCTTAATATCACGACTTACGTGGACCTTTATTTATCTTTATGACCGTGATTAATCATGGTCACATAAGGTGATACATGTCTCTTTCATATCACGTTTAATGACGGTAATCATAATACAATGTTCCTTTTAGATCATGTATAATGTCTACCATTATTAAGTAGTAGGTGGCCACTTTTAGATCGTGTCTAATGACGATCATTATTAAGTAATAGGCGTTTATTTTAGATCATGTCTAATGATTGTCATCTAAAGCAATATATGTCTCTTTCAAATCACGTCTAATGATTGACATAATAAAGCAACTAGTATTTCTGTTGTATCATGTTTCACGATATTCATCATTAGGTAATGAATGTTCTTTTGAGATTAATGCAATCAGCAACTCCGTATCATTTTTTGAAATAACAATGTATTAAGCATACATACGTTTATAATTCGGCCTTATCCTGGCATAGTTTTCTTTTTTTTTTATTGCAATTTCATATATGTATGATTATATACTGGACTTGTAGAATTGTTTATTTCGTTTGCGCCAAGTATTTAACTTGGACATAAAAACCTAAACGAGAATGTAGCAGTAAACAATCTATGTACTCGGAAACGTATATCTAGTCTGGTTGTTTAGAAGTTCTCGTATCAGCTTAACATAACATTATTTTATGTTTGTAGAAATACACGCTTTCTGTTTGTAGAATATTTTAAATAACTATTTTAATTAGACTTTTCAGAACTGCTTATATTTTAAAATGTTTCTGCAAAATCGTCCATTGTATTTTTTGTGAGTATTATTCAAATAAATTAGTGAGAAGACTGTGTATATGTATATATGTATAGGTGTAGATAACGGATTAAACACAAGCGAATTTTGATGATTGATATTATTGAAAGATTAAACGACAGAAGTCATGTCACTGCTAAAAATTTAAAAATATACACTTGTTAGAAATTTACTGCAAAAAGTTTTGTTTTCTTTTGGAGACAAGATTAGTTAATATGGGACCGTATTCGTATTACCAAAACCTGAGGACATTATCGTATATTACAGGCAGAACTGTGGATTGTATCCCAAATAACTAAAATCTGAGGATATTACTCGTATATTACAGGCTGTATGATCTTATTTGTATAGGCAAAACATTGTAGACCTTTCCTATAGGGATAAAATCTATTCGTGTTATTGAGAAATGTAATACCATGCTTTTAGTGTCAATTAAAAAAAGTTGCAACATTTTCTCACATTGTTTTAATAGCATATTAAATTCATGAATAGTAGGAACTGGATTTATAAGGGAGTCCTTTCTTAGCAAGTAAAGACAATATAAAACTGTACTTGTAAATCATGATAACTTGTATAGTTCTCAGAAAGAAAGTGGTTCGTTTGACTCTATATTTCTGCGGGCTGTTTCTTTTTGGAAAATTCAGGGAAGTCAACGTTTTGCTCTTATGATAATTTCATTTCAAAGTGGTTAACGTTTTCCACCTTAAACTGAACTAATGATTTGTATGAATCTAAAGTTTTCAACATTATTTGTTTCAATTCTAAGCTAAGACTAGGCATTAATGTAAAATCGGCAACACTTTCCACTTCAGATCTAAGCTAATGAGGTGCATTAATCTAGAGTAGACAGCACTGACCATTTTAAATCTGAGCTAATGTTGTGATTGACGCTTAATGTATTTGCGTGCACGATGCACATACTTTCTAAGTTTTAATGCTGTTAGTGTTTGTGTAACAACAAAGGAGTTTTTGTATGTGAAACCTGACATAGTATTATTGTAAATATTCTTTCTGGCAACAACATTTGCGGAAACCTTATCCGAGAACTATGCATATTGTAATGTCGTTAACACATAAACAAAATGAAGAAAACAAATAAAAAAGACTGTTTATAATACTGATTTTTTCAAGCCTTTGTCCCTTTATATAGATTTAACTTTAAGTTTGAAAGCAAGAGAAATTTTGAAAATAGTATACTTTTATTATTATGAGGAACTCTATAAAGTTATAGAAAGGGATAGATGTGGTCCTTTTGTAGGTATTGTTTAGTTTCGATTATTTTTACTTTATGTTTTTTGCCTTAGTTTGAAGTTTGAAAGCCATCAGATGTATCTCAAACTCAAGCCATAATCATATTGTGCCATCTAGTGAGTAATTATTATATTATACATTCCTTTCACTTGTTGCAAAATCAAAGTCGTATTACAAAAAATTACCTAGCAGATTCTTAAAAGCTGCTAAGAATTACTTCCTTAAATATTCTATTTTGTAAAAAAATGTAAATATATATTTCTCAATTTTTATTGTAGTAATATGAACGAAACTTTCTTGAGAAAATGTTGAAAGTTTTAAAAGTAACCTTCAAATCTTATTTGCTAGTGACTATCTAATGTATGATTTAGTGTCTAAGTATTTTATATTTTGATGTATATAGCTGTTTTCTGCTGATAAATTAATTAATTGTTTTGTCATGTTATGCCAGTTGTAAAATAAATTGCATTTAAATAATATCAAAGTCGGTGCCAAATTTATTTCAAAATACATATTTTGAACCTTTGATCTTAAAAGTATATCACTATAACTTAAGAAGGTTTTTATCAATGAACTTGCCTGAAAAGCAATCAAAAACTGCTTATTTTTAGAGCTTACAAAGAACCATAAATGTTCTGAAACATAAACAATATCCATTGAAGATCCTTAATCTTTCCCATTTTATCAAACCTTTTATATGACTCTTTATTTTGAATTTATTTTGTTTTTATAACTGTAATTAATACACCCATAACTTAAACCAAAAATTTGACACTGAGTCTAAGTCATCTTGCTTTTTGTAATAGTTTTTGAAATATTTAACACAGTTAAAAATGTTAGTAATTTTGACAATAATATTTAACTTGCACACCCAAGAATGGAATATTAAAATCACAAAAAAATGGAAATAAGGCAACATATTTTTCAATCTAATTGATTAACTTCTATAAACAAAAAATAGGAGTTATATGTAATTTAAAAGAGATATAAAATATTTGAAATAAAATCATAATGAATTCTTGACACTTTCGAGAATACTATGTAACTAAGCAAGCACAACAGCGGAAGAGGGAAATCAGAGCTTCAAATTTCCTTAACATAAAAATAACCAACATAACAATAAACCTGTTGAATATTATTGAACAAATTATTCAGCAAGCAATCCAGATGAAAAACGTATAATTCTTTGAAACCTTGTTTGTTTAAAATTTGAAATTAATTACAGAAACATGTACCACAATTTTCAAAAAAATGTGTGAATGGAGATGTATTCATATTGTTGTAACATACATCGTTGAAGAATATAAAATCCAGTTTACGTAAATATAACAAATTCACTTATTTCTTCGTTAACCTTTACTTAAGTGACGTTAATTTTAGGCCTAACTTCACAAACTTTTCAACAAGGTCTCCGAAGCTATTGTACATCTATTTCACACATCACAGTAAAGTGTTTGTTTGTTTTTGAATTTAGCGCAAAGCTACACGAAGACTATCTGTGCTAACCGTCCCTAATTTAGCGGCTCTATATGGTCAGGTGGTTAAGACTCGTAATCTAAGGGTCGCGAGTTCGAATCCGCGTCACACCAAACATGCTCGCCCTTTCAACCGTGGGAGAGTTATAATGTGACGGTTAATTCCACTGTTCGTTGGTAAAAGTGTAGCCCAAGAGTTGGCGGTAAACACTAGCTGCATTTCTTCTAGGGTTTGTTTTATTTTGGATTTCGCGTAAAGCTACATGAAGGCTATCTGCAATAGCCGTCCCTGATTTAGCAGTGTGAGACTAGAGGGAAGACAGCTGGTCATTACTATCCACCGCCAACACCAGGGCTACTCTTTTACCAACAAATAGTGTGATTGATCGTCACACAGCAACTTACACGGCTGTTTGGTATAACGGGTATTCGAACCCGCGACCCTCGGATTATGAGTCGAGTGCCTTAACCACCTTGCCATGCCGGGCCACAGTAAAGGGAACAACACATAGTAAAGGAGACATAGTTAATCATTTAAAACAATAGAGTAAAGGCAGTGATATTAGAGAGTCATTGGAATTTTCCTTTTTCAGAAGAGGTTCAACTTGGACACGATGAGTATTATTTGCTTGATTTGCCAGAAGGAAAAATAGTTAACCTCATAAAGTTAACGTCTCGAAAAGTAGTCCTGTCAAAGTAAAGTTTCATGAGCGTTAAATATATATTTTACTCTTGTATTTCCTACCGTTCTGAGAAAAGAAATGGGCGAGGTTAAAATATTATAGAAAAATATAATTGGTTACATGGTGTAAGTTACTCAGCAAAATCGAATATGCGGCTAGGTCTCTTATACTTTGCTCTTAAATTATATAGAGGAGGAGAAAAAATTCTTTTTTAAACAAGTCTTTAAGTTGAATGTACGAGTGAGTCAGTAATTTAATCACGCCTAATTCAGTCTCTAAATATTTTAAACACACTTTGGTGCTTCCTTTACACCATCTTAATAACTGAACTGATTCCGTATACCGAGAGGAAGCAAAGAACTCTAACAGAAGACAAAATAGTTTTCTCAAGAATGTTTTCAAATTTAATGTGCAGCTTAGTAAATAACTTAAATTTGCCTCATTTAATGTCTTTTATAAATTCAATAATAATATTTTGATATCTCCTCTACACCACGAAAAATTGTAGACATCCTGTACCATCCATAAGAATCAAGTGGTAGAAATGTTTCCCCTTTCAAATTTAGCGACTGACTACTTAGCCGCATGGAAAATCTTTCAAACCCAAGAATTGTTGCTTAGTAATATTTCTAAGTTTCTCCTGCAGACAATTTAATTTTAAAATCAAATTTCAACGAAATATATAGATGAGTACCTGTTGTCTTTATTAAAACGTTCTTCGAACAGAGGGAGAGAGGAAACACCTATTTCGTATCTACACAACTTCATGAGATGAATATGAATACCTGTTGCACACGATCGACGTAAACTCATAACAGAATACATAAGCTAAGAGTACATAAATTACTAAAAGAATTGAAATACATTTTTAAACAAATACAATAAACTCACAATTTCGATTCAGTACGGGCAATCTGAAATTATTTTTATGATAAAATGTTAATAATAGATTGTTTGTTACCCATAGGAAAACAAAAAGTGCAGATATATTTAGTTCATCGGTATTAGCTCTATCACGAGTTTAAATATTATTTTTGTTGTTATTTTCACAAATGTATTTACCAAATGTAAGTCGATAAACTCACTATTGAATATTCGTGGTTAATTTTGTTAAGCTCTAATTATTTAAATTGTTTGTATTCTATGTTTAATTAACAAATAAACCTTATTTTAATATCTTATGCAACAACTTTTCTATAACTATTTTAACTTTATTCGAGCAGCACTGCTAAAAACCGCGTTTAGACACTTGTGGTGGGCAGGGCAGAGATAGCTCATTGTGCAGCTTTGTGGTTAATTACAAACCAAAGTAAAAGCTAATTTATTTGTAATTTTATTAATGATATAATATCTCCATTCCAAAAATCAATTTGCAGGATGATATGTAGTCTAATTAAATTTCAGAAAACAATCATCTATGTTTTTTATATAGAATTTAAAATATCTACGTTTTCACATTTTGTAGCCATTCTGGATTTAGCATCTTTTCCCATGATTTTCCATAACGGATTATCTCTTATTATATCCAAATTTCCAGTAATAATATGCTTATGAAAAATCTGCCAAATAATCTAAGTAGCAATTACAAGGTAAATTTTGCACATTATTTATATCTAAATTATTTTAAAAGCCTTTATAATTAAGTATAAAAGGTCCTATTGAAATTTCATACTTACAAACAAAAATAGATTTTAAATATTTTAAAGAAAGAATACTTTGTATTACAGAAGCATGGAAAATTTTAGAAATTTGTAAATCATTAACAATTTAAAGTTAATTAGTATATATGATGATTTTCTTATTGATAATTCCTTAATTATATTGTTTAAATTAGTTACCTTAATCCTAAATATTATAATCTTAGAAACAAGGAAGTAATACATTAATATCTTGGTATTTATATCTGAACATCATAATTGAGGCTGGAAAAGTAACTTGATGTCTTTTATTCTACTTATGTCTTGTATCATTCTTTCTAATTATTTATTTTGGTTGCAGGCAGCGAAAGGTGGTAAAGATGTGAGACATTGGAAGATAGTACATTCATATCTTCTTCCATTTTTTAACTTCTCTCTTTTAAACATGTGAAACCAACGAAGCTCAGGTTAAGCCAAATAAGTAGTTTAACCCCAAAGCAAATTGAGTGACACGACCGCCGGTAACTCAAAAAATCTGGACACATTACATAACGACCCACTTTATGATTCACGTCCCAGTATTGGATGTTTGTTTTGTGGCTGCGCGTTTTTTTCTCTGCCTCGAAAAATTACGTTTAGTTATATATGTAAAATTCACGCTATCTTTCTCTTCGATTTAATCTTTTTTAAAAACTTTTTTAGCTTTCTTACATATATATAGTTCAGCAACATTTATACCTGGAAGTGACACAAGCTAACATTCTAAGAGAGTAAAATGAGTGTACTCCCTACATACTGATGTAGTTACCAAGCAATAACTCACTGTGACCTCTTAGGTATACCTACGAAAAGAGCATCTTCTCTGCAAAACTAGTACTACCACACTTAGACCTGGGAGACTCAACAATTCACAAGTTCTCTATCTCTTACTTATTCTCTATAGCAGATACAGTGGCCCAGAGTCAAAATCATTTTTCATTATTTTATCTCTCAGATGTGTCTTACAGATTTGCTCTGTCATTTCACTAAATTGAGATTAAAATACACCATGAAAGATAACACTTGCAGATTTGGAAACAATGTGACTTTCTCGCTACGTGAAATTCACTGTTTCTCGATCATCGTACAGGAAGGTATGGAATGTGCAACTTCATATAAGAGCCATTCTCTGTTGAATGCTTACTACACTGATTTATTTGTTTGTAATTAAGCACAAAGCTACATAATGGATTATCTGTGCTCTTCCCACCACGGGTATCGAAGCTCGGATTCAAGCAATGTGAGTCCGCAAATATACCACTGTACCTTTGGGGGGCACATAACACTGAAAACACTACTTGCAGTTGTATTGCTTGTAAAATATTACTTCCATTATGATAGGAAGTTTGCTATTCAAATCGGCCATGTAAAACGATTAATGAACCTTATAGGTAAAACGACGCATTAAATAATATTGGCATGACTGTGATTAAATAATAATGCTAAAACTTACCGAACCAGTGGAAGTAAGACCCGATTTACGTTGGGGGTTGGTCCCTCAGTTGCTCAGCGGTATGTCTGCGGATATACAACGCTAAAATCCGGGTTTCTATACCCGTTGTGTGCAGAGCACAAATGGCCCATTGTGTAGCTTTGTGCTTAATTCAAAACAACAACAACAAAACTTATCGAACAACAGCAGCAAGAAACAACCAACAGCTTAATTGTGCTGCACAAAGTTGCAGTACACCAAATACACTACAAATAGTGTTAAACTGATACCTTCTGCTGAAGGTCTTCAAAAGAATTAGAGACAAAGACTTTCATCTTATGAAAAGTAACACTGATAGTAAAATACTGATATCATAAGTACAGTAGTATGTATAGTAGGAATGGGGCGAAGCCCCCCAGTGTCTGCGGACTTACACGCTAAAATCCGGGTTTCGATACCCATGGCGGGCAGAGCACAGATAGCCCATTGTGTAGCTTTGTGCTTAATTCAAAACAACAACAACAACCTTCCAGCGATCTTTACATTCACTTTCATCATAAGCACACAATGAGAAAATAAAACCCGTTTTCAAGTACACTTTCAAAAAATCAATACGGATGATGCAATGGCTCAGAATGTGAAATAGACAAATATTATATATATATACATACATATATACATATATATATATTGGACTAGCTATGCAGGGTAAGAATAAACAACACGAGACAGTAAAAGTTTAAGGTTCACTAACAAAATTTTACCATTCAAATCTAGTCGCATAACGTCCCAACAGAAATCGTTGAAGTATGAACGATTTATCTGTTTCACATAGTTGCAGTGACAAATTTGGAGGGTGGGGTGGCTTACGATTCTCCTTTTTATATATTTTTTAAAACTTATGTCACATTTTTGAAAATGTGTTGTTAAGTAACTATTGTGAATGTTGTACAACTATCTTAATTGTATAGATAACACCAATCTACACTGACAACAACTATCTTAACTGTTATTTGTGCATATTTAAAGTTGGTGTGAAAATCAAAACAGGATATCAAAATATTAATATAAATATTTTATACAGATTTCTGTATTTATCAAACTTTCTTTTATTGACGCAATTATTCTTGAATATTTAGTCCCCAACTAGTTTAGCAGTAAGTCTGAAGGCTTATAATGCCACAAACTTGGTTTTGATATCTTTGCTAGACACATGACAGATAGTCCATTGTGTAGCTTTGTGTTTAACGACAAATAAACAGTCGATACCTTGAATATTTCTGCTAAATTTCTAAATGGAAAAGAAGGTAAACTGAAAAAGTTTGTGAATCTTGATACATTTTACTAAACACAATTAAATGAAAATACATAACTAAACTATCAAAGAAAAATAACACTGTGGAATTGGTATTCCTAAAGAAAATTAAGATAATTTGTTTGTTTCGATTTTCGTACATGAGCTCTATTCGCACTAGCCGTCCCTAATTTAGCAGAGAAAGACAAAAGAGAAGAGAGCTAGTCATCACCACCCACTGCTAACTCTTGGGCTACTATTTCAACACCGAATAATGAGATTGACCGTAACATTATAACACCCTCACAGACAAGCATAATTGGTATGAAAGAGATTCAAACTCGTGACCCTTAAATGATCACTCAAATGCTCTAACCTTCTAGCTATGCCAGGCCAGTAGTTACATTGACAAAACATGGTTTACTAATTGTTTCCCCTTTAATCTAGTTGAGAGAAAGAGGAATGTTTAAACATACAACTTAAAACTAAGTAAATTAAAAACAATATGTTTTCATTACCTTTAATATATACATATTTAAACAAGAATCGAACTTGATATAGTTTTCTTACTTCTTTCAAAAAAGTGCCTACTTTTTATTTGGAATTAAACACAAAGCTACGTAATGAGACATCTGTGCTCTGCCCACAACGGGTATCAAAACCCAGATTTTAGTGATGTGAGTCCTCAGAAATACTGCCGTGCTACTAATGGCGGTAATTATAAACAATTCTCTATCATACTCTACCTTCCAAATGGCTCAGCCACAAACCTGAGGATGTCTTCGTGTGCGTATTTGTTTCTTATAACAAAGCCACATCTAGCTACCTACCTGCTGTGTTTACCGAGGTGATCGAACTTTTGATTGTTACGTTATAAATCCCTGTACTTACCACTGTCTCACTGTGGGGAGGAATCTACATGTATCGTTTATTTGGCCTACAGTTACACTCTCAACAAATTAGTATTGTATCCATTGTTACGTCCATTACAAAAACACGACCAAGATGTCACCCCCAATTTACTTGTGACTAAGTTTTCTCGAGAAGATATACAAGTCTTGAAAACGATGTCTTTAACCTTCAAATGATAATTTCAAGGTCATTTCTATGTGAATTATAATCAATGATGTCGAGAAAACTCACTTGTAGAGAAACATATATGCAAAAACGGCTCGTTTGGGTTGAGAAAATATATTACGTAGAAGAGCGAACAACGTTTCGACCTTCTTCGGTCATCGTCAAGTTCACAAAGAAAGAAAGAGGTAACTGAACGGAAGCTGACCACATGTTTAGAAGGGGTTGTGTAACTGAGTGTCGGAATGTAGAGGGCGGTGTTAGATGTTTGAACATATAATTTTATTTTATTATATTAATATAGGTATAAAGGCGTTCCTTTATATTGGTTTATTTTGAGTTTAAGTTGTTGTATAAGTAAGGCTTCTTTAATTTTGCGTTTGTTTATGTTTGTTTCTTTATTTAGTATTTGAATGTTTTCTATGGTTATGTTGTGTTTATTTGACTTGCAGTGTTCGAAAAGTTGTGAAGGTGACTTTTCATGTTCTTTGAATCTGGTTTCCATTTTTCTACTTGTTTCTCCAATATACGGGGTGTTCGTAAAATCACTGTGCACTTATATATTTATTAACAGACATGTTTCAATATAGAATACAGGAGGTAAAGAAAACAAAATCAACCAACAAAAGTAAATATATATCACAAATTAAAAAATCACAAAACCTTATACTGCTGCATACCATATATTCCCGACATCAGGAGACAAATAACCAACATTTGGCAAAAACTAGTAACAAAATATAACATTCCAGTTAATACAAAATTTATTCAAAAACCAGGCATAAAACTGAGGTCTATACTGTGTGAAAACTGCACTAACAAACACCACACCAACATTATTTATAAAATACAATGTGATAACTGCCACGACTTCCTGTACAAACGAAGTCGGAGGAGAAACGGAGGGAAGGTAGATGAAGTAGAGGAGTGTGGAAAGATGAAGTAGTTAGGGAGATAGGGATGGGAAAAAGTACCTCTTTTAAGGGCCAGGGTATAGCTATACCCATTAATTTTGCCGTGGGGGAAACGGGAGTGCCCCGAGAAAACCCACTTTCACGGTCAGGGCGCCAAGTAATCTACCTTAGCCGTGTTTTAGGTAGCAGGGAAGTTAGCATCGAAAGATTAAGGCGAATTTCAACGAGGCCATTCATCGAAGGAGAGAGTCGCTTTGGTCGGAGTTTATCAGGTCGCTTTTTGAAAATCTTAGGTGTGTAGTTTGTATCAAAAAATTTATCAGGTAATAACGGATTAAGCATACTTTGTAGGTTTTTGGATTGTCTTTCCTTTTCTTCTGACCATGATCCGAAGTTTTGGTCATTTACATCGGTTTGCGATGAACATGGTTTCGGTGAATTGGATGGTTGATCTTGAATAGGTAGGTTAACAGTGTATTCCACTATCGTTTGGGTAGATTTATGTCTTTTGGACAATTTGGCTTGTGTAATTTGCGAGATCTGAAATGGTTTGTTTATCTTCGTAGGTAGCTTGCGTAGGTTTAGTCTGAGTAGATTTGCTGAGGTATTGTGGCTTGTTCGTTGCTTGGACGACAGAGATATTAGGTGTCTGGGTGAAATTATGGATCTTATTGGTGGAGATTTGAGTTGAAGGGGATGGCGGTGGTAAGGGAACAGAACAGACAGTAGGCTGTGGTGGGAAGGTACGTGGTTTAGATGGAACAGTGGGAAGTAAAACAGGTACTGGTTGTTTGGGTGGTTTCGGATTGTATGGGCGTCGATGAGGGCGTTCAGCACTGAAATGGAATATGTGGTGAAAGCACCCGTTACGCAGAATGGTGTCAGCCTACTGTTTGGTGGTTGTAACAATTTATGTAGCTGGTCGGTTGCTTGGTGTTTCTCGAGAATATTCGGTGCGTGTACCTCGGCTTGTGTTGGCTCTCAATGGCTTGTTTGATTTCACTTGGCAGGATTGGCTGGTGAACTTCCCCCAGGAACACGGTAAAAAGGTTCGTAGGGCTCTTGGTGGGTGCACATTTAATATTATCTTGTGAGTTCCTGAGTTCGCAGAAATATGATAGATCTACAGGCGTCGATGGTTGGAGGAGAATTCCCCCACAGCGCAGAATTCTTGTTCTGGAAGGATCAAGGGTGGCGCCAGGCTTAGACTGCGCAATGAATGTGGCGATTTGGAGGTGCGAAAGGTGGGGTGGTAGGCCGTCGACGATTACCGGTGGGACTTTTGGCGGGATCGGCACAGCAGGACCAGGCAATGAGAAAGTAATTCTGGTATAACAGCAGGGAAAAAACACGTCTGACTAGTTCGGTGTCAAGGCTGGGAATCTTCTCCTGGAACTGAGTGGGAGGGATTCTTGATAGGTATTTTGGTTAAATTATTATTTCGCTGTCCAAAAGTCGAACGAAAAATAACCAGGGGCGGTCAGAAACTATTGTTTTTCTTCACCCCACTCATGGCAAGTGATTATGGAGATAATTGAGTAAATTTCAGTGGCTTGTTAGTTGTTTCTTTATCTGAATGCGATGGTCATGAATGACCACGAGGTTGATATATTATTAAATTTAGATAGGAGGAGCGTCGAGAAAAGCTGAGAATCGGGTTCTGCCTGCCGTAGAGAGGACGAAGGAAGGCCCAGCACCACATTTACAGTCTCACAAAGATATGTATGATAACAATATATTTGACGTGGAGAGAGCAGAGAGATGCAAACACAGTGCGTCGACATGATTAGCCTTTAAACACTAAAATTTTAGATATTTAAAATTTAAAAACTAAATTTAGATAACTAAACTTACATTTAAATATTAAATTTACATACTAGATACCAAATGACGAACCTCTTTTCAAGGCTGGGATCGATAGATCCTATGAAACGGAACTTTTGCTGTGGGGGGAAACGGGAGTACCCCGAGAAAACCCACTTCCACGACCAGGGCGCCGAATATAGGCCCTAGTCGTGCCCGGAAGAAAAGCTGTAGGGAAAGAGATTACACAGATTAGTAACAAATGACATACAGTAACAGTTAAAATTACCAAAGAAATGACACTAATAACAAACACAGAGGTAGCAATTTGGATGCAATTTTGAACTAAATTGGCGACTGTTCATACGGGCATGACAGCCAATCTAAGTTGTCGTCAGAGTCGGGTCTTCGGACGTCCGGGAGAGGCATTCTGAGAAATTTTTCCTTAAGATGGAGTCTATTCAGTATAGGCTTGCTGGATGCTCTCGTGATGCGTTTATCTTCAGGATATTGGGTAATTTGATTAATCGTGTCTGTTTTGGTTTGAGAAACCGCGTCAACAGTTTGGATATTGTCATTCGAGGCAGATGATTCGCAAGTTTTTGATTCTTCACTGATGGTTTGCATGCCCTGGGATATTTTGTCAACGATATCGGTTTGGTACACTTTTCTGATGATTGGCTTTCGTCTAGCGGGGTGGCTGTGGGCATAGTGGATACCTCGCTAGGCTGTGGTACCTGTGTGGATTGCTTAGGAGTTTTGGGTTTAGTAGAACGGCGGCGGGGGCGTTCGGCACTATAATGGAATATGTGGTAGTAGCAGCCATTTCTTAGAATGGTATCGGCGATAGGTTTACTAGTTGTTACAATCTTTATGAAGTTGGTGGCTTGACGGGAGGATTTTGAATAAATCCGGTGAACGGCGTAAACCACTGATTGGGTGTGGTTTTCTACAGCGCACTTAATTTCATTCGGGTGAATGGACAGGTGTACTCCTTTGAGGAAAACTGTGAATAGGCTAGTAGGGCTTTTCGCGGGAGCACAACTAATTTTCATCGGGGTGTTCCATGGCTGGCAGAGGTAGGACAAATCTTCAGGCGTTGACGGCTGGAGGAGGATTCCCCCACGGCGTAAAATTCGAGTCCTTGACGGGTCAATGGAAGCGCCGGGCTTAGCATGCGCAATGAAAGTGGCAACTTAAAGAGGTGAAAGGTGAGGCGATAGGCCATCGACGATTACCAGCGGGACAGTTGGCAGGCCTCAACAGCAGTTGTAAAGTAAATAAAGCGATGGAAGTCCGTGTCGGTAACTCTACAGTTAAATAACTGTATTTGTCTCTTTCCTGTTTAAAAAGCTATTGTTTATAAGCTGTAACTGATGTTGAAATATGTTTGTAGACTCGCATCGCTAGAAACCGGGTTTCTTGGTTGGCAGCACATATAAAGCTCATTGTATAGCTTTGTGCTTAACTACAAAAGAACAAAAAATAAAGTAGCTTCATTGAAAGTAGTTTTTTTTTTTAAGTAAAACAGTTTCGTAGCAAGACAAGGTTGTTTTTTTCTTTTTAAACCAAGCTTTATGAAACAAAGGTATTCCAGTGAGATCATTTTATGTTTTTGAATAACACAATCCATTATTCAGTGATGTCCAGAAACCCACTTGTTGAGAATTTTATATGCAAAAACGGCTCTATGTAAAATATTTTCTCAACCCAAACGAGCCGTTTTTGCATATAAAACAATTTATTATTACTGTAAGCTTGTCGTAGTAAGGCTATCTTTATAGTGGCAACATAGGACTGCAGGTAAATATTTTTATCTAGTAATAATTCTAATCGAAAATAATGTTTACAACAGACAAATGTATATTAAAGTCATTAAAATAAAAATGTCTATTGTTGTTTTTCTTAGTGGAAAGCGTTATTCGCACTATGTCCATTGCACAGAATCAAGCCTTGGATCTTAGCGTTAGAATTCCGCAAACTTGACACTAACCCAACAGAAAACGTATGTTTAAGTACAAAGGTTTAAAACGGGCTAACTTTGATGTACTCGTCGGAAGAATTGAACCTAGAATTTCACCCTTATAAGCCTTCAAACTGTATCTCAGCACAAATTGTATGGGTATTAACACTAGGAAGGTCGAAATGTTGTTCTCTGTTTACAAACAATAGTGTTAATACCCATACCAGCCGTTCTGAGATACATTTTTATTTCAAGTGGGTTTCTCGTCATCAAGAAGTCTTCAAACTTGTCGCAAAGTGACCAGAAGTGGGCCATAGAAAAAAACAACAACAGCAAGTTGTTTTGTAACAAAAATAACATAAAACAAAACATTAAATTTAACAAGAAAAGTTTTTACTTAAAAACACCGCTCTAATGATTTTTCTTTGGTAAAATATGTTCATTACCATGTGCTGAACGTGACTTTTTTCCTGTTTTCTCAAATAACTTTCAGGAGCTTGTACTACTTGTGAACAAGAACAGAAACCATATGCAGCTATTTTTCTTGCATCTGCACAGTTGTTTGCTGACACAATAATAAAAAACTACGTAAATTGTTCATTACCAACAAAAAAAGTTATTTTGTGATATCAAGTGTGTGTGTGTTATGTTTGAGTAAGGTATCATTAAACGAGTTGTTAGGATCAGATAGTTTGTAAACTCCCCGAAGTTTGAAGTTTAATTGATTTGTAATACTAGGATATATTCAAATGTTATTGAGTATGGTAAAAAAACAACAACTCGATATTCATGCCTCATTTCCTTGATTTTTGATATAATACTTAAAGACTTGAAAACTTTATTTGATGAGCATTTGATCCATAAATTTAGAAAGACCTGATTTTGGCAAATATTTTAAATTTTTCTCTCTTCAAACCTAATCTCAGAAGATAGTTTCGATATTAGAATTACTCTCACGTTACCAAGTAATTAATGTTGCGTTTCGTTGTATATATAGATAACTTTTAAATTAGAGTCAAATAAAGTAATTTAACCATAACAATTTATTACAGTGGAACCACAAGCAAGTTATAAAATCAATAAAGTATACGTAGCTAATAAGATATACATGTTTTGTTTGTATTAAGCATAAAAATACATAGTATTCTATCTATACTTTTCCCACAGTGAGTATTGAAACCTTATTTTTAACACTATGAGCCTGAAATGTATCCCTCAGCCACGAGGAGATTAAAATTTTAAGAATAGTTATACAGTTATGAAAAGAACAAAATCGTATATACATATTGTATTGGATAAAATTATTGAAACGTACGGAGCTTATACACATCGAAAATACATGAGTCACAAACAATGAGTAATTGCAATTAAATTGTTAGTTTAGCGTTATTTAAATATATATATATAAAATATAAAAGAAGATCAAACAAACTGAATAATACATCAGCATTTTGTATTTACTTTATACTTTTTTTCCAGTCAAGTATTTGCCAATGTCGTACTGTAAAATATTGTTCCAAATGTGGCGTGTTATTCCGCACAGTTCACATAAATTGTTTGGTCGCCATTTGACTCTTAGTTTTCGTGTATTCATATAGGAACTTTGTATAGGATAGACTATATTGTGGAGGCATTCCTTCAGCCTCTTTTTACTTCAGATGTCAGTTAATCACATCTACTGTCTGTTTGGCATCACTGTCTTGTTAGAAGATGAATTCCTGTCAAGAGGTCTTGTTCCTAAAGGAATGGCAAGTTAGATAAGAATCTGACTTTAACTATCTGCAGTCAGAGTGCTGTTTAGATTTTCTTATTTTACAGCATAATTGCTGTTTGTCCATCATTTTTTACTGTAGATTTCTAAGTTGACCACGATACCTCCTCTTTGTCATTGTATAAACTATTGTTGATGGTGGGCGTTATCAAAACTGCTCTACTCGGTGAGTGTTTCTACTAAGGTCTGGTGTTTAATATTTCACTGCTGTTTTACTGAGAGAAACAACGATGATTTTCTTCCTCGAAATCTATTGAACTTCATTGATTTTGATGATTTAAATATAGGCTTAGATCGTGTTTCTCTTTTAATTTCTGCTAACTGAAATTGTTTGCATTATTTTGAAATGGTATTTACCTATATAAATCCTTAAATTTTCCGTGCTGTGATTGTACTAATACTCTGGTACACTGATTGCAATGAACAAGTACCTCCAATAAAGTTGACTCTTTCCTTGTGTGTAAATGAAAGGATAAGATAAGTATCACCTACTACAATGTATGATAAAACACCATTCTTGTTCTGCTACAGTAACGACCTAGTCATATTTCTCATCCACAATATTTTTTATGGAAGTCAATCACAGAATACATTTCTTTTTGAAAATCAGTGGCGTATAATGGTAATGTTTCAGATATAGCTTTTGCGAAATAAATATGCTGAATTTCTTCTCCAACTTTCGTAGGATCATCTTCTCCATTTCTCACGGAAGCTCTAGCAACAAATGAGCCTAAAATATGTGATAAAATCACGTAATATGTGGATTCTTTTTTCCCGCAATCCTCTTAATTTTACCATTTCGAATTCAAAATCAGAGACGTATAAATGTATCATTTCAGGTCTGCTTTGTGTCCTCGACAAAACATTGTCAAAGAGGCCTTAGAGCTATTTCTTTACTTCACATTTCCACTTCTATGTTTCGTGAATATTCCCATACTAGGGACCTTGACGCACCTTAAAATCACTTAAATATTCAATGAGTAACCCGTACTTATATTCTCAGCGTTAAAAGACTCAAGTGACAAAAGGTCTGTAAACAGTTTAGGTATTTCTACAGGTCCTCACACAACTGGAATCAATTTAAATAACTCGTTGGCTAGTTAGACTTTCCTTTTCTTCCCATTCATAGATGATGACACTACTGCAACAACTTTCCTTGATAAAACAATTTCTTTTAACGTGATTAACTTTCAAGCTCCACAATAACACACACTCTCTGTATTTCGATAGTTCAAACAAAACTTCCCTATTTTCTGATATATTTCTCTGCCTGAAGAACAGTTAAATGGGTGCTTTAACAATCATGGGAGATATAGTTATAGCTCTTTGTAATAAACGAAATACTGCACCAAGCATAGAAGAAATCATTTATATATATCTACTTCTAGCAACAGCAATAATCTTTACAAGTCTTCTTCACACTGAATTTTACCCACAACCTTAGAATTTTCAACAATTCAGCTTTTTTTGAAATGCAACAAACCTCTACTGTCTAGTGAGTCTCACAAATGTAAATTCTTTAAAGTTAAGCTTGCTATGTATATGACCTATTACCAAATTTGCTGACTAGATTTCGTTCCTTATTTCCGTATTGTCAACCTCTCTACATCTCAGATACTTTCAATAACTATTTTAATTTAACCAGTTAAGCATAATACCTTTAGAATCTTAAAGAACTTTTAATTTGGTAGGACATCAAGAATTGGTCTTCAAGGTTTTTTGTGTGTTTATACTGCATAAGTAATTCCTTCATTCTTTATGAAATGTGAGGCAGTCATCTCTATAAAAGGCACTTTACCCATACATGTGTTTCACAAGACTCATTTCTTTGATCTTTATTCTTTCAACTGCATGTTTCAAATACGCTACATCCTCCGTATCCTGTTCAGATTTTTCGCTACGCTGATGATACTGTCATAGTGGCTACCTGCTGGACCACGGTCACTTTAAACAATATCCTATAAACAGCAGTCAACAACTTCCTTGTATGGTGCAGATACTGGTAACTTACACTACATGCAGACAAAAACCAAAATTATTCAGTTTGGTTTAAAACAAAGGAAGTACTTATTTTGTCCAGATTATTATCTCTGTAATGTTTAAATATACGATGTTCGTGTTCAGCTATCTAACAAAGTTAAATATTTGATTATAATATCCTTCGATAAGTATTTTACCTTAAAACTTCACTTAAGTTCAAGGTCACGTAAGACACAATCTTCTCTGGTCTCTGACTGGAATCCTTTTGATTTGAAATCCAACTCTTCTTTTCTGTTTTATAAGGCTTCAATCCATTTTATCTGTGATCATGTCATACTTCATGGCATTCTGGCTCTTCTTCTTCGTTTAACTAAACCAACTCAGTACAAACTCAAATTATGTATGATATATCACATTTCCCAACTCTCAATATCATCATCCTCAAATTATTTGTTTCAGATGTACTACGTACTGCCTCCATTCTAATAATATCGTCATTACCAACTTGATACCCTCTAAATTTCATCATACGCAAAAACTGCTTCCTTCAACTTATCATCTTTTCAACATGTCTTTCATGGAGTGTGATACTGATTATGTATGATAATTTTGCATTGAAAAACCTTCCTATGTAAACTTATTCTACCTAAAGACCGTCTTTTTTTCTCATATCTCACTTCTGTCACTGATAAAATAAACTTTTAAATACTTGATGAGCATCATTTCATACCTTCACAGTCAACATCAAATATTTTTCAGTAAAGTAAGATATACACCTGTTCACAGATTGTCTATAGCTATTCATAATTTCTATGTTCTGAAGTTTTATCTCACAGCGCAATCTTCTGCTGGAATGGAACCACAGAAAAGGGAAAACAGTGTTTTGCGTGTAATCCTCTGCTAGCTCGGCACTTCTCTTAAGGAGAATGGAACAAAATATTTCGTCTCTGATCGTCCAGTCCAGGTAACGAGTTCTGATGTTAAATGAAACGCCTCTTAGGTAATGACTTGAGGAAGATAAAAAGTATATCCGAAATTCTGTTTTTACACTCCTTTAATTTCGAATACAAAAGGAACACACTTAGAAGATTGTGAAAAACATCTCCAAGTTATGTTATCTTTATCATGTATTTTTGGCCTCTTGCTTTGTAATGCTTTGTCAGTTTTTTTGCGCTTGGATTGAACTGTTAAACTTAATAGTTTTTAGTTATTACGTATTTAAAAACAACTGGTATGAGTAGAAAAAACACTAGTAGAGAAGCGACAACGTTTCCACCTTCTTCGATCATAGTCAGGTTCACAAAGAAAGAAAGGATTACTGACTGGTAGCTGACCACATGTTTGAGGGCGGCTGTGTAATTGAGTGTAGGAATGTAGAGAGCGTGCTTAGATGTTGGATATATTTATTAATATAGGTATAAAGATGTTTCTTTGAATTTTTATTTTGGGCTTGAGTTATTGCATAAGTAAGGCTTCTTTAATTTTGCGTTTGTTTATGTTTGTTTCTTTATTTAGTATTAAGGTGTTTTCTATGGTTATGCTGTGTTTATTTAATTTGTGGTGTTCGAAAACGTGTAAAGACGACTTTTTGTGTTCTTTGAATCCGGTTTCCATTTTACTACTTGTTTCTCCAATATACGGGGTATTCGTAAAATCACTGTGCACTTATATATTTATTAACAGACATGTTTCAATATAGAATATAGGAGATAAATATGAATGACAGTTATAAACAATGTTGTAAGTGACCCCCGTTAGCATCAATACAGACTTGGATTTTTCTTATTTTGTTTCTAAACATCGCTATCAGTTGTTAGCTTGAAATAGACTGAATGAATGCTGTTATCGCTACTTTCAAGTCATCCAGGGTGCGCGGACGATCTCAATAGACAGCAGATTTTGCTGCTCCCCATAGATAAAAGTCTGGTAAATTAAGATCTGGTGAGCGTGGAGGCCACACGTCTTTGGAAATAATGCGGTCTCCAAAACATTTTTTTAATAACAGCATAGATCTGTGAGATGTGTGGGCAATAGCACCATTCTGTTGAAACCATGAGTAATTGATTTCATCACTTTTCATCTGACCGATGAAGGTGTGAAGACTCTCCGAACAATAGTGCTCGCTGTTTATTGTGTTCATAAAGAAAATAGGGCCAACAATTCGACGTCTGGAAGTCACAACCCACACAGCAACCTTGAAATCATGTAGAGGTGTTTCGTGCAAACTGTAAGGATTATCAGATGACCACAATCTTGAATTTTGTGAATTAACGTAACCCGAGAGATGGAACCATGCTTCGTCGGTGTAAAAAGTCACATCCAACACATTAGCTGTATTCTCTTTGATAAATCTGTTAAGCCATCTGCAATAGCGTATTCGTTTTTCATTATCAGTTGCTTCCAGTGCTTGTGTCGCCATTATTTTGTGTGGATAGAGCTTTAATTTCTTTCTGACGGCCTTATGAGCAGCTCTAAGACCAATATCATGCTACTGAGCTAACATTCATAATGATTTTGATGGGCTTTCATTATATTGTCAGAAATATCCAACAGTTTCTCCTCCGATAGCTTTGCTGGTCTTCCACAGCGTTTGGCACCATCCACTGATCCTGTTTCTCGAAACTTATCAACAAGGTTACGAACTGCATTGCGATGTGAAACAGGTGGATCTGGGAATATTTTACCAAATTGCTGTCGCACCACATCTGTATATCTACTACCTTCTCTGAATACGTGTTCGACAAGTGTTATGTAAATGTGTAAATGTTTTGTAAGCGACAACATGCCGTGTTGTGTTTAAATTTTCATTTCTATTATTTATATTTCCATATTTATATTATTGTTTCGAAGTTTAAACTAATAAAATATGTTGTTATTCATTTAGGGTAACATTTAGAATTTTCTAGAATCAAGTAGACCAATCATATGTTTGTAAATGAAATGTTGGCGGCCTCGTGTCTAGACGTTGAGTCTCGTACAAGAACGGACATGCGTGGATTGCTCTGGAGTTCTATGGAAGTTTCGCGATTGTTCGAGTAGTAGGCCTACTGGTATAAAAGACGGTGACGCGAGAAGAAAGGAGAAAAGGGTCAGACATTAGTTTTATTCAAAAGAAGAGAGAGTCAGTCATTCATTTGAGTGTTTGCTGTGATTTGTGACTCAAGTTAGATCTGCAGAAGCTGTGATTTTATTTCGTCAATCTCTACGATTCATCTGAATTACTGGTTGTGCTGAGACTCGGCAAGTTTGAGACGTTCATCAAGAAGCACCGTAAAAAAAGATCTTCGTAATTTTCCATTCAAACTTCGAAATTTCGTCGTGGGACCAAATTCACCTCCTAGACTAGAATTTCGGATTTCTGATCTGAACTTTTGGACTTTCATTCTAGATCATTATATTTGTCACAGGCCAGTAACATTTTGTATCGTAATTAACATTGAAGGTTGAAACTAGTACCATTTTGTATCGTAATTAACATTGAAGGTTGAAACCAGTACTATTTTATGTTGTAATTAATTTTGAATGTTGTAACTTAATATCTGTCACTGTTGTTATGTAATTTATGTTATATCTGTTACATATATATATTTAGTTTAGTGTAATAAATTATACAAGCTGTTATCTGTGTTTTTCTGTTGCGTTTAGTCTACGAAAAACATAAAACATAAAAATACGTAACAACGAGCCATATACGTTCTTCAGTTGTTCAAACCATATTGGGATCAAAATCTGAAATACAATAAAATATTATTACAAAACTGCAAATTGACTTTCCGAACACCCTGTAGAAGTCGTGGCAGTTATCACATTGTATTTTATAAATAATGTCGGTGTTGTGTTTGTCAGTGTAGTTTTTACATATTATATACCTCAGTTTTGTGCCTGGTTTTTGAATGCATTTGGTATTAACTGCAATGTCATATTTCGCTACTATTTTTTACAAAATGTGGGTTATTTTTTTCTTATGTCTGGAATATATGGTATGCAGCAATATATGGTTTCGTGATTTTTTAATTCGTGAGATATATTTACTTTTGTTGGTTGATTTTGGTTTCTGTCTAGGTGTGTGCGTATAATGTTTTCTATGGTTTGTGGAGAAAACTTATTGATGTTGATGAAGTATTGTTTTATTTTGTGTAATTCATCGTTAATTTTATTTGGTGAACATAGTTTCATGGTTGTGTTTATTTAGTTTCTTAGTATGTTGTTTTTGTTTTGTTTCATGTTCTGAATCCCAAGGAATGTATGGGTGATTTTTCGGTGGATTCCTGTTTTAAATTGTGTATCGGTACTTGTAATTTTGATGTTAAGAAATGATGAAGCTAATGTTGGGATGTATAGAGTTAATGTGATTTAAGAATTGCAACAGCTCAAGCCTGAAATAAACCAATACAAAGGAACACCTTTATATTTATATTAATAAATATATCCAACATGTAAGCACGATCTCTACATTTCTATTCACAATTACATAACCGCCTTCAAACATCTGGTCAGCTACCGATCTGTAACTCTTTCTTTCTTTGTGAACTTGACGATGACGAAAGAAAGTAGAAACGTTGTTTCTACTAGTTCTTTCTCTACTCGTACCAGCCGTTTTTAAACATATAGTTTTCTCTACAAGTGGGTTTTCTCAACATCACGAAGTTATCAGTTATATATTTCATCCTTTACACTGCTCCATAGAGATTAATAGTCGTGAAGCAATATTATTTCTCTATATTTTTTCCTATTTAGTATGCTTGAAAATAATATTTAATGCAAAAAAGGATATAATGTTGGAACTTAAGGAACTGGAAATACCAAAGAAAAACATTCTTAGATTATTATTTCTCTAAATTCTCACCATATCAAAAGACTAGCTTCTTGGCTCATGTCTTGGATATTAGAAATAAAAGAAACACGATGAATTAAATAAGGCTTATAAATGATTAAATCTTATCTATAAATCTCCAAAATACCAAAGTGGACTACTTTGAGATCAGACCTTATATTTGATTTCAGTTGGCTTAATTTTGTGTTTTCTCTACAACTGGATAATATAATTGCAAAACAAAAAAGTTACACAGATAGAAGTACTATACACAAGCTCTTTTACGCTATTGTAAACTTATAAAGGATGTAATCTAAATTACTTTAGAAAAATAGCTTCTTTTTGTTGATAAAAGAAATGAAGTTATTTATATTTCGATACTTTAATTTGATTTTTTTTTATTTTTCTAAAATCTTGAAGGCAAACCAAAAGTATATAATATAATGAGGCGAAAATATTAAACACAAAATGTATTTAGGAGTGTCTTTATCCAAATTTCCTAATTCCTTGTAGAATGTACATTTATGTGACACTTCTAATGTATGAAGTTATATTCTACTTTGAGAATAACACCAAATGATGTTTTGAATCTGTCACATCCTGATTTGTATTATGCTATTCAGCATCCAAACAGCTTACAACTGTCAATCAAAACAAAGAAAGTCGGCATCTTTTACGGAATATTCATTTTTAATGTGGCTTTATACCTGAGATCTACTTCTTTCTTACACTGGTTGGTCATTAAGTTTATATAACAAACTTCAGTGTCTACTCGAGATTAAAAATGTTACTATTACACAATGTCTTTTGATCAAACTTATGTTAATTTTATTGCAAGGTCAACAAAATGGAGGTTGTAGATTCTCCAAGGCAAATCAGAATAAAATATTTAATTCTAAAATTGTCACGAAAAGCAAGTGTTTGTAAACCTTTTGTTTACGTTGCTTGTTTTAAAAGAATTACTATAAATAGAGTATGTAACAACAAGTGGATTTTTTTTTGCACCAGACAGCGATGGTTAATAACAAATTCTGTTCTTATTAACAAGAGTTAAATAAATTCTCTTTTACATGTATGACAATTATTTGGTACGATTGAAGTGTTTCGTTAATGATCGTGATATTTTACAAAACCATTGCTGTTCCAAAGAAAGTCTACAATGTGATACAAATAAAAAGCACGAAATGATATTCACTCCTTCTTTTTTAATGAATGTTTTATTCACGGTTGTCTTGCCCGTACAATAAACACAATAATTCTCACATTAGTTTCAGCTAACTGTATTTGGTATATCTAGGACATGAGTACTACTTAACTCTTGCTTCGTAATATATATGTGTGTGTGTGTGTGTCGAAAAGTTCAAAATATATGAAAGACAATTTAACAATATCATTAAAGCGATAGAATGAAAAAATGCTTAATAATTTAAAGCATTTTTAAAAACAAAATCTTTTAGGTTTAAAAAAGAGAATAACATTTTGTATAAACATGTTCTAAGCTATTAAAGATGGTAATAAATAGATCAAATAATCAGTAAAATGAATGTGAGATAGAGATTTAACCTAAACGTGCCTTGAAGAAAGGGCTGGGCATATTTGGTATGTAGTTAATGACAGGTTCTGGAGCATGTGCAGTGTCAACATCACCAATGCAGTTCTTTGGGTCGTTGAAATAAAAACAGACTTTGCGAGGTACCATTCTGTGGCGTCGTTGAAGTTGACAGCAAAGTCCTTTTGATACGTCACACTCGCTACTGGTCAAACACTCATCATCTAAGGAACAACAAATATAGGTTACATTATCTTAAAAAAGCTTATTCCTCATTAATTATCATTCAGCCATGTGACACTATAAGTACAGAAGTCGTTACAGTTAATAATTAATATTATGCGATCTGATACTCTAAACCTTGGTTATTTATTCAGATTTATAACGCTCAAATCAGAGGTTCATTCCCTTCGGTGGACACAGCAAATAGCCCCTGTGTCTTTGCTATAAGAAAAAAACACAAATTTGATTACTGGGTCTTTCAATAACATTTTTATATTTTGGTCTTTTCTCTCGGTGAAATAAATAAAATAGGTTGATTTTTCTCCTGGTGATCTTACTTTGTTTTATTGATTTATTAAGATATCAGAACACTGCGTATTTTTGGGATTAATGTGACTAGTCTTCAAAACAAAACAATTAATAGTTACCCAAGTTAAAGGCTCCCCCAGTGGCTCAGCGGTATGTTTGCGGACTTACACGAAATCCGGGTTTCGAGCACAGATAACCCATTGTGTAGCAACAGAAGATAAATTACATAACACCGTAAAAAATGTCTCTGTTCTTGAAATATCTAAACTTAAAATAAAAAAAATCATTGTCTTAAGGATACTGTATTAGGAAATTATTTGATTAGGACAAGACCCAATTACGAGTAGAAACAGTTTTGAATGTGTTTACTTTCAAACATTACCTCACCTGCATTTAATTTATTTTAAGGAATGGCATTTCGAATAATAATAAAAAAAAATTATTATTTAAATTCAAGCAAGTTTTACATTGTAATTTTCTCAGTATTGAAGAAAAGTCCCTTAATGAGTCAGGGATAGGTCTACTGACTTATAATACTAAAATGCAAAATTTGATTTTCCAAAATGAACAGATCACTAATAACCTCTTGTGTAGTTTTTCGTTAAAACAAATAGATGAAAATATTGAAAGTACTCAGCTATCGCCATCTGTTGGGAAAGATAAATAAATATATAAATAACTTTATCTGATTTTTTTTTTAAACTATCAAACTCTGATTCACATCTGACACCACAACACCCAGTCATTTAGATCCGTGTTCTATTCTTGGAAGGTAAACCCTCAGTCTTCTTATATTATTGAGAACTGGTATTAATCTTTTATTTTATTTTATTGCTTTTAGGTGTAAAGCTCCATAGGGGACTCAGTGTGTGCCTAACGTAGGGCTCAAACCACAAGTTTTAGTGTTATAAGCTCTCAGCTTCTCTCTGAATTACTAGAGTACTGTATTAATATAATTCTATATAAACTTGAAAATTAGATCAGTATAAATTGTTGTAAACGATATTTTCAAACAGTTGTTTGCAAGAGTTAAATTTCGAAATTCAAAATTATATACGTATGTATATACGGATGTGAGCAGTACACCGAGAACTGTGTTTTTGCCTCCCGAACTTTAACCTCACTTCTAGTGTTTCTAATATGTTTGTAAACATACTACATTTTTTAGCCAAACATTTGGCTAAAAAGGTAAATTAATTATTAGAATAATACAGGGTGGTCGCTAGAAAAGCGGAAAATTTGTCAAACAGCTATTTATTTTTACAAAGAATAACTTTTACAAAGTTTTTTAAAGGCATATGTTATATTACACTCATAGATGCTCAAAATGCATTTTATTCATGATGTAAAGAAATCAAAATAGAAATGAGTAAGCACGCATTTTATTCATGATCTCATCTGACCCTCAAATTTTCCGCTTTTCTAGTGACCACCCTGTATATATATAAAATCATAGCTGTTGTTGTTGTTATTATTATTTAGAATTAAGCTACGCGATGGGCTATCTGTGCTCTGCCCACCACGGGTATCGAAACCCGGATTTTAGCGTGTAAGTCCGCAGACATACCGCTGAGCCACTGGGGGGCAATCGTAACTCTCTTTCTATATATAATCATAACTGTGTGTGTGTGTATATATATATATATATAATCATAACTATTTTCTGTTATTATATCTATGTATATTTATTTATAAAAATCAACAACGCTTTAAGCGTAGATAGACTAAATGGCCTCTTGGGTTCTGGTATAAGTTTCTAGTTTTGAACCCTACTAATCAGAAAAAATAGATAGTCAAAATGATTCGCCGCAATATGAGTTTTCTGTCATACACAGCTGAAAACGTGGAATGTATTCAGAGACGAAGGGGAATACAAATATTCCAGAGCACCTCCAACTGGGAAGAGTTTGCACCCATCTAACTATTTCTTTCAAACTAAATGAAGAAAAATAAAAAAAAACATCGTCGTACGAATTGTAGGCCTTCTATTCACAGGCCAGTACAATAACATAAGCCACACCCGGAAGTGTCTAAGAGGATTAACATTAGAAACAAAGTTTTGAAAGACTCTTCATATATGCGTTTATTATCAACGGGATAGGAAAGCAGATTAAAGTGTGGTGAGAGTTTTGAAACTTAGTACCTAAGCTAATCCTAACCAGGAAAATTACATCTTTTTAATCCAATGTCAAAAGAAAAAAATGCAAGTAGGCCGAAAGTTTGTTCTTCAGATACCATAATATTGAGAGATTTTTTTATATGCAAAAACGGCTCGTTTGGGTTCAGAAAATTCTCAACAAGTGGGTTTCTCGACATCACTGATTGAGAGATTCTGTCATAACAATAAACTAATTACTAACTGATACACTCACTGTATTGTTTCTTCATCACATCACGGGCGTCTATCTGGCAAGAATGACGCACGAGGGCGTTAACATTTTCTTCACAACGAAACCCTTCCCCACAGTCTGCGTCCTGAGTACAAGGTTTTCCTTCAGTTTGTCCATAAACTGGTAGGCAATTACCAACTGCTAGAACAATATAAGTGATTATAAACATTTCAAATACAATCACACGTGCATTGTATTATAGAAAAAAGAATTAATATATGAGATGCTTTATTTCGTTAAAATAGGAACAATTAAGATAAAAAGAAAACTCTGTTACATAGATACAACTCTACGAAAACGCTTTAATTTTGTCACTGGTTTTTCTTAAACTTAGCAAACAAAATAGCATGTTACATTGAAGTATTAGCAGTAAACATCATACACTAATTAGTTACTGTAAAGTTAAAACTGTTTGGTTAGTACAGTTGGCATTAAGAAAGTATTACAAAGATAATTTACTTTCTAATGTTGAACTGAGAGACATAAGCTGGTGCCATTTATATTCTCAGTAAAACAAATGTTATTTTTGCCCCATCCTATTTATAATTAAAACAAGGAATCTTAAATAACGATGGCATTTAAATTATTTTAGATGGGATTAGAGTAAATTAATCTATGATACTTCTTCTTTTATATTAGCTATGATTTGTGCGCCAGAAATACTAAGTGTCTACCTCGACTCGTAATATGAGGGTCGTGAGTTCGAATCTCCGTCACACCAAACATGCTCGTCCTTTCAGCCGTGGTAGCGTTATAATGTGTGAGCAATCCCAGTCTTTGTCGGTAAAAGAGTATCATAACTGTTGGCGGTGAGTGATGATGACTAATTACCTTCCCTCTAGTCTTACACTGCTAGATTAAGAACGGCTTGCCGCGAAATTCAAAACAAACCAAAAACAAAACAAATAAACAACTTTATTGCTCATCAAGATCTCATCAGTATACCCTCAAACTGAAATTCTTTTAAACAACGTCAGAGTAAATTAATTTAGAAGATATTGGGTATGTCGAAATACAGTAATTGAAAGTGTTAGACCTTCTGAGTCATGTAATTAGATCTCAAGTCGGTCAAGAGATGACGGAGCTATAAGCTAAAAATGTGCACCTGAAAAAAATTCAGAGCCATTCTATGAGCCGCTATGTCACGGCTAAAAAGATATTTATACATATACAAGAAACACTTTATTCTAGGATGTAACCATAAGCACTCTAAATATAAGCAAATTTATTTTTTGGTTTTGATGAAGAAGATTAAAAAGGTGACATGTACAAGAATATATGTTTTTGCCCAATCGTTATTAAAAGTGTTACAAAACAAAATATATTTCACTTGACTAATATAAGCTAATTTTTCTCCACATTCTTTCAACAGCTTATAGATAATTCAACCTTCATTTCATTCTGACAAAAAAAAACTTTCTTTATATACTCATATTTTCGTGCACTGGTTATACAACGAACTGTTGTTTTGTTAGGGTTTTTTCTGTTTTGTAGTGAGTCTTTCGAAACCCATATTGATATCAAATGTGGTCTGCTGCAGCGCCTAGATTTCGCTATTTAAATATGTTTTAGAAGATACGAAGCAGATTTATTATAACATGATCACAAGACTGTAATATTTTGAGAAAACACCATGTTTTGTTTCTTTTTTAGTTTAGGAAAGTTGATAATTTAATTCAGTTAAATTTAATTTTTTCAGGCTTACAGTTCACAACATTTGGACACTTGTACAGATATACGATTATAGTCAGATCAGTGTAGCGCCTTACAATTGTTTACTAGTTATACACTTTATTTTTGAATGTTATAATTAGTGTCTTATCAGAGAGTCATTTATTACCTGTAACATATGTCTCTGAGAGGATTAATTCCTTCAAGTATATAGTGGCTAGTTTCCTCTTAGTTTAAAATCAGATTTTCCTTTACTGTGTTACTACCTCTAGTGTTTTATACAGAATTGAAGTCATTGTATTTTAGTTTATATTTATGTGAATAAATAAATAATTATTACAGTTTTGTTCGGTTTTGTAATCAGTCTATTTTCCTTTGAGCCAGAAATTCAATCTTAAATCCACAAAATGTTTCTGTTTTCTTCCGTTCTTCCCACTACCATAGTCATTAATTAAAACGTTATATGTGTGTCTAAAAGATCTATACAACCATATTGACTTGGGAGTTTATCCCAATAGATTCTTTTATGTGTGCAATTTTCAAGAATGAGATGCAGAATTAGCAGACGTTCTTTGTACAATGTATTTAATGGTGATCATGCTTTGTATAGCGTGCTAATAACAAGTATTTGTGTTTAAATGTTCTTAAAGCTATAGATTATATCTAATTACATCTTCTTTTAATTATAGAACTAAAATATTTCTTTTTACTCTCGTTTGTTTGTCAGTCTTTCGTACATTATACCGAAAAGTTTTTTGTTTAGTTTTATAGAAAGTACGAATAAGAAAATTTGTTAAATTGGGAAGAAAGACCCATTTATTCCTTCAAAGGAAATAGGCTTAATAGTAGAATTAAATACAAGTGAAAATAACTCTTATCCTTAAAATAAACACCAAAATCATTTATAAATTACAGCCCTTTTCTTAAAGTTTTAATAATTATCAAAAAATGAAGAAAACTTTCACTGTTCATAAATCGTGCAATTCTGTATAATCTAGTTGAGGGCTCAAGTGATAAAATTATTGTCATTGACCTTCTCCACGTGTCTCTGACATGAAGCTGACATTTCTGTAATCGTTAAAATTCTCTTTTTTTTTAAACAGCGAGTGAGACTTCTCTATTTGTTTTCTAAACACGGGTTGATTTTCACCCACGTTTGCATTTCACCCAGTATTGAGCTAGAATCATCAAATTTATCACGACTGTGTTTTTTCTTTCTTTGATTAACTATAATACTTCTGCTTGAAGTTAGATTAATCTTTATAATCATTGAGAGACCATGGTCAGACCAATATTCGGATGCTGTACTCATCCGATATCTGTTAATCATCAGTGTTTCGCGCTAGGTGTAATAATTATTTTCTGTCTAAAATGGTATCAAATCTATCAAACAAAAAGACAAATTACCTTCAAGTAATTCGTCACAATAACATAAAGTATTTAATTTTAGAAAACGGAGGTTTAAGAGTAAAAGTTTGACCTAATAACCTGTTCTTTTAGCAATCTATCTAATCAACTGCATGGCTAGAAACGAAACAGCAAGCAACTGCTTGTTATAACTACTAGTATACGAGTAGTGTATTTTTCTCGTATAATACACAGAATAATATTACTTGTAACTGAATGAATATCGATTAGTTTCCTACTGAAAAGTAAATCTTTTTGTTTGTTTTGGAATTTCACACAAAGCAACTCGAGGGCTATCTGTACTAGCCGTCCCTAATTTAGCAGTGTAAGACTAAAGGGAAGGCAACTAGTCATCACCACCCACCGCCAACTCTTGGGCTACTCTTTTACCAACGAATAGTGGGATTGACCGTTACATTATACACCCCCACGGCTGGGAGGGCGAGCATGTTTAGCGCGACGCGGGCGCGAACCCGCGACCCTCGGATTACGAGTCGCACGCCTTACGCGCTCGGCCATGCCAGGCCCGAAAAGTAAATCAAACAAGTGTTTTATGATATGAATATGTTTTATAAAAGTTAATTATAGTTTAATAACAATATATGTATAAAGAATCTTTCTCCTTTTCTAGTATTTTACAAAAACAAGATTATATTTGATCATCTCTTGCAATTGTTTCTTTATTATAATTTTGACATATGCGTATTTTTATGTTATGTTTAAATTCGCTTCTTAGTGAAGCGTTATAAATTGAGTCATCCCAAAAGTTAGGTTTTCAATAAATATTTCTACACAGTTAAAATGCTGACATTGCAATTTATTATTGGCCATAGCAAAGGCAAATAATTTGATGGCAAAGAACAAATGCATGAAGGTGTAGCACAGTTCAAAAGTGTTAGCATAATAGGATATTTTACCTTTTTTTCCATTTTAGGGGGCTAATTCTTCCATGTCATCAGATAATGTAAATGTTAACACTATGGTGATGCTTCACTGATCCCTGTTGACAACTGAATGAACCAGTGCGAGAATACTTATCATTCTTTAGAATTGTCATGTACTTCTGCCAAGGTCAAAAGAGTTCTGCTTGAATGAATATACTAATCAAATATAGGGTCTGAAATAACTCTCACTATACCCATGCAGTGTCTTAACTATATAGAAAGAAGCTATAATATGGTACTGGTATATGCTAGAAGAAATCGATTTAATAGCATTCCACAATAAATATAAACCTTAATGAAAATAATGAATATGTTAAGTTTTTTTAACATGTCAGCGTATAGAATTTGTCAGTTGAGCAGAGAGTTTACTAAAAGCTTTACATGATCGTGATTGGACTTTTCAACAAATGGCTGCAGACTTGAAATTCTCCCCAAACACTGTCAAGATCATGAGACAAAGACAGGTAAATTTGAACATATGAAAGGAAGAGGCAGGACATCTAAACTCAATGATACTGATATTACGTATCTTCCTTTATGCAACTCTCGGGACAAAAGAAAGACTGTCTCTGATCTGAATCATGAGGTAAACAACTATGTAATAAATGACAGAAAACTGTCATAATCTACAGTATCAAGAAGTCTCGATGAGAATGGGATATTTAGTCGAGTAGCGTTTGAAAAACATTTACCTTGATCTCCAAATATTGTCAAGAGACTAACATTTAATGTTAAACAGTACAAAAACTGGACTGATGATGATTAGAAGAGAGTGTTATGTACCGATGAGTTAGTTTTACATATTTGGTTCAAAGCGTAGGAGGAAGAAAGGTCAAAGATTTTTATTTACCTCAGTGCATAGGATCTACTATGATGCATGGGGAGGCAATGTAATTGTTTGGAGGTATTTTCCTGTTTACGCAACAAAAGATATTTGGAAAATAGATGAAAGAGTGAACAAGCGCAAGTACCACCAGATACTTATCCATTGTGATATATCTAATGGTTTGCGTACTGTTTGTAAAGGATCTTAATACCAAAAAAATTATGACCCCAAACATTAATATAATCTATACAGAAATTATTTAACTAAGAAAGAAGCTGATAGTGTGATTCAAATAATGCAATGGCCTTAACAGAGCTCCGATATCAGCCGAATTAAGCAGATCTGGGATCTGATGGATCAAAAACTTGAAAAAAAAATCAAAACTTACTTCCAAAGAAACTTTATGAAAATGTATTTAAGACATCTGGAGTAAATTCCTAAAGAACATTTTGATTGAATATGTTGAAACAATGCCTGATAGCAAGAACTTCCACTGAGTTTCTGTTGTACTAAATATGAAAATTAATAAAATTTTGTTGTTTCACGTGTGATTCTGCTCATACATGAAATTGCTTTGTATCTTAAGCGGAGCATCACGTAGTTGAAAGTTTAATTGAAATGAAGAGTGAAGTGAAAAGCAGATGGATGATTTCCAAGTATAATGTGTATCACTCTAATAGTACTTTGTACTTCTGTAGCTGACTGCATTTTGTTCGGTTTTTATTTTATCTCTATATGCACATGGATCTTCTGAGGTAAAATGAAGCAACAGGAAACCTATGTAATTATAAAATACTTTTTGGTAGGTGGCACGTCTTGTCAGACCCCAACTCGAATCTAATTAGGAGCTACAGAACTTCGATAAATGACAAGGTTAGTGAGCTTTTTTTCCTTGTTAACCTTTTTAGATTAAGTTCTAGTCTTTAATGCTTACAGTTTCAAACTGAGTTTTCTCAAAGGAGATTGTCCACATTTGTTCTTATTGGTACTTCGTTATGGCTTTGCCACGTCTTAAGCAGGTTATTTTTTCAAAAAGCAACATATCAAAAGTCGGTTTATCAGCTTTACTCAGTATTTCAGAGAAACAGACAGGTTCTTAGGAGCTTAAAAACTGTGACATGTAGAAGCCGCCAATTTTTATGAATAAAATTTTGAACGGAACATAACTAAAGAGAAGACACATGTTTCCATGTTGTGTTCTTTTCAATTGTATTTTCTTTGTAATTGAAAGGTGCAAAAAAATTCTTATTAAAAACTAGTTGTATAAGAGCTAAGATCGTATATCTACTTATCTATACTAAGGCTTTTTCATTAAATCACGTGCTTTTACAAGAAAAAATCTGTATTAAATTACTCGAATATATCACGAGTAATATCTTTGTTGTTCTTTTTATCCGTTACTCCTACATTATGTAATAAATAACTATATATTCGCATCTATTTTACAGTTAAAATGGTAGATAAGAAATGATAATTACCTTGCACCAAGTGACTAAATATTAGCATTTTATTTATCGAGATCCTAGTCCACTTCATATTCTGTTCTTTTTTTACAAAAACTTTGATTGTTGAATATAAGATGTACTGAGATATTAGTTAACTTCTTAAAACGAGAGGCATATATTGTGTAGGACCTGTGTATGGTAAAACGTACAATCAAAATCTCGTCAACGAAAGAACTGAATATTTCATTTCTTCCGAATGTTAGGAATAAAATCGTTACTTTAGTCACACGCTTCTTAGTCACTATTTAATTTATGATTAAGAAGAAAATTACCAAACAACAAAATCCACAAGTTCGATTAAGCCATGTCCTTAAAATAGACTATAGTTTAAAAAATAACCTTCAACTTTCAAGAAAAACAATATTTATTGAACACCCTATTAGTGGTGTGTGAACTCACTTGCGAGCTGCAACCATGGATATACTGGATTAATCACTGGAAAGCTTTACAATAGGTTTGTTTGGAATTTTGCGCAAAGCTACACGAGGGCTATCTCTATAGTTGTCCCTAATTTAGCAGTGTAAGACTAGACGGAAGGCATCACCACTCATTTTCAACTCTTGGGTTACTCTTTTACAAACGAATAGTGGGACTGACTGTCACATTTCGTTATATCCTTCCCTACTAAAAACAAAATAAATATTCAACATTTACCATTCATGGTGCCTCCCAGTGGCTCAGCGGTATGTCTGTGGACTTACACGCTAAAATCCGGATTTCGATACCCGTGGTGGGCAGAGCACAGATAGCCCATTCTGTAGCTCTGTGCTTAATTCTAAACAACCAACCATTCATGGTATTATGACAAGGTAGACAGACGAATCAGTCGGAAGATAAATACAGGTAGACAGAAAAGTAAAAAATTCAATTGTTAAACAGGGATACAAAGGAGTGAAAAGAAAGTTTTGGCTCAGCACGGCCAGGTGGTTAAGGTATTCGACTCCCAGTCTGATGGTCGCAGGTTTGAATCTTTATCACACCAAACATGTTCGCCCGTTCAGCCGTAGGAACGTTATAATGTGACAGTCAGTTCAATTATTCCTTGGTTAAAGAGTAGTTCAAGAGTTGGCAGTGGGTGGTGATGACTAGCTGCCTTCCCTCTAGTCTTACACTGCTAAATTAGGGACGGCTAGCGCAGATAGACTTGGTGTAGCTTTGCTAGAAATTAAGAAACAACAACAAGCAAACAAAAAAAGGTAAGCTTACAAACAGACTAAATATATGCACACTTACCACCATCTACATCTACACACACGGATCCTGGACAGCACTGGTCACTATGTAGACATCTCTTACCGAAACATTGTTCTTGTTCTTTCAAGGCTGCTTCGGCTTGATCATTTGAAAGCAACGTCTCCAGGATTTGTTCTCCATTTTTCTTTTTTTCATCCTAAAATAATGAGCAAATAGATCATTTTTAACTGGTTCTACGAAATCTAAAGGAATTTTCTGTTCAGCTAGACTTTCATAATTTAATGTAATCTGCTTGACAAGAATAAAAGGGACACGTTTAGGATATAAACAAGCAGTTTATTAGTGCTACTCTTAAATCTATAGATATTTATTTTATACAAAACGAAATGATAAAAAATAGACCACAATACTCTGCTTCACATCAAAACCAGTTTATTAGTGTTATACTGAGAATTAGGTAATTTGTTGAAAGAAGGTTATTAACCACAATATTATAGGATCCCTTAAAGTAATATTGTGTAAACGTTGAAATTCCAGATGTAAGCAAAGTGTTTATTATAGATACAAAATTAACTGCAGTTTCTTTTATTCACATTCCTTTAATTTCTCCTTTACGGTTTGATATTGTGTGTAAAAATATCATTTCAGATACATCTTTTGTCTGATAGCAGAACTCAACAGTCTGACGGGATGATGACTGATAAGAAATTACGTGAATTCCTATTTATATTTGTCGCATTGAATCAATTAAGAGAAGCATAGGGAAAACACCTGTAGACAAGTTATTTAAAAACATTCTTAACGTGTATGTTAACTGTTAGCTGTAATAATATATTAAATACAATTCAAAATGAATGAGTACACTAATAAGGATTTTCAAATGCAGTATATGTGTGATGTATTGTAAAATTATCAATAATGATAATTTAACTGAAGAGTAGAAGTTGATATATTAATGATAAAGTCTGAAAGTTATATATTAATTATTAGTAAAGGAACCCCACAATTCTGAGCTTATATAGTTATCTAAATAAAGACATGGGCTCTCCCCTTCCACTATTTTGAGACAAAGCATACGTAACATTAAAGCGATAAAGGTTAAATTGCTGTCATACCTGAATTGTTCGTCCAACTGCTAATCAACTTAAACAAGGACTTTTAAGCAGATCCAGTTTCATTAAAATTGGTTCAACCAGTTATTGATAACAACGTGTGACACCAATTGTAAAATGTAAAAGAGGAAATATTGATATTACCACTTTAAAAAGTTATGATTTAGATGCCGAAAGCCAGAAAAATGTTAGAAATTCAAAAGGTCTAAAACTATTATAAACAACTTAATAATAATACAATAATAGAAATTATATTATGACTAAAGATCAAAACAAAAACGATAAATAAAATTTACAATCATAACAGTAGTAAGACGATGGCAAAAACGTATTTTGAGGTTAATTCAAGAGAAAGGTGGCGGTGTTTGCACTATTCCTTTATCAATATTAATTTGTTTGTAAGTGTTGCGACAGTAATTACTCGCAATCGGAAATTTTTCGTAAATTTCTAGTTAAATAAATTCTTGTTATAGTAGCGTTAATCGTTCTAGATATGGTAATCAATTTCCGGTCCTTGAGAAAATACGTTCTGTTTGCACATGTTACAGTTCCTTCTGAAACAACGTGAAGCTGTTATTTCTACAACGCTACTGAAGAAAACTTTATATACATCGACGACCTACGCACAATTATAGAGAAGTAGACCATTGGAAACCTTGTGGAATGGATTTCTGCTGGCGCGGTAGTGGTGCACTGGATAAACAGTCATTACATGTCTGGAATTTCTGTTATAAAAAGACCGGAAATTAAAATTTGCTTGAAAATTAAGATGCATCGAGAAAAAAATAAAATATGAGAACGATAAACTTTAGTTTGACGAACATTTATTTTTTTACCATTAGAAGCAGATTTATATTGAGTGATCACCGAGAATATAACTTTCTTCACTTAACTGAGAAAGTTTCTAAAACTCTGGAATACAATTTTTTCACATTTTGTTTATAGACTTACTAAAATGAAATTTTAATAGTGTTGGGAGGTGAAAAAAAGTCCTCACTTACACAGCATAGTTTTTTGTAGTTGACAAGTATTGTGGTGATTATCAAAAATAAAGAACATCGAATTATAAAAAGTTAAAAAAATCAGAACCTGGAAAAACTGTTCGAAAAGCTGCAACTTTCGTAGTAAATTTTACTTTGTTATCGCTTTAAAATTCGTGACTTTGTAAATAATGACCAACATTCTTCAGTAATCACTGATTATGTTATAAACCAGCTAATTTTCTTGTTCTCATTACACATCAATATTTATATTCTTGTAAGCGATTGCTTGAAGCTGTTCAATTTATTGTTTATTTCTAGTTTTAATCTGAGTTTACGAAAAGTAAACAACGAATACACACAAGTATGATTAATCGCTGCAAACTAAAGAAATTAGTTTTGGTATAAAGGGCTATAGTTTTTCTTACAGCAAAGCCACATCAGGTTATCTACTCAGCCCACCCCGGGGAATCGAACACCTGATTTTAGCGCTATAAATCCACAGACATACCGTTGTACTAGCGGGAGGGCTGTAGTTAGTTTATACAGTTTGATCAGTAGTACTCTTGGGTGTTTCTTTCTTTAGTCGTACTAGTATTTTAAATGGTGAAGCTTTCAAGGAAAAATCATGAAAAAGACTCATAGTAAAAGTTTTGTCTGTATTAGGATCCAATGAAAATCTAGTATACAATTTTGAATATTAACCCAGAAACGTTTTATATATATTGTTATGTATATGTGTAAATATTTTGTAAACGACAACATGTCGTGTTGTGTTTGAATTTTCATTTGTATTATTCATTTTTTTTCCATATTGATATTATTGTTTCGAAGTTTAAACTAAAATATGTTATTTATTTAGGGTAATATTTTAGAACTTTCTCGAATTAAGTAGACCAATCACATTTTATATGCAAAAACGGCTCTTCTGGGCCCAGAAGAGCCGTTTTTGCATATAAAAGTTCTCAACAAGTGGGTTTCTCGACATCACTGATTAGACCAATCACATGTTTGTAAATGAGTGCTGGTGACTTCCTGTCTAGAAGTGTAGTCTTGTGCAAGAACGGATATGCGTGGATAGCTCTGGAGTTGTATGGAAATTGCGAGATTGTTCGAGAAATAGGCCTATCGTTATAAAAGACGGTGACGAGAGATAGATTGAGTGATCAGTCATCAGTTTTTATTCGAAGAAAAGGAGCGATATTCAGTCATCAGTTTTATTCGAGGGCGAGAGATTCAGTCATTAATTTTATTCGAAGACAAAGAGTGAGATTCAGACACCAGTTTCATTTCAAAAGAAGAGAGTTAGTTATTTGAGAAAGATTAAGTGTTTGCTGTGAATATTCAACTTGGATTTGTGATTGAAATTAGATCTACGGAAGCCGTGATTTTATTTCGTCAATCTCTACGATACTTCTGAATTACCGCTTGTGCTGAGAAACGGCGATTTCACTGAACTGTGAACTGTTTCGGAATCTCTTCGTGGGACCAAATTCACACCCTAGACTGGAATTTGAGACTTTAATTTTAGATCATTACATTAGATACAGGCCAGTACCGTTTTGTGTTGTGATTTATTTTGAAGTTTGAAACTAATATTATTTTGTTTTGTAATTAATTTCGAATGTTATAACTTAATATCTGTCTGTCACTGTTATTATATATAATTTGTGTTATATCTGTTATATTTGTTAGTATTTCAGTGTAATAAATTATACAAGCTGTTATCTATGTTTTTCTGTTGCGTTTAATCTACGACGAACTTAAAACACATCAAAAATACGTAACAATATATATATATGAATATACTTCTCTCAAGAAAAAACATTAATAAGATATTTTGTTTTAATTTAATATTAAAAACATATTAAATACATGGCTCAAATACGAATGAACTTAATATATCTAATAATAGTAAAGGCAATATTTGATTGTAAGGTCTTACATAGCTGTATGATATTTACGATTTCTTTTGTAAGGAACTTAAGTTGAAAATGTTATTATTCAAGTGTCATAAGTGACATTGGTGTGATTAATTTAATAAGTACTTGAAATTGAAACTTAAATATCTTTCAAATCTAGAATTGTCTAATCTCTTTCAGAAAATTTCTTCATTTATATTTAATTTAAGATGTCTGAAGTTCGCGACGAAGGTAAAAACAAATGTATTTAGTTCTTAAGATAATTTAATGAGTTAATCTTATAATCTATGCATTCTTTTCCTTTCGCTTAATTAGCCCAGACTAAAAAAACATGTTGATATTAACTTGAAATTCCTACACACTATAATAAGCATTAATAAAATCAAATAAAAACTTGCAATTTTGTACATATCCTTTACTAGCACAGCGGTATGTTTCCTGACTCCCACCCCTACAAGTTGTTTGTTTTTTGAATTAAGCACAAAGCTACACAATGGCTGGCTATCTGTGCTCTGCCCACCACGGGTATCGAAACCCGGATTTTAGCGTGTAAGTCTGCAGACATACCGCTGAACCACTGGGGGGCAACCCACCCCTACAAACAAAGTTTCAATACCCACAGGTGAGCAAAGTATAGATAGGCCATTGCACACTTCGTATTTAATAGTATATGCTCATTGATTTTATTTGATATTTCACACTATTTTTCAGTAAAAACCATTGTCGGTTTCATTTTAACATGTTTTAAAATTTGTCGTATTTAACAAATTTCGTAAAACAAGTTAAATCTGAAAAAGTATCTTTATAGACTATTATTTTTATCAACTAAGAATTTAGAATACTACGAATAGTTTATATTTTCTTAAATTCTCTCCTGTAACTGTTCATTAGGATTTTTGATTAATCAATTTCCTTTCTGTTTTCAACCAATTGAAACACTACGTTCAACATGTCAGTTAGGTTTGAGGTCGAACTTATTAACTGGTTTTATATTAATTAAAATTTGAAATGTAACCACGATTTTGTTGATAAAAACATCAAAAATTTTAAACAAATACGCCTGCATTACTTAAAATAAACCATATTTTATTTTATTTATAAAATCCTACAAAGTGAACAAACTTTGAGAATCTTTTTTTTGTTGTTTTTTTTGCAATTTCGCACAAAGCTACTCGAGGGCTATCTGTGCTAGCCGTCCCTAATTTAGCAGTATAAGACTGGAGGGAAGGCAGCTAGTCATCACCACCCACCGCCAACTCTTAGGCTACTATTTTACCAACGAATAGTGGGATTGACCGTCACATTATACACCCCCACGGCTGGGAGGGCGAGCATGTTTAGCGCGACGCGGGCGCGAACCCGCGAATTACGAGGCACACGCCTTACGCGCTTGGCCATGCCAGGGCTCTTTGAGAAACAACGACAAAACTTTATAAACACGATATCACAACTAACAAAACGTAATTTTACTGAGTGAAGAAAGACAGGTACGTAGTTCTTATTTCTTGTGAAGACACTATAAATCAAGTTTTTGTCAACGTAAAATAGTTTATATGAATGGAATAACAATACTAAACGTATATTTTGGAGAACTAAAAACGCGAGAGCAGGTGTCCGCTTCTACAAACCTAGATATTCGTGAAGGGTTCTTTCTGATCGATCATTAGCGTCACCTGCACGCCGGACTGAATTAGACAAATCAATAAAACCTGAAAACTACAGCACAGTGGAGAGAAATCCGAGGAGTACTGAAGTACAGACGAAAAATCTTTCAGTTCTTGCACTAATTGAATATATCTTTCAACTGTGCGTTGTTGAACAACTTCAAAGATAGGATATGGAAACCAGATAAGGCAGAAAATGAGAACATGAAACGTACTCTTAGCCATCAGTATGTTAATAATTTCCTATATTTAATACAGAACAATATCATTTTTAAAGAAAATTTTCAAATGTCACAAATCCGTTTGTTAAAAAAGTTTGATAAAATTTTGTCAAACTACTAGAAATAAAAAGCAGCATATTGCTTTTTAGGAAGAGACTCGAATAATAAGAATTGGAAAATTAGTTTAATAATGTAATGATGCTGGTATGAAATAAAATTAAAATTACTGCATTAACGTGAAGAAATTAGAGTGAGTTTCAATTTGCAAAGATTAAAAACTACGATTTATGTTGCTCTCAGTGTCGTTAATCAAAGGCCATTTTACACTCAAATATTGAAATATCTAATATTCTTTGTTCTTTCGACAATTCACAAAACTTAAAAGTATGTACACTGTATGTTTCTAAACATCAGGTTCATTTATGAAATCACTGAATTGTCATTTTTTACGCCCAGACACTGCAGTTCAAGTATATTTATATTTGTTGTTTAGAGATTATGACTTTGAAGAAGGTGTATATCATCCTTGTTGTCCAGACACTACAAGTAAACATATTTATATTACCCTTTTATTCAGACGCTACGAATAAATACAGTTGTTATCCTTGTTATTCTGACATTATGACTGAATATTTTTAAGGCATATTATGCCGATATGTTAACTTAAACTGTAGAACTTTGCATTGATGATGTTAATATGTTTGCGAAAACTAGTTGGTTGTAACTTTGTGACGAATTTACTATTATATATCTACAGTACATGGCCAAAAGTATGTGGACACCCTTTCTAATTAGCGGGTTTGACTATTTCACCCACACCCATTGCTAACAGTTGCATAAAATCAAATATACAGCCATGAAATCTTCATAGCCAAATATTGGCAGTAGAATGTGTTGTACTGAAGAGCTCAGTGACTTTCAACAGGACACTGTCATAGGCACCTTTCCAACAACTCAGTTAGTCAAATTTCAGCCCCGCTAAAGCTGCGCCGGTCAACTCTAAATGCTGTTATTGTAAAGTGAAAACGTTTAGGAGCAACAATAGCTCAAACACGAAGCGGTAGGCCGCACAAGCTCACAGAACGGAACCGTTGAATGCTGAAGCGCGTAACGCGTAAAAATCGTCTATCCACAGTTGTAACACTCACTACTGAGTTCTAAAGTGACTCTGGTAGCAATGTAAGCACAAGAACTTTTTGTCGTGACCTTCATGGAATGGGTTTTCACGGCCGGGCAGCACACACAAGCCTAAGATCACCATGTGCAATGCCAAACGTTGGCTGAAGTGATGTAAAGCACACCTCAATTGGACTCTGGAGCAGTGAAAACGCGTTCTCTGGAGTGATAAATCACGCTTCACTATCTGGCAGCCTGACAGATGAATCTGGGTTTGGCGAATACCAAGAGAATACTACCTTCCTGAATGCATAGTGCCAACTGTAAAGATTTGTGGAGGATGAATAACGGTTTGGGGCTATTTTTCATTGTTTGAGCTAGGCTCTTTAGTTCCAGTGAAAGGAAACTTTAATGCTACAGCATACAATAACATTCTAGAGAAGTGTGTACTTCCAACTTTGTGGCAACAGCTTGGAGAAGGTTTTTTTTTGTTGTTTTAGCATGATAATGCCTCCCGCACAAAGGGAGGTCCATAAAGACATGGTTTGCCCGAGGTTGGTGTGAAAGAATTTGACTGGTCTGCACAGAACCCTGACCTCAACCCCATATCGAACACCTTTGGGATGAATTGGAATGCCGACTGCAAACTAGGTCTTTTCGCCCGACATCAGTGCTCAACCTCATTAATGCTCGTGTGGCTAAGTTCAAGTGAATCTCCGGAGCCATTGTTACGTATTTTTTTAATGTTTTATGTTCTTTGTAGACTAAACGCAACAGAAAAACGCAGATAACAGCTTGTATAATTTATTACACTAAACTATTAACAAATATAACAGATATAACATGAATTATATAATAATAGTGACAGATATTAAGTTACAACATTCGAAAGTAATTACAAATCAAAATAATATTAGTTTCAAACTTCAAAATAAATCACAACACAAAACGGTACTGGCCTGTATCTAATATAATGATCTAAAATTAAAGTCTCAAATTCCAGTCTAGGGTGTGAATTTGGTCCCACGAAGTAATTCCGAAACAGTTCACAGTTCAATGAAATCGCCGTCTCTCAGCTCAAGCAGTAATTCAGATGTATCGTAGAGATTGACGAAATAAAATTACAGCTTCCGTAGATCTAACTTCAATCACAAATCCAAGTTGAATATTCACAGCAAACACTTAATCTTTCTCAAATAACTAACTCTCTTCTTTTGAAATGAAACTGGTGTCTGAATCTCACTCTTTGTCTTCGAATAAAACTAATGACTGAATCTCTCTCCCTCGAATAAAACTGATGACTGAATCTATCTCTCGTCACCGTCTTTTATATCGATAGGCCTACTTCTCGAACAATCTTGCAATTTCCATACAACTCCAGAGCTATCCACGCATAACCGTTCTTGCACGAGACTACACTTCTAGACAGGAAGTCACCAGCACTCATTTACAAACATGTGATTGGTCTACTTAATTCGAGAAAGTTCTAAAATGTTACCCTAAATAAATAACATATTTTAGTTTAAACTTCGAAACAATAATATCAATATGGAAAAATGAATAATACAAATGAAAATTCAAACACAACACGACATGTTGTCGTTTACAAAATATTTACACATATACATAACAGCCATGTTTCAAAATCTAGTGAAAATCCTTTCCACAAGAGTAGAGACTGTTATGGCAGAAAGTGGGAGACCAACTCAATATCAATATTCATGATTTTGGAATGAAATGTTCAACAAGCACATATGGGTATGATGGTCATGTGTCCACAGGCTATGTAGTGTATTTTAATATTAATATTTGTTCAAGTTGAATTTATATTTAAATATGTACGTAACTATATGGTTAAATCGCTATTGCGAAATTCTCGCCTATTTATTAGAGTTGTAAAAGAGTGTAAATATCAATAATATATATGCAATAACAAGTGACAACAAAACCTTTCATCAACACCAAGGTCCTTCAGATAACGTTTGCCCTAATTATACCAGTTAGTAATTTTACAACATACCTTTTGATATAAAAGTTTAAGTGAAAAAAATTCAAAGCACAATCATACACATCGAATCTTTGTTTAGTATTAAAACTATGCAACGACAGGAATGTTATATCCTTAAAGATTTAATAATAAGCAATCTGTTGTTTTTCTTCAGCACACAAGAATCACGAAAATAAAGCGGGTATTTAATGCTAGTAATAAGAATAATCATAATTGCTTAAACTTTAACATATTAACGTAAAAAAGTAAGAATGCTACATAATGTTTTCTGTTTTTTCACTCTTAAATCCTATGGCTTTGTTATACCTATATGAAACATAATTCATTCGTATTGAATTTAATTATTAAAACATTTAAGACACAATCAAAACAGTTTAACTGTATTTCATTATAATAGTTCTCATACTTGTAACAGCCGTTTTGCTGATTTTAGCTTATTAGGTTTTCTTTTGATCATTACTAGCTACGATTTTCTAATTAGTAATATTTTAATAGTTTTAATACACAGTCAGTACATATTCAACAAATATGCCTGAAACATCAGAAAAGTCTTGTTGCTACCGATGCTACTTTTTCATTGTATCTCTTAAAACATCAATCAGCCTACAAATGAAACTCATAAGACACACAAAATCCGGGTCTGATGTCTTATCCCGAACCATGTACAATAAAGATAGACAGCTGTCCATTCTGAATTGCATTGTACAGAATTTTATACAGGTCAAGCCATGTCAGCAAGTGTTCCATTGGACTCAAGGTATCGTTTTACCACACTTCCAGTATAATTCATGCTTGAAATCACTATATAATTGTTAAATTAATTCTTGCCTAGCATATTTTGTGCCTGAGGAAATGGCACGATGGATAAGAATATACCTGTTACTGTCTACCGTCAGAATGCCACCAATTTTGCATAGATTTTTAATAGCACTAGCTTAAATGCAGTTTTGATCTGTATCGGTATCTCAACATGTTTCACTTCAAATGTATCAACCCTTGAAACACTACAAATACTCCACGAAAATATTGAAAATAGTAGAAAACTCAAGGAACGTTCCCCTATAACAGTCTTCATGATATATAATCCACTATTTTCTTAAAACGAAACAACCCTCAAAGAATGCACCTAAATGATAATGACTGCAATATTAAAACTTATGGCTACCTACATCAAAACATTCTTCAAAAATGAAGATAAATGCCACCAAGTACGATAAAGGCCTAACCATGGCCTTATGCCTGTCACTAACACTCAGTAATCTCCAGAAGAAACATGTCGAAATTAACTCCTTCAAAATATTCACTCTAAGATCTACAATTTGGCTGAAATATTGACGATGCATTTGTAATATGGCAAAATACACATTACAGAAAAAATTTTAATATTTCATAAACCATATGAGCAGAAAACTATCAATGATAAAACTCACCAAAGAAATAGAAAAAGACAGCAACCATTCCTAGACGAAACAATTACCAAGACATATGTACCATATTTGGGTAAATATTTCAGCTACAAATCAAAACACACCAACAGAGTAAAAACAGGTTATCTAGTCTCTAGAATTAACAAAATTTGTATCACAGAATATGCAAAGAAGAAAATAGAATAACACATCACTACAAACCTCCTTGACAGTGGATATTCTAAATATGTGATAAAAATAAGACAAAGATAAACTATAAGAATAAATAGGAAGAAAATTACAGAAATACAGCCATATTATTCCTTTTTCAAAGTCTACATGCGAACATAAAAAATAAGTGAACACTGTAAAGTAAACATGTACTCAGAAAACACAAACTCCGTACTGTTGTTATCAGCATACACCACCTAAAAATCCCGATGGTAAGCAAAAACGAACAAACAAAAACAAATGACATTAATGCATTCCATTGTGTTTATGAACCGAAATAAACGGGAGAAGTATCAAAAAAAGCTAAAATTCAGAAGCATACATCACATAAAATACACACTACCACACTAAGGGAAAACCAAAAATAAAACAACAGGATATTAATTTTACACGAGGAAAAGACGATAAAAGAAGCCTTCCACATCCATGGAACTAATATTACCTTTAGTATAGAAGTAAAGCAAACTTGGCTACTAGTTTTGAAAGTATTTAAATATTTGTTGATTCAGATCTAAACAGAGGAGTTTCTAGATAACTAGATGGTCCACCAGCACTTCAAGAATATCCGTGATCAAATCGCTATCTTTATCATTACGAAATCCAGTGCTTCCAAGAACTCCCCTGAAAACGTCAACAGGTTAGCAGCCACAATAAGAAATAAACTTATTAAAGTAAATAGGTAATGTTAAAATTTTTCAATCAATCAATAATTAGATTTTGGTGATCGTATAAGCTACTAATCACGACTACTGTTTAAAATCAAACACAATAAAGTAAATCTCATCATTGTCTTTGGAACCACCTTATGAAAGTAGTAGACTTGAAATTATAAATCTATTTTTTTGGTTAATACTATGACAAAAATCAATAATTGGTTTACATTATAATTTTAATTTAAACTTTATTTTTAAAAGTAAATTCAACAGAGCACAATAAAATTACAGTTATAGGCTGGAATGGCCTGCTGGTTATCACTCAAGGTTTGAGATCATAAGATTTACGTTTAATCCGCAATGTGCCCCTGAAAAACCTGCGCTTTCAACTGTGTAACGTTATTTATGACAGTAATTTCTACAATTCAACTAAAAATAGACTACAGTTGATGCTGACTAGTTGCCATCCCCCTAGCCATCAGTCGTAAATTAAGAATGAGTATGTTCGAAGACCCATGGCATAGCTATATGGTTAGGGTGCTCAACTCACAATACGTTGTTCACAGGTTCGAATCCTCATAATCATACATATTGACAATTCGTAGGAGTGGGAGCGTTATAATGTAACGATCTTCGGTAAATAATTGGTGATGGGTGGTATTGACTAACTACCTCCCATCTAGTTTATCGCTATTAAATTAGGGACAGATACCCCAAGCGTGGTTTTGCTCTTGTACTGTTTATGTTGAAAATTTTAATATTTTTATTTATATTTTTGTCAGAAAAAGTGTTAAAGTTTTTTTAAGTTTAAAAAGAAATCTCAGAAAGTTACTTTAATTCATCTCCTATAAAACAGATAGGCTTTATAATATAGGAACTACCTCACTGTTACCCATTTATAATGGTTAAACCGCTTTCTTACTAAGATAATATATAATTAACTGTTATTATTTTGGGATGGCTTTTAAAAATTAAGCTGACACATGTACTCATAACCTTAACTTGAAAAATATCTCGGAAAGAACGTTCTTACCAAATTTTAAAATCTGTTTCATACCCTACATTGATAAGATTTGTGGAGTCTTAACTAAAGCTACGTAAGAATTTCATAACCAGCGAAAGTTATCTCTAAACAAACAATTTCTAGACTTCCTAACTAAGGAAATATCTCCCAAAACATATAATTTCTAATGTTCATAACTACGAAAAACACACTATTTATAATATTAAGAAAACAGAGTACTCCTAACTTAGAACTCTCTAAATATACCGACTTTAATCTTTATAAATAACGAAGCTTTCTCCAAATATGTCACTCTCATACCAAACGTACTTCCAATCTTAAAACCCTCTATCAACGTATCATTATCTTTAACCTTAATAACTATTGGAAAGCTGTTTCTAGATACGAAATCCTGATAATGACGGGAGGTATATCTCTAACAGTTATATTCATTCCTACGAACCGTATGAAAGGACTTCGTAAACATATACTATTTATAATCTTTATGGCCTAAGAAAGGTTCCTATAAATATTATTTATGACAAAGGGAAGCTCTCCCAAAACATATGTAACCTCGATGTCTAAGAAAAGCTCTCTCCATGTATACTATATGAAAACTTAGTACTACGAGGAAGGTGTTTCCAAGACGGGAATACTCTCTCCAAACATTCTAGTTTTAATCTTCATTAACAAGGAAATATCTCCTTAGACGTACTGTTTCTAATGTTCACAACCAAGATAATATCTTAGTAAACATACTATTTCTAATATGTACAACTAAGAAAATCTATTTCAAAACACGGCATTTCTAATTTTCCTAATTACGGAAGAGCTGTTTCTCAATAGATTATTTCTATTCTTTAAATCCAAAGAAATCTGTCATTTAAAAATACTGTTTCTTATCGTAGTAGCTAAGGAAAGAAGCCTCTAAATACAACTATTTCCATTTTTATCAACTGTGATAGTGCAGTTTTAAACATACAAGCTCACAAAGTTTCTATTTTACTCACTAATAATTAGATCCACCTTCGATACAGTCTACGGATTTACAACGTTAAAATCAATGAGTTCGATTCCCCTCGGTGAATTCAGTAGATAGCCTTTTGTGGCTTTGCTGTAAAAACGTTTTACACACACTAATAATCACTATTTCTAATAAGATTCATTAAGAATACTCTTCTATACATTCCTAATTCTAGAGGTCTGTTTTAAAATGTACTGTTATAAGATTCATAAAAATGAAAATAACCCTGGCATAGAGTACAGTTTTCCAAATTATCAGAAGATCCCTTCTGGAAAGTACACTGTAAATCTTATTTCAGAAAAAAACTCTAACGACAAAACTTGCACCAACCATACTAGTTTTAGAATATTTCTGTTATAATCTAAGTAAAACGTTTTTTCTAAATTTACTTTTACTGATCTTCGTGATTACAGAAAAACTGTCATAAAATTTACTTTTGTTGACTTTCACAATTTCTGTAGAGATGTAAACAAACTTTAAGTTAAAAGAAATTGGGTGTTTTCAAATTATTTGAGATTCTTTTATAAAATTATCTGTTGACAATCGTCGAAACTTCTGAAGAGATGTAAAATAAAGTCTTCATTTAAGTGTTAAATGTCTTAGAAAAGTACTCAAAATAAGCTGTTAAAAATCGTCTCACCCTTTATTCCAAGTCTAAATAATCTACTGCCGCTAACTTAGATAACTTTACTTGAATTCTCTCATAAGATACATTATCACTAGCGATTAAAAGTTCAATACATCAACTAACTGAATTTGGAAGTGTTCTTGAAACGTTATACTAACCTTTGTAACTTCGGAAGAGCTCCATCGAGAAGGGAAAGACAACGAAGGCCAACCTCCACCGGCTCCCCAAGCCTCAACAACGGCCGAAGAAGTAATGATCAGCGTCGTTCCAAGAAGGGATAGCGTCAAGGCGTGCATTTTGTAAACGTTGCTGTTTCGTTTCGTACGAAATATGAAATGCTCTCTTCAAGTATCGATCGTATTCTGTACGTGTCTAACGATAAGTTTTATAGAAAGGTACAAGTTATATAGAGAGCACTGTTTCTGGCGCTTGCCCTTTTCGTTAACAATTCAGAAGTTCGATACCTGTGCTCGAACAAATCAGATTTTCCATGTAATATAGTGCAGAGAACAGCTCGCTGATGATTGGAACAGAGCCTTATAATGACGTCGTTTGACATTACAAGCCATGGAAAAGCGATGCATGTTATAAGGAAAAGATCGCCATACAACGTTTTTGTTTTCACATGTTTATACAGATGTGGTATTTTAAGCTATAAAATGATAAAAATGAATATTAAAATGTTGTATGTTTTGTTGGCATATGTTCATATAATGATCAAAGCCACTCAAAAAATTACTGATTTATTAAATATAATCATTCTGTGTTGAAGTATTACATTTAAAATAAAGATATAACCCCTGTAAAATCTAAGCATGGCTGAACATACAGTATGTCAATAAAGCTGAAATTCAAAAAAAAGCTGAGTTACTGGTCTAGTTAATAGGAATTTTGTTCGAACAATGACGAGATCTGATAAAGTAAACTTTAGAGAATCCTTAAAAATAACATTAAAAACACCTACAAATATCTTTGTGAGATGACTAACCCAATCGTTGCTTATCAGATTCCCTTAATTTTCCAGGGTTCACAGGATGAACTATATTTCTAGCAGATTTGTTATGGTTAGTCAAACACAAAGGTTGAGCATGTTATATTAAAACAGATTTACTCCTCATTGCGTTGTTACAGTCCTCTATGTATATCTGGTAGTCGTGCATCTTGATAGTAATTCTATCATGTCCAGAGCACACCTCTCCTCCCTGCTTGCGTACGAGGACGACAGTTTCTCAGCACCAGTTTCAACACTCCATTCGCAACAAAATCCACAAATGCTGCATCTGAAAATTTGACTGCATGTCTTACCAATACTGAATACTTTAAATACCCGTTTTATTTCTCCAACTGCCAGATGTACTCTACAGTTGAATGAAAGATATGAAAAAAGATATCTTGGGGAGCCAATACTTTATTGTACTCATTTTCAGACGAATATATATTTGATAATACTGTGTACTGTTGCCTAAGATATGCAAAATTATCTTCGCACTGATCTTTATGTTTTTGAATTCTTACCCTGTACTTAATGCTATAATTTTATGCCAACAGCTGGAATACGACTTTTTACAGGTCTCTTTCTGAATGCTCCCATACCCAAATTGATCCATATTTATTTGTTTTTGAATGCCATTAAATAAAGGAAAATATAACGCCTAGATCGGAAAACATCTTTATGATCTGAATTTATGATTATTCTGTCCAAGATGACCCCTTTCTAGAAATGTTAAATCGGAATACATCTTTATGGTCTGAATGGATGAATATTTAGTGTAAGATATCTCTGTACAAGAAGTTATAAATCTCAGATCGAAATACATCTAGAAAATGACTTTTATATACTTTTGGCAGTTTTTGCTTTCGCTCATTCAATTTGTCTGGAGACTTTTAACAGTTTTTTTTTTCATCAGTTTTACTTAAGGGGTCCTACTTCAACAGTCAAGATCAGCAGATCTTGTGATATTTTAAAAAAGTTCCAGCTCTTCTTTAGCGCATAGAAATGGTGACATTTTCAGTTCAACTATATTAGAAGTCTAAGAATAATTGACTGATACTACTAAACTAGGAGCTTCTTTCAAGAAATTAATGTGATTAATCTCACAAAAAGTCGCGGGATAACTGTACGAGTGTACGCAACACACACACACGATGAAATAAGAACGTAATCAGCGTAGCAATCCCAATTTGAGCCTTTTTTTTACCCAGATCCTCCATAGCTTCACGTCAGGGTTTGAGAACAGACAAGTTTTCTCATTTCACAACATGGGTTTGAGGCTTTAATTATTTCCTCCTTTAGAGTAAATAGAAATTTAGGCTACTTCATCAATTTTACACAATCGTTCCCAGCGAGAACAGTTTGTTTGTTTTGAAATTTCGCACAAAGCTACTCGAGAGCTATCTGTGCTAGCCGTCCCTAATTTAGCAGTGTAAGACTAGAGGGAAGACAGCTAGTCATCACCACCCACCGCCAACTCTTGAACTACTCTTTTACCAACGAATAGTGGGATTGACCGTCACATTATACACCCCCACGGCTTGGAGGGCGAGCATGTTTGGCGCGACAGGGATGCGAACCCGCGACCCTCAAATTACGAGTCGCACGCCTTAGGCCCTTGGCCATGCCGGGTCACCCAGCTGGAACAGCAGTAAGTTTTTAGATTTAGACTGCTAAAATCGGTGTCGAATCCCTCCGTGGAGTCAGCAGATAGCGTGATGTGGCTTTGCTAAAAGAAAATCAAGCACACACAGTTTCATTGAAAATTAAAACTATAAAAATATTAAAAAAAACAAAACAGGCTATAGGAACTCACCTTAATTAGTTCTTGGTCTGGTTAAAATCAACCTCCATTTGCAGAACGGTAAATTTGAAGGCTTATAACTCTAAAAACTTGGTTTTGATGCCTGTGGTGAGCAAAGCACAAAGAGCTCGTTTTGTAGTTTTGTGCTTAACTACAAACGAAGAAATTGCTTAAAATTTATTTATAGGGAGTGCATGTGTTACACGTGGTCTTTGTTTCAGTTAATCTAAATTAATGCAGTTTAAGAAAAAAAGAAGGAAACCAATGAAAACATTGGTGGCTTAAGGCAATAGAGACTGTATTTGTATGTTTAATAACTGATACTGTAAATATAAATGTAAAATTTATATTTTACATCTCCAGCCATATATATATGTGTGTGTGTGTGTTTGTTTTTCTTGTTTGGTTTTTTTAAGCAGAAAAGCTACACAGTGGGCTATCTTTGCCCAACAGAGTTACTGAAAATTCTGTTTTTAGTGTTCTAATTCTAGATACTTACCGTTCTGCCAATGAGGAGCATATACACATGAATATGAATGCTTTCTACACCCAAACCAAGACTTTACCTCAGACTGTGTAATTCAACAAAGGGTTTTGAATCAAATTTAGCTAAGTACGGACTGAATGACATCACTAGTATACTTGAAAGTCTTTCCAATAAAATACATTCCTGAACTTGCTGGCCTGCATGAGCAGGTGGTTATTGCACTCGATTCACAATCCGAAAACCACGGGTTTGAATCCCCATCGCACCAAACATGCTCGCCCTTTCAGCCGTGTAGGCGTTGTAATGTCACGATCAATCTTACTATTCGTTGGTATAACAGTAGCCCAAGAGGTGGGAGTGGATGATGATGACTAGCTGCTTTCCTTCTGGTCTTAGACTTCTAAATTAGGGATGGCTAGTACAGATAGCCCCTCTGTAGCTTTGCGCGATATTAAAAACAAACAAACTGAACCTGATAAGACTTTACTAAACTTACGTGAGGCTAATGCACTAGAGGGTGATACCGCATAATAGTTAAGTATTCTAATAGAAGAGCTGGTCAAGTTTTATTCTCTAGAACCAGATAAAAGCAAATCATCTTCAGTCTTATAACCTCGGAAGAGGTAGAGAGCCTGAACCAGTTTTAATGATCTGTGAGATGGTTCCTGCAAACCTGATGATTTAAAACATGTTGATGTGATACTTAATTTTTAACATCCATAAATTGGTGTTGAAAATGGAAACAAACAACTGCTTGATTGAAATTTATTTTACGCGGTTATTACTTAGGTTGGAACACTGTTATAGCTACTAGCGAATTAGAAAGAAATACATGAGATTCCAACATGGCATCTTCAAGTCATTGTTTCTGCGTTAGACGAATTATACTTTTGAGATGATTGAACTAAATCTTAAAAATGTTAACAATAACCTTTAAAATGGCAATAAAGTTCTGGACGTGTATATTGTTTCTGTGTTTGTGCAGTGAGACGGACAGAAAAAGCTTTGATATAAATGCATTTGTTGTCATGTTTTTCTTTAAAAAAGAAACAAAGCCTGCACATATAAATACAAAACTATATGTATGTATATATATGATATATATATGGTATATATATATGTATATATATATCAGTATTTTTCAATATTGTTAAGGTTGTTGCACAAATGTGAAATAATTGTTTCCTTATAATAAATACATCAAAATTAGAATTTAATATTTTCCAAAGTTTACTGTGTAAAGGATAATTTGAAATATTTTTGTCTTTTTTTTTTCTCTAATTAACACGAAGAGTTGTGTGTTTTATTATAGCAAAGCCACATCGAGCTACCTGCTGAGTCCACCGAGGGGAATCGAGCCCCTGGTTTTGGTGTTTTAAATCCGTAGACTTACTGCTGTACCAGGTGGGGTACTAACACGAGGAACTTCTAGTGAAAAAAGTGATGTTTTCGCTCTCATCTAAGAACCACTGTACTCGCTTTAAACAAACAGAAACTCTTAGTATAAAAATATTTTCAAAACTGATAAAAATAAATAAATTTATACACAGAATTCTCAAGCCTCTATATCATTACATTTTTTTAATAGCACCAAGTAACAAAATAAAAAAAATATTTGTTAATTTCAAGTTTTTAATATGTTATATTACAATTTTCTTTTTAAGAATAACATACAAGATAGATAAGTATGCCTCGGCACCACTATCTCCATTCTATTTTATCACCACACATATGCTTCTTCTTGGTAATTGAATAACATAACCAACATTAAAATGAAAAATAAACTTTGAATAATAATCCGAACATGTAAGTTCATGAATATGTGCAACATGGGAATTTATAATTTTAAACAGCCATGCTAAACTACGTAGAAGGAGAGAAAATGTGAAAAGTTAAATAAGTAATATTGCAAGGTTAGGTCACATAATTTTAAACAGGCTGTTATTACGATGAGAAATTCTCAAAAATGTTATAGGTAGCAATTTTTATTATAATAAAACATTTTAATCTATCATTTCAATATATACTAAACATACAATAACAAAAGAATGGCACAGCACGCTTAGTTAACAAAAAACAAAGGTCGATTAATAAATCCTAAAATTCAGGTTTTGATACCTGTGGTAGGCAAAACAAATATAACACATTTTTTTAGTTTTGTGTTTTATAACTCACAAACAAAACCTTCAATAAAAAAATATTGTTTGTTCCTGAGTGCAAATCTACACAAATGTGGCTCGGTTTTAGTGTGTCGGGCTGCGAATAAGCAAGCGGGGATTCGTGCCACTGAACACAAATGTGGGTGCGTTATAAGAGCAATAATCATCCCGTGTCAGACAAAACCCCATGGTGGCAGGTACTGGTGACTTACTGCTTGGTCGTTTTCCAATAATTGCAATTAAGTACGGCTATACCTGAATGAATGTCTCGCATAATGTGTGAAAAAGGTTGTAAATACAAACATTTTCAGTTGATGCAAATTGAACAACTTGCATATTTATGAGTTATGCTGTGTTTTAAAATTTCTTCTTAAAACTTTAACAACTTCTTTTTTTTTTTATAATTATCATTATTTTAGAACTGAGAGTTGACATTTCACTTAAAAGTTTCAAGAACCAAACAAAAACGATGTTGCTTCAAAAGGATTTGTGATTACTTCTCTTTGAAATCATCAACTATATAAAGTTGTACCTTGTGTATATAACTTTTGTATTGAACGTTTAGACTTCAATAAATGCCTCAGAAATTGGATGTATAATAATTTGGGAAAGTCATTTTTTTCTAACATGAGCTATTATTGAAAATAACAACAACAGGTTAATACAACTTATATAATGTATTTTATAACAATTGCATCTTATTCAAAGAAAGAAATGCACATAAAAACGTTCTCGACACGCTAAATACACGTAAGTCACGTTGAATAACACCTATTATATCAAAACATCTTTTCCTTAAGACACCAGACGCAGGTATTATCTAGCAAACTGTGCTCTTATTATGAACATTTAAATGTCTTATTTCCTGCATAATTCCAGGCCTGCTCTTGGTGGATCAACAGGATGTTTGAGAACTAATAAAATTTAGATCTGACTTTAATACCTGCAGTGAACAAAACACCGACATTATGTAGCTTTGTCCTTAATAACAAAACACACACGTAATTTGAAAATGATGTTTTTGTCTAATTTCTGTAAATAAATATGCAGGTTATCTTCTTACAAACATGGCTGACATGAAATAAATAAGCAATATCCGATATTTCTTTCGAGATATATACTTTTATTGTTGTTAACCTATTTACCAATCATTTATTCCTCTGGCTAACTTGTTGTAAGCATTTTGAAATTAACTTGTTTTGAAACTGATATATAAATCATACATACTACCATCATAGTTATAATTAAATTCAAAGGAACTCGTCTTGACTATCAACATAAATCTTCCCCAGATACAAAGTCTCGTTGCTAAACTAAGATAGAGAATATAAAAACTGAAATTTTATCTTTCTTGTTTACTGCTTCCAGTAGATCAGACCATAAAACTTAAAACCTCTGTGGGCTTTATAAACTTACACGGTAATCTGAAAGGAACCTTTGGAGTGAAATTAATTCTAGACTCTATATACATATCAATAACGTATGCAACTACACATTTTATTAAGTTACAGTCGTAAACCTAAAGAGTACTTAAATGTGTTTTTGGAAAGCTTCGCACTGCATGCATAAAATCAGTTTTTGGGTTGTTTTTTTGTATGCATTTACGTCATACAAAAGTATAAACATCTCTCTCTCAAAAGAAGAAACTTTGTTTTTAATAAAACTCAATAAATGATATCTCGAAGATTATAAGCATCATAATAAGGTCATTTTATAAGTATTTAGAAAATCAGAAGGAACAAGATAAAATCAATTTAGCACAGAGCACGAAAAATAAACCATATTTAAAAATATAATTCTAAAGAGACAATAAGCCTATATCTATTAACGATGTGTGCAATTGTGAAGTTGTTTGTCTGCGAACTATTCCCATAGTTTCGAAGCTGAAGGACCAAATCTGATAGATTTGTTGGCATGTAGTGACCTGGGGTTTCCTTATATACATGGTTTGGGGGAGGGAGCTCAAACGCGCCTGAAAGATCACCCATGAGAATCTACGAGTAGGCTTCAAAGTCGCTGGACATGAATCTGGTACTAGACTTTGTGTTCTTTGATTCCATAGTAATCCTGAATACCATATCAAAAACTGTGTTCACACCTCTTACATGCTAGCAGGATCAAACGTGCCATAAGCTTGGAGCAAACTGATAAAAATAAGTTATGAGGGACTCTTTGAAGTTCAGGCATATTATGCTAATTTAAATAATGTAGCAAATGAAACATAAATTAAAATATAAAGATTACTTGCAAAGTCAAAATTGTACTTAAAAATAGATAGTAGTTTGCATATTTTGAAAATTTGATGAATTTCTAATTGAATCACAGTGATATTTCACTGCTGAAATTTCAGTATTTCATATAATAGTAATGCATATTTTAACCTACAATAAGGTTTAAATGGCACCAAATAATGTTATTGTTTGTTATTAACTACAAAGCTACACAAAAGGCTATCTGTGCTCTGTCTATCACGAGTATTGAAATACGATTTGTAGTAGTTTAAATAGACAGACCAAATAATGATTTTGTTGTCCTTTTCTATCGACACTGGTTTTTAGAGAAGCATTATAATTTACGTCGAACGAGTCTGCAGTCTATTACGTTACATACTTGTGGTAGTCAAACAAAATATACATAAAACGTTATTTTGATATTTTCTAGTTCGAAATCTGTAATATACTAACTATAAGGTTTAACCGTCAAATGTGATCTGTTTCACTTTAGAGGCCTGAAAAAACATATTTCACCATCTGAGCGTTTCAACACCAGTTGAATTAAAGAAAAATCCTTTTTTTCTCAATGAATAACGTTTCTTTTAATAGTATTTCTGAAATATTTAAGGTTTCGAAATCCGCTTTATAGCGGTGTAAATCCGCAGAAATACCGCAGAAATGGGTAACAATATTTGTCGATCCAAGTCTGGAATGTCTTTTACATAATTTAGAAAAAAAACAACAACTTTTTCTCACGTATCTAGTTTGAATTATTCTAAAATATCTTTTAATAAAAGCCCAGAAGACATTTCACAACGACTGTCGATATTGAATCCTTTTTTGACTTTTCTCTATGTGTTTCAACATCTCACTTGGAAATTAGAATCAAAGTAAAAAACTATTTTTACTGTGTTTTACTCAACTATTATTCTCATGAAAAGCCTGAGTAAATAAAATTTCACCTACAAAGCAGGGGCCATATTAGCCACACTTTTGCGTTTCAGTCATTTCTCTCATTTTTAATATACCATTTTCAGAACAAGAAAATATAGTTTTCTATAATAAACCTTCATGAACTTCTTCTTTTGGAATAAGATGAAAATTATATTATCGAAATAAATAGCGTTATTTGTTGGTTATATGTTAGGGTATGCGCACATCTTTTGTTCATGTTTGTACACGTCAAACACAGTTCGTATCCAGATACGTTAAAACATCAAACACAGTTTTTGTTTAGGTTTAGATAGTATCTGAATCAGAAAATTCTTATTCTGGTGGGAAATCACGTGAATAAAATAAAGATAATTTTCATGTTCCTATATTTTGTCATCAAACTTCACAAACGTGTGGATCAGCTACTAACCGCCATCTTGTAGTCCTTGCCTCTCGCTTTAAGAGCAATACAGAAATAAAAAGAAACTAGATAGGTGTATAGTTTCAGTTACACAAATATATGAACGAATATAATCATAATGCATTTATTTAAACATTTGTTGTGAAACATATGCCATTATATGTGTACTAAACTATTAAGACAAAGTTTTACCTAAACATTTTTGTTTTCATATTTTGAAATTAAAAAGTATACGTTTTTGTTTGTTATTGTGTAGGTTGATAACACACTTTCGTATTCTAATGAATGCAGAAAATGTTTGCAATCAGTCAAAAGCTGAGTTACATCATTGTACCACCTAATAGAGGTAGTTAAATTAGTTTTACCATAGTGAGAGAAATAATCTTCGCTGAGTCGAATGTTCTCATTAACTGTAGTTTATTTCTTCACTCTATAGCAACTAATAACGTGACTTTAAATTAACTCTTTGGTGTTTTATTCCCTCCATAACTAAGGAACCGGCATAATTAGATTCGTTATTTGTTTCCTTAATGATAGAATTCTATAGTTATGTTCTCTTTTTCCGTCATTATCGAAAACTTTTTTAAAAAGTTAGACCAACTGGTTCACATTTAAATATTAGGGCTAGGACTATTTACATACACGGTGATTTTAAAACAAAAAAGTTCAAAATTACAGGGTTTTTTTATGAAACGTTGACAATAATGATCCACTTTTTGTACAAAATGTTATCAGAATTTACTATGCATTTGTTTGCGTAATCTTATATACTGTCTCATGATACGAAAAAAACAAATTCAGAGGTATTAGACAGCATGACAAGAACAAACTATATTTTAGTTTGTTTAGAATTTCATGCAAAGCAACACGAGAAATATCTGCATTGCTGTCCCTAATGTCCGCCCTTTCAGACGTGAGAGCGTTATAACGTATCGGTCAATCCTACTATTCGTTAGCAAAAGAGTAGCCCAAGACTTGGCGGTGGGTAGTGATAACTAGCTGCCTTCCTTTTAGCCTTACACTGCTAAATTATGGATAGCAAGCACAGATGGCCTTTAAGACGCTATGCTAGAAATTCAAGATAAATAAACAATACAAGCGCACTAATCTGGTTTTCCGTTCTTAAAAAGATTCTTAAATTATGAACTATTAATTTTCACAAATCATGCACATGTTTATCCCCATTTTTGTTATTATATGATATTACAATCACATTTTCTATTTTAAAAACCCATTCTATTGGGGCCCGGCATTGCCAAGTGTGTTAAAGCGTTCGACACGTAATACGAGAGCCACGGATGCTCGCCCTTTCAGCCGTAGGGGCGTTATAATGTGACGGTCAGTCCCACAATTCGTTGGTAAAAGAGTAGCCCAAGAGTTGACAGTGGGTGATGATGACTATCTGCATTTTCTCTTGTCTTACACTGCTAAATTAGAGACGGCTAGCGCAGATAACCCTCGAGTAGCTTTGCGCGAAATTCAAAACAAAACAAACCAACATTCTATTGGAATGAAAAATTATTCAAACAACAAAATTGGTGAATTGTTTGTTTGTTTTTAGATTCGAAATGGAAGTGACTATTTGAATAATTTTATCACACATACATACTAAGGCATTTTGTATAAAATGCACTTTATACTGTAATGCATCACTAAATAACAATTTCTGAAATAGAGAAGCCAACAGTGGCAGTCGCCCCTAAAGCTCAGAGGATGGGTGAGTGTCCAGTGGGTATGATAGTTTTATGTAATACATTTCTAGTTAGGCTGTATTAACATTATAAATGACAATGAGGCGATAGCTTAAAGCTAACGGCCTGACATGGCCAGATAGTTAATATACTCGACTTATAATCAGAGGGTCGCAGGTTCGAATCCCCGTCGCACCAAACATGATTACACTTTAAGCCGTGGGGGTGTTATTGTGATACACTCAATCCTACTATTCGTTGGTAAAATAGTAGCCCAAAAGTTGTCGTTGGGTAGTAGTGGCTAGCCGCCTTCTCTCTAGTCTTACACTGTTATATTAAGAACGGCTAGCGTAGATAGTCCTTGTGTAGCTTTACGCGAAATATAAACATAAAGCCGTGGATAAAATGAGGAACCCACGCAACGTCAGTACTTCTCTTTTCCCTAAGTTTTTAATGAAATGTTTTTATAGATCTGAAACTAAGTCTTAGGTTTGTAGCTAAAAAAGAAAGCCGAAAAGGATATACAACGTTGAAGAACTCACAAGTGGCTTATGTGAAAGTGGGATTAATTTGGGCTTTTTATTCAGGTCATTTAATCCAGAAAAAATGTGCCTTATGGTAAAGTTGCATTTAGAATATTCATTTTCAAGCATACACTGAAATATTTACAATTTGAATAGATACAAGTTAAAAAAGGAATTCAATGTAATAATAAATGTTATTTATTCCAGTAAAATCTTATAATAATGCTTTTATAATGAGTGATAAGATCTTCTCATGAATTTAACGTTTATTATCAAAAGATTCATAGCTTGTTGGCTGTTACTTTAACATTTCTTAAGATTCCAAATTATCTAGTCTTAATAGGTATAAGTCTAGATTCCAAAATTCTCAGCTTTATTTTGAATATCATACATATCTAAAGAAAAGTCGATTTTTTTTCACAGTACTCTATTCAGCATTCGGTGGAATAAAGTTCATTAGTTTATAGAAGTAATTGAGCTGTTCTTCAAAAATAAACTAACTCTTTTCACATTGTTATTATATTTCATTTTCATGAAGGTTATTTGCTGAAATATAACATTATTTAACACTATTGACCTTAAAGTTTAGTTGTATTTCTGAAGCTTAAGAATGCTTTTAAAAACAGTTATAATGTTATTCTGCTCTATATGAATTGTGATGCTTTGTTAAATTTGTTTCTCTAGTAGTGGGTTAACAAAATATTTCTACTAAATTTGTTTATAGAAAATATGTATTAAAATAATTCATACTAACTTTAAAAACTAGACAATCCAATCACAAGAAAAAAGAAAGGTTTAAATGCTTCAGATTTAATACTTTTGTGTCTTTAGAGTAAAAATAAGCCAAAAGTTTACTCTCTGTGAAGATCTGCCATTCTATAAGTTGGAGGTTTCGCATTAATGTACATATTGTTGAGTGTTAATTTGAGATACTGTAAAAGCTATAACCTTAAGTCTAGAAAAAACACAACCGTCAGGTGATTATATTGTACAATAAATTTTAATCAAATTATTTCCAGCAGGAGACACTGAACCTCTAGTGTTTTAGGTTTTTGGAAATTTGCTTTCTTCGACAAAAAGTTTGCAGGTGGTGAAAATGAAATAAATAACATGAGTACATTATCCATACGTTTCTAAATCTTTTATCCTTTTCAATATCAGGCGTGCGTCGGTCTATGCTTGAGCTATCGATTTCTAAACTAGTGAACCGGGTTCAACTGTTTGTTTTGAATTTCGTTAAAGATGGTGGTAGAATTTGTGTTCATCGCTTGCCTAGCAAACAGATGAGGAAAGGCAGTCTTTCCACAGAGATCACACAGGAAATGATGCAGTACATGTTTGGGCAGCTATTTGTGAATAAACTGCTTTATATACTATCCAAGAAAAAGTCAATGGCGCCTTTTTCAGGTATCACATGGAGACGATATTTCTTACATATGTTACATCAAGGTTTGGCTATGTTTTTCTGCCCAGAATAACAATACCACTGCCCACCAAGAGAACGTTACAAGATTGTCATAGCCAACAAAGTCTCTAGATTGTAATCCCGTTGAGAATTTGTGAGCATAACAGAGCTGGAAAATTGTTAACCTCGACCCTAAAACAGCTGCTTTAGCTGAGTTGCAGCGCCTTCTACTAGCAAATTAAGATGAAATTATGATGGATTACATAAATAACCTCATCGACAGCATGTAACATCATCGTGCAGAGGTTATTAGAGTCTGAAAAGGATGCAACCACACACTAAATGTTTAATATGAACTGATCTAAAAATTACAAACGCAGATTACGAGTCGCACGCCTTAACAGACTTGGCCATGCCGGGCCCTGGACAAGCGAAGTAAAACGTTTGTGTCATCTTATTGATTTTATATTTTGTCATTTTTAAGTACTGTACAAAAATGTAAGAACAAAGTAAAAAATTACATTTCAAGCTACTTCTAAAGGAAAATAGAAGGTAAATCACAGGTAAAACATCAAAGTTTTTTAACACTTCATATTTAGTGCAACAGAAACTCATTGGAAGTACTTGAGTTCAGTAAACAGTTAATATTTTGTGTTCCTTTTCTGCTTTAATAATTACAAAAATTTTATCAGGCATTATTACAACATATTTAATCAAAGTTTTATTTAGAATTTGACTCCAAATATCTCTAATACACTTCTATAAAGTTTCTTTGGATGTTTGTGATCTATCAAATCCCAGATCTGCTCAGTTTGTTTGAGATCGGGTGTCTGTGATGGGCCATTGCATCATTTAAATGACTACAGCATTTTCTTTTTTAGCTAAGTAATTTCTTTACAGATTGGATTAGTGTTTGGGGTCACCTTCTTTTTAGTTGTAGAATCCTTCACCAATAATACGCAAACCATTAGGTATACCATGAAGGATCAGTATCTGATGGTACTTGTGCAAGTCCATATTTTCATCTATTTTGCAAGTACTTTTGTCATTTCAGCAGAAAAAACACCCTCAAACCATCAAACTTCTTCCACCGCTTTATGGTAGGTGCTGAATATTGAGTTAAGTATCTTTTACCTTTCTTTTGCCAGACGTACAACCTACGTTTTGAACCAGATATTTTGAACTTGGACACATCTGTCCACCATATCCTTTTCCAATCATCAACCTCCAGTTTTTATTACTTTTTAGCACATTTCAGTCTGTTGACCATGTTTGGAGATTGAAGTAAAGGTTTTTTTAACCACCACCCCGCAAATATTTCATTCTCGTTGAGTCTTCTTGATACCGTAGATTATTTCAAACCCCACGATTGATCAGTGTGTTCGTTCAAGCAGAATCCTTATGATATGCTCTTGCTACAAGTATACAGGAATTCTAAAAAATGGTGAGTATTTTCAACCTGACTCATTCATTTGTCAACAGAGATCAGCGAAGTGTTACCATAGTGTTGAAATTTACACTTTCTAATAGCGTGGAAGAATTAGTCCAATAAAATAGAAAGAATGACAAAATATCCTCTTGTCATAACACTTTCGCACAGTACTGTATATGTTCTGGGAAGGTTTTGTTGTGATAAATGAAATACATGTAGCTGTTAAAATTGTTTGCTATTTTAATAAATAGTTCATTACGTCCATAGAACCTGTCTCATTATACAAATTACATATGTAGGTGTTTAATATAACATGCATTTCTCAATTTGACAGAGTTAAATGTATTTGTTTTCCGTCTTATTTGTTACAAAATATGCATGCTTTTTTTTAAGCCAAGACAATATAGACATTATAATGTAGTGTTGCAATAGCAATGCCTCATACACAAATAACGTGGAGTTGTTTGAAACAAAAACAAAGTTGCTGTATAAAAGATGTGATCAAATTGATTAAATCATGGTTACGTAGCCATTCATAAAAAAACGCGAACAAGTAAACAGTCTAAACTTTATCTTCATTAATATATTAGGATTTTACTCTAAATTTCTGAGAGCTAATGAATCCCAGAAAATATCTAATACTTATTGTAATAAATCTGTATTTTCACTCATACGAATAGATGTTATATAATGAGGAATTATTTAGGCTTGCAACTCTACATTTTGATTGGAGAAAATTGAAATGTGTGATCATTCATGCAGTGGATAAGCGATTTTTTAAATTTTTTTTTGCTCAAAGCTACTCGAGGGCTATCTGTGCTAGCAGTCCTTAATTTAGCAGTGTAAGACTAGAGGGAAGGCAGCTAGTCATCCCCACCCAACGCCAACTCTTGGGCTACTCTTTTACCAATGAATATTGGGATTGACCATAACATTATAACGTCCCCACGGCTGAAAGGGCGAGCATGTTTAGCGCGACGGAGATGCGAACCCGCAACCCTCAGATTACGAGTCGCACGCCTTAACACGCTTGGTCATGCCGGGCCCTGGATAAGCGAAGTAAAACGTTTGTATCATCTTATTGCTTTCGTGTAACATATCTATAACAACTGTGAAGCTTATTAAAATATTTATCAGTAAGTATAACAACAAAAATTTCGTGCTTATTTGAAGCATATCGTTCTCATGTTGTATTAATGATACGTAATTTATTGTTTTAATACTTTCACCTGGAACGTAAATGTGTCATGAAACAAAATATAATAAATACAGCAGTGTTATGTATGGATATGATAAATTGTAATAAAATCAATGGTACTCATCCACTTCAACTAATGTTACTGTAGTGGCTTTGTTTTTTTCGTTTAAAATTTATAAGAGCACCCTTAGATGGTCACTTGTGAATTCACGTGATCAAGAAATGCAGCTGACTTGTTCACAAACCCTTTAACGATCGGTTGAAACTGACATGAAACAGAGTTCTGTGTAGCTCTTACTGAGAATGAACGCTGAGTCAGAATCAAGTTATGGAGATTTCATAAAAATTTCATAATTTACTGCGCTAGTGAGAAATATTTCAGCAGTTGTGTTAACAATACATGAAAATTTAAGCACAATCATATCCCTCTTCCTTTTTCTTTTGTCTGATAAAAAAGCGAAAGCTGTTTCTATGTTTTTAAATAATCCAGCAATGCGGATAAGCTTCAAATAATCACAGTTTTCTTCTAAGCAGCTAACTTAAATAATGAAACTTGGATATGCATTTTTTTCATCAATGTATTATGCTTTGGATTAATCATATCCTTGTGTAAGTTTGTTTCATATAAAGGAACAAAACAAGTATTCGCCGATGAACATGTTTTTTCTTAGGAAAAAACTATTTAATTGCACTTTATGGAACACATACACACGTGTCACAATAGTTTATTTACCTGAGTTCCATTGCAAAAATGAGTGTGTATGCATGGTAAAGCCATATTGGGCTATCTGCTATGCCCACAACAGGGAATCGAGCCTCCAGTTACAGCATTGCAAGTGCTTAAATTTACCGCTGCCCTACCGGGGGACCAACGGTAAACGACACAGAATACATTTTTTTCCATTTTAATTTCACACTCTGGGTCTATACAATACTAAAAACGTAAAATTTCTCTTTGTAAACAAGCTGTGCATATTTATTATTTTGCCATTCTTACTTAAGGTACATTATTATAATTGCATTTATACCACAACAAAAATTAATCTATATGTGTGTGTTTTTTTCTTATTTCTAATTGCTTGCATTTATTCAATACATACAGTTAGCATTCTTGTACTCCACATATCTCTGTTTGTTTATTGGTGTTTTTTTATAAAAAAACAAAGTGCATGCTGGTATCGTCTAGATAATACGTGGAATTCTTTAATCTTATTGCCATACGTACAGATGCTGTATAACTTTCCAGTCGTTCTCCGTTATTTTTAAATTTTGTAAATATAGTATATAGCTCTCTTAGCAATATATTTTAAACTGATTTTTTACAGCTAATTTGTGCTCGTATATTATCTCTGTAGAAATTTTAAACACTTTGTTCTGTTGTAATCTCGATGTAATTTTATTAAAGCCGTGGGCACTAGTGTCATTAAACCTAGTCAAAAAACATATGTGTACTACGTATTTTTGTTATAAGCGAGCTTCTGGTTTGGTTTATGTACATTTATACACACTTTTTCTTCCTCTGGGAGAAATTTCTAGACGAAAAGTTCAACGAGAACCGTAACTATCCTGTCAGATTCCCAACGTATACCACTATAATTGAATTTACTTTTTAAACCAATCGTAATTAAACGAACGCGAAAGATCAACAGAAAAGAGTAAATAAGATCTTACTTTAAACAGCAAGACACGAGCCATGCCTCTTCTTTGTCTTTGTGCTTGTCTGGTTACCTCAGCCTAGATCAATAAACCGTTGCTGCGGTTGAAATATTTTGTGTGAGTGTCACTACAGTGTTCTATAATACACTGGTATTTTGAAATACCTTGTAGAAGTGTTACTAGAATGTTGTATAATATATTGGCCACTGAAGTATAATTTGAGGTGTTATTAAAATGTTGTATAGTATACTGACCATTGAAATATTTTGTAACAGTGTTACTACAATGTTTTATAATATACTGGCCGTTGAAATATTTTGTAGGAGTGTTACTATAGTGTTGTATAATACAGTGGACATTGAAATATATTGTAGGAGTGTTAGTGTTACGACAATATTATATAGTATACTGGCCGGTCTATGAGTTTCATTTTCATTCTCCTTTTGAGGTAAAGTACATATATCAAGCAGGACAAAAACAATAATGATAACAAAGGTCCTAATTACTTACATCACCGGTAATGACAGTTCTTATGTTGAGGTTTATCCATCGATTCCCATCTTTTTTGTATCAATTTCTATATGATAGCATTTCCTTTACGTAATACATTTAAATTACTTCTTTACTCTGGAGTTTAACCTTTATTTAACATGGTTCTTCTGTCACCTCGCTTCATATTCCTGTATCATATCAGACATTAAAATATTAAATCAAAAAAATCAAAACAGTCAATAACTTAAGTGTAAATAGGATTTAGATAGGTCTCTGATTATCGTAAAAATTATTAATATTCCATATTTTTGCGATCCATCTGAGGACTTCCGATGCAAAGGTGTCATAACCCAAAATCTGAGAAGTCTAATGAAGTTTAAGTAATTTGAGCCTCGTTATCACCTAGTAGAGGTGCCAGAGATACTAAGAGGATTGGTCAATGAAAGTCATGATATAATGATGATTTAGATTTTGGAGAAGATGTATTAAATCTAGTGGTGATATTTGATTAATGTAGTTTAAGTACAGTGTAATAATACATTAAAACATTATCATGATCATAATTGTAGAACTTGACAATGAAATTATATCGTATGATAGATATGATTAAAAAATTAATCGTACGTATTGTAGGCCAAGACTTCTCGCCTATAAACCAAATTCTATGACTTTATGATATTTTGGAAATAGATTGTTATGAAATGTCGCAAAAATATAACACTTCAGAGCGCGTGTTTTTATAACCTTGCCCTTATGTACGTCCACATATCAATAATACCTTTTCAATCTAGTTGTACCTAACTATAAAGCTATTATTTATTTATTTTTTTTTAGAAATGTACATATAATTTATCTACTGTAACAAAAGAAGAAACAACAATTAACAAAAGGCTTTCAACATCTAATTTTCTAAAGTGTTCATATAACTATAGTACGCAACGCTTCTGATCAGATACCTTTTAACAGTAGTACCGATAACGAGAACATACAGTGTTAATCACAAGTTCTCATTAATTGCCTGATACAGGAAGAAACTTACCTAAAGGAAAAGTTGTTTTATTCAGAATTATCATGAATCAGCTCTTTATCGACCACAACTCCTGCACTTTTTGTATTCGAAAGATGGTTGATGTAGGTAATTAAAACTTTTAAACGTTTCTACCTTCTTACATCTTCTTCAGTTTAACAAAGCGTCATCACGGAAAACCAAATTCTGTAATTTGTATTCTCTAAAAGTTCTTTTCTTATATGTGTATAGGTTTTATTTTGTTTATGTGAATATTCTAATTATGTCATTCTTTTAATAATAAACCACTATTTCACATGTATATCAGAAGTAGCTCACAATCTGGTAATGAAATATGATTTTTCAATCAATATTCCCAATGTTCTTTCAAGTATAAAAAGAACAGAACTGTTCCTTACGAATTTTTACTTCTGATGCAATTTTTATGACTTACGTTATACAAGATACTGTGATTTGAATCTGGCTGTGAAATTATTTTGCTACTTAATACTGCCTTTTCCCACACATTGTCGTATGGCGTACGTTATGAAATACTGTCTTATAGGCCTGGTTAAGAAATTATCCTGTCATATAATAGCAAATCTAGCCAGGCATGACCAAGCGTGTTAAGGCGTGCGACTCGTTATCTGAGGGTCACGAGTTCGCATCCCAGTCGCGCCAAACATGCTTGCCCTTTCAGCCGTGGGGGCGTTATAATATGACGGTCAATCACACTATTCGTTAGTAAAAAAGTAGCCCAAGAGTTGGCGGTGGGTGATGATGACTACCTGCCTTCCCTCTAGTCTTACACTACTAAATTAGGTGCATTATAACATCTTATAGATTAACAATTTAATATCAGTTTCTCAGTGCAGAATCTATCAGTGATTTGGAAAAACCTTGTGGACAGTAAGAAAATCCCACGACAGATAATGGAGACGGCTATGAATCCAGACTAAAAACTCTCGATTTGGAACTTGATGCAAAATCGTGGACGGAAATTGTGTAGATACCTGACTAGAAACATTGGGGACTAGTCAACTGTCAAAGCTCATAAAGAGCGTTGGCATTCAGCTTCCAACATTAAACTCTGCTGTATCTCTGAGTATGTTGCCACAATGTAATTAATTTCTCAGAAAGTCAATAACAGTTAAAGGGATCAACCAATCTACCTTGGTGATACCATAAGAAAAATGGTTCATCTTAAACGGGTACTATAAATCATGGTTTATGGCAAATATCTCCAGCAATATTTTGTTATACATTTATCAGGAGTATGAATCTTGTTTTTAATAGCACTCTGAAGTAAAGTGGCAATATCATCATGTATCTTAACGTTGAAATGAAGCAGACAGTTCGCCCATCAAATATGACCGTCCATGGAGTCTTATAGGAACTTGTAAGTAGTCGCCATTAAAGTCTAATGGAAGCAAATTACGAATTTCCAAAAGATCTCCATATACTGAATATATGATATAATATGGCAATAAACTGCGATGCTGTCTTAATTAAGCAGATTACTAATATACGGGACGAACTGTTATCTAAAAAATATATATATATATATTCTATGTTCATTACATTTGATAAGAAGTTCCTAACCAAATTCAATTAGATCTGAATTTAAAACAGGTTGAACAAACTTAAGCTACTTAATGTATGCTTTTAAGCCTCACCAGCCTAGTACTCGATATATTTTATCACCTTACTTGGTGAATATCAAAATACCAGTCCAAGAACATATGAAACAAATGAACCGAAATGGGCATGAAAAACAGCGTGCAAATGTAAAATGCATTAACCATTGCTAATTCACGTATAGCCATTTTGATGAAAATATCGCATCTTTACAAAACTAGCCTTAAGTAATTACAATATTCATGAAATAAAGTTTCTATTCATGCAATGAAAAGTCAGTCAGTCATAAACCATAGACATTTCTAATAGGATTGGCTCATTGTCGATAACTCATCCAACACACGGTATATACAAAACTTTGACGAATATTCTGATATATTAGAATTAGTGAAGTCTTAGTGCTGGTAGCAATGATGGAATAGCTAGTTTTTAAAATACCGTTAATGAGGCATATTCACGTAATCGTTTCTGAACTTTCATGCAATTTTCCATTCAGCTCTGTTATTTTTACTGCTCAAAATCGTAAATACGTGATAAACCTTCTACACAGAGAAACTAGTATTATTTTTGGTTAGTAATGGAAAAGCTGCACATCACAAGGATAACCAATAGAACATGTAAGTCTCCATGGGTCATGCAACACACGTAGAGTTCACTTACCCCATACAATTATAATTTGACAAAATAAATCATGAAAACTGAACCCTAGAAAACTTCTTAAAAGGTCCGGTAAGACGTCAAATAGATAACTTTGTTAGCAATAAGTAATCAGTTATCAAATGTTAATAATGTAGAAATTAGACTTGAGAATATTAGCTAGTAATCTTCTTAAGATGTTTACATAATTTTTATATAAGATGAAGATATTACGATTTTTTGTAGACATTGAATCACTGATACAATTTAATTCTTTTAAATAAAATATTCATCATTTTTACTGTGAGTTGGTTTTCTGTAGACCAGGAAACAACTACTACAACAGCAGGTTGCAAGCAAGTCAGAATAACTTCGTAAGTACAGCTTAACCTGTTGAATATCAAGTATGTATTTTCCCCTGCACAAATCCACTGAATAATCTGTCACAGGAATTTGGATTACTTAAAGTCTGGTCTTATATGGATCCACCACTATGTGTAGTTTTTCAACTAAATGATTTACCAATGAATGTACCACGTATTCTAATGATATAGGTTTAAAAAACTAACATTATTATAAGTTTGACTTTGAGATGTTCAGTTAGCTTCGTTTGTTTCTTTCAGTGCAAAGCTACACAATAGGCTAGTTGCGCTTGGTTCGCCATGGGGAATCAAGCACTGAATTTTAATGCTGTAAAATCCCAGAAATTTACCGTTGAATCACGGGAAACAATTATTTTAAGCTTCTTTTAAGATTCAGGTTGATTGATCAATTGTTTTGAATTAAGCACAAAGCTACACAATGCTCTGCCCACCACGGATATCGAAACCCGGATTCTAGTGATGTGAGTTCGCAAATAAACCGCTGTGTCACTGAGGCAAAGGATAAAAATTACTGATTTTAATATAATAAAATTAGTTTATGTATAAACACGTGTGATAGACATTTATAAAATTTGATTACTTTTCTTCTAAATTAATTCGTTTTACTTTCCATGACGTTAATTAAAAACAAAGTTGATTTTTTAAATAATTTAGATACTTTATATTTTAATATTAACTGTTTAAAGTTTTACAAATTTGAAAAAAAAAAAGCAGGAAATTTAGTTTACCTTAATATGATTCAGATCATTAGTTTATTTATGTTTTGATAGATATTATATAAAAGACATGAGGAAAATGTATATCTGATTGTTGGAAGTGTGGTACATTCAGATTAAATTTAGTTAACCTTAAGAGTAATTATATGGATCCGCTAAGACTGGTTACATCTTTAACCCAGTCAATTCTCAATATCTATTAGGAAGTGATTCTAGATTTTTTGAAATTTGACTTAAATATTGAAAAAAAAAAAAGAGACAGTATTATGGCATACCAGGCATTATCTACTCGAGAACAACAAAAGAACAAAGGCAGATAGAATTAAATCAACTTAGGAGTGTTCTAGACCACGTGCTATTGTGAAATTAGTTTATATATTTAGAAATAAAAAAAATTACGAATTGAAAATAAATACTGTAATACTACAAGAAATTACAGATGCGCGTTATCTTAATATACCATAAACACTCTAAATTTGTTTACCTATCTTGCTTGTAAGGTATGTTCAGTACAAATATTTTGTGTCTATGATGAAATATGGGTATTTTTGGTTGCCATAAAGGCTGCTTTTTAGTGCTGCCTCATGAATTTTGATACAGTTTAAGTTATCTTAGAGCAACGAATTGTAATCAATGGTCGTAAATAGCCACGCTGTGTGTCAAGCTTGCTAGACATAAAGGCGCTATTATAATACATGTATAAAAATATAAACAAGTGCTAAGGTGAAGTCAGTAAGCTTATGCTTTACATTTCGTAAGTGAAAGCTGTTATCAGTTGTCACAAATACACAATGTGTATGTGGGACATTGTGATTCAAGCACTTTACTATTTGTTTGTTTGAAATTTCTCTCAAAGCTACACGAGAGTTATTTGCACTAGTCGTCCCTAATTTAGCAATGAAAGAAGCTTGTCATTGCCACCCACTGCAAACTCTTCGGATACTCTTTTACTAACGAAAAGGAAGATTGATTGTAATATTATAACGTCTCAACGGCTGAAAGGGTGAGCATATTTGATGGGACGGTGATTCGAACATACGGCCAACGGAATACGAGTCAAGCGCTCTGACCATCTGGCCATGTCAGGTCTAGCACTTACCAGTCTGTAAAGCTAAAGAAAAAGATAATTTAAATTATTTAAACAGAAAAAATGGACAAGACTGTTCCGACAAGAAAATAGTTTTGGCAGAGTCTTCTTCAAATCTGCTATCAAAATAATGAAGCCATTCGAAATCCAGAATAATTTTATTTGACCAGCGCTAACATTATAAACGTTATCTTTCTAGTAACAGCTGCTTGACACATCCAACATCTTAATACTTACTTCTTTCAGAATAACATGATTTGACCAACACTAACTTTCTAAATTTTTTTTTCCAATATCAGTATTTGACAGACCCAACATTTTATCGCTTACTTTCTAAATGTTATTTTCATCTAACATTTGCATGACACACCCAACATCTTAACATTTAATTTCTCTAAAAGAGTTTTATTTGACCAGCACCAACTTTATAAGCATTATCTTTCACTAATAAGTTATTTGAAACATCCAAAATCTTAACACGAACTACCCCCATAATACTTTGATTTGACTAACTTTCTAAACGTTTTTTTATTCAAGTAATAGCTGCATGACACGCCAAACATTTAACAATATCCCCGAGGATAATTTTGTTTGAACATTAATTTTCTAAACATTATTTTCCTCTAGTAACAAAGCACACCCAACACCTTAATACTTACTTTCTAAACATTATTTTTCTCTAATAACAGATACTTGACACACTCAACATCTTAACATTTACTTCCTCCAGAGTAACTTTATTTGACGAAGACTTAATTTCTAGACATTCTTTTAATTTACTAACAGCTACTTGGTTCCCCAACATCTCAATATTTGATCTCTCTAACTGTTACGTATTTTTTAAATGTTTTAAGTTCTTCGAAGATTAAACGCAACAGAAAAACACAGATAACAGCTTGTATAATTTATTACACTAAACTATTAACAAATATAAGAGATATAACATAAATTATATGATAACAGTGACAGATATTAAGTTACAACATTCGAAATTAATTACAAAACAAAATAAAACTAGTTTCAAACTTCAAGATTTATCACAATACAAAAATGGTTCTGGCCTGTATCTAATATAATGATCTAAAATGAAAGTCTCAAATTCCAGTATAGGGTGTGAATTTGGTCCCACGAAGAAATTCCGAAGCTTAAATGAAGAAGTTCAGAAACAGTTCACAGTTCAATAAATTCGCCGACTCTCAGCACAAGCAGTAATTCAGATGAATCGTAGAGATTGACGAAATAAAATCACAGCTTCCGTAGATCCAACTTCAGTCACAAATCCAAGTTGAATAATCACAGCAAACACTTAATCTTTCTCAAATAACTGACTCTCTTCGAATAATAACTGATGTCTGAATCTCTCTCTTGTCTCTCGCATCTTCGTCTGTTTATATATATTGTAGGCCTAAACACCTCAAAAATTCTACAGGTCTCCAGAGCAATCCGCGCATGTCCGTTCTCGCACGAGACTACACGTCTAGACACGTAGTCACCAGCACTTCATTTACAAACATATGATTGGTCTATTTAATTCAAGAAAATTCTAAATGTTACCCTAAATGAATAACAAAATATTAGTTTAAACTTCGAAACAATAATATAAATATGGAAAAATGAATAATAGTAATGAAAATTTAAACACTACACGACATGTTGTCGCTTACAAAATATTTACACGACATTTACATAACACTAACAATAACCTAATTAGACACATCTAGTCATTAACTTTATACCGGAAAGACTGGTTACATCTTTAACCCAGTCAATTCTCAAATGCTCCGAGGAATTACAAGGATAATCTTAGATAATTTTTAAATTGTTCCAAAGCTTTTGTTTGTTTGTTTTGGAATTTCGCACAAAGCTACTCGAGGGCTATCTGTGCTAGCCGTCCCTAATTTTGCAGTGTAAGACTAGAGGGAAGGCAGCTAGTCATCACCACCCACCGCCAACTCTTGGGCTACTCTTTTACCAACGAATAGTGGGATTGATCGTCACATTATACACCCCCACGGCTGGGAGGGCGAGCATATTTAGCGCGACGCGGGCGCGAACCCGCGACCCTCGGATTACGAGTGCACGCCTTAACGCGCTCGGCCATGCCAGGCCTTGTTCCAAAGCAAGCGAGGACATAAAACAGGTAGAAAAAGGTACAGACAAAATAACGTTCTCTGTTCTACAACAGATACACAAAAAAGGTTTCTCTATTTTTACATATTTTGAGTAAGTTTTGAAATATTTATTTGTTGTGTCAGTTTTTTTTAAACATATGGTATCTATCTTGTTGTAGATTGGTAAAAGATAAGTTTAATATTGACAAAATGTCTGACGTGCATTTTAGTAATGAAGATACTGTGCTTCAAACATGAGGTCCTACCAAGATTATTATAATTTTTTTCAGAGCATTATCTATTACCAGAAGACACTAAATAGTAGAGAAGTGAATTTGGGTATGTTTGTATGAATGTAATAAGACATTTTATGTTATACATTTTTAATTATATTTAGTACTTAAATGTATGGGGAAAGCAAATTTATTACTTACTGGAGTCCTATTACAAAGAAATTACACTGCTAAAATAAATGACTATCACTTATGTTAAGACCTTCACAACAGAAATTACTAGTTGTCTTATATAAGCAACGAAACTGGTAGGCACACTTTCAATCAAATGACAACTTCCGAAATCCTCAAGTTTTCCAACAGCTCCATGAAATATTCAAGACGAGCATCCTTGAATATCTCGCCACACTTCAACATCTGACAGTTAGTGATGATAAATTAGCGACGTTATTACTAGAACAAGCTTTGTTTGACAGTACGGTTTTATTGGTGCAAACTTCAAGTTTATTACTTGTCTTTATGTATTGTATCACTGGAAAACATTTCAATTCCATTCTGCACTATTCGTAACATTTTTACTTTAATCTAAAGCACTGTACTGGTACTTTAAAGAAAAATTATTTGTCACTGCTAAGCAAATAATTGAATTTCTTAGTTCTTTACTTCGGAAACTGCAAGTTTATATTCAGGTGGGAGGTCTGCTTCTAATTGCGTGAACATCTTCTCAACTGAATATTTGAGGTAAATATATGCCACACTATCGTCAAAGCACACGTTGATATTCTTTTTATAGGGAATATTTTTTTTATCAATTCGCTTACGAGATTTTGGACGCCCATCCAAATGAAAACTTTCCTGTCTCCAAATGTTAATTACGTCAACCAAATCACGTTCCTACTTGATGTGATACTGAGTTTGTAAGTTAATGTATTTGCATGGAACTTTAGTATTGCTCATATTTTTTAACACCTTCCTTAAACCCCTTTTACACTATTTATCAAAATATGTGCGGGTTTGTGGACTAAAATAAAAAGAGTAAAATGAGAAAAGCTGTATTCCTTTGTGTTCATGCGAACAGTGTTACTAGTGCCTTAATTCGAATCATAGGAAAGACACTGATAAAAGTTAGAATTAAAATATGACCACGGAAGTATGACGAACTTTATACCAAAATGATAGAGAAATGAACAGTTGTTTCATTTTTGTTAAACACAGACACGGCAAATATCTTTAAGAGTTGAGAAGTCTAGACATTTACAAGTTATACCAAATTACAGAAGAATTAGGAAGATAACAGCAACATATATTACCTTTCCCCAGCAAGCTGTGACTGTTAATATATCAAAGTTGATATAGTGGTCAACGTGATTACTTCATGAAGGTGGAAAGAACTGTATTATGATTAACCGTTCATATACTGTGATATATATTGTTCGTTCCCCAGTGACCAGTCAAAATTTATATTATGAATGTTACTCAAAATATTAGCGTAAAGATCGAAACGTTATCACACTTCTAACAAGGAAAATGAAGCTAGTAAATAGCATTTAAAAATTTTCTCATCATGTTACTAAAACAACGTCAACTTATGTTCTTCCAAACTGGAATAAAGTAGTATTAGCTCTATTTTGTACAACATTCGAAACGAGATAATAGTTTTCAACCATATTACAACAACTGTGCAGTTCTATCGGGTATATTAATACGAAAGTATTTTAGGCCTATAGCATGGAATTTCTTATGCAAATATATAAAATTGGCCATTTGTTTTTGCCCACCACAAGGATGGGGAGAGTCCTGCAGATGTGCCCAGAAATAACGTTTCTGCCACCATATTTTGCATATACTATTTAAAATTGTGTTCTTGTATGACTATATAAATTCCACATTTTATATTGATATAACATCGAGCTTAGCTAATGAAGTGACCATCTTTATTCACTATGTGTATCAAGTGAAATCAACACACAAGATTTGAAAATTTTGAACTGAAAAAAACTTATTGCTTGTAAACGACCTTTTTTAAATTTATAACACATATAACAAATACATGTGTATTTATATATCTACTGTTGGTACAAGTTTAGCCCACTTCGCATTTAAAAGTTAATGTTATTGACAGACATTTATTTCTTCATTAAATGTGTTACTTCAAGAATCAAACAAACAGTACATGCGCGCCACAAAAAGAATTGTGGATGTATAATTTTAAAAGTATACGTTAGTGCATGACTTGTCGCAAGTGGAATAAAAGTCGGAGTGAAGGTGGACAAAAACATTTTATTTACTATACGAAAAGCAGCGCATGAACAGAAACTGACTGTTCAAGCAGAATGAGCTAATACGTAGTTGCATTAAGGTGAGAGAAAAATATAAAATGAGTTGTGTTACATTAAAAAAACGAATAAGGTAAGTTGCACTTATAATAAAGATACAAATATTTTAAATAACATGAAAACTTTAACTAAATCGTGGTTGTCTCCAATTTCTACAATTTGTTGTTACAATGACTGTGTGTGTGTGTGTGTGTGTGTGTTCCCAAGCACATATACTATTGTTCCTATATATAATAGCATAACAAACTCAGAACCATTAATATGTTAAAGTTTAATCAACACTATTGTTGTTCTCATACATGTTCTACATAAAGTTTATTTATTATTCATACAAAACATTGTTTAAGATACAAAATGTTGTCATATTACATACATGGATATTTATCACATATAATTAACATTACACTAATCTTTACACATCCAATAAGGAAACCTTAAAAGTATAATGTAAAATTATTAATACAGTTGAATAACAGCTAAAATGTATTTTGTGTTCTGTTATCCATGCAGTCAAAACAAAGGTTTGCTACACATAAAAAAAAAAAAAAACGTTATGGCTCTCTGTGAATAACAGGAAACAAATTAAATCTTTGAATTTCAGGAATCAGAATCTCCTCATAGAGCTAATGTAACGACTGCCACCAAATGACCCCCCACCTCCCATATTTGGATTATTCCCAAACATGTTGGAAATTGACTGTGGATGAATGAGAGGTGGCTGAGATAAAATTTGTTGCCCAGTAGCACTGATCATACTTCCAACCCAACGATTCTGTTCTACTCCTATCCTGCTCCACTGATCAGATGTATGTGTATGGATTCTACCAGCACTCCAGGAATCTCTTCCTCCTTGTTTGTCTCCATACCTACTTCTATCAAACCCACCTGAGGAGCCACTTTTTACAGAATCCATGAACCTATCTGAACGGCTCCTTGACTGCATATCTCGCTGGTCTTTTCCCCTTAACTCTTTGTCTCGAGATCCACCATGGATATAGCGAACTGTTCTGTCAATGCTCCTACGTTCCTCCCGCATAAGTGGCAGTTCATCCCTCCTGGTATCCCTATGCAGACTTCCAAATTCTGATTTGGAAGTTGTGGTATCATGCCTGCTCTTACTAAACCGATCTCCTCCACGACTGTATGTTTCACGTTCTAATGATCCTTTAGTTGGACTGTCATATAGTCTAGAATTACAACGAATAAAATCCCTGATAACTGACATTCCAGTAAGTTACAAAAAGAAGTCAACAGAAACTCTAAGAACAAAACTAACTAACTATGCATTTTAACAAGCAGAAAAATAATAGTAAAAAATGTGCTACTTGTATATAAATAAAATGAGCAACACACAATATTTCTAAATATCTGGGCTTATCAAGTACTTTCAACTGATTATTTATTGCCCTCTTCCTACAATATGTAGTTAACTGTAAAACAAAATTTTTACTCTAACAAAAAAGAAATACAATCTATAAAACAAGTATGTCATACTGTAAATTTTAGTACTTAAATTAGTTAAAGAAACTAAAACAATTCACACAGTAATATAAAATCAATTACTGTATATCTTTTATAAAAGATTGAGAAAAGTTGTATCTACTAATGACCATTTTGATGTTTCACTTTTACTAACATCACTACATTACCTGCAAAGACATCCAATGCACACAGATAAACCCTGCTACAAATTTACAAAACCTGTATTCACCTGAACAGCAATTATTAGTGTAAATATCTTTTATGAGCTGACAAAGCATGATTATAATTAACTATATTTGTCATAAGACAACAGTATATATAAAGTGTTCTGACCACATTTGTATTGTTTCCTACCCCAGCCTGTATGGTCAGTACTGAATATGATAAATATAGTGTGGTTGAAGTACTAATATACATTTATAATTCTTAAAAATACCTAAAGAACTAAATTTATATACTGTGTTACTTAAAAAAAAAAATCAAACAGGCCTAATGCTATGTTTCACAACAATTATAATCATTCTTCGCTTGGTTGTAAAAAGGTGTTTACACTATAACAACTATTGTTGAAGTAAATGGTTTATATAAATCATGTTCTAACTACTTCTGTGTCTGTTGTATCCTAGCCATCCCGAAGATTTCTGGAATAAGCAAAACACATAATTGGCACTTGAGATGACAAATACAGTATGGTTAGAATACTATTATTATTATTGTAATTATTATAATTCCTGAAAACTCATAAAGGACTAATTAAATGTAATGTTTAAAAATATAATAGCCTAATACTAATGTCTTACAGTAACTATGATTGAAGATTTTCATTTTAATATATTATTGTAGTAGATTAATTACTTCCATATTACACAAGAATAAACAAGACAGTCACAAAGAAATAAATGTTAGCAAAATTAGTATTGTATCAGTAAAATTATTCTAATATAAAAACAACTACAAAACTTACCTGCTTCCACCATCATGATATGAAATACTTTCATATGCAGAGGAAAAAGATGGTCGTTTTCGGCTTTCCCAAAAAGAATCTGAATCTCGGCTTTCATATGATCGCTTCGACCCACGTCTTTCTATGTCTACAGTACTGTAGAAAACAAGATAATCTGATGTAATTATAATTATTGTATCTAAAGCATACAAAAAATTAATATTTCTTAGAATATTCTTCATCAAACCCTTTCTTAACCTTTTACATTTGTCTTAGTTAAAACTTAGAAATAAAATTAGTTCCAATTAAAATATTCATTTCATTAAATTCCGTTTTTATCAAAAGACTATTTTTATACCAACTGTTTTGAGTTATAATACTTACCATGAAAGCAAAGTCTCCCTTCCACTACCTTTATTAAATGATAATATTCTAAGGTGCTCAATATATATTCATAATTCATTACTTAAAAATTATTCTGAGACAAAAACAGATTTGAAAGCAATTACATTTATACATCTTGTAACTTAGGACAAGTACATTTTCAACTATCTATTATGACCTAGTTCAGTCATTTATTATTATTGAAATTGCAGCCCCTTAAAAGCTACATAGAAACACTAGTCAGTACTTAAATAGCAATTACAGGAGTGTAAAAGCTCACTTCAGTTGTCTTCGTCTTCTCAGTTCTTCCTTCTCAATCTCTAACCGTTCCCTTTCTAGCTTATGTTTTTCCCTTTCAAGTTTTAAAACAGCAGCTCTCTCTCTTTCTAATCTTTCACGTTCATGTCTAGAAGAATATTTCTTTCATAAATTTATCAAACTAAAATTAATGTTGTAATTTCAAAATTTAAGTTTCTAAACGCTAACTCTATAAAAAGGTTACTCATATTACAGTTGTGTACTTAATTAATAAGAACTCTTCTTTAATGTTGTTACAAAAGCAGAAAAGAAATTATTTTCAACATATTACAAATACAAATTAGGTATAATCAAAAATACCAAATTTTATTCATATTTTTCATAATTAAAAATTGTGTTCAAACACAGCACTTGTGCCCAAAATAAATATTAAAACCTGTACAACAGTTACTGCCTGATGGCTGCAGTTCATATATGCAAATATAGTATTCACCAATGTGGGAGTACACTATAAAATTCAGTTACAGTTTGTTCCATTACTGATTCTCAAATCTACATGAAAAGAAAAGAAATCCCATAAAAACAGTGTAAATGTCATACATAATTACCAAAGTACTACCACGTCAAGCTTAAAACAAGTTAACATCTAACACAAAAATAACAGTGATTTCTGTGTCATCTACAATTAAACATTTTCATTTGTAATCACGATAAGTGCTTTTTTCATCCTAGTTACACAGCAAATATTTGCTTTTAAGTGCTGAAAAACACTTAAACTTTAGTGAAAAGAAGCAAATGTCTTACAAAGTTGTATACAAGTGCATGAAAACATTAGTGAATAACAAACACACATTTTTATCTGAACAGTTTAAACAATTTGTAGGATTTTTTTTATAAAGTTGTACGTATATACAAGTATATGAAAACAAGTTAGTAAATAATATAGATACACATACAAATTTATGTTATATGAACAGTCTAAAGCTTCAGTTTTAGAACTGTCTTTTTGAAACGTTCTTGTCAGAAATTTAGAATTCCTGTAATACTATTCCATTACTGATTACCAAAACAGGCTAGCAACAGCACTAAACAAAAAAAACACATCAATGGGAAAAATACATATAATAAGTGAAGAATAGTTTATCATGAAATAAACACATACAAGATTTTAGGTATTAATCAATTTAGCTATAATATTCTATTAATGCAGTTTTAGATACTGTTTCCACAAAATACAGAACTTACAGGAGTTTGATTCCCTGATTTGAGAGTCAATTCAAATAAAATTCAATAACTCTATATATATCTTAAGCAACAGGCTTAACATACTTCAAATGATGAAAACACTATAATGGTAACAAAAACTACAAGCATAGGAAACCTGCTATCCTATTTTCTTCCAATTTACAGCTTCTAGGTTGGGAACAGTTCCAGATCAAAAATATGTCATAAATATATGTTTAACTATTACCAAACTACTAAGTACCCCTTCTTTTTAAACAAGTAAATTGTAGGTTAATTTGATTAAGATAAGAACAGAGTAAAACGGTTCATTCAAAGCCTGTTCCACCAAACCTTAAGCGTTCTCTTTCTCTTTTGAGTTTCAAAACTTCTTCACGCTGCCTTCTTTCACTCTCTCTTAATCTCAAGTATTCTTGGTTACGCCTTCGTTCTGCTCTACGCTCTGCAATACGCATTTGTCTTCCTTTCTGTATCTGTCGTTGTCGATATCTTTCCTCCTACAACACAACAGTAGCATCACCTTAAAGTCAACAAATCTAACTAGACAAAAATATGATGGTAAAATGTTATTGCAATAGCCTTTAAGTAATATTTGATTTACATTTTTTTTTTTTATGTATTTTGAAATAATGTCTTGATAAGATTTAATTTCTTTTAATTAATGCAAAATTAAGAAATAAGTTTATCTTAAGAAGGATCACTATGTGATTAAATATCTTCTTTTCTAAATAGCATTTAGGAGCTTACCTTAATTTTCTGGAATGTTAACAGATTTTGTCCACTTTGAAGCCTCGTCCTGCTGGATCTTTGACCTCTCCTGTTTCTAACATCCCTTGATCCACCAAGATGAATGCTAACAGCAGCCCTTGAATGCTCAGAGCCTCGACTCTTAGATCTTTTTTCCTTTAAATTTTCTTTCTCTTTATTATCATCTTTTTTTTCTTTATTTTCAGAGGCAATAGTGCTACTTTCTCCTGAAATCCATGATATTCAAAAAATCCTTTACTTCCAGAGATATAAAGAATGTTCAAAGAGGTTTTCAGAGTATTAGTATATAAAATTTCAAAAGAATGCAAATTCTTCCTTAACAGATACCTAAAGACAATTTATGACAAAACTGAGAATTTCTTGATACAAATTGCATCCTTCATACAACTTTGCAAAACAACATGGTCTGGTACTTAACTTACAGACTGCTGGTGATCTCAACAATTTACACAATTATAAGAAGTTCTTAGATTATTTTAATAAGTTGCGAGTTGTCATAACATACCACTTCTAAAGAAAAAAATAATTTCTCTTGCTTGCAATTCTATGTTAGTGCATACTTTCCTTACAAAAATATATGCTAACTTAAATTTCTTTTCTTTGTATTCTTGACTCCTCTTATGGCTAGGTGTTTAATGCACTCACTCGTAATCTGAAGGTGAAAGGTTCAAATCCCCATCACACCAAATATGCTCACCCTTTCAATGGTAAATCCCACTATTCACTTGTACAACAGTAGCCTAAGAGTTCACAGTGGATAGTGATAACTAACTGCCTTCCCTCTAGTCTTACACTGCTAAACTAGATGTGGCAAATGCAGATAACCCTCGTGTAACCTCATGTGAAATTCAAAAACTAACTTGATTCCTTGTTATATTTTAAAATTTCTATACAAGTAAAAGAGATAACTCACAAATTAATACAAAACAGATTCAAATCTACTACACCAAATATTGCAGCAACAAGTAATCAAACAGAACTGTACTACCCAATATTTACCTTTTTTTTCCCCTTTTTTACGTTCTTCTTCTCTTTTCCTCTTTCCTTCAGCATCATTACTTTTGTTTTTATTTTCTACAAATAAAGTTAAATATATCCATTTCAATCCAACCCCTTTCTCTTTATCACATCAATAACAAAGTCATATGTTCTATTTCACATCTTAGTTACTACATCAATACAAATGGTCATAGTTTGGCTAGTAACCTGAGCAGAAATTAAGGCTTTACTTCTACTCACAAAATATAACCAACTACTTGAGAGTAGTTGCTCCAATTATCATTGCTTTAAATTAATCAAAATTACAATTAAATAGAATGTTACAAATATAACAAAGTGAGTAAAATGAGGGTTTCCAATTACTGACACTTTGTATGCTTAATAAGATTGACCAATGCTGTAACAATCAGAGGTAAATCAACCAAAAATGACAATATCTATATGGATAAGTATCACAAAATAATATATAAAAAATTAAGTCTACGTATGTTGCAAGGTATCGAAGTTTTGCAAATACAGACAACACAAAAGTCACTTGAGGGAGATATTTTACTGAATCTATGCATTTAACTCTTAGTATAATGGTTGGTAATTGTGAATAACCTTGTAAAAACAAAACAACTCAGAATGTATTAAGTGCACCTTCATAAACTTAGTAAAGTTGCAGTAGACACAAAAGTGTTGTGCACCACAGATTTGTCTAAGAATTTACAGACCCTTTACTAAGTCAGCATGAGTGAAGGGTAAAGTTGCAATAAAAATGTTTTTTTTCCAATTTTACAGTTTTCCTAGATCAACTGTATAATTTATGAAACCTGCTAAGTAAAAACTGCAAGCTTTTTTTGGCAAAATTATTTTATTTATTTTTCTACCCTAACACCATAGCAAAGATGAAAAAATATTGAAAAAAAAAGAAGAAATAAAATATTTTTAATTTCTGGATTGACTGCAGATTGTTACTTATTCTAACATAGCTACAATTTTTACTAAATATTGCACATTTGCTTGCTTTTAATCTTATTACTTTACAATGCCCCTTAGACTCCATCTAATGATATGAAAACTGACCAAATAGAAGAACTCAGTGTAAACAACTGAGCATATTACATTTATTTAATATAGTTAGCTCACTGATCTTGTGCATTTTTTTTCCATTTACATTTTCTTATCCAACCAAACAAGTTTCTCATCTTAACATATTAAAAACCTTTGTTACAAAATAAATATATAAATATACATTAAAACAAGAAAATTAAGACTTACCTAAGCAAATAAGTCTATCTGTACTCAATAATACACTTCAAAAAAATTACTTACTTTATCTTAGTTGTACACCTTATAAAGTAAGGAGTTACCATAAGTAATATTGTACACACATCCGTCCTGAAATGGGTTCATAAATTTTACACAAGCCCATTGCAAAAGGGATTAAACAGCATCAAGTTCAGTATAACAAACACAATAAGAGAAAAATCATGCAGTTTGATTTAATTTTTACAACATATTTTATGTTGTGAAACTTCAAACATTTAATTGTGAGAAACAGTTTTGAAGAAAAAAAAAAGAAAAATTTTTCTATATTGATAAGAATGTTCAATTTTATACATCCAAACATCTTCCACTTGTTTGATACACATTGGTTTTACTTTGTTTATTACAGTGTTCAACACATCTGGCTATGAATCACAAAAAACATTGCACAAATGAGAATTACTTAGCATCCTTTCAAATGGAATTAGGTCAGACAATGCAACAATGTTGTTTTAACTATAATCTTGGCCCAGATCAATTTACATATAATAAATGTAGTTTCATTTCCATTAAATTATGATTTCTTTCACTGATGTGGTTTCTATCCAAGAAATATGTTGTTGCACACTGTGCATGCTAAATCTATCTAAGCTTACCACAAATTCTACCATAGATAAAATTTTCATATCTCTTACAATTATAAGTTAACATGAAAATATTGTTAGGAATGAAAAGAATGTTTAAGGGAACTACATCAAGATTTTCAGATGTGTTTTTGTTCCAAGTACTCTAAATTTCACTTTTTATTCCATTATTCTTCTCTCCAGAATCTACATCTTGTCATTTCTTAACAAAAACCGCAAATTATTTCCAAAATCATTTTATTCACTCTACCTTAATGTAAATACTCTAACTTACTCTGTTCAACAGTACTTAAACTGTGCCTGTAGCTATTCTTTCTTCTTTACAAGCTGAACTTATAAGTAGTCAGATCAGTACTGTAACATAAAAGGAGGGGCACAAGTCTGTATTAAATGAAACCAGAGAAAATGCATGTTGGTTGGGGGGAATCATCTTAAAATCAGAATATGGATAATCACATTCCCTTGTGATGATAATTTATTAGGAAATGTATATGCACTTTGAAATTAGCATTAAAAATAAAATTGATGTCTTTTATATGACAGTGAAGAAATGGTTCATGATGATGAGAAACCAACTTGAAGTAAAAATGTGTTCTTAAGATGGCTTGATATAGATATTAAGACTTTAAAATAAAGTACAGAACAACATTTTAACTTTCTTAGGTCATCTTCAGGTTCACAAAGAAATATGATGGACACAATAATAACCAAGATGCTACTTATATCGATTACTTGAGCAACTGTTGTAACATGAACTACTTAAAGTTAATGAACTATGTTTCTCTCAATTCTGTTCAAACCATCACAAATAAGAAGTGGGCTTATGATTTTTATTAACATCAAAAACGTTATTATTAATGGTAGTTACTGCAATTGAATTACACTTTGAAAAACTGTTGGATGAGTGTTGAAGTCAAGCACAATACATGTATTAAACATTCTTCTCAGTAATCTATTGAAACTGAGTATCAAAATATTAACAACACACTTGCCTTTATCTTTCTCACTCTTGCTATCTGCACCAGCTGATGACTGACTTAAAGGCTTAACTTTCTGTGCATTCTTCTTTACTGATCCAGTGCTGGTTCTGTTTTCAGTCCATCTCAAAGCAGCTCCGTGTTCATTACGTGGCTATGATAAGTTTTAAAATCAAAAGTTTTGTAATGATTTTAGAAAACTGTCTGAATTTGAAGAAAAATCATTTTAAAATATCTATTATATCTCCTAGTTAAGACTTTTGTACTAGGTTGCTGCACCTTAAATTTCACACATGGAGGATTTGAAACAAAATAATTTTACAGAACTTTTTTTTGGATTTTATACATACATTTCAAATAACCAAAAAAAATCATAAATTACTGTATCAATACCACAGAATTCCATTATAATTTAAATAGTTCTTACTCAAAGCTGTATTTGTGTTGACAAAATATGAAATTTGGAGAAAACTAAACTTACCAACTTAAAGAGTTGTATTGAAAGAAAATTGCATTGTACTATTTAAAAATAGCTGAGAAAGCCACTATAAGGACAATCTAAGCTTTCAAGCTGTTGTTCAAATCATAGAAAAAAATGTGTATATAGGAAAACATTTCCAAAATAAAAAGATGTGAGCAAGGCAGCTTTGTTTGGTTGAGTACATGAAAAACATCTCAGCAAACAAAAAAGACAGAAGGTTCTTATTTAATATTATAGCCTGTAAATATCAGTAATTTGAGTTCTTAATTCATAAGAAATTACAGACTTTGCATTTTAACATCACAAACATCTAATCTGAATCAATTTAACATATCATGTGATACAAAAATTTTTAATTAAGGTTTCTTTTTTTAATACTTAATTTTAAATTTGAAAATTAACTGATGTATAATACTAAAAGTTCAATGATAATCTACAATTTGGTACCAAACTTACTGACATATATTCATAAAACATTAGTTTAATAAAATTATGAATACAAATCAACAAATGCAATGTGACATGGCATTTGACCCATAAACTTCAGCAACAAGGTTAATGCATTTACTTTTTTAACCCTCTGGTAATAATAATACTTTAGGTAAATGTGTTTTGTTTTCTATGTTGTTCTAGTGGTAAGACTTGTTTCAGATTCAAATATTACTGTTATAAACTTAAACAAAATCAACTTTACACAAAAATCAATAACAATTTAGATTGACTAAAAAAGATTACCCTTTCAACTGATATAATTTTTCCATTTAGTTCTGTCTGATGCAATTTCTGTATGCATTTTAATGCTACTTCACTTGTTTCCATTGTAACAAATCCATAGCATCGTGATCCTGGAGATTTGGCATTAGTTACAATTTTTGTTCCTACGACCTGTAAAAACAAAATGTTTTATTCTGCAAAATAATAAACAGCCTTTCTTCTTAACTAGTTTAATAGCTATGGGAGAGAACTTAAATATACACACAAATATTGCCATTCCCCTAAATGCAAATAAAACAATATATGAGACACAAGAATCTGGTTTTAGAACTAAATCAAGATAAAAACAAAAATTAGTTATAATTTCTATTAAAGATTCAGATGTCTAATATATATGTAAAAATGGCTTGTTTGGGTCGAGAAAATATTTAACTCTTTCTTTCTTTGTAAACCTGACAATGACCAAAGAAGGTCAAAACACTGTTCGCTCCTCTACGCAAAATATTTTCTCCACCCAAACAAGCCGTTTTTACATATATATTTCTCTTTAAGTCGGTTTTCTTGACATCGCTGATTAAGATGTCTAAGTTTTTGCACTCCGTCTTTTCTTCTCAAGATACCATACATAGTCAGAGTTAATGATACCACAAATATTCCTTCAAAAGATCTTGTACAAAAACTTGCCTAACAGCAGAAGTTCTTAATAAATCAATACAAATTTTATTCTGCCATATTAACCTAAAAAAAGTTACAAGTTTCAAAATTATCCATCAATGCTTCAGAATTGTATTTACAAGTATTAAAACACATCTTATTAGTAAAGGTCCGATAAGTATTTGAAACAAAATATACTTCAAATTATTAGTGAATAAAACCAAATGTATAATTTTAAATTGGTGATTATCCAAGTTATTATCTACATAAAAAAAGGAAAATTTAGTTGATTAAGGTTTATGCAAAATAAATTCCATGAACAAAACAACTTACCTTCCCATATTTACTGAAGAGAGCTTTAAGGTCAGTTGCTTTGGTACTTGCAGACAAACCACTAACCCAGAGGTTCCTGCTGCTAACTGGAACACGTTTTACTCGTTCTAAAGAAAATAAACGTATAAAATTAAACTCAATTTTACAGTTCAATACAAATTAACCTTGTGATCTCAATGGCTGAAATATCCAAATTCAAAAATATTTCATATCTAATCATGAACTCTTGTACTTCGACTTTCAGCACTTTAGAAACCTTTGGTGTTATTAACCCAAAGTGATTCAGAATAACACTGAATAAGAAAGTGTTTATTTATGCATTTATAGCATGACTAATTTTCTTAAGGTTAATTGTTACAAACTTCCTGTAATATGACTGACCAGTTACACTAGATATATGAAATATATTAACCATAAATTTATATAAATTCATTAATATAAATAAAACTTTAGTTAGGAAGTATCATAGTTTGCATTTCTTCAATATAGAGGTGTGACAACAGAGTAACAATGTTTATCAACTACTGCAGATGTAATATAGAAGTCTTGCAGTTACAATGCAATGCAGGTGTTAAATAACTTAGACAATTTCACACTTTCACAAAGTATTGATAAAATAAACATAATGGTCAACAGTGTTTAAATAAACAAGTGGAACTTGACATGATAAAACATCTGAAATAAATGATACAAGGCACTATAAAAGACAAGCCACAATCTATTATATAATAAACACAAAAATCTGTCCATCTGTCACATCAATATTTCGGCATTTCCTGTACAATTCTCAACTTGCACAAAATGACACATTCTTTCATGGAAATCAAGTCTAACTTTTCAAAATTCTTTGATCCATATATACATGTATGTTTGCATGTGTAATAAAATAAAATCAGATATATACACACACTACTACTGGTACTGATGGTGCACAAAAATCATAAACAATGTATGAAAGTTCCCTTCACACCTGTTTGATTATCAAGGAGACACACAAGTGCAACATAAACTTCTGTTTAATTGTAATTCTCTACAACAACTATAATAAGAGGCATGTTTTACCAATAGCACAATTTAAATTGAAAATGCCTAAATTAAAGTGTATTGCTTCAGCTCATTAGTCTAACAAAACAAAGCCAGGAAGACAGTCCACTGAGAAGACCTCAAGATTCATAATAAAATTGGCCTATCACAATTAATAATTTGCAGGGTCATACAGTACAAACATTTCTGAGAATCACTTAAGTTTTTAACCTATAAGGATTTATCAAAAAGAAAATTTGAACATAACTTTAAAAATACAGAGGTTAGAAAGATATCCAAGGAATACTTAAAGATAATCAAATAAACTTAAATTGTTTTTTGAAACACTAGAAACAGATAGCCAACATCAATATACAGAGATGCCAACTATTTCAAATGACTGAGCGTAATGATTGTAGACAGAGCCCTTTATCATTTGCGGCTACTAACTAAGCCTGACCAATGTCTCTAAGCTGTTTATTATTATAACTATTATTATTTATTACTGCTATAGATTGCTCATTTATGACTGTTTTGTGTATTTAATAAATAAATTTTAAAAAATTATTTGGAAATTATGTCTTATTTAGTTCAGAGTAACAAACATACTGGTAAAACAGCATTGATCATGCACAAATAGTAAGCAGAAAAAGTCTGTGTAAGGACTAGTTTATATCATGTTTATGACACTTATTGTAATAGTTTTGCAACTGTTGCAATCTTTGCTTTCATGAGAATATCTCTGAATGGTTGGATGTTATAGCAACATTGTCCATTTGACTGCATACACATCTTGTGTGTTATAAATACTGCTCAAAACTGAGGTGCTCAAGTTTGCTTTGAACTTGCTTTTGTTTTTAGTCACTAAACTAAATATCTTTTCATTGTCAGGATTAGAATGGAAGATTGTAAGAATTCCAAGTATAACCCTACACAGAATGTCATGCTTCTGGTTGCCATTTCCATCCTTAATGGTAAATAGCTGAACCCAAAACTTGTCAACATTCAACTGAAGAACAGTTTCTGAGAAAGTATCAATCTGATAGTTCAAATACAGCCCTTCCAACATGTCAATAGTGTCATGCTCATGTGTATTGACAAGGCTAGGATACCTGTCTGAAAAAGCATGAAGAAGGGAAATCTTTGCTGAATTTCAGTTTTGGATCAGCAACCTATGCGTGAATCAGACGTTCATCATTTAGTGGGAAGTATTACAACATGTAATTTGTAGCTGCAATATAGTACTTCTTGACACTGGTGTAGAAGCTGATCAGGTCCAGGCCCATTTCATATTTAACTACATATTCCTTAGCAGTATTTCCAATAGAAACTACCTTGTCAAATTTGTTGTACTCAAGTTCAGTAATGTTACCTTCAAGATATTCTGGCTTGATGTATCTGACAAGTATATTTTTAACTTGTGCAATCAGAGTTCTATGCAAAATGTGTATGCAAGGTTCTTCTCTTTGCAATATCAAATTGGCTTGCTCAAATGGAGGAATTGCAGACTGAAGAAAAAGACAAAATAACAAGTTCATTTTGTTGCCCAAGAAAACTGTTAACTTATCTAACTTGCTCTGCACATAACTTTCCTTGGTTACTTCCTTGCTAGCTTTCATTTTGTTTTTTTTCATTGATTGTCTCTTCTGTAGTTCAAGGTCAGACTGCCTAAACATATACTGATTTATATCAAATGTTTCTATGTCTGCATTTGGAGACTGTTGTCTTGTTTCCCTGTGTTGCTGGGAGGATATCCTGACTGTTAAAGTCTTGCTGCCTGACTGAGCTGCACGTTTAGATCCTTTTGAATTTAGTTTTTCTTTTTCACAGTGAAAATACTTCAATGGCTTCCACATGTCCAATATACTGTTGAGGCACACCCCAAGTGATAGCCATATTGTGTTAATAACTTGTAGAATTTTTCTTGTTTCTTTGTCAAACAATCCTTGAAACTCTTTGAAATATTGTTTTCTGCTAGCACTTTTGTCCAGAAAATAGTAGATATCTATCAATATATCAGAAACAGGGCAAGGAAGCTTTCTGTGCAGCAATATTCATGAGGTGACAGGCACAGCCTGTGAAGTAAATGCTAGGCTGTTGTCTTGAGATGTGTCCCATCACATCTTTACCTGTACCAGACATAACTGAGGCACTGTCTGAAGAAAAACTAAGACAGTTTTTCCATGGAATTTTCCTCTTTATTAGTTTTTGGTCCAAAAGCTTGAAAATATTCTCTCCCATTGAAGCTTCTTTCCATTCCACCATTGTCAAAAGAGAACAAACAATTTTTCCAAGCAAACGGGCAAGATATTGTACAACCACTGGATACAGTTTCAAGTCATCCATGTCTGTGGATCCATCTGTGGCTAAACTGTAAATAACATTATTAAGTATGCTTGAAATCATTTTGTCATCTTCACAAACCAATATTTGTACAATGGTTGTAGTTTTGGTTCTAACACAGCTATATTCTTTTGCTATTTCAGAGTCTGGGAACATTTTTCTGAATAGATGTCTTGAATGATCAGTTACAGCTAGGGGTAAATTATGAGCAATGACAAATTGCATGAACATCACTTCTGCATTCATGGTTTCATATTCTGAATTCTTACTCATCAATGTCATTATTTGCATCATTTTTGTCTTTGCCTCAGTATTTTGTTGGTGAGATGCCAATTTTGTATGTCTGGAACAATCGTTTATCCCACCACATGCCACAGAAAAATCAATGTAACAAACTGTACAAAGTGTATGACTGTCACTGACTTTTGATGCAATGACCAGATATTTTGCACTGTACTCATTGTTAAATTTTTGATTCACAGTTTCAGTTCTTTTAGATTTGCCAGAAACAACACAATCTGGTGAATGAGGCCTCTTTTTTCTATCTTGTGAACAATTGCATTGGTGTTTCTATGTCACTTAAAAAAATGAGAAATACCCATCTATGTGAGCACTGATTGGCTGACAAGCCCTGATGACATAACTATGGACTGCCCTACATACCCAGTATGAAGAAGCACTGCACTCAAACTATTGGTAGATGTTGGAGATACAAATATTTTTTTTATTATTTCAAGTACAAACATGATTATCACAAGTAGCCATTTGGACTATATCTTATTTATAATCAAAATTTATTTGTATCTCACTAGAAGTTTTCATTTCACCCTTTCAAGCCCTGGGGGAACAATTTATCACTTTATTGTATAGACCTATATAATATATAACAATTTGGGAGTTGCAACAAGTCATAATATTTGTCTGTATGAATGTATAGTCATAATGTATACACCAAAATCGTAATGATCACACTTAAATCGTAATGGTTGGCATATCTGCATACATACATATTGTTACTAGATTATAATTAATTTCAGAAAACATGTTCATGAAACATATTTAGATATAAATTTTAAGATAGAAAATTAGTTTATTCCCTGTTACGTGATGGGCATGCAGCTCAAACAATAATAAAAATGATCAACCCTTAGTGGTACAGTACAGGTCAAGCCACTCAGTGCATTCACTTTTCTCTATAAATAAAAAGTTGCTCAACATACCTGAATATGTTATATATTGTACAATTGTACAAAACAAATGAATAGGGTGATACACAACTACATGAACAAATAGTGAAAAAAGTAAAAACTGAAAAATAAAGCTTTCAAGGAAAGAAATAAGTGAAAAAAAAAGCTTATATTAAGATGATTACCATTACTCGTACTAACTATGACATTTTCAATACAAAGTAAACAAAAATTAAAATTATAATGCACCAAAAGGCATTTACATTCTCCTACTGAAAACTTGTTCATTTTGAAAGGGCCTAGGCATGGCAAGTGGTTAGGACACTCAACTTGCAATCGGTGGATCGTGGGTATGAATTCCCATCAAACCAAATATGGTTGCCCTTTCAGCCATGGAAATGTTATAATGTGATGTTGAATCCCACTCTTGATTGGTAAAACAATATCCCAAGAGTTAGCTCGCAGTTCATTTACGTATATTAGAGGAGGAGCAATCTATAACCATGATACCTAAATGAATAAAACTTGTATATCATGTTTATAAACTGCTCTCCTCTACTGAATGAAAATGAACTGCAACAGAGTAAAAGAAAGGGTTATAGTTTACACTGTGAATGACTGTTAAGCAGTGTCACATCAGCATAGTACCAAACAGTTATATTTTCAGCAATAGTCTTTCACTGTTAAATTAGGGACACCAAGCACAGATAGCCATGTAGTTGTGCATAAATTTGATAAAAAAACACTTCAACAATATTAAATATGCTATGAAATTTTCTTTCACAGTAATTTCACAGCAGAGTAAGTGACAATTTAGGTATATTTGAACTCAGACATTAGATAAAATTAATTTGTAAAAGTTATTGTATGAAAAATAAAATATTTTTATTTTATTGTGGACTAGACTGTGTTCTTTATCTCTACCAAACAAACAGTAAAAGAAAAGATATAACTGCTGCAATACTGGTGCTAGAAACAGGATTATTTTGACAAAAATATCATCTAGACTAATTAGAAGTCAAACTTTATACCACTGTCAATGATTTTTCCATTTGTATGTCCATACACAAAATTTAATTTAAGAAATGGTGAGTGAATTATGCATAGCAATTATATTTAACAAAACATTGCTATTAGATTCATTGTATTTTTAACACTATATTTTTACTCAGACCCTTGTAGAGTTTTTTAAACAACAGCATTTCAAAAACACTGTGTTTGTCATACCTGCAACACTGCAGTGTAGTTGAAAAACTATATAATCTTCTTGAAAAATCCTAAAGGGCCAAATTAAGTGCATAATGTTAAAAACAAGAAAACTAATACTAATGCCCCAAGACAAATATAATTAACCATAAACAACTTAAACCAGCTTAGATAAAGTGTTGACATCACATTTTGATAAAAGTGAGGAAAAAATTACCTTTACCTTTCAGATAAATATAAAATAATATATTTTTATTTCAACAAACATTGTCCCTTTGAGATTTTTTCAGGGTTAATATGACACATACAGAACATTCTATGTATTACAAAAATAAACTTGTACAGGATTGTTATATATGTACTAAAAACTAACATGTGAAGAAATTCTATTACAGGAACATTGCCATATTTAAACATATTCCATCTGTGACCTGCCACAAACAATATGCAATTAAGATAAGGGGTTTTCAAATACAATACTTGTAAGAATTTCTACACCTAGTATCAGAGATGTGAATACTGAAATAAATTTTACTCAAGAGAAAGACATCAGAAAATAACGTTTCATCACATGAAACTAAATTTCTTTAAGAACTGTTTCATTACTATTATTTATTTAATTTACAAAATATGTTCACCTTCAATGGTCATGAATAAAGGAATAAAGATGGACCATGCATTCACAATCAGAAATGCAACTAAAAAGATGAAACTCCTAAAACAAAAGTAAATTCCTTGGGAATGGTAGAATGCAATATTTCAATCCCCGAGTATACTAACAGGTGTGCCAGAATCTGGCAAAAGTGCAGTGAACATTTCTTGCCACTTGTTGAAGAACACTATGAATGTGAAAGATACGTCATGGTGTTACTTAGAATCAACATGCCTGGAAAAACAAATTTCTATATCATTAAGAACAATAGGGCCAAACCTCACTCTGATAACAATGCTTGCATACATCGGGCAAGGATCACCACTCTAATCCTGAAGTGAAAGAAGTTGGAAGAGAATTACAAAGCAAATCTCCTGCCTTGAACCAGACTGAGCATGCTTGGGACATGTTACAAAAGGTGATATAACTGTCCAGATCCATTCAGCTTCTACAACAATGTGTGCAGCATCATATCAGTGGATGATACAACTATTATCATTATTTCACTATGTCTAAAAGCAAACATGCACAATACTAATCATGTATAAATACCCAGAAAGTGAATGCTTAACAATTTGTTACAGACTTTGAATCCTTACAAAACTCATTCTAGACACGAGCACTTTCTATTGTTATCAGTCTCATTAATGACTTTATATAATATATATTTGGTTATCATTTCCAATAGAATAAACTGTTCTTCATTCATAATGCATGAAACATCTTCCTGTTGGATATCTTTATCCTTTGTAAAAGTTTCACACACACACACACACATTTATAACTGCCAGAACTATTTTAACAATCATGTTACTCCAGATGGGAGATAAAGACAGGTAATCTTAAAATAAGACAATTAGGAAAGACACCAAAAATGTTACTACATCAGTTGTCATTATACACTATTTACAACATTCATAACTTTTAAGTTTCAGTCATGCTGTTATTGAATTAGTAAAGATACTCACTCAGGAACATTCAAACAAACATTTTCAAAACATTTCATTCTAGCACTACAATAAGCAATAAATACAAAAATTTATACACTGCTTCATACCTTTGTCATCTGTTGATGTAGTTTTTCCATGTTTATCTGGAATACTAAAAATATAAAATTCATATATTTAGAAAAATACAGCTTTCAAAAAACAAGGACACCAACCATATTCTCTCTTAAACTCTAAGGAAAATATTTAATTAAAGTTTGAATACAATATCTCTGAAAATTATACTGAATATAAAATAAAGGTAAGAACCTATTCATTTTTGTAGGTAACGTTTGTAAATCACTAACTTTCACAATAAATTTAAATTCCCCTACTGATATATTTAAAAGATAATATTGTAAAATACGGCAAAAGTATGATTGTTAATAATTTTCTAAAACAAATTTGGACTCAAATACCACCCACATATAAGATCCAGAATTTGTATGACAGCTTTTCCTTCCACTAATATTTCAGTTTTTGGAAGACAACCTACAGACACAAAATGCAGCATGAAATTCATTCTCAACCTTCAAGTTTGTTTACCGAAGAACAAACAAACCTCTTGGCAGCAGCAGAGGTGGTAGTGCTTTTTCCTGTAGGACTTCCTTCTTTGGTTGTCTTTGCATCAATCTTCCCTTTTGCTTCTTCAGTAGTCTCCTTTTCCATCATCTCCTTTTCATGTTTCTCCTTCCTACCATCATCTTCCAGCTTGCTCTCTTCACAGATATTCTTCTTGGGTTCAACATCACCAGATGTTTCTTCTTGCTTACTTCTTTTTTCCTTTTCAGCTGTAAACACAGAAACTACTTCAGATGCTGCTGGCTCTTCTCTTTCTTCTTCCACCTTTGTTTTATCAACTCTGGTCTCATCACCTGAAAGATTTTGGTTACTGTTTTGCAACTGAATGCTACCTGATTTGTCCATTGTGCAATCTTCTTTGTCATCCATGTTGCTTTCTGTGTTGTCTATACTAACAGCCAAAGCTATATTATCAGAAAACTTAAGGTCAGTGTTGTTAAGCATAATTATATCAACAGTCAGAGGTTTCACTTCTGGTGTGGTCTCTGGCTCTAGAATAGAAAACTGCAGATTGTGAGTGATTCCAGATGTTTCTGAAGAAGCATCCTCTTTGGAGCTTGATTCACTGGTACTTTTCTGATTGTCCCGAGCTTGAGTTTCTTCCTCACCTGTTTTAGGTATGCTTTCTTCCTCCTGAACTACTTCTGTGGTCAACTCTGTTGTTAATAAAATTCAAAATGGATCAGAAGATCACAAATTTCCAAGTGTTAAACATCACGAAAATCTCCCATGGCACAGGCCTTATGTTTAAAAAACTAAGGATATAAGAGAAGCCAGAAAGCAGACAGAACCAAAGTTCTGCCTGATGCTTTGTCATTGAGGATTAATATAACAGTTGAGATAATACCATGGTTCCCACGCCTTGGGCAGAATGGTATTCCCCTAATCTTTTTCTGACTAAAATATGTTATCCCACAACCATTTGATCTATGCTACTAATGCATAACTGAATTATAATGTAAAATTGCAAAACATTGTTAATTTTTGTCTGATAAACATAAGACAAGCTGTATGTTAATGTTCACAGTTTCTTAAATTTTAATCTTGTAAATTTCAATTCAAATATACATATAAGTAGTATATTTATGATACAGTTATCCCTTGTCATACGCTAATTTGAGAATTTGTGATACAGCTGCAGTCCACCCCAAAAATTAGTGCAAGGCTTAAATTATACATAGCGCATCCCACACTCTTGTGCCATGCACCAAAACATCTTCCCAGTCTTTGCTCAACTACAGTGCTTCTGTGCAGATCCTCTTGCACAATCTCTCAGAGTCCTCCACCTGCTTCCTCACCTACTGGCACTGCCTCCTCATCTGTGAGCTCTCTCAGTGACCCACTAGAGGAACATTAATCCACCATACTAAAAACATCATCAACTTCGATGCCATCATAATTTCAATCGTACATTTCATTATTAAAGACAAATAAAATAAAAGGATTTTAGTTTAAGATACATTTATTTTCTATTACTATGCTACATTTCTCTACTTTTAATGTGTATAACCATAAATTGTATGTTTGTCTTTTATTATAAAACACAGGTTACTGTCATGCTATATTTTTGTCTGTTGAAAGCCTGCATATATCTTCCTTTACTAATTACATTTGTGATTTAAACATTTGCAGCAATTTCTTGAACCTATCTCTGTGAATGGCAAGGGATAACTGTCTTACATACAAATCACTTTATAATCCTAATTTAAGTCACAAACCTGTTATTACAGCATAAATAATGTCACTGTTTTAACATCTATGATTACATCTTGACTTTTAGTACATGGAAGGAACATGTCTACTATTGTAAAATAAAATATTCTTTGACAAGTATGTTTTCCATATTGAAAGCACTCACACACTTATTTCTGCACATACTTTAAAAGTATTTTCTCCAAATTCACCTGTAATCAAACACATTGAATTATCATAACTGTATATATCTCATTTAATTGATCACATTACTTAAAATATTTAGAAGTGTATGCAAGTTTTGTTCCTTCAGATGAGATCACCAAATTATATTTAAAAATAACTAGCCATAACTTCTTATAAAACACAAGATGTTTTACATTCAGAAACAGATCTGTTGTGGAAACATCCATGACATACACAGCTGCGTTATACACAGTCATGATGTATAATCATACTCGTAGAAACTATGATAACTGGCACAGACACAAAAGTTACTGTATGTAAGAATGTTCATTATTAACAGTGATATGCAATTCCAGTACTGCATCAGTCAAGTACCAAGTTTTTACTTTTATTTTTACATGATGTTGCTTATTACATCAAATAAAACTTGCTACTAAGTAACATTTTTTACTGAACATACTTGGATTTTTATTCTGGGATGGTCCTGAGATTACGTGCAGTGGCAAACACAAAACACATCACCCATACCTGACCACACTAGCACTATATAATTGCCACATTAATTAATATCCCTATATTAAGAGCCTACCACAGTCTAAAAACCATACAAAAACTATTAATTAGATTTTATCCAGCTGTGCACACTCATTATTACCTTCAGTTCTTATTCTTTCTTGCTCTTAGAAATTTGTTTGTAGCTAGATGAAAAGTTAGTTTTCCTAATATATTTCTCAAATATTCAACACATTATAATTTATTAGCTAAACAATGTATCACCTTATTTGTCATCACAAGTTCAATTGTTTCTACAAAGATTCATGGGTAATGAATAGTGCTATGCTTCCAAAACCTTACACAAGTCATATTGATTATTATTAACAAAACTACTCAACATAAGTATTCTTTTAATTTTTTATTACATTTTTTCAAAATTTATTATATACTACATGGTGCCATTTAAATTTTGTCTCTTGGACATATTGCACGTCAGTAACTCCTGCACATGGATATAATGTGCTATAGACAATGCTTAGTAACATGTTTTGTTTCATGACAAATTTAAGCAAAATTACTGAGAATTTTGTATAACTATTATAGTTATTTTTGGTAATTAGTTGAATAAATATAAGCATACGTACAAAACAAAAACTCGTACTTCCGTAATTTATTCTATCTCCAAATTTAAAGCTTCACTGAAACAATTGAACTGTTAATTTTCATTTTGGCATATTTCAAACCTATCTTACACAAATAGGTCAATGGCAAAGTATAACCAGGATATTACATGTTCCTTCTATGACTAGTGTCATTTTTTAATTTATGCAGTAAAATATGCAAGATCAAAGTATTTAATGGAAACAACATAACTTTAAATAGCAATTTGTTAAAGGTTTTAGGCTGTAGTTAAATGATCCTCCATGATATTTGGGAAAATAAGACGAAGCTTCTCTGGGACTCTTACACTCCACCTAAGTGGTACCTGGCTACTGTTTACATAATCTATTATGGCAGCTTTAATACTTCATGACAGTTGATATTAAACAAAGAAGCTGATTAAAAAAAAAAAAAATTAACCTTTATATATGTTTTTTCTAGCACTGATGTTAATTCACTTTTTTCCCACCCGTATCCTAGAAATATCACTTATCCCTTTCACTGTTGCTGGGATGTATATTTCACATTGCTCTGGGAAATGTACATCCTAGTAGCAGTGGATGGGTTAATCAAATAAAATTCACCAACTTTTCCTGGTTTTTATCTGTCAACTGAATTCCCTGATTTTTTGGGCCAGAAACAAAACTTCATATATTTTTCCCAGTCTCCCTGACCCGTGGGAACCATGTAATACCCAACATAATAACGAAACAAATTTATACATTTATGTTTTACATACTCTCAGAGGTGGACAACTGAAAATTCAGACATTCATAGATTATGAAGTTTCAGATATAATAAATGTTGCCTAAAGAATCTTTATTTCAGTTTTGATTTACTGTGACAAAAATATTCTAGTAGCAATAAAAAAAATTAAATAATGCTACAACTAACTGAAGCTGAAGTGAACGAACCTGTAACAAAAAACTAAGCAGTTTTGATAAGACCACTTTGTATCTATTTTTATGAATGTCATATTTTATTCCGTCAGTCTTATTTAATCCCAAATGTGAGAAAAATTAAAAGCAATAATGTGGACAGATTAAATTACAAACTATTAGCCATATAATAATTTTATATTTAATAAAAAAAAACATGTTTGTTTAAAATATTACATTTAAATAAACAAACATTAAACTAAATATCAGGTTATCAAATGTTGTGTCTACATTTAATGTGAATAACTAGTTTACCAACCTTACCAGTTTGTTGGCCATCAAAGACTGGGGTAATATTTTCTTTATAAATTCATCCAACACAAAATATAAATTTTACTATTATTCTTCAACAAAAGATATTTTAGAAGCTTTAAGACCTATGCCTGTACACCTTTGTGTGTGTGTCCAATTAGCATATACTAATCTTTTATTTTGTATTTCACATTCTTTCATTTTTACATTTAATGTGTACAGTAGAAACAAAATGATTTTCACTTAATCTTCTGAATACACACATAGGAGTCAAAGTGCATATGCAAGATCTTTTACAGTATCACATTCAAAATTAATTTAAATACACTCACTAAACCATGCCTCAAACCCTAGATTATAATTCAAAGCTTGGCACTTAAGTTTTAACCAACTGAATGCTGATTCATCGTATAAAGTATAATCTGACTCCAGCAGTTGAATGTAGGTGTGCTGTCCAGCTCACAAAAATTCTGTGCATATTTATTCCTTTTGCATTATACTCAGGCAGTTTGCAGAAATCACTTAGCAAATTCCACTTGTACAACAATACATGCAGTAACTAACAGATTTCTTTAAAAATAATGATGGCTCTAGAATTTAGTGCTTTTACTAAAAATGTTAATTTTCCATTGTTGTTACTTGTATTCAAGCTATTAACAAATTGATTGCAAGGTTATTTTAATTTTAAGTAGAAAAATACTTTCCTTCATCTTACAGTTTTTACTGCCTAATCTCTAGAACCTCCTAAAAGGGGTGTCAAAAGTTGAGGAAAATGTTGATGTTTTATTTCTCATTTTTTCACCACATCACCAACTATGCCTATATCCATCATTGCACAATGCAATGAAATAATTAAAATTAGGAAAAGAAACAACAAAATCCCTTACTCTCAATTTTTTTGTAAAACATCTTCAAAGATTTTTTTTCCTTTTCCTAAGTTCATAATTTCAAGTCTTCTCCTTTAACATATAGTTAATTTTTAATGCTTTACTTTTTTTTCCCTTAGCACTTATTATTCATATCAACACATATCAATGGTACCCTTGAGTCATATTACGGTTTCTTTGAAAGACATGCAACCCTTCAGCAAAATATCCATTAAGCACATAATATTATAAGCCTTGAGAACAGAAGCAAAGTATGATGTATCTTTAAAAATATATTTAAACCTTTTAACTCTGCATTATTTCAAATTATAATTAATACACAATTAACTAAAATATAAAGTAAAACCTAAATACAATTTAAACTATTTCTAAAATCACATATTTGGATAAGAAACAATAGTAAGTGCAACAGTCGATCAAGCAGCCAACAATACTATACTAATGGAACAAATGAGAAACAGAAGTTAGGCATTCACAATGGAGACTGAAATTTTGTTTACCCTAAACTTTCTGTATTTAAGCTACAGATTTATTTCTTGTAGTAGTAGTAGTTACAAACAGCTCAAATTTATAAGGCCTAAAGCTGTCAACAAAAACAACTATAATTAACTCTTAAATGCTACATTCATTGTAGAAAAAAAAATTTGAGATAAGAAAAATTCTATGAGTTTGGAAAATAGCAATGTTCCTAAAATACTACTGTATTGTACACATACTGATGTGTAGTTTGGGACAAAAATTGTATTAACTGTTTATAGTAAAATTGTCCACCCCTGACCTGTAAAAATTTTAATAAGCAAATATCAGACTATAATAATGTAAACTACAATAAAAATAAAATTCAAAATGTTTATTTACAGTTTAAAGTGCTTTTCTATAATATACTAAAAGTTTGGTGTAAAATAAAGAGTTAGTCCTTCACGACATTTATCAGTTACAAGGAATCAAAAAGCTAGCATAATACAGGCCTCCCACCAGATTCTACACAAAACAAGGGTTAAATACAGGAAGAATACAGTGATTAAAAAAAAAAAAAAAAGTCAAATAAAATGCATGTTATTTAGAAAGAAAAACAACAAAATGAGAAACTTACCTGTAGTATACAGAAGTTCTTGTAACTAATAATGTCTGGACACCTTAGTCATGTTTTCATATTGCAACAGATTTCTATTCTCATGGGCACAGTAGAAGAATGCTGGCAGGACAATGATATAAGCATAAATTTGGATAACCTAAAATATGCCTATGGACCAACTTACATTTGCAACTACCAAACCAATCCCAACTGGAACACTAACCAGTTTAATGTCAGATATCCTAGTCAATTTCATTAGACATAACCAAGTATTACTCATAACAAATAGCAAAAAGTTTTTAATGTATCATTTAAGTACACAAGTTAAAGACATCCAAACATTATGTGCTGCACTTTTAAATACTCTGATATATTTTAAGACCCAGCTGTTTTTAAGTGATCAATACATAAATGCCTTCCAATTTTAAATTCTTAATAGGTAACAAAAGAATTCCTGGGAATTTTCTCCAGGAAGATTCTGTTACAAGTCCTTGTTATGTCACATAGTTCTGTGTAAACTCTCATGAGTCATCATTTGTTGATGAGCTACAAAAGCACACAGAACTATTCATTTTAGGTTTAGTGTAAGAAACAGCTAAAATATACAAAAGACCATTCAAAACATTCTCCATCATTATATTCAAGACTTATTTAATAACTTTGTGCAGTTGTAATTTTAAGTTTTCTTAGTTTAATCAACTTTCTGGCTAAGGGTCAAGTATGAATAGTTTCAAATCGAAAATGGCTCAGATCTGTAATCAAGATCATCAAATGATAAACTGTTTCAGCTCCAAAGTAATTTAAAATTATAACTGTGAAATCAGTTAAGCAGTTTCATGATCAAAGTTGAATTGAACTTAAAGAATCTCTTTTGAACACCCCTGCTAATCTTTCCTTTTTTGAAAGAATGTGAGTTTACCCTTTCATTAGGAATATACATTAGTTTCAAATAACTGCATTTATCCTTCATTTGGGCCCCCGCAGTGATCTGTTATCTAATGATAAGCCAACATATACTTTCTTCATGTTCTGCCAGCACCTTCTGACTTCATGCCTGTAGATCTAGGAATGTAAGCTTAAAACCACTTAATATTTTAACAAAGATAAGTTTTGGAAAGAAAAATTACATTTTGTGCTTAAGGTAAAAAAATAATTAAGAAGTGTGAAACTGAAATTCAGTGTCCCAAGAATCACTGCCACATGAAGTCTAGTGTACCTTTCACCATACAAAAATGTGGAGCAATAACATAAGGAAAGAAATACCAACTGCAGAAATTTATAGGAAAAATTAACAATTTCAGGTCAAAATATAGGACTGGTGGGAGGACTGACAATAAGGAATAATAATTTGGCTACCATTATAAAAGAAGATGGAAGAACTGATAGAGGCAACTATAAAACAGCAAGAAACACATCTCCAGATTTAGTTTTATAAATTTCAGAAATCTAAGCACAACTTTTGTTTGTAGATGGTCAAACTTCTACTTCCTTTGCCTGAAAGAACATTTGTATCTCAAAACTCAAGGATGTCTTGCTCATTTCTTTTACTCATATGAAAGAACTGAACTTCTTGGTGAAATTCTTTTAGGATAAAGAAAAGATCTGCAGTTTTCATCAGTCAAGGTTATTCAGAGTAAAACAGGATCTTTCAGTGAGTCCTCATGTGTATTCAGGATGATGTAAAATAAACCACATATGCAAGAAACTTCACACAATAACCATCTTGCATTACCTCTGGTTTCTAAAAATAACATCACCACAAGGAATATGAATGAAAAACTTTGCTTAATCTTATAGACACACAGAAAAGCATGTTTTATAATGACAAAAAAATGTTCAATAGCACCTAAGATTTAAAGTTCTTTACTTTTGCTTTTATACCTAATGCAACATAAATTCCCTGTAAGTGTTTTTACACGATGAAAAAGTAAACATAAAAAAATATCAATAAATGAGACATCTCACCTGTGGATTTTATATCCATACTGTTTTCATCCTGGATGTGAAAAAAAAAAAACAATAACAAGAGAATAACATAAGAAAGGGTTAAGGTAAAATTGCTTGATCATGTTCATATTTGAATGAGTAAATCTTAGCCAATAGAAAAACCCTTACATTTTTCTACTGAGTTTGTAATATAACAAGCTTATAAAATATACATTATCCAGTCAATATTTTAAAACACTAAATTCTTCCAAACTCCTTCAGCAAAAAATATCAAGTTTCAACAAGATTTCAAGCAAAATCCCAGGTGGTCCCTTTGCACAACCTGACCTGTATCTGAGATTGTTCAAGAGTCTGTAAAAGTTGTAAAAGATAAATAAACCTTCAAAACAGATCCAGTTATGACAATATTTATATAACACCCCCCCAAAAAAAGAGCCAATTACAAGAATTTTTGTTTTTACACCTTAATTATTTTCAAGAGGTACAAATAATGTTAAGGTGGAAATCTTGCATCTTTATTCAACTAATTTTTGCATCTTATTTCCCAGAGAGTTTGATTACATTGGAAACAATGATCCCAAACCATACCAATGTTAGATGGTACCATACGGGAACAAACAGTCAATAACCTGTAAGACTTTTAAACTGAACAGAGATCTTGGCTTACCTGTAGTGAGACAAGACTTGCAAAAGAACTCTCACACCTACAACTATACTGTAATGCATACACAATATCTGGGCAATGCACATGTACATAGACACCACTAATATGTACTGTCATCTATACTTATAGTTTACATTGATCTAAAGGTAAAGCTAGCTATATTTTATTTGTTATTCTTTCATAAAGTTTTGTTTCCAGTTATCATTATTATGTTCTGTAATATATGTGGATTTTCCCATAATAATTGGGTTTTCCACATTTTCTACACTCAATCAGTGCTTCAATTTTGGTTATTAATGATGAAAATTCCAAATTTAATTTTACAATCTTTACCTATTGAAGCTTTATCAGCAAGAAGTTAAAAGAGCCATGCCAGTTGGTTATAAACACCAACGCTAGAAATTAATCTTCCTAAATATTAACATCACTGGTGTTCATTTTTATTGCAAATTCCCACACATTGCACAGTACAATGTGTGGTAATAAATTTGAGTTTACTTACTGATTAAGTATACACATGCACGTACCCTGATCACCTTTTTTTTTTTTTTTTTTTTTTTTAATACATCGGATGAACATAGATTTAAATACTAAACATTATTTCCTATTAAAACTTATCCTTTAGAATAATCCCTCTTGTGACTGAAATGTCATACTGGTTTTAAAAATAAATCATTCACTGTCAAATCTGTAACTTGTGAAGAAATAAAGTGGGATAATGTAATTAACTAAGCTGCAGACACTATACTGTATTACCACAAAACAATTTATGATCACTTGTACTCTAGAAAGAAATTTACATGCAGCTTGACCACAATAAAAAGGTTTAATAACCAGATCAGCATCATTAGCCAATCACAAAAACAAAGTGTACTATCATTTATCAATAAAAAAAAATTAAATACAATATATTTTTGTGGGAGCTCAAATTTGAGTTGATAATTAGGAATTTACCAATGATTTTGGTCAAGAATCAGAGTAAACATTACATGTGCAGTGTAGGCACTGTATAGTAGACTACAGTGGTATTTTAAGTATTTGAGTAAAGGTCTGTTCCAAGGTGCTAATCATCCTTCAGTAACACAGGTTAAAATGGTTCTCCAAATAATTTTTAGTCATCTCATATGGCAATAAAATCAAGCTTGGCCTCAGCAAAAAAGTTAAATACTACACTAAATGAAAACTCATGAACAGACATACAGACATTCTTTGGGATCAGCATAAATATGTCAAACATTTAATTGTGTTAGATGTACTGTTCCCAAAATAATAGATGTATAATTCCCAAAATTATTCTGTTTAAAGAATAAAGACCAAAATAAAGTATAACAAATATTTATATTTCTTGTTTTGAACTTCTCATGTCATGCTGTGTTCTAGAATATAAATTGCATAATTCTTGTGATTCATGGTATGCCCACATTTTACTGATGTCACAATAATAAAGACTGCAAAAATAAGTGTTCCTCATGTGATTTCATTTTAGTGTCTACTGATTGGCAGACATTACTGTAATGGTGTGAGGGGTTTCAGGGAAATAAAAACTACAATTTGCTGTAAAAACATTTTAAACATGAAATGGAAGATATGCATGATAAATTTATCTTATAACAATTTTTTTTCTTTCTAGACATTTCTCTATAAACAAGTGAAGAAAAACATCATGAGGCATTTCTTCCAAAAGAAAAGATTAACCAACAAAATTACTAATAGGTTGATTGGAAAAAAATGTCAGAATTCTTATGATGACACTTAGAAGCTGAATATTAAGTAACTTATTATTGGTTGGTTGGTTTAATCCAATATTCATCACTTACAAGGATTCTTAATTATATTTGTAAAAATGGCTCATTTGGGTTGAGAAAATATTTTACGTAGAGGAGCAAACAACGTTTCAACCTTCTTCGGTCATCATCAGGTTCACAAAAAGAGAGAGAGAGAGAGAGAGGTAACTGACTGGAAGCTGACCACGTGTTTGAAAAGGGTTGTGTGATGAGTTGGAATGTAGAGGGCAGGCTTAGATGTTGAATATACAATTTTCTATTTTATTTTTTATTATTATTATTTATCATATTATATTTTAATATAGATATAAAGGTGTTACTTTGCATTATTAATACAAATAAACCAATATAATTAAACCAATACAAATATTAATACAATTAAACCAATACAAAGGAACACCTTTATATCTATATTAAAATATAATATAATAATAATAATAATAAAAAGTAAAATAAAATAAATAGAAAATTGTATATTCAACATCTAAGCCTGCCTTCTACATTCCAACACTCATTACACAACCCCTTTCAAACATGTGAGCCAGTTACCTCTTTCTTTCTTTGTGAACCTGACGATGACCGAAGAAGGTCGAAACGTTGTTCACTCCTCTATGTAAAATATTTTCTCAACCCAAATGAGCCATTTTTACAAATATATTTCTCTACAAGTGGGTTTTATTGACATCAGTGATTAAGGATTTTTGATTGTCTGCTGTTTCAACTCTACTCGGTATGGACAAGAAGATCTTTCCTACGATTTTCTTCTAAGACTTCCAATTTGGACAAAAAACTACCAAAACTACATGGAACATCAACCAGACATTAAGCCATGGATCTGTTACTGAATGTACAGTTCAGAGTTTGCTCCAAAGGTTTCAACATTGAGATGAAAGGAAGCCATCCTAAAATGAAAACACATTAACAGAAGCAGATCAGAAAGACACTTGCACAACAGTACTTGTGCTTGCAGAAAAGCTAGACAAAGAAATCAAACATCGCCAACCACCTGAGTCTAACTGGAAAGACAGATGGTTAGTATGAAGTTCTATGGTACAAAGCAACTAAGCTTTCTGCACCAAACATCCTGTAAAAATTAAAATTAATATTATTAAAATTCATGAAAGGAAATTAAGGTAAGGCAAGCCAAAGTATAATTTTTTAATTAAAAACATAAATAGCATTAAATTGAATGTTTACATCCAGTTTACAACGTTAAGAGAAAAACTACAGTCATACAAATTGTAAAGAATTTTCTGTGGCATAACTGTAAGTATCATAACTCGCCAGGATTATTAATAGGCAAGTTCAAAAAACAGTACTAGTCAACTGAAGTGGCCTTTCCAATCCTGGTTTCAAGTTATTTGATATCATGGCCATTTTCAGAAAGTAAAGTAATACAAGTTTTAAAATTTTAAGTATTATAACTCGCCAGGATGACTAACAGGTAGTTCAAACAGCAGCATCTATCACCTGAAGATGGCCTTATATGCTTGATTTTGAGTTATTGGCATTACAGCCATTTTCTAATGTCAAACCAAACTAAACATACTTTGATTCTAATAAGAGAATCATAGTGAAAAAGGTCTAATGTATAAATTCTAAAAATCAAACCTATATAGCAATAAAAACATTAATGTCCTTTAAAAAACCTAAAAACATTTCTAAGATCACCTTCACTAATAACACTGTCTAACGTTACGAATAAACCTTGGGACAAAACATGTTTAAAATGGTGCCACTGTTGAGAGTCATAACGACAGTAACACAGTACAATGTTCCTTATTGTGAGTTGAGTGTTACATAGACAACACATTGGTGCATCAGTGCCAGATAAAAGAAAACAATGAATTAAAAAACTGTGACCAATGCATATTCTAGTTGTGTCAACTTCCTCTTCCTGATACTTATGGAAGCAAGATGGCCAGAGTACAAGAGAGGGTTTTATTTGCAAAAGCTTGTTTTTACATTGCTCTCTCCAAGTCGACTGCCAATTAGCATGGAGCCGAGCCTTAAATACATGACCATAATCCATGTATGAAACAGGCACAGCAGTGACAGTGCCAAAGCAGACAGATTTAGCTACAGTGACAGCAAACCCATTCCCACTAGCCATAAGCCACATCGCCATTGGTGAAAAGAAACAGCCTGTAGCTAAAAAAATCTAGTGCTGGTTTCACCACAGTAGCAAAAGATAATTTTTCAGTCTTGGATGGTTTTCCTTTATTTATTCTGCTCAAGTTTCAGTCTTAACAGCTTTCATGGTTTTTATCACCATCCACGCCATTAATGATGACAAATGACTAGAGGTGAACCCCAGCAAGTTCAAGAAACAAAAAATGTCTTTAAAAACTACCATTGGTTCTAGTCTGTTTTTTTTATATATGTATTTTTATTATTTCAGGTATATGACAACTAACAGATTAAATATTTTAAAAAATTATTACTCAGCTGTGCTAATGATTTCTTTTATATTCATTTCTTATGCTACATGTTTGATTCTGGCCATGGTTCACAAACAGTAATCAGTGAAAACCTGACTTTCGTCAAACCAACATATGGTCTGTATCAAAGTGAAAATCCCAAGTTTCATTTGACTTGTGTTTAAATTGAGATCCTGACAACTCCTGGACCAGATTAAAAGACGTAAAAACAATTATGTTTTTTTTCAAAAGAAGGTCGAAGCAACAACATCAACTGATGGTGGGAAATCTACTTTCAAAAGAAAAGACAGCTCTAAAGAAACTGAAGCTTGCAGCAGTGATCAGACTGTCAGTGTGAAAAAATATATAATTGTGATTTTCACAGAGTTGTTAAAGAAACTTAGAATTCAGTTTCCTTGGCTGGAACATGTTTCCCAAAAAAATACAATTCATTGCAAATTACGCAGGGACAACAAAAAGACAAATATTTATGCTACCACTGGGAAAAATGCAATTAAGCCTAAAAAGGACGATTTCATGAAGCATGCACAGTCAAAAGATCATCACAGTGTAGTTGCATCACAAGTTTTGAAAATGGACATGTCAACTGCTGCTGTGAATGTGTATGTGAGGTGTAAAGATGGCATTCGGGCACAGATGGCCACATCACTTGTACGAGCAAAGGAAGCCATCCCAACTGCGAAGTTTCATTCCCTCCTTTCACTACAAATATTGAATGTAAGAATATTCTTCATTCTAGTATTAAAAAGATAATTTGTTTTCTACAGTATTTTCTTGAAACAAAAAGCAATTTGACAATTTAATTAAAGTGAAACATTTTGAAAATATCTATCAGAAATTAAGTAGCTAGCCAACTCTTCCAAATATCTTTGTTTATTACTTTAATTGGTGGTCTTATTTCAAAACACAAGTTTTTATATATATTTTTTAACAGGGAATAACCTCTCTAAAGAAACTACAGACTCAGTCACAAAGTGGAACAGAGAGCTTCATATACACCCACAGCCAGTCTCTGGATGATATGTACAGTACCCTAAATCATGTAGTTCAGAATGAATGCAGGCAGACTTTTGAGCATTGCATTTCCCATTTTTTGCTCTTGAAGTAATTGATGCAGTTCTATATTGATAATTTATATCAGATATCTTTCATCATTATATGAAGTTACAAATCAATTCCTTGCTGTGCATGAGCTGACCAACACTGGGATGATTTTATCTACAACACAATGCCCTCAGTCATGGCAGATCGAGGATTGTTTGATGTTGACTTGGTTGCACTTGCATCTGATGGTGCATATGTCATGGTGAGAATAAAAACAGGCGTTGCTACAAACATTAAGGAGGAATGTCCCTGGATAATAACAACTCACCGTTTGGCACACAGATTATAGTTGGCAGCTGAAAAGGCAGCAAACCAGGTGCCATACCTTGTAAAGTACATTTCAATTTTAAATCAGTTTGCAAAAAGCCTGAAATATTCTCCCAAGTTGTGTAGGGTTCTGGAAGAGAGCAAAGCATTGCATGGAGAGAAAAGCAACAAAATCAAGCAAGTGTTCTTCACACGATGGCTCTCTTTTAGTGATTCCATCCAAGCACTAGTCAACTGCATTGCATCTGTGATAAGCTGCCTGCAGGTCATAGCAATGGTACATGGTACTCCGGGCCGAGCCTTGCTATATGGTCTAGTCCAGCAAATGTCATATTACAGCTTTGTCATGATGACACATTTTTTGGTTGATGCTGTTAGCATTCTTGGACTTTTGTCAAGATCCCTACAGAGAGCTGATTTATCTTGCAATCAAACTAAAGCAATTATTGATGGGTCAATTCTGTCAAGTCAATCGCTGGCACACATCCCTGGTCCTTACACACAGACTGCACTGAAGGAACTCCCACAAGCTCCTGATACCATTGGTTACACTTCTAACAGAGGCCATGACAAAGATATTGATAAACAACATGAAGAGTACAAATCAGCTGCTGAGTCATTTGTTGAAGAGGTGGTCATAAGACTACAAGCAGCATTCCCAGACACTAACATTGTCATTTTTTTCAATATTTAGCCCATGTCACAGAAGAGCAGTATCTGATGAGGATGATCTAAAGAAATTCATCCAGCACTTCTCTTCTTTTGTCAATAAGGATGAGGCACTGACTGAATGTCTGCTACTAAGGGACATAATGGAACAAGATGCTCACAAAAACAGAAACATGAAGAGCTTCTACAAGAAATACATCCACCAGACCTGTCAAACTTTTCCAAATCTGTCTTAGCTTGCAGCAATTGGATTAATAATTCCAGTTACATCTGTTGACTGTAAGCAGAAAATTAAGGTACAACAGCATCAAAACAGATGCCAAGAGCAGTCTTGTATGTGGCCAAGACAGAAATGTTACTGAACTTATCCATGGAGTCCAAATCTTTAGATCATTTTAACTTTGACTCTGCATTCAGAAACTGGGTCACTCACAAAAAGAAAGACGTGGGCTCCATTCCCTGTTGAAGAAATGTGCTTCAAAACTTCAGGTGTCAACTTCTACCGCATCTTCTGTTGAAAATGATTTGGCTGAAGAAAAAGCTGCCATGGGATTTATCTACTTACCAGTCATGCTACCATATTCTAGTTTTAAGTCATTTTTTTTTTTGTTTCTATGTTATTTTAAGAAATGTATCTCTTTATTTTCCTCTTTATCATGTTTATCTTGTTTTTTTTTGGTGGGAAAGATTACTAGGGAATAAAAGAAAATAGTACAAAACTTGTTGTCTTGTAGATTTTCACAAAATTACAACTATTTTTCATTGGATGGAATTGATGCATATTAAAAGTCATCAGCCACAACAGTTTCTGGCAGCCTAAAATTGTGGCTAAACAACTTTCACTGTGGCTAAAAGAAAATTACTTTGTTTAGCCACAGTGGCTGTGGTAGTTATTTTTCTAGTGGAAGCCCAGGACACAGTATCCAGAAAAACTGGATGGAAGTAGATGTTAAAGAGAAATGGGCCAGTTAGTTTTGAATATCAGCAAGAACAGAGTGAGAACTAACATGAAGCAATTCCAGGGCCAGCAGAGAACTAAGCAAGTCAGTATAAATAGTGCAGTTTGAGAACTGCACAGCTTCTATGTGATCCAGAGCAAGAGAGATGGCATACAGTTCAGCAGTGAACACAGAAGCTATAACAAGGATTCTGCCTGCAACCACCAAACCACAACAAACCATAGCAGAGCCCACACAGTCACCTGATTTCGATGCATCTGTATAAATAGGAATGGAAGGATGGTTCGATAGATGTTCAGCAAATAACAGACAGTATTTCCTATTGGAAGTGTCTGCTTTTCTCAGATGATTAAGTAAGGTTACATTTGGGAACTGTAAGAAGTCATAGTGGGATAGGTTGACCAGTGGATACAGCAATGTTATCTAAGGATATATCCAATTCATCCAACTGTGCCTGAATTCAAAGCCCAAAAGGTGCAATGGCAGATCATCTGTTCTGAAAAAGCATGGCCCACTGAAGAAGGAAAACACAACCCCATGTGGGATGCTTTGGTAAGGAATGAAGTTTTGAAGGATATATTAAACACAGCTGCAAATGGCAGAGGTGCAAATAAGGTTCATGAGACTCTATGAATAAGCTCCAAACTGAGAAAGTGCAGAAAGCCTTGGTGCAGAGCTGAAGTCCCTGATGATGAATGGGGTCCAGCATTTTTAAGGCTAAGGTCCTGACAAAGCCATAAATCAGTGATCCATAGTCTAGTTTCTATCGAATAAGAGCACAATATAGCATAGAACATCAATCTGCTCCCCAAGTGGAGGAAGAGAGGACATGAAGAATGTTCAGTGCTCTTTTACATTTGACTCGTAGCTGCTTGATAAGCCCCAAGAACACTGTCTCAGGGACAACAACCACTACAATTTCACCAATACAGAGTTCAGGATCAAGGTGAATATCCAATGGCAAAAGTGCATGCAAGTGACTTAAGAGAGAAAGAAATTAAAACTGTTTGCTGTGTTCCACTTCAATAAGCCATTGAGGACAGTCTGTAGTTGTTGCTTAATATACCTCATGTTCGACAACTGACATGATATATGAAAGTTGTTTGTAACAGTAGGAGGGAGTTGTTCAGTGATGGCATTAACATTCATACTGAAAAATGTGACACTCAAAACATAACTTGAGGGACTCCAAATTCCTGTAGAAAAGAACGAGAAAGTGTCAAACCCAAATAAACTTTGAATTGCCTGTTTATTAAAAATTTTTAAATAAAAATGGGCAAATGGCCACATAATCCATACAAATGGAGATCTTGCAAAATGCCACATCTCCATGTTGTATTATAAGCCTTTTCAATGTTACAGAATAATGATACAAGATGTTGTCATTTGAGAAAGGCTTCTTTAATTAATGTTTCAAGTCAAATCAGGTGGTCCATGGTGGAGTGCTGTTGTTAGAATCCACACTTCAAACAAGATGAGCATTAACCATCCTCTCTAAGGTCTTACAAAGACAGCTAGTCAAAGAAATAGGATGGTAGTGTGAAGAAATCTTGGGATCCTTCCCAGGCTTAGGGAAAGGACAATGGACTGGTGCCAGGCATCAGGAAAAACATTTTCCTGTTAGATTCAGTTGAAAATAGGCAGAAGAATAGTAAAAAAAGCAGGAGATAGGTGGTACAACATCTCATAGTGTACATCACCAGGTCAAATTGATGTACTGCCAGACTAATGAAGAGCCAGTTTAAGCTTCACCAGCACAAAGAGACAATTATAATCATAGAGACAATCAGCTTGAAAGGACAGAGGTGTTTGCTATGCCCGAGTCTTGATGGTTAAGAAAGTGAAGGATGAAGCAGAAGTGCTAGATACCTGGCAAAAGTTTTAACCGAGAGTATCGGCAATGCTCTGGATATCAGCTACTTCCTGGCCATCAGAGAGCAAAATCAAGAGGGAGATAGAATTATATTGCCCATTGACCTTTCAAATCTGGTTTCTACAGCAAAGGCATAAACAGCATAGTTACACATTGGCAAAAGTGTGTTGAATGAAATGCTTACTTTAATTAAAGCATGTTTTACAATACTGGTTTATACTTTTATAAACTTAAAAGTTGAAAAATGACATTACTTCTGGACAACCTAATACTTATGTGGAAATTTGGAAAGACAAGAAAATAGATAATTAATAATCAGATATGCTGAAAAGCTTTTTTTTCCACTGTGCACCAAATAAGCTTCAGCTGATAAAGAAGAAATAAAAAAATAATAGGAAAGTGATGACTAATGTCCACTGAAAAAATGATGAAATTAATTATGAAATAAAACACCCCTCAAACTTCTTTTCTGATAGCCTTCCTTGAATAAACAACGAGGGCTGTTCAAAAAATATGCGGACTGACGTCATAAAACAAAATGTACTTTATTTAGAAGTTACAGGTCTGGGACCCCTTCAAAGTACTCTCCTCCCCAATGCATACACTTATCCCAACGGTGTTTCTACTTGTTGAAACAGTCCTGGTACGCTTCTTTTTTAATGTCCTCCAGCTCCTTTGTCGTGTTTGCCTTAATCTCGGGAATTGTCTCAAATCTTCTTCCTTTCAAGGGTCTATTGAGTTTGGAGAACAAGAAAAAAAAATCGCAAGGAACACTGTCAACCATCCTTAAAACATTCATGCCACTTGAAACATGCAGTACACTTCATAGCAACATCACCATAAGCTGTGTTAAGTACAGCAAAAGTTTCAGTCGCAGATTTTCCAAGTTTAACACAAAATTTCACAGCAAGTCGTTGCTCTTTCAGATCATTCATTCTGAAATCTCCACACAAAAAAAAAATCGCACTTCACTTAAAACTGCATAGCTAATACACAAATGAAGATATCTGCAATCAGGAAATGGTGTCATAATCAGCTCATCTGTGCAAACCCAACTGATTCCCCTAGAACCAACTGGAACCGTGCAATTCAAACAGACAGCCTATTTTTTGAACAGACCTCGTATTTCATTGAAAATAGTTGGAAAAAGCTTGTAAACTGAGTACACTTAATAAAATCATAACACACAGTGCATCACTAACCTCAAATTTATCTTCATCTTCAACAGATAACTCTAGTGCTTCCTCCCCAGCATCTGTATTCTCCTACAAAAATAATTAAAGTTGCAAAGTTGTACAGCTCAGCAGAATGAAATTTATGGAGTAGTTTCCACATACAAAGACTTAAGTTGTTTTTTTTACTAGTAATATGCATGAAACATCATACATAAGTAAAATATACTCAAGTGGAATATTCTTTCTCAGAGGTTCCCACTTAACATCATGTATATAGGTTCTGACAATATGATAGATCTACACTGTAATGCACATCAAATTTTATTAGTATTGCATTCAAACTTAATTATTAATATATCAATGCACTTGACTTCAAAATGTAGTTTAAGCCAAATTTTAATATTATGTAAGTATTAATTTCTTAATTTCAAACTAAAACATTGAAAGATATTAAATATTTACTCTTCTATCATGTCCCCACCCTCTTATCTCTCACATTTAGGTTTTACAGCTTTAACAATAAATCTTCTATGGTGCTTTACTAATCAAAAACAAAGTATGCATATTTACAGGGAAACATGGCTTTTATACATGCCATGTTGCATATAACTTTTCAATATCCAGAAGACAAGTTAATCTTATAAAAATCATTATACTGTTCAAATATAGTTTTAAAACTGTCCCCAACAATAGCATATTTGGTTAAGAAACTACCATACACACCATAATTGATCAAGCACAACAGTATAAACAGGAGTTACTGCTACAGTGTAAGAAACACATTGTGCCAATTTCAAATTAACCACTGGTAAACTGTAGTGTAAACAGATCTTTTTTTTTTTTTTTTACAACTATATACACTTGTGTCAACTAACTATATGTACCACATAGATCTCGAGGCAAAGTACAGAAGGGTTGGAAAATTTATTTACTTTTCTAGGGCTTTAAATCTCACACCAATTAGATCAAACACCCATAGTTAGTATGAAGATACTCCTGTACATTGCCAGCTCATATGATTAATACTGAACTGTGCCTAAAATCAAACCTTTTCAATATACATGGCTCATGACATAATAACTGCAGTTCAAATATTTTTGAAAGGTTCTCTTTGAAAAAAAGTAATTAAAAATTTAGTTAACATAAAAATAGAAATTATAACATACTTTTCATTGAGATATATTGATATTAAAGAATTTCAAAATAGCACTGGGAGCAACAGAATTAAGAAGTGCATCAAACTGCTCTCAGCTTTGTGACAGTTCTGTCCTCATTAGCACTCAGCATTGATTCTCACCTTGATACAGCTAAATTGTAATTAGGTTTTTCCTTTTATATTTTAGCTAATAATTTATTTGTTTTGTTTTAAAATTCATATTTGAAAGGTGTTTGTTTTTTTTACCCAAGGCTTAAGTTGTTGAGTGCAAAAATATTTTGGTGAAACCTAAGTATCTCTCCTGATACCATTATATCCGCCCAGGGACACCCTCTAGTATGTGTCAAGATTAATAACAAACAGTAAAGGACATGAAATCGAAATAAAACATTACTAATAAACTGTAAGTTGGAAAGTAGAGATGCAAAAGTATGCATATAACCCAATAAAATTTAAGATTATTTGATGAAAAGTTAAAAGGCATGCATATATTTATATTTCAAATTTTAAATGTTTTATTGCACTGTACCTTCATGATAACAGCTACAGTTAGTGATATGGTACAGAAAATAAGAAAATATTTTTCAACTTAAGCTCAAATAACTACAATAAATAATAATTGTTTGGTTAAAACAGTAAAAAAAAAATTAAATATTTTTCTTAAACTGCATGCATTTAGAAATGACCCGTTCATTTTTCAAACAATTTCATTCACTTGTTTTATTTTTGGAACAAACTATTATGAGCATCATGTTACATTCTCACAATGTAGAGACGTAGTAAATGAAGGCTTTTAAGAAGGTACAATCACACTCCTGGAAGTGTATTTCTGCAGTGTGAGGTTTCATGAAGTTTTTACTCAAATATGAAGCACTGGCTATGAATGGGACAGAGTCCAGTCATATTCCCATCTCTCAACCATTAGTTTTAGTCATGGAAGTTTGGGTAGACCTTGAACTTCAAAAATTTGAAACATTATCTTTGGCGGTACTAATTTGAATACTAATAATGTCACCACAGCTACCAGTTTGAATAAAAAACCCTTGTATTTTACAGGTAATGAATACAAACGAGAAGAAACATTCACGTGTACTTCTACATGTGTCAAAGAACAATAATCGTGCTTTTACATTTTAAATACAAATAAAAATGCATATGCATACTATTTACATATACATATCTGATTATATATGTGATACTCATATAGTTATGTACTGTAAGCTTGCATTGAAAGAGCACCTTTGTAACCAATTGAAGACTGCAGTTGTCTAAGGCAAAATAAATTTAGTCACTATTACAAGCAAGTCAGTCAACCTAATATAAAATTATTGATTAATTAAAATTAAACATTAATTATCAGTTTCAGTATAAATAATTCATATTCATTCTACCATAATACTTCTCAAATATCTTGTACACTAGGCATTCAACATATATTTAAGCAATGCAGCCACTAAATAATTCTGTTTAAACAGTGAGCATTTTACAAAACAATAGACTAAACTTTCCATGCAAGTAAAATTTAATTTGTGATTACTATACAAACATTACCAAATAGTTCCTGTAAAAATAAGAAAAATAGGATATTGCATGAATATCCAATGAATCTTAAAAGTTCATAAATACTTCCAAGCTCCTGGCTATCAAATTAAACTTCAAACATAGCACTAATAATAACTTTGTATAAATTGTATATTTAAAATAAGCTGGTATGAGTAGAGAAAGCATTAAGAGGAGCAAACAATGTTTCAACCTTTTTCAGTCATTGTCAGAAGGTCAAACACCGTTTGCTCCTCTTTTAGTGCTTTCTCTTACCATACCAGCTATTTTTAAATATACAATTTTCTCTACAAGTGGGTTTTCTCGTCATCATGAACTCTATATAAAGTAAAAAATAATAATAATTATAAAGCAATATAAATATATAAAAACAGCAGCAACTATGGACTTTAAGAAGCTTACATTTTCATTTTCAGAAGTTTGTTTATCATCATCTTCTTGTTCTTCAGGATTAATGTCAACCTCTGTTTCATTTGGTTTTCCTTTAAAAAGAAAATTTAAGAGTCAAAAAAAAACATTTTTATTGTCAAAGGTTGTATACCATAGAAGCAATTTTTTTCTTATTTGAAAAGTACACATTCTTTAGTTGAACTTGCATGTTTCTTTTGTCTACCTATTATATGTTAAACTATTCCAGTCTGCAAAGAAAATACCCTTTCAACATACCAAAACGCTGTGTTCTAACCAAGAAAAGATGTTAATGTTTAAACAATGATCCAAATAATCAATTTTCTGGCTTTAAAAGTAGAAAATATATAATTGTTAGCCCATCCAGTTTTCAAAATGCTTATTAAACTTTACACTTTTAATCTTTGAAGATTTCATAGCAATTTCACAAGTTGTAAGTTTTCAAAAAATTACTAGGATTAATATTCACTCCTTCACATCAAAACTTATCATAAATTTAGAAAGGTCAATTTGAAAGTTTAAAGTAATTCACTTTATTGAAAATGTACCACAAAGAACACAAGCTACTATTCAGTGATGTCGAGAAACCCACTTGTTGAGAATTTTATATGCAAAAAAACGGCTCTTTTGGGCTCAGAAAACACTTCAAATAGAAGAGCGAACGTCAGTGAACCTGACGATGACCAAAGAAGGTCGAAACGTTGTTCGCTCTTCTATTTGAAGTGTTTTCTGAGCCCAAAAGAGCCGTTTTTTTGCATATAAAATTCACAAGCTACTATTGTTTCACTTACCTAATTTGTGAAGAAAACGAAATTTTTGTATAGCATCCGACAATCTCTGACTTAAAGCATAAGTTTTTTTTTTATCTATAGTTACCAGCTAGAACAGTTATCAATATCATATTTCTGTTTGGAAAATGCAATCATTTATCAGTGATACCTTAATGAAATCAAATTGGGCTTACACATATACAAACAATGTACATCACCAGGAAATTCAGCAAGTTTAAATTAGAAATTATCTTTAAGGATGAAAAAAAAAGGAAACCATTTTTCCCCATTTATTTAGGTTTTATAGAAATAAATTCACAAAGCCTGTATAGAGGGAACAAATATTTCAACAAAAACACATTCAGTTAAACTAACTCAAAGTACACAAGTTAAAAATAAACAAAGTATTTAAGGAGAGGAACAGTGAAAGCAAAGTCAAAACATCACCAAAAACCTTCTCTCATAATGTTCGTTCATGTTGAGGAGAAATAATTTGTTTGATGTACCCAAAATTAATGAAATTAGGATGTCTAACTGCATCATTTTTAACAGCCACGGTCATTCCAAATTTAATTTACACCAAGTTTAAATGCTACCTAACTAAAAAAAATTTAAATAGTTAAGTCTTGACAGACATTGATGCCAATTGTACTAAAAATTTTATAAAATTTGGGAATATTAATATACATGATGTTATTATAAAACCAGAGCAACTTTTAAAAGATTTGTTTACTACTGCACTTACCAAAGGGTACTTGTTGTTTTGAATTAAGCACAAAGCTACACAATGGGCTATCTGTGCTCTGCCCACCACGGGTATTGAAACCTGGATTTTAGCGTGCAAGTCCGCAAACATACTGCTGAGCCACTGGGGGGCACCAAAGGGTACGTTACAGGAAAGATCATATGGCAATATAAACAGTTGCCTTATTTAAAAGAAAAATCCTGGCTTCAACCTTGTACAGGGTGGCCCGTAAGTTCCTACCCACCCATATATTTTGTCTAAACAACGTTATAATACTAATGATGAGTTGAAGGCAGCTGTTACTGTGGCACTTTGAACAATAACCCCTGCAATGTTCAGGAAAATGTCTCACAGAACATGGCATCGCATAATATTATGCAGCGAGAATGAGGGACAGCACACAGATACAGTGGATACATAAGATATATGGATGGGTAGGGGCTTACAGGCCACCCTGTACATTATGTATAAAAATGATTTTCTTCTAAAGTGGTTTCATAAAAATGAATATAACTATTAATGAATAAATAACGTCTTTTGCACTGGTATAATGCAACATCTGTAACAAAAATAGCTCTAATTTAAATAACATTTACTATCATATACATAGCTCAAAATTAAATCTTTTTTTGCTTAGTTCTATGTCTATTCCACAGAAATAAATTTTAATATTTTGTAACTAAAAAACTGTTCAGCATGATCTATAAAAGTAGCTTGTGGTGATTAAAAATAATTATCTCTTTAGTTAATAATATTCATTTGATATCCAATACATCATTAAGAACAAAAATATATAAACAGATTACAAAGATCAAATAAAATGATTCTAATAATATGCAAAATTAAACTTTGTATAGAAAGAACTCTTTGCTTTTTCCTTTTCTAGCATAATGTTTGTGTTCTGCTGCAGTACAACTATTCAGTCTCAAATAAATATTAATTTAGCAACTGTTAAATAAAAAAAAGCTTCATAATTTACAACTTAAAATGATACAAGATGAACAGTGGTTTGAATTACTTGTAAAACTCTAGTCACCAAAGCACCTGGGCAAAGCTAAGAAAAACAGAGCAGTTTACTTACTTGCTGACCTTTTGGCAGGAATAACTTTCTTAGCTGCAATTCCTTCTGAGGTCACTTCAAAAAGGTAAGTTTCTGGGTCATGTCCTTCCTCTTGCAATGCCTAATACATTAAAAAGTATAAAATGTCTTTTTTTTTCTCCTCAACAATTGAAAAGTCCTTAACTATAGTTATTTTGTATTCACTATGATTAGTTGTACATTTTATACTTTCTCCCAACTAATAATTACATAATATTTAATGTATGCTTCCTTAAGGTAAAACAGTTGTGTAAATACCAAGATATCCCACAATTAATATCACCAGTACAAACAATAATAAAATGAAAAATCACTAAATCTATTTTTTACCTAATATCTTTACTGAATGTAGTTAAGCTTAACTTTTGTGACAGGCTTGGTATAATATACACTTTTTTCTACATATTTGTACAAGTTAAGCATTTTCACTGTAACTAGAACTTTATATCTTTTCATTTTACTGAGGTATGGCTTATGTACTGAATCATAGTGACCCCATTCATTTCCTCCATACATTTTTGGAAATGGTCCCTCACATACACTTACTTGAATATATGACATGTACATAACCAACTGACAGCTTAGAATATCCTCCTAGTGTTTTGTTTGTTTGTTTGTTTTTTGCCATTTTAATTTGTTAAAAGGCTATCATATTCTTTTGAACAAAGATATGAAAATACTAGGTTTTGTTTCTAGTCTGCTAAAAGTTTCATGTTTTTTTAAACCTAAATACAGTTTAGTTATCAAGTTTGACAAACTATAATGAAAATCTACAGTATAGCAATTAATATTTTTTTTTGTTATTCAAATGTATATATAAAACCTAAAAAAATATTTCAGTTCCTATCCTCCACATGTGAAATTTAAACGCTTAGTAACCTACTTCCAGCAGCAACCAACTCCAAAAGTTATAACTATAAAAGATACTTGTTTGCTTTACTTTTTTTTTAAATGTATAGCAATAAATAAAAAAGTTTAACTTGTCTCTAAATGGTAATAATATACATAAATATTTAATAACTGAAATGTGACTATATGACAAAATATTAGTCCACTTAAACACAGTCAAGAATCATTTTGTAAAGACTAAAGGTCAGTTTTATATTATTGGATACGGTAACACAAGTGCATATTCACGTTGTTAATGCAAATTATGTAACAATATCCAGGCATGACTGGAGGGTCAGTACCATAAAATATAATATATAACATCATAAGACTTAAGCTACTTAAACTAAATATTTCTGTTATAATTTGTAGTCATTCTAAAATGAAAAATAGCATAATTTATTTATTTTACGATGATTACAAGGTCAGTCAAATTAACAGATCTCACATACTTGAGTAGATAAAATAGCAGAAAATATATAGTCTTACTGAAAACTAAAATGCAGTTAGCACATTTTAAATAACACAAATAATATTTGAGATTTTTGGAACAAAGAATAGTTTTAAATCACAAAAAATCACTTCACACTGACTAGTAATGAAACAGATTAAAAATTTTCAAAATGAAATCTTTAGTAAAAATACCCCATTAAAAAAATCTAGTTTTTTTATGTATGAAAGATTGTAATGTTTACCAATAACCTGTAAATTTTTGTAAACAGACATGCATTATTAAAAATTATAGGATAATTATTACTCTCATGGTTAGAGATGGTTGAATTCCACCCAACCCATAATGAAAGGGAAGAGAACTCCCCTAGCTAGAAGTTCACACTTCATGTTTCAGCCATGTTACTAACTGAAAACACCACACTGATCCAAACAAAGAACCTGCCTGCAAAAGTATATTTAATTAAATACTTTATAGCATTATCTTTATATACAGTCATTAACCATGTTTAAAAAGAATATGTTGAATCCTCCAGAATATCTGAAGTTACAGGAAAGAGAAAATATTGTGAAGTTACAGCCTTCCCAAATAAATAGAAATTTCACAACGATGCACTATGTACCAACCCTTGAAAGTCAACTAAACAATCTGTAAATGCTACTTTGTGATCATATAAATCTTGCAATACAACTGAACAGAAACCTTTATAGTTATAAAAACTTGTACTCCTCTGGTACTCTAACAGATACATTTGCAGTCCATTGGGCCAATAACTCAATTAAAAATAAACAATTTTCTGATAATATAAAATGTACAAAATAGCTGATTTAAAAGAGAAGTAAAGAATTTTTGCAAGTTTTATTGTACCAAATATGTTTTATATAGTTTAAATATTATCAGGTGGAAAGAGATTTTACTGACTTACTGATTAAATACACATAACTATTAAAAAAACAAAAACAAAAAACTGGCTAAACATTTATTTAACTAGTAAACATTTTACCATTAAAACTCCTGTACTTGAGAATACTTGTACCAGTAATCAAAATATCATCCTGTCTTAAAAATAAATCTTACTTACTACAAAAAATGTAACTTATAAAAAAAATTAAATAAAATGTGTAGACACTATACTGTTACCACACACAATCATTCATGATCAATTGTACTTCACACAACTTTATGTGCAGCTTGTCCACAATAAGACATTTAATAACTAAAACAACATTAGCTAATCACAAAAGGAAGCTTTTCCAAAAGTTTTAACTTTTTTGCTGTATTGCACGATCATTTCTCTTGTACAACATACAATATTTTTGTAAACAAACAATGGGCAAGAACATAATTTTCTGGAGATTGAAATTTTCACATTTGCATTTAGGGAATTTACCAACAATTCTGGGCAAAGATTAAATTTAACATTAGATGTGTATTGGCGGCATGGATAACTGTACAGTAAATACCAATGATGTTTTGCACAAGGATCTATTCCATGGCATCAGTCGGATAACACAAGGGTTTAATTTGATCATCTGAAGGAATTTTAATCTATCATGAGATCTGAAGATAAAGAAGCATGATAAAAAAGCAAAAAATCTAAAGCTACAGCATAACAATAAAAAGATAAGTGAACTCCAGCATTTTTTAACGTACAAATCTCAAATTTTAGAATTGTTTATATATTATTGACATTGTAAACACCTGCAAATTTGTGAATTAGTATCAGAAGAGACCCAGAGAAATGGGTAGTTTATATAAAAAAAAAAGAAAAAAAAGTGTGCCCACAGTTACATCATAAAGCGTGTATTGAAAGAAAACTTTTTCAGAAATTACCGACAATAATATCAACACACTTACAGTGGTCCAAAAATTCCCATATTAACCTACAGAATACGGATAAACTTAGAGCTAGGCCTAGTGAGTAGTCTGACGTTATGGACTGTTTCTAACTTACCTTTGATATTCTTTCAACTAGTGCTGCTTTCACACCTGATTTATCGAGACCTCTTTTCTCTAATTCAGCGCGAAGATCAACTACACGTAAATCGGACAGTTTTTTCTGAAGCACTTCAGAACTTTCATCATTCGCAGCCATTATTGAGATGTTCAATGTTTACGAATCAGTATCCAATTCTAAAAAGACAAATGGCGTCGTACCTCCTACTCATTTCCCCCTTCTATCATACTCTTATCTTTCATGCTTGTATTACAGAAACCTACACTCAACACACATAATACTTAGTTCAACCAATCACAAAGCGCTGCATCTTGATCCTAAAATATACCATGAATTTGGGGTGATATAAACAAAATATTTATTTCTTATTTCATTATATATAAAGAAAAATGTATAATTATGTACACACATTTGTTTGCTCAATAGTTCTGAAAAATAGTCTTACAAATTTGTTAGTAAAATAGTTAGTGGTGTGTGTTGATGGTTAACTGCAAAATGAAATCAGTCCCAAAAGACTGATTCAATAGGCTCAAATATAGCTTTGTAATTAGGCACAAAGCTACACAATGAGTTCAGACCTCATGATACCTCACCACGGGTATGGAGACCCTCTTTCTAGTGTTGTAAGTCCGCGTATATATCATTTAGCCACTGGGGAAGGAGGGAAGCAGACTCAAAGATCACATCGCAATTTTACTCTTTTTTTTTTTTTAATATCATGGGAGAAGAGCACAATTTGTTTGTTTTGAAATTTCGCACAAAGCTACTCGAGGGCTATCTGTGCTATCCGTCCCTAATTTAGCAGTGTAAGACTAGAGGGAAGGCACCTAGTCATCACCACCCACCGCCAACTCTTGGGCTACTCTTTTACCAACGAATAGTGGGATTGACCGTCACATTATACACCCCCACGGCTGGGAGGGCGAGCATGTTTAGCGCGACGCGGGCCCGCGTCCCTCGGATTACGAGCGCACGCCTTAACGCGCTCGGCCATGCCAGGCCAAGAGAAGAGCACAAAAAGTTAACACCGCCCATGTAAGGTATAACCCGAAGATAATGTTTGACATCAATATTTGAATACTTTTGTTATTTTTCTAATAAGTGTCTTCCACAAATGAAATAAAAATGCTGACATGTTAAATCTTCCTTTGATGTAAGTTTTATCAACATTGATTTTGAATTAAATAAAAAATAAGAAAATGTATATATAATTCTTAAATGTATTTCTGCGACAAAAAATCATATAAACCAGAAAACCAGTCTTTTAAAAAAAAAGTTAAATAAAACATTAATTGTTTATTCAATAAATTTGTTTTTGTTTGTTTTTTGAATTTCACACAAAGCTACTTGAAGGCTATCTGTGCTAGCCGTCCCTAATTTAGTAGTGTAAGACTAGAGAGAAGGCAGCTAGTCATCACCACCCACCGCCAACTCTTGGGCTACTCTTTTACCAACAAATAGTGGGAATGACCATAACATTATAATGCCCCCACGGTTAAAAGGTCGAGCATGTTTGGCGCGACAGGGATGCAAACCCGCGACCCTCAGATTACAAGTCGCACGCCTTAATACGCTTGGTCATGCTGGGCCGTTTATTCAATAAAATGTAAATATTGTTCAAAAGAGGTAAACGCAGATATAGTTTGAAACTCCAACAATGAAAATGTGGCTCAACAGCAAATACTGGATACTCACTCCATATAAAAATGAGAATATCACTGACGAAAGTAATTAAGATAACGATATTAATTATGACGATCCATCAAAGTGGTCTCCTGTGCTCAGTGCAGCATTTATTGATATCATTGTTTTGAGAGGACCAAATGCACATACAATGAACGATTATTAAAAGAAACAAAAAATACCCTGGAAATAGATAATTTTATAACAATTATTATAAAATAAAATCGATTAAGATATTGACATAAATTAATTAGTTTACTTTATTTGAGAAACAACACAAATTTATAAAACATTTTTGAATTTATAACTGAATAAGATGTAATGAAAGAAAACTTGAAATGGATTCAATGCAAATTATTTTCTTGGAAAATATTCAAAATGAAATTACAAACTTTATTAGAAATGAGGTGAGAGCATATAATATAAAATACAAAAAAAAATATATGTAATTTTTCATTTTCATAGATCGCTTTCGAAATACCATTGGTCAGATAAGTCAGCATTCGTTAAAACTGAAGAAACATTTATCGAACTCACTCAAATAAACGACGTTACTGGAGTTAAAGTGAGCGGAGAAATTATTTAGAAAAACCAGAGGAATGTGGTTGAAATGTATAAAATTTAAAGAGGACGACGCTACGTAATGGAGCGAATATACGAGAGAAACAAAGGAGTCCACAATAATATTTTATAACCGAATCCTAGAACCCCCTATATACTTCAGAATAATTTCACTTTGAATTTGGTTGTTGTTGATGTGACAAAAATCTTTCCTTGAAATGGTCAGGGTTTTAATATAATTGGAAAAAGTATTTTGAAGTTTTACTCGCACATAGAAAGTGCCTAAAACTAACAAGTCATGCCCGAAAATTTCACACAGAAAGTTCATCATCATTTTTGCCTTTGTAGAAGGCTTTAATAACTGAAATATGCAGTTGTATATGTACAAACATGTGCAAACAAATAAAAGAAACTAACGCAACTCAACTTTTTCAGATCATTAATCAAATAAACCCTCATAAAGATGGTTGTATCTGAGGACCACATTAGGCATATAATGCTTTATAAGTTAAAAAAAAGGCAATAGTGCACCATAAAATAAACGAAACATTCGAGGTGTTTATGGTGTGGAGTCTCACAATGAAAGAAAATATCGAAAGTAGTTTCAGAAGTTCAGATCAGGTGACTACAGCTTAAATTATGCGCCACATTCAGGTCATCCTATTGGATTTAATCATAATTTGCTGCTGGCTGCACTTGAAGAAGATTGTGTGTAACATTTGAAGATCTAGCACGGAAGCTTAATTCAACCTATTTAACAGTTTACCGTCATCTGCAACAGCTTGAAAAAGAGTCAAAACTTGGAAAATTTCACAGAAGCCAACTTTATAGGAAGAGTGGACATTTGCATTTCTCTGCACTCTCGTGAACGTAACTCACCTATTTTGAACAGGTTAGTGATTGGAGATCACTTAACATAAAAATGTTAAGCACCGCAGACAATGGTTCAGTACAAGAAAAATGACTAAAGCACAGCCCCAAATAGATCTTCACCCTAGGAAAGCCTCGTTAAGCATTTGCAAACATAAAAAGTGGTGTAATACATTTCGAGTTACTGCCACTGAATGTTACGATTACATCAGACTTCTGTTATCACAAGTTAGAGATCTTGAATGTTGCACTAAAAGAAAAGAGGCCTGCTTTGATTAATCGCAAAGGTGTTGTGTTACACCAGGATAATGCACGGCCCTATACAGCAAGGATCACATTTGAAAAGATTGAAAAGCTAGACTGGAAAAACTTCCACACCCTCCTTACTCTTCAAACCTTGCTACATCTGATTATCATCTATTCCGAAGTTTTCAGAACTATATTGGTGGAAAAAACTTGAAAAACATGAAGATATGGAAACTACCCTCTCTACATTCTTTTCCTCCAAACGTCAAGAAATTTAAGAAATTTGTGAATCGTTTGCAGGAAGTTATTAATAATAATGGAACATACATTATTGATTAAATAATTTTAAAAGGATTTGAAATCCTTTCTCTTTTTTGAACCTAAAACCAGACATTATTTAAAGAACGACCTAATAAAACTCTTCAATTTTGAATTTATGAATATATAAAATATATAACAAAAGCAGGCGATGCTTCATATGTAATCACTGAAAGTAGAATCTATTTTGGTAAAAATAATTGCGTTGAAATTTGTTCTTTTGTTGTTAATCTGGCATAAAATCTTAAATGAGATAATTATAAGAAATAAAATTATACATTTAGTTACAACGGTCTTAGTCTCATTAAATTACATGAATCAATTAAAAATGACTTGTTTAATTTTTTAAAAAGGTGAAAATTTTGAGCATCATTTCTTGAAATATCAAAAAAATATAATCTTGGTTTTAAAAATTGATTTATGTCGCAAAAGACGGTGCTCCCGCCATTACTGGAGCGAAATTAGGATTTGTTTCTGTTTCGAAGCAGCACTTAATTGAAAGTAACGTGAAGTCCATGCTGCCATCTTTCAATTGCATTTTGCATCAGGAAAATTTATGTGTTCAGATGTTTAAACGTGATGAATTGAAAAAATTTGATGGTCATTGTTGTAAAAATTATGAATTGTATTAGAAGTGGAAGATCTCGACAGTTCGTTCAGTCCTTGAAGAAAAGCAGTGACTGTACTTTTGATGATCTTACTGATTTTACAACTGTAAGATGGTTAAGTAGATGAAAAGTCTTGGAACGATTTACTTCCTTATTTCCTCAAATAAAAGAGTATGTTGTTGAGAAAGGTAAGATTGAAAATTTCCCTAAAATTGAAACGTTGTCGTAGCAGTATGATTTGCAGTTTCTGTGCAACATGATGGCTTACATGCATAACTTGAATACGAAGCTTTTGGTAAGAGGTAAAACAATAAGCAACCGATCACAGTCTATTCATGAATTTCAATTAAAATTAAACCTCTTTGCAGAACACTTACAAAATGATGACTTGCACATTTGGCAAAATTGAATAATTTTCTAGAAAATAGCAAGAACTAAGATTTATTTTATGCTAAAAATGATCTACATGTAAACTAGATAAAAAATTATCACAACAATTTGAATCACGTTTCTTCGAATTAAAAACAAAATTTGTATGACCCATTTGAAGTTAACTTAGAAAATTTCAGTAAGGAAATTACATCTTCATGTTTTGTCTTTGCTTACCATGCAAAGTGTAGAACACATAAAAAGTAAACAAAAATGTTCTATTAGAGAGATGTGGCTCATTATTCTGATAATTTTCCAATTTAAAAATAGCAATTTCAAAATTATTTTTAATGTTTTGATTCACATGGGTGTGCGAGTCAATATTTTCTAAGATTTTTTCAAGTCTTGATACAAATCTCGGCTTACTGACATAAATTTAAAGACAAAGCTGAGATGCTCACTGAGCATAGTTATTAAGTCAAATTTTACAAAAGTTGATGAAAACTTATGTCGATTTTCACATTGAAGGTTAGTTGAAATGTAATTAATTTGATTTTACTAATATATTTTTCTTTTTTTTAATTTGTGGCCAAAATTGTTTTCATTAGCTACAGTTGCTGCCACTACAAAAAATAAGTCGCCAAACCGTGTTGATTCTTGCACACGATACTCTACAATTTCAGTGAATAGAGGGAATTCTTCAAAAAAAAAGATTTAACAGAGTAAGTCACCGTCACAAAATAACGCTCCTACAGATGAAATGTCGAGCATGTTTGGTATGACGGGGATTCGAACCCGTGACCCTCAGATTACGAGTCGCACGCCTTAACCTACCTGACCGTAGCGGGCCATTTGATGGAACTGTTCCAGAACAAAAACGTTATAAATGTTAAAAAATAGAAATGTGAAAACTTAACACAATAAATTATACAAAAACTGAACAAATGATTTTTCATCCAGAAATTCTAATATTTAAGATGTTTTTATTACACATCAAGCTATTGGATTAAATGCAATAATACACCATCCATCAGAAAGCCAAAAGTCTAAACATTTTATCTGGTGATTCCTTTTGTTGTAATTAAACAAAATGTAATGGATTAAAGTCAGTATTAACTAGTAGATAACTCTCAAACACACATTTGATATATTACAGGTCTTATACAAAAGCTAACATTGAATTTATTTTTCTCATATGAGCCATGTTCCATACACACTCTGAGAAAACCATTTTCAGTATGATTTGTATCTATTATGTACACCAGGATCAAGTTTCATTATATATAATTTTTCTACATTTAAAACTTCAATTTCTGGAATAAAAATGCTTTCTTTATGCATTTTTTAAAAGAAAACTTGAGAATACTTTCAAGTATGTTATTATAAGTGACGTTCAAAAACGATCTAGAACATCTGTTACATCTTATTACTTTAGTTAACCCTTTTCATATGTGTCATGGGTCAAAAGCCATGTTCAAAATTTTATTAAACTGGTATTTTATAAATTCGTGTCTTTTTATACATTAATTTAAAAAGTAAATATTAAAAGAACACACCTAAACATCGATTTTCATGTGCTGTATATTATGAGTCCAGTAACGATTCAAATTAGATGATTGACTTATAAATACAATATTTTTGTACAAGTTAGAAATTCATTCTGACATTGAAAAACTACAATATAAAATAAGAACCTATCTTTTCTGTTTACTCGGCCATCAACTTGTACTGAAGCAAACACGTTGGCTCCACTTACTCATTTCTGTTTATGGCCACAGTCCCTTATACACATTTACTTTATATATATATATATATGTGTGTGTGTGTGTGTGTAATGTGAATAACCAATCAAAAACTTAGAATGTCTCAAGCGCTTTTCACAGCCATTTTCAAATATAATAGCAGTCTCTTTCTTTTCAGACAAATCTTCTTGCTGAGTCTTTAGCCTGTTCAAAAAAAAAATTGTAACCCAAATACAGTTTAGTTATTAAACTTAATAATTTGTAAAGAAATTCTATGCTCTCTGTATAGTAATTTCTAATTTTCTGGTTATTCAAGTGTGTGTGTGTGTGTGTACTATATAAATATATGGACACACATTTACATATAATATATAGAAAACCAAAAATTATTTTACTTCACATCTTTCATGTGCAAAAATTCTAGGTTACCAATTTAATACGAGCAGCAAGCGTGTATTTAGGTCATAACTGAAGGAGATAATTGCCTGCTTTCCTTCTTTATTGATATGGCCAAGAGCAAAGAATTAATGAGAGTTTGGCTAAGGTCAAGTAAAATTCTCGCGATAAAATTGAAGACTTGAATATGAAGGATTTACAACAAAGCCACGTTGGGCTATCTACAGTGTTCACCACAAGGAATTGGCCCCTGGATATTTTGTATTGTAAGTCTGTAAGGCTACTATTGTCCCACCGGAGGGATGTTTTTGATGGGAGTATATACACGGAAAGAAATGAGTACACAAGACGTGTTGATTTCCAGAAAAGAATGTGGTGCAGAAATAAAACTGCAAAAGATTGCAGTTTAAGTATTCGGGATTAGCAGGTTCGTTCCAGACAGTTAATGTTTTTAAAAGTGTTAACTACCAGTATTTATATTTGGCTATAAGTGTTGGGCTCGGCATGGCCTAGCGCGTTATGGCGTGCGCTTCGTAATTTGAGGGTCGCGGGTTCGCATCCAGGTCGCGCCAAACATGCTCGCCCTTTCAGCCGTAAGGGTGTTATGTGACGGTCAATCCCACTATTCGTTGGTAAAAAAAAGTAGCCCAAGAGTTGGCGGTGGATGGTGATGACTAGCTGCCTTCCCTCTAGTCTTACACTACTAAATTAGGGACGGCTAGCACAGATAGCCCTCGAGTAGCTTTGTGCGAAATTCCAAAACAAACAAACCATCTTTATTTCCTGTTTCAATATACACACGAGATTTTATAATTAAAATGTGAACCGTCTGTTACAAAATACTGAACTAAAACACAGCCAAGGCAAGTCAATCTGTACAGGTTACTTTTGTATTCTTGGATGTGGTAACATAAGTGCATCTATGTCATATCATTGGCAACTTCTGTGATATTTAATTTAATAGCAATTTAATTATTTCAACATTTTAATCTAAAATATTATATAAAATGAACTCATTTTGTTCAACTGTAACATATTAACTAATTAAACACTTATAGTAATACATTCTAATTCAATAAAAATACATTTTGTTGCATTTTCTAATAATGTCAAAATTTTGGAAAATTAGTTAACTACTTCACTTTTGTATATGTGGATGAGAATAAAATGAGGCTTGTTGCACCATTTCAGTGTTAAATTAAAAATTTGATAAAACGCCTTGAAACAGGTTTTGAATTGTTTTTGAAGTATAGAAATTATAGTAATTAAAAATTATCACCTAGCTAGGTGTTTGGTCAAATGTGATACACTAAGACATCAGCAGGTCAAAAATATTAAAGTATTTCAAACAGTTAGTTTTTGCATTTAGACAAGATTTCATGAAATAACGTTATTACTTGTTACCGTCTTTCACATATTTGATATGCAACAGAAGCAGCAAGAAAAAAGTGCTTAGTTGATCATCAGGCTTATTGAATTTCCTCATTCCAACAATAGTGGCAGTATCGGACAGCATGGGCACGGGTAAACTTAAAATAAGTAGAACTGCCCCTTTTTAGTAAAAAAAAACAACAAAAATCTAAAGTTAATCTAAAAATATTTAACAGTTTAAAAGGATCATAGTTGAAACTGTAATCATGTTTTTCATAGCCTAATGCTCAACTAGTTTCATTACACCCAAAAATTTTCATCAAAAAATGATTTAGAAAATTGGATCATATACATATTTCTACATTTCAAATTGTGTGGAAGGCCTTTTGAGTTCAAATCATAGGATATTAGGCATGATCTCAAGGATCAAGTTTCATTACTTTTAATTTTTCTACATATAAAGCACCAATTCCTGGAACACAAATGTGTACTTCATACAATTTGTATAACGAAATGTTACAAATGATTTAGAAAATTGGATCATATACATATTTCTACATTTCAAATTGTGTGGAAGGCCTTTTGAGTTCAAATCATAGGATATTAGGCATGATCTCAAGGATCAAGTTTCATTACTTTTAATTTTTCTACATATAAAGCACCAATTCCTGGAACACAAATGTGTACTTCATACAATTTGTATAAAGAAATGTTACAAATGATTATGAATGCTTCAAGTACAGGTTACTTTTAAAACCATTCTAAAGCATAAGTTAATACAACATACAAACCTAGAGGATTTCAAAAAGCTCAAGTCAGTCAATTATTTCAGCTATAAACAATTACTGGACTAAGATACAGGACATGACAACAGTTCTTTATCCTTTATATTTATATACCTACAAGAACAAAAACAGTGTAACAAGTTTCTGTTACAAATCCCTGATAAACTTACAATTTTATAACAGACATCAGGGCCAAATACAAAGTCATATACTAGCCAGAAACATGAGCCAAATGGCATAGATCATCATATTTCTCTTAAGCTTTAATTTGTATAGTAATGGTAGACTGATATTAAGAAATTCAAAAATTTGCTGAAGGAAAAATATTAAAAAGTACACTACTACATTCGAGAAAACAAAGACGGTAATCAATAGATCTTCAACAAATTTATAGAAAACTTCAAAAAACTATTCATAATTAAACTCCTTTGTTACAAATCTCTGAAAAACAACTAAAGTACCAATGCTCAATAGAGTCAGTCTTACAGAGCAATCTGATGTTATGTGCTTTAAGCAATTCATAATATATTTCATAATGAGAAAAAATGATTTCATTATAAACATAGACAGTACCCTTACATCAGTAAAGACAAGATTTTATACATCCAAGTTTTATATTTGCTAAATATTTATGTTTTATATTTTCGCTATAAATCGTCCTGGTATAGTTTACAAGAATCTGCAAATACTAAGTGACTGAAATAAATCTGTTAAATATAAACCATGATTAAAAAATGAATATACCAAATGTTTTTGAGCCTTCCATGCCATGTAACCGGCAAGATTCCACCATGGATGAGGATATCGTGGAAAAGATGTCGACATTTTAGGAACCAATTGAGCAGCTACCTTGATAATACAGTCAGTTACTGCTGTCATCTATTGATGGCTTACAAAGAATAGCAAGATCAAGTTCCACGAGAGCAGCAATAGAGGACCAGTTGGCCTGCTACAGCTTCCATCTGGGCGTGGGGTCAGGTGGAATCGACTACTGACAGTATCTCTCAAAATGACGGGAAAATTATCGCTGTCCTATACAGTACTGTCAACTGTCTATGCAAAGTGGGAGGAAAGTGAAGGGGAATAGACAGAGAGATCAATAGCAGTAAAAGGCTGATTAGGTGCATGAAAATAGGTATAAAGAAGTACTGAAGAGAGAAGCAACCCCTCCCATCAATATCAGCACCTACTCAGAGTGAATTATGTCCATAAAAGTCCCCCAGGAATAAAAAAGGGGGATGGCAACTGTTCAATAAGAGCATGAAAGTCTCTCCAGGCAACAGGTAGAGAGAACAAACAGTGATAGTACAGCCTCCAAAAGTGTATCGAGTTGCAAAGACAGAGTGGGGACATGCTGATCAATCAACAGTGCAACTCCTCCATCACAAAACCCATCATTTCTATACAAAAACTACCGAAAGGTGACTGTATTGACAGGTTTCAGAAATGCTTCCTGTAAGGTAAGACATACGGAATGGTAGGAAGTAATCAGTGTTTTGATGTCTTCCAGATTAGAATGTGAACCTTGACAGTTCCATTGTATAAAGGTGGCCATTTTTATTTATGTGTAAGCAAATCGGCTGGAGAACTATTCAGTTAATGTTGTCTTTTTTTCTTTACTGTCTTTATTCAAGGAAAATTATCGACCTCCATGGATCTTGTGCTGGGTTGAGTGGGCAAATCTTTACTGTGACTGAGGATATAAATGAATGATCATTTTGCATCTTGAGGTCAGAGAAGATGAACCCAAGGAAATGCCTCTACCCAAAACCAAAGGAAGTGAATCATGGGATTTGCTGGAATGTATGTTAGGGACAGAGATGGGTGTTGAAAGTTATTCAACTTTTTAACCATGGAGGTCAAGACTTTTCATTTGGTTTGACAACAATTCTTCGAGGCAAAGGGAGATCCATCTGCATTCCCACTGTAGTGATGGAATGAAGTGCAGTAGCAAACATTCAAGATGAACTAGTGGACAGCAACTTTTGAGCCTGAGGGTAAGTAATGTTTTGAATCATTTTCAAATGCTGCATCTCTTCTTTTTCCAGCTATTTAGGGCAAGAATGAAAGGACAGATGAAAACCATTGCAATTGACACAATGAGGGTCCATTTCATACTCAGAGGTATTGTGATCATTGCCACCACAAAAAGAACATGGCAAGGAACCATGACATAACATCTTCGAGTGAATGAACCACTGACACTGGAAACATCTGAAAGGGTTTGGAATGTATGGTCATACCCTGCAATTAAGATAACCTGTCTTGATGGTGGCAGGTTGATGTGATGTAAACGTCAGAATGAGGACACTGGTTAACATCATAATTTCATCTTTACGAGTGGAGATATGTCTCACTGCAGAAATCAGCAAGAATCTGTGTGTAAGGGATGTTCTCCAAATCCCTCTCAACAATAACTCCTCATGAGGAACTCAAAGTAGCATGGGGTGTAATCTCAATAGGTATATATCTCTAATCACCTTTGAATACACGGAGTTCACTGTGTTGACATGTGGATGTTTCCACTAATGTCACCAGAGCTGAGCTTTACAGACTTTGTAGAGCCAGCAAATCTCTTCTAAATGAAAAAGGGAGACATCCGCCCAAAAGGTTTGTCTAAATGAGAATGTAGTATATGAAAATGAGGTACCACAAGAGAGATAACTGCTGTTCAGAATCTTCAAAGCATGGTTGTTTTTTTCAGTTTTATTTGGCGGATCTATAATAGTCATTATATTGGCCAATACAATAGTGATAAATTGTTCCCCCAGGGCTTGAAAGGGGTGAAAAGAAAATTTCTAGTGAGATACAAATTTTGATAATAAATAAGACAGCCCAAATGACTACTTGCAATTATCATGCGTGTTTGAAATAATAAATATTTATATCTCCGACCAATCGTTTGAATGTGACGCTTCTCCATACTGGGTATGTGGGGGAATCCATAGTTATGTCATCAGTGCTTGTCAGCCAATCAGTGCTCACGCAGATGGGTATTTCTCGTTTTCTAAGTGGCATAGAAACACCAATGCAATCGTTCACGAGTGGAAAAAAAAAAAAAGACCTCATTCATAAGATCATCTTGTTTCTGGAAAATCTAAGAGAAGTAAAACAAGGGCTCTGTTTACAATTATTACGCTCAGTCATTTGAAATAGTTGGCATCTTTGGAAATACAGTAATGTGGTGAATGTGTACTCTATGCATATGTAACTTCTGATTGTTTTGCGCTTTAAGATTCATTACAGAGTAATTTTAGAAAACCTTGTTTCAATTCACTTTTTGTCTTTGAAGTTTTGGATTTAAAACGGGTAATAAAATTGAGGATACTCCAGAAGTGCTTTGTGTTGAGTTACATCTGTGATCACAATAAAACTTGACAGGAAATTCACTCTTGGAGGAAGGTGTAAAAAATAGTGTTTGTATTTCAATAATTTGGAGTTGCAACAAGTCGTAATATTTGTCTTTATATGCGTATAGTTGTAATGTATAAACCAAAATCGTAATGGTTGGCATCTGTATTTCACACTAGTCACTACAAGAATTATGAGATCCATTTCAAATTTTGAGCTGCTCCTCACAAATTCTAAATATTGAATTTTCTGTCACCTTAAAATTAAAGCTAATGGAAAATACCATTAATATTTTACCAAATTACAAGAAAAATGGGTGTTCATTAGTACATTATTTTCAAAGTGCAAAATTGAAATTTAAAAATTAAATTGTACTTCCTCCTCCACATATACAATAAAAAATATTCAAAAACTTAGTTTAAAAAGTTACATTTTATAATTTTGGGTTAAGTTTAGTATGATCTTTAGGAAAAAGTTTATAAATTTCTCAACTACAGAACAGCAACATACAAAATGCCATAAAAATATTAGTAAATTGAACTTTCTAATTTCAACACAAATGCAAATTTAACAGTTTCAAATATTCACAATAAAATTGCTATGGCTCATCATCCATTTTTCTGAGTCATTCACTTAAATGAGCCTTTAGCAGTAGCAGATTATCAAATGTTCAAAAGTTATGCAAGGGCCATCTGCTTCAAACCATTCATGAAATTAAAATTAACTAAAAGAAACGTAGCTGATGAATATAATCTATTACTATCTCTTGTTGAGTTAAACAATATTTGACCATCACTCTTACCAAAGCACTGAACTTTTTTTTGGTGGTAACACAATATTAACTACAGTTATGTTAACCACTGAGATGTGGCTTGCCATTATATTTGAGTGAAGTAACCTGTTAATATGCATTTAATTTTTATTATTGAATAAGCAAAGTGACAATGGCAGAAAATCTTATAGCACACCAAACTAAATTGCTTATCACAGATTAACCGTACTTTGCTTTTTCAAACTTACCAATTTTTTAGATACTTTAACTAATGAGAAAATACCAGCTTATCTTTCTTGGGTTAACTTTTGTTCAGCGTTACTAATGAGTAGAATTTTTCAAAGCTCATACAACCTAATATTTTTTTAAATTAGACAAAGATTAAATAATGTTTTGAAAACTAAGTTGTATTTTACTTTACAATAACTAGCTGTAGAAATATTACTTCATACTAACATATTAAAGTACTTCAATGTAGTTGAACCTAACATATCAAAGTTTACACAATTCCACTTGTACATAGCAATTAGTATACTCAATGTTGAAATAATGTAACATGCTGCTATTTTATAGAATGCAAGTCATCCAAATGACTTTAGCTAACAATGACTAAGGCAGCAATTAAAATAAAAAAACTGACTAAAGCCTTGATTTTGTTTACGAATACATGACATTATTTTAACAATATGATGTGTCATTTGCACATATCATGAAACAACATGCATACAAATTTGCCATTAATCAATTTATTTCTCTGTGCTGTCATGGCTTACTGCCATTACAAAGCAAGATATTTTTTTATTTCTTGGTCTTTTCAGATATCTTGGCTTTAACTTTCTTCGCCTTGGGCTTCTTGGCTTGTTGATGTCTGGAGGGTTTTTCTGGGATTTCCAGCTGAAAATTAAAAATAATCTTTATATATTTCCAGTCAATTAAAAACATTATACACATCCCGTTGTTTCACATGGACTTAAAAAATAATTTTACAGAGTTAACCATTAAAACAAATAGAAAAAATTACTATTATAAATTTGCTAAGTTTAAAAAAGATGTGTTCCTCAAATAAACTATAGAATCTTCTATATTGTGCAATTTTTCACATTTTGTTTCTTCTATTTCAGTAAAATAAAGACTGGTATGACTAAAATTATATGCAAAACAATTTTCTAGACTAGTGATGTCAAGAAAACCCACTTGTAGAGAAATATATATGCAAAAATGGCTCGTTTGGACTGAAAATATTTTACATGGAATAGCAAATAGCATTTCAACCTTTTTCGGTCACTGTCAGGTTCACAAAGAAAGAGGTAACTGACCAGAAGCTGACCACGTTTGGAAGGGGTTGTATAACTGAGTGTCTGAATGTGGAGGGCAGTGTTTTATATGTTTGAATACATATATTTTTATTTATTTTATTATATTTATATAGGTATAAAGGCGTTCCTTTATATTGGTTTATTTTGGGTTTAAGTTGTTGTATAAGTAAGGCTTCTTTAATTTTGCATTGGTTTATGTTTGTTTCTTTGTTTAGTATTTGAGTGTTTTCTATGGTTATGTTGTGTTTATTTGACTTGTAGTGTTCGAAAATGTGTGAAGGTGACTTTTTATGTTCTTTGAATCTGGTTTCCATTTTTTACTTGTTTCTCCAATATAGAAGTCGTGGTAGTTATCACATTGTATTTTATAAATAATGTTGGTGTTGTGTTTGTCATTGTAGTTCTTACATAGTATAGATCTCAGTTTTGTGCCTGGTTTTTGAATAAATTTGGTATTAACTGGAATGTAATATTTTGTTACTAGTTTTTGCCAAATGTTGGTTATTTGTAAAAAGTGACATTAATGGAAACCAGATTCAAAAAAACCTAAAAAGTCACCTTCACACGTTTTCGAACACTGCAAGTCAAATGGACACAACATAACCATAGAAAACACTAAAATACTAAATAAAGAAACAAACATAAACAAATGCAAAGTTAAAGAAGCCTTACTTATACAAAAAATTTAATCCAAAATAAACCAATATAAAGGAATGCCTTTATACCTATATTAATTTAATAAAATTATATATTGAAACATCTAACACCGCCCTCTACATTCCGACAGTCACATCACACCTTCCAAACATGTGGTCAGTTACCCTTCTTTGTGAACCTGACAATGACTAAAGGTCGAAATGTTTGTTATTCTATGTAAAATATTTTCTCAACCCAAACGAGCCGTTTTTACATGTATAATTGTTTAGAGCAATATTACATTTGCAATACTTCATCCAGGATGGGACAAAGACTTAATTTTTACTGGATATAGCATATAGTGTTAGAAATATTAATCTTCCCTATGTTTATTTAAAAATCATCTAATTAGTCAACAAAACTATTTTGATTTGGCTTGTCTTATATACAATTAATTGATATAATAAACAGTTACTGGAAAAAGCTCTTTTAGAGAATTTAAAATTAAACAACTGTTACATGCATCAGTTACAGTGGTAAGAGAATACTGAACTAAGAACTGTGAATGGTTATTAAACTGTTCAGTGCCGTAGAAAAGATAACTCGTCCAATCCAATCGGTAACAGTGACATGGACGAGTTAATTCGTTCTCTATAACACCTAATTTCAACGCTAGATGTCAGTATTATGCATGCATTTGACCTACTTACAAAATGTTTCACTTTCGATCCAAAATGGCACCATGAAAAGAATTTACAAAATGAAGAAGCATTGGAGTTGTATTGTAGCATCTGACATACTTGGCAGTCAACAGGTTAACAATAAATCACTATAATTATCATGTCACAGTTACTTGTTAATTTTGTCTTTCACGCTGTAAGCCCCCCCCCCAAAGGTATATTCACACAAACCCCTCTTTTCTTTGCAAGTATAGCAGCTTTCATCTTCTTTCTTCTTTCCGCATTTAGAATAGTATTTCTTCTCGTAACAGCAGCATATGGGTTGAGTCTCAACATCACTCTAATATTCTTGAGTGGGTTCTTCTTCAACTTACGGCGTTCAATAACACGTCTACAGAAGAAAAAGTTACTTCAATAGGCAATATCAATTTTTAAAAAGAATACTAGACAATTTTATGTAAGGGTCAGAAGCAGCTAAGAGAATCATGACATTTTCATAACCCAATGCTCAACAATTTCATCATACCCAAACTGTTACTGATCTTTTATAAAAGATATGTCTTTTTTTCCTCAATCATCTCTTAATGTCTACTTTTCAGCTTACCTGTTTGCAGGTTTTTGTATTGATTTAACTATTTTTTTTAAATCCTGTCTTTCCCATGTATCATGCATACAAAAAGAAATACTTTTGATATACCAAATTATAATAAAGCTAGAACTAACATTATAAATAGTTGTGTTTTTTCATTCTAATTTCTTTATGTCATCAACACAATTACTAAAATCCATCAATTATATAAACTGAAAATTTCATGAACAGTAATTTGAAACGAAACAAAGTGTTATTTTTGGTATACAACAGAAATTTATTATCTTAATAGTTAAACAATCAGCAAATGAGGTTCATTGAATTTAAACAAAATAAATTATTTCACAAACAAAAGTTACTTTTTCTAATTATAAGATTTAATAGAATAAATTCAGTAATAATTACTACCCATCTCAAAATCAACATCTTATATACAAGAAAGAAACAAAAAAAAAAAACTTGCTTGGTTGGTCTTATGGCATGCCAAATTTCTTCACTCTTTAACAGTCGAGACAGATCAGTATTTGACATCTTGGGCATTGGTAAGCTGGAAATAAGTAATTTTTAACTCATTTAAAAGAACAAGTCAAATATAGAATAAATAGTCTTTAAAAATGTATTTAATTTCACAATATAAAAGGATCAGAGTTGAAATTGTAATCATGTCTTTCATAGCCCAATGCTCAAACTGGTTTCATCACACCCAAAAAATAAAATTTTCAACACAAAATGTACTAAAATTTAATGAGAAATTAATTATCTGGATACACTAACTTGAAATTATTTTTCTTTTCTGATGGTTTACGCCAGGTTCCATACAAGGAATCAAGTTTCCGGAAAGCACTTTCAGTCCAGATCACAAAACGTCCCACATGCCCACCAGGTGCAAGCCTCAGTAAATTTAATTTTTCCACATTTAAAGTTTCAATACCTAAAAATGAAAAGTTGTAAATGAATATCCAATACACAATTTACTTTTAAAGGAATTCTGGAAAGATTGTTAACCACGTGCAATTGGACCAGTCAAATTGCACACCTTGAATTTTTATTACCTGTATTCAAATGATGAACTTAAGTAATATTTCTTCATTTATAATTGCTGTATGATCTTCCAAATTTGCCATCAGTTACAGATCTGACATAATGTAAATAAATAACAATCATTTCTTGTTTTACTGTATCAATAATTTTCTCACATTTCCAACTGAATTACTTACAATGGGGTGTAAGTACAGATTCTGATTCACGCAATACATTAAGAGGCTAGTTTAAGAGTTAGGAAATATTTTATCTTAATTACACTGCCTACCTCTGCTGTTCAGCTTGAACGGCTAATAAAACTTCAAGTTAGTTTGAAAGCAAGCTATATTAGAATAGTTTTAGGATATTTCTATTTTTACTTTGTAAAGGTTTTGAACACCAACATCATTACAAAAATATGTGCATGTGTGCAGCTAGAATACTTAGTTTATGGCAAAATGCTTCCAGCCAGAAAAGTTTTTATTTTTTAAATAAATTACATATCTACCAAAAATGTACCAATACTCAACATCGTAGTACATGCAAATCGTGGCATACTTGCAACTCCATTGTTTACATAAAGCTATCTGGAATTGATAAGCAGCTTTTGCCATATTCAAAGGGTTAACTGCAGCTGCAAAATAAAGCTAAACAAATCCAAATTTGAAAATTATCCCTGACTGTAAAAATAATGTGCAATTATCTATTACATTAGACAGTCATTCTAGGAATAAAAAAAAAAGGATAATGCTAATTCAACAAGTGTCATGGGAGGAAAAACAAAAAAAATTTTGAAATCTCACTACAAGATCACCTTTCACTTACGCAGTAAAGGCTTCACAAAAAATCTGTAATAAAGGTAATTATTACAAAAATATGTTGAAGGCTATAAAAGTTGACGTCAGGTCAGTCAAAATGACTCTGCTAAACCTCAGAGTTAATACAGCATACAAACCTGGAATATTTCTAAAGGCTCGAGTCAGTCCATTATCTGAGCAATAAACAATTACTGGACCAAGGCGTTGGATACGACGCCGGTTCCTCATCTTTCCTTTTCCTGCACGGAATCTTTTTGATTTATAAACCTAGAATAACAAAAAATGCACAGAAATCAGCTTTTGTTACAAATGACTCAAAAATGTACAATGTTATAACAGAAATCAGAGCCAAAATTGTACTCAAATTTTAATCAGAAACATGGACCAAATGGCATGCATCATCATATTTCCATTAAAAATGGTAGAATGAGAAGCAAAATAATACAAAAAGCACATCATGTTATTAGATAATGTAATAAATCATTCTTTGAAATAAAATCATGGCAATGGTACACTGAAGTTAAAGTTGTCTTCAATTGTAAGTTTGACAAGCATTTTATTTAAATACTTTTGAAATTAATATAAATATGCTTTACTTTTGAAAACTAAAATATTTTATTTTTATATCTTTGACAAAACCCAGAAATTTTTTCTACACTATTTACCTTTTGTATATCATTCCACACCTTCATTTTCCTCAAAAACTGAACTGCCTGTTTTGTTTTATTATACTCCTGAACTTTGTCACTCACCACCAGGGGAACTTCTGGAGTTTCCTCAATTTTGTGGCCTGACCCAAATAAACATTTTTCAGAAACTTAAAAATCAATAACAATGTATTCTTTTGAGATACCTCTTCATACACAAAAGAGTAATCACCATGTGTGAAAAGCATAGTTTGGTAGTCTGAAGACAATTCTTACACACATTACTAACAAGTCTGGAGACTGCTCGACTAAGTAATGAATAAATCTTTACTGTAAATTTATGTTTTGTCATCATTTAAAAAAAAAAAAAAAAGGTTGGAAATACCAGATGATGTGTTGCTAAATTTTAGCACAAGTTCAAGTAACTGTGGCCCGATTACAAATAAATAGAACTGATTCCATTAGAAGAATATATGCAAATTTTAGAAAATAAACTGAAATAACTTGTAAAGTGTCTAGTAAGTGATTCAAATGTTGTGGAAATACTTTTAATGTATTTAAATTTAAGATTTAAGTGATTTTTCTACTGATGGAAACAATCTATTTAATCATCATCTGAAAAACTGCTAAGGGGTTGTTAAAATTATGAAACTAAAGATGAAATAGTATTTATGAATGTTACACTGGACCTATTTCTGATTTACAAAACAATGCTGCTTTTCTTGATTTGCATTTCAAGTCCCTATCTTTCTTACCAATTCACAGAAGCAAGTTTTAGACAAACTTGTAGAAGAAGCTGTGACTATACAATTTTACCAAGCTATATCTAAAAGCACATTTCATTGAAAAAAGAAACTTTCATAATCGAGGGAATATTGTTCAACCAAATGCAGGAATTAAAATGAGAAATAGCATGGTATCCTGGTGATAAAGATGCGACTACTCAGAGCAAGTGTAGTTCTTGAAAATGATGACAAAATTCAACAATATCCTCATCTGGCACAGCTGACCAATAAATATCCTTGTTGTTCCTACAAACTCTGTTCCATCAGAATAAGCATTCAGCACTGCACAACATACTGTGTACAATTAGAGATCATGTCTGTTGAAAATAACTGAACATGTCAGTCTTTCTAGTTTTTTACTTGCAGTAAACAAAGCATTCTTTTTTGTACATGAAATAAAAATATTAAGTACACATGACTTGTGTAACCATGACATTGCACAATTATAGTATTACTGATATACACACTACACATGAATACTATTAATTTACTGCAAACATTTTTGTATAAAATATTTTGAAGCAATTAGTACACTATAGTTTAAAATAATTGTGATTACACTCCCAATTGTTGCTAAGGTTTAACTACCAGAGTAAAAAATCCACTATACAATTGTTTTCTTATAATTTAGCAGGAAAATTTTAATGTAACCTTCAGAATAATTTCTTTTCTATATTTGTACATACAAATTATTCAAAAAATGTTAAAATGCTTATTACTTCACAAAGGGAAGAAATGTTAATTATAGAAGCATTTAATATCAACAATAAAAATTTTGAAACAGGCTTTTTTTTAAAACATCTTGTTTATTGTAAAAAAACTGCACATTTAGGTTTCTCTACATAGGCTGTCATAGAAATTAGTACTAAAAATACATATCTTTTGCAAAGTTCTTAACCAAGTTTTTGTTTATTATGTTGTTTTCCATGCAGTATCTGAGAAGAATAACTGAATGTTGCTGATCTGAAAACCATGGCCCTAGTTGAGAGTTAGGACATTTTGATACAACCCTTTCATAATCATGTTATGATAAAGGAAATAATAATAAAATTAACATAAATCCAAGATGAGAATTATAAATTGCGTTTAAAATAAAAACTGTTCTTTTCTGTTACTATAAATAAAAAGAAAACTATAAAATGTAAAATATATACCCTTAGACATTACTAAAGCAGGGATCCCAGTTGCAGCAATAGCAGAACAGATTGCATAACGTCGCTGATTGATATTGATCTTACGATGCCATCTCCGCCAAGTCTTTGTTGGAGCAAACATTCTCCCACCACGACACATGTTGCCAAAAGCACCTTGACCAGATCTGTGTGTGCCTCCACCACGAACCCGAGGAATACGAGCTACAGCTCGACCAGTACCCCATGACTCAGCAGATGTTTGGTGACCTTAAAAATAGAAATTTCCTCAACATATCAAATTATACCAATGTAGTGTTATTCAAAATTAAGAAAAAACATATTAGTAAGCAGTGCTTAAATGTATTATGCAGTATGGTATCAATATATCAGACTTTTAATCTAAAACATATAGGCATTGCCTGTTAATTTCTCATAATTTCATATACATAAAAAATCAGATACAAGCTAAATGCATCAACAGATCAGTGCCATTTAATCATCATGATCAGAAACACGGACCAATGGCATAAATCATCATATCTCTGAAAATTTAATTTTATCATCATGCATAAAGTTCAATTCATAATACTCTTGACAAAATCAGTTTTCCATAATTAGATATTTCCTCAAAAGATCTGGCAAAATAAGTTTTATAAATCTTTGCAAGTGATATACAGGTTACTTTTAATAGAGGTTCATAATTTTGGTGTCAATAGGTTTTGTTATTAAAATTAGAAAGTTTTAAAAACAAAAGGAAAACTGTTTAAAAGTAACCCATGTTCACTGTCCACATTTGATGAGTGTCACCATATCAATCCTGGAAAACACATCTCTTTTGTCATAACACCTGCTGTTTTTGTGCTCACCCCAAACTTACCTAGACCAGTGACATTACATTATATTTTTGAGCAACAGTTGTATAAAAATACTAAAAATAAACTGAAAAACCAAGTCAATACGTTTGAGCTCAAATTACAAAACTGGATATTAACTAATTAAGACTAGCAAGAAAAAATGTTACAAAATTTGGTTGACTTAAAATGTACACAAACTGCTTTCTGAAAGAAACAAGATCAAAATGGCTGCCTCATTCACTGGAGGTCGTCTCTATTCAATAGCACTTTAAACATTTTGGTTTTTGCAGTGAAAACTATTTTGTTGTTGCCATATTGATCAGAGATCATTACTAAATGTCTTAATTTAGTCAGTGAAACTGTTTTGTTGAAAGAAATATACCATTCAGTCAATACAAATTATCTTTTATTATCCAATTCTGTAAAAACAAAAGAGAAAAGAATTGAGACGGAGTAGCTTGTTAACAGTTTGATCGACTGAGGATTTTTCACTTTACTTTGGTTCATTTTTTTCCTTATGTTATCTTCTGAGAAAATGTTAAATAATACTCCATATTAGTAATTTATCATTAACAATGAATACTGTTTGGAAGATAAAATTACTATAAAAAAATCATTACCTGCCTGCTCAGACACAGCATATGGATGGCGTCTATTTTTGGCCATATTCATGTGGACAAAGTTCACTATATCTGGACGTATAGGAGCTTTGAAAACAGCAGGAAGGGCCACAGAAGCTCCAGAAGGCTCATTTTTTTCAGTATAAACAGTGACAAGTGGTCTTGCAAGTGCAAGTGTCTAAAAAACAAAATCTGTAAATCAGTATTAGTGATATGAAACATTTCTAATCCAAAAATTGGTGCAACTTCCCATAACGAATTTAAACACACAACTGGAATTAGTAAAAGGTTAGAGCTTAATAACACCTCAAATAAAACATGCAGCTTAATTAACTGTTTCTTTGAAATAAAAATTATAGGCTAGACACAAGAATAAATGTCTTGATAAACTTGAAGTTAATATGCAAGTAATAATAGAACACAATTTTGTATTCTAAAATGTTTAAACCTAACCAGCAACTCAATCTAATTTCAGAAGTCACCATAAATGTCAATACACAGATACATCAATCACCTGTTATTTGTCCATTTTAATGACTAACTTGTAAACGAACACTAATGTCAGCTACTGTCCTACAGAGAAAAACAGTTTTTGTAGGGATCACCAATGGATACAATCACTTCATTCTTGATAAATTTGTGACACTGACTAGTGCAAAATAAATGTCAAAATCTTTGTCCAGAAAATACCTGATGACTTGTATCAGTGTAATTTTTTTCAGTTTTTCTGGTGTAAATCCAACTTTGGAATCTATTTTAAGTACACCAGGTATAGATTTATTTTTCACGTGAATATTTTACACTAACCAACAGTTACTAACATCACATATATTCCAGTTTGCAATAAAAATACACAACTAATTAGACAATCAAGTAACTTATCTGTAAAGTAGTTTCATTTAAATTGACAAACAGCTTGATAGTTAAACTAAAGAACACCTAACTGGAATTATAATTAAGAAATAATTACATGCACACTTGGTTTAATCCTTAAAAAGCTGGAATATTACATATAACATCATCTACTGATGATGGCTGCTGTTTAAGGGTTAAAGTGGTGAAAACTTGTTACTACTTTTGTCAACTTCAAAGTTAGTACTTGTCAAAATCATTGCTTGTCACAGACAATTCCATTTTTCTTACCCACCATAAACACCAAAACATTAATTTTTGAACAAAATAAACTGTATACTTAGGAGCAAAACAAACCTGGAAATCTTTATAGTTAAAAATATTCTTTTATAAATTAGAATGTAGTCTCCTAAGCTGGGTATCTTTTACTGTTAGCAATACTTTCTGCCAGCAACCCAGTAACATTTTGCAAGGACCAACCAGCTTAGTTCTTAATATATAAACTTAGGCAACAATGCTAAAGTATCTCTATAATAAAACTACAATAAGAATAAAAGCTAAAAAAGGAATAGCATATGAACCAATAATGACAAAAAAAGAAAACTGATACATCTTAATTAAAGAATACAAATGCAAGCTTTCAGCTTGAACTACTGTTACAAAGAAGTTTCTTTGAAAAACATCAGTATAACATGCTTATTTTTTTTCCAGTTCTCCCTAACGCTTCTTCTGTCCATTAAAAACAAGTTGCTCTACATCACACAACTTTAGAAAACAGGTATCTGTGAAATAAACAAATCTATGACAACACATTAATTTAAACTGTCTTTAACCAGTAGTGATTAACCACCAAAAATTTATGATCATGAAGACACAAAGGAAAGGAATACCTGATCCATTTATAAACATAAATGTAATGTAAAGAAAACTTACTACAAAGTTGTTCTAACTCATCTTAACCCTACGATTTCACAGCTTCCAGAAAAATTATCAAAAACTAAATTAATGGTGTAATGTCATACAATATACATAACTAGCATTTAGCTAACTCCAATTATATACAATTAAAACGAATGTAAAGTAAAACCAGTGAAGGTATTTCAATATAAGGGCACTATAATTGTTTCCAGATTTTTTTTTTTTTATTACTAATTTCATCACTGATAATTTAAGTAATTACCCTCAGAATCTAATAGACAAGTGTATTTTAACCTCAGTTCTGAAATTCCACAGAAAACTGTCAAATATTTCTAATAAAAGTTTCAATCTTCTGAAAGCATATCAATAAATGTACCTGTTGCAGTGGTTCAAATTCTTGTCATTAAAAGAAAGCTGATAGACACTAGTGAAAATAAGTATTGAAATTATTCCTATTAAGAAACATTCATGTGAACAAAATTTAAGTTATTTGTAACAGAGATCAGTGCCATTAAATCATCAAGAACTTCAGAAACACGGACCAATGGCAATAATCATCACACCTCTGCAATATCTAGCATGTTCTTTAATGAATTTGTCGAAACATGGTATTAATTGTAAATAATTCAAACTTTAACACCAAACTTCTTAATTTAAAAGTAAATACCTATACATCAACTTCTGAGTCATGTTGAATGCAGCAGAGATATGTTTACGATGTCAAAATACTAAGTCTATAGTTCCATTCAAATCACAAACTCAAATTAGCAATATTAACAAGACAAAATATGAAGTAAAAACTTCATGTCTTTTTACTTTGCAGAAACATGGCTTACATACTTAATCAGTGACCCTGTTAACCTCTTTCCACTTTTGGACATGGTCCTTTATATACACTTACCTGACTATATAACTGTGAATAACCAATCATTAACCCTTGTGGTTTTCTCGTCCAATTTAATCTGTTAAAAGGCTATTACATTTTTTTGAACCAAGATTTCAAAGAGTTAGATTTTGTCTTTCATCTACTCCAGGTTTTACATTTTTTAGACTCAAATACAACTTAGTTTAATAGGTTACAATTGACTTCTACAGTATTGAAATAGAAAATTATGATTCTTTGGTTAAATTGTATACATAATTTTTTTTTTTTTTTCATATCCTGCATGCAAAACTTTAAAAGTCTTAGCAACCAAGTTCAGAAGTGAACTAGAATATAATTGTTTGGTTTACTTTCTGTTCTATATTTTAAGAAAAATACATCTATTATTTCTAAGTAATAAAATATATACATATGTATAATGATTGAAAATGCAAAATTATGATACAAAATACCAGTCTACAAAAACAGATGTTTTGTGAAGATTTAAAAGGCAAATTTTACTTTATTAAATATAGTAACACGAGTGCATGTCCACAGTGTCAATACATTAAATGTTTGCCAGGCATGACCAGGAGGTCAATAAATATAAATCTACAAGATTTAAACTATTTACATTTGTATGTGTTGTAATTTTGTCACAAGCATGAAAAATAGCACAATTTATATGTAGCTTTTATGATGGTTATGGGATTGTTCAAACTGACAGATCTCACGTGGGATACAGAAGAATATAGTCTTATGGAAAACACAATGCATTCCAAGAAATTTATGTTGCTTAGCACCAAAGTAAAATGTTGTTAGTCTATGTACTAAAAATATAAAATGTACAAGTTTTTAAAAATTTAACCTTACTTACGTGTTTTGAAAAGTGACAGTAAGTCATTTTTCTTACAAATCTCAACCTACATTTACAGAAGTTTCAATTAGTATTTACAAGCTGTAGACTCATTGTACAACTCAGACATTCATTTATTATTTTGTATCTTAATAAATATTAGTTTTTGCTGTACTTTTAGTCAACTACTAATGCCCAGCTGCATGACTTTACACCACACATGAGGCATTCACTATTCGTAGCAGTTGAATTAAGTCTATTTTTTAGAGTTGTTTAATGGGTTGTCACAAGTTTTCTGGGAAATTTTGAAAAGTCATACACACCTATACTGATTTGTTTTTCTCATAAGCAGGTAGCTTACTCTCACCATAAGTGAATATTCAAGAACACTTCATAACAATCCTAATAAAAATTTAAGAAAATCCATAATTCACAATTTATGCAAGAAAAAAAATAGGTTTAAACAATTAAGATGTTTTTTCGTAAAAAAAATAAATTTCTAACCATTTAAAAAGCATTTCGGAAAATAAAGCGAATTCATAAAATTTGTATTTGAAGCAATTTAAATATTCCGCAATACTAGCATCGGACGTCAAACACTTTACGGAGGTGTAACATTGTTAAATACAAGTTTAACAATTTAAGATTTAATTTCTTTAGAGTATTTTTCTATCCTTAACAGCACAAATAAGCTACTGAACTTTCTCTCCATTTACAATATCTTAACAAATTTTAGTACATCTACCTTACATACAGCTCATACAAGCCTAAGCAATACATTAAAAAAAATTTAGGCTTATCTTTCCGCCACGCATTCCTTAAAATCGTAAGGTTTATGAATTCCCACACCCTGAAGAAAATCACTAGCAATCCTTACATACTGTTCAACTTAACCTTAAAAAAGGAACACATGTACAATATATATAGATTCTTTGATTTTATAATTAATTTATTTTTATTTTTCTGAGTATCCTTAAATGATTATCATAAGCATATTCTGTTACCATAAGTTAGCTGTAATAATACCGCATGCAACAACTTAAACAGTAACAATACTAATCAATCGCCTTTCATTTCAAAAATAATATCATCTGAATTTTTAAAAATGCAGTTATTTATAATAAATTCAAAATAAAATAAACTTGAGATAATTTATTCCGATGCATTTTCTCACCTACCATTTTCACCTCAACTCACCCAACCATACACATACGGTTAAAGAAAGAGCTAATGCTGTTGAAGTTAAATAGTCGGGAATGTGTGTTTACGACAAATAAACTAATCCCTCAAAAATTAACAGGCCTTTAGAAATATAATACTTGTTTCTAAACAAATACTATCAGTGTTAATTGATAACTTATTTACGCTGGATTTATAATGTAATTAAATAACTATGCTCTATATATTTATTTCGTTATATTACTTTATTGTAACACTCCGCCAAAAAGTCTGCCACCTGGAGAATTATAAAAGTGTTTAAGTACTAAAGGCGAAACTTCTAACGTTTAAAAAGATAACTTTGAAACAACAAAGATTATTCTGATATTCAAACGCAGTGGTGAATTTTTCTTTTTTGCATAATTCAATCATTTAATACATTTATTTGTTCCTGTGATATCTTGCGAGGATATTCACCCTCAAAGTGTCAGAACTAGTGTAAAACCTTTATACAGTGCAAACCGATTTATTTCAAATCAATTAATCTCAATACAAATAACACAAACATCTATATTGACAAACTAATCACGACGAACGGATTACAGCAGATGAACAACAAATGGTTGGAAAATACAAAATATTTTCTGAATAAGAAAACATACTTGTAATTTACTTGATAAAATGTTGTCACAAAATTAGTTTCTTTCTTGTTTTAATATTTGGTTGTACCTCTTCTTGTCTTGTTGATTGCATAACAACATTGTAGCATAGAACGCACGAGGAACTTAACGTAGGTGAGTTCATGATTCCACATGCGGACCATGGCTTCTTGCAGTTCCAAGATCTTCTTGATTTCTTTTTTCTTTTTTTTCACTTTGTTACCCATTATCTTCCATCAGTTTTCGATAGGTTTCAGATCTCCACTGTTACCCTGCCAGTGTTGTGTCTTGATTTTCTACTTTTAAAGACAGTATTTCACTTCAATCAGTGAAACAGAACATAATGTGTCTTTTACATATATATAAAGTATTTCATGCCGATTTCATAGAGTGCATAAATATTATCAACATTTTCAGCCCTGCTGCAAGAAGCAAAGTCATCTTGGAAAGTGCAGTGATCAGGTCCATTGAAATGATCCAAATTGGTGACTTTAACTGGGACACAAGGACCTTAATGTACTTTTTTAGAATTGGCAGTGCCTTTCACAAAATATAGGTTTCCCTTATTTTGGTCAGAGATGCATCCCCATATCACTTAACCCCATAGATGCCTCAAAGTGTCATTCAAAAAGGCTGGAAGAACTCTTTACTACATCAACATCATACAAAGTACTTCTAATTGGGCCCTTGTTGGTTTAACTTTGATTTATCTTCCTCATCTTGTTGGTGAAAAGGGGCTTCTTTCTTAGGTATCTCACTGAAACTGGCTGACCACAGGCGAGATCAGATGGTGTGTGTGGTAGCAATGGCTCTTGAAGTTTTCTACCATACTCTTTTGAGATCTATGGATGGCAGTTAACAATTCTGCAGGTTCATAGATTTCAGAACACTATTGTCGGTTGTCGATGGAGCTCTCTTCTTATCCATTTCCTAATGGCGCTCACCACAGCTAGCTCTCTATATTTTTACGCCCAGCAACTCCCAGGAGATTTAACTCTTATAGCGATGTGCTTGTTTTGTCGAAAGTCTGTCTTTGCTCAAAGAAACAATGACTGCTTTTTTTCCCCAAGAAATTAATTTATAACCCTTGGTCATGGCAGCATCACACGCACATTGTAGCAAACAAGGTTCTAAACTGACTCCAAGTAAGAACCTCTAAGTATACCTGAAGATGGGCTAATCCTGTAACTGAAGAGTTTATAAGTTTGCTGATGTAATAATCAATCAGTATTGTCTTGTTTATAAAACATATTCTCATTTACATACATTGGGGTATAAAAAGACAATGATTCTGAAGAAAAATATGAAAATTGATTGATGCAATAAATTTTTCCAACACTGTTTCATAATAGTGCTATTGTATAAATCGCAATTTATTTCAACGATATTCACTATCAAGAATGTTCCATTGTAAGTTTTGGGGTTGGTTGCAGTCTTGCACAATAATCTTCAAATAATGCCATGAATATGAATAAATCAAGGACACAGCGCAGTTTAGTAGTCAGCGCGCCGGACAATGAAGTTAAGGTTCTACAGTTAGCAACCCATAATTATCAAAAGAAAAGAAAATTGGACTCTGAACTTTCGAAGCGTTGATACTTCACAAAGAAAACGGTCAAATCTATCAAGCTGGTTTACCAAAAATAGTTCAAGAGTTAGCGGTTGGTGGAGTTAATTAACTGTCCTTACTTTAGTCTGTCACTTAAAAATGAGAACAGCTAGCTCTGACAACTTTCGTACAGTTTTGAGTGAACTTCAATAAAAAAACGACCTAGCAATGAAGGCATATATGTAAAATTTACTATGCTTGGAAATAACGTATGTCATAGTATTTCTTTAGTTTTTAAAACAAGATGCAATGTTAACTAATTTAATAAACTTATGGTATGGCATATTCCTCGAATAAAACAAAACTAGTTTTAAAAATGCAACCTTGCCTGTTTTAATTAAACACTTACTTCACAGTATTTTTAACGTGAGTAAAAATAACTCTAAAATAAAAATTTGTAGATCAGTTTTTATTTTAAAAAAAGTTTACTTCGGTTTAGGCCCGTATGGCCAAGCGTGTTAAGGCGTACGACTCGTAATTCGAGGGTCGCGGGTGCGCGCCCGCGTCGCGCCAAACATGCTCGCCCTCCCAGGCGTGGGGGCGTTATAATGTTTGGTCATTTCCTGTTTGTTTGTTTGTTTGTTTAGAATTAAGCACAAAGCTACTCAATGGACTATCTGTGCTCTGCCCACCACGAGTATCGAAACCCGGTTTTTAGTGTGTAAGTCCGCAGACATACCACTATGCCACTGGGGGGCAGGTCATTTCCACCATTTGTTGGTAAAAGAGTAGCCCAAGAGTTGGCGGTGGGTGGTGATGACTAGCTGCACTTCCCTCTAGTCTTACACTACAAAATTAGGGGCGGCTAGCACAGATAGCCCTCGAGTAGCTTTGTGCGAAATTCCAAAAAAAACAACAACTTTGCTTTAAATGAACAAATTATTGATAATCGTTTCATTTTCTGAAAAGCCTTATACTTTAACAGTATTAGATATATTTTTATCCTTTTTTATCGTTTATTTTTGAAGAACGTTTTCTACACACACCTATATGACCTGATTAGGACTCATAATGTACAAACTTTGAGTCGCGTTCGAATCCCTTCACGAAGTATGTTCTCACTTTCAACCGTGGGGGCGTTTTAATATCAATCAATCCCGTTTTCATTGAAAGTCTAACACTTATAAATTAGTGACAGCTACAGCAGATCGCCCAAGAGTAGCTTTCCACGAAATTCATCAAAACAAACACATATATTTGAACATTTCACATTTATAGATTAATTTATAATGCCTGGTACTATAACGAAAAGGCCCCTATATATATTTTTAAGAACACAACGTGTTTGACATCCTTACACTTAATATAATTTAGATGGAATGATAGAACTTAACAAGAAATAAGAGAATTTTGCGTTTATAATTATATTAAAGAAATGCAACAGCAAACAAGAGGAAACCTTTTATTCAATTAACTTAATGGCATGAGCAATACATTTTCAAGCACAAAACACTTTTTATGCAAGTTCAATCAGCAAACAAGAGCACATAACTGAAATAAACAAACTAACATCGAAGTAAAGAACACGAACTCCTGATTAGTTCTGCATCGTTGATTGTAACCTCCTTATTTGTGAATATTACTTTCATTTATCTTGTTAAAAGTACCCACGCATTTTCTCTGTACCAAAGTTTGCCACGGTTTCTATTTAATTATTATTTTTATATTTCTTATTCACGATAAAAACAAAATAAGATTCGATACATCATACCATACGACTTTTGATGCTCAAAACATCTCTATATATTTCATTAAGCTGAGGTTATTTTTTTATTCATGCTTGCAAAGTCTTCGAAAGACTTAACCGGTTAAATCAAAACTTTATATGATTCTTACAGATCTGTCTATTTATTTTAGCTTAAATACGAACAGACTATAAAGGAAAAAATAAATAAATTGTGGAAAAATATTTCTATTTTATTTTTTAATATCTTCCTTCTAAGAGATTTATGTTTATCAATAGATGTCAAAAATCGTAGAGTTTTATAGAAATAAGGAAAACTAACGACTTATATTCAGAGGAAAAATTATGTTTCGTAGAGGTTCATCAGTGTGCCGTACAAAATATTAGCTCTGATTCTTAAAGAGGTTCATCGTTGTTTCGTACGGAATATTAGTCCTGTTTCTTAAAGAGGTTCATCCTTGTTCTGATTCTTAAAGAAATTCATCGAATTCTTGTTTCAAAACCAAAGATATAATTTTATGTGTGCTTGTATACTTTCTCATCAACATCATTGTCTAATTATTATAATTATCGATGCTTTATCACTTGTATTGTTTGTTAGTTTGAAATGAAGCACAAAATTACTCAGCGGGCTATTATTGCTATGCTCACGACAGGTATCGAACCCTGGTCTAGCGATAAGAGTTTGCAGACATACTGCAGTACCACTAAGTGTTAACTACCTGTATCTGATTGTTGACCACGGATTTCTTATTGTTATTACTTTAAGTAGACTGGTTTGTGTAATTCTTAATTTAGTACGTGACCACAGAAAAAAGGCAACGCATGCTTTAAATTTCAAAAGGTGACTTACTGTTAGTTATTAACAGAGAAAAGACGATCACGTTACTATCCATTTCATACTGAAACAAAAAAGACAATAATATAAAATAGTGTAGGTGGAGAATTAATACAACATCAAATACACACTAGAAAGTAGTGCGTCAAGAAGTTCCGTGTAAAGTATCTAGAACCTTTCACCTACGTAATCAAACTGATTAAAACGTTCGCTTCTCATCGATCATCAGAAGTTGATTGTCGCTCGTCAGTTGTTAAACAATATGTCTTACCAAAATTTTCTGCTCAAGAAACTAAGTTTCATTTGTGCCGTTCTTCTACTGGGATCTGTTAACTTTACAAGTGGTAAGTAAAAAAAAATTATTAAAAGAGATAAACAGAAGTATACTATCTAGTCACAACGTATAGAAATTTAAGATTGACGAAATAATAACCAGTCATGACAAGAAAACCCACTTGTAGAGAAAATTATATATGTAAAAACGGCTGGTTTTGGCTGAGAAAATTTTTATGTAAAGGAGCGAACAACGTTTCGACCTTCTTCGGTCATCGTCAAGATCACAAAGAAAGAAAGAGGTAACTGACCGATTGTGACCACATGTTTGAAGGGAGTTGTGTAACTTAATGTAGGAATGTAGAGAGTGTGCTTAGATGTTTTATTATATTTATTAATATAGGTATAAAGGCATTCCTTTGCATTGGTTCATTATGGGCTTGAGTTGTTGTACAAGTAAGGTTTCTTTAATTTTGCGTTTGTTTATGTTTGTTTCTTTATTTAGTATTTGGGTGTTTTCTATGGTTATGTTGTGTTTATTTGACTTGCAGTGTTCGAAAACGTGTGTTCTTTGAATCTGGTTTCCATTTTTCTACTTGTTTGGAATATATATGTAAAGCCGATGTTTTTGGCTTTGACCAAATTATTTTCTGACATTGGCAAAATTATTGTTTACGACAAATTAGTAGTGTATATTTCTAAAGAAAAAGTACTTTATCCTTGTTTACGTTGTATGTGTGTGTGTGTATGGGGGAAACTTTCAGTTTTGGAGCATAATAAAAACATTAATAAGTCTATTCCTCAGGATGAGGCTGGAGTGAAGTAAGGTAGTGAATTATGTCAGTCATTATCAATTTGAAATGCAACCAAGGCAACTGTAATTACAGTTGTATTAAGTAGTTGTAGTGTCTTTGGCTTTATGTAACAAGAAAGAATCCTCAACAGGCGCATCAATTGAAATTATTCTAGGCAGGATCAGAGTAAATTTATCTATGAGATATTTGTTTCACTATATTTCTGCGCACCAGCAATAGAAACTGACACCACTGAGATTTTATTAGTTATCAGAATCTCCACCACCCTATCATCAAATTGAAATTAGTTTAGAAAGAATTAAAATAAATTAATGCATGAGATCTTGGTCAAAGTAAAATACATCAATCGAAAGAGTTTGACCTTCTCATTTTAGAGCTGTAATTAGATCACAAATTGGTCAAGAGATGACAGAACTATGAGCTACAGGTTTGTTTTTGAACACAAACAACCAACAAAAAAACTTAAAGTTGTTCTATGATCCGCTCAATAGTGGCTAAAAATAAAATAATAAATAAATATATATCTATTTATCTAATATGCAGTACTGTGCAAAAGTGTTAGGACAAAGTCAAAAATCAGATTTCAGACTACTTTCAAAGAACAATAGAAGGTAACTCACTGATTAAATATCAAAATTTTATTAATCTTCATATTTAATGCAACAAAAACTTGCTTAAGTTCAGCAAACACTTAATATTTTGTAAGCCCCATTTTTGAATTTAATAACTGCAAACAATCTATACGGCATTGTCGCAATATAATTAATTAAATTGTCCTTTAGTATTTTACTCCAAAGGCTTGTTTGTGTGTTTATTTGTTTAGAATTAAGCACAAAGCTACACAATGGGCTTTCTGTGCTCTGCCCACCACGGGTATCGAAACTCGATTTTTAGTGTTAAGTCCGCAGACATACTACTGTGCCACTGGGGAACTACTCCAAAGGCATCTAATACATTGTTATAAAGTTTATTTTGAATTAAGTTTTGATTTGTAAAGTTTTTAATATCAAAATCCAAATCTGCTGAATTTGGTTGAGGTTTGGGCTCTGTGGGGTTCATTGAATTATTTGAATCACTTTATCAGCTTTTTTCTTAACTAAGTATTTTCTGCATAGGTTTTATGAGTGTTTGGGATCATTATTTTCTTTGTAATGGAATTCTTTACCAACAATACACAAACCATTAGGATGAATAAGTTTCTCTTGATACTTGCACTGGTTCATTATTTAATCTATTTTGTAAATATCTCCTGTCATCTCAGCATGAATACACCCCAAACCATCATACTGCCTCTTCCCTGCTTCTTGTTAGATGCTGTACATTGAATTAAGTATCTTTCTCCTTTCTTCCACTGGACATACAACTTACGCTTTGTACTAAATATTTTAAATTTGGTCTCATCCGTCTATAACATCCTTTTCCAAATATTAACAGTCCAGATTTTGTACTTTATAGCAAATCTCGGTCTCTTGACAAAATTCGGAGATAGAAATCAATTTTCGTAATCTGTTACACTACCAAGTATTCCATTCTCATCGTGTCTTCTTGATACTGTAGGTCTTTTCACTTTTCTCTCATTTGTTACCTGGTTGTTTATCTCATGCTTGAGATTAATGTCAATCTTTCTTCTCTTCTAAAGACTGTATAAACGAAGATACTTAACATCAGTAACATTGAGTTCAGCTGTTCTGTCTCTTTCTTTTTTATTTTCAAATTTATCTGTCTCAGTCTCACAATCTAGGTTGTACCTGGCAATGTTTAGGGAGCTTTTCAAGTCTGCAGCATTTTGTTGGGGAGTCCAACAGGGCCCAACATGCCCAAGTGGTTAAGGCACTCGACTCGTAATCTTAGGATCGCGTTATAATGTTACGGTCATTTCCACTATTTGTTGTTAAAAGAGTGGCCCAAGAGTTGGCGGTGGGTGGTGATGACTAGCTGCCATCCCTCTAGTTTTACACTGCTCAATTAGAGACGGCTAGCGCAGATAGCCCTCAAGTAGCTTTGTTCGAAATTCAAACTCAAATCAAACTAAGAGCACAACCAACATTAAAGCTGTTGTGCAAACTTTCTCCTCTACTGACAATTCTCTACACTTTTGGGGCCATGACATGACAACAAAACTTAATATATTATGTAAAATAATATTCTTATTAATGCGTATTTGTGGAGTGCTATTAAATTGATTTATTTTGGAAAAAATGAGACTATATGCTAGCACCTTAACAGCATCTTTCTACATAGTTAAGACACTGCATGAGGTACAAAAAATGTTATTTCAGACCCTACATTTTATCAGTATGTTCATTCAAGCAGAACCCTTATAACATGCTCTAGACACAAAAATATGGGAATCTTAAAGAATACGTATTCTCAACCTGACTCATTCAGTTGTCAACAGGGATCAGTGAAACATTATCATAGTGCTGAGATTTACATTATGTAATGACACGGAAAAAGTAGCTCCCTAAAATGGAAAGAATAACAAAACACTCTCTTGTCCAGACACTTTTACACAGTGCTGTATATCCAAAGGAAGTTCAGAGTCCGAGATTCGGCATAAAAAGATAAGTGTGCAATTACTTTTATTATCATCTTTTCATTAGCTAAAATCGATTTACTACCCAAGCTCATCAGATCAACTGAGTTAAGACAAATAGAGTAGGTGCTATTTATTTAATCAGTTTTAATAAACAACAAAGGTCACTATGTGAACTATGTCAAATATGGAAATTGTAATCACTGTAAATTTTATTTAAGACATTTCCAATCACATTTTTATGGTAAATATTAATAATATTATAATTGATTTACTATAATTTAGAAGAACTAATAAATCAGGAACTTGTCTCCTTGCTTTTGGAGCGAATCGAGCAATCACAACGTCTACAGGTTTGTTTTAGAACAAAGTCACATTGAGCAATCTATTGTGCCCACAGTGGTGACCGAACCACAGGTCTTAGCGTTGTAAGTCTGAAAATTTACCATTGTATCATCAGGGAACACAACATCTACAGGAATATTTTTTTACAATTCTAAGAATTTATAATTGAAAACAAAAATGTAATATAACATATCAAACGCGTTACGTGCTTCAAATTCAGTGCTTAATAGGCCGTTCACCCAACAGCAGGATTAAGTTGAAAGGTTTTACACGTCTTATTTAAAACATTATAGAACGCCATTATTAGTCCACAACTCATTGAGATTGACCCAGGTCACAGTCGGGTGAAGAGGGTGAGGGTGTATTAATAATTACGTATTTATAATTTTATGAACTTAATCTACAAAGTTGCATGAATGGACTCATTGTTTGACATTTCGCATCAGATTATCTAGAAATTTTCCAGTGACTTCTGTGGTCTGTCCACTTCTGCACGTATGGTATGGAGGTTTATAGTCTATAAGTATAAAAACAAAACACAGACCAACAACAAGTATGTCACAATGATCTAAAATAAATAAGGAAATAATTATTATACTAGATAATAATGAAACACAACAGTGATTTATAATAGGAATCGCTCGGAAAATTCATAAAATATATAACTGGTCAGTGTAGAGATGCCATGAATTAAAAGTAGTATTCAGTGTCAGCTTCAATTGTGACTCGCTGAGATACCACCAGAGATAGATTACTTATGCATTTCAAGCTCCCTTTCCTTAAAAAATAAATAAATACGGCAATGAGAACGAACTTGAACAGGTGTCCACTAAAAACATTCTTTATTTTTGGTTTTCATAGAATTTTCATGCAAGCTAGATAACAGTTCTCTGCATATAGCTGTACTTAATTTGGAATTAACTTGCCATAGGACAGCTAATCTGCGCTATCAACTGCTAACTCTTCGCAAATCCAATGTCTTAAAGTGCAAAACTTGGTTTTGCAACAACAAGATGCAAACTATAGATTTTAAAATTTACAGTTCTAACAGGTTAACTACTAATTCATGTATGCACTGTATTGTTTTGAACAATATAAACTTATTAAAAACAAGTTGTTCACTCTTTACCAAAGTTTTTGGAATCGGAAATATTTTCTTGTCTTTGACTAGATGACCATCTGGAGAAACAGTTTGTCCTTTGTATCTCAGTGGATCAGCAGTAAGTTAATGAGCTTAGCACATTAACATCTCAGGCTTGATTCCCGCAGTGAAGAGAATAGTCAATTGTTTAGTTTTGCTTTCAAAAAACAAAAACTATAATTTTTGATTTAAAATTGAATTACGTTTATAACTAGTAGTTTATATTTTTTAATATTTTAGAAGCTTAATGTTTTGTCATAGATTTATAGGTTTTGGAGCTTGTAAGCTTGGTTCGAATCCCTGCGATATGAAAAAAATTCCCTGCACTTTCAGCTGTAGGTTTATATGTTGGGTGGCTGCTGGTAAATGGCTGCCTTCCCTTTGATTGGTAGTTAAAAATTAAAAACGGAGCAAATAGCCTTAACAGCTTTGCCATAATTACGAACTGAAGCTTATGAATAAACATACAAAACAGTTGCAAGCATTTGAGTCAAAATATCTCATTATCTTAATCATCATCCTAATATGCCTCGTTCTGTAGCAATTATTATTATGTTACTGTATATTTTATGTTAGAAGTATGTATTTTAAAACGTTACTTATGAGTTTCGTAGGAGAATTTTTGTGAATATATTTTTATCATAGATGGTGTCGAAATTATTCTTTAGTTTATAGTTATCGAACAGATACAACAATGTTAATCATGATGCTCGAAAGTGGTTCATAATAGGGATCGCTCATTAATTTTATGAAATATCTAACAGATCATAGGGCAAAAAATTATCATAAAAAGGAATCTTGTTCATGAACACAAAACCCAAGACCTTCCATCTTAATGGCTAATGCTGCTAAAATATTGATAACAGCAAGAGAAAAAGGTGTTTTGATTGTTAGACAAAATTAAAATCCATTCATTTGTTCTTCATATTATTTTTATTTCACAAGTCTAAAGGAAAAATGGCTATGTATATTTTATTCAAACATGAGCAGTCCTATTAAAAAGCTCCTGCACAGATCACAGGACTGTGATTATGTTGATTGTTGAAAGAGAATGATATACAATTTATTAGAGTTTTCATCGCTAGTAATCAAGTGTCTCATCGAAGCCTACAACAAAAACGGTTATGCATACTGTGCCAAAATCTATGCGCAGCTACTGAACTTAAAACTCCTGAGAAGGTTATGGGGTTATTTTTATGCTTATTCTTGGATGCTTTTATTTGCTATCATCATAAGCTTTTCGAAACTATTCAAGTATTGTAGAATTGTTAAAGCCAGTTAAGCACCCTCATACTAGTCGAAAATGCTCCGTTTTATTAGAATAAACCATGTTTGTATTTATAACTGAGTTTCCAGCCTTTCTGCTTGTACGGTCAAAACGGTTACGAATATTTTAATGAAACCTAGAAAATGGTAATGAATGAGTATTGAGCACAGGAGTAATTTTAAAATTAATTTAATCACCCTCATTTCTTCGGCCTGGAATATTTCTGTAAGTGCTTCACTTTCTGCAGTGGAAAAAAATTAATTTCGCACAAAGCTACTTGAGGGCTATCTCTGCTAGCCGTCCCTAATTTAGCAGTGTAAGACTAGAGGGAAGGCAGCTAGTCATCACCACCCACCGACAACTCTTGAGTTACTCTTTTACCAACGAATAGTGGGATTGATCGTAACATTATAACGCCCTCACGGCTGAAAGGGCGAGCATGTTTGGCGCGAAGAGGATGCGAACCTGCGACCCACAGATTACAAGTCGCACGCCGTAACATGCTTGGCCATGACGGGCCCTAACAGGAATATAAAATAATGTTAAGTATAATCTCTTCAGTGCTGTAAAATGATAACTATTTGTTAAATGCATATTGTTTACTGTTAAGAACAAAGTTAAGCAATAATTTATATACGCTGTACCAACAAAGAATTACGAAACTCAATTTTACGGTTAAAAACCCTCAGATATACAACTAAGGGGTATGTTTCTGTATACGATAAAATGTGTTAGTGAATAGTTTCGTTAATTTATCAAAACCAAGATTATAATATAGATTATTCTTATTATATATAGGGCTCATAAGACTAAAAGTTGAGTTACGCTACTTGCTGTGGGAATAGCACACATATCCCATTATGTAGCCTTCACTTAGTAACAAAAAAAAGGTTATAAAATGTATTTATGTCAAAATGGTTTTACAAATACCCTTCAGACTTTACTAATGGTATTTTCTGCAATAATTTACAGAAAATCTTTTACACAATTTTGCATCAAAACTTCAAAAATGAAAACATTTAATCACACCTTAACTTTTTGTTACCATATTCTCATTTTTCATGATAAAATGCAGCAGCTAATATTCTTCGAGTTTCATTTAGATTTTTTAAAAAAATCACAACTACTTTCTACGTAATAGTCCTTGACAAGACAGCAGTGTGTCTGAGGATTCAGAACGCTAACATCTTAGGTTATATTTCTCGCGGTGGACACTATGGTTTTGCTCCAAATAGAACAACAACATGAAAATTTAGTTAATAAAAAGTATATTGAATACGTCGAGAACATATTTAATACATAGAGATGAGAAAAACTCAGATTAAAACATCCTAATTATAGATTTAAATAACTGATGTTATGTTTTATACTTTTATGTTTTATGTTTTAAGACAATGTGAAGCATGTACAAATTTAATTTTACGTGTACCTTTCTCTATTTTGATCTCAGGTGGATGTACCAGCTATGGTCATTCTTGTCTCGGAGGTAAGTATTATCTTTCGATGATGTAAAACAATAAATAGTTCTTTGGTTGAAAATAATTTCTTTATAAAAATTATTAATCAAACACACAATAAAATAATAATAACCATATATGTTTAGCAGTTTTATATTTTGTTATAAAATGTAAAGTTTATTAAACTTTTTTTTTTAATTTAAAAATGTTCATTGTTTACATTCTCGGTGTTACGTATTTTTTAATGTTTTATGTTCTTTGTGGACTAAACGCAACAGAAAAACGCAGATAACAGCTTGTATAATTTATTACACTAAACTATTAACAAATATAACAGATATAACATAAATTATATGATAACAGTGACAGATATTAAGTTACAACATTCGAAATTAATTACAAAACAAAATAAAACTAGTTTCAAACTTCAAAATTAATCACAATACAAAATGGTACTGGCCTGTATCTAATATAATGATCTAAAATGAAAGTCTCAAATTCCAGTCTAGGGTGTGAATTTGGTCCCACGAAGTAATTCCGAAACAGTTCACAGTTCAATAAATTCGCCGTCTCTATGCACAAGCAGTAATTCAGATGTATCGTAGAGATTGACGAAATAAAATCACAGCTTCCGTAGATCTAACTTCAATCACAAATCCAAGTTGAATATTCACAGCAAACACTTAATCTTTCTCAAATAACTAACTCTCTTCTTTTGAAATAAAACTGATCTCTGAATCTCACTCTTTTTCTTCGAATAAAACTAATGACTGAATCTATCTTCTTTTTTCGAATAAAAACTGATGACTGAATCTCTCACTTGTTCTTCGAATAAAACTAATGACTGAATCTCTTACATCTTCGTCTGTTTATATATTGTAGGCCTAAAATCCTCGAAAGACCGCGAAAGTTCTACAGGTCTCCAGAGCAATCCACGCATATCCGTTCTTGCACGAGACTACACGTCTAGACACGAAGTCACCAGCACTCATTTACAAACATATGATTGGTCTACTTAATTCAAGAAAATTCTAAATGTTACCCTAAATAAATAACAAAATATTAGTTTAAACAATAAATCAATATGGAAAAATGAATAATAGAAATGAAAATTTAAACACAACACGACATGTTGTCGTTAACAAAATATTTACACATATACATAACACTCGGTAACTATGACAAAATTTCATTCTTTAGTTACCGAGAATTCAAAGAATAAGCATTACTATCTATAGATTCTATATCGTAAGTCAATGCTTCTCAACTGAATGAATGGTTCATCCAGGGATAAATTAGATCAAAATTAGTGTGAATAAGAATGATGGTGTGAATGGCAGAGCGAATGAGTGTTAGTAATTATAAAACAAATTCAAGAACAAAAAGTCATTAGTTATCATTATTTAATTTAGTTGTAGTTTTACGAATATATTTATTATCTTGTATTTATTCAAGTTATAGTTTGGTGTATATTTAAGTCACAATAAAGAATTTTGAAATGATGAAAGTGAGATGTAGAGAAACACTTATAGGATTGAATGATATTGGAAAAGGTTGAAAAGTCTTGAGAAAAGTGAATTGCCTTTATCGGAATTTGGCGGAATGATGAATAAGAATCACATTTACATAAAGATTATGAAGTAAAGCTTTTCCATGATCTGTAAAGTCGCCTCTCATTACTAACAAAAATACATTCATGTTAGTGTTTCTTGTTTGTTCGTCCACATTTATCTTTTTACTCGTCACAGTTTGAGAATGCATGCGTTAAAGATAGTTTGGTTTGAATTTCGCGTATAGCTACACGAGGGCTATCAGCGCTATCCGTCCCTAATTTTGTAGCAAAAGACTAAAAGAAAAGTAGCTAATCATTACTACTACGCCAAGTCTCGGGCTATTTTTTTTAGCAACCAATAGCTTGATGTTTCACACATTATAACGCCCCCACAGCTGGAAGGGCAAGCAAGTTTGGTGGGACGGAAATTCGGACCTGCGACCCAGGTGTGAGTCAAACGTCCTAACAACATTGTCATATCTAGCCTAGTTAATATAGTTAAAATTAACGTTATTAGCTATATAAATAGAATGTTGATAGTACTTCATAAAAACAATTTGCAGATATTAATGTAGTAACGCGTCTTGAGTAGTGGGGATACAAGTAACATGCTCAGCATATTTATATTTAGCTCACGGCGAATTCTGCCTATTCGGAAATGAAATATCATTTGTATAGAGTATTGTAAGATTACTAAACGATTAGGGTGAATAGTAAGATATTTCACAGAAAAAACCTTCGGTGTTCTTTATAGAACAGGAAAATCACATACAGACAAATGACTTGGACAGCAACAGGCTCCGAAACATACTATAAAGTTTAAATCAACCAAAGAAATAATTTCATTCTGCAAATTGAAGACTATGGTTATGAAATATAATTTTCTGCTCCTCCCACACAAACCCATGACATGAAGATTAACATATCTTCTGATACCGTTTACAAGACAAGGAACAATAACTTGAAGTTGATAAAGGCTCAGAAACCTAGAAAAACTTCTTGAAATCAATGTATGTTGGGCCTGGCATGACCAAGCGCGTAAGGCGTGCGACTCGTAATCCGAGGGTCGTGGGTTCGCGCTAAACATGATCGCCCTCCCAGCCGTGGGGGCGTATAATGTTACAGTCAATCCCATTATTCGTTGATAAAAGAGTAGCCCAAGAGTTGGCGGTGGGTGGTGATGACTAGCTGCCTTCCCTCTAGTCTTACACTACTAAATTAGAGACGGCTAGCACAGATAGCCCTCGAGTAGCTTTGTGCGAAATTCCAAAACAAACAATGCATGCTTTGATAAGAAAGATATCCGAAGGCATTAGTATCACAATATCCAATTCAACAATGTATCATCACTTCTCCAACTGCACTGACTTTGGAAATTGATATCAACAGAAGGCCATTTGATCCAGATAAATCATCCAAAGTAGAGTAAAATCTCGGCAGTGAGTAGACATCCCTTAGAGTGGCTACATTTGCTTTCCAGCAGTCTGTACAGAGCTTTGTGAATTCGTTCTTCTTTTTCACAAGTAGAACAGATTGTGCTTACGAATTCGGTTCTCATTCTTATTCATTTATATCTCCTATGTCTTTAAAAGCTTCAGGCTGTTTTCAAAGAGGAAGTCGTCTGGCTAACTAAGTATTGGGCGGCATTTCTAGTGCCAGTGTTATTAGATATTTTATTTGTTTGGTCTTAGTCATGAAATCAACTAGAGAGGATATCTTTGTATAATGCAAGTTATGTAATCTGTGGCAATAATTAACTGCAAGATAAAACAGCTCTTATTGTTATGCGGGGATTTGACATAAGATTTCCTACTTTTGGCCTTATTTGATCTGGGAGTATTATTTGTACAGCTTCGTATTTTGCATTGTGCCATTCAGACTTGACTCGAACTTTTCGTTTTGCAGTGTTCATGGCCTTAATTACGACACTTTTATTCTTCAGATTCTTGAAAATTTTCCCAAACAATAATCCTTACATTCCTGTACACCTTAGTTCTTCTTGTAATCCTCTGTATATGTACAGGAGCTTAATCACTGTTCTCTTTAATTCTATATAGTTTTGTTATTAATACTTCTTTGAACATTACGCATCTTCCTTTTACTTTTTCTCTAAAATACCTGTTTTTTTTCTTGTTCTTTTAATTTTCTGTCTTTTTCTACAGTTTCATCATCTCCAGCAAATTTCTAACTTTACTTCGTGCCCTTGGTATTGTCATATAGAAGTTTAATCAAAGTTCTATCGTTGGGCAGTTTTTGGATTATGTGGTAAAAGTAAAGCAAAGTCCTATCTATGTAGTTATAATGAATTCAATAACGTTTACTTCTAGCTACCTTCACTTATAGGCCTAACTTTACAAAAATTTCAACAAAAACCACTCATAATGAAGAGTAACTTTTCTACAACGTACTTTTAAAATTTCTTCTCCAATTAATCAATAAGAAATACGTTGAATCGCAGTCTTGTAAACATAACAACCAGTGCCAAATTAAGTATTTATTTATACTTTTATTCTAAATTAGCTGCATTGATTGTTTAACGATCGGAGAGAGTTTCATAATAATAATCGGGCAGATAATGTGATATAACTAAAATACTCATTTGTGAGAAGAACACTGTTTCATTTTCGGAAGTATTCTGTAGTCTTAAACAACCAAATTTGTTATCAACAAAAACAGGTGTCACTAACAGGTTAAAACGCAAAAGGGCGTAGGGTCACTCCGTGACCCTACTTTGTGGGGTCACAAAGTTAATTACTTTGTAGGGTCTAATTTGTGAGATTAAGAGCCAACACATATTGTGCGGAGTGACATACTAGATCTGTGTATGTGTACATATAATTTAAGCCAGAAATTAGTAAAATTTCAAGTGGGAAAAGATGTAGATAGTGATCATCTCCCAATTTTTTGTGTCTTCGATCTCACCCCCTATAAAAATATAACATATAGGAAAGAAAAATTTAATCACAGTAAAGCAGATTGGCAATGCTATAAACAAGAATTAGATAATCTGTTACCTAATAAAACTATTAAAGAAGTTAAAACGCATGTCGAAATGGACAACTATTGTCAAACAATCACGGATTGCCTTCAGAGAGCAGCCAAGTTAACAATACCAAAACAACACCATAAAACAACAAACAACACATGGAAACCCACCACAGAAATAATCAACCTAATAAAAAAGCGCAGACAACTGAGAAGACAGTACATGATTACAAGAAACAGAGAAACTAAAACACAAATAAACAACATTAGAAATCACATCAGAACTCAAATAAAACAACAAAAACAAAATAAATGGGACAATTACTATAATAAACTAAACGACAAAACCGACCCGAAAAAATTCTGCTCACATCTTAAAAGATTCACAAATGAAAACACAAACACAAAGAAATATCCTCCACTTGAACATAATAACACCATTGCACATACAAATAAAGAAATAGCCGAAGCTTTCAAGGATCAACTCCAAAATACATTTAAAACTCACACAGATCCAGATATGAATACAAACTTCTACAATAAAGTCACTAATCACATAGCAACCAATAAACATCAATATGAACCAATATTTCCAGTAAACATAACTGATACAAATACAAGTTCTAACACTGATCATGAAAGCACATTACTAACAAAGGAAATATCCATACATGAAATACTAGAAGCAATAAAAAACACCAAAAACAAAGCACCAGGAGAAGATGAAATACAAGCTATTCTCCTAAAAAAGGGCACTCCGATATTGTTTGCCACCTAAATTCACTATTTAACTTATCGCTATCCTCAGGATATGTCCCAGTTTCTTGGAAGCTAGCAAATATTTTAATGTTCCATAAGGAAGGAAAACCAGCGAATAAACCAAATAGCTACCGACCAATCACCCTGACCAGCTGTGTTGGCAAAATTCTCGAAAGAATAATAAGTAATAGAATCTCCACATTTTTGGAGATAACATCAAAATTACCAGAAGAACAGAATGGATTCAGAAAATTTAGACAAACGACAGACCATTTAATAAGATTAACCGAAACCATAATAGATAGTTTCAACAAAAAAGAATGTACAGTCGCTTGCTTCCTCGATATCGAGTAAGCATTCAACACCGTTTGGCACGACGGTCTAAGGTTCCGAATAAATGAAATGGAACTACCGCGAGGAATTATTCGATGGTTATCTAATTTTCTGGAAAACAGAAAATGTAGAGTAAACGTAGAAGGAACTTTTTCCGAATACTTTACTCCACTAGCTGGTGTCCCACAGGGAGGGGTGGTTAGCCCTATACTCTTCATCATGTATGTAAACAATATGCCATTGAAGGATCCAAATCATGGATTCTCATCACAGTTCGCAGATGATGTGGCAATTTGGAAAAGTGCTGCAACACCCACGATAGCAGCTACAAACATACAACCACAATTAAATAGAATTAGTGAATACTGTGAAAAAATATAGAATTAAAATAAACACAGCAAAAACGAAATCGACAAAACACAAAATCAACAGCCAGAAATATATATGAATGGCACTCTACTCCACATTGCCCAATCAGCAAAATTTTTAGGTCTGACTTATGATTCAAAATTAACTTGGATCAATCATGTCAACGAAATTAAAAATAAAATTTGGCGAAGAACCAACTATGTAAGGAGTCTAACTGATAAACACAGTGGAGCATCTACAGATAACATATTGAAAATATACAAAACATATATTAGACCAGTAATAGACTATGCAGCTCCAGCATGGGTAACTGTAAGTAATAAAACAATCAAAACTTAACTACAAACAATCCAAAACACACTTCTCACAAGTGCATACAGAGTACCGAGATCAATATCATCTAAATTCATTCATAATTACTCGAATATACCAACCATATCAGATAGACTCCTAAATATTACAATTAGGTACTTTAACAAAAATTGGATGAAAAATGATTTATTATGCGAACTAAACAGGTACCTCATACTTGATGAAGAAAATACTAAATATCTCTCCCCAATTAACATATATTTTAAATATAAAGAAAAATAAATTAAAGTAAAATATGTATGTATATAAACTTTAAATCTTATATTTATAGTTTACATATTTATGTATTTGAAAAAAAAAATTGCCACCAGCTAACTTGACCTACTGTGAATAATAGACTATAAATGGACATTGCCCTGCGAAGGACCTAACATACAAACAGTTAGGGAAAATAAGTTCAGGAAGGAGGAAGAGGTCAAAGAGAACCTGACCTTCCAGGGCAAAATACCCAGATACATATTGTGCAAAGCACAATCAGTATGCAAAATGCGCTAATGCTGTGGGGTTCTAGTGGAATGCTACTATTTCTAGCCAAAAAATGTTAATGCTTCATGAGAAGAATGTAGAAAAAATTAAATACCACAAGCAGCTGCACTGTAACTATATAAGCATAATTTCTTTTATCATAAAAATAGAAGTTGGGCCGATCCCTCTTTGTATTCGTGCGTGGATTAGAAAGTTCTCGTAAGAATCAGTTTTTGCATTCTGTTGATTAGAAGGTAACGCTCTGATATTAGAAATGTACAAACCTATAAGATATATGTTATTGCATAGCAGACAATGATTTTGGGTAGAACATTATTGATAAGTAAAACATTTTCCTAATTAATATATATTTTCTTGGAAATATAACTGCGGTTAAATTGTGTCAACTGTGATGTGAGAAATAGCAAAATCACATCATTACTATGATATACTTTGCATATACAATGCAAAGAGGTTCAGGAATTCGAGGCGTTTCTAAAAGAATTAAGGTTTGTGTAACTATGTTTTGCACAAACACTACAAAGCTAAATTTGGATAGATAGGCAAATTTATTTTACACATGGATACTAAAGAAATACGACGATAAACTCTTTATGCAGGTTTTTTAAAACTTAAAACATGCTTTCGTCATATTGAAGTTTAGTCAAAATTCTATTGTTGAACAGTTTTAGATTATTTGGTGAAATTATTGGATTGTCTTGAATTTTGCATAAAGCTACACAAGGGCTATCTGAGCTAGCCGTCCCTAATTTTGCAGCGTAAGACTAGAGGGAAGACAGATAGTTATCACCACCCACTGCTAATTCTTGGGTTACTCTTTTACCAACGAATAGTGGGGTTGAAAACCATATTATAACTCCCCCACGACTGAAAAGGCGAGCAGGTTTGGTGTGACGGGGATTCAAACCCGCGACGCTCGGAGTACTAGTCGAGTGCTTTATCCATCTGGTCATGCCGGGCCAGGTAAAAGTAAGGCAAAGTCCTGTCTGTGCAATAATAATGAGCCAATAACTTTTACTTCAGGCTACCTTCACTGATAGGCCTAACTTGACAAAAATTCAACACCATAAAAAAATATAATAGTAAAACTGAAACATGTGTTTGGTTTAACGCAAAGTTGAGTAATAGGTGATGTTCTATCCACAACATCAAACTCAATTTTAGCGTTGCAATTTCGTAAGTTACAGCTTATTCACCTTGGAACTAAACTGAAACAGCACGTTAAATTATGAACAGAAAGGCCATTTCGAATGGAAGGATCCATTCTTAGTTAAGGTTTAAAACAAACACCTTTTACACTTCAATGTAAGGCTAGAATGTACCTGTTTAAAAATAAAAAAAAATCTAATATTTTTTTTCCCTTTAAAGGTTAATTGGGAAAATAAATAGGTTTAATTAATTTATGTCATTTATTTCGTTTTTTTTTTACCATTTTCAAAACTTTTATTCCTTAGGTCACGGTAAACGCAGATATGAAGTCAATAACTCTCACTTCAAACTGCGTGAAGTTTTTGAACATTTTTTTAAGGAACACCAGAAGTTTCCAATCAGGTACGAACCACCTTTGTCTGCTTACAACTTCAAAGAAATTGATTCTCAAGAAGAGAAAAGCGAGGACAGCTACAACAACCCTGAATTTATTTACACAATATTATCAGCTTTTACAAAAAACAAGAAGTACTGATGTTATTTAATCTTGCTTACTTTGAGTTAGCACCATATTCTGTGACACGTAAATAATATTACAACTTGAAATAGCATGTGTGTAGCTTTAATAAATGTTCAAAAGTTACTTGGGTTTGTAGTATATATTAATCCCATTGGAACGGATATTGTTCATATTTATTTGTTTTTGAAATTCGCACAAAGCTACTCGAGGTCTATCTGTGCTAGCCGTCCCTAATTTAGTAGAGTAAGACTATATACCGTCAAAAATATGTCAGTTTATTCAAGCTCAAGAAAAAAAAACAACTACTGTATTTCCCGCCATCGAGGACGCATCCATATTTTGATTAACTAAATGTCGAAACAAAAGAAGAGATAAACATAAAAATAAGGTTGCAGCACTTCCACTAATCTTACGACCATCTCGTTTATTTTAATCCTATTCTAGGAGGACCCGCCCCCTCTTGTTTTCTTTTTATGGAAGCTATAAAGTGACCTGTGTTAAAAAAATTTAATTCAGCTGAACTGTTTCGGAGAACTCCTACCAAAAACAGGTCCGTGTTTGAAAAAGTTACACAGCTTGACAGAGTAGTATGAACGGAACCAAAAGAAATTTACGATATTTTGCAAATGGCTACCGTTACCGAGTGGTGTTTCCGTGATTTTACTTTTCGAGTTTTATTTCTAGAGATTTGGTTGTTTGTTTTGGAATTTCGCACAAAGCTACTCGAGGGCTATCTGTGCTAGCCGTCCCTAATTTAGCAGTGTAAGACAGTGGAAGGCAGCCAGTCATCACCACCCACCGCCAACTCTTTTACCAACGAATAGTGGGATTGACCGTAACATTATACACCCCCACGGCTGGGAGGGCGAGCATGTTTAGCGCGACTCGGGCGCGAACCCGCGAATTACGAGTCGCACGCCTTACGCGCTTAGCCATGCCAGGCCTATTTCTAGAGAATGAAGTTTATATCAAGGCTTTTATAAACTTATAGAATAAAATTTAACACTCAAGTACAAGAGTATGTATCGGTGAGAATGTTTTGACTGACGGTTATTAGTATTCTGATATGCCCACATGCATCGTTAATTTAAATATTTCCCTATTACTTTTACGATGAGAATCTTTCAATCTCTAAAATTCTGTTTGTGTATAAAACCACCAGTTTCTAAACTATTGCTACAAGATTACCTTCCCATATTATACTTTTAAGATTGGTAAAGCACTTTTTTAAGAGTTTGGAATTCTGAATGTACAATCTTACAAATAGATATATGGTGCTAGTTGTTGTTTGCTCTAGGTGCTTCTGATTGTTTGAGATTCTTCTTGATAACCTGTACAGTGCAAATTACACAACTTTTAAATTACATCTGAAATTCCCTATAAGGTTGGCACAATCATTTTATTTCTTCTGCAGTTTAAATATCTTCCCTGATGCACTACACAATATTCATAAAATCTGCCTTAGGAGTTGGTTCTTTTAATACTTATTATTCTTAATTCATAATTTGTGAGCAACAAGTAAACGTTCCTTTTGTTATGTCACTAATACTCTGTATTAACTATAAGAAATATTGTGGGGATAATATATTTTGCACTCTTTATATTGGTGGTAGTATTACACTTCAGTATAATACTGTAAGTGCATCTTTTATATAAATAATTTTAAAGTTTGATGCTATTTTTTGGATTCAAAATTTTACTTTTGATGATTTGGTTCAAAGACACTATGTTAGACAAAATATGTTCTCTACATGAAACCCAAGTCCAGATACAAAAAAAATAAAAAATAAGTTGTACATAATGTTTAGTATTTCCCAAAAGATACAAATAAATGAATCTGCTTAAAAAACAAAATGTAAAAGGAAGCCTGAGGATAAATATTAAACAAATGTTCTAGGAATGCCCAGATGACTGAATGTTTGATTTTAACATTCTGGTACAAATTAATAACCTACATATGTCTTATACTTATACCTTATATTATCAAACTGGATATATATCACTGTTTTTTAATATGATGCTAAAACATTTTCTTTTCTGAACAAGGTGTGCATTGTTTTTCACTTCTGTTAAATACTTTTATATGATGGGAAAGGAGGTTATATTCTTACAAGTATAAAACATGCTCTTTGGGAACATAATAGTGTAGACATTTCTAACAAAACTGGATGAATTTCATATTTAGTATCTGCTACAAATATGTGTAGATAATAGTTCAAAAACTATATCAAAGTTTTCTAAATTTCAAGGTCCTTGGTGTAATTATATCACTTCTCTAAAATATTTATTAAATCTTAAGTCTTTCTTATCTGACAATTTTACTGAGAAGCACTAATGACATTTATTTTTTTAATATAGTTCATACGGGACACAAACTGTTTGGTTATTGTGTGGAAATATAATAAAACTAGGATATAAAAACTTGCATGTGTCCATAGATCTTTGTAATTATTTTACTTCATATGGATGAGCATGCTCACAACATGCATTAGAGTTACTTTTTTATAAACATTGTAAGACTAAGAGGTAAATACATCAGTAGAAGAAATAACCTTTTGCCATTTATGAATCACCAATTCAAATTCAGTCAAAGTTGATTATTAAAGTACTTTACTGAAAACACTACTTGCACCAAAGAAAGAAAACCAGTACATGCTCCATTACATTACTGAGATATTTTGAATATCAGATATAACAAAATATAATTTCAGTAGCAATTACCTGTGATTAAAGGCTTAATTTTTACACAGTGCAATTGTAATTCAATCATTTACATTCTTTACAACTTTATTTGGGTATAGATTTCCCCATATATATATGATTACAAATTTAACTAAATAACAATTCCTTCTAATATGACAATTTCACATTAAAAAAAAAAAAAGGAAAGTGTAAAACCACCCAATACTTGCAATTTATCAACCATATTAAATAATAATAATAAAAAAATCATTTACTGAGGTTGCAGAAAAACATACTTCACAAATGTCAAAATGAAGGCAACTGCTGCATTATCAAGAAACTACACAAGTTGTGAGAAATTTATACACTGGTTAGGTAAGAGGAGAAATATGAAAGTCAAATACATTCAGGTCTTTTCTTGTTTTCAAAAATAATATATTTAGATCTATAAACTCAGGTTATGGAAACCAGCATCTTTTATTTTAATTTTCTAAACACATCAGTTCAGCTTCTTTCAATCTCATAAAATTCCTTAATCTGATGCACTTCCTTGATCATCAACATCTTCTTCATTCATTAGTTGAGAAAACTTGTTTGCAATAGGATAAATCTGTATAGAATATAAAGAAAGATAAATACAGTTAAAAGGAAAGCTACTACAAAAAATATTAAGTTTTTAAGTTTGCAAATAAAGATGGTGTTAATTACATGTACATTCAGTAAGAAAATGATACATTAATAACCTTCTTGGTAAACTTTTTGTTGAAGGTAACTTCAGTATTTCAGCTACTGAAGGCTCGGTAAGTCACAAAAATTGAAATTTTGGTAAACACAACATTTAAGATCATTTTTGATAGGTTTCAATATTAACATTATACCTTGTCAAAAATCTACAAAAAGATTTTCAACAAAAACTTTTAATGCACATATTTTTGTCAAGCTGTACAGGGCTTTAATGAATTTTTAGGCTGAGTCTAGTGATAAAAAAAACCAATATTACGAATATTGTACAATGGAAATTCCCAATTCCCAATCTTTTTTAATTCTACAGATGTGAAGACATGAAATCAACTATTACGATAACTTCAGCATTTAAATTGGGTTGACAAACACTATTATAAAGTACAATGAATCTTGCAAATAACTGTTTCAGAAGGACATGTCAAAATTTGATGGCAACTCAAATTAAATTTTGAGTATGCCTATCATTTCAGACATGAAGACTGGTGGAACAAATATAGTGGGGCCACAATAAATTTGATAAAATAATGTACAGATGTTAGTCTAATGAATAAAACATGTAACTCTTAACTGGAATTTTATAAAGTCAAACATTTTTTGGCAGCAGTTCTTTGCAAATTTTAAATGAAAATTATACCTCAATTAAGATTAGTCAAGAAACAATTTGGTATACACTGTTTTTAAGTAACAAATGTAAAAGAAAAAACTCTAGAAATGTCTTTCATGAGCTAATATACTTAAGAAGTCGTAATATAATTTTATATGTACAATTGTACAAAATCTTGAATCATTTAAAACAAAGTCAATCACACTGAAGGTCTCAAAAGTCAAATGATTTTTTCTTCATCTCAACTCTTTTTACAAGCTGTTTAAATTGCACAGAAAAACCTTTCTATTTGATACTGGCTACTGAATTATAATAACATTCATAAAAAATATAGTAAATAACTTACTTTATGTAAGAAAATTCAAACACTTCAGAATACATTTTTCAAGGCTTTTAGTTGAAACTATATTCCCCACATTGTGCATATAGTAAAGGATAATTTTGACATTTTTTTTAAAAACAAGTAAAACACATTTCTAATAAACTATACTACCAAAAGATCATGTCCATTTTTAAGAAGATCAATTCATGATGACAATGCAGCTCGTAACAAAATTAAAATATTACAGTAAAGAATGCCTTGCTGTAATGGTTAACCTAATTAGGTGTCTTGAAGATCTTATTCAAAACTTCTTTAAAATTCACATTGTATCTGTTATATTTGTGACATATGCAAAAGTAAAATGCATATCTCACTATTTAGCATAAATAAGTTTTAATGTTTATAAAAATAAAGAGGAATCTGCAAGGGAATAAAATATGACTTAATTTTTCCTTTAGGTATTCATATCCTTAGTAGAAATTTAGTCTCTCAGTTTTAAAATTCCAAATTACATCTTGACTCACTGAAGAATATCAACAACTTAACCCTTTCCAGGTCAAGCTTTTCTCTCCATTTGTGAAAATACTTAAATTGTACAAAACTCAGTATAAGTTCCTTACACATTATTTAGTTTCAGCTTATCAACATTTCTGCCAATTACTAGGTTATTAAGTTTTCCAAAATTTTGATGAGTAAGTTCTAGATTTTATAGATTGGTAATTTTAAATGTGATTCTTATTCATTAACATATTTTGGTACTTTATTCTTTCAATTACACTAGTCATGTTATCTAGCTATAAAGTTATAATAACTAAAACATGACCTAGGACTTGAATTTCAAAGTAGTATCCCTTACCTTTGACAGGTAAACAAGTTTGTTAATTTGCATGTTGCTTGAATATGAAAAAAATTATTTCAGGAAAAGAAAGTAAAGAAAAACAAAGTACACAAATTCCTCTGTTAACTTCTCTCACAATTTTATTTTGCATACCTTGATGTAAACAGGTCATTATATGCTTAATTCAATCATATTTAACTATTATCTGAACCTGTTTTCAAAGTTGTGCTTCATTAGTAAATATTCAAACAACATTCTGTGACATTATAATATGAATGAACAGCTATAGTAAAAAAAAGAAAAGAAAGCCATTAACAGAGAATAAAAATCACGAAAGAAACAAGACATGGATAATCATATTCTCAATAAGTGATAGTTTTCTTACCAAATATAAACCTAATCTTTATGCCGAGTTGAAAATTTCTGAAAACATTTATAAATATGGTTTACAGATGAAACTCCTCAAAGCTGTGCAGGAATGAAAACTGGAATACTTTTTTATTTTACTCTTTGTGAATTACACTAATTAAAGTATTATAAAATACCAAAATATCAATTATAAAATATTTTTTAGTTTTATGCCATTTTTGAAACCTGATTAAGCAGACACACACTTAACCCTCCTGAAGGAGTTCACTTGCCTGAAACCAATTATGTTTAAGTGTCTGATTAACATCTTATTTCCTGAGGTAATGCCAGTAATAATTCTTAAACAAAAAAAATAAAAATAGAACCAACTAAGGAAAAAACAACACCACCAGAAATATGTATTATCTCTTCTGATGTGTTGGAATTGTCACTACTGATGAAGAAAAAAAAAATCTAAGTGCAATGGTTTCCTTCAAACTCACTGAAAATATGTTTGTTTCAAATGCTACTTGAATATTATTTCTTACTGTAAGAAAATTAGTAAGTCTTTAAGGATAAGATACACATCCTGGTTAGTTTGGTGAACTTTGTGAAAAGTTACTCAAGGGATATTTGCATTAGACATCCCAAATTTTGATGCAATAGACAGGAGGGAAAAGAACTAGTGTATGAAAATAGTTGTTTTGGCATCATATCATGTTGCCCCCACACCTGAAAGGATGAGTGTGTTTGGTGGTAAATTCCAAACTTGTGACTCTCTCAGTCTGAGTTAAATAAAAAGTCAATTAACAGTGTAGAAATGAACTGGTTAAGGTACAATATTCCTACTTTTCTAAAATAAACTTTTTTTTATTGCTTTATGATAAAACCAAATTTTTTTTTCTTCTGAGATTTACTAAAAACATAAAAAATATTATGCATGTTTATTAGTTTGTAATTTGAAAATTATAAATACATACTGGACTTGACGCTTCATATTTCACAGGAGGACGAGGAGGTCTTCCTATGTTATCATCTTTAGGCTGCCGTCTATCTCTACAAGTTTTTGAATCAGTGTCACCATGGTGGGTTTCAGTGTGTTTCTGATGCTCACCTAAGTCAAAATGTAAATCAAAGTTTATTAAAGCACATTAAAAGTTAACTTTTAATTTGAGAATTGAACTTATTTTTCAAAAGTGTACATAATTATGCAAAAGTACTCATATCGATTAAATGTCATCACAATAAAACATTCTACTCAACAATGATCCTTTGTTCTTGTTTTTTTTAAAAAGCAATGAATTTCATACCTTAAAAACTGATAATATACATAAAGTATACAATTTGAGATTATACCATAACTTGTAATTACATATTCAATTTTTGAATAAATAAGTCAAACTGAAAATACTTTGCAATATTATAAGAAGTTCAACAAAACTTTAAAACTCAGGCTTTACTTGAAGACAACATGCTCTTTGAATTAACCATATAAACTCAAACTTATTTACAAAAAAATTAAGATAGGCTTTTTTTACCTCTTCTAACCTCTTGTGACTCTCTACTCTGATAATTTTCTCTTTCATCTTCCTGCATGAGAAAAAAATAAACATAATTTTTTCTAATAATAGCTTGTAATATAGGAGGAAAGAGAATGATACTTAAAGAAAAGAAAATACTGACGACTTTTTGGGTTTAATAAATACATGAAACAAGTAAACTCAACATGTGACACGACAGTTTTTTGGTTTTCAGGTAGATAATTATCAGAGATGAAAACAGCACATGGATCTTTGTAGAGTTGTATGTGCTCTCTGGTGCATTCCAAAACATTCTGGGACACTAAATATTTACTTTATTTACTGATAAAACTATCAGTAAACAACAGTTTTTGTCATTTTAATTCATGTTTCAATGATCACAGGTTATAATTTTTCAATACTGAATAATATATTTCTGATAGGTACTTCCCTTCACTCACGATTCTTGTTCATTGCTATCTCCTGCACGTGAACTTTAAATACACACTTACCACAAGAGCTTGCTGCTCCCCTCTTTTGGAATCAACCAATTCAACACGTCTTTCATGCAAGTTATCATACATCTATTTCTTATGCACTTCTTCTGAACTATCACTTTGATGTTTGGCAGAATAGAGAAGCACCAGAAGTGTGAATGGAAAGAAGTACCTATTAGAAAGGAATTTTCAGTGTAGATAAATAACTCTCAATACTTTTATTTTCTTCCTCTCACAAGATTAGCTAAAAATCACACATTCATAAGAAGGAGAAACTTGTGTGAGAGAAGAACAGATGTACCACCTGAAAGCATTTGAAGAATACTTCTGTAGATGAGAGTCAGATTGGAAGTTGAGAACATAGTATATGCTTCACCCACGTGAAAGTGTAAGATATCAAGGTGGAATATAAAAGGAGCAAATCTTAGTGGGAGAGACTATGGTAGGAAAGTGATCTTAACCAGAGAAAGATATTGTAACTCAATCCCACAAAAAGAAAAGTAGGTAGACAAAGATATGTCCCTGGGTGTAGAGCAGTTAAGGTGCAATGGACTATACTTGGTAAGTTAAATCTAAAATCTCTTCTAAAACCACACTATCTTCATCTCAAACCCAAGAAATGGAGAATTAAGAACTACTTCCATTTCTGGGTGTGATGCAAGAATTAACTTTGAGCTATTAATCTGAGAATTTGATACTTTGTACTCAAAGTATGTCTATTGCATACAATCAACTCCCCCAAATGTGAAACAGGCCAAAACCATTCAAATGACAATAATATCCCCATAAGAATAGAGAACAAGGGATGGCCAATGATAGAACTAAGACAACCTCATACACCACCTTTGTGACCAAAACTACAGACAAAAGGAAATTGAGAGAAGGTAAACAACAAAGACCTGCATGAGAACTTATATTAATTGGTTCATTTTAAATCCAAAACCTGCTTGTGAGGAACCAACATACATGCATGGGTAGGATTAGGGCTCCTAACTGAATTGCATACTGCCATCTCAATTTGATGTTTTGTCACAAATTGAAGGATATTATGTCCTTTACAGCCATAGTACAGCACTACCCTATTCTGCACTGAATGGTTATCGCCATCTTTGTGTGAAACCCATTCAGGAGAATGCTGCCACAGTTGACTACCCTAGTTACAAGGACTTCCACACTCCACTAGGAGAAAAGGAGAGAAGAATGTATCAGAATGTCCAAAGGAACATCATCATCTGAGATAGTGCAATGGATAATCATGAAACAATTTTGAAAAGCAGACCACACCAATTTATTCAATTAAAGTGTGGCAGAGATATGTAGCTATCAAGAAATCTACTGGTGGTTTGGTCCAAGCAAATTTATGAAGCAAACACTGCAAGGTTATTGACCGACAAGGAATCTTGTGAAACACTCCATTTCAAAGGTAAGCAATGAAATGCCATACAAGATAATATAAGCCAACATGGTTGTGCACCATAGATTTAGAGTTAAAAGAATAGCTGGTCAAGCACCTCTCAACACAGAGCAAGATCCATGTGACAAAAAGTAGAGAAAGGGACTTGATGTGTGAAACTGGATTGTTTTGCCAAAGACCAAGGGTGAAGAAGCATAACTTGAAGGTAAGGATGTTGTATATGTGATTGAGGTTGATAAAGAGAGGAGGAAGAAGTGGATTAAGGAAGGGGTGGAATCACTGTAGCCTTGAAAACATCGGTTGAGTTGGCCAAGAAGGAGAGATCAGGCTGCCTAGACAAGAAGTGGATTACTCGATAAAGTAATCAGATGGATTGATACATATAAAGATATTTGTGTGACAGTTCCAGGCTGCAGGCATGGAGTGCAAGAGTCAATGAATGAGGCACAGGCAACCAAAACAGGGGAAATTTGGCAAAGGACAAAATACAAATGACTAAGGTGAAAAACTGGAAAAAGAACATGCATGAGACAAGCTGATAATATGTAACAAAGTATAAACAATTTCTTTTACTAATGGATTTCAAGCCAATACCTTACTTGTCTTTCTATTAAAACTGGGTTTAATGTGCTTAATGAACATGATATTTGCACCTTTTGACTTACTGTAGATAACATTATTTGTCTTTTATAGTTTATTTTCAACAACAGCTGCTTTAATTTTAGCAAATAATTCTATAGCCAAATCAAAGGTATAAATGGGAAACTGCAAAATTTCATGAAGATATGTATACTGTATTAAAACTATGATAAGCACAAAACAGTTGCAAGGTCAGTCAGTGGGACTGTATCAATAGTGAAAGAGTTAAAGGAATCAGTGGCTCATTCTCAATTTATGTGCCCAACATCTCTGCTTAGACCACTCAAAAGTCACTGAAGTAGCAAACAAGTTAAAACTTTGCTTCACACAAATAATTATTAACAATAACATGCTAAAACAAAATACAAAGACCAAGTTAAGCATTATCTAACTTAAACGTTCAAAAGAATAACCTGTGCTAGTATTGGATTTGTTTTTCAAGTTGTCAGTCATGAAGTTTGTAAAACAATATGAAAAAATAACACTGATGTACATATAAATGATAAACATTGGAGGAAGTTTAAAAAATGATTAATAAAACCATCACTGTGGCCTCTACAATGTTCTGGACGTATTAAAAAATATATAAAGAATGTAATTAAGGTTGAAGAATAAAACAACTCACATACTACTAAAAATGTTGCATACAAGCTCCAGTGCAACATCTGTGAAGTTTTGTACATTGGTGAAACTTTACCACCCTGTTTGTGAAAGAAATTGCTCACACAGGGACTGTTATACACCTCTCAGCTCACATGTTACATAGTTCACAAAGTTTAACAAATGGCAGAGACTTTCTGCAAAGAGAATAATGCAACTGATTGAGCAATAGCTGAGAGCATTTTTATTGGCATACAAAAACCAAGACTAAATGTACAAAAGAAACTGCAGCCAATAATCAACATGATTACACAGAGCCTAAAAATAGAACCATGATGTTTTAGTATGAATTATATATTGCATAAGTGTATATACTGTATGGAAATGGAGATAAACACACACAAAGAAATATTTGTATTTTGTGTGGATAAATATGTATCTATTATCCTTTTTTTAATATTTCACTAATAATGTTTGATTTATATTTGGTTATGCAATATAAATGTATCTTGCTCCATAACTAAGTGTGTTGTGTCATGCTTTAATTCAAACTGATTCTCTACCTCAGCCAGTTATATTTTATTTACCTAAAGTAAGCAAAAGCCAAAACGTTGCATAGTAAATTCATACAGTAAGGTCGTATAAAGAATTTTTATCTATTTTTGTTGTTGTTTAGTTCCAGTAATAAAAATTAGGGTAACTGAGCCAGCTAACTCACACACATAATGGATCATGAAATACAGCATGATATTTCCTCTTGAATTCAAGGCACAATGCAACTTTGAATTACATGCTAAGTTTTTATGATAAGGTTACTTACATAGATTAACACTAATGTTATTTAATTAAATTTTGAATGAAACTCTCTAAAAGGGTCATAACATATATAATTTTATCACTATATACACAGGATTAAATTTTTGCCCAAATTAGTCCTCAACATATTACAATTACATTTAAATATTCCCATTTTTTTGAATGAGACTGAATAAATAATTACATTAGCATGATTATATTTATTGAACTTAGCTTTTAAAATGAATTATCAGAAGTTAAAATATTTTCTTATTTTAAAAACAATATTATTACCTGTCTAGAGGAAGACCTCGAAGATCGTGATATACGTGGTTCATCTTTTCTTAATCTTCCACTACAAAAATTAAATACAAGGGAAAAATATACTTTAGATCTTTCTTTTCATTTATTCTAATAAAACTAACTCATTTTTTTGAATATGAACTGCGAGTTGTAGTAAAGTCGGTCTATTTTAATATCATAAACAAAAATTACAAATGTATATAGCAGTTAAATTTCAAAGTGAAATTGAAACTTACAGTTATTAGCTTACAAGCTTAATATCTTATGTTCATCTAATTCTCATATCAGATATACCACCCAGCTTTATTCTGCCAAAAAACCTTTAGGCTGGTCAAGTTCAATGCTTTGGTATGAAGAAACTTTGAAATTTCCTGTAGAAAAACAGCATTTAATATCTATATTTTGTCTTCCACAAATAACTACACAAGAGGCTTTTCCTTCATTATAAGAATTCATCACCTGAGTTGCAGTATGAGAAACTGGTGAGAACTCCTGTTGAATGCAAAGCAACTTTGGTAATAACTTGTGGAGACAAAAGATACAACTAAAGTACTATTCTTCCACACTTCAGATTTTGAAGCTGCAAGAGACGAAAAATTATCTGCAGCCAAATTGATTTTTACAATGATATTTAATATTCCATGATTAGTCAATTATTTTTGATGTAAATACATTTGCACCTATTTTGTTTGTTGTTACAAATTAATGGTAACACAGTTATAAAATAGCAAAGTTTTCACCAGAAATCATGTAAAAGAATGTGGAACTTTGCATAAAATACTGCATGGAAGATGAAACACAATGTATCCACTTAAATTAATCCTACCATGTCACGAGACCAAGACAGTTTACCAATCTCAAGTTAAAGAAAGACAAATTTGTGTGTAGGTCTTTTCATAACCATAACCAAATTTCTAGTATAGCAGAAGGAATTTGGAGGGAAAAATAAGCAAAATGTGGACTGAAAGCTAAATGCTTTTATATAAGTAAACTTCTTGAAAATTAGATTTAGCAGGCCAACACACAATGAATTTAATATATTTTTTATCCGTTAATGTGAGATAAGAATACTTTTATTTAAAACTGCAGGAAACAGCTATTAGAACAAATAAGATATAACTACTAATCAAGCAGAAAGAGCTCCAACTTCAATAAACTAGACTTATTACATTTTCTATTTATATTTCTTAATTTCTCATAAGAATAAATATGATCTTCATAGTCATCTGACACAAAATATTACATTTGACCTACAACATTCAAATTTTACAATCTTTAAGTTAGGCCTAGGGAGAAAGGTACAACATAAATAATGTAGCAGTTTGAATCAAGCATAGATTTTTGTAAAAAGAGAGAAAAAAATTATCTTAAAGATGAAGTTTACTGTTGAACATCTTAAATAGGATTTAAAAGAGCAATGACCTGTAAAAAAACTAAACAGACATTATCCCAAATCAACTGTAAATTCTGAGTATAAACATCTCTAAAATGGTGTCGTCACTCCTGTTGTAATGACAACACAACACTGAGATGTGGGTAATTTTGATGTGTGTCACAAAAGTCACATAATGGTACATCAGCCCTGGATAAAAGAAAATGGATTAAAAAATCTATGCCCAGTGCAGAGCCTTGTCAAAACAACTTCCTCCTTATGCTTCTTGCTGAAACTAGATGGCCAAAGAGCAATAACAGGATTGATCTGGAAAAGTTTTTTGGAATTTCCTTCACCCCAAGCAGACTACCAACTGGTCCAAAGCAAAACCTTGGTCAGAGGACTTTAATCAATATACAAAACAGACATGGCCACAGTGGCACCAAAACAAACAGATTTAGCTATGATATCGGCAAGCTTGTTCTTCAGCAGAAATTGATATCCAGAACATTTTTGGTTACAAACAGATACAGAAACCTGGGCCAGGCAGTTTAAAATATCAAGCAAAACAGGGTGGGAGGTCACATGAAGTGATTCCAGGGTCTGTATGCAGCTGAGAAAGTTTATACAAATAGTAAAATCAAAGTACTGGTTACCTACTACATGATCCAGGGTAAGAGAGATGGCACATAACTTGGTGGTGAACACAGAAACTATAAAGGAAAATCTTTGGGCAACTGCTAAGCCATAAAAAAAACTACAGCAGAGCCCACTGAGAGACTCTAAGTTCCTGTGAGAAAGAACAAGAAAACATAAAAACAACACAGAAGTGGAATCATCTGCTGACTAAAAAATTTTGGATAAAAACGAGCAAATGACCATATAACATGTAGCAGCAGAAGTTACATAAAATTCCACACTTTCACATTGTGTCACAAATCTTCTCAGGATTGAAGACAACAGAAATAAAATATTCTCTCTTGAGAAAGGTTACCCTCATGGATATTTCAAGTTAAATCAAGTGGTCCATGGTAGAACACTGCCATTGTAATCCACACTGGTTAGGTAAATGTAGGTTGTTTGACTCTGCAAACCAAATGAGAGAAGCACTGACCATCTTTCCCAGGCTCAAAAAAGGGTAGTATAATAACCTGGTGCCACGCACCATAAAAGATGTCCTCCTGCCAAATCTGGTTGGAAACAACAAGATGGATAGAAAGAAAAGCAGGAGGTAAATGGTGCAGTACCTCATAATGAATACTGTTGGTTCTGATTGACATACTGCCAAACCAATGAAGAGCAATCTTCAGTTTGTCTATCTGAAGGATGAAAATGTTAAGAACATCCCTTTCAGCAATACCTCCTTCAGATGTATCCAGGATAGCATGGGGAGTAACCTGAATAGACAAATCCCCAAAATTTCAGGACTTCAAGAGTTTAGTGAGTTCTGGTTTTGATGTTTCAACCAGAATGTCTCCAGATCTTAATTTTCAGAAAGATTTGGGAGAAATGGTAAGCCCTACCTATCCCTTCTTAATAAAAACATTTGCAAAAGGGACTTTTTAGATAAGGAGTGTAAAATGAGGAACTGAGGTATGGTATAAACTGTAGCTTGGGACTGAGTAGTAAAGCTCTCCAAGCATGGTTGGTTACCAACCAAGGGAGGTCAACATTAGCAGTGAGTATATGAAAAGTGTGAAAAGATATTAGAAAGAGAAAAGTTCAGTATCAACTGACCCCACCCCCCTTGGACTCAGATGAAGGGATGTACTACAGAGAAGAAAGCAAAAGGCTCGGCAACAGTGCCAGAGTTTTGTGGACGCTACCTAAATACCAACTTCAGACATAAAGTCTACAACAACAGGTCCTGTTGAAAGTATCCAATGCTGGACATCAGTTGATTCTAGCCTCAGAGAGCAAGCCAACTGATGTTGGGATAGGGGGCACCACCAGATTACCCATCCTCAAGAGTTCAAGGTAAAAAGAGGTGTGTTTGGGTCGGACCCCTTAATCAACAGGATTCTCTCTTCCCCCTTATGGGTCACTACACACAGTAAACACATGGATGGACATTTATATCACAGAGGAGGTTGAATGAAAAAACAGAACCTTCTCTGAGAGGTCCCCTCACCATGTACAAGCATCCATACTGAGAGATGAGCTGAAAAAGTTGAACATTTTTCACATAATTATCTTTGTGATGAAGTGCTGTCATAAAAAAATATAAATGAAGAACATAATTTTTTACATAACACAAAATCAAATCTGTGACTTGCTTCCCTAATGTACAATTGAGTGCTAAATTAACATTATTTTCAAAAAAAGAAAAACCCTTAAAGTTTAAGTTAAAACATATTAGATAAAAAAGTCTTAAATGCTATTATCAAAAATCTTTTATCTTTATTTTTCATTAAATTTGGAAAAGAGCCAAAATTATACCGTTGATTTTCTTGAATTTCCTTCTCCCTAGCTAAACGTTCTTCAATTTCTCTCTCTTTTGTAGCAGTGTCTACAGGTTTAGCACCTCCAAAAATACTAGCTGAAGTACCAGAGACTTTTGAATCCATGTTTTCTAAAGGTTTAGTTCTGGGTTTCAAGTTTAGTTTAGGCCGTTCTCTGGGAACTTCTGTAACAAAAATTTAATACATTTAAGAAGAAAACTAAAAATGCACTTCTCAAACAGTACAAGAACAATGCTTTAACCCCCAAATCTTCAGAAAAAACAAAGTTTTCATAAATGAAATGGTTATTACAATGTTAGAAAACAAAATGAAATACAAATTTTTAACCAAAATGGTATTTTATGAAAAGTTAGCTACATGACCAGGTCAGAGACTCTTGGATTTAGGAATGCCCTTCTGTAATTGTGAATTACTAACAATGGGAGGACAATCAACCAGTAGGACATATTACCCTGAGAGCTATTTGGCTTTCTGATTAAATTATGGGACTGACTGTCAATTTTATAATGTACCTAAAGCTAAATGTGTGGAATGTGTTAACTGAACAAATGTTGAAAAGCTTAACAGTAGCTTTTCTGGCCACGAGCAATATTTTCTAGTTACCGAGAAAAATGCTTAAAGACTGAGAAGCATAAAAAATGCAGCTCTTTTAATAAGAACAAAACACTATTCATTTACATCAGAATTTGATAACTGTAATGAATAAGACTGCAAAATTATTGACAACTTGTATTTCCATCATCTTTGAAAATGTTTCTTTGAGTGTAAAAGCCTGGTCTACAGAATTGTTAGGCAGACCACAATGTGAGTGCCTGATTATAAAATAGTACAGTGTTACCAGTATCAACTAATATTTCCTTTCATTGCTACTACAAAATCTTCCAAGTTGCCATAAAATAGTTAGTTTATAATTTAAAATATAGCTTTTCAGCTGTCCTGACACATTTTAGATTAGCAATGGGACCACAGGCAGTCTTAACTACTGGGAAAACTTAGCAACTGCATAGGGTTCCACACAAAAAAACACCACAATTTTGTGCCTTTTAATTCACCTTCTGAGCTTTCTCATCATTCTGGAGCCTTGGGCAGAAGTCAGTAAATGGGGTCCAAGTACAAATAGCACACAAAAAAATATCCCCTTCCCCAAGAAACCATTTAAGCATTTTATTCAAACCTGTGTATCAAATCTGTTCATTCATCACAAATTCTTGAAGTTTTTAAGTTTAAAAAACTGCCACTGTAAGCACCATAGGTTAACAATTATGCACGTTTTACATGTATATGCATATTAATATGAAAGTCTCTCAAATACTAGATGTATATATACATGCTAAACTTACCAAAAGTAGATATTCTAGTTCTTTTATGAAGATAAACACAATTCGTGTGGATAATATTTAGTAAAGTTTACTTAATGCACTTTGAAAGTTATATGTTCACAACATTAACACTAAATGCTAGATATTGCTCATATTGCTATGAAAAAAACATCCTTTCTGATTTTATGAGACAAATGAGATGAAAACGGTTATAACAGATAACTTAAAGAAAATATAAACACTACAAAAAAATAAAATGATCAGATAAACACACATGTAAAACTTTACAAATGAATCTAAGTTTAAGCTGATATCAGTCGTAATGTTATAAGAATTTTTTAATGTACATAATGTAAACATATGATGAATACATCAAAATATGTGCAAATAGAAAATATAAATGAACAGAGTATATATATCTGTAAATGGCTCACACTTCAAGTAACTTATTTTTCAAATACTGGTAAACACCATTTAATATTTTCCACGCAATAGTTTGGTTAGGAAGACATTTTACAGATATAAATACAAAAACATTACCATACAAATTACTCTAGTCAGTTTTGTGCAACATTTTCATTATTTTTAGAAAATAAAATAATAATAATAATATCACACTGTAATAAATTGTTTTCAATCAGAAACAATAACAGTTTACATTAACTTTGTCCTAAAAACTAACTCCTTAAAGCCGTAACATGACTTTAGAGTTAAGGTAATTTGGACTGCTGCAAGAGTTAAGACAATCACCTCAAATTGGCTTACATGTTTCTTAATAATTCTGACTAATCATCACTGAGATCATCAGTGTACCAGTGTGTACTTCATATTCATAGCCTATCTGCACATTTCAAAATACTACTATTCAGTATAGAAAAAGGACATGTTAAATAATTTTAACTTAATTTTCTAGTTCTTTTTGTTATTTTTATAAAATCCTTGATGTTTCAAGGTCTAAAATTATACAAGATCCACCACTTCTTGAGATTCTGAAAACTATAATATCAGAGAGGTGGTGGAACATGCCAGAACAACAATTTAACAAAATATTTATTTTAATATTTAACAATTAAAAAAAGGCAAAAGAAAAAAAGTATTAAATATCTCTAAAATATCACAATCTTACAAAATTAGTCAATTATGCAACAAATGGTAAAAATTATTTACCTCTTTCATCTCTGTCATCTTTTCTATCCAAGTCATCTCTGTGCCTGTCATAACCATCTCTTGAACCATAATCATCTCGCTGTCTGTTATAACTATCCCTTGAACCATAATCTTCTCGCCTTCTATCATATCCATCTCTTGAGCCATAATCATCTCTACGTTTCTCAAAGCCATCTCTAGACCCATAATCATCACGCCGCCTATCATAGCTATCTCGAAAACCACTGCCAAAATCTCTTCGACCTCCACGACCACCTCGATCATATCCTGATAAAGAGTTACATGTTTTACATTGGTGAGCATAAGAATTACATACTTCTAATGCGCCATAGAATTTTACTGCTATTCAGAGCAGAATGTCTCACTGAAATCCTAAAAGCTATCAGTATAATCATACATATTATAATCACAACAATAAACATGTTTGTTTCTCAATGACTCATGTATACATAAACACCTGTACATGTTATTAAGAAAATTTCTTGGCATAGTTGTTTGAAAATAATCCATAAAAATCTTGAAAGGCATTTAATAAATGTTTCACAGATAATGATTAACTAAACATTTCCTTACCTTACTGAATTTTTTTGAGAAATAGAAATGTACTATTCATAAACATTCCTATATTTCACTTTATTCTGCATGAAATGTGTTGAAAAATACTATAATCTACTATAACATGGTATTTGTTTTCAGTTATTTTAACATACATAACTCATCATCTAAGGTAACATATTAACACGAATCAGATGTCTATTTTTAGAATTGTACTTACAATACAGTTCTTTAATAATTCAATGTCCAATAAAATTTAACTTTTATCATTTCATGGTACTGTAGATAAACTGAAAAATCAGATAAAGCTGCATAAGGAGCAAGATAAGATTGTAACAAGCAAAATCAGTGTCATAATAACTTATCTTTCTACCAACACACTGTAACACTTTTTACAGTTTGGTATTCAGAAAAACTCGATAGAATAAATGTTAAAGAAAAATAGGCAAGTCAGTTTTGAATATCAGCAAAAACTAATGTGAAGCAATTCCAGGGCCAGTAGAGAACTAAGTAAGTAAGTGTAAATAGTGCAGTTTAAGTACTGCTTACCTTCTATGTGATCCAGGGCAAGGTACGGAGGTTGAAATGTTGTTACTGGTTTTTATGTTTTAAATAAGTTTTTAATTCCTCTATTTAGTCACCTATACCAAACAGTTATTTATGGCTATAGTGCATTAATAATTTTGAAATAGTTTGTTTTGCTCTTATTTATTATTTGTAAAGAATACTTTATCAAAACCCTTAGACATTACACTCAACACGGTATAAACAGCTTTATTTCTCATTATCTTTACTTCATAGATTTTGCACTTGCATTTACAATATATTTAACTGAAGCTGAAAAAAGGAAGTTGTTATTCAGTCCACCTTTTTCCAAATTTATACAAGTATCATTAAAAGCTGTTAATTTATAAACCAGAATAGAAACCACAAAAAACAAACAAAACAGCTTGCTTAAAGTGAAAATAAAGTAATAAAAAGTAATCACAAAGGATTATGGATTAACACACAAGACAAACAGAAAACTGTGAATTTAAAAACCTGCAAAAAGGGAAAGTAAAAAAGGTAAGCATACAATGTTGGAAAATACTGCAGACATAATTTACTCAAGCTATAAATTCCCTATTTTGATTTATCACAAGTAATTGTAGGTAGTGTTTGGTGTATGATGCTTTGTGAAGAAACAATGACAAGCTCTGGATTAGTTTTGAACAGACTGTATGACCACTGTTCCTGGTATCACTAAAACAATATTATCTGTGATAGAGTTACTATATTTATGAACTATGTGATGCATGGTGATCAATACACTGTTTTATATATATAGCTACTATATTTATATGAGGAGTCTGTAAACTCTGTATTGAAAGGACTAATTAACTGTATTAGAATGGCATAGAGACTAGTGTTTGTAGCTGCATGTTGGCTAGTATTTATATCTATATCTATATTATATAGTCTTCAAAAAAAGAAATGCAAATGGGAAAATTTGAGAAAAATTGTTAACAAGTTTATTTCGGGTAGTTCTGTACGACATGTGTGAAACTTTGCACGTTCACTGCTGATCATCCAAAGTCTGCAAAGGCGAAGTCCATGCTCACTAGTTGAAGTTTAACGTCACTCAACGTCAATAATGAGTATGCCCCCCATCAGCATCAATAACTGCTTGGCATCTCCTGCCCATGGAAGCGATGAGATCACAAATAAAATCCTGTGGAATGGCTGTCCACTCAGTCTGCAAAGCTGCTGCAAGCTGAGGTAGAGTCTGTGGTTGAGGTTGTCACGGTCGCAGATGTTGATCCAACTCATCCCAAAGATGTTTGATTGTGTTTAAATCTGGTGATCTGGAGTGCCAGGGAAGAACGTCGATGTTGTGGTGTCTCAAGAAGACAGTTATGAGTTGGGCTGTGTGAGGACGGGCATTGTCATGTTGAAAAATGTTGATGTTCACCATGATGGGTTGCACATGGAGCCTAAGAATCTCGTCGACGGTTGCGTATGGTCTGATCGGAAATCCTATGCAGCCCTAGTATGGTTGAGGCAGTAGACGTCACAGTGATGGTCCTATCCCAAAGGTGACATAACCGGATGTAGCAATCTTGTGCGGGAGTGATCACACGAGGTCTGCCAGATCGTGGACGGTCACGAGTTGATCCATGTTGTTGGTGATGATGCTTGGGCGGACATTCACATCTCTGGCAACATCTAATCGAGATTTGTCTGCTTCCAAGCGACCAATGGTGTGTTGCATTGTGTTTCAGTCGTTTTGGCGTAACTGTAATGCGTGTCGTTGGCTTAACACTGAGCTATGGAAACCGAGAACCCATCACTTTTATAGGGATTTTGCACATGTTGCTCTTGCAGATCTCTCAAACAAATTTATTGGACATGAATGCGTTTTGGCAAAAAATCCATTGTTTTCCTCCGTTTTCAAAGTGCACAACTTTAATTGTCATTTTGGTCTAACAATCAGTGCCTTAACACATGTAACATCACATACTCTGAGCTTGTAATGTTATTACATATATTTCTCTTTAAAATAAAAAAAAATATCCCTTTTGTGTTTCTTTTTTTGAAGAGTATATATGCACACACAACCTTTATTTTTTAAGTTCTAAAACTGTATATAAAGATAGCCACATTAATTTCTCAAGTTGTATAGATCCATGCACATATAAGTAAATGTGTTATAATATACTAGCAAATAATTATTTTTAATAGTTCTTATGGTTGTTATATTTCCCATTTCCTCTTCTATGCTGATCAGAGCAAGCCCAGCCAAAATTTTGGTGCACCTCACCAGATATATTTTTAATGAGATTCTGCAACCTCTTACAAAGTAAAAAATGTGTTAATTAAAAATTATGAGTTGATTATATTAATATATATACCAACTATATTTCTGATGAAGTTTGGGTCATGACATTTCTATAATCCTCTTCCCCTGTGACGACCCTAAATTCTGGTAGGCAGTTACTGTTACATACTTTTTGTTTATTATTTTTCCATATTCTTTGATGCATTATTAAAGTAAATAAAAATTTAGTGCACTAATACCATTAGTATAAAAAAACAAAGTAGGGTTAAGTGTCATCAACAGCTGACAGACAACACACAAAGAAAAGGAGACAGTAGTGAGTACATTATGTCTTTACATTATTTTTAATATATTTAATGTAATAAACACAGTAGAAATCTTTTTAGGTTATTTAAAAAGCTGGATTAGGTAAAATAAATAAAAATATTAAAAAAGTGTCATAAGGCAGGCATGAGCAGCTCAGAGTAGTTTCTGGGTAATGTAATTTGACAAAGTAACATGAGCTCCACATTCCACAAATGATTCATAACTTATGGCACAAATAGCAGCTGGACATAAATGGAAATCAAACAATACAATGCAAGGATAATTCGATGTATACTGTTATAAGTTTAAATAAATATTGGATAAATGAATAAAGTTTCACATTACAATCTGAAATCATTCCAGAAAGCAATCAAGGACAATTCAGAATTATTTTGATTTTGTTTGTGATTATAGTGAAGAAAGTAACAGATAAAATATAAAGCTTTACTGAAAATAAACAACTGAAATGTATTTAAGAGGTTATTACCACAAAAAATATTTATCTGTTAATGAAGGTAATAAAACACTACTTAGTGGATCTATATTTCTTAGAGTACTCTATTACTGTCACAAGTTTTATAGATAAAATATGAATATATTCATAAACTTGTAAGATTCAAACTAGTTTTAACCTTCTGAGGTTGACAATTCTCAACCTATTCACCTCTGTCATATGAATCCCATCTGTCACCAGGCTTATCTCTGGATGATCTATCATACCGTCTGTCTTTATCATAATCTCTGTCACTGCTATACTGATCCTTCCGAGGACCACCATCTCTGTCTCTATCATAACTCCCTCTTCCACGATAAAGTTCTCTGTTATCAAAGCCATAATCACCTCTTTCATAATCCTTGGAATCTACATTAAAGACACTTTTTAAGTAACATTACCTGAATTGCATTGACTACAGACTTAATTGTGATACAATACCAATAATAATTTTGTGATAGGAAACATATCTTTCATTGTTATGTTACTGTGAGGAATATTAACAGAGTTACACACACTTTATAAACTATAATTAATGAGCATATTTGCCAATACTTTTCTCTTGTATTTAACCATAATGTGTGTGTATGTGCAGTTGACATTAATTCCATTAAAACACCTGAAACAAGACAAACATTAAAATTCTAAAAGCAGATAAAGGAAACACCATAGTTATAACAAACATGAATGAATACATCCAAAAAATGAAGAACATCCTATTAGATACAAACAAATTTAAACCAATACACACAAATCCAACAAAGACACAAGAATCCCAACTAAACAAAATACTACTAAAAACGAAAAAAACCAACACAATTTCACAAAAACTTTATTCCTACCTACACAAAACCAGTTCACACACACCACACATATACGGCATCCCCAAACCTTATAAACCAGACTGTCCACTACGACCAATAATGTCCACGTATGAATTGTTTAATTACAATGTTGTTAAATATATAACATGGGCATTCTCCAAATATGTAATATCAACCAGTTCATTCATGAAATACTCTTTTAATTTCAAATCTAACCTTAATGAACTTAATCATAAAGCCTTAATGGCCAGTTTCAGTGTCATATCCCTCTTTACAGAAGTTCCAACCACTGAAGCCTGCAAGATAGCTTAAGAACTCTATATCCGAGAATCTAACCCATCAACAGACATTCCCAGCAACCAATTAGCAACCCTTATAGAATTCACCATGATGAAACAAACTTCATGCTCAACAACCACAACTATATACAAACAAATGGCCTAAGCATGGGCAATCCAGTATCACCAGTTCTAGCCAACATTTTTATGATACAAGTTGAAACACAAGCAATTAACACAGCATTACATCCACCACAATACTGGTACAGATATGTAGATGACAAGGTTGTTGATTGAATTCACATCTACAGAACACAGACTTATTTTTTTTCAATCACATTAACGCTATACATCCCAACATTAACTTCACATGTGAACAGGAAGAAAGCAATCAAATATCATTTCTTAACCTCAAAATTATAAGAACCGATACAAAATTTAAAACAGAAAGCCACCGAAAAATCACCCATACTGGACTATACATCCCTATACAACCATGAAACTATGCTCACCAGATAAAATTAATGACGAATTAGACAAAATGAAACAATATTTCAGCAACATCAATAAGTTGCCTCCAAAAACTGTAAAAAACAATATATGCACACACCTAGACAGAAAGCAAAATCAACTAACAAATGTAAATATATCTCATGGTTTAAAAAATCACAAAGCCATATATCGATGCATACCACACATTCCTGATATCAGCAGAAAAATAACCAACACTTGACAAAAACTAGTAACAAAGTATCACATTCCAGTTAATATCAAATTTATTCAAAAACCAGGCACAAAACTAAGGTATATACTATGTAAAAACTACAATGACAAACACAACACCAACATTATTTATAAAATACAATGTGATAACTGCCATGACTTCTCTACAAGAGAAACAAGTAGAAAAATGGAAACCAGATTCAAAGAATAAAAGTCACATTCACATGTTTTTGGACACTGCAAGTCAAATAAACACAACAAAACCATAGAAAACACTTAAATATTAAATAAGCAAATGCAAAATTGAAGAAGCCTCACTTATACAACTCAAGCCTAAAATAAACCAATACAAAGGAACATCTTTATACCTATATTAATAAATAAAATTCAACATCTAAGCACGTCCTCTACATTCCTACACTCAATTGCACAACCCCCTTCAAACATGTGGTCAGCTATCAGTCAGTCACCTCTTTCTTTGTGAACTTGATGATAACCGAAGATGGTCGAAACGTTGTTAACTTCTCTACAGAGCTTTCTCTACCCATACCAGCTGTTTTTACATATATATTTTTATGCATCATTGTTTGATTAACTGGTATTCAACTTGAAACCAAGATAAAACTTACATGAGCTATTTCTGTAGCGATCATCTCCAGATGGGTCATTACGAGGAGCTGCTCTCCAATCACCTGCTGTTCTGTCAACTCTGTCATCACGCCTTTCTCGATCATTGTCTCCACCTTAAAGTTATTATTTGATGTACATGCACATATAAATTATTGACTTATTATTTATGAATATACAGATGCATTATACATGTACAAAATGTAAAAATAAAGAAAAAAATTATTTTAACATTATTGTAAAGTTTGGAATATCAAGATGTGGTTTCATTCATTTAAATATATGAAATGGGATTATGTTTTTAGCTTAATATAGAAAATTTATTTTGTATTGCTTTGTAAACTTTATATATTTTTTTCTCTAGTCCATCCTAATTGTAGCAAAATATCAATGGAAAAAGGAAGTTTTATAAATTTACATTCACTTCAGCTGAAAATGATCATTAATCATGAATGACATTTTTAGTTTTTTTTTCCTGAAGGACAAAAAGTACACACTTATATTCTGACATAAAACTAAATATCACCAATGGTTTTTAAGTTACACAAATTCAACAAAACTTGCTTAGAATGAGATGTTACAAATATATACTTATATGCATAAAGGGCAGTAGTAAATTAACGTGTAGGTAATTTTCAACAATATCTCAAACAAGTTCTCCTTTTTCAGTGCAACTTTAAACTTGCTTTAACCCTTTAAATGCCAAGAAGTGTCAAAATTATTTTATGGTTTGCTCTATTACGCTTAGATAAGCAAAACAAAACTGATGGATGAAATTTTAAATCTTGAGACTAATTTTATGAATATTATATGGATTCTAGAAAATATTTTTTTATGTGATATTTGTACTAATTTATTTTAAAAATTAAAAAAAAAATAAATTAGATTGTAATATGCTCTTCTTTTTTAAGAGCTATAAATGTTAATTTTTGTTGTAATTTCTATTTACTGACTGTCCTTTTACATTATTGTAAACATTATAATAAAAATTGTATTTCATTAAAAATTATTCATGTGCACATACAAATAAAGTTATTTCTTTATCATATTAAATTTATAAACAAGCCAACTTCTGAAAACTTCATTTAACACAAATAATAAGTTTAGAAACCATTTTACATTGATATATACATATTACAAGCTAATCTTCATGCACACTTTCACTGAAATGAAAGCCATGATGGCTTATACAGTAAAAGAAAAAAAAAACTATTGTTATGTGTTTAGATCACTACAATTATAGTAACCAACATTACAAATGGTTCGGCTTGAACTTCACACAGAGTTACATGAGAATTATCTGCACTAGCTGTCCCTAGAGAAAAGGCAGCTAGTCATCACCACCCACTGCTAACTTTTAGGCCACACTTTAACCAATGGGAAGTGGAACTAACTGCCACATTATGACATCCTCATGGCTGAAAAGTCGAGTGCCCTAACCACCTGGCCATGCTGGGCCAACATTTTGAAACAGTGATATTTTAATAACTTTATTAATGACAACTAAATTGGAATCAAAACACTGTATAATAAATTTCTACCTTACTTCGCTTTTAATTTCCAAAAGAAATAAAAATTGCCAACCTTCATCCGTACAATGAAATCTCCATTTAAAACAACAATATAGCTTTTATACAATTTCAATCAGTCAGGAAAAAAAAAAAATTTAAAATTTGAGTCTCCCATTTTCTTGACTTGCTGAAGTATCAATAAATTCACCAAAACCTAACAGAGGACACACCTGTCTCTCTCTACGTTTCAAGGTTTATATCAATTTCATGTAAATGATTGATGGACATATTTACAACCACTAGAAAGAGCAGTCACCCCTAGATCAAACTTACAATTGTTTTAATTAGTAGTTGAGACAGTGCCTGATTTGTATTGAACAAAGTTGTTCATTTGAGCATTAACTGAATATTTTAAACATATTTAAAGCTTACTCGGAAAGCTAGGTAAATTACAATAGTTTTAAGACATTCTATTCTACTCTATGTTATGATATTTATGCCCTAAAATGCATATTTGAAAGCAACATGCACAAGTTTTTGAACAAATCAAATTTGTAAAGAAAGTAGGCTTAGGTTGGATATAATTACAATATTATGCACTTTGTACATTATTCGAATTAAGGTATATAGAACACAGTAAATTCTTCTTGTAAGCTTTCACTGTGATTTATTGCTTTTAAGAGGAAAAACAGCTTTTTACTCTCTTTGAAAGCTGGATAAATATTAGTAATTCTTGTATATTATATTCTAGCTACTGAAGTATCTTGTACTAAAATGTGTAACTAACATCTACACTTGTAGTTTAACAAGGCTAACCACTGCACAATTCTTAGATTCTGACTACATAAACATGGTAAGTCAAAATGATTGCATATTACGGGTATTTTTATTTAGTCTTATGTTTTAACAAAAACAACTAAAATTTAAGTATCTATGAAGACATAGTAACTATATATGCATATACATGTTTATACACACACACACTCACGTGACTGTAATGTTCATTTGAAATGAAAATTGCCTTTTACTCAGATTCACCGATTCAGTAAATGCTTAAAAAATTCACAGCCAATTCTTTAGTAGAAATACTTTTAACAGCCTTTTGATGTTTTTTAAAATTTTGCCAAATATCATAAATACACAGATAATAAATTAAAAATTATAGTAAACATTATATATAGCTTCAAAAATACAAGCATTGGTGCAATGGGTCAATTTAATACTTAAAACATTAAAGCAAGTCAAAAGTAAAAACCAATAGTATAAGAATAAATCTAAAACATTTCAACTCCATACAAAACTTAAAAAAGGACACTAAGTACAACTAATAGTATATTGAACATTATGCTGAACAAAAAAACAACAAACAAATAGTTTAATAAAGTATTTTTTTACAAAAGATTTATTTGTGAAAATATTGGGTTTATTTTGTTACTAGTTTGAGTTATGCTTAAAAACTTATTGTTCATCCAAAAATATCTCAAATATTATTAATGTATTCTTTAAGGTCTCCTTAATACATTTCACACACTTTTTCTGTTAAACTTTAATCTTACTTTCTTCAAATCCAGAGTGAAAAATAAAGGATTTCTCATGCAAACAAGTTGCAAAGACTCAGTGAATCACGAAAGACATTGTGAGCTTTAGACTGGTTATTCACATGTCATATACAGGAAGTTTATGTGACCAAGTGTCTCAAAAAATAGAAAAGGATGGGTGGGACCATAGTGTTTGATTCAGTACACAAAGCAATATTTCAGTAAGTAGAAAAGACAAGAGATTCTTATTTGATATTCTAGCTTGTTAATATAGGTAATTTGAGTTCTTAATTTATACTAAAGTACAGATATTGTTTTTGGATATGTTTGTAACATAATTTAACCCAATGCTTCATTCATCATACCATGTGACACACACAAATCAACATCTACATGTGTGCTTTTAATATTTACTTTTTAAATTAATAAATTAACTGATGTACAATATTAATAGTTGAATTGTATCTACAGTTTGATACTAAACTTACTGACATAAATTCATAAAATAGTAGTTCAATAACATTTTAAATTCAAGTCAACAAAAGTGTGGCCTTTGACCTGCAACAATAGTTAATTCAAAACTAATTAACAAAACTAACTACTGCTCTTGAACTTACCATGTTCAGCTGCTAAACTCACTCGTATAGATCTATTTTTCAAGTTCTGGAAAACAAAAACAATCATTAAATTTCCAAGTTTTTTGTTTACTTTTCAAAACTTATACCAGGTCCACTTAGTTTAGGTTAACATACACTGCATAGTTCTGTATTAACGTGGTACTTGGCAACACTAGACCCAGTTAATCATGAGATATTATACTTCCTGGTAGCTTTACATATAGATTTGGTTAATTTAGGTTTATAATTGGTTGTTCAAACAATTACTGGCCTTGCAAACTCTCTCTTTCTTAACCTGAAGATTACCTAGGAAGGTCTAAATGTCATTCTCTCCTTATCAATAATTGTTAATACTCATACAAGCTGTTCTGAGATACATTTTTATTTCAGGTGGGTTTCTCATCATCAAGAATGGTGAACTGCTTTTCAGTCTGCCAGAATAATTTATTTCACTATTTGTGCTATATACTTAGAGATAGAGCTGACTACTGTGAATGTTTTTCTTTACAGGCATAAGGTAATGCAGATGCAACATGAATGGTACATAATTCCATTAATGAAATGTTTAAATGGTCTGTCCACTATGTATTAGAGAATGAATATTGATTATATAATTCCAAATTTAATTTGTGTATTTACACAAAATGCAGCAAGGTGTTAGTAAGATGCACAAGACTGTTGTAGACAAAAAATTAGATATGTCCCAAGAAATATCTGTAATGAAGACATGACTTGAAATTGATAACATCAATCTGACAAACTGGAGTGTAAGGTGATGTTCATGTGAAGAATAAAAATACTTTTGCCCACTATACAGTTTGCATAATCTCTAGGATCTCCAAAATGCATATCTACAGTTTATGCTTTTTTTCAGCATCCTTTAGCCCTCAGTGACACAGCAGCAAGTCTCATGGTCTATAATACTAAAACAGCTTTAATACTTGTAGTGGATATAGAAAAGATAGTTATTTTGCAGCTCTGTGCTTAACAATAATAAAAATCAAAACAAATTATCTCCATATAATGTATTTAGCATTTACTGTCTCTACAACCAACTGTCACTAAATCAGCAAAGTTGGATAAAATGAATAGTTGACATTAAATACATAATACTAAGGAAAATGACACAATGTAAAAAGTCATGGAATATGCATATTGATCCCCACCCAGCATGCAGGGTTAATTTGAAGCAGGCTATCTTCTCATATATAAAATTGTTTTAGAAGATAAAATATTTACATTATACAAAAGTAATTTTAAATTTGGCTAACAATTTATGATATTCTAAACATTAAAGCGTACTCTGCCAAGTGCTAGTCATATTCCATTACATTAAATTTATTATGTATATTTTTAATTCTCTCATAATTTGTTTGGTATTTGTATTTATTCTGTAACTCTACGCATTTGAAATCTTACACACATATCAAAGTAAAACATTCCATTGAAAATCTACTCTTCTACTCAACACACTTCTCTGGTGCTAAACTAAGTAATACCTCATTATTCAGTGCCAATGCTTCTATTAGAGCTTCTCTGTTAGAAAACTCTGCATAGCCAAACCCTCGTATTCTGCCTCGATCACCACCTTCACGGGGAAGACGTACCGAAGTTACCTATATCCCGAACATAAAATCTAGTAGTTTAGTTCCAAAAATATTTCAAATATCAGTTAGAGAAATAATTATGAAACATGTACACAGAAAAAGTTTCAACCTCTTATTCTCTTTCAAAATGTGTGAAATACATAATTTGTACAGCAAATTAAAATGCATTGTACATGCATGTTGAATAGGAAGAAAAACTCTTTAATACTGCTTCCTTACTGAAGTACTACAAAATTAACAAAATAAGACATTTTTATTATACTATTACAATATTTTTTATTACTTGAGAAGAATAAAATTAAACTTCATTTATCCAGCAAAGTTTTCCTGGAAGCAATATTATTTGCTTGATATTAAATAAGAGTTCAGGACTTCAAAAAGAGAAAGTATTCTGTACTTAAGAAAAATCAACTCAATATGTATTTTTACTCTAAGGTCCAAACAATTTAAATGTTTTGCCACCATGTTATATGCTACTGGAATATTAGTTACACATACAATGCAAAAAACAAAACAATTCAACTGTACTATATGCTGGTGCACAGATATTAAGATCTGCTTACTGCAAGCAACACACTACTGGTATTAAGAAAAAAACAAATTCAAAAGTACTTTTTTTAGTCACTAAAGATAATATTTTGTTACTACATTTTCAAAAATACTCTAACCTTCAATTATGAATAGCAAAACATAGTTATGAAGCTCAACATTTAAAACAATTCCAAAGTAAATGGAACATTTTTTGTAGTTTTAAATATATGAAAATTGCATGTGTCATATACAAGTCATAATAAATATACGAAACAATCATTAAACAGACAAAAGTTATGTGTAGTTCAAAAAGGTAGCTATATTTTTAATGAATACTTTATTTAAGTTTACAAAAAATTTTATAGTAAAGTACCCAAACGTTTTAAAACTTCTCTCACACAAACACAAATGGAAATGCTTATTTAATAATTGCAGAAAATGTGCTTTTCCATAAAAATATTTACTAAGTCAACTGTAAAAACATTTTATTTCACTGTTTTTCAATTACTTACAAACACAATTTCAAATAGACTTTAAACAATCAATGCTTAATGGTGAAATAAATATAATACATGTTTATTTTGCTACCTCAGATTTGTTTGCTTTATCATTAAGGAAAGTTCAAAAGAACATGGGTAAACAACATTTAGTTTAATAACTGATGAGATATATATGTATTTTCCAAGTATACATTACTTGGCTCAGCATAACCAGTAAATTCTGCATCAAGTGTATCGAAAACTAGTCCCTCTGTAAATAAGTTTAGTAATCTAAAATTATCAACATGAGAAAGCAAATGGTTTCAGAATGATAAGATGTGACATTTACTAATACATGTTTACCAACATCACTGGGTTACACTAAATACATCATTTAAAAAGGAAAAAGAAAAGAAGAGCAACTCTAGAACATAAATGCAGGTACCTTTTCATCCACTTTGAGATCCAGATGTTAGTAGTGAGATGTCACCCTATCTGACCAAGATGAAGGTATAATAATAGACCCTAATAATTATGTAAAGTTGTACCATACATAGATAGCACTGTACTCGGACCTTACAGACAACCTTGCTGGGTTGTCCATTTCACTAAAGTACAGAATGTACTTATGTCTGCAATGAGATACAATACTGAAGTTGTTTCTCTGGGCTAAGATTGAAAATCCAGGAATATGAATAAGGGAGGTGGGAAGACTTGATTCAAATAACAATGGGACTGAATTCTGAAAAATAAAACTAGGAGTTAGTTAAATCAGAAGGTATCTTGATAGGTAAACAAGGTCATCATTCACAGTATTCTGGATTGCATCAAAAAATGGTTCAATTCCCTCATACACAAGACCCATTTGGTTGTAAATGTTTTTGAACCAGCAAATCTACTGACCCAGACAATCTTTCCAATTACGGCAATAAAGAAATTAGTACAATGACACTCAGGCCAGGTGTGCAACCTAGAAGCCATAGAACTGAAATGAACTAGATTGAAGCTTTTTCTGTTCTAAATTCATAGATGAGTCCTTTTCTTATCTCTATGAAATATGATCTTGATGAACAAAATTAACTTATTGATGTCGAAATGCTCTTTCCTAGTGAGACTCGAGTTAGTTTGCCTTGTTACAACATCACATATGAGAAGTACTTTTTGGTCATCAAACAAATCCTTGGAGTTTACAGTGGTGATGCAATTGCTCTGAAGATCCAGAGCCTAGTAAGTTTGACTACAGAAATGTAGTGGTAACATGGAGTATTAACTGCTTGTGTTCAAGGCAAAAAGACAAATTTTACAGACAATGACTTGTGATACAGCAACAACTACTCTTACTTGCAAAAACTTACATCAACTAAAATAGTGACCCATGATAAATTATCAGATATGGGCAAAACTATATGTATAACTAATTAACACTATGTGATTCGGAAGGGGCTGTTTTTGTTTGAAGTACAGTTGTGTTATGGGAATAATTATACTTTACAAATTATAAAGTTCAGGTGATTGACAGCTTGAACTTTCAAATCATGTTACTCATACACAAATTACGTTAGATGAGATGTAAAAATATGAAGTTTTTAGTATGGAAAATAAAACAAAAACAATGTATTTTTTCCCTAGGAAGTATATGCTGTTGATAGTATTACATGCCATTGATTTTCCAAATAGCTGCTAACTGTTGGTTAGTGTATTGTTCAAAATAGAAAACTAAAAATGTTAACAGAGGACCATACAGATGCTTTGTGATATACAAAGTTCTGTGGAAAGTTCAACCATTAAAATTCAAAATATTTTTAAGTCTCCTGACCAGACAATGTGTTAATATCAGTATTCCCACAAAACAGTCAATAGTGTAATGCTCCCTCTATAACCAAAAATTCTAAAGCAATTTTGTCTTGCCCCTGGAATGCTGAAGTCCAAGGATTTTAAAGCATAATCTAGACATCATGATATTTCAGCAGCTTTTATAATCACATTTTCACAATATATTCTGATGATACAACTTATTTTATGAAATAAAACAGATTTTGGCAAAATATCTGATAGGAGTTACAGAATGGATACATTTACTATTTTTAAAAGGTGGTTTATTAACAAATACCAATGAGTGCTTATGAAATAAGATAAAAAATTAAGATAATATTATGTGATAAATAAAAATCATTGTAAATAATAAACCTTGTACCAGTAATTTCGTTAGTGAGTGATTACTTATCTCAAACATCACTCAAGTATTTCCAATTAGTTTAGTTTTGGATAATTCACTATTTAACTTTATTGATAATTTTATTATAATTATTTTTTTGACAGTCATAAAGGTTACTTATATTAAAAATTAATAAAAAGTTTCAATAATTTTTCTATTTTTATGGCATGTGTTTATTTTTCCAAATTTGAGGTTTATGTAGACAGTGACTTCATATTCCTACCTTAAGATTTCTAAAAAAATGCATGATGTCATCTTCATTTATATCATATGGGAGATTTCCCAAGTATACAGTATAAGGAGGCTGGGTAGGGAGTTGAGAAGGATCAATGTCAGGTCCCCGAGCAGCTTTGGGCGCAGTTGGAAGGACAATTTTCTCATCTCTCTTGTAATTTAACGGATATCTCTCTAATACATTAGAAGAAAATAAAAAGAGATAAAACCAAGTTATCTTTCATCACTGATCTTGACTGTTTACAAATAAATGCGATGTGTGTATGAAGACCATTTTATATTTTCTTGTTCAACATTTGCTAACAAATACTAAAACTATTCCAGCATATCTATAAAATTATAATTTTGTGCATCATACACAAGAAAAAATGTTTCTTCTTTTTCTCAGACTTAAATCCAAGTTTGGAATTACTTGATAAGTTTATAGAAGTTTTCAGATTATACTCCAAATGATTTGTTTTCTCATTCTTCCATACGTTGCCATAATTATTAATGTACTTGAGCATCAAAGTTTAATCATCACTTGGTTTATATTCTTCATTTCAACAGCTCATCTGTTGCTATCTTAAAGGAATATCTTGAGGACAAGTTTTTATTAGAGATTGGTGTGCTATACATTCATCTAGAGACATTTTCCATTGGAACTTGAATCTTAAGGTGGATTCAATTTTGCTGATTTCTATACTAAGTGGAATGAATATAGGATACAAGTTAATTAGTATATAATTATGAAAAAAAAGCAAAAAATTAAAATCATGCTTGCATAATTACACAGATCTTTATTTATGAAAACAACTAATAACCAATTCCAACAACCTCACCACATGTACCAAAAATTTCCTCAATGTATATTTGAAGTTCAATCTAACCTGCCATATTGCTCCGTTTCTTATCAATATACTACATATCCATTTTGTTGTTGGGTTCCAAGATCACTTTTAGTTGATTCTTTGCCACAAAAATGTACATCAGTGAGTTAGTTTTTCATTTCAAACAGGTATATTTCAGGCTTCATGCAGTGATAACAGATAATTAATGAGTTATAATTCAAATTAACCATCTACTAAGACCACATTGTTTCTGATCCAGTTGCCATGGTTTCTCTGAAATTCCCACAAGATCTGTTCCTTTCAATTATATTTGCTGTTTGAAATGACACAGATTTTGAAAATGGCAGACAGTTTTATGTAATAAAAGGCAAATAATTTACATTTTTCATTTTTGAACATTGTTGAGAATGTAATTTTAAAGCAAGGATGGTTCACATTGAAATATATTAGATTTTGATTCAAGTAACTGTTAAGAAATACAAACACTATATTCCAGCTTGTTTTTTTCTCACAAATGCTTACCTACTTAAGGTAAGGGCAGATTTACAAGATAGATGTTTTTGGTAAATCATCTTTTATCATTTCGTTTAACCATTAACAGAGCATAAAGAATGTGTTTAGCTTCTCTCATCTCATGAAACATACTCAAATTAAAGCAACTGTGATGTCATATAATGAATAATATTTGGTTATGAAACTTTGATAATCCCTCTAGGATATGCTATAATCAACTAAACTGTGAAACAGCAGGATTTAGAATTATTCTGTTTTGGGTATAAAAATTTTGAATAAACATGATTTTAGAGTTTGAGATAATCCAATGTTCACAGAAATACATCTGAGATATCCATTATTGCAAACTTTTGCAGGCACTGGATTCTGGTGAATTTCCTTTTACAAAATTGTGTCAGATACACTTCTAAGCAATCACCTTTTATTGTAGTATTTTCTGAATCTTAATCAAGGTCAGGAAAATGCAGTAATTTCCACTTCTGGTAGCACTTTCATAAAAGGTTTAGCCATCTAATCAGCCTTAACAAGCTAGCTCAATGTAACCATTTTATGTAATAGCTATCAGTATTACACAAGACTTCAGATATGCTAACTAATGGCTGCTGTATAAATGAGTGATGCTTAACAGGTTTGTCTATCATTATTTAGAATGCATGAAATTGTCATGGCAAAATATTATGCCCAAAAATAAAAATTTCTTTGAAAACTGTTAATTTTGTAAATGAGACATCTTTCTCAAATACATAGTCTAATTCAGGTCAACAGCAAGTGAGTTTCATAATTTTACAAAAATTGATTCATTTTGTAAACAGCCTATTTCTGCATGTGAAAAAAAGCAAAAAAACAGCCTACTTATTCTAATTCAGGAAAACAATTGTGGTATGCAAAGGCAGTCTGTTGGGAAACAGTAAGTATTTCTCAAGTGCTAGCATTAGTCTACACAAGACATTTTTTTGCATACCATAATTATACAGTTATTGTTATTTTTGATTATCAGAATGCCCACGAAAGGTAGTGATTTACTATTTTCTACTTCTATGATGATTTGAAGTTTGTTGTCTATATACACAGGTGTTTCTGCTTGTGCAGCCAGGTGAAATGGTTCAACTGTAAAAGTTGAGCTGTTTTTTTGGTACAGTTGAGTAATGTTTTTTAACTAAATATTTGCTAGGACTGGAGAAACATGAAAGCAAATAGTAAGTACACTTGTTTCACATACTACGTTGTTGTGTGGGAACTAGATGGACTGTCAGCTCACTGCAGTTAGTTCCATGATAGTTTCAACACTCATGACATACTAATGGAATTAAGATAAAAAAAAAAAAGGGAAGGTACCCAATTAAAAAAACATTGTATTTTAATCATTTTAAGTAAAAATCTAACAACATATTTAATTTGCTATTTTTTGTTTCACTTTTTAAAACTGGTCTACATAACTGACTTGCTGTTATAAGAAATAATTTTAATTATGTATGAAGAATAAAAAGTTCTTAATTTAATCTGAAGACAGAATACCTCTTAAAGGTTTTTACATTAGCCTTCTATATTTAGCTTTTTTCAATAAAGTTCTGCCAACTGTATAAGATACTTAGCACCTGTTTTTACCTTTATGTAATCAAAAAATATGAATTTATTATCACAAAAATACTTAAACTCACCATCTCCACTGTCACCTTCTACTGCTTCAGCCCAGTCTAACTTCTTAGCATTAACTACAGCAAATCCTAAAGGTGTATTTTCATCACCAAGAAAAGAATTCAGAGCTAGGGTTTTCCCCTTCATACGCTTGCTTTTCCCTATTTAGAAAAAAGGAAGTTAAAAATTTAAAGTAAAATAAAAAAAAAATTGATGAATACTATATATATTATAGAACTTAATCTAATTCCAAAATTTAAATATACCATAATTAAAGAACATCAAAGCAACTATTTGTAACAAATGTCTGGTATTAATAAAATAAAGATAATTCATACTTATTTTATAAGACCTCAGGTGTGGTCAAATATATCAAAGGATTTGACCCTCAGAGTCCAAAACTGTAGTTAGATCAAAATCAGTCAAGAGGTGACAGAGCTATGAGCTTGAGAAGACAAAACAGGGGGTTTCAACTCATACTCATTCACATGGCAGCTTAAAAGCCCCACATTCAGGTCTGCAATGCATTATCAAGCCTCAAAATGGTATTTTTTGTTTTATGTTAATTTATTTGTACATGACCTATAACATTTCTTCACTTTGATAATTTTAAAATGTATCAAATGTTCAGATTACATACTCTCAATTCATACATCCAACTTAAAATAAGTTTTTCTTTTCATATAACACTTAAGTCCATAGTTTACTGTAGAAATGTAATAACCAACAATGTATTTAATTATCTTAATCAGCAACAGCCTAAGTTATCTTGGTGCTCTGTGCAACTTGAATATTCAGGATTTAGCTTCTTAAAGAAAATTTATAATTACAAGCTTACTTCATCAAATTTGTTTTTAAACACATTGGTATGGACCAGTAGTTATATGCTAGTTCACTGAAATAAAGCTGAGGGTGGCCAGGTCGCACCTTGTGATGAAAACTTGAGAAAATAAACAAAAACACTTGACTTTATTAACATGAACTCAGTCCCAGGGACTTACCATATGACTATTTTTGCTTGTATACAGTTTTAATACTATAACAAGAATTACTAAATTATAACATGAAATAGCTTTAAACTTATAACAATACACATTTATACTTGATTGGAAAGCCTTATTCAATGATGCAGATGATGACTACAGTGAATTCACAGGATTTAAGACCATATAAAGTTTATATTGCTTCACTTTTCAATGTAGTAGGAAGGTAATTTTTACCTAACTTACAATATTTGCTAAATGTCAATTTGTACAATCAATAACTTTATGAGTTTAGTCAAAGATAACATTACTTTTTGTTGTCATATCTTAACTGCAATCATAAAATCAAAACATCATTATTTTAAAGAAATTACTGCATTCTAAGGTAAGGGTACTAATGTTACTGGTAGATGGATAAGTAACATGGTTATTTGAAAAAAAAATTCTATAATTAAGACAATTTATCAGTTTTTATGTTTAAGTTTCCTGTAAATAAAAAAAATTAAGCTTTCTTTTTTGATGTTTTTTGTATTTTATATCAATTGGGGTTTTATTTTGTGTCTTGTGTATTCCTACTGAGCTTGCATTCCAGCTTCTTGAAATAGTTACTTGTACAAAAGTCGACTCCTATATTGTAGCCTTAAAAAAACTGCTCACAAAAATTTAACTTTTACACAAATATATACAGTAAATGTAAAGTTAAACTTATCCATATGTTTAAATTGCTTTTTACTTCCATTTAAAGCAGTAAGTGAACACCCTTGGATACTAGTGGTTGTCAAATGGACAGAGATTGGCAACTAGATAACAGTTAGTGTATACTTGTAGAAACTTGCTTATAAAATATTTCTATTTTACATAAGAAAATAATAAAAGAACTTTGCCTTATGAAGTTCTTAATTATAAAGCACATAACTTTGGTAAATATGTGAAGATGGCAGCAAAATGTTCACAATCCACTTTGCAATTTTACTATAATTATGTCACAATGGCAAATTATTTTAGGTCTGAACATTAAAAATGCAATGTTTTCATTATATTGTGACTTAATAATGCTTCACCCTCAGTCACCCCCCCAAAAAAACCCAACAAAAGTACTTTTGTTATTACACATAACAACAAAGGCATTTCATTTCTAACTAAGAACATCTTGACATCAGAGGTACAAATGAAATTACAGCTACCTGAGGGAATGCTATCAAAAAGATTACATTCTTTCATCTAAAGTTGTATTTTTCTCAGGAATTTAAAACTTAATCCATGTAGTACACTCACTTTTATTAATTTTATCTCAAGAAATACAGATACAGAGATGCCAACTATTTCAAATGACTCAGCATAATTATTGTAGACAGAGCCCTTTATCAATTGTGGCTACTAGGCCCAACCAATGTCTCTAAACTGTTTATTATTATAACTATTATTATTTATGACTGTGTTTTGTGTATTTAAAAAATAAATTTTAAAAACTCCTTTGAAATTCTTTAACATATTCTGAATTCTTACTCATAAATATCGTTATTTGCATCGTTTTTGTCTTTGCCTCAGCCTTTTGTTGGTGAGATGCCAATTTTGTATGTCTGGAACAATTGTTTATCCCATCATACACCACAGAAAAATCAATGTGACAAACTGTGCAAAACACATGACTGTCACTGACTTTTGATGCAATGACTGGATATTTTGCACAGTATTCTTTCCTAAACTTTGGATTTACAGTTTTAGTCCTTTTAGATTTGCCAGAAACAAGACAATCTGGTGAACAAGGCCTCTTTTTTTCCATCTTGTGAAGGATTGCATTGATGTTTCTATGCCACTTAGAAAATGAGAAATACCCATCTACGTGAGCACTGATGACGTAACTATGGATTCCCCCATGTACCCAGTATTGGTAGATGTCAGAGATACAAATATTTTTTATTATTTCAAGCACAAACATGATTATCACAAGTAGCCATTTGGACTATATCTTACTTATTATCAAAATTTATTTGTATCTCACTAGAAATTTCCATTTCACCCCTTTCAAGCCCTGGGGGAACAATTTAACACTTTATTGTATAGGCCTATAATAACAATTTGAGAGTTGCAACAAGTCGTAATATTTGTCTTTACGAGCTTATAGTCGTAATGTACACACCAAAATTGTAATGATTACACTTAAATCATAATGGTTGGCATCTCTGTAGATAGGTTACGCATTTCCCAAAGAATACAGCTGAATAAACAGATGAAATTCCTCAAGCAAAGTTAAATTCTCCAGGAATATAATATTTCAAATGGGATCATCATCCTAAACTTGTAAATACTTAAGAAAACTTGGAAAATTTGTTTACCCTATGTTAATAAATGCAAAACCACATAAATGACAATGTATTAAATTGATCAACACATTTCATTATCTTAATAGTTAATAAACATGTCTTCTAAAATTGAATCCTTTGTAGCAAAACTATAACATATTTTGGATATTACGTATTTTATGTATTCTTTTGGATTTTGTGCAAAAGCAAATGCTAGCTTAAAAGACTGTATTAAATAAAAACATATACTGTATTTTTCAGTGTATAAGACACACCTATTTTCAAAGCTATCTAAAAGAAAAAAATATTTTTCACAGTTATCATTTATTTATTTGTTCAACATCAGCATAATCTTTTATTACCATTTAGAATACTTCAAAAGCGATCTTAATAATAAAATATGGTTGTTTCATACATTTACATCAAAACATTGTTCATTTATTATGAAAACTTTCAAAATCTTCTTTTGCATCACTGAAAATAAGTACTAAAAGTTTACTCTCACTTTTCCTCAAATATCATCATCTTTGGTTCCATTAAGGCAATTGTTCACATCACATTTTTTAAATACTTTTATTACAGTTTCCACACTTTGGAGAAGAAAAAAAGGTTTGGTTTAAACTCAAGCAAAACAAAAATACTGCTTACTTATAATAAACCTCCCCCAAACCTTTCAAAAACATTCATACATTATAAAAACCTTCAAAATCTTGTGTATTGTTGCATTCACTATCACTAAAATCAAATTCTGAAGGTTCATTCCCACCTGAGCCATCACTTTCCTCAAACAGGATATCATCTTTATTACCATCAAGGGACTTGCTTGTGCCACATTTTTTAAATGCCTTTACTACAATTTTAGTCTTAACTCTGTCTCATGAGCTTTTCACCCACTCAAACACAATTGGAATGCTTGGTTTCTTCCTTCTTCCGGTAGGAGTCACTTCGTAGTCAACAATCTGGATTTATTTGTTCCACTTCTTATGCATGAAGGACTCACAGATAGATACATTCAGTGGTGTTAAGTGGCTTGTTTGCCCACCAGGTATAACAGCCAGTTAGGTCTTCATTTTGGCAATTTTTTTTCCTAAACTGCATCAGTCCTGTGTGTTCTAAAAGAATCCAATACAAGAGGCTGGGGCTTTCAGTAATCCACATGGAAGTTTAGCCCACATCATTATCCCATCTTCAGCCATCCATTTCTTGGGATGGACATCCCAAGTTTTTTACTCACAATTATTATCAGCTTCCAAACTTATATGCTTTATTGTGTTTATGGATATAACTCTTGTACTGTTAGTACAATGTCTAGTTTAAGTTAAAGAACTGTCCCCCACGGAACACTATTCTTCAGTCATTTCCCATAATAACCTATTTTCTTTAGCCTATGAGGGAAAGAAAATAAGTCCAGGGAAGTGTAAAGGTTTATCATGCTAGTTTCCGTTTAGATTCCCCCTTTTTTGGAAAAAAGTGCACCATGTACACTGAAAAATACAGTAGTTTAAAAACTCAAAAGCTTCAAAACTAGAAATTATGATAAAGACATATACAAATCACAAGAAACCATCAGGCTACTAAAATTACAAAAGTGAAGTAATAAGTTAAGACATTATACAAACAGAAACCAACCAAATATTACACAGCTGAAATTAATAACTTGGGAAAAAAATTTAAAAACATTAATAAACACAATAAGAAAACAAGTTGGAAGCATCACAAACACATTGTTAGGAAGCATACATATCATTAAAGGACAGTTTGTTACATATTCACACACACACTGTGTATTACACTATAAATTTCATAAATCAAGAAATCCAGGGAAATGAAAATGTTTGTAGAAAATATTTGGAAGTAAGAAAAAAAAACAATAACCAAAGCCATTTGAACTCTCAGCTGTGAACTACACCATATGGTGCAACTGTCAATTGTCAAGCAATTGTCGACTTGTAATATCGTAGTTCTGACATAGTTGCATGTGGCAGCACAGTCGACAGGATCCAAGTGCTATATTTGTCTGCTTGTTTTTGGTATTTGGCAGTGTCAATTTAACAGAAAACAGCAGCATGTTGTGTTCCTTAGTGCAAAAATTGTGATGGGCACAGATTTCCATCTAATACGAGTAAGGAGAGTGTTTGAAAATGCCAGATCCTGGCCATCAGAAGAACTAATCCTAAGGCCAAGTTTCATGTGTGGGAGCCTGGACCAAGCTGCGTTGTGTGCCATGATCACATTGTACCAACAGATAACTACAGTGAAACATCTTTTGGTAATTATCATTTCAGTATTTAAAAAAAACAAAAAAAACACACTACTTCCCCTTACTACCTCAACTACCACTATCACAGGGGATGAAGAACACACACATACAGATATCCACACCACCTACTACTGTCACTAATTTTTTTTTTTTTTGCTTCTAGAGCCTTTATGATTTCATACGAAGCCAATGCTGTCAATATTTAAAAGTATGACAAGCTGTACATCATAACATGTACAAGTGGATTTTAGGGAAACATATTTTTTATAAATAATTCTCTTCCAGGTTATGAATCTCAAGCAAAATGCAGTTCCAAGTGTTTTCATGGACAGCTTCACAGCCATCAGAAACAAAGGAAAAGACAGCTCGCCAAACAAAACACCTGAATCAGACTGCAAGAATGATGTCAGGCTAGAGTTCACCAGGATGTTCACATTCAATCCACAAATGCATGGACTGTAAGGTATAATAACTCCAAAGCTGTACACATTATATCTTTCTCATGACATACAATTTCTGATCAATATGATAGATCTTTGTAACTTATAACTAAGCAAGCATAATCTGTCCCCAGCATGCTACAATGAATTAATCATTTTCACTCTATGACAAAACCCTAGCCTTAGTAAGCATTAAATTCAAGGAATGTCACAAGCTCACTATCACCATAAAACTGACATTGTTTTGTTTTATCATGCACCTATTCTACACTTGTTTTTTATGCCCAGATGACATTGAAATGAATAAAAAGGCCTATAATATTACCCATTTAAAAGTTTGATTCAACTGAGAAAAATAAAATTTGTCATTATATGCAAATAGAATATACACAATGTATTTATGTGTTAGTTACTTTATGTTCCTAAATAAGCTACATATGACATATAAGGACCAAATGTGTATTTACTCAGTAATAGCCTGTGTCCAGAGAAGGCAACAACAAACAAGATGGACCCTGACGATTTTGCTACCACCATGTGATTGTTGAAATATGCTAGTTACAAGCTTCCCATTGCAAAACACACCATATGGTGAACCTTAATTTCTTTTGAGCAATAGCCTGTGAAATGCAATACATTTTGATTGGTTGATAATTTATTTCAACTAATATGACTGGCTCAAAGCATGCTGTTCTACTTTAAAAAATTACATGCAATTTCCTTTTATGTATATATAAACACACACACACACTGAAATGTTACATAATACAAATGAAACATACAAAAATAAAAAAAATTACAAAATTCTGGAAAAAATTCCATACTGCATTATAATTTTCAGGGAAAAAACTATGCAGTTAAGGGGTTAAAGTTTAAAATCTTGTTGGATGGTTGTAATAATTTTACTAGAGATAATTTAGTCTCACTAATCTTTTGAAATTATTTGAACAGGTTACAGCTTATGTAATTGAGGATATGGGTGAGGATTTGGTTTACCTGGATTTTCTTAGTGCCTTTGACAAGGTGTCACATAAAAGGCTTGTTATAAAAATTCTCTCTCTATGTGTAAAGGCAAGGATGACTCAGTGCATAAATAAATGACTGGATGAAAAAAGGCAGAAGGTTGTTATGAATGAAGATTATCAAACTGGATTAATACCTCATGGTATAATTCAGTGCTGTGCCTTTGCTCTTTTGATTTCCATTAACCAAATCTCAATGTATCATGGGTTAAAGGTCCTGTCATTGTGTTTGTTGGATAAAATTCAAAAGTTTAAATAATTACTGTTTTACAAATTTATCTCAAATTTAGTATGAAACTAAGGTCAACATTTTACTGAAAAAAAAACAACATCTGCATATACGTTAGCAAATATGAGTTGCTGACACATACCTTAACTAGTCTAAGTTCACCTGTTGTAATAGGTGGGTAGAAAACTATTACTTTAGATAGTGCAGTTATAGCTTCATCTGCTGTTGGGCCATTGATGAATGTGTCTACAGTACACATCCTTTTTAACCTGGTAACAAATTTATTAGAGCATTGTTTTATGATCTGATTGTGGTTGGGAACCTAAAATCAGATTGGCATTTGTTAATTGCATTTAATTCATACATCACTGCTTAAATTACCAAAATAATTTCATTTCTGTCAGCTTTGCTTCCTTAGGTAGACATTTAATTTGAAGTATAGAACTTCAAATTAATCATCTGATTAGTGGTCAGATAAACAAACAGTATCAGACAAGACTACAGTAATAAACACTAGCATTTATACCACTTTGTACAAGCAAGTTTAGTTTATTTTAGAAATATTTATTTTTAGCTACATAGAGTATAATATTTACGGTTACAACATTTCACCTGGTTTCACCAAAAATAAATGTTTAAGTTTTACATAGCAGGGAACTTTCCTTGATTATCTAGTTAAGTTTGTTTTCATGTTTCTTTTCTTTTTCAGTTTGCATATTTTGCAAAATCACTGAATCTGCAGTTTATCGATCATATTTTAGATTCTAACTCTGTAGCATGTTTAGATTTATTTTTGTTTTGAATAGCTTGGATTAAGGTTTTAATAACAAAATAGAATCAATAAAAGTACTTAAATACAAAAGAATTTAAACTCCACTGCCAGTTGTGAGTCTTGGTCTTTCCAAGATCATTTTCAGTCTGAAATAAAAGATACTACAAACAACTTTATTATATCCATTAAAAATGATAAGTAAATTAAGTTGAAATTAATTGTTTTTTTATAATTTAATTATTTAATCATTTGTGCATTATTATGCTGGTGTATTTTTTATGAATTTCCACAAAGTTCTCCTTTGAATATATGGTGCCATGACTGTTTTCTATGAAGTATTCTTTGTACATATAACTAATAAAACTATTCACATGCATATCAAGTTTACTGTAACAAGTTTCAATTATGTCCAGTGAAAAAGTGCCAATTTCTTGAGAATAAACTTCATGATTTATTTATTCTCAAAACCTGTTATGAAAAGAAATTCCCAGTCATAGCCTAAAATGCAAAATAAGTGTTCCAAGAATTATGAGAATCTTTAATAAAACTAAATTTAGAATTTTAAGTCAATCGATCCAGAAAAAAGAAAATATATTTCATTATGCTTAACTTTAAGAGATTTGCTTTCTTGGCCCCAAATTGTTCCTAAGTAGATTAAATATTAATCACGCCAATCACAGTTCAGTAAAACAAGTCAGTTTTTTTTTCCTAGTAAATTAAAAAAGAGCCCAAATAATGCTTTAAGAAAATACAATAACATAATCATGGATGTAGGTCTATCCCACCTTGTATCCTTGATATATCCCTAAAACAACAATTATTCTAAATAGCCTTAACAGTAATTATCAGACCTTATCTTACCAACACTTTTCTTTTTATGTTACTACTTGTGAAATCATCTTGTATCATAACTGTGCACTTTGTGTTGTTTTTTCAAGTTGAAAATTAACAGCTCGTACAAAATATTCATGCAAAATGAAAATTCTGAAACTCTTGAACATACTTCACCAAATCTTGCAACAAGTTCATAGTTTACAATGCGGCTTGCACATAATCGGAAAAAATTTTCATAATCAATTAATCGTTACCTCTCAATATTATTTATAAACGGCCGCTACAATTCTTGTAATTGATCACGTTTTGCATCATAACTCTGGAAAGATATGCCCCACAGAAAAGTATAATATATCAAAGTAAAGCTCAGGATATCAACAATCTAAAAAGTCATTCACAATCAGTGCAGTTTTTGTATATCTTGGTGTAATTTTTCTGGTTTACTTTTTTCTGAATTTCACTGCATCAGCTGTTATTGTGGACATAATAACAATGGCTCATGACTAAGTTAAAAATGGGCATGTGTTATAAATATATCAAACCTACAACACAAGAATTTTATTAAAATCTACTGTATATCACCAAACAAAAATTACAAAGATGCAAAAAAATACCCATGTATATTGACCATGTAGTAAACGAACAAAAGAAGAGTTCTATCTTCCAAATTCACCTATTAAGAGGATTACAGATTTACAACATATTGACAAGTTTTAAATTTAATAAATTTTGTAGTTTTTAAAAAAGAACTTGTTAAAATTAATCAATATTTATTCTTGAACAGATCCTTTACAAAACACAAAGCATTGACAGTTTCATTGGAGAGCCTTGATCTTATCTTCGTAATAAAAAGACCTGCTGCAGAAAAACTTCTTTCTGCCTGAATGCTTGTATACTTTTCATGTCATGGTATAACTTAAGGACATTCTCACTTCTTGTCCCAGTTGCTTTGTATGATTTCAGCTCATCTTTCATAGTTATCTTTTTAGAATCAACTCCCTCCAGTCCCTTGTCGAAAGTGTTCATAGCCTCCATATACTCCTTATAAAGTGAGACAGCTGAGTCCTCTTCATTTTCAGGCTCAACTGACTGGTATTTATCCCCTGCCTTTTTCTCCTGCATATTATGAAATCTTTCAAATGTATGCTCTCCAATTTTTTTTATATTTCCTTTTGTGCAATAAACGAAGTCATATCCTGATTGACTTATTAATCCAGGATTGTGAAGGTAACAAAGAAGTGAAACAGCATCCCTTTGTCGCCTGGCAGAGTATCTGTCAAAAAGATATACAATTGTTCAGCTATGAAATTTTCTTGGCTTTTGAATTTAGACAATAAAAAATGAACTGAATTTTCAGCTTTTAGCAAGTTGTTTGCTTCAGAGCAAAGATTTTTCAGCACGATTCGGACAGGTTTCAGAGCATCAACAAGGTTGTCTAATGTTTTTCATTCATCATCAGTGATAGTTTCAACTGACCCAATAATTCTCAGAGCTTTGGGTATGCAAGCTTTAACCTTCACAAATATTTCTATCATCATCAACATACTGTCCCATCTTGTTTTACAATCAAGAGACAATTTCAGTTCTTTTCCAAATTCACCTTTAATGAAGTCAAGCAATTTTTTTTTTAATGGTGACATTCTAAAGAGTTTGCATATTTTTCTGACTTTATCAATCACTTGTTGAAAATTTTTGTGAATCTTACCACCTGAATCATCAATATCCTTTATTTGTTCAAAAGTAAAAGCTTTCACCATCTTCATTATCACTCTGTTTCATTGTCACTTATAGCTTCTAATTCTCATCTTCTTTCTCACCCTCATGTTCCTTGACCTCCTTCCTTCTTGCATATAATACATCACAAACTGCCAAGTGTATAGTGTGTGCAACACATTGTTAGTGAAAGAGGCTAATATCATTTCCAAATTTGACCATGACTGAAGCCCCATCTGTTGTACATCCAACAATATGATGGTTGAGGCTGAGACCAAAATCTTCAAGTTTCCTGGACACAATTTCTATTGTTCGAGCACTTGTTAAAGATCCACAGATTTTTGTTAATCCTAGAGACCAGTGCTTTTCATCACTATGAAAATTGATATTGATGTAGTCTGTTTTGAATTGACGTATATTTATCAAGGGTCAAGGAATATCTAGCACCAGACTCAACCTGGGCTTGAAAATAACTGCATAATTCTGGCTTTTTCTGTAAAGCATAATTTACTACTATTTTTTTTCATGCCTGAAACACTGGTTGGTATAGGTTTATCATATTTATTTTTCTTGAAGCCTTCTTGTATAAAGTGACTAGATGCAATCTGTTTAAAGCTCAGCCCATCCAGACTAACTAACCTCACAATCTCTTCATCAATGTCAGGTTTCTTGATGAAAGCATCCAATGGTCATTGAACAGTGCCCTCAGTGTTAAAGTCAATACCATGCATCCTATGTAGATGGTAAAACAAAGAAGTTGACCCACCAATACATTTCAACTCTTTAGTACATATTTTACATTTAGCACCAGCAGTATTTTAATCAAAGTGTTCTCAAACATTAGATTTCCTTTTTTTAAGAACCTTTCCCCATTTTTGTGGTAAAAAAATACAGTTCAGTGGTAAATGCTATTTATTTAGTTCCATCTGTTCAAAATTTGGTGACAATGCGCAATATCATAGAATCTATCGATTAAACCCGAGCCAAATTATTTGCGCAAGAATATATCTACAGCATCTGATTCACACATTTTTATGACTTTTAGTGAAAATAATCCCCTTTGGGACCCCACTTCAAAGTCATTTTTACAATGTTTTCAGAAGTTGAGAACCATTTTTATCAATTTAGAACATTCCTTGAGTATATTTAATAATGCCATAATATTATAAAAGAAATAATTATGACGTAAATAATAGAATAATTAATCACGAAGTAGCAACAGCATACTTTTCAAAGTTTTCCCCTGTCAATAATATTTTATGTAATAATTGGTATACTGCACACCAAATGCTCCCAATGTAAACTAAAATGCCTGAAAATACTTCGAAAAAGAAATATATAATTATGTACGTAACATAGGGCAATAAAATTTTTTTTTACCATCGAGTGACTCGATCTGCCATTATCGCTCATACAACTAGCTTAGCCGATTATTTGCGATTATCGAGATCGATTGACGGTTAAGCAGTAACAAGTCTTGACCGATTATTAATCAGTTATTTTTAACCGGTTGCAAGCCCTAGTTTACAAGGGTTAAATATGTGTACATATACAAGTAATAAAAATTTGCTGCTTTATTAAATCTTTTCAGACCTTATGTTAATGGATGTTTGTAGAATTACATAAAAGGCAATGATCAAACAAAAAACACAACTTTAATACCACTTAGTGAAACTTTAAATGTTGTAACTAAAAATATCATGCTAATATTACAAATCGAAATATTACTAAATGTGACAAAAACAACTGAAATGATGCACTTACACTACAAAATCCAATATTCTCTTAAATACAAATGTGCATCTATGTATTAGTGAGCAAAATGAATTTTATTAACATATAGAACTTGTAGTTTAAAGTGAATACTTGTTGATTAAAACGATTCTGTCGAGATTCGAGGATAATTAAATGTTTATGAAACAAGAATTTTGCTATGCTGCCCCCAAAAATACACCATTTGCTTTGGGTCAGTGACATAGTAATACACAATCCCTTAATTTATGATCACATCAACTAAATTACTACACAGCCATACTTGAACTCTGAATTAACAGCTCTACTAATACTGAGGTTCAGGATATTGTTTTCAGAATTTATAAGTTAATTACATTGCTTAACCTAACTTTAACCTTTTAGGCCTATTCTTAATGTTACGTATGCATGGCGCTGACGCATTGAAGTTGTGGCACGTTTAATTCTTAAATTAGGGCTAACTGAACGAAACTATCACGCTTTACCAATTCAATACTACAAATAATCAATAAGAATTTCCTATTAAAACCAATAAATCCGTTACTAATTTTTCATAATAGGACTTGAAAGTTGATTAAACTTATGTTTCTTGTTGAAATAAAGAAAATATGAGGTAAAATTTGTTAACACTTCAAAACCACTATACAATACCTGAAGACGCCATTTTGTCATTCACACATCCGGAAATACCCTTAACGGATTTTTGTAGAATTACATAAAAGGCAATGATCGAACAAAAATATAACTTAATGAAACTTGTTAACATTAATTTAATGAAACTTGTTAACATTAATTTAATGAAAACTGTTTTTCTAATTATTATTTTTAGCGTGAAAGAATTACAACATTGAAGAGTATTTATATATATATTGTGAACAACGTTAATGACAATGAGAATACTTTTTCTTCTTTAATAAATTAGAACAATTTAAGAAATAAATCTCTCGACGTCTCAAACAAATTTGGTCTGTTATAAAATATATATGGCTCTTTTTTGTTTATATACCTGTAATTTAAGGACAGAAAGAATATGTTTATTCACCCAGGCTATCTCATCCACTAACCTAAATTTTAAATAAAAAATCAAGAGCAGCTCTTATCATTTTAAATACTTATCAAGTCTTCCTTTAAACTCCCTTAATTACAAAATACACCATATGTTAAGGTAACCCATTTCAAAAATCAATCACTTTCTGAGAAAAACAAAGCAATCTTGGCTGAAGATAACTCCTATTCAGCCAAAAGGTATATTTGTATCCTCTAATTTTATAATTCTCACTATTAATTACGATAAAACGATTATGCTCAAATATTACCAATACCCTTAAGAATTTTACACGCCTCAGCGACATTCTCTTAAGCTGTTCTTTTTGAATGAAAGAAAACAATTTCAGAGCTTCTAACATGTTCTTGTATGATGATGTTGCCACCCCAATTTCATTCTTTTAACCACCTAACAAATGTGGTTCCTAAGGTAAGGCACCATAAACTGAAAACAATACCCCAAAAAATGGCCAAACTAATAATATATACAAGGAAATTACAAAATATTTAGCCTTGTATTCATTGTTTTCGCAGGTTCAACCTTAAATCCTATATGTCTAGCCGTTAGCAACAATACATAGTGCGGATGGCTTAAAAGACTGATCAACTAGAAAACTCAGTTTCTTTTCTTCCATGACACTGTAAGATTATTTCCGTCAAAACTATAATCAAGATGTATATGCAAAAACGGCTCGTTTGGGCTGAAAAAATATTTTATGTAGAAAAGCGAACAATGTTTCGACCTTTTTCGGTCATCGTCAGGTATACAAAGAAGGAAAGAGGTGGCTGACCGGAAGCTGACCGCATGTTTGGAAGGGGTTGTGTAACTGAGTGTCGGAATGTAGAGGGCGTTGTTAAATGTTTGAATATATAATTTTATATTATTTATTTTATTATATTTAATATAGGTATAAAGGCGTTCCTTTATATTGGTTTATTTTGGGTTTAAGTTGTTGTATAAGTAAGGCTTCTTTAATTTTGTGTTTGTTTATGTTTGTTTCTTTGTTTAGTATTTTAGTGTTTTCTATGGTTATGTTATGTTTATTTGACTTGTAGTGCTCGAAAATGTGAAGGACTGAAGGTGACTTTTTATGTTCTTTGAATCTGGTTTTCATTTTTCTACTTGTTTCTCCAATATAAAAGTCGTGGCAGTTATCACATTGTATTTTATAAATAATATTGGTGTGGTGTTTGTCAGTGTAGTTTTTACATAGTATAAACCTCAGTTTTGTGTCTGGTTTTTGAATAAATTTGGTATTAACTGGAATGTCATATTTTGTTACCAGTTTTTGTCAAATGTTGGTTAATTGTCTGTTGATGTCGGGAATATATGGTATGCAGCAGTATAAGGTTTTGTGATTTTTTGATTCGTGAGATATATTTAATTTTGTTGGTTGATTTTTGTTTCTGTCTAGGTGTGTGCGTATAATGTTTTCTACGGTTTGTGAAGGAAACTTATTGATTTTGATGGAGTATTTTTTATTTTGTCTAATTTATCGTTAATTTTATCTGTTGAGCATAGTTTTATGGCTGTGTTTATTTGGTTTCTTAGTATGTTGAGTTTTTGTTTTGTCTCATGTGCTGAGTCCCAAGGAATGTGTAGTCCAATATGGGTGATTTTTCGGTTGATTTCTGTTTTGAATTGTGTATAATCAAGATAGATATCCCATATCCATTACATTGTATTTATTATGCTTAAGTGCCATTTACAATTTATACGGCCCCCCAGTGGCTCAGCGGTATGTCTGCGGACTTACACGCTAAAATCCGGGTTTCGACACCCGTGGTGGGCAGAGCACAGATAGCCCTTTGTGTTGCTTTGTGCTTAATTCTAAACAACAACAACAATTTATACGCTAACCACATTGAATAATATAAATCCTTTTTATTTAATAGCCAGAAACACCCAAATTTCTATTATCACTAGAAAATATAATTTATGTAGCGATTATTCTTTCATTTGTGTAAATCAAGGAAGAAGAAAAAAGGTCCCAATACTGACCATGGTCTCAATACGTGAGAAATCAATCTAGTTTGAGCTCCATTCATGATAATCAACTATTTTCTTCTATTCAGGCAGTTTTATTATCCTATGAGTCAACCAATTTTTTCTCAGTTAGAGGGAGAAATTTTAAGACAAGTATTTTGGGTTGAACCTTGTTTAATATTTTCTGAAAATTCAGGTTCACCAAATCTTCGCATGTACTCTTATATAAGTATTGAGGTTTTCAAAAATGATAAAAGATTAGTAAACCAGGATGTTCCTCCTAGTGAAACCACACAAAATATCTTTTAACAGAATTTCACAAACTTTTTTTGCAATTGGTTTAAGATTAAGAGACTTATAATTAATGGGACAAATTTTATCACTTCACTTGAAACGAGGTCAAGATTAGCTTGCTTCCAGTCTTTTGGTACTTGCCTACTCTTCGAGTGCATACATAAAATAGTAGGAAGTGATTTACTTATCCAGTTCTTGACCTCCTTTAAAATTCTATAAGGAACATGCCTATCTTGAATTTTTAAAATGTCTAATCATTTACCATATTTGATTAGTATCTCCAGTTTACGTCAACTACCCTGCACACAAGAGTTAATTATTATCTAATTCCTTCAACATTTGGTTTAAAATCTTGGTGTTCCTTTCATATACAACAAAACACCAGTAAAAATAACATTAAATGTGTTGAAAATGTTTGAATAGAAAATAAAATAAAGGAATATCGTTTGATTTGCCTTTCAACAATAGGCCAGATGTTTTAATGGAGAATATTAAAATACGTTACAATGTAGGATAAGTGTTTTATAGATGCAAGTTACTTGTTAGGACATGAATTCAACTTGTTTGGATGAAAACAAATTCTGATTTTAAAAATATTGATTTATGCTGTTTTGGAATTAGATGTTGTGTCGGTTGTATTGCCAAATAAAATGTTCTAAAAAAAGCTGACTGCTTTTGGATGCGTAGGAAACAATTCTTTTCAATACATCAGCTCTTTGTAACCCAAGAGTTGGCGGTGGGTGGTGATGACTAGCTGCCTTCCCTCTAGTCTTACACTACTAAATTAGGGACGGCTAGTGGACTAACAATTTACTCACTTAAAAAACATGTTCAAGAAACCGCGAGTGATTGCATATAACATAATAATGTTACAGTAACAATGTGGTAAAGTTCCATAATCATTTTAATATAATATACTCAACACCTGTGCAAGTTTTTTTTAGTTAGCCCATTTTATCGAGATTACCTGTTTAAGCACGCAAATCACGTATTAACTCTTTAGGTTTTAGCTCTATTACTTTCGCAAATAAAAAATTCGATTTTTAACACACTTTATTGAACTTCGTGCTTTTAAGAAGTACCAGATTTTTCTTCATTAAAAAACAGTTATTAAACAAAAAAATCAAGGTTTTTATATGAAATGCAAAAAATAAATTAAAAGAAATACATTTTATTATTTGAACTAAATGCGCATCAAAGGAAAGAGATTGAATTTTTTAAACTTTTTCAGCTTTTATGCTTGAGCATTACATTCTTCACAGCTTGGCTTGTTTAGTTGTTGGAAGGAGAATAAAGGAAGACATGGTTTGGAAAACTCTAACAGTATCAAGTCACAGAACTCATTTACCGTACTCAAGATAGTTTAGATAAAATAAAGAAAAATTAAAGACAGCTAAGAAATGGTTTTTAGGTATTAGGACGATAAATTATAAAGAAAATATTTTGTTTAACTTTCAACAAATACATTCCCGACTGATAGAGTTTATATACTAAACTGTGAAAACATTTTGATGTAGAAATTTGCTTTTGATATTTCGTTCACTTTGTCGTCAGAAGAGGGAAGAATTTTACGTTAGGTCACAACTCCATTACCACTAACGTGGTATAACTTTCTGAGGAACTTGAGAGTAAGAATAGTTGTTAGTTACAATAAAATATTTTGAAAAATGAAAGGGTCGTCTTTACTTAACTTATTAACTTTTATTTTCACAAAAGACATTCCCAAACATGACTTAAAAATGCTAGCCTTTCAGTTTTATTGTGGTTATGCTCAACAGTTTAAACGATCACCTGAGAATAATTATTAATTAATAACTATTTTACTTAATTAATTACTAATTAGACCGAGGAGATACTTATAGATTATTAACCAAGATAATGATTGACATCCGATCGATAACCACACCATAGGTATTAGTAACTTATTCAACTTTATCAGAAAATTTCACAAGAACGTGCAGTTTTAACAGTTTGATTTGTTTAAAAATCTCAGGGAGACTCAAAATATATATTTTTTTCTGGCACTGAAACGTATTTGTGCTTATGACAAGATTTTGAATTTAATGCATTTGGTGGCTCTTATTTTACGTGATAGTCAAAAGCTGTTTGATCAGTTTGTTCTGTATAGTTCGCTCGAAAACTCCAGTAACTATCAATTTGATTTATATGAGGATGTAACGTCAGGTTTGCAATGGATCGAAGAAAAAAAGATAATTGAATTGGTATAGTGTTAAAAATTGTTTTTGTTGTTTGAGTTAAGCACAAAGCTATGCAAGAGGCCATCTCTACTTTGCCCACCAAGGGTATCGAAACCCGGATTTTAACATTGTAAGTCCGCAGACACAGCGCTGAGCTACTGGGGGCTCGTGTTTAAAATAAAAATAAAAATCTTTTTTTTTTTAGTCCAGGAACTATTGAGCCTGTATCCATATGAATTTAATCACCATTTTTCAAATTAGATAAAGATCCTATAAAACATAATGTAAAATTTATAAGGCCTAAATAACGAATAAGAAATTAAACCTATTTATGCGTGGGCCCGGCATGACCAGGTGGGTTAAGGCGTTCGATTCGTAATCTTATGGTCGCGGGTTCGAATCACGGTCGCATCAGAAATACTCGCCCTTTTAGCCGTGGGGGCGTTATAATGTGACGGTTAATCCCACTATTCGTTGCTAAATAAGTAGCCCAAGAGTTGGCAGTGGATGGTGATGACTAGCCGCCTTCCCTCTTGTCTTACACTGCTAAATTAGGGACAGCTAACACAGATAGCCCTCGAGTACTTTTGTGCGAAATTCGAAAACAAACAAAACAAACAAACTATTTGTATGCATTAAAAATAAAAACATTATCATAGCTTTAGTCACGAAAACGTCAAGTACACTGTCTTTACTTGAATTTTAACTATAAAACTTGTTAACGGTTAACTAAACAGAGAAAGAGTAAGTTTGGATCACGTGTTTTTAAGAAATAAGGGAAAACTTCTGCCAAAACATGAATTAGACAACGGTGAAATTGCTTAGGATAAAAAACGTTAAAAATACTTCTTTTTTTTATAACTATTACTTAGGAGAGGTTGCCCCCCAGTGGCTCAGCGGTATGTCTGCGGATTTACATGCTAAAATCCAGGTTTCGATACCCGTGGTGGGCAGAGCACAGATAGCCCATTGTGTAGCTTTGTGTTTAATTCAAAACAACAATAACTTCGGAGAGGTTAATGTTGTGGCAGTAAATTCATCTTTTGTTAAAAACCAGCACCAGATGGCACCATAGATTGAATATCAATATATTTTGTTCATTTTTTGTTAAACGCAAAGACATGTAAATAGGTTAACTTTTCCATCACAAGAATCGAAACCCTGTTTTTAGGGTTGAAAGCCATCATACTTAACGCTAAAATAACGTAGGGTGTAGGGCTTTATCACTATAAATTCCATTAACACAACTTGTAAGTCTCTGTATAACTGTATTTACAGAACAGTTTCTGTTATTTTAGTTTCATAACTATTTGTTTTGGAAACTGGCTTTGCCATCAAGCAGGAAATTCCAAGTTATCAGATTTTACAATTTAGTTACCTTGAAGTTGCAACAGATATGGTAAAATGAAGGAAAGAAAAGATGCAAAATATCCACAACAGAGCTTGTTATTGAGAAACAAACAATGCTCTACAAAAATTCAATACATTAATACAAATAAAGATAAGTGATCCAATGAAATGTGTGTGGAACTGATAATAGTCCCAAATACTTTAATAAAAGAAACAAACAAACTATCTCTTGTGAGCTGTAATTTTCTCGCACAAAACTAAAGTTAAATTATATGCAATTTCAGCTGAAATTTACTAACTTCTTCCAAATAAATTAAGAAGATCTGAAAAACACACATAATCCCACAAAGTATAAACATAATTTTTGGTACATTAGTAGTCAAAAAGCAAGGATCTGCATCTGCTCACAAAAGGCGTGACTACCTGCAATCATTTATCTGGTTCGTCAACGAAAACAACAGTAGTTTTATTATCCTTGCTATAGACCTTTTTCTTTTTGTGAGAAAAACCAAATAGCTGTCTAATTGCTTACGCATTCAAAGCTGGCTCCTAGAGAAAATGAAAGTTGAGTAACTTACCTGAGCGCTTCGCTGCTTCAAAAACTGGAAACTGTTAATACACTTTAATTCTGACAAAAACATTTTAATAAAAGAGGGGCACATAGTTCTGTTTAGTACTATATGTCTTCTCTCACCTTTCTTTCTTGCTCGTCCCAGCATTCCTTAACTCCATACCTACAAAAAAAAACAACAACGAAAAGTAGATTAAGCTTTAGTCTAGTGGTGCTAAAAAATCAAAAGATTTTACTCTTATCCCAGTAAAACCACTTGCTTTGTAACCTTTAACACCATACAGACAAAAACAATACTGCACATAGATAATTTCGCTTTAGAAAGGTGGTTTGCAAAATAAACATAAATACATTAAAATACCAAAGAACAAAGAAACCATAATCAAAATATCGTTTTAAACAAAAAACATAACATAAAGAAACATTTTTACAAAAACCTAACTCCTATTAAGAGATTGTAGTAAATAAACTCTGTACAAAATAAAATTCAAATGAAACCTTTTAACAACTGAAGTACATAAGAATACGATTTAATAAAAAAAAGCTTTTCTTATCTATAAAAATACAATAAAACAACTTTAACATGGGCAAATACATCATTACACAAGTCATTAATTGTGGATAATAAGAAACATACTCTTTAAAATCCACATTTCGTTTACAAAGACTCTAATAACGAAAATATTTAAAACAAAATTTTTATTAAAAACACAATGAAGCAATATCTTAAAAAAGAAATAACTTACAAAACGTACATTAAATTGACGCTTTAGTAAATAGCCCTTGAATCGAGTAAAATAAATGTTCAACTATTAAAGAAAATACTTTTGTAAAAATACTCTCTAACAAAAAGAAAAATTGTACGTTAATACCAAAATATCATCGCTTGAACCCTAATATAACTAGCATTATAGACATATGCATACTTCCTCAGAAAAGTCCTTATACATAAGAATTAACCTAAACTTATACATACACTATACAAACAAAAAGCAGAAATTTATTATATAAAACGCATTTTGCAAAAACTTACTAATAATGTACGGTTTAGATGCAAAGATATAGCTAATTAGTGAAAATTTTCTAGATAGCAAGCCCTTCAATAATTTACCGGTTTTTGTTATGCTGTGTTGTTTTGCAAATAATCACTCTAGCTGTTTAAAAAGCCCGATCTTTGCGATCTTAACACACTTTTTCTTCTAACTGTGTTGACGTCTCTTGTCATTTTAGTAGACAGTGTCCTTCCAGCGGAAAGTTAACTTGTTGAAGAGCTCAGGTTTTCTGTCCAGAACGTTTCCAAAGGATCTCCAAGATTTGAGCAATTGTCGGAATTGTTCGATTACCAACGTTGGGAGAACTAATAGGGACAGGAGAGAAAGTGAGTATTAAAGGCAAGATATCATCCAAACTGCATATTGTAGCCTCTAGAAAAGAAATAAATAAAATAAGGTTTGATGAATGAAAGTTTAGTGTATTGCTTTACTTTTGTGCAAGAATTGGTCAAGGAACTTGATAATTAAAGAAAGGGGAAGTCTTGTAAGGTAAATATATAAGGATATTTAATATGTTGATTCAGATATTTGTTTATTAGCGGAACCAATAATGATGAAGACGATGTTATAAGCCAGAAATTTAGTAAACAGATAAACAAGTAAAGATATAAAAAGGATTGAATGAATTAGTGTTTTTTTAGTGTGTCAGTTAGTGAAAGAATACAACATTTAATTTTGTTAGAACCAAGTTAGACGGTAATAGTGAGTGCATCAGGTTATTAGTAAGCTAAATAGTAAGCGTGCCTATTATTGATCAGTTAGTAGAAAAATTCTGCACGTAAGTTAGGCATACGTACTATTACTTCTTAAATTTCTACTGAAATGTTGTAAGTTAAACCTACAAGTGAACAAAGTATGCAGTGGAGCAAATGCTAATGAATAAATAAATTAAGTCAGTATTATTATGGGCACTAGACTTTACATCACTTTTACCAAATAATTCGAAAGAGCCTGACCAATGATAGAACACATTACAGCATTATGAAGTTTTTCAAAAAATTTTTTTGTAAGTAACAAGACATTAATTATCGTTGTATTTTCATTTCAGTCCTTTCGTTTTGATTTGATTATTCTCATGAATAGGTAATGCTACTGACACGTATCATTCCAATAAGTTATTTTTAATGGCAATAATCAAAAATGGTCTACAAGTGATGCAAGTATTGTGAAGAAGATCCCTAGAATTTCTATGAAATTATTTCAGCCATCATTGTAAAAACTCGTGATTAGCTAACTAATTTTATTCTGTTCATATTTATAGACTGATTTAGAACCAAGAATTAAGAAGTAAGTTATGTATACAAATACAGCCAGTTAAGTCATACATCAAGAAGAACGTAGAATATCTTTGAAATTAAACAGCCCAACAACACAGCCAGGTCTTCCCCCCAAGTTTGCTCTATCAGAACCATTAAATAAGTATCTGCTTCTTAGTAAGTTGTATTTTTGCTGAAAACTTAAATGTTCTAAAATATTTACTAATATGATAAGCTGTTAGAATCAGTAACCATAGGTAATTTCATTCTTTACAGTCTTAACACCCTGATTAAATTCTTGTATTTTCATTAAGAGATTTTATTCTGAGTTATTGATTCATTTTATGTTGGGCAACACTTATGAATGTTTTTGTATAAAGTGTCATCAAGAACATGCCATTTCACCTACTGATAACACAGTTCGAATTGATAGATCTGTCTACCAACTTCACTTTGGGTCTTATGTATTTATTGCTTAATTACATTTATGACGATTATAAAGGCAAAACAGTGCCATGTTTGTCTGTAATGATATAACGATAACCACTATCCTTCAGATATAAGGAGAGATAAAGAATCTCATCTAATCATAAGTTTCGTGAATTGCCTGATCTTCATTTTTTGTGTCTTTCTATGATTATTTACACCCGAAGACGTATTTTCGGAACTGTGGTCAATAAAGTTGACGTTTTTAAGCGCTGTTGCCGCCAGTTAAATGTTTCACTAAATGTTTAACATTGCTTTTGGCACACTCACTGAAACTATACTAGATGTAACGGCTTAGCCATGTTAACACAACATTTAATGCACTTACTTATTGTAAAAGTCTATATGCAGTAATTCATTCATTAAAATGATAATTGAACTAGAAATGCACCAATAGCATTATTTGATTTGTGTTTGACAGAAAATGTCATTAAAAAGTACAAATTATTTTAATTTATTTACATGTATGTGTGTATTTTTTATTTTTATATAGCAAAACCTTATCGGGCTATCTTCTGTATCCACCAAAGGGAATCAAGCCCATAATTTTCAAGGAAGAAGCCAAATTTTTTTAACGTATAAAATATGTAATTTTTTCATTATATTTTTCTTTCCTAATTTTAATTTTTGTGTAGGTTTTCTAATAACATTCAAATATTTTTTAGTGAAGGACGTGTCGTTTTCAAGGAGTTCCAACAACTATTGATTTCTGGCTTACTTACAGTTTCCTGAATCAGACTGCTTGCATGAAGGATGTCATCCTGAACTTGATGATTTGAACGATCAACTTATGAACTGAAACATTGTGGCGCGTGTCTAATCTGTTGATCAAACGTTAAATTGTTTAGATGTTTAATAATGTACTTATTTCCCTCCTTAGAAAACATTTATAACTTTAAATGTCTTGGTTTAAAATTTAAACAAAAGTTATTTGTACAATAAGTGTTAAGCTGATTAAATCAAGTACTCGCAGATATTTTAAACACCAGTAAAGTTTTAGAAATTAGGTATTTTTTATGTTATTTTACGTTTAATTCAACTAAAAAGGTATTTTAAAATACTAAAAGTATGATTCATAAATTAAAATGTTTAAAAAGATATTTATCAAATATTTAGAATTTTAACTAAAATAGTACAAAAACAATTATGTCAGTAGCAAACTAATACCAGTTACTTACAAACAGTTACAGCATCTTTTTTACAAGCTCACATTTTTGAGATACAACCATTCTCTTTCTAGCCTAACTGATAACGCATGTTTACACAGGTAAGCTAGATACATTTTATCAAGTCTGTGTGGTCTTTACTGATCTTTGCACAAATCGCAACATTTATAAAGCACCACAGTTGCTTGTTTCAGCTCTTACGATAATTGAAATAAGCATCAAAATTCACAACTTAGGTTACAAAGAAAAACGATAATCGGGGTTGCATTGGCATAAACGATTGGTTTGTTTTTAATTTCGCGCAAAGCCACACGAGGGCTATCTGTTGTTGTTGTTGTTTTGAATTAAGCACAAAGCTACACAATGGGCTATCTGAGCTCTGCTCACCACGGGTATCGAAACCCGGATTTTAGCGTGTAAGTCCGCAGACATACCACTGAGCCACTGGGGTGCGAGGGCTATCTGCGCTAGCCGTTTCTAATTTTGTAGTATAAGACTGGAGGGAAGGCAGCTAGTCATCACCACCCACCGCCAACTCTTGAGCTACTCTTTCACCAACGAATAGTGGAATTGACCGTCACATTATAAGCGTTTTCAAAGCTGCGAACATAACACGCACTTTAAAATTTATACTTTAAAATATATATTTGCATCTGCTGTTATTCAATTTAGGACACAATACATTTGTACTTGTAATATAGTAAATAGATAGGAAATGGCCTGATTATTAACTCGAACTTCAGTTGAAGCTATATATTTGCGTATACATATATAGAATTATGTGTATTTTTATGAATTACACAATGGTAGTAATACGTAGCGTGACTTTTCGTTTTAATTTTTTTGGGAAATGAAAGATGTCAGGTGAAACTTTTTTCAGTACTATATGTTCTCAGGAAGAGTTTAGAGAATAAGGTTCATCTATGATGCGGAAATAGCACTTGTGATTTCCTATCACGTGCATCTGTCTAATAAAATATAAGACACATCTTGAAGAATGACACTCTCAAGGTCTTAAGATACTTAAGCGTTCAAATGTTCTCTAGACCCTAAAAAAATTTAGTTCAATTTCAACAATGAATATTATAATGTATATTACTGTGGTATTCTTTTCACCCATAGCGTGTCACGGAAATTATCAAAACTCTACTTATATAAACAAATCTATCACACATTTTCAAGCAGATATAGTAAGTATCTTTGTTACAGATTCGGAATTACCTGTAAGTTTGGAAATTATCAGGCCTGCTTTAGAACTTGCCACGACTGAAATTAATGAAAAGTATTCCAATATTAACTTCAACATCGTTTTTCGCGATGGCGCTTCTTCTTGCAAAGCAAATGTTGCTGGTGCATATGCCGCAGAAGAATATTTCTTGAGAAGAGTTACTGCTTTCGTCGGTCCAGCTTGCACCCTAGCACTTGATCCTGTAGGGCGGATGGCATCCTACTGGAATATTCCAATTTACACTGCAGGAGGTATCGATACTACAGTTTCTGACAAATCCATTTTTACTACTCTAACTAGACTTTCTTTCTCTTTGGAAGGAGCGGCTAATTTTATTTTAGAAATTCTCAAGGAATTTAACTGGCATCACATCGCTATTATTGTGGACGAGACCAACCTGCAAAAAATTCTAATGAAAAGAAGCTTGGTGGATATTTTCAAGGACATAAATGATTACGAAATTTTTTATTCAGTGAAAGAATTTTCACAGAAATCAGTTATGGATGCTAACTTTACAAAGCTGCTGACAGAAGCCAGTAAAGAAGCCAGAGGTAAGTATTTTATTCTAACCCTTAACGTTATATTAATCAGGATATTCTAACAACAGTTTAACTTTAAAAATAAAATGCATAACTTTAAATATATAAATTGTTTTAACATAAATGAATGGTGTGTAAAAAATCATAGGTGTTAGCATAATATAACCATAATCTTCTAAAAGTTTGTTGTTTTCATATGATTAAATAAATGAAATTATCATTTACTAATTTACATTTTGTTCTCATTACAAACTATATGCCCTTTTACTGGAACTTTATGAACTGTAAATATCAGATTTGTTTGATGTATAACCATATTCACCAAACTTAAAATAAAGCAAAACAGAAGGGTTACAATGTTTAACAACAACAGATAAGTTATATTTGTTTTTAATCAGTTCGCATACTGTTCTATATTGATGTTATTGTCTACATGTATGAAGTAACTATTAAATTAATGCTCAAATGGTAAGACAGAAGGCAGAGTATCACTCGGACAAATATGTAAGAGTTGTCGTCCTGGTATGTATAAGATGTTTTGAGTATTTGTTTGTTAAAACACACATACGCATCTGTTTTGCATAAAAGGGTGTGCTTTTGATATAATTTTTTCGAAACAAATAAAAGCTTTAATCAAATAATTTTTGTATAGTTGGTGTAGAGTTATGGCTCGTCATGAACCAGAAGTTAAAGGGCGTCAAATAGCTCGACTGTTCAGAAATGGCATTAAGCAAACGGTATGGTACCCTAGTGTACTCAAAATCCCGAAACGTCATGGACTACAGGAAACTTTGTTCCAGTAAAGTCTACTAGTAGATACCAAAAAGCGACTTCCGGAGATGACCGTGTCTTGACATGATTAACACGTCCAGGTAGAAATAATTCTTGCAATACCTTACGACAGGAACGACAGCAACATTTTTATTCCAGAATATACAGAAGAACAGTGAACAGGAGACTGACACAATAATGTTATTTTGCAAGAAGGGCTATTTTTAAATTGATATTAACCAGAATTCATCGCTACCGCTGTTATTTTGGCAAAACAGTATGCAAACTTAAGTTAGGATAATGCTGGCATGTTTCCAACTTGTTAAAACTGATGAAAGGATTCTTGTCTGCCGTTTGCTTGAAAAACAGATGAAGATAGGCTATTTTTCTCATACAAAACACCAGGAGATAGTGCAGTACACATCTAGGCAGTTATTCATCATGGTGGAAAAATTGCTTTTCATATTCTCCCGGGAAATGTAAACGGCGCACAAACAGACATCAGATGCGGACGATATTTCTGTCATAAGCTAAGAAAAGGCTTGGCAGCAACTTTATGTTCCCATATGAGAGGGTCACTGCCAACAATGCGCTTATAGTACAGAAATATCTCAACCACGAGAACGTTACAAGATTGCCATGACTGGTATATTATCCAGATTGTAAATTCACTGAGAAATGCTGGACAGAACTGGTACAGAAAATTTCTAACCACGACCCTTAAACAGTTGAGTTGCAGCGCCTTTTATTAACAAGTTGGAATAAAATCACAATGAATTACGTCAATAATTTCATCGAGAGCATGCTATGTCACTTTGTGGAGGATATTAAAGTAAGAGGAGGACCAATTAAGTTTTGAATATTTGGTATGAACTTAAATAGCGTTACAGACGCTATTCATAATAATCTGATGTCATGTTTTGTAATTATATATTGTTTACTGTTCTAATGAGTCGTTCATGATGTCAATAGAACCTGTCTCATTTTTTCAAATTACACATGTTAATGTTTAATATAACACCCATTTTTCAGTGTGACAACGCTAAGCATATTTGTATTCCATCTTAGTTATAATTATCTTATTTTTTAGAAAATATACAAACATTTTGGTTAAACAGTATTTACAACGTCTGTTAGTTAAGAATAAATGTTTTATGCTCTTTCATGCGTAATGCAAAAACAGCGATTTAGCTGAGCTCCCACGTGAAAATAAAATAACTGATAATGTACACATATACATATATTTGACATAAAACAAAAATTAAAAACATTACAATATCTGTATATTTATAATTAATGAGAGACTTGAAAATGAAATAACTAAAACATCATAGAGTTGGTAGTCTCAGAAATATCTTTTCCATGTCTACGGCGCCATTGACGGTTCCATGGAGGGTATAAAAAACAATTTATCCACAATGATGAATAGCTGCTTAAACATGCATTGCTCCACTTTTTGTGCATTTCCTGTAAGAAAAAAAGTCTTCTTTCATCTGTACTTCAAGCAAACGATAAACATGAATCCTTCCACCTGTTTTAACAAGCAGGAAATAGTACTCCTTTGATAAGATATGTTGCTAGTGACCTAACTGTAAGTTGGCATGCCGTCTTGCCAAAGCAGCACAATAACAGCAATTAATCTGGTTAATACCAGTTTAAAGATATCCATTCTTGCAAAATAACCATTTTAGTGAGTTTACTGTTCACTCTTCTTCGAAATAACCTGAAATGAATGATTTTCTGTTATTCCTATGGTAAGATGTAAGATTTTTTTATGTAGATGTGTTAACCTAATCAAAACAAGGTCATCTTGGTTAGTAGTTTCTCGGCGTCTACCATCATACTTTCCTGGAACAAAGTCTCCTGTAGTCCAACGACGTTTCCGGATTCTGAGTACTCTGAGGGTTCAATACCGTTTTCTTAAAACCATTTCCGGACAGTCGAGCTATTTGACAACCTTTAACTTCTAGCTCAGCCATGACAGTACAGAGAAATTCTTTGAACAAAGTTTTTATCCATCTCGAAAAAGATCATTTCCAGAACATGTAGTTTTATACAAAACAAACTTGTATATGTGTTTTAACGAACAAAACAGCTTACACAAACTGACAACTCGTACGTTTGTCAGTTGATACGCTACCTTCGCTTTTACTTCTTGGGAATTTACTTAATAAATGCTCGATACATGTAACAGTAAAAGCAGTACAGAAACGTATGCAAATATTTTGGCCATGACTGTAAGCGGGTCCTAGAAGCAAGTGCATTTGCTACCAAAACACATTCGTACATTATGACGGACGGCAAATGTCTGGACCCCCCTTCCATATGATATGAATTATAGTTTTAAAATAACTTCATAGGCAATATACGACCAGCATTACCCTCTAGCTTTCTGAAATTCAATATTTTAAACATTTGAGTCACCAAATAGCTTGATGTCCTCTCCAAAGTCTTTTGGGGATCAATACTCCTTACGACACTCCACTATGAAAGTGTATCTCAAAACAGTTATATTTATGGCTCTAAATTTCTTGTCAGTTATCTGCCAAATAAGGTGATGAATTTCTCTTTATTTGGCTGATACATACTTGTAAACTATTGTCACGCGTAAGGATAACACTATAACTCTCTTGATTTTCTGTCGTTGCGGTATTTTTGTTTAATACGCTTATAATTGTTTAACTCTATATTACGGTATTCTTCAAGCAAGTTGTAAACTACTTTTGTGTTCATAATAAAATTTTAAATCTCTTTTCTTCTTTTATTTGGGTATGCATTGCCTATTCTTGCTTGAGGCGTTCATTTGGCTTGAAATAGTGTTTCGGTATTTCAAGTAGCGTTTATTTTTGTCGTCGTTTCAAAGACATATTTTTATATTGTGGGTTTTGTAGCAGTATAGATGCTCTTTTCAGTTTGTGTGTGTTTCAGTAGGTCAGCAAATTAGATACAAGTGTTAATACACTATAGTGTATTACCTTTCTAGTTATGAAGGGAAATACATTAAACGACTTCAGATGTTTTTGGAAAACTTATTGTATACTACATCAGCTTTTGTACTTGTTATACGATTTTTATTAGTTTTTGGCATATTTTGAAACCTATAACGCAAAGCTACTAAATAATGATGGCTGACATAAAAACAATCATGTGGAACATTTGTTTCTAGTCTTTAAGCGTTATTAGAATCCTCTAGCACTGACAATAAAGCTCATATACTTATATTTTATACACAAACACACTGAGTTGCTGAAGTAAAAAAAATACTTTTAATATTTATTACTGACTAAACAAAAATCATTCACTAGTTAGGGTTCTCGAGTCCCAATGTAAAGGGCTGGGTTTCAATCCTCGTCCCACCAAACACGCTCGCACTTTTAGCCATGGAGTTGTTATAATGTTATTGTCAATCCCACTATTCGTTGGTAAAAGAAGTAGCCCAAGGGTTGGTGGTGAGGGGTGATGACTAGATGCCTTCCTTATCGTCTTTTACTGTTTAATTAGGAACGGCCTGCGCAGATATCTTTCTGTTACTTTGCATGAAATTCGATAACGAACAAACAAATGATTAACTGGATGTGGTATGGCATGGTGGTTAGAGCAACTGAGTTGCAATCTGGAGGTCGTGAGTTAGAATCTTAGTTGCAGTAGATGTTCGTCCTCTATGACTGCTGTCTAGACTGGCCACCCACGTGTAAAAGTTCTTGTTTTCAATAATAACCGTCCGTACCTCATCTAGTTATGAAAAAGAAGAGTAAATTCATTTATTTGGGGTGCTGAGGAATAGAATAAATGTGATCATGAAATATAATGGAGAATAGGAAGGTAAAAAGAGACATGACCAAAATGGAAGAGATACTGAAAAATTGTAAAATGTCTAATGGGATAAAGCAAAGCGTTTTGGGTTGTTATGTTATACCACTTCTCAAGTATGCACCATAATGTTGGACAACACCACGAATTCTACAAAAGAGAAGTTGTGGGTTTTTAAAGCACACTTCGAAGGTATATTGGATAAGTCATACCTCAAATGAAGATATTTTGCAGGAGATAGATGCTGAATAACTACACAAAGAGACAGTTAGAGTTATTTATACATATTGCGAGGAAAGATAAATTGAAAGTCTGGTCGTAACTGGAAAGATTGAAAGATGGAGATACTGTGGGAGAAAGAGGTTGATTTTTGTCAAGAATATATCTAAATGGATGAATACACCGACACTGAAAATTTTTTTTGCTTCAAGGAAAAGAGATCTGTGGAAAATTTTTTGTTACCAACTTCCTGTTTGGATATGGTACTTAGAGAGAGACTCGCTCTAGCATTCTTACACGGACATCTAAATTTAAATCAGCCATATTCATAATATTATTACACCCTTATACAAGGCTGCATGAGAATTACCTGCACTAGCTGTCTCTAATTTAGCAGTGAAATACTAGATGAAAGGTAGTCGTCATAATCATCACAATCAACCATAATGGTTTCACTTGTAACTTTTATGATAGTTAGAGTTGTACATCGATGAGAAGTTGGAACACCCTGCGGTGTGTTTTTCATACTCTGCCTATACAAACACTAGTTTCAGTAACACTCTCCACTTTTGTAAAACTATAGAATTGATAAGATTAAAATAGCAGTTTCATATTTTACCAATAAAGTAAATTCTAGTTTACAAAACTAAATTAAATTATTAATTTTAAAACTTTTTAATATGAAGTTAATTTCATGTTGAACTACGTTTTACAAATGCTTTTTCTTAGTCATAGCAACACAGCCTCTGAAAGCAAACAGTTTCCGCTCAGGAGGTCCTAACAATATAACTCAAGCTATACGTTATGTGGACAAATTTCGTTCTAATGACAGCAAAGTGACGAGCCCTTAGGTTCCATTTCGTAAAATTATGACATCATCGTCTCTCTTGTGTGGTACCATGGCATCATCATATTTATTCCCATCCTTTCTCTCTGAGGTAGCCAATCAACGTGTATCTAGTGTATCCTGGTATATGTATAGTTTAAAGTTTCAACATGTTATTATGGATGTACCTTTCTTAATGTACAGAAGTATTATGTCTATAGTTTTGATTTATTGTATCTTCTTCAACAAAAGCGAGTATTATAACTGAATGGGTATGTGTTTTGTGTGTTTTTCGTATAGTAAAGCCACAAAGGGCTATCTGCTCAGCCCACCGAGGGGAATCGAACCCCTGATTGTAGCGTTGTAAGTCCGGAGACATACCGCTGTACAAGCGAGGGGCGCTGAGTGGGTAAGATGCTTGATTCGCAATCTGTGGGTCGTAGATTCGAATTCCTATTATACTAAACACGCTCACCCTTTCAACTGTGGGAACATTATGATGTACAGTTAATCTCACTATTCATTGGCAGTGATAAGGAAGTAGTCCAAGAGTTGACGGAGGATGGCGATGACTAGTTGCTATCCCTGTAGTCTTACACTGCTAAATTGTATCTTTGCGGAAAACTGAACAGCAAAAAGAAACTTTGGGCAAAGGATTACTTGATATTGTAACAAACTATATATTGTAATAATGATACACATGAGTAGCTTACTCATATGGTTCATGATGACTTGCTGTAGCTATTGACTCTTTGCTTGTATTAGTTCGAGGCGTAAAATATCAACTTGCAACTAGAGATTGCCATGAAGATTCGTTTTAGAATATAGTGAGTATTTATAGTTTCTGTGTAAGTAAATTATCTGTATATAATGGATAACAATGGACAAATATACGATTAGAGTGAGGCGCAACCTTTACCAAGCGCAAATGAAATTTAGTAGAAAAGCAGCCTCTTAAAATAAAATACATAATTTAATACATCACTTGAAACAAACCTTCATTAATTATTCTATGACTGTGCGCAATCACATTTAGTATTATGTATGTTGATTTTTGATCCTTTACGTCATACATAACGTAGGAGTTGACTCTCTAAAGACATCGATTGATGTCTTTAGCGTAAAAAGCATTGAGTATTTGCACGTTACAGTTACCTAAGGTTCATCTGTTACTGACTACAAATGTCTGCTTCATCTTGTATTTACGCTTTTTTAAGGACATCAGATGTTAGTATGAAAGTTAACTTCAAGGGATGATGACAAAGTCGTCTGTACTAGAATTAATATTTTGTTTTTCTTAAGTAACATTTCGAAGAAATAAATTGACTTTTCAATTCCCCTACGTCCTTTCTACTAAATTATATACTGCGAAAGATTTACCTGTAATATACTAAGCTGTTTTTGTTATATGCTGGTGAGGGAATAACAATAACAAAACCAATAATAATAATAATTTCAAATCGGCTATTTTAAGTGGCATTTTCCCCCTTATAAGTCCAACATACGTGCTTTTTTTTTAAAAAAATGTCTACTTGTATATAGCATTAACAATCAATAGCAAAGGTTTTAAAGTGGTATTTGAAGTAAATTTTTACTGTTTAAGGTGCTATTTTCCCCAGAAGTTCTATTAGAGTTTTGTGTAATCCCTTATGACAGAGGTTCATAATATCTGCAATATGTATGTGTTCAATCATGATATTAGATCAAATAGAATAAATGATCATGGCATATGTAAAATGAAATATTTTGTTAAATACAATAAAAGTCATAATGTGTTCTAAGGACAGCTGGTATGGGTATTAAAAATAATTAAAATTAAGTACAGAACAACGTTTCAATCGTCTTAGGTTAACAATGAGAGTTTGCAAATTATTGTTGCTGGGCACATGTTTCAGGGTTGAAAGTGTGTATTGGTACGAGAATGTAGGGGACACTGCAGTTAGATGTTAGGTTATTAATTAATATAAGTATAGAGGTGTTCCTGGATATTAGTTTAATTTTGGTTTGCGTTCTTGTATAAGTAAGGCTTCTGTGATTTTGCGTTTGTTCTGTACGTCATTTTAATTAAAGTTTTAATACTCACATCAGTCATCTTCAGAATGCATCTTTACTTCAAGTGGGTTTCTCGTCATCATGAATAAAAGGCACAGTAACATTGGCAAAGGAATAGTATATTTTATCTATAAAGTCAAACAGGTGAACCTGCATATTTGTTTGTTAAAATATTACATGATATTTAGAGATATAATAAAGTATCCTTTTTAGACAGATAAAGTAAAATAATATTCATTAATTAATTATCCTACGAACTACGCGAACACTGTCCTGGGTATCATTATCCGTCTGTAGGACGTTAATGATGCCATCCTCCTATAGAGAAACATATAATACAGTTAGATCAAAATGTGGCCCTACATAAGTATAGTAACACTGCAAAACATTTGTAAGAGAAACTATATGATTGATAAGATTGAAACAGCAGATAGTTTTATTTATATGAGTAAGTTAAAGGTGGTAAACATTTATCGAACTTAACAGTGGTCTTAAATCTAGGCGAATACATGGCATGAGTTACCCTCAACTGCAAATAAAGAAGAAAGTTGAGTTTGTAAAATGTAATTTAAAACTGTGAAGTTTTATGAATTTTAATTGATTTGTACTTCATTGTTGGCCCGGCTTGGCCAAGTGTGTTTAGACGTGCGATTCGTAATCTGAGGGTCGCGGGTTTGCATCCCCATCGAGCCAGACATGCTCGCCCTCCCAGCCGTGGAGGCGTTATAATGTGACGGTCAATCTCGCTCTTCGTTGGTAAAAGAGTAACCCAAGAGTTGGCGGTGGGTGGTGGTGACTAGCTGTCTTCCCTCTAGTCTTCCCTCACTGCTAAATTAGGGACGGTTAGTAAAGATAGCCCTCGAGTAGCTTTGTGCGAAATTCAAAAAACAAACAAACAATACTTCAGTGTAGACTGAAGTATTATAGAAAATAGTAAGCGTTAATATTTTAAATAATTTCCATAATGGTAAGGTGATTTGCTAAACAGTAAATTATTCATTTGTTTTATTTAGTTGTTACAAAATGGGGAGGATAAATAGTTTCAGGTAGAAACTGAAATAAGACTCGTGTGCCATTAGCTCCAGTCATCTAGCTCTCATCAAAGAGGAAGCAATAATAACTGTTATTTACTTAGATCCTTTAAACCTTAGTAATCAGCTCAAAACTAAACATGAGATTTAATTAAATAAGCGTCTTTTTCAGGATGTTATATATTAATTATAGAAATGAAAGCATTTTACATATAAAACGTCAGGAAATGCAAAAATATGATTAGATGTACAAGCGAAAACTATAATCAATATAGATAATAAAAACATAATTGACTTTGTTGTTTAATATTTATATAAAAATATTAGTTACAGCAAAAAAAAATCAGTAGCAAGTTAAACGCATGAGAAACACTGTCCTTCTACGGATATACATGTAAAATGCAAATGAAAACGAAAACATAATATAAGTTAAAGTGTGTATGCAATCCTACCGAAGTATAGTAGCACTGTTAATCTATAAAACCTTTAACCATTAACCTTTGCATAATACATATATGTAAAAGCTATAAAGAAGCATGAGCAAATTGAAATATATCTTAAGTACAATAAATATCATAGTTATATGTACACAGGAAGAGCACATTTACCTCGTAAATGCAAATAAGTTAAACAGAAATATTGTCCTCAACATAACGGTTTTACTTGCAACTTTTATGACAGTTAAATAAATCTGGACATTGATGAAAAGTTCGGACACCCTAATTTGAGCTTATCATCCTCTGCCTATACAAACACTACCCTTAGTAACACTGTCCACCTTTGTAAAACGTATGTGAGAGAAAATTTATAGAGCTGATAAAATTAAACTAACATTAAAGTTTTACCCTGTAAGCACAAGGCTGTGAAAGTAGATCAGATTATTAATTTTAAAACTTTTAATAGAAACTTATTGTCTTGTTGAACTACATCATTAAATTTTCAATGGAAATGTTTTCCTATATCAATAGAAAGTTTGGTTGTGGAAAATATTTTATGGATGACTACTGAAGAAGGATCGATACTTTGGTCTGGTAGTAAAGGTCCTACACTCAAAATTTGTCGGTCAAAGAATAGAATCCAATAACTGAATATTCCTCGCCTTTTCAAACGTGGATGTGTCGTCAATCCCACTATTAATTGGTAAAATGTAACCTAGCAGAAGTTGATGGTGTGTGATGGTGATTAGTTGCTAGATTTGATTTTAGTTATAAAAGTGGAACTACCAGAACATGCATACGAGCAAATATATAGAGCTTAAAGTTTCATAATATGTAACGTTTATTAAACTTTACACATACTTTGATCACTCTTAAAGATATTTCAGTTTCTTTTTAGTGGTTTTTAATTAACTCTTTAAACCTCTATTTCTTCAGTATTTGTCTTAGTTACTGACTGGGAAACTATTCGTAGCCTTCTTCTTGAAGCTTATAACCTAGGGATGGGCGACGGAGAGTACACTTTCTTCACCTTCCAACTAAACAAGAACAAAAAGAAGTATGGTGAAATTTCTTGGTACAAACCTGGAGATTATAGAAATAAGGTAATTTCAAATGATCTTGATCTTATCAAGTAAGATATTTTAGATGTAAATGGGATTATTTTACACTAAAATATCGTTTTATAATTTGTAGAGCAAGGAATGATTGTAAATTATTATTATACGATTGTTTATGTTTTTAATTAATATTTCCTAATACTTCTTGATTTACTTCTAACTTTATGATGTTGAAACAACCTTACTCACAACTAACTTCTGGTCCGATTACACAACAAAAATTGAACTTGAAAATTCTAGCATGCAAATTCATCTATATGTTGAAAATTTTTTGAAATTAGAAAATCCATCTGATTTAAAAATAGGCATTATGTTTACTACAGATATGGAACTAAACACTAATATTCCCTTTGTTTTTGGAATTTAAATACAAAACACTTTGACATTCATATCCAATTTTTATATAAGTAGTACATTTTAATACCAAAAAGATGTGTTGTAAAGAAAAGATTTCCATAAAACCTGACGTTTCGTATATTCTTGAAACTCATCGTTAAATTATTTAAAAGTAGCAGAAGTTCTGCTAGGTTACTATAGAATAGTTTTATGCGCCTTATTCAGATTTTCATATTGTGAATAACAAAAGCTTTATTGTGGCATGTTTCGATGGTTTATTATTTTCTATACTTAGGAATTTAGCTTTTTTATTTCTACATTTTTCTCGATTATAACGTCGATACTTGTTTTTTTATTTTATAGTACATACTTAAAAAAAATTGGGCTACCTTATAAGTTTCAAAACAATGCCACACCACCATAACTCAAATAATAACACTAACACGTCGTCCACGTCAGTTTAAATTTCAACGTGTAATGTTTGTTTAAATGTAAAGCTGGACAATTTGTTATCTGCACTTTGCGCACTGTACTGATCGAACTGCGAATTTTTACTATAATTAGCTTTCAACTATAGTGCCAAGCCTATAAATGTCTAACCTTAGTAAATTTTTACATTTTTTTGTTTGCTATTTGTCATTGATGCTGTTGATAACTTACCTGCTCTTATTTTTCAGTACAATATGTGGATATCTTGGGGGTTGACATTTTTTCCGATTTTCATTTATTATTAAAATAAACTTTTGCCTCCAGCTTTAACTGATCAAATATACATGTCACGCCTACAAGGAAACCTTAAACAATAACATATATTATTTCGTTCACTGGATTGTTCCAATAAAAACATTTGCGATACCAATGAAACAAATCAGTTGTTTACAGTGTGCAAGATAAAGTTTTAAAATTTTGTACTATTTATTATTAAGTATTTTCTGCGGACATTTAAGCCTTTTAGCTTTTTTTTCTGTAAGATTATAAACGTTTAGATTTTAGGTTAGCATTGAATAAACAATATATCTATCTCGATATTGGATTTGTGTTTTTGTTGGTAATGAAACACAATTATTACTTCAAGATTTAAAAATGAAGATTATTGGTACTTTTTAGGACGCCCGAAAAATGTATGAAGCTCTTATGGTAGTGACTCTCCGAGTTCCAGCCACTTTACAATACAAAGAGTTTTCTGCAAAAGTTTTAGAAAATTCTCGACTAAAGTATAATTCAAACGCAGATGAAACTATGGTGAGTAGAACAGTATTTTTGTGCCTACTAAATAATCCTATAGTATAGTAATGTATAAGCAAGTAACGTACATCACTGTTGTAAATAGAATATAGCATTATGGAGCATAAGACCCCGTGTGAAGGTGAATAATAATAATAATAATAATAATAATAATAATAATAATAATACACAGCGTTACAATAAAAACACAAAATCTTATTTCAAAAAATACGTAGTCTTGGGGTAAGTTGTTTCTATCCTTATATTTATAATTTTATCTTTTTAACTTCACAGTTTAGATACAGTTATAGAGAACGATTCTTAATTTTAATATTCTATTTTTTATAACTGCATTAGATAACTTAGCTGAATGTACGGTTATATACTAATAAAAAAAAAAAAGTCGCCGTACGCTACACAGTTTATCCTGTCGATAAACGTGAGTGCTATTTTAAATATTTGTGTTACAAAGGACAAGGACTCCTTGGTTACAGTGGTACGTGCCATCTTGGATTTCCGTTCAGCATGACTTTACGAATATTTTTAATTATGACTTTTGATATTTATTTTCTAAAATTAAAGAAAAGTTAATTTTTCACAATAATTAGCAAAATGTGTGCACGCTCAGCTTATTAGCATACGTCGCCTACTTGCTGTTTCTGTACTGTTGTTGTGATATATATGAATTTACCTTCTTTCAAGTCAAGATAAAGCTCTTTCAAATTTGATTGAATATTTTATGATTAAAGTATTTCGTCGTTGGACTGATTGAGGCAGTTTGTTGTTGTGTGTTACAATTTACGCTTAATACTAATAGGTTGACCGCCAATATTTTTTAGCACTGAACGAGCAAAGCAATTAATTTTACTTTGTGTTTAGCCAGCCTTGCAATAAATAATTCACCAATTCATTGCGGAGAGGACTATCATATTTGTGTTTTGTATTTGATTAATTATATTATTACCATTCATTGCTATTTTGTTTTTTTGCTCTTGTTATCAGTTAATCAAATTATGTTCTTTTTCTTAATTTTAAGCTTTAGATATTTTATTAATGCTGCGTATATGGCTAAACCTAGAATTGTATGCTTATTATTCAAATTTTGGAATAAACTTGTGGGAAGACTACAGAGTTATTTAGGCCTTGTAAGTCCTTTTTATCAAAACCTTGACTTGGAGGTTTTAACAGCAGATTAATGATTCCTAGCATATTACATGATTCTTGTGAATTGCATGGCCCATCTTAATATTAATAAATTGTAACAAATAAAATCAGTATTATAACATCCTACTATCAGATGATTTCTTAGGTGCTTACGTTCTCGCAAAACCTTCAATGTAATGACAGCTAAATATTATGCAAATGTTCCAATTAAAATAGCTTATACTTTTCAACTTTAGACTGAGACAGAAGCAAATGGAATTTAAGATTATAAGTCAATAGAGAGGCTAGAGGTTTAAGCCAGATATAGAATACCTCCAGGTGACTTTTCTTTTAATAATCTTAATCTGCTGTTAAAACCTCCAAGTCAAGGTTTTGATAAAAAGGACTTACAAGGCCTAAATAACTCTGTAGTCTTCCCACAAGTTTATTCCAAAATTTGAATAATAAGTATACAATTCTAGGTTTAGCCATATACGCAGCATTAATAAAATATCTAAAGCTTAAAATTAAGAAAAAGAACATAATTTGATTAACTGATAACAAGAGCAAAAAAACAAAATAGCAATGAATGATAATAATATAATTAATCAAATACAAAACACAAATATGATAGTCCTCTCCGCAATGAACCTGACGATGACCGAAGAAGGTCGAAACGTTGTTCGCTCTTCTATTTGAAGTGTTTTCTGAGCCCAAAAGAGCCGTTTTTTGCATATAAAAAACTTGCAATAAATAATTCACCAATTCATTGCGGAGAGGACTATCATATTTGTGTTTTGTATTTGATTAATTATATTATTATCATTCATTGCTATTTTGTTTTTTTGCTCTTGTTATCAGTTAATCAAATTATGTTCTTTTTCTTAATTTTAAGCTTTAGATATTTTATTAATGCTGCGTATATGGCTAAACCTAGAATTGTATACTTATTATTCAAATTTTGGAATAAACTTGTGGGAAGACTACAGAGTTATTTAGGCCTTGTAAGTCCTTTTTATCAAAACCTTGACTTGGAGGTTTTAACAGCAGATTAAGATTATTAAAAGAAAAGTCACCTGGAGGTATTCTATATCTGGCTCAAACCTCTAGCCTCTCTATTGACTTATAATCTTAAATTCCATTTGCTTCTCTCTCAGTCTAAAGTTGAAAAGTATAAGCTATTTTAATTGGAACATTTGCATAATATTTAGCTGTCATTACATTGAAGGTTTTGCGAGAACGTAAGCACCTAAGAAATCATGTGATAGTAGGATGTTATAATACTGATTTTATTTGTTACAATTTATTAATATTAAGATGGGCCATGCAATTCACAAGAATCATGTAATATGCTAGGAATCATTATTTTCCTTATTATTTATCACTAAAATTTACAGTGATGGTAATTCATGACATGTTGGAAGATTAATTTGGTTTCATACTTTCAATTTTTCAGACATTTTACACTTTTAACTTTCCATTGGTGATTGAATGAAAAAGAGCCCATGCTAAGACTGGTTTCAAATACCTAAAGTGTATAACACTAGTAATAGGAGTATAGTATTAAACAACCTCTTAGTTACTTTGAATACTTTATGTTAATTAATATATTAAATAATAAATAATAAACACTATCATATTAAATAAAATGAAATAGATAAACATAACGAATAAAGAAGTAAGTGTTGCTACCAATTAGTTGTTCCACTGTGATCATTGTTTCAGATAAAGGATGTTTTTGTTGAATTAAATTCAAAACTACTCGAGGTTTACTTGCACTAGGTGTCCCTATATCTGAAGCATTTTTTGTTTGTTTTGAAATTTCGCATAAAGCTACTCGAGAGCTATCTGTGCTAGCCGTTCTTAATTTAGCAGTGTAAGACTAGAGGAAAGGCAGCTAGTCACCACCACCCACCGCCAACTCTTGGGCTACTCTTTTATCAACGAATAGTGGGATTGACCATCACATTATAACGCGTCTACGGCTGGGAGGGCGAGCATGTTTGGCGCGACTTGGATGCAAACTCGTGACCCTCAGATCACGAGTCGCACGCCTTAACGCGTTTGGCCATGCCAGGCCTAGTCTGAGGTAATAGACTAGAGGGAAGGCAGCAATGCTACATCAGCTACCAACGATTCTTGGGCTACGTTTTATCAACGAATAGTGAGGGTTGGCCACCACATTGTAGAGCTTTCAACTTCATGGTGTACAGATTGCTGGTTGAGTGCTCATTATGGATGACATCATGTTATTTGAACTGCAAACTGACAGTGTGCTGCAATGGGACTTCATTATTGAAGCTCCATTATTAATCACCTGTAGTGCCTCGCTGTATGCAACATCACAGTAAAGATGAATCTCTGACATGAAACTAAGCAGGGCTGATTGATATAACGGAGGCTTGTCGACAGTACAAGGGTATTTTTATATTCTACTTGCCAGTGTGCACTGACATCTATAACAGCCTTGTCCAGTAGGGTAATGGCGAGCCATTGTTCACTTACCTAGATAGGTTTGACAGAGCTGGGAATTGGAGTTTTGACAGCGAGTAGTTAATGTATTGCCTATACATAATGATGCATTGAAACATGGCGCCTAGACGAGTTTATATGAGATTAATGAAGGTCAATCTCATTTTAAGATAGATTACTGCAACGACAAGATACACAGAAGAAGTAAATGCTCCCTGTAAAAGCTATCTAACATTTATGAAATCGTAGTCTTCCAAGAGACTACACTATGAAACCTTGAATCATTCGTTTTCTTTGGCTTTAACTTCGTACTACATGTTGACCCAGAGGCTGAGATAACTATTGCAATTTGTTAAGGTAGCAGTACCAACTATGAATACTATAAGAACCATTAATGCAAGCCACAAGCTATTAAGATGTTTCATCAAAAGTTATCCACACAAATTTGATTCACCATTCTGAAAATGTTAGGTAATACAGCACGCCATACTTAAGATTAAAGGTTTCTTTGTAACCTGTTTGATTATTGCTTATGTAACCATGTTTCTGGTATTTATCTAGGATCCAAGTGAAAACATTAATGGCAGAGATATACTTCCTATTCTACACGGTATAGCAAGAACACAACTAAACTCAGGTGGATCAAAAAGAATTATTGAGTGCCAAATTGACAGAGACTCTTATACAGGCCTTGCTTTTGGTAGATTCCAGTTTCAGTGTGAGTTTTTTCTAATGCAAAGGACATAATGTCGTAGGTAATAACATCGTGTGTGATGTGCACATGAAAATCTATGAATAACTGTTCTTGTCTTGAAGACCATCAGGTTATCATCCTGCAATATCCCAGAGACGACTGTAGTAATATGGCTGGCCAATTTGATTAAATTAATACCACTGTCGACATTATTACATGGCTATCAAAGTGAAAGAGAAACCTAGATCAATGTTTGTGAATTTACAACTGATATGTGGAAAGCTTTTAAGTTAATCACAAAAGGCTTTGAATTCTCACCAGTGTAAGATGCTAATATCAACCAGAAAATGATTCATGAAGCATAGGAATCAGCATTTAAACTGGATAATAATCCACACTAGTTTGCCTCAAAGATCATTATTCTTCAACATCCACACCATGAATTTAGCCAGTCTGGAAATCGGAACCATTTGTATTTGCTTATATTTTCTGATGACTAAGCTTTGTCGAAACATGTTCGTGCTAATAGTTTCATAAGAAGGCGTAGATTGCTCTCAAGTCTATGGAAAATGTAAAAAAAGTAAAAATCCTTTGCAATTCAATGAATTGTAATTGTACAAGAAATGGAAGTATTGTGTATTGCCACATTACACCAATTTCAGAAGCATTTACATAATAATTTATTATAGAGATTTAAAAACTATAAGAATTTATTTAAATAAAGTATATTCGGGCTAATATCTTGCATTTGCAGATTTCATTGCAATGTTAGTTGCATTTCTGTTTACAGAATTTGATAAGCTATAGTTATATTATTATGAACCAGCCTATGAGGGGATCACTCGTAAGGGAGGTGGCTTTGGTTTAGAAGAAGTTTTTAGTTTTTCGTGAAAAAAACAAACCGTTGTTTTCAGTGTGTTAACAGGTAAATATATTTCTTATCTACTAATGGTCATAGTTATTTCACTGTTGTAAGTAATTACAAATTATAGTTTCTCCTTTAATATTTGAGTGAGATTTAGTATTTAATTTAGCGCAGATAACATATTTTGAACTGCCATTTGATCTGTTCTTTTAGAGCATATAAATGACATAGTTAGAAATAACAGAACGTAGTCTTATTTGGTGCAATTAAACGAAACTTTATATCCACTGTCAACAGACACAGCAGGACACATGGTGATATCTATATTATTAGATTCTTGTTGAATGGAATCTGCCATGATTAATTAATTTAACTGCCTTTTTCATCCAGTGTGACTTAGAAGTATTATTCTTTTAGTAAAGTTTAGGTAAAATATTGGTCAGAATTTGGAGAGATTCTTCATAGATTCTGTCTGGACATGCTTTCTGAACTATAGTAGAAGCACTAACGAAGCTGAAACCAAAAACAAGATGTAACTATTTTTAATTAGAGTAGGTAAATAGAGCAATAATACAAAAAAGGTTATTAGTGCTGTCAAAGTCACACCTATGCTTTATATACTCAACACCAAGACACGTTGATAAGGACAAATCATCATGCTATCCCTCTGCAAAAAAACAATGAAGTACCCAGAAGTAGAGTTGGGCAATTATTGGTATTTGCTGAACGGCTAATTAATGGTTCCATCAATTGGTTACAATTGATTAATCGATTGGTAAGTGTTTCTCAAACCAAGTTACATAAAGAGAGAAAACAAAAGAAAGGAGAGTATTAGTAACTGGTACTGCCAACAAGTTTCCATTCCTTTAGCTAGAAGCTGTTGGTTTCAAGAATTGTCAAACAGTAGTTCAACATTAGTAAAAGTGATAAATAGCCTAAGAAGCTTTGTCAAAGTAAAGACAGCGTGGACAAGTTTGGTAACGACTGAAATAAAACATAAGACCATCGAGTCACGAACTTCTCACCTACAGATTCACCAGAGCTGATCACAGTAAAGACAAATAAAAAATCAACAACATCCGCTTACAAGGCTAAAATTGGATAGAAAAGAGATAGTCAGTTATTACTTTTTTGCTTAATAACATAAGTTTTTCGACTTCTTGGACTGTTCGAATAATTAAAATTAGTAATAATTGTGAATTTCAATTTTGATTAGTTAATTATTACTGTGACAATAAGTTTAATCAAAATCTGATTAATCTATTTTTGGGATAATAAGAAACATTAATTTCGATTAATCGGTTAGTTTACATAACACTAATCAATTCAATTGCTGCTTATAGGTAGTTGATTATGTTTCTTAAATGTTTAACTCACCCATCTGTATCTGAGATTGGGTGTAACATGTAATAAATAACAAAACACCAAACTTCACCAGTTACATTAACACTAATTATGAGAGCTATTAAGAGCATCAATGCACTGAAAAGTTGCAGCAGAAAAAGGAACTAAAGAACATCATCTCTCTATGCTCCAAAGTATTATTCATCCCATTCTGGATTATACAATATTAGTAGAGCAGCTATGCAGCTAGGTTAGACTATAAAGATGAAAACGTATTAATTATCGGATTATGTTAGCCATCTCTACAAAACTCCTCTACACCTAACAAGCCTCAGCAGTACTGGAGGACACCAAGAACGCTTACGAACAACGTTGTTTCCTAAGGTCGTGAAAAGTAAAGCCCAGTCAGTGTGAGTAAATAATGCAATGATAGTAAATAGATAATTGGTCCTGCCAAAGTCACACCTATGCTTTACGTACTTAATAAAAGAGGTATTGATAGGGACAAACAACAAGGTAACAACCTGTATCACCAAGGAAAATGAGAATCAACCGAAAAGAAGGTCATTGGCGAATTCAGTGAAGAAACGTTTTTGCATTCTGTGATGATTATCTGGTATTCAACTTCTTAATGGACTCTGGTGGTTGTAATGAGCTTAAGTTAGATTTAAATAAATCATTTCACTATAAAAACAAATTCTTGTTTTAAATAAACTGCCAAGTCATGAGAAAATAAATCTTCCTAAAGCCTTCTCTCATCACCAATATTGAGATGCAAGAGATTTTGTGAAATTCACTTCGAATGGAGAATTTTGTGAGGCTGTATAAAAATGAAAACTACATTTCATGAAGATACAGATGTTTAAAAATGTCATAACTGTGTTTAAGCTTTTTTTGTTTCTATGAACGAGGATTTCACTTGGCAGAATAAATGCTCTATGTTGAAAATTATGTCTATATCGTTTAAACATCCAAAATATCTCACAAATAAATAAAATCGTCTGGTGATTGGGAAGCCAAATATTACAACAAAAATTTACAGTCTTAGAGAGTTTAAAATTCTTTTGGTTTTGATAAGTTCTTTCAAAATACATTTCTTAAAGGCAAGTAAATTATTTTTGAGATAAGACGTTGGATATTATAAAAGGACCTACCTAGCAAAAAATATTTTTAATTTTCCTGATTTATGATATTTTTAGGGTAAAAGCAAAGTCTCTTTTAAAATTTTTAAGGAGTGTGTTTATATGAATATATATGTTTAATTATCACATTTTGTTCTATACTTTGATTATCGCATTTCTCTCTACAGGTTGACCCTATCCTTGGAGCGTTTTACGACTGCGTCTTGCTCTATGCATATGTTTTAAACAAGACACTTGTAGAAGGAGGAGATCCACTTGATGGAAGAAATTTAGCGGAAAAATTATGGAATAGCACATTTTACGGAGGTAGGCATTGTTTTTCAGTGATTACATGCTCTATGTTTTTATATTGTTCAGTCATCTTACATCATTAAATACAATCAACAAAACACTCCTTCACTGAAGACAATTGTTCAAACATACTCAATCAGTAAAGATTTTTACTCAAATAAGACATCTTTCACCATTGAAACAATTATTCATATACTTCAAACACCCTCTATCACCGAAGACAACTGTTTACTCAGTTCACTATACATTTCATGCTTGATATAAATTTCACGCTTAAAAATAATTAATTACTTAGTGCAACTAAACTTTCATGCTTTCAGATAACTGTTTAATGAAGCCTGTAATGTACCATGCCAGAAAATATTTATTTAACAAATCAATTTCCTTCTTGTTTGGAAACAAGTGTTTACATCCTTTGGTAGTAAAAGATTCTAGTTAGTGGATTATTATGTTTAATAAGAATATCTGTAATGTTAGTGAACAGTTAAGGCATTTTACACCATAATACTTCACCATCTTTATTGTCTTCCAAAGACTTATATCAATAAGTCAGCTTAGTCACTTTTCAGCTAAGACTTTGCTTTGAATTCTGCAATCTTGTAGATCTTTCTTGTAGACTCTTTTAAATTTCTTTAGTCGAAAGAAATAGATACCTAAAGCTGTCCATGCCTGAATTAATGAAATAACAGTGACAATGTGAATTTAAGATGAAAAACATTTAATTTGCTTTTAACTAAAACTATACAGATATCTTAAAAAATAGGGCCCGTCATGGTCAGGTGGGTTAAGGCGTTCAACTCGTAATCTGAGGGTCGCGAGTTCGAATCCCTCTCGCAATAAACATGCTCGCCCTTTCAGCTATGGGGGAGTCATAATGTTACAGTCAATCCCACTATTCGTTGGTAAAAGAGTAGCCCTTCTCTCTAGTCTTACACTGCTAAATTAGAGACGGTTAGCGCAGATAGCCCTCGCTTAACTTTGCGAGATATTAAAAAAGCAAACAATCTTAAAAAAAGACTGGAAAATGTTGGAGAAAGATCTGTTTTTAAACAGGTAAATTCCGATGAAACTTTAAGTAAGTCATTATCGAAATTACATTTCACATCTTAAAGTTAATCAAACTATAGTAATGATTATTTGGGATGTCTGTGTAAAATTATTTTATTCTCTTCCATATTTCTCCTCATTGCCTCAGGAATGACAGGGGATATTTTCATCAATGCTAATGGTGACAGAGAGGTAGACTTCACGCTAAGCGACCTGGATCCTGAGACTGGAATCATGAGGGTGAGATATTATTTCATGAGAGACAGTATTGTTGCTGGACTAAAAAATTCAAAGCCAGTCCTTATCATTCAAATATTTGTTTAGTTTTTCTTGAACTTTCTTAAATGAAATGAACATCTTGATGTAACTCGTTTCAAATGCTAATTATCCTGTTAGAAAAATAAAGCTGTCTTAGCTGAAGATGATTTATTATCTGCCAAAATTAATATTTTGTTCTTTCATCTTACAATTCTTATCATTATATAGGAAAATGGATGATGTATCAATACTACTGATTCCCTTAATAATATTAAACACCTCAATCAGATTGCCCAATTTTCCTTTGTCAGAGAAGAAAAGTTCAAATATTTTTAAGCTATCCTCGCATGACAACGTTTTCATCTCCAGCCTGCACGCGTTACTTCAAGTGTGGTAGAACCAGTAATCTATACAATGATATTATAACATTTTTAGGCTTGTGTTCTATACTTCTGTAGATATAACCTAAAATCCTATTTTCCCTGCTACTGTCAACAGCATATTACTTGGACGGTCTGAGAGATTGATCAACTAGAACGCCAGAATCATTTTCTTCCATAACATTGTTAAGATTATTTCTATCAACAGTATAATCATAATTCAAACTTTGATATACCATATGGTATACATCTAGCTTTCCAGTGACAAAGAAGTATGTCTGCAAACTTACAATGTTGAAAACCAGGTTTCAATACTCGTGATGGGGTAGCTTTGTGTTGCTTTGTGCTTAATTCAAAACAACAACATTGCGTCTCTTGTAATTAATAGACATCTGACATTTATTTGTCCAAGTCACCATGTGATCTAAATCCTTTCGCAAAACAGAAGCATTTTTAATACTCTATACCTGTAAAAAAAACTAAATATCTGTATCTCAAATAGATTCCTGTAATCAAAACTGTCGACATTTTGTCAGGTTTTAGTTGTTCTTATTGCTTTCAAAATTATTTGTTTCAATTAGTCGTTTAAATCATTCATTTTAATTTCTATACTTCTAGCATTACTGTAATAACAGTTATGACTATCATTAAAACTAACTTCCATCTTGCTCCTACACCATAATCCTCTCTAAGTCTGATTTTTTCTTCATTATTCTGAATCTAAGCACTGTTTAATCGTAGTTTAAAGTTACATTTACAGTCAGGTTAATAGCTCTTGCAAGCAAACCAGCCCCTTTATTTGAAAGTGAGTTATCCTTTTCAAGAAGCTTCTTTTCCCTACAAAATTGAAGTCACAAATCCAACTAAGCAATTTTCTTGTGCTGAAAATAGTTTTTTATTGGACATTTCAATTGACACATTCATTCTAACTTGTAATATCTTTGCTTTTGCAGCCTGTTGCAACGTATTATGGAGTCCGAAGGCTTTATGATAGGATTTCACGTCAATATATCCATTGGCCGGGTGGGTTAAAAGGTCCTCCGCCAGATATTCCTTATTGCGGCTTTACTGGAGATGAATTTCACTGTCTACCATGGAGTAGGTGTACCTTAACGTTTAAAACATTGTTTAAGTTATTTAAACGTAGTTTAGTTATATTTCCTTATTGAAAGCTAGTAATTACTTTTTGTCTGACAATAACGTTTTCTAATATTACACGTATGGAACCATAAATTTGAAATTAAATTTGTTACTTACTGCACCTATTTTAATTTTAGTAATAGACAACATTTTTTCCCAAGGCCTTCAATATTTTTCTCTGTACAAGTACCAGCGGATCTCATTATACAAAGTCTAGACGAAATTGTGATGCAACTTGAAAGATTTCATCTTTTCTTATAACTGTTCAATGAAATATTTCAAGATAAATATTCGACATGGAAAAATATTGAATTAAATCCAATCTTATATTCATGTATATAATAAAGTTCCAAGTTTCACTCGCCTGTAGCATATTCTCCTAATTGAATCCTAGAAATAACGACAGTTGGTAGTGAAAGAATCAAACTGTTCGTAATACAGCCTTAAGTTTAAGTTTGTGCTGCCAGATTAGCATTAGATAAGAACACTTATTAAACGTTATGTAATATTAATTGCTTAAGATAACTCTTGAGAGCAAAAGACCAACAACAACAAAAGAAAAACAAATACACTTTGGATGACGTTGTGATTATTTTCAGTTGCATTTGTAGCAAAGTATGTTTCCTTGAACTTGGAAATTTGGTAATATTTCGATATATTTTATCTAAGTCCGTCAGTGTATAAACTATAGTTCTGAAAGCTGTTAATGTTATTAACCGATTTTCAATATCCGTGATTGGCAGAGCTATGAAAAGTATAGCTTTGTGTTTAAACAAATCAAACAAAGCTTTAACCGGTCCTTATTAGCATTTTATAACATTTTCTATAAATTAAGCAGTTACAGATTACATAAAACTCCATCATCAATCATTTTACTTATTAATAACCATAGTTCTTTACCTTTTTAAGAAGATATGTATTTGTAGCTTTATGTTTAACTTGATCGGTTTGTGAATCTAAGGGTTTATGGTTCTCGTATTGTTTCCGCAAGAAATATCTTCGCAATTTTGGGACATGGCTGCGTTACAAAGCTAGCTATTCAGTACCATTATTCAATTACAAACTAGTATTCCAAAAATTTTACTCGCTTTTAAATTTTGCACAAAGCTACACGAGGACTACCTACTCTAGCCGACCCTAATTTAGCAGTGTAGGACTAAGGGAAAGAGAGGTAGTCAACACCACCCACCGCCAACTCTTGAGCTACTTTTTTATCAACGAATAGTGGGATTGACTGTAACATTATAACGTCTACATGACTGAAAGAATAAGCATGTTTAGTGTGACGGGAATTCGAACATGAAACTCCTCTCAGGTTGTGACTCAAGCGTCTTCATCACCTGGCCATGTCAGACTCATCCCAGAAGTTGGTAGTGGATACTATTGATTATCTGCCTTCTCTCTAGTGTATCATTTCACAATTAGGGACGAAAATGCGCAGATGGCCTTCATGCGGATTTAAAACAAACAAAATTCTTTATAAAATATATCTTTTTTCCAGGATCTTTTTCTCTACATCTTTTTACGTAATTAATCTTTGATAGTTTTATTATCTGGATATGAAGAAATATCAGATTTCTTGTTGTTTTGAATTAAGCACAAAGCTACACAATGGGCTATCTGTGCTCTGCCCACCACGGGTATCGAAACCCGGATTTTAGCGTGTAAGTCCGCAGACATACCGCTGAGCCACTGGGGGGCATCAGATTTCTTACTAAGTGATATCCGGTATAGAAAATTCGTACTATTTTATTTATTATTTATGTTCAAAGTTACTTGCAGTACACTGGAGGACTGGGAAGGAAAGTACTTGAGCAAAGTTAAAATAAAAGTTAGCTAAGTATCACAACTTCAGTATGAACTTAATGTACAAATATAAACTAAAGGCTAAAAAGTTGATGAAGAAAGAAAATGTGGCCGACTTTAAATTAATAAACATTTTAAACATTTCAATAAATATTAGTCCTCATTGTCTCAGCAACATTTGGAAACATATTTGTGCATGACAATGAATTACCAAAAATATGGAAATCTGCATTAAGATTTTTTAGGTTCATTTTACTCAAGAACATTTTTCTTGCCTATCACCAAACATTAGACTCATAATAAAAATACTTAATGGAAATAGTGTGACAGAAATCTAACTAAACTAAGTTATTTTTGCAGTTCATAAATTTGTTTATTTCAAAGAAATGCTTCATTAAAAAGAAATATAACCTAAGTCTATGATTGCTCTAACTTAGAAACATCGATGCTCAACTGTATATTCCTTGTAAAGGATCGAGTTGTATATATATACCATCTTGTAATGTGGATATTTGCTGATTCATTTTTGGTTAAGATTTCTTATAAGTAGCAGTTTAGAAATGAAAACGAAGAAATAGTCAATTGTTAGAAAACAAAGTTGTTTTCAGAGGAAAACTGCATGCTAAATAATTAAACTCCTTGCAGGCAATCGGACCCCGAATTTTAGCGTTGTAAATCCGTATACTTCCGCTGACCAACGATGGGTCTTTCTTGTATTTCATTCTCATGCATAAAGGCTTTGAACTAAGGATTATAATTCGGTTTGGTTGCTCCTTATTGTTCTGTTTGAACTATAAAGAACACACAGAATAGTTTAGAACAGTCATTATAGACAAGTTTTCTTGAAAGTTAGGATATCCTGCTGCTGTCAAATGTAGTGTATATGTTTGCATACCTCCTTTGTGAACGAATTGCAGTTAATTTGAAAATTAAACGAGTACCGGATTCGAAGTTAAGAGCTCCAAAACATGGTAATGGATTACTGTTTAGATTTGCAAGCTCAAATTTGTTGCTTGTGTCGATGTAAAAGATGGGCAGTTTGTTTTATATAATATGCACATTACAAATAAGAAATACAGAAGTGAAAATGAAGCAAAATAACATTTTATTTATTAGTTGTATTAGGAGTAAGGTGCAATACTATTGCGAATTGGTAGGTCGAATCCAGATTAAGCTAATGGCTGAAACACTGGTCTGTAATATGTTTCATTTAGAGTGAATTTGACATTTACATAATATAGTACTACATGTTTGCTTGTCAATTAACCATTTACGAATTTTATTTTTAATGTTAGGGGAGTTTAATTTCTGAAACCTGACAAAACAATTCCTTTTCATATCACCGGAAGCCTGAATTTTAAGGAAAAATGTTATTCTTTAATTCACATAAATAAAATCATTGAACAATTAACAAACAAGCTCATATAATAACATTTAATAATGCCATAACTTAAACCCTTCCTCGCCATAGATTTATATCAAAGAGAAGGCCAGTTACGTCAAAGTAGCTTTTCTCCTTAACCGAATCTAGTAGAAATTTATTGATTGACTATTACATGAGAAAACCAAAGTGAAAGCTGTTTATTTAAATATTACCATTTAGGGAATGTTGCTCATTGAAAAGGTATACTCGGAATAAATGGTTTTGCATTGGTCCAAATTACTTTTTCTTCTGATATGTCATTGATAAAATGTATATGTTTATTTCAAAACATGGTTTGTAGAAATCATAATAATTTTTTGGTTCAATTATTATTTAATTATTCCCTTAGAATAGAATATAAAGTAATTAAGTAATTTGTTTTTCATTCGTGGAAATAATACTTTGGGAGACGACTTGAGATACTGATTACAACATTAAAAAATAAGAAATTTAGCAATGTGAGTTATATATTATTAATTTAATATGACGGTAGCTGTTTTGAAATATTGACATATGAAGTAAGACGTGTTTTCCTTACCATTTTTCTTATTTTGCTTTTAATTTTAGAAAGTTTTTCGATTCTTGGATCGGTTGGAATCACAGTTTTTGGACTATGTGCTATTGGTTCTATTGCTGGAGCTTTACTTTACAAGCAAGTATTATTCTTATACATATTTTATGTAAACGTTTTCCAATAAGTAAAATGATAAATAATAGAAATAGAAATTTAAGTAGTTAACCGTCTTATAAAGATGTTCAGTTGTTGGAATTAGTAGCACATCACACACACAATACGTATTTTGTTGAATAAAACCTGAACAGGTTATTCGAAAGCCGATAGTTGTTTTCAAAATGTATCTAAGGTTCGAGGATTCCAAGTATAACGTTACTGATTCTTTTGGAGATCATATAAGAGGCAACGTATGACGATTTTTACTAGAAAATACGTTAAATACGAAAACACGTTAGCATTAACAAAGAAATGGCAAATCAAAACAGTATTCAAAGTACCTACTGTGCAGTTTGTAGGCGAGTTTCAGTTATAAAGAAATAACAAAAATTAGCACAATTATTTCGCACTAAATTTTACCAGAGTTCTTGATTATTTGTCCTTGTTATCTGTTTTTTATAAGAACAATCTTCATCATTTAGGTCTAATAAGATCTCTGATCTTTATGCATTCTAAACATGTTTTTTCTCTCATTAAAGCTAGCTAGTGGTAGGATTTTACATATGAACTTTTGCATAGCATTCCATTGACTATATATATATTATATTGTACACTTCAATAATGCTAGTCATTTTACCATAATCAACCATATTTTTCGTGTTTGTGAAAGATTTAAATACCTATTCTGAAATAAAGCATGTGTTTGGCATACTGCAACTTGAAATTTGTTTATCTGTTCTGACAATAAGTCGACAAGAGTTATTTTATACTATTTTTGAATGGCTTAGAAAACTATGCTTAAATTATTCAGAAAAGGCTTATTTTTTAAAATAAGGTTTGACAAATCATGTAGCGCCCAGTTCTAGAAATTTTATTTTTGTTTGTTTATTCCTTCCTTATACAGGCGTCAGAAACAATGCGTCTGGATTCATGTAATATTAACTTTCTATAAGTACATAATTAGTTCAAGAAGTTATATAAAAGTACGCGTCAGAAACACTCACGATTGAAGCTGTTATGTAATATAATCTTATATGTACTTTTTTTCGTAATTTCCTCACAGGATTAGAACTTAGGCCGTCTTTTTAATCCTCTTTTTGAAACGTTTCTCCTCCTTAATCTTCTCAGTGAAGAGGAGCTAATAAGGTCGAAATGTTGTTCTGTGTTTTACTTTAATTAAAGTTTTAATACCCATATAAGCCGTCTTTAGAATACCTGTAGGCTTTTTGCAGACTAAATACGTGAGAAGTATTATTTACCATATTGAATGCGTTACAAGGTTCTGTGGAGCAGTAAAATAGCAATGGTAATAATGTATTATTTTTAAATTAGCGTCAAATTATGTTTATATTATTATAGTTAAAGTGATTTCTGTGTAAAATGTTTTATTAGTTTCTTTGTTGTGTATTTTCTTAAGAGATTAGCTGTAACCTTTTATGAACACTTGATACAAATGTTTGCTTCGTTGGATAATTTTGAATTCTTCATTGTAATTTAAAGCGTCAAGTATTACAATAAATAATAGTCAGTACTGGCTAGAAATAAAAGCAAAATACAGTGTATTAAAATTCTATACATATATAATTACTTGTAGACGCATCAAGGACAAGTCCACTTTGAGTGAACATTGGTGGAAGGTAAGATGGCAAGACATTGTGTTTCCAGACAAAGTGAGTAAAAAATCTGCTACAAGCCTGCCGCTTAGTGATGAATTTACAGCAAACGTGAAGTCTTTGGTAAGATATAAGCGAAGCCTTACTTAATATATGCTAAAGTGAAAAAATCAAGCGCGTTAAGGCGTGCGACTCGTAATCTGAGGGTCGCGGGTTCGCATCTAGGTCGCGCCAAACATGCTCTCCCTGTCAGCTTTGGGGGCGTTATAGTGTTAGGTCAATCCCACTATTCGTTGGTAAAAGAGTAGCCCAAGAGTTGGCGGTGGGTGGTGATGACTACCTGCCTTCCCTATAGTCTTACACTATTAAATAAGGGACGACTAGTACAGATAGCCCTCGAGCAGCTTTGTGCAAAATTCAAAAACAAACAAACAAACTCTAGCAACAACGAGGTTGCCTGCGTTCGATGCGAATATTCCCAATGGTGTTTAATTTTTTGACAAAGAACACATTTTCATAATCCCATTTCTGTCAAATACTGATAAAATATAAGACAGAATTTCAGACCCTCAATTTTTGTTTAGTTGACTGTGAGTGCCACATGCGTTTTTTAACTTTGAACACATTAGGCATTTTGTATGCAAGTGAAATTACCTTTCAATATGACATATAAAGTATTTACAATCACATACTGACACAATATGTTAAATGTCCCTCTCCCCCCGTGGCACATGGATGTATGTCTGCGAACTTATACTAGTAAACAATTATATTAGATAAAGGTTTTAGCCATATTTATTATTCAACTATTGTGTATCTTAAACAGCTAGATACTAATAAACATCAATTTTATTGCACACTTATGGATTTTTGTGCGATCAAATTGTTAATACAGGAGCTAGAAAACCATTGCACCCATAAACTAGATAAATTGCGAAAAGCAGGGATAGGTGATAAGTTTTGGATATAACATTCTTACAACGGAGTTTTTACAATAGAACTCACACTGCAAGCTTATTTTAATATGTGCAGTTAAGAGACAGAACTTGACCAGACGTGACGACAAAGATTTTAACGACGTGATGAGCTTCATAATCATTTTCATACGCTATACTATATAATTCTGAATAAAGTTTAGGATGAGACATTGTGCTTCAGTGAGTGAACAATCCCTCTTCTAGTGAAGTAATTAAAACATGACTTTTTTCTCTAACTGGAGATGGGATAAAATGATCCATCTGTACACACACATTAACATACATATACAATGAGAGTAAAACCGTTAACTTAACCAGCAGTTTATCCCATAATTCGAAATGGAACAATGATGTTCTATCAATATCGGTACTGAAACAGTCATACCTGTAAAGTTTTCTATAATAAACGTTTACTTATAGTGCTAAAGAAAACATAATAATTTTAATAAATACCAATGTAAGCTTTGGTGACTGACAAGAATTACGTGACAAAGAATATATAATGTGGTAGGCATAGAGAATAGAAGTACATAAGCAACAATATTCATATGAAATGTATATTTTCCAATCTGACATTCTTTCTTAATTATGTTTTAACCGCTTAATGAGCTACATCATAACACAGGTAAGAATTTAAGTGAAACTAATATTTAGTGAATATTTTCAGAAAAAGTAATTAATTCTTTGTTATTCAGTATTTACTAGTGACTTGAAGATTTTAAATATTAGTAAATATTTTATTTTTGATGAAAAGCTAATTAAAAATTGTTTGCCATTGTATTACCAGTGGTTTGGGAATTTTAAGACACAGTTTTTAAAAGATAAGTTTCAGATCAACCCAGAGTTGATGTGAAGTTTTAATAGATAACGCTTATCAACATGTCACTCACTGTTGCGCTTGTAGCGCCACCTGTCTTGAAAAAACTGACAACTGAAGCTATCTATTAAAATATATCTTCATTGCTACAACAACTTGTCTTGCATCATTCACTGAATATTTTGATCCATTAGTAATCTTACATCCAGAAATTGTTGTAACAAAAGCGCTTAAAAGAAAAAAACATCGAATTCGAAAAGATGATGTAATGTGTGTTTTTCTTATAGCAAAGCCACATGGGGCTATCTGCTGAGCCCACCGAGGGGAATCGAACCCCTGATGTTAGCATCGTAAATCCGTAGACTTACTACTGTGCTAGCAAAGGGGAAAGATGATGTTAAGAGAGATTATATTACTTAAGTATTTATGAAAAGTTATTCATGATAACTGCAGACAGCTAATCATAAAAAATAAAAATAAAATAGCTCACTGACGATCACTTGTTGAAAAACTACACGAAAGTCGTGGTTTATATTTACTAATATCGACACCTCTGCCAGTGGAATAGATTTATATTTATTAGTACTGGCTCCTCTGCTAGTGGAATAGGTTTATATTTTCTAGTATTGGCACCTCTGCTATTGGAATGTGTTTATATTTTCTAGTATCGGCCCCTATGCCAGTAGAATAGGGTTACATTTACTAGTACCGGCACCTCTGCTAGTAGAATAGGTTTACATTTACTAGTACCGGCACCTCTGCCAGTAGAATAGGTTTACATTTACTAGTACCGGCACCTCTGCTAGTAGAATAGGTTTACATTTACTAGTACCGGCACCTCTGCCAGTAGAATAGGTTTACATTTACTAGTACCAGCACCTCAGCCAGTGGAATAGGTTTATATTTACTAGTACCGGCACCTCTGCCAGTGGAATGTTTAAGTTAAAACTAGGCGGCTTCACAAATGCTGCAATTATGAAAAACTATGTAATTTACTGTCCATCTTCTATACTAAAGAGTAACTTACTCGGATTTCAAAAATAGTTTTTACTGTATGTTTTCGTATAAATAAAAAGATTAGCGAAAAAGCTCACAGAGAGAGACTGTAAACATATTTTACAATATTGCCTAAAGCCTTAATTTTTTAACTGCCATAACCATGAACATTTTAAAATCTTAGTTTGGTGTAAAGAGATAAACGAGAGATTTTTCTTTAAAAAATATATTTGTGCGTAGTTCATCTACCACACAAATCAAGTTTCATACGTTTAGTTATTTAACTACTAGGTACTTGAGTTTACTTGAAATCGTCTCACGACTTCTGCCTACTTATTATCTAAAACTACCCGGACAACGTTTAGCTGTGATTACTAGTTTATTTTTTTTTTATACGTACATATTTTCCATTTCTATTAATTACATATTACGAACAATTTTTTTTGTTTATAACGCCTCCACGGCTGAAAGGGCGAGCATGTTTGGTACGACCGGGATTTGAACCCGTGACAAACTGATCACGAGTCCAGTGCCTTAACCACTTGGCCGTGCAATTTGTTACCTGAGATACTAAGTATTTACTGTTGTTAATTATGTTATTTTTACTGCAGTTGTTCAACTAGGAATTATTTTAAGATATGCAAAATAATCAGTTTAATCAGACATTGACTAACATCGTAAGAGAAACAACAAAAAAGAACAACATCAGCTTAAATACTTACTAACAAACAAAAATATCTAACAATTAAATGCATAAACACTTACTTGGAATGTAATATTATAAACTGTTTACAGAAATTTTGACGTGAAACGACGAGAAGACTAGGTAGTTGAATAATGTACATGAGTTAATATTAATGAGCAGCATACATTAGATGGTTCCTTTGTGTTGAATTTATTTTAATGTTTTTTATCATATCGATTGATCAAACAATCCTTTGAATATGTGATTACTAAATAAATACATATCCATAACTTAAACAACAACTTAATGAACAGGAAATTATTTGGAGAATCACAAATAAAAGTACGAAAAACAACAACATTGTCTTTCATACCATCATTGTGTTCATATAAATTCTGTTGACACGTTATCTTGTAAATTAATTTGAACATGCTGTTTTAATAGACTTAGTTTCTTTGCAGGTTTCATAAACATAAGTTAATTTCTTCTTTATTACTACCGGTAACTATTTTAATGTATATTTTGTAAGCAGATAACTATATATTAAATAAGATGATTAAATGCAGCTTTTAATTTGTTGATAACCTTCTAAACATGTGTAAAAGTGTAGAGGAAGATGTCTGATCTGGATAGGCACTGAAAATCTATGATTTGAAGAAGAACTAAGCATTGGTCACAATTTAGTTTTTTTTAAACAGTAGGAGACTACTTTGCTATAGCCCCATCCCAGTGGTACATCGGTATTTCTGCGAATTTACAACAGTAGAAACAGGGTTTCGATACCTATGATGGATGAAACATCGATAGACTATTGTGTAGCTTTGTGCTTAACTTCAAAGAAACAAACATATTGCTTTATTCTGTTAATGTAAAGAAACTCACTTGTGTTTATGTTAAACATCTCCATTGACTATAATCTAATTCTTGACGTATTTTGTTTTTCTAGTTGAAACATAAAATAAAGTACTTAATTTTTTTAGAATCCAACAATATCCAACGCAAGTTCTCCATTAGAGCTAGCTGCAATGTTTGGTGTGATTATTGGGTTGTACAAGGTAACGTTGATACTAGTATATTTGTTGAAATATGTATTTAAGGTTAAGTAATCAGGATGAAAAACAATGTGCTTGTATACTGTGTTAAAGCATGTGTTAAGCTTATTTTGCAGTTTCGTGCGTTAACTTGACTAAACGTGGGCGTCGTAAAAGACATAATAGAGTTTTACTGCAACAAAAAATGTACAATTCTCCTACACTAAAGCACGGAATAACTTTTATAGTTAGAGTATCATTATAAACCATAAATACATTAAACGTATTAAGCCACCTCCGCTGATAAGATAAAGTAACAATTTTATAGTTTTGTGTATTCTTTAATCCAAACACTTTTCTATTAATAAGGCTATTCTTATATTCTATATTTTTATAACATTATGAAAAAATATCTTTTAGGTAAATTTAAGAGCTCATAGTAATAGAATGAATTATTAACTTAAAGTACATTTTAAATAATCTAGATATAAATATAAACATTTTGTGATGTCGAAAATGGATAAGAGTAGAAATTTTCAGTAATGCCAACGAATTTGTGACATGTTATTTACACAGCGTTTCTTTCCTTATCACTTTTGGTTTGGATGTTTTTATTGTGATATTTTTATTACAAAATTTATTTTGCATTTTTTAGTTTAATATATAGATTTAAATTAACCTAGTTCTCCTGAGGTGACAGAACCGTTTGAAATATTATGTTACGGGCGTAAATTTTGCTAATAGCGAGAGTACCCAACGAATAATACAATGTAATTTTTGTAATTGGTTACACTAAATACCAAGTTGATTTTTATTTTTCATGTCATTAGATAACTTGCTTTAACTGGAACTTAATAATGACTTGCTCTCTGTTGCAATACACATTGTATCTGGATTCTTGCATTGTAATATTGGTCGTAACGCCATCTCCCAGACAATATCTATCTCTCGAAGAAGTAAGGTAATTACTGTCTATTTTCAAACTAATGTGGAGAGGGGACGGCTGATTATAACTTAGCATCTACTCGTGTGCATTTTCGTAATTAACATTATGAAATTCTAGATTCTATACTTTCATTCAAATGCTGGCACATGTAAGTGACGTATTTAAAATTGTTGTCGTTATCACTCATATTGATCAGTTTGAATAATTGTATCTCAGAACGGATGGTAAGTTTTACAAAAATTTAGCAAAGAACAACGTTTCGACCTTCTTTGTTAACCTGAAGATGACTTAAGAAGGTCGAAACGTTGTTCTCTTCTATATTTTGGTAAAAGTGTTAATACCCATATCAACCGTCCTGGGATACATTTTTATTTCAAGTGGGTTTCTCGTCATTACGAGTTAGAATTATTGTTCTATTGTTTGGAGGGAAAAATTATTATGCATGTGCGACAGCTAGAATGACTAAAAGGAAGCCGTATGGTGCATGCATAAAAAAAAGGAGAGCGAAAAACTATAGTTCATAATTAAAGGTACTTTAACAAGAAATTATAAGAGTTCGTGTGCGTAATTTGTTTGTATTGACATCTTGTTAGAAAAACAAACAAACATTGCTTTTAATTATTCTCTCCTTTCAGGGAAATAAAGTTGTAGTAAAACCACTACGAGTTAGCAAACTGAGCTTGTCTCGCCAAGTTATGGTCGAGTTAAAACAGGTAAGTTTACCACTGTTTAACGTTGACATATGTATATTTCAATTTTAAATATCAGCATTTTCGTCCATTTTGTCTTTAAATATAAATTTAATATTAGTAAAAATAAATATATCCTTTTTTTTACAATCAGTAAACTAGATAATAAGTTATTTCAGGGCATAATGTTTAAGTTTATAGTAACAGAAATGGTAGGCATTCTGAGGAGTAGTGTCACAAGATTGGAAGGGATGGAAAATTCATTTCAAATGTTTGTGAACAAAACTGGTGGGAAGGAGAAAATTACAGTTAAATCCAAACCGTTGAACCATTGTATAGTGCCGGAAGTGAAAGGGCGATTAGTGCATGTACATGCTTACCAACACACACACAGCTAGCGTACATCTACACTGATTTCTGCAAGCTGTACATGTTCTATATGAGGTTTTACACAATTATATTTACCCCAACAATCACATCAGATAAAGTCAGCAAGAAGCCAGGAAAGTAGACAAAAAAAGGAAAGAAAAACCGGCCATTACTGCTTATTACCAAAGCCTGCTGGCATAAAGCTAATGTTTTTTTTTGTTTGTTTTTGGAATTTTGTACAAAGCTACTCGAGGGCTGTCTGTGCCCGACGTCCCTAATTTAGCAGTGTAAGACTAGAGGGAAGGCAGCTAGTCATCACCACCCACCGCCAACTTTTGGGATACTCTTTTACCAACGAATAATGGGATTCACCGTGACATTATAACGCCCCCACGGCTGGAAGGGCGAGCATGTTTGACGCGACGCGGATGCGAACCCGCAACCCTCAGATTACGAGCCGCACGCTTTAACGCGCTTGGCCATGCCGAGCCAGGCATAAAGCTAAACTTGAGGGTTTATAACGTTTATATCTTCATAGTAGACAGAGATAGCTTATCGTACAAGTTGGGGCTTTACAACAAGCAAAATATTGTAACTTCACGTTAATTACGACATTCGAATCCATAAAGTAATCTTCAAACTGAAATTAAGACATATGGAAAATAATTTAAACTAATCTCGTTTTTCAAACTACTTTTTTCTGATTTTATTCTTAACATTTTGATGCTAGTTTTCTTTCAAGCATAGTTAAGTCCAAGCATTAACCTTGATTGTTGAATACATTAAAAGATCAAAGACTGTTCTGAGTAAAGGTCACATAAAAATAATAAGTTGAGCTCTGGATCAACGCAAGTCATTGATGACAATTGTAAACCACATACGGTCTTTACAACTTGGATACACTGAAAGGTCCAAGACAGCTCTATTACTGGTTATACGGAAAGACTAGAGTCAATACTAGCTACGATTACATTAAGAGTAGAACCAATAATGACGATTAACTAAATGAAAAAAAAAATCAAAACAGATTTCAAAGAATATGGAAAAAAAGAGAGTAAAAACTGTATTTGAATTAAGTATATATTCATACACATCCTTGACTACCAACATCACTGAAAAGCAAATGCTGGTTGCAGTGAAATGCCAGAGTTAAATAACTAACGAAAATATGTAAAACTATTTTTGTTGTGTTCGTAACTTTTGTTTTTTGCTTACTTTACAGATGGGAGAACTTTCTCATGAAAATCTTGTACGCTTCATAGGAATGTGCGTTGAGGAACCAAACTGTGCTATTATCACAGAACTTTGTATTCGAGGAAGTCTTCGGGTAGGTGTGGTTTCTTTACTTCCATTCACAAAGTAGAATAACTCTAGTTTCTGAATACATTATTGCGTTTGATGTTATCAAATCAATCAAAACTTAAATCAAGTAATGAAGTAAGACTAATTGTTGAAAGACGTTTAATTATATTTATTCATTGTTAAAAATTATCTGTGCAAATCTTGCTTAATGAACTTTTGTTCAAAGTTACATTTCTTTTTTGTCTAACGAACCAAATGTTTCTAGGTTTCATATTAAGCTCTCTTTTCGGAACAAGTAATAATAAAGTTAAAGAATCAAATAATTATATTTCTCCTGTGCTTATTTTTTTTTCTCTGGACAACATTTATGTATTGTCTGAGTCTATTTCTTCCCCTTTCCTAAGATCAATCTGGAGTTTGATTCTGTGTGTTGACGTTGTTTTTGTTTGTTTTTTAACGTCGGACAACGCTACACGAGGGCTATCTACGCTAGCCGTCCTTATTTAGCAGTGTAAGACTAGTGGAAAAGCAGCTAGTCATCACCATCTGCTGCCAACTCTTGTGATACTCTTTTACAAGCGAATATAGGGATTAACCGTAAACTTATAACGTCCCCACGGCTGAAAGGACGAGCATGTTTGGTGTGACGAGGATCCGAGCCCACGACTCTCAGATTACGATTCAAGAGCGCCCTAACTACCTGACCATGCCGTGTGTGGTGGCCCAGGGTTGCTTTTCTATATGGCCCCCCCCGCTAGTACAACCCACTTGGCGGGCTCGGTAGATAGCTCGATGTGGCTTTGCTAAAAGAAAACACACACTTTTCTATAAAAAAGATAAACCCTATTACTATAATATGGTAATTGTAAATGGGTTTTTCTTAATGGCAATTTTATCTTTTATATTTTAGTTATGTTCGCATAAAGTAAATATGAATGCTTGATAAATGAAAAAAATAGGTCTAGCCAATTTAACTACAATTTAATGAAATAAATAGAAAATTTTCAAAACTAAGGTAGCATAAATAACACTTTTAAAAGGTTTTATGCAGGTCGACAACTTAAATTATACATACAGTCTTCTCATAAATACATTATAAGAACGAAACCTTTGGTCTAATATTTTACAAATTAGAATTTAAGAATTACAAGAATTTAGGAAGAAACATATAGCACAAATTAAAAAATATTAACGAATTAAGTAAACTAATTCTGATATTATGATCTGTCTTAATGATATAAAATCTCTAACCTACGCACAGGAAAAAAAGTCACACATCAGACATGGAAAAAATTGGTTAACAACAATAATCGGTGCACCCAGTCCTTACTTCACGATCCTCAACAAGCATAGCCTTGTTGGATCCACTAAGCCTTTCTATCTACTATTCGTTATTGTTAATGCTTGAAGTTGATTTATTAGATTACTGGAGAGACAGGGAGCTACTGTTCACCTTTTGAACATACTGAAAATACAAAGTCATTCTGTAGGAAGAGTAACTTATGAATTAGCAAAGATCAAGCATACAGTAAAAAATAATTTAAATTCGGCTAATAGTAAAAGTATACACGTGAAGAAACATCCACCTAAGTCGAGCTAACAGTAAGCAATATGTTTGAAGAAACATTTACAAAAAATCTCTTCTCGATAAATATTAGCACGATGACAAAAACAAGAGAAATTAAAAAGGAAAAGTCAAATTTAAGAGAAAATTCAGATCTTATGAAGGAAGAAAAAACAACAAAAACTTTGTACTTTTAATTATGTACCAGACGTGTTATTCATAAATGTAATTTTTCTATCTCGTAATTTTGAAAAAAAACTATAAAAATTGGATTGATTGTTTAACAGATATTTCTTCATTTCTTTAAATTCGTTGTTGTTGTTGTTTTTGAATTAAGCATAAAGCTACACAATGGGCTATCTGTGCTCTGCCAACCACGGGTATCGAAACCCAGGTTTTAGCGTGGAAGTCCGCAGACATACCGCTGAGCCACTGGGGGGCCTTTAAATTCGAAATGTGTTACTATCCTGCCTTCTTTTCAATACATGTGATGCGTGGAATTAGATATATGAGAATTCAGTAACGTGTTTTTATTATTTAATAGTTTTCTTTCTTGCAAAACACCCCAAGACTTTTTATAACCAAACCTGGTCACTTCTCTTTCATAATAGGAAACAGGACTTCTGAAGATTGGTATCTTATCCTATCAGTCATGCCGTGTAATTCGATTACATAAAAATTTTGTTGAGAGATACTTTCTGGAACCCCTCCAACGGCACAGCAGTATGTCGGTGGACAGTATGTCTGTTAGTAACCGGGTTTCGATGCCCGTGGTTGGCAGAGTAAAAATAACCCATTGTGTAGCTTCTGCTTAATTACGAATAATTTTCATGATAATGCCGGTTTCTTCACATATGTATCACTGTATTCAAACTCTTAATACTTTTATTTTGTTTTGATAAAAGTGTTAGTGAAACTTCTGAAGAGTTCCTCCTGGACACAAGCTAGAAGGAAGTATCAAAGCTTGCTTATTCTCTCACATACATGTGTTATTTACTGCATGAAACTTTAAATGTAAAAACACTATAGGAACACAATATTAATAAACAGATAGTTTTATACAAGATATTCTGCTGATCTTGAAAGTCTTTAACTGTTAAAGTAAACAAAAATTACTTGCGGACCAATTATATATTTGGCTTTTTTTCTGCGTTCAGACTCTTTATATAAATTGATCGTAAAATAAGTTGCTCCAGTTTAAAGTGATATTTTTATTTCCTACTTCGCTGATTATCTGCATCTTGAGACCAGAAACTTTGAGGAGTTTCAACAGAAGCATTTCTTAACGACTGAACAGAATTTCAAACTAGCATATGACTAATACCATCCTTTTCCAGGTAAAAACAAAACTGTGTTCTATATATGCACCTATGGTAGTGGAAAAGTTAAATGCTTATCACGATTACATTCAAATACGAAGTTAACTGCATGTTATAAGAACTATGTTTCAGGTCCCTTGCTGCACTTTCAAATATTTCCTCCTCATCAGTCTGGGCTCGGCCCGCCATGACCAGGTGGGCAAGGCGCTTCACTTGGTTGTGGACTGGAATCCCAGTAAACATGTTCGCCCTTTCAGCCGTAGGAGCGTTATAATTTTCGGACAATCCCACTATTCCTTGGTTAAAGAGTAGCATTAGAGTTTCCTGTGCTTTTCTTCTAGCCTTAAACTGCTAAATTAGGGATGGTTAATGCAGATAGTTCTTATTTAGCTTTGCGCGAAATTCAACAGAAACCAATATAAATCGATCTGTGTTTGGTCTACTGATTATAATTACTCACTCTTGATATCACACTTTCTATCATAACCAGCTTCTACAAAGATAAATATTTGCAAACGTATTTCATTAGCTTTTAAAACTAATTTTACGAAAAGGAGTCTACTAGGGTTTCATTGCATGACTTTTAAAGTTATGTGGATGTATGGGACTACTATAATTTTAGATTATTTGATCAAATATCAAATGGAAATGGACATTGGTTTCGAAGAGGGGTGGAAGTTTGTGAGCGTTCATTTCCATCATCAAAATCTTGTTTATTATCCTATTAAACCTGTCAGAAGATAAGCTGAGCTTCATCATGAAGTTTTTTTAGGTGAAACAGTTCCGTTTTGTAACTACAGCCTCCACTTTAAGTATGAAGACATTTCTCTGGATTAGAGTACAGTGTGAGAGTTTATTGGGATCCTAAAGGCTCTGCTGTAAAAACTTTTGGTATCCATACAGAGAACAAACGTGTGTCTCTTTTCAAATGTTATGGGCTTTAACATTTTGTCAATAGGCAATATAATTCACGAATATTTATTTTTGAAGTATATATATATATATATATATTACATATTCCATCATATGTGGGCGGACTGTAATTGTTTCAGTAGAAGTATAGTGACATGTCAATAAGGACCGTCTGAGTTGAAAATTGCATGATTATATTTTCTTAAATGTTAGATTATTAAAATTAAAAAAGGAAGGATGATTTTGGACTATCTTGTATATTATCCATATTCTTATACTCAAATACAATTAAAGTTATTCTATATTAAGTGGTATGACTGATGCTGATAATTTCACTTTTTCAAGGATATGTTGGAGAACGATGCCATGAATATTGATTGGACATTTCGATATTCAATGATCAGTGATGTCCTAGAGGTACGTTTACTTCATTTTGAATCATACGTGTAACAATCTTTTGAAAGTTTAGCATTGATGGTGCTGTTAACTTATATGTCGAGTTTACATTATTATTGTATTAGAGAGCTGATTACGTCGTAAGTGCTATAAAAACATATACTACATCTTCTTATACTTTGAAATATAGACACATAAACAAATAATAATGAAAACTTTTAAATGTAAGCAATATTTAGTGTAATTAAGAAAAGACAGAAAAATATAAATAATTAAAATAGAAACATATATATTAAAAAATGAACTAAAAGCTTGTGAATTCTCTCATTGTTGTTGCTTTCATTTTTGATACTGAATTATTGAAGAACGATGGTTGGTTGCGTTTTTATTAATATGCCTGCTAATTGTTTCATAAACCAACTTTACTTAACATTACTAGAAGGGTGAGTTATGTAACTAACTTCTGGTGTTTTACAGGGTATGAAATATATTCACGACAGCTCACTTGGACATCACGGTCGTCTAAAGTCATCCAACTGTGTGATTGACGGACGTTTTATTGTAAAAATCACTGACTATGGCCTGAAGTATGTATATGAACAGATTGACGTAGATACTGAAACAAATCCACGTAAGTATTATATAGAGATTTGTTACTACGTGTTGGACAACGATTAGGGCATAAGAGACAAAAAGGCTTTTTGAAACATGAAAGTTGAATGACAACTTTTCGTCTTCTTTCATATATATAGTTTTGTTTTTAAAAATAATTCAGTGGAATCGCTTGCATTAAAAATAAACAGATTTGTAATTGTTGATTAAAGAAAAGATTTTAGCGTTTGACTTAATTTTTATATCAAGTATACATTCTAATGCAATAATATTCAAATATAGAATTGTTAGTTCTATACAAAATTACTTTTTTAACGTTTATTATAAATATAAACTTTCAAAGAGATGCTTAGAGTTGTAATTTGAATCCATGTTTTAACAATATCGTGATTTATGGAATCGATTCAACTCCACCAATAGATCTTGAATCTTGAGTATGAGCATATTCTAGAATACCGTATGTAATATTGTTCTGAAACACTATGTTATACAGGTTTTTCTTAACACTGCAACCCTCTTCGAATCTATTGTTTTTGCATCTTTGAATTAATTAAGGAAGCTCAGTTTCTTACTGTATATTTTGTCAAAATTATTTCGCTGTTCCGAGTATCACAATTATCTTTATAAATTTGAAATATATGTATATAATATCTGTATATACATTTATTTCAAGATGCTAAACCAAAAACTGTTAATAATGCTTCCCTTTTTCAAGGATCTCTCTTTTGGATGGCTCCTGAACACCTTAGGGAACCTTCTCTAACGAAAACGGGTTCAAAAAAGGGTGATATTTACAGTTTTGCCATTATACTTCAGGAAATAATTACTCGATCAGGACCATTCGAATCAGTAGAAAGACATGGACGCAACAGTATTATAATAGATCCTGAAGGTTAGTTATTCGTATTACTAATACTATTTGCCACAAAAAGAACAATAAACGTAGAGACAAACTTAACATAATTTCAAATGACATTTAATGCAAGTGAAATTAGTATAAAGAAATATTATTTTTAAATAGAAATTTTGGACCGTGTCAGAATGGGAACAACGCCACCATATCGCCCGGAGATTGCTTATGATGAATGTTCAGCTGAACTAATGGACTTGGTTCGCTCATGTTGGTCGGAGCAGCCAGAATGTAGGCCTAGCTTCGCAGATATTAAAGTCCAATTCAAGAAAATCACCAAGTATGTATAAAGATAAATGAAATACAAAAGAAAAAGAAAGAAAACGTTTTGGCCTTGTTGTGTATTAGGGAAAGTTTCTGTAAAACGTGTATGTGACTGACCTATTGCTCATGACAATAGGAATATTGCATTGTTGTTAAATTTGGATAAGATTTTGTATAATTCTTACTTCTTAGTAGTACCTTTTAAAACTCACGTGTTTTTGGATCGAATGTCTGGAGTTAGGAACAGATCATTTATTTTCTTCAAAAGAAACCCAAATTACTTTTGGTGGAAAAGCGAAAGTTTGTAGAGTCTTAAGCCATTTTCTTAGGCTGTCCAGTTTTACACGACACTTAAGTAATAGTGATGTTTTGAGTATTATCTTTCATTAATTACCAGTATTAGCAAACCAAAGTGTGCGAAAAATTTGGAATATTTGACAAATTTTATAAGCTCTTCTAGAATTAAAATATAGTTTTCATCGATGGAGAAACATAAAGTGACACTTAATGGATCACACGTCTCTGATACACATAAAATAACAAATAACATTTTAATGCTGCAATACGAAGGTTGAAGCATAAAAAAGTTTACATGTAACAGAAATATTAGCTTTGTTTTATTTAAAAAAATGTTTAAAAATATTTATTCATGTGTTTTTTATTCATTTTAAGCCACTGTATGACATTCTAAATTAATGTAGGTTAATCACAAACGTAATAAATATGTCTTGCGCCTGAGGGAAAAACAAAATTTGGCGCTCTCACCTCCAAAAAAACCTCAACTCATTTGTTCACATAACTGCTAAGAGTCTTATGAAATATGAGATGTTGGCGTATTTTAATCAGTCTAATACTAAAAACCAAGGAATTCACCAAGTAATCAGTCTAACACTGAAAACCAAGGAATTTACCTAGTAATGATATTTCTGATGATATTCTAATATTTGATGTCAAGCATAAAAAATATTTTAATGAACTACAGACTTAAAGGGAGAGGTTAAATTATGGGTCATCTAGTTGTTAATTTGGTGTTCCCAGGGCTCTGGTGAGGGGGCAAATGTCCTCTGCATCCCCTTCGCTCAAGGTCGGATTAAGGGTTGTATCTTTAGCCCTTATCTTTTTAACTTATAGAGGCCCTTCGAGACAGAACCTCTACTTCCAATATTTTTATAATCATAGCTTGAGGTTTTTAGCACAGTAAGCCCATGCTTTAAACCGGTGTTGCCTTCACCATATCACTGAAGGTAATCTGGGTGTGTGAATAATATTATGGCATTCAGTTTAATTTGTTATAAATATTATAAAATTATTTAACGATTGTATTGAAGATTTCTTATTCTCAAAGGCACAGTTTAAAACGTAATCCGTAAAGAGGCTTAATAAATTATTTTTTCATTGCGCCCTCTGCTTTAGACTGCAGTTTTGTCTGTTGGAGGCTCATCAGTACGACTTGAGCCAGTAAATTAAAAAAGATACAATTAAGCTTCTTATCGTAATATTTATACAACATATATGGTATTTTCGGGTTATTTTTAATTCACCACATGTGGTACGACGAAATAAAGAGAGCATTAGCCCTGTATCACAGATTATGTTTCCACTATGAATTTAGATGAAAAAAAAAATCTAATATAAGAATTAGATAGTTGGCCTGTTATATAGTATCGAACAACAAACTGGGCAAAATGTCATGATATTATTTACACACACCAAAACTGCTTCAGCTCATTACACACACACACACGTACGTAAAATATCACCAGTATACAATACGGAGCTTAGTTGAATTTATTAGATTAGTTGATCCATTCTGTGCCTGGCATAGAAAAGTGTGTTAAGGCATTCGATTCGTAATCCGCGGGTTCGAATCCCGGTCGCACCAAATATGCTCGCTCTTTCAGCAGTGGGGGCGTTATAATGTGACGATTAATCCCACTCTTCGTTGGTAAAAGAGCAGCCCAAGAGTTGGCGGTGGGTGGTGATGACTAACTGCCTTCCCTCTAGTCTTACACTGCTAAATTAGGGACGGCTAGCGCATATAGCCCTCGAGCAGCTTTGCGCGAAATTCAAAACAAACTCTGCTGATGAGATTTGAATGGACAAAACTTAAGTCATGGCAGAGACGGCGAGTCAAAAAGTGTGTTTTGCCTCTCTGTTATACATTATATTTTAAATTTTACTTTTGGTGGAAAACAAATCTATAGTAATGTGTTTAAAACTACTTTTTGATTTAATTTATCCTACAAAAATTGCATAGATAAAAACAGGAGTAATATGTTTACAATAGCAATCTTTACCTGAAAATTAAAGAAAGTTCAACATTAAAAAAAACCTAGGTTGTTATGGGAAATTTTCAGCATAAAAATTTTCAATAGAAATGCATGAAGTAAGTAAATATATCTATAAAAAAGTAACACATTTTAATCTAAGGGAAATTTTCTCCCAACTAAATATTTTACAGCTAATTTATAACATATTTGTCTAGAGTTGTCCAATGACAAACTTTAAACACGTACAAAGTTTTTTGGTGGAAGACCATTCAATAGTGAGCCTTTCCTCGGACAATGTTACTGGTACGTCTTTTAATGGTGTTTACTCCAGTGGGCTCATCAAGTATTTTAATATACCTTTTTTCGAGATTATTTTCTCTAAACGTTATTGATCGGTTTTAAATCATTGAGGAAATATGTTAATTTTAAATTATTAGTATCTCGAAAGATATAGTATCTTGGCCATCATAAGGTTCTAGAAATTCTACATATTGACGAATCCACAAACTTTACAAATAATACTATCTGTGTAAAATATAAAAATTGGTTTGAATAGTCGTGATGAGCAGAGCAAAGAGAACTTATTGTGTACTTTTGCGCCCAACAACAAACAATCAAAGGATAATATAATGAATTTGTGGAACACAAAATACTTCGATTGGTAAATAAACTATAAACAGAAAAGCCAGCCGATGCGTGAGAGAAAAGTTATTTTTGATTTTATGTTTCTTGTCGGAAGCTGTTCGAGGGTTATCTGCGCTAGTCGTTCCGAATTTTGAAATGACAGGCTGGAGGAAAGAAAGCTTGTTAACACTATCCATAGTTAACTCGATGGTAAAATATTACTACACCATCAAATTGTAACTCTTTCTACAGTTATAAAAGCAAAAATGATTGATGTTGTGATTCGATCCCACAGTTTACTCCTTAACCACCAGATTTTGTTAAGTGTCGTTAATGATTGTAACCAGTATTCCTTTCCGTACGTAATATTATATATTCTTCATGTGATAACTTCAAAAAACTCATTTAAAAAAAAAATAATTATTTAAATATTAATATAAAGAATATATAAATGACCGAATGTGAAGAAATGTGAATGTTCGTGGTTCGCGTTAAGTTGCTGTGACACAGGTTCCATAGTTTATGAGATCACTCTAAGACTGACGGTCAAGACACGCTATTCAGTTTTAGTGGCGTAAGAAATGACAGTGAATATTGCTGAGAAACCACTTTTCTTGTAGTCTACCGATTAAAAATTAGGGACAATTAAGCGCACGTAGTCCTTCGTGGCTTTATGAAAATGTTAGAAATAAACTTTAAATTTTTTTTATACCATGTTAAAAATGTTGTTTCAAAATAGAACGTAAAACATAAATATACTTGATTAAGCAGCTTTGTTTCATGCCATTAAGCGTCAGATTATGTGCATTTTTGCAACACTATAAATGCTAGAGAGAGTAACTAGCACAAAGAACTACTTAAATATCAGAAACTGTACTATAAAGAAATGAAGGAGTGTCTTTTTATGTAAAATGCGCGATAAATTTTATTCTGGTCATTAAAGCTTTTAATGATTAAGAGTTAATCAGCTTGACTTTCTGTTAGAAGTCATAAAACGAGAATGCTTTTAGTTCGATTATGTTACAGACTATCAAATGAAGCTGACGAAATTAAAGTGAAACTCTACTTTTAGATAAAGACTTCAGATGTTGAAGGAGCTATAATTAAAGAAGATTTTAAATTCAGGCATACAGAATGGGAAATGCTATAGTCAAGTGAAAAGGGAAGCGGATTTTTAGAAACTTCCGCGATGGCTTTCTTTACCAATAGGTCTGGAAAACTACTAGGAACAATGTATTTTAGGTCTATTGTTAAGTCTAATATAAAATTTGCTTACAGAGCAAAATTTGGGTAAACTCCTGGTAAAAGTGATTATTTCTCAACTAGGTTTGGTGTTTTACTGCACATATAAATAAGAAATGATAAAAATTGGATTCCACTTTTCAAAAAGAATTTTAAACGGATGAAACAAGAATGATCTGCTGTGAAATAAAAAAAATGATTTAATTGAAGACATTAATTAAATGTTGAGAACTTTGAAAACAAAGTTTTTTAAATATTCATGATACGCATGTTTTTTAGAGAAAATGGTAATTGTAGATGAAAGTATAAGGTATGAATTATAATATTAAAGAAAAGCATTATAAATTTAAGAAACTTGAATTGAGTGCAATAATGAGAGGTTTGGAAGATTATGAAAGATAGAGATAGTTGGTCAAGCTGGAGATGAGGAAATGAAAACTAATTGAGAAAGGGTTAGCTGAAAATGTGAAAAGTAATATTTCTTCAAATGCATTAACCGTTATAAACGATTATATGATATTTGAAGAATGAAATAGAAAAGTTAGTATTTAGTGATTACAGGATGGCTGGGTTATTAAATTTTACAATTTTCTTCTTTTTCTTACTAATAAAAATTTAAACAATATTCTTCGTTCTAAACAGTTGCTGGATGAAAATAAACATAAAAAAGATTAACAGATTAGTTCTGAGCTTTTAATGTTTGAGGTTAAAGAATGTTAATGCTCCCGGAGCAGAACATTTACCCAGTGGTTTTGAAGGAAGTTAATAATATGATATGCAAGCCACTTTTTATTTTATAAAAATCTCTTTCTCTCTCTTCAAATATAGGGAATAGGTCGGCTCATTGAATAAGAAAAATGGCTGGAGAGGTTTACTTGTTCGAAGTTAAGAAAAAAAGCTACACAAGTAGCCCATTTAATCATAATGAGGGATCTCGGTTTTAGGATCTTTACTCTTTTATTTTTTTAGCTGATGAAGGAATGACATATAGATTGTTTAAATTTGATGACAGTATTAACGTTTTGGGTTTTGCTGGTCATGAGAATACTGCTGCTTTACAATAGGATTTGGAATATGTTTTATTTAAGTAAAAAAATGGCACTCGGTGTTTGGTTATAATAAACAGAAGGTAATGTGTGTGAGATACAACTATTTGAATTATGAGTGTAATTTTGACTGCGATAACTTTAATAGTGTTATGGAAGAAACAGACCTTGGTGTTCTGATTGCTAAGTCTCTTAAACCATCTAAGCGATGTGCTGTTGCTAGTGGTAGGATAAACAGGATTTTAGATCTAATAATAAAAATGTTCTACTGTGCTCAATTTTAGTATTTATTTTTGCTTTATAAAGGACATTGAATTGTTAGCAAAGGTTCAGAGGAGAACTAGGATGAAAAGATTGTCATACGTTAATACCTCTGAAATTATTTTATGTTGAAAGAAAGAGAAAAAGAATAGCTAGAGGTGATGTAATAGAAGTGTTTAGCAACGTTATGGTGATTGAATATGCTGATGCATCATTTTTTTAATAGTCAAAATAATAAGACTAGAAGGCAAAAACTTTAAATGTACAGGGAAGAATTCATTTTCAGAGAAGACAGCTTCATTTTTAAAACACGATGAATGTCCTTTAGAATGTGCTCCTTCAAATGTGTTAAATGCAATCACTTTAAGGACGTTTAAGAAGGCTTGTTGAATATCTGAATGGTAAAATCTGGATTTTAACCTCATTTTATAGAGCTGTCCGTGTCTTTGAATTGTGGATGTTGCATACTACAATTACAAGAGTTTAGAGAATTGGCTGACTTCTTTACCTACTAAGCTCATCTGGAATATTTCACTATGTTGAAATTATAGCCAAAATATCTCTAAAACCTATCGTTAATAATATTTGTAAATTCATACAAAAATTATACTAGTTTTGAAAACAAAACGTACATTATCTTTGTAAAGAGACTTATAGGAAACTTTGCGTTTTTGTACGTTTTCAGAGGGGTATCCAATAAAAACTTACTTGATAACTTGCTGGCCAGAATGGAACAATATGCCAATAATCTTGAACAGCTGGTTGAAGAGAAATCAGAGTCACTAATTGAGGAGAAGAAGAAAACAGATGAGCTTTTGTTTCAGCTCCTTCCAAGGTTAGCTCAATAATATACCAATAGTTACTGAATATTTTGGGCTATTAGTAATGCAAAACGTTTTCAGCTACTATGATTTAAATGTTTGAAAGTTTTCATACTTAAAGTTACGGCAAAAAGTGTTCGTACCCCTGCGTTCCGAGTAGGTTTTTACTCATAACTTAAAAAGTATCACGATTCTACTAATATATATTATATTATATATTATAGATATTATACTAACACACAACTACATACAATTTTATGTAAATTAAACGATAAATAAACTGTTTATAAACAAATAGCTAAAAATAAGAGGAGCAGAAAGTGTTCGAACATTTCAGAACATGTGAAAAAACTGATATTCCCCTGAAAAGTTTGTTTAGTTTGGCGAATAAACTGCGTTATGCCATTCCAGAACTAGACACTGTTTTCATAATTATTGGAATTTAGACAGCAGGTATGTACTTCCGGCAATTTAGCGTCGTTTCCGTCATTATCTGCTTGGTCATCATGGCGAACAGGAAACAACTGTCCAATGATTTGAAAAAAAAAATTTGTAAAATACAAGTCTCGTGTGTCTCTTTCCGGTATTGCTACACAAGTTAATGTACCGAAATCTACTGTTCAAAGCATAATTGTCAAATGTAAGCTTACAGGATCAACTGCTAACCTCCCTCGTGCAGGACGCCCCACCAAAATTCCAGAGAGAACCAAAAGGAAAGTTCTCAGAGAAGTTAGTAGGAACCTTCGTTTGACTCGTAATGACATACAGAAACTGGTAAGGGAAACTGGGGTTGAAGTAGGTACCTCTACAATTACGAACATGTTACGCTCTTCTGCATAGGTCCAAAGCATGTCGTTCTCGTAGAACTCCATATTTAAAGCTTGATTATTTAGAAGCACGATTGAGGTATGCAAGAAAGCATGTAGATAAGCCCTTTATCTATTGAAAGAGTATTCTTTGGTAAGACGAAATTCAAATCGAGCTTTTCGGCCAAAATGATGTTTGCAATATTTTCCGTAAGAAGAGGGAACGAAATCTCCCAAAGAACACAATCCCTACAGCTAAACTCAGAGGTGGATCGATCATGTTATGGGGTTCCGTTAGCTCTTCTGGTGTTGGCAGCCTTCACCGCGTCAACGGAATCAAGAAAAAAGAAGAGTACGTTGATATATTAGACACTTATATCAAGAATGATGCTCGGAACTTGCAGCTTGGGCGTCTTTGGATCTTCAAACACGACAATGACCCTAAGCACCTATCAAAATATGTGCAATCCTGGTTTGTTGAGAAACCGTATATGCCTTCTGGAGTGGCCATCGCAGTCACCCGATCTAAACCCAATTAAAAACGTTTGGCATAAGTTGAAGACCAGGGCTCATCAGCGTCCTCTGAAAAACTTGCAAGAGTTGGAGGCTTTCTGTAAAGAAGAATGGAAGAAAATACCAGTCGAGTACTGTCAAATGATCATGGAAGGCTATGAGGAGAGACTGCGCCGAGTAATTCCCCTGAAAGGCTACACAACTGACTATTAAAAAGGACACACGAACACTTTCCCCCTCCTATGTTTGGTTATTTGTTTATAAACAATGTATTTGTCGTTCAATTCACATAAAAGTTTATGTAGATGAGTGTTAGTATGATATATATAATACACTGTATCTTCATTATCCTAATAGTGATACTGTTTTAAGATATGAGGAATAAACTACTCAAGACTCAGAGGTACGAACACTTTCTGTCAAACCTGTAAATTGTTCTGCTCCATTGACTATCCGGCTTCCATCTTTGGAATCTCTGATAAATTGTTATATCGTACACAACACAGTTTGGTGTTTGAAAGTAGTCTAAACATTTAAGGGTCTTCAAACTTCGAATCCCTCCCAATAAAACATATTGTTACTTTTCTTATATGTAAATATTATTCCCCATCTGTTAGATATTATTGTCACGATTTCCACTTTCAAATTTCCTTCCGATTCCATTAGATCGGATTACCAACTCTTTAAGAATTTCTTTTTTGATAAAAGCTGTACTTTTCAAAATTACTAAAATTCAATGAGTTGTTGAATTTCTAGTAATTGTGAACAAATGTTCCTTACATCTTTTTCTTTGCACTGTGATCAATGTCTACTTGATATTTATGACAATTATACGAGTTTTGACAAGAGATTTGGGAAAAAACACAAATTTGCTGGAGACATTTCAATAATTATTTTGTTTAATGTTTCGTTTTAGGTTTATACAGGTTATTGTATTGATGTTTAAGTTTACTTTTTGACATAAATGAGACCTAGTCACCTCAGTTGATTTATACGTTTTATAGGATTTTTCTACAACGTTTCTTCTTACTTCAAGATAAAGCTGTGAAATATTGTACACATTTAGAACCTAGATGAGGTGTTTTTACTATTGGTAAAGTAACTCTTTCATTTCAAATTTAAAACTTATTTCTTCTTTCTTAGTTGAAAAATATTGTTATGTATGAAATGAATGTTAACAGTGAACTTACAACATCTCTCTTGAAAAGTCTGCTGCCATTACAGAAGAAAATTTTTTTATCTTTAATGTGTTTTACAAAAAAAAGGAAATAAAATGATAAAGTTGGCTTAATTATCCGGTAAAAAGACTTTACTACAAGTTACAGTCATTATGTCTATCGCTTTCAAAACTTTCCTCAATGTTTAGAAAAACGCGCTGTTGATATAAAGTCAACTCTCCGTGGGTGATAGTATACTTTTCGTAGTTCATGACACAGATATTCAAAGAAAATTTTAGAAAATTATTCTTCTACATTTTAAAATATTTTGTAATGTTGTTTTTAAAATATGAGAGCTTTATAAGCCATTAGTTTCCCAATTTTTTATTTTTTTGTGGAGGCCTGGCATGCTCGCCCTCTCAGCCGTAATGTGACTGTCAATCCAACTTTTCGTTGGTAAAAGAGTAGCCCAAAAGTTGGCGGTGGGTGGTGATGACTAGCTGCCTTCCATCTAGTCTTACACTGCTAAATTAGGGACGGCTAGCATAGATAGCCCTCGAGTAGCTTTGTGCGAAACTCCAAAAACAAAACAATGACATAATACGTGAAAAAAGGAAGTATTATTTCAGAAATATGTATTTGATCATGAATTTGGTATTAGTTTCTTTATCTGCGGATTTCAGAATGAATGACCTGATAGAGCAACGACTTCAGTGAAATTTTGTGTTGAACTTGAAAAATCTGTGACTGAAACTTTTGCTATGCTTAACACGGCTTACGGTGATGTTGCTATGAAGCGTACGGCATGTTTCAAGTGGCATGAACGTTTTGAGGATGGTCGACAGTCCATTGAAGATGATGAGCATCATGGACGTCCTTCCACGTCAAGACGACCCACACGTCGACAAAATCAACACCCTGGTGCGGGCAAATCGACGTCTGACTGTCAGGGAGCTTGCTGAAGAGTGTGGGATATCATTTGGATCTTGTTACGAGATTTTGACCGAAAAATGGGAGATGCACTGCGCTGCTGCGAAATTTGTGCCACGCCTGATGACGGACGAACAAAAAGCCCACCGCGTTCAGGTTTGTCAGAAACTGCTTGATCGTTCAGAAGAAGATGAAAACTTCTTGTCAAGGATCATAACAGGTGATGAATCATGGGTTTATAGTTATGACATTGAAACGAAGGTCCAATTGTCCCAGTGGATGGGTGAAACATCCCCCAGACCTAAAAAAGCTTGCCAAGTTCGATCTAAGGTCGAGATGATGCTGACAGTTTTCTTCGATGCTAAGGGTGTTGTTCACCACGAGTGTCTCCCCGAAGGCTTCACAGTAAACCATACTTACTACACTGAAGTTCTGAAACGTCTGAGGGACGCCATCCATCGCAAAAGGCCAGAAATGTGGAGGAGTGGCGATTGGTTTTTCCATCACGACAACGCTCCAGACCATTCAGCCCTCAGAACTCGTGATTTTTTGGCCAAACACTCAATCACTGTTCTTCCCCATCCCCCTACTCACCTGACCTTGCTCCTTGCGATTTTTTCTTGTTCCCCAAACTCAAAAGACTCTTGAAAGGAAGAAGATTTGAGACGATTCCCAAGATTAAGGCAAATGCGATGAAGGAGCTGAAGGACATTACAAAAGAAGCGTACCAGGACTGTTTCAATAAGTGGAAACACCGTTGGGATAAGTGTGTGCGTTGGGGAGGAGAGTACTTCGAAGGGGTCCTAGACCTGCAACTTCTAAATAAAGTACATTTTGTTTTATGACGTCAATCCGCGTACTTTTTGAACAGACCTCGTACTTTGAGATTGTTTCTAATTTAGCAGTGAAAGACAAGAAGAAAAGCAGCAGGTTATCACACAGTCGACAATTCTTGTGTTATTCTTTTACCAACTAATAGTAGGATTGACGGTAACTTTATAACGGTTGAAAGGGTAAGCATATTTAGTGGAACAGGAATTATAACACGCGACCTTCATATTGCATGTTAACCTCTTGGCCATGCAAGGCCTGGGTGTGGTGTAGAGTGACGTTGGTAATTCCATTATTTAAACAAATGGGTAACAAGTTATGGTTAAATCATCATCGTATTTAAAAAAATGTTAAATGATACTTTAATGATAAGCTGTAAGCACGTAAAAATGTTCATTAAATATTCCCAGATGCTTTATAAACTCAGAGAATTATTCAGTAAAATATTCAATTGGCGATAAACATTAAACATCTGGACATTTTTATTGATTATAACAACAAACCATATTCCTCTTAATTTTTCAGATTTGTTGCAGAAGAGTTAAAGAAGGGTAATCACGTGAGACCTGAAGCCTTTGAATGTGTGACTATTTTCTTCAGCGACATTGTTGGTTTTACAGCTTTATCAGCAGAAAGCACACCGATGGAGGTACTCTATTTGCCTTGAAACTTTTCTTAATTTTGATATTTCATTTGTCTGTTGATAAGCGCAAAGCTGCACAATGGATTCCTCTGTGCTATGCCCACCACAAGTATTGAAACCACCTGGTTTTAGCGTTATAAAATTTTAGATGTATCGTTGAGCCACGGAGGACTTTCACGTTATTATATTGTTATATCATGCACCTAATGTTCGCTTTTAACATCGTTTATAAAAACTTTGGATTTTGTAAATAAAAGAACGATCCATTTCAGAAAACATGTTTATTTGTATTTTACCTTCATTAGGATGGTTTTATCTTGGTCTTTAAACTTCAGTATAAAACCACATCCTAGAAACACAAAAGCTTAGAGGTAGATGTTAAGAAATGTGTGTTAAACTTTGATATTAGTTATTTTTTATTTGTAAGTAAGACAAAAAACTTAAATTAAGGTTGTAAGAAAGCGAGTTGCAGTATTCGTAACTGCAATAAAACAGTGTAAAATTTGTCTCATTAAAATTAGCCGTTTTAGATACACGAATGTGATTTAGATAGTTTTCGTCCATTTTAGTAAAATGTGAATCAAACTGTTTTGAATATCTATGGCAATTATTTTGAAAGTGTATGAGAGCTGCCTAAATGACAAATCATTGAAACTATATCGTATAATTTTGATCGTATACGACAGTAGATTTGAAGTTATATGATAAAATTAACCTATATCGCAGTAAGGGTCTATGAAAGTGTCTTTATGGTTATGATGTTGTATGTGAATCCAAGCTTTTGTTGCAGAAACGTTCTGCACACTTCGAAACAATGTTTATTCCGTACGAGTAATTACTAATTCCCACTATTTGATAACATACTGTGTTGACTAACTGCATTTTCTCTAATTTATTATTTCATAATTACTATAAATAGTTAGGCTTTGCGTTGTTTTGAGAGAAATTCTGAGACAAGCAGAAATATGGTAATCGTTGTGGCATTGCAAAAATAAGCATTCTTCTTGTATATTAAGAGCATTTTAAAGGTAAATGTTAACAGTTTTAAAGTTAACACAGAAGTAACATAATCATGGAGGCCTAATGGTATTTATGTAGTTTTCTTAACTAGGCAGTGCTGATGAGCCTCGAATAGGCGAAAATGCAGTGCACATCAAAAGGTATAGCTAGTCAAGGAATATATGTATATATATATATATACACTTATCTAGGTTTACGACTAATGTTTGATTTAGAAAGAAAGGGTGAAAGAACTTTACACAAAGATATGCAAATATTGTATGAATCTGACCAGCTTGCTAAATCATAGACGTGTGGGTGGGTTCAGTACAAAGAAGCATAAATGTTGCCTCTTTAAAAATGTAATTGAAAACATTTAATGCGTTCAGACAAAGATATAATGGTAGATTGATTTTTCTATAGCATCTATGTAAATGTACAATAATACAAGTGAAAATGTTGTTGATGTGTTCTTACGTTGTTTTCACCAGGTTGTTGACTTTCTAAACGAACTCTATACCTGTTTTGACTCCATCATCGATAATTATGATGTATACAAGGTAACATTATTCGATAATCATTCCTTTAAAAATTATTTTGCTTGTATGACAACTTTATTTTCACAAACATTTTATGTAACCGTTTATAAACTTATGACTTTCATAAAAGTAAATATTGATATTCAAATAATTACTACAAGAACTTGAAAAGAAAAACATTTATTATCATAGTATATTTTATTATTATTATTACAAGATCCTGTAATTAACTTTTAAGATTTATATGTCTGAACATTTGTTTCTAAAACACTTTAACAATATAATGAATAAAGAAATGTGGCTATTTTAGAGTAACCGTAATGATTATCAAAAATATTTTACATCTAATAATTTTATTCTCTAATTTTTATTTCTCACGTTTTGGCATTTTAATTTATAGAAAAATATATATTTTTCCAAACCACATGATCTGAGATTAGGTATTAATTATCAGACGTTTTATTTTCAAAGGTGGAAACTATCGGTGATGCATACATGGTGGTTTCTGGTTTGCCGATCAAAAATGGCATTGAGCATGCGCGAGAAATAGCTCGTTTGTCCCTTGATTTGCTTGTTGCAATTGGAAATTTCAAAATTAGACACAAGCCTGAGAGAAAGTTGAAATTACGAATTGGAATCCATTCGGGTATGATTTTTAATAATCTATTAACATTGCATGAAAAAGAAACATTACATATATTTCTCAAGTAGTTTTTCTCTACTATTATTAATTCCAAACAGTAATCATTATCTCTAAAGCTATTTCAATATTAACCTATTGTGAGATTTGCTGTAGTTATTGTATCATAACTATTTTAAGATGTTTATGAATTGAAATATATTTCTGATCATGTGCAGTTTACGTGATTATACAGTTTTTGAAAAAAAATTCTATAAAATCTTTAACAACTCGATAAAGTGTGTGTTTTTCATATAGCAAAGCCACAAAGGGCTATTTGCTCAGCCCACCGAGGAGAATCGAACCGCTGAATTTAGTGTTGTAAATCCAGAGACATACTGCTGTACTTACGGGGAACCTCGATAAAGTAATCCTATAAAACAACAATTAACACGTGTTAGAAATCATGTGATATGTAATATATATATACTGCTTTTACATACTAGAAGGAATATAACATTAAAATTAAAATATTTTTTCTATATGAAGATATTTCAAAGCATGTTTATATTTTTTCTGCTTTCTGCATTTTACATTTTTTATTAGGTCCTTGTGTGGCGGGTGTAGTCGGCCTTAAAATGCCACGGTATTGTTTATTTGGTGACACTGTAAACACAGCGTCTAGGATGGAGTCTAACGGTGAAGGTAAAAAACTGTGTTGTGAACAGACCAATTATGTAAAGTAAAGAGCAATAGTATAAGGTGAGGTCTATTATATTGTTAACAACTTGAGTAGGACTGTCTTATAAACAAGAAAAGAATGTACAGCATCTGCGATGATAATGAGTCGTTATATGTTTGTGTGTTTGAAATCAAGCACAAAGCTACACAATAGGTTACCTGTGCTCTGCTAACCACAGATATCAAAACCCGATTCCAAGCTGTGTGACTCCGCATATATAGCACTGTACCATGACGGGAGGTGTTATATTGTTGCTTACTTGATAGAAATTTAGAATTCTGTTAAATTTGGATCAGTTATACAACATGGAGAACATTGGTAATGGTGAGGCAGTATTGACATTTTGGTTGCTCAAATGTAATGTAATTATGAAAGTAATAATTATGTTTGACATTTGTCAAATTTTTACGATGAAAAGTAATATAACCATTAAAATTAAATGTCTCTAGAAAACGTAATGACCAAGAATAATTACACGTCTCTATGATGTAATATTTGTGAACGTAGTTTAAAAATAAAGAGTAAACTTTGTTGAATAGTGTTAAAATGTGAAAAAAAATTATGTTAAACAACAACAAAAACAACTATCTTCATTAAGTTTCCTGGAATAACGTTTTGTTGAACATTGGCAGTTATAACGCATTGATCTATTAGCATGCTTTAAAATTAACACTAAATTAAAGAGGCCGATATGAGCGAGCGAGTGCACCAGTCTTTGCCACATAGTCCCAAAAATGTACTAAACTCCATGTAAATAGGCTAAAATACGGCGGAGTAATTGTTAAGACCCCAAAAAATTAAGTTTTTTTTTAAGCCTCTTGGCCCTTCTATGATCACTAAAATGGGAAATTCAAGCATTTTGAGTTTGTAAATGTGTCAGATCAGAAGAAAAGAATAAAAAAATAACCGAGAAATTTACCAAATCTCCAAAATTATTTTTTGTGAGCTCTTAATTCCTCTAAGAAGATTTAAAATGGGTAATGCCAACTTTATTAGTCAGTGTGTTGGGCGCGTAAATATTTATATATTTGTGAATTTTCAACTTGATTTCCGTTAATATGACTGCACAATATAATATATATATATTCTGAGCTGCTTGACCACAGAAAATGTAATAGCAGATATAATTACGCACTTTAAACTAGGTTTGTGTGCATACAGTGTTAGATAAAGGTTAAATAACCATTTTCGTTTATTTTCTGAGTTTTAAGCTGAAGGTAGAAATATATAGATTATTTCTCATTGCACAGTATATTTCAGACATTTTGCTTTATTATCATAAATAATTCCCTATAAGCTCTAGAATCTCTAGATTATTGTTTAGCTGTTGGAAAAGTTAAAGGTGGAGCCTGAATTTATCAAAAACTTGATTTGTTTAATCACTTGTATCTGGGTTGAGTGTGGTCTGATGCTTAAGTATTCGTCTGGTAAATTCTAGGATCTCTTGTTTAAGTTTGTTTGTTTTTTTTGAATTAAGCACAAAGCTACACAATGGGCTATCTGTGCTCTGCCCACCATTGGTATCGAAACCCGGATTTTAGCGTGTAAGTCCGCAGACATACCGCTGAGCCACTGGGGGGCCTCTTGTTTAAGACATGGCATTATCAAACACCGCTTCTCTTTCAAGGTTAGGTAGTTAGGGTCTTTGATTTGAATCTCAACTAAATATGGTGTGGCGGCGTTATGATGTTTCGGTCAATCCCACTATTTGTTGGTAAAAGAGTAGCCCAAGAAATAGCGGTGGTTGGTGATGACTAGTTGCTTTTCCTGTAATTTTAAAATACTAAATTAATGACGGCTAGCGCAGATAGCCCTCATGTAGCTTTGCACGAAGTTAAAAAAAACAAGCAAACTTTCTCAGTTGTAGATGGGATGATAAGAGTGACAACCAATCTGGTTGCTTGTTACTGTAGTTGCAGTAAATTTAGGTGGACGCTGCTGAATGATTGTGTTTCCTCTAAGCAACATTATGAATGGTTATGTTTAAATCGAAACCGGTTTTCTAACTCATTGCTTAGCCCATTTTTTTCTTTTATAAGGTGTGATCTGGGTAAACAAATAAACATACCAGTTTGCATCTGATAATTTGAACAAAGAATTGAATAAAGCACTGAAAGTGGTTAAGAGAATGAAGTTTAACTTTCCACAACTATAAGATTTCAAATATTGCACCTAAATCTGATTTCTATGATTCAACTAATACATTTTTTTATTTTGCGAAGTCTATAATGGATGTGAAAGAGCGGCAAAAAGTTAGTTTGAAATATATTTTGAAAACTTTCAGACGACATTTAACCCTTACTTTACAAATGATACATTTTACGAATTATAATTTATATTGTAGCTCATTTGCAATGAAAACATATTTTCAAGAAATTATTAAAATCTTGGAAGGGTGTTACGAAGTATAAGATTCGAGTTCTTAAAAAGGATGAAATAGAACTTAAAATAGAGATGATGGTTGAAGCATGAAAAAATTAATCTAGGGTTCAAGATGACGTAAGGAATTACAGAGGGGTGGTTTGTGTTAAACTTCGCGCAAAGTTACACGAGGGCTATCTTCGCCAGCCGTCCCTAATTTAGCAGTGTAAGACTAAAGGGAAGGTATCTAGTCATTACAACCCACCGCCAACTCTTAGGGTTCTCTTTTCCCAACGAATAATGGGATTGATGAAGACATTATGACGGTCCAATGGCTGAAAGGGCGAGCATGTCTAGTGTGACGGGGATACAAACCCACTACCCTCGGATTACGAGTAGAGTGCTTTAACCACCTGGTCATGTTGGGCTAGCAAAAGAATGTGTGCGTGTTTTCTTTTAGCAAAGCCACATTGGGCTATCTGGGGAGCTCTCCGAGGGGAATCAAACCCCTGATTTTATCGTTGTAAATCCTTAGACTTACCGCTGTACTAGGAGGGTGCGAATTGCAGAGGAAGAATTTTTTTATCAATGGCTTATGAATTATTTGCAGTTATGCTGGAAGAAAAGAAGGCTATAGAGAATGAAGCTATACCTGTAGGTCAGATGAGATTCAAAATAGGGAAGGTCTCAATTGATAGTAAGCCAGACATGCAATTTGAGGGTCGCAGGTTCTAATCCCCGCAATACCAAACATGTTCACTTCCTTGCGTCGTGAGTGCGTTATAACGTGCGATCAATCGCATATCTGTTAGTAAAAGAGTAACCCAAGAGTTGGCGGTGTGCTATTTTGACTACATTTCTTCTAATCTTAAACTGTTAAATTAGAAACGGGTAGCGCAAATAGCCCACATGTAGCTTTGTGCGAAATTCAAAACCAAAACAATTGATAACATTTATATAATCTCACACAATAATTAAGAACCAGTTTAAAAGAAAGAGAGCGAAGTTTCATGTTGCATGCAGACTTGAAAGATATGTTTGACACAATAAATAGGTAATTGCTAATTCATAAGTTGGAGAAAATGAATATGAAATTAGGAAAATTTGATAGAATACACGAATTCGTTTAGACCAGGAAAACACAAATTCTGCTTCATACCTCATGTGAAAGCAAAATTTCTGACGCAATTGTTTGCCGCATTTATTCTTCAACGTTACTCTTCTTATACAGACATACCTTAATAGAATTGAAAATATTTATCGAGAACTGAAAATTACTTATTAGACTATCTTAATGTTATAATTGATATCTGTATACAAGAAACATTTATTTAACTGTGTGTATTTGAGAGCAAATTGTCTTTATGTATAGCTCTGAGAATACACGTGAGCCACGAAACCAAGAAAATACTCGACATTTTTGGAAATTTTCATCTATCTGTCCGAGGAGACATTGAGCTAAAAGTAAGTAATAATAATATAATTGTTTGCAAGGTGTAGATTTTTTACACCCGATGGGGGGAATGATTTTTGCAACCACTTATGCGGACTGTTCAATTTTCAAATTGGTAATCTTTGATTTTGTGAACCTGAAAGCTGTAAACATGCAGTCACAGTGTAATCTTGTTGCCACGATACTTCAAGGTTTCTATGTAGGTTTTTTTAGGTGAGGTGTTGTGAACAGTTTTCAAAATGTTAATAGAATAAAGACACATGTGTCACAAATTAATTGCCATATAAATTTATTCCTGCACACTGTACAGTATAAAAGATCGTCATTATACTTGACAAGGTTACTAATAACTTTCATTGCATGAATTACGTTTTCAAATATTAATAAAATTAGTAACTACCCTTGATAAGTTTATATCTACTGAAAATCTGTTCATGTTGTTTGATAAAGATAATTAAATTTTTTTTGCGAGCTCTTGAAAATTACACATCAATACAATGTAGCACATAATTATTCATACTTTTCATTGAAGTAAGATTCATGTAGTCCTCTAGTCTACATGTTACCAAACGTAGACCTCCTTTGTGATGATCTGTTTATGAATTCTTTCATAAGCTCTTCTGTATTTATCTTGTCGACCTCATCTTTGTGAGTGTGATAAGTTGCCACACGGTTGAGGCGGCACTGAGACATAGTTGACCTTAACCACGTCTTTAACCGTCTTAATGCAGAAAACCTGCGTTCACATTCGCAGCTGGATACCGTACATATAAGCAAAATTTTCATGAGAAGAAACACTTCACTAAACATCTGCTTGCTTGTTTCACGCAATTTACAGTAAGCATCCTTCGCACCTTTCAGAGATACTGCTTTTGTTGTTCCTTTGAACATGGGCAACTGAAATTCGAGCTGTTGTGCAGAAATTTCTGGATAGAAGTTTATAACCGAGTTGTCAATTCTTACCAGATGTGATCTTGTTCTCAAGTATCAGATATTGTCTCAAGTCATTGTTGTCTGCATTGAATATAGTGGTCAGATGTTCTATGACTGTGTCCACAAATTTAAAATATTGGCTTCTGTAGTAATCTGTAACTGTTGCAGAATGGTGTGCTGAGCCATCACCTGTGATCCTTCAGGGGGGTCTGCGAATGCGTGGTAGTTCAATAGGCACCAGATCTAGGGAAGTTACCTTTTTCTCAGTTTCATCAAATATCTTGTTGTAGTGTTCCTCCGTTCGTAATACTCGCAATTACTCAACTGTCATCGTAGATGCTACAATCATGTCAGATACTGTCGCTGATTTTGCTTGAAATGCACGGTTTAGTTCCTTTAATGCAGCTAATCGATGCTGAGCCATCAACAATCCTAAAACTCTCTTAACTTTGTCAAATATGTCCAGCAGATCTCGTGCTTTCACTGCTACATCTGATTTTGTATTTGCTAATTCAGACAAAGAATCAACAATGTCACTATATTGATCATTAGCACATGTAATTGCAGATAGGTGGCACAATTACCTGTTGGACACAGTGATCGGATGTATCTAACTGGACCATTATGACTGTTTGACGATACAATATTTCCAAAGATTGACTTGCATTTGCCTGACCTCTGAAGCAAGACACCAAGTTCATATTCCCACTGGAAAGAATCTCGAACACATTCGCAAGCTTCAACTGCATATTGCATTATTAAATTAGCCTCGTGTTTTCCACAGTGAAAAAACAAAGCTGACGGTTGCTTCTCTCATTATTTTTACCTAGCATTCACTGAACGCATCACTCATGTTAGCGGCTCCGTCATAAGTTTGTGCTCTTAATCCAGTGGTAAATTGAGTCTAGTCAGTACATCAAGTGTAGTCGAGGATATTGTTTCATTAGATGAGAACCTTAACGTCCGTGAGACATTTCTTGGATGTTAAGGTTCTCATATACGTATCGTACACATATTGCTTTCTGTTAGGCACCTGTAACATCTTGAGTGCCATCACCTATTAATGCAAAGATTTTACTTTGCTGCACTTCGTGTGCTGTGTTCTTCAGTATTTGACGGCTGAACATCTTCATTATTTCATTTTGAGCCTGGGGTGATGTGAATGTGGTTTTGACAAGTAGGTCGTCAACTCAGGATCTCCCTTTTCCAGGAGCTTCATTAACTGCAGGAAGTTCCCCTCCGTATCAATATGCTTACGTAATGCTAAACCTTGACGCAGTAGAAAACGTAAATTTCTGAATATTTTGACTAGACCTCTTTTGCATTCATCCTGCTGCTTCTTTTTTCCATCATGTAGCTGGACAGTCACTGGAGTTACATCAAATGAACCTTCTGGAGATAAAACAAATCTGTGCTGAGAGGAAGATTGGTGTTCGTTGAATTTCTGTTTTGTCTTTTTCCAGTTGCATAAACCGGTGGACATGAAGGTATACTCCACTGACCTTTTCAATTTTCGCCAGGGTATCGCTGGGACAATAATGTGTGCTAGTTACAACATAAGTAATTGCAAGTTCATCGAAAAATGCTTAAACAATCACAAATATATTATATTCCTGTTAAAGCTCATCAAAAGGCAAACACGTTGTGATATGATATCTATAAGCACATCTAGTAAATAAAAACACGTAAACAAAAAGTAGCAATACAATTCGAGTAGAGGCTTCAGGCCGTTGAAATTGCTCCTTTTGTGCTCTAATTATACAAGACAATACAATATTTTACTATCTTTGATAAGAGAATATATTGTTCTTTTACCATAAAGCACTATCTCTTTATTAGAGGGCTGTGATAATATGAAATTTCATGGATTAAAGAGGGCCACAAAGACAGGTCTAATGAGCCCTGTTGTAAAATTGAGGCTCAAACTAAGGGGAGCAGAGGGGGTGATGTAGGGCGCGTCTGGATCTGAGCAGCCCGAATCTGTCCTCAAATGTACATAAAACGTACACTATGATCAACAGCTTCGGCAGCTAAGGAGAGTAAGGCGTTCGATAATAAAATCTGCTAGACATGCATAAGAACAAATGGCGTCGGAAAACCGTACAATATACACATAAGATTGATGGAGCTAGAAGTTACAAATGGCCTCTCAGATCTATATCACAGGAGTTTACGCTTGGGAGTAATATTTTCGAATTTCATGCTCTGTTCACTCTGTTATGATGAAAATTTTACTTAATCTTACACTACGAACAAGACGTAGGTAAGATTTTGTGATTGTGCTTGTAAACCTTGCATGTATACTTAGGCTTACTGACTGATACTTACAAACTATCGCTTAGATCGAAAAGCTTAGAAGCACGCCAATATTAAAGATGTACATTTCGGCTACTGAAAAAGGCCTAATTATGTAATTCGATTGGCAAGAAGACGAGAATTACAAGAATAAACACACAATTTGTAGAGCTGTGATGTAATAAAACAATTCAACAGACCAAACTGTAGGGGGAGATGATTGTATGCACCATACCTCCCACCTAAAATTAAGGGGGGATGTATCCCCCATCCTCCCAGGATCTACGCCCCTGAATATTTGTTATAAAGTTTTCTTTTTTGTGTACTGTTTTACATTATATGAGCGTTATCATATCTAATTGGTAAAATTCGTTGTAATATGTATATAATAATTATTCAATTAAAAGTGTTCAGAATAGGCACCAGTTATTACTATTTATTATTTTCCCTTTCTTATCGCTATCATCATTCTTTAATAACAGTAAACAGCTTAGTTAAGTACGTTCAAACACGATTTCAGTAAATTATTAATTATAAGATCCCTAGCTTTATTAATACCACAAGAGAAGTTTAGTTTACGAATGGTGGCGAATTCACTGATCGAAGAGCAGAATCATTAAAGAATTGTTGTTATTGTTTTGAATTAAGCACAAAGCTACTCAATGGGCTATTTGTGCTTTGCCCACCACGGTATCGAAACCCGATTTTTAGCGTCTAAGTCCACAGACATACCGCTGAGCCACTGGGGGGCTCATTAAAGAAACATAAATTTAATACCACAAAGTGGCTTATTAAAGGTTGACAATGTAAATTTAATCTTTTGATCTCATGTGATATACATCTGTGTAGGTTTCAAAAGTTTTCTTTTGTACTCAGTTTAGAATTTTGGGCGAAACGAAAATCAAATTATTTATAAAGCTCTAGATCAGTGGTTCCCAAACTTTTTCAACTTGTTACCCAATTTAAGATGCCACATTAAGCATGTTACCCCTTTCACAAAATGTTTTCAACATTGATATATATGGCTAAATTAAACTAGAGATATATTGCACTTTATTTATTTACAATTTATTTATATAATTTATCTACACTGAATTACACTTTTAATTATTGTATTTGATCATTGTGCATTTCTAATGAATATTGCCAAAGATGTCAAGAACATCAGTGGGATGGATGAAGTTGCATACTTGAAGCTAATTTAGGAATTCTTGGCTTTGTGGTTGAAAGTGCCAGTCTGGCATCGATTGCAACATTCAAGCGAGTCCTCTTTTTTGTTTCATCCCCAGCACGGTTGAGAACCCCTTCTCGCACAGATACGTTGTTAAAAATGATACCAACAACTTCAAGGCTCTCTTGGACAGAGTTGGTGAGTCAGCTAGTTGTGAAATCCAAAAGGAATCTGCATTTTGATTTTTAAATTTGACTTTCAAGGCTTCATTTGCTCGCATTGTGATCCACTCCTCCTTTGCAGAGAAATCATCATCATGAATGGCCTCATCAGGTACAGAAAAGGGATGAATGATCCACTGAAGACTGGCTGTTTTTAGGTCACTCTCTGGAAAGTAGTGCTGCATGCTTGTTCCAAGCTTCTTCAAATGGTCGCTCATCTCTTTGTTGATGGTCTGTAAAAGTGATCCAGTATCATAACTATTCTCCTCAACAAACTGGTCTAGGGTGGAAAACTGAGCGATCACTCCTTTCTCCAAGCGTCGAATCCAGAGTCTCAGTTTTCCCAGAAATGCAGTCACAGTGTGATGGGCATCAATGACAGTCGTGTTTTGGCCCTGGAGTTGCAGATTATCACTGTTCAGCTCCGCAAATATGTCAGCCAAGTAACAAAGTCGAGCAAGCCACTCCTTATCAGTGAACTTTGTAGCAAAAGGAGATTCTTTTTGTTTCAGAAATTCCTTAAGAGCCGTTCGGAGCTCAATGACTCGACGTACAACCTTGCCTCGTGACAATCAGCAAACATCGGTGTGGTAGAGCAAAACTTGATACTGCTCTCCCATTTCCTTGCACAGCTCCCTGAATATGCGCAAATTCAAATCCCTGGACTTGATGAAATTGACGATTTTCAACACATATTCAAACACTAATTTCAGATTACCAGGCAGGCTTTCTGATCCAAGAGAGTACCGATGAATGATGCAATGATCTACAGAAATTTCTGGATTCACAGCTTGTATGAGGCCCTGTAATCCACGATTACGACCCATCATCGACGGTGCTCCATCGACGGAGACCTAGATTAAAAAAGAAAAACTATTATAGATTGCGTCAGTTAGTCATTCTTACTTATCTTTTGTGTTATAATTATATGGTTTTAATTTAATTTAATTTATTTTGGTACTTTAGTATTTCACTACGACAGGCACGATACTTTTTGTGAATTATGTATAAAATATTAGCTACACTACAGCTACTTGTACAATAAATAAAACTATATGACTATATGCCATGTAATTCATTGTATTTATACTAATCTAGACTTTATATAAACATCTCTCCCTACCTGTTGAACGCTGTTCCAATCCAATCCATTCGTGGTAAAGAAACTGTTGATGATATTAAAGATATCTTCTCCCTTCGTGGTTGTCAGCAGATCTTTGCGTAATAGGAACTCTTCTTTGATCTTGTCCTGGTGGACGTAACGAACGAACCCAAGGAGAACAGCACAGCTGGCTACGCTACACGATTCATCAAATTGCAAGAATAATTTGCTGTATGAGCTTTCCTTGATCTCTGTTGTAACTTGGGACAGAATATCTGATGCCATGTCATCGACTCGTAGGCGGACTGTGTTGTTTGATAGAGATATGACACTCAGTTTCTTCGCTTGATCCTCCCCACATACCTTGCTTACCATCTCGTATGCCCAAGGCATAATCAGATTCTCTGCAATAGTGTGGCATTTTTGTTGTTCGGCAACTTTATATGCAACAAAGTAAGATGCTTCGACCGCAATTTGAAGCTTTTGGGCTTGAATTCCAGATGAACCGAACTGGATATTCTTCAGTGCTACAGCCCGGCGTTGAAAATAAGCCTGATCCTCATTTTGAAGATTTGGATGGCACTTCTGGAGGTAAGCTGAGAGTTTTGATGGCTTGAGGCTTTCATTTGTCAACACTTTGTGACATACTATACATTGTGGCCGATCCTCTCCACCAGAAGGTAAATTCACAAAGCCATAGAGAAGAAAGGCGTCAGAGTGGGTGCGCTTTTTAGACATTTTATTGTTCAATCTGCAGAAAAAGAAAAACTACATAAAAAAGTGTGAACAATGTGAACTTATTATTTATTTTTTCATGGCATTCTAGATAGCATTAAAAGAGCTTATTCAGCATAGGAATGATGTAATAGTAGGTAAATACTAACTATACTGCACAGAGCAGTACACATACATACCAGGTTTTGTTTACCTCGGCTGATGCTCACATAGAAACTGACAGTGTGAAATAGAGGCAACCTCAGGCAGTGAGTGATGCGTACTGGACACGTCGATGAGTCATCAGGATTATTGAATGACTTGTGTTCTGAAGCATACTTGTCAAAATACTTTTAGGTTACCACACACTTAGATACATATTTTTTCTTTTCTACTACTATATATTAGGTTTTGATGTTCATTGATATTTGGTTTAACTTTATTACATACTCAAAATAGGTTTAATTTACAATTTTACATATTAAGACCAAGGTAACATTAATCCTAATACCAGCTATCTCAATGTTTTCTTGATTTTCAGAATTTTAACTTTTTTTCTGTCACCCCTCTATTACCCCCGATAAATTGTTAAATTACCCCCAGGGGTTAGTTTACCCCCAGTTTGGGAACCACTGCTCCAGATGCTTGCTATGATTTCAAACACTGGTCATATTATTTGTTTTACCGAAAATAAAATACTTAGTTTTATCTTAATAGAGTACAGATGTAGGGTTTTAGATATAGGTCACACAACCGAACTAGTATTTGAATGTTAGTATAGCAAATACTCGATTTTTTTCCAAACATCTTTCCAGTAATATTTCAGAGCATTTTATTATTTAACACGTTATTGTTGGAATTTGAGTTATCGCCCTCTGTAGTTATTCTCTAAATAACGTTGAGGCTACTTAGAAACGCAAAACAAAATTGTAACTTGAAACTAAGTGCGATACTTATGAGCCAACATAAAAAAAATCGACAAGTACTTTTTATATATATCAACCAATATTTCAAAAACTTTTATTTTTCAAACAATAGTACTATGCTAGTGAAAGAATGCGAATCAAATATCCTCTAATAGGTAAACAGACATACAGGGTGGTCGCTAGAAAAGCGGAAAATTTGTCAAACAGTTATTTATTTTTACAAAGAATAACTTTTACAAAGTTTTTTAAAGGCATATGTTATATTACACGCATAGATTCTCAAAATGCATTTTATGATATTAAAATCATGCATTTTATTCATGATGTAAAGAAATCAAAATAGAAATGAGTAAGCACGCATTTTATTCATGATCTCATCTGACCCTCAAATTTTCCGCTTTTCTAGCGACCACCTTGTATTTCTTGATAGATTGAACTAACTGCCATCAAAACAGATTTTAATCAATCTGTGACACTTTGTCCCTACTACAGTAACTTAAGACTCGGTGAAAATAAATACGTACATGTAATGTAATACATGTGAATAAATTACAGGGTAAAGGATTAATGCGAACGTACTGGCTGGATGGTGAAGATACCCCAGTTCAAAAGGAACCGATATTTGAATAAAGTTCTTCACTTACACATCAATGGAAAGAAGAAACTTTTATGTATTTAGAATTAGCTGTGGCTCCTTTTAGGTGCTATAGTTTTGAAGATGAATAGTGGAAATCCGGTTTCTTGATACGTTATGATTTTTTAATAATATCTGATTTGCTCTGCATGATGCTAGGGAAACACGCTGATAAAAATGAATTAAAGTAATAATAAGAAACTATAGCATATAGTACTTTGGAAAGGTAGATATTTTAGGAATTACTAAGCTAAGAAGAAGAAAGGTGCAGAGTTAGATTACCACGACAAGAAGTGTTTTCATTAATTTTCAAAAGAACGTTGCAATGATGACTAATTTTCTTGAGAAATATAACAGCAAACGAAAATGTTAGATAAGCAAAAAGCTAGACTGGTTTTGTGTAAAAGCTTAATTTAAAGGGGAGTTTGTTTATCTGTGAATTTCCGACAGAGTTACGCTAGCCGTCCCTAATTTAACAGTGTAAGATAGTGGGAAGGTAGTTAGTTATCACCTTCCACAGTTAACACTTGGGTTACTATTTTACCAACGAAACAGCAGAATTAATCGTCACATTATAACGTCTCCATGGCAGAAAGGGTGAGCATGTCTGGTGTGACTGGAATTCAAACCTGCGACTCTCAGATTACGAGTCGAGCGCTCAAATTACCTGGGCAAGCTGAGCCCGTTAAACGGGAGTTTTTATTGAGTACTGATAAAGTAAAGAAAAAAGTATGGTAAGAGAGTCGATTAACAAGAAAATATTAAGTAGAAAAAACTAAAAAAGATATACAAAATCATGGAAATGGTCATAAGTAAGCAGTAATTATTACAAGTTATTATGGTAAAAATGAAGTATTTTCGGTCACATAAGAAAGGAAAACAAATATATTCAGATATGAAGCTAGCTAAGAATTGTTCTAGTTTATACTACATACTGGTGATTACATTTTAACATTGTGTAAATTAAATTGCATTGTGCAAGTAATTTCTTTGTTAAAGCGCTTTTATTCTTATTTGTTGAAAAGAAAAGTTGGAAACTTTCATATACTTGAAAAATAACCAACGAGTTTATTGCACAAACGAAAAGAATTATTTCTGAGTTATAATTTATTTTTGCATGAACAAGAACAAATTTTTAAATTTCTACTCATTTAGAAAGAGACAATAAGAACTTTAAGAAGAATTAGTTTTGGCGATCATTTAATTGTAGCAAATGAACGTTTGTTGTTTTCATCACAATACAGAATACGTTTCTAAATTTAAAGTCATAGGAAATAATGAGAGGAATTCTTATTTTTTCTTTAGTATTAATTCTTGTGGAAATATTTTTAATCGAGCATTGCTAGATTTCTTAGTCTCTTTTTCAGTATTAGCATCTTTACAGCTCTTTAGTGATATGGTTTATTTTAGGATTTCAGTAATTTTTTTCATCAATATAGGTTATTTCATTATTATTCTGCTTGGCTGTATAATTCTGTTTAGTGTGGGTTGAGTGACTTCTTTTGTAGTGACAAAGTCATAATGTATCTCTAGGTTTTATGTATAAATCAACGTAATAGCAACCATTATTTAGACATTGACTTCATGTTATCTTGGTTAAAATGATTATTAATATAAGAAGAAAGTAATTAAGCGAACAAAAAACGGTTGTTTAAATAAAAAATGTAACTTTTCCAAGAATAAAATTTCAGAGGGCTTTGCTGTAAGAGGTCACTTTCAATACGATATACAAATTTATTGACATGGTTAGGGCCATCTTATCGTAGTACCGTTGGTTGTGCTTGAATTAACAATTGTTAAGATAAGACAAGATTGACAAATTTGGTTAATTTTTTAGTTTAAAGTAGATTGTGAGGTTTAGGGCAGTTTACTTTAAAATTTCAAGTGCTTCATCGTGTCTTGTATTAGCAAACTCTTAATTGCTCTTAAAACGTATTTGTTTTTGATATTTTTCAATGTTTGTTTTTATCTTTGAAATTATTTCTTCTTGACGCTTTCTTGTTATTTGATTTTTTTTAATTAATATTCAGTACAGTTTCCCTTTTAAGTTAAATTATTTTATAAACGAAATGTTAATAAACTCTTTATATCTAACATTGTCGTATTGCACAACGTAAACTAGTCACTCTTGCAACAGTCCTTTGAAAGCTAATCAAAACATTTCTGGGTTGTCATGGAAGACTACGTTGCTTAGCTGTTGCGTCACTTCATCTTTTCTTACACTTAACTTTGGCATTTCCAGTTTTCTTATTAATTGTTTTTTTTATTGAGAACAACCCTGCATGCACAATGGGATATCTGTATTTTGCTTACTTTGAGTATCGAAACCCCGATTTTGTCGTTATAAGTTATTAAACTTATCGATGAACTACTTGGAGCAACAGTTTGCCCCTGATAAAGAATTATCTACCTTTCCAAAGCATTTAGATTTTATGGTTTCTTGTGTTTGGTATTTCATAATACAATTTAGAAAATAAGTATTTCTCTGTGTAATGATAGTTTTTCTTCATTATTGTAAGGTAAATATTTCTATAATGCAGCATTTTATAAATTGTAATGTCAAAAGTAATGATTGTTTAATTGTTTAACCATAAAATTTGACAATATATTTGAAAATAAAATCTTTAGAAGAATTTTATGTGGATTATTGTTATATGAAAGTGTTGTATTAATTTTATTATTAATAAAATATCAGTTGTAGAACAATAGTAAAGGCTTTAGTAAATGCAACAATAAAGGAAATAATAATATTTCATGCATCGTTTTTCTTCTGATTTTACTTACAGATCGATATTAATAATTTGAAAGAATATGATAAGACCATTAAGACTGCACTATTAGTGTTTATCTGTCAGTTTACGTTTGTGTAAGATATATAAAAATGGAGTTGCAAATCTGAAAAAAATTACGCAATATTTACACATACAAAGGGACAGAAACACTTAACTTTAGTGAAAGTGAATATTTTTTAAGAGATATGTATGCTATTTTTTTTTAAATTTAGGTTAGTAGGATAGCATTGAATGGTCGAACATAAGAATACTAAAATCCATGACTTGATTTCTTGCAGTGAACATGGGAGGTAATTTGGTTTGGTTTAGTTCTGAATTTCGCCTAAAGCTACAAGAGTGTTATCTGCTCTAGTCGTCCCTAAATAAGCAATGTAAGACTAGAAGGAACGCAGCTAATCATCACCATCCATCGCCAACTCTTGGTCTATTCTTTTACAAACGAATAGTAGGAATGACCATCACATTATAACACCTACACGGCTGAAAGGGCAAGCACGTTTAATGTGACAGGGATTCAAACCCGCGACGCTCGGATTATGAGTTGAGTGTCTTAACCATTTGGACAAGCCAGGTCTAACAGCAGATAGCCCAATGAGGTTTTCCTCTAAAAACAAACAAAATCAGAAACAAAAAAGAAACCATTTTGTCATTTCTATTAAATTTAGTTTTTAATATTCTTAAACTTTATTAAGATATTTAACTGTATAAAAATATCAACATCCTTGGACTGCGTTTTTAAAATTATCTAAGCATAAAAGATGAACATTCTGTTAATACTGGAAAAAAATCAAATGCAGTGACAAATCAGATTTATAAATTTGTGTTATTGAGGTGTTGAAAGATCCAAAATGTCGCGAATTACATGAATATGGATACGCACAATTTCATCTTGATTGTTGTTGTTGTTGAATTAAGCACAAAGCTACACAATGAGCTATCTGTGCTGTGCCCACCACGGGTATCGAAACCCGGATTTTAGCGTGCAAGTCCGCAGACATACCGCTGAGCCACTGGGGGGCCATCTTGATTGTGTTGTATTAATTGAAACGGATTGTAACATTGGTGGTATTCTCTCACCGGATATTGGAATTATCTATGAAGGGCGATACCTTAACATATACTTGTCTGTAAGTTTTTGAAATAGTTAAGTACTTGAGATATCAACATGTTACAAAAGTTTGAAATTTTGAAATTATATATAATTTTAATTTTTGTCTCAAACAAGACAAGATATGACTTTAATAACAAACGCTGTGTAACAAGGTAGTAAATTAAGCAAATTAATGATAGTTTGGTGAAAGCAAATAATGACACTTTGGTGGTTTTCAATTCTAGAAATTTCAGTTGTTTTACATTAATTAGTTCAAAAATTTACGCTTTTTGTAATTTAAATGCCATTTTGGTGATTGGTGGTTGACACTTCCAGTTAAAATAGTTTGTAGTTCCATTTAATTATCCCTAATTAGAATACAGAAAACTATTAAGAAAGTCAAAAAAATTACTGTTATATCATCAGGAAGAATTAAAAAGAATTATGGGGAAATTTTCGAATGTGGTCAACTTTATTGAATTATCCCCTACATACTTTACTGTATAAACTGTAAGCATGTTTGACTGTCACTATTACATTTGAAGCTTAAACTTTGTGACCTTTTGTATGATACGAAAAATGATTGTTTTGAAGCTGACGTTTCTCATAATCATAAAATCTAAACAAATACAATAATGTTTGATCTTAACCACAATTTATAAAAGTAAAGGATAAGTGAAATCTAATTAAAATGTAATAATTTTACAAAAATAATCAATCCGAGAACTTTCTTTAGCATCTTATTGAAATAAGGGCTATGGATTTTGGAATGGGAAAATATACATCTAGTGGATGAAAATGGAATAAACTCCGTTACAAAAATTTAACCCGCAGAAGAGTTTTTCTTTTTCAGATATCAAATGCTATTTTTGCTAGTTTATATGACAAAAATTATAATTTTATGCTTGAAGTTGCGTAAAGAATTAATTTATTAATAAAGCATAAAAATTGCAGAGTTACATTTCATTTTTAAAATAAAATGTGATGTTTATACACGTGACAGCAAATATTATTCTACAGAACAATAATAAATTACTTCCAATAATGTTCATACTGTAAAAAAAGTATAAATTAAAGCAAACCTGAGAGTATCGGGTTCGAATCCAAATCTCACTAAACATGCTTGCTCTTTCAGCCATGGGGGAGTTATAATGTTATGGTAAAAGAGTAGCCCAAGAGTTGGCGGTGGGTGGTGATGACTAGCCGCCTTCCCTCTAGTCTTACACTGCTAAATTAGGGACGGCTAGCACAGATAGACCTCGAGTAGCTTTTTGCGAAATTCAAAAAACAAACAAACAAACAAACATTCGCTTATTAAACCTCACTTTTTTATCACAATTCAAAATCGTTGGTAGATAACATTGACGTTTACTCCTGTTTTATTTTCAGTTTCTCTAAGTGTGGAAGCTAACGACCACACCTGTAATTCTTTTCATGACGTAATTTGAAAAAGTTGTCAGCAACTCTTGGAAACATGATTCCTGGTCAATATATCATTTATAATACACGGTTTCTGGTCAACATGTTATTTATAGCGCATGGTTCCTATTCAACATGTTAATTATAATACATAGTTTCTGATCAACATATTATTTATAATATACGGTTCCTGACCAACGTGTTATTTATAATGCACAGCTCTTGGCAACATGTTATTTGTAATACACAGTACCCAGTTAACATGTTATTTCTGATACATGCTTATTGGTCAACGTGTTATTTGTAATACACGGTTCCTGGTCAACATATTATTTATAATACACAGTTTTTGGTCAGTATCTTATTTATAATGCACGGTTACTGGTCAACAGGTAATTTATAATGAATGATTCCTAGTTAACATGTTATTTCTAATACATGGTTTCTGGTCAGCATGTAATTTATAATGCACAGTTCTTGGTCAACATGTTATTTATTATAAAACTTAAGTTCTCACTGCACTTTTAGTGCTTCCTTTGACGTCTATCCTTGTATTATTTTTGTATGTTCTTGTTTTATAAATCTTAAGATGGTTGATAAAATTACTTTGAGAAAGAATTAGATATTTTATTATCAGTTATAAACTAATGAGTTTGTTGTTGCTAAAGAACCATTTCGTGGTCTCCATTCTTGAAACATCGTTGTTTTTCGTGACGCCTCCCAGTGGTTTAGCAGTATGTTTGCGGACTTACTTTCTGAAATCAGAAACTGAAATCAAATAAGAAACTTCAGGAACTCTGAGGAAAGAGAAAATGAATCCACTTAACCTTTGCTGACCCTTCTTCTAGAATATAGAAAATCTCAACCTGGCTACTAAATTGCAAAATCAACCTGATAAACCAGACTATTATAATAGTATCATATTTCCTGACAATATAGTGGATGTTATTGTTTATTCAATATTTCCATATTGAAAATGTTGGTATTAAGTTTAGGTTTAGTTCATTTTACAATTCAGATATAATTTACAAATTGTAGATAAATATTCATGCAAGGATTAGTGTGCAACTTCTGTCGAGTAACGAGATCAACAGTCAATTCAAAAAGTCAGCTGTTTCATGTCTTATAAACTAAAATGTAAATCAATACAAATCATTCTTTGTTAATGAAAGTGCACCTATTTGATATAACTAATAAAAAGCACTTATAGAAAAGTATCAAATAATGATAATAAAACATGATTATATATTATCCTGAAAAACCATACGAAAAATTATTCCATTTATACAATATAACACTAGATTTGCATTTTACAGGAAAAAGGCTCTGATGTAAATTGATATTTCACAGAAAAAAATTGGCCTAATATTATAAAAATAATTTTGTATTTCGCAGTAAAAAGTGCCTTGATGTTGTAATAGTAGTTTTGTTTCAGGCAACACCAACATTATATTTAAATTTTGTAAAGTAGAAGAAACTTTCATGTGCACATACGAGTCTGTGTTAATGTAAGTGCACCCATTTTTACAACTATTATGTAAATTAAAAAAATACGCTTGTAAAAAAACAATAAAATAATACCAAAACACAATCACTTATTATCCTAACAACCCTTCTATCTAAAATAATGTTTCCCGTTGGGACAGCGGTAGGTCTTCGAACTTACAACGCTAAAATCAGGGGTGCGATTCCCCTCGGTAGATATAGTAGATAGCCCGATATGGTTTTGCTTTTAGAAAACCACACATTCATGTCTAAAATAACTTCCTCAGTACTTAAGACGTCTTGTTTGATTTGCGTTTAAATAAAATATATCATAAGATCAAGATAATTTGAAATCACCTTATTTCTGTAATCTCCTGGTTTCTACCAGAAAATTTCACCATATTTTTCTTTGTTTTCAATCAATTGGTGCCCTGCATGGCCAGAGAGTTACAGCGCACGACTCCTAATCTGAGGGCTGCGGGTTCGAATCCCACTCGCACCAAACATGCTCGCCCTTACAGCCGTGGGGACGTTATAAGTGACGGTCAATCATACTATTCGTTGGTAAAAGAGTAGCCCAAGAGTTGGCTGGGGTTGATGATGGCTACCTGCCTTCCCTCTAGTCTTACACTATTAAATTAGGGACGGCGAGCGCAGATAGTCCTTGTATAGCTTTGCGCAAAATTCCAAGAAAAAACAAATCATTCAGTTGAAAGGTGAAGAAAGTGTATTCGCCGTCGCCCATCCATAGCTTATAAGTTTAAAAAAAAGACTATGAATAATTTCCCAACCAACAACGAAGACAAATACCAAAGAAATACAGGTTTAAAGGGTGACTTACGTACAACTCAAAATAACTACAAAGAAAATTGAAGCCTGAGTAATTTTTACTGTTATATGAAATTATCTTAAATAGATTATATCAAACTTATATTAACTCTTATTCTGCTTATAATCTAATTCTTATAATTGATATTAAATCACAAGAAAAAGAAATAATTCACAAACGTCGACTCCAGCGATGGGCGTATCCCATATAGCCCAATTACAAATACTTATGTTTGACAACAAACAAACAACATAAAACTTTATCAAAATACAGTCTTACCTAATTTTGATTTAATTTTTTTCGACCAATAATTCACTTGATTTGAATGTTTAACGATCAACATTTCAAATAAACGTGAATATGTTTTATGAAATATATATTTCAGACATGAGTAAGTATATTTTTCTTTGAGCAATATTTCTCAAAATCCATGTACCTGAGGTAATTTTCCCGAACCGGTTTACTTTTTCCCAGTAATTTGCTTTAGCAAGAGTCAAATGTTACTACAGTTCTCTTTACTTTATACGTCAAAGAATCAGATCATCCACAGTTGTCAATCATAACCATATTTCAATTAATTTATTAAAATAATTCTGTATCTGATTTCTATTGAAAACAGAATAGTCTCCGTACATTTGTTTTTTTATATTATACAATTTTAAATGTTTTACCATTTGGGGCTCATACTTGAATAATGTGGTATTTACTTAAATATGTCAATTTTTAACGTGATATAGTTTCAGGCTTTATGCTTTTAAATAAATTAACATATTGGCATGTTGAAGTTTTAAAAACGTTTTCAATGACAGTTTTATGGAAGCTGTTATCATCACCCCTTAAAGTTTGTTTGTTTGTTTTTATAAATATCTGATGTTAATTTAAACAGGTTTAAGTACAGAGTAAAATAATTGTTGCCATCCCATAATAGAGGAATATTAAATGACTGTAGCATGTAAATATTCAATTATTTGTAAGCTATTAATTCGGTGTCTTTAGATAACCAACCTCTACATTGTGTATGAAGTGAAGGAGTAAAAAATATCAATAGACCAGAAATTAAATTTTATAACACAAACATTTTTAGAATAATTACTTTTAAAGACACAAATATGTGTTACTTAAAAAGTTACACCTAGTTTTGAGTTTGTAACAAAAATGCTTACTATGCCTGCTCAAAATTGTTTGAGAAATGTACACATGTCAGTCAAATATAGACTATTCTCATGACAACAATGAATTAAAAACACCACAACAATAATGTTATTGTACTAGTTGCTAACATCAAAAGAGCTAGCTTTTTCTTAAGGTCTAGAGGAAATATGAATTCTTCTGTATCTCAAGCCCATAAGAGTGTCATTCTCTAAGTTCTGTTGAAACTTATATTAGATTCAACAAGTACACGTGATAGGAAATCACAAGAGTGCTATTTTCATTTCAAAGATAAACATTATTTTTTGCGTTGTTCCCCTGAGAATATATTATGCTCAGAAAGGTTTCACCTGACATCTTTCATTTCCTACAAGGAAGAAAACGAGCAGTCACGCTATACGGATAAAAGACCCATTACGTAATTGAAAAAGATATCGATAAGCTTATGAATGTATACATATATATATAAAACTTCAACACAGATTTTAATTCAAAGATAAACTTTCTTTGTTTTATACCGGCTATGGTGTTCAAGGCTCTGTAATGACTCACTGAATAACCAATGTAACGATCAAGTTCCTCTTCAAACAATCCCATCCAATTGGGCGTCATACCTTAGATAAGTCATAAGTGTAGTTCCAATAGCTTATAAATGGTTGTAAGAACACAGTTTCAAAAACAGTTTTCAAAATCCTAATGAGGGACGCAAGAACACATAATTTGATACCAGATTCCAGTTTAGAAAATCTGAAAATTAGCTCCTCGACCCCCTTTTCCCATAATTCCTGGTAAATATTCCCTTGGTATTCTACATGGATAAGGAAACGGAGGACAAACCCGAAAATGGCATACATGATGCCAATAAATTATTAAATTATTTTATTACTTGAATAGAGTTATAAGTATATAAGGAGAAACATCATTGTTCATTGAATAATAGAAGTCAGTATCTCAAGTTTGTCCATGTCATGGTGTAATAACAACTCTCTTGGCTAAAAGTATGAACGGCTGTGAACGAGCTATAAAGGTGACAGCCAATCAATTCCTTTATTCGATTTGAAGAGCTAAGCAAAACCATTATGGTGGTACGTTTTCCTTGCTTACTGATATACTCTTTATCAGTAGTTTAGTATTAGGAACTACTATACCTGAATCTTATGGAACTTCTGGAATGATGGTTAATCTCTGTGCCCTCCAGACTGAAGTAAACGAGAAAAAAATTAAGAAGTATTAAATCATTAGAATCCATCTCTCAACTTCGTGTATGGTCATCTTGTCTCCTGGTTTTATTATTTTTAAATATTTTTTATTCTATTGAAAACGTTATTTCTTTATTATGTCTTAATTTTGTTTTTGAAGAAAAAGATAATGAAGTGACAAGACAGCTAAAATATATTACATTTCAATAGTGATTAACTTATATTTATTACCATGACAAGAGTTTAGAAAGTTGGGGAAGCGGAATATATCGTAGGGATGTGTGTTAGAAGATTGACAAGATTACAAATAATCACCGCTTTCATTTTTATCTGATTTTATTAAAAAATGAAGTGATTGTTTGTACTGTGCTCCAACATACAGCTCTATTCATCTTATTCAAAGGTAAGTAATATCTAATGCAAAATTTACATTACTCTATACTCACTTACATAACTTGAGTTGCACTACAAGTTTTTGTAATTAGTGAAATATTGGATTTTTTATAAGTATATTTACATGTTTATGCATATGTGTGGGGAGAAGTAAGCACTAAAAACAAGAGGAATGACAAATCTACAGATGAAGCAGGTCTTGAAATGTGCTCACGTGATTAATCATTTAATGGAGAGTCCAGAACATGTTGTTCTTATATGTTCTGGCTGTTATTTGTAAAAATATTTTCATCAAATGAGATAGCATGTTATTCTAGTTTTGATTGTTTTCCATTTCTTAGTTAGGATATTAATGTAAGTTAGCTTATGCAAGAAATGGTTAAATTGGCAAACTTCAATAAAGATGAAAGATAACTACAAATTAACAGATAAAATAAATGGATGATATTTGCCAAAATGAAAAATACATTTTTGAAATTAAGTTGTTTTCTGCATACAAAAGAATGTAAATAAAGAAGAAACGTGATTCAAAGTTTATAGAAAAGTATTATTTTGTCCTATGTAAAAATCTCGGCAGTGGCATAACGGCATGTCTGTGGAATTACAACGCGAGAGTTTCTTTTTGTTTTTCCTGATTTCACGTAAAGCTACTCGAACGTTATCTGCACTATCCGTCCCTAATTTAGTAATGTAAGACTAGAGGGAAGGCAGCTAGTCATCACCACCCACCGTCAGCTCATGGGCTACTCTTTTACCAATGAATAGTGGGGTTGACCGTCATATTACAACGCCCCCACTGCTAAATTAGGGACGGCTAGCACAGATAGCCCTCGAGTAGCTTTGTGCGAAATTCCAAAAACCAAACCAAACCCTCGTGTAGCTTTTCGCGAAATTCAAAACAAGTAGACTAGAAATGAACAAACCGATGTGAAGAAATATGAGAAAACGTACACAGCAAAGCTCATACTAAAATGTATGTATTCTCTAGACGGCTGGTATGGGTATAAAAACTTTAATTAAAAAAAATTGCAGAACAACGTTTCGACTTTCTTAGGTCACCTTCAGGTTTACAAAGAGAGTTTATAAGTGAACTTATATGACCTTATTTAATTAAAAGATGTTTATTTAAAACACTTAGGGTAATTTTTAAGAGTTTCAAGATATTCATCAAATGAAATTTCGTCAATCAATCTGTATGTCTATAGTGCAAAGAAGGTTCGTATGAGGCAGTGGATCATTATAATCTGTGAAAAGTTTTAAAGAAATGGAAAGTGTCTTTGAAATGAGAAGAAACAGTGCAGGTTATATTTTTACGTGCTAGTCAGCATAAAGAAATAGCTTTTTAGCAATTGTATAGCGTTAGGCGTAAGAGAATGACTAAAATTCTGGGGCTTGTGAATTCTGAAGAGGAGATAAAAATTTCCCTGGAAAGTGATTTTATCAATTTTGTGGACATTAATGATATTTTAAAATTCATTATTGTTTTGCTTTCCGCTGTATCTTTGTTGCTGAGTTGTGGATAGTCTTCGATAAAGAAAAAGAAAAATCTACCAATTTCGTTTCTAAATTTCGAGATAATAATTACATTAACCAAATCAATCCTCTAATATGTGATACTTAGAGAGGCAGTTGCATGTATCTGCACGAAAAGTTCTTGGTATTTCCATACTGCTCGTATTCACTTTCACGTATCTTGTATTCAGGCTAATACACTCAATCAAAGTAGAAGCATAAATAAACAAGGAAGGTAGAAGACAAAATTTGAATTTTGTGCAAGACTACAGAAGGGCTCTCTGCTTTAACTTTACCTAATTCAGTGTAACCCTAGAGGGAAGGCAGCTAGTCATCACCATCCAACGCCAACTCTTGGGTTATTCTTTTACAAACGAATAGTGGGATTGATCGACACATTATAACGCCCTCACAGCTGGGAGGGCGAGCATGTTTGGCGCGACTCGGGGATTGTTACGTATTTTTTGATGTTTTATGTTCTTTGTAGACTAAACGCAACAGAAAAACGCAGATAACAGCTTTTATAATTTATTACACTAAACTATTAACAAATATAACATAAATTATATAATAACAGTGACAGATATTAAGTTACAACATTCGAAATTAATTACAAAACAAAATAATACTAGTTTCAAACTTCAAAATTAATCACAATACAAAATGGTACTGGCCTGTATCTAATATAATGATCTAAAATGAAAGTCTCAAATTCCAGTCTAGGGTGTGAATTTGGTCTCACGAAGAAATTCTGAAGCTTAAATTAAGTAGTTCAGGAACAGTTCACAGTTCAATAAGTCCGCCGACTCTCAGCACAAGCAGTAATTCAGATGAATCGTAGAGATTGACGAAATAAAATTACAGCTTCCGTAGATCTAACTTAAATCACAAATCCAAGTTGAATAATCACAGCAAACACTTAATCTTTCTCAAATAACTGACTCTCTTCTTTTGAAATAAAACTGATGTCTGAATTTCACTTTTTGTCTCTCGCATCTTCGTCTGTTTATATATTGTAGGCCTAAACTCCCTGAAAGACCGCGCATGTCCGTTCTTGCACGAGACTACACTTCTAGACACGAAGTCACCAGCACCTCATTTACAAACATATGATTGGTCTACTTAATTCAAGAAAATTCTAAATGTTACCCTAAATGAATAACAAAATATTAGTTTAAACTTCGAAACAATAATATAAATATGGAAAAATGAATAATAGAAATGAAAATTTAAACACAACACGACATGTTGTCGCTTACAAAATATTTACACATTTACATAACAGGGATAAGCGAATGAATAGAAGCAAAACATTTGAAATGTTAAGATTTCCATGTTGGTTTCGAGATGTTGTAAGAGATGTTTTTAGAAAGACGTGTTTCTTTCCTGTTACTGCCTTAATTTTTTCCAAAGAAATATTATTTTTTGATATAATCTAAATTACGAAAGGTTTGTCAATTAATAACTTGTTCAACATTAATTAAGTACTTACTTTAGTTAAACATAATTATAAATTTGTGTTAACTATTGATAGTATAATTACCTTTCCTGGACAAGCTACAGTACTTTTCGTAACTATATCATTGAGTGAAATTGTTTGAGGGTAAGACAGTATCGTACCTTTTAGAGTAGAGAACCACATCGTCATAACTTGAAACTGAAACACGAGCATTCTGATGATACAATCGTTTCAATCACAACAGTCTTTATTACGTACTTTAAGGCCACATAAAATCGTGATTTACCAACATTATAGATCGCTAAAACTGAAAAGATAGATAATTTTTTAAGGAAAAAAGTGACCCTAAAATCAAACAAAATTTTCCTGTTTTTTGTAGCGAGTAAAAGATGTTTTATGCAGATTAACAGGGAAGTTAGTCAGGTTAATTACCTGGTCTCAAATTAAACTATTAAACTTTAAAATGGATAACTTGGAACAATACTTTTTGAAAAACATAAACAAATGCTTGCATTTACGTCACAAGGAATGCCCTTAAACAACTAGTGGAGTCACATTTGCTGTTTAAAATATCTCCTTACTTTCTCACTAACAGTTTGAAACCTTATGATGAAAGTAAACAAGTTTGTCAACGAAACAAAGTAGACTAAGATATAAGAATAAAAACACTGGAACGAGCCAAATGTTTGAAGGTGTGTAATTAAAGATACGATGTTTATTCATGTTGCTGCAATTTTTATCAATCATAAAATTAATTTACAAAGCAATAGGAATAAAATCAAATATGTTCTACTTTAGCTTGTTTCTTCTATATCAATAACACATAATATATTGCAGAAAAGTATTTTGCAAATTAAATTTATGTAAGAAACAAGTGAAATAACTAATTTCCATTTACAATGGGCCAGTTCACAGCTATGTGAACTTACCCGATTCTAATTTTCACTCGAGCTCCTAAACATATTTGTATTTACCAAATGTGGATGTTTGGCATGAAAGTTGTAGTTTTGTGGTATTTAATCTTAGCCATGAGTACTACAACAAAGTAAATTGTTCATCTAATGCTTTATTTTGGTCAGCCTTTGAGTACACATATATTTCTTAAACTTCCGCAGTATTACGTCGCTATCGTTATTAGTACTACAATTACGAATGTGAAAAGTATTTAAAAAATAAACAATTTCTGTTGACGTATACCACATGATTGTAAAATTAAAGCACAGAAGACAAATGTAAGAAAAATGTGAAAACTATTTCATTTTGACAGTAGAAAAAAATCGCTTACGTCATTTTATAGTTCTTGTTTAAACAAAAACAACACTGCAGGAATAGTCAGAAAGTTTACAGAAAAGAACTGTTTGGCTATTGTCTATTTCTAGAAGCTCGTTATTATTTAAAGAATCGTTCAAACGTTGCTAAGGTCACTGAACGTCATATTGTTTTGAAATATGTTAAAACCGTGTATTATAGTTTATCTAAATGTTAACTACAGCAGCGAACTTAAAGTGTCTTATAACTACGTCCTAATTTAAGGATGTATCCTAAACAAGACATCTATAGAAGAAGGAGGTTCACTGGATGTGAGAACCTTGGCGATAAAGTTTTAAAACAGTTTTTTACAAAGGTACTAACACGTTTTTTTTTCAATACTTTGAAGTTATTCATGAGGTAATCATGATTATGTTTGTACATGGTCACAAACTTTCTCCATCACTGAAGACACAATGTCTCATCAGTGAAAACGACTGTCTACAGAGATCAAACATTCTCCACCACTGAAGGCAGATATTCACACACTTCTTACACTCTCCTTTACTGAAGTTTTCTTTTCACACAGTTCAAAAATCTATATCGCTGAAGATAATTGTTTACACAATTCTAATATTTTCTACCATTCAAGGGTACTGTTTGAACAATTCAACATTCTCCATCATCAGAATTATAACTGTTTACATAAATCAAACATCCCAACATCGAAGACATCTATTTACGAAATTCAAACATCCTCCATGACTGAATAGAACGATTTACTCAGGTCCAACATCTTCTATCGCCGAAGACCGGTAATTTCACAGCTCAAACATTCTCCATCAGTGAAGACGACTTTTACACTGTACAAACGTCCTCTGTTATAGATGACAACAGTTCAAGAACCCTAGAACCACTGAAGACAACCGCTTAAATATTCCAACTACCATTCCTAATTAAAAACAAATGTTTAATCAACTCATTTCTTATTTTATACTTACATACAAGTGTATGCTCAGTTAAAATACTTTCATAGTTAAAAAGAATTGTTCTATTATACCTTGTATGTTTTAAAACAACTGTTTAATAAATTTATCTATACCATTCATCGGTAAGACAACTGTTTAATAAAGTATATGTTTTATCATGCTAGAATTATGTACTAAATCAGTCAACTTCATACTTGGAAACAAATGTTGATATCTTTTGTGTGTAACATGTCTTATTTGGCAGACCATGATATTTAATAATATTATATGAATTATTATTAAACTTTTAAGACACTTCGCAATTTAAGAAGTGTTTGTTTTAATAACGGCAAAAGTGGCAGTACAGATATAATGTAATGTACATAATCTAACTTGACTCTACGTTCGAAAATTAACTCGAACAGAAAAGTTAAACCTGATATACGATAAAATTTTGGTTAGTAAAAACATTCGCACTCTAAAAATTTATTGGTGGCGCATCGACGTCCTTTTATAATCTATACGTTCTTGATTGTAACAATAGGGCCACTACCATAATGCTCCAAGAAAAAAAAATAAACATTTTCCAATTAGATTTCTAGGTCAAAGTGAATTACTACAATAAAGACGAAACAATGTCATCTGAAGACAAAACTACTTACTTCCCATGCCTGAAGATGACTGTTTAATCAACTCAGATATTGTTTCATGCTTACATACTATTTACAGTCAAAATCTACAAGCAACAAAAATAAGCAGCCATTCTTTTAAACATGACTATCAAAACAATAACAATTATTTTCATAACGTTATCTTTTTTTTTCTCGAACACTAAATTTTGCAGAATATCAAATTAATTTAAAGAAAATTTAGACAGCAGTTGACTCTTAATATAAGTACTAATATAGTTCTTTCTTCCAAGGTGGTGAAATATAGTAAATGAATTGAAATTCTGGATATATTATAGGTTTTTCTCTCATCTATCTTTTCAAAATCAGTTTCGAGCTTGTCCTATTATTCTAAATTTGGAAAGGTCATGCCTAAACTTTGATATTTTTCTCCCATCCGTTTTTCCAAGTATTCCGCAAGGTACCGTTCACGTTGAAAATACCATATCGTACTAAATCAGGCCATCATTATTTTGATTAATATTTAGTAATTTGGCCTGGCATGCCTTAGTTCGATTAGAAAACTGCAGGATGCGAGATGAAATACCTTCTCCAAATACGCTCGTCCTTTCAGCCTTGAAAACATTATAACGTGAAACACAATCTTATTAATAGTTTGTAAAGAGTCGCCTGGTTGTTTTCTTTATAATTTACCACTTCACGATTAGATACAGCTAACGCAGATAGTCCCGAAGTAGCTTTGCGTCAAAGTTAGCAAACAGACAAACAAACATAATTTAACCACAGACGTTTTTGTGTAATATTGATAAAACCTATATCCCAGCCTAGATAATTTTATAATTAAAACTTAATAATCAGAGAAATTGTACATTTTGCACAAGAAAGAGTTTAACTGATTTTGGAACATACTATATGTTTCGGTTGGAAGTTAAAACTGGCACTAAAATACTTTCAACGAAGACCAAAGAGCTAGCTTTAATAAAATTATTGTTTAATGATTGTTTATTTATTTCTCGGTAATGTTGTCAGATTAACAGCTCTGTTGTTTCACAGTTTAATTTATATTTATATTTTTAACTGTGATTTGTTTTTTTACTTTCGGCATACATAAAATCATTGAGAAATCTGAAAACGTTATGAAAATTTCTAGGCCCATTTATAGAGGGTCCTTATTGGGTTTTTGCTAAAGATGCTTTTCACTGCATATCACAAAATAGTTCATCTTAACCTCTGAAAGCACAGTTTTTTTAATCTAATTTTATTTAACTTTTTGGTCCTAATATGTACAGTAACTTAAAATATTTCAAACACAAAAAGCAATGAATGCAATACGTGCTCCCACTCACTGAACGTGTTCCTATCCCATCTAAACCCTTCACTAATAAGAGGCTGGCGTCACCTCTGCAGACTAAATTTAGTTTAGCTTGTTTGAAATTTTGCGCAAAGCTACACGAGGGCTATCTGCGCTAATTGCCCCTAATTTAGCAGTGTAAGACTAGAGGGAAGGCAGCTAGTCATCACCACTTACCGCCAACTCTTGAGCTACTCTTTTACTAACGAATAGTGGAATTGACCGCCACATTATAACGCCCCACTACTGAAAGAGCGAGCATGTTTGGTGTGACGAGGATTCGAACCCGCGATTCTCAAATTACAAGGCGAGTGTCTTAACCACCTGGCCATGCCGGGCCCGACTAAATGCAGACATTAAACATGGAATTCAACTTAAAACGTAACAATGTCATAAAGCTGGATTTACATATACGCATCCAAATGAAATGGTTTCACTAGCACAGTTAAATATTTCAGTTTTTTTTACAATTGTTTGGCGATTTTAAATGTGAAAAGGAAATATCTGGTATAGAAATATGTAGAATTAAATTGTAAATTAAGACTTAAATAGAAACATTCCAAATTTTTCTCTGCTATGTCATTCATAATTTAATAATTGCGTGCATGAAAAGCGTGAAACTAACTGAGTTGCCCCCCGGTGGCTCAGCGGTATGTCTGCGGACTTACACGTTAAAATCCGGGTTTCGATACCCGTGGTGGGCAGAGCACAGATAGCCCATTGTGTAGCTTTGTGCTTAATTCAAAACAACAACAACAGCAACTAACTGAGTCATAGAAAAACGACTATTGATAGTGAAGGAACCAAACTATTCGAAACGTAGCGTTAAGTCTTTTCTGCTAGACTAGCACTCCAAATAATGGAATTTATTAACTGTCATACAATATTAATTTGTAAGAATCAGCTAAGAGAGGTGAGAGTGCGGCCAAGTTTGGTCAGTTTTTAAGGGATTATGGGATTACAGTAATCAATGGTTGGAAAATTAGGTGTAAAATTGCAAAAGAAAAGGAACTGTTGACGTGGGATTTCAGAATAAAGTACAACATACTGTCATTTAATAGGGAAACAAAAATTCTTGGAAACCTGGGAGCAACAACAACAACAAAAACCGAGAGAAATGAATAAAAAAAATAACATGCTAGTATGAAGCAAAACTTTGTTATAAATCTACGTACTGCTGAACTGTTGTGTATATTAATATGAATTAGCTCCTGTTAGTAATAAGTACAACAATAATAAAGTTAAATGGAAAGATAAATGCAAATATACCACAATCATGGTGTCAGAAAATCTTCTTAAAATAAATACATTTTTAATTCGTAGGTAGAGAATAATTGTGACATGGTGGGTGTATTAAACTACTTGGCCTGGCATGGCCGAGCGCGTTAAGGCGTGCACTCGTAATCCGAGGGTCGCGGGTTCGCGCTAAACATGCTCGTCCTCCCAGCCGTGGGGGTGTATAAGTGACGGTCAATCCCACTATTCGTTGGTAAAAGAGTTGGCGGTGGGTGGTGATGACTAGCTGCCTTCCCTCTAGTCTTACACTGCTAAATTAAGGACGGCTAGCACAGATAGCCCTCGAGTAGCTTTGTGCGAAATTCCAAAAAAACAAACAAAACAAATTAAACTACTTGCTTTTCCTTTTGTTTATCATTCAGTATTATGGGAAGATATGTATATTTTCTTGAACATTTAAAATTTATAATATTACTAAGGCTTGGTTATCCCTTCCGTTTAATTACACTGGTGAAAAAAGGGAATATAGATCAATGTAAAACTCAAAGAAACTCAATCAATCATCCTCAAAGAAACCTGCATCAAGTCATACTCCAACCGCAATGAACACAAAGGTCAGTAGCGAAGAAAAATAAACAAACAATCTACTTCCCCCAGGCAATATTTTGTAATTTAAGCAAGTTACATTCACGACATGTCCAAGAAAGGAAGACTATTTGTATGAAATTATCTGAAAGGTACCGAGGCGACGGACAACTACATGATACCTTAATAGTTGTATAACATCTTAATTCAGTTTTATCGGGTAAATGGATGGAAAATATTTCTAAATGTTTTTCATAGCATATCGCAAAACTTGCTAAGAGTTTTATTGTTATTTTTGGATACCATAAAAAGACAAATTCAGGATGAAGATAGTGAAATCAGCGTAGCTTATAACTGTATTATAATTTAGATCACTCCCCAATAAAAATTCCACACTTTACTTTTATCTTTATGATCAGTTGTTTTGAAATAAAGATTGTTTTACTTGTGCAAACTGTGTCAGGTTTTTCTCTATGCAAGTTTCAACTAAAATGATCACACGATTAATAATGAGATGTTGCTAATGTGTGGCACATGTGACAAAAGTATTAGTGATCTAAATGAATATTTTAATAATTATGTATTTTATTAGTATCAGTTATGTGCAAAAGTAAATAATAAAAAATAAGCAAATAAAAGAGGAAGAATTATAAATATACAGAATTGTGTATTTTCAGCTCAACAGAGTAGCTTTAAGCCAGTAGCAGTATTAAAGTAATATTGACGGTCTTCAAAGAAGTTAAGGTGGTTGTGAAGCAGATGGAAATCTGTGACCACTTGATGATATTAATGAAGATTGAGTGTTTGAATACTTTAGTAAAAATAAAACTGGAAATACTGGAAACAGATAAACACAATGTATTTAAAATTAGATAAGAAATTTCTGAATGTAAGACTGAAATAAATGATCTTAAATCATTAGTAGATTTTTGTTCAAATATGATCGACGCATGTATAAAAATGATGTCAGAAATAATGGTCAACACAAGGGAAGTTAAAGAACAAAATCATTAACTTCTATTTCAAAAGAGGAATATGTAACCGGAAATACACATCTTAACATTACAAGTGAATGACCTTCAACAGTATTCAGGAAAAATTAAAAATGAAACTAAAGAAACACCATAAGCTAGAAGATAACATAAAATTATTCAGGAAGCTGTAAGGGCTTTTAATATCAATATAAGGGAAGAAGATATTCAAACTGCTCCTAAAGTAACAGTAGGAAATATAATGAAACGAGGTTTATTGTAGTATAATTTTTAAAGAGCAATTTAAAAACTTATGGTTTGAACAAAGAACGAAGAAAGTGATTAAAAAAAGCGACATTAATGTGAATTATGAACATGTGTAGCATTTATAAATGAAAATCTTATTCCTGAACTATAGCTTTTTAAAAATAGTCACAGCGCTATGTCTGCGGATTTACAACGTTGTGTTATTTTGAGTTCAACTTCGAATTAAAAGTGGAATGTTCTGGTACTAAAAGTAATTATTAGTGAGGAAGGTTCAACTAAATTATAATACAGCATTAAAATTAGTAGCATTTTCAGATTTATGTTAAACGGTGATTCAGAAACGGACATCTATTGCTGATACGCATAAGAATAATTTTCTTTATAGCTGAATTATTATTAATGAGCTACCCAGGAGTTCGCTGTTGGTACAGCGGTAAGTCTATGAATTTATAACGCTAAAATTACGACTCAGCAGATAGTCAGATATGGCGTTGTTATAACAAAACACACTACCCAGGAAGACACGTTGCATTAATAATAATTTTGACCTTTTTCTTACTTAACTATAATTAATTCCAGAGAAAACACGTATTATTGTTCTACAAATATTTGGGCCAACTCTAAAGAATTAAATTTATATAATATAAGGGTATTAATTTGTTGTTGTTTTTTTAGTGCGAAACCACATCATGCTACCTATTGCATCTATCTTGAGGAATGTTATCCCTGATTTTATAATAGTGAGTTCGTAAAGTTATCTGTGACAGACAGAGGGACATGTGGAAAGTATTTTGCATGTATGAGTAATTTGTGTCTTCTACAGCACAATGAAATTTGTGTTTTCATAACTGTTATTTTAGAACCGAGGAAATAAATTCCACACAAACAGTAGTCACAAGAACCAGAATTTTAAACCAGTTTTCCACAGCTCTAAATATTAATTTAAAATAAAACTACGTATAAAGACAATGATAATTTATAAAATGATGAAGCACTGAAAGTAACTTATAACAGAATTAATGAAGTAATAGGCCAAACTGATTTCAGTGGTGTCTATCAAAAACTAAATGTGCAAAATGCTTATAAACATTTTATTACAAAACTAGAAAATATAATTACATTGTCTACCAAATGTGTAAAAATAAATAGAGCATACAATTTTAAATCGTGGAGGACAAATGGATTGTTTCAATTTTTTGAACAGAAAAATAAAATGCAGAAAAATATAAATTATCAAGCTATAGTAAAAATTATCTAATCATAGCCATAAAACAAACCAAAATAAATTATTATAAACCAAAATAATTCATTGTAATATAAAAAGTTGGACATAATGAGATAACAAAGAGACAGTTACAACAAACGGAAACATATTAAAGTATTAAAATAAATAATAAATATGTTAAGTTTACTAGACAACCAAAATTCTATGTGAATTAATTCAATTAATTTTATATAAATATTGTGATGTAACTTAAAAGTAAACATTATTGTTATTTTTTAAATACTGATCAGTTTGATGAAATATGACATATATGTAAATTTTATTTATCTTTTATCAAACGATTAATGTGGAATTACAACATTATGAACTTATTACAAAATAGGAAAGCCGACAGAAAAGATAAAATTAACAAAAATAATATCGAGCAACTGACGTCAGAAATTAAATATTTAATAAATATGTCAATGTAAAACAGATGTTTTCCAATATTTTTTTCAGAAATGTTATAATTGTACCAAAACTTAAAAGATGGATTGACAGGGATTTAAATAATTACAGAGTGATTGCTTTGTTATCAGTTATATAAAATATTCAAACAAATATTGTTTAAAAAAGAATAACATAATTTTTAGAATCAATATTTTTCTCTCAAATCATTAATTTGGATGTCTTAAAAGCGTTTATACAGGAGTTGCACCGATTATAATGATTAATATATTACATGACTTGATTAATGATGATAAGATAACATACAGTCTTCTAGATATACGAAAAGCTTTTAACACGATTTCAGAAGAAGTCTTGCTGAAACAACTGATACTCAATCCTAAAGTGACGAAAAGTTAATGGTGGTATGATTTACTGTTCCTATTGATAAATGGGAGGATGAGCATATGGTATGCATATCGAGAACCAATAATCATGATACTTATTTATGACAAGCGAAGAAAAGAGAAAAAACATTTCAATGTACTTTTGACTTCAGTAAAATGTAACAATATTTTTTCGTTGTTAAACCGGAAATTCGTTATTGAGCTGGAATTAAAATATTTAAATAACAGTTCGACTATTGGTTTTACGTGAAAATAATTCTTGTATATTTCCTTATGATACTGTGTAAAATAAACTTTGAAGTAAATATACGAACTCATAGAACGTAGAAATAAGTCAAAAAGTACATTTTTATAAAAGAGATATAAACATTTTTTACTACTTAATATAAACATTGTGAAAATGTTGCCTAATTACCGCTGTCAAATCATGCATTTCTTGTGTAATGTTTTCTTATTGTTATTATTATTGAAATAATGGGCTGAATTTTATTTTCAAACTAAATAAATGTCTTGTTCCGATCCAAACGTTATATTATATTAGTAATGGTTTGGTTCACTATAATATATATATCTTAACATTTGTATCGCAACACGTTTCACAACGCCATCTCCCACATCGTTACAACGAAGCCATTAATATTTGTATATCTGAGCTTTTACGACATAACATTTCTCTAAATGGCTTTTTCTGTCCCTCAAATTAAGACTATGTTGTACCTTACAACCCAGAATTGACATTACCCATTTAACAACACTCTCTTAGATCTCAGTGATGTCGAGAAAACCCACTTGTAGAGAAATATATATGCAAAATCGGCTCGTTTGGGTTGAGAAAATATTTTACGTAGAAGAGCGAACAAATTATAACAATAACATCTTAAACAATTTTTTTCAAAACATTTTCTCACAAAACTATCAACATAATTTCACAAAACAGAAAGCTAAAAAACATTTTTACAAAAAGGACATTAATTTCATTAAAAACCTAAAACAAGACAAAAACAAAAAATTCTAAAAGCAGATAAAGGTAACGTTATAGTAATAATGAACAGGAATGAATACATCCAAAAAATGAAAAACATCATATTAGATACAAACAAATTTAAACCAATACACACAAATCCAACAAAAATACACGAGACATTACTAAACAAATTACTATTAAATATTAAAATAGCCAACACAATTTCACAAAAACTTTATTCATACCAACGTAAAACCGACTCACGCACACCACAAATATACGGCATCTCTAAACCTCATAAACCAGATTGTCCATTACGACCAATAATGTTCACATATGAATCGTTCAATTATAATCTTGGTAAATACATAGCATGGGCATTCTCCAAATATGTAGCATCAGCCAGCTCATTCATCAAAGACGCTTTTAATCTCAAGTCTAGTCTAAATCAACTTAATCATAAAGCCTTAATGGCCAATTTCGATGTTATATCCCTCTTTACAGAAGTTCGAACCACTGAAGCCTGCAAGATAGCCTTAGAACTCTATATCCGAGACCCTTTCCCAACTATAGACATTCCCAGCAACCAATTAGCAGCCCTCATAGAATTCACCACGATAAAGACAAACTTCATGTTCAACAACCACAACTACATACAAACAAATGTCCTAAGCATGGGTAACCCAGTATCACCAGTTCTAGCCAATATTTTTGTGACAGAAGTTGAAACACAAGCAATTAACACAACATTACAACCACCACTATACTGGTACAGATATGTAGATGACATTGTTACAAGATTCAAATCTACAGAACACGTACTTAATTTTTTCAATCACATTAACTCTATACATCCCAACATTAACTTTACATGTGAACAAAAAGAAAACAATCAAATATCATTTCTTAACCTCAAAATTACAAGAAACGATATATAATTAAAAACAGAAATCCATCTAAATTTCACCTACTTTGCACTATACATTCCTTGGGACTCAGCACCTGAGACAAAACAAAAACTCAACCTACTAAGAAACCAAATAAACACAGCCATAAAACTATGCTCAACAGATAAAATTAACGATGAATTAGACAAAATAAAACAATACTTCATCAACATCAATAAGTTTCCTCCACAAACCGTAGAAAACATTATACGCACACACCTAGACAGAAAGCAAAATCAACCAATAAAAGTAAATATATCTCACGAATCAAAAAATCACGAAACCATATACTGCTGTATACCATACATTCCTGACATCAGCAAACAAATAACCAACATTTGGCAAAAACCAGTAACAAAATATGACATTCCAGTCAATACCAAATTTATTCAAAATCCAGGCACAAAACTGAGGTCTATACTATGTAAAAAACTACACTGACAAAAACCACACCAATATTATTTACAAAATACAATGTGATGACTGCCACGACTTCTATACTGGAGAAACAAGTAGAAAAATAGAAACTAGATTCAAAGAACATAAAAAGTCACCTTCACACGTTTTTGAAGACTGCAAGTCAAATAAACACAACATAACCTTGAAAAACGCTCAAATACTAAATAAAAAAATAAATATAAACAAACGCAAAATTAAAGAAGCCTTACAATCCGGAATACGAATGGATTTCGTACATCGATCTACAGGAAAAAGACTTTTACTTTGATAGTTTTATCCTGTTCACGTAGAAAACAAACCTTATAATATAATTACTAAACAGAGTCTACAACCTGTAAGCCATGTATCTTACTCTAAATTCTGTAATTTCTTTTTGATGTGTTACCCTACACATAACGGCCGTCCACAACATTTATTTGATATAATTGTCAGTACATTTTAAACCAAGAAACTCGCAAATAATAGGCTACCAACCATACCAACACTTGTTATATAAAGCTTAACTTAAAAAAAGGCAAATCAAATTGCACTTTACTGTTACTATCCCAAGTTGATTTCAGATTAATTTTTAAATGAAAATCACGCATAAGAAACTTTTTCTGTACTAAAGATCGTTTTCTAATTCCTCATTGTTCTTGGCTTGTATATTTCTACACGTGTGAACACTATAGGATCTTATACCTTGGAAAATACAAACGTCATCAGAAGTTATAGTAAATGAGCATATAGGAAATTAAGTTAAAAGGTAAAAGAAGTTGAGTAATTCTGTACATTCTGCACATTCTAAAAGGAAGAAAGATAACTCAATACGTATAAATATTATATGCAAGGCCAACACTGATAAGAAATGATTGATTAAGGGAACCATCCACATCAGACAACATTCTCCAACCGTGAATAACACAAATTTGTAATTTAAATTGCAAGTTTTTAATACTTATAGTACTATTTGTGTTACTCCTTTTTGTCTGATCCCTTGTTCTAGTTTCTTATCGTTTTTAATAGTGTTTCAGAGTCACTTCATAATCAAACTGTCGTAGTTTTAAAGTCTTATTCAGTTTTCACCAAACTAATCTCATTTGTGACACCAGCATTGAATGGTGTGTCCTGTTGAATTTTGGGCAAAACTAATGCCATGTCAGTCCACTTAAACTTCACTAACGCTCGTTACAGACTACTTTTTTCTGTACAACGCTGCAGACCTCAGTTTGTAAATAAATATTGTAACATGAACTGCCCAACTAAGTATAGGATTAAAATCAAATACATGTGTTAACGTAGCTTATTCGATTTGATCGGTAAACAAAAACCTAACCTACCGAGCAATTGAATAGTAGAATAGCTATGATAAATCTACGAATTACTTATCGCTCATACTATTCTCTCACTTATCACTTAATTCTGAAACTACTAAGTTCTCCAATCTGCTAACCTTTATTTATAACTAATATACTTATGTCTAGATTTTGGTTTAACTTACAAGATCTTACCCTCATGCACCATACAGCTAATGTCTGATTCAACATATAAAAATATAGCTTTCAACAATATTAATGATAAAAGATAACATTTGGTTCAGTGATACGCCTCCGTACCTAAATGTGCCGCTAATATATTTTAATTACTTAAAAATTAAATGAGGATATATATAAATATTTTATTTTAGCCATTGAGTAAATTGATTGATCCTAATTATGAGGCCCGGCATAACCAGGTAGTTGGAGCGCTCGACAAGTAATCTGAAGTCGCGGGTTTAAATCCACGTCACATTGAACTTGCTCTTTCAATAGTGGGAGGCGTTTTAATGTACTCGGTCAATCCCACTCTTCGTTGGTAAAAGAGTGACCCATATGGTTGGCGGTGGGTGGTGATGACTAGCTGTTTTTCTTCTTGTCTTACACTGCTAAATTAGGGACGACTAGTGCAGATAACCCTCGTGTAGCTTTTCACGAAATTAAGAAATAAACAAACACACCTAATTATATTGTATTATGAACAAGAAAATAGGTGGAATAAAGAGATTTTAAAATTTTCAAACTATTCAGTCAACAGTAGAGTACTATGTTTTCAGAGTGTAAGAATTTCTAGACATGCGCGTAATGTTATTGAAAAATATTTTAAAAATAAAAAACCCAACAAGAATCATATTTATTATTCGTAGTTAAAACACCTTTCTATAACTAAATTTTCTTACTGCATGTGATATATCCCATTATGAGTAGAAACTTCATTTATACAAGTGATTTGTATTTTTATTTTACTGTAAATAAATAAATTTGGCTTGTAAAAAGAAGTCCCATCCCTACAATTTATTTACAAACACCTTGTATGATGGCAAGGTTAGTATTTTGAAATAATATTCAACATTGAGATTTTAACATTTTCTGTAATTTAATACTATGGAACATTACTTTACCACATAATTAATTAAACAGTTTTATCCTTAATTCTAACCTCAAAGCTGATGTTATTTTATTCTGTATATTTTTGAAATACATTATTTTGACATCATGACATTTGTCATACTAGAAATTATTATGTAGTCTCACATTAATTCATTCTCGATAATTTCTCTGCATTGAATATTTTACACATATTTGTTTTGTTATATAATCATATAATGATGATTGTTAATTCTAAATTCTAATCACAATAACGTTTTATTCAACTTTGGCTCCAATGTTGTAAAAATATTATTTAAACCACTAAGAATCTTTAATTAAAATAATATAAAACAGTTAGTGTCAATCAACAAATGAATGCTTACGTATGTAAAATTAACTTCTACGGTTGCCCATTATGAAACCAAATTTATTTTTAATTTAACTACTGTTTGAAGTCCATCGTATTTTTAAATGTAGTTTTACGTTAAGTAATGAAAAGATAACATTAAACTAAACATAGTAGCATCTTAAGATATTTTCTACACATCTAAGAAAACGCTGAATAATAATGGATGTCTAATAATAAACACATTTTGTGTAAAATACTTTTAGCTAATCATTCTCATTTTTATTTGTCTTGGAAAAGTACTGTATTCTATTACTTTATCAAACTTTGATAATTAAGTAAAACTCTAATACTTTAAAAATATTGTACTAGAGTTAACTATCAGTTACGACTTAAGTGGAATTAGCCCATTAAAAATTTATCTTTCAGGGATTTGATGACATTGTGAAATGCAAGATTTTTTATTCCTCTTGTGGTTCTGAATTCTTACAAAACCACAACCTCCGTCAATGTGGTGCTGATAACAGAAATGCCCTTAAAATACTTCAATATATTTCATTAAATTTCTGTTTTTCTTGAGGTGGTTAAGCTGTAGATTTTTTTATATTAGTAGTCTTTTTTACAAACAACGTTTTTATGTGAATCGATTATAAAATTTATAATAATATCAGAAATACCTGAGGGGGAATAAGATTTGAATCGTTGTCTAGTGTATAAACTTTAAGTATTTTTATCTTTAAATAGAAAGCAAAATATAAATTGATTGTTTTAATTTTATTACAGCTTTCCTTATTTTTCAAGTATAAGCTAGTCTAACTAAAATAATTAATTTTGAGTTAATAAAAATATAAACAAAATACTGATACATAATGACTTAGGTAAAATTAATAAAATTATAGTTCACAAACGTAATCTAGCTTGCATTGAAGCAGTTGTTGCTCAAACAGTTTCTAGACTACTAATATGTTTGTTGTAACTGAATATTTTTGAACCAAAGACTTGTATACTTAACTAGCGTAAAATATCTGCAATGTACTAAAAACTCATCTTGATTTACTGAGGCCCAAATCTCCTTGTTATGACACTCGCCCAAAGCAGGTAAGCAAGAGGGCCAAGTTTGACCCCGCTAGCTTGTGGATGGGAGTATGAACACCGTCTCAGGCATAGTATCTTTGGAATATTGAGAGTGTTAGGAACACAAAATCAGATTCCAGTTTGAGTTTAATAACCTTGAAAACCTACTCCTTCATCATATCATACCTAAGTAGCCTTTAATAGGGACAACATCATACAGATGAGGACGCTCACCCCCACACCCCAAACCTGTATACGAAATGTGAGTCTGCTAGCTCTTAAACTATGCAAGAAGTATACAGACGAACAAACAAATTTATATTGAGCGTGAATTTAAGTAGAATGCTAATTACTGTAATTACTACTATAGTTGATATAATTAAAATCAGACTATTTACAAATCCCACAGAAAGTAAACTTTGTGCAAAGTGAGCGGTCATTGTAAAGCGGAACGTCAATTTAATAAAGGTTATATGTTTGAAGATGAAATCTTTACGATTCACAACATAATGTAGAGAAATCTGTTCACAAACCTCAAGACTATCTTTGTGAAATTTTAAGTGGATCTCCAAAGAAAAATCCGTACAATTTCAAGCAATACAATGTAAATTTCTTAAATTTAGTGAGGCCTTCACAATCTGATTTTGAGCTGCTGAACAGTATGCACTTAGTTATGAAACTTTATTTAGTTCAACAGGAAAAAACTATCAATATTAAGGAATTAATATGGGGTATGGTAAGTAATTAGATGGATTTACATTTCTTTTCTTTGATTTTACACTAAGTAAAACTGCTGGTGAACTCCACTTTAACTTGGTAAAGCAAACAAATTGAATTACATTTTATAGAGTCATTGGATTGTATTACATTTGTAAAATTATCATCTTAATTTAATTTGTATGTAACTTACAAATTTAAAAATCAGTTCCTAGATTAATAGAGTAATGTTAATGTATATTCTGGTTCATTTAACTGTTGTTCGTATAAAAACAACGATGTTATCTTTACGAAATTACATATTAGAAGAAACAATGTTTGTAATGGCTAATTAGTTCGTTGAATGACTGTTTTAAAATTTTCATTTCTGCCAAGAGAAAAATTATACTTGTGAAATATTTTTAAGTACTTTATTTACTCAGTGAGGAAACAGTTTCAGATCATATTATTTCAGGTGGAAAATCCTTATACATTTTTACATTTATTATTTGTATTTTGGGTCTTACATTTTTTCGTTGTACATATTCTATGCTATTAAAAATCAAAGAAAAAAGCCAGATACCATATGAGCGTCAGTCAAGTTCTATGAAGGGTTACAAAGTTATAATATTAAAACTTACGGTTCGGCATGGCCAGGTGTTGAGGAGCTCAACTTATAATCTGAGAGTGGTGGGTTCAAATCCCAGTTGTCCAAACTTACTCTCCATTTTAGCTGTGGAGATATTTTAAGTTACGGTCAATCCCACTATTCACTACTGGTAAAAGAGTAGTCCAAGAGTTGCCAGTGTGTAGTGATGACTAGCTGCCTTTCCTCTAGTTTTACACTACTAAATTAGGGACGAATAGCGCAGATAGGCCTAATGTAGCGTTGCACGAAATTCAAAAACAAATAAACGGACAGGTAGTTAATACTTTTGCGCTAAACAAAAAGCGCGAACGAACGATAAAGGGCCACCTACAAACTAGAAATTTTACAGATAGGGCAAAAGAATATCTATATCTATATATATATACATATATACCAGTATATGGACATTGCCATGAAAAAGGATCGGAGTAATTCAGCCCATTTTGACCCCAAAATCAGTAACTAACACCATCAAATACTGCATGACCACATAAGTAAAGGAGGAAGAGGTCAAAGAGCACCTGACCTTCTTGGGTACATATGATATCCAAATCCCAAGAGAGAGAGAGAGAGCTAATACTTAGTAGTAACAATAAAACATGTTTTTCCCTGGTGGTATAGATTTACAATCAGAAGTTTGTTTTTCCCCGGTGGATCTAACAGTTAGCCCGGTGTGATTTTGCTATACAAAAAACACAATGCACACTAAATACTTCATTAGGACATCAGGATAATAGAAAGAACGTATCAGGGAAGAATTAAGAAGTTTAAAATTGTAGGTTTGGGATATTAGTGTTACTACGGTTCGAAATAATAAGGGTCTTATGTTATATATTGATAGGAATTAAAAGTAAAAACAGAAATTATGTATAATTCTAAAAGCTTAAACTACTTGTACAGTGTTGTTTTTCCGTGAGTACTAAACTTTTTTAAAATAGATACACTTCGTTTCAATAAAAAAATCTCTCACCCTTAGTTTGTATTGCTATTACAGTCTTTAAAATCATGTTTATAAATAAATTGTGACAAGTATCAGATTCAGTTTGCCTTATTTGCTGTTTGAAGTGCACAGGCAGTTGACGAAAACTAAATAGCTATCAGTAATGTCGAGAAAATCCACTTGTAGAGAAATATATATGCAAAAACGGCTCGTTTGGGTTGAGAAAAAAGAGCCGTTTTTGCATATATATGAATATCTATCGTTTAGTTTTCAATCAAACTCCTTCAGATTATTCCGTTATTTTACTGGAACAACTAGTTAGCCTACTTAATAAAAATAACTTTACAATAGGGCTCCATAACATGTTCACCTTTCAATATTCATGCTCATTTAAAAGCTAAATACTTCCAAGATAAATCCTAGATCCTGATGCAGAATTTCACCAATGTCATAGGTGGTGCAACACAACCAAGATAAAATTAGGCAGATTTATATTCGTATTTACACTATAAATATGTAAAGTAACGTTCATCACTCAGTGTAGTTCACTGTACATGGGATAATGTAGTTTGTGTATTGCAGCTTTTCCAAAATAACCATATTCATACAGAGGACGTTTCTCAGATCCTCGCCATATTAAGTAGTTATATGTAACTGAAATAAATTCATTAAACTATTTCTGGCACTTTTACATAATTCAAAAAGTGAACCTTCATCACCTTACTATCTCATAAGTCTATGTACAGATCCTATGAGAGGATAGTACATGAATTGTGATTACCTTTTTTCTTAAATTTGATACATTTTGAAAAGAAAATTTACCTGAAAATGACGAAACAATATGAATAACAGGAACATTTTCCAAAGTTATTTCTTTAGTATATTTTTTGTTAGAGGAATATCCACTGCCTCTGAATTTAAATGTCATCTTTCTTTCAATTTTGTTGTAAAAATTACCCAATTATTGCAGATTTGTATGTGCACGTTCCTATTATATCTTACACAAACTAAACGCGCCCGAGTGGCACATCACACAAACATATCGCCCTCTAGTGGCACAACGGAAAGTCTATGGACGTGAAAACGGATTTCGATATTCTTGGTGAGCACAGCATATATAGGACATTGAGTTTAACAACAACAAAAAAAACAACAGAAATTTAAACGTTCAATGACAGTTTAACACTCGTACTGAAGCTTTCATAATCTTATATTTTTCCAGACTATTAATATCGATTTGTAAGTGGAAAGAGAAGAAAAACAAAGCAAGAAACAGTTTTATTTTCTCAATGGTTGCATTTACTAAAACATTTACTTTTATTGTACTATGGTATCTTACGAATAACAGTATTCAACACAATAATTTGATATAACAATACTCCACATAAAATATTTCTTTTCTATGTGCTTTTTCTATTTTGTGATGCAATGACTATTTAGTTATTAATAAAAGTATTCGTTTTAACATAACAATTTCACAAAATGCTACATAATATAAACTTTTAATTTACGGTAGTAACAATAATAACTACGCAAAAACGTATTTTTGTCTAGATTTTATTACGGAATATCAAACAAGAAATACTGGTAATTACATTACTATTAAAAGTATCTTAGACAAACATAAGAAACCATAAAACCAGAGTGTTTTCAAAAAGAGACTTTTCTTCATCAAGGGTAAACTCGAACATCCTTGTGACTCGATGATAAATGTGAGGGCTTATAATTCTGAAAATATGGTTTCGATATTCACGTTTAGCACAGACATATAGCAGCTTTGCGATTAATGATAAATAAGCAAACGAGATACTAGTAAAGACTAAATTAAGTATGAGAAAAAAAAGTGCAGTGACGTCACGGTGATACAACGTAGACTAGACACCAGCAAGTTTTTGGTTAGCTGTGAAAAGAATGTTGCAAGCTCTTGATTACATCACACATAAAAATAATCGTTAAATAACATTAGGGACAAAAATAAAGAAACTACACCGCAGATGAAAAAAGGAAAATAAATGGCTCTTTCGTCCCTTTATGTGTAAATTGAGCAGATAGCATGTGTTGGTAAGTTACCGTGACCAGCATTTTTTGAGGCGTGTAATTCATATTATTTTTAATAAGTATAAAAAAGAATTGTACCTCAGGTTTGGAACCACTGGCATACTGTGTAGCTTTGTGGTTTTGTGCTTAAATACAAACAAACAAGCGTCATTACACAGTCAGTCCCTTGGCAAGTCTGATGGGTATTAAGGCTGCTCCTAACTATCCCCTCTTGCTTTTTGTCAGTAGTTCCAAATGTTGTGACAGTGGCAGATAGCTTTTGTAGTTTTTCCATAATACAAAAAATATAAATGCTTCTATTTACACAAATATTCAATAGGATTAAGGAGTTAAAATTATAAAAACAAAATAACACTACCTGAACTTTAAAACACACACACACAAATCTTGCCTTGTGTTATTTTCAACTCATTTTAATTCAGTTTAATTGTACAGACAACAAATGATAGATCACAGTATATTCACTACAAAAGCTGTCTACCCACCCACACTGAACAGAATAGCTCCGAACCTGAGAAATCTGTCCTGATGAAACAAATTACATAAGAACTCACCGAGAATCTAGATAAGTTACAAAGAGGTTATAAGGATACTTAATTACCGCTCTACTTCTGAAAGAAGAGAAATATCAACTTATATCTTTGTTCATGCAAAAGTGGATTGTGGTTCACTACAGAATGGTTGTCATATATGTTATATATATGCAAATCTCATAATTACCAGTTCGTAGACCAAACCTACATCACTCTCAGAGAGCAATTAAAAAAATAAGTCTTCTATTAAGACCGCAATGACCTACCTGTTGTCTAACACTTGAACCAATCAGGTCATAATATTTAGGAAATGACTTTCATAACCATTAAAACTGGTTTCAAAATTAATTAAGAAATTAAAGGATTGCTACATTAAATGTCGTTTATCCTTGTGGAATAAAACCTACATTCTGGAATTAGTAATCATGGTCAATTAACTTGTTTCCTGGCTGACAGTTACTCTTTTATTTAACACATGTGATGAAGTTTTTTAGTTTCGCCTTTAATTTTTTCAGTACATATTATTTAATCACAAAATAACGCAATATCGCATTCAGAAGTTAGAGAACAAATATTTCTACTGGTCTTGACTTCTATCAGTTTGTTCCATTTACTGTTGTTTTTGTTTTATTACTTGCTTTTACGATCATTTTACTTTCTAAATTATTTCTACTTAATATTTTCTAGCTAGTCGATTTTCATGCCCCCTGTTAGTACAGCGGTATGTCTCCGGATTTACAACGCTAAAATCAGTGGGTTCGATTTCCATCGGTGGGCTGAGAAGATAGCCCTATGTGGCTTTGCTATACGAAAAACAAACAAACACGATTTTCATACTTTGTCTTTATTTCACTTTATCAATACCAAATACTGATTATCTTTTACGTTAATCTTTTTAAAACAAACATTTTTATAGCTTCTTTATATCTAAGGTACTCGTTTTCTGTCAAGCTGCCCAAAGAAATGAATGAAACTCACAAGTCACAACATTCTTTGAAAAGCCAATCGAAACACTTCTTGTTATGGTAGATAATCTACTTTTCGTAACCATTACGTCACTTCACATTTTCTTGCGTCTTAATTATCATAGTAATTCTCAACCTGTTCCTGATGAAGAAATGTCAATCTTCTGAAAGGGCTATGGTTATACTGTTTCTTTTTTTTTAATCTTTAATCGACTGTTTTGTATCTACGTGTTTTTCTAGCATCAAGAATCTCAAGTTAAAAATGATTAAAAACCACAATGCATTAAAAAACCAAATTTGAAGTACTAATTTGAAGTTTTCTAATCTTTAAACTGGAAATATTCCTCTTTCCACCAGTCTTCAAGTTAAGAACTTTATTCAGATGTCAGTTTCTCTTGAAGTGTAGTATCTTCACCTTCCAACCAGTATGTTCGCATTAGTCCTTTACCCTGTAAATGTTATATATGTATTATATTACATGCATATTTTTATTCTTGCCGAATTCTAATGGACTGCGATAGACACAAAGTTTTACAGAGTGGTTAAAGACTACTAAAATTTTGCTAGAATTTAGTTTAATTTATTAATAAATTTGTTTGATTATCTGTGAAAGCTATTTGATATATGCTGTTTTCAGTAGTATACGATTGATTGTCTTGTAAGTAGTTACATAAATTTTAATGTTTGTTTGTTTTATGTAGATTATTTTTGTTTAATCAAAACACATTGTCGCAATGGATATGACAAATATAGTGTGATTATGATATTATTATTATAAACTCTTTTAGCTCTCGAAAATCTCCAATGGACTAGATTATGAATGTTTTGTTTGAAAATGTAATAGGCCTAATACGAACGTCTTATGACATGTATTATTGTAGCCAATTTTCTCTGGTTTGTAAAAGGTATACACGCCATAACGATTGTTATTGTATCAAATAGCTTGTATAAACAGTGTCCCAATCACTATTATTATTTTTTTTATCCAAGCCGGCCTAAAAAACTCTAGACTAAACGAAATACTTCCTTTTTTACTTTTCTAATAAAAAATGTTTTTTTTTTTATCGGACATGTATAAGTTTGTTTTGAATTTTGCGCTAAGCTACACGAGGACTATCTACCCTAGCCGTCCCTAATTTAACAGTATAAGACTAGAGGGAAGACAGCTAGCCATCATCACTTACTCTTGGGCTACTATTTTACCAATGAATAGTGGGATTTGACCGTCACATTATAACGCTTCGCGGCTGAAAGGGAGAGGATGTTTGGTGTGAAGGGTGTTCGAGCCCGCCACCGTCAAGTTGCGATTCCAGTGCCTTAACCACCTAGTTATGTCGAGCCTACGAAATACTTAGTTTGTAAAGGATACGACAAATATAGTTTGGTTAGAATACTATTATTATACACTCTAATAATTATTGAAATTTCTTAAGTGCCTAAATTAAGAATGTAGTGTTTCAAATGTAATAACTGATATAAACGTTGTATGACAAGTATAACAGTAAATATATTTGTTGATTTTACTACTGAGTGTTGCCAGAGGCGTCGCTGGGCACTGGTATCACTGCCCTGATTCTATTTCACAGTGCCTTGAATCCCCAATTGGTATCGTGAAAAATCAGAACAGAAGGCCATGATAGATGTCTTAATGAAACGCCGAATGTTCCCACACCTTTGAAGCACCTCGTCAAGCCTCTGAGTGTTTCATTTTAGCTGGAAAAAATCCAAATTTTAGTGCTATGTTTGGGTTAGTGTTGGAAATAAACATAGCGTTAGCGCGAGGATCATTGTAACAAAATATTAAAATAATTTCTAACAATAACTTGACAAAATATGAGATCCGAAAAGATTATTGGAGAGACATTAGAACATAAAATATTAACTTTAATTAATTGTTTTTAAGACCCGTAACGGTTGAACACGATGTAGAATTAACAAACTTTTCTCTGCGATAAGAGTGCGGAAAGCTTGAAAAATAAAGTATTTTAACGTAGGAAGAAGTCAGTGTATAATTTCTACATGCATTTTAAGTATTTACTATTCTAGTATTCAGCTATTATTTCGTTTAATCAATTTATGTCTATATCTTCAAGTCTCCCGCTCTATTAGTAGAAGTACTTGTGTGTGTGTGTGTGTGTTTCTTATAGCAAAGTCACATCGGACTATCTGCTCAACCCACCGAGGGGAATCGAACCTCTGATTTTTGCGTTGTAAATCCGGAGACATACCGCTGTAAAAGCGAGGGGTGGTAAAAATATTACAATAGTTCATAAATATTTCTTAGCCTCAGAGGTAAGCAAACAACTTGTAGGAAGAGAAATAAATTAATATTTGATCCATGTAAAACTCTAAATAGAACTAGCGACCTGCGGCCCACATCCATAGGGTCACTATTATTCAAATTTAATTTATTTAACTAAGTTATTAACGTTAATTAGCTGGTCTACTTATTTACGTGCTTTAACCCGTTGACTATTTTGGAATTGAATGCAAGTGTTTTGTATATAATGCATGGCTCGCAAAAAAACATTTAAAGCAGCTGTAGTCAAAGTGTTAATGTAAATAAATGCTAAATTTGGGGTCCATTTTTGGGAAATACGCTTCATAAAGGAGCTGGGTGAAAATGTTTACCTTTTTTGTAAATCTCGGGACCGAGAAAATTTGTTTGACACTGCTTAGAAGTCAATGAGACCAGTGGCTTAGGGAAGTTACGTGACACAACACACACATAGAATATTATAGATATATAAAAATCCATTAAAACGTATGAAATGTATATAACACAAATTGAAATATTTTATATAATATAGTATCTATTTACCTTAAGACGACATATAGTGGTGCTGAACTAACACAATTCATTAATTATTCCACTCTTCGATTAGTAACGTAGCCAGCATTTGTACACTACGTTATCTTTGGGACAGTAAGAAAGCTAGACATTCTACAATTAAAAAAATTATAGATTTTTATAGGATACTTAATTAGCTGATTATTGTAACTTAAGTGGTGGTAGCGTTAGAAAGCAAATGTAATAATAGTTGCGACTGGTGTTTATTTTATTAGTGCCCAGTTAACTATTCGATTAAAATAATTGTCATCTTATTTCTGCTAAATAACATGCATATTAAAACAGATATTGCCGAAATAAGGTATGCTAAATATACAAAAAGAAATATGTTTTAACTAACAATTACATATTGCTACTTACTTTGATTTCAATATCTCCTCGAACCGATAGACGAAATTTTCCAAAAGTGTCGAGAATACTTTTGGTATCATGGCTAACATGAATTTTCAAAGCTAGAAATAAATATAACTTGCATAAAAAATATAACTATCATAAATGAATATAACTAGCATAAATGCACTCAGTTAGGTATATAAATATTTATGTATGGTATTCAACTATTGCTGATGTGCCTTTTTTCCAACTGTTGCTAATAAAATAGCTTAACAAAGAACTTTAAATTCTAGATAAATATTTCAAAGCTTCTTAACACATATCTATTAAAAAAAAGTAAAATGTAAAAATAAACGCAAGCAAAAATTGTTTCAGAAATTTTGCTTTAAACAACCTGTAAAGCAGAATTGTTTTTTCCCAGTTTAAATAAGTAAATTTTTCTCAGCAACTTTTCCTAAGTTAGTGTTCCTCTCAGCTTTATTTACTATAATTTCTTAACTAATGGTAGACTACTTATTATGTCAAACTTTCAAGTCTGCATAAAATACACACAACCTTCTGTTCTTCATTTTATATAGTTTTTATCAATAAAATTCATACGTTATTCATATATATATATATATATCATCAACTGACATCGTCTCTTTCCTAAATCCCATCTGACACACAGATAGAGTTTTATTGTATTGGGTCTCCTTCTCAGCTCTTCTTTCACCATTATTGTAAACAATGTGTAAGCTGTTTGATGATAAAGATCTTATTCCGTAATTCCCTTTCTTTCTTATCCCACGTTCAATTTTTTGATTTCCGTTTTACACTTAGTCACAAGTTAATTCACTCTCTTTTCTCCCATTTTCTTGTGGTATTTATTTAGCTTTGATTCATCTGTAAATATTTTTGTCATACTTTGCACATTTTTTTCTTACTTCTTCAACAATCTGTCAGGAACAAGATAGGTTTTATATGTTTATTACTTCGCTGTTGGCAAAGCTACAGCTTTTTCTTATCCGTATTTTTATACCTCTTACTGCTCTTTCTTTTTTATGATACTTTGCACCATTACATATCTAATTGAATATAACTGATAACTTTATCATAATCCAATCTTTATTTCTTTTTTCAATATTTCTATAAAACACACGATATCAAATTGTTCCAAATAATTCCACAATTCTGTTTTGATTTTTATTTCTGCTACATTCTAAATTGGTATTATCATGTTTTGCTCTTTTCCTCTTTTCCACCCTTTCCACTGTCTTATCGACTTTCTCATTCTCTATTTTTCTACAACTTCTGCTTAAACCTTTTGAGTTTCTTTTTCCCCGTTTTCTTTTATAATTTCGTTATTTATATTTAAGGTTTTGCATTTTATGTTCATTCTAATCTTTTTTATTCTTGAATGTTTGTGTTTTTCTTAATTCTTCATCAATAGCAATGTATATGTTTTCTCTCTTCCTTAATTATGTTATTAAATTTATTGAATTTTCTTAGATGCCGACTCTTTGTTTAATCAGCTGCAGAGTAATCGTCGAGTTGGAATTTAAGAAGTTTGAAAGTATTTTTCAAATTTATGTTTTGCCGTTATTTCACACTGATATTATATAGCCTTTTTTTGCAAGAATAAAAATAATCATATCAATTAAATCAGATTTAGACACGATAGCTCAAATTGATTCTCTTAATAATTTGATTACTTTGTTGAATAAGTTGCTCAAATTATCAAATGAAAGCTAGATTATTTGTTTACCTGAACTTCGTCTTAACCACAAAATGGGCTAAGCCTTATTCACATTTAAGCATAGCCGTCCATAATTTTGACAAGGATTAAATCAACTGATCAGCAGCATTCACTATCTGAACAGGTACTTCTAACAGGGTAGCGAGACTGGGTGTCATTTTTATAAACTCACTCACAGTTTATAAGAAGAAGCGTATTTGATAATACCATGTCTTGAACAAGTGAGCCTAGGGTTTACCAGACGAATACTTTAAGCACTAGACCACTTTCGACACGAATACAAGTGATTATACCAATCAAGTTTATGATAATTTCAAGCTACATCTTCATATTTTTAAGCAGCTAAACAATAATCAAGATATTCTAGAACTAATAAGAAATTACTTACGAAAATAAAGCAAACTGTCTGAAATATACCGGGTAATTAGAAATATTAAGCTATACATTTGCACCTTCAGTTTAAAACTCAAGAAAAAGACGAAAATGGCCGTTTAATCTTTATCGAGCACTGTATGTACACAAACCTGGTTTAAAAAGCATAATTATATCTACTATTACGTTTTATGTGAAAATATGTTTCAATGTGATCTTATGTTTGTGTCTCTGCAGAGAGGCATTTTGTTTTTCTATTGTTTCTTCTTCGGAGAAAAAACTTTACTATCGACCGCCATTCCTTCAATTTTTCGCGGGTTGGCTTGAAACTTCGTAGGGTTATGCTTTGATAATAAGTTTTAGTGTGATCTCATGTCCATGGTAATTTTACAACGTGGTAACGATTTATTTCTCTACAACTACCAATGATCAACAAAAACTTATTCCGGGAAACGCAATTTCATGTTCAACATAAAATGCTACTTCATCATATTTATCACTATTCTATACATTTTTGCGATCTGTTTTTTTTTTTAACCATAAGTCACAAGTATTGCATCATAGAAGCATTTTTTATCTGTTTGTTGTCAGGTATTTCATTACAAACATTTTTTTTGGAAAAAAAAATGTGCATCCTAAAAAGTTTTTGCTGATTGTGACAGGTACCTGGTGGGTATGCACAAATATGGTTTTGGTTTTGCTTCATCATGTAGGATTGTTTATTTTTGAATTTCCCGCAAAGCTACTCGAGTACTCTCTACACTAGCCATCTCTAATTTAGCAGTGTAAGACTAGAGAGAAGGCAGCTAGTCATCACCACCCACCGCGAGCTCTTTATCAACGAATAGTGGGATTGACCGTCACATTATAACGCTCCCACCGCTGAAAAGACGAGCGTGTTTGGTTCGACGGGGATGCAAACCCACGACCTTCAGATTAAGAGTCGTACGTCTTAACCCACTTGGACATGCCGGGCCCATCAAGTAGGAACTCTGATAAATAGACAGTTAAACAGTTAACTGTTTACCAGCAATAACGTATTTAATTGCGTTTATGTTTCTAATACATTATTAAGTTCAACATAATTAAAAGTGTTTTGCTTCTAATTTTTGTTTGTATTCAATGTCAAGTGCATCACGTTGCAGTGTCCAACAGTAGTCAGCAAACATTGACGGATTCCAGTTGCCCTGATATCGTTTTTCCATTGTAGTAAAACTAAAGATTTCGATGAAACGGTACGTGATGGGCAAATTTGGATGTGATTTTTGTGATCAGCAGCTAAAAATCTATTAGGAACGCCCAACAGCATTCAAGAAGCAAAAACTTTGTTGTAGAGTGTTATTAATCAATTTTATATTCTCTAGTGCAAATATCTAATTTGTGTTCAACATAGTCCTTATCTTTATCATTAGATTCCATCCAAGCAGTCAGTATTATGACATTGCCTCACCTTTACCACTTTACCACCTCTACGTAATTCGTAACTTTACTGTCAGATCTGTTCCAAATATAGCAATGTTCTATACCGATTACGTTATTCTACATATTTACTCTGAGTATAACACAACTCTTACCTTCACCATGAGGTATCTTCCAAGCAGCCTACAATATTTCTTCATTTCCCTTCCTTTCTACATAATTTGATTTATGCACAACAAAGTTCTTACCTTCGCCGTTAGACTCCATCCTGGACGCTGTGTTTACAGTGTCACCAAATAAACAATACCGTGGCATTCTAAGGCCGACTACACCTGCCACACAAGGACCTAATGAAAAATGTAAAATGCAGAAAGCAGAAAAACATGTTTTAAACGTTTTCATATATGACAAAATATTTTATTAAATGTATTATTACATATACTAAATAAAAGCAATATATACATATATTGTGGTTAAAAATTTTTTGTAAAGTTAACTCAGCTATTTGGATGTTGTTACAAATTGTAAGATCACATATTATACTGAATTTGTTGATAAACTGTACAATAGCCCAAATTACACATAACCAGAAATATAGTTTAATTCACAAAATTTTAAGAAAATTGTACAACTGGTTAAGATGTTGAAATAGCTTTAGGAATGATGATTATTCGCTTTTAGAACTGGTAATATTATAAAAGCGTTGCTTGAGAAACGTACGTCATATTTTTATGCATTAGTAATTATATAGGATAAAGTATTATAAAATATCATACCGGAATGAATTCCAATTCGTAACTTTAATTTTCTCTCGGGTCGGTGTCGGATTTTGAAATTTCCTATTGCAACAAGCAAAGCAAGGGATAAACGAGCTATTTCTCGCGCATGCTCATTGCCGTTTTTAATTGGCAAACCAGAAACCACCATGTATGCATCACCGATAGTTTCCACCTTTGAAAATAAAACCTCTGATAATTAATACCTAATCTCAGTTCATGTGGTTTAGAAATTATATATATAAGTTAAAATAATTAAAAATGAAATTATTAGACGAAAAATAATTCTGTTAATCATAACAATTACTGCAAAATAGTCACATTTCTTTGTTCATTATGTACGTATAAATGTATTTTTATTGTACACTTAGAAAAATACTTGTGGTCAAAAAACAATTACATAATTTTGTAATAGTTAAACGTATATTTTACATGGTACTGAATTTTCTATTTCAAATTCATGTTATGATAATTAAAATATCTGTATTTGCTAATATTACATTCTTAAGTTTACAGTATTTTGCATATACTTAAAATAAAGGTATGCTGCAAGTAACAGAAGTTACTTAAATGAAATACATTTTAGAATTACCTTGTAAACATCATAGTTCTCGATGGTAGAGTCAAAACAAGTGTAGAGGTCGTTTAGAAAATCAACAACCTGGTCAAAAACACGGTAGGATTTATTATTAAGCTATTTTTCCAATTAAAATTTCAAAAGATGTTCCTTCTAAAAGATTTCTACAAAATTACTTTTATGATACTTTTGTTAACCACGTGACCTGGTTAATTTTAACTGATCAACCCAAATATTTCTCAGGGTTCTCTCTTGCGATGCACATGTAACAGCAACATTCTTTTGGTTCTGAAAAACTTCTTGAAAATTATGTTTATCATCATATTAATTCACAAATTTGATTTCAAGTCAAAAGTTTTAGTTTCCAACTTGGCTTTCTAAGCTAAAAAATCTGAATTTAATATGACTTTGGAGTTTATTTATGTATATTTTATTTACTTCTAAATTATTAGTATTTATCTTCAAAATGTTTATCATTAAATGCCAGAACACTTGGCATTTTGTTTGCTTATTGTAGAATGTTTCACTGTGTTTAAAGTGTATATAGTTGTTTGAATTGAGAGATTAGAAGAAAAATAACTGGATCGACAACAGTACTCACTGCAAAGACTTGAGCAACTTTTGTGTGATCGAATAATGGGACTTGAAATTCATTTTAATAGCGCATCCATGGTTCAAAAGGGGTAGGGCGTTTTTTCTGCAACAGGTCAGAAGTCATGATCTCTTGGAATCATAGCGAGAAATATTAACCAGTAGAACGCTTCATGACTAATGTAACATAGATTTACTTTTGTCATATACGTTTAAATCTATTATATACGATCAAAAACATTATGATGATATACCTTTAATAGCTTGTCATATACCCTCTATAATATACCTTCAAAGAGATTGTTATACACATTCAAAACAATGTGCCTCACAGCTTACTAAAATAGAGAAGAACACTGTATCTAAATCACATTCGTGTAACTAAAACTGTTAATTTTAATAAGACAAGTTTTACCCGGTTCGATTGCAGTACGGACTGCAGCTCGCTTTGTCATAATCCTAATTGAAGTTGACTTAACACAGACTAAATCTGATGGGACTTTATTTAACTCAGATATCTTAACATCTACTTCTAAGCTTTTGTGTTTCTAGGATGTGGTTTTATATTGAAGTTTAAAGACCAAGATAAAATCATCCTAATGAAGGTAAAAAGCGAAAGGTCAATACGAATAAACATGTTTTCTGAAATTGATCGTTCTTTTATTTACAAAATCTAAAGTTTTATAAACGATGTTAAAAGTGAACATTAGGTACATGATATAATAATATAATAACGTGAAAGTCCTCCGTGGCTCAACGATACATCTAAAATTTTATAACGCTAAAACCAGGTGGTTTCAATACTTGTGGTGGGCATAGCACAGAGGAATCCATTGTGCAGCTTTGCGCTTATCAACAGACAAATGAAATATCAAAATTAAGAACAGTTTCAAGGTAAATAGAATACCTCCATCGGTGTGCTTTCTGCTGATAAAGCTGTAAAACCAACAATGTCGCTGAAGAAAATAGTCACACATTCAAAGGCTTCAGGTCTCACGTGATTACCCTTCTTTAACTCTTCTGCAACAAATCTGAAAAATTAAGACAGAATACGTATTGCTGTTAGATTTAATCAAGTTGTCATAATACATATGGTTTATATAAATGCATAATTTTTCACATTTACTAAAAACATTTCTGAGTTCACATAGTGCATTATTATTAAAGTAAGAACTAACGACAGTATACTTTACAATTATTTCTAATAAGCATTTCTCAACTACTTAACATTATCCTTAAAGTATTAGTTAACAGTGGTATATTATTAGTTTTGACAAACATGACGACGTTTCAACGGGTATCCCGTTGGTTACAGCAATAAGTCTACGGATTTACAACGTTGAAATCAGGGTTTTGGCTCCCCTTGGACTTACCAGATAGCCTGATGCGGCTTTGCTATAAGAAAAGCACACAAACATAAACGATTTGACGGGAATACATGACACTCTTATTGACCATAAAACCGTATCGTTCAAATTCTGTCCAGTATTTGATCTATTCTTTTTTACTACACTTGTTCTTTCGAATACTATGTACTATGATTTGAAGAACAAAGGTTTTTTCTGTTAAAAATGCTTTTTGACAATCGTATGGTAGCTTGTTTGTTTCAAAATGTTCACATGAAGCTATGAAAAATGCTAGCCGTCTCTAATTTTACTAAGTCAGCTAGTGAAACAGAACACCACGATTTTTTCTTGAACTACTCTTGTTTCTTTTTAAAAACACACAATTATTTTAAAACATTTTGTGAATTAAAGAACCGTTTTATTGTTTATTCGGAATAAAGCACAAAGCTATTCAATGGGCCATCTGTGCTCTGCCCACTACGGGTATCGAAACCCGATTTTAGCAATATGAGTCCATAAATATACCGCTGTGCCATTGGGAACTTGTTAGATTGAATAATGAGAGTTTATCGTCACTCTATACCATACCCAAACACAAATTATATAATATGAGAACTAACCAAGCTAACCATATCGAACGAGATATTGAAAACAGATTTACGTATCAGGACTTGACCTTTTACCTGTCTTGTATTAGTAAGGAAAAGAAACTTTAGGATGTTAATGGTTTACAAATAGTTGTAACTTCTTTAAATTTATTTTTTCGCCTCTTGAAGCACTAAAAGGAACTAATACCAATGGAATATTTTTTTCTATTTTTTCGTTTTATTAAGGCTAATCGAGATAACTTCATTCTTTATCATATTTTTCCAAATATATATTAAAGATGAAGTTTGAGTTTTTTGTTCTTTTTTTTTCTTACTACAGCAGATGTTCCCAGAGAGATGTTGTAAGTTGTATGCTCACATTCTTTTCAGGCATAATGATGTATTCCAACTCAAAAACATAAGAAATGTTTCAATTATTCCAATAGTATGATTAGAAATAACTCATTTATTTAATGAATACGTACAATATTTTGTTTAATTATTTTGCATTAAGATATAAAAATTATAAAAAAAAACCTAAAGAATATGAATATATTTTACAATTTGAAATAATTGGGTCTCAGTTACGTTAGAAAGAAAACTTTAAAGTCTGCATACCAACCTATATAAACATACATTAAAACTCGAAAGAAAGTAAATCTTTGACGTGTCCACAGAAAAGTTGGATTTTGCGGTAGAACAAACGTTAGAAGTTGTAAAATCATATTTAGTTTTAAACAGATATTCAACATAGTAACAATAGAATAAAGCTAAGAAAACGTATTCACAATTACAAAAAATTTGCGTATCTTTGTTAAAGTCAATAATTTTTAATTACTTCTGAAGTAAGTATTGCATCAGAAAACAAATCTTTGGAAACCTTATAATTCGATTTAATTGGTTTAGTTTGATATTTGAAGACAGAAGACGTGGAAGTCAAGTTTAATGGACGATATTTGATATTTAAATTTAAGTAGAAATAAGTTATATGACGCAATTATTGTATTTTAAAAAAGATTTGGAGTCATCAGAGTTTCAGATAAGGAAGACTGGTTTCATCGTTAAGCCTTTTATTTTGGAGCAAAACTATTTAAATGTGATAAAAATTTAAATTATACATCAAAACATGTAACTATTAATGAGTTTGGACTAAGGCATATTCATGGAAATAAATTTGTTTTAATAATAGCTACAGTATTCAATAATTACGAGTATATAATTCTTCTGACCTTGGAAGGAGCTGACATAAAAGCTCATCCGTTTTCTTTTTCTCCTCAATTAGTGACTTAGATTTTTCTTCAACCAGCTGTTCAAGGTTGTTAGCATACTGTTCCATTCTGGCCAGCAGGTTATCAAGAAAGTTTTGATTGGACGCACCTCTGAAATCGTAAAAAAACAAAACAAAAAACATTGTGAACCATGTATCAACTTTCGATTTCACAGTCTCACACGCTATCGGTCACCTTCCCCTCAACAGTCTGGCGCAACATGATAAACAAAAACTATGGAGCTATTTTATTTACTCTGAGCTTAAAGCATTTTTAACATCACATGGAAACTTTGATAGTTTGGTCTTATTAGTGGGGATATTATTATGTTCAGATTCAAAACATTAACCTTAAGAAATGAGATTTTTGAAAATCGTCACATAAAAGAACTTACATAAATACGAATTCCAGTTTTCGAAACACTTAATTTTCAGCCTGGTATGGCCAAGTAGTTACGGCACTCGACTCGTAATCTACGGATTGCGGGTTCCAATCCCCGTCGTATCAAACATGCTCGTCCTTGTAGCTGTGAGAGCGTTATAATGTGACACTCAATCCCACTATTCGTTAGTTAAAGAGTAGCCCATGAGTTGGTGGTGGGTGGTGATGACAAGCTGCCTTCCCTCTAGTCTTACACTGCTAAATTAGTGACAGCTAACGGAGATAACCTTCGAGTAGCTTTGCACGAAGTTCAGAAACAAAACACAAACAAGCACTTAATTTAGTTTACATCTTGGTTGGTGTGTTCTGGAGGTCAGTGAATGTGACTAAGCGGTTCGTGAGATCAAATTTCTGCGCCAGATATACTCGCCATTTCAGCCGTGGGGTCGCTATAAAGATGAGGTTAATCTCATTGTTTCCTGGTTCAAGAGTTGACTGTGGGTGTTGTTGTCTAGCTTCCTTTCTTACATCCCATCACTTCATGATTATGGACGACTAATTCAGATAGCCTTTGAGTAGCTTGGCGAGAAATTGCAGTGAATAAAAAAAATTGCAGTTCGATCATAAACTTAGGAAACTCACTCGCAAAACTTCCCAAAATAAACAAATAATCAGAAACTGTTTTGAGTACTTAGAAGCTGGATTTTGTGTTTATATTTTTGTTTTTTACTTCATTTATCAACTGGAGTATTTCTGTACCACAAAAATAATTATTTTATCAATTGTTTGTTTAAAGCGCAAAGCTACACATTGGTTGTTGTTTTGTTGTTTTTTGAATTAAGCACAAAGCTACACAATGGGCTATCTGTGATCTTCTCACCACGGGTATTGAAACCCGGTTTTTAGCGTTGTAAATCCGCAGACATACCGCTGAGCCACTGGGAGGGACTGCACATTAGATTATCTGTGGTTTACTAACCTCGTGTATCGTAATACAATTTGTTTAGTTTATTCAAATAATATTATTTGTACATGTTGTATGTCCAGCGATATAATTTATAGATCCTTTATAGGCTGATAAACTGCATTTTGTTTCGCAATACTAAGAAATTGCCCTCCAGTGGCTCACCGGTAAGCTTAACAACAAACGAACTGACAATGCAAAACGAACTTATTTGTGTCTTTTTTTATTAATATCAATACTACATGTTTAAAGGAAACACTCCCACTAAAGTTCTTCATGAGCTCTTTAGAGAAAGCACAACGTAAGTGATATCATAAAAGTGTTTTTTGGAAAGGTTCGTTATTTAAAAATCTATCGCCAAATAATTTTATTTGCGACTTCGACAAAAAAGCCAGAGATTTGCCATATGATATTTCTCTCTGGGAATCGTTTAATAAAAATTGCTGCTTTACTTTATTAATGTCTGATGGAAATTTTTATGTTGTCCATTTTCTATTTCGAATATTCATATGGCTAAGTAATTCTGGACCCAGCATGGCCAGGTGGTTAAGGAAATCGACTCGCAAGCCGAGGGTCACGGGTTTGAATCCCTGTTACACCAAACATGATCGCCCTTTCAGCTATGGGGGTTATAATGTGACGGTCAATCCCAATATTCACTGGTAAAAAGTAGCTCAAAAGTTGGCGGTGGTTTGTGATGAGTAGCTGTCTTCCCTCTGGTCTTACACCGCAAAATTATGGATAGCTAGCGCAAATATATTTCGTTACAACGCGACATGTGGGATATCGGATGTGGTTTTCATGTATCTTGCCGGTTTACGTATTCAACTAGTATATAACGTATTTAATTTTCTATATGGTAGAGTCATTCTGACCTGTTCTTTACTGTAGACGTTCTATCGAGAAACTAACTTGTTTGAAAGCGTATAATTAGAGCTATAACCTAATCAACATTAACAAAAATTAACAAATATTCAGATGATCATGAGCAATCGTTCAGTGATTAAAAACTTTCATATAGAAGTACTAGAAACTTTCATCCTTTTTTCTTAAAAACACATAAAAACTAAAATATACTTTTTATATTTCATCAATCTTTATATTTCTTTTGAAGTTAAGCATGAAGCTACACAATGGGCTATCTGTGATCTGCCAACCACGGGTATTGAAACCTGATTTATAGCGCTTTAACTCCGAAGTCATAACGTTGTGCCACTAGAGGGCTCGATTTTTATACATACTTGGTAATTTTCTTGAATTGAACTTTAATATCTGCAAAGCTAGGCCTACATCCTGGTAGCTCCGACCAACAAGCACGAACCAAGTCCATTAGTTCAGCTGAACATTCATCATAGGCGATTTCCGGGCGATATGGTGGCGTTGTTCCCATTTTGACACGGTTCAAAATTTCTGTTTAAAAATCAAATGTCTTTATTTTAGTTTCGAAAAATGTTATTTGCAATAATGTTAAATTTCTATTTATTTTCTCACGGTAAGTGTCACTGTAAATGCGACTAACCTTCAGGCTCTATAATAATCTTGTTGTTTCCATGTCTTTCCTCTAATCTGAATGGTCCAGATCGAGTAATTATTTCTTGAAGTATAATAGCAAAGCTGTATACGTCACCCTTTTTGGAACCTGTTTTTGTCGGAAAAGGTTCTCTAAGGTGTTCAGGAGCCATCCAAAAGAGAGATCCTTGAATGAGAGCAAGAAACATGAATAGTTTTAAGTTTAATCTCCAGTAACAGATGTTTATATAGGATTCAGATTTATAAGTGTGATACTCAGAACGGTACCATAATGTTGAATAAGTAAAGAGTAAAATACAAATAATAAAAAAGAAAAACCCAGAATTAAGTTGTTATTCTACAGATCAGCCAGCAAATGGCTTTAGTTGTTGTCCTACAGATCAGGAAATAGCTTTATACATTTCGTAGAAAATTAACTACTCAGAATTACTTTACCTTTGACAAGGCACAAATGCTGTTATAAAACAATGTTAATGGTGATCTATGAATTTATTTTTTATGTAAAACACGTCTCAGGTGCTAGCCATGTGAGTTGATACTCATATTTCCCTTATTCACTCACTCGAAGTATGCTAACTCGATGAGCGACTGAGGTAGTCGTTATCCTAATCAAAAAAGCTTTATTTTATTATTTGTTGGACTGTATTTTCTGTTTGTTTGTCTTTTGAATTTTGCACATAGCTACTTGACTAGAGTGTAAGACTAGAGGGAAGGCAGCTAGTCATCACCACCTACCGCCAACTCTTGGGCTACTCTTTTACCAACGAATAGTGGGATTGACCGTCACATTATAACGCCCTCACGGCTGAAAGGGCGAGCATGTTTGGCGCAAAGGGAATGCGAACCCGCAACCTCAGATTACGAATCGAACGCTTTAACACGCTCCGTATATTCTGTAATATCAAACAATCTTTTGTGAATATGAACTCAAAAATTACATACTTGTATGTCAACTGACATAACTGCTGATTCGAAATTTGTTTTGCAGAAATATAAACTTGAATTTTTGATTAATATTAGTTAATCATAGCAATTGTGCTTAATCGTAGATAGAATACTGAAAACTTTGGTTGTCCCTTCATACTTTTCAGTAGTGTAGTAAAAATATGAATGAATATCCATTACATGTAACTGATTATATTATTACATAGTAAATGTAATTTTATTGACGATGGAAAAATCATAAAAAATGCAATAACAAAATAAATAAACTCTGCAACAAATTAATTTATTAACAAAACGTCTGGTTAGAGCAAGGAGATCGTGTAAAGAGTAGTGTAGGTATGAGATTTCCGAAACATCTGTCAATATATTAAAATAGTAAACAAATACAATAAATTCAAAAACTAACATATATTTTGGCGGTATTTTTGCTAAACACATGTTTATTGTTTATATACTTAAGAATAACACATTTCATACATATATGTGTGAATAAAGATGTTTTATTCGTTCTAGATTCATATAAAATTACACTCTTACATTCTTTTTTATAGTAGAAGACAATTGTTCCCTTAATATACAAAGCATTTACTGTTCGTCTTCTAGAAGAAAGAGCGTAGCAACCTAATTACGATGTATTTCAAAGCTTACAAATGCCCAGGTAGTTAAGGTGCTCGCCTCGTAATCCGAGAATCACGAATACGAATTCCCGCCACACCAAATATGCTGGTCCTTTCAGCCGTGGAGGCTTTATCACGTTACGTTTAATCGCATTGCTCGATGGTAAAAGAGTAGTTCGAGAATTAGTTGTGGGTGGTGATGACGAGCTACCTTCCCTCTAGTCTTACACTGTTAAATTAGGGACGTTTAACACAGATAGCCCTTGTGTAGCTTTGCTCGAAATTTAAAAGAAACATATTTTACAATGATACCACCCAGAAACACGTCAGTTTTCATCAGCTTACTTTGATGTCAACAAATACCTTTTTTGTGCGTCGTGAAGGAGAATGCGCATGTGAACATTTATAGAATAAAGGTTAAAAAATCCAAATTAATAAAGCTACACTAAGTAAGAGAGAGATTTTTACTGTTATGAATAGCAAAGCTTTTGTTGGTACTAACTACAGCTCTGATAAACATCAAAATTTAACAAGACCTATCCCCATCTGCGATGTTCGATCTATTTATTAGTATCGCTTTAAGCTCTTAGTTCAACTAAGAGAAAGTCGTTAAATCAGTAATCTCTGCTATTGGTTCAATGTTCATAAGAATTTCGGAAAGGGAAGAATTTCGTTTCCATAGTTTAATTCTGTATTATAGTATTCTTGGACACTGTGGTACTATTGTGATGAAAATATAAACCTGGAACTCAGTAGACACCTGCAACTAGCACATTAACTGTTAAGTTCAGCTGTATAGAAGTACATTCAAGAATTTTTCGACGTTATGTGAAGTTGCAACATCAGGAATATTATCCAGCTGAGACATACCAATATTCTAATCAGAAGTATTATAACATATGCTTGCGAAAAATAGTACTACAGAATTTGGTCGGTCAAAGAATCAACATCTGATCAATTACTATATATTTTTTTAACCACAGAGCTAAGGACTTCTAACTAGAATTTAAAAAAAATATTCGAGCTAATTGTCAATTAAGGTACAGACCTTAAAGAAACTTTAGGCTATACGAGTGTTATTTCTGTATATTATTGGGATTTTCTGTGTTTTTTGAATGATCTCATTTTTAAAATATAGCCTAACAGCAGGGATACGTGTATATTTAGTTTTAGGTTTTCTATTAGATATTGTTTCATGAACAATTCCAGAAACAGTTTTACGGCTCGTTTGGATTGAGAAAATATTTTACGTAGAAGAGCAAATAACGTTTCGACCTTCTTCGGTCATCGTCAGGTTCACAAAGAAAGAAAGAGGTAACTGACCAGAAGCTGACCACATGTTTGGAAGGGGTTATGTAACAGAGTGTCGGAATGTAGAAGTCGGTGCAAAATGTTTGAATATATAATTTTATTTTATTATATTTAATATAGGTATAAAGGTGTTTCTTTACATTGGTTTATTTTGGGTTTTCTCGACAAAAAAAGATGAAAAGTATTTGATGTGTACAACGCTGTTATGATGCGTACAGCACGTACTGAGTTTGTAAGTGAATTTTGATGGTTATGCTTGTTTGATCAATAATACAAATACGTTGATCTTTAATACAAGATTTTTGGAAACAAAATTATACAGCACAGAATAAATGAAACTGACTTTTAGTACTTGGTAATGTTACCTTAATTGTCGTTAAACACATAACAAAATGATTTAACAAACATTCTTTATAAGTAAATCTTATGATACTTACGTGGATTTATTTCAGTATCAAGGTCAATCTGTTCATGTACATATTTCAGGCCGTAGTCAGTGATTTTCACCATAAAACGTCCGTCAATTACACAGTTGGTTGACTTTAGACGACCGTGGTATTCAAGTGAGCTGTCGTGAATATATTTCATACCCTGCGAAACATCAGAAGTTAATTACATAACACACCATTCTAGTACTATTAAGTGAAGTCGGATTATGGAATACTTCATAGACATATTAAGAAAAACATGCAATCAACCAGTCTACTTACAAAAGAAGAAGAGCTTGGTCGGTCTGGGATAGAAACTACAAGACAGTTCAGCCACCTATCCAGAATCAAAGCTATAGTAATGATGGCTAGGACAGGACAGGTTCACTTCATGATATATATATTTCTACAATACTTGTAAGTAACTTCACCGAATCGGAAGCATTTATATCATAAAAGTTACCTGTTTGTATATTTCACAGAACGAATGGAAGATCCATGTATATTTTTAAATGAAATAGAAACCGGAATGATAATAAGTTGGATCAATGAATCAAAAACTTTTTTGTTTTTTGTTTTATGGTAGGTATAAAAGAAGTATTCCATTCTTCGCTCTGTTTAAAACGCTTTTACACTCCTTTTTTGATAATGCTCCACGATATACATTGTTGCATGGCAACAAAACTATCACATGATTGTTTTCCAGCCAACTATGGTGTCTATATTGAATGCTCAATATTAATGTTGATTTTTTGAGAAACGTTTTTCATTCTTTATTCCTTTGATAACTTCGTTGATAATAGCAAAATAGTTTAAATCAGAAGTTTTATGACACTGACTTGCAGTCAAAGGCAATATAAATTTAACAAGAAGTATTTCAGCTAAACCTATTGTTACGTTTGTGTATTAAATTACATTACAAACGTTATACAAACAGTGTTTAAAAGTTTGAAGTGGGGTGAATTAATGTTAACGTTTTTTTTTTGGTATTTTGGCACATGTATTAGAAAAAAAAGAGCGTTTATTACAACCAATCCTTTGTATAGTCGAAAGAGTTAAAAATTTGTGTCGGAATAACCGCATTATGTTTTTTACTTCCTAACCTAGAATATAGCGAAAATGTTAAAGGGTGCCAAATCCACAAAATCCGAATTCTGTTCATTTAACACCATAAACTTTAAGTATTACAAGACAAAACTGCTAAGCCTGGTTAGATAATCGTAAAAGACAACGAATGTTTTAATAAGATATAAAATATGTTATACTAATTTATTTTACTGATCATGAATTATAAGCGCCTTGTAATGAAATCTAGTTCTTGATATGCGTTGATACAGCATTACGTGTCTACATAATGTACTGACTATTAATGTGATTATTTGGATAAAATATATGATATTCTGAAGTGGTTATTATACAAGAATGTGCTATATCATTATCTGTTTAAACAACATAGTTAGAGACAGGGCTCAACCCACAGGCAGAAGCAAAGAATACGTTCATATTAACACTGGAGCTCCTGACTGTTTGGTAGTTTAAGCAGTCACTGATATTGCATTCCGTAACTACAGATATATATATATATATATTTGCTCCGAATTGCGACGAAAAATCATGCAATAAACAAAGGAAATAAACTATTTAATAAACGGCAATGCAAAGCCCTCAGATAGAAAAGTGAAGGAATGTGTGTGTTTTTCTTATAGCAAAGTCCACCAGAAAAGTGAAGGAAATTATGTTGATTACCATATGAAGTATCTGTTCCTTGGACGGGTGTTTTCTGTGTTAGCCGTCCCTAATTTAGTAGTGTAAGACTAGAAGAAAGGCAGCTAGCATCACCACCCACCGCCAACTCTTGGGCTACTTTTTTACCAACGAATTGTGGGATTGATCGTGACATTATAATGTCCTCACTGCTGAAAGGGCGAGCATGTTTAGTACGACGGGAACTTGAACCCGCGACCCTCGGATTATGAGTCAAGTGCCTTAAGCACGTGGCCATGCCGGGCCACGATTTTTGAAGGGTAGTGTAATGTTAAGTCTGCCCATTGGACGGGTGAAATAAAAACTCATTTGTAACAAAGGTTAGGAAATTGTGCTCCCAATTTTTTTTAACGTAATAAACATTAAAAGTATTATAAAAATACATAAAGGTACCAATACAAAAAAATACAGTGTTTTGAATAATTATATCAATATTAAATTAAATGGGGGTTCTGCCCCCTCATGACCTTTCTCATGCCATCTTATATCACTGTATTTAGTTGTTTTGGTTTAGTTTTTTTTTAAATTAGACATCAAATTAGATGGAAGTCCAAAACCCCGCCCTTTTTTATGACCTTTCTCACATAATCTTGTATCACTGCCAGGTTTGGTATTAATTGATCAAGAAATGTGGAGAATATAGGAACAGATATGGAATGATAATTATCAGATCGTATATTTTTCCCGGTCACACACTTTACTTCAAATATAGTAGATTATTTTGTTTGTTTTGAATTTAGCACTAAGCTACACAATGAGCTATCTGTGCTCTGCCCACCACGAGTATCAAAACCTGGTTTTTAGTGTGTAAGTCCGCAGACATACTACAGTACCAGTGGGGGGAGTAGATTATTAACAGATTTCAATCAAATTAAATTAGCATAATAGCGTACATCATTCATTTATACCTTTTTAAGGGGTCGTTCTTCATAATATTTAAGTAACTAAAACTATTTTATTTTAAAATGTGGAATAAGTTTAAAGTATGAAAAAATAATATAATTTCTTGAATACCACACAAAAACGTGTGTATTTAAATCCATTAGAGTCCGTGTTTTAGTTTTTCATAGGTTGAATAAAATAGTGAAAGAAAAAATTGCTACAAGGGTATAAATTCACTCAAATGATTGCTTTTCTTCTCAAAATGTGTGTGTTTTCTTATAGCAAGGCCCCATCGGGCTATCCGGTGAGCCCCTGATTTTAGGGTTGTAAATCCGTAGACAAACCACTGTACTTGAAAATACGCTGAAACAACAAAAAACAAAGTGTAGCGAATTTAAAAATTCAAATAGTTCATTTACTGTTTACATTATTAAAACAGTTTAATGTTATCGAATTTTAATGAAAACTACCATATAAGAAAACTTTAGTGTTCAACATTTCTTAAATTTACAGGACTTTACTAAGGACTTTCAGTATTTAGTTTTGCTTTTTGATTTTTGAATGATAGTACAAGAAGGTTTTGTACTTTTTCTTGATAACAATCACAACATAACCAGCTTCCTACATAAAGTATATCCCGAATATTTATCTTATCAGTATTATCGATGATAAATATGTAAATAACCTATACATATATAATTCTAAGCAAAATCGACATACCTCAAGGATATCATTGACCATTGAGTATCGAAAGGTCCAATCGATATTCATGGCATCCTTCTCCAACATATCCTTTTATAAAACAAATACGAACTATTAACACTAAATCTATACTATGACATTCCTGTAATGTGATTAAAAGAAGCGTTAACGGCTGAAGATTATACAGAGGGCTTACAAAACTTTATATGTATATTTTCTTGCATTGGCAAAAAAGGCAGTATTTTTTATTTATATTTGGTCCACAGTGAAGTCAGTTTTACAATGATAAACCTTATGCATAGAATAACAAACATACGTATAAACCTTTACGAAGATAAATGTTCATACAACAAGGTTGATGAGCGATATTGAATCAAATAAATGGCATACTCTTTTGAAGGAGAGCACTGCCAATATTTTCGTCGGAAACACGAAAATTCGCATAAGTCACCTTTATATCACACAGCAACGGGCTCCAAAAACTACATCTAAGTTCTCAGAAATCCTCTGACCGACAAACTCAAGTTACAACCGATACACTGGATTAAAATTATGGGGTGGACGACTTTAGGTCGTGTAGGTTTGCTGGAAGAAACTAATATCTGCAAGTTAAGTTCAACTGCGCTATGGAACGAAGTTGAGTTGAGCAAAGGGAGGCCCAACTAATCGATTACATTTGATTATTTGATTGGTGTAGTGCTTTTAAAACTACAGTACACACAAGCAAAGAGAAACAAAAAATATGGTAGCGAATTATACCACACTGTCGCCTTCCCCTTCTGAATCAATTCAAAATTAGGGACAGTGGAAGATAGTCTTAATACACTTTATATGACAAAGACAAAGCTTGCAAGTTTAATGCCAATGGGAATGAATTCGAGACCTTTATGTCATGACCCATCAATTCACCAAAGCTGAACAAGTTTGAAACGAATAGTATCAGTCGCTTATAAAGATAAAAATGGGCATAACACAGCTAATCCATTGTGTAGTTTTGAGTTTAACAAAAATAAACACAATAAATCTATTTCGGTATTTGGTAAATCCATAATCGCAACTCTGATTGGTCTTTTATTTCATGATAGTTAGTCTAATCGAAGCTTAAATGAATAAATTGCTGTAATAATTCAAAGCATATATTTTGAGTAACCGGTTAGTTACACGTGACACTAGTTAACGTAATTGTTGCTTATTGGTAATCAATTAAATCGCCAAACTTAAGCCCAAAAATGGGTTAAAAATGCTGAAATGTTGTTTTGGCGAATTTAGGTTAATTACCGTACTGTGTTTGTATACACAACGGGTTCTCTGTGCTCTTCTCACTACAGCTATCGAGACCTGGTTTATTAGCGGTGTGAGTCCGCAGACATGCTGTTGTGTCACTGGCGGGCAACTGTACAGTGTGATAGTGTTAGGACAAAGTCCAATATTATATTTGTCTATTTTCGAAGAACAGGCGAAACATCAACACTTTATTAATCTTCATATTTAGCACAATAAAAACTCACTGGAAGTGTTTGAGTTCAACAACCACTGAATATTTTATGTGTCCCCTTTTTATTTAATACCTGTAAACAGTCTTTCAGGTATTTTTTCAACATGTGTAATCAAAATTTCCTTTGGATTTTTAAACAAATATCTCTAATACACTTTCATCATAAAGTTTTTTTAGAAATAACATTTGATTTGTCGAGTTTTTGATCTATCAATTCCTGGATCTTCTCAATAAGGTTAAGAATGGGGCTCTATGTGGCAATAACATAATTTGAATGACTTCAGCAGCTTTTTTTTCAGCTAAGTAGTTTCTGTATAGATTGGAGTCATTACAGTCTTGGTATACCAACAATGTGCAAACAGCTGGGTGTACCATGATGGTTTAGTATCTGATGGTACCTGCGCTGCTTCATTATTCCTTCTGTTTTGTAAATATTCCCTGTTCCCTCAACAGAAAAACAACGATAAATTATCGTACTGCTTTTCTACTGCTTTATTATAGGTGCTATGCATTGAGGTAAGTACCTGTCACCTCTTTTCCGCTGGACGTTCAATCTAAGCTTTGAACCTTTCATTTCAAATTTGGACCCATCCGTCCGTAACACCTTTTTCCAATCACCAATAGTCCAGTTTTTATACCTTTTAGCATATTTCAGTCCTTTGACAATATTCGGAGATTAAGGTAAATATTTTTAACTAATACATGACCAAATATCCCATTATTATTGTGTCTTATTGATATTGTAGATCTAGATCACTTGGTACATGGTCGTTTAACTCGTGGTAGAGATCAGTGACAGTATTTTTTCTGTCTCGTAGGCTGTATAAGCAAATATACTTAACAGCAGTATAACTGAGTTTAGGTGTTCTGCCTCTTTCTTTCATATTTTTAAATTTACCTGTCTAAGTCACATGATCAAACGTGTACTTGACAATGTTTGGGAAGCATTTCAAGTCTGCTGCAATTTGCGGATAGTCCAATCAACATCATGTAAAGCTTTGTTGCAAACGTTTTGCTGTAGTGAGAATTCTCTTTACGCTTTTTTGGGCCGTCGCATGACAACAAAACTTAATATATAGTGTTAAACACTGTTTTATTAATTTTTATTTGTGGAGTGCTATTAAACTGATTTCTCGAAGCATATACCGGTACCATATGCTGTCTTGCTATAGCTTTTTTCTTTATAGTTAAGAAATTGCATGGAACACCCATGAGAATTATTTCAGATCCTAAATTTGATTCGTAGGTTAATTCAAGCAGAACCCTTTTGAAATGCCCTTGGTATAAGTATATAGGAATTCTAAAGAATTATGAGTATTTTCACCTGTCAATAGGAATCAGTGAAGCATTACCATAATGTTGAAATCTACATTCTGTAATAGTATGGAAGAAATAGCCTCATAAAATGAAAAGAATGACAAAAATATTCTCTTGTCCTAACGGTTATGCACAATACTGTAGATTACTGTTTGAGTAATGGAAGAAAGAACACTTAAACCAAATACTATTTTCATAATTTTTCAGCGATTAATTCCTGACTAACAGTTTCTAAAGTAAGTGAATAATGTATGCGAGCTGTAATGAAAAGTTATGGCAACGTTATTAGGGTCATAATCATAACATTTGGACAGAAAAGTATATGTTAAGAGTGTAAGTCAGATAACAATATGGCATAGAGTGAGGTACTCATCTGATGTTATACATGGGTCGGTGCCCTGGCATTTAGCCATTAATCAGTTGTTGTCTGAATAAAATTTGAATATAAGTCATTGAGGTATCTAAACATTAATTAGATGCTTAGAAGAATGATTCTGTCAGTGTTATTTGTGTTATTCTACTCTGTTGTTATTTCCACTGGTCATGAAATAAGTGTTTCTGATTACATTAAGATCATATGGTCATGTTATATCAAATTTTTATACTTTTTTGCTATGATATTTGAAACACAGTCTGCTTTCAGTTACAAAACTTCAAATGAATTTATAGAAATAAAAGTAAAGTTTAGGGAAACAAGAGAGATTTTTACATTACCACAGTCTGAATGTGATTTTAAATTTGTTTTTAATGTAATAATATTTCTTTATTTCGTGAGGATAAAAAAAAATAATGTTAATACTCTGGTATATATAATTTTTGAAGTATTTTAACACTAGGTGACTTAATGTTTATTGTTTGTTTGTTTTTGAATTTTGCACAGAGCTACTCGAGGGATATCTGTGCTAGCCGTCTCTAAGCAGTGTAAGGCCAGAGGGAAGGCAGCTAATCATCATCACCCATCGCCAACTCTTGGGCTACTCTTTTAACAACGATTGAACGATGCATTATAACGACCCCACGGCTGAAAGGGCGAGCATGTTTGACGTGACAAGAAGCTTAATGTTTAAACTGGATAACTTATCTACACGCATTGGATCACAGACACTCCTGAATCATCTGGTCCGAATCTATTCGTCTGTTTGTTTTGTTTTTGGCAGAATTACTTAAGGGCTATCTGCGCTAGCTGTTCCTAAATTTACAATGGCAAATTACACGGAAGTCAGCTAATCAACATCATTTACGGCCAATTCTTGGACTGCTTTTACAAATATTGTCTATTTATATTGTCTATTATGCATGAGAGAATAGTTCAGTATTCTCTGAACTATATAATAGTCATATTATAAACACTTTTCTTCTGAAAGAATGGTGTTAGGTGACTAGTTTCTGTCCGTTTTGACATCACAACCTGCATCTTGCGAGTTGAGTGCTCTAATCACCAGGTCATTCCAAATCGTAACTATAACATAACTATAACAATTATAATTGTTATGTTCGTTATAGGGAAAGAAAAATATAACTCTGAATCTTGAAATTTGTTGATTCGTATTCTAAAACAGGAGTGAGTAGTGTGAATTTTTAGACAATTTCGTAATCAAGAGGAGTGTTCTGTAGTTAATAACTTGATTGAGTTTGAATTTGCATGAAAAGTAAACAGATTAGGCTAATTACAAAGGTAGTGAAAACTATTTTTTATTAGATAAAATAATAGAAACAACAACGACAACAGAAAAAAACAGTGTAGAACTTGATAAATCTCTGTAAGACTAGTCATAATGAAAACCAACTTGAACTGGCCAAAAAAAAGTGATTGAATTCAAAGGTAAATTTGCTTTATTTTGTTATTTTTATTCACTCAAAGCAGTGGTCGGTTTTCAAATTTAGTGAACGTGAATATAGTGCCAATCCTTTCATTATGGAATTCTATATGCTACTGAACTATTCTCTCATGCATAACAGACAATATATATATATATACACTTAAGAGAACAAATACTCTGAAAACTAAAACAGCGTAGTCTTAGCAATTTTCTGGACGACATATTGCCATTTTTACTGTAAAAAATAAATAAAGGATAAAATGAAAATTTTTTTCATAACTAAATAAGGTATAAGAAGATAATATACTTGCATGTAATAGTTGAAAAGGCAAAATTTGCATATTATTAATTCAACAGTGAATAAGCTTGATTAGAAATATTTCTAAGTTTTTATTGCTAGATTACTTGCTTTAGTTTCCATTAAAAGTGTGTTCTAAAACTAATGTTACTTTCTTAATGAATGTATCATACAAGTCAAAACAAAACACTCCTACCCGAAGACTTCCACGAATACAATGCTCTGTGAGCAAAGCATAGTTTGGTTCGTCAATGCACATCCCTATGAAACGCACCAGGTTTTCATGAGTAAGCTCTCCTATCTGAAGAATAAGCGAACAAGAAGAACAAGTTACACATAACAAAAATCTTTAGAATTATTTGTTCGTTTTTACCTTAAATACGATTATTCTTTAGCAGTTAAGTTTTCTTGATCAAATATAGATTTATTACCTAGCTGTGAGAATTTCATCTACATTTTCAATGTTATTGGTAATTCAGGCTTTCTCTTATTACACAGTTTGTTCGAAATTCAGGAATTATTCTTGTCTGTTAGTATCTTTTGAAATATATGTTGATCATGTTTTTATGTACTTAACAGTTATTACTAATTCTTGGTCTTGACATGATTGTTGTCCGTATTACCTCAATTATTTAAGTATAATAAGCAATTAAAACTGTCTTTGATCTTATCATTCAGTCAATAACTAATACTTTCTTTGATTTTGAACTTCCAAAACCTTTGGTTGAGCTTAATCTTTCCATGTTGTTAATAGTCGAAACAGTCTTTGACATTTTAGTATATTCAACAATCAAATTTGAGTCTGATCTCCAACTGCCCTTGACAATTTGCCCTGCGTTTGATATTTACAGAGTTATTAAGCAGCAGTGTCTTTGACTTTTCAGTATTTGTGATCGAGACTGTCTTTTGTCTTTTAGTGTTACCCGTATTCAAGTCTGACTATTTTTTAATTTTAAAGACAACAAACAAAACTATTTTCTGATTTTTAGAAAACCATGAACATCTATTTTGATAGAATGTATTTTACAACATGTATCATGAAGTCTGATGTCGAGTGTTAAATACACAATTGAAATAAAGTACTTAAACAGTATAATTATACGAAGACTTTAATCAAGGGGGAACAAATTTAGTTAAAATGATTCTTTTTGTTGAAAAAAACCCATTCAATGTTTAGATAACATCTTAAAACATGAAAGTAATCACAATATATTGTTCGAAACGGTATGCTTCTAAAACTTTCATACTACCCAATAAAAACAGCACTATGAGCTTAAGATGTATTTACTATCAATGCCATAGAGGAAGAAACAAAACAAAAAGAAAAGCATGGTAGAGTACAGAAGAATGTAGAAGACAATGGGTTACAATAAATTACACTGAAAATGTTTGTGGAAAACGGCATCAATGATATGTCATCTGCCAAATTACCTAAGAACTTTGTTCCCATTTCTCAGTGGGCTTTTTCTGGTTTCCAAAATCTTGAAACAACATACAACATTTTATGCATTCAAGCGTTAAAACTGAACTTGGAAATGATAATTGCTTTTTGTTAATAGCAAACTTGTATAACAGGCCATATGTGATGTACCTACTATGAGTATTGAGTAAAAAGGTTTAGTGTTATAGCTCTCAATCTTACACTTGAGCAACTGAGCGTAGACTGAAGATAAACAAGGACAATTTTTTTATTTACTTTCCTGGGTTCTTGTTCATTTTATTTTATTTATAAAATAAATTGTTGGTTGGATAGCGGTAAGTTGACTGACTTGCAATGCTAAAAGCCAGAGTTCAATAGCTCACTGCGTATTTATGTAACGACTATGTGAGACCCGAAAAAAGGGATTATATCACAGAAACATCAGGATAAGTGTTCACCAGCTTTATGTTTTGATAACCTTCTACATTCACTAATCGCTCATCCACTTTACACACATTACAGCAATAGTCTGACTGTACTGATTTACTTCCGAATTGTTTCTCTTCATTGATTTCAGTTAATAAATGTTTTAAAATCTTAAACTGCCCCATTTAACTTTTCATACATTTGGGCACTCTTCACATCTCTCAGTTTAGAAATGAGTATTGGCTTCAGGAGAAAGGAGAAAGCTAATGTTACTTACACCCTACCTTGCTCGGAAGTTCAGCATGTATTTGTCCTCACTGACAGCACTTTACAGTATAGTTTTTCATTGAAGTGAAATGAGAAATTAAACTAATACCTAGGTTTGATATATATCTACGTATAAATGTTAACACAAACAAACTGACCTGTTTCAATTCGACCATCACCTGGCGAGACAAGTTCAGTTTGCTGACACGTAGTGGTTTCACCACAACTTTATTTCCCTGAAAGGAGAGGACGTAAACAAATCACACAAACAAACACACGTGGTGTTAAGCCTTCTTTTCTTCAATTTACTGTAATAATACGGTTCTCTCTAACAATGTAACAATAATTTTAAACGTTAGAATTCACACACCGATAGCCGACGAAATATTAAAAAAAATAATGTTTAAAACTGTTATAAAATTTATGTGATAATAACTTTAAAAATCTTACTTGTTTCAAATTTTGAAAAGCTAATGTGTTTTCAGACTTTACTCGCATTACGAACTTTTATTTGTAGAGTGAAGAGTTATCATATGTTTCAGCATTCAAATAAAATTATTGAATCTAGGATTCTAAAATGTTAATTATAAATCTTCCTGTAAGTGGGTTGCTAAGCTACAACCAGGTTTCCTTGTTTTGAAGTCGAATAGCAATGACCTAAGTTGGTCGAGAAGTAAAATGAGGCGTTAAGAAATATGCTGCGATACAAAGAACTAGTTTTTTCCCCCTATAATTTTTATGAATAGATATTGTGATTCTTAGCTTAAAATTTTCATATAATATACTCGTGCATCGATTCTAGCAATTGGACCAATAAATCATGGCACAACTAACTTTTCCTAACTTTAGGATTTATTAAGAGCAATATATTTACCAATAAGTTTATTTTGCATTTCTAAACTGTGGTATTGACTTATTTAAAGCTCTTAGATTTATAATTAATATACTTTAAGGATGAAGATTAAGCATTATTTAACGACTTGATGCCCTTAAGTCTGATGAATAAATACAGAACAACGAGTTTTACGAGTAAGTGATAACATAGAATTACCACGATCACTAATGTCTTAAATAAGAAACAAAAAAGTTTCTTTTCATAACATTTTGTTAATAACTTTTTAGTAGAAACATATTTGACATATATTTACTGTTTAATAGTAGCCGAAGAAATGGTAAGTTAGTAATTTTAAACCATTCCTGACTTGTAATGACGCTGTAAACAAAACGTTATTTCGTGTTTGAGTGTATTATTATATTATATTTTGTTGTTGTGAAATTGTGTTTACAACAATTAGAGAGTTAACATCTAATCACATTAACATAGAAATTATCAAAACAGATTTGCTCTGTACTACTTTGGCGTAAAAAATGCTTCAACATCACATAAAAGTCAAAAGCCTAAATTTGCAAATTCCAATAATTTACATTTTAAACATTTAAACAGATATACAAGTATGTTACCTTGTATAAGCCAATAATCACACCACTCACTGCAGCTAGTTCTTGTGGAGAGCTGCCGTTGGATGTTCTGGGATTCTAAAGATATAAATGAAATAAATTATTTTATTTTATATCTTTAATACTTATTTTCTACAAATAGAGTAATATGGTACATTTATCAATAGTTTAAAAATATTAAACAAACATATGCCTAAGTTTTCGTTAATCAAATACGATAATATTACATATTTTAGGTAAAGAAAGGTTGATATGTATTACATGATCACTACTCTTCAAATTAAAGATTAACAAAAACAAATAAATGCACTTTCAAATTCGGAAATAAGTCCGAGGTTTATTTGAGGATAAACTCTATGATAAAGATTATGTATCTTTTGTTTCACTAAAATACCACAATTTTCAATTAAATTAAGTATCATATGGTTTATGGTTACCTTAGTTAAACTTCTAAATATATTGTTTCTAGTTTCGTCTGATCAATCGAAATTGATTAATTGGAATTTTGTTCCCCTCATGATGCCCGCCATTCTTTAAGCGAGATTTGTTTATCAAACTCTCTTCCCTTCATTATAAAGAGAAACATTCATAATATACAGTGAGAAACATGAACATTTTTAAAGTACACTCTCTAAATATCAATATGAACTGTGAAACTTAAAGTAAAAATGGCTTATAATATGAGAATAACACAAACAAAAACTGACAAATATATCTTAAACCTTGTCGCATGACGTTCTAGCAGAAAGTGTTGAAATGTAAACGATTTAACTATTTTATTAAGTTGTCTTATTAAGTGGCTCTGTGATAAATGGAAGGTTTTACAATTAACATAATTGTTGCTCGTGTAAGCAGATGTGATGTGATCTACACGGTAAAGTATTTTTTGTTCCTGTAATTCGATGTGACAGTTACCGTAGTTTTTGCTCCTGTAAGCCTCAATATTATGGATAAAGAGATTTTTACTTACCCAAGTTGTTAACTCACTTCAAAATATATTAAAGTAAGCCTGATTTAGATCTTACCAAAGACTTTAAGTCTGTTGGTACTTCCTCACCAAGTGGTAGACTTGTGGCAGATTTTTTATTCACTTTGTCGGGAAACACAATGTCTTGCCATCTTACCTTCCACCAATACTCACTCAAAGTAGACTTGTACTTGATGCGTCTACAAGTAATATTACACACATAATTTTAATACACTGTGGTTATCTTTTATTTCTAACCCACATAGATCATTTTATTTTGTAGTAATGAACATTCTGTATATTAAACACATAATTTTAATACACTGTGGTTGTCTTTTATTTCTAACCCATATAGATCATTTTATTTTGTAATAATGAACATTCTGTATCAATGTAATGAGTTTAAAGTGATACTACAAAAGATACTTTTTTATATCGAATTTTTCATAACAAATATCATTTAGCCTCTCAAAAAATACTTTACAGAAAGCTACTGTGATCTTCACTTCAAAATTTTATGTAACCAAGAATTTAATAGAACCAAAATGATTTCATTCTTGTTGCCGAAGGTTTGTTTGTTTTTGAATTTCGCACAAAGCTATCCGAAGGCTATCTGTGCTAGCCGTCTCTAATTTAACAGTGTAAGACTAGAGGGAATTCAGCTAATCATCACCACCCACCATCAACCCTTGGGCTACTCTTTTACCAACGAATAGTGGGATTGATCGTAACATTATAATACCCCCACGGTTGAAAGGGTGAGCTTGTTTGGCGCGACGGGGACGCGAACCTACATGCTACCATCCCTCTAGTCTTACACTGCTAAATTAGGAACGCCTAACGCAGACAGCCTTCTTGTAGCTTTGCGTGAAATTGAAAACAAAACAAAACAGAAAAGGCCAATAACACTTTTAGTGTGTATAAAAGCATACGCCGTGTATTTGGACCAGAAAAGGCCTATAAAACGCTCAATTAAAAAACTTACTGTGTATTTCCTCCGTAAAAGACTGTATGACGTATTTATCCATTTAGAATGCCAAAAGTATATGTACACCAAAGCTCAAAAATAATTTGCACTGTGTGTTCAAAGAACCTATGTGGTGTGAGAGCGTTTATGTGTTTTTTATTATTATAACAAGACCACTTCGGGTTATTTACTGTGTCAACTGAGGGGAATCAAACTCCTGATTATAGCGTTGTAAATGCGAAATTTATTACCGTTCTACCGGAGTATGTGTGAGAGCGATTTATATATTAGTCTTCGTCGCGAGTTCCTTACCATTATACATGTATAAATTTACGTGATGTTTTGATATAAGCTGACTAAAAAATGAACACGATTTACCTTTTTCTTTCTATGTTTGTCAACTAGGGGTGGAATTAAGGGTGACAGGGTTGTATTTACATCTGATCCTTAAACCATTAAACTTAACTCCTATCCCAAAAAACATTTTAATGTTAGTGTTTCTGCGTAGTTTCTGTTTGTTTATAATTAAGCACAAAGTGTTGATTGTTTCGTTCATGTTTATGTTGAAGTAATCTCTGTTTTTTATCGTTAATATTTTTTTCACTTTTGTTTTCCGCATATCCTAATCCATAATCATTACGCTAATTCCTTACCTTGCTCGTAGACGGTATTAGTACACAAGTATGAGAAAGAATAAAATTGGATTAATATTTTATCAAACGATTAGTGAAAATTCTAGTTTACATATTACTCTAGAGGACTGCAACCAGCTGGAGAAAAACATAAAAGTGTTAATGTAGTCGGAGTACATGTAAAAGTAGGTCTTCAAACAACACTAGAGATTTTCTGTGCTGTAACAGCTGGCTTTATCCGCATGGAATTGCTTCATGTTAAGTTTAAATGTATAGAAGTTCTTATGCTAGTATTGTTTTACGTTTGTTCAAAGACACGTGTAACACATAGACGCATCTGTTTAAACTTGCATAAAATTTAATAATCATCAAAAATGTATTGACTTTATGTTTGTGCTTGTCTTGAAATGGATTGAAAATATACTAAAAGCTATGGACAGGTAAATCTATATGCCTACTAGTGACCGTATGAAGCTTCATTCGTAGTTCAAAAAAGGTATGAAATTTCGCATAAGAAGAAGTAGTTTTATAACTTCCACAACACCAGTTCTCAGATCTAAAATGTGTTTATCTTCTCCGACAAACTTCTGTGATTGGAGGATTCCCATTATTGTTCTCAAAGAATGACAACTCCATTTCGACTTAAATATTTAATGTATTTTCTTCATTGCTTGAGTAACATGAGTTACTATTTTAGGTTTGTGAATTTAGGAAAGGCACACTATTTAGAGAGCAACTTTTTTAAAGTGAGACATTGATCTCTAATCCAAACTTAATGTCTGCCTAACCTAGTTTCAGGAGGGCGAATGTAGAAATCATAGATAAAAATAGCGAAAACAATAAACACAGAACATCTTATGTAATTATTCACCAACTCTACAAGCCTTCGCAACCAGTATTTCATCATTCTGAGGAAATTAGATGTATTTGTAGAAAGTATATGAGAAATGGAACCAGGACACACTGTTTCAGAGCCTGAATAAGGAAAGAATGAGCAGACCCATTGAAAGTTAGGATATGGTAAGCCAGATTTTGAAAAAGACAAATCCAATTGATATGTTCCACAGACGAACTGCAATAAATACTATTCAAGAAGCTTAATATATTTATACACGAATTCTAGTGTTTAAGATATTGATGATAACTAAATTTGAGTTAAGGAACCCAGACGAAAACAGCATATGAAACTAAATGGAAACTGCTATAAAAAAGTGTTATCCAAAGTGAGCTCTTTAGAAGGATAATTAAATTCTAAAAAAACCCTATATAACGTCACATTGATGCTTAGTTGTTAAGAAAGAAAGAGAAAACCTGCAAAATAAAGAAAACACGATATTATATAGCAAGAAACATTTACAAACCTATAGCGCAAAATTGACTAAATTTCAATAAGACTCAAAACTTTTAATATAAAAATAGCTGAGAAAAACCATACGACCGATTAATCTTTCAAATCTGATTGACATAATATGATGTTAGCCAAGGTAATAGCAATTGATATCATATGATGCGAGCATTTTGCACGCAGTATTTTTAATGGGGTGGAAGGAAAATTTACGTAGGAAGAAAACAAGGATTTAAAGATTATTAAATAAACGATCTTATTTCTTCATCAATTTTCACACAATTCACGTGGATGACCGAAAGGGAATTTACTTAAAGAAGGGCTTTTGTCGGAAACGTTGTATATGAGTTTATGAATATATATACAAGTTTCTTTTCCAACATTTTTGGGGGAATTTTTCAACAAAATAACTTAATACTTTAATTATTTTTACCGCACATGTTATAAAATTTCCATATTTTTACTTGAAAGTTGCAGTTTTGCTAGTACGCACTCTTTGTTTTCATAAACAAGAAAAGTACGTTGGTTGATTATGGACCAATAGCTATCATTATTAGTGCACTATATCTCACTGTCAATAATCGCCAACTATTCACAAAGTGATATGCATAAAAGTTAATTTGTAAAATGTTAGCAGTAGCTGCCTATAATGGGAGAAACAAGAAACGTTTAAAATATGATAAAGTGACGAATCAGTAATAAGAACAAACAATGAGAATTTCTAGAATAATGTGTTTTGTAATAACTGTGCTAGTTTTCTTAAAACCAATCTAACAGTTAATTAACTGGGTCGTAACTTGTAATAAGTCTTTTGTTGATAATGGAAACGTTTAATAACTGCACGTTAGTTAATTTAAGTACCATTCTAAATTAAAATTTCTTGCTAATTTTAACACATAACTAGGGGGAGTTATACTTTGTCTCCCACATGATACCGAAAGAACATGCAAATAACGGAATGATAACATTACTCAAACCTTATAAAAAGATACTATTTTGACAGTAGTTTTTATGAGAAATAATATTTTACGTTATAAATATATTTTGAGAACAACTGTTAGGTTTCAAGTACCTTGCTCAGACTTTATTCAGTGAGATATTTAGAATAAATTGGATGAATTTAAATTGCGTTATTAAATTCGTTCTTGATATGTCATATATGAACTACTAATTCCAACAACCAGTTATCTTCTTTTCTTAAATTCTGATCTACTTAATAATAGTTTGGTTAACTACTTGAACTTTAGTTAAGAACTTAACAGTTGTATCTAGAAAAGGATTACACAGTTTCACTGATCATTTTCTTTCTTGTTAATCACAAAACGTTTATATAAAATATGTACAAGATTAATACCTACTTGTAAAGTAAAGCTCCAGCAATAGAACCAATGACACATAGCCCAAAAACTGTGATACCAACCGATCCAAGAACCGGGAAACTTTCTAAAATTAAACACAGAATATAGTTAATGGTAAATAAAAGAGGCTCGTGTGCATACCTAACTACATCAAAACTAATAACTTTGTTAAACTTCTTATTTTTTAATATTATGAATCAGTATTTCAGGCTATCTCCTGAAGTACTTTTCGCAAAAATAAAACAGCCTGAAAGAACACAACAAGTGTAAATAAACTGAGCAAATAATTGTTACACCAAGCATTAATTACGCTTTTACTATCCAAATTTCGAAATAAGCATACACATGCTGGTAAGAACATCCTAATATGACTCTAACTCTAGAAGAGCTCTTAAAATATTACTTATCCAATAATTACTGGGTAAAATTCACTAAGTATTAATATTTAAATACAAAGACTTTTATTGTAGTTTAGTAAAGAGGTTTTCTTATGTAACAATCAACCATTTAAATCTTCAAAGATTGGCAAGAAAAATCTATTTAACATAACTTTTTTCTATACTAGTTTTTTTTAAACCATTGATCAATTAGCAAACACGCGAATAGAAAATATTTTAAATAAGTCATAATCTACCTTTAGATTAACCTACCTACAAATTAGAAAAATAAAATTTTCTTACAATTTTGAGGCTGGGTAGTATGAGAGGGACTTTACTGTATGTTTGAGATAAAATCATCTGAAAACACCCACATCACCCCAAAAAAAAATCTTAGATATTTAACTGATAAGCAAAAGCTTAATATCAGATATTATGAAGGTTCAAATCGTTCTAAAGGAAAAATATCGCGTTTCAGCCATGAGTTTGATTAAAGTAACATTTTTCACATCAGTAATGTTTCCTGGTGCAAATATAATTAACAAGTGAACTTTTAATTTGGTTCAGTTTTGCTTTTAGATTTGTTACTTCCAATATATATGACGAACTATTCATCATTTAAACCAACACAAGCATCAAATGCATGTTGAGACTTAAACTGATATCTAATATCATATACAATGGGAATCTTAGCTGTGAATGAGATACATGTTGTGCTTATTATCCTGATTTACTCATAACTCCTGATGTTCATCAGATGCACCTTAAGCACCTTAAAATAGCTTAGTGTAGCTGATTCATTTTATAAACTAGGCTAAGTGCACTGTGTAGTTTGAGTAGTAAAACAGTGCACTGTGAAACTAAATTGTGATCTCTAGTTCAAATCCTTTAGGAACAAGACCTACAGTAGTTATTCACTTTATTCGAACTTATATCTAATAATCGCTGGTGCAACTTTTACTAGAATTACAGTTATGATACTAGATAAAGAGATTAGTGTGTTTTAAAGCTTCACAGAAATCTGCACATGTAGTATCTTCGTATAATCGTTCCTAATTTTGAAATGATAGACTGGAAAGATTGTTTATTTGTAGTTAAGTTCGGTTTTGTGTGATCTGCCCATCACGAATATCTAAATCCGTCTTTATTATTGTAAGTCCGCACACATATCGTTGTGCCACTGGGGACTTCCAACTATGTAACCACCCACCGATAACTTCTTGCGGTATAAGTACACAGGTAAACCACTTTGCCACTGGGGGGTAACAAGAAAGAAGGCAGCTAGTGAAAAATATCCACCACCAACTCTTGAGCTGCTCCTCTGTGACTGAATAGCGGTGAGTTCTTATAACGCAGTGGTATCCTAAAATAGTGAAGTGATTTCTTGAGGTAACGGGACGCGTGTCATAAATTATGGAATCACAGACCAACCACTCTAACCCTAGGCCACGTACGTATCTTTTAGAAGAGATAAATTATTACGGTTATTAGTTATAACATTACTTGTAATAGAGTTTTATGTGGGCTCGAACTGATAGTTTGTAGAAACTGTTTTATCAGATCCTATTAAAGTTAAGTTTGAATTTGATTGTTTGAATGTCATTAAGCAAAAATATTACACTATGGCCTTTTTGGGCCCTACCCAACACTGGTATACAAAACGATTTTTTAGTGTCATAAGTTTTAGTGTTATGATTACTTTTGTTTTTTGCAAGAATTACATTTCCTAGAGTTTAAAAATTTCACAACGTTTTGATACGATTTTACAGGGTGAGTCCGTGGTTCATAGCATATAACCTTAATTGACTCCTAGAATAAACGACAATTGATAGCGAAAGAATCAAACTATTTGTAATGTCACCTTAAATCCTTGTTGGTAGACTAAAACCATACAAAGGCATTTATTAACCGTCATATTACATGCTATGAGCGAGCGCAACTTAAAACGTTAATAAATATGCAAACTTAAATTTGAATATGATTCAATATATTTCCGTATCATTTATTTTACCCTTAAGCAACCATGAGAAAACAACTGAAATATTCAAAGATGCATCACAGTGATACAATTTTGCTTGAACTTAAAATGCTTTATGTATAGGGAGTTTAAGAAGAGAACACTGATAAAGGCCTCAATACAAATGTCGTTTAACTTTAAACTTCAGGCTTATGGAGTCTGTAATAGATTCAAATGATACTATTGCGTGTAAAGTTTAATTACATCCGTAATATTGAAGTTGAAGTCTGAGAAACAACTAATTTTACGTATGACAAAATATAACGGAATCAAAGTTAAATAACACACATCAAAGCCAATTTTATGATACAATTGCGTGTAAAGTTTAATTTCATGTTTAATATTTAAGTTTATAGTCTGTAAGGACGGTGCTAGCTCTTTTCTTGTGAGATTTCCAAAATGGAATAAACAAAAAAGCTAAAGAGGTTGTATTCCATATCTTGTGGATGTACATATTACAGTATTTAGAAATTGAACACACTTAAACAACCAGCATTATTCGTTGGATGAAGGGGTTAGAGGGTAGACTGAGGTACATTTTTGGGGGATCTTCAATCTCAGCATGATACCTCTTTTCTCCGTCAATCCTTTGAGTGTGGAGGCATTATTTGTTGTAAAACTTAGCGACTACCGTGTGTATGACAAAATATAAAGTATTCTTATTTTTATTTTTATGGCAAAACTCCTAAACCATTCGCTATCTCCTTTTGATGTTAAACAACTGACCAACGGGTTGTCAGTCAACAGCACGATACCATCCATCATCTATATTTAGCGATTGGCTGTTACTTTTACAACGCACACACAGCGTAAAGTAATGGGAATATTTTAATATGTTGTACGGATACGGATCTTGTTCTAAATGCATCGAAGTTAGAATAATAATAGTTAAGATGAACCTACTTTGTGGCAGACAGTGAAGAGCATCACCGGTAAAACCGCAATAGGGAATATCTGGTGGAGGACCGTCCAGTCCACCTGGCCAATGGATATATGTGCCTGGAATCTTTTCATAACGTCTTCGGATTCCATAATACGTTGCAACAGGCTGAAGTTGATAAAGAACAATTTATAATTCAGTATGAACTCTTATTAAACCATTCAACAACAAAACTAATAATCTGAAGTTAGTACTGTCAAATATATAAATTATCACAATGATCAATCCAGCTATAGCCAAATATTCAGTTTCTGTTAGAAACATCCTGTTAATTGTTTTAAATTTAGTCGTTATTTGTAGTTCAAATTTCGTTAAGAATGACTGAATTAGTTTGTCAGTCTATTTGATCAGCGCTCGTAATTGATGGACATGTTTATTTATTTTGTGATTTTTTGGAAAACACATTTGTTAAAAAACGAAGCACTGAATATAGGAATTAGTAATAACTTCCTTATTAGTATCATAAATTTTCAATATGTACAATGGAACTTGCAAGGCTGTGAAGAGTCCAATATAATTAATGTGCCAACATATAAGAAAGATTGTAACTTGTTTGATGTGTGACCCCTTTGTCAGTGCATACTAGAAAAGCACATGATGTAATAAAAGTAGATAAACTCAAAGTTTAAGAGCCACACATTCCGAAAGACTTTCTACCTTTTGAAATAGGTCGGGTTATCAGCACTGTATAAGTAAAAGGTTCGTTTGTTATCACGCATAAAGCTACACAATAAGTTATCTATGCTATGACACTGTGAGTATCTAAATTTGATTTTTAGAGTTATATACTTATGAATTACCCGCTGAGCCATCAAGGAGTTATTTATAAGATGAAGTTCTGTTACTCATTTTTTATTTATGTGTTTTATTTGTTTGTTTTAAAGCAAAGACATATTAGGCTATCTAGCAGGTCTACCACGGGAAATCTAACTGTAAACATTGATGTAAGTCTGGAGACTTATCGCTGTTCCATCGGGGTACTCGAGCCATTTGTAGTTAATTCAGTATTTAAGACTACAAAACATACCACTTTTTTCAAAATATTTTATTTCCATAAATTAACAAAGTAAATGTTACCCGTTATGTAACAAATTAACTTGGAGAATACGTAAAATAGAGCACTACCAAGAACTTTGGAAAGCTAATAAAAGTGTGAACATAAGAAATATATCGAAAATATGAAAAAAATGCATAATTCTCTGGGCATCAACATTGTCTCTGAAGGAACTCTGTCTTACCCTCATAATTCCAGTCTCAGGATCCAGGTCGCTTAGAGTGTAGTCTGCCTCTCTATCGCCATTTGCATTGATGAAAATATCCCCTGCCATTCCTGTGGCGATTAGAAGAAATAAGATAAGCTCTACATACACATTTCAGACAAATCTTTTAATCGCTCCAAATTTGGAAATCGTGATATCTGAAATTCTACAAGTAAAATATGTTGGGTAATTATTATAACAGCTGAAAAATTAATCAGAATTTACTTTTTTAAGTAATGTTCCTTTACCAATAATTTCTTACTCTTTCATTACATATTTCTGTAATTTTTAATTTATAACATACTAAATGTCTTCGACGTAGAAATAACGTTGTAAGTTTCGTTTCACTAATATATGGTTGTTTCAAAATGTCATAGGATTAACATCTTTTATTGGTTTTTTTAAACTGAAAGAGTTGATAAACCCTGTGGCATATGAAAGTAACAACCACAATGCCCGGAAAGAAACATTCTCTGTAACATTTTTATTTTAACCCCTTTTAATATAAAAATGGGTGAAATCATGCGTTTTAGTGGAGATAGTGCAAAATAAGTTTTTGTGATTCTTAATTTTTAAACCTGCAAGACCGTCGCGCCAAACATGCTTGCCCTCCCAGCCGTGGAGGTATTATAATGTGACGGTTAGTCCCTCTATTCGTTGGTAAAAGAGTAGCCCAAGAGCTGGCGATGGTTGGTGATGACTACCTGCCTTCCCTCTAGTCTTACACTGCTAAATTAGGGACGGCTAGCACAGATAGCCCTCGATATATATATATTAATTATTAAATTATATTTCTCTGTAGAACTTAGTGCAAAGTTACTCGAGGCTATCTGCGTTAGCCGTTCTTAATTATGAAGTGATAAAATAGAGAGAACCAACAATATTTGTTTGTAGTTAAGTACAAAGTTACAAGATGGACTATTTGTGTTCTGCCTACAATGGGTATCAAAACCCGCCTCTATCGTTGTAAGTCCACAGACATACAGTTCTACCACTGTGTGGCTTCCAACTACGTAACATCACCTATCGACAACTCTTGGTGTACTCTTTATGAAACAGTAGTGGACTGATTGTGACATAATAACCCCTCCACGGCTAATAGGACGAACATGTTTTGTGACAGGGATCGATCCCGCTATACTCAGACTACGAGTCCAGCGCCCTGAACACCAGGCTATCCTGGGGCAAATGATTAAATACTAGACAGAATAATGACGACATCTTGAGAAATTCGGAGAGTTCAGAAATCACAAAGTTTTGTCACGACCGCATTAATCTAGTCTTGTTATCTATTTCATGTATCTTTTGCTCCGTAGCCAACCACAAAGGGACAATCCGGCTCTGGATTTGAGTATAAAAATGAAGGAAATCTATAGTGTTTTATGAATTAATGTTTCATTACTTTAGTGGACAGAACTATGCTCATATATTGATATGAATAAACCATTGTGTAAGCTTTATTTAAATTAACTTATGAATTTGTTTGTTTAAAATTAAGCTCAAAGCTACATAATGGACGATCTGAGCACCGCCCACTACGGGTATCAAAACTCGGTTTCTACTGTTGTAAGTCTGCAGACATACAAATGAGGTGCTAGTAGGGGGTTTAACTTATCAAAATAACAACTGCTAATTTTTTACTAGTATATTTTGCTTCTTACTATTTTTTTAATTATCTCCAGATGCTCCTATTTGTTTTTATCATATTAGGTCATTTTTACCATAAAATGTAATTGAACATTATTCATTTTTATTGATATAATATCATAGTGAGGAAAACCAGGGTGGTTCACTCACTTTTTTATTTTACAAGTAAAAGTCACCTGTGAATTTAAATATAAGAAATTAAATACCAATATAATTTAGATACCTTATTCAATTTCTGAAAAAAAAAACGTAGGAAAAAGTAATTGATTTGTAATGTTATCGAAGAGTCTGGGCTGTGTATTAATCTACTCCGAGTACGAGCAAGTTACAGTCTGGAGTAAATTACCAGGAATAAAATCAAATTAAAACACTGTATTTTGAGTTAATATATTCATTGCACATTTCTAACGGCTTCTCACGAGATTGGGTAGCCCTTCAGTGGCTCACCGGTACGTCTGCGGACTTCCAACGCTATAAACCGGGTTTCTATATCCCTTGTGGGCAGAGCACAGATAGCTCATTGTGTTAAGGCGTGTGACTCGTAATCTGAGGATCACGGGTTCACATCCCCGTCGCGCTAAACATGCTCGCCCTTTCAGCCGTGGGGGTGTTATAATGTGACAGTCAATCCCACTATTTGTTGGTAAAAGAGTAGCCCAAGAATTGGCGGTGGGTGGTGATGACTAGCTGCCTTCCCTCTAGTCTTACACTGCTAAATTAGGGACGGCTAGCACAGATTGCCCTCGTGTAGCTTTGTGCGAAATTTAAAAAAACAAGCTCATTGTGTAGCTTTGTGCTTAATACAAAACAAACGATATTGCGTACAAAGATTCAAAGTTTGAAAGCTATATCACAAATAAATAATATATATGAATCAACGCAGTAGAGAAATTTTAATTATTTTTCGTTCGTTTTTCCAATATTTAAACATTAAATAAAATCAATTTAAATTAATTTTAAATATTTTGCTATTATATTCTTCATTGTTTCAAAGCATACCAAATACATGCAAATCACTTGTTACTGGTTGGCACTAGTGTCAATCTGCCTCAAGTAAAATGTGTCAGAAATTACTGTTTTGCTGGAAATAACTTGAGTGTGCCATCTCAATCACAGATAGCAAATAAAATTATATACAGAACAATGCACTTCTAAATACTATGCAACAACTTACATTATTTTAACAAAGTACTTAATGTAACATGATCAATTTAGCACACGACAAAGACTTCCGATCTCAGTGAAACTACAAGAGCAAGTGATACGCATGCAGATTTGTTATAATATTATAGTTATGAACTTTAACATAGGAAGTATATCTGTACTGTTTCAATTTGTTCCGTCAAATGGAAAGAGGTCAATTATTTCACCAATACCTTTCTTGGATGGCAAAATATATTTTTAGTTGAACATTTTATCACATCTGATGGTTTAATTTTTAGCTTGAGTTAATTTTCGAATGTAGAGTTTCATTACATATTACATTCTGTCTGTGGTTGACAATATTCAATTCCAAGTCACAATGAAAAATAAATAATTACACGTGTACGCATTAGAGCTTTTTCGTGTATGAAAATATGAGAAAATGCGTTTCTTCTAGTACTTATTTATTTTTTCCTGCCAATCCAAGACATTTTTTATCGATGTCTAAATCAACAAAAGTATTGTCTTCAAGATTAAATGCAGTTGAAATATGTTAGTAATTTTCTTTGGTAGTGGACGATGTTTGAGCTGTGTAAACAGTTATCATCCGTAAAGGAGGGCGTTCGGAATATGTAAACAGTTACTTCTAGTGTTGGAAAGTGTATAAATTGTACAAATAGTTGCGAATATGAGGGAATATTTTTAACTCTATAAATAATTGTCTCCAGTGATGAGGTGTTTAGACTGTGTAAACAAAGAAAATGACCAAATTATGTGCAGAAGAATATAAAGTAATTAAACGTGATGGATATGTGCAAGAACATCACCAGGATCATCTCAGGAATTCACTGAGAAAACAGTGACTGTACCTCCGTAAAATGTACTGTTCCATAACTTTTTCGCCAGGGTTCTTCCATCCAGTGGATCACCTCCTTCTACAAGTGTCTTGTTCAAAATATATCCATAAATCAGGACGCAGTCATAAAACGCTCCTAGAATAGGGTCAACCTGTAGAAAAGGAGAACTACAATAGTCAATTTGTAGAAAAACTGCGATATCCAAATATATTTCTGCTCACTTATAGGCTTACGTTTGCGTGCTTGAGAGTTTAACAATTGAGAATAAAAGTTATGTCTAATGACTTTGAAAACTTTTAATCGTCTACTCAAATGTCCCGGGCGTTTAAACGATGATTAAAAGAGGATCACTAAGAAAGAAACATTTTTTACTATATGTTTCATACAATAGTTGCTGTTATCACATGCCCCCCAGTGGCTCAGCGGTATGTCTGCGGACTTACACGCTAAAATCCGCGTTTCGATACCCGTGGTGGGCAGAGCACAGATAGCCCATTGTGTAGCTTTGTGCTTAATTCAAAACAACAGCTGTTATCACTTATTAACTGACTCAATGTTAAAAAGCTACAAGTTTATGTGCAACATGTAATAAATAGATTTCAGCAGTAAATCACAGGTAAACAATTTATTTTACTTATACATTCTGGTTATTAATACAGTGTTGAAAACTATGGAATGATGTAACCGGAATTTTTAATTCTTACTATCACAATGAACGAGTTTTGACATTTCAATTAAGTGTCTTCTGCACTTTAATTTCACAATCGTGTGGTGTAGGTCAGTTGAACTTGTTCATTTTTTGTCAGTTCGTTTCCTCTTTTTTAGCTGTAATGTGAACAACAACAACTACTTAATATTACGGACGTTACAAAGATGTAAATTAACTCAAATGGTGACCAAGATGAAGTATAACTGAAACAATTGACTTTACTGTATCACTTATAATTAAGGTTAAATACCACAAAACTACAACCTACTTATCCACATACTTGGTAAATACAGATCTGTTTTTTTTTTTTTTTAATTTTGCGCAAAGCTACTCGTGGGCTATCTGCGATAGCCATCTCTAATTTAGTAGTGTAAGACCAGAAAAAAGGCAACTAGTCATCACCACCCACCGCAACTCTTGGGCTACTCTTTTACCAACGAATAGTGGGATTGAACGTAACATTATAACGCCCTAACGGCTGTAAAGGCGAGCATGTTTGGTGCGGTGGTGATGCGAACCAGCGGCCCTCATATTACGAGTCACGCGCCTTAACCCATCTGGCCATGCCGGGTCAAAATACAGATCTGTATAACAACTCGAGTGAAAGTTCGCATATGATAAGTTTCAACAGGTGTTTCTGTTTACATGGTCATGGTAAATATAAATAATTATCTGATGTGTTTATTTGTTCCGTAAGTGAACTTTTCCTTTCTTTTTTTTCAAAAATAGTTTTTCTTCTATAATTATGCTGTATTATTAAAGAACAATACACTAAGATTGAATGTATTTGTTTGTATTCCTATTACAGGCTTTAAATAATTTTTAAATTAATTTTATGACTGAAAAACTACGTTTATATGAATAAATAGTCTGAGCAATTTCACACATTTAGTTTGTTTTAGTGTTTTAGTGTAGTAAACTTGTGTTTACTTTTATCATGGGGTTTCAAACTGCTAGTGTGAAAGTAAGGAGATATTTTAAACTGTGAATGTGATTCCACTAACTGTTTCAGGAAATTTCTAGAGACATAAGTGCAAGCATTTCTCTCTTGCTTGATAAAAAATTATTCAGGGTTTTAAGTTATCACTTTTTAAGATGAATACTTTATTATTTAAGTAAAACCTTTAGTGATTAGGTATTCAAACAAATTTAATTATTAATCAAAATGTGATATTACTTAATATACTTGGCCTGGCATGGCCGAGCGCGTTAAGGCGTGCACTCGTAATCCGAGGGTCGCGGGTTCGCGCCCCCGTCGCGCTAAATATGCTCGCCCTCCCAGCCGTGGGGGTGTATAATGTGACGGTCAATCCCACTATTCGTTTGTAAAAGAGTAGCCCAAGAGTTGGCGGTGGGTGGTGATGACTAGCTGCCTTCCCTCTAGTCTTACACTGCAAAATTAGGGACGGCTAGCACAGATAGCCCTCGAGTAGCTTTGTGCGAAATTCCAAAAACAAACAAACTTAATATACTTAGAAACAAAAGGATATACTTGCCCAATTAAAGGAACAGCGCCACCTTGAAAATGGCGAGAAACAATGTTGATACATAAGGCTGTTTAACATCGTTACTGTTGTGATTACAATTAATTTACCTGTCATTACACATTCGTATTAACCTTATCGTATTCATTTCATTACTTTTCTAGTCCCTCTTAGCTTTTCAAGAATTAGAAGAATGTATAATAATAGCAATCCAAACACAACGTGGTCACTATATCCATTATCCGCTACGCGTTTTGTTGAATCCAGACCTCATCAGGTAGAAATTACTAATGTCAATTCTGTTCATGTTTTTGGCTGTAATGCGATTAACAATTTGGACTTAATATTACGGACGTTTAAGAGACGTAACTATTTCAAAGGGTGACCGTAGTGTGTGGTAGGTTATTTATATAAGTCATTTTCTACAATAGCAATTATTGTGTGTGAACGCCTTTTTCAAACTTATGAAATGTGTTTGGAATACAATTGCTTGTTTTTTTGTTTTTTTTTAATTTTGTGCAAAGCTATCCGTTCCTGATTTAGCAGTGTAAGACTAGAGGGTTGTTGTTGTTGTTTTGAATTAAGCACAAAGCTACACAATGGGCTATCTGTGCTCTGCCCACCACGGGTATCGAAACCCGGATTTTAGCGTGTAAGTCCGCAGACATACCGCTGAGCCACTGGGGGGCAAGACTAGAGGGAAGGCAGCTAGTCGTCGCTACCCACCGCTAGCTCTTGGGCTACACTTTTACTACCGATTAGTGAGATTGACCATCACATTATAACGCCCACACGGCTGAAAGGGCGAGCATGTTTGATGCGGCCGGGATGCGAACCCGCGACCCTCAGATTACGAGCCGCACGCCTTAACGCGCTTGGCCATGCCAGGCCTGAAAGTAGTCAACAAATCTTAGAAACACGTTTCATGGTCAGCATGTTATTTACATTACACAGTTCCTGGTCAACATGTCATGCACAATAAAATTGTTAAGATCTCACTGTACTTCTAGTGCTTCATTTGACGTTTATCTTAACATTATTTTTGTCTGCTCTTATTCTTAAAATCTAAAGATGCTTTACAACATTAGTTTGAACGAAACCAAACACGAAATTAGCTCTCTGCCAGTACAGCGGTAAGTTTTTGGATTTACAAAGATAAATTTAGGGGCTCATTTCTCCCTCAGGGGGCTCAGCAGATAGCCCGATGTGGCTTTGCTATAAGAAAAGCATACCCCCAATTGTGTAGCCACAAATAAACAAAGTGTCGGAGCGCCATTTCACTATCTCACTTTTAAAACCTTCCTTTTTTATGACTTTCTTTACAACTGTATATGAGATGTGAAACTAAAAAAAAGCAAAATGTGATCTACTCTTTATAAAGTTATATGTTACTTACTTTTAGACTCTCTGCTGCTCTCCGTAACAATGTGTATTACTCCCATAATGTTTTCTGTTGCTCAAAATAAAATTTCGTAATTCAGAATAATACTGCATGTCTCGCCATAATATTGTCTGTTGATGGCCATAAAACTGTGTTCCACTCACCATAGAACTGTTTGTTACTTACCATAAGACTGTTTGGTAGTTGCCATGAGGCTGTATGTTAGTTAACATAAAATTATGTGTTATTTGCCGTAAAGTTGTGGATTGCTTACCCTAAGACTGTCTATTGCTCACTATAAGATTATGGTTTTGCATTATTCAACATAAAGCCGTGTGCTATTTTCCATAAAGCTGTGCAGTATGCATCACATTACTATGATACTCACCATGAAACAGTGCCTTACTCACCATGAAACAGTGCCTTACTCACCATAGTTTCGTCTGCGTTTGAATTATACTTTAGTCTGGAATTTTCTAAAACTTTTGCAGAAAACTGTTTGTATTGTAGAGTAGCTGGAACCCGGAGAGTCACTACCATAAGAGCCTCGTACATTTTTCGGGCGTTCTAAAATAGTACCAATAATTTTCGTTTTTAAATATTGAAGTAATAATTATGTTTCAATACCATAGTGTTATTTCATCACTTAATAATTTAATCAAACTCCAAAACAGAATATCAAAATATTTCAAAGAAAAGTGCCCTCATGTTATAATAGTAGATTCGTTTTTTTTGTAATTTTTCATATTACAACAATAGATTTGTATTTCACAAAAAAGTGGCATGATGTGATAACAATAGATTTGTATTTAACAGGAAAAAAGCGCCCTAATATTATAATGAAAATTTTGTATTTCACAGTAAAAATGCCCTGATGTTATAATGGTAGATTTGTTTTAAGTAATAAAACTTTATATTTAAAATTTGTGGAGAAGAAGAGACTTTAATGTACATGTGGTTGCACATGATTCATTGTTAACGTAAGTGCACCCATTTCATATAATGATTACACAAATTAAAAAATTATGCGTCTGTAGTAAAACAATAACATAATAAAAAAGCTAAATCATTAATTATTTTGAAAACAATTTTATTTAAATAATTTCCTCAATACTTAGACGTCTTGTTTGGTTTACGTTTAAATAAAATACATCAAGTAAGATCAAGATCATTTGAAATTACCTTATTTCTATAATCTCCTGGTTTGTACCACGAAATTTCACCATACTTTTCTTTGTTTTCAATCAGTTGAAAGGTGAAGAAAGTGTATTCGCCATCGCCCATCCCTAGGTTATAAGCTTCAAGAAGAAGGCTACGAATAATTTCCCAACCAGCGACGAAGACAAATACTAAAGAAATACAGGTTTAAGGGGTGATTTAAGTACAGCTTAAAATATTCATGAAGATAATTGAAGCCTAGATAAATTTTACTATTATTTTAAATAGGGTTATAATTAGCAGTGGATATAACTCAAATAGCTCATATGTGTACTTTGCTCCAAACAATAACAACAAAAATAAGATTAAAAAAAATCTCTGATTTAATTTTAGTCTTAATCAAGGGTTCATTTGATGTGAATACTTACCGAATAGCAATCCATACAACAATATCTGTTTTAGACAAAAGTAAGTCTAATGTTCGTTGAGTAAACAGCAAAATCCCTGTACCAGAGGAAATCTGGTCAGCTTAGTTATTCCAAATCATTTATTTTTGCAAGAGTCAAATGTTACTACAATTCTATTTGATATACACGCTATCAGATCATGTTACACTTCTAATTAAGAAAAGTTAACCGAAGTCGTATTTTGATTTGTTTATTAAAATAATTCCTCATATTATTTTTATTAAAAAGTATGGCTTGATGATACTCACGAAGGATACAGAACAGATAGTCCATTGTGTAGTCATCTGCTTAATAATGAACAAACTAGTAACAGTTTGCAACGAAACAACGCACCTTCATCTTTATGCAAATTAATTGGACAATGACTAGAGTAATTTTTGTTTTCTTCATTAAATAAGTTTATAAAATACATTCTTAAATATAAGGTTCCTTATATATATTTTAGCGAAAATATATAAAGTCCAATAACGTAAGTTTAATCATTTTAAATTGGATATGCTTACGGTTTAAATATTAAAATAATAAAAATTCTTTATATATAATATTTTAGTATTGTGTTGCTAGGCTTACTAATTTTGTGGATTAATCACGTTGAATGAGGTTTATGTGCTCTTTAATATAGTTTTTACTCGTATAAAAATTTTCTAAAGAGCACTTTATTGAGATAATTGATTAAATATTTTCTTTGAAAGGTTATAAAATTATTCATCTATTCAGGATTACACAACTCAATTTAAAAGTCTTGTTAGGTTATCCCAAATAATGAATTAATAAAAATGAAATTTAATAGTTACCTCTGGCTTCTTTACTGGCTTCTGTCAGTAGCTTTGTAAAGTTGGCATCTATAAACGATTTCTGTGAAAATTCTTTTAACGAATAAAAAATTTCGTAATCATTTATGTCCTTGAAAATATCTACCAAGCTCCTTTTCATTAGAATTTTTTGCAGGTTGGTCTCGTCCACAATAATAGCGATATGATGCCAGTTAAATTCCTTGAGAATTTCTAAAATAAAATTAGCCGCTCCTTCCAAAGAGAAAGAAAGTCTAGTTAAAGTAGTAAAAATGGATTTGTCAGAAACTGTAGTATCGATACCTCCTGCAGTGTAAATTGGAATATTCCAGTAGGATGCCATCCGCCCTACAGGATCAAGTGCTAGGGTGCAAGCTGGACCGACGAAAGCAGTAACTCTTCTCAAGAAATATTCTTCTGCGGCATATGCACCAGCAACATTTGCTTTGCAAGAAGAAGCGCCATCGCGAAAGACGATGTTGAACTTGATATTGGAATACTTTTCATTAATTTGAGTCGTGGCAAGTTCTAAAGCAGGCCTGATAATTTCCAAACTTACAGGTAATTCCGAGTTTGTGACAAAGATACTTACTATATCTGCTTGAAAACGTGTATCATATTTCCTCAGATCTGTCGAGTTTTGATAGTTCCCATAACAAAGAATGGGTGAAAAGAATACTAAAACAATATATGTTATTCTATTCATTACTAAAAGAAAGCTACGTTTTTCTGGGGAATTAGAAAATATGTGAACGCCCGAGTATCTCAAAACCTGGATAATGTTAGTCTCCAAGTTCTGTTGAAACTTATATTGCGTTTGACAGATTCATGAGCTAGGAAATCACAAGAATGTTATTTCCGTTTCAAAGATGAACCTTATTGAATACGGTGTTCCTGAGAACGTTTAGTAATAAAAAAAAATCACTTGACAACTATTATTTCCTCGGATGAAGAAAACGAGCAGTCACGCTACGCTGATCAAAGACCCATTACGTAATTTGTGAGAATACCGATAAGCCCAGGTTTGTATACCTATATGTATTTATACCTTTTAACTTAAATCGTAATTTAAAAAGCAAACTTTGTTTTGAATTTTAACTTTTTTAGATGATCTGTTAAGAATAGTTTATGATAGCATTAAGTATGTGTTCTATTGAGGGATTCAAAATACTCTCTACTAATACAGTATTCATTGTACTTGAGCTTGTGTGTCAAGAGTGATCACGTTAATTTTTGTTGCTAAACTATTACTTTGTATTTCAGGGGTGGATGTAAGAAGGTTTCCGAAAATTTAAAATAATTAATTCACTTATTTGTATCTGATTTTATAAAATTAGTGAAACAAAGTTTACTGCTGTTTAGCGATAGGCAACCTCACCCACCTTTTTAAGAAATAAGCAATGTCACATATAAATTTTATGTATTCGTATAATTACTTGAATGTTTGTGGTGCACTATAACTTTTTGTATTTAGAAATCTTGGGTGTTTATAATCCATGGAAGAAGGTTTGTTTTTAATTTTGCACAAAGCTACAAGAGGGCTATCTGCGCTAGTGTTATGTAAATGTCATGTAAATGTTTTGTAAACGACAACATGTCGTGTTGTGTTTAAATTTTCATTTCTATTATTTATATTTTCATATTTATATTGCTGTTTCAAAGTTTAAACAATAAAATACGTTGTTCTTCATTTAAAATAACATTTAGAATTTTCTAGAATTCGGTAGATCAAATATATGACTATAAATGGAAATGTTTGACGGCCTAGCGTCTCGTGCAAAAACATACATGCGCAGATTACTCTGTCGAAGTTCCGGTGAATGTTCAAGAAAAGTAGGCTTACTAGTATAAAAGGACGGTGATGCGAGAAAAAAAAGAAGAAGAGTCAGTCATTAGTTTATATCTAATTCAAGAAATAGTGTCTTTGTTCGAGAAGTTTTCAACGTTCGGTGTGTGGTTATTCAACTTAACTTTGTGTCTAGAGCTAGATCTACAGAAACTGTGATTTTGTTTCATCAATCTTTGCGATTCATTTGAATTACTGGTTGTGCTGAGGGTCGACACGTACGGGACTGTTTAAGAGAAACCGAGGCAAATTGGAAAACAACATATTTGGGACATTCATCGTGAAAGGAACGTCATCAAAATTATTGAACTATGATTTGATTTTGGACTTTCATTCTAGATCATTATATTAGATACAGGCCAGTACCATTTTGTGTTGTAATTGATTTTGAATGTTAAAACTGAATGTCTGTCATTGTTAATATATAATTTACGTTATATCTGTTACATATATATTAGTTTACTGTAATAAAATATACATGCTGTTATCTGTGACTTTCTGTTGCGTTTATAAAACATAAAGAAAACGTAACAAAAAACTAGGGGCTCGTCCGGGATAGATCAAACAATTTAATTATATTCCAAAATTAGATTTATATTCTATACAGATAGACAGCTTGTATATTCAAAATGGCATTCCAACTTGAAGATTTTATAAACAAATTTAATCAGAATCCCTCTTTCGAATTGATCAACGAATTAAAAAAATCTGAATTGCTTGATGTTGGAAAACATTTTAATTTAGAAGTGAAGCAAGCAATGAAGAAAGCAGATATCAAACAAATTCTTGTTGAACATTTGGTCAGCCAAAATGTTTTGTCTCAAAAAGTTGTACAACAATTGCCTGCCGCTCATTTTGACCCAGATTTTGAATTAAAAAGAATGGAAATGGAAATAGAAACCAAACGTCTTGAAGTAGAAAAAGAAATACAAGCGGTTATCTGTGACTTTCTGTTGCGTTCATAAAACATAAAAAAAACGTAACAGCTGGCTAGCCCTATTTTTTCAGTGTAAAACTAGAGAGAAGGCAACTAGTTATAACCAACCACCGCCAACTCTTCTTTACCAATGAATAGCGGGATTGACCGTGACATAATAAAGTATCCACGGCTGAAAGTGCGAGCATGTTTGGTGTGATGGGGATTGGAACCCCCGACCCTCGGATTACTGGCCATAACGAGCCTGGGAGAAAGAGGGTATTGTCTTAACAGTTTGACATTCACTGCTGTAAAGAAGCTAACAATGTTTTTGAAATTAATCATTTAATAGAATACCAAACACATTTTTTGTCTAAATTATGGTTATTACTTACAAAGAAAGCGTCTTTATTAAGTGAGATAAACTGTGATGAAAATGTGTACATTTCTTGGCAAGGACATAAATACAAGTTAAGCTTATGAATCTGATGGCTTAGTTGGCAAACTTTATCAAATATCAAAGGTAATTGCGAACTAATTTTAACAGTAAAAACATTGTTTGATATTTGTTATATCTTTTCCAAAGCCACTTTGTTTTATAAATAAATAAGTGAGAACAACAGCAACAATGAAAAACATACTATAAATTGTGTGTGGTATTTTAAATACAATTTGTCTATGTATTTTAATTCCATGTAAAAAAATATAAGAAGTACACATAGAAACATTTGCTGAAATAAGTGTCACAATATTATTTTTTAACAATATTTTATCAGGCAATATGCCATTGAGATCTTATAAAAGAGAAGTTATGCTGATAAAATAAGTAAAAATGACATCATCAGCTCATCACAGTAGGGTATGGAATAATGAAACACGTGTTGGTCTGTTGGAAGTGGCTTATTAGTGTCAGGCAAATGAGTTCACAACCAACGAAATATATGTGTTATGTAAGGATGAATCAAAGCATCCTTTTAGATGCTGTTTGGATTAAATTTAACACAGGAATCTTTTGGGTGTGAAGTATTTCTTTGTTGACTGCACTTTCCAAGATGATGAAATCATTGGAATACTAATTTTGCAGTCTTGCAAATAATAACGAAGAGTGGCTGACTGATTTTGTACTGTATTTTGCGCATATTTTTGATTCGTGAGCCCAAACAAGGAACGGTATAGTCCATATTGTTAAAGCTACACTTTGGATACGTAAGTTTGTAGAGGACATAAAAGTTTTAGAAAATAAGTTTTTAAGCTTATAATAATAAACTATAAATAGTAATACTTAAGTGCAAACATCAGGATCCACTTAGTATGTGTCTGTCTCTCTGTGATTTCAATCTCTAACATTAGGATCCACTTCTTTCCTGCGTGGTTTTTCGTTCGCTTGCTTTAATTAAAAGATACGCGTGCACACACACGGATAAGACAGCTAATAACAAGATTCATATCATCAGGGTCCACTTAGTATGGTGCAAAATTCCAGACCTCTAAGTTCTTTGCTTTTGGAGCTATGGTGATCAGACATACATAGACACGAACGAAGGCAAATACTTTGGAGTTTTAGTGGTTTGTCTTATTTTTTATACTAGTCAGTATAAAGTATTACCTTTCAAGGATACAGTGTTTGAAATGAAGTATATAATTGCGAAGAAAATTTTCATGTGCGAATATTACTGATCGAAGAAAAGATTTTGCATATAAAAAAATATACGTATTTGTGGGATTGGATATCGGAAGTTTAAATAAAAGACATTTCATTAATGTTTTAATTCTAGAAGTTAAACATCTTAAAGATGTTTCCAAAATTAAGACCATTTTGTCGCTTATAGCAGCAACATTAGTTTGAACGTAGTTCTGATAACTTAATTAAAACTTATTTTGCATTGCTACAAATTTACCACAGTCAAGTATTTCATTTAGTTCAAGGATGCTAAAAAATTTAAGGCAATTTCCAAGAACTTCTAGAAATGCATGTTAAGTAGAATGTCAGTGTAATGTGATGAAACGTCCATAGTACAAAGAAGAATGTTAATAGACAGTCTACCATTATGAACTATGAATAATTTTGACGCAATAAGTAATGCTTTCAGTGAGGTAGTCAACATAAGTAGATAGCTATAGGCAATGACAGTAAAGTTAGATATGATAAGACGATAAGAATTATTGGTCTTATAGATTATGGAGAGAAGTTAAAACCTCCTTGAGCAGGCTTAAGTATTGAAAAGTGTTTTATCCGTTTGTTTGGTCCTAAAGAGCGGTTTTAATTTATTATTTCAGTTCTTTGTAAACTAATGAGTATTTTTTGGATAAAAGAGTTGTGAGTAAGCTTCACTCTTTCTTTGTTTTTTATGAACCACAGAATGGGGTATCGAAATCCGGTTTTTAACATTATAAGCCGACAGATATTCCTATGTACCTCTGGTGAGGAGAAACAAGCTTCAACTACGAAGCTTCTTTTAAATATTCGCATTTTTGTCTTCAAAGCTAGCAATGGTAATTATGTCAGCCAAATCAATATTCTTACTTTATACAGCACTCAGTTAGCTGGTAACATGCATTTAAAGGAAAATGGTTTGTGATTTCCATAGAGGCCATATTTTCCTGTGCATGTCTTTTGTCAGTTTCTTAAAGCCAAGTGTACACAATCACAGTACATTTGTTTGCTTGTACAAGCAATGTTAACAGTGCTGTAATTTGGTAATGGTTCAACAAGTTCTTAAACCAAAAGTTTGTGTGTATTCAACAAACTCATGTAATATCCTTGCTATAACCAATACAAGATCTAATAAATTTTCTTTGGTTTGATTTATATTTGTTTTATATTAAGAATATTACTGAAATTCTCTTTTCTAATGGATACATACAGAGTCACGTGTCTGACAGTACAAGGTATGATGAATCACGTTTTTTTTTGAAATAATAAAATGTAATACTGCAATTTATATAATTATGTCGATAAAAACAATACTAGAATATCTGTACTCATTATAACATTACAATCACTAGATTATCACATGCTAAAATTCAACTGATTTTATGCTCCATTAATGATATTCATAATAAAAGAGTTAAATTACTACGAATGTTGACTGATTATTAATTAAACAGCGATATTCAATTTACAAAATTACACATTAGAAGAAATGTTTGTTTTGTTTGTTTTTGAATTTCGCACAAAGCTACTCGAGGGCTTTCTGTAGTAGCCGTCCGTAATTTAGCAGTGTAAGACTAGAAGGGAAGGCAGCTAGTCATCACCACCCACCGCCAACTCTTGGGCTATCTTTTACCAACGAATAGTGGGATTAACCGTAACATTATAACGCTCCCTCGGCTGAAAATGCCAGCATGTTTGGCGCGACGAGGATGCAAACCCGCGACCTTCAGATTACCAGTCGCACGCCTTAACACGCTTGGCCATGCCGGGCCTAGAAGGAAAAAGCACATTACTTTTGTAAATAATGACTTATTAGTTCGTTAAATTATTTTATTTTAAAATTTTAATTTTTGTTAATTATTTATATTTGTCAAATATCTTTGTGAAATTTTCCTTATGTAGTTTATTTATTTGGTGAAAGAAATTTCAGTTCATATTCTCAGCAGCTAGCCCGAAACACACACAATCATATTAATTCTGGTGAAAAGTGTTTAAGTACTCTTTCATTTATGAGTTGTATTTTATAATATATGTTATAAACGTTTATAGTAAGTCAATAATAAATATTAAGATTATCAAGATTTGAAAACACTAGGATATAATTGTTAACTTTTACAAATTTATCACAACTTTACTGAATTTATTCTGCAATACATTGGTTGGAATTTAAAATATTTAAAGTTATTTTTTTATATCTCGAGTACTAAACTATTTCGAAACAGACACATTCTACCCCACAAGAAATATATATGTTAATATATCGCCCTTTGTTTGTATAGTTATAACTATACATTGCAGTGGCGTTTTGCTATTAATTGGAATTTAAAAGTTGATTTTTTACAGATAAGTTCCAAGTGTTATTGCTGAATACAGCCAGTGTTACAACTTGTGCAGATCCATAATTGTTATCAAACTTTAAGTGGATATAATAATAATAATAATTTTTTAATAATATATAATTATAACACTGTAAGTCAGGGTAATGTGTGAACAATCTACATAATTCTAATGATGACCAGTTTTCGTCAAGCAAAACGCTATCGTTTGTTCGTATAATAACTTACAGTTCGTGAGCTTTGCTCAGATCCTCGCTACGTTAGAATTTAAATGTAACTCAAACGAATACGGTAAACATTAATGAATATTTTAGATAAACTTTTTATTCATACTAACACTAGAACGTTTATCATCTACCAGCTACAACTTCGGCCTGGCATAATTAACCGATATCTTTGAATGCGTGAAAAACTGTGAGAAACAGAGCATTTTGAATATTTTAGAATTCTATATTTTTATCAGTTTCAAGTTCACATAATTTTTTACCTGTTCGGTGTTTCATCATCTGAGTATTGTTAATACACATATCTGAATTGTATCTATTTATAGTATGATTTTCTTGAAATAATACATAATTGGACATTTCCCATGTCCATATTCTTCTCAGAGAACAGTCTAGAAATGTTGCTCTTTTATGTATCGAAGATTTTGGTATATTACAAAAAGAGATACATATTACCACAAATAACAGTACAACGCGAATATTATGAAACTTTTCATAACTTATTCATTTTAGTAATAGTGTAAATAGTTTGTAGAGAAATATACATTGCCTTTGAATCTGTTTTCTTTCTTGGTAAAAAAAAAGCCTAATTATTCAATATTAGAATATCCATTCTTCTATAATTTCTCAGAGAAACTTAAAAGTAAAGTAACAGGTTAACACTTATGCTAAGCTTTGATGGTTTTATTATGTTTTTTGAAACTATTAATATTGATTTGTAAGTAAAAATAAGAAAATCAAAGCAAGAAGTAGTTTTATTTCCTTTATGGTTAGATTCACTAAAATATTTATCTTATTGTGCTACTGACATTGTATAAATAACAGATTTCAACATCAATAATTCACGTCAAATGCTTCTAAAATATCTTATTTTTGAATATATATTATAGAATTATATGGTTCAATGACTATTCAAGTATTAAGAAAAACATTTGTTTTAACATAACACTTTTACAAAATGCTACATTATATAGACATTTACTTTATGGTAGTAGAAATAATGATTATGCAAAGACATTAAAAGAGAATTTACCTTCCAGTAATAAAAATACCAATAATTACACAAAGAAATATGTTCAAGTTTTTATTAAGGGATTTCAAATAAAAGCTATTAGTAATTAATTTAACATTAAAGTAAGCTAAAAACAACAACGTAAGAAACCCTAAAACTTGGGTTCTTTCGAAAGTTAGAACCTTCTCTATCAGGGGCATACTTGGAGTTTGACGTTAAGTCTGAGGACTTATAGCTTTAAAAATTAGTTTTCGATACTTACAACACAGGTTGTTCTTTCTACATCTTTGTGTTTTTAATAAATAAAGAAACAGGGTGGAAATTATGAAAACTGTGAGGAAGGTGGAGTGACAATACGACTACTCAAACTACAGTGACACCCGAATGTGGTTTGACTATCTTTAAAAATAATTTTGTAGGTATGAATAATTTCTGTCGTGTAATATGAAAGAAAACGAATGTTAGGAATAAGGAACTAAAAATATTAGTTTATAAAATAATTTAACTTTAAAAGGAGACTCTATTGAGTATTGATAAAATAAAAAATCGATTAGTCGAAAAATGTTAGGGAGAATGAAATAAAAGTATAAAAATAAATATGGAATATTCTCGCAAAATTATAATAAGTATTAAGAAATGAAAGGAAAAAATAAACAACTTACACAGTGCATGAAATAGGAATAAGGTATCTGTGAAACAGGTCGCTGCTTTAAAAATCCAGGTCTATTCACAAGGTTGAGTTGCACTTACAGTAACAATTCAAGAGGAATCTCTGTCAGACTGATTTAATACTTGCTTCAATACATATTGGAATCACATCATTAATATAATGACCAGTTTGTTAGAAGTAATAGTAAGCAGAGAGATCTGTGGCAGTGTTGTTTTCGATGCAACTCTTTTTAGTGCCTAATCTTGGTTATTTAGTGACATTTACTCATATTACACAGGTAACGACTATTCTGTAACGGATTGTAAACCACTTTTGTATAAAATAGGATATATTTAAGATTTCGGATATTTCTATAATATCAGTAGAAATTTGCTTTAGACGATCATTAAATTGTAGTAAACGAAAATGTATTTCCTGAATATAAGAAATGATAAGTAAAAACATATGGAATTCTATTGGGTTATTCATTGCTAAATTTTATAGGAATAGTATTTTATTGAATTTTATTCATGTTTTCAACCTGTTTGTGAAATTTAGTATTGTGAAAACTGTTAGCATAAGAAAAATATTCTTTGGATAATTAAGAACGTTATCCAAATGAATAATGTGACACCATTGCCTCCTTTTCAAGTGTAGATTTGCTGTAAGAGTTGGCTTTTTATATGCCCTTTAAATATGTTGGCATATTTAGAAACCATCTTAGTACAGATTGTGGTTCTGTTAATTTGAAGATAATTTTCGTTATTGAATTAAAATTTATTTAAAATAAGATTAGACTCAAAAGGATTTTAAAGGTTTGGGAATTTCTCTTTTAGAGTTTCAGTTGCTTCATCGTGTGGAATACTAGCGTAAAAATAAGAAATTTACATTGTTCTGAAAAGCAGAAAGCTTCTCAGCGGCTATGTTTGTGTAAGAAATTATGGTCATTGAGGAGTCTTCTTCTACATTTAACCACCACAAAAAAGATGCTCTATATTCTTTTTTCATACCTTAGAAGAACCAGTCACTTTATAAATATTATTGAGGAAATCAGTTGCAACGGACATTTACCTCAATACAGTCTTATGTCTTTGGAGTTAAAGAAAAGGAAGGTTAACAACGTGGAGAAACAATTTATATATCAGATGACTTGTTTTGGAAAAAAAAAATATTCTCTAATTATTTTCAAAAGACAATTCAACGAATCAATGACAAAAGACGAAACTTCCGAAACGTCATCCTCCAGACGTAAGCTGCTTAATTAGATGTATAATCATCCATATACTTTTACAAATGCTTTTCCAATAGGCAGCTATCGCCCAGTTTACAGACAACTAAATTTAACGACCATAGCTCTGAACTGAAAAATATTTTGAAATCAATATTTGACTATTGATTATCATACTCTATGGTACAGTAATTAGTGAAAAATGTTGAACATTTTAGCTTAGGATTCTAAAAGAAAAGGAATATTGATAAATAAAAAAAATTATTATGAAGTGAGACCGAAATAATCTAGATACTAATTGCTGAGAAGGAGAGTGAGTGCCAGACTAAATAGTGAACGCTTCAAATGTCACTAGTTCTAAAAACATCGGTATTGTATATAAATTATTGCTAGTTTTATTGAAATATAATTATATATAAGAATAGTTTTATTAATCCAGTAAAACAAAGCTTCAATGTACGATAACGAACAATACTCGCATATAGAGATACAATACAAAAGCTGGTGTTAAATCCAGGTAATTAGTGTGTAAGATAGCTAGTCATCGAATTAGCCACCAGGTTATCTACTTAAGCTAGCTTCACCATTTAATAAAGTTCCACCATTAATTTGGATTCACTATAAGTTTATTTTGCATTTTTGTAAGATTTTTTCTTTAAAATTGAATCTAGGTTAAAATAACAGTGCATAATAACAAATAATAAAAAAATAATTTCTAACTCATCAAGTGCTGAAAGCCAAGTATTAAATCTATGCACATTTGCTCTTACATCGAAACAACTGGGAATAACAGTAATATAACCTGTTACAGATTGTCACACTGTATCTATAAGCAAAGGCTTAGCTAACAACAAGTTGTAAATTAAAGGATTAGAGAATATTGATTATTAGAGTTAAGTAGAATCATACAGTAGAAATGAGTAAGTAAAATGTGGAGTAAAACTGTTACGAAAATTAGAAGAATGTCTCGTTTTAGGGTAATTTAGACATATTTCAGAATACACAGATGTTAAGAAACTGATATATTTAGATCTGGGTTGCAGGTGGAGCAAAAAAAAGGCTCATGATCAGTTATGGTTAACTCAAGACTTTAAATATGTTATTAAATGGCAACTTAATAACAGAAATCAGAAGACCAGGAACGTCTAATGCTATCAAGAAACAAATAAGTATGCTATAACTTAACAAAGGGACAAATTTGTCTACATATTTGGATATACTGCAAATACTGGGTAATAGATTAAGTCGAACTTATGCAAGAAGGTTCAAACGGATTGGAGATTCAAGAAACATTAAAACCAAAAAATGAAAAAAGGTTTAATTATTAACTCAATGATACCAAACGTTACTAGATTTGATAGAAGTAGGTACAAGAGAGAAGCAATTATATGAATGTAGGTGTTTCCAGATGAATTATTTAGTTCAAAGAAATATAGGCATAATTGTCCAAGTAAAAACAAAAGGGTACTGGAGTAGAATTAAATGGAAGGTGTTATAGGGTACTGGAGCAGAATTAAATATAAAATTTTATATTTTTACACGCGGCTTTTAGGAGTACATGGCTGTAGATTGCTTTAAAGAAGAGTAAGAAACGTATGAAACAAAGAAGTAAAATATTTTAACTTTGAATATAAAAGTTTATAACTCGTGAATTTCTAAATTAGCAAAGGTTGTATCTAGGTTCAGCATGATAAATAGAAATGGGTAAAGTCGATGGAAAAGAAGTATCAGCAGAAAGCCTAAGCTCAGCAGGGCCAACTGAGAGAACGAGAACTGGTTCCGGCAGTAGTTGTTAGAGACCGAGCGTGCATAGAGCCAATAAAATTTCTCGAGTAGTTGGTTTAAAGGTAGAGTGTACAGAATGCTGATTATTAATTGACACATGTGCTAAGTCTTCGCTATCAAGTGCAGGCATAATAAAGAAAAATCTGACATTGTTAGATAATGCATGAAAGGAAATTACAAAAAGCATGTTAACTTCTATCACGAGTCTCTAGTGAAAAACAATAGAACAGTATCGTGCTCAAGAAGAAGTTTGAGATTTACATTTGAACATTCATTTTGTGTCTATAAGTAGATGCATCTAAAGCAGACAGTATTTTAGGCCAAATTCCTCTATGAGATTATAGTACTACATAATCATTACCAAAGGAAACATCGCTTAAAAACGGAGAATTTTCGAAGGAAGAACATCTTCACACTTATGTGCAAATAGATACTCATGATAAATCAAAATCAAAATAGTTCTTCAATCAGACGCCTAAATATGTATGTGATTCCACGTTTTATTAACATAATAATAAGGCTAAAGACCAGAAGTTAAAACACAGTAGCACTTATATTCCCCATATAGTCGTACTGATACGACACAGGAGAGTCAGAGTAATTGAACGAGTGTTATTTCGCAAGATGTGACAAGAAGAGTGTAGATAATTGGTAATATCGAATAAATTAACACGTCTAAGTGAGGGTCTTCAGCACTTGGCGAAGGGATACTACTCGAAACGTCGCACAAAAGGTTTACATTTAGACTTATCAACTGGATATTTATTATCATGTATACAAGAATGATCCTAAATTTAAGTGAAGTAATAAAAATAAAGCTAATAAATACCATAAAAACTTATTAAGTCTGGCAGTAGCAGAAAGGTTAAAGTAAGCACAAAAATAATAATCAGCCGAAAACAATTGTAAAGCAAACATAAAATAAAACTGGAGAACAAGTATATACATAGCAATAGACCCCTAACACTGGACAAGTATATACATAATAATAGACTCCTAACATTGGATAAGTATATACATAACAATAGACCCCTCAGATCTTAGAGAATGCAACAAACCACCCAACCGGGAACTCCAGTAGAAAACAGTTATTAGACTAATTAAAGATCTTGAAAGAACTAATGTAATTTTAGAAGCTAAGGTATTGGATTTCAAGCAGAGTAAAAAGTGTTAACTGAATTAGGAACAGATGAATAAGTTAATACACTAATGCCTGCGTAAATTAAGTGTCTGAGTGAAACACGGTGCCTCTAAAACGGTTAAGTACAAATAAAAGTAAACTAGTGCTTCCTAAACATATAATAGTAAGTAAATAAAGCTGGTGGTATACAGTAGATAACCCCAGTGTACATTAATATAAAATAGATACTTTTCGAAAGCAATTCCACATAAGTAAGCCAATTATTACAAAAGGTAGTATTATCAAACTTACAATACTGAATGTTTTGGGTTATTTAGAAGATGTAATAGTTTTATAGTGAGTTAGGGAAACTCTTAAGATTGCATGATAGATTATGTCAAGCAAATGTGACGTGAAAATCTTCTAAATGCAATTTGTAAAGAAGAAAGTACCATAATCACTGTAAGATTTTGAAACATTTTTAGAATCTGTGAAAGTTTAAAGAAGGTTAGTTTAATATTTAGCAATGTTAGTAAGACACATATATATGTATATAGAATGGAAAAAAATATATTGTTTTTCAATTCACAGTTTGGAGCAAGAAATGTTTAAGAATTTCATGGTTTAATTACCTTAGGCACCAATTTGAGTTACCGGATTCTAATAAACAGAAACTTTAGGTTGTGCAGCAGAAACAGTTTTGACACAATTAAAGCCAAGATGGTACACTGTAAAGCATATTAAAGTAAACAGTAGAGTATAGCTGAGATGAATTATTCAGTGACAGGACAATAATGTTCAGCAATACTGCATAATGTTAAGATAATTCGTTGTTATTTACTTGAGTGTTAAGTATCCAATAATTTTAAATTAATTTAATTGATCTGAGGTTATTTTAGTTTCTCGTTAATGGTCATTCGTAAGTTTTTAAAAATAAAAATATGACGTTGATCTGTGTGTTAGCTTCAATGACGAAATTCTTTTTATTAGGTGTAACAATCGTTCCAACTTTTTTTTTCCAAAGCTCAAGTGTCAGTTTTGTTAGCCAAATCAATCTCCCCATTTGATGCGACACTTAGTATGAGGTAGCATGCATTTACACATAGCCATGAGAGATTTCAAATTGTTTGTTATTATTTGTATCCATATCTTAAACCTCAAGTACAATGAACCAAAATACATGCATAAATTTCAGTCAAAAATTTTATATTTTAGGACTTGTATAAGCAACGTTAAAAGATCCAACAGTAATTTTCAGTCTGAAAGATGATTTATAGTCAGAAAGTTTAAAATGATATTATTATTCTTGATCAGGAAAGAAATATGTGAAGTGTAAACTTTTTACATTTTCAAAATTTGACGAAAATAGCTACTTTCTCTTGTGAAGTATTTGTTAACTTTAGTAGGTGTACTGAACAAATAAATAAGAAGAGATAAATTGGGAAATTAAAATTACGTCAACCGTTGGTTATAAACAAAGTTACAGACATAGTTATATTAATCAATATATTTTAAGCTTAGTCAAAACATTTTTAAGTATCTACAGATCGTGATCAATGGCACACTAAACTCATCGCCAGAACTGAACTTAACGATTCAGTGACTGAGATGCAGGTCACATTCAGAAGAAGAAAAAAAAAACTTTTCCCAGATTTTGCATCTATATGCTTATACAAACAGCTAACCAAATATTGTCAAAGGTGTATAATATTTTGGAGGAGGGTTTACATAAGTGTATTTCACTCTGTTCGTGGTTTGATTCATGATTCTTGTGACAAAAACTATGGGTAAACTTGCCATGACTTATATTTTACTATATTATAAACACTGTTAAAATATTTATGCTCAGTCTGCATTTCTTACATGTTTGTAAATAGAGGGCTACTACTTTAAACTTATGACATATGATAAATTACATTAGCCTTTTTGAAAATCACAGGTAATTCTGCAATTTTAATAATTTTATCTATCGGTGAACTTGCATTTATTGAAAAATTTATGAAGCTAAATTCACTAATTTTGACCTGTTTACAGGAAAAAACAGCAACCAACTCACAATATCCAACCCTCCACACTAATGGATTAACTGTTACTTTTATAATGCGCCTAAAACTTAAAATGTCCAGAATAGTTGGTGGTATCACAAGGGTTTGCACTTCTCTCACTAGCTACGAAATCTACAACACTATAACAGAACTAACCTAATTCCATTGACAAACGGGCTGGGCATGGCCTAGCGCGTTAAGGCGTGCGCTTCGTAATCTGAGGGTCACGGGTTCGCGCCCGAGTCGCGCCAAACATGCTCGCCCTCCCAGCCGTGGGGGCGTTATAATGTGAGGGTCAATCCCACTTTTCGTTGGTAAAAGAGTAGCCCAAGAGTTGGCGGTGGGTGGTGATGACTAGCTGTCTTCCCTCTAGTCATACACTGCTAAATTAGGAACGGCTAGCACAGATAGCTCTCGAGTTGCTTTGTGCGAAATTCCAAAAAAAAACAAACAAACCATTGACAAACGAAAAATATTAAGTGTCATTATACTTATTATGCATTATCTTCTATAAGATTATTGTATGCAAATATTCCGCAAGTTTTGCGTTCTATTAGTGGTTAATATTCCTCACACAATCTGATAGAGGGAAGTATTGGTATTGTTTACAAAGGGACCATAGGTTTAAAATATTGGATGTTATATTTTATGTTGATTGAAATTTTATACATGATTTTATTTAATCTCTATCTAAAATAAGATATTTTATTGCAGTGTAATGTTACATTTCTAAGTTTTTTTTTATTAGATCATTTTAATAGAATTGTTAGTTTACTTTAATTTCTACTTTGTAAGTAACTTTATAATTGTTTAATTTTTGTTTAAGCTAAAAGTGGAACTTACCAGTGCAAAAAATAATATTCTACATTAATAGAATAATGTTAATGTATATTCTGGTTCATTTGATTGTTGTTCATAAAAAACAAAACAATATACTGCTCACAAAAGTACATATTAGAAGCGACAATGTCAATAATGGAAATTAGTTCGTTAAATGACTTTGTTTTAAAATTTTCATTTCTGCCAAGAAAAAAATATTTGTAAAATATTTTTCAAGTATTTTATTTACTTAGTGAAGAAACAATTTCATATCATATTATTTTAGGCCAGAAGTCCTCACACATTTTTACATCTATTATTTATATTTTGGGCCTGAAATAATTTTCTTTGTACATATTCTATGTTGTTAAAAATCAAAGAAAAAGGCCAGATTCAATATGAGCGTTAGTCAAGTTCTGGGTAGAGTTACAAAGCAATACCATTAAACTTATAGTGACGATCAATTAAATATTTCAGGCGAAGCTTCATTAATTGAATAACGATGACCATGACCAGACTTTTCTATGTAATTCACCTTCTTTTCAACTGGTGGTATAAGATAGTTTGTAGATTTTATTAGTACTTTTTGTATTATAATTAGGGTGGTCTAAATTGGATGAAAACTGCCTTAATTGAAAAAAACAAGAATATTTTAAGCAACTAATTATGGTAAAAAATATAATATTAGACAGATATATTAACTGAATCAATAATAAACATTGGTATTACTCGGATTCGAAATAACAAGGGTGTTGTTACTAATTATCATAAATTCATTTAATCTATCACCCTATCAGACAAAGTTTGGTATGTAACATATTTGGAAGCTATTTTTTGTTGTATTTGATATAGACACTTTAATTATGTTTAATTTTAAAATTCTGGTTGTGCAGCATGATGAATTGAAATTTGTTCGCAGTTATCGATAAGATTTCAGTTTCTCCTGTTAAGATTTTCCACTACATGAGGGTCCAGCATGATCAGGTGGTTAAGGCACGCGACTCGTAGTTTGAGGGTTGCGGGTTCAAATCCCCATTATACCAAAGATACTCGTCCTTTCAGCTGTGGGGCTTTATATCGTGACAGTCAATCCAACTTTTCCTTTGTAAAAGAGTAGCCCAAGAGTTGGCTGTTTGGTTGTGATTACTAGCTGTCTTCCCTTTAGTCTTACACTGCTAAGTTCGGGACGGCTAGCGCAGATAGCCCTCGTAAAATAGTTAAAACACATTCACAAATATACATATATATAACAAAATCGTTTTTCCCTACTGCAATTATTCTTTTAATCTGTTAAGGTGTTACTTTAGAGTTTGAGTGTTTTATGTTAATATGGCAAACAACATTCTAACTTTGTTGTTATAATTATCAAGTTAACTTTGATAATTATAACTAATAGATGAAGAACGAAATTCTATAACTGGAACCATCAAAATTACATGTAATAGATGAGACAAGGCTTGAAAATAGGAAGCTTGACGATCAGTTTATCGTGTTGTGTATGATGAATGAAGATAAAAAAGCGATACTTTGATCTGACGGGAATGGTTGAAATTTAAAGATAAGTAAAATAAATGATATGATTTAATTATTATATCATTAAAAAGTGTTGAAATCACTACAGCTTTGTAGACAGGAAGTTTGTTTTAATTTTAAACCTTTTAATTTTTAAATAATAAACTGAATTGCACGTAGTGATATATTTATGCTGGAGGTTACTGAGATGGAAACGGAAGGACTACAGAGCAGAGATATTTAACTGTAATAAATATTTAATGAAAATGAATTTCTATATGAAGAAATGTCTATGGCATTTAGTAATTACGAGTATAAGATATTGCTAACCTTCGAAGGAACTGGCATAAAAGCTTATTCGTTGTTTTTTGTTTGTTTTTTTACACTCAGTAACTAAGAATTATCTCCGACCATCTGATAAATGTTGTTACATTCTGACCAACAAGTTATTAATTAAGTTTTTATTGGAAGCACCTCTGAAAAGATGTAAAAACACAAAATTTAATATATGTATCTGCACATCAAAAACGTAAATTTTGTTCTCGAAAATATTGCAGGTTTTGTAAACAATTTATAAATATGATTAAAGATAGCCTTTACAGACATTTTAGACAATAATAAAGACAGTGTAAAATATTCCGACTAACCTCAGTGTGTAATAGTTACAAGTAAAAAAACTAAACAACTTTCTAAAACTCACGTTTTACAAGCAACATTTACAGATCGAAATGCCAGTAAACCATTGAAAATCATGCATATAACTTATATAATCAAAAATTAAGATATTTTCTCAGTTCAGCTACACAGTAGCCTCAGATTTGGCGATGGATGGTGTTAACTAATTTTGTTCTCTCTAGTCTATTAAAACTTCAAAATTAGGGACTGCTAGCTAAGATAGTTTACCAGTAGCTCTGTGTGAAATTTACTGAAGAAACATTTATATCATAATACAGTCTGACTACAAAACTATAAAACTCACCTGCACAACATTGAATAACAAACATATAACCAGAAATATATTTCCTAACCAGGTATGGCTCTTCTGTTCATATATTTTTATTTTGCTTATCGTTTTATTTACCAGTTCAGGTACTTCTGTGTGCAAAAAAAATCAGTATTGTTTGCTTGTTGTTAACGGTAAAACTACACTATGGGCTATCTATATTTTGCCCATCGCGAATATCAAAATTTGGTTTTATATTCCATCCAAATAATATTACTTAACATTTGTATTTTTAACAATACACAGAATTTGTGGAGCTTATTAGTTAGAAATTAAAAGGCAAAACCTTTAATTAGGGAAGCCAACATGATCGTCACGAGATTCTCATACAAAAAAAAAGATGCAAAAATTGATTAAATATACTAGACGTTAAATTGAAAAATCACTAAATCAATGTTTATGAAAACGAGAATGTGAAACTTACTCTGGATGTATATATGTAAAAAACGGCTCGTTTGGGTTGAGAAAATATTTTACATAGAAGAGCGAACAACGTTTCGTCCTTCTTTGGTCATCGTCAGGTTACCTATTTCTTTGTGAACCTGACGATGACCGAAGGTCAAAACGTTGTTCGCTCTTCTATATAAAATATTTTCTCAACCCAAACGAGCCGTTTTTGCATATATATTTCTCTACAAGTGGGTTTTCTCGACATTACTGATTACTCTGGATGCGCTTAATGACACGATAGTTATCACTGTCGAGCTGTTTGTTTCACAGGGATGGGAGGAGGTGGTAATATTATAAAAATAATTGTGATGGATGTCTGTAAACGTCTAATATTTAAATAAGGGCAGTAGATGCAATGATGACTGGTAGAACTAAATCAAGTGTGTGGAAGGTCCTAGAATGAATGTCATTGCTTGTGTCAAAGTCTACGCTGATTTATCATTTAAAGAAACATTAACAACTTTTGAACACACTTTATACACTATGTAAAACATGTCAGGATCAGTTTTAAAAGAATTCAGAACTAAGTTGATGTTTTTAGCAAATAATAGACTAGCAACACAATTGCAATGTTTAGCCAATATCTATGTTCTAGTGAAAAGAAGTTTCGTCTCTTGAATGTGCTCCAAATTTATTCTAACTTATTAGAAGAGGTAAACAAAAATTGTTGACCGTTTTGATGCATACAAAACACACTATTTGTCATCTTTTTCAAGTGAAGATATAATTCCGCTATATTAGAATCAGATATGCTTCAGAAAAGTCCGAGTGATGACCTTCCTGTTCTTGCGCACATATCGTTTTAACTACTACTTATTGGTTGAAAATATTTGCATAGCTGTGTTCTGATCAGTTTAAAAAAACATTTTTAAGTCGTCGTCCCATACGAACATAGTTATTATTCTCGTTACATAACCATACCATTTGATCTGAATAGCGAACAAGTGAACGATAATTACGTTGTTTTTAGTAAAAGAGAGCATCAGTTCTTAAAACTGTTAAAACCTGTATCAGGATATATTAAATAACTACAGAAAAGTTAGGAATGATCAAACAGTAAATCGATCAAGGGAAAACAGGCTACAGTTTTTATAGTTTTCAATGTACCTAAGTGTAAATTAACTGGAAATATCTATAGTTCCTAAGGATTCTGCAGTATGGAGACACTACAACCAATCAATGCCAGTTAATTCCATTAAATAAAAATATCGTTGGGCAGGAAACTTTTTAATCTGGCGAAATAAATGTTCAAAGTTTTGAACGGTTAAATTTGTACAGCAGTGATAAAACAAATGTCATAGTTCTAAGTTATGTTAATTTTTAAGTGTTGTATTAGCTTCAAACAATATCGTTTTATAATATTTACACTTGTTTCTGGTAAACAATTTCCTATATACACTAACACCTTCTCTCATATAAGCAATTCTTAACATTTTATACCCAAATTTGATACAAAATTACCATAGATTATATCATGTGTGACGTCATATTATTAATTGCATTATAACCTTACACTAAATCTTTCTCATCTGATCAGTTTTTCTCCACTTACAACAAAAGTTAATCAAATAACAACCTTTTGTGATGAATATATATGTGTGATGAATGGTAAAACATGGAGAAATAGAATTTTTAAAAATTCCAATATCACCAAAACTAATATCCCATATGAAACAATATTTTATACAGTTTATACGCGTTTATTCAAGAAATGTTTGAAACATTCAATATCTAGTGTGACTTCCACGGGATGTGACACACTCCTGACACCAATTTGGCACACTTTTAATCAGTTTATTGATGTTATCTTGGGGTTTCGCAGCCCACTCGCCTACCAGAACTTGTCGGAGTTTCTGTTCATTCTGAGGAGGGTACTGGCGTTCACTAATATGCCTCGAGAACATTTTCCATTAATGTTCAATCGTATTTAAATCTGGAGATCTGGCTGGCCACTCAAAAGTCTCTATTTTTTCCTCTTCAAGAAAGACCATATAGATTCTGGTGATGTGGGCTCGCGCGTTAACCTGCATGAGAATGAATCCATCACCGACAGCACCGGCAAAAGGCCCCACAATGGGTTCCAGAATTTTGTCTCTATATCGTCGGGCGTTATCGAATATGAGTACGTCCGTGCGGCCACCCAATCATATGCCTGCCCAAACCATTACAGAACCTCTTCCATAAGCGTCGATTTGCACAATGTTACAGGTGGAAAATCTCTCTGCTCGGCATTTTCACACTTTCACATGTCTATCCTCACGAGACACAATGAACCTGCCCTACAGAACGGTAGCCCATTGATGAAGTTCCCATTCCAGGTGTTGACACCAACCTGGCTGTAAGGTGTTGCACTGTCAGGATAACGCCTCTTGCAAGCCGTCTGGCTCTAAGGCGTCCTTTGTGCAGACGATTGCGAACTGTTTGAGCCGATACACGAGTGTCAGTAGAATGCTGAAGGTCATTTCGCAGTGACCAAGCTGTAGCTAACCTGTCCCACAGAGCAGTAGTCACAATGCAGCGGTCCTCTCTGCCATAAGAATTCGTCTCCTGGTAGCGTCGCCAAAGTCGATTGATGACGCTTGGTGCCACCCTCTTTTGGTTCTGGCCATCTTCCAGCATCTGGACCGCCCTGGCCACCTCGTTCTCTATCAGATGGCGCCTGAATGTTTGGGTACAGAGATGAAAGTATACATTGATAAAACGAGCAGCAAAATATCCATGATGGTGTTTGTTTCGAGAATTAATGAGGAATGTATAGCTTCTCGTAACAGCCTCATATAGGGTATCTTGAGTTGTATTCTGCTTGAGTGAGGTGAGTTTTGTTTGAGTTGCTTCAAACTCCATTCGCAAGCTCAAAAATACATTCGTAGACAAACGGATATGTTTTTCATTCACAAATTTAGTTATGGTAAAAATTTATTGAAATATGTACTTGTTTCTTTAATTTTTTTAGCAGTATATTTTGCAAAACTGATATGAAGACCATGAAGAGACTGTAATAGTATTTTACATGGTAATGTTTTACGATAAAAAGAGACATTTTACTAGATATTTTACATACTGAAACCAGCCATCCTTGCCACTCATGGCTGAGCAGCTTCTGTAAAACTGGCACATGTACCAAACCCAGACTCAGTTTCAAGGTAGGTATATATGCTACTCCACTGTCCTTTTTTGTCGTATGTTTGTATCCTCTAGATATTGACTACTTGCCTTCCTTCTAGTCTATCACCGTAAAATTAGAGACGAATAGCGCAGATAGCTTTTGAGTAACATTACACGAAATTAAAAACAAATCATACTGTCACAAAATAAATGTGTAGATGTCTGTTGTTAATCATATAAAGCCTGAATGTTGACCGCTCTTTGAGTTGAAAATTAGCAGTTTTGATATCGCACAAAACCTTTCTATTGTAAAGCTATTCATGAGACTAAATTTAGTCATGATTAGTCCGGATGTTTGATTTACCTGTATTTATACATATCACTCAATAGTATTTTATTGATGCCGAATCAAAGATTTCTTCGTTAGAAAACCGACTGCGAACGAATGGTTTGTATACCGAATTGTGAATTCGTGATCTTTGCTTACTTTTTGACGCGATCCGTACTTAAGGGCCATATTTGTTTGTTTTTTGAATTTTGCTCTAGCCGTCTCTAATTTAGTAGTATAAGACTAGAGGGAAGGCAGCTTCAATCTTCCCCATCCACTCTTGAACTACTCTTTTACCAACGAAGAGTTGGGTTACCGTCACATTATAACGCTCTCAAGACTGATAGTGCGAGAATGTTTTGTATGACGAGAATTTGAACCCTTGATCCTTGGATTACGAGTCGGGTGTTTTAACCACTTGGCCATACCGGGCCTTTGGGAACCGTGAGATCCTTGTAAAGGTTATGGTCAAACCTCGTTATTCGGTCAGATTTATCTTCAAGTTGGTAGTGGGCAGATTGTTTCTATGACCTGTTTCTGCTACAGAAAGTATATTTGTTTTGTCGCATTACATAGACCAGTTTTAGTATGTTTTGATTTAGAACTTTTAAAAGCATTAAAGAATTTTTCAAATATGAACTAAATATTATAAGAAAAAAAAATGTAATATTTGTATACAAGGAAATTCTTCTCTTAATACTGTCCTTCAGGTTTTTTATTTAAATTTAATACTAGTTAAAAGAAATTGCAATGCAATTCAAAAACATCTAGAAATTTCGATTTTTTTATTTGACGCTAAAACAACAGTCTGATACGGTTTATACACTAAAGGAATCATGCATCCATGTGACTCAAATGTATGGCAAAACATCTCCAACTGTAAAAAGATATACAATGTAAAAAGATATTTTAAACACAATATAAAAGACCAGAAATCGTTTAAAAATATATACACATAAATATTCTTTAAGAAAAGAAAAAGAAAAACAAATACAGTGTGCTAAGAAAAAAGTCTTGATTAAACATAATTATTTATTAAATTATCATGGTAACAGTTTTAAGAAAATAAAGGTGAGACCAGGATTTAGGGATGCTAGACCCACACTCTAAGTATGGCAGGTTCAAATTCCTACAGAACGAGTTCGCTTTTTGAGTTGGGTTGTTGGTATATCCCGCTTTTCTTTGGTAAAAGAGTAGCTCAAGAGTATTTCGTTATTAAATTAAGTACGTTTAGCGCAGATAACCATCATGGAGTGGTTTTGCGTGAAATTAAAACAACAACAGTAATAAATTTGAAGAGCTAAAACCTGAGTAGATATATAACGGAGGGAATCATATGAAAAAAGGAGAAATTATTACTCTTTTGATTCTATAACAGGTGAAGTGAAAATAAGACAGTATCATAATAAAGGTAAGGAAATTAAACGAAACTCATAGCATGATAATAAGGTCAAATGACTGTAATACGTATTATAAATCCTGCTTTAGTCGAAATGATATAAGCTTCAAAAAAATGATTATGATAGTTGCATATAATTGGCAGCAAAACACACATAAAATTAAAATTAAAACTTTTCAAAAATACAGTGGTGATATATAACCGTCAAAAACTCTTACAAAATATCATTCAAACCAGAAATGCAATAAATAACAAAAACCTGAAAGTAAATTCACAAAATACACATAATCATTAAATTAAGTATATATATATTTATCACGTTAGAATTTAAAAAAAGCACGAATATACAAAATGTATCTATTTACCTTCAGTGTTTCTGCTGGTCTAGTGAAGGTTGAAATATATATCACTCAGATCTTCAAAAGACATTCACTACTCCAATGGCATTCTAAAAATCACCTTCTGCTCAGGCTGATTTGTTTTTTATCTCTAGAAGTTCTCTCGTGGCCTGGCATAGCTTGTTAAAGGTCCTAGAATCTTTAACCTCCTGTCCTGCAGCAGTTTTATTATTTTATCATGTTTCCCGAGTCTTCACTACATAATTCTGTAAATATGTGATATACTAAGTAGCTGATAAGAGCTCTATTGGACTATCCTGGTTCATAGTCAGCTCATCACAGGAGAAAAGCTAGATTAAACATCTCTGCGGATGATTAAAAAGCAGCTACAGTAATTGATAACTGTTTCATTTCACTGTTTGAATTTTCTTTAGGGAACGTAGCGCTTCTAGATATCTTTTAAAAAGCTACTCAGTAGTTTCCTACGCAGATCCTTTGTAAATTCACTCACTTCTTTAGCTTATTTAAATCGTGGTTTCCCGTTGAAAGCACAAATTTTGTTCCTCTGAAGTCTTTTCTGTTCAATTTTCTGATGGTCAACCAAAATATCATCAAATTTTTGTCCTCTGAACATAATTCAAGAAAGACAGGATTTGAAAGGTTGCTCGACTTCTTCGGCGTGTTATTTTTACCTTTTCTTGAAATTGTGAGATAATTTAGAAATAAAAACTGGGATGGGATAGTCTATTTCTTTTACATAAGAGGTGTAGGTACTTCAGCATCAGTAAAATTAAATAGTGAGTGAAATTCACACATAATCTTCTCTTGTGGTTAAATTTTGTAAACTTATCAAGCAGTTGGCAAGGGTTAAAATGGAGGAAGTTATCATGAATTCCTTTATAATTACCTCGGGCAAAATTCTTAGAAAGTTCATTATGAATATGGTTGACGAAATTTCACGTGGTTAAGGCCACCAGTGGTGCAGCGGTATGTCTGTAGACTCATACCATTAAAATTGGGTTTAGACCACAGAGCACAGATATCACATCTTGTAGCTTTGTGCTAAACTTATAAACAAATTCCATGGTTATAGTTGGTAAAATTTTCACAAAATCTTTCATTGGAGAAATTCTCAACCGGTCCTCCGTAATTACAGAAGGTATAATTTTACAGGGTTAGATTTTTATCCAAAACATTTTTCATGGTGAATTTAATGTGATACATAAGCAGAAACTTAGAATAAAAGTATACGATCTGACAACTGGAAAATTCTAAGTCGAAAAGGATAAAAGTGAGAATTTGTTCACCAGCTCGAAAGATAAGAATTCAGGATACGATGTTCAATAGCGATACTGACACTCAAGTTATCCATTGTTGTTTTCTTCTGCAGCACTTTAATCAGATTTCTAAATCAATCTGTACTTAACCTTTTTAATCACATTCTCACTGATATGTGGTTGAGTGATGTTCTCCTATGCTCTCCAAGGAGTTTTTATTTCTATGTTTGACAATATTTCTGAAGTTTGAAGTAACGTTTTAGGTAATGTTAACTTATAAGTTTTTTTCTCAAGTAAACATACATGTATCTATAATACATGGAGAGAGTTGGTTAGTATAATGTTGAAGTGCAGTAAGAGATTGGTTATACTGCTCAGCGGTATGTCTGCGCACTTATAAAGCTAAAATCCGGGTTTCGTACCCGTGGTGGGCAGAGCACAGATAGCCCATTGTGTAGTTTTGTGCTTAATTCAAAACAACAACAACAGTAGGAGACGAGTTGTAGTTATGCATATTCAGATCAGCACTCAACCTCGCCATCTGTGGGTATAAACGCTCAACATTAAAAACATTAAATGAACAATTCAACGCCGAAGATTTGAGAGAATAAAATAACAACTAATTATTGTGATTTCGTACATTTTCTATTAAATATATCAAATCGTTTATAATATAACATAGAAATATTATAAAGCGCTTTGTCTTCTCTACAATATTATTTCTTCTTCGTGTGCCCCCGCTAGTACAGCGGTATGTCTCCGGATTTACAACGCTAAAATCAGCGGTTCGATTCATGTCGGTGGGCTGAGCACATAGCTCTTTGTGGCTTTACTATAAGAAAAATACAAACACTCTTCTGTGCGTAAGTGTTTTCTCTCAATTTACACTCCACTGAACCTTATTAACACAAATTTCTCTACTCCGGAAATAATAATAAAACGTTGCGAAACTGGAGTATAAAAATAATAAAAGTGTAATGTGCAAAAATAGTTAACAAATTAGTTATTCAACTAAATCATAGACTACGCTTCACAGATTTTGATTCTTTAAGACAGAAATGAGCTCAATGAGCCAAAACTGCTTTTAGAATAACCGTATTCATGAGAAAGACGCAGGACAGTACAGCATGCTCAAGGAAAAATAAGACACAGTACAAATGTTTCATGAAACAATAGATAGTTCCTGTGACTCCAGCTCCGAATGGTCAGTTGGTTAAGGCGCTCGAATCGTTATCTGAAGGTCGAATCCCCATTACTGTTTTGAATCCCCATTACATTAAACATGCTTATCTTTTCAATCATGAGGGTGTCATAACGTCACCATCAACTCACTATACGTTGGTAAAATAGTAGTCCAAGAGCTCACTTGGATAATACTTTGTCATTGTGATGTGGGGTAATACTTCTGATAAATTTCAAGAGATGAGAAAGAACACTTGCAAGAACATTCAATGAGAGTAAAGGTTAGAATCATGAGATAAAGAAAACTTTAGGATGGGTTAAGTGTCTGTGAATCATCCGTTATCACATGTAAATAAATCTGATGAGCTCCTTTCCATTTGAAAAGCTGTAAGAATTCTGTAACTCACAGAACAAATACTTTGTATTCAGAAACAAGAAGACGTCATCTACATAAAAAGCAACCATGGCTCACAACGTGTGATTTTTTCTCTTCATTTGGAAATACTAAACAGTTAGTTGACATCGAAAGCGACAACACGTTTTCACAAAGCGAAATATTAAAGCATTCATTACCGAATCCAGTAATTTATAAAAGATTGTGTCTCCATCTTCATGGTAATAAATTGAAACTTTAAATGTAGATATAATGAACAGAAATTCTTTCTACTACGAAGATCTTAATAAACAGCATCAGTACTGTTCGCTCTTTTATTTTTCATAAATTATTTTCCTTTTCTTATGATTTAATGTCCTGAAACTAAGAGTTATATTTGAGATGTGCAGTTGAACATCTTATCGTCATATTGTAGATATTTTGAAGCAATATGACAGAATTTCAAAAGTTCATCCTGAATGATCAGGCAGAGTTCAAAGTCTAAAATTTTTAGAAGGATGAAGCTTCACTAGAAGTTTCACATCAATATTACAATTCAGTTACATCATGCACAATGTTGTACATGTTGTAGTATTCACAACAGCGATTGTGATGAGAAGTACTCGTGATCTATTTCTCAAGCTTGAGTAACGTGTTGTGTTCAGTGGCGGTAGAGAGTCAATTGTTTCTAGGTTGCAAGTGCTGTCCAGTGCTTTTGAAGAGACTCGGAACTTTGTGCCATCTTCGGCAAGTTAAAAGTTTCTGGACTATTTTAAACCTTTCTTGTATCTTTGTTATTCGTACATTTGTTTGTAGGTATGCAAAGCAGTTTACATAAAAATTTAGCACAAGCATGAATCAAACAAATAGCATTTAAAACATTAAATTATTATTTTTTTGTTCTATAGGCCTAAATTATACCTAAGTTTTGATATCGTACGATGCTTAACTGTGTTTGCAATCACTGGTGCTCAACAAAAGTAACTCTTTAATCGCACTAAAATTATTATCGAGTTGATTTTTTTCATATTATTTATTATAAGTCATTATTGAGGTGTGAAATACGTGAGGATTAGCTCTATTTAGCTGTAGATACTCATCTTGGTCAAAAAGTAATAAGCCCAACGTTCTCTGGAAAAAGTTGTTTTATTAGGATTCAGTGTAATTGTGAAACCAGAGGTTTAGGTAGGCCCAAATAATTAAAGTAGCTTTCGTTTTTTTTTTAATTAATCCTCGTATCTACAAAGATACTGTTTTTGAAACTCTCCTAAGCTTTCGTAAATTTAGCATAATGACGGGTTTTTGACACAATTGTTAAAATCTTTCCCAAATTATAGTGCTTTGGTACATTGTCTATGATTATCTTGTTTGCCAAAATAAGACACAGTAAGTTGAAATCACGATTTTAGGATTTGTTATACGGCCGTCATGAACTTGAATTAAACGACTGAGATTCAACACACCCCTTCTTTCTATTGAAATTAATTTTATGATAAAAGTCCAGTTTGGATTGGATATGCCCACGTTTGATGTACGGATCTAAGAAAAAGCGATTTACTCTTTTCATTAAGCCATGAAGTTCTCTTGACACAACTTTTGGACCTACATTGATGGTTGGCTAGCATCATAACAACAGCAACTACAAGAAATAATCTTTTAAGACCAATATGCTGTTGAAGTTTTAGCTGCGTCAAAAGTCAGAGATGATACTATACAAAAAGAAGCAAATAATTGCCTTATATCAATTGGGTACACTTTTGAGCATATAAAAAAATTGTAGCAGACACACCGTTTAACGTATAGAGAAGACATTCAACTTCACTTATGAATTTTTTTGCCAGGCGAAAGACGCTATAAATACAACGTTACGTTAAACACGGAATTGTACAATATTACATTCAGCTGTGGAATAAACACAAAAACTGAACAATTAAACTACATGGCCAAAAGTGTGTGGACACCCGACCATCACACCCATATGTGCTTGTTGAACATCTCATTCTAGAACCAAGAATATTGATATGGAATTGGTCTCCCATTTGCTATTATAACAGTCTCCACTTTTTTGTGAAGGCTTTTCACTAGATTTCGCAACAGCGAGGATTCGCTCCTGGCTCGTAGTAAGCGTTCAAATTCATCTCAAAGGTGTTCGATGGGGTTGAGGCCAGGGTTCTGTGCAGGCCAGTCAAGTACTTCTACACAAACTTCGGAAAACCATGTCTTTATGGACCACGCTTTGTGCAGGGGGACATTGTGATGCTGAAACAAAAAAAAAGGCCCCAAACTGTTAATGCAAAGTTGGAAGCACACAAGTATCTAGATTGTTATTTGTGTTGTAGCTTTAAGTTTCCTCTTCACTGGAACTAAAGAGCTTAGCCCAAACCATGAAAAATAGCCCAGACCATTGTTCCTCCTTCACAAAACTTTAGAGTTGGCACTATACATTTAGGTAGGTAGAGTTCTCCTGGCATCCGCTAAACTCAGATTTGTCCGTCAGACTACCAGAGGGTGAAGTGTGATTCATCACTCAAGCGAACGCATTTTTACCATTGCAGAGTCCAATGGCATTGCGCATGGTGATCTTAGGCTTATGTGCGGCTGCTCCACCATGGAAACCCATTTGATGAACCTCCCGATGAAGAGTTCTTGTGCTCACGTTGCTTTCAAAGGCAGACTGAAACTTGGTAGTGACTGTTGCAACTGTGGGCAGACGATTTTCACGCGATACGCGCTCCAGCACTCGGCGGTCCCGTTCCGTAAGCTTTTGTGGCTAACCGCTTCTATTGCTTTTATTGCTTCTAGACGTTTCCATTTTACAAAAACAGCATTTACAGCTGACTCAGCAGCTTTAGCAGTGCAGAAATTTGATGAACTTGACTTGTTGAAAAGGTAGCATCCTATAACAGTGACGCGTTGAAAGTCACTGAGCTCTCTAGAACAATCCATTTTACTGCCAATGTTTGCCTATGGAGATGGCATGGCTGTATGCTTGATTTTATGCACCTAATAGCAATGGGTGTGGCTGAAATAGCCGAACTTATTAATTAGAATGAGTGTCCGCAGTTTGGTCATGTAGTGTATGTCTCTACACTTAAAAGAAAAATGAGGCTGAGGATCAATAATACTGAATTAATTCAGTGAAACATATAAAATAGCAAAGGTGAAATTTTGGGTTAAAAGGAAATAAATTAACTTTCAGTCCACCTAACATAATTTATCTTTGAATTAACCACTCAGGCAATTAGTTAAACAGGGTTGAAATTAGATAAAACAAATAGTTGAATTAAGATTTAAAGATGGTTCAAGTGGCTCAGCGGTATGTCTGCGGACTTACCCGCTAAAATACGGGTTTCGATACCCGTGGTGGGCAGAGCCCAGCTTGCCCATTGTGTTGCTTTGTACTTAATTCAAAACAGCAACAAAACAAAAAGATGGTTCAATAAGCTATTGTTTTTGAGTTTTACTTCCTAAAAGGAAAATAGTTTATTGGTTATGTCGTTCTTTTGATTTCATCTTTTCTTTATTATATGCCATATGGTAGATTTTAAATTTGATCAAACATTTTACGTCTACAGAACAGCCTTTTTTGCTGAGACGAGTCTTACCACTTATCTCCTATTACTTCATAGGTGTTATAGTTGTTAGAAAGATTATATTTTACGAAAGAGGAGTTTGTATTTAGAAGTTTGGTACAAGAGACTGATAATCTTCTTTATTTACGAGCCCTACTACAATTAATATTTTTTTTTAATATCAGTTTTCCTAGAAAATGGTCAAATATTTTTATTATAAATTATGTTTTATTACATAAAACTACTTTTAAAAATTAAATGATCTTTTTATTCATTAGACTGGAACCTAAATCTAATTGTGAGTTACACTTAGAAGGTAACAACGACAACATTTAACACGTGTGTGAAAATAACGAAACATTCTTGAACAGTACAGAACAAACACAAACGCTTTCAGTAAGCTTTATTAAACAATATACGCTATTAGGTTGTCCAGAAATAAATGCTGTTTTTGAAGTGCGAAGTTTAGAAAAGTATAAACCAGTGTTGTAAAACATGCTTTAATCAATATAAGCATCATTTTAAACCATGTTTTCTTGCACATGAACCTTTTATTCTATGTCTTTGACAAAAGATGGCGCGTAATGCAAATAATTTCATTTTGACTAGATCAAAAATGTTTGTTGTTATTAGTAGCTATTTCTCACAGCCTATATTCCATTAAATAATCGTTTTATTAAGTTGTGATTCAGAGAAATTAATTGAACGCATTCAAATGTCTAAACTTATAAAAATAAACGAGAGTAAAAATCATTACAACTTTTATATAAATGTTATGTAAATGTTTTGTAAACGACAACATGTCGTGTTGTGTTTGGATTTCCATATCTTTATATTTCCATATTTATATTACTGTTTCGAAGTTCAAAACAATAAAATACGTTGTTATTCATTTAAAATAACATTTAGAAATTTCTAGAATTAGGTAGATCAATCATATGTTTATAAATAAAATGTATGTCGCCTTGGTGTCTAGACGACGAGTCTCGTGCAAAAACGGACATGCGCGGATTGCTTTGGAATTCTGTGAAAGCTACGCGATTGTTCGAGAAAACAGTAGGCCTACTAATATATAAACAGACGGCGATGCGAGAGAAGAGTCAGTCATTCGCTTTTATTTCAAATTCAAGAGATATTGTCTTTGTTCGAGAAATTTTCAACGTTTGCTATGTGTTTATTCAACTTGGATTTGTGACTAGAGCTAGATCTACAAAAGCTGTGATTTTATTTCGTCAATCTTTACGATTCATTTGAATTACTGAAGGTCAACACGTACAGGACCGTTTAGGGAAGACCGGAAAAGTTGAAAACGACAAATCTGAGACATTCATCAAAAACATCGTAAAAAGAACTTCGTCAAATTTATTGAACTGTGAATTGTTTCTGGACTTCTCCATTCAAACTTTGGAATTTCTTCGTGGGACCAAATTCACACCCTAGACTGGAATTTTGGATTTCTGATCTAGACTTTTGGACTTTCATTCTGAATCATTATACTGGACACAGGCCAGTACCATTTTGTATTGTAATTAACTTTGAAGGTTGAAACTGAATATCTGTCATTGTTATTATATAAGTTATGTTATATCTGTTACATATATAATAGTTTATTGTAATAAATTATACAAGCTGTTATCTGTGCCTTTCTGTTGCGTTCAGTCCACATAAAAAAAAACGTAACAACAACTTTTTCTTGAGCAACTGAAACTTATACTTTCATAATGAATTATTCTTTTTAAAAGTATAATGCATATAAATATAACTTTTTAGCAATATTGTACTTAATAATTATTTTCACACAGTAAAAATCAAATAGGAAACTTTAAACGTCAGTCTAAAACAATGAAATTATTATATTTTAATGTTTCATTATTATGATCATCCAGTTATGTTCATAACCATGATTAAGCTGTCATGTTTCTGGTAATGGTCATCATATTGTCATTCTGCTACGTTCGTCATCTTGTCATATTGCTTTATTCATCATTGTGATTGCCTCATTATGTTTATTACAATGACCATTTTGTTCTGTTAGCTATCATGACCATCCTATTATATTCATAATATTGAAAATGTTGTAAATATCCTGTTGAGTTGCTTCTTATATAATGGTTTCAGTGCTGTTTATTCATTGATTATAAAAATGGTCTCATAAAAACTTAACTTGTTTTGGTGGAAAAAGGAATTATGATGTTTACTAGATAAAGGTTTCACTTCTTTGTTATTAATAAAACTAAAACATGTAACAAAAGTGAACTATTTATGTTTATATGTAGGAAACGATTTCACTGGTGATTATTCATTAACTGTAAAATATATTTATAAAACTTGCCAGAACGACTAAAATAATTCAATAATATATCAGAATATGTTTTTGAATGCACATTAATACACTAGTAAACATTTGTTTGCTGTAGTTCAGTTATCAACTAGCTAATAATAAAAACACTTTTCAAACTAAAACATCGTAAACCCAAGTAAATATTCATAGTAAAAAAAAATTACTGGAGAACATAAGAGTATTACATTGGTCAATTATTGATAATGGGGAACTTGTACACATCTGTTACATATTTATCTCGGATTGAAGGGAAGCTCCGAAGTAACGATCTCCCAATGCGCGCTATTTTAGGTTCGGAAAGATAATAAGTTCCATTAAGAAAATAATTAACGCCTTTAAAGGTAACAACAGCACAATAGGGAGTATAAAAAGATACTATAACCTTAAAAATTAAAAGCGTGTTGGGATCAGTTAAACTCCATAGGTGGTAACGATACACGATTATTACTGTTAATTGTACTATTTATCTGTAGAAAATGTTCTATGTAAAAAACAAATAAACGAATAAATGTGTTTGTAAGTTAAAACCTGTTATAGTGTACCCGAGGCTGTGTAGATTGCATACGGAAACTTTTCAAATAACTGCACGTTATAGAAGATCGTTAGTTTCAGAATACGTAGGGTGAAAATGAAAGGAGGAAAACATGATGATAATTATGAATGTAAATGTTTTTCGAGGCTAGAACGGGGCTACACTATTTTATTTCTGAGTGTAAATGTTTTTAAAGGTAAAAACATAGTGAATACAATTACTTTAGAAATTCAGAGTTTTGAAGGTTAAAACGTGGTGAATATTAGTCCATTTGTGATTGTAAATTATTTTACAGGTAAGAACATTGTGACTACAATTCTGTTTGTGAATGTTAAAGTTTTTGAAGGCTAAAACATAGTGACTACTACTTTAAACGTTAGGATATATTGACTACAATCTTGTTTATGAATGTGAATGTTTTTGGTGGCTTAGACTGATGTATACTATTTTGTTTGTGAGAATGAAACTCTTTTAAAGACAAAAATGTAGTGACTAATATTTTGTTTGTAAATGTGAATGTTGTGAAAGGTAAGCACGTGGTGACTACTGTTCTGTTTGTACATATGAATGTTGTAAAAGGTAAACACATGCTAATTAATGTTCTGTTTATAAATGTGAATGTTGTGAAGGTAAGCACGTGGTGACTAATTTCCTATTTGAAGTAAGCAGATGCCAAAAGCAAGCACTATTTGTTTTATAAAATGTGTTTTTTAAGGTTTAGTAGCCCGTAACAACAAAGTTCTTGATGTGACAATATAATTTAAAGACTAGTTAAGTAATAAGCATATTTAAGTTCCATAGATTTTACTGATTTTCAAAAATTTATAAGAATAAATAGCTAAGGTGACCATAATTAGGGGTTTTAGGTGCTGCGTTTAGGTATAAAGAAGACACGAAAGTGGTGTGTAACAATGAGACGTCCTACATTAAACGATGATGTTGTGTGCAGACATTATAAATGTTTAGCATTGTACCACAAAGTATTAAAGAAATGTATTTTATTATTCATTAATTATGAAAATTGTTTCATAAAAACTTATATACTGTTAGTGAAAAACAATGTGTTATAACTATAAGAAAGCTTCACACAAATGTTGTTGTTTTCTGGATTTTTACATTGTTTTTGATTTAATTATAAAATATGCCAATCAACAAAATTATCTCGTCTTTATGCGATTTGCCTTAACTTTAGTTTTGTGAAGAAATAAATATTCATGACTGAATAAGAAGAGATATAAAAGTTGACTGAACTCAAAGTTTTGGCATGAGTTAGTGATTAGTCAAATAATAGTATCATATTCCTCTCTGTCTTTTATAATATTTAGGATAGTACAATTTCGTTGGAATAACGTTTTAGCACCAAGTTTCATTTGTTATGCAGAGTTGAATCAATCTTCCAACTCTCATTTTCGTCAACTCTCTCTTACAGCAATGTTACCGATAACATCTGATTAGCATTGGTATAGCGTGACCTGAGTCAGGCGACTGTAAGAAGTAGGAAAAGATGCCGCCCGACGAGTGTCTCCTAATGGATCGTTACATATTCATTAAATCGATAAGTAGACGGATATAACCGTCACTAGAAGCTTGAGCATTACTTATAAAGACTTCTTTATAAGTATGGAATAGGATCCACACCCTAAGGATTTGCTCTCTATCGACCCATTTTATTAAAAAGTTGTTTTCTATACAATATTATGTTTTGTATGCAATAAACACATACTTTAACCGAACTTGGTGTTGATATACAATAACACCTATAACATGGTGATAAATGATATAAAATATCGAAATGTAATGTCACCAAGCTCCATATCTTTCCTTCTGTTAGCTGTCTTCAAATCTCTTACCTTTCTAAAAGAAAATCGTAAGTCTATAAATTCCTTATAATTTTCACAAATTTCTATGCATGTTTACTTATCATTCCTTCATGTATTGTAAGCATTTGTTTTCTTTATCTGTTTTTTGCTTTTATGAAATGATAAATTATTGTAGAACGATCAAATAGAGAGGAAAATTCTAGAATGTTCTAAAGAGAAAAAATCACAATGTGAGAGTTAAAGAATCTTGAAAAATTGATCGAATGTGTTTGTTTTCAAAGCGCCACTCCGTGTACATGTATGTATTTATCTAGCTCTACGTTATACAACAACAGCAAGTTAGGTTCAGTTTAAGTTTTTTTTATATTTGGAATAAAATGTATTGTAAATTTTTCACAATGAGCAATAAAACATTAATTTTAGCTGTTATAATTACAGTGCTAATTTAACAGGATACTTTAGTTTTCCTTCAAACTTTCGGTAGAGCTTTACCTTATTTCGGGCAACTGAAACGTTGAGGTTTGTATTTATGTTACTCTAAAGAAGTTTAATTTATTCAGTGACATTTTATTTTAAATATATTTTTTAAATATGATGGAATTTAAATAATCATCGATTTAAATTTGCTGATTTTTTATGTATTTTTTCTAACCGATATTCTCATATGTTGTTTAAAATCCTTTAAATTATCTGGACAATTTGTATTATTTGTTTTCAACAGTGTAATGACACAGGTTGCAAAATAAAAAATACATAGAGCTCTATTCAAAGCTACGAATTCACTGGGGTAAAATATACGTTTATTTTGGACTGTTATTTAATCAGAGATCATAATGCCCATGTGGCACTGTCCCATTTAACGTATACCAAATTGAGATAAATATTTATGTTTTATACACATAAACATAAAAAAGTTCTAATGACTACCACTAAAATAAACGTTGAGAGCATAAAATAAAACTGATAGTGTACAAATAAAGTCAAGTAATTTTTGTCAGAAAAGTGACGTGATCATATATTTATCTGTAAAGTGATTGCATCTGATTAGATTATTGGAGCAACTTGATTCTGTACTTATTCACAGGCTAGGACTGTATCTAACTAAATCAATGGACGTGGCTTGGCTCTGCACTTGAGAATAAAAACGGAAGACAATAAAGAAGTAAATATCTTGTTAAATACTTATTGCAGATATGTGTACGTAACTTAAGAAAATTTAAAATGTGGAAGGAGATGGAGGACCTTTCATGCAATTTCAAGTTACTCCAGCAACAAAACAAACAGTCGTATGTATATTCTTATCTGATTTATAAAGTAATCTTTCGAAATTTTCTTGTTAAATTTTACTTATAAATGGTGACTTATTATTGTCCTTCATATTATTGTTTTATTTTGCGTTTTCCTAAGGCTAGTTTCTAAAATTAACGTATACGCAATATATTTCAAGCAGTGTCCGACTAAAATGTATATAAAACAGCTTCCGGTTTTTCTTTGTGTGACCAATAATTTTCCTAAAACTTTAAATTGTTCTGAGCATAACAGAAATAAACTGTACTGATAAAATAAATGATAAAAACAAACTTTGATAAACTAAACGAATAAATGAAAGAAATCAACTATACTGATGGTAAGCAATACACGATAAAAATGATCTTTGATATGCGTAGCTGTGCTGAGCGTAGTTAATACATGACAGAAACATACTGCGTTTAACTTAACCAATACCTGACATTCACCAATAAACGATAAAGAGGTATTTAGGATGAACGATAAATAAAAATGAATCAAAGTTGTGTTGTGCCTAACCAATACACGTTATTAATGTTATATTGTACTGAGTGTAACCAATACGTGCTACTGATTTTATGTTGTACTGAGCGTAACCAATACGTGCTATTACTTTTAAATTGTGCTGAGCGTAAGCAGTACAAGACAGATGATTGAACAGCATTGAGCGTAGCCAATACATTGTAGACACCGTGTGTTAATTGCAATTAGTAGGTGATAAAGACAAACTATGTTGATTGTAACTAATATACGAAGGATACTTTTTAGTTGTGGTGACTTATCATTACATGCCAGAAACAAACTGGACTGGTGGGCTGAACGCAACGAATATATGACAGAGATTCGTTTAGTTTATTTTAATTTAATGTTCACTTTTATTCTAGTTTTATTCAAAAACATCAATTCAGGTTATTGTTGTGACTTATGAGAGGAAAATCCAGAGCAAACATATATTTCGTTAACATATCACGTACTGTTAATGGATGACTATCTCTATTCTAAGAATGCTAGCGAGAGAAAACTCTTTAACATACTTTAGATAATTCAAAAGCCTTCTATATCGAAAAGTAATTGGTAAGATATATATAAAATGTTTTGCAACAAGTATATAAAAATAAGTGGTTCATGATGTTTCATTTCAAAAATTGCTTAAATAGCACATGTTTACTGGACTATTTATAACATTTTATTAAAGACTGAATAACACAAGCTTAAATTTATGTTTCTTTTGCTTGATAGGCTTGGAATGGTCAGGTGGTTAGGGGCGCTCGACTCGCAGTCTTAAGGTCGTAGGTTCGAATTTCCGTCCAACAAACATACTCGCCCATTCAGCCGTGGGGGCGTTATAATGTGGCAGTGATACCACTATTCGTTGGTAAATGAATAGCAGAAGAGTTTGCGATAGGTGATGATGTATGAATGCGCCAAAGGAAAAACTAAAATACTTTCACTGATTGGAAATAGCACTTAAGCGACTTTAAATTATTTCTCAAAACTTACTGCTTGACAAAACTAAGTACAAATATTTCCATACGTAAATGTGAAATTATAAATAAAATATAAATATATGAGAGGAACAAAATACAGGCGGAAACATAGAATTAAGTCAGACGTACCAATATTTAGAACTGTTTAACAGAGGGAGGGCAATCAAAAGCATCATCAGCCGCCTACTCGATTACATTTAACTTGATGGTGCTATTAAATGTCTCACTTATAACGCCGCAACAGTTGAAAGAGTAAAACACGTTAAGCAGCATATTATGACTTGAACCTAAAATCTTCTGATCTGCAGCCAGGCACGCCTACCATTAGGTTACATGTATATATCATCATCACAAATAAATGTGTTCTAAACTAATACATTTTCAACGATTTTTAACAATAAGGTCTTAAATATTTCGAACTATTTTGGTAACTCTTATTTAATATATGTTTTTTTTTTAAATAAAGTCCGTTTCTACACAAAAAAGAGTGTTTTGTAAGCTAGTTTTGTACAATGAGCACTTATTGTTGCTTTCTTTAGGTAAGCGGTAAGTTTAGGGACTCACAACGTAAAAATCTGCAGTAGACAAGGTGGACGGGCTGATGTGGCATTCCATAAAAACCAACAAACAAACTTGCTGACAAAATAATTAAATCGTCTATTTTCTACAGAGCGCTTACTGTGAACGACTGCGGCATTTCTGGTCACTTGTGGTATTCAAAGTAAATCCATTAATAAATTGTTCTAGAACGTTTCCAATTAATTGTACGTAATGTCTATAGGTTTTTAACAGATTTCTGTTACTACAGTAAAATATATCCTGCTATTCTGTAAAAGTATGCCTTCCAACAGGAAGTCATTATAGGTTCCTTAGATCTCTGCTACTACCTTGAAATCTCTTGTGCTATTCTGTTAACAAGCACTTTCTAACATTAACTGTACATATTCTTTATAATTTCTTTAGTAACCTATGTTATTACAGTAAAATATCTTTTGTTAAAGAATGCTTTCTAATAGTAATTATTGTTGTTTTTTGTAATATTGTAATATATTACCCTAAACATGATAAGTTAATAATAAAAAGAAAATGTACATTCAACTAGAACTTGATCGCGAGACTTCTGTTTGATACAAATCAGTGACCTAGTTTTAACGTAACCATTAGGGAACCGAGCGTTACACACAAAACTAGTGTTCCGAACAAACAGTAGTTTTATATAGTATGTATATGTATTTTGGGTTGATATTTTCCCAAAACTTGCTCTTTGAGGCCTAGTATGGCCTGATGGTTAAGATTCTCGTTTTGAAATCTCAGGGTTGCGAGTTAGAATCTCCATCACCGAACACAGTTACCTCTTTAGCCAATTACCAATTATATTATTCATTGATAAAGAAATAGCCCAAGAGTTGACAGTGGGTAGTTTTGAATAGCTGTTTCCCTCTAGTCAATTACTGTAAAATTAGAGACGGATACTTCAGGTATTTCCCGAGTGGTGTAGCGCTATATCTGCAGAATTAGAATGCTAGAAACTGGGTTTGAATACGCGTTGTGGAAAGAGCATAGATAACCTATTGGGTAACTTTGTGCTTAATTACAAATAAACAAGCGCAAATAGCTCGAACTGCTTTACGCGAAATTCAAAACAAATGAAACTATCACACAATGAACGTGTTCTATAGTTATTAATCAAAACAAATGAAACCATTACACAATGAACGTGTTCAGTAGTTGTTGATCATAAAAAGCTTGAATATTAAATCGTTGTAGTTTTAATTGCTTTAAAAGCTCTTCTTCTCTAAATCTGTTCGTAACACTCAGTTAAACCATAATTAGTCTAAACAGTTGGCTTACCTGTATTTATACTTATTACTCAATAGTGTGGGCCATTGATTACACACCGCATTGTAAATCTGTGATTTGTATCTTGTTATCGCTGAAATAAAATTATGATTCATCCTTGGGGATCGCGGGAGCTTTATAAAGTCAAATTCAGTTACTCTATTAGAGTAGCCTACGAGTCGTTTTTGGGTATTGTTGACCAGCTGCTTTTTTTTTAGTCTACTACATAAAAATTAGTAGCAGCTAACAGATGTAGTCCTCATATTGTTTGAAGCAAAATTTGAAACAAGCAGAACCAAACTTGTTCATTGATTTAAGTTTTTACGTCACCTTGAACTTCCTTTTGGATGAGCACTGAAATTGTTTTAAATTGTTAGTAATAATTTTATAAAGTGTTGTAGGAGATATGATTTTTTTATGACTTCTATGAAGGCGAATATTAATCTTACGTGTTTTTTATTGCAACTGATGTCTAGTATTATCTGTTAGCACAGATAGCCCTCGAGTAGCTATGTGCGAAATTCCAAAAAACAAACAATATTATATGTAGCTATCTACAACACGCACAAGAACATTGGATTTATAATAAACTCCAAGCATCATGATTTTAAACTTAAATAAGACAATAACAGAAATGTATATATCATAACTACATTTAACTTGGCTTCACGAAAAACCTTTGTTTCATACCAGCACTGAAAAGTTTGCTATGCTGCAAATCATAAGTTTAAAGTCTCCAAACTTTTTCTGGACACATTAAGAGCTCCAAGGTACACAATTCATTTTAATCATTTACAATGAGAACTAATACACGTCAAAATTTAAAGTGTATTTCAAATTAAAATTTCAAAAGGTTGAAAGATGTAAAACATCTACCACTCACAAAGTTATGCATGTTACAGTTCACCAAGGCAGCTGTAAACAAATCCTGCATTAGATTTACAAATAAAATCTTGAAGGTTTATCACTTTGAAATATGTTTTATTATGTAATTCTACAAGCTTGTTTTAAAGATAGTTCGTGATGTACATTGTCAACTTATAGATTTTGCATAGGTTTACTTTCAATAAATTCGTCTCAACTATTGTAAAACTGTCTCTCTGTTTCTCTTCAATAAATAGTTTTCACTTCTCTGCTCTTAACTAAGGGTTAATAATGGCTGTCGCTGATTCGTCAAGCTATTAGTAGATATTTCATTTAGTGTTTCAACCAACGTGCTCCTTCATTGATTATAGCTACTTACGAACGTTCTGGATAAATTTTATAATTTTGATTTTTCTGGCCAGATTTCTTTGAAAATATTCTATAATACTGCTTATGGTGGACCGTTCCTAGTGTCACTTTACTGGGCAAAAACGGGACATTACTTCTAAAAGACCGCGTCTGAAGATATGTTATTGATCTACTCTGGTTTCTTTTCTCTGCGTGTCTAAAGTTTATCCTCTTATTTTACACAAGAAGCGAATGCATGGAGATATACATATAGACTTCTGTGGTTACTTATCGTGCTAACTTGCTATTTTACTGCTCGTTAGATTCAGTCTGAAAAAATATTTCAGAAGGTTAACATCCAGGTTTAAAATGTTTCTGTTTTAACGATTAAACGCCTTTAAAGTTTTATTTTTAACTGAGTGGTTCAATGGCTCGAAAGATGGTAATGTTTTAGTTAAATATTTCTTTTTGAAGATGCTTAAAGAAATGGGTCTCTTTCGTTTGTCGAATGTCTTTAGCATTTTTAACAGGTATTTAAAATACGTAATGTTTAGAATCAAATGTCTTAAATATTCTTGATAATACATAAAGTTTATGTTAAAATTTTGGTATTACCAGGGAAGTAAAATTTAGTTTTTAGTTTCACTATCGAGAATATCTCTTGTCTTAGGAAAGATTGTTTTTAACATCAAAATGACACAGATCATGGTTAAGATTATTTAACTATTGGTTTTATTTGTTTGTAATTAAGCTCAAAGTTACCCAATTTCTAGAGTGCGAGTCCGTAAGCAAACCGTTGTGCTACTGGGGCATCCTACCTATCACTTCAAGATATGAATTTAATCATTTCATTGGTTTTCTTGGTGGGGTGTAAAAACATACAAGATATAATCTAAGTAACTTTTAAGTATTTCGAGTGATACATATTTATTATTTGTCTCATTGTATAATACTCATACTAACTGAAAAAATAATTAATGTTCACTTCAATAAATAATACAGGTCTCAGGTTAATAAAATCCCTCCACTGAACAATAAAATAAATACTAAACATGTTTTTAAAAAACAATGTAGGGAATTGTTACATGGGTCACGTTCAAATTAAAACAATCTATGACACGGAGAAAAAATAGGTGTGAAGGAAATAATAGGAATTTTATTAATATTTTCAACTACTTTTTAAAAATCTGATTATGATATAAGTAGTTGAGAGTTCTTTTTCTTATATGATGTAATACGAAGTTATGAGCTTCTGTCAGGAGTGACTGAACGGCTAGCGTAATTAAATTTCTCCTTTCGAGAAGGAAGGCCATGTGCAAGGAATATCTTCTCATTGATGTTTGTCAAATCCCTTGTTCATGAAGGATGATATGAAATGCAAAAGGGATTTTTTTAAATGAGATTAACTGTGTGAATTTCAGGAAAGTAGGTAAAATTTTGATTAGAACTGACAAAGAAACAGCTTAAAGGATGCATTCACTATAATCATCTTGAATGAGTTTAATGAGGTATGTAGTATAAGGTTAACTGTGAGATCGAAATGACAAAGACCGGGAGTTTCATTAGACTGTCATTTGGAGCGTTTATTACGCCTATGAACTACCAATATTTCATTTTAATGCAGCAATAGCTTGGGTATCAATGTTTATATACGTATATAATTTCACTAAAGAAAGGAACGTGACTTTTTGTGATTAATACACGCAATCGAAAAAGAGCATATAAATAAAAAAACAATGAATGAATGAATAACATTATATCCGTGAATTTTGATTACAACGACCACTAAAACGCTAATTTCATGTAAAACTGCTGTTAAAACAATTCTCGTTCTGTACTCGATTTCAAAGTTTATAAACCTGACTACTATTGAGTTAGCTTAAGAGATTGAAATTGCAAACTCAAAGACACTTCCTGTTGTATTAGCAACATTAGTAATCCGGCCGTACTTTGAGATCTTCATTTCTAAATTTAAGTTATTAACAAGGCAATATTTCATAAAATCAAATTCCAATAACACCTCTCAAAAATCTTTAGAATAAAAAACGGATATTATTATGTATATTAAATAATGTATTCAGAGTTTACTAGGTTATTCAACTGGCCATAGCGTGTAATGTTGACACATTAAAGTTATTTTGGTTTTTAATTTTACATATTACGTAGTATTTAAATGACAGATGTCAGTAGATGAAGTAATAAAACCCAAAATCATCTTAAATATTTAATGTAGAAAATCAAAACATTGAATCGTTTAATACATCTAGGATTTTTTCGATGTCGTGCTAACATATTTCGGCATGGCCAAGTGGCTAGGGCGCTCGACTCGTAATTTGAAGGTTGCGGGTTTGAATTATTATCACATCAAACACGTTTGCCCTTTCAATAGTGGGAACATTTTAAAGCTACAATCAATCCCACTATTATTTGGTAAAAAAGTAGCCCAAAAACTGACGGTGGATGGTGACGGTTGGAACTGTCTTTCATCTAGTCTTACACTGCTAAATTAGGGAGGGCTAGCACAGATAGCCATCGTGCAGCTTTGCGCAAAGCTCAAAAACAAACCTACCAACCAACCAAACAAACAAAAACTACATCAGTTAAATGCAGTATTGTTTGCAAATGTATTAATATAACTAAACCGACATAATTATGGCATATTAATAAATCAATCATTTTCCCCAATTATGGGTTTGGCGACTATGATTTCCCATTATTCTTCACCTGCATCGACATTTCTAGTTCAGACTTTTCATATTAAATTTATTATTTTGATGTAGTCGAACTAAATGTGTTTCTGTGTGTTCTTCATCTCTGTACCATTATGTAAAAATGGTTTACGTAGTAGAAATATTAACAGGTGTGGGGTTATTTCAGTATATTTTCAAAATGAGAATTTTGAGAATTTATTTTACACTAGTTGCTTGTTTTATTTTATACAAACATTACGGACAATTGTAGGGAACTCATTTATATGTTTTTCTAATGATCCCGTAGTAACTACTGTTATATTTAAAAGGGGAAAGGCTCTAATATACTATCTTGTCATTTAACATTCTTAGTCAAACAGACACAAAACGACACTTTTGTCGGAAGTTATCAAAATTTCATTTTCCTTTACAAGAATGTTTGCAGTTGGTTTGTTTTGAATTTTGCGCAAAGCTACACAAAGGTTATCTGCGCTAGCTGTCCCTAATTTAGAAGGGAAAGACCAGACGGAAAGCAGCTAGGCATTACCACCCACCGCCAGCTCTTAGGCTACTCTTTTACCACCGAATGATGGGATTTATTGTAATGGTATTACGTCCACACGGCTGAAAGGGCGAGAATGTTTAGTGTAACGGGGATACTTTAATCAAATAGTCAAATGCATAATATTCTGAATATACAAAATCAATATTTCACACAGAACAGTTTATCTATTTGTGGTCTGGCATGGTCGGGTGGGTTAAAGCGTTCGACTCATAATCCAAGGGTCGTGGGTTCGAATCCCTGTCGCACCAAACATGTTCGCCCTTTCAGCAGTTGGGGCTTTATAATGTGACAGTCAATCCAACTATTCGTTGATAAAAGAGTAGCCCAAGAGTTGGCGGTGGGTGGTAATTACTAGTAGCCTTTCCTCTAGTCTTATACAGCTAAATTAGGGACGGCTAGCGCAGATAGCCCTCGAGTAGCTTTCCACAAAATAAAAAAAACAACAAAACAACAAACAAACAAACTATCTATTTGTATAGTCCTGCTTATAGCTATCAAAGTTGGCTTATATTTAGAATGCTGTTTTTCATATTAGCATAAAACACTCAAAATCTAAAGTAGCACCTTAATAGATTAGGAGAATAATTGCGGTAGGTAAAAAGAATTTTGCTATATGTATATTTGTGAGTGTGTTTTAACTATCTTAGAGGATAATATTTTCACGGACACGCATAGCCACGTGGTTAAGGTACTAGACTCATTATCTGAGGGTCGCGGGTTCGAATCTCCGTCTTACCAAACATTGTAACGTCACATTATAACACCCTACCAGCTGAAAGGACAAGCACAGTTAGTGCACCAGCGATTCGAACACACGACCCTCGGATTAAGAGTCGAGTGTTTCAAGTACCAGACTATGCCGCGCCGTTTAGAATGGGCAGTTGCAAGACTGAAAGTCTGAGAAAATGGTTGTTAAAAGGATTTAATTATACTTTTTCATTCAAAGCGTTGTTGTTGTTTTGAACTAAGCACAAAGATACATAATGAGCTGTCTGTGCTTTGCCCTCCGCGGATATCGAAACCCGGTTTTTAGAGTTGTAAATCCGCAGATACGTCGCTTTACCACTGGGAGCCAATTTAAACTTCGTAGAAGCATGTGCTATGGTCGACTTAGATTGGTTAAAATAGTTGTTTTTTTGTTTTTTGAACTTCACACAAAGCTATTCGAGGGCTATCTGTGCTAACCGTCCCTAATTTAGCAGTGTAAGACTAAAGAACCGCTAGCCATCATTACCCACCACCAACTCTTGGGCTACTCTTTCACCAATGAATAGTGAGATTGATCGTAACATTATAACTCCCTCACGGCTGAAAAGGCGAGCATGTTTGGCGCGACGGGAATGCGAACCCGCGACCCTCCGATTACGAGTCGCACGCCTTAACACGTTTGGCCATGCCAGGCTGGTTAAAATAGTACCTCACTGGTACAGTGGTGATTCTACGGATTTATAACGCTCAAATTACGGATTAGATTCTTTTCGGTGGACTCAGCCGATAGCTGCATCTGGCTTTGCTATCAGAAAACACATACACTATATAATATAATGCAAAATATAAAGAAATTAGCCCTGAGTGTTTTTATTAATTATTAGACATTAAACCCTTAACAATGTGGAATGCAAGACAATTAGGTAATTAGAATCTCTAAAGTAAAAAAAAATGTAAAAAGTAACCACAGGAATTATTGAAACAATGATGTATTAGTTTGCGACATTACATTTAACGCCAATGTGAGCACGAGGTATCGTTCATCTAAGCAATTGCTATAAAAACGAAAGTTATTTCAAAGATTAAACATTAAAAAAACACATATTTTATGTGAATATTTTCGAAGTTCTTGCTAGAAATTCTTAATTTTTCAAATCTGTTTTTCCAGAACAATGTGCACATGGCCGAGGGAGGCACGTATAATTGGTTCTCTACTTATTATTTGATAATTTAAGGATTCTTTTCGAGCTTTCACTAAGATTAAACGCGTTTTCCTATTAGCTTTTCCAGATATGTAATTTCATATGGGTATACCTTATTCTTTTTTTCTAGAACAATGGTCGAAATATGGTCCGAAAGAAATGCATTTATTAGATTACTTTTCCAAGTTTCGATCCATACTCTTACGCACTTGTGAATTGTATCAAGAAAATTTGAAGGTATCCCAAGCTAAAATGAAAGGCATTCGTGACCGCAATGCTGAAGAGTGTATGCTCCGTTCTGGTGACACGGTATAAGTATTGTTACCTACTGTGGGACATTCACACAAACTAGGTAAGATGAGGTTGTTCCGAAAGTTAATGACACAGTCTGTGCTGTAAAAGCACCTGATCGTCGAAAGACTATACAGATGTGTCATATCATATCCGAGATTCATCCCAAAATATTTTAGCCGTTGAATGTTCTTCTGATACTTGTGACATTCTCTTTGACTCAGACATTGGTAAATTTGAAAATATTAAAGATGAATGCAACACCAGACAGAGTGTTGGGTCAATTCTAACCAAAACTGATTTAAAAACTCGATTACATGTAGTTTTAAAAGAAAAATAAACTTGCTAGTTTATTGATTGAATATGAATGTATATTTCCGGACGTTCCTAAGCAAACCAACAGTGCCGTTCACGATGTAGATGTAGGTGGCGATTTTCCTGTGAAGCAGCATTCCTACCATGTGAATCTCATTAAAGTCGTTAAAATGCGTAAAGAAATATCTTATATGCTGAAAAAATACCATTGTATAACCTAGTAAAAGTGTATAATCTTGTATCCAGTCTCCCATATCTGATGGTTTCTATAACTTTCGCAAAGTTAATGCTTTGACAAAGACTAACTCCTATCCAATTCAAAGAATGGAGAATTGTATTGCTAAAATTGGAAAAGCCAGATTATCACAAACTCTGACACACTAAAGGGCTATTGGGCTATTCCTCTAACTGACAGAGCAAAACAAATTTCTGCTTTTGTTACTCCTGATGGATTACACCCAGTACAATGTAATGCCGTATGGGATGAAAAATTCTCAGGCAACATTTTCACCGAAAGATTATATTGGGAATTGATATTATGTTGAGACAAGAATGCAAACTTTATATAGTTTTGGAGTCTATGACTAAGAACTTCATATGTGCGATATAGCAATAGCTACACCAGAGCTTTAACTTTCAGTGGCGTCAAGGAAGGTAGCCATTACGCCATCAAGAAAAGAAATATTCATACGAAAATTTATCAGGAAGAAAAATTACATTTAGTGGATGCACTGTAACACAATCAGACACTACACTCTGTTCTAGATGGATTAATATTGAAAGAGCTCTCATGTATCTGATTCGCCCGGCATGGCCGAGCGCTTAAGGCGTGCGACTCGTAATCCGAGGGTCGCGGGTTCGCTCCCGTGTCGCGCTAAACATGCTCGCCCTCCCAGCCGTGGGGGTGTATAATGTTACGGTCAATCCCACTTTTCGTTGGTAAAAGAGTAGCCCAGGAGTTGGCGGTGGGTGGTGATGACTAGCTGCCTTCCTTCTAGTCTTACACTGCTAAATTAAGGACGGCTAGCAACAAATGCTTACTGTTTTACTTCAATATTAGTTAAAATTAGAAATTGTATAAAAGTGTAAGACAGGCTAATGCTTAGACATGATTAGGAAATTATACTCATACAATCTATACATAGACTTTTAAGAATTACAATGGTTACCACGCTGTTACACACATACAGTAATTCCAAAGTTCAAAACACCTCTGAAGAAATACTGACGTCATTATCGTCTACACCTCAAACAAACTAAGAGTCAACAGTCCAAAGTATTTGGCATTCAAGGTCATTAATCAGCTATCTATACACAATTTATTTCATGATAAACTCTGCCTACATTCAATGTTTAACATATTTTCAACAGCATTATTGAAAGTTAAAAACAGTTCAACAAGGATGAGTAGCTTAACATCCTTTGACTTAAAGCTTAATTTGTTTTATTCGTTAGCACCAAGAGTTTTTTATCTGCGACTTGACCTGCAGATGTAATTGTAGGATTTTTTGTACCCGGAGTTAATTGAAGTAAAGAAGAGTCTATCAACAAGACTGACCATTAACAAAAGGCTTTACTTTGATATTCGTGATGACGCGAAACCCACTTGAAGTAAAAATGTATCTCAAGACGGCTGGAATGGTTATTAAAACTTTGATTCAAATAAACATTATTCTCTACTTTATTTTAATAAAAGTTGAAGTATTCATTCCAGCCGTCCTGAGATGCCTTTTTTACTTTACTATGCTTAAACATTCGAAGAATGTTTGTTAACTGTGTTTTTTGTGGCTTAGAAGCTGATGTCTTACTATTTCTAGAATCATTGAGTTGTGAAAAAAAAATCTCCGCTCCCATTACTAACTTGTAGTGTTGATTTGTCTGGTTAACCCTCAAAGTACGGAGGTGGAATTGTTAAGTATTCTTGTGCTGAGCTGAAGGAGAAAATTAATTTCAACTCCATTATTGTAATTGATCATATTAAATTGGATAGTTTTAATATTGATGAATTTAGTACTTATTATTGTATTTAACGTCTACATTCTGATAACTGGTGTAATTTTTGGACACAGATGGTTTTCTCATAGCTGTGTTCATTTTAGATTATTTTAAAGTGTTTTTTAAATATTTATCCAAATTATTATTGATCTAAATCACGTTGTGCTTAAGTTAAGTAATTTGATGTCTTTTGTTAATGCTAAATCTTTTATTTATCAACCTACTAAGGTTTTAGTGTCGCTGAATCGACAATTGACAATATTTTTACTTATTGCTCTGAAGCCATTTCTGATGTGATATGTTGTGATATTTAACATCATTATATGCTGTCTTTATCCTCTGCTGTCTTTGTTATTGTTCCTTAGAAGAGGTTAATTAATGCACTCTGAAGAGTTTTTCCACGTGATGAGTAAACTTGATTGAAATTCTATTCTGTATTGAAAATCCGATGTTGATCTAGCGCTTCCCTTTGCTGTTGATAGCTGCATTCGTTAGTTAAAGTTGATAAACTGAATAACACTAGATATACCCCTTGAATGACTTAATAAGTTATGATTAGGCACAAGCGAAGACTTTAATAAACATATAACAATTCTACTTATAATATATATTAGGAGTGTAAGGTCCTTGTTAGAGATCAAGTTGGTGATTGTTAGACAGAATGTGTGTGTGTGTGTTTTCTTATAGCAAAGTCACATTAGGCTATCTGCTCTGCGTCCACCAAGGGGAATCGAACCCCTGATATAGCATTGCAACTTCAGGGGACACCAGAGTGAGGATCATCGCTTACGACGATGCGTTAATAGGTAGAACCAGTTAAAGTAAAGCTAATATTACATGTAATTATAATAACTCGAATTCTTGTGTTACTAATATTAATGGCATTGCTGATACTTTAAACGATCATTTCTTTAGGCAGGATGTTACTCCAACTACTTTAAACACCAAGGTAAGCTTGCAGCCCCGTCTCCTTATTTTACTTTTGTAACTAAAACTGAAAATCAAGGTGCTCTCAAGTGCTTCGTCTACTAAATGAGATGATGTATTACTCTCGGTGGTTAAATCTACTTATGATTCTATTCTAACGTATCTTACGGACAATTTTTATAAATTTCTTTAAATTGCTGATATCATGCTTATTTACAAGAATGGTGATAATGGCCAGATGGAAAATTGTAGAGCTATTTCTATCTTTCCTTTCTTTTCTCGTGTTGCTGAATGCATTTTTTATAATTGTGTCATTAAGTTTTCAGATCAATAACGTAGCTCGCAACTTGATTTTAGTAAATATAGGTCTACTTAAAAGTGACTTTTAAGAATAATCACAAATCTTATTAAATCTCATTCGAAGGATATTTGTTCTGTTTTGTAGGTTAGATATTGCTGAATCATGTGGAAGTGTAAATCACATAGTATTGCTTTACAAATGCGCTCATTATGGCCTCCGCGGTATTATAAAATCTTATCTGATTAATTAGCATTGCTACACTATATTTATTGGCATATAGTCCCTTTTCCACAGTCTTCTTCAAGGGGTTCCTTAAGACTCAGGCAATCTGAGTGTCGCGGGTTTAAATCCTTGTCCCACCAAATATGCTCAGACTTTCCATGGTAAAAGAATAGTTCAACAGTTGACAGAGAATGGTGATGACTAGCTACGTTTCCTGTAGTCTCACTGTTAAATTATGGACGGTTAGTGCAGATATTCTTCGTATAGCTTTTCACAAAATTCAAACCAAACCTTAAGAGTAAGTTTTTTTTATCCTTCTTATTCATTATTTAGATAAAAAATAAATGAAAATGATGTGTTTAATGAAGTTTTGAGTTTTTGTTTTTGATATTTTATATAAATGTCTACAAGGGAAAAGCTTGTTTACTGAACTTTATTATCGTTGTTTTTGATACTTTGTCGTAGCATTAGATTAGTGCATTTGATGTAGTATTTAAATAGCTCTTTTGTTACTTTGAATTTGTCTACAATTACAATATTTTGTTTCGTGTAATTTTATGATGTTATTTAAATTTAATATATATTTAAATTGAGCTGTTGGGTTAGATGTAATTATATGTAGGTAATATTTTTTATACTTTTGACTTGTACATACTTTAAATTGTCGAGTTTATTGTAATTTTCTGCTCTTGGTTTTATAAAATGGACTTGAATCAAAAAGATTATATTTTGTGGAGTCTATTTTTTGAAGTGGTTTTGATAATGTGGATTTGTATCCAGACGAGGTTTTGTGTTTGGTATCTTTTTGGCTATTGTTATTGCTTCCGTTTTGCCCCCCAGTGGCTCAGCGGTATGTCTGCGGACTTGCACGCTAAAATCCGGGTTTTGATACCCGTGGTGGGCAGAGCACAGATAGCCCATTGTGTAGCTTTGTGGTTGATTCAAAACAGCAACAACAACAGCTTCCATTTTTATTTGTATCTAGATCTTCTTTGAATTATTAAGTTCGTTGTAGCTTTTTTGATATTCTTGTTGATGTTTTAAATTTGTATCTAAGAGGGATTATTTTTTATAGTGTATTTTTATATTTTTATCTACATTGGATCATAGCTTTTGGTGTTCCTTTTTATCCTGGATTTTGATACGTTGGATTTGCATCTACATTAAATTATAGTTGATGGTGTTTCTTTGTGCCTTTGTTTTCACTGTTTCTGAGTTGTACCTAGATAAGATTGATGTGTTTGGTGATTTTTGGCAATCGAGTTTGGTACTTTCAATTTTAATAGCTTTACACTATCGTTTTGATGTAATACTTTTCTAGTACTTCTCATACTTTGGTTTCACAACAACATTTCCATTATTTTGTTCAAAGTGTTTGGTCACTAATGTTTTACTGTTTATCACTTGTGTTTTTAATAGGATTACTAAGTTAGAAGTGTTTTTTTCTGCATTGTTGTTGATTTGTATCACTATTGGATTATTATGTTTGTTTGAGTTTTGTGCTGTGGTTTTTGATATTTTATGTTTTTAACTAGAAGTGAATTATGACTTTTGATTTAGTATTTTAGCATTGTTCTTTCTTATTTTATATTTGTTTTTACTTTGGATTATTCTCTTTGACATGATTTTAATGTATTGGTTTTGATACTCATCCATTTCACGTACAATTGACCACTGTGATTGGTGTATTTTGGTAATATGGTTTTCGCTACTTTGAATGTGTATTTTTATTAGGTTATTCGGTTGTTTTTTTGTAGTTTCTTACCATTATTTTAAATACTTTTAATATGTACCTAAACTGTATTTGGCGAAATTTTTTCTTTTGTTTTTAGTACTTTAGATTTTATCTTACGTTGGGATTAACGTTTTCGGTGATTCTTAGCTTGTGATTTTTGATATTTTGTACTTGTATCTACAATTGCTTTATTACATTTGGAGTAGATTTTTTATAATGTTTTTAGAATTGAACTGTTATCTGTATTGGGCCATTGGCTTTGGTGTAGTTTTGTGCTAATGTGTTTGATACTTGTCATTTATATCAAGTGTTTTGTACTTTGGGTTTGTATCTGTATTAAATTGTTGTGTTTGGCGAAATTTTGTACACTTATGTATAATACTTTCAAATTGAATCCAGATGGGCTTATTGTAGCTGGTTATTTTTTGCCATATTTTTGATACTTTGGATTTTATATACATTTTATTACTGTTGTTCGTGTAGTTTTACACTTTATTAGTGCTTTCTTCGTATCTTTTGTACCTATACGGGAGTATGAGTTTAGTGTGATTTTTTGTCACTGTTTTTGTAGGTTATATTTATGTTTGTTTTTGCTACTATTTTCGATATTTTGGATTTATATAAAGTGTCATGTGGTTTTGTGTTACTATATTTGATAATTTGAACTTCAATGTAGACATACTTATTTTGTTTGGTGCACTATTTTTGCTGTTGTGTTTGATAACTTCAACTTGCATCTATAGTGGATTATTGTATTCGTTATATTGTTTTGTACTGTTTTTTATATATCTTAAATTTTATCTGGTGTGGTTTATTATACTTTGGATTACTTTAATCCTATAGTTTTTTGTTTTTTTTTTGTGTTTAGCTTTTGAATTTGCATAATTATTGTTTGATGTACTTTTGCATCTAGGGCCGGCATGGCCAAGCGTGTTAAGGCGTGCAACTCGTAATCTGAGAGTCGCGGGTTCAAATCTCTATCATACAAAATATGTTTGCCCTTTCAGGCGTGGTGGCATTAGCATGTGACAGTCAATCTCACTATTCTTTGGTAAAAGAGTAGCCCAACACTTGGCGGTGGGTGGTGATGACTAACTGCTTTCCCTCTAGTTTTACATTGCAAAATTAGGGACGGCTAGCGCAGATAGGTCTCGCGTAGTATTGCGTGAGACTAAAAAACAAATTAACTTATTAGTTAGTTTCAGCACAGGCTGTACATCTGTCTATCTGACCTCTACCCACAGCTGGAAATCGAACACCAGATTTTAATGTGATAGTACGTAAATTTAGTGCAGATTAACTGTAAAATTATAATAAACTTAGAATATTGGTAATCGTGTTTGTTTTTGTTCATCGTGTTTAGATACGAAATAAATAATTACACAATAGTAATCGTATCAATTAAAGTTCAACACCCCATCTGAGTCATATGGTACACAAAAAATTTAAACATCTTCTTTTATCAGGCTTTAATAACAGAGAGTTTGTTTCGCGAATTACATTAGACCGACTGACTTGTTTGTTAAATTTCTTTAGAAATTAAGTTAATTCAGAAATAATTATGTAAGGCGCCGAGCTTATAAAATTTGTCGTTTCTATTGACATTTGTAGATAATTTCATTTAAAGCAGTGGTACGTCTCAGAATATTTATGTCATTGATTAATGTTAATAAAATGCGATCTTCCATAAAATTGGCAAATTTGTATAACAAGTAATTATAAAGATTGTTTGATGGATGAAAATGATATAAAACAGTAATTTAAATTGTCCTGTAAATATGTCATGTTCATGCAATTCTGCTTACAAACTTGTTTCCTTGGGATTAACTATGGGAATACAAAAAGTTTATCATCTGTTTCAGATATTAAACAATTTTGTTTCTTGGTTTCTTTGTAGAGCTATGTTCTCATTATTGATTGCCATAAGTATTCCGATGGTATTTGAATACCATCACAATTAATAATCTATTATTATTTTAGGACAATAGTGTTGACTTAACAAACTTCTCATATTCCACAGCTTCGCTCTTTCAGTCATCACTGACGAGCACGAACTGGTGTGTTTCAGCGAGATTAACGAATCAAAGAATAGTTTAGTTCCCTACAACATATTTTATTTTCTCTGAAATTCATGTTTTGTTTAGAAATGAATTTAACAAATAAATAACCAGTAGCTAGAAGATACTTCTATTGCTGAAAAAAAACAAATAAACAGGGCCCTCAAGAAAATATGCTATTAGAATTTGCAAAATAAAATAATTAACCTGTTCTGTATAGTTATTGAGAAACGTTTTGTGTATAATATCTACCTATATACCAAAATTAACTGTGGTATTAAAATAAATCAATAAAAACAAAGTTATTTCCTGATATATTTACACAGAATGTAAGAAAATCAATCTCTGAATGGAATTTAAAACAAACAAATTTTACCAAAGATGAAAAATCTTATATCAAGTTTACCTTCTCGTTTTTTAAAAGAAAACCATTTACATTTGTAACAAGGCGGTCCCGAAAAAACAACAACAGAAAGAAAAAATGAATATTGTTCAAAAATATAAGTAATATTTTGGAAATAAAAGGTGCTTTGTTTGAGAAAATAAATAGCAGATGAGGAATATATTTGTCTGAAATATTTTACTGACTTATCAAATGAGACTATGTTTCGAAAAATACATTTTTATTTAATATTAGTTTTTATATAAATATATTTTTCGTTGTACGGGACTTGAACGCAGAAGAAAATGTTCGACAATATGGGTCGTTCAGTTCTAATTAACCGACTTCAGTATTATAAAGTAGGAGACAATAGTTCATTAGCATATAAATATCTATAATCACAGGATGCTATGGGCTTCCAAAGTCACATCCTCCTGGTTATTGTTTGCTATTGGGTAATTATGGAAATTTTACGTTTCACCACTTGAGAGGCTTCTGAAACTGCGTTGTAAAGCAGAAAACACCACGTGCAAGTTTGGAGTGTAAGAGAAGGAAATGGATAATGTTGTTATTTATTACTCTGTTGAAGACTAAGACGGAAGAGACAAATCGGAACATACACATAACATAACCTATTAATGATGGAATCCAGATATAGGATAGCAGAACTAACGCTAAAGAATATTAGAAATGTAAGATTGATCGATATATTCAAATTTAAAAACGAAACTATTAACATTTCTTATCTTGAGTGCTTTTGTTTTAGATATATTTAAACCTATTTCAAAACAAACTATAATATTTGTGTCTTTGTTTGTGTCGTTATTTTACACCTGGCAAACATATTTAATAAAATACAAATATAAACATAATTTAGGACAGAACGCCTTAACTCATTTTTCTTACCAGTTAATATGAATATTCTTTGTGGATCTAACAAAATACTTATTTTTTAATTCTAACTTGACCTTTAAGTTCCTTATTTATTTGTTTGTCTTGGAATTTCGCACAAAGCTACTCGGGAGCTATCTGTACTAGCCGTCCCTAATTTAGCAGTGTAAGACTACAGGGAAGGCAGGTAGTCATCACCACCCACCGCCAACTCTTAGGCTACTCTTTTACCAGCGAATAGTGGGATTGACCGTCACATTATAACGCCCCCACGGCGAACATGTTTGGCGCGACCGGGTTGCGAATCCGCGACCCTCTAATTACGAGTCGCACGCCTTAACACGCTTGGCCATGCTGGGCCCCTTTAAGTTTCATTGTTCTAAACCGTTTTCCGAAATTGTATTTCTCGTTTAACTCCCGACAACTAAATTCGAATTTAGAGGCTGAATGTCTTCCAGTAAGGACATTTTGATGAGGTGAAATTTATTATGCAAGAATATAAACTACAACTATATTTCTCATTAGATAGAAAAGCTTATTTCATTTATTACTCATCTCGTTTTAAACACAAATTCAGAAAATGTTTGTAAGATATAAACGTTAGATTCACTTGACGTTGTTGACGGTTGTTAAGGTTCTGGTAACTTACGATATGTAGTACTCAGTGAACACGAGTAGATGATGCAATGTGATTTTCAAGCATTAATGCAAGCCGCTTAAAATGGTTTTAGAATGAAACCTGAAAAATAAAAATAGAAAATGCTCCAAATTTTAGGATGTAGAACATGATATTTATTACTCTGTGTCACATTACACCACTATAAGACAGGTACGCATAAAAATTGAAATATTAACGTCTTCTTTTATCAAATGCGATTGTTCAAAAATAAAAGTACAATTTTGGAAATAAAAGGTGCTGTGTTTGAGAACATAAATAGCAGATAAGGACTTGGCTGGGGCACAAATGTCCTTTGGAAAATTAAAGTCACCTCTAAAATTAAATTATTCAATTCCATATTTTAATTTACAGTAATTATCTTATTATATATCCCTATTTCTGGTATGTATAAAAACTATTTTATGTGTTAGTTGTTCCAATTTTTAAGTATTGCTTACATCATTGATTTTTATTTTATTTTTAGCAACACAAATGAACTAAAACGTTACATTGAAAACTTATTTATCCTAAGATTTTCGAATGTGCACGCAGAAGTTAAGTACAATATAAACAATTTTATGATTTTTCATTAAAATGAAGAGATAATTTACGACATAATTATTGAAACAATTCGGCTATTGAGAGGTAAAAATTAAATTGGTTTTATGTAAAGTTTTACTGTTTTGCAACTATTCATAATTTGTTTTTCTGTAATCATTCTTATTTTGAAAACTTGCACATTATCAATTTATATACAAATAGCAAAAACTGATACGTAACACTGTTTAACTTTTAAAGTTAAGCATGAAGTTTTAAAATTAACAAAATATAAACAACATTAAAAACTCATGGGCACAGAAGTATGTTTGCAGCCTCACAACGCTAAAAAACAGGCTTCGATACTCGTGGTGGGCTGAGCATTGATACCCCATTGTGTAACTTTGTGCTTAATTTCCAAACATAACAAAACAAAACTTCAGTGGAAGAGGGATATCTTATCAAAAAATAAAATACTGAGTGGTAGAAACAACAAATACGGCGTTACGTACTTAAAATTAAATTCAAAGAAGTTTTCTTTTTTTTTTCAACAATTTTAGGTATGCAATTATACTTTGGTAGAAAAACTGGATTGAGAATCGCCTCGTACAAAATGCTTATTTTGTACAAAATGGGTTTGAAATTCAGCTCACATGCAAACTGAAGTGAAGTAGAAAATCGATTTCCGGTTTATACTTTCTTTCTTTTAAAATGTAGACAAAACTCAACCAATTTCACGGTCACACTTACTAGCTGTTTTCACTTTATTAGGTTTGAAAAATGGCAATTTCAGAATCAAGATTAACCCGTTGTTTGGACTTCCTTGGTAAAGCTTATTTTCATGAGACTTATGACGAATTTCAAGTGTTTTTTGAAACCTAGAACGAATTTCAAGTATTTCGGGATAACTCAACTCTTGAATATGCTTTTGTAAGAATGCAAATTAGCTGCACCTTGTTTTAGAACTTTTATTTAACATAAGCTTTTATCAAAACGAAAGAAATAAGACATAATTTCGATTTGACAAAATGGCTAAAAACGTACATATGGCATAAGTAGAATAATTATACAATTAATGAATTACTCACGTGTAAGTGTCTATAGTTTATAGATTGCTGAATAATAAATATATAATTTAAATTTAAAATATTCTTGATTGCTTGTTATTGAAATTCGTTCAGTCTGATTTATAAAATAAAAAAACTGCGTATTTTAACTGGAAATTATTTAAACACATTATACTTTGCTGAATTTTAATTTGTATATTGCAGTTTAATGAGACTGTTTACAGATGATTTCACAAGTCTATATTAGAAATATATGAACTTGTAATTGCAGATACATAGCCTTTATAGTTTCATAGTTATTTCTGGAATAACATAGTGTGAGTTACTTTTGACAATAATCCAAGCGTTGTTTTTGTGTAACTTATTTGAGTTTCGTAATTTAACAATACAAGCGTTACTTTTTTACACTTCATTAATAGAAAAAAATAACCGCGTATTGCCTAAAAAAGTTTCTAAATAATTAAAGTGTTTTAAAGCCTTAAAAATGCGTGTCCTCAAGGAATTTTGAAAAGATTGTTTTTAAGTGTATTTTGTTATTTGTCAGAATCATATTTTTTATTATTTATACAAAGTATTTCTAAAAAATATTTGAGTATTTATTAAACATACATTTATCATGTAATAGTATTTTCGTGCTTTAATATTATTAAAAACATTAAGTGTAAAAACATTATGGTATATAATTTGTTGGTTGTCTAACGTATTCCGGCACAAAGTACTAGCTTATCTTTGCTAATCAACGATAAAAATGTCGAAAGTGAAATACTATAAAATGCAAACAAATATGAAATTAAATACTAACGAAGCCCGAAAACTAGGTAAGAAAGAATTTTAAATCGAATTATAAATATAAAATCACAGTTAAGCTGGACAGTATCACTACCGCCAATGACACCATCCAACATTAGGGGTAAGCTCTTAGACAACGGCACGACAATGAAATATAGGTAATTGTGATTTCAGTGTCACAAAAACTTGTGTTACGTATTTTTTAATGTTTTATGTTCTTCGTAGATTAAACGCAACAGAAAAACACAGATAACAGCTTGTATAATTTATTACACTAACCTATTAACAAATATAACAGATATAACATAAATTATATAATAACAGTGACAGATATTAAGTTACAACATTCGAAATTAATTACAAAACAAAATAATATTAGTTTCAAACTTCAAGATAAATCACAATACAAAACGGTTCTGGCCTGTATCTAATGTAATGATCTAAAATTAAAGTCTCAAATTCCAGTCTAGGGTGTGAATTTGGTCCCACGAAGAAATTCCGAAACAGTTCACAGTTCAAAAAATTCGCCGTCTCTCAGCACAAGCAGTAACTCAGATGTATCGTAGAGATTGACGAAATAAAATCACAGCTTCCGTAGATCTAACTTCAATCACAAATCCAAGTTGAATATTCACAGCAAACACTTAATCTTTCTCAAATAACTAAAACTGATGCCTGAATCTCACTCTTATTCTTCGAATAAAACTAATGACTGAATCTATCTTCTTTTTTTGAATAAAAAACTGATGACCGAATCTCTCTTTTTCTTCGAATAAAAACTGATGACCGATAGGCCTACTTCTCGAACAATCTTGAAATTTCCATACAACTCCAGAGCAATCCGCGCGTGTCCGTTCTTGCACGAGACTACACGTCTAGACAGGAAGTCACCAGCACTCATTTACAAACATATGATTGGTTTACTTAATTCAAGAAAATTCTAAAATGTTACCCTAAATAAATAACATATTTTAGCTTAAACTTCGAAACAATAATATCAATATGGAAAAATGAATAAAACAAATGAAAATTCAAACACAACATGACATTTTGTCGTTTACAAAATATTTACACATATACATAACACTTGACATTAGTTGATTAGGTCCAGATGAAATAAAATGATGAGAAAGAAAACTGTAACCAACATGTACTCTAGCGAAAACTACTTACTTCTTTCGATCTTTACGAAGATAATAAACAGCAGAAGTTTTGATCTGGAAAAACTTTTTATGACATTACTCACTACGAAATGACTGCGAACTGGCCAGAAGCCGAGTCTTGAATACAGAACCAAAGCCGTGATGCTATCAAGTTCGTTCTCGCAAACAGACACGACCAGTTATACAGAAAACTTGATAGAAATGGAAGATAAAGGGGCCTGTTGTTTTGAGTATCAACCAAAATAGTGTGAAGACAGTGTTAAGCAATTCTAGAGCCAGTAGGCAGCTAGGAGAGTCAGAGGAGTGCTTAATTGCTATGTAATCCAAGTTAAGAGAAATGAAATAAAACTTGTCATTTAACACAGAAAAAGTAGAGGGGATTCTGTAAGTAGCTACTGATCTACAGCAAACCGTAGCAGAACCCACAGAGTAACATGATTTAGAACCATTCATGTAAACGGGAACAGAAGATGTTCAAAAGATGTTTGAAAAAGAGAAGACGGAATTTATAATCGAGAGTATCCATCTTTCTTAGATGACGCAAATAAATGTGACAGGTGAGAATGATTTTGAGCCACGGATGGATGGACCAACCATCAGATTCATCAATGTTATTCAGTGACAACATAACCAATTTATTCAGCTGTCTTTGGAGAGGAGATTTGTGGGACCCAACGTACAGATTCTGGTCTAGCTAAATGTGCATTAACAAAGCCTCAGATATATAGAAGGTTACTGACAGCAGGATTGAGTTACAAAAGAGACGTGATAAAGAGTTAGCCATTCAGCTTTTGCTTCCCCCATGACACTTGGAATAAGAGGCCAAACTTACTTAAAACAATCGGAACATGATCAATGTCAGTCATTCAAGACAAGAAAGAAAAAGTGAATGGAAACAGATAGATGGATCAGTAGCAGTAAAAGACTGATTATATGCATGAAAATAGGTAAGAAGGTTGTGATTTGTGAACATATGCTCAACAGAATGACCCCTCCCATCATTATAAGTACAACCCCAAGTCAGATTTTGTCTGACTGTGGTTGTGGAATATGTTGCAGCAGCATAAATTTGTGATGGAATGGAGGACAATAACTACTAAGCCTAGAGAAAAGAAATGTTACTGATAGTATGTAAACGTTGTATTCAATTTTTTCTCTCATTTAGGTTAACCTTGGTAGTAAGAAAGGTACAAACCACCACAAATGATTCATCAAGGACCTGGGTGACACTCATAGGGCTCTTGGTCTTTGCCACCACAATAAATACATTCCAAAAATCACGACATTATTCCACCGAATGACTTAATTTCTGACACTGGAAACATCAGAGAGGGCGAGGAATATATGGCCACACCTTAAAGTTAAGCTAACTTGTTTTGACAGAAGCAAATAAACATGGCAATGTGAATGCTAGAATTAGAACATTGGTTAGCAGGATAATTCAGTCCTAACTAGTGGATATGCCTCACACAGAAGAAACTTCTTCTTTGGAGGAACCAGTTTGAATCCGCGACTCGAAAATCTTCTTTAAATTCTTCACTAGGATAAATTTTCAAGAGAAATGTAAAGTATCATTGTGAGCAACTTAACTGATATATCCTTCAGGGCGTTTGACTTTAGGAATTTACTATGGTCTGGCATAGATGTCTAAGTCAAGATGTCCGCAGAACATAACTTCTTGACTAACATGGAATATCCAGTAAGCCCGTCTAATCTCTTTTGAATGAAAAAAGGGAGATATTTGTTCTAAAGATGTCTTAGTCAAAGAATGTAAAATTAGAAAATAAGGCACAAAAATCGATTAAACACAGCATAATGTTCATTGAAAGGAAGGGACTTGTTGGTCCATTTTAGTCGTTCCATTCTCTAAGTCAAACTAAAGCTATTTAATAAACAAATGTAAACAAAGACAGTCCTTATCTTAACTTCATATATATATCAAATTCACTCACATTTTCTGAGTTCAAAACTTCCAAAAGCAATCCGTAGGCCAACTGATATATACTTTTCAAAAAAGAAACGGAAAAGGGATATTTTTTTATTTTAAAGAGAAATATATGTAATAACGTTTCAAGCTCAGAGTATGTGATGTTACACGTGTTAAGGCATTGATTGTCAGACCAAAATGACAATAAAAGTTGTGCACTTTGAAAACGGAGGAAAACATCGGATTTTTCGCCAAAATGCATTCGTGTCCAATACATTTGTTTGAGAGATCTGCATGTTCTGCAAGTGCAATATGTGCAAAATCCCTATAAAAGTGACGGATTCTCGGTTTCCATAGCTCAGTGTTAACCCACCGACACGCAATACCGTTGCGCCAAGACTTACTGAAGCACAACGCAGCAACGCCTTTTGTCGAGGGGAAGCAGGCGAATCTCGATTAGAAGTTGCCAGAGCTGTGAATGTCCACCCAAGCACTATCACAAGGCTATGGAATCGTCACCAACAACATGGATCAACTCGTGACCGTCCACGATCTGGCGGACCTCGTGTGACCACGCCCGCACAAGATCTCTGCATCCGGTTACGTCACCTTCGGGAAACGATTACCACTACGACGTATACTGTCTCAACCATACCAGGATTGCGTAGGATTTCCGATCAGACCGTATGCAACCGTCGACGAGATTCTTAGGCCCCATGTGCAACCCATCATAGTGAACGTCAACGACGTTTTTCAACATGACAACGCCCGTCCTCACATAGCCCGACTCACCACTGTCTCCTTGAGACACCACAACATCAACGTACTTCCCTGGCTTTCCAGATCACCAGATTTAAACCCTATCGAACATCTTTGGGACGAGTTAGACCGACGTCTGCGACTGCCAAGCAGTTATTGATATTCATGGGGGAGCATACTCGTTATTGACGTTGAGTGACGAAGAACGTCCACTAGTCAGCGTGTACTTCGCCTTTGCAGACTTTGGATATTCAGCCGTGAATGCTTTTCTACATTAAGACGGTTGAAGACGTGTTTAAGGTCAACTATGTCTCAGTGCCGCCTCAACCATGTGGCAACTTGTCACACACACAAAGATGAGGTCGACAATATAAATATAGAAGAGCTTATGAAAGAATTCATAAACAGATCATCACAAAGGAGGTCTACGTTTGGGAACATGTAGACTAGAGGACTAAATGAATTTTACTTCAATGAAAAGTATGAATAATTATGTGCTACATTGTATTTATATGTAATTTTCAAGAGTTCGCAAAGACATTTTAATTATTTTTATCAAACATCATGAACAGTTTTTCAGTAGATATGAACTTATCAAGAGTAATTACTAATTTTATTAATATTTAAAAACGTAATTCATGCAATGAAAGTTATTAGTAACCTTGTCAAGTATAATGACCATTTTTTATGCTGTGCAGTGTGCAAAAATTAATTCATGTGGCAGTAAATTTGTGACACATTTGTCATTATTTTATTGACATTTTGAAAACTGTTCACAACACCTCACTTATACAAACCTACATGGAAACCTTGAAGTATCGTGGCAACAAGATTACACAACTTTCAGGTTCACGTGATGAGAGATTACCGATTTGCAAATTAAACAGTCCACATAAGTGGTTGCAAAAATCATCTTCCCATCGCGTATGAACAATCTACGTCCCTGACAGTGACTGTACATCAACATTATCAATTCCATTTACAACCTTAAACTATTTACAACAAGGTTAAAAGCCCAAAACAGAATATTATACTCCGACTGTGGCCTGACCAATCACCTATACAATGAAATTATAATCTATTTAGACTTTTATTCAATATTTCTGTAGATAAACCTAAAATCCCATTTGATCTATCTCTTGGAACAGTACAATATGTGAATGGCTTAAGATATGATAAACTATTACATCAAGATCTGTTTTACATGACAAGCTTAAGATTGGTATCCTTTAAAATTATACTTATAATTCAAATTATGATAACCTGAATGCAGTATCTTGCATTTATTTTAATTAAAACTCATCCTTCATTTATTTGTTCAACTCAATAAATGATCTAAATCCTTTGGTGAAGCAGCAGCACTCTCTTTACAGAAAGCAGCACCAAAAACCTGGATACTATAACAAAATTAAGGTAATGTATTCTCCATTTTATCGTCTACGTCACTCTCTTTACAGAAAGCAGCACCAAAAACCTGGATACCATAACAAAATTAAAGTAATGTATTCTCCATTTTATCGTCTACGTCATTAATGTAAATCAAAAAGAGCAACGGTCCTGAGACTGAGTCCTGAGTTACACCGCTTGCAACATTAATCCAGTTTGACTGAACTCCATTGAACTACTCTTCTGCCCATTTAGTTAACATATATTTCACATCTATAGAGATAATTTCCTTTACAACATTTTATGTGGCACTTTGTAAAATGCTTTCTGAAAAATCCAGATACACCAAATCTAAATCCTTACCATTATCTACAATATATATGCAATAGCATTTTGAAAGATTTGTAAGGCAAGGGATTCCCTTAATGAATCCGCGTTGTTTATTTGACAAAGCTCTAAACTTTGTTAAATTACTTTACAAAGTATTTTTATTAGACTTTTCAAAACAGCTCATGTAAGACTAATGGGCATGTAATTACTGAGAAAACTTCTATAACTTCCTTTGAAGACAGGAGTGATATTAGCTAATTTCCAATATATTGGTACCTGTCCACTATAAAAGGAAATGTGGTAGGTGGCTCATATATCCAATCCTTGACCTCCTTTGAGACCTTCGGGGAAATATTTCCTGTTCAAAGAATTTTATCATTGTTTAAACTTCCAACTTGTATTTTAACAAGTTCAGAATGTATGCAATTGTCTGTTTCGACTTTATTTTCTTCTCTCAATTGATCAAGGTGAGAAATGCTGCTTAAGTCATTATTACCGTAATTGACCGTCAAATTATAACGCCTCCACGGCTGAAAGGGCGAATAAACAACAGAATCTTTTAGTATTACTAATGAGTTACCATGTGGTAGTATATGATGATACAAGTAATATACCATCATAACTGATGTTTAAGAAATAACTTTTTCCTTTTAGATCTTCTTCATTCAAAAGTTGCTCATTGGAATAAAATATGCAAAGAGACTAATGAACATAATTTAATTATGCATAACTTTCACCAAGAAAATATTTAATTCAGTAAGTGACAAAATGAAAAATTGTCATGACATAATTGCTGATAAAATTGGATTGATTGCATCAAACTGATATAGTTTGGCTGTATAATTATTGGTGTACAGAAAGTTGTGGGCTATATTTTTTACAACTTTTAATTTAGATATTTATTTAATAAAGAAAACACAACACAAAATCAATTAAGCTAATTTAAGTTAAGAATCAAGATATTTTGTTCAATATTTATCAATATGAGTAAAATATAACTACACAGTTTTATCAAAATTTATTGACGTTTACGTAAATGCTCAGTGTTAAAAGCTAATTTTTGATAAATGACAATTTATTGCACACAGTTATAAAATGATAATGTTTTCAGTCACAAATATACAATAAATTACTAAATAATTTACTTTGCAAAATAAAAGAAAACTAGTTGACATTAGAAACAGTCTCATACAGTCAATATGTTTGAACAGGTTTACACCGTCACTCTGAGGAATGCAATGTTTTGCAAAAAATGTACTTATAGCCTTGCGACCCAGTGGCAAAGCAATATGTCTGTAGATTTGAACCGCTAAAACTCGGGTTTCAATATCTGTGGCCCCCCCAGTGGCTCAGCGGTATGTCTGCGGACTTACACGCTAAAATCCGGATTTCGATATCCGTGGTGAGCAGAGCACAGATAGCCCATTGTGTAGCTTTGTGCTTAATTCAAAACAACAACAACAATATCTGTGTTGGAGAGAGCAGAGAAACCCCATTGTGCAGTTTTGTGCTTAATTCTAAAGAAACAAGTACTTATATTCTTACAAAAAAACAGCATAATACGATTTGCATATTAAAGGACATTACACCATCTGCTGAAAATGATGAGTCAGTTTACTTGTAATGGATTTATTACGAGAAATGCTACATGTAAATTCAAAATTATAAGATACTTATATTTTAATTATTTTCGAAATTTCTGTATAAACGTTTTTTTTTTAAAGTTAGGCCTACATTAGTATCAGTATTCATGCTGAAAATGTTATTTATGAAATTAGAACTATACTTGAACGTGGCTGTAATTCTTTACTATAAAGTGGCTTGTATTACGCATTATTTTAAACAAATTATCAGAAAGAGCCCGCCAGTTGATAGAACATGTTACAGCATCACTGTTGTTTCTAAATAGATATATAATAATAGTTTACAAAACCATCAAATTTGAATGTATTATTCATGTTTTATTTCTAAAAATACTGCAAGCTTTATGTAGATTAAAAAAAGGAAATCACTCATAATTCCTCTCAGCTGCAGCTGAAAAACACACTCAGTCATAATAACCTCTAATACCAGAAAACAGGGCAAACTTTGATTCTGAAGATCCATTGTTCGAATCCTTTTGCAGGAAGTCGTTCTACAAACTAGGTATTATGTGTATGCTCTTAGAGTGATACGTAAATTCCACTATTCAACTTTCCTAGAATAAATGTTGTTGGTGAGTGCTGCTTTATATCTTGATCTTTAAAATAAATTGTATGTGGGTAGTAAAGGTAGTCCTGTTGTCGTCAGACAAAAAGCTCAGACTTCATTAACGTAGTTTAAGAAAGAAAACGAGAAAAATAGAATCATTATGTAAAAACTTCATAATTAAAAATCGAGGTTCATAGTGGTCTATAGGGAAGTAATAGTGTTCTAAAATTGAAAATAAGTTATTATTTTCAAAAATGTATGACCTAATAATATTTACTAATCATATTCCGCAAGTAAACTATTTTTTAGGTTATAGTTTTTCTTTGTATAAGCTCTCTGTAAATTTCTTTTTCTTTTGCGATGTGTTTCGGTTACAGAAGACAAATGCTATTCATAAAAATTCGAGATCAGAAAGGTCCCTGAACTTCCTGTTTTGTATTCGATGAAGTACTCTGGATTAGCCACATTAGCTTAATAAATGTATCTACTATTGGCATGATCTTTCTGCTGTGGGTCTCCAGCTGTATCTGTTAGTAAAGCGTGTAATTTATTTTATTGGTTACTTTCAGCTATACAAAAGATCTACAAAATAAAATAAAATAACGTTTTGTCATATAGTTCATCTTCCATTATTCATGAATTTCTGCTAGTACTTCTAATTCAGAAACATGGTTTTGATTTTTTTAAAAGTCTGAATATAATTCTTCACTAACACGAAACCTACTACTTAGTTGAATTTAGTTTAATGATACGTCAAATAAACAGAATAGTAGATTTACAAAAAAGTAAATATTTGACAAAATGAGATGAGTTTGATTGAAAAGTAATGTATAAAATTGTAAAACTTAACACCAACGAGTATATTGCAATAAGGTTCCTTTCGTTGTCCATTTTAAGAACAGAAATTCCACAATGGTTTCTAAGTTCTATACAGCTAACCCTCAATTGATGTTTTTCATCAGACTTTTCGTTTCCAATCTCCTAAACAGGACTCAAATCCGCCTAATTGAATTTCTTTCTGTCAATGTCAAAAGAACAAAGACCGCAAGCAAGGAACAGGTTAAACAAGGGACAATAGCTTTCAAACGTCGTTACATTCTTTTATTGATCGTAAAGTTGCCTTAAGATATGGTCTCTTCTGTTTACTGTCTCCAACAAAGAATGTTTTTAGAATAAGATCAGCTACTAAAGACATTAAGGTGCGCAAAGTCAAGCAGTGTTTCAGGACATTGTCTGTAATTATTTATATTTACGTATCTCTTAGTCTCATGTCTATATTAAGTTTATACACTCAATCGGTTACCTTGAAAATTAACTTGACTTCTAATTACTGTAAGAGTGATACGCAAATTCCACTATTCAACTTTCTTAGAATAAATGTTGTTGGTGAGTGCTGCTTTATATTTTGATCTTTAAAATAAATTGTATGTGGGTAATAAAAGTAGTCTAATAATAAAGGTAGTAAATCTAAATATTTTTTATATAACCTGCTACAGATATACCTAGAAGCCATGATATATCCATACAACTGTAATGGTTTAAGGCCCTTTCAAGGAGCATAATTGTTAGTTCACTTACAAACATTCTTAAAACCATAGCGGTGTTTACATTATTATACACGAACTAGTCATGCGCTGCTAAATTAGACACGACAATCGCAGATAGCTCTCGTTTAGCTTTGCGCGAAATTCAAAACAAACCAAACTTGTTGTTCATCTGCATAATTCTAAAAATCTATAAAACATATATCAGACCTGTAGTAGATTATGCAGCTCCAGCATGGGTAACTGTAAGCAATAAAATAATTGAAACCAAACTACAAACAATCCAAAACAAACTCATCACAACTACATACAGAATTCCAAGTACCATCTCAGTTCATTCACAAATATTCGAACATACCAACCATACCAGATAGACTCCTACATAGTACAATAATGTACTTTAATAAGAATTGGATGAAAAACGAATTACTATGTGAACTACACAGGTACCTCATACATAATGAAGCTAGTCCTAAATATCTCTCCCCAGTTAATTTATATTTTAAATATAAAAATAAATAAAAATATATAAAATAATAATAAAAACAATAAACAATAAACAAATGCCACCAAGAAACTTGACATTCGACTGATAGAATAAAATAATCATTATATATGAGCCACAATACATGGACATTGCTCTGAAAAGGATCAAAATAATATTCAGTTCTACAATCATAAATACCAATCCGCCAAGAACATAAATACGGGTAGAAGGAAGAGATAATAGAGAACCTGACCCTCCAGGGTAGGAACTTTTCTTATCCAAACACCGACAAATATTCGCATAATTGTAGCAGCAGCACCAAACAAAACCCCAAACCTAAATGGTGTAATTCTGGGGAAGAACACATGGCAAACTATAAAGGATGCCAGGAATACAAATTAATTAAGACACACTTATACGAACTTAAAAATTCTAACATAAACAAGCCAGAAACAAAATTCACGAACCATTAAAACCAACTACCACTATAGCACCAGAAAACACAAACACACAAATAAACTCGTATGCTGCAGCAGAAAAGAAAACATCATTCATGCAGGAAAAACCATCAACAAGTAATGAAGATTTACTTAAAACAACTGAAGACACACACAAAACCACTCCTATGAATACTGAAAACACACTAACCAATGCCATTACTTCTACTTTTTCTGAAATATTGACAGAATACACTAATCCAAATAATGAAAACAATCTAACAGATATAATCATTAAAATAATTATGAAAAACATCGAAAATTACCTACCACAAATGTTAACATACATCATTAACTCTGTTAATTATGAATAAATTCACAGTGTTACACATCAATATCTAGAGTTCTATTGCTTCCAACACCTTTCCCTGTTAAATTTGTACATCTGATAAAATCAAATTTAAATAATAATTAATAAAATAGTGCTAAATTAAAACAGCCATCCACGTAACAGACTTAAAAAGAGGAAAAATATAAATAGACATTACTTCATACTAATCAATCGATTTCAACCATGTAATGGGAGGAAGAGGTCTTGGTGTACTTGACCCTCCTGGGTATAAAAATTATATATACCCAAATACCTGAAACAGACAGACATCCGCATAATTGCTAAATTATTTAAAAGTATGCAGTTGTGTTTCTTTACTATGCCACGAGAAAATAAATGTTGTCCTGGTCTTTTTGAATTCCGAGCATAAAACAAATTCGTGCATACAAAGCTTACTGAAGGTAATTTTCATCTCTCATCTGAATAATGTTTACAACCAACACAAAGCTCGAAGTAAATTTAATGGCGAGTTATTTTTTCTGTTAATGTTCATACTTTCTAGTTAAAAAGAACAACCACTTCTGGTCAGCTGGTTAAACAACCTATCAGAATTACGATGTCCTTTTTCCTACTAATACTCCATGGTAGAGATACAAATAATCAATAACAACTTTTTTAAATGGTATTCCATAATACTACTGCTGTAGTTGTCCATGATGTTTCTTTCACAGTCATTTTCATTGACAGCATACTTCACATAATTTACATAAAATTTCTATAGATCCCTCACAACCAAATTGTCATTTCCGAAATAACAAGATATCATTTAAAAATAAAAAAATATATCTTTATATTCTGTGTGAATGTCTGCCCCTTTTGTGAGCTGCTTAATAATTGGTTTAAACTCGTAGCTTTTGTTTGAAAATCTTTTAGTTGAGTGTTTAATCCCATTTGATTTCCATTATCATTTGTACGTGTCACATCTTGCATAATACCATATTGTACTTTAAATTGGTCACCTTTACTATCTTATAGTCCATCTTTTTATAGTGTTCACACATTTCATTAAAACATTGTTTTCAGGATAATGTGTAATCATTTCCATGATTCTGCCTAAACTAATGCATGCCAGATTTATACTTCTGACATTCTGGGCAAGGTGCAAAAACTTTTGTTTATACAGGTAATAATGAAAATGACCTTGGTAAGGAATAACACTTATTATAACATTTTAAATTACATAGTGTACCTGCAACATTCATTTCCATGTTATAATGGTCAATCACATATTAATTTGTACGCTTAATTTCGACTACACTACTTTATCTGAAAAATCACTAGCATCTTCATATACATTAATTGGATCTTCAAGAATGCTGATATGAGGGTAATAATTGATACTTTCCTGCAGTCCAACATAACGTATAGAGTTGTTTAAGTGAGTTATGCGGAGGACAGGTTACTATATCAAAATAATTACTTTACACATTAACGAGACGAAGATAGCAATCCATAAAATTGTTTTACCTTGCACAAACTGTTTGGTACTGAACAATTCTGATCTGATTAAAGTTTAAGTGGGGCTCTTAATATTCACTTTCTCCTATTTAAAAGTTATAGAAAACTCACCCGTCAACGAAAACAATTTAAACTTCTTGTGGTTCAACTTAAGCTTATCTTTTTTAAATAATTTGAAAATTTTCTTAGTCCATTATAAGCATAATCAAAAGTCTTTCCCAATGTATAATGTTATCCAAACAGATAAGTATTAAGAGAAAACACATGACATTACTGATGGAAATTTAGCAGTTATATTATGTGGTCTAAATAGTATTACAGCAATTTTCCACAATCCATTTCCTTCAGTTAAACAGAGCAAATTCTTTGCAGTTGGTAGGTAGTATTCTTCATAAATTTTGTTAGCAAAAGACATGCAGTAAGGCATGGTTCATCCCGCTTTTTCATGAGCATAATAGGTGACAGCAAAAGACAAGTATTAGTTTCTATCACTCTTTGTTTCTCCTTGATTTCTAATTCTATGAAATACTCAACCAGTTCAGCAACTGGGAGCTGTTTGTTTAGCTGAGGTATTGGGGATGCATTTCAAATATCAATTTCCAAGTCATTTTATTTGTTACGTTTATGGTGTGAGTTCCACTGAAGAAATTATTTTAATACTTTTTGTGAGCAGCTATTATGCTCATGGCATTGATCAGTTGTAGAAGGTGTCTTTTTGTGAGAATTTGACATCAGACTTTCTACCGTTTGTCTCAAATGTGACTATTAATTTATGTGTAAAAACTACATGTACAACTTCACATCTTGCAGTGTTTCATCCATACTTGACCCAAATTTTTAGTTTATTGTGTTCACCATTCGAATGAAGAAATATGTATTTATCAGACATATGTTTGTTTGTTTTGGAATTTCGCAAAAAGCTACTCGAGGGCTATCTGTGCTAGCCGTCCCTAATTTAGCAGTGTAAGACTAGAAGGAAGGCAGCTAATCATCGCCACCCACCGCCAACTTTTGAGCTACTCTTTTACCAACGAATAGTGCCATTTACCATCACATTATAACGTTCCCATGGCTGAGAGGGCGAGCATGTTTGGCGCGACCCTCAGATTACGAGTCGCACGCCTTAACGCGCTTGGCCATGCCGGGCGAATCAGATATATGAGAGCTCTTTCAATATTAATCCATCTAGAACAGAGTGTAGTGTCTGATTGTGTTACAGTGCATCCACTAAATGTAATTTTTCTTTCTAATAAGTTTTGGTATGAATATTTCTTTTCTTGATGGCGTAATGGCTACCTTCCTTGACGCCACTGAAAGTTAAAGCTCTGGTGTAGCTATTGCTATATCGCACATATGAAGTTCTTAGTCATAGACTCCGAAACTATATAAAGTTTGCATTCTTGTCTCAACATAATATCAATTCCCAATATAAAATTTTCCTAGATGTTAATTACCCATAAACTACTATATGTGGAGACGATTCCTCACTAAGTGCAGCTTCCAAGTTTTCTCTTGTTGGAAATTTAGACTAAATGTTCTTTACATCAATCCACTTTATTTAGTCATTATCTTTGGCAATTTTACATCTCTCATTATGCCATCAACATGCTCATGCAATCGTGAAATGGTTTCTTAAAAAATAAACTTCTGAACAGTGTTTTAGTCGCTTATCTGCGATTTTAATTGATTCAAGTTCCACTGCCAACTGGAGAGCTTTTTTTAAAATAATTGTCTTATGGCATTTATCAGTTGTTTATTTGTCAACAAATCCATATGTTGCATATGGAGTATCCATGTAATATAACTGTGATAAAATTATTCAAATTTTCTACAAGTTCCTCTCTTCTTTGAATACTACTTCCTAATGTGTTTCTCCAAACCTGTTGAATAAATTAGCTACCAATGCTTTATAGTTGTCACAAATCTCAACTGGAATGTTTCATTATGCTATAAATGTTGTTCTTTTTAAGTGTAGTTCACTGTTACAATCATTCACTTTGTGAACTATTTCAAATTCAACCTGTCATACCTTCCTTGGCATTTTCCCGTCATAGTCTGATGGTTTCTCAATCAAACAATATCGTTTAATTGAACAGCTAGATTCTAGAAATGGCCTTGGTTGTGACATGGCTGGTGAAGACCAAAACTTTTCTCCTATTCTATTTGTTGTGCTAAGGGGTGTTGTAGATTTGCTACAGATATGGATGTGGCTGACTTATTCTTTGCATATTGTAATTTTTTCAAATAACTTATTCTGTTATCAATGGTTTTTTTATATTTCAGTAATTGCTTTTTGTACTTCTTTGGTATTGTTGTTGTAACCCCTCTGCAGATCTTCAATAGCTTCGTTGGGCTTGTCTTCATTCAGATTTATTCGTTTCTCTCAATTGTTCTCACATTTTATAAATATTTTCTTTTACTGTTCTATCTTCTTCATTTTTGTTATTCTTTTATTTACTTTGATAATGTATTGACATTTTTTCTGTCTCTTTGCTTTTGACATTTTTATTAACTGTTTCGTCAGCTACAACAAATTTTCGATCTCTCTTTTTGTTGACATCTGGAAAGTTCTAGTTTTTCAAAACTTTATTCTATTTTTTCCTAAATTATTTCTCTTATAACATAGTGTCTCTTTGGATTACTTATTAAGATATTATTATTAACTCAAATCACTTCATTTAAAAACATGGACTGGTGGTTAGAACATTCGATTCGCAATATACGGATTGTGGGTTCAAATTTCCATCACAGTTATGGCGGTATTGATAAATGAGTAGTCCAAAAATTGTATATGAGTGGAGTTGACTAGCTGCCTTCTCTTTAGTTTATTACTGTTATATTACGGATGGATAGCGCAGATTTCCCGTATGTAAATTTTCTCGAAATTCAAAACAAAACCGATACGATTTATTTCTTCATTAAAGGTTTGGTGCACCCACGTTCACTTGTAGGCCTTATTTCATAAATTAAAACTCTGGTACTAACCTAACAAAACACCAATGTTTGAAGGTTAAAAGTTACTATTTATAAATACTATATATAATCCAAACTCGATACTAACAAATTTAAACAAAAAAAGACTGAGGTTAAAAGTTACTAGCCTTATACACCATAGATAAACCAAAATTCTGGTAATAACTCTAAAGTTTGTTTAGAATATCATTTAGAAACATCTTAATTATAATAATCAGTTTTAATATCATACAGAGTGTATCGCTTCTATTCGCTGAAGAAAATGAAAGAAATGTTATTGTATACAAGGCATAATTAAATTTAACGAAGGAAACACTAAAAATAGTACAATAAACAGAATGGGCCATAATGAAGTTTATCAAATTATTTTTAGCTCAGTTTATTCTTATTATAATTGTTTATTATATTTCTTTAATTATTTGTTTATTTCCAAGCACTGTTAATTATGTATCTTCTGACAGCAGAAATGATTGATAGACTTAGAAACAGCAAAGTTTTTGTGTTAAAATCATCACGGAGAACAAGAAAGAGTGTTATTATATGTAAATCTGGAAGATAAATACTTTAAACACTGCTTTAAAAAAGAAATATGCCTGATTAAATAACGTAAAACTTAATCACATACTTTTTATTGCACATCTGTATGAATAGATTATTGGTTCGTTAATTAATTAAACTTACTTGTGGTCAATCCTTTATTTAATGCTGTTGCATTCACCGGTTTACATACAAATATATATATTTATTATGCTATTACAATGTATGATATAAATACATATTTTTAAGAAAGTTGATACAATCACTAATTCCTTACATGTTGTTTTAGGTTGAGTATACGGTAACAATGTAATACTGAACAAACTGTATCGTATTTTTTAGGATTTTCGTACTTTTCTTATAGCAAAGCCACAGCGGGCTATCTGCTGTGTCCATCGAGGGGAATCGAACTCCGGATTTTAGCGTTGTAAATCCTTAGAAACTACCGCTTGTTTGTTTGAAGTTAAGCACAAAGCTACAGAATAGGCTATCTGTCCTCTGTTTATCAAGGGTATCGAAACATGTTTACTGGCGTTGAGAGTCTGCAGACATTCCTCTGTGCCACTGGGAGGCCAAAATGTATCACTAACATTAAATAAACAAATAAATGCATTGATAGTAGACGATGATGGGCCCTAAAGAAATTAAAATAGTCAAAAATACTCCCTTGGGCAATGGGGTAGATGAGAAGGAGAACCACTTTCTTTCTCCGAAATAAATACCTCAGCTTCAAATGTTGTTGGTTGTCATAACATCATAGAGGTTTTCCAAAATTCACCGTTAGTAAAATTCCATCGCCACTAAGTAAATGGAACTCTTTCAAGATGTGTGTCAGGTTTTGGCCTTATAAAGTAGATTATATTCCAAGCGAACTCTGCCTGCATGATTTCGTTGTTGACTTCAGCACAGAGATGATTACTCTCTGCAGATGTATTATTCATTTTTATAGTTTTCATTCTATTTTTCTATGGAACTTGGATTGCCGTGTCGACGAAGTTTCTCTACAAGGTGAGTTTTAACCATGATTCATTTTCTTAGGAGAGGAAAATCAATTGTTCAAATGATCCTTTTGTGTAACGGATACGGAAAATATATCATTTCCAATTATATCTAAATTTTGACCTGGAGACTGGAGCTAAATTTTTTTTTAATGTTATTTTTAGTGAAATAGTCTGAAAGTTATTTTCAGCACTAAGGCATTCCTACTTAAGTCTAGTTTCCGAGTCTTGTCATTTACCTACTTATGAAACAACTGGCTGTGTTTTTTGTCGCCAAGCCATATCGAGCTTTCTGCCTTCGAAGCCCTAATTTTAGCGTTATAAATACGTAGACTTACCGTTGTACTAGCAGAGGACGTAGAAACAAATGAGTCATTTATAAGAAATTATTTTACAGCTACGCATAACAATAACTGCCACTCTCCCAGTGGTAAGCAGTATGTCTGCGGTATTAAAATGTTAAAAAAGGAGTTTCTCTAACATGGATAACTTGTTGGGCAGCTGTGCGCTTAAATACTAACAAATAATAACCGAGATATCGTTTAGTTTCTTGAATCTCGACATTCGTTGATTAAGTTTCTATAAAAAAAACAATGTATTTTTAATGTAAATGCTATATCTGTGTTGTATTTTATATTGTCAGGAGGTTTCTACAAGTCACATAACATTTTACTCGAAACAAAAATGAAGGATTTAAGTAAACCTATGAAACCTTGGAAAAGTTATTTGGTGTAATTTGAAAGTTAGAGTAATATTTGTAAAATGTTCAACAAATATTTAATTGCCTGAGAGCATTTTTATATTTCGTATTATTGGTAATAATATTATACGTATAAAATATTTTATCAGATTAGTGTTAATAAGGTATACATGTGGAAAACGAAAACAATAAAGCTATGGGATCAGGAAAAATTTGCAAGATTGCGAATAAGACGTTTCGAAGAGTTTGGTATAAAAATGTAACAACTATTATCAGTGAGATTTACGAAATTAATAAACTACCTGGAATCCTAGTAAATTGATTTTTATTGCACTTGTTAAAGCCCCCCCAGTGGCTCAGCGGTATGTCTGCGGACTTACACGCTAAAATCCGGGATTTGTGCTTAATTCAAAACAAACAAACAAGCACTTGTTGAAAGACCTAAAGCTTTAGAACGTGAACATAATCGAAACATCAATTTAATGAGATATGTGATAAAGATCACATTTAGGGTGTTAATGAGAATTAGAACTAGTACAGATGCGGTTTAAATGAAGAACATACTACAAGAAATATTTTCTTTATTGTACGAATGCCTTTAAATAAAGAAAGACCTTTCCTCATGTTTTATTGATTATGACAAAGATTTTCATAGAGTTAAGCACATAAAGTCAGTGAAAATGCTGGGAGAAAGGACAATGATGGTAAATATTTGAAAATTGTAAGAAAACTCTAATGGAACCAAGATAGAAAATGAATTCAGTGATTTCGTCTAAATTAAGAGAAGCTTGAAGCTAGCCTATGTCTTTTCACCTGACATGTTTACCTTTTACAGTGAGAAAACCCTGAGAGGATTTAAGGATTTACCAAAGCTGTTCATTGGTGGACAGAATTTGAATAACCCTAAGACAGTTTTAGCAGCTGATTTAGAGGAGAAACTGAAAAAAGAATATTAGATAAAGTTGTTAATGAAGTAAGAAAAGAGTTTCTGTATCAAATGTAACAAAATGTACGGTAATTGCATATAATAAGATTTTTCCTGTATGCATTGACAAAGTTGATAAGGAACAGATACGGTAGGTCAATAAATTCAACTACATGAACCGTCGCGCCAAACAAGCTCGCCCTTTCAGCCGTAGGGGCGTTATAATGTGACGGTCAATCCTACTATTCGTTGGTAAAAGGGTAGCCCAAAAGTTGGCGGTGGGTGGTGATGACTAGTTGCCTTCCCTCTAGTCTTACACTAGTAAATTAGGGACGGCTAGCGTAGATAACCCTATAATAGCTTTGTGCGAAATTCGAAAAAAACAAACAAACAAACAATTACCTGAAAAGCTGGATAACATCTTATGATAAATATGATAACGAGATAAAACGGAAAATAGGGATGGAGAAAGATGTATTCTGAAAATGGAAACAAATACTAATAAATATTAAAATTTGTATGGAAATGAAATCATGGATTTTGGATTGCTAATGCCATACCAGTTATCGCGTATACCTAAGAAAGTTAGACAATATCATCAAGTGTGGAAAAATAATTGAATCATTTGAGTTGTGGTTCTTAAGAAGCATCTTAAAGGTATATTGAATAAGTCAATCCTCAAATAAACATACTTTGTCAAGATAAGCCTCCAGCGGGAAGCTGTTGACTAACGTGAGAAAGAGACACTTGGAGTTATTCGTGTATGTTATGACGAAAAAATAAGTTGAAAGGTTGATCATAAATGAAAATATTGAAGGAAGGAGTGACCATAGAATAGAGAAGTGGACTTATGTGAAGGGTTTAGCTAAATGGGTGAATGTATCTACACTATGTTTTTTGTACCTCAACGAAAGAAACCTGTGGAAAACAATAGTCACCAGTGTGTTATTTGGATGTGGTACACACAATCACAGAGGGAGAGCGAGAGAAAAATACTTATGGAAAACATGAAGGAAGTTTTAAAGAACTGGTCCTGTGGTAAAGCTCTGGACTTATGAATCTGTATGCTGGGCTCAAATGTGTTCGATAGCACGAAATATTTCTAGAATTTTAATAAATATCAATACAAAAACAGTTTAACATAACATTCTAATAGCTTTACCTTAAAAGGACTCATTTGGATCTTTCTATTTTTTTTAAATAAAAGGTTGTAGCACAGGATGAAATCTTTAAAACTGATTTTCTTGTATTAAGGAGCTCTGAAAGGGTAATATAGTTTTCTCCACAATATGGAAATGAATGCCGCTGATAAGAAAAGACGTAACATTTTCCTTAATCGTGTAAACTATGTATTTACCAACGTGAACTCCAACCTGGATTACCAGTCTACTAACATATTATTCAAAGTCAAACATTTAGCAGTGAGACAGTTGATTGTTTTCAAGTACATAACTTCGTTAACACAAAAATCATCCATGTAATATGGAATATATACTATTGATAGTCTAGACCTGTGTTTCTAAAGAAATCATTTTTTCTACTCTCACACATTACTATACATTACTCAAAATAAATGTTATCATGCAGCATATCAAATTTACATAAATCTATACTGTTACTCCACTGTCCGTTTAACATGGGATATAACTTGAGAAAGATGTTATTTATAGAACTAAAAGAATAATATACGAAATACTTAAATCTTGACATTGCATATTAAGTTATCCTCCATATAGTTAATGAGAGCTTAACATCTGTGTGAAGACAAGAATAAGGAAAATCAACGGTTAGCTTCACTCTGAATCTGGTATCTGTTGATAGCGAGAAGACACACCAAAGGAAGTTAACAAAATCAGCTTTACTTTGGGTCTACTAGTTGTGTGGTGGTAAGATGTCAATGGAGGTTATCACAATCAACTTCACTCTGGATCTCGTATCCGTTGAGAAGATAAGCGCATGAAGCTGATCATAATTAGCTTCACTGTGGAATTATGTGTTGAAAAGACAAGCAGAAAAGGGTTATCACAGTAAGTACAACAAACTTAATAACTCTGATTTATATTAACATAATGACCATTGCGAAAGAGATGACATCTTGAATTATTGTAAATACAGTAATAAATTATAAGTAAAAATTTTATAGAGATATCTGGAGACCAGCACCGTCTTTTATTTTAGAGTTAATAAAATAAAGAAAAAAGAAAAATGCAAGGTTTTAAATTAATCACTTTTTAAACCGTTCTTTGATATATGTCAACATCTGTTACATTCTTAGTGTGTTGAACATCGCAAGCTTCAAGTCAAACTCACAAAGGATCACTTTGCATAGAAGAAAATGTATGTGTTTTAGTGAAGAAAGGCGAACGCAGATTCTTTGCTAATTTGTTATCATGTCACGTTGTGGCTAACAGTTCTATATGTTCTCTGAAATATTCTCGACTCTGAACTTCAGGTAAGAAAAAACAAGGAATTGTCAAGTCCATTACAGCTCAGTTTAAGTTGTCGTAATGATAATATTGTTTCTATAACTTACTATTTTTTAACTGATTCAGAAACAAAACTATGCTTGTTATAGGTTTTATGATATATATATATATATATATACATATATATGTATGTGTGTGTGTGTCTGCATTTAATTACTTAATGTTTTATTTCCGAAAAACAACATGAACTTGTTGTAAAACAAAATGTAATAACTCCATCAGTACCATGAATTTTTCTTTGCTCTGCTGATTTAATTTTTATGAATAAATAGTGAGCAACAAAAGTAGTTTATTTAGTTATCTATTTTGAAAAATATTTCGTAACATATTACATATGTTGCTTACTTCATACTCTATATTTGTTCTAATGAATGGGTAGTTAATAAATCTATCAAATTTTTGTAGCTATTTCAATTGATATTTATTCAAACTTAAAACTGTTTTCAACTTTGTGTTATGATATTTGATTTCGTGTTGTAAACTCGCGCTTTGTTACTTTCTACTGTATTTAATTTTAGCGGTGATACTCAATACTGAAACCTATAGATTGCAATGAACTTGTGCTTATGATGACGAAATATACCTCATTCCTGAAAGCTAATGAGATAGACCAGTGAACGTATTTTTAGAGATTTACTTTTTTACAGAAGTACAAAATTCAAACTACGTTGGTGATAATCTTTAAAATTGAACATGGCAACTAACAGGAATATTATAACAAACAATGATATTTTGTGCTTTATCTCTCTCATACAAATAAATTGTAATTTTTCTACCGTTTTTTTATATAACTAAAATTCGACAGCTCGAAACAGAATATATTAAATACACGTGTTATTTCATAGGAATATTACATGATAAAACAAGTAATTAACCCTTCTATATAGCGTTCAAATGACTAAGTTAATTATTACCATAACTCAGAAGAACTTTTAAAATCGGGGTTAAAGTTTATTATGACACAACTGTAGGTAAATATTCATGTTCTATAGAGTCCTTTGGAGACAGTGTATGAAACTAATTTGGCATCATTAACAGAATATTATGAAATGGTTTACTTTTTAGAAGTAAACTTAAGACTATCTGCCTATGATACTATTCTTTAGAGCTAGACGTCCCAGTTTATTTGGACTCTGCTTTCAACGGAAACCGTCACTGTGTGGCAGCTTTTATAATTCCCCCTTATTCCCTAAGGTTTCGTTAACCTTTTGGAGAATACTTAAGAAAGTAAACTACTAAATCAATGTTATGAACACCAGGACCTTTTTATTTGTGTGGCATCCTTTTTTCATACACCTAGTGAACTTCTGAAATACAAATATACCTTATAATTTCTTTTGTCTCCTGATTAGCTTTAGAATAAAAAAAAACTTACATGACATTAGTGTTTACTTCCTTTGATTATCAATGTTTCCTCGTGCTCCCCTTGAACTTCTGAATAACAGCCTATTGAAGGATTTTTTTTATTTTTCCTCAAGATAATTCCAGGTTGCAAAGAGTTCAGATTGAGTTGATTTATAGAATTCTATCAAGCTAGTTCATAAAAACCGGGCGATTTTTACGAAGTCTGTGCACATCTTGATTTAAATACCTAAGGTATCATCACTCCAATGCACCATTATCAAAGAAACATTCTGTTACACACAGAGGTCAGCCTTGCTGTTCAGGAACCTAGATAATGAAACATTCTGGTTTTTACAAGCTGATATAATATTACAATCCTTTCAAATCTAAATGCTTTTTGATACGTCTTTGAATCATATTAATAAAAAATGAGTATTGGAGTACAAAAGCTAAAATCAATGCAAAAAGAAAATCATGTCATATACAGCATTCCTTTTGGTAAACATTGATATATTGGAAGTAATTTACGTGGGTGGTAATAATGATAAATTACCAGTGAAACTAAAGACTACTGCTTTTTATATCAATAACAAATTTGGTTAAAAATTATATTGGATACCTATAGACAACATGTACACAACATGTGTACGCGTATAAAATTCTATATAAAAAAATCTGTAACCGTTCTATGATAGCCAGTTTTTAAACATGTGTTGTTTGTCGTTTTTGTCCTGAAAAGCTACACAGTGATTATCTGCTCTGTGTTTACGACGAGATACAAATTTAGGATTTCTGAAATGTAGTTTAGTGAACTTACTGTTGATTGTTGACCTGAAGCTTAAGGATTTTATGGCAAAAATTAAGGATTTGACCGACGCTGTAGAGAGTACAGGTCAAATAACTTATCATACCGATGTGTATTTAAAAAAAATAGAAACAAATAAACCAATGTACATTTTCTTAGTAACTATTTATTGGAGGACAAACGTTCTCATTCTGATTGTTCGTTAGTGGCTCAGCAGGTAAACTATAGACTTATTTGAATTTTGATACCGTGGTGTGTCAAGCACAGATAAACCATTTTATAGTTTTATGCTTAACAATACCCAAACCAATATTATTTCAGGTATGGTTTCATATGAAACTATGTTAAATATAATTATCTTAGATAATGCACAGAAAATTTATTTTTTTCTCTTTTGGTTGTAATATTATTGCATCGAAGTCTTTGGGGCATATATAAAAGAAACAATACCTGAAAATAAGATTAAGTGTCTGTGTGTGTGTCACGTAAGTTTTCCTAAACTGCTAGTTGCAACAGTTTCTAAATGGTAACAGATAAGTCCTCTAGATGACTTGCATAAAAGTAAATTTTTTTACCAAACCCCTTAGGGTATTTAGGGAAATTTCTTAAACTCCTTTTTATAAACTTCTAATCTCATCAACTTCTAAGTGGCGTCAAAGGAATCGTCTCGGCTACGAAGCATAAACAAAGGTAAAACTTTTCACATAGTCCCTAAAAAACCCCAGATGTTTCACAAAAGCATTTTCATCGGATTTCACTAAAGCGTATCCCAAATTTGACAATAATTTCCATTAGAGAACGTAAGTAAGTTAGGCCTACCAATTACCGTTCATAACTTGATTAAAGAAATTATACTTGTAATGTAGTAGCAACGATCATTAAATTGAAAATGTGCAAAAAATACAGTTGAAGTAAATTTCCATTATAGTTGACATGTAAATATGGACCACAGGCGCACAGGATTGCTAGTATGCAACAATTTGTTTTTTTCAATTTTAATTGATTTATGAAGTAAAATATTTATTTTCCTTGTTTTGAATCAAGTATTACACTTAAGCAATAACTATGAAAACAATGTTTTTTTGTTTTTTGGAATTTCGCACAAAGCTACTCGAGGGCTATCTGTGCTAGCCGTCCCTAATTTAGCAGTGTAAGACTATAGGGAAGGCAGCTAGTCATCACCACCCACCACAACTGTGAAAAAATATCGGTTGTTTTACACAAAAGCATCATAGGAAGAAGAACAAAAAATCTAAATAATACTTTTTTTACATATGATATATTAGTTGATTTTGTCAATTTAATAACACCTTGAAATCTCAATATAAAATTCACGCTTTAGCAGATTAATGGTAAACAGAAGACAAAAACGTGTAATTATCATTAGTGAGAAAGACATCTAATTAATGATTGTAACTATTTATTCCCACAACAGGCTTACAAAAACAGGTTTACAGGATATATGCATAAATTGGTCTTATTAACTAAAGCTTTTAAAACGAGCATAAACTTATACCCTATTTTCAACAAGTTAAATACATGAGTTTGAAGGAAAGGTATCTTCATAATGAAACATTGAGGGAAAAACATTGATGATCTTAAATTAATCATTAGACTAACGTGTTTTAAAATCTTTACTTTTTAAGCAGTTGTTAAGAGCTAATAAAATTATAGCATTCTGCAAGCTTCGTTCGTAAGATTCCCAGAAATGATGAACCTAGAATACGCATAAACTTCTATTTCCTAAGTAGTAGGCTGTTAAAAACTTGATATTCTAAGACATTTATTTTCTGAGGACTTTAAAGCGCCCCCCGGTAGTATAGTGGTATGTCGCAGGATTTACAACGTTAAAATCAGGGGTTCGATCCCCTCGGTGGGCTGAGTAGATAGCCCTTTGTGGCTTTACTATACGAAAAACAAACACAGAGAGACTTCAAAGCTGACGAGACCAGAATATTCTAAAACATGTGTTTCCTAAGGAACTAAGTTGTGGCTTGGTCTGTTTGGTTTGTTTTGAATTTCACGCAGAGCTACACGAGGGCTATCAGTGATAGCTGTCCCTAATTTAGCAGTGGAAAACTAGAGGGAAGGCAGCAAGTCATCACTCCCAACTCTTGCGCTACTCATTTACCAACGAATAATTGGATTAACCGTCACATTATAACGCCCCCACAGCTGAAAGGGCGAGCGTATGTGGTGCGACGGAGATACGAACCCGCGACTCTCGGATTGCGAGGCGAACGCCTTAACCTACTGGACATGCCGGGACGACTAATAAGGATTGATGAAAAGTTGTGTGAGCTCGTTAATAGTGCTTTGTCACTTTTTGTACCATTATGAAAAAACGAATCAGGTAAAATCCACAAGAAGAACTACACCTTTCGAATAGTCCCAACTGTGCATGGATATGGTGGCAGAACCAAGGCTTGAGGTATGTTTCCATATCATATTCCGAATATCTTAGTCTTTTAATGCAAAATGTCACAGCTTATCTTAGAATAATTTCTAACCAGGTGCATCCAGTGATGTTTCATGTATACTTTGACAAAAAAACTACTTCCATCCACCATTCCCAAATTGCGTATGCATGATTTGAGTAACATGACGGAGACATCATGGCTATCAAAACCCCCGAATTTCACACAGTTTGAGAGACAAACTTAAAATACACATTTTTCATCACCATCCTTTTATATCTCTGTCTTGATGAATTTAATTCAACGAATGAATGGGAAAAATCTTTAAGACAACTCCAAACACATTATAGATTCTATGGATGTTATTCTGACAAAAATTTGTCCTACGTCTTATTAGGTATAGTTCTGAAGAAGGTACCCATATCCTATAGATAATAAAACAAAAAAACTTATGCTTGTTAAAAACTGTTAAAAATTTAAGAAATTTTGAAAAAGTGCTTTTTGGTCGCTTTTTTTTAGAAAGTCAGACAAACAATAGATACACAGAAACAAGAAGGTAGGTAAGACAATGCACAAAAGTATATAATCATGGTAAAGTAAAATTTCTGTCATCGATGTTGTATGTTATTAACAATTTTCTGTATAATAAGAAGTCCCCCAGTGGCTCAGCAGTATGTCTGCGGACTTACACGCTAAAATCCGGGTTTCGATACCCGTGATGGGCAGAGCACAGATAGCCCATTGTGTAGCTTTGTGCTTAATTCAAAACGTATAATAAGAAAGTGCTCGCGTTTCTTATAACAAAACAATTTATTTCTACTAAAAAAAACTGTAGTCCATTTAACAACCACATGGCGTTTAGTTATTTAACGGATCGATAGCCTTTAAGATTCCAAATTATATTTATTTCAACCGAAAGAAAACAATAAAGCTAAAATATTGTTTGAAGTTTGTTCTTCAACGATCTGTATGGGCTGTTGTGTGGTCAGCTATCATTTAAGTCTGAAGTTGAAGAGTAGGAGGAAACAAGAACAACATAAAAGAAACATCGGTCAACAATTTTTAAATTGCTTCTCGCGTAGTGTGTCAATACATCACGCTGAAATAAAACAGTCTAGTCTTTCTTGCGATCGAGTAGGATAAAATCAGTGTATTGGGACAATTATTATAGTGTGGTGTCATTGGTTTGTGAGAGACCTCCGTGATACAGTCAGTCTCAACGGAAGAATTATTTTGTGTTTGTTCACCATGCAACAGAAGACAGAAGAAGTGGTAACAACACGTAGAAGTAATACTTCAGAAATACCTCTTTTATTCATGAAGTTAAAGACAAAAAGGTTATGTTTACTGTATTATTCAGGTTATCTACTTTACTCAGTTACTGATGTAACATAATCTGTAGTTTTTTGATCGCGTAAGCCTAGCAGTTGTCATACTTTCTTCTCAGAAATACAAGTTTGATGAAAAAAGCTTAAATAATTTACTCGAAGAAAGGAGCTGGACTACAGTTACGACAGAAAGTATTCGTACCCCTGCGTCCCGAGTGTTTTCTTGCTCATAACTTACAAAGTATGAGTAAGCTAATAGCAGAGTAATATATTATAAATATTATACTAACACACATCTACTTTAATTTGTAGACCTGGCTTGGCCAAGCGCGTAAGGCGTGTGACTCGTAATCCGAGGGTCGCGGGTTCAACCCCGCGTCGCGCTAAACATGCTCGCCCTCCCAGCCGTGGGGGTGTATAATGTGACGGTCAATCCCACTTTTCGTTGGTAAAAGAGTAGCCCAAAAGTTGGAGGAGGGTGGTGATGACAAGCTGCTTTCCCTCTAGTCTTACACTGCTAAATTAGAGACGGCTAGCACAGATAGCCCTCGAGTAGCTTTGTGCGAAATTGAAAAAACAAACAAAATATGTATGTAAATTAAACTACAATAAATTGTTTATAGACAAATAATCAAAAATAGGAGAAGCAAAAAGTTTTTGTACAATTCAGAACTTGTGAAAAAACTAATACCCCCACAAAAAATTTGTTTAGTTTGGAGAATAAATTACATAATACCATTCCAAAAGTAAACACTTGGTTCTTAACTATTGAAATCATGCCAGCAAAAAGTGTACTTCCGGCAATTTAGCGTTGTCTCCGTCATTATCTGCTTGGTCATCATGGCGAACAGGAAACAATTGTCCAATGATTTAAAAAACCAAATTATTGTAAAATACAAGTCTCGTGTGTCTCTTTCCGATATTGCTACACAACGTAATGGGCCAAAAGCCTGTTCAAAGCATAATTGCCAAGTTTAAGCTTACAGGATCAACTGCTAACCTCCCTCGTTCAGGACTTTACACCAAAATTCCAGAGAGAACCGAAAGAAAGGTTCTCAGAGAAGTTAGTAGGAACCCTTATTTATCACATAATGACATTAAGAAACTGGTAAGGGAAACTGAGGTTGAAGTAAGCACCTCTACAATTACGAACATGTTACGCTCTTCTGGGTTCAAAGTATGCCGTCCTCGTAGAACTCCATATTTAAAGCTTGCTTATTTAGAAGGACGATTGAGGTATGCAAGAAAGCATGTAGATAAATCCTTTACCTATTGGAAGAGTATTCTTTGGTCAGACGAGATTCAAATCGAGCTTTTCGGCCACAATGATGTTCGCAATATCTTCCGTAAGAAGAGGGAACGAAATCTTTTATCGAACATCATCACTACAATTAAACTCGGAAGTGGCTCGATCATGTTATGGGGTTCCTTTAGCTCTTCTGGTGTTGGCAGTCTTCCCCGCGTCAACGGAATCATGAAAAAAGAAAAGTACGTTGATATATTACACACTTATATCAAGAATGATGCTCGGAACTTGCGGTTTGGGCGTCGTTGGATCTTCCAGCACAACTACGACCCTAAGCACACATTAAAATATGTGCAATTCTGGTTTGCAGAGAAACCGTATATGCCTTCTGGAGTGGCCATCGCAGTCACCCGATCTAAACCCAATTAAAAACGTTTGGCATGAGTTTAAGACCAGGGCTTATCAGCGTCATCCAAAAAACTTGCAAGAGTTGGAGGCCTTCTGTAAAGAAGAATGGAAGAAAATACCAGTCGAGTACTGTCAAATGATCATGGAAGGCTATGAGGAGAGACTGCGCCAAGTAATTCTCTTGAAAGGCTACACAAATGACCATTAAATTAGACGCACGAACACTTTCTGCCCATCCTATGTTTGGTTATTGGTTTATTAACAGTTTATTTGTCATTCAATTTGCATACAAATGTAAATACATGTGTGTTAGTATTATATGTATAATATACTATACTTTCATTATCCTAATCGTGATACTTTTTAAGTTATGAGAAAAACACTACTGACGACACAGGCTACGAACACTTTCTGTCACAACTGTAACTTATACAGAAACAAGAACTCTAACAATGTGTGTATTTCTTATTTTTTAATATAAAATTTAACACATTAATTCAGGTAAATGAATGAGCTAAACCAAGCTACAATTTTGTTCTGTGGTATTGTGCTGGAAATAACTTTATTACAAAATCAAAAGTAAGAAATTTACAATGTGAACAACCTCCTAAGTAATTCTGGGTTTTAAAAACTGGAAAAGAAAAGTAGATCTCTGAAGCATTTTCTTTAAAAATTATCCTGAGAAATGAAATAAGAACTATATACAGTGGAGCGCCATTAAGCCGAGGACCTTTAAACCGCGAAATCGCCTAATCCGCTGTAGAAAGTCTTGTCCCAAAATTTTTGATGTATTAAATCTACTACTTGGCTTTTTAAAGTTTCTCACACTCTCCTTGTCTTTATAACTTCAAGGGGATATTTAAAAAGAATTTGCTTTAATTTGAGAAATAAATAAAATATATTAAGTAGAAATCGACCGTTAATCTACCTTATCCGCTCTCAATGTCAACTTTATGGATGCTGCCATTGTAACCGAATCACACTTCTCCATACATTAAAATTATCCGCAAAAAAGGGCCCCCCGCTAGTACAGCGGTATGTCTCCGGACTTACAACGCTAAAATCAGCCTTTCGATTTCTCTCGGTGGGCTGAGCAGATAACCCTTTGTTGCTTTGCTATATGAAAAAAACACAAACACCGTGAAAAAGTGATCAATAACTAAAGTATTATTTTTAATTCGATAATCCGATATTTTTATGAAATTGTATAAATATTGGCCACAAACCCAATAGAAATCATTTCAGTTTCTGAATTGATAGTAAGTATATCATATTGATATGGCGGCCCGCATGTAACACGGGAAGACGAAATTTTACAGGGAAAAGCGAACTTTCGCAATGCATTGGTCGTTTGTGTTAAAACGGCACTTGTCAATTGTATCTGAATAGTCTATACATTAATATTATAATGATCACGCAATGGCCCGGATGAGGCTCCTCGGCGGAGCTGTTGGCGACTTCGGCTTTTCAGTCACAAAGGTTTAAGTTGTGGACCACTTAAGCCGCAGTTAAGCATGTTGATCCCCCCAAATACCGCGGCTTAACGGCGCTCCACTGTATATATATATATATATATGTTACCTTTTTTATGTGGACTGAACGCAACAGAAAGACACCGATAACAGCTTATATAATTTATTACAATAAACTATTATATATGTGACAGATATAAAATAAATTATATAATAACAATGACAGATATTCAGTTTCAACCTTCAAAATTAATTACAATACAAAATGGTACTGGCCTGTGTCTAATATAATGATCCAGAATGAAAGTTCAAAAGTCCAGATCAGAAATCCAAAATTCCAGTCTAGGGGGTGAATTTGGTTCCACGAAGAAATTCCAAAGTTTGAATGGAGAAGTCCAGAAACAATTCACAGTCCAATAAATTTGACGAAGTTCTTTTTACGATGTCTTTGATGAATGTCTCAAATTTATCGCTTTCCAACTGGCCTCGGTCTCCCCTAAATAGTCCTGTACGTGTTGACCTTCAGTATAATCAGTAATTCGAATGAATCGTAAAGATTGACGAAATAAAATCACAGCTTTTGTAGATCTAGCTTCAGTCACAAATCCAAGTTGAATAAACACACAGTAAACGTTGAAAATTTCTCAAACGAAGACAATATCTCTTGAATCAAATGAAAACGAATGACTGACTGACTCTCCTCGCATCCCGTCTGTTTATATACTAGTAGGCCTAGTGTGTTCTCGAACAATCGAGTAACTTCCCAGAATTACAGAGTAATCTGGATTCGTCTCGTACAGACACCAGGCCAAGACAAATGATCGATCAACCTAATTCTAGAAATTTCTACATGAATAACAACATATTTTATTGATTTGAACTTCGAAACAATAATACAAACAACAACATGGCATTCCAAATGCTTTATACATAACAATATATATATATATATATGTAAACCATTGCAAACAACTAACAACGATTTATAGCAGCTTTTATGAATCACTAAATGAAATTTTGTTTGATTAAATCAAAGAAATATAGTAAAAAATATCATTCTTAATGTAAATACGTTCACAAATAAGCGTATTTTACCAATGATCTTAATATAATGCCAGTTATAATTGATAATGATATAATATTTAAATATATTTTACTTATTTTTAAACAAAATGAGAATAATTCAGATTACGTACGTCGTACTCGCCCTTATGTGTTCACATATAACTTTTTTTTTAAATAAATTATCTCAGAATAATAAAAAAATAATTAAGCAGTGATGAGAACAGAATATTTGGCAAACGCAAATTCACGTCAATGTAACTATATATATAAATACAACGTTTCAGCTGAAGTGATATTTTTTACGTATAAACGCAGATGATGTTCTCTATAACATCATCTTACAAATTTGAGGTCAGGAGACGAAGAGGCAACAATGCTATGAATACCATTCAAGCTGTGTTATATATTTCAGTATGCGTAATGCTGGTGTTATATATCATTAGGCAACTGAGTACAAGAACTCATTATAAAAATTAATTAACATCGCTAAACTTTGTCATTTGATTTACGACAGTGAAAACTAATCTAGCGATTTACTAAAGATATTCAAACTTTCCAAAAAATATTGTCTCCACTCCCTGAACTAGTTCTGGAATTTATTTTGTAGCATTAAAAGAAATCTTCGATGTAACAATGTTCTCGTTAAATCCTCTTAGTAGAATGACGTAAAAACTTCTGTAAAAAATATTTCTATTAATTCAGTTTAATAGGAGTATTGTTTTACGAAGTTATTATAAACTCTTTATACATTCATCTAATATAAGCATAAAAGAACCTAAGAAAAACAATATTATTGTTCAATCGATTTGGCAGAGTTTCTGTTTAACTTAGTATTAAAACGGAGAAACTTCGCAATACAAAGTGTAAAATTATGTAATATACACAAAAAGACTCAGAAATAAAATGGAACTTATCTATCGAAATACCAAATACATATTATTATTATTTGGGCTAATTATTTTGATTGAAGTTATAAAGAGTGTGCCAAAAAAGTAAAAGCAAACAAACTCAAAGATCCTCCTATTTGTAATTGATATCTATTACAACAACAAATAAATTTGAAATTTATGTATGATGTCTAATTTATTGTGTTTGTTATTTCAGCCATCTTTAAAATGATACATTATTTCTTTTTGTATTTACATTTGCTGTTTATATGAGCGTTTTGTTAATTTAATATCTGTACACTTAAACGTACACAATTTCCAGAAAACAAACGATTTGAAGATGAAGTTACAGTAGACAAAACTAGAAAGTTTGTCGTTTATTTATATAATGTAATGGTATGTTAAGAAAGGTTTAATATTTAAAATATATTAAAATGAAAGTTAAGTTTTTGTTTACAATGCTACTTGTGCCTGGCATCTGTGTATATATATTATATGACTCATTTTCTTGTTTTAATAGAAAACAATAGAGAACATTTTCTAACAAGATTGTTGTTCTTCCTACTTAGTTTGAAATGCTACATAGATTAGTGCTGACCAAGATATCAATACCGACCAGCTGTTAGTGCTACATCTCTTGTAGTTTTTTTTCATAAACGGTATTCAGTTGCTATGGAAACCAGAAAGGAAACGTTAAGAGAATCAGAAACTACTGTAGATAACTTTGATAAATTACCCTTTCTCCCTTCTTTTAGGATAGAAGCATCAGAGTTGATGAAATGAAAGTTCTTACAATGAGAAAATATTTACAGTACTTTTTAAGCTTTCTCATAAACTATAGAAGCAAACAAATTACCTATCCTGATGAATTAAATTATTTAAGTTTTAACTGACATACTATGACAAATTACGTAAATAGCTGAGCTGTATTTGATTCAATACTTTTTGAGGTTATTAGCTCTCAGTTTTATCTTTCTTGCTTTCCATCATTATCATAAATGATAATTTTTTCTTTTAAATAGAAGTAAAATTTAAGTTCAAAAACGTATAATTCATTTATATGCATTCCTAAAGGTTTGGTTCTAGACTTAAAATTTGGTGTGTAAAGTATCATTAACACCATTAAAAGTTAAAATCTTTAAGAACGTTTACAGAATGGAAAACCAAATAAAAGTTCTACCTGAAATCATAATAAATTAAGCTGGAGACACTTTAAATCAAAGACTTGTTATTTATGATTAGTTTCTTGCCAAAGTTTAAGTCATAATTTACATACGTTTTCAAAGTGTACAGTTCCACCTGAAATAGTTATGAAATAAATTTGAGAGATTTTGAATTATGGGCTTGTTATCTATGATTAGTTCTCTGTCAAAGTTTAAACCATGGTTTACATACGTTTTGGTAAGAACGGTTTTTCCAGAATATGGTGATGATCCGTAAACCATGAAAAAACTGGAAACTTAGCAAGCAATTCTTTGTTGCATATACAAAAAAATGTCATGACTGCTCATTGAACTAACTGAAACTAATAGTATATGTCTGATGTGTAGAACATTTAATCGTGTTTATGAAGAAAGAAAAAAATCAAAAAGAAATATTAAAATTGCAGAAAATTGTGAATGTAGCTATGGTTACAAAAATCACACAGTTTTCTTAAAATTATAAAATTCACTCAGGGCATCTGTTGTTAAATAAATAAATTAAGTAAATAAACACATGAAAAAATACATATCCAAATACCAATACCTTTTAGAATAAGACACAATATGGTGCTTTATCCATAAAATTGTTTTTTGAACAATCAAATAAATTATTTTCCTGACAAAAAGTAAAAAAAGAAATTGCAAAAGGTGTACTAAATTATTATAAAAAGTAGGTTGAAAGAAGTATTTTAAAAGAAAAAATATAAAAATTAGAAAACTAAACATAAACATAATTTAATGTTATACACATGATAAAACCTATTACTAAATTGGGGGAATAGAAAATGATACAACAGAAATAAAAATACGTGACTAATGTATCTCATACACGTTTTATACTGTTAACAACAAGAAATCAATTTCCAGTGATCGTTTATCTATAAAATTTAAATATTAGCCAAGTGTTTAACATGGGAAATGGAACGTATTAAAGACGAGTGCGGATAAACATAACTCGCTTCTTGTAGTTTTAAACATTGAAAGTTTAAACCCAAATCGTGATTACTCCAGTCTAATTTTTGTTGGTTGAGAAATAACTTACTTGGTTTGCTGAAATTAGAGGATTTCTGTACATGTCTCAGTGTCATCGAGTTTGCTACCTTATTTATAAACAATACTGTGTTCAGATCACATTTTTTAAAATTTTATTAGAAATAATTTCAGTCTGGATTTATCTGTTTCAACTTTTTAATTATTAATAGAAAACTTCATAAAATGGGCTTATCTAGTTTTCCTTTTTAGTTTTTAAGATATGATCTCAAATTGAATTTATTTATTTCTATTTTCTAACTAACATGACCTCAGTCTGAGTTTATGTGTTTGGAACTTCTAGTTTTTAATTAAGGTGATTCAAACAAGATTTAACTCTTTCTACTTTTTAACTCAAATTATGTAACCTAGGGTTTATCTGTATCTAATGTTTAGTTTTAAGCTGACTTGAATTTTGCAGGCCTTATCTATTTTTAGATTTAGACTGGGATGATCTTAGCCTTGGTTTATTTTTGTACATTTTAACTAAAATAAAACTTACCTGAGTTTATAAATTCTTAGTTTTTAACACAGGTTATCACAGTCTTAATTATTGGGATCCATATCTTACATGTACTTACAAACGTCGCTAATCTTTATACCTTATGATACGTTCAAATTACGTCACAAAAAAACCACTTATAAAAAAGATCAGACAAACTGCCGTATGTTAACAGTAGTAAGATGGAAATTAGGAGAGTCGCAACCACAGTATTGATAAGAATTAGACATAAGCTACATTGAAATAAGGAGCGCCATGCCCACAGCATAAACATGTAAAATCAAGATATAAGCTACAACGCAAAACAGTAACCTTATTATAAGTAAAGAGTATCTCATCAACAGTATAAACAAATAAGATAAGGATATAGTCTAAAATATAAAAACACTAATTACACTGAGAGTGAGGAGTGTCACACTCACAATGGAAAAAATACAACGTCAGGGTACAAGTACAGAGTGAAAACAATCATCTGACTGTTCATAATCACAATACAATTGATAAAAAGAAGTATAATTGTCAGGCTGACAACAAATGACGTGTAACTCTTACAGTATAAACACACAATATAAGAGGACAGCAGGTTTAACGTAGAATATAAGCCAGTTAATAAGTTTTGTTTGTTTGTTTTGGAATTTCGCACAAAGCTACTCGAGGGCTATCTGTGCTACCCGTCCTTAATTTAGCAGTGTAAAACTAGAGGGAAGGCAGCTAGTCATCACCACCCACCGCCAACTCTTGAGGTACTCTTTTGCCAACGAATAGTGGGATTGACCGCAACATTATAACGCCCCCACCGCTGGGAAGGCGACGGAAATGCAAGGTCTGGCATGGCCAAGCGCGTAAGGCGTGCGACTCGTAATCCGAGGGTCGCTGGTTCGCGCCAAACATGCTCACCCTTTCAGCCGTAGGGGCATTATAATGTTACGGTCAATCCCACCATTCGTTGGTAAAAGAGTAGCCCAAGAGTAGGTAAAAGTTGGAGGTGGGTGGTGATGACTAGCTGCCTTCCCTCTAGTCTTACACTGCAAAATTAGGGACGGCTAGCACAGATAGCTCTCGAGTAGCTTTGTGCGAAATTCCAACAAAACAAAACAAACAAACAAAAGGAATGCGAACCCGCGACCCTCAGATTACGAGTCGCACGCCTTAACACCATTGACCATGCCGGGCCACCAGTCAATAAAAGACTAGGTTTTGTATCCAGATTAGAAAAGGAAAAAAAGATGAGGATACTAATTATAAGGAAAGAACAGTAACTAGACCGAAAACAAATAATATCAAACACACAGCGTAAACAAATATCAGGATAAAACTTACAACAAGGAGTTTCTTACCCTCAGTATTAAATAAGTAAGATGTTTATAAGAATACAGGAAAGAGAAGTAAAGGCTAAATAGAAATATATATTGTCACACCACAAAACAATAAAATAATATTAAGATACAAGTTACGGTGTGAGAACCGAAATCAGCCTTATAATAAAAAATGTCGCACGCAGAGTACAAAAACTAGACCAGAATACAAGATATTGTTTAGAACAGAAATAGAAGCAAAAAAAAGTTAATCTCTCCCACAGAGTAGAATTGTTTGTATTGTATTATTTGTTGTTAAGCACAAAGTTACACATTGGCCTGTGTTCTCTCCACCGCGGACACCGATGTCCGATTTCTATCGTTATATGTCTAGAGTCGTGCCGCTGTGTCACTGGGAGCACAGAATTTACAGAAAATATGTCAAAATACAAAATAAAACAAAATTAGACTGATAATAATGAGTAGCAGACATTCACAGGATCGACAAATAAGATCAATATACTCGCTTAAACCTAAAGTATAAATTAATAAAACAAGCTGCAACGAAATAAAAATAAATCAGATTAAAAACAACAGGTGTCGCACACTCACTGCAACCAAATACAATTGCAATATAACCTACAAAGTAAGAACAGTGGCAAGAATATATATATGGAGTGAGATATCTGCAGTGCACACACGTAAGATCAGGAACCTACCAGCTATAGCATATGAACAAAGAGCAAACTGAAAAAAAACAACACGTAGTAACATATATACGTTAAAAAAAAGATCAGATTGCATACGGTTAATAACCAGATTTAAAATACGAAGAGCCGGTTCCTCAATATAAATAAACAAATCAGACTGGTTACAAGTTACGATGTATAATAACAATAGCAATGAGACTGAGAATAAGCATTACCATTTCCACATTAAAAATTGATAGAATTAGTGTACAACTACAGTGTGATAACAGAAATCAGAATGAAAACAAATGGTATGATATCCACAGTTCAAAGAAATGACATCGGGATACAAGAACAACGTACGAAAAAAATTAGGGTAAAAATGAGATGTCATACACACACATACTATGGGAACAAACCTAATCAGGACACAAGTTATAAAACATGGATCACTGATCAGACTTTCGATCTCACAGTACCTACTTATAAATTGAGAAGATATAATGTAAAACTTAGAACATTATTCAAGCTGAAATCAGTAGTATCGTACAAATAAGTTAGATCAGGATACAACCCTATGTATAAGAGCAGTCATAGAATAAAAATAAGGACTCTCGTACTTAGAGCACACGAAAGCAAGATAAAGATATAAGATACAACTTTGGGATTGAGAATAAAGAGCATCGACCCTATATTATAAAACAAATAACATCAGGGTTAAAGTTACAAAGTGTGAACAATAACTAGACTGAAACTATAGTGTCGCATACTCACTAATGGCAAATAGGATAAAACCTATTCCTATACCTATTAGGGTTTCACAGCCATAGTATAAACAACTACGATTAGAATAAAGTATTAAAGTATAAAAATAATAAATAGACTGCAAACAGTCATTATTACAAACAAACAAGATAAAGATAGAAGGTACATCATAGAGGAATATTTACACTAAACCCAAGGGGTGTTACTCCATGTACAAGAGCTTAACATAATGACAAAAGCTACAACGTGAAACAGTTAAATGATAGAAAATGCATAGTTTTTCGTCTACTGTATAAACATAACATATAGTTCAACGTCCGAACATTAATCAGCCATACAGTCGAAACAAATAAAATCAAAAAAGTTATAACAGTGATCGCAATAAAATTAAGGAATATCATATACACAAAAAAATCGTTTAAGATACGAGTGTAAGCAATGATAGAGAAAAATAAGGAAAATAAAAATAACTGTCGCATTCACAGCATAAAGGAAAAACGTTCATGGTGTAAGCTACTATGTAAGAGCAGCCACGAAATTGAAAATATGGAGTATCGCGTTCTCGATACAAACATATGAGATATGGCCAGAAAGTGTAAGGTAGAGCAACAGTCAGACAAGTATTACTAAAGTAGCAATGTAGAATCAATCACTACATTGAAAATAATTTGTGTCGCATCCACCGTACAAACATATTATATCAGGATAGAAGCTAACATTGTTCCCACGGTAAAAATATACAAGATCAAGATGGAAGTTAGTTCCTCACCCACAATACAGACATATAAGATCAGAATAGAAACTACAACATAAAGCAACAGTCAGAATGAAAATAAGGTATTCCCTACAGTAAAAACAGTTACGATGAAAACATGAGCTTGATTTTTGAATACCAACCATTGGCGTACGCATTGTTTAAATAAAAACGTGATTTGAGCTGCAACCTAAGAATAAGCATTACAAAGTGTCGTACATTTAGTATAAGCAAATAAAATCAGGATAAAAAACACAATAGTTAATCAGGTATAAAATAAGGATTGTAGTACCTACAGCACAAACAAATAAGATCAGAATACTAACTAAAAATACGAACAGTAATCTCACTGAAAATGCCCCTAAGTGACACAGGGATACAGTGAAAACTATTAAATACCATAAGCACAAAAGATATTTCTAAAAAATATGATATTAATCATTATTTTTAATTTTAAAAATCATATATGAAAGTATGGTTAAAACATTGAAATAACATTAAATATACTTTAATAGTTTTTATTTTATTGAAATTTTCCGTAAGTTTTATAATATATAGAATCAATTTTCAAAATACTGAAGCACCGAATTCAACATGAACCCATTTAAAGCTTATTTTAACAAAAATATATTTCATTTCTTTAAATTAATGATGAAGAATGATATTAAACCTTTATTTTTATACACTTTTTTACTACTAAGAATTAACGTTCTGACTTTGATCATGCAACTGGCCTGGTTGAAATTTGTTAACTGTATATAATATTTGAAACACATGATTGTTAAAAAATAATTTGTTAAGATATTTTTTATGAATCAGAACTTCAATATGACGTTTTAATTTCATATAATATAAGTTTACAACAATCATATTTGATGATAGATACAACAGGACATACATCATTGGTCAGACTTTCGATCTCTGGCCTAAATATTAAAGATAGGACTGAGATAATAAAATATGAAAACCTGGTGAGTCTTGGGTTACGTTTTATGTTTTAAGTATCTTAAGAAAAATCCAGTAATTTATTTTGCATTTATAAAACCCAATTTCTTTTAAGAGAAAAAACTATTTATGGGCTTTTAAAACTGGCTCGTGAACAAGGTAGCAAATTTTCAGTTGTTGTATGTATTTGCCACGACTACAAGAAACATAACTGTAGAATGTCTGTGGTATTATCAGAACGCAGTTATTCAAACTGTACATACTTAGTTATGTAAACTGCGATAAATTAAGAAACAAACACTTTACAACTTTGGGCTTCTGATGCACTACAATTTCAACCTGACTACGCCTGACAAATACTTAAGAAAACGTGCCTACAAGCCATTTTGTACTGAGGAGACGTTGGAGTAGATACGTTACTGTACACGCACAAAAAATCAGAAAAGCCCAAGAAATTGACGTTTGACAACACTACGCTGAATAAATTTCTATTTTTAGATGCTTCTTTAGTTGTAGGTAATTGAATTAATTGATTAGTAATATTAATATCACTGCTATTAGACGGGCCTATATGTTACAAGTCAAACATTAGTTTAGGGAAGGTGTGTGATTTTTGTTTTAAGAGTGATGTTCTCTTACATTAGTTAAAGAAACGCCTTTATAATTTTTTAAGTGCAATTTTGTTTGAAGTTTTAGTTTTATATTTTGTAGTTTTGTTGTTTTTACCTGCCTCCTGTTGACGCTCTCATGTTTTTGTTTGTTTTGAATGTTGCTCAAAGCTACACGAGAGCTATTTGCGCTAGCCGTGCCTAATTTAACAGTAAAGAGGGAAGGCAGTTAGCCATTACCACCCACCGCCAATTCTTGGGATACTCTTTTACCAACGAATAGTGGGATTGACTGTGACATTATAACGCACCCATGGCTGGTTGGATTAGTATGTTTGGTGTGACTGAAATTTGAACCGCGAGACGAATACACTACCATCTGGCCATTTGTCGAAGAATGGAATTTTGCCATCGTCTTGATATAAGTTGTAATTCTAACCAGCAGTGGTCTGCCTATTTATTTCTATTTCTTTGTTTCTTTAAAAGATTCTGCTTTCTCACAATGAATAGTCGTTTTTAATATGGAATATTGTGTTTCTGAATCCAACAAAATTTTATACTGCTTATAACACGATATTTGACTGGCTACGGAAAGATAGTTTTCTAATAAAATTTTAGATAACTGTTTTTTTTTATTAAAATATTTTATATATTCGTTATAGTTTTCCAGTGTCACCCTAATTTCATAGTAAATTCACAAAATAATGTTATAACTATATTGAGTATAATATCAGCTCATTTAGAAAGTAATGATGCAAATTACGTGTTGCCAGCAACACTATCAGTATTATTTGTATGCCTTCACTTTCTCATTCAAAAACAGATTACACTTTTTATGGCATCAAATAATGATAATTTATTTTGCGTAGTTTACTTTTTAATATCCTGTTACAAAGAATTACTGAAACAAAAGAGGTACGGAATATCTTTAAGACCAATATATTGTAACTTCTGCTTAGATACCGTGAAAATTAAGACATTTATGCACGAGAAGAAATAATCCAAGTCAACATCTGTGGTTTCCCAGAGAAAATGTTCCACTTCTAAGGAAGTGCTACACTAGCTAGGTCTTTCACACGTGTTTCGTTTCTAAATCTTTAGCACAATTACAAGGTATTATTTGGAGTTTTATGTTATTAATTCCAATTTACTGTGTTGTATAAACGGAACTGCTTTGATCATAAGTAGTTATATTTATGGAAGATATAAAATATTATCGTCATCTTCATCATTTGATGTCCAGTATTACTGAAAAACTAAAACAACCCACCCTCGTGTACAGAGTTAATATTAACATTTTCTGAATCAATGTGAATGACTAAAAAGTCATATTTCATGCATAAATACAGCAGTGCTTGTTTTTAAATAGATTTAAATGAAAAATAATAACACTTACTATTGTTTTACTATTCACAAATATTTCACTACTGGGGATTATCCAAGTTTCTTTGTAACCTTTTAAAGGAAGAACGTAGAAAAACACTGAAAATTTATTAATTTTTAATGTTTATTAGAAATTCACTCTGTGTTACGGAAACTGATTATGAAAAATAAAAACAAGTCAGCTATCTCAATTGAACCCATCAAAACATTTCACGTAGTAAATAGGTATTGTATTCTTTCCGTATTATTACATATTGTTATGACCTTTTGTTTAAATAACATTACATCTTTTATTATAGAGCGGAATTCTAAATGTAATAACATTTGCTTATTAACCGACTATTTAAATAAAATACTAATTTAAGAGAATTAAGTAAACAAATAAAAGAAAACGCATATTTATGTACGTATGTAAATAAATAAATAAATATATGAAGGAAAAATAAGGATTGTGAAAAACATATCACGATTCCCTTAAGTTGTCTGAAGTTATTGAAGCGTCATATCTATCACATTTCCATATAATAAGATTACAAGATTTTCAAAGCTTTATGAATGATTTTAAGGTGGTGTATTCATTAAAACAGTGAATGATTGGTTTGATATAAGTAAATTGTTTTTATGGAGGATAAAAATTTAACTTGATAAATGTTTTTGACTGAAACAACATTATCAAGTAATACGTTCTAATCACGGTGAATGAAAAAGCATTTATATCCTTAAGAAAAAAGAGGTAACAAGTGTAACAGACCTATCATGGGTTGTTAGTTAACGTGACCGACTCGCAACATGCGGGTTGCACTTTCGAATCCCGTTACAGAACATGTTAATCTTTCTACTCGTGAGAGCGATGTAATGTGATGCAAACCTTGTTTTTGACATTGTGTGGCGTTAATTAGTTGTTTGTCTAGCTAATGTATCATTTCGAAACTGGGGACGGCTAGCGCAGGTAGGCGTCGAGAAGCTATGACAACTGAACGTGCGTTAGAAAATAGAAATACTGAATACACTTTGAACATTTTAATTTGTTATATTAGACGAATACGTTACTATAAGAGTAAACAAACAAAGACGTTCATAAATTCAGTAAAAGTAGTGTTTAAAAAGAATTTGGAAACAATGCATCAAGAACAATCACACAGAACAAAACCAGTGAAGGATGTTATAAGCTTATGAAATCTCGAATTTTCTGTGAAAATAAAATATTTCATTTATTTACTTAAAATGTTCGCGTAAAGCTACACAAGGGCTATCTGAGCAAGCTGTACCTCATTTAGAACTGACAGATTCGTTTATTTGTTGTGCCATTGGGGAGGCGATAATCTTTAACGCAGACAACAACTCAACAGCACCTACTGCATATTCTTTTGCTATTCTTATCTAATCGACGAGTAGGATTTGACCTACACTTTCTAGATGCACATATGACCTCAGAGTACAGAAAGTAATTCGGCAGCTACGGGACACCCAGCTCAACATTTCGTGTGTAATGTCGAAACTTTGATCCGGAGGTTTCCTTAGAGTGATTCCATAAGTACAGTAATCTGACGAATTAGAAACAAGCTATAAAACGATACAGTAAATTATGAATTATGATAATTTGAGTATTTACCAGATATTTTAAGATTGAAATGCACATTAGAAAATAATATTTTTAGATTTGTTTTTCAGTGAAATGCACAAGCTTATCATATCTAAAACACGTGTTTGAAATTAATTTAAGTTTTAGTTTATACGCATGGAAACTTACAGATACATATGATTTTTCATAAAATGTTTCATACATTACTACTTATATCAACTTAAATATTAAATTTGTGGTATTCAAATTCAAACCATTTTTCTCTTGGATTGTTTTTTCTTGTTATTGATTTGCACTACAAAATTATCAAAATGAATATGAAATACGAATATTTCTTTGGAATGATATCAATATATGTAGTGTATATATACAGAATTCACTTTGATAGTATATTAATTACATAGCAGGTCTTAATTAAGTGGTATCGTTATGTACCAAACATAAAATATATTTCTTTATTATTTCTGTGTGCAAAAAATGGTTGTTAGATAAACCCATAGAATAAACAAACAGTCAAAGTCTTAAGAGCATTCGTAGAACAAGAATACATAAATATAGATAAAAATATGGCAAATATTTCATCCAAATGGTCTTATTTAAGTAAATAAAGAGATGGCGAGAGGTGGATACCTGATTATAAGAAAACAGACTATAAACTTGTCTGAAAACGAAGTTGTATATAGATTAACATGAAAATCTAATCAACAAATAATAAGTAAATATCTCTGTATACAATTGACAGAGTAGCTTATTATCAAATGTTACGAATGAAATAAACTTTCTTTTGTGATTAGCTGCTAGTTCTACACATGCAAAGAAAGATACTTAGCTGTTACAAGAGAGTAATTTAAGTTAATAATTTATTTAATTTTATCAACTAGTTATTTTGTATGTTTTATTGAAATTATCGTTTAATTGGGTTTTGTAAACATGCCATGTGAAGGTAAACTATAAAGAAACTGTTATATTTATATCAGATCTTTACCCAGCTAACATATTTACTATGCTAAAATTAGGAGTTTTATATCTTGGATTATATAGAGCATTGTATCCTCAATGGAGCGCAGATAGTCCTCGCGTAGCTTTGCGTGAAATCCAAAACCAAACCATATCCTTAATGTTAAATGTAAAAACATAACAACAATGTGTATCAGTATCTTAGTTTTGTGAAATGTATGTACAGTTAATGTCGACATCTTTCACATAACTCCCGATTGCGTGTAGGTGAGCCCGACATGGCCAGGTGGTTAAAACAACTCGTAATCTCAGGGTCGCGGGTTCGAATCCCCTTTACACCAAACATGCTCGCCCTTTCATCCATGGGGGCGTTATAATGTTACGGTCAATCCCCCTATTTGTTCGTAAAAGAGTAGCCCAAAAGTTGGCGGTGGGTGGCGATGACTAGTTGCCTTTCTTCTAGTCTTACACTTCTAAATTATGGACGGCTAGCGCAGATAGCCCTCGTGTAGCTTTGCACGAAATTAAAAAAAGAAACAACCAATGCACATAGATGATTTATTATAATATGTTTCAAGCTGAAGAAAAAATCCACGTGATCTTTATTTGCAACGATCAAAATCTCCGCAATTGTTTTTGAATTTTCTTGCACTGGGGATGCACGTTGGCCCTCTGGTGGAGCATTATTGTTCGGTATTGGATAGTCTGGCTTCAATTCATACTTTAATATATACACAAATAGTGCACTTAAAGTTTACTTTAAGATGTGGATACATCATAAGAGTAACAGTGAAACACTTAGCATGAATAACAGACGGTAGGGTGCTCTTGACTGATTGGCTTTTACCTTTTTAGTAGTTCAATATTAGGGACCAGAAGTAGATAGTTTAAGTAATTTGATATATATACAAAAGAAAAACAACCAACACACAGATTTTCTTTCATTGATTGAAGAGATTAGAGGCTCAGTTAATTAGGCTTCTAGTTGTCATTAATGCTGTTTATAACATATATTTAAATAGCAGAACATTGTTTAGATGATTGTTATAAACTCGATCTGAGAAACAATTGGTCATTTTCTATTGTGAGCATTTAATTAAAAATTGAACTTTTGTTCATCACGGACGTATGCAAAAAATAACACATAATACTATTAACATATCGACTTTTGTCATGAACCCAACATATATATTCTGCTGTTAAAGGAAATAAAAACTTGCTGCTTTGTAATCACTTATGGACCTGTTATATAAAAATAAATAATGAAGTATGATCCTTTGCTTCTAGAGAGCTAATATCGTTTTTGAAACAACACTAGAAAGTCTTGTAGTATCATATGTGATTACATCCAAAGAAACGAATACAGAAAAAAAAAGAACGATACTACAGTATTTCGAACTGATTGGTTTAGAATCTTATCATTATAAACTTTATACTCTTTAAGTCTCTCAGCTTACGTCTCACATGGTCAACCTTTACCAAATCAGATCATATGAGATCAGAGGAGCTTAAAAGTCAACAAACAAGGTGCTTTCAATGTATATAAACGTTCTGGAACTTGCAAAAACCTTCCTAGTTAAGTGAATTGCTTTGGGAATTGAAATTTAGATTGTAACTCATGATGCCTGTGCAATGCAATTTTATATGCAAAAACGGCTCGTTTGGGTTGAGAAAATATTTTATATAGAAGAGCGAACAACGTTTCGACCTTCTTCGGTCATTGTCAAGTTCACAAAGAAAGAGGTAATTGACCGGTAGCTGACCACATATTTGATAGGGGGTTGTGTAACTGAGTCTCGGAATGTCAAATAAACACAACATAACCATAGAAAACATTCAAATACTAAATAAAGAAACAAACATAAACAAACGCAAAATTAAAGAAGCCTTACTTTTACAACAACTTAAACCCAAAATAAACCAATATAAAGGAACGCCTTTATACCTATATAAGTATAATAAAATAAATAAAATTATATATTCAAACATCTAACACCGCCCTCTACATTCCGACTCTTAGTTACACAACCTCGTCCAAACATGTGGTCAGCTTCCGGTCAATTACCTCTCTATTTGTGAACCTGACGATGACCGAAGAAAGTCGATACGTTGTTCACTCTTCTATGTAAAATATTTTCTCAACCCAAACGAGCCGTTTTTGCATATAAATTTCTCAAAAAGTGGGTTTCTCGACATCACTGATTGTGCAATGCAATGTTTATGTTGAGCTAAGTTATTTATAATTCGTCGTTTTACTGTCTTCAGTAAAATCGCTGAATGAAACCATAAAGTAAGTGGCTTGTCTGAACAAAGATTGTTTAGGTTAATGGAAACTTCTATCATCTAGGATTTACATCGATATATTAACTGAAGAAAACGACACAAATGGTGAATATTAATACGCGCTCCCTTTAAATAGACTTTTGATGGCTACAAAACAAGAATGTGAGGGCCAGCCGAGTATCAAAATTGACTCCTTACTATAGGCAAGTCCAAATTCGAGAGATAGTATTATTTGTTAAATGAGTGAACAACCCTAACCACCTGCCAGCTATTTTGATTGTTTGCTCGAAACGATACAGTGGGCTATCCGTGCTCTGCCCACCACGGATATCGGAACTCGGTTTCTAGCAGTCTAAATCTGAAAACTTACCGCTGTTCTACTAAAGGGGCACCGATTTTAGAACTACTTTTGTATGGGCTGAAAATGATACTTTCATATTTTTACCAATTAAGTTTTGACATCATTGTTAAATTCACACATTTCTTTATCTTTTACCAAAGAACAAGTTTAGGACTCAAGTAAGACCAATACTTATGAATTGAATAAAAGCAACATTAATTATCGCCGGTAATTATGTATGAATAAGTTTCAAAGAAATAGGTATAAAGAAATAAATAAACAAAAAGTAGACAGTTTGCTAAAGATTAAAGTTAGTTCGAATGACCAATTAATAAATTTATTTTACAATCTAACGAACTCACTACAGTAAGAGAATAAAATCTATGACTTCAAAAAAATACAATTCCATACCTCTTACAGTGAATGAAAACAATACTTTTGGTCCTTTTTCAAGGTTAAGGTGCTCGACTCGTAATCTAAAGATCGCGGGTTTTAATTCCCGTCAAACGAAACATGCTTGCCCTTTTAGCCCTGGAGACGTTATAATGTGATGGTCAATCCCACTATTCCTTGGTAAAGAGTAGACCAAAAGTTGGCGGTGGGGGATGATGACTGGCTACCTTCTCTCCTAGTCTTACACTGCTAAATTAGGAGTGGCTAGCGTAAATAATATTCGTGTAGTTTTGCGCAAAATGCAAAATAGACCAAACCAATCAATTTTATTGGAAAAAGTAAGGAACAGCTGCATTTAGTTACAGAAAAGCAAAAGACAAGTTTAAATCTGTAACATGATAGTCTATTTTAAAGAGTGCAGAAGGCAAACTTTGAACAATGAAATATTTTAGATGTGTCATGGTTTAATTAAGCAAGTTCAGCGTTTAGTTTGTTTTGAATTTCGCACAAAGCTACTAGAAGGCTATGTGCGCTAGCCGTCTCTAATTTAGCAGTGTAAGACTAGAGGGAAGGCAGCTAGTCATCACCATCCACCGCCAACTCTTGGTCTACTCTTTTACCAACTAATAGTGGAATTGATCGAAACATTACAACGCCCCCACGGCTGAAAGGGCGAGCATGTTTGGTGTGATGGAGATTCGAAACCGGAAACTGAAATAGCGAGTCCTGATCATGTCAGGCGGTGATGTACAAAGTAACTAAAGGTTAATATTATTCTTTTTTTTACATGCAAAGTTTTACATAGCACATGTAGAATTCAGAAAGAAAGTCACAATAACTGAAGAGGTTATATTTATTTATGTATCTTACACGTGTTACTGCTAGAGAGATAAACTTTTGTAAACTACATTATGTTTAGAATCTGAAAAAGTTCCCGATGTTGACTGATGAAATGTTGAATTTATAGTTTGTTAACAGTAACACCTACAAAACTAGAAGAGCAACATTCTTACGTCTACAATCCCACCATTCAATGCTTCAAAACCATCAAAACAGCTAGACAATCTTGTTCGTGTTGTAGGACTAAATAAAGCACTAGTCCCGGCTTAAATGTCTGTGATACTATTTCAAACATATAGTATTTATCCCACCCTTCCGTAGTGAAGATTTAACTGACAACAAGTTGTCTTAAGAATGCTTTCAGTACGAAAGACTCTCTTAAGCTGGTGAAAGAAAAACCTTTTAGAATTGCTAGCGATTTACATTTTAAACATTTTATGATAATTTTCGTATCTATAAGTTATCAAAATCGAAATGTATCTGTATTTGTAATTCCCTTTATCCATTATTGCAGTGTTCTTTTTCCATTTTGGTATGTTTTAATATGTGAAATATATCGATTGATAGAACTTGTTTAAAAAGCTCGAAATATAATTGCGGTCGTGACCTTAGCACAATGATATTCCCAAAGTAACTCATAGAGAATCAATAGAGAAGAAGAATTTCTTACAAGTTTTTTTTTACAAACTGTTACTTAAGATATGTTGAATAAAATCATTGTGTCTTACTTACTCTTCTTAAGTTTTCAAAATTTCTCATATCTTCATTAAAAGTATAACAATTCAGGAAGGCTTAATTTGTTTAATCCTATCCTGAAATAATATATATGTATATATTTAGAAAGTAACATTAATATAACAATTCATTAGGCCAATCAGAAAATAAAAACTGATATTTATTGTTACTTTTATTGCACCTCGTGGCTGAAAAATCGATAAAAATATTTTTGAGCACGCAACTAAACATTTTGGGTTTATGATGTATTGTTCACCATCAATTTGGTAAAAAAATAAGTGAATAAAAATAGTTTTAGAATTTCATAGCTCTGATTCCTTATTCAAAGCATTGGAATGGTGAGTGCTTGAAAAGTTTAAGAAAAAGAAAATTTTACAAATATAGAAAAGCTTTCTCTGGTACAAAAAATTACGCATACTAGTGCTGTTTAAATCCAGTTGTTATGTTATGATGGGGAGAGAACAGAATATTAGTGTGTATAAACCTAATAGAACCAGTATACAAGAAAGGAACTAGTTGAGTGTTTACACCAATAAATATCACATGTTTTTATCCTAGAAATACTTTTTTTTTTTCTGGCAAGTTCTCTATTATTATTTCCATGTTTTTTTCACTGTTAAGTAACAAAACTTCAAAATATTAATAATATTCTGCTTTACAGATGAAAAAAAAAGTATCTCGATGTGAGTTACTGTTCCATTTATTCTTGAATTTACTCAGTAGTTACGAATACAGGAAAGAGCATTTAGTTTGCGTTTGAATTTCGCGCAAAACCACACGAGGGCTATGTGTGCTAGCCGTCCCTAATTTAGCAGTGCAAGACTAGATGGAAGGTAGCTATTCATCAGCATCCACCGCCAGCTCTTCGAGTACTCTTTTACAAGGAACAGTGGGATTCACCGTTACTTTATAACGCCTCCACGGTTGAAAAGGCGAGCATATTTGTGACGGGGATTCGAACCTGCGAACCTCAGATTACGACTCGAGTGCCTTAACCATCTGGCCATGCCGAAGATTCTCTTAATTTAAAGATTAATAGATTTAGATATAAGATTCATAACAATTTTGAGTCAGCGTCCCAAGTGTTTTTAAATAATAAATAATATGCTTGTAAACTGTGCGTCATTTATTAGATATTTTATTTCCGTCACATTGCAGGGCATCAGATTTTTAAGTATATTATATTTCAGAAAAAAACAAACAATTATTTTTAAGCGTTTAGGATTAAAAACTTTGAAAACAAAGTTGAACAGCACAGCAGTGTGGCTGAAGGCCTACAAAAAGAAAAAAAAAAGTACACTGTGAGACAGTTACGAAAAGATATAGACGACCTTGGTACGTTCCTGTCCGGAAGAGGCACACTCACTGTTTGGCTCGTGACGCAGTGCAGTCGACTTGTGATATTGATTGTGAAAGAATGATGATATTTTAGGGTCTCGGTCCCAGCATAGAATTTCTTTGCTCTACAAATACTGTGATGTCGTGTATTAACGAATAAATCCATGTTTTTACATCTGGATACTAAGAATATGGTCCTTAACAGTTTATTTCTGCGTGATATGTAAAACAGCTCAGTTAGTCATATTTCAAACATTGATAGAAATACAGTAAATTGCATTTAATTTTTAAAAAAAGGAAATAATTGCATGAATTTTATTGTTTTACTTGTTTTTTGTATATCTGTGATAAATTCATTCATTTTAATTGAACTTAAAAGAGTAAATGTACAGGAAACCTTTGCTACTAAGACTTTTTATTGTTTTACTAGCTTCCGTTCATATACAAATTGTACCTACAAAGTGTGAAATTCCAAAAAATTGCTGATCGGAAATTAACATGCCATAGCATAGGAAACACATACAAAACTTTCACAATCAAAGTATTTACATAAAGATATATTATTAAAAATATTTAATTTGACAACCGTATTGTGAACTAATGAACAATGGAGTTAAATTTAAATAGACTCAGTGAGAAAATAAACAGTTTTGAAAGTATCTAATAGCCTATGTCTAAATACGAAGTTACAAAACCAAAACAACCTAGTAAGTAACTGAAATTAATTAAGCTAAGGAAAATCCACTTTGATGATATAGCAAGCATGACTAGGAAGTAAAGTTTAGTAAATAAGCACATGATTGATAGAGGATAAGTTCTTAATCCCGAAAGAAGCGACTCATTAAACATGAAACTCCGTAGAGTAACGTTAAAAACAGCATGGTCATGATGTGGTGGATCTAAAAATAAACATACTTTACCACACTACCAAAACTAATTTTCTTTTACTATATATAGAATTATTATATAAAGAGCACGCTCTAAACATCGAAATACAACGAAAGGGAGATTAATAGCTATCATAAACACACAGTTCAGAGGTACTTAGGCTACTGTTGAAGCAATTAGATAGTGACTATTGTCATTTTTTGTGATAAATAAGATTAAATATTAATTATTATTGTTGTTCTGGGTACTACTTGTTTACCTATCCCCTTCCTAAATGGCACAATGGTATGTCTGCGGATTTAAAATGCTAGAAACAGGATCTCAATACCAGTGGTGGGCAGTGAACCAATAGCTCCTTGTATAGCTTTGTATTTAATAAGAAACGAACAAAACACTACTTATTGATTGTTTTACATCTTACCTTTTGGCTGCGAATCTGCTCCGATTTTCATGGCTAGGTGATTAGGGCGCTTGACTTGGAATCTGAGGGTCGAGATTCGAATTCCCATCCTACCAAATATGCTCGCCTTTTTAGCCATGGGAACCTTATAATGCTACGGTCAGTTCCACTGTACATCTAGCGCAGATAGTTCTCGTGTAACTTTGTATGAAATTCATTGCCCAACTAAACCAGAAGAATTGGTGTGCTATCCATTTATTTGAGTGTACTCATTACAAATTGAATCCAAGTTTTTCTAAGTTTATACCAGCTTAATTGAGTGATTATTGGTTAAATAAAAATAAAAAAAGTTTCTTTTATATTTGTTTTTCTTGGGAATATTTTCCATATCCCATTACTTTATTATTCTTGTATTTCATTACACGATTTTCTTCTCTGACATGATGGGCTAATACAGATACCGTATTTTCCGCCTAATAAGCCGAATTTCTGGCCCTAAATTTTGGACCTGATTTTTGGGGGTCGGCTTATTGGCCGATCACCAGCTTTGGACCAAAAAATACCGAAGACCAAAATCGGCCCCCAAATCATACCTTTGATCTCACAGTTACGGCAAAGCTATTTCAGTTGAATAAACTTTATTTATTAATAAAAAAAAGGTCTATACATTACGAATGACATGCATTCATAGAAATAACAAAACTCATAAAAAATACACACTTTAATCTCAGAAATTTATTAAAATCCATCAAATTCATCATCTTCGTTTTCTTTCGAAGTACAAGGCTGTGTCGCTTCATGAAGCGGGTACACCAGCTGTTGGTTGCCTTAAAGTCTCTTGAATTTTCTTTATTTCGACCAGCCCACTTTAGTGCAAAAATACGGATCTGGACACGCGTGACAGTTAGGCCACTCTGCCGGTTTTCATTCACCCGTGTCGCTACATCTTTTTCCAGTTTTGACCACTTCGGTTGATTTTTCTGGTTACATTTACTTGTTTTTGACATTTCTTTTAGCACACATTCTGCTTTCTTCCATTCACGGACCAGTTTTTCATTCACACAGTAACGGCGAGCGGCATTCATATTTGAGGTTTTTAAGGCTAGCTCTACTACTTTCAGTTTAAAAGCAGCATCATAACGCATTCTTTTTTTTGCTGATGTAGACATCTTTGGCTTTTGACGGTACAATGATAAACTCCCACTACATACCCCTGGTATTTATACCCTGGGTTAGTGATTTTAATTACTGAGTAAAAATTCTGGAATTTCATTGGTTACCTAATTACAGTGAGTGGAGCCAATAACGAATGACATATTGATTCCATCTCTCCTCGGCTTATTGGGCAGTAATAAACAAAAACCCTCATTTTCAGAGCTGAAAATTGACCTCGGCTTATTAACCGGAAAATATGGTACTTTGGTATTACAGAATCTTCTATGTCTATTACTCTCCTGAGTTTTCACTTCTTAGTTTCTCCAGTTTATTGGAGCACATAAAGAATATCATAAAATTGTTTTCCGTTACATTTAGACTTTGGATAGTTTGACATGAACTAATTGTGGTCATATTGTTTTATGGCTTCTGACGTTAAGTTATTTACACATCTTCTCCATGTTTTCAGAGAAACCTTTGAGATACGGGAATATGGTTGAATGTATGTATTTTTCTTCTTGGTTGTTCTTGGCATTTATCGTCATTTTCTTTTTCTTTAAAATCGTTCATTGTATAATCTGACAAAGGAAACTGTTTTAATGTGTTTTACTTCAGTTTTTCTGTATTGTAAATATTTACTATTCACTAATTCCATTTTAACAAAAGCACTTTAATGCAGTTAACAGGGTGGTCTTGGACTGTCTAGTCTCCTGCTCTGTGAGCTGTACTTAGTGGCCATGCCCTTACTTCTTATATCAAGGCATCCTTGTACTTCATTTTAGATTACTGTTGCCTCACTTTTGACATTTGCTGCAAACTTGCCTCTGATACTTTTTTGGTTTCATTTATAACGTTAAATTTATTCCACTCCATTATCTTACAAATGTTAAGACCTAGTTCACCTTCTGCAAAAGCGCCAGTACATTTGAGATGTGTAGATTTATGACAGCTTTATGGAAAATTCTTCAGGCGATAATCGCGAGTATAAGCCATTCACCTCGTAGCACCGGCGATTTTAATGCTACCTATCGTGTCACATTCATGTAATCTACAAGGAAATCCTGCAAGATTTTACTTTCAAAATTCCATAAAAATAAGAGAAACAAGTTGTAGATCCTCGGTACGTAACTAATGTGAAATAAAGATTAAATGAGACATCAACAGCTGGTCAAGAAATGCAACTAGAGTAAGCTTCCTAAGTCATATATTAGTAATTAAAACAAAATAGAGTCAAGCAAACTTTCTACTATACTCTAAAGCAGTGTTATTTATTAAAATGTTTACTTACGAAGTTACGTTTTCATTAGCTCGTGTACTAATCACTATGTAATGAACAGTACATTACAAGATGGCGCTTTTACATCTTTGCACATTCAGAATACATTAATTATACCAAATTTCAACAATATTTGTAGTTTTATGAAAAAACAACAACTGTCTCTCATTGGTTCAGCGGTAAGTATACGTGCTTAAAATATTAAAATTCAGTTCCAATGATACATAGCGCTCAGATAGATAACCTAGTATTTAGCTTTGCTCTAAAGAAAAATCAAACAACGTAAAAGAACTCACACGTATCTAACTTACTTTCTATCGTGATTATAGTAAAATCTCGAATGACAGTTCTAATTTGAAATCAGTAGCTTTCGTGAAATTACCGTAAGATATACATAAATATTTAGAAAATAACATTGTATGTAAACCATTGTGTAAAGCATAACAATATCTAAATAACTGCTCATCATAATTTTTTTCGTAAGACTAAGGTTATTATTACAATTTGTATGTTGGATTATAAAACAATGTGTGTTTGTGAAGGTAACCATCTCATATTCGAGTAAAACCTCATTTCAGGAAACCAGCTGTAATGAACTAGAAATGTAATACTCAATTTGTTCTTCTCTAGCAACATATTTGTTTTTCCTTTCATACAGCTTATCTGCCACTGCTAATAACAATAAATTCAGTTTTGAGTTTTTTTTTAAATAAAACTGTGATTGCATTTGTGCAATAATAGCTTTAATGCACTTAAAAAACAGGTTAGACACACAGTTAAAGACCGTAACGCAATATCTTAGGTTCTTATTTATGAAGTATGAAAATATACAAACTGTGTTTTTTGGAAGAAAATTAATAAGTAGTCTTGAAGAAATAAATCAAAATTAAGACATATAAAATTTGATACTTGCATGTGTACAGTTCTTTAATAAGACGTAAGCATGTTGTCCGAAACGGAGTCATACACAAATACACACAGAAACATATATATATGTAGATGTCCTTAATAAAAGGAAACAAACAAAACGGATGGTTCTGTACTTTTTAAATGCAAAATATAGAACTTGTAAACTAAGCTTTTATGCTTATATTGTCAAAAATAAACATTTTTAGTTTAAATTTACAAAATCATTTAGTTCATCGATGCGAATTGACAAACTTCCGATGCTGGGTCTCATTTTCTAAGTTGTATGTGACATGTCTGTCCAATATATTAAAAATAACTAATAAACAATATACTAATAAATAGTGACAAATATAACTTGCACAATGTATAAAATTTAATAGTTCTGATGGGCTTTACCGATTTCCGAAGTGACAGTAGAATAAATTGTGATTTCCTTCTCATTCTAAGAGCTTTTATATAGAACTCTACCTCAAGAAAGCAATATTTCGCTGTTAAAGCTTTTCATGAAACTAATGCTCGTCGTTTCAGCAACAAGAGCTTATTAAAGAGGAAATGCCTAGCAAATTCTTACAAGATTTCTCACCCAAACAAGAACCTAACAATCGATAAGATAATTTCGCGTCTTACCTACCCCAGAGACGAGAGAAATGCATCAAGAACACATTAATGGCTAATCTTAGTCTTATATAAGTAAACTGCGGCTGTTTTTTTATGTTGCTATATAAATAGGATATGGTTTTAAGTAAAATCTAGGCCTCTACGATATTCTTAAGCTTGAAATATGCATAATCCTTATGTTAAAGCTGACAGAGGCAAATCACAAGGGGAAGGGGATGGATAGAATTATAAATATATGTTTTGGAATAAATGTGCATATGGTTCGTTACATGAACTCGTTCATATTTTTTATAAACTTCTTCAAGAGGACGGTGAAGAATTTGATTATTTTTTGACACTTACAGTTTTTGTGTATCAGTTCTCTTAGTGGGACTGTAAGTTGGCTTAATTCGGGGCTTATAATGCAAAATGTCGGAGTTCATTCCCATCGACAAAAACAGCGCTGAATAATCAATGTATAGTATACACTAAAAAAGCATATTTCTTACCAATACTCTTTTGTTTATTAATTTGAAACCTTAAGTATAAAAATGATTTAAACATTAGTTTTCCTGGTATGATTTGATACTGCAGAGAATGATCTATGAGGAACTACTGATAATAACTATAATTCTGTATTCTATTGTTATTTAGTTAACTCTTTAAGGAGTCTTATCATGTTCAAATAGTTATAAACAAAACTAGAATACGATTGGAAATTAGAAATGTTACAGCGCTGTTAAAGAAATACATTTTTCATTTTATGCTATTACTCATTTTAGAGTGAATAAAAATTATAGGGTATTTATTATTCCTTTACCGTATACATCGAAATGCTTTTGGAAGAGGTGAAAGATATTATTTTAGTTATTTTTCATCAGGGAAATCAAACTAAATGTCATAATACATGACTCTTGGATTCAGACAATTATGAAAAAATTCACGAATAAATTTAAATCTACCTCATTGTAATGAAGCAAATTTAATCAAAATCGAAACTATGAACTCTGCCCTAAAGACACGCAAGTAAAATACTTTTTTATTTTATCCTGTTTTATTTTCGTGCAAGTCACTTATCATATTGAATACTAAATAGTTTGTAAACTTTTAATAATTTACGTATATGGATGGATTCTTGGATCATACTGAAATGGCAATAAAAAATAATGTGTACCACAATTTAAACCTAAGCAAACTATTAACTGTTGGCCATTTGTTGGATATTCGCACAAATCTAGTAGTTTGGAGAGAAGACAGCATCCACCGACAACCCTTTAGTCTGGTCTACTTTCAGTAGCACTTGACCATCATGTTTATTTCACACTCACGGTCCCAAAGTGTAAAGTTCCATTTGCTGGCTTCAGAATCGTCGTATCCATAACGATAAAAACTGGGCCACTCAATCCAGGAAGGATAAGAAAAGAGATTTCCATGGAAATTTTGGAATCCCTATACACTTATATGTATAAAAAAAGAATTGATGAAATAATGTATTCAACGTAGCGATCAGATATCAATGCTTGTCATGGTTACTAGCCTGTGATCACATAAGACTGTATAGTAATTACTAACTTTTCAATAATAATTATTTACTAATTAAATGGCTCCTACTAACACAGAAAATATTTCTACTTTCACAAATACCAGGATAAAACCTAAGTAATAATGAGTGTGTAGTTATTATTTTAAAAAGTTACTAATCAATAGTTAATATGCAAAATAGCACGTAAATTACGGAAATATTAGTCAAACAAGTAAACTGTAGATAAGTTATATAAGTTACCAATAGCAAAACAAATCAGGTATAAGATATAGTTTAGGATTATGCTTTTCAACATGAAAAATGGTTTATGGTATATTATAATAATATCAACCAGACATTCCAACCATTTAGAAATTCAGGTGAATCGAAATCCTTTAGATGATCTTTCTGGATTCTGCTCTCTCGCATTACTATAAGAAGCACATCACCCAGTTGGAGACAGCTTTTATTAAGTAGCTGACAGAATAGATAACGAAAGGAAAAATTTTAGGTGATATAATCAGCAGACTTGGAAGCTCCAATAATGGTTATGATAACGTCTTTTTAGCATTAAAACTAAAGTTCTGAACGGCTTACAGTTCTTTACTATCTCAAGGAAGTTTATTGGAATAAATTAGAAAACCGGTCTTGCAAAGCTTCCCTCTTTTGCACGATTTATTTCGGCGCAGTTATTGAAAATAGATGGATTGACTTGTGATGGCAATTTCAAAGTGGCAAACAATCAGATTTTGACAAACACATATTACTTCTCTAGTTACTTAGAAATGTTGGCTTGTTGAGCTTGTTTGTTCATAGTGCTTACTAAATATGACAAAACATAAAGAAGTGAATGTTATTAACTCGGTGCAACTCGAGATCCAGTGATTTGTTTAAAAGACAGTCAGTATACAATTTATTGATTGAATGAATTGCATCGTGTAGTATATATTACTTTTATGATACGTTTTCTTCTGAAGTGAATGAACTTTTTATTAGGGTCTCGAGGAAACATAAGGCATAGTAACTTGCTGCTTTTTTTAAAGATGCAAAGAAACTAACAAGAAGATCAATATTAATTTTATTTATGATTTCATTTTGCATACAGCAGTTTCAAATGATAGAAGATTTAAAAATATAAAACGTTATATCTATTGTCCGTCTACAAAAATAAAAAATAAACATATGCATAAAGGCAACCAAATTTCAGCTATGTTTGGAGTAATAAAAGATATTATGTGTAGCTTACTGAAATAAACAAATCACCTTTGCCATGTTATTTATACCTTTTACAAACAATTTAATAAAAGTGCTTTTAAAATGAAAAAAATACTGTAGTTTAACAATGTTTTGTAAAGTCATGTTTTAGTATAATAAATTCTGGATTATAGTGTGGAGTTCGGCCAAAGTGTCACTCAAAATTGTGGATTAAGAAGTTATTAAGTAGGAATTAAATCGAGCACAATAAGCAAGTTAAAACAAATGTAACAACGTGTAAATATAATAGAGGTACTTATTCATATACTAATGGGTAAATGTATCTATTTTACTTCTTACCCGAATTTTAATTTTCACAGAATTATTACAGCTGGCTACTGGTGTTGAGGAATAACTTCCTATAATTTTTTTCAACAGACAAGATCATTGTAAAGAATCTTGTAGTACCACACTTTAAAGTCAGATAAACGTTCCTAGTGTTGTGTCCCACAGCCATTTACATTACCGACGTTAATGATTACTTCGAATAATATATTAAAAGGAAAAAGACTTAGATTCATAGCGTTTAATACAAGTAGCTGTAATATTCGTTAAAATGGCTTGTTCTGCCCAGTAAGCGTAAACACTTTGGTTTGTTTTGAATTTCGCACAAAGCTACAAGAGGGTTATCTGCGCTAGCCGTTCCTAATTTAACAATGTAAGACTAGAGAGAAGGCAGCTACTCATCACGACCCACCGTCAACTCTTGGGCTACTGTTATATCAAAGAATAGGGAAATTAACCGTTACTTTATAACGCCTCCACGGCTAAAATGAAGAGCACGTTTAGTGTGACGGGAATTCGATCTCTCGACCCTCTGGTTACGAGTCGAGTGTCTTAACCACCTGGCCTTGCTGGGCCGAGTGAAAACAGACACAGAAAGAAACTGGAAGAAGCTTTTATAAAATAACTGTTGTTATAAAATAGCAAAATTATTTTATCAAAATTAAAGAGTCTGTAAAGTTTTACGACAATTCGAAATACGTTTTAAAGGAATATCACTAAGTGCACGAAGAACATTTATCAGAAAGTTAGAAAAATTATTTAAATATATCTTACTAATAGTTCTTATTTTGTTTAATATGTTAATTCAATCTAACGTCAGTCATGGAAATTATATATTTTTATGCTTTTGTTATAATGGATTATGCTGTGATTTAGTATGTAACAGTCAGTTATATTTCCTATATTTTGTATATATTTCACCAAAATTATGAAATCATACCTTCTTTACTAGTTAATATTTTATCTTGGTAGGATATAGGTATTATAAAATAGAATTATACGATATTAGTACTTTTTTATTTAATAAACTAATATTTTTGTAACTACTTACCACAAGACATTTATCTCACTTAATTGTGACAAATGGTGTAAAAAATGTACGAGTTTGATGATTGAGGAGACCAAACTCCGAAAAATCATAATAATTAAAACAACATAAACATTTGAGGAACGATGTTTAAATGGATGTTGTTTACTATTGTGCTTATTTAAATAGCATGAATGTGTTAGAAATGCGTATTATTAAGTTCCAACTCAAAAAGGGACACCATGAGTATGACGCACATACTTTGTAATGGCATTAACTATTTACATTAAAAAGTCTTCATTAAATTTGTGTTTCCATTGTTAAACTCAAAGCTACACTAGCTGTCAGTGCTGAATACAGATATTTAAACCCAGTTTTTACCTGTGTGAGCCTGCAGACAAACATGTTATACAAAATGTTTCTGCAATAACCAAAATGAATTTTCACATTATTGGATAAAATCTTTTCCATAGAGATTTTTCAAAATCTTGGTCACTGTGTTTGTGAAAATATATAGCAAAGAAATAATATGTGCCAAACTTTATACACATATGCGTATATATCAATAAATACCTATTTTGGAATGTTGAATTATACAGTTTCCACGGGAACGTAGAAAAATAGTATATGCATATTCTTAATTACTAATTGAACAATGCAGATTTTTTTCTTTAAACAAATTAAACAAAACAGGATTTGTAAGGTAAAAGGTTTGTAAAATGAAGTTTTTATAATTAAGGTATTGGTAAATAGGGCATTAAACTATATCTTATGTAATTTAGGTTTGAGAACTAAATTACATAAGAGATGCTGTCATCATATAGAAACAAATTAAATTGTAAAACCAGTTTGACGTCACGACTAAAAAGGGAAAGTTTAAATTATTCAAGCAGTACAAGAATTCTTCAAAGAAAGTTGTAGTGTTTGACCCAAGTGAGCATAAAATAAAGTGATTACTTAAAAAAAAAAGTATGTAACCTAATTTTTTGAAAGAATAAAAGCTTTCATTGTTATTATTTATCCTTAGGTAAAAGCAAAGCATGGGTAAAAATTAAAATACCTTTCTTCTTAATTCAAATACTGTTATCTTTTCTGGCACATGAAAATATCTGGTTCTTCCTGAAATGTGTAACTTTATTTTTGTTTTCACAGCAGATCAAATGATTGTTTCACACAATAAAAAAATATTTCTAAACATTATTAATATAAAATCACTTTTGGGGAAGTAAGAAGTATGAAGTGCAACCAGTAAAGTAGGATAATGTTTTATAAAAAAACTGGAACATATTTACTCCTAGATTAAGCATTTTGTTTTAAATCTGTACACACATTTAAAAACTCTAGATGCTTTGGCTATGCAATTTCTGCAGAACACACTTTGTTGTTTTTATTGTATTTTTGTAAAAGCTAGAGATGTTTTTCAAACTTTGTACTAGAAAGCTCTGTATCACTACATCGAAATATTCTTTTTTATGAACTGGTATGAATCCCGGAAACACAGTAGTTTATCACCTAAGATAGAATGTGTAATCTTTTTTGCCCCATCAAGTCTAAGAAGAATTTAGATATCATTTCTTGTACTGCCTAAAAGAATTCCGCTTGGAAAAAATCAATAAATGTGAATTGTAGTTTAAATGGAGATCACGGCATTATCTGGAACAGATCACAGACGCGTGAAAAACGAAGTAATGATCCATGTTAAAAGATGCGTGAAAGTTAAGAAAACGAAACATTAAAAAAAATATTTTAGAAAATACAACCATAGTTCGAGCTTTAAGAAAAAACCTACTCAATCGAGAGATGAGCTCGAAAGCTTTGCTCAAGATTTAAGTTATAACTTAAAAGTTGGAAATAAGACTACAAAATTATTTTTATGTAGTATTATTTATCCCTTTCTTTTTTCACTTGACTTTGATTATTCTGATGACAAATAATTTTGAATAATTCCCATCTCATTTGTCACTTTTTTTGATAATTCATTTTTCTGCGTTGTTACGTATTTTTTGATGTTTTAAGTTCTTCGTAGACTAAACGCAACAGAAAAACGCAGATAACAGCTTGTATAATTTATTACACTAAACTATTAACAAACATAACAGATATAACATGAATTATATAATAATAGTGACAGATATTAAGTTACAACATTCGAAATTAATTACAAAACAAAATAATATTAGTTTCAAACTTCAAAATAAATCACAATACAAAACGGTACTGGCCTGTATCTAATGTAATGATCTAAAATTAAAGTCTCAAATTCCAGTCTAGGGTGTGAATTTGGTCCCACGAAGAAATTCCGAAACAGTTCACAGTTCAATGAAATCGCCGTCTCTCAGCTCAAGCAGTAATTCAGATGTATCGTAGAGATTGACGAAATAAAATCACAGCTTCCGTAGATCTAACTTCAGACACAAATCCAAGTTGAATAATCACAGCAAACACTTAATCTTTCTCAAATAACTGACTCTCTTCTTTTCTTGGAATAATAACTGATGTCTGAATCTCACACTTGCTCTTCGAATAAAACTAATGACTGAATCTCTCTCCCTCAAATAAAACTGATGACTGATGACTGAATCTGTCTCTTGTCACCGTCTTTTATACCGATAGGCCTATTTCTCGAACAATCTTGCAATTTCCATACAACTCCAGAGCTATCCACGCATATCCGTTCTTGCACGAGACTACACTTCTAGACAGGAAGTCACCAGCACTCATTTACAAACATATAATTGGTCTACTTAATTCGAGAAAGTTCTAAAATGTTACCCTGAATGAATAACAAAATATTAGTTTAAACTTCGAAACAATTATATCAATATGGAAAAATGAATAATACAAATGAAAATTCAAACACAATACGACATGTTGTCGTTTACAAAATATTTACACATATACATAACATGCGTGTACTTCCACTTTTGAGAATGTCAGTAGTTTATTACACTTACTTAGCTTTGTAAACATTATAATCACATGAAACATCAAGACCGTTTCAATTATTCATTTATTTTCATTACATGGGCAGAATTTCCTGTTATTTGCTCTGTCAGTGTTATTACTGTGTAACTTACCCCTTTTGGAATTTGTGAATTACACAAGGGTACACATACTGCAACATTATTACCACATAGCATGCGACGAATATTTACTAGCGTTTGCTTTATTAACTTGGGTTTTTAGCATATTTACGTGTGTATACTTAAAAACATCGAGAAACAACCTTGGTTCAAACTAGGTCATTTTGTAATTCATACACCACATAGTGTCCATCTGATAATTATCAAAGATTTTAATAGATTAAAAATGATAGGCACACCATATAGCCCAATGATTTCTCACATGACAATTAATAAAGATTCCCTAACCTTGTTATGGGAATTAGGGTTAAACTAAGTGTTAAAGCTGCATGGTAACTTAGCTAAAACATTGAGTGTTTTAACATACAACAATTCAAATAAATACGTATTATATTTACAAGGTAATATTAGTTTTATCATTCTTTTTATACGCTTTCATAAACGAATAAGGCCTATCATGGTGTGGTGTTAAAGAACTCTTATCATAATAAGCAAGTTGAAATATAGAAATAAATTCCTGAACATGTTCGCCCTTTAAGCCGTGAAGGCATTGAAATGTGACAGTAAATTCCATAATTTATTTATACAGACTATCTAACAACTTTGATTTAACCAGTTGATTTTTATCCATCTTGTCAATCACGTCAAAATTAGATACGGCCAGCGCAGGCAGTCTTCAAATAGCGTGACAATTAAACAAAGCGCAAATCTAAAGTAAATGGATACCATTTTTTATATCACTTGTCAACAAAAAATATCATCCCATTAAATTAATGTTTATAACATTGTAATTTATCTTTTTAGTGCTATTCACTTAGGATGGCTTATCTGAGAGTACTCTGTAGTTTATGACAAATCGTCATGTCGACCTATCTTCAGATGTTAAGCTTACCAGCTTACTGGTAATGCCTAGTAAGTGTCAGCTGTTAAAGTAAGAAGGTGATGTGGGTATTTTGGATTGTTTCATCCACAGTGTATAAACAATACCATTTAGAATCTGAACGATATTAGATAAAAGGATTAATGAAGTAACGTTATCACAACTACTGGCTTTCTTTATCCGGAAATGGTTAGCGAAAAATATCAAGTTTTATAATATTGTCTCAACTTCAAATAGAGACTTTTCTCTCTTCTACTTGACCCTAACATTCATAGTAACGAAGGTATGGAAATGTGACGTTATCACAATAGTAAGTAGAGACAAATCTCTATCCTGTTAATTGTTAAGTGGAGAAGATAAGGAGTGGTAAAGTTGTCACAAAACCACCGACTCAAAACCAAGTCATTTATGGCACGTCTGATTCCAGTCTCGTTTGTGAAGAAGACATCGAGGTGTAATATCTTAAATGATTGAGTATAAAATAACTTCTATATTGTTTGATCCGACCATCTTACTATAAAGATGGCGTATTTTGCGCTTGCATATGTGTATCTGTGTGGGTTAGCATCCATCGTCCACAGTTGACTGTCTCGATTTTCTTAATTTTTGTATGGTGAATGGAAATTGTGCCACGGTATTCATGAACTAATTTGTTTTAGGATTTCTAGCTCGAGAATGGTATAAATAAGAGGAAAATTTCAGTTTTTTTTTATGGATTTTGCCTTTAAACTCAAGAATAGAGAAATGTAGTCAGTAAAATGAGTAAATTATTACCTTCAATAAAGCAGGGTTTACAATTAACATCTAATGAGGTCAATAGAGGTATAATAGAAAAGAAAAAAGGAAAGGGACATTATTCATTATTGTCATTTATTCAATATTTGCTTCTTTAATGTACCTTTTCCAAAGAAAATAAAGAGTTATAACGTTATAATAAGGTTAAATACAAAGTCACTTTTAACTGAACGTTGTTAGTGACGAAAATTAAAATGTATAGCGTTGTCATAACACCAAGTTCAGGCTTACGTTTATTCCGTTCTATCAAAGAGATGTAATGTTCTTTCAGTATGAACTACTGACTCTATTTAGGCTTGATTTATCCAATAATTTTTTGTGAAGAAGATAAAGACGATAAACGTTGACACAACGCCAAGTACAAACTAACTTTCATCCTCGTTGATCTGAACAATGTTAGTGAAAAAAAAAAAAGAAGTCAGGGTATACGGCGGTCTTTTTGATCTGTTATTGTTTATGAAGAAGAAAGACAGGTGTTGCATTGTTACAACTTCAAGTATAGATTCACTTATGGCCTGTTTGATCCGAGCGTTGTTAATAAAGAAGACATAAAGGTGTAACTTCCTAAGAATTTCAAGAGTAAAGTTACTTCTGGCCTGTTTGATTTGAACATTGTCTACATTGAATACAGAATGGTAATATCCGTGTTGACGAGAACCTGACAATGACCGAAAAAGGTCGAAACGCTGTTCACTCCTCTATATAGCATTTTTTCTCAACCCATACCAATCGTTTTTACATATATATATATATATATAGAATGGTGACATCAGCACGCTACCACACAATCATAATTTTAATCCGAATTTTATAAGTGAAGAATGCAAAGATGAGAAAATCTGCCACAATTATTGGCTTACTCGATTCAAATATTGTTAAAGAACACAATGCAACGTAATACACACTTAAGACCAAATGCAGAACGCTAAGAAAAGTAGCTTTGTTAAAAATACCTTTTCTTTTTTATTCTGACGTTGTAAGTGAAGAAGTTAAAAATGATATAATATTGCCACATTATTAAGTATTCAGATTGAATTCTGGCCTGAGCATTCGAAACGTTATTATGGAAAAGATAACTGTTGTTACAATATCTACTACACACTTATGTCCTGTTTGATCGGAACACTTACAAGAAAACAAAGTTTTGATTGCTTCGTTGATTATTTGGAATTAATACAAAGTTACTGAATGAGCTGTCTGTGTTCTGCTTACCAGAGGTGTCGAAACCAGTTTTCTAGCAGTGAGTCAGCAAACATACCGCTTTGCCACTGGGAGAAAGAAGATAAGAAAATGCAATATTGATAAAATAACAAATTGTATCTGAAGAATAAAACGTGGTGTAACACACTTACAGCATAAATTCGTATTTACTTGTGACCTGCTTATCTTATTTTTTCAAACATTGAAACTGTAGAATATAAAGAGCGTAACATCGTCTCAGCATCAAGTATGAAGTCTCTTTTACCTTGACTGACCTGATTATTGATATTAATTAACATAAAGTGGTTTTACTGTATCACAACGTCAAGTATATGTCACATCTTCCCTAACCTAAGGTTTAACTTGGGACATATAGATTTTATTTAAGAAACATGTGTATTTATTTGTTGCGTTTTAGTTTATGAATGAATAATAGCTATATAAATGCGTTAGTTTTTGAGAGAGTAACAGTTAGATAAAGTCGTTATTTTGGGATTGAATAATTTGTGACCTAGCAACAACTACAGGAAGTCGTCAGTTTATAACTGAGTAACAACTATAAAAATATGACATGTGACAGCACAACAGTTAGATAGTCTCTTTTATGACCGAGTAATAGTTATATTAAGTTTTTAGTTTGTGATTGAGCAGCAACTATAAAATTTTGTTAGTTTGTAACTAAAGAAAGTTGTCACTTTGCGGTGGAATAATTGTTATATGAAGTGTTAGTTAGTTTCTAAGTGAAAGTTACAAAAATGTGGTAGTTTTTGATTGAATAACAACTATAGAAAGTTATTAGTTTGTCACTGCACAACATTGTACTTTGTAAATAATGTTAGTGTAAAAACATTATACATACACACCAAGATCAACAATACAATCAACAACAAATAAATGATAATAAACCCCAAGATACAACAAACTACAAAACCTCATACTGCTGTATACCACATATTACCGACACAGCGAAAAAATAACCATCACTAGAAAAAAATACTTATAACAAACAAAACATTGCAGTAAACACTAAATTTATTGAAAAACCAGAAACGAAACTGGAGCCCATACTATGTAAGAACTACACTAATGCAACAAGTGTCACGACTTGTATATTGGAGAAACAAGCAGAAAAAATGGAAACCTGATCTAAAGAGCAAAAAACAAAAACAAAAACATCTTCACACGTTTTTGAACACTGTAAATCAAATAAACACAACAAAACCATAGAAAACATCCTTATATTAAGTAGGGTAGAAAATATTAACAAACACAAAATCAAAGAAGCTCTACTTACATAACAATTCAAACCAAAATTAATCCAGTATAAAAGAACACATTTATACATATACTAATTAATAACCTAACATCCAACTGCAACATTTGTTTGTTTTGGAATTTCGTACAAAGCTACTCAAGGGCTATCTGTGCTAGCCGTCCCTAATTTAGTAGAGTAAGACTAGAGGGAAGGCAGCTAGTCATCACCACCCACCGCCAACTCTTGGGCTACTCTTTTACCAATGAAAAGTGGGATTGACCGTCACATTATAACGTCCCCACGGCTGGGAGGGCGAGCATGTTTGGCGCGACTTAGGCGCGAACCCGCGACCCTCAGATTACGAAGCGCACGCCTTAACGCGCTAGGCCATCTCTAATTGCAACACTCCCTACAATCCTCTACCTGTTTATACTCTCGTTCCTAAGATATGTGCCCAGCAACGGTAAGTTGCAACCTCTCACTTCGTTCACTTGAAGACGACCTAAGATGGTCAAAACGTTGTTCTCTGCTTTATTGGTAGAAGTACTAATACCTGTTCCAGCCGTTCTGAGATAAAATTCCACATTTGTGATCAAAATCTACTTACAGCAAAATTAGATCATGTCAAGGTCACAGCAATAAAGATTGAGCTATGGCCACAAAATAACAAAGTATGGCCGAAGAATTAGAACAGATTCACGTCAAACTAGAATCGCAGCAGTAACAACTGAACAAATGCCGCTAAAAATAAACTACACGTGGGAGTTCAACAAATTCAGATCAAACGAGAAGAGAAGCAATATGAAAATATATAAGTTCCACAATAGCATGTTAGTTACCGTGATATTTTCCGCTTGTTTGAACTATATGGTAGTAATCATACATTGTTTGTCATTTTTAAACTTATTCACAAATCTCAGAAACTGCTAATAAACTTACGAAGAGGTACGAGTGGCTAAACCCACAATATCACTTATGTTTATATAATTTTTATTCTGTTATCTGTACATTAGTGTTAAGGCAGTGCTTTGTTTGTTTGTATTAAGCACGAAGTTGCACTAACAGTTATTTATGCTCTGCCTATCATGAGTTTTGAATGGCCTGGCATGGCCGAGCGCGTAAGGCGTGCGACTCGTAATCCGAGGGTCACGGCTTCGCGCCCGCGTCGCGCTAAACATGCTCGCCTTCCCAGCCGTGGGGGTGCATAATGTGACGGTCAATCCCACTATTCGTTGGTAAAAGTGTAGCCCAAGAGTTGGCGGTGGGTGGTGATGACTAGCTGCCTTCCCTCTAGTCTTACACTGCTAAATTAGAGACGACTTGTACAGATAGCCCTCGAGTAGCTTTGTGTGAAATTCCAAACAAACAAACAATGAGTTTTGAAACCCGATTTTTGACAGTATAAGTCCCCAGACATTCCATTGTACCTCGAGGAACAGTGAGGTAGTGGTGTAGAAACAAACACAAAACAATTGCTTTCCCCTTCTCCATGTGTTTATGTTTGTGTACATTATAGGGTAAAGTAAGGTAAAAACAACAAATAATAACCAGCAACCCTTTATATATCTTAAATTATAACGTCCTTTCGTCAAAGTGAATTATATAAGGGTTATAGCATTTTTGCCGTCTAATGATATTTTGAAACTTCGTATTTTCTGAACATCAAGAGTGGATTATTTGTAACTACTGTTTACGTGACCCACCGCTTGAACATACTAGCGAACGGATTCTAATGTCAATGATGGAATAGCAAATTAGACTTTTGATCGAGTAACTTTGATATAACGTATTTACTTTGAAGTTTTATGGCTACAAAGTAATTAGTTCAGAGTATTACATCTTCATGTTCATTACCGATAAAGTACAGACAGCCGATTATGTCGCAAATGAAACGCAATTCAAGGTAATCGTATTTTTATTTTATAACCTGTCATAGGGAGTGACTTACTCAACAATAATGACGTTAGTTTCTAGTTGTTCATCGTGTACAACATTGCTTCCCACAAGTATTCACGTTCTTTCGCGTCATTGTTGTAAGCGACGTGCAACTTACACATGAAGTGTGTGCCTTCTCATTCCATGATAAGAGGATTTACATGAGGATTTAGGTAATGAAGATGAAGTTATTAAATGAAACATTTATTTTAAATTGCAGTTGTTATGAGCTACACCATGGTCATTATATCAAACCTTGAGAATTAGTTTTATCCAATGCCATCCCTACCTTCCTGTATACATTATTTTATAAGGATTGGTACGAGCCATTCCTACGTTTATTGTTGTTGTTTTCACGTTCTTTCTTTAGTTTTTGGTTACTCATAAGGTCGTCAACATCATTTTCAGCGACGATGAGACACTGTTTGTGCTTCTTTAGATAGAATCTTGTTAACAAAGTACAGGAAAGTCGACATTATATCTATTACCACCTTTAAAACATTATTTCTAGTATGATTCCTGTCGATTGAAAAATATGTGAAGTGCTATAATCATAACACAGCATATCTGTTTTGTTGAACAATAGCACTCAGATACGCAAATAAAGTATTTTATTGACATTTGTGATGATTTATGTTTATTCAGTTAGCCAGTGCAATTTCTTAGCTAAAAGTTAGAAATAATTCTGCTATTTCTTCTCCTCTTTCTTTCTGCTACATTTGATTAATTTTTTTATCATAGCACCAAATATCTTTGCCTTTTCAGTCGTGGGGGCATCATAATGGTATAATCAATCCCATTATTCGTTGGCAAAAATAGTGGTTTAAGATTTAGCGGTGGGTGGTGATGACTAGTTGTCTTACACTGCTAAATTAGTGACGGCTAACGCAGATAGCCCTCTTGCAGCTTTACGCGAAATTCAAAACAAACATACGATCTTTACCATCGACTATAATACTATTCTCTACCCTCTCTTGTTTAACTTGTCATTCATCCGCCAAATAAAATATGATGAAAATGATTCATTTGTCTTTTCAATAAACAGGAAGTAATGTAATACATGTTAAATAACCGCCTACGTTATTGTTTGTCTCAATGTACTAAGGGCCTGGCATGGTCTAGCGCGTTTAGGCGTCCGCTTCGTAATCTGAGGGTCGCGTTCACGCCAAACATTCTCGCCCTTGCAGCCGTGGGGGCGTTATAATGTGACGGTCAATTCCACTATTCGCTGGTAAAAGAATAGCCCAAGAGTTGGCGGTGGGTGGTGATGACTAGCTACCTTCCCTCTAGTTTTACACTGCTAAATTAGGGACGGCTAGCACAGATAGCCCTCGAGTAGCTTTGTGCAAAATTCCAAAACAAAAAAAACAAACTCACTGTTCTTACCAGTAACAGTAGGTGTTACAAAAGTATTGCCTCCTGGTGGGACTTGCAACGCTAAAATCATGGACTGAATTCTCTTCGATGGACACAGCAGATAGCCTGACGTTGCTTTGTTATAAGGAAACACATGCACACAAGAAGCATTTTTAGTAATAACGAGTATTTTAATGCAAAATTCTCTGTGAAATATAGCAAGTAAATAAACAGGACTTAAATTTAGTATCAGGATTTGGTTATGAAGTTTGAAACAACTCTTTTAATTATTTTTCGCTTACTGCTACACTATATTTTAAATAAAAATTATAAGTAATAATACAATCAATAACAATCGTAAAATAGTAAATTGAATTTTCAGTATGTACCACCACTATTCATACGATAATATTTCGTTGCAAATTCTACCTTTTTTCAGTTGATAAAAGATATATTAATGATAATTAATAATGTTTCTTTCAAACAATTAGAACGACGCAATGCTATACGATATTGACCTTTAAATATTTCTTCTTTTTTTATTTCCATAAATACATAATTTAGTGCTTGTGTGACAGGTCTGTCTGTCGTTAATTTATCCAATGAAGCGTCTCCCAGGATGGCTAGTTACCATAGCAACCAGAGGCCTGCGTTGTCTCCATTATTGACTGTGAGATCATAGAGGGCGCACGGAAGCCAGTAGAAGTATTTCGTCACCTTCTCATCCTCCGCATCTACTGCTGTTTAGGTCCTTAACTCAGACAGACCGTATCAGTATCTGCTGAGCTGCTTGTCTTCATTCAAGATCCAATTTTTTCTTAGTAAACCATATGAAGAGCTGACACGTCTCCTTGTTGAATTCATCTCTATCTTCGCTCTCCAGTCCTCTCGAGTGAATAATTTAAATTGGTCATTTCCGTAGCACTCAGACCAGAAACGAAACAGCCAGTGATGGAATGCAGTTATAATAGGTAAGCCTAACCACAATTTTCTACTCATAAAACGTAACCACGTGGTGGGCCCAAAACAGGGTTAGGTATAACGAGCTTTGAATCATCTAGTAGACATTTTTTAAGAAGTGTACAATGTCATCTTATGGGTCAAATTCACTCACTTAAATTATCATTGAAATGTTTTATTCGTTTATCAAAATTATGTCATATATATATGTATATATATATATATCGTTTTGTTGTGAAATAACATACGCAATAAATGTTAGTTTTCTTGAGTTTTCTGGTTTTGAGAAATATGAAAAAAAAATCTTGCCATCGCAATTAGTAAAACTATCCACTAAGACATACAATAATTTACATATATAGTTATTTTGAGACAATATAAGCTGTATGCAGTATTATTATTACTTTTAATAGACCAATCATTTTCACATTTCAAGTCCTTTTTTTTTAACGACATGAAAGATATGAAGAATGAAATATATTTGTATGGCTTAAGCTTTGAGCAAAAGGTGAACGTTTCTTTGGATGATTTAATTTTATTCAATATTTACATGGGGTACAACCAGTTTCATGATATTTGTTCCAAGGAGGAACAATTATTGGTTCCAGTTATAGAAGTATAATCTACAAATAAATACAACGTTATCAAAATATAGATTAGAATAGTGATATATTTATATATAATAATAATCTAAACAACGCGTACCTTTTTATTTTTATTCTAAATCTACCCGTATGTGTTCAACTTACAGTTTCGTTCTATTTCAACTTAAAATAAAGTCTTCATATCTGTACCCTTTCCAATTTCGAATTATTTAACACTCCTACGACTACGAAAAAAATATTTACATCCACAAAAGTGATTTTGGGGCCTATCAGGCCCCATATATTTTTTCCAATAGAAACAGTGATTTAGCAACATTCATTACAAACAACTTTAGAATGGCTCTGACAAACATTTTTTTTTTACAATTTGAGCAAACAATTTTCGACTGTCTATCTTTTGATCTGCCGCACAAATGGCATCGTCCTCTTTTTGCCCTCTTTGCAGGCGGTTCACATGAGGTTGTTTTGTCACTATCTTTGCAATAAATTTCTTTTATTTCAAGCAGCAATTGCCATATAAATTATCTTCTGGCTCTTGATTTATGTTGACGAATAAATTCTGGATGTTTTGTTGAGTATAGAACGAAAGCATTGTACCCAGCAAGATCTAGAATGTTATAGAATATGCAGACTGACCAGCGCTTTGATCGCCTTTTTGTTGTATAATATCTCACCAGTTGATAGAGAGTGTCGATACCTGCCTTCGTTGCATTGTAAAGATTGACGATTTTGGGCTTTCCATTCTCTTCTACTTCACCAGACTGATGCTGAGAACTCAGTAGTAACACATATTTTCCTGGTTTGTCTGAGTACCTGAGAAGAGTGATGTCGTCATGGTATAAAAACTTTGGTGATAACTCTCTAAATTTTGCATTTATTTCAGGAGGCAGGAAGGTTCTTGATTTCCGTATGGTTCCAACAAGTCCTGTTCTTTTTGTTCGTAGGTACTTGGCAAGTGTCATCGTTGTGAAGAAATTATCTGTCGTTATTGTCCTTCCTTTCCCAAGAAATGGCTGACTCAGTTCTCTGACTATTCTTTCTCCTTGATATGTTTCCGTCGTATTTCCAACCTCTCCAGTATAAATTTGAGCGTTGAGGAGGTAACTTGTCTTTGCATCTGTTAGGCACCAAATCTTTATTCCGTATTTGCCTGGCTTTGTTGGAATGTATGTTCTGAAGCTAACTCTTCCTTTGAAGTTACATAGTTGTTCATCCACTGTTAGGTATTTGCTTGGGTTGTAACTGTTTTTGCAATTTTCAATGAAAACATTCCAAACTCCAGAGATGGCGGGATCTTTGATTTTTCTATTTCTTTGAGAGTGGATGTTAAATCAGATTTTTGAGCACATTTTTTTGAATTTGTCTTGTGTAATCAGTTTTCGCCGCAAAAACGGCAAACCGAATTCGGTTGAAAACATTTCGACTATCGATGCATTTTTGGATTTGCTTATTCCAAGGAAAAGATTAGCTGCGATCCATTTCCAGAGGTCTTCTTCAAAAATTGGTTCTTTCATGACGGTGTTTGTTGAGTGAATGATCTGTTTCATCATATTATCAGAAATGAAAATTTTGAATGTTTCGAATGGTGTAGAGACTCTTGGAGCAGCTTGCCTTGTAATGCCTGGGTTTCCATTGAATATATTGAAAGCTGCGGTTCTCCTGTTGATCCTTGAAGGTGTTGTTGAATAACTAAAATTCTTATCTTTGGACAAAAGTTCGTTTACTGGCATCGTAGTAAGATCTTGATTACTTTCTTCACTTTCAGAAGGGTACGGCGCGATTTGATCATCATTTTCGGCTTCAGAAGGATCATCATCACAACTTTCAGAGTAGTCTTTGACATTATCATGTTCACTTTCATCGTCGGATGGTTTTGTCAGTAAATGTATAGCTTCATCAAGAGATATCAATGCTTCTGTAAAGTTTCTAGAATGTTCTAGAATAGGCGTGGGCAAACTAGGCAATAATCAGGACCGTCTAAAATTATTGTTGGAGTAGAGTTATTACATTAAATATCAATCTTTTAAAAAGAAGTTGTAAAATTGATATATTTTTAATATAATTTGCTTTTTTCGGTTGCCCAGGCCTGTTCTAGAATTATTCAGGGAATAAATAAAGTCGTTTTTATGTTTTTTGATATGGGGCCTAATAGGCCCCAAAATATCCTTAGTGGATGTTTTTTTTTAAAAAAATTAAATATTATTTCGCAAATGTCTGAAAAGTCAAAATATTATTGCTCCTTGAAATATAAAGGGATAGGGTCAGTTAATGGCAATTTCATTTAAATACAAAATTATTAGCCTAATATTAAAAGTGTGAAACGGTCAATGAAGAATTCCTCAAAAATTATTTTATTTCTTTATAATTATTTTTAGAAAAGGGAAACTTTGGCAAAGATTACTGTTAGAAAAAGAAAAATATTCAATTATTGAGAAAAGACAACTTTTTTATCTCTAGCTTGATGTCTAGTCTAAAATTATTGATTTCTTCAAAAGTCATTACTTCACAAATAGAGCATCTTAAAATATAGATTGCATTGCAATCATTCGAACGTTTTACCTTAAATAAGTTCTGCTTTTCTGGCTTAACAATTAAATTTTCCACTTTAAGATATTTATTTGTGCATATTAAAGAACTTTTACTTCTATATGGTATTAAATATTTCATTATTTATTTTATAATACTTTGAAAGGTTAAAAAGCTGTATAAATTTAAAGGTTACCTTTTCATCCAAATTATTTTACAATTTTTGAAATATTATTTAACCTCTCTTTTACTAGTTGGTAGTTTGTTTGTTTGTTTTTGAATTTCGCACAAAGCTACTCGAGGGCTATCTGTGCTAGCTGTCCCTAATTTAGCAGTGTAAGACTAGAGGGAAGGCAGCTAGTCATCACCACCCACCGCCAACTCTTTTACCAACGAATAGTGGGATTGACTGTCACATTATAACGGCTGGAAGGGCGAGTATGTTTGGCGCGACCGGGATGCGAACCCGCGACCCTCAGATTACGAGTCGCACGCTTGGCCATGCCAGGCCTTTTGAATAAAGTTTACAATGATAAATGTGTGTGTGTGTTTTTCGTATAGCAAAGCCACAAAGGGCTATCTGCTCAGCCCATCGAGGGGAATCGAACCGCTGATTTTAGCGTTGTAAATCCGGAGACATACTACAATGATAAATATTTCTGGATAATGAGTTGTGGCTAAATGTATATGATTTTCATTATTAATTTTATACTTAATTCTCCCTTCACCTTTTGATATTTTTACCTAATTATTTTTTTCAGTTCTTTTAAATTGAGGTTTCTTATCTCTGTATTAGATATTGTCGTATATAATCCTTGTGCCAGAGTAGCACGAACATTTAAATTTCTTGATTTGGAGGGACTGCTAAAAAAATCTAACTACCTGTCTGAATTTCTTGGTTTACAATAAACCTAAGTCATAGCGTAATAATACTTTTAGACCAATATAAGAATATTTAAAAATGATATAATACTTTTTCTACTCTCGTACGTAAATTTGATTGTCTCATTTGATCCATTTGAAATACAGAAGACACTTTCAATATCGTAATTTTGTTCTAAATTCGTTTATACCAATCATTCAAAAACCTTATACATATTAAATATACATATAATAGTTTAAAAAAGGATCAATCATTCTACTTTTTATATAACCCATTATTCGGGTTGTGTAGGTTGGAGGGTGCATCTTTAGTGTCAGTTTCAGTCTGAACATTGGTGAAAGTTTTTATGTAGATCTTTGAAAATAACTTTCTTATTAAAGCTCTTGTGCAATTTGTATATTTATAGAAATTAAACTCATTTGCTTTAAGTATGATATAAAATCATGTGAATTACTTTGGTATAAAACAAGAACATGAAATGGCGCTAAAAGATTATTTTCTAGTTTCTTTTGTAAATAATTTACAAAATGTTCACTATCTGTCATATAACTGTATACGCAAGAAGCAAAAGTTTCAAAATAATATTCAATAAATTACTATACATATACAACTTTGTCGTTAACCAATAGGTTAGCACACCTTCAAGTAACTAAACTTAAAGATGTATTTATCTGTCCCCTCAGTGGCTCAGCGGTATGTCTGCGGATTTACACGCTAAAATCCGGGTGGGCAGAGCACAGATAGCTTCTTGTGTAATTTTGTGCTTAATTCAAAACAACAACAACAACGTATTTATCTGTACAATTCGGTTAAAAATAACTGTTTGACATAGCTTTGGGCGACAATATGTTTATATATAAATATATAGCTTACTTTTTAGTCAACAGGTTATTCCATGCTATGGGTTCTAGCTATCTTCTTATGTTATAAATGTACACTTTTTATTATTATTAAATTAGCATGTTTTTAGATAAGTATTATAATTAGCAAAACTTATCTAACTCTTAGGTTTCTTGTTGTCTTTATATATCACAATAATTCCTAAGTTAAACTAAATATTACTTAAAAATATTCAAGCGATTGACAATCGATCGAATTAACGTCCTCAAATACTTTGATTATCATTTATATTTAATTATACTATTTTTCTGATGATATTATTGTAAGCATGTATTTTGTAAAAGCGGAAAATCATCACTTTAAAAGAGTTATAGTTTAAAAACTTAAAATATATATAATAATTTACAACAAACGTTTTATTTTGAAATCATATCATTTTGTTAATAAAAAGTTTTAAAATTCTTTGATGTAAAGCTTCGGATGTTGTAAAAGTCCGTCACCAACGATGGGAAACCACTGGAAACCAGTATTATTCCGAATAAAAATGGCAACACAATAAATAAATAAATAAATAAAACATTCTCTTTTCCCACGGAGATGCAACATACTGCTCCTAAATTCACTAAGTACAATTGAACAAACATGCTACACATTGGCGACTTTGGATAAAAGATTAAGACACACGATTACCAAGTTACTGCATAAACGTCTGTTTTTCTTCCGAGGTAAAGTCCACCTCTTCCATGCAGATAATTGGCATCTTCAGTCTATTTAAACAAAGGCGTTCTCGTAATGTTACCCAAGCATCTATTTGCATTAATTTTCGATTTATTTTTCACAGGCGCTCATAGGGTGTGAATGCACCTTCGTCTCTTCGATCACGGCAGTCTTTCTGGCTTTCTTATTCGGATCCTACCTAGCTTTGATGTCATAATGATGTGAATGATGTGATGTTACATATATAACACCATGCCTGATCTGGTTCTGAGAACCCCCACTTTGAAAGGCGTTCATAAAGAAAAAAAGGTACAGAAATTTTGGAGCTATTTATGCGTATGTTTACGATTAAATTCAATTAAAATGAAAATAAATTATCAAAAGAGCAAGTTTCATAGGAGAAAAAGTGGTGTTGGATTCGTGTAACTCACGAAATTCGGTGAAATAAGTATTAGTGACACTTGATTTTTATAAATATTGATACAGACATATGTACACATGTATTAAATAATAATTTGGAAATTAACTTCATGTATAATGTCGTTTTATCAAATAAATAAAAAAATAAAAGTTACAATATTATCAATAGAATTTATCTGATTTACCCTTAGAAATATCTAAGTCAGAAACACCGTTACACACTGTATTAACGAGATTCGAAATTGATTCCTGTGAGATTGTACACCGCTCTTGGGGCCGATATACGTTTTTGTTTTGAATGTTTTAAGGTCAAACTTGGACAACTCATAGCATACTTCATGAGATTCATATTTAGCAACAAAACTGGATACGAGATAGTAAAAATGTTTCGATGTTCTAGCCATTATTTTATAACTCAGGCTGAATGACTTAGAGACCCATTTCGTATGCAAACGGTGCCTTATTTGAAAAGTCGAACACTGTTGTAGAAATGTGGAAATCTCTGCTCGAAATTGTTAAGGTATGAAGCAAATTTAATCGTCAATGTTGAAAGCGCTTCTGACGCCTTTTTGTTTTCATCGCTTTATACTCGAACATTGCTTTTTCTTCACGATTATATTTATTTTTACCTGAAACTGACTCATACAGTTTAAAAACATAACTAATATCTGTTTATTACTTTATTCATTATCAAACGACAAATTAGGTTAATTACTTTCTTTTTTCGCCTCTCTCTATCTCTTAGTTTACTCTTTCGCTGTGAGATCTGTTAAAATATTTTCAATTAAATTCCTGGCTCTCATATCACTTTCTTTAATACTCAAACCGATTGGGTCTCTTTCTTTTTACCATGTACACCGGTTGTGATAATAACATTTCTTTATCATATGGGATTTTATTGTCTCCATAAGGTTGAAAAAGAAAAGAAGTAATGTCCTCCAATTTTATAACGACTTAATGTAATCCCTTAATCCATTAAGAACTGACCAAAACCTGACCGCCTTCTCATCTTTTTGAATACCAACTGATGTTCCTTACACTTAACTTCTTAACAAAGCTGCGTTTTATAGATTCAACAACGCTGATTATATTTAATATAGCCCCCCAGTGGCTCAGCGGTATGTCTGCGGACTTACACGCTAAAATCCGGGTTTCGATACTCGTGGTGGGCAGAGCACAGATAGCCCATTGTGTAGCTTTGTGCGTAATTCAAAATAACAAATATTTAATATTAGTTGTGTTTATTTTTCAATCTCGATGTTATTACAGGCCCCAAATTTCCACAGCATCCAACAGTCTTGTATAAGTTATTTTGCCATTCACAGTGTTTTTCCTCATTGATAATTTTAGATTATTTACGTATATCATATTACTATTCAATAACTCTGTCTAGATATTTTACTCTTACACAGTTTCATAAAGATACTCTGTAGAGGTTAAAATGTTCAGTCTTTATTTACGAACATTACTACAACATTATAAAATGACCATAGTCTTTTGTATAACGAAATACATAAACAAATAATGGAAAAATGTCCTTCGTATTCTCCATTATACCATTAACTTTTCAGGGTCTGAACCAGTAAGTTTACCAATCCATTCATTTCTGTAACAAAACATTCCCAAGCAACCTCAGTTTGACCCTAATTGGAGAAAATTTAAATTTCTTATTAAATATATAATATATACTAATTTTAGATAGAGCGTGGCTTTAATAGCTCAAGAGCGACTTGGCGTCTGCATTTCGATGGTTGCTCTCTGTTCAATAACATAGTGTAAAATCAAACTCCTGTAATAACAGACTCAATTGAGTCTGTGAAGATTAAAAGCTCGTGGTATATTTCCAGGACGAATGCTTTACCTAAAAGAGAAAGTCTTAATTTGTCAAAATTTCTCACAATTGCTAAGCACTCCCTTTGAGTGGCAGCAACAGTTTCTTCTGGCACTTTTAATTTTTTTCAGCCTAAATACAAGAGTGTTTGCTTCATGACATTGTCACCCATCCGACTCAACTGTAGCTATTCTATCAGCAGTTAAAATCCATTACTATTCATATTGTTTACTTGTTTTACATTTTCACTAACTTCTAATCTTGTTTCATAATCTCATTTGTTATCTGTCTACTTTGGGTATGTCGCACTACTGCTACTGATGTATTTAGCATCCCTACTGCTTCTAAATAATTACCAAGCAAAACTAGATATGGAAGACCATATGCTCTTTCCATCAATGTTTCACATTTGATAAGTTGACATTTTAATCTGATTTAGCTAGTGTGCATTATGCCAAGCCTTTTTTTTGTTAAGTTTGTTTGTTTGTTTTGGAATTTTGCACAAAGCTACTCGAGAGCTATCTGTGCTAGCCGTCCCTAATTTAGCAGTGTAAGACTAGAGGGAAGGCAACTAGTCATCACCACCCACCGCCAACTCTTGGGCTACTCTTTTACCAACGATTGACCGTCACATTATAACGCCTCCACGGCTGAAAGGGCTAGGATGTTTGACGCGACCAGGATGCGAATCCGCGACCCTCAGATTACGAGTCGCAAGCGTTAACACGCTTGGCCATGCAGGGCCCTGTGACAAAGAGACATACTCGATTGACAGTTACGAAATATTGCATGCAATGATTTGTTTTGACGTTTCCAAGAACATTTTCCATAATATTATGACGAATTTGAAGACTAAGATATATTAGAAAGATAAACAAAGCTCAACAAAGCCACGTAATTTTTATTATTTACAAGAAATGTTAAATGTTTATAGTAAAAGTTTTGAAGCTATGAAAACTCATTAATAATAACAAGGAGATTTTGGTTTACGTATTGTAATCTATATTAAGAAGCATCTCATGGTCCTACGGGTCTGCCCACGTAGCAACGGTTTTAAATTAATTGGTGGTATGAATTGTAGCATCGAAAGTAAAGAACTAGACAGTTTTGAAGCATCTGATAATAATGGTGCCACTAACTTATTGTTAATGGAAGAGTACGTTCATAGTAAAACCAAATTAGATGACAACACCCTGAATAATATTCTTAACAGTAATAAAACAGTTTGGTAGTAGTTAATTATTTTCATTATTCAATGATACGTTTGATACACATAGTGAAAATGTAAAAAGAATTATATAAAAGAACTGATAGAAGAAAACTATGTGGATAAATTAAAAACTTGTACCAGTGAATCAGAAAAAAATGTAATTGAGTCAATAAACAATATTAATTTAATATTAATACTTTACCACTGTAATTACGATAAAATTGTAATATTTGAAAAACTAATTCATTAATGAAAATATTACAGAACAAAATTCAAGTGATCCGTTTGCATAAACGATGCTATCACAACTAAATTGTACTTGGATTTATAAAGACATAACGTAATTTGAAAGTTTGAATTGGTTACTCTTAAGAATTTAATGATTATTAATGATGTAATAATTAAAAATATATTTTATTATTTAAGTTTCTAAGTTGCTTTGTTTGTTTGTTTAGAAGTAAGCACAATGCTATATGTACTCTGCCCGTCACGGGTATTGAAACTCGGTTTAAGTTATGTGAATCCGCAAACATGCCTTTGTGCCACTGGGGGCCGCTTCTTAGTGAATTATAATTTTAAAGGGTCTATTACTGATTTCTTGTATTTTTTAAACATTTTACATTTTTGTGTCATTCTGCATCCAGCAAGCACAAAAACCGGATGCTATCCTAGTAGCGAAGAAACTGTTAGCTCCTGCTAGGAAGGCAACATTTGAGACTTGTTGTTAACAAAATCAAACTTCAATTATTTTTATTTAATATACTTTTAACAATTTTGAACTATTTTGGTATAATTTTTGTCTATTTTTGATAATTTGGGACCATTTTTTGTTATGATTTTTTACACTTTTCACTTCCTGAAGTTGGTGACTTTAAATGGTTCAGGAACCCCTATTCTACTTACTATATTTACACTTTACTTTTCCTTCAACTTCATTCAGGTTGTATTTACATTTTTTTTTATCAAGAACTAGCTTTTTAAACATAAATAATTTATGTTTACTATACTATACTAAATACCATATAATAAACTAGGTTTATTTCATTAATGACAACATTTTTCTTTCTTCCTTCACCTCTGTCTTGGTTTATTTCTTCGTTTAAACATCATCTAGTTTCTTTTTTTTAAACACAAGTACAATCTTCACAGAAATTTTGTTTAAAATCTAACATACCAATAAGAGGCCTGAGAAATATGTAGGGACGCTCAGATATTTAATTTTTCTTCACCCTGCTACCGAATATGATGAATGTTAAAGTGATAGACGAGGGTTGGTCAAGTTACCCATATTTTATATACTAGAAGTGCAGCGCTGACGCAGGACTTCAAAACTTTAGGAAAAGCCATAAAGATTGCCAGCTAAAAACAGGATGAACGAAAGAGGAAAGAGAAGTTGTATTTTTGAAGTTTCAAATACGCTGTACTCAAGAACATGGGATGCATGACTATACCAAAGCTGTAACGAAAGATAGCTATTACATAAAATTAAACCTTCAATTGTGATTAGTTTAGTTTCGAAAACTACGAAAAGTAGGTTGAAATGAGCTTCGCATTAGGATTAAGTTCCGTGAATTATTATTTACGTTTAACATTTAAATGCATTACTCTTTTAGGTGTATGGTAAGATTTAAAGGCTTATTTCTTTTTGACTTGTGATTTAATATTTTGGCTTGCGCGGACCTTTCCAGGGCTACGATCAAAGGTTCCAAAGTTCTTGGAAAATTATGCTGGTGGGAAAAAAAAAACAGGAGTAGCCTTAGAGCACTAATTTTTATAACCAGGTTACCGAAAAAGAATGCCTATAACATGTTTGAAAAAACTCGGAAGAAAACAAACCATAAGGATTAGTAAATAAGGTGTATGGGATGTTTTAAGTAAAAGGCTTGAAGGATAAAAAGACGATAAAAGGCTCAGAAAACCTGATTATAGTCCTCTACGTAATTTATGTTCTCTTTGTCAGTAAAAGGTAGGACGGAACAAGGAGATTTTGAACATTATGGCTACTTGACTCTCATATGGCGATTGGAACTGTACGAACGCAGAAATCTAGGGAAGTGGTCTGTGGGCTGTTCCTCCGTCGAGATTCGCCTGACCTGTTTGACAATTCGGGTCTAGATCTCTTGACTGAATGTTTGGAAGCTACCGATCGAACTCAAGGCATTGGACTTGGTAGTATGTGTTGATTGAGTTTCAAGCGTATTTTGCTCGGATCGAAAGGTTTGTGAACACTTGTCTGAAAACTCAGATGACTTATGTGGTTGCTCCTTTACTGACGACAAATTCTGCTTTCTGCTTGTTGGACTCATCTTGAAACATTGCAGATGTGGCTTGAGTGTAGATGAAAGATAATTTTAGGATTGTTTCCAAACGTTTACTGGCTCGTGTAAAAAGGATGAGAGGCCTGGCTGGAGGTTTTGTGGAGGTTAATGTTGTGGAATGTCGTGTCGGTCTTTTAGCTCTAAAGTTAAAAAAAAGAAACCATTAGTTAATAAATGCCTTGCTGTACTTTTGGAAATTGTGGCTATTTTGATTGAGTTGTTTGGTTATCTCGAGGTTCTGGAGCTAGTGTTGTGATTGATTCTGTAGTATAATATATACATATTCAGTGGAAATCGACTGACTGAAGCCTCTAAGGAAAACATAGAAAAGAATTGCATTAGTTCTGGGTGGATTACGGGCAACTGAAGGGGTTAAGTTCCATGGAGAAAATAGATCGGTCATGTTTTCAGGTGTAAGGAGTTGAACAAACATTCTGTCCTTTTGTGGAAGTATTGTCTTCATAGGGTCGATGGAAGCGTTGAGCTGTTGCTTTCTTAGGAAGGCGTTATTCAAGAGTGACTGGAGATTGTCTTCTCACAGGAAGAATATTAACTTTATTTAGGAATTCTGAGAAAGACGTCTTTGGGTTTAACGACTGGTTCCTTTTTTTCTTTTCTGTCAAACCCTATTCTTTTATATCCATGCCGAATAATTATCTTTCTTTTTGACTGTGAACACTTGTATTGACAATAACTTTTCATTCTATTGAATAAGAAAGGTGGCTACTTCCTTTAATGATTTCTTAATGACTTAGAGTACTGTAATCCCTCAATCTTTTAGGGATTTACCAAAAGTAGGACCGCTTTCTTGCTCCTCTAAACTTCACCCAATGTTTTTGCATTAACTTCATCACAATTACTTTGCATACTACCAGGTGCGGTCGTCAAGCTGTCTGGACAAACAGTACCCTGCATCATAATAGAAAAACATTGTATTCTCTGGTAGTTTGTAAACGAAAAAAAAAGCGTTTTTGAGGATAGTTACCAAGCTTAAGAGTATCCACTTCCCGAGAACTGTACAGATACGTATTCTTCAGAAAAACAATTACAGTGTTCTTAAAAGAAGGAAGGTGTCATAACGATTGTGGAGCCTATTGTTGTTGATATACAGTAATGACTGAAGTGTAGCTTGGTTTTGTTTTATTACTTTGTAGTTGTAGCGTTGCTATGAAAATATCTTCTGACTGTATTGGAACACACCTGAATGTATTCTGTAAACATTGCTGTGTCCAATTCACATTTCTCTTCGCAACACAAAGTGTTCGTTCTGTTGTGTTTAGGTGCTCGTTTCACTTAGAAGCTGTTCTTTTCCGACATATATTATTGTCAAAAACTGGACTTTGGTGATGAAAACAACGTGACTATTTCACGCCGACTTGTTAGGTTATGGTTATTTCCAGAGATTCTTTCCTTCTTGTTTTGACTGCTTGCAATCTGTGGTGTTGATCGAGATATATTTGTATTTATATGTTAGGATTAATTCCATATGACATCATAGAAATGGTCTATTAGTACTCTCAGTGATATCAATTTATTTACTGGTTGGTTGTATATATGATTGTAACTGTGCTGGCGTACTGGTTGTCAGTTTTGTAGCCATTAGGTTCTATATGATTTGCTATTGGTATTTACTAAACTTTTTGGTAACTAAGTTAGTTTGATTTAGTTGTTGATATAATAGCTCGCATGAGTTAATGGACTAGAGAATACCAATTTCCTGTTATTTTCATTTTGCCCAGCTCACACTTTTCACTTAACAGTTTAACTATTAAGGTGCTTTATATGAATGAGATGTTTGTACCATTTTTATAAATCCTTTTAGAAAAAAAAATTATCTAATGATGGAGTTCCATAAGCTTATTCACTAACTATAACCAATGATACCAAAGAAGACGATTTTACAGCGGTATGTTTACGGATTTACAACGCTAAAATCAGAAATTACTCGTATATCCCCATCGGTGGGCTCAGCAGATAGCCAGATGTAGCTTTGCTATGAGAAAGCACAAACACATACACAAAACTAATTTCCGGGGTCTCTGATTTGGTCATTTAGTCTATGTACTGCATAAGAATGAACATACGAAACACAGTAGAGATATTTTTAAACGTGAAAGTCATAATGTGCTAGATAAACGTTTCATTCAACTAGTGAAGAGAATATCGTAAGTCGTACGAAAATGTAAATAACTGAGATATATTGAGTCATGTGAAAACGGAGATAATTTATAACTGGGATATAAAGTCAGTCACACTCTGTTTTTTAGTAAATATAATGAGAGAAAGAAGTTTCACACGAAGAAAGACTTTTCATACTGCACAAAACCTGAGAACTTGTATAACATAACCTGAAACGTTCTCAAGCAAGAGGCAGAACATGAAGCGTTTTCAAGCTATACAATAACCTAAGACGAAGCGTTTCCACATTCTAACAAAATTGTGCGACAGTCTTTGGCCAATAGCACACCGAGTTAATAAAAATTTAATGCGAAATTGAATGCTTATTTTCGGAAGGGATTACACATCAGTCAGTAATTTTTGTGTAATATTTTATGGGATAAAGAATATTCTTATAAAATATTTAAATGTATTTCTTTATAAAGAAGACGACGTAATGTAATTGCTTTAAACGACATGAGATACACAGAACGGAAGACGTTAAGAAAAAAACCTTTGTGATAAGCTTATACAGTTACAGATAAACATTCTCCTAAACTACATACGAAAATGTTGTTTACACTACTGATAAATTCGTAGAACCACAGTGTTATATGAATGTTACCCTAAAAAAGCAATGAAAACATTGAATATACTTATTTGATAAACTTATTTAACCACTGTGTTAAATAAACTCACTTCTAAAACACGTACGAAAAGAATAGTCAGATCTACATGATAAGCTTATAGAATTGCAGAATTAGACATACATTCCTCTCAAAGACTTACAAAAAAGTTGGTTATACTTACATGATAAACTTTAAAAAATGCAACATTAGATGAGCATTTTCCAAAAAGTAATATTAAAATGTAAACCATACCTGTCTAGTAAGTGTATAGAATTTCAGTGTTGTAAACAACTCTCCTAAAACAGTAGAACAAGTATCGCTTATATCCACTTCATTGGCTTAAAGAATTACTGTACCAGATAAACATATTTATAAATGGTGATGAAGATGCTGATTACACCTACTTTATAAGTTTATAAGCTCGCAGTGTTAAATAAATATTTTTAAAGAAGGCTTATGGTGTTTATAATTACTTCATAATATTATAGAATAAAAAGCTTAGATAAATGCTATAATAAAACTTATGAAAACGTAGGATATACCTACCTGATTAGCTGATAGATATATATTTTACTAAAAGACTTATGAACATTTTGGGTATACCCTATTAAACTACAGTGTTAGATAAACATTCTCCTAAAATGCTGGTCTTGCGTTTATGATGGCGTTAAGAAACTACAGGCTCATAAAAATGTTTGATTACATCTACATGATAAACATATAGAATAACAGCTTTAAATAATCTTATTCAGATAAATTAGGATACATGTGATGTTGAACATACAATCAATGTGATGTAAAATGATGGGATTTTTTAAAAACTTATAAACCCTATGTTTTTACTAGTGAAGTGCGTATAGACTCATACAGTTTTAACACGCTTGGAGAATGTCTTATTGCAAAGTAAACAGTGATATCTGCTAGTTAAGATATGCAGCAGACAATATTTGTTATACGTGAACCAAGATGCATGAATATCAAGTAACTTCAGACGTGCCCCCTGCTAATACAGCGGTATGTCTCCGGATTTGCCACGCTATTATTAGGGGTTTGTTTCCCCTCGGTGGGTTCAACACATAGCCTGATGTGGCTTTGCTCTAAAAACAAAACAAACAAACTTCAGACGCATGAATGAAAAACGGTATTTTATGGGCAGTGTTAGACTTTAGGGGAACAAAGTAAATAATAAAAATGAGCACCAAAACAATCGTTCTAAATATGAAATCAGTAATTAATATTCATACAAGTTTTCCGTTCTGACTTAGTATGAAATGTTCTATGATTTACGTAGCTTCGTTGTAAGCGATATTTTTAGCCGTTATCCAAATAATATCTCATTAGGTTTGGTGAACTAAAGAGATAAAGGATAATCTTAAATCTATGTGTTAAACCAATATAGCAAAGTAATCTGCACAATAAGTTATTAAAAATAATTAAAATATATTTGTTTTGAGCTTCGCGCAAAACTACATGAGGTCTATTTGTCCTATCCGTCCCTAATTTTGCAGTGTAAGGCTAAAGGAAAAGGCAATTGCTTACCACCATTTACCGCCATATATATACATATATATATTTTAAACGCGTTAAGCAAAGTAGCTTTAAGTAAAGAATATGGAACAACGTACGTCCTTGGGCATATTAATTAAAACAAGACGGAAAATTACGATTTTTTCAAATTTTGCGTTTTATTTCTGAGAATTCAAAAATTACTCACAAATTAATACATGATATGACCGCCTTTATTTTCCAGAAGATAATTAATCCGCTTTGGCATTAAGTCCATGAGTTGACTGCAAATTTTACAAATTTTTGGACCGTAGTGCCACACCTCAATTAGCTTATTTTTTGTAGTACAGTCTTTTCCCCGAAGTCTTTCTTTACAAATCGCCCAAAGATTTTTAATAGGATTTAAGTCCGGAGAGTTTTCAGGCCAGTCCAGCACCATTATTCGCGTTGTAGTCATAAAATTCCTCACAAGTTTCGATGTGTGGCACGGAACCAGATCTTGGTAAAAAGTGCTAGATCCATTTGGAAATCTCTTTTTCAATTCTGAAACGACTCTTCTCTGCAAAACTTCGATGTACTGTGGTCCATGCATCTCACCTTCTACGATATGTAAGCCTCCGACGCCGTAGAAACTGAAAAAGCCCCCAAACATCTTCTTCAAGGGATGCTTCACGAACTGATTGATGTGAGATTCTCGAAATTTCTCACCTGAAGACCTGCGAACATGCAGACGTCTTTGACCCTGTACGAAGAAATGAGTCTCGTTACTGAATAACACCTTCCTCCATTGTTTTTGCGTCCAGTTCTTGTATTTCAGACCTCATTTATACCGTTTTTTTCTTCATTGAGTTGATAAGAAATTGTTTTTTGACTGGTCTTATTGCCCTTCTAAGGCAATTTCGAAAGACGTAATATTCCTCAAAATTTCGTTACATATCCCAAAATCGATCGACAGTACTGCAAAACAGCTAATGGCACCGTCTGTGTAAAAAAGAAAGCTATTAAAGAACATCAGCGGTTTTAGCGAGCCTACACCAGCCGCCATGCTGAAAATATTGTAAAATTATCATTTGTTTCAATTAATTTGCGCAAGGGTGTATATACATAACTAAATCAAAAATAAATAAGAGAAACAAAACGCGAAAAGAATCTACCGTGTAAAGTTGTTGGAATAGCGAGATGATAACCACGTACACGTATTTCCTAGTGGAACATAATACATAATAAGATATTCAAGTCTAAAAAAACAATTCCACTCATTATTTATAGCTTACGTTCTCAGCAAACTACCTATTTAGGTCAAAAATAGAAATCAGCGTGGTGATAAGTATATAGTTCGTAGTTTTGATGATTAAGACATCATTTAGCTAGTTTGTGACCTTAAATGTTTACGATATTTCTGGCCAAAATAATTACAGAAGGTTTGACGAGCTTAGGATATATCGGTTAACCATAAGTCTTTCTGCTAGGTTCACAATGTAAAACAATCTCTGTCATAAAAGTATAGTAACAAAAACATTCAAAATATTTAAAATTGATCAATTCAATACTCTAATCAACACATACTCTAAGTGAAAGTCCCGTTAGAGACTTAAGGTATATCTTACAAACAGAACATGTAAGTTGGCATCAACTACTGTCAAAGATTTCATGTCGTCCAAGAATGTAATATTAATATAACCTTCTACAGGTAAAACTTTACACAACACTCTCTAACAATAAATTTTGTTTGTTTTTGTTTGTTTGTTTTGGAAATTCGCACAAAGCTACTCGAGGGCTATCTGTGCTAGCCGTCCCTAATTTTGCAGTGTAAGACTAGAGGGAAGGCAGCTAGTCATCACCACCCACCGCCAACTCTTGGGCTACTCTTTTACCAACGAATAGTAGGATTGACCGTAACATTATACACCCCCACGGCTGGGAGGGCGACCATGTTTAGCACGACGCGGGCGCGAACCCGCGACCCTCGGATTACGAGTGCACGCCTTAACGCGCTCGGCCATGCCAGGCCCTAACAATAAATAATTGTCAATGAAACAACTCTTAGAGTTTAACTTTATAATAGCCAGACATCTGAGTTAAATTACTAGGACGTGTATTACGTTTTATCTTTTGAATAGCAAGATACTTGGTTGCTTTGTCGGAATTAAGCACAAAACTATATGATGGGCTATCTGTGCTCTGCCCACCACAGTTTCTAGTGATGTGAGTTCGAATACATTGGAGGGTGGGGTAGGCATCGAGATAAGTGCTGTAAAAACAAATGTTTAAAAATATACAAAATAATAAAACATGAATTAACTAAATACTTAAATTGTACAACATGTAGTTGCAATACTGATATTCTTGCAGAAAATTAATCTGGTTGAACATACAAAACATAGCATTTGATTACTAATTTAAATATTAGTTTTTAAAATTTGCAGTGTTTTATTGAGTGACAATGACAGTATCTATTTGAAATAAAATAACTACGTAACATTAGATAACAGAATAAAGTATTCATTAGTAGATTTCACATTCAATTGATAAATAATAAAAAAAAAAGTTGACTCATATTTAAACTATGACCACTTGACAATAGCTACCTGATTTTCACATTCTTCTTGGAATTTTGCAGTGAATTGGTATAACATTAGCTAACTAGTTTTTGTATTATTTTGGAAATCGTACACTGAGCTTATGGGTGATAATGGTTAGCTTTAATCTCTTAACATTAAATGAATGATGTTGGTATTCTCTTTCAATTTTCAACCGAATATTTGTTGATAATAGTTTTTCAATTTTGTACTACATTCATGGACGCTGATGTTGATTACGACTAATCTAGTTCTATTATATTGATAGAATATTTTATCATGGCATAATGCCGACAGCAAGTCTAGTTGAATAGATATCATTCGTTAGCTAAGTGACTTAAATATCAATTTCCGAATTATAAAATCAAGTAATGGATGATGATAATAACAACTAACACAGTTAAGAACGATAGATTTGTGTTCCGTTTTGAAGCTTTACAGTGAATAGACTTCCTAACGGCAGTTAGCTTCCACGCCTGGATGAGTGCATGCTGCCTCGAGGGAACATTTTTGTTGAATTTTACAAAACATCTATACCAAATACACTTACATTATTTTCCCACAAATTCACAAAACAAAAAATAACAATAAATGAAAACTTGAGATTTTAAATTTATTCAATAAAAGTTGTATTTTCTTAGATATAAGCTAAATACTATTGTTATTACATAAATTTCAAATCTGAAGTTTTTATTTTTATTTTATGAAATGCTAACGTTGTTGTGTTGATATCACTATGCTCTAAACAAAAAATTTTCCTGAGCATAAAATGACAGTTCTCGTCATCTAGAAGGAAAGGTTGTAATCTTTTGAACAAAATAGTGCTAATTTGTTGTTGTAACATAAATAAATCTATAGTCTGATTAATATTTAGTCAGTCACTGTTTCTCTTTATCTGTTGTCATGGAGGAGCCTGGCATGGCTTAGCGCGTTAAGGCGTGCGCTTCGTAATTTTAGGGTCACGGGTTCGCGCCCGAGCCGCGCCAAACATGCTCGCCCTCCCAGCCGTGGGGGCGTTATAATGTGACGGTCAATCCCACTTTTCTTTGGTAAAAGAGTAGCCCAAGAGTCGGCGGTGGGTGGTGATGACTAGCTGCCTTTCCTCTAGTCATATACTGCTAAATTAGGGACGACTTGTACAGATAGCTCTTGAGTAGCTTTGTGCGAAATTCAAAAAATAAACAAACAAACTTAAAGAAACAACATTATTACTCTGTATATAAAAACTCATAAATAAAATTTAGGATAAAGTAGATACAATGAAAAGAAAAGCAGGTATTTATAAATCACTTTGTGAATGTAGAAATACATGCATAGGTCAGAATAAAAGAAATCTGAAATATAGAGTGAATGAGTATATGCAAGATGTTGAAAATAGAAAAACAAATATTTAACCACTAGATAAAAATGACAGTATAACACACTAAACGATCCAGTGGGAAGAGATTATGTAATTAGCTGAATCTAAAAATTAGAGCACCAGAAATATTCGAGACTTATTGAAGATGATTAAATGAAAAAAAAAAGAATGTATTAAAGAAGGAAAAGAGATTACTGTAATAGAATACAAGTAGGCGACGAGATATTTTGTATTAAATATGGAGAATACGATAGCATATCGTTTAAAAGAAGATATGAAAAGTGTAATAGATCTTATGAATTTATACATGTAAAAGGATGCATTGAAGTATCAAAATATGTCGAGCAGTTTGATACAAAAGTTCAGTTCCAAGTAAACGTATTTTATTGTGTGAAACAGAAACACGTTTTCTTGTTGTTTTAGTTTATTTGAATTACTTTTCTCAAACTTGAGTCTAAATTCAAAAGTTCCAATATTTAGTTTATATCAGAGACAAGAAAACATAAGGTTTTGTTTATTTTTAATTTCGCACAAAGTTACATGAGAGCTATCTGTGCTAGCCATTCCTAATATAGCAGTGAAAAGGTAGATGAAAGTAGCTAGTCATCACTACCCACTACCAACTCTGGAGTTACTTTTTTTACCAACTAACAATGGGATTGATGTAATATACAACATTCTCACGGCTAAAAAAGCGAGCATGTTGGGGGGAACGGGACTCGAGCTTGCGACCCTCAGATTGCGAGTCAGCTCCTTAACTACCTGTTATAAGATAGTTAGGTAGTTTAGTTAAGAGTGCTGTGAATCTAATTCAAAAAGTATGATTTTTTTATTGTGATTTATTTCTTTAAATACGAAGAAAAACACAGCTTAATATTTTATTGCAGCACTATTTATTTCATTTAGAATGATTATTAGGTGTTAACTATGACTTTGTTCTTCTTGTAGATGGATTCATTCTGTAATATTAAAAAAAAATGTAATCAAAAGTATGTTATTTGTTATTCTAAATATATTGTTGTTTATTTGAAATCATTTTCTTAAACACTTAAAAAGTACACTATACCCGTGTGATACTTTCCAAATCTTGTTTTCACGAGTATCATATATTTACATTAAAGTAGAATTCAAAAGACAAATAAATTCGAGAGTAACACAAAATTTTTCAAATTTATTTGAATTTTGTTTATTCATTCATCATGGCTGATTTCTAAAGTTTACAATATATGGATATTTTCAAGAGTTATACATACTAAATGTATTCAAGTGCAAGGATAAAAATATAAATTTGTAAATCAGTAACAATAATTTACTGGTCCACCTGTTGTGTCTCGAGGTTTCCTAGTTCGAATCACACCAAAAGTGATCGCTTTTCATCCGTGGGGGCGTTATAATGTTTCTGTCAATCCCAATATTCGTTTGTAATATAGTTGACCAAAAATTGGTGGTGAGTGGTGATGCTGCCTTCCTTCATGTCTTACACTGCTAAATTAATGACAGCTAGCACAGATAGCCATCGTATAAATTTGACACAAAATGAAAAAAACAACAAAAATAAAACCACTCGTTTTATTATATCAGCAAATAGGTTCTTGAAATTATACGTTTCACTTTATTAAACGTAAAGCTACACAAATAACTACCTGTGACTTCCCACCGCAAGTATCGAAACCTAATTTTTAGAGTTATAAGTTTTTAGATTTACTTCTGAGTTATCAGAAAGTTATAAAGTTAAAATTTTAAAAACGAAATTCGACTGTACTACACAAGCTAATTTTCATGAAAATATCTGTTTAATAGAATAATTTCAGGTGAGGAATTTGATTATTTTTTAAACATTCAAGTAATTTAAATAGAAACTTTCATAGCATTGACTTAAAGAATGGATGTATATATTTATTTCTTAAGTTCTATGCTTTCTAAACTTAACCATACCTTATATTAATTTTATACCAGTTTCACTTCAGTTTATACCCAAATCCAGCATCTTTCTTTGTTTGACTTAGAAATCTCTTCAGATTTAACTTTCTAGTATATCATGAACAAAATTTTGTTTTGCTTTTACATTACTTCTTCTAATTTACTCTTTAACTAATCTGTTTTTATGTTTCCTTCACTCATATGTTTTAACATTACTTGTCCTATCTCACTCTTTCAGTTAATCTATATCTGTATTTCTTAGTTTATTTTTCGTTATTTACCCTTTTTTAATGCCATGTAGGCTTTTTATTTTTGAGATTTAGATGTTAATTAGATACATTGATATTGTCCTTTTAAACCATTAATTTATGCTTTGTTAATACACATATTATAAAATTTTCTCTTAAATACTCTGTATGTTTTATATGTTCACTCAATAATGAATTTCCATCTTATTCTACATTTACACTTACTTTACGGATGGATGAACATTCTGTACTGCAAAAATGTGGTTACAAGCGCTTAATTATTGGCTTGGTAGTGTAAATAACAATATAAACACAGTGTAGAAAAAGTGTTTTCTTGGCTATGTTCACAATTAGGAAATGCAAAGATTAGACATATCAAAGTCGGATTAGAATTGTGGTTCCTCACTGGCATAATATATTAAAAATAGTGTTATATATTTACAAATAATAAATCTTTAAGCAGACTTTAGTAATGAAATGAAAAAAATATGAAGTAATAATCATTTTTATTATGCATAAAATGACAGTAACAATAAGAATGTACTGTATATGTTAAAGTTCTGTATAAGGAGGTTCTTGTGAAATACAAGATCTGCTTCTTTGGTTGCTTTATAAGGCCTGGCATGGCCGAGCGCGTTAAGGCGTGCGCTCGTAATCCGAAGGTCGCGGGTTCGACCCCGCGTCGCGCTAAACATGCTCGCCCTCCCAGCCGTGGGGGTGTATAATGTGACGGTCAATCCCACTTTTCGTTGGTAAAAGAGTAGCCCAAAAGTTGGCGGTGGGTGGTGATGACTAGCTGCCTTCCCTCTAGTCTTACACTGCAAAATTAGGGACGGCTAGCACAGATAGCCCTCGAGTAGCTTTGTGCGAAATTTCAAAACAAACAAACATTGGTTGCTTTATAATATAGTCAATGTGCCCTACTGGAACAGCGATAAGTCTAGGGAGTTACACCACTAAAATGAAGGGTTCGATTTCTCCTCCGTGTGTACAGTTGAAAACGTAATGTGGTTTTTCTATAAGAAAAAAACAAACACATTATTGCTAAGAAATATTGGTAGTTTAACAAGCTTAAGTTAAAATGTGCAACAAAAACGTCCTGTTTTATTTCTTGAGGAGAAGAGAATTTCAGTTCTGAGTGTTATTTTTTTTTGTTTCAGGTTGGATAGGATAAGGCCTTCCATTGTATCCAACATGAAGGTTAACATTAAGAAATGTTTTATAACAGTTTTTGGAAGAAAAGTTGAAATATGCTCAAATATAAAAATAAGATAATATAATTTTCGCTATCCTTAAAATCATTTGTAGCAGTATGAAATAGTCTACAATTACTTATAACTTGATATGAACAACTACCAAAATACACGAAACGGAGTAACACAAACCTCAAAAGATAATAGTGCCAAACTAGTAAAACAACCTTCTTTAATGATGTAATATAAGGAACAACATGCTGATACAGCTAAATTATTTACTGAATTTATTTTGTACATGCAGTCTATGTTTGGAAGGTGATTTGATCATAGGCTTGTAGATCAAAGTTTCTTTGACGAGAATTGTAATTTACAGTTGATTCATAAATGAATAACATGACGACTTCATCTTGAAGTCATCTGGTGGGATAGCAGATAATGTGACTTTGTTCTAAAACAAACAAACGTAAGAAACGATATTTATATTATTTTAAACCATGTTAATATAGATCGAAATCAGGTAATAGAACCAGCTAATAAAGATATTCATGAGGATTGAAATAAGGTGATTAAACTGACTAATAAAGATATCCATGTAAGTTGAAATCATTTGATTGTGCTCACTGAGAAAGAATACTCTTGTAGATTAAAATTAAGTGACTGTGTTGCAAAAGGAATATGCTCCTATGGAAGAATTGTACTCAAGTGATCGTGCTCACCAAGTATGATAATGAAGGAGATTAAAGTATGTGATGTTCCTGGTTAAGAAATATTCTCACGTAGTTTAAAATTAGGTGTTTTATGTATTGAAATCATGACTGAATGGGACAAACAAGTTGTTTTTGAGGATGAAAAACTGGTAATTCTTACGGGCAACAACGGTGTTCATCCGGTTGTAAAACATGTCATTATGATAGAAAAGTAAGATGTTCATGTAGATAAAGATCAGGAATTTGTGTTAAATAAAGAAGTAACTTAGTTGATTGAAGTCGTGTGAACGTGCTGGTAAAAGAGGTTGATGTTTATGAAAAATATATAATTTTACTGGCCAAGAAAGATGCTCCTGTGGATTCACATAGCTCTTTATGCTGGAATAGTAAAATGTTCATCTGAATTTTGATTAGGTATTTTGATGGATAAGGAAATTGCTCATAAGAACTTACATCTTATTATTGTACTGACCATATTTCATTTTGATGGCCATAAAAATAATAATGTGTATTGAAATTGGTTAACTGTGCTAACCAAGAAAGATACTCATGCGTATGGAAATTAGACAATTGGTTTGGCTAAGAAAGATGGTTATGTGTATTGTTGTAAAGTTATTGTGCGAAAAAACAATTACTATCATGTAGATTGAAATCATGCAATTGGTCTGGACAAGATATATTTTGTAGTGGAATGAAATTAGGTGATTAAGATTGTTAATGAATATGATTATATGAATTGTAATTATGCAATTATATTAGATCAAGAATATGCTGATGTAGATTGAAATAATGTTAATATTCTCGAAAAGATAGATTCTGTGTAGGATGAAGTCGAGTGATAGTGCTGGCCAAGGAAGATCCTCATGAGGATTAAAGTCACATGAGTGATTAGGAAAAGATGTACTTTCATTTGAAATTTGAAATCTACTGGTTGTAACTTTTGACGAATATGTTCAAGTCAAGTGACAGGTGCACGTTTAGGTAAGTTAAAATCAAGTAATTATTTCAGACAAGAAATATGCCCATTGTGATTGAACTCCAGTTAGTGTATTAGCCAAGAAAGATGCTCATATATATTGAATTCACATCACTTTACTGACTAAGGAAGATAATAATGTGAATTAGGTGACTATGGTGGCCAATGGTTATAATAACGATGTGTATTGAAATAAGGTAATTGTGCTCGACTAATACGTTGGTCATAAGGATGAGAATCAGGTGACGTGACTTTGCTAACCAAAAATGTTCTGATTTAGTATCATGTGATTGTTTTGTCCAAGGAAGAAGCCTCAGCAGAATACAGTTAAATATCGCATTGCCTAAAGAAAATCTCCATGTAGTTTGTAATCAGGTATTTTGCTGGATAAAGAAGATCATTATGAGATTGAAAACAGATGATTGTGCTAAAAAAGAATTATTCTGAAGTAAACTAAAATTAGGTGATTTTGGTGGCTAAAAATTCTCTTATGAGTTTTAAACCACATGTTAACGGAGAACAGGTTATTCAACTGATCAATAAAATTCTCACATTGGTTGCAATGTGGCGTTTATGCTCGACGAGTGAGGTGCTCTTAAAATTTAAAATTACATGATTGTAATATTTGTATTAACAGCGAATGATACTGTTGTGCATTAGAATTAGGTTATGTTTCTGGTAAAGCAATATTCGTCTGTAGATTGAAATCAGATTACTGGTTTGTCCAAGGAATACAGACGTGAAATTGAATCGTGTGAGTGTGATGGCTAATAAAGATGCTTATTGAGATTAAAATAAAGTAATAGTTACAGAAAAAATATTTTCACGTAGTTTGAAATGAGGTGATTGAGTTGGGCAAGGAATATCTTGGTTTGGAATTAAATCTGATAAATGTAACGGCTTAAGAAGAAATTGATGTTGATTTAAGTCGGATGGTTTTACCGATCACAGAAGACGTTCATGTCAATTTAAATTATTTGATTGTATTGGCTATAGGACATAATCATGTGTACTGAAATTATGTTATTTTATTCTACTAGGTAGGTGCTTGAAGTTCCATTGGATCAATTTAAATTTATCTTGGAAAATGCGTCGCCATTTTGCGTGAACATATTACTTTGTGACCTGGACATATTTATTAATATTAACAATGGATCATCTGGATGTGTTATTTGTTTTTTAAGTAATTCAAACCCTTCTACAATAATGTTTTCTAAACTATTACACAATCTTTAGCAACTTGTGTTGCCTTATCTTATTTCCTATATAAATTTTGTTTTATAATGAATGCAGAAGTGTTTGATATATAATACATCAAATCAACTTATAAGCTCCCAGTCATTTTTCTTCCACAGTTTCTTCTATAAGGTGAATCATCTGATCACATGTTACGATGCCAATCATTCCTTCACATGTAAAACGGCTTATAAAATTACATTAAATCTTCCTAATCATTCTCAGTCCATTTTCGTATATTACTATTTAATTTGCTATGCTGATTTCCAGTTTGTTTAAAGTGAATTGATAAAGCTATTTCATATCTTTTTTTCATATCAGTTTTATTCGGATTATTAATTGGTGTAAAAGCATAATTGTTTTCTTACAGCAAAGCTACATACATATATGGGACCGTGTACTGTGTATATTGAGGGGAATCAAACTGCTGCTTAGAGCATTGTAAATCGGAAGACTTAACCGCCATCTCCCCCGGGAAATGAAAAATACTTTGATTTACTCTTCCGATAAATATTTTACTCGCAAACTCAATATATTTAAGGCCTCAATTGGAAAGAACAAATTTTCTTTCTAACGTTTATTATTAAGAAATATTTTTCTTTTTATTTATTAACTTCCATTTATAGTTGCGCATCTTTATCTTTTATATTTATAGTCATCCACTTTTCTTTTCTCTAAATCTTTCATATTTAGATCTATTTGATTTTGTCTCTCGCATTTGCTCAATAAGTTTTTTTTTACGTTATGAACATATGTTGTTTCATAAATATACAGTTTCATTTGTATTAATATATATATATACTAGATGTAGAACACATATTTTTCAGAACAGATATTTCGACAGATTACAAACATTTAGTAAAACAAATACTAGAAGTCTGGCACATCATTTCTGACAATGATATAAATGTGTAACAGTTCAAGAAATTAGAAGTCTTCCATACCAGTATATTAATTTCTTCTTACAAAAATGTAAGTGTAGTTGGTTAAGACATCATAAATCCTACATATAATCATACAAAGTACTTTCAGATAAAATATAAACATGTAGTAAGCCAAAACATCAAAACTTTCCTGTACAAATACATAAAGTTTCATACAAAATAATATAAATATATAGAAAGACCAATACATCAGAAGTCTCCAACATCATATTTAAGAAAGATATACAAATACAGTAACTCTACGACATAAGAAATAATCAACATTATCTTATGAAGGGTTTCTGATAAAAGTATAGACGTTTAGTAAGCCAAGACACCAGAAGTCTGTCATATCCCCACATGCAATATTTCTGAGAAAATATGAAACTTAGGAAGTCAATAGAAAAATAAACATCCCATGTAAAGACATTTGGTACTTCTTGAATAATATAAACATATAATGATATTAAAAGATTAGAAGTATTTTATATTACTGTTTGAGGTAATTATGATAAAAAATATTAACATAACTGAAAGCAAGATTTCAGAAGTTTCCCATATCACGCATATCACGTATAAAAATATTATCATATATTAGAACCGAGGAAACAGGAGTATTTAGTTCCATGACGTAAGATACTTAATAACCATAAATTGTTTTAAGGCAATACATGAAAAGTCTGTAATTTCACCACTTAAATTTATTCTGAGAAAAATATAAATATATATTCAGCCAAGACATCAAAGTATGCTATATCAAAATATAAATTTCTTCTAAAAAGTAAAAAAACAAATAGTAAGACCAATATACCAAATGCTTTTCATACCAAAAAATCAAGTATTTCCAAGAACATATACTTGTAGTAAGAAAATAAAACTGAAGTCTTAGTTCTTCCGCAACATTTATTGTTGAAGAAAATGTGAAGCAAACAAACAGCACACACAAAATGAAGACAGCCTACTTTAAGTATAACATTTTCTGAGAATTTTTTGTTTATTTGCAGTTAAGCACAAAGCTGTCTTCCGCGCACTACTCAACACGATTATAGAAACGCGATTTCTAGCATTGTAAATTCGCAGACATTCTGCTCTCCACTCGTGGATTACTAAGAGATATAAATGTACATATAGTAAAAAACATAAAAACGTTAATCATTTTACCAGGTAAAGCACTTGTGATAAAAAATACAGACATGTGATAGCCAGAGACATTAGAAGTATCCAATATCACCCATTCTTATATAATATAAATGTATACAGTTGTACGAAGGCATCAAAATATCGATATCATCACAAAAAGTAAACAACTGAAAAAGTTGCAAGCTTCAACATGAGAAGTTTCTCCTTTTAAAACATTAAGAAGCTTAAAATATATAAACATATGCTAAATCCAACTCATCAAAAGTGTCTCACATCTCCATGTATAGATAGTACTTATGAGAAACACATACATATGTTGTAAACCGCGACAGGTGAATTTTACAATACAAAGTACTTCTAATAAAAAACAAACAAATATATACATATAGTAAGCTAAGACACCAAAAGCCTTTCAAGTCATCATATCAAATACTTTTGGCCAAATACAAATAAGTAGTAAGCCAAGACAACATATTAGGTATTTCTGAAAAATATAAAAATCTACTAAGACAGAGATTACAGAAGTCTCCCATATCATTATATATATTACTCCTGAAAGAAAAGCATACGCATGTAGTAACACAGACCACTAGAAATTTCCTATATCAATTTGTATAGAATATTTAAGAATAAATAAACATGTAGTAATACCAGGAAAATACATAAGGCACTACTGAGAAAATTTGAACGTTTAGCAAGAATTATAAGTATGTAATAATATCAAATAAAATACCATCGGAAAAATGCATACTTGTAATAAGCCAAGACATCATAAGCCTTCTATAAAATCAAACGAAGTGTATCTGAAAATAGTATAAACATGTAGTGAGACATCAAAACCCTTCCCTATAACCACATAATATCTTTCGGAGTAACATATAAACATCAGAAGTCTGCAGTGTGACCACATAAAGTATTTAACAGAAAAATATAAACATTTAATAAGTCGAAGGCATAAGAAGTTGTAATAAATCTCTACAAAATAATTCTGTGCAAAAAACTTCAACAACAACTGTAACTGACAAAAACAAGTAGTAACAACTAGCGAATACTATCACCAGACCAATAAAATCGACAATAACAATGTTGTCAAGAAGAATCAGTATGTGTTGTACAAACAGTTTGTTCTCTTCACCAATTATACATGACAAAACACATCAATAAAGAATTTAAACTTGATAAAAAATTAGTTTCAAAGCTAAGCATAAGTGATTTAAAAACCGAGTACAGAAATTACACATTACTTTTTTCTCAGTTTTCAGAAAACAAAATTGCTGTTATGTGTAAATTTGTTAAAACACGTTTCTGATAGTAAAATAGTTCATAAGCTGTGTTATGTAGCTTCTGTATTATATAGCTTAAATTGGATGTTATCTTCTATATTATGTGGCTATATTATGTGGCTATATTAATTGGGTGTCATTAACTGTGTTATATAGCTACTATCGTGTATAATTAAGTGTGTTACATATCTTCTGTTCAGGGTTTATGTTTAATTCTAAAGACACGCAGGAATATATATAGAGTGGATAAACATTTATGTTTATAAGAGCACTGCACCGATTCTGGAATTTTAATAATATAGCATATAGACATACTATAAAAACACACAAATCAAAATTTACTTATAAAAAAAAAGAGAAAGTGTGGGAACCACGCTTTGTACTATTATGATTATCTACGTATATATTCTTGTGTCTCTTACAGTAGTCTCCGACTAGTACAACGGTATGTCTCCGGATTTACAACTCTAAACTCCGCGATTCGATTCTCTTCGGTAGGCTCAGCAGATAGCCCCATGTAGCTTTTCTATAAGAAAACATATACACACCCTTACTGAATAATTCAGCGTAAAGAAATCTTTGAGACACGTAAAATCTGCTTTTTAAGAATCTCTATTTCATATTTTATATCTGATAATTTGCATGAAATTTTCATAAGCAGGAAATCAAACTTCCATTTCTTAAGTTTAAATAAAATATGCAATGATTATATATTTTAAAAGGGAATTAAGAAATTTAACAACATATTGATATGCGATATTGAAAGTTGTCTAATGTACAAAATTCATCAATTCGACAACATTATCAGACAATGGGTTCTTAATGACTTTCTTTCATTAGAAATGAATGCGTTCTTGATGCAAAATAGTTTTCGTATCTTTATTTAATAGCAATGAATAGTTGCGTCATCAGGGTTTTTTAAATGTATAACAACACAAACAAATGACTTTACGAATTAAATTATTTTTCATACAGTGTTATTTAGAAACTCATAAATTGGAATTTATGTCACATATATCTTTAAACTACCGTTTTTTTTCTTGCATTTGTCATAAGTGTCTTTGCTCAGTAACCTGGCTAATAATTGATGTATTTTTATATGCAAAAACGGCTGTTCTGGGCCCAGAAAACACTTCAAATAGAAGAGCGAACAACGTTTCGACCTTCTTCGGTCATCGTCAGGTTCACAAAGAAAGGGTTACTGGTCGGAAGTGGACCACATGTTCGGGAGGGGTTGTGTAATTGAGTGTTGCAATGTAGAGGGCGCGGTTTGAATATATAATTTTGTCTATAATATTAATATAGGTATAATGGTGTTCCTTTATATTGGTTTATTTTGGGTTTGAGTTGTTGTATAAGTAAGGCTTCTTTAATTTTTCGTTTGTTTATGTTTGTTTCTTTATTTAGTATTTTAGTGTTTTCTATGGTTATGTTGTGTCCATTTGACTTGCAGTGTTCGAAAACGTGTGAAGGTGACTTTTTATGTTCTTTGAATCTGGTTTCCATTTTTCTACTTGTTTCTCCTATATAGAAGTCGTGGCAGTTATCACATTGTATTTTATAAATAATGTTGGTGTGGTGTTTGTCAGCGTAGTTCTTACATAGTATAGACCTTAGTTTTGTGCCTGGTTTTTGAATAAATTTAGTGTTAACTGGAATGTTATATTTTGTTACTAGTTTTTGCCAAATGTTGGTTATTTGTTTGCTGATGTCAGGAATATATGGTATACAGCAGTATATGGTTTCGTGATTTTTTGATTCGTGAGATATATTTACTTTTGTTGGTTGATTTTGCTTTCTGTCTAGGTGTGTGCGTATAATGTTTTCTACGGTTTGTGGAGGAAACTTATTAATGTTGATGAAGTGTTGTTTTATTTTATCAAATTCATCGTTAATTTTATCTGGTGAGCATAGTTTTATGGCTGTGTTTATCTGGTTTCTTAGTATGTTGAGTTTTTGTTTTGTTTCATGTGCTGAGTCCCAAGGAATGTATAGTCCAGTATGGGTGATTTTTCGGTGGATTTCTGTTTTGAATTGTGTGTCGGTTCTTATAATTTTGAGGTTAAAAAATGATATTTGATTGCTTTCTTCCTGTTCACATGTGAAGTTAATGTTGGGATGTATAGAGTTAATGTGAGTGAAAAAGTTAAGTATGTGTTCTGTAGATTCGAATCCCGCAATCGTGTCATCTACATGTCTGTACCAGTATAGTGGTGGATGTAATGCTGTATTAATTGCTTGTGTTTTAATTTGTGTCATAAAGATATTGGCTAGAACTGGCGATACTGGGTTGCCCATGCTTAGGCCATTTGTTTGTATATAGTTTTGGTTGTTGAACATGAAGTTTGTCTTTATTGTGGTGAATTCTATGAGGGTTGCTAACTGGTTACTGGGAATGTCTATGATCGGGTTAGGGTCTCGAATATAGAGTTCTAAGGCTATCTTGCAGGCTTCTGTTGTTGGAACTTCTGTGAAGAGGGATATAACATCGAAACTGGCCATTAAGGCTTTATGATTAAGTTGATTTAGATTGGACTTGAAATTAAAAGAGTCTTTGATGAATGAGCTGGCTGATGTTGCATATTTGGAGAATGCCCATGCTATGTATTTACCAAGATTGTAGTTAAACGATTCATATGTTGACATTATTGGTCGTAATGGACCATAAACCAGATTGTCCAGTGGTGGATCAGTGGTTAGCTCAAGAATTACAGTATCAAAAATCTTGAGTCGAAAAAAGTAAGCAGTCAATTGTAGCGTTGTATTAAAACAGAAACGACAACACTACAATTCAAGTGATAATTTTTACAGCACGTAATGTAACGTGTTGCGAGACTTCTTCAGATATTTTATTAAGTTTACATGGCTGGTTTTCACACACACATACACACAGATGCTACAAATCAAGACATACGGGTCTTTATTTTTCTGCATTGTTACGTTTTTTTTATATTTTATATGTAGATTGAACGCAACAGAAAGACAGATAACAGCTTGTATAATTTATTACAATGACCTATTTATATGTGACAGACACAAAATAAATTATCTAATAACAATAACAGATATTCAGTTTCAATCTTCAAAATTATTTACAATACAAAATGGTACTGGCCTGTGTCTAATAATATGATCCAGAATGAAAGTCCAAATCAGAAATCCAAAATTACAATCTAGGCGATGAATTTAGTCCGAGGAAGAAATTCCGAAGTTTGAATGGGTAAGTTCAGAAACAATTCACAGTCCAATACGTGTTGCCTTTCAGCATAATCCGTTATTCGACTGAATCGTAAAGATTGACGGAATAAAAATTCACCGGTTTAGTTGATCTAGCTCTATTCACAAATCCAATTTGAATAAACACACGGCAAACGTTTAAACTTTCTCAAACGAAGACAACTTCTTGACCCGAGTAAAAACGGATGACTCACTTTCCTCGCATCGCCGTCTGTTTATATATTAATCGCGTAACTTCCCAGAATTCCAGAGTACAGACACCAGGCCAATACAAGTGATCGATCTACCTAGTTCTAGAAATATCTACATGAATAATTCTAAATGAATTCTAATTAATTCTAAATGTTATTTTAAATGAATAACAACATATTTATTGGTTTAAACTTCGAAACAATAATATAAATATGGAAATATAAATAATAGATATGGGAATTCAAACACGAGATGACATGGTTGTCGTTTACATAACATTCTCCCCCTTAAAAGCAATAAAAAAAGTTTGAACTTATGAAAACCTTTTTTTAACTGAATAAGGTCCGAATTTTTTAACTTGAAGTGAATAGCTTGATGTAGGCAACAAGACTATTACTTGGTCACCAACATTAAAAATCGCTTTCTGGCCCTTTTCTCATACCAGGTTTTCATCTCTTCCTGAGAAGACTTCAGATTTTCTCCGGCAACATTAAAAGCATTGTGCAATCTGGTTTTGAAATCAGAGATATAGCTCAACAAGCTAATTTGTGAATTATTGTCCTCCAACCATTTCTCCTTAACCAATTTCAATGGACCACGAACTGAGTGACCATAAACCAACTCAGAAGGGCTAAATCCATTAGATTCTTGAACAACCTCACGAACTGCAAACAACAACAAGGGAACACCCTCAGCCCCGACTTTTGAGTGCTCGTGGCAGTAATTTCTAAGCATGGCTTTCAGAGTTTTGTGGAAACGTTCAAGCACACCTTGTGACTTAGAATGGTATGCACTGGATGAAACTTGATGGATGTTTAGTTCATGCATGGCTTGTTGAAATATCTTGGACATAAAATTTGAGCCTTGGTCTGATTGCACAACTTTTGGAATCCCGAACATGGTAAAGAATTTGACAAGAGCCTTGACAATGTTGGGAGCAGTGATTTTTCTCAAAGGGATAGCCTCAGGGAAACGTGTAGAAGCACACATGATTGTCAAGAGGTATTCATTTCCTGCTTTGCTTTTTGGTATTGGGCCAACACAGTCGATAATGACCCTTGAGAACGGTTCTTCAAAGGCAGGAATAGGCTGCAGTGGTGCTTTGGGAATCCCCTGATTTGGTTTTACGGTCATTTGGCAAGAATGGCATGTCTTACAATAGTCAACAACATCTTGGCGCATCTTTGGCTAATAGAAATGTCATCGGATACGATCTAGGGGTCTTTCTTACACCTAAGTGTTCTGACAACACATGATTATGAGCAAGACTAAGAATATCATTCCGATAGCATTTAGAAATGACGATTTGGTGAATAACATTCCACTCTTCATCAGCAGCAACGTCAGGAGGTCTGTATTTTCTCATTAGCACACCTGACTTCTGGTAGTAACAAATAGGGTCAGTTCCTATTTCATTTTCATCAACGACTAGTTGTAGAAGAGAACGAGTTTCAGGATCATTGTCCTGTTCCTCAACAAGTTTGTTTTGATGAAGAGAGTTGAAAAATGACTTGGAGTCATCAGTCGAACTCGAAGTTGAGTCAGAAATCTCATCGATGCGAGACATGAACGTATTAGATAAAGGGAAATCCTCTTTGGACTCCTGATAACGTGTTTGAGAACGAATAACAGCACAGGCGGGGAAAACATCAAGAAATTCTTCAACGAGTTGCTCTGTACTGGGACTGACAACAGGTGCTTCAACAACACGAACCTTTGGTACCACCTTACTACCAGCCAAATTATTTCCCAACAGCATAGACACACCTTCAACAGGCAATGACGATTTAATACTCACAGTCACTGGGCCCGAAACTAAGTCCGAATGCAAATCCAATCTATGAAGAGGCACAGAAACGACGCCACCTTCTACACAAGAAATGAGCAAATTTGCCCCAACGGATGACTTTTCAGAAAACGGAAGTACACTTTCCAAAATCAAAGTCTGAAAAGCTACAGTATCCTGCAGGATTCTAATTGGTTGTAGATGTGAATTGCCAACAAAAGAAACAAAACCTTCAGTGATGAAAGGCTTGAATTTGTCCTCAACAAGATCTTCAGGTACATCAAGAATATTGGACTTGAAATCCACAGTGGACTGAACAGGGTCAAAATCATTGGGAACCAATGATGTATCCAACGAGGGCGAAATGAAACTATGGGGTGATGGCTTATTTTTGATCTTATAGCACTCAGAAATCAGATGGCCAGGTTTTCTACAATAAGCACATGTTTTGGATGAGAATGACACGTTTTTGGTAGATGATGAGCTTTGAGAATAAGATGAAGTCTTTGTTTGAGAATTAGAAGTTTGCTCCTTTCTGTCTCTGTCAACATTTGCATAATATTTGAATGAGTCATTGGGTTTCTTTGCTGTGTGATTTGTATTGCTTTTGTATGAGAAATCTTTGTGAGTCAAAGCATACTCGTCTGCCAAGGCAGCAGCATCATGAATTTTGGAAGCTTTTTGTTCATGAATGTAAGTTTTGTGCTCTACGGGAATACATCTTTTAAACTCTTTAACTAACATGAGTTCTCTGAGTTTTGTGTAATCATCTTTGATTTCTTTGGAATCACACCACCTGTCGAACAGAGTTTCTTTTTCACGAGCAAATTCGATATAAGTTTGGCTGTCGAACTTTTTGTAACCACGAAATTTTTGTCTATATGCCTCTGGCACCAATTCATAAGCATTCAAAATGCATTTTTTGACGTGCTCGTAATCATAACTCTGCTCGGCCGTGAGTTTGGAAAATACTTCCTGAGCTTTATCTTTCAGAACACTCTGAAGTAATATTGTCCAGTATTCGGTAGGCCATTTTAGCCTAAGGGTAAATTTTCGAATTGCTGAAAATATTTATCTACAGCCTTCTCACTGAATGGAGGTACTAAACGAATTTGTTTGGAAGCATCAAAAGTATCCCACTGCATTTGGACAACTTTTTCTTCTGTCTGTGCCATTCTCATACTGATTTCCTTATCAGCTTTAATGCGTTCTTTTTGTATTTCGGCATCAAGAACAAGGCGTTTGGTTTCTATTTCTAAACGAAATTTCATTTCCTTTTCCATTCTTTTTAATTCAAAATCTGGGTCAAAATGAGCGGCAGGCATTTGTTGTACAACTTTTTGAGGTAAAACTTTTTGGCTGTCCAAATGTCCAAAAATAATTCTTTTGATATCTGCTTTCTTCATTGCTTGCTTCACTTCCAAATTGAAATGTTTTCCAACATCAAGCAATTCAGATTTCTTTAATTCACTGATCAATTTGAAAGAGGGATTCTGATTAAATTTGTCAATAAAATCTTCTAGTTGGAATGCCATTTTGAATATACAAGCTGTCTATCTGTATAGAGTATAAATCTAATTTTGAAATAGAATTAAATTGTTTGATCAATCCCGGACGAGCCCCCAATTTTCTGTTACGTTTTTTTATGTTTTATATGTAGACTGAACACAACAGAAAGACACAGATAACAGCTTGTGTAATTTATTACAATGACCTATTTATATGTGACAGATATAAAATAAATTATCTAATAACAATAACAGATATTCAGTTTCAATCTTCAAAATTATTCACAATAAAAAATGGTACTGGCCTGTGTCTAATAATATGATCCAGAATGAAAGTCCAAATCAGAAATCCAAAATTCCCCTCTAGGAGGTGAATTTAGTCCCAGGAAGAAATTCCGAAGTTTGAATGGATAAGGTCAGAAACAATTCACAGTCCAATACGTGTTGCCTTTCAGCATAATCCGTTATTCGACTGAATCGTAAAGACTGACGGAATAAAAATTCACCGGTTTAGTTGATCTAGCTCTATTCACAAATCCAATTTGAATAAACACACGGCAAACGTTTAAACTTTCTCAAACGAAGACAACTTCTTGACCCGAGTAAAAACGGATGACACACTTCCCTCGCGTCGCCGCCTGTTTATATATTAATCGCGTAACTTCCCAGAATTCCAGAGTACAGACACCAGGCCAATACAAGTGATCGATCTACCTAGTTCTAGAAATTTCTACGTATATACATAACACTCTGTACAGACACCAGGCCAATACAAATGATCGATCTATCTAGTTCTAGAAATATTTAAATGAATTCTAATTAATTTTAAATGTTATTTTAAATGAATAACAACATATTTATTGGTTTAAACTTCGAAACAATAATATAAATATGGAAATATAAATAATAGATATGGGAATTCAAACACGGCATGACATTGTTGTCGTTTACATAACAGCATACATGGCTCGTTTGGTCTTAGGACCACGCTTCACACGTATACTATATAGTAATTACATGATAACGCTTCAAATAATAATTACACTAAAGAATAATATATATATATATATATATATATATGTTTATACAAATATATATATACTCTTCAGAAAAAGAAACGCAAAAGGGATATTTTTGTTATTTTGAAGAGAAATATGTGTAATAACGTTACAAGCTCAGAGTATGTAATGTTACACGTGTTAAGGCACTGATTGTCAGACCAAAATGACAATAAAAGTTGTGCACATTGAAAACGGAGGAAAACATCGGATTTTTCGCCAAAACGCATTCGTGTCCAGTAAATTTGTTTGAAAGATTTAGATGTTTTGCTAGTGCAACATATGCAAAATCACTATAAAAGTGACGGGTTCTCGGTTTCCATAGCTCAGTGTTAAGTCACCGACACGCAATACAGTTACGCCAAGACTGACTGAAGCACAACGCAACAACGCCATTGGTCTCTTTGAAGCAGGCGAATCTCGATTAGAAGTTGCCAGGGCTGTGAATGTTCACCCAAGCACTATCACAAGGCTATGAAATCGTCACCAGCAACATAGATCAACTTGTGACCATCTACGATCTGGCAGATCTAGTGTGACCATGACTGCACAAGATCAGTACATCCGGCTGTGTTACCTTCGGGATAGGACCACCACTGCGACGCCTACTGCCTCAACCATACCAGGATTGCGTAGGATTTCCACTCAGACCGTACGCAACCGTCGACGAGATTCTTAGGCCCCATGTGCAATCCATCAATGACGTTTTTCTACATGACAATGCCCGTCCTCATACAGCCCGACTCATCACTGTCTTCATGAGACACCACAATGTCTACGTTCTTCCATGGCCGTCCAGATCATCAGATTTAAACCCCATCGAACATCTTTGGGACGAGTTGGACCGACGTCTGCGACGACGACAACCTCAACCATAGACTCTACCTCAGCTTGCAGCATTTTTGCAGGCTGAGTGGACAGCCATGCCAGGAGATGCCAAGCAGTTATTGATGCTCACGGGGGACATACTCGTTATTGACGTTGAGTGACGTTAAACGTCAACTAGTGAGCATGGACTTCGCTTTTGCACACTTTGGATGTTCAGCAGTGAATGTGCAAAGTTTCACACATGTCATACAGAACTACCCAGAAGAAACTTGTTAACAATGTGTCTCAAATTTTGCCTTTTGCATTTTTTTTGAAGAGCATATATATATTCCATACAATATAGTTTATTGTGAGTGTGTGTATATATATATAATTATACAAGTAAACTATATTGTATGGAATACCTTTCGTGCAACATTCACTGTTTTGTATTTTAACAAAGTATACACACGTATATATAGAAAATTTATGCTTAATATGTGAAGACAACACATACTCTTTTTTTTTATTATAAGGTTTGACTTAGTCTGGTGGTTATGACACTCAACTTGCAATCTTTAGATCACGTGTTTCAGTAATGTGTCTCCAAACGTTCTCATATTTTTAATCTTGGTGCCGTTATAATGTGACGTTAGTTCCACTATTTGTCGATAAGGAGTAGTCTAATAGTTGACAGTTGGGCGTTTTTCACTGATTGTCTTTCTTTTAGATTAGCTATTCTAAATTAGAGACGGCTAGCCCAGATAACTTTTCATTCACTTTGCAAGAAAATTTAGCACATAGATATATTCGTATATAAATGAATATATATTTTGTATTATATCCTGATGTCTTTGTGTCCGCACGCACACACACACATATGTATTTACAGCTATGCTTATCTATGTAAATATACTTAACTAATAAGTGCATATCAAAATCTTATGCACGTATTCAGTGTTCATGGAAATATAAAACTCGTGTTTTGCTGTACACTACTAAATGAGCGAGATTTTCCTGCGAAACAAACACTATAGAAAAGCTTACCCCAAAATACAGTTTTGATTATTCAAATGCAGTATTTTACATACACTCCAGACGACACTATAATTATCTTTTATTTATCCTTTTTTCTGATAGAGCTTTGATTTCGTCGTTTCTTTAGATATATTATCGAAAAGAGTTTATCATTCTCTGAATGTCAGTAAGATTAAAAACTATGTAGTGTCTATTTTATTATTTGTGAGATAAGTGAACGTTTTGAAAGGTAACTGATAAATATTATCTATTACATAGCCTGAAGATAGATTCACAAATATTTTAAACAGTCCTTGAAAGCGATACTTAATACGTCACTGAAATAGAACATATATTTTTGTCAGAATTTTGTACATATTTGCTTCCATATTGGTTAGTATTCTATTGATATGGCTATATTAAACAATTTTTACTTTGAAAGTGTTTAAGATCAACATTTAATATTCTTCGTTATATACATTCTGTTGTGTTTATTTTATATAACGTACTAGTCGACAGTTTTGTTTTTTGATAACCACTAATGTAATAAGGAAAACGAAAGCTGGACGTTTCTATTTTATTCTATACATTAATTCGTATTGAACATCTTCCAGCTCTCTTTAATTCAGAACTGAGGCTATTCTTCTAAACGTTATATTTGGAAATGTAGGAAACATTTACACGAGTTTATAGGGCATCTGTGTGAAAAGTAATCTTGTCTTTTGTTATTATTAACGTCATATTATAACATCAGTACTGCTATCGCTCTAGCTTCATTAATGTAAATATCAAGTGTGTTATCCATTTTCGAAAACTAGGTTTGATTCCGTCAGACGTTTGTAAAGTAAGGGTTTTTATAGTTAATTTACTGAAAATTTAGAGGACGAACTCTATGTCCCGAGATTTTAAATCCTGATTTGGAATTTATTTTGTCAAAAATGTATTTGATCAGCAATTATATATATAAACGTTGAATTTGTTCCGAAGAGACGTGTATAACATCTTTCCGATCCTCATTCAGATATGACACATAGTTCAGTTGTTTCAAAATTTATCTTTATAATGTAACACTCAAATTCCCACGAGCTCAATTAATATTTTGAAGTAATATTATAAAGTAAGATGTAAAACAATATTTATGTAAAAATAGCTATTAATTACATAGCCGATAAAAATAACTATGTAATTAAAGAAAATTTGAAAAATTAACCTGGCCATCAGTAGAACTAGTTAAATATAGTTACTTTACATATCTAGTTATATACTAATTGAGCATTTTCGCTCTTATCATCGAAGAGCTATAGATAACTGATATCAACGTGTGTTTCTTTGTGCTTTAAAAATTATTTATAATTTTCAACTAAAAATACCAAAGTTTTATAATTTGCAAATATAGAACAAGAATCTTTTTAAATTGGCAAAATCTTATCATTTATTTCCGATTAGATCAATTTCTTTCGCCCCTATTCTACCAATAGGGCTTAACTAGTTTTAAGAGCACCTGTAATGATTTTGTGTTTTTCTTATGGCACAGCTACATTGGGTTATTAATTGTGTCCATCCAGTGGAATCGAACCCCTGATTTTAGCATTTAGTCTTTGGATTTACAACACCTATAATAATTGTAATTTCCTAGTGGCTATGTAGATTGAAAGATAGGTTAAATCTTTCAATTACTCACTATATTTTTCTTATATCTCGGTACAAGACAAATTGATAAAGTTAGTACTATTTAATAAACTATTGGCTCAGTGTATTAACTTTTTACAACGTATTGAAGCAGTATGAAACATTTCAATAATAAAGTAGTATGTTTGGTAAAAAGCTAATACACATTATTGAAATACGAAAATAAATAACAAAAAAGTTTAAATAGTAGTTTAAATCGTATGCTGGGGAAACTGACTAGGTCATTTGGGTTAATGTTGACTCTTATTAAAATTTATTTGATATCGTTTCGTCAACTTTATTAATTTTCCACCTAAACTTAGTTTTTTTCTGCTAAAGGAAACTGCAAACCAAATACAAGACAAATTACACGTAATCAATAAGTAGCAAATTTCGTATATCACTTACATGGGCCCGGCACGGCCAGGTGGTTGAGGCATTCGTCTCGTAATCCGAGGGTCGTGGTTTTGAATCCCCGTCAGACCAAACATGCTCGGCCTCTCAGCCGTGTGGGCGTTATAATGGTCAATCCAACTATTTGTTGGTGAAAGCTGGTAGCCCAAGTGTTGGCGGTGGGTGGTGGTGAGTAGCTACCTTCCCTATAGTCTTACACTGGTAAATTAGGGACGGCTAGCGCAGATAATTCTCGTGAAGCCTTGGGCGAAAAAAACAAAAAAATCATTACATGTATAATACTTTAAAGTTGTCTCAACTTCATTGGTTTGTAAGAGACTTATATCAATAATTTTTCTTTGGTAAACAGAACTGTTTATTTTGTTTTCATTCCAAGAGGTTTACCAACATATTTACTCTGTAAGCTTAAAAGTAGCACTGGTTTTATTGAAAAGTTGAGAAAATTCACTATTTTCAATCGGCCTAACTTAAGAAACATGTAATTATAACTTACCATAAAGTAAAGAGCTAAGTTGTTTGAATACCGCTCTTTGTTCTTTTTTTTCCCGTTTTAAAAATATACCTTAAATAAATCCTACCATTTGAAGTGTATATCACAGAGAGGCGAGGAAGTTTAATCTATCTGCTGTAAAATCCTGTAAAGTATTTAGTTTAAAGATGAAAGTTCTTGTCTCATAACGAATGATTTAAAAGAAACATTGTAAAGATAGGGTAAAAGTTCCGTTGAATAAATCACCACGACAACCAGTGAAAACCATCCACCAGTCAGTTGATAATACACCCGGATGTTTTAAGACTGCCAGTTATCCGTACATATGTTCTTTGTTTGAGAAGATAACAACACAATAATGGGACAGCTCGTCGCTCTAACGCCTACAGATTCTTTGGAGTAGAGATGCAAATTAACCATGACGGAGCCGCGATGGACCTTCTGATAAGGTATGTTTACAGGGTAAACGTATTGATTTTCATTTGTTTTGTGGGAACTCTTTTACACGAACACATTTTAACATCAGAATGAGTAACTTCATAGTATAAACTGCATTAAAAGAATTGGGTGCTACAAATATTAAAATGCTGCTACTATTTCAGAATATGTAATAATTACTGGCAAAATATGCTCATATTAATGAAATTAATAATCAACACTTTTACAATGTTTATTTATTTGTAGAGAACGAGCACTAAAGATGTTGTTGTTGTTGTTTTGAATTAAGCACAAAGCTACACAATGGGCTATCTGTGCTCTGCCCACCACGGGTATAGAAACCCGGATTTTAGCGTGTAAGTCCGCAGACATACCGCTGAGCCACTGGGGGGCAGCACTAAAGAACACATTGCACCAAACAGCATACATAGAGCGATATACCTGTTTTACCTTTAAATATCTTAGTGTGATTTAAATAGAATTGTTATGTCGTACGCATATATATATATATATGTGGTATTCATGGTTTAGATCATTAATAGTATTATTGTGTTACTCTTACTAAGAGCACGGGATAAAGAAAAACATCAATTGTTATTGTTATTCATTATCTACTTACATCTTATGCATATAAAGAAGTAAACGGCCGAAGACAATTTTGAAACTGAAATTAATTACACAAAACAAACTGATACAACATTAATTAAACTCAAACGAATAAAGATAAAATGAAGTTAAAGATTAACTAAAATGAAAGCAGATCAGTAAAAATCAACAACGAAGAAATATTCTCTCAGAGAACTTTTAATGTTGGATCTCACGCTATGAACCTGAAAAGAAAGTACTCCAACTCTAAGGAGTGCTATTCAAATATGGCACAGTCTATCACAATTAGAAGATAATGAAAAGTCTTGGTAAACATTCATTGGACAGGTAATTTGCAATAATAAAGCACTGACCATTATACAAATTATTGTTTTCCAAAGGATAAATTTCACTAAGTTTTTATTTCCGCTATGAGAATCAAGGACTTAATTCATATATTCACTAATGCATAAGAACGTAGTACAGGCGGAAAATCTCACACATCCGTAAACACACACAGGGTGAGTTTGATTCTAAGCTAAACTATAATGTATTTGGTAACATAACTTTGTTACTTTATTTAAAACGTAGCTATGTAATAACTGCTTATGTTAAAATTATTTTGTTAACGCAGTGAAAAGACAGAATAGAAGATTTGAATAATATGATAAACTTTTGATTGATGATTATATATTACAACAACAATTAAAACGGAAAGTTGTTTCGACCAGAAGAAAATAGGCCCTCAGATACAAAACAACACTTTTTTATTCTTTCTACGTAATGAATCAAATAATAGCAAAATTATTAAAAATTGCGAAATCGGAATTTCTAATAGTCATTTCATATTTATCACTCCGAAAATAAATAATTAATAAAATTAATGAAAAATATTTCACTAAATATGGTCGTAATTTTTCCTGTTTACAATATTGCTACCGAAAATACAATGTTATTATTGCATAGCTTCAGCCTATACCAGTGGTTTCCAAACTTTTTCAGCTTGTTACCCAATTTAACATGCCACATTAAGCATGTTACCCCTTTCACAAAATGTTTTCAACATTGATATATATGGCTAACTTAAACTAGATATATATTGCACTTTATTTATTAACAATTTATTTATATAATTTATTTACACTGAATTACACTTTTAATTATTGTATTTGATCATTGTGCATTTCTAATGAATATTGCCAAAGATGTCAAGAACATCAGTGGGACTTGAAGCTAGTTTAGGAATTTTTGGCTTTGTGGTTGAAAGTGCCAGCCTGGCATCGTTTGCAACATTCAAGCGAGTCCTCTTTTTTGTTTTCATCCCCAGCACGGTTGAGAACCCCTTCTCGCACAGATACGTTGTTGAGAATGATACCAACAACTTCAACGCTCTCTTGGACAGAGTTGGCGAGTCAGCTAGTTGTGAAATCCAAAAGGAATCTGCATTTTGGTTTTGGAATTTGACTTTCAAGGCTTCATTTGCTCGCTTTGTGATCCACTCCTCCTTTGCAGGGAAATCATCATCATGAATGGACTCATCAGGTACAGAAAAGGGATGAATGATTCACTGAAGACTGGCTGTTTTTAGGTCTCTCTCTGGAAAGTAGTGCTGCATGCTTGTTTTAAGCCCCTTCAAATGGTCGCTCATTTCTTTGTTGATGGTCTGTAAAAGTGATCCAGTATCATAACTATTCTCCTCAACAAACTGGTCTAGGGTGGGAAACTGAGCGATCACTCCTTTCTCAAAGCGTCGAATCCAGAGTCTCAGTTTTCCCAGAAATGCAGTCACAGTGTGATGGGCATCAATGATAGTCGTATTTTGGCCCTGGAGTTGCAGCTTATCACTGTTCAGCTCCGCAAATATGTCAGCCAAGTAACAAAGTCGAGCAAGCCACTCCTTATCAGTGAACTTGGTAGCAAAAGGAGATTTTTCTTGTTTCAGAAATTCCCGAAGAGCCGTTCGGAGCTCAATGACTCGATGTACAACCTTGCCTCGTGACAACCAGCGAACATCGGTGTGGTAGAGCAGAACTTGATACTGCTCTCCCATTTCTTTGCACAGCTCCCTGAATATGCGCGAATTCACATCCCTGGACTTGATGAAATTGACGATTTTCAACACATCTTCAAACACTAATTCCAGATTACCAGGCAGGCTTTTTGATCCAAGAGAGTGCCGATGAATGATGCAATGATTTACAGAAATTTCTGGATTCACAGCTTGTATGAGGCCCTGTAATCCACGATTACGACCCATCATCGACGGTGCTCCATCGACGGAGACCTAGATTAAAAAAGAAAAAACTATTATAGATTGCATCAGTTAGTCATTCTTACTTATTTTTTGCGTTATATTTATATGGTTTTAATTTAATTTAATTTGTTTTGGTACTTTAGTATTTCAGTACGACAGGCACGATATTTTTTGTGAATTATGTATAAAATATTAGCTACACTACAGCTACTTGTACAATAAATAAAACTATATGACTATATGCCATGTAATTCATTGTATTTATACTAATCTAGACTTTATATAAACATCTCTCCCTACCTGTTGAACGCTGTTCCAATCCAATCCATTCATGGTAAAGAAACTGTTGATGATATTGAAGATATCTTCTCCCTTCGTGGTTGTCAGCAGATCTTCGCATAATAGGAACTTTTCTTTGATCTTGTCCTGGTGGACGTAACGAACGAACCCAAGGAGAACAGCACAACTGGCTACGTCACACGATTCATCAAATTGCAAGGAGAATTTGCTATATGAGCTTTCCTTGAACTCTGTTGTAACTTGGGACAGAATATCTGATGCCATGTCATCGACTCGTCGGCGGATTGTGCTGTTTCATAGAGATATGACACTCAGTTTCTTCGCATGATCCTCCCCACATACCTTGCTTACCATCTCGTATGCACAAGGCATAATCAGATTCTTTGCAATGGTGTGGCATTTTTGTTGTTCGGCAACTTTATATGCAACAAAGTAAGATGCTTCGACCGCAGCTTGAAGCTTTTGGGCTTGAATTCCAGATGAACCGAACTGGATATTCTTCAGTGCTACAGCCCGGCGTTGTAAATAAGCCTAATCCTCATTTTGAAGATTTGGATGGCACTTCTGGAGGTAAGCTGAGAGTTTTGATGGCTTGAGGCTTTCATTTGTCAACACTTTGTGACATACTATACATTGTGGCCGATCCTCTCCACCAGAAGGTAAATTCACAAAGCCATAGCGAAGAAAGGCGTCAGAGTGGGTGCGCTTTTTAGACATTTTATTGTTCAATCTGCAGAAAAAGAAAAACTGCATAAAAAGTGTGAACAATGTGAACTTATTATTTATTTTTTCGTGGCATTTTAGATAGCATTAAAAGAGCTTATTCAGCAAAGGAATGATGTAATAGTAGGTAAATACTAACTATACTGCACAGGGCAGTACACATACATACCAGGTTTTGTCTACCTCGGCTGATGCTCACATAGAAACTGACAGTGTGAAATAGAGGCAACCTCAGGCAGTGAGTGACGCGTACTGGACACGTCAATGAGTCATCAGGGTTACTGAGTGACTTGTGTTCTGAAGCATACTTGTCAAAATACTTTTAGGTTACCACACACTTAGATACATATTTTTTTTTCTTTCTACTACTTTATATTAGTTTTTGATGTTTATTGTTATTTGGTTTAACTTTATTACATACTTAAAATAGGTTTGATTTACAACTTTACATACTAAGACTAAGTTAACATTAATCCTAATACCAGCTACCTCAATGTTTTCTTGATTTTCAGAATTTTAACTTTTTTTCTATCGCCCCCCCATTACCCCCGATAAACTGTTAAATTACCCCCAATTTGGGAACCTCTGGCCTATACTAATTAAATTAAAAAAATATATGATATTATCTAATAGTGTGACGAAATTAGTTAAATATATAGATTCTATTTCTTTATAGAAGTTCATGTATAGGTTGAGTATTGTGCTTCTATTAGTTGTGTTGTATCATTTTAGGTATCTCATATTGCCCCAACATGACCAGGTGACTAAGGTGCTCGACTCGCAATCTGAGAGTAGAGGCTTCGAATTCCCGTCGCACCAAACGTGGTCGTCCTTTAATTAAATATTATTTCCTAACTACATAAAAGAAAACTTTACCAGTTCCGATACTGAAACAACTAATTTTTTTTTGCATTTCAAAGAAATAAAATAGCGTTAGGTGTTTATTTAGTCACTGCTTATTCTGGATGATATATTCCAAATATTGCCGATGAGAGAGGCTCTAGCTGTTGAAATACTTTCGGAATTTGTTTTAATTATGGACTTGTTAATATTCTTCTTAAACTTTTTCGAATAATTTAATTAAGTTCTAGTTTCTTTTTTCATACAATAGTCAAATTGGATTACGTCACTCAGATTATGTAATTTTATCCTTGTAATGAACACTAAAAGTGGCTTACGTTTTTTCTCCTGTTGTAGGAAATGTGACTTAATACTCTCAGATCTACCAGTTAAGACACTTACGTCTTGAAAGACGGTAAAATGCAACAACAGTGTCAGAACCGATTAAATTTTAGCAAACTACCGAATTTTACTGCTTTAAATATCTAAATTTTATCTTGTTATATTATATAAAATATAAGAAAAGTTTGATTTACTCGGTAACAGTTCGAGTCCTGTAGAATAGTTTGTAAGCTAGACTGGATCTAGGGTTTTTTTTTTTTTTACTTTTGGTGCGTAATAGAAGTAATTGTCAAATAATATTATTCGCTTTGGATGGTATTGATTGGTGGCTTTTTCTCTTTATAACTTAAAAAGTAGAGATGGGTAGCTCTGTGTGTATGTATTTTTGTTATAGCAAAGCCACATCAGCCCATCTGCTGAGCCCGCTGAGGGGAATCGACACCCTAATTTTAGCGTTGTAAATCCGTAGACTTACCGTTGTACCATTGGAGGACTTTTATCTTTCATGGCTTTTATTGTTAAAAATATAAAGATGTCAGTAAAAGGAACAATATTTTTCCTAATATCTTATAAATATGATAGTTAGGCCTGATTTCAAGATCTTTTGAAAATGGAACTGTGAACTTAATTTAATTTGCTTAGTTTGTGCAATGAGACATTAGCGTAGAGTATCTGGTTTTATTGAAATCGCCATTACATATAATTTTCTTTGGGAATTAGATATAGAAAAAAAAAGATGTATAATAATAGTAATATACATGTATATATACATACACACATATATATATATATATATATACTTATATATATATATAAGTAAAATAAAGTAAACTCATTGATGAATAGTAGATTTCTACCGAGCGGATTTCCTTTCGGTGGTTTTTAAATCTGAAACAGCATGAGGCTTCTACGAATAAAGTCTGACATACGGATTGTGAGGAGAATTCACAACTTTGTAGAGGAGACCATGTACCTCTGCTACCATAACAATAACTAAAGGAAAGGAAAACTCATATGCTAAATAACAAAATACAAACTTTGTTATACGATTATCCCAATATGGTATTCAATAGTTTTAGTTAAAACATTTTCCTTCCCATTTTCATGTTGTATAATAATGCATATTTGCCAAATTAATAAAGTTTCCCTAAGTTGCACTTTTTTGCCAGTAAAGGTAAGATCTAGTGGCTCTTTTCTTATGAAAGTCATAGCCATATGACAAAAGTAAGACTTGAAAAATTTTCCCTTGTTAGTAGGTATGTTAAGACGATATCTTACATATAGATAATGTAATTTTCGTCACAATATTACTCAATCTCTCATGCTATTCTGTTTAAGTCTGAGATCAACGATTATAACCTTCCATTCTTCTCCATTGCTCACTACTTGCAGCAACTTTACCAAATCAAACATTTCATGTTCAATTTATTTTCGTACGTCATTGAACCAAGTGAGGCTTGGATCTAACCCTTACTCTTCGACTTTACCAATTATAATATCTAAGAACTATTCTTCGGATACAGTTTTATACTCAAAGTAGCGCATTTACTATTACATTCCTAGGTCTAGAGGTTGCTTTTTTTTCCTTCTAACGTTCTGAAACTTCCTCTTGAGATTTTTATTACATGTAACTGATCATCACTATTTATTTATATTGATTTTTTCCAGTTTTTAATCCTATAGAGCAGGACTGACTATACGCAACGTTTTACTAATTCTCAATCCTAGTTTCACGTCATTTCAGAGCAATTCTTTGATTTCGGAGAATAGTCTTTTAGCCACTTCTAATTTTCGCTTAACCCCTGTTTTTAATACTTAAAGTTACTTCTTATATTCATTTGTGAAGAAATAAAACCCCTTTATTTGTTCCAATTCCATGTCTTCCACTGCAATGTATATTCTGGAAGTGTTTTCATATTACAAATTTACAATTTTCTTACTTCTGTTGACATCTATCTTAAATCCTTAGTTATTCCCTTTATCAACAAATTTGCCAATTAACCGTTTTATCACTTCATTAGCTTTATCCATAAGTACCATATTATGAACATATCAACTATTACAGATTCTATTTTACTAACCTCCATCTTTATGTATCATTAATCACCTAATCAATCTCTCTGCGTAGAAATTATATAATGTTAGTGAGAACGTAAATCATTGTTCAGTTTTCTTTAACCGTAAACTAACTCTTCGGTTCTCATCAGTTTGAACTGCTGATTCCTGACTCCAGCAAAAATTCTCTAGGAACAAGATATGTGTTTGATTTACCCGAATTTGCTGCATGGTATCCAATAATTCCTCAAATTTATCCTTTTAATTTTTTTCAAAGCATTTGAATGATATACATACACATTTCTTTACACATGTCTGGATGTACAATATATTTATTAGCCGTTGAAACTTTGTAATAAGAGTTAGACATGTTTATACTTGTTTTCATACAATTCTCAATGTATAAGTATCACACTATACGCATTGATAAAGATAGAATGGTTTTATTAACATTTTATTCAACTTTTATTGTCAATATTTATTATTTTTTATATTTGGTGAATATATTAGAAATTTAAGAGATGTTCGTTATTTATGTTACTGTAACACGTAAAATAAATATTTTATGACCTAATATAAATTTAAAACATTCAGATGTCCTTATATTTCTCATTTTTGTCAGCACTTTCTTAACAGGAATAAAATTCTGGATATTAATAATTTCCCAACAGATAACATACATTCATGTAAAAATGTCAGGACAGCCTATGAAAGCCTGTGTATTTTTGTAACATTTTTGGATATATAGATATTTAATCTGAATTTTAACAATACTGAGAGATTATAGGAATATAACTAAACAATTGAAACTGAAGAAAAGACTTTTCAAGATCTTCTGTAAATGTAATTCTATAAAAACGCATATTTTAAGTGAGGGAAAAGTTAGGACACCCCCACATTTATTCCCATTTAACATGGCTGAGACGTGAGAATGACCACCCTGGTGAGAGCAAAAGAGCTGTCTGCGGCCTTCAGAAAGAAAGTTGTAGCAGCTTATGAGTCTGGTAAGTGATTTAAAAAGATCCCAAAAAATTTTGAAATCAGCCATTCCACTGTTCGAAAAATAGTCAGCAAGTAAAGGGCTTTCAAAACAACTGCCAAAAATTCCAGGTCTGGTTGTTCAAGCAAGGTCACCCCGAGAACAGACCGCAAGATGTTATAAGAGGTCTTTAAATACATAGGCTTTCTTAGGGTGTCCTAACTTTTTTCTATCTAAAAATTTGATTATTGTAACATCAAGAATACTGAATAAACATTTTCATATATATCCTTCTTTTAAATTTTCATGTCTTTATAATTACGACTGAATTCAACATAGGTGGATTAAAAACTAATAATTAAGCAGATGCTCTGCCTTATAACTGTTATTTTTCTGCGAATTTTCTCAGAAACCATTCTAAAACAAACAAACGAATTCACTGTGTGATAATACTTTACTTCAATTGTGAGTTGTCAACCAGTTAACTCAGAGTTTTTTCATCAAAATGGTAAGTTGGGTGGTTATTTTAGTTTTGATAAATGCTACACGAGGGCTATTGCGCTAGCCTTCCTTAATTTTGCAATGGAAGACAAGAAGGAAGGCAACTAGTCATTAACACCCACCGCCAACTTTTGCTAACGAATAATGGGAATGAACACAACATCATAACACTCCCGCAGTTGAGAGAGTATGTTTAGTGCGACAGGGATTCGAACCCGCGACTCTTATATAACGAGTACCTTAACCACTTGTCCATGCCGGGCCTCATCAAGCGGGGAAACATCTACCAATTTTATTTATTTGGATTACAGACCATATTTATTAATGTATTGAAGTTATTTGTTAGTTTTATTGTAAGGAAAAATTGTCATTTTAGTAAAAAATGAATTTAAGATATTAAATAAGACGTTAAATTATCTTTTCAAAACGAGTAGGATGAAATGTGTGTAGTTTATAATGCTTTAATAGTATCAAAATGCAATTGAATAACTTTAAAACGTTTTATCATAAACGTCTTATAAAGTTTTAATCTGGAAGTGGTGATTTTATTAATGTCAAGTTATATTTGCACCTTTTGAAATATGCAAGAATTCTTAAATTAAACGTTGCCTTAAAAGTAATTTGTTCCTTTGCTAAGAGATTTCTGAATTATTTTAGCTTTACTATAAAAATAGTGTAATAAAGAGTATAAGATTTTATTATTTTTTCACTTTTATAATCGTTTACTTTTAAATACGTTTCTACCCCCAGCCGAAATTACTTACTTGTATTTAATTGCCAAAACAAAGCCACAAAATATGCTTAGGAAACATTTCCTTCTGACATTATTATTTATAAAACTACTATGTACTGAATTTTTGTATGATATACGATTCTTTTTTATCACTAGATATCTGTAGTGACTTTTAAACAGGGATGGTACTTATGAATTCAAATATTTTTCCCCCGAAGATAACTAAATAAGTCTATCATTCCGTTGAGTGTAATACAAGTCTGTTTAGAAGAAGCATACATTATGAACGATCATATTCAAACACGAAGACCTTTGAGAGTGTGATGCTAATTGAATAGTATCAGGGTATCTTTCATTTGAGACATCATGACTCAAATAAGGGCATGCCGACAAACAATACACAAAAAATATGAAATTTATAAAAACATCTACATTTAGATATTAAACATATGAAATAGGTCTAATTGATGAAAAGAATGACATCACTAAGTTCATTTAACAGAAATACATTAATACCCAAGCCATTCAGTAGAAATACTTCATGCAAGTCAGTATTAGAAATACATCTTTTGAGCCAGTCGTTTAAGATAGATCACTGAAACCAGCCAAGAGAAAGACAACACAGTTACTCACAGCATTCAATATAAATACGCCAATCACACCAGCCAGGGTCTGACATTGCCAGGTGGTTAAGGCGCTGGACTTAATCTTAAAGTTGTGGGTTCGAATCGCCGTCCCACCAAACATGCCTATCCTTTCACACGAAGTTGCATTATAATATAACGACTAGTCTTACTATTTGTTAATAAAAGAGTACCCCCAAAGGGCAGCAGTGGTTGGTAATGACTAGTTGTCATTCCTTTAGTCTTTCACTACATATAACTCTCGCGTAGTTTTGCGACAAATTCATACCAAACCAATTCAACCATTAGAAAGCCATCACTAAATCCTGCAAGGGGAAATAATCCGTCGAATTTAGTCAGTAAAAATAGGTCAATAAAACCAGTAATTATAAAGACACCAGCCAAGTCATTCATGAGAAATAATTACTGAAACCATTCAGTAGAAAGACTCTACTTAAGCCAGTCAATAGAAACATCTCATTAAATATAGTGAGTAAAATTATTTTAATCAATCTAATCAACAGGAATATACCACTCAAATAAGTCAACAGGAAAATGTCACCAAGTACATTCAATAAAAAAAGTGTGAATCAGTCCATTCAGTGGAACGGAAAATTCTACTGTTATCAATTGCAAGAGATCTCTCAAACCATTCAATATAAAATGTATTATTAATATTAGTTTATAGGAAGACATTACTCAATTCTGTCAATGGATTGCCACCATTGAAGCTGGCCAATAAAAATATATCATCAAAACCAGTAAATAGAAAGACACCGCCCCCCAGTGGCTCAGCGGTATGTCTGCGGACTTCCACGCAAAAATCCGGGTTTCGATACCCGTGGTGGGCAGAGCACAGATAGCCCATTGTGTAGCTTTGTGCTGAATTCAACAAACAAACAAAACAAACAAGAAAGACACCACGCAACTCAGTCCATTCAATTGAAATACGTCACTCAATTTGGTCAATGGAAAGAAGTTACATCAGTCAATTGAAACACATCACTGAATCCATTCAGCTCGATTTATATTACAATCCAATCTTTTTCTTATATTACAACATGAAAAAAGTCATAGTTTTTCTTATATGTTTCCAAACACAAGTCATAGGGATATACCTCCGTCCACTCCATTTCACCTTTATTTTTATTTTCTTTACTTTATAATTCATTTGCAATATAAGTTTTAACCATAGTTAAATAGATCTTAAGTCTTGTATTTGTGTACATTCTACATCACAAAGTTGAAATTCAGTTTTCAATAAACAACGATTTACTCTACATAGTTTTAAAACTAAGACTGATTTGAGCCTCAGTATACATAACAAATGACAATAAATCAATGTACAGAATAATAATAAAAAAAGAAAACATGATGAAACTCCAAATAGTCTCATACTTTCAACATGTTTCTACGTGTTTATTGCGTCTTCTTAGATCCAGAATGGCCAGGTGAACTAAGGCGTTCATCTCATAATCTGTAGATCGCAGTTTCAAATCCCCGTCGCACCAAACATGCTCGTCCTTTCAGCCATGGGGACGTTATAGTGTTACGTTCAATCCCACTATACGTTGGTAAAATAGTAGCCCAAGAGTTGGCGGTGGGTTATGACGACCAGCATTCCCTCTAGTCTTACACTGCTAAAGTAGAGACGTTTAGGGCAGATAGCCTTCGTGTAGCTTTGCAAGAAATTCAAAAAACAAGCAAGCAAGCGTCATTTTAAGGATTGTAATGTTGTACAGAAGGTAACAAGAATATATTATACATATTAGAGGCTGCATGTAATCTGATAAGAACATTTCTATCAGATCTATCGTCCTTATTTAATATTTTATATTTATTTTTTACATATTTATTTCAATAGATTCATGTATATTCATACAAATAATAGATCTAGGTTGTTTTAAAAGAAGTTGTTTTTCCTGTTTATTTGAATGTTTTTTTTTAAATAAAAAGTTCTTATAGTCCCTTTAGAAGTACAGCCTTATGCCTACGTACATACAACGCGAGAAATCGGATTTCAATACCCGGGGTGGACAGACCACCCGTAAGACATTTTGTAGCTTTGTGCCTAATTGTAATCAGACGCTCTTTTAATGGTAAAGTAGTAATATTATTATTTTTAATTTTCCTCATGTTTGTTCATTCTGTTGCTTAAATTTCTTTAATTTGTTTTACACAAACATTTTTATTTTCACATGATATTTTATATGTACCAAAATTTTCAAGTAAATTAATTTTATATTTAATATTGTTAAGAATCTATCGGTCTCTATGTCGAATTGTCGGAAAAAAACATTAATTTGTTTATTAAAGTGTTTCATTGTTTCACAAAATAAATAAGTATAAATGACAGTACCGAACATTCTTTACTGTTTACAACAATTGTTTTCGACAATGTTTTTGGTTTTTAAAAGTTCTGTTGGCAACATCAGGAATATATATTTTTATTGCTATATATTTAGATATTAATATATTCTTGTTTACTACACAATTTTAGTATCCTATCAACATAAAAGAAAAAAAGGAGTAGTTTTTTAGATTTTATGTGGCAATATTTTGATGTGTCGGAAGGATTACAAGGTAATTTGTTTGATTTTTCGTTTTTGAATTTCGTGCGAAACTATACGAGGGCTATCTGCACTAGCTGTCCTAATTTTAGCAGTGTAAGACTAGAGAGAAGGCAGCTAGTCATCACCACCCACCACCAATTCTTGTGCTACTCTTTTACCAACGAATAGTGGGATTAACCGTAACATTATAACGCCCCACGGCTAAAACAAAGCATGTTTGGTGTGACGGGGATTCAAACTAGCGACCTTTAGATCACGAGTCTAGCGCCTTAACCACCTGCCATGATTATAGAGAAACGTTTTCAGTAAATAGTACCTTCTAATTTATTTTTATTTTTTCTCACTAAAACACATTAAAGAAGTAAATATCCATCTGTCTGAACTTCTAAATTAAATCGGATAGAACTGTGAATGTTACTGAGAAAATTAGCTAAAACAAATGATATCTCTTTATCATGCGGTCATATTAAAAAATGTGTTATGAACATACTTTTCCATCCTTCAGGTTTATTTATCAGCTGTTTTAACGTTTCAGTTTCAAACTGTCCATAAATAAGTTACATTATAACAGAGATAAAGAAGAATCTATGGTAAACGTACATTCAGTTCATAAACTTTACTTTTAATTGGAAAAGAAAATAGTTTTCAATATATGATTTTGCCAGGTTAATCACATCCGTTATTTCTGAGACCGAATTATATTTTTCAAATTTTTCCTATATACATACAATGGCTTTTTTTTAAACAGGTATTTTGTTGAGCATTCACACAACATCAAAAGACATCAATATATTCTTCCAATCAGGACAATTGTGGCCTATTGTATCTAATATTACGAGTTCAACACACAATGTAGCAATTTCATATCGAAAAACTTCATGTTCAAGAAATAAAAATAACACTCAATCAAAATTCTTCCATTCTAAATTTATATAATTAACTATTTCAACAAAATTTTGATTAGTTTTATATACTTGAGTAAACCAGTTTAATAATCAAACTGTTTTATGAAATTAATTTGTTGTCGTTTTTATTTAGAGAGAAAATAATACAAGTTTCGAAACTTCACTAAATTACATTATCAAAGATAAAAGTGATGAGCAAAGGGGTATCTTTGTCTTCTGTTATTAGTAATAACCTTAGGTAATGTACTACATACGTCGTTTATTTCAGCCTATCTTTCTAAAATGTTTCAATCTCAGAGCTCGAAACAGTTAGAACTGTAAAGTTCTGCTTGTAATGCAGTAGTGTTTAATGTCTAGTCTCGTTTTCAAGTATGTGTCGACAAATATTTTTATACAAGCAATATGGAATGACTCTTTTAAAACAATACCCAGGCCTGGCATGGCCAAGCGCGTGAGGCGTGGGACTCGTAATCCGAGGGTCGCGGGTTCGCGCTCGCATCGCGCTAAACATGCTCGCCCTCTCAGCCGTGGGGGCGTATAATGTGACGGTCAATCCGCTATTCGTTGGTAAAAGAGTAGCCCTAGAGTTGGCGGTGGATGGTGAAGACTAGCTGCCTTCCCTCTAGTCTTACACTGCTAAATTAGGGACGGCTAGCACAGATAGCCCTCGAGTAGCTTTTTGCGAAATTCCAAAAACAAACAAACAAAACAATACCCAACATTACTAACATCTTCAAAATGTACATCATACGAAAGGGAGAATCGACCAAGTAAAAAGAAAAAATTCTAAAGATGGGTTTTGAACGTAGGGAAATAAGAATTTCTAAATAAACAAGTCCGTGTATTTCGAAAACATTAAATAAGAAAACAAATCGAAAAGCAACCGTGTGAGATAAATTCCAGTGTAGAGTAATGGAACATTCAGATTCTAATAGGCGAAATATATTAAATGTAATTTCGTGTGTTTTTGTTGGGTTTTTTTTTTCAAATTTACACTGTCTATTAAGCAATTAAAAAAAAAGTTGATACTTAACACAGCAATATAAAGTTAGGGAAAGGTTACGGAACGTGAACGGTAGTGCACTCTAGTGTGAGACGTGTTTTTCTGAAAGTAATGATATACGGTATGTTAGCTTTTTGGAACAAAACTTTTGGATAACACTAAACTTTGTGCGAACATTTGACAGTGTATACTGTGTAGATTAAATTTTACCAAGAAAGATACAACCGAGAAACTTCCCCATTCGTCTATTAGAAATACACTTGCCATAAAGTAATACATAAATAAGTACCGGTTATCTCCAGACATGTTGCATAATAGCAATACCGTCCGCCAACGGTTGGTTTTCTCTTCCCTGGTATGCTGGCTACATTCTGCTCATTGTATTGTAAAGAAAGGCTTTTTATATAGTATATATTGAAATGATTGTATATTATATTCTTGAAAAGTTGAAAACACTTCGAATTTTATTTTGTTTTGTTTTTCTATTTTTTTTCGGTTTTCCCATTGAATCAACGATATGTTTATGAACTAACAACGCTAAATTCCAAGGTTCGATTCGAAGTTAGGGAATAATGCTAAGACAACCCGAGATGTAGATTTGCTACATTCAAGAAAATATTATTGTATATAAATATTAAGTGACAAATAACAGAAAAAAAAAACTGTTAGGCAGTACTGTTCATGTTTTTTATTGTTGACTTTCTGCTGGAATTCTGTTGGCAAGATTAAACGGTAGAATATTCACAGAAGATTTTGAAGGAAAAATTGTAAAGCAGCTGATTATATTATAACTTCATCTGGTTTAAATAGGCATTAAAAATATAATGGTAAAATCAGATCGTGAATAGATCAGAAAACCATCTCATTACATAGTTTATCTGTACTAAGACTGCTTGTTGTCGAAACGTATTTGTTTTGGTAAATATGTTTTGTGATATATCGTGATTAATATAAGCTGAATATCATAAACATTTCGTAAGCTCATAAAATATTAGATATAAGTCAATGATTTACGAGAGTTTGCAAACGAAACATAACTGATTTTGAATCAGTAAATGATATAGCTTGGGTTTATTATATCATCCTGTTCTTTTATTTTATACCATACACTGAAACATGAAAATTTAGCATACTGGTTTCTATTCAGAATTTTGTTGCATGTTCCTAATGCTTAAAGAGAAATACTAATATTTCATGGAAATACTCTTCAGTAAAATATGTTAAGAAACTATATGCCACTTCTTACAGGCCTGATGAAGAACTGTAATATGGAATTGTTGAGAGTTACGTTGAAATTATAACTTTGATTCATATTGAATTAAACGTTTTATAATCAATTGTTGAGAATAATTGGAATGAATGTCTAGTTATATTTTGTAAATCAAGTATTAGGGATCACCATACAGAGAGAGTAGGGGCACTTTGTTTTTTTTATTTCATTTTCAAATACATATTTTTACAAACCGTGTATTTAATTTTACTTGTTTGATACTGGTTGTTACGTAAGATATCATAATCATTATTATTAGTAATTTATTTGAGTATAAATACATAATAGATATTTCAGTATTCTAATGTTATGAATACCGTTGCGTTGCTGTCAAATAATTATTATGGAATAACTTTACCTTAGGATAACTAAAAGCAGAAGTTGAATCCACATCATATCAGTTGTTCTTTAAGTTTCTTCTATACTTTTTCTGTGATGGCACCGGACATTTCAAGATGGGTTAAGAGTTCTGTCGAGGAAAATTTTCATTGTTTATTTATATTATTTTAGTTAACTACAAAAAAAAACAGTTGCTGCTATGATTATTTTAAGGATTTGTATAGCTACATAGTTTCATTAAAGAACTTCAAAATAAAGTAATCAAGAAAATCGTCTGGAACAAACATATTCTATTTTGAAAAATAAATTCTTTGGCGTTTTCCCTTAGAAGCTTTGGTCGACTTTTAAAGAAGAATTTCGAAACAGTGAGAGCTAAATTAATTTTACCTCATTAACCGATTCATTTTGTATAGCACTGAAAACTTAGTGGACAATTAATTCAGTTTCTACCAGCAGGGAGAATCAAATACATACCAGTATATTAACAATGTTTTTAAAATAGTATGATGTGAAATACTGGTATTTCAGCATATATATTTATGATGTTAACATGCGATATGAAGATATGAAGAATATTCAAACCAATAACTCATCATAATTATCGCTATTGGTTCATTAATATGCTCATTTTTAATTTAATTTTTATACTCAAATACTATTAGAAACACATTCAAGATAGAAATTTAAATACTATTTGATTAAATAAGTGGATCACACCACATAACACTAAACTTTCCTAAATATCTTTAATAACCGTAACAACATCATCGTACTCTTAACATTTTTTAACACAATGTCATCATCTTGTAATAAAGATATTGAATAAAGGAGTTTAACTGACAAATCAAAGAATTCTTGAATTAAGGTAACCCGGCATTCAGTTCAGTTTTGTCTTTTTTTTTTACAATCGGTATTTGAAGACAACGCACAAAGTAGAAATAAAGACATTATCACAAAAACCTACTACAGTCTATATATAAAGGTGGCATACGAAAAATAAGTGTATATGATCATTTAAACTTACCATAACCTATTTATGAAAACTTATATGAATTACAAATCTGTATGAAATGGATATAAGAAACATACGAATTAAGAAAAAAATTGAAAGTTTTTACATGTTCCTCAGGATTTATCAATCCACATTCATACTGAACAATTAAGAATAATAATCAGAAAGACGTTGACAAGCACATTTCAAATATTACTAATATGGTGAAAATTATAAGAGTTTCTTTAGTAAAGAAAAACATAAAAGACTTAGATATAATTTAAAAACGAATGACCCTAAAAGCTTCGTAATTATTAAAGAAAAAGAAATGAAGACACACATTGGTCCACAAAGTTAATTAGGTGTAACTTATGTATTCGGTGTAGATATAATGTTATGGAAACTAATTTATTATTCTAACTAATTCACTATTTCCATCAGTATTAATTGTTCACCAAGACATAAACAAAATTGATAAAATTAATTAAGTTCTTTAGAGCTCGTAGAAGGATAAAATGAAGAGAATATGAAGTTGTTTTGTTGTTTGTACTTAAGTAGAAAACTACACAATGAGCTATATGTACTCCACTTAACAAGGGCATCAAAACCAGATTGTAAGTTGTAAGTCACTGAAGGGCAGAATATGAAACCGTCCCACAATTAATAATTGATCCGTTGATATAGTTAGTGATGTACTTAATTTTAGCTATAAGTGTTTCCTTCATGGGAGGTGGGACATAATGTAATGAATAACATTTAATGATTCTTGTATTAAAGCTTGACCAAAACTTTAGAATTGCTTTAACATATTTTTACTAAAAAAACAAAGTACAAAAAGAAGAGACTAAGATAAATTAATAATAGTAATATATAAATATACTACCAAGAGAAAGTAGAAATACAATTTGCAAACATTGATAAATAAATATTGCCTATAGTAAAAAGAGATATGAAAATGATAACATTGATACATAAATATTAAATATTATTCACAAAAAAAGACATAGAATGAATAATGAGAAAAATAACCTTTACATATTAAATATTCGCGATATAGAAGAAAAAGCTGGGGGCCTGGCATGGCCTAGCGCGTTAAGGCGTGCACTTCGTAATCCGAGGGTTGCGGGTTCGCACCAAACATGCTCGCCCTCTCAGCCGTGGGGGCGTTATAATGTGACGGTCAATCCCACTATTCGTTGGTAAAAGAGTAGCTCAAGAGTTGGCGGTGGGTGGTGATGACTAGCTGCCTTTTCTCTAGTCTTACACTGCTAAATTAGGGACGGCTAGCACAGATAGCTCTCGAGTAGCTTTGTGCAAAATTCCAAAAAAAAAGAGAAAAAGCTGAAGAAAACATTAATGCCGAAGCATAAATATACCTGAGATAAAACAGACAAATGGAGTAGACGATAATGTTGACATACAAATATTCGCGACAAAGAAAAGAGAGAGACTGAAAACAATATTTTGTTTACATATGGTTCTGACAGAGAATAGAGAGATAGAGAAGGAGAAAAGATTACATTAATATATAAGTATTTCTGACAGAGACGAGAAGGAGAAATAAATAAGAGATTAATAACATTAATATACGTGAAATTATTTATAACAGAGAAAAGGAAGGAGAGACGACGAACACGGTTATATAAGTGTTCCTGGGAGAGAAAAGAAAGAAACAATGGAAAAGCGTAAAGCATTGATATATAAATATTTATGACAGATAAAGAAGAGCCAGAGATTTTGTTGTAAAATAAATATGCTTGAATTTAAGTAATAACTATTTTTTTCAAAGTGCACAAATTACATCTTAATATACATTTTTATAACACTTGAAACAAATTACGTAGTTTAAATCTAAAATTTAATTTAAATATCTACAGTACATTCTCTGTGATAATTGTTCATTAATCAAATAATTTAATAATGTTGAAACTTAATGTCAGATAATTTCGTAATTTATATTATTCAACAGTCCAGCACGTAAATGTTCTAACGGGGCCTGGCATGGCCAAGCGTGTTAAGGCGTGCGAATCGCAATCTGAGGGTCGCGGGTTCGCATCCCAGTCGCGCTAAGCATGCTCGCCCTTTCAGCCGTGGGGGCGTTAGAATGTGACAATCAGTCCCACTGTTCGTTTATAAAAGAGTAGCCCAAGAATTGGCGCTCTTGTCTTACGCTGCTAAATTAATGACGGCTAGTACAGATAGCACTCGAATAGCTTTATGCGGAAATCAAACACAAACAAACAAATGTTCTAACGACGAATGTAACTTTGGGTATTTCTATTTGCGATACTACTAAAATTAAAGCTTTTACAGGTGCCTTAATATTTTACCAGTATATTATTTTCATATCTTTATGCGTATGTAGTTTTACTTTGTTTTTACTACAAACGATAAATTTGAACTTGAAATTAGAGTATTTTATATCAAATAAATTTCTTTTTTGAGTGATATAACTTACAATTAATTGATTTATTTGTTCAGTCAGCTGTATTGTAATTATGAATGAAATTAAAAGAAATTGTAAATATAATTGAATACGACATGAAAGGATACACTTTCTTTGTTGCTCTATCTAGGATTTGTTGTTGTTGTTTTGAATTAAGCACAAAGCTACACAATGGGCTATCTGTGCTCTGCCCACCTGTTACGTTTTTTTTTGTTGACTGTAGACTGAATGCAACAGAAAGACACAGATAACAGCTTGTATAATTTATTACAATAAACTGTTATATATGTGAAAGATATAACATGAATTATATAATAACAATGACAGATATTCAGTTTCAACCTTCAAAGTTAATTACAATACAAAATGGTACTGGCCTGTGTCTAATAATATGATCTAGAATGAAAGTCCAGATCAGAAATCCAAAATTCTAGTCTAGGGTGTGAATTTGGTCCCACGAAGAAATTTCGAAGTTTGAATGGAGAAGTCCAGAAATAATTCACAGTTCAATAAATTTGACGAAGTTCTTTTTACGATGTTTTCGATGAATGTCTCAAATTTGTTGTTCTCCAAATTTTCCCGTTCTCCCTTAAACAGTCCTATACGTGTTGACCTTCAGTATAACTAGTAATCCGAATGAATCGTATAGATTGACGAAATAAAATTATAGCTTCTGTATATCTAGCTCTAGTCACAAATCCAAGTTGAATAAACACACAGCAAACGTTTAAACTTTCTCAAACGAACACAACATCTTTTGAATTGAATGTAAACGAATGACTGACTTCCCTCGCATCGTCGTCTGTTTATATATTAGTAGGCCCACTCTTCTCGAACAATCGCGTAACTTCCCAGCATTTCAGAGTAATCTAAATTCGTCTCGTACAAACACCAGGCCATTACAAATGATCGATCTACCTAGTTCTAAAAATTTCTACATGAATAACAACGTATATACATAACGCTTTATACATAACACCACCACGGGTATCGAAACCCGGGTTTTAGCGTGTAAGTCCGCAGACATACCGCTGAGCCACTGGGGGCTCTCTATCTAAAAGTTCATTTGTTTTAAGCTGCATATATAACATGATTATGCTTTTAGTTTTAAAGTAGCTACGCTAAAGTGTACATTTTTATTCACATCGATAATTAACATTTCTCAAAGTATTTGATTTTTTTTATTTTCTAGTTTTTACAATGTTACGGAAAATGAAAGTTAATCTTATGCCGAAGTATTGAAACAAAGACTGCGACATTCTCGATGGCGAGACATCTTTATGAAACGGCATTCGACAGCAAAGTTCGACGTGAAGTAGATGATATTGACGAGTTGGCTCAAAGTCCCGTGTTGTCAGAGTTCAGACGAAGGAGACATAGTTCTGGGCCCGGATCTGCCTCTGCGCCGTCTTCCACCAGTGGATCTTCTTCCAATACACCAACCCACCAACCATACATTATAGCTAGGGAGTCTCCTCGTAGGGTACTTCGCCAGCCTCTTCCTCAGTTTTGTCCCACAGAAAAAAGAAAAGTTACCCTGGTGCGAGGCAGTCCCCGTTCTTCGCCTCTCCTGTCGCGTAACCATAACACAGCTTCACATCTTATATGCGGACTAACGAAAGGAACAGAACTTGAACTTAAGAAATATGGACGAGATTGTCCGTTTCTGTTGAGGAAGAATTGTGAAAAGGAATATTCCTTCACAGAATCTGTTCCAGAATATTCGAAGAAAGCCATTAACCACCGATGCCTAGTTTCTACATGTAACGTGGTTCAAAAAGAGAAGTCTTTCAACAAATTAGTGCCTGGATCGGAAAGTAGAATGCCCCGAGAAATATCATACAATGAAATTGGAAAACCTAAATCCTTTGAGACACTTACTGGCTTTTTAGATCGCAGAAACTTCAAAACAGATAAAAATAACTCCACTTCCAAATTATTTGTTGAAAATGGTGCTTTTATAGACAATGTTCACGAAAACAAACCTGATCTTTTTACTTCCATAAATCTAGAAAACAAAAGGACAGACACTGGTAACAAATTTTTAAAACATTTTGAGATGTGGGGCTTACCAAAGCGTTCTAATACATTTGATCATGAAAAATCTTTCTCAAAATCTTTTATTTCAACTCTTCAAAAAGATTCTTCAAAGTGTGACTCGAAGCAGTCATTAAACAATCCCCAGTTGTTTATGCGATGCAAACATTTAAGCTGTCGAACTGATCAAAATAGTTTAAAAGATAGTTCAAAAACTAGTGTACCTTTTCCGAATAATAGTGAGCTCTCAAAGGCTGAACAAAATGCACCAGAGAAAATCCAGGAGCTCAGCAGCATTTCGCAAAATGCAAAATCCCCACAGGATAATCGGCTATTGTGGAATGTATCAGAACTGAAATTAAAACGTGATGATCCAGATCCCCTGAAAGAGAATACAAAAACAGATGAAAGTAATAAGACAAAGCCAGGGAAATGCTGTAAACAACTAGGAAACGAGGAGCATACAAGTCAAGATGATTCTATTGTAGGAAAAGAAGATCGTGAAACTCTTGAATCAGATAAAGACGCAGATAACAATGACAAAACAGTCACGCGGCCAAAGAGACCAGGATACTTGTCGATTCCTAGCTTAGCAGGAGTGTACTCGCCAATGACTATAAAAACTCATAAAATGCAGTCTCCTACTGATAGCCCTAAATTCCCAAAGAAGGATAACTCTGGTAACAAACCATCCACTTCGAAAGATTCAGGTGTGATAAAGTATATTTTAAATATAAAGTATATTAAATATATGGAATATTTATATATATATATTTTTACTTTCACGAGCATAAAAGATCACGTATTTCAACACCAGCCAAATATTACAATTATTGTTTAGTACAAGATTAATTAATGGAGAAAAAAGCTGCTTATGCAATTTATCACCTATAACACGGTTTAAACGGTGAAAGAGGGTGAAAAATTGGAAAACCAATAAGCGTAATTTTTTTTTATAAATTCATATTAACTGAATATTTTTACTAGATTCCTTTTTGTTTGTCCACTACTGCTCGAAATGAGAGGATGAAAAGAAATAGTATTTCAGAAGTAACTTTTATCGTTTATCTTCCTAAAGTTTCTGACCAATAGGCTCTTCATTCAATAGCAAAATTTATCAGTTGAGTTGAACGTTGAGAAACAAAGGATTCTATGAAATGCTATTCTTAAATGCAGTGTAATACTTTAAAAGTCATAGTTTAAACGCCAAAAGTCGTTGAAATAGTGGAAAATTAACTGGGCCAATTTTTGACATAAGAAAGAAGTGATTCATAAAAGACAAAAGATCGATCTGAAAAGTGATTTTTTTGTACATCTGTAATGTGGAACTGTAATGGACAAATTAAGAAAAACTTATCTAAATGTAGTATCTTGTTCTCAGTCAAAACTCGCGCCAGAATATTTAAAAGAGACATTTTTAACTCAATACAAGTGTAAATTTAATGGATAAAGATTTTATTTCATGTGATTTTAGATGTAGAACACGGTAAACTAAGATATATGCACCATTAAAATGTTAGTGGTTAAAAATATTATTTAAATGTTGAGTAGTGAATGATTAAAAGGACTGCGACATTCTCCTTAGAAGGCATCTTTATAAAACGGGTTTCGATATTTGTGAAATTGGACTTATCAGTATCTCCAGTTTTAAAGTGATGAGTCTTTATTTCGGAATAGTCAATGGAGTACTTCGGAATAGTGGGTGCAGTACTTTACTTCGAAAAAACAAACAAATGTGTTGCAGTTAAAATACACTATATTTTAATACAGTCGATGAAAGTGTTGTTGTTGTTTTGAATTAAGCACAAATCTACACAATGGGCTATCTGTGCTCTGCCCACCACGGGTATCCAAACCCGGATTTTAGCGTGTAAATCCTCAGACATACCGCTGAGCCACTGGGGGGCGATGAAAGTGACTGTAAATACTGTCCATAGACAATAGTCTATGGAATACTTTGGAATAGTTGGTGCAGTTCTTTACTTAAAAAAAAACAAACGTGTAGCAGTTAAAATACTTTATTAAGTATAACCTTAGGTTATATTTTCATGTATACATGTATGTATACATAAAGAGGTGAATTTTTTCAATGAAATATGTTATTAATATTCGTACTTTATACTTCCCCTAATTATTTTTGAGAAGCACTAAAATTAAGATAAAAACCTTAACGGTAAAATAACATGCAAACATTCTTAGTGGCATACTAGTTTTCCTATGGAGCTCGATTTGCATTTCTGAAGTTCATCTCTATATAAGAACTTGGATTTTATAAGTAAATGCAGTTACAACTTTGGTTTAAGCTAAAACTAATTTGTTTTTATTAATAATTTGAAAGAAATTACAAGCGGACAGCAAGTAGATTAAATAATGACTTTCTTATCACAATTTACAAAGTTGCTCTTTAGCTTTGTTTGTTTTTCCAAAGAATTAAAACCTTTAATGAAAAAGCTTAAAAATTTCCAAATATCAAAAGCTGTAAAACTTGAGAAATTCATTTTATTGTAGTGAAAAAAGTAAAACGGGATATAAATTTTCCCTTTTTCATTCGTTAAAGAAGAAGATGGGATATCAGTTTATGTGCTGTCTGATGGTAAATTCATCTTGAAGAATTAATAACACAGTGTGCGTTATTCAATTTTTTGGGTTTACAATGGATGATTTTGGGATTTACTTTTTGTGTCTAGATATTTTCTCTTTTCATCACATTTGTTATCGTTCTTACTGCTATCATATGTTACGTGCGTATGTTCGTGTTTGGAATTTCATTATTTTGATAAAAATAAAAAAAACAAAACCTAATGATCATAGCTCAATGTTCTAATTTATTTATTGTAGCCAAGAGGAAACAGCTTACATGGTATAAAACATTTTTAAGTCATTAAGACTTTATGAAGCACTTAGGTTGACTAATTACATTTACATCTGGTTAAAGGTATTATACTTTGTTTTTGATATCAGAGCCAGATAATAATAATTTAGTAATGTGTTTCCGAGAGCGTAGGTATGTTTTCGTTTTTACCAGTAATTTCACGAAACTTTCAAACACGTAACTGTCTTTCAGTTTAACAATAGGAGCTCATTATAGTTTGATCTATATTTTTGAAGATACAACATAATAAACTTCTTTAAATTGCAGTTCTGCAAACTAAAATTACGAGAACCACAACATCCAAAAAAATTTCTACAATAGAAACTGTGGTGTTAGACAATAATTATTCTTCACAGAAATATGTTATAAATAAATCTTAGGTGGTAGTCGAAAGTGTTTGGCAGAAAATTGTTGCATAGAGACTACGGTGTCAGTCTGTAATCTTGCTGTGTTATGCAATAAACGCTAAAATAAGGTATTTATAATAGAACATGCTGTTTCTGGCATTATTATATCTCAGAAGTATCTTTTGATGGAAATTGCGCTGTCAAGTAATAGTTCCTCATAAAATTTTGTTATAATGGAAAATATTGATTGAATCACTCAATATTATTTGCCATTTTTTTTAAATTTTTGCAATTAAATCTTTTGTGTCACGCAATGGTCATCCATAAATGTTCCTTCATTGACGATTGTTAAAAGGAATTTATATTGTTAGGCGATGTTTTTTTGCAGAAGTATGATGCAATGGAATTTGTTACGTCAGGCAAAATTCATACTGAAAAGTTTGTTAGAATGGAAACTGTGGTATCGAGTAATACAGACTGAATGAATTTTGTAGGAAATGAAACTATAGTGTTATTAAATAGTCATTCATCAAGGTTTGTTTCAATGGAAACTGCAACATCAAATCGTTACAAGTGAACTTGTTGTATGAGACTAGTGATTGAATTTTCGAGTTTCATTACAACAAATTTTATGAAACTCGAAGTATCAATCAATAGTTTTTCACAGAACTTTATTAAAGTGGAAATTTCAGCATCTGTCAACGGTCTTTACTAAAGCTTGCTAAAGTGAAAACTGATGTGTAAGTCAATAGTCTATTGCAGAAATTTATAGTTAATTTCTTACATCATAAATAGGAACTGCTACATGAGTAAATACTTTATCTTGGAGATTTTTACAGTAGAAACTAATATACCATCCAGTAACCGTACATAGAAACTTATAATTGAATCTGACGTGTCGCGCAATAATTGTGTAAAAGTGTGGTTTAGAATAGAATCTGTTCTGTCAGACAACAGTTCTTTACAAACGTTTGTTACGTGTTTTAAGTGATTATTCCTACAAAGAAGGCTGCTATTATGGAAATTTCAGTGTCATATAATTGCAATGGACTCTGTAGTACAATAGTCCAAAACAAATGGTTTATTACCATGGTACCAACTATGTTAAACAATGTGTGCATGTGGCTATCTGCTGAGTGTCAGACAATGGTCCTTCACAAATACCTCTCATGATTGACTCTGCCGTGTCACACAATAATTCTTTATCAGTGTTTATTACCATGGTATTTGTTGTAAGAGTCATTCGCAAAAGCTCTTTATAGTGGAAACTAAGATGTTATTCAGTAATCTTTCATATCAGATTTTTTTTTCTTTTTGTAAATGAAATTTACGGTGTCATTCAATAGTAACTAAGAAATTGAAATTACGATGGAATCTGAAGTGCTGTACAATCTTTCTTAAACATATATTTCTTACAATTACATTCCCTATGTGAGGCGATACTCATTTTCATAGTAGTTTTTATCTATTCATTTACAGAATGGAAACGACCCCAAGCTGCACAGGGTTAAGTATGTTGACTTATAACACTAGAAAACCTAGTCTCGATACTCTTCGTAGGCTTAACACAGATAGTCAATTATGTAGCTTTGTGCTTAAGTAACAAACAAATACGATAACAGACAACGGTACGCATAACAGACGATGGAACAAGTAGTTTCAAGGATAATATGGGAAAGAAATAATCGCTTGTTTAAAGTGCTACTGGTTATCTGATGCAAAAAAGTAGATATTATTTTCAGCAAATCTCACAATATTTATGGTAATTGTTTGTGTTTAAACATTTCAAAAAAATTTAAAGAAAGTGCTAAAAGCACAAGAAATATGTTTACAGTAAGTATACGACACAGGTAAATTTACAGGTAAATGCGCATATTTCAGTATGTTTTGTTACCAAATGTGTTTACTGTGTTTGTTTTCCAAAGTTGTATATTGTGTTTATTACAACTAGAAAGTTTAGTATGTTTAATCTTTTAAATCTATTTACTGTACTTGTATTAACCAAAATTTTCTACTATCATTGTATTACAAACCAGTTTATTCTGATCCTCTTATCAAATCTATTCACTCTGTTTGTCTTATCATACCCATTTTTCTCCGCTTGCCTTAGAAAAAACAAAACAACTATTCACTGTATTTGTTCTACTACGCCTATTTACTGTATTTATCTAACCAAAACTATTCACTCTGTATTTTTACCAAAACAGTTTATTGTGTATATTATACTAAACATATTTACTATGTTTGGTATACCAAACATATTTACAATGTAGTTCACTTTGTTGTCACAATCATATTTACTGTGTTTGTTTTCTCGAAGCTGTTTATTCTGCTTGTTTTACCAAACTTATTCACTGTGTTTATCTTAAGAAACTTATACATTCTGTGTTTTACCAATCCATTTTTATTGTGTTTCCATAACCAAAAACGTCTAATGTGTTTGTTTGCTTCATGAAAACTATTTCATGCGCTTTCCTTATCAAAGTCGTTTAACAGTGTTTGTCTTAACAGCGTTTCTGTTGTCTCTTGTAAGAACTGTTTCTTATGTTTATTTTGCAAAAGTTTCAACCTTATTTGTTTTCCCAAAAATTTTTTCGTCTGTTGTATCAAGGCTGTTTACTGTGTTTATCTATTTGGTGTTTCATACATTTGTATTGTACACTAATTATACCTGATTTAAGCAAGATTTTTAGAATCCAAAGATTCTTTAATCTAATATTATAGTTTAAAGCACTTTGCAATGCGATGTTTAAAGATCTAGAGAAATTGAAAGATGTTGTAATTTGCAAACAGTTTCAATTTGTTTAATAACTGTATTATTTTATTGCAGTTGTTTCTATTATATAAAACATTATGTATATTTTTTTCAGGAAATAGACTTATTATATAAGAACATATGTAAAATATGAGATATATAAATATATATATATAGGTAATTAGACATAATTTTCTACAGAAAGAAAAAGAAAATATATATATATATATATATATATACACTTAAGAACTAAAATTTAGCCATAAAACAAATATTCAACACTGGGGCACTAATTGTGTATAGGATGGGTCATTATGTAATGTGTCCTGATTTTGTGAAACACTTAATTTATATACTCCACCGCTTGGTTTGTTTGTTTCTTCTCAATTTCACACAAAGCTCCTCGAGGGCTATCTGCGCTAGCCGTCCCTAACTTGGCAGTGTAAAACTAGAAGGAAGGTATCTAGTCATCAACCACTCACTGCCAACTAGTGGGATTGACCGTCACATTATAATGCCTCTGGATTTACAACGCTACTATAACCAAAGGTTTTATTTCCTTCGGTGAACACAGCAGGTAGCTCAATGAAGCTTTTCAATATAACTATAAAATACATACTCATCCTATGTTTTGCACCCTGGTGATGAATATTTTCTAATAGCTGCGTTTTTCGGTTTTCATTTTTTAATTTATTTATTTTTATTGTTCTTTACAGAATTGAATTTAATTATCTTTGAATTAAGATGTGAATATGTTGTGTAAAATCCACGCTATCTTTTCTTTTTGCCAAAAAAATGTAGCTCAAATATATTGATGCAGTCGTGTTATGTGTGGATGTTTGTATGAATATAAATGAGTCGTTTAATGAAAATACGCCAGATTATGATGTTAAAAAGTAGGATTTGTTCGGGAGGTTATTTAGAATGATATGATAATTCTATACTTATATAATTATCGTATTTTATCGTGCTCGATGTTCATGAAATTTTCAATGGGAGTTGAGAATTCATGTTTATAAAAAAAAGTTCAAATATATTTAATTTTAATGCTAAATTTTGAGAAATATTTGACAAAAAAGTGCAAGACATCTTCGTGAATGTCGGTTATCCAAAGCATTTTATTTTTATATAAATGTGTACAAACACTTTGTTTCATCAAACTTGTTACTTTTAATAACAATTTATGCAAAGATAAACTCTGAATTGTTTATACAAAAGTTGCGTTTCAATATAATTCTTATAAAAGTGACGTTAGAAACCAATAGGCCTAATATTCGCGATAAAAATTACATAAACTGCAATTTACATAATTCTTATAAAGTTATAGCCGAGAGGCTTTTTTAAATATGTTTAAGGAAGAAAAATATAATTTTAAGATAGAGTCCTGACTATGGACACTTATCACCTAAATGTATATCACATTACTTAACAATGAATTCTGAATCTGAATAAAATATGTAGCAAGACCTTTTAATTGCACTTTATATAGTTTACATGAAGAGCAATTAAATCCTTCACGATGAGAACGTGCTCGTGTTTTTTCGTAGATACGTTAACATCAAAGAACAGAAACTAAGTCTGCTTCTGTGGCCTTTGTTAGCCTTCCCCTTAGTGTGAAAAGCTCTTCTATGATCGACCTAGTCCCTTTGGTATGTGGTCTTTCACAGAGACCAAATTGAATTTCTTCAAAATAAGATTACTCGATAAAGGAAGTGACAAGAGAGTACAGAATTCTTCATAACGGCTGATGGCGAGGGATTTGGAGCTACTCTCGTGTAGTGTGGCAAAACAACAGGTACTGGGTGATTTCTTGGGCCTAGCAAAGATATTGTCAGTGTGAACAAACTCAGTTGTTACTTTAACTTTCAATTCCGCGGTAGATTGCTCGACTTTTAGGTTATTACGTCTCGAGATTTAGGGTATTCACGCGCTTGATTTCATGTTTTCTTATGTTTGCAGATATAAGATACCGTTATCTATCATAAGGTACGGGTGTGTGTGTGTTTTTCGTATAGCAAAGCCACAAATGGCCATCTGCTCAGCCCACCATGGGGAATCGAATCCCTGATTTTAGCGTTTTAAATCCAGAGACATACCGCTGTACTAGCGGGGGACCATAAGGTACGGTTATCTATCATATCCGAACACATTTTTAAAATTGTTTTAATACTTCATTTGCTGTTTCTGATACTTACGGTTTATATTTAACTCCTGTTTATAATAAACCTAACACCAGTTAAATTGAATTATTAAAAAATCTTTTATCAGTCGTTTAGACTGATTATTTTCTTACATATTTTAAGCGGCTATTAGCACGTATCAAGTAAACTTCTGAATATTCTAAAATATTATGTAGTTAATACTTGGCATGTGTGATTTTCAAGAGACGACTGAGTGAAGATTCTTACAATCCAACTTTGGAAACGTTCTAAACAGTATAATTTTCCGCTAAAAGCTACAAATTGTTTTAAACTTAAATTAAAATAACTTAGAAGATAACTTCAGGTTTTTAACGTTTTTAATTATCTTACATTTTTCAATAGGTGCAAATTTTTAAACATTTATAGTTCAATAATAAAAACAAAGAAGCAAATCTAAAAAAAACATGTTAATCAAAGCTTTTAATATTTTTATAATCGTTTAAAAAAGACTGGCAAGATTAATTTGTAATATGTTTATAAAATGATGTGTGTTACTGAATCATTCTGGGTTTCGAACCAATATACACGTTGTTAAGTTGGATGATCGAATTGTAATATTTTCTATCATTTTTCTTTCTTCTATAGAATAGCAAATCTTCATATGAAATAATGTTTATTCTAAGATTGCCTTTATTTCGTACAAAAGTGTCATTAGTTCATATAAAATGTCACTAATTTTCAGAAAATTTAGTTATGTTGAAGAAAACTGCCATGACATGAAGCATCTTAGTATATAAAATAAGTATTTATGCCTTTTTTCGTAATATGAATTGCTGTTCAACAGAAAGAACCTTGAACACTCTGAAAGCGGCTTTATCTCAATATTAAGTTTTTTTAGGAAAAATGCGTTTGTTTCTTTATTGTTAAGCACAAACCCACACGAAAGGCTATTTTGAGCGTTATAAGCCTTCATACAGCTGAAGCACTGAGAAGCTCTGAAGGAGAGTATATACTTTTTATTCTCTTGTGCTGCGTTCCTCTGCCAAGAAATTACTTGAAAATCGAAAATTAGTTAAATACACAAAAGAGATTTGAGGGCAAAACTGAACTGTAGACAACTGTGCTCTTTCTTTCCACCGTTAGGAACCAACATCTTTTTATGTTATGTACTAGTTATATAAACTTCTTGTAAAATAACCTGTAGGAATTTGAAAATCAAGCTATTTTAGTAAGAATGTAAGTGACTAACAGCTTCACAACTCTTTCACACAGTTACGTCACCTTGTTACGTACCAGTCAAAATTATATTAGGTTATGTTTTGAACTTCAATATCACAGATGTATTAAAGAAAAAAATCAAAATTAATAATACACAAATATTTGAAAACAAGACTGTCCCAGTTTCAAAATACAACGAATTTTGTTTTATTTTACTTAACAATTTACTGTATAAAGATATCATTATTTTGCGGATTCTCTACTGACATTTAGTTATTCCTTACTAGCCAATTCTCCTTTTTGAAGTTATTTTTATCATCTCTACGGTTCAAGAAACGTTAAAACAACGTTTGGTATAGCTACTTTGTAGGCCTATGAGGAGCGCAGTAACTTTAAGATCATTACATGTGTTCCACCTTTCGGTGATATTTGATAGAAGTCAGCATTTCAAATGATTTTCTATAAAATATATAATGATTTATCTTTACAGAACTGGAGTCTCACAGGTTCTAAAAAAAAACACATAGTTTTGCATAAGTTGATTACGTCATTCGTGTAATGTGAAGAAGAACACCGGATTTTGTTTTGACTGTGAGCGGAACGGAAAAAAAGCGACCAACTGAGTGAGCGAGTGAGAGACAACTGAGAGAAAAGCAAACGCAAAACGCAAACAATCGTGGCCGGGGTTTAGTTTAGAGAGAGAGAAATCGTAATAATTCTCTTTCCAACTGGGGTGTTCAGGAACGTTGTGGTTCCTCTTCGTCCCCTTTCGTGAATTGTTATTAGGTTTAGTTTTATTTATTTATTTATTAAATAATTTTTTACTCTTTTTTTTTTGGTGGAGGATGTCACTCTAAATGTTATCTTGGGCGGGGGCAAAGGCAGCACCGGAGAGAATATGAACGTGAATTCAATTATATTCAATTCAAACGACCCGACTCAGGGTCTGGCAATAAAATTGCCTGGGCTGGGATCTAAAAATTCTATGCCTGAGTTTTTGCTGTGGGGGGAAACGGGAGTACCCCGAGAAAACCCACTTTCACAGGACAGGCGCCGAAAGATTTGCCTGTCCTGTGCCCGAGAAAAGCGTCTGACTTTACGAATATAGCAAAGTGAGTAAGTGAGAGCGTCACGATTCCAAGTGAGCGTTGGAATGAAGAAAAGTGGTGTAATTCACTAGAATTATATGGAGAACAAATAGCATAATGAACAATATACATAGAACTTTAGACAAATAGAATACAGTTAATTTTTGATATTATCAAAATGGTATGCCTTTTATCCATTAAACTGTCCAAAGAAACGTAACATCACAGCATAAATATATTTTACCGAGTTGGTTGCATATTATTTCACATGGTGCTGATAAAATACTGAGATATTTCAATAACTCAGAATTTAGAGGTGATGGACCTATTTTGATTATACTGTTGAAATAATTTGAGTTTTTTCCAGTGGCAAAGCTGTTGTTGTCCACAGTTATCATTACCACGAAACGTCATGAACAACCTAATGAGTTCACGTTGTCATAACCACGAATTGTCCAGAAGAATCTAACTAATGTATGTTGTTACAAAGTGTACAAAATAATTTAATACTTTGTTACAGCTCAATCCAAATAAAGTTGAAACTTACTAAAACGAATGGAATTACAATGATCACTAAGATAACCAGAAATCGTTAGAAGAAACTTTTTATCACAATAGGGATATTTATTACATTACCTTATTTTGAATGAACCCTGTAAAACATAGTTTTCTGTTTTTTCTGTTTACTCTGATGCAATCCGTAAATGGAATATTTGATTTTTTCCTTTCACACTATTTTCTTTATTACAGAAATGGATAGAAAATATTATTTCTAGTAATGAACATTGCATTATGTTACAAGCGAAATTGACTTTTTTCTAGAGTGTGACGTAAAGAAGTATCTAACCCTTCTGTATAACATGCAAATTGGAAGGATGTATGACTGTGACGCGATAATTTACTTTGATATTTAACATGAAGCGTCACTAGAAGTAAATCGATAAATAGACGAAAGAGATCATTAGAGACTACCACTGCTATATTAAGAACGAGAAGCATATTCTGAACAGTAATTTGCCTTCACTACTACTTGTCTACCTGTTAGTGAGAATAATCATGACACCATGTCTACAATTTCAATTAACGTTGACGAATTACACTGAATAGCACACAAAACCCCCATTATATATAATTCTCTCTAGATTTGTATAATCCATGATATTATTATCAAATAGTATTTCTAAAGTTTTGGCTTAAAATTACAAAAATCAATTCGTTTTAATTATTATAATTCAGAATTATTATGAACACATAAACTTAAAACATTTTCTTCATTGCTATGTAATGAGAGTAAATAATATGTTAAGAACAAGTAATTCATATCTTGGTGAAGATAATTGAAAACCACTATCTTAACTGCTATACATGATCACGGTTGCTGAATATGAGAAAAAGTGCTTCTTTTATTACTAAAATTGTTTTATTAATTCGAACTGCCTAAAGTTTAAATCTTGACAATGATTTTTTCTGTTCGTTTTTTAATATTGAATGATTTATATACTAAAAAAACGTGCAATTTACGTATATTTTTTATTTTATATTTGTAATTAAACACACTCAGTTTACTTTAATTAACTAGATAAACAGCTATACTTATCTGACATGTGTTTCTACACTGTTTTTATTTTGCCTTTGGACAGGTGCACCAACTCGACCAACCCTGAACCTAAGCCTAAACCTAAACATTGCAAATGCTCCTAAGCGAGCTCGTCAGCAACTGGTTTTTAGCTTTGGTTGTCCAATACTAAGTGCTGTTGGTGAGACGATTGATCCAAATATACCTCTGGAGAGGCAGGGGTAAGTATTCTCCGATTGAAAATTACCCAGAGTTTATTACAAAATCCTTTAAAATAGATGTTTTGTATCATGATCTGCATAAAGAAGAATACACAGAATAAGGACTCAAACAACGGTTACTATACTTCAAATACAGTCGAATGAAAAGTTTAAACTATTAAATCTGAAAATGTTTATTTCATTAACAAAATAAATTCTTTCTTATTTATCTATTTTCTCACGTAACTAGAAAAACAAAGTGTTGAAAAACTGTTAGAAAACTTGACTAGATGTGTCACAAGGGTGAATTATTCTGAATAAATACGAAATGTTGAAACCCATTTATGAAGTATGTTTGGACACGTTACAAGGGTAATTCATGATTGCTAAAACGAAATGTTGGAACACTGTTATAAAATCTGACTAGACGTGTGTGTACGTTAAATTATACTTTTTAAAATAAAATATTGTTCTAAAGTCTGATTAAATGTGATATATTACAAGAATGGCATTTTGCTTATTAAACATAAAATGCTGAAAAGTCTGTCTAAATGTGTTACAAGGTAGAAATATACTAGTTGAAAACAAAATATTGAAAAGTTGTTATGGAATCTAACTAGGTACATCATAAGAGAAAATTATGCTGTTAGAAACGATGTGTTTCAGAAAAGTAAAGTTTCCACGTTATTCTCAGTTACTTATACTGAATACTCTCCTCCAGAGATTTATATTGTGTATGATATATTTTTAGAAACGTTTATGCTGGTTACTGACATAAGTTAAACTAACAGTGAACCCAAACCTAACATTTTCTGACTCTGTTAGAATAATATTTTAAAATAAAACAAAGAGTGATAATATTAACAAAGTAGTTTATTTTCCTATACACAGGTGGTATCATGGATCCATAAGCAGAATCGATGCGGAAAAACTTTTGAGGAGCTTGAAGGAAGGAAGCTATCTTGTTCGAAACAGCAAAAGTTCAAAAGGAAAATTCTCCTTATCTCTCAAGTTAGTTAGAGCGTTGTATCACTTGACATTTAGACTAAAAGTAATTTCGTTGATTAGATATAAGCTTTTGCAGTGCTTTTATATAGCTATTTTTTTTATCGCAGTTAAATTACAAATAAATTTAATTTTTGAAATTTCGCTGAAAGCATCTATGAAATATAACAGAAGCGACTGCGCAACAGTACCCTTTTGGAATTGGATCTAACTGTAGGTTCAAAATCTTTAAACATATTAATATGTTGAATAGTGTATAGAAGTGATAAATAAATTGAAATGCTATGAAGGACTTTTAGAGATTGAACTATTTTTAAATTCGATAATATCAAGCAGAAAATTTCTCATGAACAAACAAAATATCATGTCTTTAAAATTTAAAATATAAAATAAAGAAAGAAACAATCTACATAATGAAATTGAGAAATATTATATTTCTTGTAGAATACAGACAATAAATAATAAACAATGATGTTGAGAAAACCCACTACATTCCCTTTACACGCCCTCTACATTCCGACACTCAGTTACACAACCCCTTTCAAACATATGGTCAGCTTTCTGTCAGTTACCTCTTTTTTTCTTTGTGAACCTGACGATGACCGAAGAAGGTCAAAATTTTGTTCGCCCTCCACGTAAAAAAATTTCTCAACCCACACCAGCCGTTTTTACATATTTTTCACAGGCAACAACTGTTTGTATTCTCTTTTCAACAAACTATATTTTTTCCAGAAATTATATTGTCAAGTTAAAAACAAACAATTTGTCATATGAAACAATAAGAAATGCGGTTTATCTATTTTTATTTCAGCTTCTTAAGAAATACAGATAAACTTAAATTATTTGCTAACTGATCATATGTTTAACTGATACGTGATTCTCTTGTGTGTGAGCGAATGTCATTGTTTCTGTTTAAATCAGCGAGACGTTTATTAAGTCGACAAATTTCAATATAACTTTGTTTCTCTTGCCTTCGGTTGTGAAAATTAGTTAGAAATATATTGGCACAATTCTGTGAGAGCTTTGCATAAGTAATATTTTTTTTCGAAATCTATGCTAAAGAAAGTTCTAAAGTTGTTAAGAAAAATTTGTTTTTAAATAATAATCATAAGATTATTAAAGGTAACATAAATTTTCTTTATTGTGACTTTTTATTCCCAGTTTTTGATAACGTCAAGAAGAAACAAGACAGAGTTCTCAGTATACGCGATACTTGAAATTATTTTAGGCAAAGTTATAGTAAATTTATCTATGATACCTTTTTTCTTTTACATTAGATATATTTTTGTGAGCCAGCAATATCTAAAGTGTGGTTCATGTACAATCTGTTAAATTTTGTTGGTTATCATGATTTCTACAAGCTTATGTTCAAATTGAAATTGTTTTCAACAGGATTAGATAAATTAACCTATGAGACCTATGGGAGTGGTCAAATATATCAATAGAAATAAAGAGTTTTATCTTATGAGTACAAAACTTAATTAGATCTCAAATCAGTCAATAGATGACGAAGATACGAACTAAATTTTATGCTTAAAAAAACAACGACAACATAAACAGACAAATTCAAAGTCGTTCTGTGAGCCGCTATGCCGCGACTGAAAAAAATGTCAAGGTATAATTTATGCATTACTAAATCGTTTCTTATGCTCAATAAACAGTGTAAAAAAGTAAAGAGCATTGAATTTGAGTGACTAAATCCATACACCACACATTCATCTAAAATATCGTCTACCTAATTTAGGTATTAAATAATTAATAGCTTGAAAATAGGATGCGAATTGCTTTTTTTTCAAAATACAAAATATACTTGAGTCAGGCACAAAGTGCTGTGTCATACAGAAATTAGGCTTAAAAGAATCATTGAAAAGTTAAATAAACAGTTTCTTGGAAGATTTTATCCAATGTAAGATTGAAAAGAAGTAAAACAGATCTAGAGAAAAGTTTGAATCTATTTTTAACTATTAGAAAGTTAATATTTCGTTAATCTCATCAGGGAACTTGGTACTTAGGAAAGTGTGGCGAATATCTAGGCTTTCTCGTTTTATCTTGTTGAACGGCGTATTTTTTGATAACTGAGAACTAGGACTGATGTTATAGGTACCATGTTTTTGAGGAGAGTTGAAGTGCCTTAAAATGTAAAGTTCTGTGAAGTATTCTCTTACAGATCAAAGGTGTTCGCGGAAATGATCACCAAACCTAAGAGCTGTTTGTATAGTATAAGTTTATGAGACTTGCTGTGCTACATGCAATAAATAACTTAGTCCGAAAAGCACTTCTTATTTCCCTAACTTGGAATGAGGAACTCGAATCAGTGATTATAGTGTATTTAAGAGCTGGGTGGATTAGTTAGATAATATTGATAATGTGTTTTACTTGAGCCTTAGTACACATAGCAATAACTAAAATTTTGTTAAAACAACTGATATGAAAGTCGGGGAAATGCCATAAAAAGAACTATGTAAAGGTTTCCTCAGATGGACTGTAAGACGATTAGTATATCTATTTAGAGGCTAAAGTGCACAGATTTCACAGATGGGTATTGAAATGGGTCTATTTACTTCCTCAAGACTTAGCAACCATATATTATTTTTGAAAAAAAACTATATACCAGACTTTCAACACATAAATCGTGAACATCTTCACCATTGATGCACAATCATTGTGCTGTTATTCTTCAGAATGACTGCATGCTAGCTTTGAAACATCTATAAGCAAAAGAAAGAGTGCATTTCCTATTGTTTAAACCCTCCTTTAATTAGCCGAAGTTACATTTGAATTCAATAACCAATGCTGTCAAAACTCAACAATGTTTTCAAAAATTCAAACACGGGTTCTTCCTTTACTAGCATGTTTGCTGGCTATTTTTTATGACATTTTCCAAGAACTCTTTACTATGACAACATTTTGGGTATCATTACACATACCGGAGCTCAAGTAAATCAGTATATAGACATTACTCGACAACTTCACCCAGCCTTAATTATAATTACCAAATCATCGATGTATATGTTTCATTTTTTTCTGGATCAATCTTCAAACATCAGCGAGTTATTTTAAACCACCATATACTAAAAATACACTTACAACCATTTTAATTAGACCACCGTTCCTTCTATCTCTTCAAAACTAAGACTGCTATTCCTAAAAGGCAATCCACAAGGCTGGGACACATTCTTTGAGGACCAATATTTTTTGGAAAAAAAGCACCGAAATGGCCAATCAAAAACTTCATAACAATTTACACATCTTATTACATATGAGGCCTTATATCCTAAATATAATTGTGAAACTGAAGAACATCTTTGATATTAAGTAGGTTAGTAAAACATACACCTCAACACTTTTGATATACTTGTTATACCTCTTTTAAGCCCTTATAGGAGGAATCCAAACCTTAGAGACCACTTACTGCACTTGAAGCTATAACACAGCAATTCTAATTTTATTTTATCTCACCAACGATATATAACATTTTGTTATACTTCTTCATACGTTTCACACAAAATTACAGTAATCAGATATAGTTCCACATTCCACGTTAGAGGACATTACATCTGTACTTTGAAATATGTCGTTTGCTATGTCTAATTCAGCGGGTGTCATAATCTATGCATTGGAGAAACATCAAGTAGGTTTTGTGATCGTTTTAGTGAATACCTTAGATCTTTATGGAAAGGCTACATAGACCTCTCTGTTCCTAACCATAAAAAATGAACTTCAACGAGATAAAACGAGAAATGGAAGAAAAGCACTCATCTATTAATTCAGCTCAAAGCTCCTCATAGAATTAAAGAAAGTTTTTATTTTTAATTAAATTGAAAAATATGTTCAATCACACTTTTTATTCAACATTTTCATTTTCAACCTTACCTTGGTTAAAGCCATCCTCTTAGAAATATTTCCCTGTATTAATACAATTTTATGAGCATATTTTTATTTTTATCATTTTCTGTATTTTTATACTTATTTTTCAAAATAACATTTCAGCTGTTCTTGAACAACAACTTTTCCAGTTTTTCACTAATTACTAATTAACAATTATTTTAGTAAAGCTACAATTTTTTACAGTAAGAACGTAAATTATTTACAACATAGAAGACTTTTGATCATTCTCAAATACACAAGTTTTAAGGGTAAAGAAGGTTTTAGTATTTAAATCAGAAATATAACAACGTATTCAAATCTTAGAACTGATACTGATTAGTTATGCATGTGCATATCAATCCACGTGAATTGACAAACTATTTATGGCTGAAGAAAATGTAGAATACATTATGGGAAATATTTACATAATATTATGACTGTCTAGGGAAATAACCATCAAAGACATACAGAACGGCGTCTAGGTGTATGTTAATTGCGGATTTTCAAAATTTTATTAATAAGTTTACTTTGATTTTTTCTCTGTTGATGTCAGATTCATGTTTCAGTGCAGGGAAATTTTATTCAGAAAAAAAACTGTTTTTGTTCATATATTTATGAATTTGGAAGGGGATTTTTGTGTTATTTTAGTCTGATTTTCAAGTTACTTCCAGTTTCATCTGTCCGAAAGTTTTATTTTGCAAATGTTCTCTAGTGGAAGATATTTAGTGTAGTTTTCTTACTAAACCAAAACAACGCCCATATAAAATCTGCTGCATAAAATTAAGGAAAAACTAAAAGAGGCCACAAGGAATAAATAACCTAAAATTTCTTAGAAGCAAATAAAACATTATCATCCAGACAGCTGATAAAGAAAACTCTATTGTAGTTTTACAAAGCAAACAGTAATATTCTTTAAAGGAAAATACATCGAATGATACACTTACATTTACTAATCCTAAACCCAATGCACAACAAAACATTGAATAAACTACCCATAATATTATTAAAAAGAAGAACAAACAGAATTCACTCAACACGTGAACAACATACTTAAATACATACAATTTACAGTTAAAAAACGGAAATAACCACAGATAAATGTTTTAAACATGAACATCAGACAAACTTTCAAAGGTTTCATGATTGAAGTGGATAGAAAAAGAAATATAGCAGAAATTATATGAACTGATTTGTTTTTATAATCAAGCAATCCACTAGAAAGAAGGTAGGTACTTTAAAAAATACTAAAATATGAACCTGGCACTAACAGTTGAGCGTCCTCCAGTGACAAAGAGGTATGTCTGCGGATTCACACCGCTAAAAACTGGGTTTCGATATCCGTGATGACCACTACATTGTTTATCTTTGTGCTTAATTAAAAATAAAACAAATGACAACTAACAGAAGAAAAGTCAAAGACGCTTTTTAAATAAAAAATCCACAATCAACAAATAACCAGATATATTTCTCTACAGTTACTTTCCCAGACATCCCTGTTTTCATATTTATTCACTTTTATTTGTTTCTTTATTTAGCCATAAATAAATAATTTGTATGATAACATAGTTTCATATACACATTTATAAGCAACCAGTATGAATTTTAAAATTTAAATATATTTTTAAATTAATGAATGTTGATTTTAATAATGAAACATTCTTTAACCTTAAATCTTGTGTACTTGAGAATGACACACCAGTAGTTGAAACGTCGAATTTGTCATAAATATTATTTCTCTTACTTTAAAAGCTGTAACTTGTATTAACGTAATACTTACAGTCAGTAAGTACACTTAAAAATAAACAATAAAGCTTAATATACAGGAAACCAAACATTTTCCTTAAAGCATTTATAATAACTCTTTCACGTAGAACGTGTACAGTTAAAACTTCTGTACATTTAACTCTTCAACGAATTTTTTTAACCTAGTTTAAATGTACTGCCTAACAACGTCCACCTACCCGATACATTGCACCATATAAAAGCAACTATAATTTTTACATAAAGTTGTTTATTTATCTTTTATTGCTTTTAGCCTCCCAGTGACACAACGGTATGCCTGCGGACTCCCACCGTTAAAAATCAGGATTTCAACACTCGTGATAGGCAGAGCACAGATAGACCATTGCGTAGCTTTACGCTCAATTCTAAACAAATAATTTATTACTTTTATCTGTTTTATTTCTCCTAACGTCTTGAGAAGTAACATTTGCTACTTCGATTAGAAGAAAGGTATATGAAAACGTCAGAAGTATAATGAAACGAAACATGCACTAAAACCACACAAATTAGTATAGATATATGGGTTCATAAGTCTACGAGGCTTTCAACTCAAACTTCGCAACTTCCCATGCAGATAGTACACGTAACCTTTTACACAACGTAGTTTAAGATCTTTAATTTTGCTAAACAAAGGCTTTCCAATGATCTTAGTCAAGTTAGACTAATCCTTTCAGAAAATGAAATCCCCTTGGTTAATTTTGTTTCCCCTTATGTTCATTAATTAACGCCAAGGCTCTCTAGGAAAGATTGTATTAGAAATACGTCTGTGCCACACAATAGTTTTCTTGTTATCGAATTGAAAAGTGTTCTAATTTTTAGGAGTTAGTAACATCAGTAAACTGTGTGTTCAGTACAAAACGTAAAGCGGAGGTAATAAAGGTAAGTCAGCGCCGTAGAGAGTAATTAATCTAAACACTGGACTCCCAGGCTCTAGTGCGCTTTTCATAAGGCTTGAATTGTCTTAATAAATGACAACACTATTAAAACCATCGAATGAATTTATCAGTGTCGGTAGAAAAAGCGAATAAGAACAAACGAGAGAGAAAGAAAACTAAAATAACACAATTACCTAAAAGTTCATTTTCTATTTTAATCTCTACACCATTACTGCTTATTAGAGCTCATGGCTTTCTGTTCAAGAAAGAACAAAGAGACAGCTGCGAATTAAAGTTTTATAATAATATTATTATAAATTAAATTCATTTTTGGAAACAGTTAACACATCACCAAACTGTGAAATGTCGAGAGCTTCATCCACCAGAAGGTAGGCACTCTAAAAATACTAAAACATGAACTGGCACTAACAAAAGAGCGCCCCAAATGAAGTTATTAAAACACCAACTGAAATAATCGTCACCTCACGGGGAATGTTTAAACTTAACTAAATTAATGCAAGTTTGATAGAAACAGTATATTTCAAAGTAATTATTTAAGCATAAACTTTATCCTAAAATTTTAGAATTATAACTAAGCTTCTTCATAAACAATATTTGCAGTTTGCTCTCAACCTATCAACAAATAAAAAAATTTGAGGTGATCTAACACTTTATCACCCTTCATCTCAATGACCATGAGAAAAGCATGATTGTTTGGGAAAAGTTCAGCAGCTTCCATATTTTATCCTTGAATCCCTTTAGAATATTTATCATTGTTTAAAGTATCAACCTACCAAGACTGTTTGACTCAATAGGCAGGGAGTACTTAACCAACTTCACAAAATAGAAATAGGATTAAATTCAATTTTGTTACCTTAGATGACCACCATAGTTCACAGTGCTAACATACAAGTTTTGGTTAAGATTGGCCCAGTAAGCTTGGAGGAGTAAGAGTGCAGGTAGACACACATTTCTTTTATATATATTCAAAACTTTTGTATTTAGCTGATGTTATCGATTTCCTTCTTGCAAAAAGGCCAATTAAACACGAGTTAATGTTAAACCTATTTATTATACGGATACTTGTCTTTTTATAAACAATATATTGATATATGCAAGCTTGGACTTTTTGTGTGGTAGATTTAGGATTTCCAAAACATAAAATACTGATGGAATTGAAAACCTCCAAAGCGTCACAGCTGTTCCTCTTATTTGCTGTTTTCCCCTTATAACATTTTCTTTCTAGAAACAGTGATTAAAATAAATAAACCATCACCAACCAGTTTATGGAAACATTTACTTGGATTGTTGGATTTATAGATTGATAAGTGAGTTCTGGAACATCTTCGATTTAGTAAGATTAATGTTTAGAACAACGATGAACATGTAGGCTAAGTCTCTGTAACCGATGAAAACGACTATAGCTTCTCATCTATAATTCATATTTTCTTGCAGGAGTGCCAAGGGCTTCATGCACATGAAGATAGTCCACAGTGACGAGAAGTTTATTCTAAGTCAATTTGGAAGGTCGTTCGATAGCGTACCAGAGATGGTTCATCATTACTCTTTGAACAAGCTGCCTATCAAAGGGGCAGAACATATGTCTCTTCTTCATCCCGTCATCGACCAACTCCTATAGACAAAAAAAAGCTAATGTTGTAACTACAGAAGTGATGACGTAGAAAAGTTAGACCGATATCTCTTCTTGAGTAATTGTCACCATTTCAGCCTTGTCAAACAGATTCTAGTTAATCGAACATTTATGAAACGGGCTTTCAGCTTACGTTTCCTTTCACTGTATTATTCACTGTGTATTCATTTCTCGTATATAATGTCCCTACCCATGTTAAGTAACCCAATGTATTATATCCCTAACACGTTATATAACACTATACGTTATGTCATTTCCTTCTGTTTTATAACACAATGTATTATGTTGCTCCACATGCGTGTTATATCATTCCCCCATGTTTCGTAGTAACAGATGTAACGCCATTCCCTATATTATGCAACTCTACATTATGTCCTTCTTCCATGTTGTACAGTACGAAGTGTTATGATCCTTCCATATTGGATAATTAGGTGTTATGGTTTTCTCTCTTTCTCTTTCCCATGCTGCATAAAGTTGTGTGTTATGTTTCTTCTCCTCGTTACAAGTTACTGTGCGTTATATCTCTTCCTTCGTATTATTGACTGCAATTCATTTTGTTCCAATCGTGGTATACGTCAACTTAACAATATTCCCAATCTGAATTAATAGGGAAATTTAGATGGAAACTAGCTCTGATGGTACAAGTTGTAAAAACAAACAAGCTTTGGCTTAGATTTATTTTTGCCCCCCAGTGGCTCAGCGGTATGTCTGCGGACTTACACGCAAAAATCTGGGTTTCGATACTCGTGGTTGGCAGAGCACAGATAGCCCATTGTGTAGCTTTGTGCTTAATTCAAAACAACAAGATTTATTTTTGTAACTATTTATTCATATTATAAGTTTTCCTGGAAAACAGTTTCACGCGTACTGAAGTAGCTCTTACAATTATATAAAAAAAGATATTTTGCATGAAATACAATTGTTGTTTATCTAAATATTCGTTTATAGAACGTAAATATAAGTTTGTAAAAGATATCATTCACGAATGATGTGTAACAAAAACTACAGATCTGTAAGAATTTTAGATTCCTAAAGAAAATTTGAAAACTATCAACGTTAAAACACCAGGTGTAATTTTAAGTATCGCTTGAACAACAAATTTCGGTTTTTCTTCCAGGCAAACACACATGCGGATATTACGAATACTTTGTAGAACTGAAACTAACTTAAAAAGGACAGACAAAATATTGCGAGTTGTAGAATGGTTGATGCGTTGTCTGTCTTTCAATTAATTAAAAGCCCTTATATATCGTACATAAATTCGCCTAAAACACACACAGAGACCGAAAACAAAAGTGTAATACGTTCATTCTCGTCATGTTCTTCAATTACATCATTTTTGAAGGTTAAGAAGTCGTGTTCAACTTGTATTATTAATGTTAGAAATGTTCCCTGCTACATATTAACTACAATGAATCATTAATTTATGTACAAAATAAATACATGTTAAACGATGATAAATAATCAAAGTTACTAAAATTATGAAAAAAAAAGAACAAATCAAATGAAACACATTTTTCAAGAGAATTTTCACTGTCGGTTTTACGGTTAAAGGAATTAAAAGTGTATTCGATCTAGCAAATAAATTTAATTGCTCGATATTTGGGCAAAACAAGATATTACGCTTCTGACTTTCACCTTTCATGTAATATTTGGAATAAGCAGAAACATTAGGAAAGTGTAAAACATTTTTAGGTGTTTTCAGCATAAAAGCGTTTGACAACAATGTTTATTTTTTGATCCTTAAAAATATGGATTAAAGTGTGAGTGTTTCTTTCATAGCAAAGCCACATTGAGCTATCTACTGAGCTCAACGAGGGGAAATCGAATCCCTGATATTAGCGTTGTAAATCCGTAGACTTAATGTAATATATAAAGATGGTTTCACTCTTAAGGACTGTATTATACATATATATAAATAGATGTAATTTCTAATTATGTATTCATACATATACATATATATATTCTTGTTGTTATTCCAATATGTTTGCTGTAAACATACCATAAAAGTCTTTGTTTGAGTATTTATGTTAACAACTTAAAATATTTTATTTGAATTTTCTTTGTAGTGGAGGAGATTGATACTTTTAAGTGTTTGTCTCGCTTTAGTAGGGCCCTCCTTTAGTACAGCGGTATGTCTTCGCGCTTCCAACGCTAAAATCAGGAGTTCGATGCTACTCGGTGGGCTGAGCATAAAGCCCTTTGTGGCTTTGCTATACGAAAAACACACGTACACAAACACTCTTCAGTAGGAACAAAATGTTGTAAAAGCAGAAATGATCGTTCAAACTTTATCGAATAATTAAAGGAAGAAAAATGTTTATTAACAGCAAATTTACATTTTCTACAGTATTTCTGCAAAAAAAGAGAGATGTAATGTAAATTGAAAACATTTTTAACTTTTTTCTTTCGCCCAAAACATTGTTTTTGTAGGTATTATTAACCAGTTATTAATGTTGCTTGTGTCAACTTATTTTTTTAGATAAAAATCAAAATGTTTTGTTAGACAAGTCATGCCTTATTTAGTGGTTAGCTTGACCTTAATGTGAATCCATTAATTCGCGTTTTTTAATCTGTTGCTACAACAACACACTCCGTACTTAGGGGTCCTGGGTGCATTACAAGTATTATTAAAATCCCACTATCCGACTAAATAAATGTAACACAATAAACAAATAAACAGTATATAGAAATTGTGCGTCATAAAGAATTATCTAAATGTTTATAGTTCCAATGCGTTATTGAAACTTAGTTTAAAGTTTACATATATTTTATGTAAAATAATTAGTTTTAAATAATATAAATATGTGTATTTTCTACTAGTTGAAAGCTAAGCTTACAATCAGGGCGAATAATAACTTTTAAACCTAGATCGCTAAAGAGTTTTGTATATATATTGTTTCCTCAGTTTTAATATTTCTTGAAATTTCTTTTTATTTGTCAAGTTGTTGACAATCTCCATCATAAAAAAAAAATTTACACTTTAATACAGTTTAAGGGCTTTATGTAATATATTCACTTACAATTATAAATTCCCCACCAAGGAAAAATAATTTTACATTGGAAAGGCTATTAAATTCTGTAAAAATAAATGAAACGTACTATGTGCTTTAAAGTTTAAATTATATAGCTTTAATGGAAATGTTAACTTCTTTTTCTCCTTGTGTTCCTATTTGTTAGGTAAAGTTGTCTTATAATACCCAAGTAGCATTTATTATGGATCCAGCGAGTTATGGAAAGGTAAGATTAAACTTTAGTAGAATTATCTCTTTCTATCTAGCGAATTTTATAGTGATTTAAATATTTTAATAAGTATCTAACAACATTTATTCAGTGTACAATTAAAGTTGAAAGGCTTAACAACTGCATTCCCAAAGAAATCACATATGAAATCGTGTACAACAACGAGCTTAATAATGTTGTGAAACAAATTTAATAAAATCAGATTACGACGTAAATTACACACTTTGATGAAACGAAAACCCCATTTTATGTACTGAAAATAATCAATTTATGTTTTCCTTTATTCTGAGTGTTGTAAAATTAATAGTAATATGTGTTATCTTTGAGTTTGAATAATTGGTAAATGTTTCTAAATCTTGCATTCCTTGAAAACATTTCTTAATCGAAATTTAAAATTCAAAAGGTACAGAGAAGAACATAGCACAAACAGTTTGTAATCAAACATAATTCTAATCAAATCTGTTAGACCAAAGCTACGTTATTTCCTTAAACTATAGTCCCCCAGTGGTTCAGTGGTAGTCTGCGGACTTGCACGCTAAAATCCGGGTTTCAATACCCGCGGTGGGCAGAACGCAAATAGCCCATTATGAAGTTTTGTGCTTGATTCTAAATAACAAACTTAAAATATATAAATTAATAATTTGAATATTTTCGATATATTAATATAAATGTAGTTTGGAAATACATTTTACTGAAATGAATATTACATGAGTAAAGTGTGATGTAGACAGTCTCCCATTGTATCAACTACCGATTGTAATGAAAAATATTTGCTAATTGTGCATATATCTTCAGTCATAGTCATAGCTTTAGTTTCAAACACGCTGCTTTAAGGAAGAGTTATATAAGTACTCTTCTTTAATTTATCAATATTTTTGTATTAGTAATTACATTTAACTTTAAATAACTTGACCTTTGACAAATAAATATTTAAGTTCAATAGATATTAGGTTTCAAAACATAGAGTAATGTCTGTGCATGCAGAGTAAAAAAGCAATAAAAATAGTGACATTTGCTTATTTCTACATGTTTTAAATTATTAAAGAGTTCTGGTTGTTGGAAATAAAAGTCCGTATATTAAAGCACTCGTAACTATGGCAACACTGAAATGATATAAAGCTGGAGAAAGAGAATCAAACGTGTGTTTGACAGGTTTTACGCTGATAACACTTTTTCATGTAAGTGGCCCCCCAGTGGTTCAGCGGTATGTCTGCGGACTTACACGCTAAAATCCGGGTTTCGATACCCGTGGTGGGCAGAGCATAGATAACCCATTATGTAGCTTTGTGCTTAATTCAAAAACAACAATCATGTAAGTGACGCAAGGTGCCATCTGTTGTGCATAACGGCGAATCATCGATAAACCAGCTTCGCGTCTTAGGCATATAAACAAGCATAGTGGATCTAAACTATACAAGAGTAACTGAAAAGAAACGAACTGTAAAAAAATTTATAGGGAGTAATTTGAAAACTAGAAATTCAGATCACCTTTTCTATATGTAAAATTTATGTAAACATGGTAATGTATTTTATATTATTTATAATCTTGGTATTATACATATATATATACAAACAAATATTCGTTTCTTCGTTTTGTAATTCTAGTATCTCTTTATTTCGGTGGACCAGGCGTAGCTTAATAGCTAAGTTGTCCTGACTGTGGATTAGATAGTTCAAGATTTGGGTCATGTTGTCATTAAAATAAGATTCTTACTTCGTTATCACGGATGAGTTATGAGAGTGAGGAGTGTGTGCCCATTCAGTTTTCGGTTGGACAAGAATAGCCATCAGTTAGCGGTAGGTGTTGTTGACTAGCTGCCTTCTTTCTAGTCCGGATGTTCAAATTAAGGACATCTATGTCCAAATAAACATTTTGTAGCTTTGTGCGAATATTTTAATCAAGTAGTCTATTTTGGAAATGGCAAACAATCAATGCATAAAAAATTATGTAAACAGCGTAAAATAAATTGTCCAAGTTTGGTATACGTAATATAATACTGTTTTTAAAATACTAGTTGAAATATGTACAGGATAAGAAAATCATAATATAAATTCTTTTCATAGATAACTTCACTTAAGTTCCCGTACTGAGGATTGTATTTAAATTATACTTAAAAGGATATTTACGCGTCATTATATCATTGAATAAGTTGCACTAATGGTCATTCGGAATGATATCAAAATGAAAATCCATACCTAGCTGACAAACTCCGATCAGCTACTATCCTGTAATACAAAACTGGGTAGATATATATTTTCTTCAGGATTAGTGGGTGTTCTTTTATAACTAAGCCACATCGGGCTATCTGCTGAGCCCACCGAGGGCAATCAAACCCCTGATTTTAGAATTGTAAATCTGTAGACATACCGCTGTCCGAGTGGGGGGCTCTTCAGGATCAATACAAAGTTGTAATTAAACTTCTCTTCATCTTATATTTTTCTACAATAAATTACGCCGATTCTCTCACTTCTGTATAAGGAAATATACATAGTAGATTAACACCTGAAGTGCTAGCTGGAAGAACAGAGCGTCTTTTATTCATTAGACATTAGAACTGTCTAACCTCGGATTTTAGCCTTGCAAAACATTAAACACACGGAAATCATAGCGTGGTGTAATATGTATTTATATTCTACATGTAGCTTTTCAAAGATGCGTAAATTTACTTTTTAAAAATAGTTTTGTAAGTGTGCACTAGTGCAATCTAATGTTTAAATCTTCGGAAGGGATATAATGGTGTAGCCATATCAAGGAAAAATAAAATAAAATGTTAAAGTAAAACTTATATCTCAAATTATTAATAAGTGTTTTGTTGTTTTTTTTATAATGAATCCAGATTTGTGTGTGAAGAGATTGTGCATCATTAATAAGTTTTTTTATAACGGTTTAAAATTTGTGTACAAGTTTGTTTTGATATGGTTAACAAGGGCTATACAAGGGGTTCAAATTTGTGTAATAAGGAGCTTACGTGAGTAATATGGAATGGTCTGTAGTTATTATTTTGAATTGTTTTAATCATGTGTGAAAACGTTTTGGAATTCGTTTATTCTATATAAATTCAGTATATTTAAAAATGCCTAAAATATGACACGTGACCATATTATTATGAAGTTAGGTTACTTTTAAAGTTATATTTTAGTTGTAATTTTGTGCTTTAGAAATGAATCTACTTCCAGTAAGTGTATACGATTTTGACTTTTTCTTCAAAGCTTGCCCCCCAGTGGCTCAGCGGTATGTCTGCGGACTTACACGCTAAAATCCGGGTTTTGATATCCGTGGTGGGCAGAGCACAGATAGCCCATTGTGTAGCTTTTTGCTTAATTTAAACAACAAAACAACAACAACTTCTTCAAAGCAACTAAAAAATTGAAATAACCGACTACCTAAACCACGGATAATAAATAAATTATCTGAATACTTGTAGTTGTATTAAATATCGCATTAGTAAATTATTTAAGGTGTTATATGACTCGTATCAGTCAAGTATCTGAAGAGCTGAGTGATTCATTAAGTTTATTTAAGAGTTATATGAGATCCCTCTTTAGTAAGTGATCCGAAGGGTATAAAGTGGAGATCCTTCAAGATAATATAAATTGAGAATTATCAGACCTTTTAAAAGATACTTGTTCGGAGGTTTAGAAAACTTAAAATATTTAGCCAATCTATGTGTGTATAGCATAAGAAAAATTTGTCTTGACTTTTATGCTATGACAATGTTCAAGTACTTATACAAAGTCCGGAACATTGTTTGTCTAGTTTATTTGGAAACTTGATTAAATGTAAGGACCTTTTTTGTTTGGAGTTCATTAAGGAATTTCAATATTTTCTGTAAAATTGAAGCAAAATACGTTTCCTATAAGGATAAGTACATTTGTTAAAATTCCTGTCATTACTAAAGTATTTGAAAGGCTATTATATAATTATAGTTCGTTTCTTAATTTTGAACCTTAATGATAAAGGACTGGTAAAAAATAAACATTTAAACAGTGAAATATTAACTTCTTGAAAACTTGTGATACTTAAAACTAAGCTTTCAAGATGATGTGAATCTATTTTGTTTTAAACGCTTATATTACATGTTAAAAAGAAAATCACTGACAAGACTGGTTTAAGTATTTCTAGAACGCGCTTTCCAAATAAACGAGGTAGCTATAAAAATGTTTTTGCATTAAACTTCCAGAGATCAGTAAAACTGATTACTCATTAAGGACTCACCAGATATTACAGTGCTCATACACAGATGTTATGACAAAGGCTGCTTACTGTACTACAGAAATAATATGTACATATGTATTATTTAAACATAATGTCAATGAATGCAAAACAAAGTCTATTATTAAGTAAAGTTTTACATTATTATTGACAGAAGATGTGTAAAAATTCCCTTGGAAACATAACTGACAACAACAAATTCCCGCTACTTGCTTAATATTATATAAGGAATTATCCTTATTGGAGTGTAAATAAAATATTTTTGAGGCTGTATGAAACGAGGTCTCCTTTTGATATGAGTATAACATTAATAATCGTGTGTTAACAGTGCCACTCTGTTTATTTTAGTTGGTGTCAGAGTTTGTTCTGGTTAATAACGTTATATAAGAGTTAAATATTGTAACGATCACCGGTTAATGATAACCTGTTTTCTATGATCAGAGATGATTGCTAATTACCGAAAGACGAACTCTGAATCAGCATTAAGCTTTATCATTAGCGAGGTAAGAAAGTTAATCTCGCATGATACACGAACATGAATACAATGTTCTTGTATCTGTCTACACGCCATCTGATTGCAAGATGCGTTAGACTTATGCAAATATTTCTACAATTACCATTTATACTGACTTATGAACATATATTTATGTGAATATTGTTATATCATTCATCTTTGACTGTTATTCTTTTACCAATTCAACATTTAGTGTTCTTACTCATAGGGCTGAAAATTTCCCAATCAAGCATCTAAAATCTAATCTAAGTTTCAACTAGGTTTAATTAAAGATTAGTGTTGCGCACAACCAGTGGATCCTAGTGAAATTTGTTTGGGTCTGCATTTCTACATGACTGCACCTTTCTACGATGGGCGATGTTTATATATATGTTAGCCCCCCAGTGGCTCAGCGGTATGTCAGGGGACTTACACGCTAAAATCCGGGTTTAGATACCCGTGGTGGGCAGAGCACAGATAGCCCATTGTGTAGCTTTGTGCTTAATACAAAACAACTTTATATATATGTTAAAAGAAAATGGGGCAGCCGCAGCTACCACACAATGACAAGATTATAACTCATTAATCTTCAGTGTTCCACGTTCTTAGGTATAAGGAGATATAAAACTAGTTAAAGCTGTCATCATCTTTGTCACCATACAGTTTGCTTATCTAATTGATGAACGCATCCTATTATGAATTTAAATAACACTGAAATGATTTTCACGTTTCTGATTTTTCATTGTTCGTTTACTCACACTTTCGTGAAAAGAATAATATATTCACCTTAGAAACATGGGAGGAAACGTTTTCGTAAAAACATTGCTTACAAAGCCTCACAAAACAATGTATCCATAACTTCACTTAAACTGACTTGTAGACGTCGTAAAAAAACATAACAGTATCAATTTTTGCAAATATCAGACTAATTAGTTATAATTGTTTAGAGTAAATATTGGTTAAATTAGACTAAAAGCTGTTTTAAGACGAACTGAGTATTTAGATAACGTATTTAAAAACTGTTATCGATTTAAGTTACTAAAAGCATGTTTCACTATACAGTCAATTTTAATTAATTATCGTTTTCTTGATGAATTAGGGAAACAACTTTGACATTTCAGGTTTTCATTAATTATAAGTAGCTTTGGAGGTTTACATATTTCATATATTTTCTTTCATTCCTTTATTGAATTATGGATCATTTCTTGCGTTTACCTCAGCAGTAAGAGATACAATATTCTCTGTTTGTACAAAGAATCCTTAATAATACTTAGAAAGTGTTATTCCTTCAAAGTCTTTTAAGCAAACGAAAACACAGAAAAAAATATATATTTTCGACATACAATGATGCTACGAAAAGTGATTTTACACATATTATATTTATAAAAGATCTTAAACTAATAACTTAATCATAACTGTTTTTTTCACATACTACCACTATGTTTTATAGAACTGCATCACGTTTACAAGTTTTTCAAGTCTTTAACTGAGGGCAGCCTCCTGATGTTTCATAAGAAAAAAATATATTCTTTCTTCCACAAATCAATTTCGCACTGTAACTGAAAGCTGCTGTGTTTACTCTGTTACTCAGTTTGAGTTTCTGCCGTTTAGAAATAAATAAGATTAACATTTTAAAACGCAACTCAGTAAATAAATATTTCATGTAAAGACAAAGGATATAACTACAACTCTGAGAGGTGCTTTGAGTTGCATTTCTGTAGTTTTCAATTTCTTAATGTTTAAGAGCACAAAAGCTGTTTGCCTCTTAAATTTAGCTCTTTGATGCAGATCAAGGTAATATTATATGTATATACAAATATATGTAGGTGTGTGCGCATGTATATTTATACACAAGTTTTTTATGACAAGAAACCAACTTGCAATAAAAATGTATGCCCGATCGGCTGATATGGGTAGTAGCAATTTTACTGAACCGTTCTGAGATACATTTTTAGTTCAAGTGTGTTTCTCTTCATCAGAAATGTGGATTTGCTATTTTTCATACGATGCCCCACATTATACATAATTTCTCAAGAGCTACATGCACTTCTTTATTTGTTTTTATAACAGTAATTATTAGGGTTTCTGAATAACACTCATTTGTATTTTTAATTTAAAACTTTTAGTAAAGTCTATAGTTTAATCAGAAGTGTTACAAGAGACTTAAACCGCACTTGTACATGTGACAGTTCTTTCTCTTTTTTATTTCTGATAGCAATCCAGGTATTGAATAGTTTCTAATTTAACAATAACAATTTATTTTTATCAGTATGCTAACACCAAAAGAGTCCAGGCTTGACTTTATTTACTCTATTTTGTCTCCACGGTTAATTTCGTTTGTTGCTATTAAAGTTTGAGACCAGTATATTGGAATAGCAAAGACTTTTAGATGTTTGAGCTTGATTAAACAATGTATCGTGTATCTTCGCTAAAGCTATCGAATTTCTTTTAGTCAAGAACTAAGGATTCCTTCTTAAGAAAAACCAAAAACTTGGTTACGGCTTATAAATATATTTTGGAAAATCAATGTTCTATTAGCAAAATAATTCCAATAGGGGTTGTGCATTTTGTTATAAAATGTGATCTCCTTGTATTGTTTTATCTGTTCTCTAGAGTTTACTTAAACATTTTTGGAAGTAAATGTGAAATAAACTTTCTATTCCAATAAATGATATTTTCGATTAAACTGTGTTAAGTAAAATATTTTCAGTTTCGGGCCGCGTAAATTGAGCAGACTCTTTTTTTTTTCTTTTGAGAAAGTTAATTTATTGTGACATTTAAAAGTTTAAATATAAAAATTAATTAAAAGTAGCACTCCATTTCCCTGTTTCTTAACTTTGTTGTGCAACAAATGTGATATAAAGGGCTTCGTTGATTATTTCAGATAAGGTAGCTTTATTTTAATTAATACAAATGTTATTCTTATGAAACAGATAGTGTTAGTGTTATATATGTAGCTATAAAAATGTATATTGAATAGACATTTATTAACTGTACATAAATATATACGATTTCGGAAGCTTTCAGAATATTTGTGTGTATTTGTAGTTTACTGGAATTAAACTTTCTGGATTATGGTGTGTTCGTGTTTCTAGTCGTTATAACAAAACAACAACAATTTTTTCTCTTTCAGCAGTGTTTTTGAGAAATGCTTCACTCACTGTTTCGTGTGCAGCCCCCCAGTGGCTCAGCGGTATGTCTGCGGACTTACACGCTAAAATCCGGGTTTCGATACCCGTGGTGGGCAGAGCACAGATAGCCCATTGTGTAGCTTTGTGCTTAATTCAAAATAACAAATAACAAATAAGTTTCGTGTGCAAAACTGTACTGATCACATCCACTTTAAAGAACTATTATCTTCGCTTTTACACGTCCAAAACTGTGTTCATCACATTCACTTTTTAAGAGATCTTGTCGTCAGTATTTCTTGTTAAGGATTATATTGATCACGCCTCTCTTTCTAAAACAAACAAACAAAAACTCACTTTTTTTTTCTTCCTGTGCAAAACTTTCTTTATCACATCCTCATATCCATATTTATGACCAACTGCTTTACGGATAAATCTGCTGTTTCTGTTTAATGTTCACAACTTATGATGCTTTTAAACTACTGAATTTGATAAGAATTATTGCAACTTCGAGATAACTTGAATAAAAACATTTCGTGTTCTATAATAACATCAGAATTCCAACATTACATATATATATATTCACGAAGGTAATCTTTCATACTGATCAACGGATGGTATCGAAAAATGTTTTATGTATCGCAGACTTAAATTTACATACTGACAATCATGACTTGAAAATATTGAAGACTATTCTATCTAGTAGCAACTGTAAGCACAAAATTTAAAATAGCAAAATCCCCAAACAACAATTAATTCCACATTTATAAAATTATTTGTCAAATCACAGTCGCTTTGGTAATTACATAAAAGCATGTTTTTCTTCTTATTGAAAATTTAGATGTTTGTGTCGAATAAAGTCAAGCACACATATTTAAGTAGTAAGTAAAATGGTGTATTCAAAAGCTAAAGTAGATACAGACAGGAAAACAAAAATACTAGCATTTAAATTTTGGTATTAGGTAATCATTAAAAACTTAATATTTCATAATGATAAGTCTAAAAAGACGAATGTGATGAATGAGAAACAACGTGGGAAAAAGTAAATTACAAAGAAAAAACGAAATGAAATACAAACATGCTTTCTTTTTAATTATCTAAAATGTACTTTTATAACACCTTCTATATTAATTTATATTTTGCTATCAGCAATCCATCATTAACTCTTTTTTGTTTTAATTTCGAACAAAGCTACTCAAGGGCTATCTATGCTAGTCGTCCCTCATTTAGTCGTGTGAGAACTAGAGGGAAGGCAGCTAGTCATCACTATCCACCGCCTACTCTTGGGCTACTCTTTTACCAACGAATAGTGGGATTGACTGTCACATTATAACGCCCCCACGGCTGAAAGGGCGAGCATGTTTGGCCGGGGCAATAGGAGAACTAAATAGAATAAGTCGAAACAGCTCCACACAGAATGCCCTATAAACAGCATAAAATTATTTTAAAACAATGTTATTACAAAACGGATATCAGAATATTACATCGACTATGTTTTCACACCACAAAAAAAAGACAAAACATCACAACAGCAACATAACCTAATAACAAAAACGGATACACAAAAACGTCCACGGTGAACACAGTCACAAACACTCCCAACAGAAAATCAACATAACACAAAAAACAGTGAAAGATCTATTAGTTTATTCATCCTTCTCACAAATACAATGTACCAAAAAACAGTGATACACAGGAGAAAACTGAGCAGGACAAATGTGCTAAATTAAAATCTTGGTCTACCAAATCATTTATAATATATGTGGAGACGCATATATGCGAGAGACCGCATATGTTCTTAATTAAGCGGTTAATGCCTCTTATTATATAATGGATATATTTTTCACATTGAACCTAAAGTTGTTTCAGACTACATTTAAATCAAGACGGTGCTTTTGGCTTGTGTAATATAGGAGCGCCAACATTTATAACATATCAAATCTCTTTCTATTGTATACAAAGTCAATCGTTGTTGCATAACATGACTGTCGGAACTACCACGTAACTCAATGTTTGAGCAAAGAATGCTTATTAATAGTACCTTATGATAAATTAACCTACTGTTATATAAATTAAAACGTTATATAGGAATATTGTAACTAATTTTAATTTTTCCAGAAAAAAGATGACTTTTCAGATAATAATCTTCCAACAGGTAAAGTTTTCCAATATAAAATGTCATGACAAAAGATTAAACAAATTCCCATCGCATGACCAGTTAGACACAAAGTACGTGCTTAACCGAAGTCACATCACTAGAATAACATAAGTTAATTTCATCGAAAGCTTATTCGTGGTTGCTAAAAGTAATTAATTACCATGGTAACACGTGGTGTTGAGATAGGTAAAATGGCACGTATGTAGGTAAAAGCTTAATTTCAGCGCTACTGATGTACATGCTCTAATGGTAGGCTTAATATATATATATATATAACGCATTGTTAGTCATATTATAAAACTCATTAACTAGCAAGAGCCATTAATTATAAGAGCTCATAATATAATGTAAATTGATACTTTAATGATTGTCTTTGAAAGTAAAATAAAAATTTGATATCATTTCTTATCTTTCCTGTTCGATTAATATTTATAAAAGAGCGACCTCAAGATTTCATATTTATTGATATTTTAAATATTTATTAAGAAAAAAAAACATTGAACTAGAGAGTATATCCCAAGCGAGGCCTCGCATGGCCGAGCGCTTTAAGGCGTGCGCTCGTAATTCGCGGGTTCGCGCCCGCGTCGCGCTAAACATGCTCGCCCTCCCAGCCGTGGGGGTGTGTAATGTGACGGTCAATCCCACTTTTCGGTGGTTTGTTTTGGAATTTCGCACAAAGCTACTCGAGGGCTATCTGTGCTAGCCGTCCCTAATTTTGCAGTGTAAGACTAGAGGGAAGGCAGCTAGTCATCACCACCCACCGTCAACTCTTGGGCTACTCTTTTACAAACGAATAGTGGAATTGACCGTCACATTATACACCCCCACGGCTGGGAGGGCGAGCATATTTAGCGCGACGCGGGCGCGAACCCGCGACCCTCGGATTACGAGTGCACGCCTTAACGCGCTCGGCCACTTTTCGGTGGTAAAAGAGTAGCCCAAGAGTTGGCGTTGGGTGGTGATGACTAGCTGCCTTCCCTCTAGTCTTACACTGCTAAATTAGGGACGGCTAGCACAGATAGCCCTCGAGTAGCTTTGTGCGAAATTCCAAACAAACAAACAAAATATTCCAAGCGACAATGGAATTTAATAAATCCATTTCCTTTGTAAGAAGAGAAATTTAGTTATGAAATAAAAATTTTATTTTTATCCTGAAGATCATTAGAATAGCAAAATATATTCTGTGAATGGAAACCCCTATTCTCTTGAACTGTTTGAAATTATCAATTCTTTCTTCGGAGTGTAAAATCTGTATAGAATTTGTATTTTAATAAAGTATTGTCCTTTAGTTATCTTCTTGTCAAACGCATTTGGCAAAGTGCGCTATTAATAACAAATAAAAATACAAAGTTTTGGAGACGTGTTCTCCATGCCTTGCAAAATCACCTACCGTATTTTCCGCCTAATAAGCCGAATTTCTGGCCCTAAATTTTGGACGTGATTTTTGGGGGTCGGCTTATTGGCCGATCACCAGCTTTGGACCAAAAAATACCGAAGACCAAAATCGGCCCCCAAATCATACCTTTGATCTCACAGTTACAGCAGAGTTATTTCAGTTGAATAAACTTTATTTATTAACAGAAAAAGGTCTATACATTACGAATGACATGTAATCATAGAAATAACAAAATTCATAAAAAATACACACTTTAATCTCAGAAATTTATTAAAATCCATCAAATTCTTCTTCTTCATCGTCAGAAGCACCAAATAATAGATTCCAATCCTCGGCAGAGACCTGCTCGTCGTACGGGTCATTCTCTGGTGTTATTAGCTGAGTGAGTGGAATGTTGTCTTCCTCGTCGTCGTCCAACCACAACATATCCTCTTCCGTTCAATCCATTGCATTTAAGATGCTGCATGTTTTAAATGACTTTTCTACAGTTTCAACACTAATATCGTCCCACGATTTCACGACCCACTCACAGACGGTAGCGAGTGATGCAGCGCGCATATTTCCGGCAGCAGTAAAACTTTGATTGCCGGAAACCATCCACTCATTCCAGCATTGACGGAGCCTGTCTTTAAAAGGTTTATTTAAACACACATCTAAGGGCTGTATCACAGATGTCAACCCACCGGGAATAACTGCAATATCGGTATTGTATCTTTTGATCGCGGCTTTAACGTTTTCACACAGGTGGGACTTAAACATATCCCAAACGAGCAGAGATCTAGATTTCATCAGTCCTCCAGGACAAAGCGCCCACACTTCGTTAATCCACTTTATGTATCCTTCGTCATCCATCCATCCGGTTTTTTTTACATGGACAATCACTCCTTTCGGAAATTTCTTCTTCTTAGGAAATGTTTTTCTTTTGAAAATTACCATAGGCGGTAATTTTATCCCATCAGCAAAGCACGTTTAGACTACAGTGAAACGTTGTTTCTCGTGGCCCGTTGTCTTAACCCAAACGGTTTTCTCGCTAGCTTTGTTAACGGTTTTGTTTCCAACCATATCGAAAAAAATTGGAGTCTCGTCCATATTTCCAATCATTTGTAGAGGGTAGTTGTGTTTATGGCGATGATGAATGATAAGTTTCTGGAACAAGGTGATTTTATCATCCAAGTCACTTGGCACTTCTGCGCGATCTTTGTTTTATCTCTAAGTACAAGGCTGTGTCGCTTCATGAAGCGGGTACACCAGCTGTTGGTTGCCTTAAAGTCTCTTGAATTTTCTTTATTTCGACCAGCCCACTTTAGTGCTAAAATACGGATCTGGGCACGCGTGACAGTTAGGCCACTCTGCCGGTTTTCATTCACCCGTGTCGCTACATCTTCCAGTTTTGGCCACTTCGGTTGATTTTTCTGGTTACATTTACTTGTTTTCGACATTTCTTTTAGCACACATTCTGCTTTCTTCCATTCACGAACCTGTTTTTCATTCACACAGTAACGGCGAGCGGCATTCATATTTGAGGTTTTTAAGGCTAGCTCTACTACTTTCAGTTTAAAAGCAGCATCATAACGCATTCTTTTTTTTGCAGGTGTAGACATCTTTGGCTATTGACGGTACAATGATAAACTCCCACTACATACCCCTGGTATTTATAGCTTGGGTTAGTGATTTTAATTACTGAGTAAAAATTCTGGAATTTCATTGGTTACCTAATTACAGTGAGTGGAGCCAATAACGAATGACATATTGATTCCATCTCTGTCTCAATACGACACGTTCTGCTTTACTACAGAACGCCAATGATCACATACAACATACATGCTGACGCTGAAACGAGACTAAGAAATCATTTTGAAGAAACTTGTCACTTCTTAAAAATGGCCTCGGCTTATTGGGCGGAAATAAGCAAAAACCCTCATTTTCAGAGCTGAAAATTGGCCTCGGCTTATTAACCGGAAAATACGGTATTAGATAAAAGCTTTAAGAACAAACTCAATTTAATTTGTTGTTTAACAAAGGTTTTCGAAAAACGTAGAAGAAAATTTCCTTGGGGACAAGATTTTATTATTTATTCGGCAGGTTTATTTGTTTAATTTGTAAATTAAATTACAAGTCAAAAATTTACTTTAGCTTCAACTGCATAAACTTTAAAAAGTGTTTTAAATTACCTTGTGTTACTGTTTTGTGTACAACTGGATTTTAAAACAAAAAATAAAATCCGATAATTGATTTTATATGTGTCTTATTGAATATTTAAAGAAACGTTACCCTTGAAAACAGGGTTCGCCAACAAATTAGATTACTAACATGTACATTAATTGAAAACTATGTAGTTGGCTATATGAACGTAAATGTATTTGGTTACGTTTTTATGGGTTTACTCCAAATTCTTTAGACGTATACTTAAATAGCCATAAATAATTTTTTTGTCGAATCATGTTGTTAAGTAAATATTTTGTAAACGACAACATGTCGTGTTGTGTTTAAATTTTTTATTTCTATTTATATTTTCATATTTGTATTACTGTTTCAAGGTTTAGACAGTGAAATACGTTGTTCTTCGTTTAGAATAACATTTGGAATTTTCTAGAATTAGGTAGATCAAATATATGACTATAAATGGAAATGTTTGGCGGCCTAGCGTCTTGACGTAGAGTCTCGTGCAAAAACATACATGCGCAGATTACTCTGTCGAAGTTCCGGTGAATGTTCGAGAAAAGAATTCTAATAATATATATAAACAGACGGCGATAAGAAGGAAGAAGGGAGTCAGACATTAGAATTATTCAAAAGAAGAAGAGTCAGTCATTAGTTTATATTTAATTCAAGAAGTAGTGTCTTTGTTCGAGAAGTTTCCAACGTTCGCTGTGTGGTTATTCAACTTAACTCTTTGACTAGAGCTAGATCTACAGAAACTGTGATTTTGTTTCATCAATCTTTGCGATTCATTTGAATTACTGGTTGTGCTGAGTGTCGACACGTACGGGACTGTTTAAGAGAAACCGAGGCAAATTGAAAAACAAGGGACATTCATCATAAAAAGAACGTCATCAAAATCATTGAACTGTGAATTGTTTCTGGACTTTCATTCTAGATTATTATATTAGATACAGGCTAGTACCATTTTGTGTTGTAATTGATTTTGAATGTTAAAACTGAATGTCTGTCATTGTTAATATATAATTAACGTTATATCTGTTATATATATATTTAGTTTAGTGTAATAAATTATACAAGCTGTTATCTGTGACTTTCTGTTGCTTTCAGTCTACCTATAACATAAAAAAAAGTGACACATGTATAAAAGAAAAATTTAGTTTCCACAAACACAAAAAAATAATAATAAGAGAAACTGTACTAAGAATGTTGGGATATTTTGGTTTTTATTTATGTTGTTTTATTACTTGGAATAAAATCAAACGAAATTCACACATATACACACACACGCTGTTTTATAAATATACGTAAATATTTTTATGTTTAATTAATATAGCTTACCATATTTAAAAAATGTATTAAATCAATGAAAATAATTATTCACTAGATATTTACTCTTTAGCAGTGCCATGTCAGAACTATGTTCGTACATAATATTCTAGTATTGCTTTTTGCTTTGTTTTTGGATTTTGCGCAAAGTTACTCTAGGGGTATCTGCGCTAGCCGTCCCTAATTTATCAGTGTAAGACTAGAGGGAAAGCAGTTAGTCATCACCACCCACCGCCAACTCTTAGGCTACTGTTTTACCAAAGAAGAGTGGGTTTAATCGCCACATTATAACGCCCACACGGCTGAGAGGGCGAGCATGTTTGGTGTGACAGAGATTCGAACCCGCCACCCTCGGATTACGAGTCGAGTGCCTTAACCACCTGGCCATGCCCGGCCAATATTCTACTATATTTTAGGTTGTTTTCTAGGACTTCTAGTTCAGCATTATCAGGTTTGTAATGCTGACAAGTTGAGATGAAACTAACTAATGAAATTCAAAACTGAAGAAAAATTGTCTAAGGCCATTTGTGACTTAAAAATTTACGGTTAGGGATCATGTACATATATAATATATATTAATAGACATGTATTTATATAGTTTTTACACATATATCCTTTTAGAATCGTTTTATAAAAGAAAAAAACATGTCATTTATTACGTTTAAAAATTAACTTGAAACAAATGCAGATTTTTTTTTTACATAAGAGATAAATAAATTATGCTTCTTCTGATATTAACACAACAATAACTTAAATAGACTGTATGTATGAAAGAATATTGCTTTCAAGAATTGCTCAGTTTGACTAGACTTATTTAAAGTGTAACGATAAATGAAATTGTTGAAGATTTGAGAAATTAAATGTAGTTTGGTTGAACATCCAATTTAAGGACTGTCTAAAGGTTTCGTAGGTAACAGACTACAACAGTAACTTACTTCTTTATTCGGTTAAATTGCACTAAAGCAGCTGTAGAGATAATTGATATTGTGAGGCTTAATGTTAGCTAGTAGAAGTTGTAAAGGGATTTATTTGAACGTTATCAAACGTAATTATTAAATAGTCTCTAAACATTTTAGTTATGTAAACTATTAAGAGAAATTAGTTTCAAAATTATAAAATATGAACTGTACATATAAATATAACGTAAATATAACTGCAAGCAGAAAATACTTGTTTCAGCCATTATGATAGCACATAAGATTGAGTTTATTACATTAACATGTAACATAGAATAATGTTTAGGGACAACGAAGGATCTATTGATCCATCTCGGCTGTCCCATCACCTAAGCCAAACTAAAATTATTTAATAAATTTAAAAACAATTAAAGCCAACCCTTATTACTCATATACCTATTAAGTTTTCTTTTAAACTCACTTAAATTACATAGGTCGACCACTCTATTTGATAAAATGAAACTGTCCTAGATGAAGATGGCTTCTATCTTCCCTAAATCTACATTTGTATTCCTTAGTTTTATAATTTTCGCTTTTACGTTTAAAAAATGTTGATGTATCAATATCTCCAATTTCTTTTACAATCTTAAACACTTCAGTCAGATTTTCTCTAACATGTTTTATTTATTCATTGGCTTTAAAATAAATCACAGGTAGAGAAAAAATAACTTACTATTTACAACACGAAATAATAATGCAAGTAATACCAAATAGGTGAACTTCGTTTGCTCTCTAAACCTGTTTTACTTCTCAGACGGATTTATAAACATACTTGACACAAACAGTCAATAGCTACATGACGAAATACTAGGCCAGGTAAGGCTTATCTCTTACTCTGCCGGATTAATAGACTTACTTCATGCATGTTATACATAATTTTAAGAGAGCTTTATGTATGATAGTAATGGCCATATAATGAAACCGCATTACAGTAAATAGATACTTCAAGACAGCTAGAATTTTTATTAATGTGAAAAACATAATAATTTGGATGATGAATAGAGAGGACAGTTTAAAATGAGCATTTTAATAAAATAATATATAACAATGTTCTTACTTAAGTTACTTAAATGAAAGTTTTTTCTTAATACTTCAAAGAAATTTGCATGTTGTTAACCATCATCTATGAAAAAAAATCATATTATACAATTATTGGGCTTTTGACGTTAAATTGAAGAGGTTTATTTATAGACGTGCTTGATTAATGTTTCTTGAAAACAGCAAATGCAAATGTAAAGCATATAAATATGATTTGGACAAACTTGGTATTCAGTTTAAAGGTGTTTTATAAACGTGATGGTATTTAAAGATAATTTTCTATCATAATAAATGGTTTAGAAATGCATCGGATGTATAATGTAATATTTGCTATATGCCATTAAAAGAATTCACAAGGTAAAGTAAGTTTAAAATGATATGGATTAGTGTTTATTCTGTGAACTCGTATTCAAAGATATATATTATTCAAATAATAGTGGGTTCGATAGATTAGTTATGTTAAAAGAGGGCGTCTGAAGACAACTCAGAATAAGATGTTACTCCAGAAACTGTGTAGAAATAACTAGCCGGGAATGGTTTGGTTGTAATCAGGTGCAAAACTAATCAAAGTGGTATCTGTTATTTGGTCATTAAGGGCATCAAAATCCATTTTCTCGCGTCAAAAGCCTGTAAACTTAACGTTTAGCCACGAAGGAAGGAGTATTAGTTTTGGTAAGAGGAATAGATATCATATCTACCAATTTACAAAAGTTTTTCAACAAGTTAAAACTTCATTTTGTATAAGTTAAATAGATGATTGGGGTTAAGAATATATTTCTAGTTTCCTATTTTACATAATAATGTATGAAATAAAATGTGAAGCATTATTTGTGCGAAGTTATATAGCTTATATGCTTCATAAGATGCACTTTACTTGAGTTTTTAAGGATAAGTTTGTTTGATTTTGCCTTTTGTGCAACAGCAGGAAAAACTTTCAAAAAGGTAACTTAAATAATGTGTGTACGTATTTCAATATTTACATTGGTAGCTTCCTTTAGTTCAGAAGTAATTAACTATTATGTCCATTCAACTTAATTTAGAAATGGTCCAAAACTTTTTGATTATGGTGCTTTGGATGACTCTATTGGTAGATTTGTTTTGTTACAATAAAGGATTTGGAAATGCGTCAACTTATATTACTTTGGTTTCGGAGCCCCTTTTTTAAAACAAAATGAACTCTTCTTTAGCTTTTTCCTATAGAACAACTCGAAGCTAACCTCTACTTCAATATGTGTAAAACATTGTATGACTGAACATCGAACATTTGTGGATATCATTTATTTTATTTTTGCTTACTTATTCAGCTTGCTGTTAAGGCTAATTATAAGAGATAAGCAACAAAGAACCAACAACAAAGTACAAACTTATACTACACACCTAATTATATCTTTATAAATGTTCTATATATACACAAAAATATATAAAATCACAAAATACGTTAAATGAAGCTATAAGATTAAAATGACTGTTAAACAGTGAAAACATATCAAAAATATATTAGAAGACTCACGCCACCCAGAAATGAATAAACGAAAAAACGAATACGCGCAAGATAAATATTGGTCAGGCAGGTATTGTAGTACTTTTTATGTAGAAATGGCTCATGCTGTTTATAGATTTGATATTTTAAATATTTTATGAATAGGTAATCAGAACTTTACAATACTATAGATTGTTTCCTTCACTAACAATATATATGTGAAGACTGAGCCACAAGTTCTGGGAATGTCTTTAAATGTTATAGCAAAATTTTTGAATGTCTTGGTCTTCTTTCTTTTGCCTCTTTGCTATTACTATAATATCTCAGAACCCAAAACAATTACGTCAACCAGTTTCACTGAGGTGACATACTTTCAAACAAAGTATCCGCTTTTATAGTATTATTAATAAAAGTAATAATTTGAAGAAGTCGTACTTCTTGTGTAAACGTCGCTATTATTACAACTTGAAGTTAAAGTTCTGACAAAAATTTGATGTTCTTTTAAAAAGCTTAATGCCAGGTTGAAAGAGAAGCTACCATCCAATAACAGATAAAAAATAAATATTGCAGTTGGAACTTCATTGGATTTAGAACTTGGTTATAAATACAACTTTCTTGTGTCTATTGAAAGCTTAATTAAACATTTTTGTAGGTATGGTGGACATGCCATCTCTACTATTTGTTTGCATTGTTCTTGAAATATTGATATTAGCCATCCTTACATTCACCTCCTTTTAAATGATTTTCTTTACTTGTGTATTCTTTTTCATGCCTATACTCGTGAATTATTTCTCCGGATTAACTTCACAGTGCACAAAAATATATTTTGAAGATTGACAACCTTTTATACTGATTCTAATATTCATTTTACAGTCAAAGTTTCCTTTCGAATAATCTGGTACCTATTTAAAAATACATCAGTACCTTATGAGTAAAGTTTGTTTTGTCAACCAGCGACTTGACATTTTTTAAACTATAAAATGAAAAGTTGTGTGGAGTCCTTATTTACTTTGAGATATTTAAGCATTTTAGATCAGGGAAAAATCTTTGATATTCATGTTAACTTAATTTGACATTATATATGTGAAGAATTCAACAGTTTCTGAAAACTGAGAGATAGAAACAACGACACTTTCCCTTGTTAAATTTCGTGTTTGATGCTCAGTAAAAATAACTTCTTTAGGTCTTGACTGTATGTCTAAGTCTAAAGCCAAGAGTAATTTGGAATTTTTGTAGCCGTCCACAGACAGCTAAGATATTTTTACTTATTATTTAGTACCATTAACTATTTTTATAACGGGATAGTACTTTATCATGCAAAAATATATTGAATGGAATGTTCTAAATAGGATATACAACCTCAAAGAATTAAGCACTTAGAGATACTGCATTAATCGACTAATGTCGGAAATACAATAATATTACTTTTGAAAATATAGATCGAAATGTTAGCACACCAGTCTGCTATTTGTATACAAAATTATAAAATAATCATTTCTGTTTTAATTAAAAATGTATATTAGAATATGTGAAATATGCATCCATTATTGAGCATGAAAATTATCTTTGCCTGGCAATGAAAGTACAGAAATATTTAAAAATTATATCTAAAACAAACAGAAAAAATGAACAACAAAAATTTTGAACACAGCATTTACTGCTTTTAAAAAAACATTGCCTCGAGCATCAAACTCTAATGTACTAAATCTAGAAAAACACAACAGTATACTGTTCACGAACCAATGAGCAAATATTAAAGGCTATAACTGATTTATACCATGTCAGTGTACAGCTGCTGAGTGTTAGCAAAAGAAATGTTTAATTAGAAGGAAACCAGATGAAGGAACTGTTGTGAAACAAAACAGAGTACTTTACCAAAACTTGGATAGCCTTCCCCTTGGTCATTTCAATTAAACCTTATATGAAACTTGTATGATTGATCAACCTACATACAGATTTGTCATGATTTATCTACTGTAGGTCTTGAAATTTCACAGAAAACTCTTGCTTTAGTTCTTTTGATTTCACATGATTTACTGGCTATACTTCTTGAAATTATATATGATTCACTTAGTATACTTATTATGATTAGACATGTTTTAGTTACTCTACTTCTTAAGACTCTTTTGCTGTAAAGAAATCTATGCTGTTTTATTCTCCTAAAAATATTATATACCTATTTTCGGGATCATACAACCCTTTGTAATGCTTTAACAGTTTTAAGAAATAGGAGCTGATAATATATTAGGTATAGAAACAAATTTTGCTATTTGAATACTAATTAATTGAGAACAAAGCGAAGATAAACTAGAAATATTAACCTGGTTTCTCTGCAGATTAAAGCAGGAAAGGTTTTGAGAGTTTAGATTTTTGTCCACCCTCTCTAATAAAGTGTTTTATCATTTATTAACTTTAATATCATAAAATAAATTATGAACTGCATCCTCTTTCTCCAACAAAGCCTTTTAAAATCATTTAAAAGAAAGTTGGTAAAAATATATATATATTAAATAAAACATCGAAAGATATTTTATAATGAAATATTTTGAACAAAAACGAGCTACCTAACTTTAAATTACCAAGTTAGGTAAAATTGTCTTACTTTTAAGGTACCATCAGATGTCAACAGATATCACAGATTTAAAGACGAAAAATTGTTACTTTTGTTTTTTGTTTTCAGATTATGAAGACGAAAAAATAAACTACTCTTACTAATTCCAGCTTAAGCTTTTGGGAAATACTACATACTGTTATTTAAATTACCTGATCCTTTAACTCAAAGAAAAGTAAATCAGAAAGATTCATATCTCATTAAGTTACACATATTTTTGTAACATATGCTTTCTCATTTTGTTCTTAGTTAAACAAATTTTATAGTTTTCAAAAAATGCATTTGGAAAAAAAAAACGTAATTAACAATTTGTTATCTACGGCCTAATTCAAAGTTTCATGTACAATTTCACTATTCCGAACAAGACACATGATGGATGGAATAATATTTTCATATTACGATGTCACACAATGACATCTATAATTATAAACGGCTTTAAGAGTATGTGTTATTGAAATATTCTTGGAATTCTTATTTAATACATAGAAAGTACGCAGCATATTTATAGCATGAAAAATATTTCTTTTTTGAAATATGATGCCTCTATTGTAAGGCAGTCTAATTAATACATTTGGAGGAAAACGAAGTAGATAATGGAGAGTTGTAAAATATTAAATGAATGTGTAGGAATTACATATATTTCATGCAAAATTACGAAGTTCCTTAAACTGTTTGCGATTGTTCCCGTGGTTCTACTATTCAGTTAATATTTTTTATCGAATACATTTCTTTTTTTTCTTCAAATCTACCATGATTATTTGAAATATATTCATTTAAGTCTTTAAATGTGGTGAAACAAAACGATTATTGTTCTGACCAATAATAACCCAAATATATTTTAGAAAAAATAAATTGACTTTTAACTTAATATGTAACATGTTACTTTGGAAAGTTGGAAAATAATTATGTCGAAATTTAACTTGCTGTTGATAAAAACAATAGGCTTATTATTTATTTTGAACGTCTAAATTCAGATTAGTAACTACACAAGTTTCATCAGCAACTCAATGGAACAACTAGATTTAGAACAGTAACTACACAGTTATCATAGCAACTCAGTGAAACAAATACCGTTTTATAAAATAATTTAAAATTTAGAAATCTGACGAAGAAACAGTAACATTTTAGGAATTCAACAATCAGCCAGAAATATCAACATGAAGCAAGAACAGCCGCTATTAGAGAAATTTTACTAAAAACCTAAAAAGAATAACATATAGCAGTAGTAATTTTAATAAAAACCTATAACAAATAATGCATAGTCTTTATTAGGAATTTTACTAGAAACCTATAGCAAATAATATATGGTCGTTAGTAGGGCCATTTAATTTGAAACTTGTAACAAGTAATTTACAGTCGTTATTACAGTCATTTTTCCCGAAACTTATAGCAAATAGTGTATAATCGTTATTCGATTCATTTGACTAGAAACTGATAATGTGCAGTCATTACTAGAGTCATTTTACAATACACCTATAACAAATAACGATTTTCGTGATGACGTTTTCACCTTCTGAGATCATCTTAAGGTTAATAAAGATTTACCTGAAGATAACGTAGGAAGGTGAAACGTTGTTCTCTGTTTTATAAGTAAAAGTGTTAATACCCATACCAGCTGTCCTGAGATACAAATAATGAATTAATTTATTACAAACTTTTTACTAGAGAATTAAAACATATTATGTTTCGCAATTATCAAAACATGTTATTTCTAGAAACCGATATAAAATAAAGTACAGTCGCTATTACAGTATTTTCACTATAAATTTATGACAAATGAAGTATTGTACTTTTCTAATCTTCTCGTTACAAACCGATTTATTGTAACAAATTACGGAATAAAACAATTTACTTTTATACTAAATACAATTACATATTTGAATACTGTAATAAGATATGTCTTAAAACATCACCAAAATGATGTGAAACCTATAAATAATTGCGAAATACACAATAAAATTGGTAACAAACAAAACAACCACAAAAAACTTTGGCAGGAATTTAGTTTTCATAGGAAAGAAAGATTTCCTAAAGTGGGATTTTCAGGGATATCGATATCCCCTTTCCCCAACTGTTGAAATACTCTTGGCCGTCATAATACATAACGTACCCACGCCAGAAATGGCGAACATGTTTGGTTTGATTTATATTTTGCGCAAGGCTGCACGAGGACTATCTGCGCTAGCTGTCCCTAATTTGGCATTGTAAGAATAGAAGGAAGGCAGCTAGTCATTACTACGCACCGCCAACTCAAACAGCGAAGAGTGGGATTGACCGTTACATTATAACGCTCCACGGCTGAAAAGATGAGCATGTTTGGTCCAACGGGGATTCGAACCCTCGACCCTCGGATTAGAGTCGAGTGCCTTAACCACTTGGCCATGCCGGGCCAGCATGTTTAATGTTACGGTTATTCGAACCTGTAACCTTCAGATTACGATTTGAGCGTCCTAATCACGTGACATGCGGGACAACGAGAACTAGCAAGGTGACGACAACATTCGACAAAGCGATTGTAATACACGCCCTATAAACGAAATCAAGTGGTGGTTTGAATCTGTAATGTTCATTGCCTAGGCTGCTATCGTTAAATCAAATAAAACTAACTGATATTATTAAAGAGCTTTCACTATTAAAAAAACAAAACAAAAAATTCATTACGTAACATTTCGCTCCATTTGTTTCGTATGTAATTAAACACGAAATTACACAATGGGCTGTCTATGATCTTCCTCCACGAGAATCGAAACCCGGTTTCTAATGTTTGAAGTCCGCAGATATACCGTTGTACCACTTAAGAAAGTGTTAAAATAAACCTTTAACTCGCTAATAGCTATCGGAGACTAAAATATTTCTCAGCTTTTACGTATACTTTAAGTAATGTAAGTAGTATCCGGCAAGCAGAAAAGTTATTTATAAGGAATTGTTAAAAATATAATATAATAAAATAATCCATTTAATATGACTACTTTATTCTTATTCTTTCATTCACTTTCTAATAATAACTGCTAAGACACCAACTTAATGAATTTATTAAATGACATTTCTTATGGCTACTAAAGAAATAGTTACATCATAAAATAACTTAGTGTTTAGTTTTTTATTCGTTAACCTTTTCTTACTTACATTTTTTGCTCGAAATATGCAAGACTTCTTTATGTGTTTAACACGTAGAAAGTAAAATTGGGGCTGATTGTTTGAGTTGTGAAACGTGAAATACATACAGCCTTGTAAATAAATAACAAACAATGAATAAAATGGGTGTAAAATCAAATAACCATTCTAAGAAAAAAGATTAAATGGCAACGTGGTAATAATCTGTACTGTGATTGACTCTCATCAAACCAGGCAGACAATGCAAATACAACAAAATGCACATTAACAGAGATATAATGCACCCATGAACACCGGTACAAATGTATTCACATGGCAAATGTGTGAAAATTAAAGTATTGGTTCGTAAGTCCAGTTTAGTTGAAAAATTGAAGCTCAAACAAAATTTTAAGAAGAAACTCCGAAAGAAGGTAATGCTGGTTAAAGAATCAGTAAATTTAAAAAGCCCAAACTCTCCAACAATGAGGTTAGGTAGCTTGGGTTACATAGAACAATCCAGAAAAAGATCGTAGCAATGATTTGGCTGCAATGGAAGGTGTGTGAATGTTATTTCCAGATAACAAAATGCTCATATTTCAAGTGGATTTTCTGAAACTACTGTTCAACAGAGATAACCAAATGAAAAGGCTTCAAACAACGTAGCTGAACTTTGGAGAATAATACAGGACATATCTAACAGTATTACATCATTAAGGTAGCATGAAAATGGAATACACTGCTCTACATAAAGCAATTACAAAATACATAGTACAGATGATTAGCTTTTCTGTTGTATTTTGTATAATAATAACGCTAATGATAACAAAGGCCTGCAAATGTAGACACCGTAAAAGGTGCTATTGTTTTAATAAAGGATTTTCGATAATTCAGGTACGGAGATTTTGTAATATAATATTCGTTTTTTTTTTTCTATCACGTGAGGATCTTTTGACAAATCTGGAAGAAAAAGAAAAAAAAACTCTTATTTACAGTATGTTGTTATTCCGTTTACCACAATGAACTTTTATTATTATTATGTTTGTTATGTTTTAGTTCTAGAGTGATCAACAAAACGCTCACGTTGCTATTGTATAGCCAGTGACTGTCAACACTTTAAGCATAAAAAAACCTGACACAATTTCCAAGAAAATTATTCATCTATGTAAAAAATACATAAAAAGTACAATTAAAAATTCTGTTCGTGGTGGAGAGAAGTGGATATCATTTGCAGATTCAGCGTACAGGAATTACAGTAACACAAATAAAAATTTCAAGGCAATAAAATTCTCATGGAGTGTTTATAATTAGATATTCAGTTTTATTACTCACTGTTTGTGGCTTCCCTATGTATGTCACCAGCAGCCATACATTCCCATAATTACTTTCATTTATCTATACAATTGTTATTTCATTCTGAAAGTGTTGGATTAATTCATAAAATATATCATTTTTCTTTGCTTTTTCAATTGGTGGCGAATTTTATGTTTGTTGATTACCTCCGCTAGACCGGAGACTTGCAGTGATACGAGATCACATTTAAAAGCTGTTAAATGTTCTCTGATCTTTTTGTCCATATTTTTGTGAAACTTTATATCTAGTTCTATATAGCTGAATTTTCCCATTGATATTCTAGCGTGATACTGATAGATCTAAGCTTTCCTTTTCTAGCATGCTATTAAACCTGAACGAGGCTTCTGATGATGAAGTATTCCTCCCATTGAATGTAATAATGCTATTAAACGTTTCGACATCGCATTATTTTGAAATACTTGTCTGTTAGAGATTCAGCAAACAGAAAAATTCCTGTCTTCTGGTTCCTATTTTCAAAAGTAATTCTCTGGATACATATTAATTTCTCCTTACTAGAAATAGTTTAGTACATGTATTTCATTCATTCATATAGACAATAAAACATTCTGATGAAATAAAATGAAAGTGTAATCAATATGTGTGTATGTGTGCAAACACAGAGTGGATGAATTTTTAGTAGAAAGTTATTTTCATTTAAACATGTTATTCATGCTTCTCATAATAACCTGGATGACATATACATTAGGCCCATAAAAATACTAAAGTTATAAATATGTTACACTAAAGGAAGTTATGATTGAGAGATAGAGACCTGTTTGACAAACAAATTCGGAAGTAGGAAATTCATATTGTAAAACATAAAGAAAGTAATTTTCACAAAGAAAATGGTGATTAATATGTTCAAAAAGGAATCCTGAAAGTAACATTCGAAAGGTTTACAACAGCAAAAAAGCTTTGTTAAACACGTTAGTCCCAAATAGCTAAGATATCGGGTACGGAATTTAAGTTTTTCTTTAGGATTTGCTGATTTTACTAATATATGAGTCCAGATATAGAGGTGATATGGCTAGTAAATACTTATAAAATTTTATTTCCTTCTTAAATTGATCGAGACTGGCTCAAAGTATCTGTTCTGCTATCGAAAGAAGTTCCAGCTATAACAAAATAATGACAAGCGACTGAAGAGTACTTTCCTGTTTTGACGAGAATCGATCCTTATTATACGAAATAAATGTAATATAAGACAAAGATTTCTGGTATTAATTCTTTACGCAAATAATGGTTTTGCAATTAGATATTTCTTCGTGGTATCGACTGAACAGTATTTAAGAGTATTGATTTTCAATAAACTAGAGACTTCTTGTTTGTATGTATCCACCTTAAGGTTTATCAAAACTACTTGCAAGTAACACTTGAAATCTTATTTTCGTGTCAATGTTTAGCTTGTCTTGTTCTGAAAGTTTCACAATAAATATTTAAGAAGAGATTCATGTATCAGTACTACACTAGTCAGCCATTGTATTAGTAAAAGAGTTTCGCTGGCTACTAGGCTACAAATCTAAGTCCAAAGAACCACATAGATTTTCAAATATCACATCACCATTTATTGCGGATTGTACTCTATGTTTATAAATTTTAATTTAAAAAAATGTCTCTGTTTTATTTATGGCATACGTTATATCTTGTCTTCTTCAATTTCGTCAGCTCATATATCTTTTAATATATATATAATTATATTAGTAGATATTGCCTGTCTTGTATTATTGCTGAAATCTAGGTATTGCAATTATTGCCTCTGCCAAGATTGGACATCGTATTGCAATTAATACACGCTTTATTGTAAACAACACATAGTAGCAATTACATCTTCGATTTAAATGAAAGCAATGAATTATCTCCAATTATGGTTCTCATTACAGATTGAAGGGTGATAAAATTTTGATAGATGACAGAAATAAAATGTCATAGTTTTATTAAACAACGATTATAAGGCATGACTGCATGTATTGCATCATCTATGCCATAAAGTTTTAAGTAGCACGTTACTTGTACATTATTCTCACTAGCACAACATCTATATTTAGCAAACGCAACTATATTTAATTATACTTGAAAGAAAAACACATCAATATCTACTGAAAACCTTTCAAACTACAGATGTGTACATTCAAGGGAGGATCATGTGTTGTCATATCCCATTAATGTTTCGAAAAATAAAAGAAAGCAGATTTCTGCAAATCTTGGCTCTTTATCTTCTGACGTAGTGCAGAATAATATAATTTATTGCTTGAACAAGAAAATAAACAAAACCTAATCGCCCTAGAGAGCACTATACATCGGCAAAACAAAGAGAAACATATATAGTATCAATATCGTCCATTCAGATTACAGCTTTTTCACCTTTGTTAAACCCTCTGGAATTGTAGATGTTACAAATGTTCAATTTCTCATGATAAAAGATGGAAAAATAATAACTTTCAATTGTGAAAAAGCACAAAAATTTCCTTCATAATTAAATCATTTTTTTTTGTATTTTATACAATAAAATAACTATTGAAAGAAGAATATATTATTTTTTAATTCATCAGTACATAGAATTATTTATTGTTAATCTTACCAATGCTATTTTAGAATACAATATGGGAAAACACATTTGGAATTATTAGTCAAATAAACAGGGTATGAAGTCAGGGTAAACAGGCTTATGTTGAAGGGTATTCTTAGAGAATATGTTTTAACACAGTGTGAAGAAAAGATTAGTGCATTAATGATGAAGTAACTTTTTAATCACATCTTTAAACAGGACATGTATTCAGGATTATTGTTTTAAGCATGAATAAAAATTACCTAACAGGATTTTATCAGTATATAAAGCCAAAGTTATTTCGCAAAAGATGAAGAACTGCCAAATCATGTTCTTTATATAGGATATAACTCTACATTTATACACTCAGTTACACAACCCTTTTCAAACATGTGATCAGCTATCGGTCATCACCTCTTTCTTTCTTTGTGAACCTGACGATGACCGAAGAAGGTCGAAACATTGTTCGTTCCTCTACATAAAAAAATTTTCTCAACCCAAACCAGCCGTTCTTACATGTATATTTTTCTCTACAAGTGGGTTTTCTCGTCATCAGCAAAATTTGAATCAATGAAATATGTTTTATTGTTTGACAGAAGGAAAGTTTTGGTTTATAAGGAAAGTGTGAGTTCTGTATTTGAATATTAAATAGTCAGAATTTTCACTCTGATGTCAGAAAAAAAAGATAAGCTGTGTGGGTAGGTTGTAAAGTATTTATCAGTTCTGAAAGAAATATCCTTATGTTCATACAATCTCTTGTTCTAAAATACCTTTCCTCCGACCTTAAACATAGTTACAATTGAATCAGACAAAGGTAACATATTCGCTAATTTCGAGAGTGCTTTCTACAGCATGTTGCACATGAACTTTGTATGGTTTCGTATAACAAAGCCACATCGCGCTATCTACTGAGCCCAACAAGGGGAATCAAAACCCTGATTTTAGCGTTGTAAAGCCGTAGATTTACCGCTGTACTAGCAGGGGGCTGCAGATGAGCTTCGGTAATAAATACAAGGTTGAATGTTTTGGCTTTGATCCCTGATTCCCACTCTGATCTCTATAACGAACTTCATTGGACGTCTACTGTTGCCATTTTAGTTATACAAAAGTGTTCTTCATATGTGTATTACTTTTTAGTTATAGTAATTATGACAGGGAAATTATTGTTTGTACACTTTGCATTGTAAAAATAAAGACAGCAAATTATTGGTAACATTATTACGGTCTAAAATGATTTTATCGATGTCTTCTATATTTTGTTTTTGTTAAGAAAGTGACAAGTTTAATTAGAAACTTATACAATCTTCATGGTAGAGTTGAAATTATGGTTATAAACACAAAGAACGTTTTAATACAGAAATATCATAAAGCCATTAAGTGTTGTAGTTTATTGTCTATCAATGAGCACAACAGAGTTATTTTGACTACCATATATATATATATATACACGAGTATGCTAATAAAGTACGTGTACTACTGAATTAGGTTAAATTAAACTACATTATTTATATGCATTTTTTGTTATTATTAATGACATATATGTTAATTAGATAATAAATGTGTTATATACAATTGAAAGTTTTGATACAACATACTGTACACTTTAAATTTTACATAAAATTCGAAATTGCTGATGTTTTAACATGGTAGTTTAGGAAGTTTTCTTACCTTTTCTTTTACCTGCAACTTTTTCAGGTAAGAAGATGCATTTGTATTTCTATATAACACATAACTGGAACCTTTTCAAACTGTACACGCAGTTATCTTCTAGTATATAATGAAACATGTGTCCATATAAACAATAGTTTATTCCATTCAAAACAGCAATCTGTGTTCCAAGGCTAGTTGTAGTTGTTCGAGGAAGTTCACCATTTGTTGACGTTAAAGTTTCTATGACACCTTTCTATTACTTGACAAACTCTAATTGCATTTGATGATGCCATTACGAAATCAATTTTCTTTTTTTAGCTGTACTATTGAAAACTTTCAAGAGTTTTATTTGTCAAGGTATCCATTCCAAATATCTGTAAAATCCATTTATTTTGTGTTCCATGTTGACAGCATAACCAACTATGTATCTTACAATTGTTTTCATATAGTAAGAAAAGGGTGTGCAGTTTGGTGCATCCTCGTATAATCGATGCCATCCTGTATAGGTTCACACCTTTTAATATCATACCAGAACGTCGCCAATACGCCTGACACATCTGCAGATCCATTAGGAAGAGCATTATAATTTATTTATTTTTAATATGTAAAATATTTCATCTTACGCAGTTAAGTTTCCTGCTGGTTATATTTTATGGCGCATGAGAAACAGTTTATATGCAGATAGAAACTGTTAAACAACTGAGTTATTAAACAGCAGGGAAAGGAAATAAAGGAAAATAATTCCAAATGATCTTAACTCAACTTATATGTGAAAAGACACTTTAAGAAGAGTGAAGATGATGACATTAAGGTTTCATATCGTTGCTACACAGAATTGATTGCAGTTAAAACCCAAAAAAGTAATGTTTTGTCTTAATCAATTTTCCTGGCGATGTCTGTTGAATGAAAAAACATGATTTTATGTAAGGACTCATCAGACTTTTTTAATTTTTCAACAATAGATTTCTAAAAATGTACAATTCAAAGAGTTTATAAAATGTTAGAAATTTAACTGTTGGATTACCTCCTCTAATGTTAGACAAGCTCAAGACTTTATTACAAACATCTAGGGTATCTGCCACACTGAATTTGAATTTTGTGCTGCAAAACAAACCTTATTTTCTTTTATTTATTTCACTGAATTTGCGTTGATCCTATTGTGTTTTTGTTTTTGCAGTTTGAGCAAAAGTGTAATGAAATTCAATTCAATATACTTTACTTCTCCAATTTTAGAAAGTTTCTAATTTTTAAACATATTTTGAATGAGATTTAGCAAGTGGCATATATCAGGTATGATACAAATTTTGCGTTTTCTATTGCTATGTTGGAAAAAGCTATAACTGTAAGATTTTTAACGATATTTGAGCAACCAGTTCATTAAACTCGCAGGAAAATTTTACACTCACAAATAAGCGTTAATGTCATAATATGAAAATTTAAACTTTTTTTAGGTATATTCTCACCAAGTTTACTCGTTTTGGAGCCAACAGACATCTTCCACTTGCAAGTTAAAAATAAATAAACATCAATACATTGCTGAATCATCTCTGTATTTGCATCTAGGTCAAAGTACGAAGAAATTTATTTCTATCCTAATTCACATGTTTTCTTATTATCCTTTCATTTAGAATTAAAACATAAACAATTTAACTTGTTCCCTGTTTATTTATTTTATACTAATGTAATGTATATTAAATGTTTATTATGCACAACTCAGTGATAACACTTTCAAATAACAGAAGAATGGGACAGAGGAAGACTGAAAGTATATCATACAAAACAAAGTGGAGAATATGCTTTGTAAATCAATTTCTGTCTTCTTTTAATAATCGAGGCTTTTGAAGATTTCTAAAAAGACCTCAGAAAAGGTATCGTCATATCGAAATCATAAGTGAAGATCAAATTTTATTTTCTCAAAGTTTGTGTAATTATCTTTAAAGAAATAACTGTCAATTCATATGTCTGTTTATTTGTTGTGAAAAGTTAATTTTTTTCTGAGCTCCCTTCCAATGAGTAACGGTTGTATCAGTTTTTCTTTTTATTGTTGTAGGCTTTAATTTATAAGAGTAAAATATTAGGATACATAATTAGAAAGTAGTAAAGAAAGCATCAAAAAGTAACGGAACACGGTAGGAATGGGTGAGATAACCTACAGTTCTACCGATTTTTAGTTAGTGTATTTTTTATAACTTGGTAACCGTTCAAACTAAATATCTATGTTTTAAACTTTGTTTCAGAATTCAAGTATATATATATATATACATTGTTTTCTCACATTACATGATGATTATTATTATTTTCAATTAAGTAAAAAGCTACACAGTGGAATATCTGTGCCTTATAAACCACGGGTATCGGAACAAGGTTTATTGCATTGTAATTTCACAGACATACCACTGTGCCACTGACAAAGTGCGTGAAATCATAAAGGGGTGTGAAATGAGAAAAAAAACACCTTCAATAATGGTATTTTGCTTACGAGAAACATTATAAGTGTACCTGAGTGGTGAGGCGTGGGCCTAAAGAACAGCATCAAAACAGTACTTGGAAAGAAATCCTTCCTTGTTTCCTTACTTAATGATGTTCTCATTCCCACTTCTTGATTTGTTTATTGAAAAAGTTTTTACAATTATCTCACAGTTGTTTTTCTGGTACTAATTCTTGAAAGAGACTGGACTCAAGCTATTCCCACATTTATCTTCAATATCTTTTGATTTTTGATGGTATCTTTGCTATAGTTTCTCTTCCACATGTCCATTCTTTTGCTGAATTATTGACTAAGGCTTATTTCGCATGTGGAGCATTATTGTTTCTAGTTTTACCTGTATTTTTGCAGCAATGCTTACTTTTCTGTAACAAATACGTTTCATGGTTATCGATATAAGATGTTCTCCTTTTCTGCTGTTTTCTTGTTTGTTTCCACTATTGCGCAAAGCTACACGATAGCTGTCTGCATTAGCCTTCCCTCTAGTCTTACCATGCTAAATTAGGGATGGTAAAAAGTAGAACAAGGAGTAAAGGGATTGACCGTCACATAATTACATTCTCATGGCTGAAAATACGAACATGTGTGGTGTGACGGAAATTCGAACTTGCGACCCTTAGATTACGAGTCGAGCTTTTTAATCACTTGGTTATGCTGGCCCCTTATTGTTTACTTTCCTTGAAAAGTATATTTTAAAAAGAGCATTGTTTCAAATACAGCCTTAGCTGTGAATAGGTCACATTTAGTTGGAAAACAATACAAAGATAAATTATACGATTTATTATTATTGTTTTCAGTTGAGGGCACTCGAGAAAATACATTTGAAATTTCGGCAGTGGTAGCATTCGTACTCATGTCTTAAACATCAACCTTTGTGCTAGATATGCCTTGTCCAACACAACTCTCCAGCCAGAACTTTGCTTTAAAAGGTTAGATCACAGTTAGATTTTAGATCTACAGAATCTACGTAGTTGGCGTTTTTCATCTAGCTGATACAGATGCAGGCTGATCACGTAGCGCGTGCACATAAATAAGTTTGTACCCGAAAACATGAGAGCGTGCTCGTAATCATAAAATATATTTAATAGTATATTGTCAGCTCTTTAGTAGCGTTTCAGAATGGTTATTGTTATTACTTAACTTATAAGTAAAACTAGGAAAAAAGCTTTTATCCAAGGTAATGTAATTGAATCATGTGCATTTAGATTTGTATCAGATAAAGTCAAGAGAGAGCTATGCCTTTCCAACAACATTAATTAGTCAGTCAAGTTGACAACTTCGTGATTTTGTGAATTTATTTCTTAATTAATTTGGTGGCTTGTTACATTGCAGTTGGTTTGTTTACAATTCAACAATGTGTGTAAAATGGTTATACAGTTTTGTCTATATGCTATTTGAAATGTGTTTGAAATTTTAATCTGCATTGCACGTCTGTCACATTCTCATTATAAGTACTTATTATGATCTAAAACTATATGATTTATAACATTCGTCTGGGCAAATGGTTTACTTGAAATAAACCAGATATTGAGCAGCATTGTCAAGTGTGCTTAAACTGGAAATAAGTCGCCTTTATACGGATAAACTCTTTTTGACGAATTGCAAATAGATCAGATGTGATCGAATCGATAATTTGTTTAAAGTTATTTGTCTTTCCATTTTTAACAGGTACTTTATTACACGAACAACCTACTTTATTCTTTGACTGTTGTATTTTTATTGAATATTAGAAAAAAGATAATTATAATCTCTCTGTAAAGAAAAACACAGAAATGAGTACCATTGTTTTGAGTACAAAGCGAAATGAATATTTTCAGAATAACAATGATTCCATCCCTGCTTATTAAATTCAAAATATATTCTCACTGTTTTTACAAAGATGTTATGTTCTTAATCAGCTACATAATAGATTACAATAAGTATTTAGTTTCAAATTTAAAATAAATTTTCTATTGATTAGTTTGTGTGTGATATCAGTTTATAACATTTACTTACCTGTTTTATTATAACAAATTTTACCTTGCAAAATACTTTTATTAATGTTTTTAATGAGGAATTCAAAAAATAAAATAAAAAGATAGATAGATGAACATCAACAGAAGTTTTCTTAGAATAAAAACTTAACCAAATTTTCGACAATCTAAAGAAATATTTCAACAGATACAACAGATCAAAATATATGTCTAAAAGACTTTACACTGCTTACTCTATTTACAGTTTCTAAACACCTACAAAAGTTATATTATTATAATAACTAAGGAGCATGCTGTTTTAATTTTCAAATTTTATACAAACCGAACAGTTAAAAAATGTATTGTAAATATTTGTAGAGACAAATCAAATAGTAATATTAAAACTCTGCAGGTTGTGTTGTATTTTGAAAAGTTATGAATCGATTGGCTTGACAACTACTAGCTCATATAAAAATAAAAACAAAAAAGACACTTTTTAAAACAAAAGTTATACGTGCTCTAAATTAACATTATTATATCAAACAGTCTAATATGGTTAGCAGTAGCAAATCAGTTTGTATTTGTTGGAGATGGCATGGCCAGGTGGTTACGGTGTTCGACTAGTAATCTGAGAGCAGCGGGTTCGAATTTCCGTCACACCAAATACGTTCGCTCTTTTGGCCGTGTGGGTGTTATTGTATGACGGACAATCCCACTATTTGTTGGAAAAACAGTAACCCAAGAGTTGGTGGTGAGTAGTGATGAATAGTTGCCTTCCCTCTAATCTTACACTGCAAAATTAGGGGCGGCTAACACACATAGCCCTTGTGCAACTTTGCGTGAATTTTCAAAAACAAACAAACAAAATCGTATTTGTTTATTAACAGGAAAGGGAAAACAAAACGATTCTTACCAGTGAAAGAACACTGGTATCAATTCTTGCTATATTGTTACAATTCATTGTAACGCACATATCTGGATACAAACTGAAACTTGAAAACAACAGACAACATAGTCATACCAATTGAGTGTTACAAAGGACCAGGAATATAGTAACTTTATAACTTCCGATGTCTTTACATTCAATATTGATATAAGTGGTTTCCACAAGCTACAATTTCCCACGTAATGACACTGTTTTGGATTATTAAGTACTTACGGTAAGGTCGTAGCCATCGTTTATTTTTTCGTCTTATGGCCTTCTCTGGCGTGCTGGGTTATTGCTAATAGATCAGTATAACCGAGTCATGTATGTCTGACTTTATGATATTTTAGTTTCTCCAATATAATGAAAACTACATTAACAATAAGTACTGTGAATGACATTTTCCTTTTCATTAGGTCTTTAAGAGGTTTGATGTGTACTAATTATAATCGTTTGTTTCGTTCTTCCTGAATAATTTTCCGACTTTATGTTTTTATATGACCTCACATATTTTTGGAGATACTTTGACATTGGGAAACATGTTTGTATATCTTTATTTGTCTTGGCATTTACTCTCGAAATATATCGCCTCTATTTTCAGAATATCTATTGTAAGAGAGGTTTGTAATTATGTGTTTCTCTCCAATCTTCTTAGCATGATCTGTATTGCGCAGTTTATTCTTTATAAAAATTAAACAATCTGGGAATCCCTTCTTTACACCGTTATTATGGGTCAATTTATGGCCAGGATATTAACTAGAATCTATGGGATTCCTCTAAATTATCGTTGTGTATACAAGTTATAAGTCTTGTTAACTATCACATCAAGAGGAGCGTGTTTGCTACCTTTTTTATCTCCATTATGAACTGTCAGAGAAATTGTCTGCAGATTGCTCATTAATCCATGAATCTTTTCTGCAACATGTCGTCAACATATCAGGTGCACATCTTGAAAAGTAGGGGGTGAACTTCGAAATATTCCAGGTAGAAGTAAGTACTAGGAAGAGGGATGAGCCCATCGTTGAGCCTTCTTGTTGTCTCAGTCTTTATATTGATGTTAAAAGTAAGTTTTATCGGTAGAGAAAGCTGTGGGCACTATTATTGTGAATATTAACAGTTGACATATTATTTTGGTACATTCATAAAAAGGTTAAAACTGCCTAGTTGTTTGCATACACTGAAAATATACCTCCTCAACTATGATGACATATCTCCATTTATCACACGTCAAATACTGCTCATACAACTTGGGTCATTTGTTTGGTGTGTGCTTTAGAAAATGCTTTTAAACATGACCTTTGGTCGTGTTTTTGCCTATACCCTTGTTAGTTATCTTGTTTCTTGTTTTAATGGCTGAATCGGACCGCTGTGTTCTTGAATTATTTTTAGTGAGAAATAGTTAAAAAGACGCTTACCGTTACATCCAATGATGTGATTTTTCCTTGCCAAATTCACGTCTGCTCTTGCTTTACTAATACTGTTACATATTACAAAGGTATCTCTTAAAAAAAAATATTGATGTCTTGCATGGTATTATAAGGAATAGGAGAAATGAGCATTACTTGTGCTCAGTTGGAAAAAGAAGTTAGAAACAAGTTCATTAGATGTGTTAGCTATTAACCGTAGATCGTGAACCCTCGGTACATTGCACCAATGGAGTCAAGTATAATAACATTGTAAATCTGACTTGTTACCATAATTTCTTAACTCTCTCCTGTATATACTTATGGCTGAATGACACCCGTGTTCTAAAAATCACGCTTCTTATAGTTTAAGTCACATAATATTTTTATATTTATTTTATTGCGAAGTTTAAACTTACCTATTTGTGAATTGAGCGTATTCCAAACTTGCAGTGTGTTATATAATTTGTTTTGTAAAACTTCCTGACAGAAACCGACGTTCCTAATAAGCTACTTCTCATTCACAACTTTTGAATACTAAAAGCGATCAGCGTCCTGAAATTATTACCACACAAATATGCCACATTAGTGTAATACTTCTATTTCCTTTGTTTCAAAAAGAGACGTTTGGGGAAAACGAATCAGGTAATTTTACAAATAACTTTTAGAGACTTAAGAAGTTTCTATCTTAACGGATTGCATGTAAGATATATTTATCTCAGAGATTGATTTGGTTTCTATTGTATATCAATATAATTACCTCTTTTAATCTTATTAAAATAATTTCTGATGAATGAATAACAATGGTGAATATTCGTAGTTTTCTTCTAATAATCGAATTTAGCAACACCTACTACTTGCTTTAAACATAGTTTTTAATTACTAAAATACAAAATAAGGCACAATAGAAAATTGTAATAAAATTAAAATATAACTATACTAACTACACAAATACTTGTTGTTGTTTTGAATTAAGCGCAAAGCTACACAATGGGTTATCTGTGCTCTGCCCACCACGGGTATCGAAACCCGGATTTTAGCGTGTAAGTCCCCTGACATACCGCTGAGCCACTGGGGGGCTACACAAATACACAGATTCTTGACTTTGGACGATATTGTGTGATTGGTATGTAGTTTTCTAACTACTTGTATTTCGAATTTATGGCAAAACATTTTAGGTTACCTGCAAACAATAAAGTCAGCTAGAAATACCCTGCTATCTACTATCCATACTAATGAATTGAGGATCGCTCTTATACATACATGATAACTGAAGGCCAAGGGAATATTTTGTGGTATTGCAGGGATTATATTCTAATTTGCCAACTCCAAAATCCAAAGTTTTGCCAAAGAGACAATCCATACCCGTTTTAAAAGAGTTATGAATCAGAAAAGTTATTTAGATACAATCACAGCTACATCATCACCTGCCACTCAATTCCTTAAGGATCATAAGGCCGCAATCACTGCGGTTTCCGTAACAGGTTCATAAGTGAGTAGGTTGTTAGCCAACTGCACCTAGCCGATCCCTAGTTTAGTAGTCTAAGACTAGTGTAATTAATTTTGAAAAGCTGCATTACACGTCTTTATACTGACAGACTTTTACTTTAATGTACTGGCGCTAAAATTTATTTTCAGTATCTTGTATTTATGTTTTGATTTTGATTAAATAATTTTAACTTTACAACTGTTGTTAAGAACATTTGCTTAAAATTTTAAACTGTTATAGTCGTTGCTGTGTCATCGTGAATTCGTAACTTTTTCAGTATAACAAGAATGAGATGAGGAACAACAAAAGGGAATTGACTAAATTATTTAGAGCTTTAAACTTAAAAATATTCAAATTCCAGGCAAAAACTCTTTCAAAAAAGAAAGCTTTTGTTTCGATACATTAAATGTAATTCATCTCATATGTATTCTGAGAAATCTTGATTATAATGTCTGAATTTTTTGTTTTGACTTTCATGTTTTCCATTTTAAATCAAACCCTGTCGTTTCAAGATTGAGATATAATCCTCCAATTCTGTTGTTACCAATTTGGTGAGAATGTACCGCCTCTCGTCATATGTACTTATTGCACGTGATTTAGACTGCCAATAAGAAAATGAAAACAGGCTTTACTGAAGTCAGATGCAAGGCTTGGCTGATAGAAAGCAAGCATCTGGCTTGGCATACAAGAAATTACTTTGTTCGTTTGATAAATTGTTATGCGTTAGATCCCGTTTTTTTCTTATAAACATGTGTGGATTGAGGGAAAAGGACTATACAATAACAATAAAAACTTTACTATATCGATCTCATATCGTGTTTCAGTTGTGTAATCCCACAGATCTCAAAGAAAAACCAAGACGGTACCCTTGTGTAACAAATTACGGTAATGATGAGATTGCGCAGTTTGCGGTATGCCAAGGAATAAGTTATTGTCTGATTGATCATCTTTAAAAGGCAGCCTGGTTTTAGTCACTGAAACAAGGAATATTAAACTTTCCTTTTATATCTTGAGGAATGACTAGCGGAAAGAAGCGATTTGAGACAACTTATTCAGGAAAGAAATTTTCGGGGAGAAATTCCACTGACTAATGTTTGAGAATAGGATGTGAATCAAATATGTGTATGATAATAATATAATCTATATCAACAACTCACCTCTGTATATACGTTTATGTATATACATACTGAATTCGTAAATTTTAATACGTGTTCTTAGCAGAGTTACTGTTAATGAGGTAACGTTTCGTAGAATAATCTCACACATTTACATTTTAAGAGAGAAATGAACCATTATAACTATAGAAAGAGTAAAAGAACTTTATTCATAGTAAAAAATATCAAACACAATGATATCCAAGTCTTTTAAAATTATTTGTATACATAAAACGTGCTTTAGTATCGATCATGCAAAATGCACAAGTAAGGTCCTATAGCCAATTATGAACTGCAGTTTTATTGCAAAGATATGAATATCAAAAATAATCTATTAACCACTATTACATTATATCGAACATTCATCTAATGTAAGACCATCTCTTGCAGTAAAAATAGTGTCTCATACAAAGTCACAAATCATGCCGTGTTCGACTGTCGTCTTTTTATCAAGGAACACAGACTGTATTTGTTTCATAAATATCAATGTAACTTTCAAAAATATCTGATAATATAAGCACAATTTGATGCGTTATTCCGTTCAAAGTTCTCGACCAACAGATAGAATGCCGTGGGGCGGACATATTCAACAATCAAAAACAATCTTAGAATGTACTCCAAATATTAGTTGCGCGCTTTTATATTATTTAAGAAACACAATTACTGTTATAAGAATGCACCCTACACCATTACAACTTCTCCAGCAGATTTAACTGTCAGAATAAAGTCAACAGGGTTGAATGCCTCACGTGATTTTCTTTATATATGTTTATACTACTCTCTGCACTCATTAGGACACATATCACATTCTTCCAACCATTCATTGCCTCTATTACCGTAATTTCCTGTAAAACTTTAAGATACATTCAACAGTTACAGTTTTTATAGTGAGTACTGTGTAAAAGTAGTCAAATCCGTATATCAAAATACTGTCTCACGTTTTGGGAAAACGTCTGCATAAGTAATAACAGTATTCAGAAATTCGACACTAAACATGTTGTACGTTGGGTTAACTGCACATCATGCAACACTCAATGTCCTTATTTGTTATTAAGTATAAAGCTACACAAAGGGCGATCTTTACTTACCATGTGTATCGAAACTCAGTCTCTAACAATGCAGGGAACCCGCAGGGAGAGGAACCCAATGTTAAGATGAAACTTTGCAATTTTGAAGAGGCGAATAAATAGCCACAAATCGTCTACAAAAACAAAACAATGAAAAGCTTGTTATCTACATATATACTTTAAGTCTCAAAGACACCCTATTTAGGTTTCCGCCAGGAACCTATAGCATTCTTAAAATGTGTGCGCTAGACTTGTGAGAAGATAACTGGATAAAAACACAAATTATAATTTTCCAAATATTAGATTAAAATTCAAGGGAAATGTTAAGGTAGAGTTAATCAAAGTTGCGAATTTTTAAATACCGTATTTTCCGGTTAATAAGCCGAATAGCCGAATAAGCCAATGTCAGTTTTCAGCTCTGAAAATAAGGGTTTTTGCTTATTACCGCCCAATAAGCCGAGGCTATTTTTAAGAAGTGACAAGTTTCTTCAAAATGATTTCTTAGTCTCGTTTCAGCGTCAGTATGCATGTTGTGTGTGATCATTGGCGTTCTGTAGTAAAGCAGAACGTGTCGTATTGAGACAGAGATGGAATCAATATGTCATTCGTTATTGGCTCCACTCACTGTAATTAGGTAACCAATGAAATTCCAGAATTTTTACTCGGTAATTAAAATCACTAACCCAGGGTATAAATACCAAGGGTATGTAGTGGGTTTGTTTGTTTTGGAATTTCGCACAAAGCTACTCGAGGACTATCTGTGCTAGCCGTCCCTAATTTAACAGTGGAAGACTAGAGGGAAGGCAGCTAGTCATCAGCACCCACCGCCAACTCTTGGGCTACTCTTTTACCAACGAATAGTGGGATTGACCGTCACATTATACACCCCCACGGCTGGGAGGGCGAGCATGTTTAGCGCGACGCGGGCGCAAACTCGCAACCCTCGGATTACGAGTGCACGCCTTAACGCGCTCGGCCATGCTAGTATGTAGTGGGAGTTTATCATTATATTGGTGATTCTGACGATGAAGATGATGAATTTGATGGATTTTAATAAATTTTTGAGATTAAAGGGTGTATTTTTTTATGAATTTTGTTATTTCTATGAATACATGTCATTCGTAATGTATAGACCTTTTTCTATTAATAAATAAAGTTTATTCAACTGAAATAACTCTGCCGTAACTGTGAGATCAAAGGTATGATTTTGGGGCCGATTTTGGTCTTCGGTATTTTTTGGTCCAAAGCTGGTGATCGGCCAATAAGCCGACCCCCAAAAATCAGGTCCAAAATTTAGGGCCAGAAATTCGGCTTATTAGGCGGAAAATACGGGAATCCATACTTATCTCAACCGATATCACGTAGGTTCAGTATTGAAGGGAAATACACACAGAACAAGCAGCGCTCAAGAACAGGAGAATTTTCTACAAGTCTCCGATAGCACAGTGGTAATTTTATAGGCTTATTACATTATTTTGATGAGTTTGCTATTTGTCAACAGATAATCTGAAACAACAACAAAAAAAACTAATAATGAACATAAAGATAAGATTTATCTTATAGTCCCGTTTGTTTATAGAAATGTTGTATTAAGTAAATTAGAATTTATAGTCACAAACACTTCTGTAAAGTCGTTATAATACAACAATTTATATATCAAATACCCAACTATTAACTATTGTCGCAAGAGGGTCATTTAAGTACCATATACTTAGTTATTCTTGCAAGAAAGTTAATTAAATAATACCTAACTATCAGATATTTTTGCAAGAAGCCCAATTGAACTGTTACTGCAAAAGGGTCATTGAAACTAAAAGATTTAATTATTGTAAAGCGTTAGATAACATAATTATTGTTAAGCTACAGAAAGTTTTACCTTATAAATGAGAATGTAAGTCATTGCTTTAATTTATTATACTTTTGAGCACGTTCTCACCGGTACTACAACATCGTTGTTATGATAATTTAAAACATTTAATGAAAACGTTGTAAATTCCAAGAATAAACTAAAATTAATTGAAATCGCACAAAACAGGTAATTAGTAGATCACTAAACATAATTTTAAATACATGCTGTAAAAAGATCATTCAAAATGATGGACAAACACAACTAAGCATATAATTCGTAAACAAATTATTAAGAAAATTCACTATTACAACAATAAATTAGTTATCAATAAGAAAGAAGTTAACAAATATTTAGATTATTTACATGGTACTGATACCATCACTTCCGCTGAGAAAGGTACTAACACTTCGTTTTAATTTATCTGTACACATATACGTATTCGTATGTTCAATCCAACATTGAAAGTTTTATACGAAAATATAATTAGAGTTTTTTTCAGACTGGTGCAATGTTTTACAATTAAATCTTATAAGACAATACCTAAATTATTTTAGGTTCCCAGACTAAATAAGCCATAAATACAATTTTATTGCTAGTAACAGAATAAGCTAAAGTGATCAATATTTGTGCAATTATCAAACAGAGATAAGGTATTAATCCGTTCATTATCATCGGTAAATCCACTTAATTTACAGATAAAACAAAATATTTAAGGATAAAACAATATAAAGTTTTAATTTTAATAACTTTTACAATGGTATTCCTGTTGATAAAGCTAAAAGAATCTTTATAACAATTTCGAGATATCTCAATAAACTTGTTTTTTTTGGAATTTCGCACAAAGCTACTCGAGGGCTATCTGTGCTAGCCGTCCCTAATTTAGCAGTGTAAGACTAGAGGGAAGGCAGCTAGTCATCACCACCCACCGCCAACTCTTGGGCTACTCTTTTAGCAACGAATAGTGGGATTGACCGTCACATTATACACCCCCACGGCTGGGAGGGAGAACACGTTTAGCGCGACTGGGGCGCGAACCCGCGACCCTTAGATTACGAGCGCACGCCTTAACGCACTCGGCCATGCCAGGCCAATATACTTGTTAAATGAATGCCTTGTGTTAGTAAATACTTATGCTTCTGTAATACTGTGTTTCTCCGAAAATAAGACAGGACTTATATTAATTTTCACTCCAAAATATGACACTAGGGCTTATTTTTAGGGGTATGTCTTATTTTGATATATTAAAAAAATGAAGTTACAAAGTAAAAATTATAAAAAACTATTAAACTAACCATTTAAAATAAACAATTATTAAACTATTAAACTAATTGATTAATACTTAAACAAACTACTTAACTAACTATTAAACTAATTAATAAATTTATTTTATTATTTCTTTCCTCTTCCTGCCACTCTTAACTAGGGCTTATTTTAAGGGTAGGGCTTATATTAAAACTATCCCCAAAAATCACACTAGGTCTTATTTTATGGGTAGGTCTTATTATCGGAGAAACACGGTCATTGTACTTGTAGATATTATTACAGTTTTACAAAAAACAAATTCTTACAAACTATACAACGCTTACTTCACAACACATCAGCGCAACTCAGCCAACATATCTTTCAACAAGCATAGCCTCTCCTCACGTACAGTGGTAAGTCTACAGATTGACAACGCCAAAATCAGAGGTTCGATTCCCTTCGGTGGGCTCAACAAATAGCCTGATGTGTCTTTGCTATAAAAAAACACCCACCCACCCAACAAGATTTGTATTTACTGGAGCTTTAGTGTTCATATAAAACAAAGTTCAGTTGTTCTTATAAATAGATATATCGACGATATTAGTTTACTTAATTATCAAGACTTTCTTGATATTGCTGAGTAATTTTTGAATAAAAAATTTTTCAAGAAAAAAATACTTGGATTAATCAAGCATTCAAGTTGAAAGTTTTCAAAAAAACGGTCACTTTAACACTGAAGCTACAAAAACAAAAAATCAATTTCTAAATACGTTATACTACTCACAGATCATTAAATAAGATAGAGTCTGTTCAATATTTCATGTTCAGAACTAATAAACTCATTTTCAGTTTTCATAAAATAATTTCCTTTCTGCATTTAAATTACCACAGTTGCTCAGTTTTATAGAAGTTTAACAATCTTCTTGCTACTAATTGTGTCATTAACAGTTAAATTAGTTTTACTGAATATCGGGAGTATTTCAAAATATTCACATCTACAGTTTAATATATATATAAAAGTTTATAACAAACACTTTACTATAGAGAATCACCATCATTAATGTGTTTTACCTCCCGAAAGTGTTACAATAGTTTATACAAGTATATATCAGGTCATCCCTTAGGTAATGTCCGATTTTAGGTTCAGAAAATGACAAAAGGATTTCAAACACTTTTAATGTTATTTAATCAATAATGTATGTTCCATTATTATTAATTACTTCTTTCCAATGATTCACAAGCTTCTGATTGCCACTTCTATAAAATTCTTGGAGGGAAAGAATGCAGAAAAAGTAGTTTTGACATATGTTTCCAGCTTTTTTCCATTAAGATAGTTCTGCAAACTTCGGCTGTGCTTTAGCCAGTTTACTTGCACTGAACCATTGTTTGCGGCGCTTATAATAGATTATTTTTCATCTCTAGTCACTAACCTGTCCGAAAAAGGTGAGTTACGTTCATGAGAGTGCAGAGAAGAGCAAATGTCCACTCTTGCGCTAAGGTTGGCTTCTGTAAAATCATGGGAACCCATTTTCCATGTTTTGACACATTTCCAAGCTGTCGCAGATGATGATGAACTATTGAATGGGTTAAACTAAGCTTCTGCGGTAGTTTTTCAACTGTTACAGCACAACCTTCACCAAGAGCAACCAGCAGCAAGTCTTCATTAAATTCAACAGGATGACATGGACGTGGCGCATCACTAAAGCTGTAGTCACCTGATCTGAGCTTATGAAACCACCTTTGACATTTTCTTTCATTGAGAGACTCCGCACCATGAACACCTTGAATGTTTCGTGCAGTTTCTGGCATTATATGCCTAATGCGCTCCTCAGACACATCCATCTTCATAAGAGTTTATTTGATTACTGATCTGAAAAAGTGGATTTGGGCAGTTTCTTTTATCTGTCTGAACATTTTTATGCACATCCAACTGCACATTTTAGTCATTAAAGCCTTCTACAAAGACAGAAATGATGATGCACTTTTTGTATTAAATTTTCGGACATTACTTATAGGACGACCTGATCAATATAACAATTTCCTATGCAGTATAATATTACGTTATTAGTTCAGTATGATAATTATTTTACTAATCATACTTACCACTTTTTCTAAGTCTTATCATTATTGTATTATCACTTTCTCAAATCTTATCACCTATACTTTTCGGCTACTACTCAAGGTTTAACTATGTTTATTATTGATGGCTACCATTGAATTTGTACTCTAAAATAATAGAAGTTACGAGACTCAATTTTCACTGTGTTTAGTATAATATTTTACACTTTATATTATTCAGTTTGATCATATCCTCCGTTAGGTTAACGGCTAGTTAGGGGCCAAGATAGCTACAATCCAGGCATAAATTTTCCACAATGGATAGAGGGTTTACAGCTCTTTACGTAACTTTGAGCTAAAATGAAAACCACAACTTGTTTATATTTTTATTAGAGTATCAATATTCTGCTATTCACTTTACGAATTATATTATTCATTTATTATTTTGTACATTCATAACACTGGGGAACCCTTTTTCCGTAGCTTTGAGTTGCATTGGATATTTTAACTGATTCTGAAGGAGTTTTAGCCGCTGATTTCAAATCTGAAATTTGAGATTAATGAAATTGTACAAATGTGAACTTGCGTAAACCATGTATAAGCATTTTCACGTCCATATATATAGATAGCTTCTAATATTTTGATCATTCTTCTTTTGTTTCAGATCGAACATGGCTTCCAAAAATAGATATCATTGCAGAAACAAGCCTGATGCCTTCTGCTACATATGTGGATGCTACACACTCAATCGTCAGAGACGTAACATATCCTCGTTCGTCAAGCGTGCCTACAAGGCATATTTTGAAGTTCATCTTGGTGATCAAGACAAGCAATGGGCTCCTCATGTTGTGTGCCACAATTGTGAGGAAATGCTTCGAGACTGGACCAAAGGAAAACGCAGTGGTTTGCCTTTCGGTGTTCCAATGATTTGGCGCAAACCCACCAACCATGTAACTGACTGTTATTTCTGCATGGTAAACACAACGGGTGTTGGGAAGAAAACCGACATAAGATTACGTATTCGAACACTCCCTCAGCTATTCGGCCTGCTCCGCACTCTGAAGAAGTTCCTGTTCCAGTTTTCAAAGGCTTGCCTTCATTGGACGATAAAGACATTGGACATGATACAAGCGAACAAGACAGTTGTGACAGTGAATGGTCAGAAAAGTGTACACAATCGGAGAACTGTTCTTCAGACACTGAACCTTTCCCCGTCCCCAAGCCTCTTCCCTAGGCTGAACTGAATGATTTAGTGCGGGATTTAGGTCTTTCAAAGAAAGCAGCAGAGCTTTTAGCATCAAGATTACAAGGCAGAAATCTTGTTGATCTCTCTGTTAAAGTATCATATTTCAGAAAGTGTGACCAGCTTTTTGTGACCTTCTTTTCAGAAAACAGACAGTTTGTTTACTGCCATGATATCCAAGGGCTTGTCAAAGAACTGGGTGTACCTTACTATAGTCCTGCTGAATGGAGACTCTTTTTAGACAGTTCGAAACGCAGTCTAAAGTGTGTTCTTTTACATAATGGAATGTTTATGGAGCAGTACCTGTCGGTCACTCAGAGCATTTGCGGGAAGACTATGATGATATGAGAATGATCATGGACTTATTAAAATATCATGAGCACAACTGGATCATTTGTGTAGACTTAAAGATGGTCAACTTTCTTCTTGGACAACAGAAAGGTTTCACCAAGTTTCCATGTTTCCTCTGTATGTGGGACAGCCGAGCACGATACAGACATTGGGTCAAGAAGGGCTAGCCTATTCGTAACACCCTTGAAGCAGGCATGCCAAATATCATACAAGACCCAATTGTAAGCAGAAATAAGATCATCTTTCCTCCTCTTCACATCAAATTAGGTTTCATGAAGCAATTTGTCAAAGCACTAGAAACCGAAGGTGAATGTTTCCAACACATCATCACAGATTTACCAGGGTTATCATTTGAGAAGATCAAAGTAGGCGTGTTTGATGGCCCACAGATTCGAACCCTAATTCGTGATGATCAGTTTGTTGCTAAGATGACCGCTTTAAAAAAGGCAGCACGGTTATCCTTTGTGCCAGTCATTCAGAACTTCCTTGGAAACAATAAGGCGGAGAACTACAGTGAACTTGTGAACAGAATGCTCCTCGCTTTTCGTGATCTCGGGTGCAACATGAGCATTAAGCTTCATTTTTTGAACAGCTACCTTGATAAGTTCCCTGAGAACCTGGGGGCTGTGAGTAACGAACAAGGAGAACGATTCCACCAAGACCTAAAGGTCATGGAAGAACGCTAACAAGGGCGCTGGGACAAAAGTATGATGGCTGGAGCATTAAACGAGATTGTCCAGATGAAGTGTACAAACGCAAATTATCTACCTGAATAAAATACACAAACAAATTGATAAGCTATTCCTATTATTTCGTATAATAACGAAAAATTAAAAAATAAATAAAAATGTCAAATTGCATAAAATCTGTAGCTTGCAGACAAAAACCGACTTCAGATTTGAATTCAACACACTCAAATTGACTATAAAAAGGTCTTTATTTAAATGCAACAAAATGAGTGTTCCCCAGTGTAATCATTCGTTTTTGTTGTATTGTAATATTTATACCTTCCTCCAATTATACTTTATAGCTAAACAGTAACAATGTCCTAATAATGTCTTATCAGATGTCAAGTTACTCTAAAATTACACTGTTGAAGCTGTTTAGTAGGGTCGAAAGCTGTTTTAACGGTCGAAAAACATTGTTTGGGATGAATGCGTAAAAATTAGCGTTTGCTTATGTGGAGTATTCAAAAACACACATTAAATCCACGGTAGGGCTGACTTGATGTGGCTCTCCATGGCCACGTAGTTAGGACACTCGAGTCGTAATATGAAGGTGGCGAGTTTGAGTCTCTCTCACACCAAACATGCTCGCCCTTTCAGTTATGGGGTTATTATAATATGATGTTCAATCCCACTATTATTTGGTAAAAGAGTAGCTCAAGAGTTGGCGGTGTAGCTTTGCGTGAAATTCCAAAAACAAACACTGTCTTGATGATGATGCAAACCTCTCGCTTTATGTATTATATACGATAGTTATTCTTTAATAATGTTATGTTCATTAAAAATATTATTTAGAGTATTAAGCATATCTGGTTTCATTATTTTTAATTCTTTACTATTGTATTTTTATAATGAAAATTATTTTGCACTGCTTGCTTAGTAAATAAATTCAGGACTACCCTAAACCTGTTAAGGTGGTCTAATATAATATCGGAATCTCAGCCAAAAAATATTGATAACAGCTGAAGTAACCAACTAAAGAAAGGATGTATTCTAGCTATTATAAGTAAGAACAATATATATATATATATATATAATTAGGCATAACTGTTCCTGGGATGAATTTTAGTTCTGATCTAGGTAGATAAGGCGTTCTGATAAGAAATTAGCATCACTGACTATATATTTCTGCATTTATAGAACTCAAGCAGTGAGCCGAAACATATTCAAAGAAATAAAGTATGCTATAAAATATTTACTAGTATGTTATTTATTGTTACTTGTAGATTTCAGTATTTGATATTTATTCCCCTGTCCGTGTTTCAAACATATCGCTTATACATACGAATTATAACAGTAGTTATAGTTCTTGTTACATGTACAACATGAAATTATTCATAAAAATACCTCGCGAATATTACATTTGCGACATTCAAATTTCAATTTGTTTCAAAGCTAACGAATACATGCTCTTACAAAACTGGATTTAAAGCCCACCTTCAATAAGGAATACATTGGTTACTGGATTGGGTGCCTTGTGCATTTCGCACGCAGTAAAAGAAGCGTTCGTGAGAGGTGAGATGCGAATAATAATTAGAAATGCGTTCAGCTTCTAAGAATAAAGATTATTTTATGATATTGTTTTTGTACACATATCCAAATTTGTCAGACAGGAATGTCCCAATATTTATTGTACTGGACTGTGGATCAAAGAGTCTATGATATTCCTTAGGCTACCGCAATAAATAAATTAATAATAATGATTGCGCTGCCGTCCATCAAATTTATACTTTCAACGTCTAGAATCAGTCAGAGCAGAAAATTATTGAATAGCTCAGTGGAAGTACTTGGAACAAATCAAATTAAATCTATCAAAAATGCTATGTTAAATAATGTGTTGCTTTTTTAACAAAGGGTCAACCAATTGGCTATTTTAAAGTGTTGGCCCAGATTGTGTGGCAAAATATGCTTCATTTACATATTTTTCCTTAAGTAGATCAAAATGCAATGCTTCAGTTTGTACACATTTTGCTCAGCAATATTGAACGCAAGCCACTCTTTTTCTATAAAACTTTATTTAACTTTGCTTCTTTCTAGGTTTGTAAAATTATATGCATAGATAATTAATTATAATTGCCTATGAGTAAAAAAAAAGGAGAATATATCATAGCATATAAACCACACTACGTCCTCCATATCCAGCGCCGACGAATCCTTTCGCGCGGGCTCGGCCTGACTAAATGGTTAAGGTACTCGACTCATAATCCGAGGGTCGCGGATTCGAATCCCAGTAATACTAAACATGCTCCACCTTTCAGCCATGGAGGCATTATAATGAAACGGTCAATCCCACTGTTCGTTGGTAACAGAGTAGTCCAAGAGTTGGTGGTGGGTGGTGATTGATACGAGCCTTCCCTCTAGTCTCACACTGCTAAATTAGGGACGGCTAGCGTAGATAGCGCTCGAGTAGCTTTGCGCGAAGTTCAAAACACACAAAAAAACTGTACAATGTGTTATTGGAAAACTTCATGGAGCTTTCATGTTTGTTATATTAAATGTATTTCATGATGTTGTCCTACAACTGTTTCGTGGTGTAACAGCATGATTCAATATACATGGGAAATCAAGTGCTCAATATACAATTTTGATAACATTTTCAAACTGCATTAATGAGTGTAATTATGTTAATGTTTAGTAAAATTAAATATTTTTTCATATATCTTTCAGTATAAATCAAAATTAATTATATACTAAGAGAATTGAGACAAGTAGATCTAACGTATAGAAAATAGAGCTCACATCTTGGTTTTATTTTCGTAAGACAAACAGATTGCAAATTGTTGTTGTTGCTGTTTTGAATAAAGCACAAAGCTATACAATGGGCTATCTGTGCTCTGCCCACTACGGGTATCGAAACCGGATTTTAGCGTGTAAGTCCGCAGACATACCGCTGAGCCACTGGGGGGCCAGACTGCACATTACTTTGACGTTAGATATATATATGATATGCCTCTTCTTTCTACTTGGCATGTTCTCTGAAATTTTAATAATATTTGTTACACACATACCTTTTTACAAGTGTTTACAAACTTCTGAAACTAAATTAAAAAAATATAAATGTATTTTGACATTATATCAACAATATATTCTGACAACTTTCTGTCAGTTAGTATATTTTGAGAGCATTCAGACAGTCTACAAGTTGTTCACGCTTATATGTTGAAAATGAATTATATCAGTCAATATATTTTAACAATAAAAAATCTATTTAAGCATACTTTTATCGTCACGACGTTAAATAGTTTATGGAGCAGACGTGTGTTGATGAGTACTCATGATAGACTGTGAATCCAAGTTTCCATGATTCTCATTCTATTGCTTCAAAATTATTTTGTTTTATTTCTCACGTTCCCCGTTGGCACAGCAATAATTCACTGTTTACAATGCTAAAATCACGTCTCTCGGGAGACACAGCAGATAGCCCGTTATTTTGTTTAATCCTACGTGTATCAAAAGTAACGTGTCCTTAAAGGAAGAACTCAGTTTTTATTGCACTATCATTGAAGTTTTCGTTCTATTCAAATTCGGACAGGGTATACTAGACAGACTATTTAGCAAAATTAATCAGTAATTATTTGGGTCATTGATTAAATAAGCCAACCAGTCACTAATTCTCATGTGTTCATCTGAGAAGCGGTTTTCCGATTAGTACCGGCCCGGCATGGACAAGCGTGTTAAGGCGTGCGACTCGTAATCTGAGGGTCGCGGGTTCGCATCCCCATCGCGCCAAACATGCTCGCCCTTTCAGCCGTAGGGGCGTTATTGTGTGACGGTCAATCCCACTATTCGTTGCTAAAAGAGTAGCCCAAGAATTGGCGGTGGGTGGTGATGACTAGCTGCCTTCCCGCTAGTCTTACACTGTTAAATTAGGAACGGCTAGCACAGACAGTCCACGAGTAGCATTGAGCGAAATTCAAAAAAACAAATTAAATAAACAAATCAGTCCTTTGCCCCCCAGTGGCTCAGCGGTATGTCTGAGGACTTACACGCTAAAATCCAGGTTTCGATACCCGTGGTGGGCAGAGCACAGATAGCCCATTGTGTAGCTTTGTGCTTAATTCAAAACAATAACAACAACAACAATCAGTCCTTTCGCGCGATACTAGGACTTATTAAGTCGGCTGGAACGTGACAAACAAAATAATGTTGCAAGAAGTTTTATATACATCATTAATTTTAATGATGAGCAACTGTTAAGATGTGAAACAGATTAAACTAAATTAAATTTACAATTCTAATATTAAATATGTAAGGCCAAGATACGTAAGCATGAATGTTAATCTTGCTATTTATAAATGATGATTTTTTTAATGTTCATGAACAAAAGAGTTTTAAGATTTTTAACTATATTTTTTCATTCTGAACTACAGTTTTTTAATAATACATTAATTTTCAGACGCGGAGTAATATTAAACTAATAAAAGTTGAAATAAACCGTCCATAATTTAGCAGTGTAAGACTAGAGGGAAGGTAGCTAGTCATCACCACCCACTGCCAACACTTAAGCTACTTTTAGCAAAGAATAATGGGATTGACCGTTACATTATAACGCCCCCACGGCTGAAAGGGCAAGCATGTTTGGTGCGACAGGGATTCAAACCTGCGACTCTAAGATTACGAATCGAACGACTTAACAGGGTCTTTGCTGTTCAGTACAAAATCCTTTGCAACAGCTCTCAAATGGCTACTAATTTATCGGCTTCAAACGTTGAGATATGTCATTTAATAGCATTTATTATTCCACATTATTGTTTAAATTTAACGTATTCGAGGTATACCCTAGTTGCTCTAAATTATAAAAGGAAATATTTTTACTTTTATATGTTTATTACTTGTCAACGCATTGAATTTACTTTTGGTTTTAAACACGAAGATATTCCTTTTGGGCATACATATAAGTTATTGAAGTGGATACGATAAGAAGATATAAATACCCACAGAATAAAATGAAATGAAAAATATACTTCAGTTAGAACTTAAAATATAAAAGGAGTTATAGATGTCAAAAGCGATCAACGTAAAAAAAATTGTCCAAGAGTGAGTTCTATAAATATTTGGTCCTTTATCACAACAATAAACATGAATTCATAAAGCGTTATTAGCACTTTGGTCATCACAAGAAATAACTTCAACCCTACTATTGTAAAGGAAAAAAAACCCAAAAAACACGAAAATTTGCATACTTTTGACAAAAGTCCAGAAATGAGCCTCAGCTATCCAGAAAACATCTCTCTGACAACGTGATTTATAAGATACATCTTATTTGACAAGACCAATTGATCAACCTGATGAAATGCCTTTATACAATGGTGGCAATAATAAAGTTTGTGCTTCCAAAAAGAAGATTCTCTTATTCCTGTCATCGTCCTGGAACTGATTGATTTCCTTGTGTGTTTTCAACTATGTTCCAAATACTTTAATATTATGCAAGTTACAAATTTGTCTATTGAACGCTCTGATATGGCAAAAGCATTGAATAGCTTTCACTTTCTTCTCAGCTTTCCAGTATTAAACTTTGGTTTAATTTCAATATTAAAAAGGTTATAAGAAATTACCATTTATTATAGAAGTGTCAGATATATATATATTTCCATTTTTAAAACTTTTTATAAGTTACCAAACTTGATTTTATAATCATAAACTAAAATACTGTCATTTTAATTATGCAAACTTCATATTATTCATAAAAATGTTTTATAGTGTCACTATAGTTCCTATAAATTATTTAAGATTTGTAATTTTGGTTTTTAGTTGCATACGCTCTACTTTGTTATATAATCATAGTGCAAAGGTACGCGAAGAATATTATTCTCTTGCCTCCTATTATTGAAAAAAAAAAAAAAAAAAGACAGCAGGTCAACAGTACATACTGCTATCTTCCAAGTTACCTTTTCTCAACCGAATATTGAGATTTCATTTTAAGTCCAATACCCGTCCACATAACGAAATTATGTTGCATATATTTTCGGAAATGAGCCACGAACCCGAAACCTTCAGATTGATAGTTCGTATGCAATCACTCTTAGGCCAATCCAGTCCTACTTGCTTATTGCTAAATGACATATCAGCTATAGCCAAGACCATTATTTCATTCTAATCTGAATAATTATGACATATATTCTCCGTTTGGACAGGCTTGTTTGGTGTGACAAGGATTCGAACCCACAACCTTGGAATTACGAGTCGAGTGCCTTAACCACCTGGCCATTCCGGGCATAATCTAGACATATACAATGATTTCTTCAATAACGTTAATTTTGTTTGTGTACATGGCTTACAGCTTAGTTTCTAAAAAAAAAAAAAAAACAATCTTCAGTTTCTTTTTTTAGAAAGATGGCAATTAACCAAAAGTAAAATGTTATAATGCATCACCTAGATTAGAAAAGAAAAATGATATTATGTAAAAATATAAATTACGGATAATTGACATTATCACCTTGAAAGACATCTTGTTCTTTACACGAACGTATCATACAGGTCAAAATCACGATGTTTCAGCTATAGTTATCCCTAATTTTGAATACTGCGGTCTACAGGAAAAGCAATCAACCTGTAGTCCCAATTATATGCGTAGCTACATACTATTAAGAGAGTAACGAAACTGACTGTCTCATACATACACTCTTAAAGGACAAGTATACATCTACAAAGAAAACCTCTTAAACTACGACCTATACCTCGAAATAAATCCTGCCAAAGAATTAATGACAATCTACAAGAAAACACATTTAAAGGATTAATAAAAAAGTCACAACACTTAAATAACTTCTCAACATCACCAAATAAACACTCTGATAAACTAATAAAAATGCACATTTAAAATAATAGTAAACATGTACAGACAATGTTTATGTAGATCTACTAAAAACTACAAACAAACCCTCATTGTGACTTGTGCACATTTAGAAACAAAAGGTCTGATATTAAGTTATAGGATAAAACGCTCCTAAAGGACTAGTAAACATCTACCAACAAATTCGCTTAAAGGACTAGTAAAAATTTAGAAACAAATGTTTTGAAATAAATAGTAAACAAAACAACAAATACACTTTGAAAACAAATATTAACAATCATAAACGCACTTTAATGACTAAGTAAATATCTAAGAATATTTTCAATATTGATTTTACACTACTTTCTCTTGTTAAACAAAGGCAGTTTAAACATTTTAGACACTGACATCAACTCCTTAAGATTGGTTGTAATAATAAATAACTGCAAGATAATGCATGTAGGTTATCATAACCTAATTATAAGAATATTTTTGACGATAACAACCTTAACAGTGTTATGAAGAAAAAAGACATCTTCGTGTAGTACTCAATAAGTGTTTGAAGTTACTCGAGCAGGCCCGGCATAGCAAGGTGCGTTAAAGCGTTTGACTCATAATCGGAGGTTCGCGGGTTAAAATTTCCGTCGCACCAAACATACTTACCCTTTCAGCCGTGGGGGCGTTATAATATGACGATCAATCCCAATATTCGTTGGTAAAAAGAGTAGCCCAAGAGTTGGAGGTGGGTGATGATGGCTAACTGACTTCCCTTTAGTCTTACACAGCTAAATTAGGGATGGCTAGCGCAGACAGCACTACTGCAGCTTTGCGCGAAATTCATAAACAAACAAACTATTCGAGCAGTGTGCTGTTGCTACTGAGAGGGCAAATAGTATTTTAGGCTATATCGACACGTATAATGAATTCAAGCCTAAATAGGTTATAATATCATTGTGGGCTCCTCACGTAAGAAAAAGCATTGAATTATTGGAAAGGGTTACTAGCATTGTGCCTGTGCTGGAAGGGTTAAAACACGTGAGAGATCAAGATCTCTGCAATTATTTTTTCTTGAAAAAAAAGTTAGAGGGATCTGGTTGAGAGGTTTAAGACTGTTACTGAAATTGATAGTGTTGAGGTATATTTTTATTCATACTTAACGGAAAGAATAGTAGGACTAGTGGATACAAATATAAATTTTGGCAAAGTAAGAGTCATCTTAAGCTTTATTTTCTACCTGGATGGTTGAGTTTTGGAATTATTGACTTTAGATCTGTTGAAAGATCACATTTAAGTGAATTTAAGAGAAAGCTTGATAAATATATGAATGATAATAGCTGCTTTTAAGATGTTAAAAAAATTATAGGATAGAATAGCCGAGATGGACAAATAGACCCCATATTATCCCAAAACACTGATATCAGTTGAGAAGAATTTTGTTAAAAAGATAACCATTATTAATGATAAAAGAAGAATATGCGAGAAAAATATATATTTACAGATTCCAACCAGTTACGTATGCGAGTCAATTACACTACACAACAAAGTTTTGGCTTCTTGAACATTGTTAGGTGTTCTTTATAAATTTTTGGCTGCTGATCACGAAAATCACATCCAAATTTACCCATCTCGTACTGTTTCATCAAAATCTTCAGTTTTGTCGGTTTTTTTTTATATTTGTGTCTAAAAACTTTCGTTTCTGTAAGAGACCTATGAACAATGTTTTGTGCAGTCTGGACATGAAATCAAGTCAGGTTGGAAGTTGTTCTGTGGAAGTATACACCCTGGGCAGGCCTGAGCCAGCTTGACACTGTCTCAGCAGGCTATAAAAGTGGCTTGCATACACAGATGCTGCTCATTGGAGTAACATAGACCTTATTAAGTGTACGTCTCGTCACTGTCGTAACAGCCGCGACAGATTCTGCTATATTTATGGCGAGTATACGCTTGTTCATCAGAGACGCTCAATGACTGCTCTTGCACCTAAAATTGGTTATTGTTGTGCGACATGTGCTGTCTATCAGAGAGCATTGTTCAAAGGCACTCGAAAGACAATGCCGTTTGCTGTCCTGATGATATGGCGAGAATAGAAATGTGACGGATTGTTACTTCTGTTTGATTGTTTGTTTTTTGGAATTGCGCACAAAGCTACTCGAGGGCTATCTGTGCTCTGTTTGACTAATGTGTCTGGTTTTTCTGCCAAAAACAATAAGTCAACTGAATACCCTAATCTGCTTTCAGCAATGAGACCTGTGCCACATGACGACAGTCTTTCAATTCCGAAACCACCATAGAAATAGAACCATTGAATGGGTGGGCAAATGCAGAGAAAAATATTGATAAAAAATATTCAGTATGCATAAAATAAATACAAAATCAGTCATATATAATTTGTTACTATCACAGTTTCATGGTAACCAACCCATCATTGACCAACATATCATGCTTAAAAATAATGTGAAAATAATAAGTTTTCATTCAAAGCATGGTACGGTTTTCTGTAGAAGGTCCTTGGCTGACTGTCTAAAACAGTGACTGCAAAACTAATTCTTAAAAGCCAGCAGGCTCTAGCCACATAACTGTATATAAGACTTCCATGGATCTGGATTTTCCTAAGACAGTGCACAGAATAGACCTGGACGTGGAAAATAAATGAATATATATATATATATATATATATATATATATATATATACATATACATACACAAAGAAGTTACTTTAAAGTGAGTTGCAGAACACCCCATTTCAGAGTGAGCACATGTACAGCCGAGTTGGATGGGTATTAGCACTTTCCATTATCCTGGCCTGTTGCAGATTTGGGGTTAGTATACTCTGGGAGGCAACACCAGCTACTTGTCAAAAGTTCTTTCCTTATCTAGAAATGTACTACAGTTAGAGAGGGAAGGATTGAAAAAGGGAGAGATGATAAGTGAACACAGGAAGTAGTGCAAACATGGTCTAGTTAATTCAACAATTCTTCAAGGAGAAGCTCACAAAAGAGGAAAAGGATCTGAAAAAAAAAAATCTCTGGTTCACAAGATCTACTGTGGAAGACACAAAAGTTCATGCCTCAGAAGAGGGTGGGGTTCTAGTGAAGCAGAAGGCCTTAGATCCAAAAGAACCTCTCACATAAGCAAAATAAGAGAAGTGTAAAGCAAAGTTACCAGGGAAGTCTTAGCTCACATTTGAAAAAGAGAAGAGCAAATTTGATTGAGAGAAGAGAAGAAGAAACTCCCAAAGTTATCAGACATTGAATGGGTATGAGAAAAGATTTAAATCCAATGTAAAGCCCATCCATCAAACTAAGGAGCTACGATAAAATAGAGGTAGGAAAAGAAAAAAGAATGGACTAACAGAAAAAAGTCTAATAAGTAAATGAGAGCCCCAGATCATGAATATGATAACCAAATAGAATCATGGTATCAGAAAATATAAGAAGGGTTCATGCAAAGATAAGAGGAAGGGATGAAAAGAAAATGGCAAATAAGACACAGAAAACAAATAAAGAATGGGCTGAGAAAGACTGTTGGAAGGTTTCTAACAGACTAACCATGACTAACTGCTGAGTGAAAAATATCATAGGTGAAGCTAAACAGATGATAAAAGGAAATAGAGAGAAGAAAAGCAAAGAAAGACACTAAGTTGTAGAAAGGAAAAAAAAAAGGCTGTCAGCAGAAATTGAGACCAACAGCAAAAGGAGCACAGAATCATACACCATCATGCTGTAGTACATTTCATGTTATATCACATGAAAGTAGGTCGTAGTTGTCTGAAGGCTACTGGCATATAAATGCCTTTGGCACATGCAACAGGAAGATAACAAAATCTGTTATTGGAGGTAAGGAACATCTCAAAGATGTAGTTTTAATACATTTCGTTCTGCCCTGACTCATACCAACTGTTTTTTATGTGACTTTTGATACATAACTTCCAAGTTGTTTTCATGATGGTCATACTAGTATATCACTTTTATAATGTTAAACTGAAATTAAAATGAATAACAGGAATAATTATTTCTATTAGAAACACAACATAGAAAAATGTAACCAACCATAAATGTACAAAAATATTAAAAATTTCATGTACCAAAATATACATTTCAACAGAAGGTATGCATTTATCTTTGTCAAATATAATTCCATTTAAACATTCAAGAAACAATAAATCATTTAAAAATTTGTTTTTTTATGCACAAAATCAAAGTAACAAGCAAGAGATGAACACAGACAAGAATCAATCTATTTCTGGATCAATAAAATTGACTAAAGCTATCCTTGCTGTGTTAAAATGATAGAGTGCCTTTTTTATTTTGTTGTATATGTTAGGTTTTTCAGTGGAATATATACAAGCAATATGTTTTAGAAATAATTTACTTTTATTATTCTTCAACTAAAAGTCTTATATATTCTAAAATGTATTAAGTTTAATATTTATTTTAAGAATATTGTACATATTCTCATTACCATATAATGTAAAAATTCCATTATACACCATGAACTTTGTATAAATCTCTGACACAGTGTGTAAACAACTTATTTTACATTAAAACATTTTAAGCTCTTTTTAAAAGTTCTCAACAAATTAAAAAAATATAACAAAATTTATAAAATAATTACTTACAAGAGAAATGTAATTATTGTTGAATGCTTTACAACTAATTTTCCAAAGCACAAAGATGAATCTCAACATTTCTGATCAGAAAAATTTAATTTAGCTTGAAATTAAAATTTTTAATATATTAGATATGATGCAAAGGTTACTTGCCATGGTACACATCTTCTATTTTTTTTAGATCAACACAGTAAAATATTTAGAAACCACTTTGTTTTCACAACATAATTTGAACACGAATTTCAACAGTGAAGTAGATGTACACATATATATACAGGGTGTTAAGAAAGTCACTGTGAAGTTTTGTAATCATATTTTATTCAGTCTATTTCAAGCCATCAATTGATAGCAGTGTTTAGAAACAAAATAAGAAGGATCCAGGCCTGTATTGATGCGAACAACGGGGGTCACTTTCAACATTGTTTATAATTGTCATTCATATTTACCTCCTGTATTCTATATTGAAACATGTCTGCTTATGTCTGACTTTCCGAACACCCTGTTTAATCCAATTCATAATTCATACTCTAACTATTCTTTCTCTACATAAATATATACACAATATGTATTTATTTCATGTGAAATTTTCATATTAACAGTTGAAGTGCTTTACTACTCTTTTACACTACACATTCTGCAGTGAAATGTAATGTTCAACATTATAATATATATTTGAAAAACAATCCATTGCAACAGTAAAACCTAGTCTCTGATCTTAAATAGGCCAGGTATGATGTATGCATAAAGTATATTTTTATACTCACTAAATTGTTTATGAACAAATAACTTGAAAGAGACAGAGAAAGAGGAAAAATTGAAATATTGTTGCTTTTGAATTTTGATAAAAGAGTAATGAGATGAACAAGTGCCCTGAGAGGTCAAAATTAGATTAGATTAGAAGAAAAAAAGGTATATGATATTGATTTTGGAGAAGATGGAAACAATAAAACCTCTAAAACCATTACTGCTGTATCTTTTTGTTTTATAACTCACAGATTTCAAATCAGAAACAAAAAAAAAGTTTCTGGAAAGTAGAGTCAAGTAATTTATTTCTACCAATCAGCATTTTCTTCAAAATTGGGCACAATGCCTAGAGAGGTTGACTTTTCATGACTAGGGATCTTGATATTTTCATATGAAAAGTAGATTGTTATCTGTAAATCATGATGATTTAAGAAGTTGAAAAATGAGATAAAATACAGGTAAGAGAAAAATGTTTATTTGTTTTGTGAACATGAAGCATTTAGACTGATATTTGAATGTTATAGCCAAAATAATAATGCATGATAGTTGAATGAAATTACTACACATTTGCATACAAAAACTTTGCACTGGAACATCAAAATAAAGAATAAAGTTGTGGATAAAGAAAAAATGCTGAAGTGTCAAAATTAATGTACTACTACATGCTACTTAAAAATGAAAAACTTTATAAACCTTTAACAATTTAGTTTTAAAATAAACACTGAAAAATTAAAATATGATTGAAGATACAAAGTTGGATTTTTTGTGTCAAAAACTTAATTTCAAGTGTTTTACTACACAATTTCAATTAATACATGGAGTGATGTTTGAAGATGGTTTGAATAAGTAACGAAAGACACTTTATTACAAATTTACAACATTTACACAAGTTGATTATGATGATAAAACTTGTTGAAACATTGTACACTTGTAATAAAGTTTCTTTCATAACCCATTCCAGCTGATTCCAAACTTTATTTTCTAAATATTAGAAGTGTTATTATGTGCAGAAACTAGCATACAAACATAACAAGATTCTAGTTCCAAATTAATGAAAAATAAGGAAACTTCAATATATCTACATGGCCTCATATTCAAACACATCAGTAAAGTGCACTGTAATAAAGAGAAAAGTGAAATAATTCATACCTAAAATTATCAAGGTATCAACATTCTGCACAAATGCACTATAAAAATAAACAAAGAAACAGGATTAAATTCATTATGTATTCATTTATTTCACTTCTGTGTTTAACTGCATACTGAAAACTTTTACACTGAAATATCTCATTTTTCTTTACTTAATTGTACTTATTTATGAGCCTGCAACTCTAAAATTAATATCTGTCAGAAAAGAATGTAATGAGTTTAAATTAGGGAAGACATTAAATTACATTTAGTGATGATGAGTTAATAGGTTATATTTAGGGTGATCTATGACAAAAAATTTAATCACATTTATGGTTGCATCTCTATTAACTGGATTCTGTTATGGAGTATTTTACTGAATTATTGCATTAAGAATGATATTGTAATCCTAAGAAAAATGAATGGCATGAAAACTAAATCATTTAAATTTAACTACATGCATAAAAATAAGCACTGTTTGTTCATAATGTGTACTGATGTACTTCAACGAACATGAATGCAATTATAAAACAAACTGGCACTTAAATAAAAAAAAAATATCAAAAGAAATTTAAAATTACATGTATTTAATGACTGAAGAATTACATAACAAATTTGCTTCAAAACACAGTAAAAATCATAACTTTTTGAAACATTGGATCACAAATAGTTTTTAACAATAAAATCTATTTTCACATACCTTTCTAGTAAAACAAACAATTTGAAATCATGAAAAAACTTCAAAATGTACTAATAGTTCATTTTTGAATTTTAAGGTTTTAAATTAATATTTGTGAATTTTAAAAATATGAATTTTAAGTTACCAATAAACAGAATATGAAGAAATGAGCATCAGAAATTACATGTAATGTACAACAATCTAATATTTTCAAATAATCAAACATCACTACACATTTATATTACTGCAGAAAATGATGTTACCAGTACAGGTACTTCCTGTATGGTAATTCCATGTAATTTAGTCTTTGTAAGTGTAACATAATATAGAATGTACATACTGTTATGCTATGTTTCTTTTGAATGGTACAGTTTGAATATCCAATATAGTTGTGCCACAACTTATTTAGCTTTTGGTAAAGGTTGGTTGGTTGATTTGATGTTTTATGACACAAAGCAGATAGGCTATCTGTACCAAACATCCAGTAAAAAGTTAATTTTAAAGTAAAATTAGGAAAATTTTTAAAGGAATTTAAGGTAAATGAAACAAAGTAAAAAAAGGCATAAAACCTATGTTTACATTTAGTTGACAAATTAAAAGAAAAACTACAGTAATACAAGTGCTAATGGACTTTCTGTAGCCTAACTGTAATTATCTGTACTCACCAGGAAGACTAACAGGTAAGTACAAAACCACTGTCAGTCACCTGAAGTTGGCCTTTCCAGTCCTGGTTTCCAGTTATTTGATGTTATGGCAATTTTCAAAAAGTAAAAAAAAAATTTTAAAGACTTGTAGCAAAATGTTAATAATAACTCACCAGAATGACTAACAGGTAGTTCAAACAGCAGCATTAGTCACCTGAACTTAGCTTTTCCAGTCCTGGTTTCGAGTCATTTGACTTTACAGATATTTTCTACATTCAAATTGAACTAAATGGGCTGTGATTCTTAAAAGGGAATCTCATTAAAAATGTCTAATGTATGAATTAAAAAAAACTTAAATACCATTAAAGAGGTTAATGTCTTTTGAAAAACTAAAAACATTTCCAAGGTGGACAGTGTCGCCATCACCAATAAAACTGTCTTGCATTAAGGAGAAATGGTGAAAATGTTGCTGTCATTGAAAGTCATAACAACCGCAAGAAAGTAAAATGTGGTTTACTGTGACTTGAGTATCACACAGACTACACAATGGTGTATCAGTTTCAGATAAAAGAAAACGATGAGTTAAAATACTGTGACCAATGCGTAACCTAGTTAGAACAACTTCCACTTTCCAATCCTTACTGAAGCAAGACGGCCAAAGTCCAATATTGGGTTTTATTTGGAAAAGCTTTTTTTCATATCGCTCATTTCAAGTCGATTGCCAACTGGCACAGAGCCGAGCCTTAAATACAGGATCATAGTCCATGTATGGAATAGGCACAACGGTGATAGTGACAGAGTAGATAGATTTTGCTGCAGCATCGGCAAACTCATTCCCACAAATACCAACAAGGCCCAGTATCCAAAAAAACTAGATAGATGTAGATGTTAGGATAATTGGGCCAGTTGGCCAAGCAGGTCAATATAAATAATGTAGTTTCAATACTGTTTAGCTTCTCTGTGATCCAGGGCAAGAGGAATGGCATACAGTTTAGCAGTGAATACAGAAGCTGTGGAGGGGTTTCTGCAAGCAACCACCAAACCACATCAAGGAGTAGAAGGATGGTTCAAAAGATGTTTAGCAAATAATAGACAGTATTTCCAGTCAGGAATGTCTGCTTTTCTCAGATGACTTAAAGATAGGTCACACTGGGGAATCATAAGAAGCCATGGTGGGATGGGCTAATCAGTGAATACAGTAATGTTATCCAAAGACAGACCCAATTCATCCAACTGTGCCTGGATATGAAAGCCAAAAGGAGCAATGGCAGATCATCTATTCTGATAAAGTATGGCCCACCGAGGAAGGAAAACACAATCCCAGGTGAGATGCTTTGGTAAGGAACAAAGTTTCAAGCATATAGTAAAGACAGTTGCAAAAAGTGGAGGTGCAAAAAAGGTTCATGAGACTACGTATAAGCTCTGAACTGAGGAAGTGTGGAAAGCCCCAGTGCAGAGCTGAAGTCCTAAATGATGAATGGGGTCCAGCATCTTTAAAGCTGAAGTTCTGGCAGACCCATAGACCACAGTTGAGTTTTGAATAAATAAGAGCACAATATATCTTTAGCACAGAACATTGATCTGTTCCCTGATGGTGGAGGAGATGACACAGAGGATGTTCAGTTCTCTTGTACATTTAACCTGTAGCTACATGATGTGTGATATAAAGATTAGCTTATGGTCAAAGATAAGCCCCAAAAACTTTGTTCCAGAAACTACAGACAGCACAACCTTGCCGATACAGAGTTCAGGATCAGTGTGAATACCCCGTCGGCAGCAAAAGTGCATACAAACGGTTTTAGAGAGAGAGAGGTTAAAGCCGTTTTCTGCGGTCCACTTCAGTAGACAATTGAAGTAAATTGTTGCTCAACATATCTTACGTTTGATGACTAACAGGAGATGGGAATGTCATCGACATAATTTCCATTTGCAACAGTAAGAGGGAGTTGTTCAGTGTTGGCATTAATCTTTATACTAAAAAGTGTGACACTCAAAACACAGCCCTGAAGGACTCCAAGCTCCTGTAAAAAAGAATGGAAAGTGTTGAAACCACACAAACTTGGAATCTCCTGTCCATTAAAATTTTGTTGATAAAAATGGACAAATTGCCATAACCCATATATATGGAGGTCTCGCAACATACCATACCTCCAAGTTGTATCATGAGCCTTCTCAATGTCAAAAAATAATGATACAAGTGTTGTCGTTTAAGAAAGGCTTTTCTACTGAATTTCAAGTCATATCAGGTGGTCCAGGGTGGAGCACTGTCTTTGGAACTTACACTGGGTGGGTGAGAGGAGGTTGTTTAATTTAAAGAACCAAATGAGATGAGCATAAGGTCTTACAAAGACAGCTTGTCAAGGCAATTGGATGGTAGTTTGAAGGGATCTTGGAATCCTACCCAGGATTAGAGAAAGGTAGGACAATGGCCTGGTGCCAGGCATCAGAAAAAACAATTTCCTACTAGATTCAATTAAAAACAAGGAGAAGAATAGTAAGAGAAGCAGGATATAGATGGTGCAGCATTTCATAGTGTACATCACCAGGTCCAACTGATGTACTGCCAGACTGATGAAGGGCCAGTTTAATCTCCACCAGCATAAAGGGACGATTATAATCATAGAGACAAACAACTTCAAAGCACAGAGGTGTTTGCTCTGCCTGAGTCTTGAGGGCTAAGAAAGTGGAGGAAAAAGCAGAAGTGCTAGATACCTGGCAAAAGCTTTTACTTAGAGTATCAGAGATGCTCTGGGTATCAGCTATTTCCTGGCCATCAGAAAGCAAGACTGAGAGGGGGACAAAATTATACTGCCTGCTGACCTTTTGAATCTTGTTCCATATGACTTTGGAACTGGTGGTAGAATATATACTGGTTGTGAACTTAATTCAAGATTCATTCTGGCTTTGACGACTTACACACAGAGCATGTGCACAAGCCTACTGAAAAGTGATGAGGTGCAAAAGTGTGGGATACCTACAAAATGTATCCCAGGCCCATTTTTGGGCTTTCCGTGCCATATGGCAGACAGGATTCTACCGCATAAGAGGATATTGTGTTAGGTTTTAGGAATACACTGAGCAACTGCATGTATAATACAGTCAGTTACTACTGCCACACAGTCATCTATTGATGGCTGACAGACAATGGTAGGATCAAGTTTTGCAAGAGCAGTGAAAGATGGCCAGTTTGCTTGATCCAACTTCCACCAGGGCATATGGGTTGGATGGCATCAACCACAGCCAATCTCTCTCAAAATTATAGAAAAATGATCACTGCCTCATAAATTATTGTCAGCCCTCCAAGAAAAATGGAAAAATAGTGAAGGGTAGTCAAATGAGAGATCAATAGCAGTAAAGGACTGACTAGGTGCATGAAAGTAAGTAGAAGAACCAGTATTGAAATGAGAAAGGTTGTGATCAGAGAGCATATTCTCTATGGAGCAACCTCTACTATCAACATCAGCACTTCCCCAGAGGGAATGATGTCTATTAAAGTCCCCCAGGATTAAAAAGGGAGATGGCAACTGTTCAATGAGAGTATTAAGGTCTGATTGATCATAGGTCTCTCCAGGTGACAGGTAGAAAGAACAAATAGTAATGATATGATCCTAGGAAACACGGATGGCATGACCTCCAAGGATGTGTCGAGGGGCAAAGACAGGGTGAGCACATGCTGATCAACCAACAATGCCACCCCTCCATCACACAGTCTGTCATTTCTACATGAAGAAAACTGCTGAAATATGACTGTATCAGAAGGTTTTAGAAATGTTTCATGTAAAGAAAGACATACAGGATGGTAGGAAACAATCAGTGTTTTGATGTCATCCATATTAGAATGTAAACTTCAACAGTTCCATTGTATCAAGGTGGCCATTTTTATTTGTGTTGGTGAATTGGGTAAAGAACCCTTCTGTTTATGACCACGTCTTTTTTCTTTGCTGTCTTCAATTGAATGAGGTCAATCGACCTCCATGGATCCTGCCCAAGGTTGATTGGGCAGGTCTTTACTATTGGAAGAGTATTCCAATGACTGGGAAGGTGAACAAATGATTGTTTTGCATTGCAGGGTGGGAGAAGAAGATTTATCCAAGAAAATGTGTGTACCCACCAAAGGAAGGGGATCTTAGGATTTGTTGGAATGTATAGAAGAGACAGATATGGGTGTTGGAGTTGATATACCAACCTTTTTAACTATGAAGGTCAAAAGACTTTTTATTTGTTTTGAGAATGATTCTTTTGGAGGCACAAAGAGATTTATCTGCACTCCTACTGTAGTAGTAGAATGGAGTGCAGAAGCATATGTCCTAGATGTAGTGGTGGACAACAACTTGTAAGGTTCAAGATAAGAAATGTTATGAATCATTTTCAAATGTTGCACCTATTTTTCTTTCAACCATTTAGGGCAAGAACAAAAGTAGAACCGGTGAGAGCCATTGCAATTAATGCAATGAGGGTCTGTTTCACAGTTGTAGGCATAATGGTCCTTGCCACTGCAATGAGTATATGTCAAGAAACTGCTCAGGTGAAGAAACCAGCAAGAATCTCTGACTCTGGGATGTTCTTCAAATCCCTCTCAACAATAACTCCTCATGAAGAATTTAAAGTAGTATAAGGTGTAACCTCAATAGGTATGTCCCCAATTGCCTTTGAATGCAAGAGTTCACTGTGTTCAGATGTGGATGTTTCCACCAATATGTTACCAGATTGAAGCTTCCTTATGGACTTTGGAGAGCCAGCAAGTCCCTTCTGAACGAAAAAGGGAGACATTTGCACTAAAGGTTTGGCTGAAAGTGAATGGAATATAAGAAAGTGAGGTACAACATGTGGTACAGATGGTAAAAATTGCTGCTCAGAATCTTCAAGACATGGTCGTTCACCTTTTGACTGTTTTTCACAATTTTATTAAGATTTTTAATTGGAGTATCTGTAATGAAAAAAGGAAAATTTCGTTGACCACTGACCTCACTCATCATGGAGCCCTATGAGGGGATGCACTACTATGTCAAACATTCTGATTATTTATCACTGTTTTTAAGTTTATTGTTTTCTATATTGCATCATGTTTTGACTTATAAATTAATAACTATATTTTTTTGACATTGAAGATAATAAGAGCAAATTTGTGTGGGGGAACCAAGTAGTCAAATCTTCATCCATTTTTGGTACAGAAATTAATAACTGAGTTCTTTAATACTGTATAAACAGAAAATAACTAGTGCAGAGGTCTAGAGAGCAATCCCCCACACATTTTACTACAAATATTAATAACTATATTATTTAATATTGAATAAGCAGGTTCTGACTGAGTGGAGGACTTAAAGAGGGTCAAAACCTTCACCCCTTTCACCTATTTTTTCAAAAATTAAAATTGTATTATTTATTGTTGTACAAGCAGACACAGATCCAGGATGAGGCAAAGCCTTCTACACTTAAGAAATAAAGGAAAAAAAAAACGACAGTAAATAGTATCAAAGGGAAATATTAGATGTCTTTGTTTTTATTTGATTGATCTAATGATTACCATATAAACCTTTTTTCTCCAGTGTTTATGAAGCCAATCCATTTATGGTCTCATGCAGTAACTTTTCATGTTTTAGCTTTCTCCAGACACAATTTGTCAGTGTGTGGTCTTGTTAGTATCTGTTAGGATAGTTGCATGTTTTATTATATCTACTTGTTACAGAAATGATTTTACATTGTTTAGAAGTTATTGTATTCATTGAAAAGATGGTTTGATTCTGTTGATGTCCAAAATAAGCAAAGATACAAGGGCTGACTGTGTGTGATAAAATATAAAAAACAAACTGAGAACAAGCATCCTGTTTACACATTAAAATTTATGTTGATCTAGGTGTGAACTTTATCCTTTCTTCCTAAATATAATTACAGTTTTATAAGTTTTAATCAGAAAATGTGAAGTGTTTCTCTTTAACTTTTTATTTTCATATCAATCATGTTACTAAGAGTAAGTTTTAAAATTAGTGGATTATAACCAAACTGAGCTACTTATAATGTTTTTGTACGATTACTGATTTATTTACTACTAAAGTAACTAGTAATGTATAGTCATAGGTAAAAAACAATGTAAATAATATAAATTAGTGGAAGTCTCGTTGGAGCTCCTCCCAATTACTACATTCAAGAGCATTGCTGTTTTGAGTAAGTTTCTCAAAGTAGAAATCTCTATCAATATATTTGAAACATTCATGTATCATACATTTGAAAAGTTTAATGTAAATACCCTTTTTTATGATCAAGAGTTATATATCATGCATTGCTTTTTTATGTATTTTGAAAGAATAATTTTATTTCCAAAAATGGAAGAAATAATCAATTAAGTTACACATAATGTTAGACTCTAGACAAAACTACTCATGTTTTAAATATTTTTTGTCAATTTTTATTTTTCTCTAACTATGATAAAGTTTATTAACTTTACAGTAATGTGTAAAAGTGTTAGGACAAAGTCAAAAAGGCTGTTTTCAAAGAGCAATGGAAGATAAATCAAAGGTGAAACATCAAAATGTTATTAATCCTCATATTTAGTGCAACAAAAATTAAATGGAAATACTCGAGTTCAGCAAACAGTTAATATTTTATGTGTCTTCCATTTGCTTTCATAATTGTATACAGTCTTTCAGACAATGGTGTAACATATTTAATCAAAATGTCTTTTGGGATTTTGTTCCAAGTGTTTTAAATACACTCACATGAAGCTTCTTTCTAAGTAACTTTTGATTTGTCAAGTTTTTGATTAATCAAATCTCAGATCTCCTCAGTTGGGTTGAGAGTGGGAGTCTGTAGAGGGCCAATGCATCATTTGAATGACTCCAGCAGTTTCTTTCTTAGCTAAATATTTTCTGCATAGATTAGAATAATAAATGAATTTACCTGTCTCAGTCTCATGATCTAGGATTTACCTCACAGTGTTTGGGGAGCATTTCTGAAGTCTGCAGCAATTTGTCAAACAGTTCAACTAACACCATATAAAGTTTTTATGCAAAATCTCTGCTCTTCTGATAATTCTCTACATTTTTTAGACAGTGACATGATAATAAAATTTAACGTATAGCAGTAAACACTGTTTTTATGAAAGTAAATTTGTGGAGTGCTATTATATTTATTTATTCTATCACATACTAGCACCATATGCTACCTTCTTTCTATATAATTAAGATACTACATGGAGTACCATGACAGTTATTTCAAACCCTAAATTTGATCAGTATGTTCAATCAAGCAAAACCCTTGTGACTTGCCCTTGGTACAAGAATATAGAAATTCTAAAGAATAATAACTATTCTGATGCTGGTTCATACTGCATGGAGTACCATGACAGTTATTTCAAACCCTAAATTTGATCAGTATGTTCAATCAAGCAAAACCCTTATGACTTGCCCTTGGTACAAGAATATAGAAATTCTAAAGAATAATAACTATTCTGATGCTGGTTCATTTCTTTGTCAATAGAGACCTGTGAAACATTATCACAATGTTGACATTTACATTCTGTAATGACATGAAACAATTAGTCCCATCAAATGTCAAGAAAGACAAAATATGCTCTTATCCTAACAATTTTGCATAATACTGTACATATAAAATATAGTTTGAAAATGTCAAAGTTTATTTCCAAAAACAAAAATTCAGTATTTTTTGTAGAATAGTCTAGTAAAAAATTGTGGGTAGAAATGTGGAACACAATTAACTGCATCATTTTCAGGTTGTTACAAGTTTTCTACTATTATGCATGTATAATTAATTTTTATGGGCAAAAGTGAAGTATAAACATATAATTTACTCCTAAATTATTGTACCTAAAGACCCTTTACCTTTTTGAATATTTTCATCACACGTTTTTTAAGGCAATTCCATATATTAATTCCAGATGTTTTAACACTTTTACTCAAAAACACATTTTACAATTAATGTTTTTTAACAGACACTGGAACTTATTTAGGGTAATTCATGAAGAAAAAAAAAGAGTATTTTTATTTCTGCTCAGCAGAAAATAAATTATCTTTAATGAAAACAAGCTGCTTCTTTTTCTGCTCATCCAAAAGAATACCTTTGTTTTTAATAAGAACCTATCACCCTTCGAGACTATATATATATATTTCTTAATTTTCAAACACCTTCCTCTGTAACAGTGCAGGCCTTGGTTTCAATCTTTCAATAAAGTGGTTTAATTATTTCCTATTAAAATATAACTTTGAACACAGCTAGAAAAGTTTAGAAGTGATTGGACAGAGCAAAAAACAGATTATAATGTATTAATAGAGTAAATACATATGTTTAAAATTCTTAATGGTTTATGTAAACATTTTATTTTTGTGAATTGTGAAAAGTATTTGAATTAAGCATATGTTTAAAAGCTACAGAAATTGTCTTAAATGAGAATATACCAGATAAATTAAGATAAGATAGATAAGCTTTTAATACAGTTTAGATATGACTTAATGGTATGAAAAAAAATGTTAATAAAAATTAATGCAGTAATTCACATACAAAGTTTGAAGAAGGTTTTGTCATGATCAGGGTTAGGCATATTACCTAGACAAACATTTATATACAATAGAAAGCAAAGACACATTAGTGAAGATTATTTAAGACTTAATAAAGGTATCTTGTTAATGTTTGGTTATTTGTTTAAAATTCTGGTCCTTTGTACTGTTTTTAAGGAACGTACTACAGTTTTACTGAGTTGGAATATTTGTAAACATGTTTTTTATTATGTCTGCAAAATAAAATTGTTTTAAAATAAGGTAAATTGAATGTTTAATGAGTATCATCAATAGTTGCACAATATTGTGGTGGCTCATATTTTTTATTGAATACTATTTTGAGGCTTATACTATTCAAACAGTGGACACAAACTGTATGAGTAGCTACTTAACTATTTGCAACTGTAATCGTGACATTTTAAATAAAAATGTTATTGCCCTTCTCATGAGATTTATATATGTTTTAAATTATTTAATTATCAATTATTTGGTTTACAGAATAATAAGTATTGGAATATTGTACTTTTCAGAAACTAACAATGACAATCACATAGTAGTACTCAGTTAATGAAAACAGATTTATCCAACAAGTACAAAATGTCCATAAAATTTGTGAATTTTTTTTTGAGAAATCAAAAGTTTTGGGGAAAAATTACTTATAAAAACTGAAACCAATGTAATGGAAAATTAATACTTTTATAGAAAAATGCAATGGTTGAAAAAATTAAATTAATGCACATATATACATCTTTATGTTTTACTGGTATTGGTTGTAGTGAGTATGTTGTACTAATCTATTAATTACATTTAACTGATTAATGAACTCCCTGGTTAAGCAATTAACCAATGCCAATAACTGCTGAGCTGCACACGGTGATACCCATTAAATAGCAACAGGTAATTTTAGAGTGGTGCTCAAGTCAAGGATAGTTTAGAAAGTAACAAGGATATCAGTGTATCTAAAAATATAGCTTGAACAACTGAAAACCAAACCATTCTTGCCAGCACATACTAGATTCCAAGGACATAATTTTACACAGAGTATAAATTACCTAAAATTAATTTGAGGGAAAAATACTGCTCTGTGAACAAGCTCACTGAAGACCATTCTTACTTGAAAAAATCACTTTAAAGTTTTTAAACAACAAGTCCTCTTCCTCTTTTAACAGAGCTGGTTCATGTATAATATCTTTAACTTGTTCTAATCTTCTATCTCTATATATACAGACTGTAAAATAAAATCTTTTGTTTCTAACACTTTACAATTGGCATAAAAAGTCAAACATGTAAACAAAGTATTTATAGAAGGAAAAAAATTAAAATGTACAAAAAACCAACACTTGGTAAAAGTTCCATCTTTACAGTTGTTAACTTTTTTTTAACACATCTTAATTTCAATTGTTACTAAGTAATAATAACTGAAAAGTATTAATGACTGGAAAGTCATTCATATCAAGTTTTAATTTTGAAAATATGCAGAGATAAGCATGGTGAATATTTCAGTATTTTAAAATCTTCACTCAAAAGATATATATGGTTTTGGATTTCTGCAAGTTTTCTTTGACATTGACTCTACAAAAAACTAATATCTTCTAAGTTGAGTCACAGTCCAAACGTATACCAACATTCATCAAAGTGCATTCAGTCATTTTTGAGGAATCTTGCCAACAAATGCACATAGGGGTGAAACATAACCCCATCACTTTTGGTGGTAAAGGAAATTATTAATCAGTTTGAAAATGCACACAAATTTTAGCACTATATCAGCAAATGATCAAACTGTTTTAATCAAATAATGTAAAACTGAAAAATTTACTAAATTAAACTAAACAGGCATTTTAATTGTTTTAATGTAATGTCACAAACTTTTTAAGCGAATATTTATAACCTAAATGTGGAAAATGTATATAATATCAAACACACTGAACATTAACAGTTTCCTCTGACTCAGCTTAAGAAAGCCAACTTGTGTAAAATAAAACTACATCAATTTATGGATAAAGAACAGTTTACTGCATTCTTCATCAGAATTGTTAGAGCAGTGTCTTAAATGTAAAAATGCAAAGTATAAAAAAATAAGTACAGATCATTGTTGTTTCAATTAAGCAGTCTATACTCTTTATCAAAATATTTGATCTATTCAAATATTGTTAGATCATCTTATCCAAATTATTAACATTTAGCAGAAACTATGTTGTGAAGGTTTCAAACAATGTCTATGGTATTGTTCATTATCCCTAATAAATATGAGTGGCCTGAAAAATAATTGCAGTATGTCACTCAAATTTACCAGTAATTGTATGTGCTAATGAAGTAACTATTGGATATTTTTGTAATATATTCATTACTTCAACACAAGAATTACTGATGCTCATACAAATCCCAGTGTTTTATTTTAAATATTTTCTAAACTACAGTATTTACTTTCAAAAATGTGATTGTTGGGTACCTCAAACCAAATAAGAAAAATAAACAAAAGTACTGTCAATATTACAGTTAATTCTACTGATTACTGTTGAAGTCCAATATGTATGTTACACAGGAAATGAATAATTCCACCTTATGTTGCTAGTCGTTTCTTTACACTAGCAAACAAGTTTCTGTCACTCCTAGTTCCAATTTAACAATGAACTATTTCCCTAAACACATGTTAGTTTATTCCTGTCTTTCTTCTCAAGCTTTTTATAATTTTAAAATATTTTGTTGGAACAAATATTTCAATGTTTAACATCTACAGGCCTTTATTAAGCTTATTTCTTAAACGATATTATGAATTTCTGAACAATGTTTAAACAATTTATTTGCAACAGCACATGAAATGAGTAAATCTTTCAGACAACCATCTCAAATAAACAAAATATAAGCATACATTTTGTCTAGTTAGCCAACAGAGAAAAATCTAATCACAAGGGTTTACTGAGATAACTGAAATAGTTTGTTTGTTTTTGAATTTCGCACAAAGCTACTCAAGGGTTATCTGTGTTAGCCATCCTTAATTTAGCAGTGCAAGACTAGAGGGAAGAGGGAAAGCAGCTAGTCATCACCACCCACCACAAACTCTTGGGCTACTCTTTTACCAACGAGTAGTGGGATTGACAGTCACTTTATAACGCCCCCACAGCTGGGAGGGGGATCACGTTTGGCATGACAAGGATGAAAGACCCACAACCTTCAGATTACGAGTCACACTCCTTAACACGCTTGGCCATGCCGAGCCAACTGAAATAGATTCAAGGATATATGGCACTTAAGAAAATTAATGGATTTAAAGTATTAAAAGTAGAAAAATTTTATTTCAGCAATATTTACTTTCTAGATCTTCTTAATGTTAGAAGTGTTTAACTTAACAATTTTAAAAATTTGTAATAATTCTGTTAAATTAATGTCAATAAACAAAAAACTTTATATTGTATTGTGAATTATATGCATTACCATCGTTCCATATTAAACAAGTTCTTATTAGTATGTACTTTTTACTTGATCACAGATTTGTGAAAGACGGGTAATATTTCTTTTAACAAATACACAGATTTCAGCTCACAAGTTCCAGATTTACATATATTTGAACAGGAATTTTTCATACATTACAAATTTAAATGGGATAAAATAAGGTAAATATTTATATGTCAGTCTTACATGAAGATATACTGATGATATATTTTTTTATATCAAATTATCATGATATTTTTGACACTGTCAAACAAAGTTATCCACCAGAACTCACTCTGAAAAAGAAGCTCTTTTATTAAAAATAAACTACATACATTTAGATACCAACAACATATTCATTCTACAGGAATCAAAGTTTAATGATAAATATAAAACAATGGCAACAATAATAAAAAACTTGCGTGTGTGTGCACAGTAACAAACATTTAATTCTTAAACGTTTTGGAATATACCTTTTCTATATTCAGTAGGTTATACTGAAAAGGATACAAATTTATAAAGTTAAAACATTTTACAAATAGAAATTAATACAGAGAATAAGAGGATGAAGCAAATTAGAACACTAGTAAATAAAGAATAGGATAATGTAACAACTGTAATGATATTATACAAGTTATTCAGAAAAGATGCAGTTGTAGTGAAGTGGTGTTATTTAAATTTTGGAATTCATTTATAATTAAAAATTCAATATCATATAAATATTTTTAATAAAGATGCAGTTGTTTTTGTTTTCACTGTGTATTAAAACTACGGAGTCTGGTAAATCTGGTAGTTTTCTTACCACTTCTGCTTGATAATCACAAATGTTTGCAGGTTTACAGCTATAACTGCATCACAGTCACCACATGTATTTACACATGATCCTGGAATGTACAGGGGCAGGAAATATGTCTTTAGATCTTATTATATTTTGTATTTTGGAAGATGATTTCAATATCACTTGTAGATGTTTTATTTATTCTTAAAATCTGTGACATCACTATGAAACTATGATTACCTTAAAAGGAATAATTAGTCTTAACTTGTTAACAGTGTATGGTTTCTCTGTGGATTCAAATTTGTGAGAAAGGAACTTGCTTGTAAAGGCTTGAATACAATTTAAAGGAAAGCTGTCGTTTAGTAGAATGTTCTATAAGGTGGTGGTTTCAGTATGAAGACAAAAATAGTTAAAACAGATCTTAAATGCTCTATTGAGAACACTGAATATAAGATTACTTTTATAATGAAATTTGTAATAAAACTATTAAAATAAATATGTAAACCTTTGTGTTTTCTATACAATAAATGGATGTTGTGAAACAGTTATTTAATCTGCTGATTTGAATACTAAGAAAAAGCAATTAACTTTTTTTTTTCAGTTTCAGAAGTAAAATTAATCTTAGGGTGTTTCAAATTTAAATAATCAAAAATTTATTTGATGTAATTAAACCTTAAAAAAAAAAGTAAAATATTATTATCAACATACCTTCTACAGAGAGCTGGTTTGTATTCAGTGGGACAGGTGTCTAACCTAGAACACTTATAATAACAAAGGAATATGTTAGAATGAGTCCACCCTGAAGGTGACCACATTACCATGCCATCTTTTTGGCATACTAGCATAGCTGACTGTTGAAAACAAAATGACTGTCCTTGAAGGAAAGTTTAAGTAATTCTTCAAACTGTTCGTGATTAAAGCTTGTGTAACTTTATTTCTGTTTGGGAAAATTTCAAGATTACGTACTTTGTTTCTTTGAGCAGAATGTTTGGGAATAACAATTAACTGTCAAAACTAGAAATTATACATTAATCAGTATTATTAAATTTTAGAAATTTCTTGTGCAAAGGAAAAGAAATTTTTAACTGTAAGCTTGTTGGAGTGAGTGAATTTAGAAAAGGAATGAAAAATGCTATATAAAATACCCTGCTCTTTATCCAAAGATATGGAGTATTTTCAAAGGTGATAAATCTTTAATGATGTTAGGATACTTTCAAACAAATTTGAAATTGTTGTTTCTCCAGCATTCCCTCAAAGCCAAAATGCTATATGATATTGTTCTTGGAACAGAAAAAGTATAGAAACTAGAATTGTGGATATTAAAAAGAGTCAAACAAATAGGGCTTTTTTCCTACATACAAGGATTCTTGAATATCAATTTCACTGGAAATTAACAAAAAATAGTATATAACAGTAAAAATTGTGTCAAAACAACATTTTTGACATCTTGTTCCATGGAGCAACTTGGAACTTCCACTATAACATACATTGTTTTCTTTGTATAAAACCACAAAATGGGCTATCTTGCACTCCTCTGTCCACCATGGAAAACAAAACCCCAAACTTCAATTATAAGTTCAGCCACTTATCACTTACCCACTGGGAACTACAATAAGTTTATTTCCTTTTTAAACAAAAATTGAACTGAAGAGGATAAGTAAAATTGCTGAAACTGGTGTTTTGTAATAGCAGATCTTAACTTTATTTTACTGTTCACAGTTTTATGCATTTATCTGTAACTTAAGTTATTCCTTAATGTTTGACAATAAAACTAAAATGCTAGAGCCACCAGAACAATGTACCCAACTGGAATGCGAGGACCTTTCGTAGTCTTTAGAGAAAATCTTGCTATTTGTCTTTTGCCAAACAAAAAACAGCAATATGCAAGTCTGAAAAACAAAATAAAAAAAAAATCATGATTTACATTTAAGCATCTTACTGTATTTCAGAAAAAGTTAAAAATATTTACTTAGAATTGAAGGTGATGCTTTTATTAGCTCTCAATGCTATTGCAGTAAATTGTATAAAGTCACCACAAAAATATTTTAGTGACATACAACAGGTACCTCTTGGGGTGGAGAGAGTTATTGTAGATTCTTTGGGAAGTATGTATGCTAAACTGATATATCTTACAGAGAATAAAAGAAACCTTACATATACTGATCAACACTGTTCAAATGTTGGATGAAAAGAGCTGTTCTGCATCTGGCAGATAATTAAGCCTTATTATATTTTATGATTTTAGACAAGTCAGTGTGAATGAAGCTACTGGTTTACTCTTTATTCTAAATCATGATGACATGAATTTTACAGTTCTAGTCTGAAATTTCTCTTTTCCATCCCTATCTTTTCCTGTTGTTTTCTTTATTTCCTGTATGTCATCATCTTCAAAGTTAAAATGCTGAAATCCGTTACTTAACAGAATCTGTTCAGTTGAAATAAATATACCACTTCTTGCCTTAACAACACTGTTTCTGTCTTCCTGAAGGTCATTATTAGCTACTTTTCTCTTGCATGTAAAAGCTTAACACTCCTACAAAAAAAATATTTTCATCCACTGAAGTGATACCCTTAGTGGATGTTTTAAAAAAAAATTTTAAATATTATTTCACAAATGTCTGAAAAGTCAAAATATTATTACTCCTTAAAATATAAAGGGATAGGGTCAGTTAATATCAATTTCATTTAAATACAAAATTATTAGCCTAATATTAATAACCTTTCAAGTTGCTCTGGGGCCTATTAGGCCCCAATTTTTGTAGGAGTGTTAAGCTTCTCTTTAAATCTTATTGCCTTTTCCCACAGTTTGCCCTCTTTCTCTTTTGCCTCTACTCTATTTAAAATATCCTAAAATTTCCCCTCAAACAAGCAAAACCTATAAACAAATTACACACCTTTACTACTAATGTATCTTAAGTTACATAACTGTTTTGAGTTCACTAAATTGAATACACTATAATCTACTCTCTTCAAAATTCCCCATTGACATCTTCTCAAAGTTTGGTTGCATTATTGTACTTCATTTAGGTCAATTTCCATGTCTGAAAATATTACTCAGGTTTCTTTTCAATTACCAGTAGGACCGAAATAATGATCTCATAAATGAACATAAGAAAACCAATATAAGCAAACAAGAAGAAATAAATTAAATGAAGATTAATTAATTCATTGTGATCATTCATCACAAGTAAAATAGAGAAACAAATAAAATAAATCTTAAATATTATATATCCATTAACAGCCACATACCTATTCAAGAAATGTTTCAAGAATTCAAAGTCTCTTATTGCATACACTATTTTATCATCAGGCAAATACTGCCATGAGTTTATATGTCTAATACACATACGTCAAAAATAACCATTATTTAACAACTACGTCTTTATCTATGTTTACAAGATTTAATCTCATTACCCCTAATATTCAATTTCATATATTCAATATTTGCATTTCACAGCAAATAAATTATTCATAGTAATGACATCTAAACAACTAACAGTTCTGAATCCATGAGTCAAGTTTCCTCTAGTTTTTCTACATGCACAATCTAAGCACAGAGAAACCAAGTCCAAGGCTCTAAACCTCTCTTCTAAATGTACAACACAAAAGCATCACTTTATATATGCAATGTAATAATCCATGTTTAAACTCTGTCCAATGTTATAATATATATATTTCCTATTAGATATCAAAGAAGAAAAAACTGCATATATTATTACAAGTGTGGCCTTGATATTGAGTTATACTCGGTAGGGGAAAAGTTTCAATCCTTTGACTCAATACAACCCCCTCTCTAAATTGTTTTTAAGTTTGAGGGTTATATTTTTAGATAAACATTTTGGTGTGAAAAGCTAAACACTCTTAAAAGTGTATCATTTTATATGTATTAGTAAACAAAAAATATTTAGGAATACAACCAAAAGGTATCTATAAATATAGTATTCCTCTGATGCTCAAATGCTCTACATTGCATCATTCACAAATATAACCCCTGCCCCTAATATTCCTTTTGTTTTGAGAAAGAACATGTTTACTACAATAGCATTATTTTTCTTTATATTGAAGCCCAGCAGATACAACCTAAGACTCAGTTTGGTGTTTTCACCACAGCTAAATACTCAACAAAGGGTTTCATTGACAAACATACCTAAATTATTTTCTATTTTCAAAAAATGTGTATCAAAATTAAGTAACCTTAAAATTTTGTTACCTTATAATGCAATTTAAAAACTTCTCATTATGAAACTCTATTTCAAGCTATTCACTGACATTATAAAAGTGTTCAAATAAGAAAAGCTTTTTCAATAAGATCAACTATTTCAATAATCTAAGTGTCATCAGAAAAGTGGAGAATACAATGACTTACACAAGAAGGTATCCAAATGATTAACATTTTTGAAAAACATACTAAGACAGTCCTAATGATGGATCACACAAGTCACTCATCACAAAATATTTTGTCAATAACCTTTGTTTTCTTCAACATTTTTACATTTTATTGAATTTTACATGGATCAAAATTCTGTAGTAGTGTAGATTATATTACTTAACTGTAAATTAACTTGTCCATTGACAAGATCATACTATTTGTCCCTGTGTTTTAGAATAATACAAACAAGAAATATTTGTCTGTAAATATTCATATTTGGAGAATTACAAAAGAGTAAATGAATATTTCATTAGATATTTGTTTGAAGACTATTGTTGAGAACAAATTTAGTTCTTATACAAATAAAAAAGAATAATACATTTAGATGTCAAAAAACAAAACAAAAAGAAGTACCATAAATAATAATGCATGAAAAAAAATCTAAATCCTAACGTTACTAAAACCTTAATCATAAATTGATTTACATCCATTCTATTTTATGAATTGTTATTAACTATGGCAGATCATATTCACGAATATAATGTTTTATATACTCACCAAAATACCAAAATCTGTAAAAATAGCAACACTAATTTCAGACAGCTGGTGAGCCATGTTTTAAAAATAAATCATGTATATTATGAAATTTAAAGTTGATTAGCATCTGGGCGGACCAAATTTCATACGTTCTTCTTAATATAAAATTACTTCATAACGTATATCTGTAGTCCTTCACATGGAAAAGAAATTATGTAACTATATATTTAGCAGAATTTGAAAGTGAGATAAGAAATTATTCTTAATACAAAAAATTAATAAACAATTTCCTAAACATTACACTTTTAACTTGGTTTTCTTTGCAAACATTTAGTATAGAATCTTCCATACATATTAAATCAAACATATGAAACTGTCAAATGAAAAACAAGTACAATTGCAATAGCAAATACTGCTGATGCAAAGATAATGTTAGTCCCATACGACTTAAATTCAGGTCTTATACTAGCTTCGTAAAATAACCTTTTCACCCTTTGCATCATCCCAGTATCCCTTCTCTCTCAAGCCTTTCTTAAATAGGGAGACCATAACTAAACATTTTCTAAGTAAGGCCTAAGTAGCAATTTTTACAAATAGATAATTAACTATTTTGACATGTAATCAATGTGTTTACAAGTTCCCCTTAAATTTTATTAACTTCATTATAACAGAAGTAGTAATGAAAGGAGTAACTATGCCAAAATAATTTTCTTTAGCTATGGTACTATGTTCCTTTAATATATTACATGCTTGATCCAAATGCTTTATATTGTATTCATGATCTTACTGTAATTAAAGATCAACTGAGATACATTTAATACAAGATTATAACAGCGAGGTTCTTTTGTTTTTAGTTTATGATTTTCAAGTTTTAAAAACAAAGCTAGCCATAAAATAGAATCAAATACTTTTATATGCAAAAACGGCTCGTTTGGGTTGAGAAAATATTTTACATAGAAGAGTCGTTTTTGCATATAAAATTCTCAACTGGTAGGTTTCTCGACATCACTGATTGAGAATCAAATACTATAGTATAACAACAATATTGCACGGCGAGACAATCAGCCTCAGGGTTAAAGCAATAAATAACATAAAACATTAACCTATTTAAAATGTAACTATTCCATCATATATCTAACTCAAAATACCATAAATCTAAAACCTATTGTTATACATTTTACAAACTTGTTTTGTTTGTTTGTTTTTTGGAATTTCGCACAAAGTTACTCGAGGGCTATCTGTGCTAGCCGTCCCTAATTTATCAGTGTAAGGTAGCTAGTCATCACCACCCACCGCCAACTATTGGGCTGCTCTTTTACCAACGAATAGTGGGATTGACCGTCATATTATACACCCCCACGGCTGGGAGGGTGAGCATGTTTAGCGCGACGCGGGCGCGAACCCGCGACCCTCGGATTACGAGTGCACGCCTTAACGCGCTCGGCCATGCCAGGCCATTTTACAAACCAGTAGGAAGATTTGTTTAAACTTTATGAACATCATTACACATAATTAAACTAATGCACAAATATTAAAAACTTTAAAAACTATATAAACTTTAAGGTAACATAAAACTTCACACAAAACATTAATTTTCATTTAATATCATAATATTGGTTTAACTGAGTAGAAATGGAATGCTAACAATTCAACATCTTATTTAATTATTTAATCATTGACTAAAACTGCAAAAACTATTAAAAAACAAACAAACAATAACATTTCTACAACCTACTTACTCATGGAAAGGTGAGGGCATATAATCGTATCCTACTGTAATCAAAATCATTTATACATCTAGTCAGGCATGTACTGCACCCCCCCCCCATGATCCTCTGAAACCAACTTTTTTGAATGTCTTTAGGATACTTTTGAAGACTATCTATTTTTTTGTTTTCTGGAATTTCGCACAAAGCTCCTCGAGGGCTATCTGTGCTAGCCGTCCCTAATTTAGCAGTGTAAGACTAGAGGGAAGGCATCTAGTCATCACCACCCACCGCCAACTCTTGGGCTACTCTTTTAACAACGAATAGTGGGATTGATCGTAACATTATAACGCCACCACGGCTGGGAGGGCGAGCATGTTTAGCGCGACTCGGATGCGAATCGGCCACCCTCAGATTACGAGCAAATGCCTTAACGCGCTCGGCCATTTGAAAATTAAATATGTTTCAAGTTGCGCTTTTATGGTATAAGGGGTTTTTCGGGCCCTTTACAAAATGGCCGCCACCGAAAATCGTAAAATTACACAATATACATGAAATGATCAGTATTTACATCCACTTGGCCTATAATATTTAAATTGTTGTTATTCACTAATGTATAAAGCAGAAACTGAACCAAAATATGGAATTTTGATCTTTTGTGACATGGCAGATATCTAAGATGGTGGCCAAATTTTTGTGCATTTTCGCAAAATCGCTCATAACTTTTGAACCAGTTAATGTATAAAGTTCATTTTGGTGTCTGACCATGTGTTTCGCCACATAAATAATTCAATAGAATCACAATTAGAATGATTCATCCAACCATAGCCATATTAGCAACATATTAACTGTGCACAATGAGTGCAAAGTGATTGATACCATTTTCCGATAAACGCCATATTATTCCACTCTATACTCAATGCTTCGTGCATTTGATTTCCAACATTTTACCGAACTAGGTACAAAACAAATGACCTTATTCTGCTATTTTATAAGGTAATATCGCTATTTTATATGGTATTAATATCACTGCATACAAAGAAAAACCAAGAAAATGTTCATAAAACTTTAATCAATGTAATCAAACTTTACATTGTTACAAGAATAACCATTTGAGCATGGACAAACAAAAAAACAATATCATGAAACCACACTGTTTCTTTATACTTCATTGTCCAAGTCGTCGTCTGAGGAGAAGGACTCAATGGTGTTTAGGCAGCTTCCACTCTCCATTAATTACGGCTTGGCATATGTCCTAGCCAATGAAGAGCATGATGCGTTCAGCTCGTGATGTCTTAACCGTTTCGCTACCTGTCAAAACCAGACCCAGAAACCGTTGAAGTACATGTGGAATCACCTCATCTTGGACAATCAATACCAATGGGTCTGGGAGCCATTTCTCTTGAGCATCGTCTGCTTGCTCATATGCCTGTAAGAGATCTCCACGAAAAATCATGGCCACATCACTCATCGGATCTTGTGAAGCAAGTTGGTAAACCTTGGTGATAGCACTAGATGTTTTGGTGCTGCTGTTGAATACAAGATAAAATGGCAGTTTGCCACGACCTGTTTCAACCAACGTGAACTCAAGTTTGGAACCTAATTGTGGGTGTTTCTGTAATTTGTCCTTGAGTTTCTCAGCTCTGTAGTGTGGATTGTCATAGCGTATTTGCTGCAACTCAGTAGCATACAAACGTCGAAGGTGCGATAACATGACAACATTTTGCTCCTTTATTATGGTGTTGGAAACATAATCGACAACTTTCTGCAAGGCATACTGGTGTGTCTCCTCCAGACCTGCTTGTTGTTTGATGTTTTCAGGGTCTTTGCCGTTCCATTGCGCAGGGTTTGATGTATACTTCTTTCTGCAATTTGGCTGATACTGGGCTTCACAAGCAAAGAGGTTTTGCCCACGTATGCGTGTTAGAAGTCTGTCATCATTGCGGCTTGAGGCAATATCAATAACAGTTTGACCGCCACCATACTCGAACGTTGACGTGGACTGCTGTTCCCAATTTCCTGCAATCTTGACTTTGATATGCCCAACTTTGTTGCAGAATATACAGTGTTTCTTGAACAGAATGTGATATCCCTGTGTGAAGGATCTACAAGAAGGGTTTGATGTGCCTTGCACAGAATCTTGACGTGCGGTGTTTTGTGATACACTGGTAGGATGAAGCAAGGTAAGCTGGTCCAGATAATTAGTGAATCGCTGGTAGCAATTTCTGTGATACCCATGGTGATCTTGGAGAAGTTCTGGGATGAGGGAACATGCCGACTCTCTCCTTTCTGGTGAATCTTTTGGTAGCAACAATCGTCTGTCCTTTATGTTACAAATTTCATTGTACCTTTTTTATGAATCTGAAAGGCTAAAAATAAAAGTAAGGTTCCCTGCATTTTTGATGCCATCAGCGTGTATAATACAAACTGGCAGGCGTGATTGTTTTTTAGCTGGACCATCACCAGAGTCAGTGCCACCACCACAAGTTTTACATTTTGCTTTGGCCTTGGTAATGCAAACAGATGTTAAAGTGTCTCTACAACTACAATATTAAATCACCGACACCGCTAGGAATAGGAAAGCTCTAAGTCTGTGAGTCTTGTTAACCACTGTCGATTGATAATCATGCCACCTATAACAAAGAAAGATATTTTAAAATGACATGTTACAATGCATTTTTCGTCATGTTTATAGTGATTTTACTATACATGTATACATTGCAACTTATATATCTTATTTGATTACTATGTTATTTTTATGTTTTACTGATGTGTAGTATATGTGTGTGCCATATGTAACTAGAAATAAATATTTTTAACAAGTGTTTATTCAGAATAGACTTGTACAAAATATTTCTAAAACTTGCTTAATAAGGTCATTTGTTATGTACTTAGTTCGGAAAAATGTTGGAAATCAAATGCACGAAGCATTGAGTACAGATAAAGTGGAATAACAGGGCATTTATCGGAAAATGGTATCAATCACTTTTTGCACTCATTGTGCACAGTTAATATGTTGCTAATATGGCTAGGGTTGGATGAATCATTCTAATTGTGATTCTATTGAATTCTTTATGTGGCAAAACATATGGTTCAAAAGTTATGAGCGATTTTGCGAAAATGCACAAAAATTTGGCCACCATCTTAGATATCTGCCATGTCACAAAAGATCAAAATTCCATATTCCAATAAAATAATAATAACAATAAGAGAAGCTAAAATATGGTGAAGGTGAAAAATTTGTATCTCTGATTTTTGAAAACGTCTCGTCACACCTGAAAACTGGTTTAAATTATTAGTGAGAGTGAGAATATTTTGTTCAATATACGTTGGTCCGATTTATTACAGACTTAAGAGTACTAACTTTCCCGTATTGGTACTAACGTAAAAGCTTGTAAACTTGTAGAAAGAGGGCATATATGCGTTATCATTATAATCGTATTCTGGTCTAACTCTCTAATCTGTTAAGGTCATTACGTAGAAGTGAGAAACAGATAATACTTAACTTGTAGGAAAGAAGAAACGTTGCAATCAATTATAACTTTCACTAAAATTGCAATATCAATACCGTTGTTTACGCAAAAAACAACATATTATAATCTTATCAAGAATGTACAGTTATTTGATGCAACACCTTTTAAATTCCAACTTTAGCTTTGGACTTGTTTGTTTATAAAACTATTTCTATATAAACGTGAATAAATAACAGCTAATATATCCAGGATGTAGCTTTATTACTAGTTTTACTATTTGCTCATATATTTCGCTGTTGCAGCTTCGCCAAGAGCTATCGATATCTTTAGTGATGTCGAGAAAACCCTCTTATAGAGAAAAATATATATGTAAAAACAGCTTGTTTAGGTTGAGAAAGTATCGATATCTTGTTCCGGAAATATTAGTTATTTTATTAGCGCTAGTAAAAATGTCTCGTAATGAACTCCAGTTTGCATTAAACAAAGTAAATAATAATTATTCCTACGCAGTACTAACTATTGACACTCATATCTGTAAATATAGCAATTCACTAATGTGTTGAAATTATATCTGGGTTAACAAACGGAAAACACCAAACTAATGTTATTTTCAAATGTAATACCTGCATTTAAGAGCAAACAAAATGTTAGGATGACGTCGGTGGGGGTAGGACTATTAATGGATGATAAAGGAAAGGTTAATATCTGAAGATTATGAGATGGTTGGATTATTAAATTTTACTTTTTTTTCGGCTTTTATTCAGGAATTTTTCATTATTATTCTATATCTTGAGCAGTTGATAGATGAAAGCAAGACGACTGCATTTATTCTGATCTGGTTAAAAAAATGGAAAATATAAAGAACGATAAGGCTCCTGGGTCAGAAAATATTTCCCAAAGAGTTTTGAAGAAGGTTAAAGTTCTTGTAATTTCTTGAAAAATTTGCATGTACTTCGAGATGATAAAAAACCTACTTGAAGTGAAAACTTATCCCAAGATTGCTGGTATATGTAATAAAACTTTTGTTAAAGTACAGAACAACGTTTCGATCTTCTTGGGTCATCCTCAGGTTAACAAAGAGAGAGTTCGCAACTAACCATTGCCGGGCACTTGTCTTAGGGACGAGAATGTAAACGTGTGCGGGATTATATGTGGCTTTATATTTAATGTTAGGTTATTAATTAGTATAGATATAAAGGTGTTTCTTTAGTTTGGTTTGTTTTGAATTTCGATTAAAGCTACTAGAGGGCTATCTGCACTAGGCGTACCTAATTTAGCAGTGTAAAACTAGAGGGAAGGCAGCTAGTCATCACCACCCACTGCCAAGTCTTGGGCTATTTTTTAGTAACGAATAGTGGGATTGAACATGACATTATAACGCCTCCAAGGCTGAAAGGGCGAGCATGTTTGATGTTCATTTTCATTTCTTCAATCTTGCCATTACAGCATTTTTATACCTTTTCCTTTCTGTTGGGGTAGTGTCCCTCTCCATTTTCAATAGCTTCATTTATTTTGTCTTCATTCAATACTATTTTCATTTTAAATTCTTCTTTTACAAGTACGTCTCTTTCTTTTAACTATTTTCTTGAAGTTTATCTCTTACTTATTGATCTTCTTTTCATTTTGTTCCCCCATCTCTGTTGTTTCTTTAATTTTATATATCTTTCTTATAAGTCTTAAATTGAAACTTTCAACAAATCAAGTAATGTTTAGCTTTCAGTCATTGACCTCATTGTCGCCATCGTCACAGTATATTCAAAAGTCTATTTGGTTTTCAGCAAAATAGACATACTTCTTATGACAGTTTAATAATATTATTAATTTGTTGGCGAGTTCTTTTGAAGTATTTAGCGGAAATAACTGCAAGTTTAATTCACGTAAACAATAACAAATCAAATTATTTTTTCTTTTATAATCTTGAACTTATGAAACTTATTGTTTGTTTGTTTGTTTTTGGAATTTCGCACAAAGCTACTCGAGGGCTATCTGTGCTAGCCGTCCCTAATTTTGCAGTGTAAGACTAGAGGGAAGGCAGCTAGTCATCACCACCCACCGCCAACTCTTGGGCTACTCTTTTACAAACGAATAGTGGGATTGACCGTCACATTATACACCCCCACGGCTGGGAGGGCGAGCATATTTAGCGCGACGGGGGCGCGAACCCGCGACCCTCGGATTACGAGTGCACGCCTTAACGCGCTCGGCCATGCCAGGCCTATGAAACTTATACAAATAACGCTAACTACATAACGCTAACGTAAAAAAAATTCTTATACAAATTAACTCATTATATACGATGGATAGTATGAAGCCAAATATTTCACTAAAAACTAACTTTTACTGACTTATTTACCCTACTAGAAACACATCTCTATCCCTCTAACTATCATTTGATGCTTTATTCATCCAATATTTATAACTTCGAATAGTAGAAAATTTAATATCAACTACTTAGAAATTCGTCACCTGTTGGAACAGCATTAAGTTCAGGGACTCGCAGTGCTAAGCTCCAAGAATTAATTCCCCAAAGTGAACACAGCAGATAGCCCAATATGGCTTTGTTCTGAAACAAATTTAGAACTTATGTTTTGTCAAGCACATATACATTATGTTTCTGGCTGCTTGACGAACAACTTCAGTAACGTTAAGTTAACTGCCGAAATTCTTCTCAGTATTGATATCAGAGTCATCTATGGGTTGTCAAACTTAGCTTCATTTTTATTTCGTAATTCGTGATACAAATACTCACTGATAAAACTTGGACAAATTAAGACTTTTTTAAAAAATTAAAAGCATGTTCACCAAGTTTAATGTTTGAGCTGGTACTACTCTACTTCAATATACGCTAAAAGAACGATAAACTCTTCACAAGTTTTATATCCAATGTATTTTTTATATATGAACGAAAATTTTCACGAAACAGGTTGATATATCTTACAGAGTTTTCACCACTCAGTCAGTTCCTCAAAACATAAAATGACATTTTTACATTCAAAAAATTAATTAGTTGCTTATAAAGTAAGAGACCATAATGTTCTTTCAGTATCTGGGTTTTCAATTCCATAATCGTCCTAACTGTTTATAATTGGTTGTATGATGTAGTATATACTTTTCTTTTCATTATCATAAATACCTTGGAACGCAAAGAACTTAATTTCCTTGACGTGTATGATTATACATATTAGTGGTTTTTCTAGCTATTAGTAATCAAGTAGCAGCCGCAAAATGTGATTTCTATATCCTGCTCGACTTCACTACCTGATAGCTCAGAAAACAAAGAATGATAATTTTTTAACTCATCAGTTTCATGACTTAATGATCATCTCAGCAGTTACGATCAAGTAGTAATTACATAGTGTAGTACACACATAATATTCCACATTATTAATCAGTTCTCAAAAAGAAAGTGATATTACACTATATTGATTCATAGTCTTACACATACCTAGCCAACCTCACTCTGATAATCAAATAATAGTTTCAAAACATACATTTCGTCGAAATTCAGCACACAATAGCATAGAAAGCAAGTAACCTTAACTTATTTAAATTAGTAAACTCTTGACTAAGTGATTGGTATAACTGTCAAAACCAATTCTGTTGACATTGTTTCGGAAGTTGACTTGATTATGTTTTCCACTTTCCAAATTTAGTAGTGTCTTTTCATTCTAGTGACAATTTGTGTGGCTCAAAAACGACTGAAGAACGTCGAAACAGAGGTATTGGCTGCTGTTGTGGTATATAACCCCATGGGACTGGAATTGCGAAAACATATATTCAGCATATACCATATAGGAGGATCTGTATAGCCCTATCCACTTACTGGAGATAAGTATCATTATTCTGAATTAACATCTTGTGAAGGAGTATGAATTGTAATCTCTTCAAATGGGCTTAGGTTACCATGGTGTAGGTACCTATTTTGCATCATTTTCCAGTATAAGTGTCATTAACGATGTTACTGTCCACGTAAATGTTGCTATTGGTGACCACTTCAAATCATGCTGTAAGACACGTCTTCTGTAGGAGTAGGGATATCCCTTACTCTATGAGATATTGCATAATCTTATTGAGGAGTTCCAAAATAAATCTATTGAACATGATTTCTTACCAGTTTGGAGTATCTATTGCTGTGTATGCCTTTTCATGCAATTAGTTCAGATCATGAGTTTAGGTGGTCAGTCCTACAATGATTATCCTCTTTTGAAACTTGAATTCAGACCCAATGGATTTCTCGATGCTTCAATGGACCAAATTAATGAAGTAGGTCATGTGTGATGGTTTCTATTAATTTTGTTGCTTTTTATCCAAGTATTAAAGAATGCCAAGGGCTGAATCATTTAAGCCCTGAACCAAGACTGGTGTAGTCTTTTCTTGAGTCCACCCATTCCATGAAGTGACATACCTGAGACATTTTAGGAAATAATGTATACCCTCTTTTGCCTTGTCTTTGAACAATGTAAATATAATCTAATTGGACTCACTCATAAAGCTGACTGTCTTGTGGGGAACCTTCCGTCATGGGTCATATTTTTCAACCATGAGTACTTATTGGCCTATATGCTTGGAAAATAATGTTGATCAGCACGAATAATCGATCAGTTGCAAGTTTAACCTATGTACACTAGTTATTGATGGTCTTAACTAGAGCTGAGGTTGCTGTGTTCTAACTGATGATGGTCTGGATGCTTGGTAGAGGTCTCAAACTTTCCAGACACCAATCAGTTTTGGTGAATCTCACTCATCTATAATTCTCCTTTGACAAATTGATTTTCACGGATACCATCTGCTTCTGTTCTGGTTGCATCAGATGTGAGAATTTTCACTGAAGCAACAGTTGTAGATTATGTGATATCATGATTTCAAAATCATTGGGAAAGGTCTTAAATATAGAAGAAGGCTTTTCCTAGAATCGATTTATGTCTCATACAACTGTCTCTCTTTGTTCATAAGATTTTAATTTTTAGTCTTTGTTATTTTCACATGTTATTTGTTAAATTAATACATTTTAAACACTTTAAATCAATGAAATAAAGTAAGCGCTAATAAGTTACGCCACTTACCACTAACTCTTGAATTATTCTTTACCAATCAACGATGGGATTAACCATTACATTATTACATTTCCATGATTGAAAGGGTAACAATGTTGAAGATGGAATTTGGAATCATCAGTAAGTGAAGTGCCCTAACTAACAGTTACGACTTAATGAGTATATTTAGACAACAGTAGTAATAGCACGAATTTTAATCTTGATAAATTATTTTTAGCTTAAGAGTTTCAATTTCCTTAACATCTTACTAAAGATTATTTATTTCAAAAAACTAAAATCAAAACGAATTAAATTTTTAAGCCATAGATGACACTACCTTCTATAGCTTCAAGCGATAACTTGTGTGTTCTTGGAGCTTCTAGGTTGCAGGTGGGATGTGAGCCATCCATGTACTTATTGAGGTGCATTGGTTTGGTTTGTTTTGAATTTCGCGCAAAACTATATGAGAGCTGTCTGCGCTAGCCGTTCCTAATTGAGCAGTGTAAGATTAAAGGGAAGACGGCTAGTCTTCATCACCCACCACCAACTCTTGAGCTACTTTTTTATCGACGAATAGTGAGATTGACAGCACATTATAACGTCCCCACGGCTGAAAGGTGTTTGGTACGACGGTGATTTGGACTCACAACCCTCGAATTACGAGTCCAGTACATTAATCACCTGGCTATGCTGGGCTTGAAGTGCAATGGTGGCAAATTTACTTTATGGTGTATGGGAGTCATTGGACATGTATAGGTATTTGTTCACAGATATAAAGTCTTACATGTGCAATGTATAAACCATATACAGGGAACAGTGATAAAATATAATAAAGAGAGACGAATCAATTCAGAAGAAAATATGAATATCATTAAGAAAGATAATTTGATGCCAATCTAGAGAAACGAAATGAATGGTAGATAATCCCCATGTATTATTAAACATGCAGTGTGCTAAAGTTTTCATTAATAGAAGTAGAATTTTTAAATGTACAGTGAACACTGTAGCGTATGACAGGTCAGTGAATTTTTCATTAAAAAATCTAAAGGCTCATGTTGTGGCGGGAAGAGGAAACATAATCATTCGATAGATATTTTAAGAACATTCATCTGTAGTTCTGGCACAGTTTCAAATGATATTTTTCTAGCATAGTGAAGAAATATTTGAATTCAGAGAAATTCACAAACAAAGGGTTAGGTTTCTGGAAAAAAAATGCAGCGCTTCCGGTGTTCTATATTATAAGGATAGATGTATGGAGATATTTGTAATATGCTAGCAGTTCAACATAATAATTTCATAGCGTTGTTCCATTAAAAATACAGTTTTAAGGCATGAAAATGCTATCTGTAAGTGTTATAGATACAAATAGAATGATTAACCCAAATGGTGAAACTGTGTAATTTACATCATAACTGTTGCAGAATTTGTGAATGTAAAAAATTATCTGAGAAAAAATAATGGAAATGTTGACAAAGCCTAATAGTCAAAGATGAGGTCATTATGTCTGATTCAAGTCGTCTTGAAAGTGTAGGACCTGTGAAGCTACTACTATTCATGTTCTCCTGCCGGAATTGGGTACTGTTTGGTATTGGAAAGTATGACATATATGTATTGACTGTCCAGTAGGGAGAGTTGTGAGCAATATGGCTAGAAGTAGGAGCTTGATAGAGAACCCGAGGGAATTGGAAAGTCTTCTGATTCCTTAGGTACATGTTCTATGATCGAGTTAGGATGTGAGTTCACTTTAAGCTGTAGACATGTCATTTAACCAGCACTTTCTTCAAGGTTGTAACAACCTTTTAAAATCCCAGACAATTTGGCTGATTTTTTTTTTACAAAGTATAACTGAGTCAACCTTGCATTAAACACTGACATTTAAATAGTTGAGGTCAAGGTTTCACACTGATGAACCGCTCTTTACTCTAGATTTGAACCGGTGTAGAAGGAATCTCTATAGAATGCTAAGAGATCATTTTGCATTTAACCACGATAGATAATGATGGGCCTGTCCGAGTTAGAATAGATTCAGCTATCGTAGTTTTTTTCACAAATCTATTGACTGAGTTAAAATAATAGTTGTTGAAAGCATCAACTAAATAAGGGTAAACTGAAAAAGTTTGTATGTATCGTAGTAATTTTAGTTTTTTAGCTTTGCGTTTTTATCTTCTACATACATGACTGTGTATATAAGGTATAACTACAATATTTTAAAAATATTTTTCTCCTTTAATTTTGTAATGCACTAGCGCCCTTTATCTTCATTATCTATGAGAGAGTGTAAGGGTTATGGGTCGAGCAGTTTTAAATAATTATTTGTATGCTGTTACTTTTCTTGTTATTGATTCTTATTTTATGTTTCCATTTTGAGAAACGGTCTGGGATGGGCAGTTGGTTAGAGCGCTAGTCTGGTAATCCGAGGGTTGTGCAATCGAATCCCCGTTGCACCAAACACGATCTCCCCTTTAGTCGTGGAGGTGCTGTAATGTAACTGTCAGTCCAATTGTTCGTTGGTTCTAACAGTTATTAGTTTTTTTTAATATATTGTAAAATATTGTAATATATTGTATTAAAATATATTGTAATCATATTATGATTATGAAGCTTAATTTTGTGAAGTAAAGAGTTTTGTCGTGTTTTAATCTTGTTTGAGTGTTTCTAGGAGTAAGCTAAACTTACATTCTTGGATCTTGTTACCAATATAAAGCTAACTGATTGAAAGTTTTAAATTGTCGACATGAGGACAGACCTAATCTACAGATTTGTGGGGTACGGTAAACAGGCAAACATCTCGCTCTTCTACCATTTTTGAGGCATTGATTATTAAATTTTTTCACTATCATGGCGGCGACACTTGATCCAAGATGTTCAATATTATCTCATTTTAACCATCTCTGCCCTTTATTCTTCGTTTGATGAGTCTTCTGCTTGTAAATATATTTTATTGTATTTTTAGTCTAGGGTAAAGCTTATTAAAATTGAAATATTCTTTGCTGGCTGAAGTATGACAGTAATTGAATTTGCTAGGAAATAGAGGTAATGAAGTAACTTCGTCTACTGGACAAAAAAGCAAGTAATTATTGAAATTCAGACGTTTTTATCTGTATCAGATTTACTCCCATTTTGAAAAAATGAAGACCTTTCGAAGACAGTTCAACATTTTAGTGTTCAGGTATTCCATTTTGCGGGATAGAAAATGTCAAAACTAATAGTTACACAACACAGAGTAAAGATTGTCCATCGCTGCACATGGGTTCGTTTTTAGTTTCAAAGTTTCTTGTTTTTGTAAGCATAGATTTGGTTCATTGTCTTTAAAGTGTCTAGATTATCTTATTTCTGCACTAAGTCTTAAAAAGCTAGTCAAATACTCTCACTAAGGAAGTTCACTTAAATCACTAGGTCCAGTCTGCAGTTATTTATTTATATTTATTTATTGAGAGACTTGTTGGATGAAAATATCACACAAGTGTAATACGTGAAAATGTATCCTGTGAATGGTATAGTGGAGGCAGACAGTAACATCCATGCAGGGAACACTTTGCAAGTCGTATCATAGTCTAAACTTAAACCTATAACTGTAAGAAAATCCAAAAGATCTGACAATGAAAACGTTATTAGATTTTGATACTGAAAATAAGGGATGCTAAAGTACAATCCGAGTCAATTAATGCGGTAAGAAACCAGTTACATAATCTCAATTCCCATCCCATACTATTGAAACTGTAATTTGAGTTGATTGTTGTCTGGCAGAGATAATATAGAGCAATGGGACTAAAGGTCAAGTGAACCATAATACAGCTTAGATATTTCGAATTCCACAAGCAAAAATTGCAGAAATTTTATTTGACCGAGGTACAGAGTAATGAATTAATATTAAAAAAATCAAGATTAGTCATAGTTACAATCAAGTATTATGAACCTTCTTAAATGTGCAATTGAAACTTACTTTGCCTTACAATTTAAATGTGGATTTTTATTATTTAAGACCAAATTGTTGACCATTCCGACAATCTCTTTCTTCAGCTAGTTAAAACTTAGTTTATACCATTGCCAATATCTGATAATCTTTGAAAGTTGCATAATCTACTGAAGATTTGATAATAACCAGCATGCCAAGAAATTCTCCCACAGCAAAGAAAGAATTTTTTTCTAATTTTTGAACTCTTAGAGCTCGTCTAATCGTTACTATAGGAGAACCTGTGAACAAAAATGCATTGTTTATCTTAAGGGCTAATAAAGCTCCAAGAAGGGATGGGTTTTAAATTATATTAATGGCCCTTGAAGGTACAACTTCCACACAATGTTGTGTGATGGTGATGACGAGAAAACCCACTTGTAAAGAATTTTATATTTAAAAACAGCTGTTACAAGTAGAGAAAGCAGTAGTTGAGGTGCGAACAACATTTCGACCCTCTTCGGTCATCGTCAGGTTCACACAGTGTAAGAGTAGAGGGAAGGCACCTAGTCATCACTACTCTTTCCCAACTCTTGGGCTACTCTTTTACCAACGAATAGTGGGATTCACCGTAACATTATAACGCCCCCACAGCTGAAAGGTATAGCATGTTTGGTGCGACGGAGATGTGAACCCGCGATCTTCAGATTACTAGTCGCTCGCCTTAACACGCTTGGCCATGCCGGGCCCATCCATAAAGGTCGAGCTGTTTATTTCAAAGAGGTGATACAGATGAACCAGCTAACTCATGAATTATATCCACTACCACCATAATGGGCATATGCTGTCAATAAGGGAAGATGTTAACGTTAACAGCAGTGTTACCTATATAAGAGTCGAGTTAGGAAGCTTCTACTGTGGCGTTTGCTGAGACATTAGCTAAAAAGTCTTTTCCCCAGACCCAAAAAAATTGAGAGTGGAACTTCCAGTAGAACAAACTACCATGATTAACTACCAATCTATGCTAAGCAGAATCCCAGTGGTATAGCGAGAAGGTAGCTGATACGATGACCAAGTCTTGAACTCTATAACTGAGGGGAGGTCTGTATTGTAATGGTTTGAAAGCAAAATCCATAAGGGTTTGTTTGTTTGTTTTGGAATTTTGCACAAAGCTACTCGAGGGCTTTCTGTGCTAGCCGTCCCTAATTTAGCAGTGTAAGAGTAGAGGGAAGGCACCTAGTCATCACTACTCTTTGCCAACTTTTGGGCTACTCTTTTACCAACGAATAGTGGGATTCACCGTAACATTATAACGCCCCCACGGCTGAAAGGTATAGCATGTTTGGTGCGACGGAGATGTGAACCCGCGATCTTCAGATTACTAGTCGCTCGCCTTAACACGCTTGGCCATGCCGTGTCCATCCATAAAGGTCGAGCTGTTTATTTCAAAGAGGTGTCTAACGAAATGTTATACGTGATTCTGACATGTCACCACAGTTGTCAAACTAAAAAATAATGACGATCCTTTAGAATCTGTTGATAGGATCAAAATGAACGAAAGAGTCTTAAAATGCTTGTAAATGCATGCATATAGATATTTCTAATTTAAGAGTGATATAAATTCTACACATTTTTTTTCTATCTTCAGTTCTCAAACACTTAAGTACATCTATTTCAATAAATAGTCACTTTAAAAATATTTTGTATAAGGATCATAAAACGTGTTTCTTTATTTTATAATTAAAGAGCAATTACGTGTACAGTGCTTTAACATGAAAGTATTTAGAATGATTTTAGTTATTGGGTTGTCTTTTAATGGCGTGCTTTGTACAGCAGTGATGATTTTGAAACGATTACTTGGGTATGTTCTAATTACTCTAATTGCTATCTTTAATTTAATGTTAAATTGTGATGATTATGTAAGAGCCCGTTTTCCTATTTTTTTGGATAAATAGTTGTTTATATGTAATAGTTCACTGTTAAAAGGTATCTCAGTGATGCTACATTTTGGATTTCTTTATTAAATCAATTTCATTTTGAAAATCCAGCTTCACTAGCCACTTTATTTTTGTGTGCATCAATGTTAAAAATTTTAAATTTTGTATGATTGATCATTTAAATGACGTATGAGAGGTAAAATTGTATTATTTTATTTAAATTTATATTATGTTTCATTTCACTTATTATTGCTGTGTTTGTAATTGTGTAATTCAAAGTGAGATATAATGTAATGTATTTTATATTAAGATTAAACAAAAACATCAACTATAGTTCATTTTAAGACGTCTGAAGTTTTAGCTATTCTCAAGGTTTTTTATTCTGTGTTGAACAGAATATATATCTAAGAAAGTTGCAAAATGTTCTTTACGAAATAGTTTACATTAAAATGAAGGATAAGGTGAATTTTACACAGCATGCCCAATTCTTAGATGAAATATTTCGTTTAAGGTTTGGGTATTCTGTGTAAAATTCATGCTATCATTCTTTTTGATGTAATCTATGATACAAATCAATTTTCGTAGTTTTGTTAAATAATTAACATTAATGAATGTTGTGTGATGGTGATGACGAGAAAACCCACTTGTAGAGAATTTTATGTTTAAAAACAGCTGCTACAAGTAGAGAAAGCAGTAGTTGAGGTGCGAACAACATTTCGACCCTCTTCGGTCATCGTCAGGTTCACAAAGAAAAAAAGGGTTTCTGCCGGTAGCTGACCCCATGTTTGGAGGTACTTACGTAATTGGGTGTAGGAATGTAAAGGGCGTGCTTAGATGTTAGATATATTTATTAATATAGGTATAAAGGTATTCCATTGATGGGTTAGGGTCTCGGATATATAGTTTTAAGACTAATTTTAATCAACTTAATCATAAAGTCTTAATGGCCAGTTTCGATGTAATATCCCTCTTTACAGAAGTCTTAGCTACTGAAGCCTGCAAGGCAGTCTTAGAACTCTATATCCGAAACCATAACCCATCACATACATTCCCAGCAACCAATTAGCAACCTCCATAGAATTCACCACGATAAACTCAAACTTCATGTTCAACGACCACAATTATACACAAACAAATGGCCTATACATGGGCAATCCAATATTACCAGTTCTAAACAACATTTTTATGACACAAATTGAAACACAAGCAATTAACACAATATTACATCCCCCATTATATTGGTACAGATATGTAAATGACACGATTGTGGGACTTATGTCCACAAAACACACACTTAATTTTTCAATCACACTAACTCTATATATCCCAACATTAACTTCACATGTAAACTGGAAGAAAGCAATCAAATATCATTTCTTAACCTCAAAATTACAAGAACCGATACACAATTTAAAACAGGAATCCACCGAAAAATCACCCACACTGGACTATACGTTCTTTGGGACTCAGCACATGAAACAAAACAGAAACTCAACATACTGAGAAACCAAATAAACACAGCCATAAAACTATGCTCAACAGATAAAATTAACGATGAATTAAACAAAATAAAACAATACTTCATCAACATCAATAAGTTTCCTCCATAAACCGTAGAAAACATTATACTCACACACCTAAACAAAAATAAAAATCAACCAACAAAAGTAAATATATCTCACGAATCAAAAAATCACAAAACCATATACTGCTGCAAACCATATATTCCCAACATCAGCAGACAAATAACCAACATTTGGCAAAAACTAGTAATAAAATATGGCATTCCAGTTAATAACAAATTTATTCAAAAAACAGGCACAAAACTAAAGTCTATACTATGTAAAAACTACACTGGCAAATACAACACCAACATTATTAATAAAATACAATGTGATAACTGCCACGACTTCTATATTGGAGAAACAAGTAAACGATGGAAACAAGATTTAATGAATACAAAAAGTCATCTTCATACATTTTCGAACACTGCAACTGAAACAATATAAGCATAAAAAAATACCCAAATACTAAAGAAAGAAGCAAACATAAACAAACGCCAAAAAAAGAGGCCTTACCTATACAAGAACTCAAGCCCTAAATAAACGAAGCAATGGAACACCTTCATACCTATATTAATAAATATATACAACGTTTAAGCACGCCTCTACATTCCTACACTCAATTACACAACCGTCTTCAAACATGTGGTCAGCTACTAGTCAGTAACCCTTTCTTTCTTTGTGAACCTGACGATGACCGAAGAGGGTCGCTCCGCTACTACTGCTTTCTCTATCCATACCAGCCGTTTTAAAATATACGCACATGCTTATTTTATTTTTATGCAATTTATGAATGCTAGCTATCCATCACGTGTCAGTTGTATCCAACTTTGATAGATGCTCATTAGACTTTTTCTTCTGTTTTAAAATGTTATAAACATGATAGTAAACAATATTTTATATGTTCTTTAATTAGTATTTTCGTGCGATTATCTATAACTATTCCTTTTGCACTGTAAGAAATATATTTATTGTTAATATTTGATACAAGTAATAGGCAAAACTGGACAAAACTCTAATTTTCTATATATTCACATGAAATTGCATAAGCTCAAAGTGAAAATAATGGGTAAATTCGTTTGAATTAAAAAAGTTCAGTATTCATTATTTTTTGCTTCAATAGCTATCACACTTTTATAAATTATTAATATAGATACAAACAAACTTTAAAAAAGTTAAATTTTTGAATACAAAACTTTATATTCATATGGTTAGAATCAAAATTATAATGGTACTACAACTCTAAATGTAATTAATAACAGTTGTATTGGTAATTTCTGTGTAGACAGTATCAACATGAAATGTAGAAAAGAAGAGAAAACTAAGGTTATTTCTACAACAATGTATATAAACTAATAAACATTTTAAAGTTAAATTTATTAGCAAAAACTCTAATTACATTTGATTTTCTAAATAACCATGCTATACATTTAACTTTCGAGATAGTTAGGCTTAAGTCGAATAATTTAAATAATATAATTAAAAAAAATTAAAACTTTTAAATAACTAAGATATATATGATGTGCATAATTTACCGAGTGATTAATACTCAAGTTATTTGGCAGATTCTTTTCATAAATATATTGTTAGTGGATATTATCCTCCAGTGAAACAGGATTATTTCTTGAGAGTTACAACGTTAGAAATCTACATGCGACCCGCAGTGGGCCGAGCCCATTCTATAACTTTGTTTTTGATTACAAACAAATAATAGAAACATGAATTTAATAAAAGTTAATACTTTATGGCAAATATTGGAAAAAGGTTCTAAATACAGGAGAGCTACAAAATGTGAAGAAAAAATAAGATCTATGAAGAAAAACATAGATAATTATATTCTGAAACTTGATCGTTCTACATACTATCCACCAAGTTAGTTTTAAAATGGAAATATTATGTTACAAACAGACTTAAATTAGAGTGAATTAATTAAGTAAATACGCGATATACTTCACACTTTTGTTTTCACTTTGAAACTGGAATCCGTCAAATTCAAAGTGTATTTGGGTCTGTGTGTTCTTATAGCAAATCCACGTAGGGTTATCTGCTGAGCTCACCAAGGGGAATCGAACGCCTGCTTTTAACGTTACAAACTTGGAGACTTACCGCTATACTGGCAGGGGCGAAATACAAAGTAAAACACTATTGTGCCTATTGATAAAGACCATTGCAGCAAGTTATATCTAAAGATATAAATATTACATGAGCTTCTATGATACAAAATAGGTCTAAAGAAGAATGTATTATTAACCATTTCTTGAAAACTATAAACAATTTATGTAAAACAAATCCATATTCAGAACTATCCTAACTGTATGCAATATTGGAAATAAATAACTATTCCATTAAATTTTGTTTACTGAAATAATTCGCAGTTAAACAAGTTACTAAGTAAGTAATTTGTTAAGTTGTAAATGATAAACGTAATATCTAAATAATTAAAATAGTTGTTGGTTGTTTTGAATTAAGCACAAAGCTACACAATGGGCTATCTGTGCTCTGCCCACCACGGGTATCGAAACCCCGATTTTAGCGTGTAAGTCCGCAGACATACCGCTGAGCCACTGGGGGGCAATTAAAATAGTGAACCTGTGTATAAAACTCTAAAAAGGAAATAACAAACACTTATGAGCTACAATTTAAGCATAAATTTTACTGCATTATTTGCAAATTTACCACTTAATGATTTAGTGATAATGATAAATTCTTCAATGAAAGAATCTTTAGATCTCCCATAGGTAAAAATAGGTAAATAAACTTTAAGAGCAAATAATTATATTTATTTTGATATACACATTTATAAACAAATAGTCAGTATACGAAGCTATTAAAGTTGTATTGCTAATTTATATCTTTAGTATTATAAAAATAAATTCATAAATAATTTTCTAAGTTCGAAAGTACTTTTCTTAACATATAGATACACTGAACGACATATTTAGTATTAATAACAGCTCACCTTTTTCTATACATTTTTTACTTTGTTTTGTCGTATGCAGGTTGTACATATCAGAAAAAAATCATACATAAAAAAACGAAGCTCCCACGCAGCTTAATCAGCTTATTTGTAGACTACTGTGACCATAATTTTCTGCACACATTAATAAGTATAAATAAGCAAAACACAAAATACGCGAAATTAATCTTTAAAATTATCTTAGTCATAATTTTATGTTAATGTACAAGTGAAATTAACAACTTATCGAATAAAGCACAGAAACACAATATCCTGTGATACTAATACATCTTTATCTCAAACGAGGAATTTACCAATCTCTTAATATTCTTTTAATTGTGCAATTATACTCATATTTCATAATTTATTGGACCTGGTACATTATTTATGGTATTTTATACGAATCTACTTTTTCTATTTGGTTACTATCATAATTTGAAATTAATTCTGATTTTCTACGTATTTTACATATGACTTTAGTACTTTATGAATTGCAGTATAAAAGGAATTTAAAATTATATATATTTATAAGTTGCATTTATATCAAATAATTTATTTTTTCATAATTCCATCTGTGAATGTAACATTTGCACTCAGTTTGACATGTTTGCTTAAAATTATTATCTCAAACATTCTTTTGTATTATATATATATTTAAGTGAAAGATACATAAATTATTTTTTGTTTTATAAATTGGTGAAATATTCTATATCTTACATAATTTTATGGTAATAGGTTGTAATTTATTGTAAATCATATTTATATATTTACACCAACTAAGACAATATCTATAATTAGTCATAAGAATAACTTAGTATTAACATATTTGTTATATATACATTTACAATCAGAAAACTACTTACTACCTATAAATAAATGTTTACATATCATATCATGTCTTTGATCATGGATTTTGTTAATCGTATTTGTATATTATCAGTAAATTATAATAGTTTTTGCTTTCTCAGTTTCATGTATATATATATATATATACACATCTTATTTGTAAAAAACTAATTTCTTCATTTAGTGAAATAATTTTGTAAAATTTATTTACCAATTTTCACACCAAAATGAGTTATGGGTAAAAGAAATATATCATCTGCATAATGATATATAAACCTTTATTTACAATGCAAGTTAAACAGTAATAAATCTAAAATAGAACTCGTGGAACACTATATTTTATTGCTAATGAAACACTATTACTCAAATAAATCATGGACAATTTATGTACCTTTCTGCTTTTACCCCTTATGTACATTTTATCCATCAGTATTTTATGGTTTAATGTGTCAAAAGCTTTACTTAAATCAATAAACAATACAGGTTTTTATTTTTATCTAATTGTAAATTTACAAAATTTGAAAGGTTTACTAATATTAATATGGTACTTATATTTTCATTTGTTTTATTCTTCTGATCTTTATACTTATATTATAACTTATTTTTTTCTCTTATTAACTCTAAAATATTAGAATATGTGTAAGATTTACGTTATGCATTTCTCTTTTTTTGTTTTTATCTAAAATGTAATTTTCCCTCTGTTTCGTTTAGCATATTAATCAATTTTATCTTTATCTCAGGATCTTTTAGGCTTAATATCAGCTCCTATATAACTATACATATAATTCGCAACACTATTTATTTTAATTTTATTAATTACTGAAACTCTATTTATGTTATTTTCATAGTTTGTTTTATTGTTTTGATACTGCTATCTAGATTAACATTTATCGAATAACTTTTTTTTTACATTTACACCTCTAAGTTTCGTATACACATGATGTAAAGAGTATTTATTAAATTTCCAATTATATCCTGGTGTGAACATATATATTTTACTGAAATCCATTAAAATGAAAAACAAAATGATAATCATTGTTCAGACTACTATTTTCGTTACTCTTTCTTTAACATTAATATTTATATAGCCAAGATAAATTATATGTTTACAGTTTTTCCACAATTTATTGTATAAATGTAAAGAGTAGAAACTTGTGGCATTTTCACTCACATCTTATTTTAACATGGAATTTTTCAATTATCTCCGTTTATTCTGAGCATAAGCAGTTTTCACTTTATATGTGATTAAGAAAGCAGCTTAGTTGATTTTATTCTCACTGCCTTTGTTTTTTTTTCCTTTTATGAAGACAGAAGATGTTTTTAAAATGGGAGATTAGTTGTAACGCTACACATTGTGAAGGGATGGCAATAGTCAGTTTTCTCCAATGATAGATAAGGTGATATGTTGAGTTAACGGCCTCCAATATGTATGAAGGCGACTGCTCTCCAGAGTAAAAAAGAAGAAAAATAAAAATAAGATACTACCATTTGGGAATAAGTTAGAGTCGTTAAACATGCATAACGCCACATCTTACTAAATAATATCGGTTAAAATGTCAAGAAATAAACAACTTGATTCTCAAATGAATTATAAGTTTGAACTTACATTTTACAAAAGACAGGTAAAATTTAGTAGAAACAATATAACTGCATATTAAGATTTTTGGAACTTGTGAAAACATCCTGTAAATAAATAAAATTCAACCAAAATAAACATAAAAGCTTTAGATGTTCTATTAAGATTGATCAAGAGTTGTTAAATTTCAGAAGTCGCCCAGAAAGTGAAGTTTGTACAGTATTTATTAAGGTGAAGAATTATTTTAGAAATTAAGGCTCATAAAGTAGTTATTGAGATGCTGGTAAATTAGGGAAGTGGATGTCATTTGATAGTTATTAAGTAAATGCTTGTATAGTATCTGTTGAGGCACAAGAAATATTTACAAAAGTAGGTTTGATTAGTATCTCCAACCTTAGCCTTTGCTGGCCAAGGATAATTTGGTTTCTTTTGAATTTTATGCAAAGCTACACGAGGGAAGACAGCTGATTATCCCCAACCCCACCAACTCTTGGGCCACTATGTTACTAACGAATAGTGGAATTGATCGTAACATAATAACATCCCCATAGCTGAAAGAACAAACAGGTTTGGTAAGACAGGGATTTGAGCTCACGACCATCTAACTGCGAGTTGAGTACTCCTAACCACATGGCCATGATGGGTCCGCCAAGGAGATAGGCTAAGTATGGGCCCGTCTATCGAGAATATGATTAATTTTACTGCTAGTTTGTTTACATCTTACAAATAGGCTTATTATGGCCAGGTGGCCAAGGGACTCGACTTTAATCTCAAGGTCAAGGGTTCGAATCCCCATCGCGCCAAACATGCTCGCCCTTTCAGCCATGGGGACGTTATAATGTTACAGTCAATTCCACTATTTGCTGATAATAAAGTAGCCCAAGAGTTGACGGTGGGTGATGATGAGGAGCTGTCTTCCCTCTCGTCTCACACTGATAAATTATGGATGGTTAGCGCAGATAGCCCTACTGCAGCTGCCCCCCGCTAGTACAGCAGATTACCAGATTTGGTAACATCATCTGGACATTAATAGAACTTTCTATAAATGTTATCTTGATGTCCATTCGGTCAGTTATTTGAAATGAAGAAACACAAACTGACGCAAACCCGTTTTTCCTAACATCTTCCAGACATATGAGTACCACAAGAATTTAATTTATAAGGTTGTAGATTGCTACATTTATGCCCTGAAGCAGTTTGCTAGCGTGATTGTTTTGAAATAAAACATCATGCATTACTACAAGACACGCTTGTTTCTTGAAAAGATCTTCTGTGCCTTTGATGCAGTCACATTGTATGTTTTCTTAATTCCGTTGTCTACTAATACTGTGAGGGAACGATGCACTTTCATTAAGTTAATATAAAATTACTTTAATGCTGCTCGTGAGGGCTACTAGCGATCTCTGGCAATGTTTTAACAGTAATTTGGTTAACTTGCTCATTGGGTATGGACCAGGACTGAGTATGAGAAATGAAAATAACAAAAAAACAAACAATTGTATCTCCTAAATATGCCAGAAATGATTTAGCAACATCTTATACAACCACTAGTAAACAATATATTTAGGCTCTCGGTCTCGTTATTTTTAAGAAAATATAAAGTATACGTTACAGTTAAAATACAAATGCAATACATGTTTTTCACTTTAAGCTGTGTTCTTCCAAGTTTTTCTTTTGCTTTTTTCGTCGGTTCATAGCTTAAGGATGATTGATTAATCGAACAAAAATGGTTGCATACAATTAGCAGTACTTTTGTGAATTTTCATGTTGAATTTATTTTTCCTGTAATCTATATGTGTGACGTCACTTAACATCATATGGGCTCTCTATGCCATGATGCTCAGGACATTACCCTTGTTTGCTGCCATATAAAACCGGCTCTATTTTAATTCATGAGCTGTTAAGGTGCAGAATATGTATATAAAATTAGGACTTACTTAATAGTTATTGAGGTGTAATGCAAGACATCTCTAAGAAAGTTATGCTCATGCAGTAATTATTGAGATGTACGACATATGTACAAACCTAGAACTCATATGGTATTCACTAAAATGTAGAAAATATATATAAAATTAAAGCTCATACAATAGCTGTTGAGAAAATCTTTTAGTGCTAGGGTCATCGTTACGTACAAGAGCTTTATGATTGATTTAAAATGAATCCACCGTTAGTGGTAATCACACTTTGGATTGTTTTATTAACATTTACCACCATTCTGTTGGAATAAGTCTCTGGTTTACTGATGAAGAGGTTGTAAGTGTGGAGTTAGCTTTTCGGGTGTGTTTCATACCACCCTCGGATAGCGTCCCAAAAAATAAAAAGGGGAGATTTAAGAAGAATCAGGTTCTGTTTCTTGTTGTCTAAGGCATATTCTGGAGTTTATTTGTGTCAAAATAGCAAGCACCAATAATTTACATGCTATTATCCACCTCATTTCTCACATTGATATGATGGTTTATCTAATGGTTTTTCACTCCTCTTTCGAAACTAATGGCATCGTGAATATAGGCGTGTTAGATTTAGGGCTATTAAAAGTTGTTTTTTTGACTGCCCTTATTCGTGTATTTCAGTTGTAAGAAACTTTTCGTACATAATGAATTTACTGGAATGCATCATTAAAATTTCACTGATTATCTGAGTGATAAATTTAATGCTAGATGTATGATTCCTCTTTATAACATGTTTTAAGTTTCGCCACGAACAGATTAACGAAGTGCATTCTCAGGTACAATAATATTTTATTGTTTATATATTATTGAGTGAAGAATCAATGGACGGTCTGAGACATCTTAGATAAGTTGTCAATGAATACTGTATTTAATCATCATATCTCTTGAAAGCTACAAAAATTCCATTCCTCGTGGATCTTCAATTCATTTGTCTTGTTGTAACATCTTATGATTCTGGTAAACATTGCATTATTTACACCACATAATTTGGTAGAATATTTAACTAAACTTCTGTTGCAAAGGTATTAATAGCTATTTATATGTTTAGGTTATGTAATTCCTATTACTGTGTTTTACTCCGTAAGAAGTATTAAAATATGCATCATCTATCTATCTGTATCTATAGATTGAATAAGATGTTACAAAGGATTACTTAAGGACTACGTTAGACAAACACAATTTTGATTCATTGACATGATACAAGTTCACTAGTGATAACGTCAGAAAGAACAACAAAATTCTATCATTATAAAATTTATAAGAACTATCAATATGAAGCCTTAAATTGTTAGCATAAACAAAATACGTTTAAAAGAAAGTATTGTATGACTAGGGTAAAAAAAAGTACTGAGTGGTGAATCCACACACAATAACTTTCAAGTTAAAGTATTGTAGAGTTAGTGTTAAAACAGATGGTTTTCATTGGCTAAATACCAATAAGAAACAGTGTTGTACAGTTAGCATTAATTATATCAAATCCTTATTGGTAAATCTTCCTATTATAGCTTTCAAAACGAATAGTGTTATTCAAAAATAAGGTCCCGGCGCGGTCAGGTGGTTAGAGCGTTCGATTCGCAATCCGAAGGTCGCGGATTCTAATCCACGTCACACCAAACATGTTCGCCCTTTCAGTCATGAAAACGTAATAATGTGATAATCAATCCTACTAATCTTTTGTAAAAGAGTAGCCCAAAAGTCAACCATGGCTGGTGATAGCTAGCTGCCTTCCCTCTAGCCTTACACTGCAAAATTAGGGACGGCTAACACAAATAACCCTCATGTAACATTGCTCAAAGTTGAAAAATAAACCAATAAATAAAATTAAAGAATAAAAGTTTCTTTTCCCAATGTGACTAAGTTTTCTCAAGATGACATAATTGTACAATAAAGAATTTATCAAACTACACCTACGCCTGTCTGAAGCTTGCAACTATTTCTACTATTATTTTGGAAACATGTAAGTTATCAAATAGGGAATTTAATTTTTATTGTTATGTATGAATTACATCTTGTTAAATATAAATTTATTCTGGATGTTCATATTTTTATTTATTTTAATAATATTTAAACATAATCTAATGATCACAATTCAGTGACGGAAATGTTTAAAAATGGTGAATGTAAACATAATAGGCTAGTAACCATGATATCACTGATATTTAATCGCTGTAAACTTACTGTGCACACATAAAGCCATTAAAACTAAAAGCAGTCGCTTATTCAGCAGATACGTATATCTGTATGCATAGTCCATTTCCCTTCGGTTGTTCAACTAATGGTTATTAAAACCATAGTCAGTTTTATGTTAACCCTCTTACTTTGATGCAAAACGTGTAATATTAAGACAGTATTTTGCAGCTGAAAATATGCATAATTTTGCTTAATGTTTAAAGATAAATTAAGACTTCATTGCATCTGACTCTACCATCACGATTTCGCTGTTCATAAGTGTAGTTTTAGAGACTTTTTACAACACATTTATGGTCTTTTTATTCATTTTCTTAACACTTAGTTTGACGTATTAGTAAAACATTGTCGTGATTACGAAATTGTTCTTTCAAGTTAAACAAGTAGCAACACGTTTGAAGAATCACTTATCGAATAACCAATAGCACTGTGCGAGAGTTCTTTTTCTTTCGTAATTTTGGAAAGAGAATCGACTAGGACTATTTTCATGTCACATTTGTGTTGGTTAGTGTTTCGAACTAGGATTGGGTATACCTGATGTTAGTTTTGTAATAATTTTTGTTTTTACATTTTTAAATGAACTACACTACTTTTCTGTCAATTGATGTTTTTTTTCTCCTCATTTTGTTTATTATTTCATCGATTGGTTACTTATTTATGTTGATCATATTGTCAGTATTGAGCGTTGTAAATTTAAAAGTTGATCTTAATTACACAATTAATGTTCATAAATGAAATAAATTTCATAACTTACCTGCTATTTGAACTCAACTTTATTTTGTCTTATAGTCGTGTTAATGGAACATATTTGTTTTTTTTTCCTTTTGGAATCTTATGAAACAACTCAAAAGTGATTACAGTAACAATTACGCTTCATTAATATTGCTCAAAACATCTCAACTACTAACACATAACATGACTTAGTCCCTTAGTCTCTTCTTGATTTATCAGTTTCTCTTACGTTGCACATCAGAATGGTACAAACACTTTCTTGAGTACGTATCGTCATCTTCCATTTCAGAATATTAGAGTTTATTTAGATAACAATGACTTTCTGTGGTTATGTAAAAAGATGTGAGACGAAATCTGATTTTAATCTCACGAAGTTAAATCTCTAAAGTTTATATTTACGTATTGATTAGAATAAGGTCAAATAAAAGTATAAATTATGAGTTTTAAATATAATGTGCTTCCAAAAATACACTAAGCTGTATTCTTATGATAATTGATTTTAAATTATTACTTCGTTGATTATTTACAAACAATATAGTTTTTCGTACAATATCCTCTCCCCTCTCAGTGGCATATCGGAATATCTGCAGACTTACAACTCTAGAAACCGACTTTTGACTCTTATTGGTTGGACATATCAATGTTACACTAGAAATCCAATGCAAATATGTATTGCGCAAATCATATATATATTTTAGTTTTATTATCCTTCCATTAGATATATATATATATATATTATAATCTTTTTTCATATTCAATATTTAATGCCATTCGTGAAGCGATTTCTATAAAACATTATTATGTAAAGCCATGACAACATTTTGTTGAATAATAAAAATATATCGAAATAACAAAGTTAATATACAAAACTAATGCGTGTACGGTATCTCACACAAGTCACAAAAATAATTGTTCATATATGCATAATGTTTTATGCATCTAAAATATTTTCCGTTGCAAGGTTACAAGATCATATATAAAATATCATTAAGTTATCAATAACAGAAATAATTCTTTGTCATTTTACGAACTAAACTCTGTTTTATGAAGTATCTCACAAGTGTTAATGTTAATAGCACAAGAATTTTCAGCAAACATTACACTCAACATTAGTTGAATAGCATAAAACGCCTTTAAGTCTTGTGTTTATTAATTAGTTATAAAAGACATTAAGATTTTAAAGTATGTCGTGCGGCACTTACTGCTATCATAGAAACACTGCCGAGTTCCAAGTATATAGGACAGATAGCTTTTTTAAATACTGCTGTCATTCTAATTTGTTCATCGGAATGCAATGCAGCTCGAAGCTTTAGAACTTTAATATTCATAAATATACTACAAATGAACGTTGTTACAAAGACAAGGACTCCTATATTTACCCTATTGCACTATAATTTGAAAAATTCATAGCTTGTTTCGCTGCCTTAAAAAAGCACTCTTCACCTTTCAGACCGTTAACGCATTATAACAGTTACTGTCAAATTCCATTGTCAATAAGACTAGCTCAACTTTTTATGATGAGTTTAGCACTTCTACCTTTCTTCTAGTCAAACACTTCAGATTTAGGGATGGCTAGCGCACTTAGCATTTGTGTAGCTTTACCAGGATATCCGAAACAAATCAGATATTACATGAAATAAATATAAATGTGTAAAGTAGAGAAGAGTGCTAATATTTCCATAAAACATTTACAATATACGCACGTATTTATGAATTTCCAACACTGAATTATTCTCTCTGCTGTCATAGTATCCAGGTACAGTGGTATCTGGTAGAGAAAGTTAAATATATCCTGCAGTCCAGACGGTTCTAGCATAAAATAAACATGTTAAGTAAAGGTAAACAAATAAACACAAGAGAAGAGCTAACAAAATCTTTAATAATAAACAACCTGTAAATTTTAGCATACTAGCTGGCTGTGTACACATTCTAAACACTACTTTTAGCTGTTACGGTAGCAATCTGTTTGGTAGACACGAGGCGAGTAATAACGACTACTTTTTTTATTAATGTCAGATTAAGGTCCTGATATAGTACACCACAATATATATAATTAGCTATGTAATTATCATTTTAATAATATATATTTGAGGGATATATATCTCAAACCCATTTTAATTTGTTTAGGTAGTCTTAAGTACAATGATTACCTGACGAGTAATAATAGTAGCCGCAAATAACAGGATTATTTGCAGAAAGTTAGTATGCAGAATTAAACCTGAATTTCTGAATTTGATTCACGTGAAGATTAAAAAAATTAATTACAATATAGATACAAAGTGAACAATGATCTTCATTCATTTACAACACACGTAAAAGACAAGTGCACAAGGAAAGCGGACAACTCTTCTCTCTTATTGCCCAGAGGTTAGGAGAAGAGAAATCCCTTAAAGATGATTAACTATTATTTGTAAAAAACATAAAGCTTACCCCAATATACAATACACAATAACTTCATCTCTTTTATAATCTATGTACTACACAAGTCAGGGAAATTATAGAAGTGAAAATTATGGAGGAAATAGCTTTTCAGGAGCTGATTTGTTGTTTTTTTTAATTTTGGCAGTTAAACGAGGGGTATCTGCGCTAGCCGTCCATAATTTAGCAGTGTATAACTAAAGGGAAGGTATCTAGTCATCACCACCCACCGCCAACTCTTGGGCTACTATTTTACCAAGGTATAGTGGGATTGACCCTCACGTTATAACGCTCTCACGGTTGAAATGACGAGCATGTTTGGTGTGACGGGGATCTAAACCCGCGATCGTCAGATTACGATCCGAGGGCCTCAACCACCTTATCATGCCGGGTCACTTTGTAAGAGCAAGCGAGGGACACGTTTGTAGAATGATTTTTTTATGTATACTATATTTGTAATTAATATGGAATATTACCACAGTTGTTTTCTTTATAATACTATCTTTTAGTGCATTCTCATATATATATATATATATATATATAACTCATTTTATTCCAGATGGTCTGTAGTATACGAAAAGTTTTAAAGTTTACTCAGTTTGTGTCTGTTACGTATTTTTTAAATGTTTTAAGTTCTTCGTAGATTAAACGCAACAAAAAAACACAGAAAACAGCTTGTATAATTTATTACACTAAACTATTAACAAACATAACAGATATAACATGAATTATATAATAATAGTGACAGATATTAAGTTATAACATTCGAAATTAATTACAAAACAAAATAATATTAGTTTCAAACTTCAAAATAAATCACAATACAAAACGGTACTGGCCTGTATCTAATGTAATGATCTAAAATTAAAGTCTCAAATTTCAGTCTAGGGTGTGAATTTGGTCCCACGAAGAGATTCCGAAACAGTTCACAGTTCAATGAAATCGCCGTCTCTCAGCACAATCGGTAATTCAGAAGTATCGTAGAGATTGACGAAATAAAATCACGGCTTCCGTAGATCTAATTTCAATCACAAATCCAAGTTGAATATTCACAGCAAACACTTAATCTTTCTCAAATAACTAACTTTCTTCTTTTGAAATGAAACTGGTGTTTGAATCTCACTCTTTGTCTTCGAATAAAACTAATGACTGAATCTCTCTCCCTCGAATAAAACTGATGAATGATGACTGAATATCTCTCACGTCACCGTCTTTTTTATACCGATAGGCCTATTTCTCGAACAATCTTGCAATTTCCATACAACTCCAGAGCTACCACGCATATCCGTTCTTGCACGAGACTACACTTCTAGACAGGAAGTCACCAGCACTCATTTACAAACATGTGATTGGTCTACTTAATTCGAGAAAGTTCTAAAATGTTACCCGAAATAAATAACAAAATATTAGTTTAAACTTCGAAACAATAATATCAATATGGAAAAATGAATAATACAAATGAAAATTCAAACACAATACGACATGTTGTCGTTTACAAAATATTTACACATATACATAACAGTGTCTGAAGAATATAAAACCACGACTTTTGGTATTGTTTCATCATTTTACTTGGTAGTTTTTGTCCATTTGATATTTATATGAAAACACGGATTCCTGAAATTTGTGTTTGGTACAGTTTTATAATTTTTGAGAGTAATTCTAAATATCCACTTCTTACAGGAGAAATATCCAAACTATTGTGTTTACGGGAAAAGGAATAAATGGTTTTTCAGAAATTTACAGATAAAACTAATTTGTTAAGGAGTTTGACAAGAAGTAAAAGAACACTGTGACAGTGGAGGAATTATGACTTTTAGTTGCAGAACTTATGTCGGAACAGGTAAAAAAATTGTATTTACGGATACTTTGTAACTGGGAAATTGGAATTCAGATTATTTATTGTTTTTATAATGAGAAGTAAAACATGACAATCAATGGAAAAAAGTTAATACAAAACACTCCACTTTATTGCTTTGATAAAACTGTTAAGTGTAACTTATGCTTTAGACATAATATTGCATATTATTTGTATTCTCAATTCTTGTTCATTTCACATTTTAATTACTTGAGATAATTATTTGCTTCAGAATTGACTAGTGATAGTATAAAAGTTTATCAACACTGAACACGAATAAAGCAAGTGAATAATTCAGAAGTTCCGCAGGCCGAAGGGGAGTTTCCGCACGAGCAACGAGCGATAACTCTTTTCTTTGAGATATTTACGCTTCGCTAAAATAGGAACTTGCGTATTTTCTTTCTCGTCGCGCGGCTCAAAGCAAACCGATCGATTAAAATAACTCGGACTATAATAATAATAATAATAATAATAATAAATATGGTGATTTTTTAAAGATTAACAACAAAAATGTAATACTAATATGAATGATATTTCTATTTAAAATATTTTAAAAAGTCAAAATACTTTATGCAAGAAAATGGAATTAGCACAGAAACACAACTGAGACTACAGAAAGTTGTACACATTTATTTTAGTTTAAGTTTTTGAAAATATCTGTTCAACTAGAAGCTGCAACTGGTGTAGAGATAAGGCTTTTTTTGTCAAGACACAATTTGTTTTATAATGTTATAGTTCATTTGTAGTATTTCTAGTTCGAATATATGAGCAGAATCATGTGTTTATTTATAGTCTTTTGGTATGATTCCAACTTACGTCAACATTACTCTCGTTTACAGTGGATAAACCATGAAAAAGGAGAAAACATTTATAATAACAAAAAAAAATTAAAAGTTATTCTATTTAAATGAATAACATGTTGCAAATCATTCGATGTTTTTGTTTTATTTAAATTTAACTATTACTTTTGTAACATATTCATACATGTGAAAAGTAAAACAAATATATATGAATAATAAAAGTTATTATTTTGGTTACAATGACGTGTATTGCTGGTGATGATTTTAATTATGCATCTGATTCATTTTTCATTGAATTAAAATATCGAATTAGACATTGTTTTCCCTTTGCAAAATTTGACAAAAAATCGTAACAAAATATGACATTCCAGTTAATACCAAATTTATTCAAAAACCAGGCACAAAACTACGGCCTATACTATACTATACTACACCGTGTAGTCTATACTGCACTGACAAACACCACACCAACATTATTTATAAAATACAATGTGACAACTGCCATGACTTCTATATTGGAGAAATAAGTAGAAAAATGGAAACCAGATTCAAAGAACACAAAAAGTCACCTTCACACGTTTTCAAACACTGCAAACTAATAAACACAACATAACCATAGAAAACATCCAAATACATAACAGGGAAACAAACATGAACAAACGCAAAAATTAAAGAAGCCTTACTTATACAACAACTCAAGCCCAAAATAAACCAATACAAAGGAACACCTTTATACCTATATTAATAAATATATCCAACATCTAAGCACACCCTCTACATTACTACACAAAACACAACCACCTTCAAACATGTGGTCAGCTATCGATCAGTTACCTCTTTCTTTCTTTGTGAACCTAATGATGACTCACAGGTCGAAACGTTGTTCTCTCCTCTACATAAAGCTTTCTCTATTCATACCAGCTGTTTATATATATATATTGTTTTTTCTCTACAAGTGGGTTTTCTCCTCATCACGGATTATCTATGCTCTGCTCATCATGGGCATTGAAACATCGCTTTCTAGCAGTATAAGTTCGCAGGCATTACTGTGCCACTTGGATTTATGAGTAGAAAATTACAAAATGCTTATCTGAGCTTTGCTCATCCTGGATATCGAAATTTAATTTTTTAGCGTTATAAGACCTTAAACATAACAATGATCTATTAGGTGGATATTTCAACAGAAAGATATGACCGTTCTTTTTGTTTAGGTGAATTCAATGTCATACACATTAAAGAAAATTATTAAGTTAGCAAACTCAAACTGAATCTTCATAGCACAATAAGTGGGCATAGACAATTCATGTGTATATTATTACAGTTTTATCTAGTATTTTTACATTTCTAGTATTGTAACTTAAAAATAGACTTTTGAAAGCTAATAAATAGGCCTTGACAACTTACTGATATTTTGTTACTATTTTTACAGTTTTTAAAAGTCAGAAAATAGATATGAGTGAGTGAAATTAAAAAAAAAATGATTATATAGATTTTATATAACTATATTTGCGAGCTAAACTCACAATTTCATTCCAGTGGAAATTAAATTTAGCTTCGAAAGATTTTAGCCTATTCTGTATTTCTGCTAAAACGTTAGCCTGTCATACAAATGTACTGATATAAAAAGTTTTTCAGTATTATATGAATAATAAGAATAAAATATGTTTAGGGCGAAATGCTCTATAACAATTATGAGTTGTTCTTTTCTTGAGGAATTTAGTCTGTAACGGATCTACTGTTATACGTTTATTTCAATGTCTACGCTTATTTCAGTATGGTTTTCCATTTTGCGTGTGACGTATATTCTTGACTGTGTATTGCGCAAGTTCTATCTGTTATCAAAATTTGTAGAATATTCTCGAGAGTAAGAATCAACAATATTTGTTTCACGAAAACGTAATAGAACATTGTTGAAATTGTTAGAGACTCGCGTGATTTGTAAATAAAAACCGATGCCCCGAGAGCCAATATACATTATTATTGGTCAGTTACAGTCAATGTGTTATAAGCCTTGAAAGATATAATTGTGATTAACGCATATTAATCGGATGACTACAGTATTTGACCAGGAACGATTATAGATTTTGAATATTACAAACTGTTCAACTTCAGTGAATTAACTTTAGGACGTTGGTATTTTTGTTCGGACATTAAATATCTTCGCCAGGTAAAGTGAGAGACGTTAGGCCAATCAAGCTGGTTAACTTAAATGAGGTGTGAAAATATCAACTCAGAATTAAGTTGTTCGTCGTGTACCTGGATCGTCGATAAAATATTCAATTCCATAGAAGATATAATAATCAGTATAATCAGTCTTGCTGGGAAATATAATACATTTAATCCATATTAACATTTAATTAAGTACTAAATTTAAATTCAAATCTCTAATTATTTGAAATAGTAATACATAACGTACGTCACATATTAAATCGGAGACTTGTCCGAAATAAACTATAATGTGTAACAAGAGGTACTTATACCAAACTTTCATTGCTAACGCAACGAGTTATTCAGTTATTTTATGTATGATAATCACATAAGTCAAATAAAACCTTGTGATCAAATCATTATTTAAGTTTCAGTTAAAACCTTAGATTTATGAAAGTCTAATGGTACTATTTTTTATTTAAATGTTCAAAGAAACTCTAGGGCTCTCAGCGCTTGCCGTTTCTAGATCTGAAGTGACAGAGTAGACCTATGTTAGTTAGTAAATAAACGTGATTCCAAACTATTGGGCTATTGTTTACCAACAAACAGTATTAATGACTGCCACGTTAAAACGCTCACATGGCATGTTCGGCAATGATGGTCGATTTCACTACCCTTAGCGTTCTAGACATTCACCCTAAATACCAGGTTATGCTAAGCCATAAGGATAGTAAACAAGAGGTTTTGTGACATTTATTGTGATACATAGCCATCAGAGTGTTCTAGCTGAAGTGACACGCAAACTTCGTGATAGTACAGGACATGCCAGCCTGCTTAATAGAAATTGACCGTGAGATATCTTGTCATTTCTCGTAGTTTTTTCAATAGGAAATTCGTTTAGAGGGGTTGTAATACCACACAAGAATGCTCTAGCTCAAGTGACTGTGAAATATGTTGTAACATCTAAAATTTCAAGCTCCTGTAAAGGATGTAAACATTAGATGTTGTAAAGTCTCGTCAGGTTGTTTTATAGAAAGGGAATGAGATGCGTTGTCGTAGCTCGTTAGACTGTCCTAGAGAAAGTGACCATAAGATGTATTGTCGTACCTCTTTAGACTGTTATAGTGGAAATGATCATAAGATATGTTGTCATGAATTGTTAGACCTCATGCCACAATGACAATGAGATTTGTAATGATGCTTGGCACATTTTGGAAGAGTTGTTAGAAATGACTACATATTTTTTCCCTTAGGCTGACAGTCGTAACTACAGTGCATCTTTTATAGCTGCTATTTTATATATGTTATTTTAATGAATAGGAGACAGCGAACTGAGTTTCTAATGGCAGCTGTAATCTGTGAAAGAAGCTAGCTCAGTGTCAGAAAATGATTGTAGAAAAATTGACTTTGAAGACCATAAAAGTTCATACATGGTTGTCTTTTACACAGTTAAAGCTTGCGCAGTAAACGTGCACATTTGTTTCACTACGGCAGAAACAGGGAGTTTGTCGTTATTCAGTGATAGTTCAGAATGACCACTTAATTTTAAGACTGATTTTCAGTATGTCTATTGAGGTTACAGGATGAACAGTGAGTTGTCAAGATGTTCAGTGAGTTTTATAGATTACCAATGAATGTGTTTTTAGTATTCTTAGTTTGGTTTCAGGATTTTTAGGGTGTTTTTTTAAAAGGATCAATGATTTTTGCAATGGTTAATTCGGTTTCAGGATGACTAGTGAGTCTTTAGTACTTTCAGTGGAATAAGAAATGTGCCTAATATTTGTGTTAAAATGACATTAGACTTTTTGTTTTCTCGTTTTTTTCCGTTTGTTCATCGTGGATTTCAAAACAGAGGTGCATAGAAATAGTGGTTTAGTTCTTTTATTTCATGAAGTCTTCCAAGTTATATCGTTTGGTTCTAGAAATGATAGGAAAGGAAAACTGACGTGAAACGCTTCATACATATGCATTACAAATTTAAAACTGAAAGCTGATGGTGGTTTACTTAAACAAGTGTAATTTAAAATCGATACTGGAAAAAATCGGAATGTGAAAAAATTAAACAAGACATTTTAAAATGATTTTATGCACATTTTACCATTTTAGCTCATTAATGTGTAATAATTCACCTGCTCTCAGTGTTCAAAATCCTTACAGAGAATGATAAAATTATCAAGAAATTACAATTTTCACGGTCAAAACGCACAATAACATAGAGCAGGAAATTGTTATGGAACAAAGTTGTTAATTGTATTTGATGTAATACTAGCTTGAAGTAAAACTAAAATAATAAGCAAATAAAAAACAACAACGCATTACTTCAGTTAAAAGTTGATTTGTGAAGGGTAAGAATAAACTTAGTTATTTTTTATTTCTTTTTAGATCGCTACTCCCAGTGGCTCAGTAGCAAGTCTCTGGAGTCATACGCTAAAAACCAGCTGGACACAGCACAGATAGCCCGTTGTGTATCTTTGTGCTTAAATAAAAACAAACAAAGAAAGTTTTGTTTGAAAAGTGAGGTTAATTTTAGAAGTTTTATTTGATTAGCTAAATTATCATTTTTATAAAAAATATATGGACCATTACATTACTAAATGATACATATATTATGATTTTAGTTAACCTTGTTTCGTATGTTTTTGAGACAGACATATTTAACAATATATAAGTATAATAACTCACTTCTTTCTTATAGAGAAGGCAAATTGTTTAATTTATTGAGGTTTTTGTATAAAATCAAATATATTTATAGATAAATATTCATATGTCTTTAGAAACTTAGGAGGTTTTTAAAATTCTATTTGAGATATTCTTAAAATATCTAGTAAAATGATCTGGTAAAAACGATGAATTTTAAATGTTCTGTAACTTTAGAACCAGTGATGTTTGGTGGTTACCATAACGCTGTTATAGTTTATATTGGTCATGGCTTTAATTCGAAACAAGCAAATGAAATAGCCAAAAACAAAATACCTAATAATAAAAGGAATTTCAAAAAATGATTTAAAATGTACCTGAATTATTTCAATACGAAGCCGATTTGCGGAAAACTACATTATGTACGATAAAAATATTTTGTTCAAAAAATCGTCAAATGTTCATACAATTATAAAAGCACATAGTTCATTATCATTTAAAAATAATATTGAAATACCTCGAGAAACTTGTCTAAATTTACAAAACTATAAACAAAAACTAAAAGATTTGTTTTATTTTGTTTAAATTTCGATCTCTAAAGGTGATAAATTTCAACTTTCAATTGAAAAAAAAGACAACTTCCTTAATAAAAGTTTAATATCTCTGTAAGGATGTTGCCAGACTACCTAAATATGTTTTCACAGAAGGGAATGTGTTGAAGGTATTATTATTATATCATGTAAAATATACTTAATCTTATAAAAGATTTGTTGCTGTTTCTGTCCGCGAAATTTCATTTCTATCTAATGACTACTGTTGTTATTAAAATAAAGTTGATGTACGTCTTCATAAAAAATCACAAAAATAAACAAACAATGTACCAGAAATCCGATTATTACACAAAAAGCCGACTCCACTGATATGAACTTATTCACAGAAAAATAACATATTTACGTACTATCTCATCGAATCTATTTACTTTTATTTTATTTCCGAGATGAAAAGAAATGAAAATAATGTATGAGATATGCATGCATACTTTTATATATATTCTGCTAGGCTAATGCTTAATGAAATGTAAATCATAGATGGAGTTATCGAATAAATAGCTTGGGTTTATTTATCTTTCAATAAATATAGTTAAAAAATAAAGAGGATTGAAATAAACCTAAATAGCGTATATTTGTTTTTAAAGATAGCACGTGTTTCGCACATCATAGCTTCACAGCAACTTATGAAAGGAGAAGAATAAATAAATCGAGAATATGAATTTGAAGTTATATTATACTTAAAAAATTACTTTCAGATTTGGTAAGAAATTGAATTATTATATACATACGATAAACTCATAGCATGTTTGTGACAAGAGTTTCAACCAAAGAAGAAAAAGGTTAAAAGGCTCAACTTAATGAATAGAAATTTCATTATTTTGAGCAATGCCAAATAGAAATGATTCTTGGTAATTATCAGAATGTGCTATTGTCTTCTTAGAATTGTACGATAGAAAGACGTTATGTTTCTTTCTATGAAGGGGGAAGCACAGATGTCACAGACATGTGATAGATTGCATTCAAATTAGGAAGGATCTAAGAATATATACATTATTATCCTGTAGCTGGCAGAACAACCCTGTCGAGAGCAACCCGTGCTGCTGTCTTTGATATCACTCGTTATACTAAAATTATAGTATTTAACGGTTTTGTAAGCAAATGGAATTTATTGATTTTACTTAACCAGTCCAAAATATTTTTAATTATTTTGTCATAGCAGGTTGTTGGAGGACTGCTGAAAACGTGTTTTTAATTTCACCAACATTCTTAATTCATTACTTAAAAGCAGTTTAACTAACAGGATGTCCACAAAGATAGACACAACGAAAAAATAATGTGAAAAAAACAACAACCACAAATATATTTTGGTAGATTATTTTTATACTTTTGAAAATATATTAACAATAAAATTTAAACGTTTTAGTTGTCAACATTAAACAAATTAACATATAAATATTTTTAAATAACAAATAACAGTTAAATTTGTTTTAAAGTTTGATTTCTAAAACATAAAAAAACAATATTTAGTTTACTTACGAAATAGGGCGAAACAATGAACTGAAGGATATCAAACACTTTTCCACTAGTTCCTCTCAGTATTCATATATAGAGTGCTGTCTATGAGAAAAAGAAAATGTATAGGGATATTCTATATAGAGAGAGCACATGAGGAAAAAAAATGGCTCTTCTTTCAGTTTCTAAGGGTTAAAACCTGATAAACTCTCGCCGGGTTAACTGTCGCCAAACAGTTTGTAATATCGTTAACTGTTACGCGTCATACATGAAGAAAGAGAGGAACACGTGAAAAGGAGATTGTTTTCTTACTGGATTGATTCTATATTAATATTGACAAAAATGCATAAAGAGATGTGTTTCTTACTTAATAGGTTATATATACATGAATATGGGCAAAGATGAGAGAGAAATAAGATTATCTTCGTCGTCAATCATTTATATATGAATACCGATAAAAAAGAAGTGATAAATAGATTGGTTTCCTACAATATAGCTGACATACGAGTATTGAAGGAAAACATTGTGAAAGAGAGTTTTAACTCGAGTTTTTGTCAATATTTAAGTAGAACGCACGTGGTATTTCGAACTACTTCTTTTTTATCGGTATTCATATATAAATGATTGACGACGAAGATAATCTTATTTCTCTCTCATCTTTGCCCATATTCATGTATATATAACCTATTAAGTAAGAAACACATCTCTTTATGCATTTTTGTCAATATTAATATAGAATCAATCCAGTAAGAAAACAATCTCCTTTTCACGTGTTCCTCTCTTTCTTCATGTATGACGCGTAACAGTTAACGATATTACAAACTGTTTGGCGACAGTTAACCCGGCGAGAGTTTATCAGGTTTTAACCCTTAGAAACTGAAAGAAGAGCCATTTTTTTTCCTCATGTGCTCTCTCTATATAGAATATCCCTATACATTTTCTTTTTCTCATAGACAGCACTCTATCTGGAGGTGTGGCTACTATACAGAGAGAAGTAAATAAGTAAAGAATAAAAGCATTTCTTCTGGTCTTTAAACTTAAGCCTTTTCTGACAAAGGTATTAACGTGATGATTTTGTTACAAACTTCGTCTAACCAATCACGTAAATCTTAGACGCTGAAGAAAGTCAGTTAGCAGAAAAAGAAAACTACGAAAGCGCATTTAGAAAATTAAGGATAAATGTTTATATTTTGGATAAGCTTCGGAAACCAATAGTATATACAAGTAAAACTTTAGAATATTAAAATCTCCAAACGTACATTAATGAGAGACATAAGCTGCAGTAAAATTTTAAATAATTTATGTTGTATTTTCTAGAATAAACAATGTATGTTCATAGAAGGACATCAGATGACAATTTATAATAAACAGTCAGTTTATTATTATATCTTGTGCCTTTATTTATGAAAAAAATCCATATATACTGGGAATACATATGTTCACATAAGAATATTTTCATTTTAATAGTTGAGTTAATCGATATTTGAATAATACATTATAAAGATTTTTTGTTAGAGAATACAACAAATTAAAGTATTATTTTTATTTATTCATGAGTTATAATCATAAATACAAATTCTAATATTCTGCCAAGAATGAGATGAAAAAGTACCATGAATTGATCACTAGGTGGCATTAAAATTAAATTATTCATTTTTTTAAATTGCTGAAGTAATTGATGTTATGAACTCAAACTATTAAATATTACCTACAAACTGATTAATATGTTTTTCAACAACCATCTTATTCTTTTTCCATTAATAATTTCTTTGATTCTGAAGTGTTAAGAAATGTTTTCATTTTGAAAATCAGTAGATATTCAAATGTTTATAAGAACAAATCAAAAGGTGCTGGCGCCTATGTAATTAGGAGTACTGGACTCACTACTTAATTGATTAACGAAGAATAAACGTGATTATTTTAAGTTTTATAAATCACTAGAAATAATTTAAAAATTAAGTATAAGTAACAAAATACTTCTTTGAGAAGAAAATTCAAAAGTAAAGAAATTATTTATATTAATATTAACGTAAGATCTTAGGTATCGAACTATTACGTCGATATTGTATGTGTGTAATAATAGAAACATCTGAGTTGCGAGGATGAAACTGATTATTGAATTCATAAACAACTGGCTCAAAGACAAAATTAAGTAAACTGTGTGATCAGTTATGTTTCTAACATTACTAAAGGCGTAGGAGAATTTCTCATAGAATTTCTAATATGGTGGAAGATAAATGTATATTTACATTTCCAGAAATCATCAGATTTCTTTCTACATTCAATAGTATATTAGAGCTCGAAAATTTTGAAACTTTCACAAAAACTTACCATAAACCTATAATGTATATTTTTAAAAATACAAGACATATTTTGGATGTATTTTATAAAAACAAATGTTTTTTTCTCTTTCTGAAACATTTGAATAAAGTTGGTAACAATATACACTTCCAATAAGTTAGTCTCTATATCTAATCTTTTGAAATGATATATATATATATAATGCAGTGCTCTTTTAATAATTTTTTAAACCTACGAATTTGTTCAAGAGACAGCTGGTGATTTTAGATCTAAAGGAAGTGGGTAAGTACAGAGTAAAGCCACATGTAATTTTTAGAACAGCTGGTCTTTAAGAGACGCGTGATAAAGCATCAGTATTTTTCTAATATTTTTGTTCCTGTCTCTAAGTTTTGTAAAATGTGATTGGTCACATCGGTATATGTAAAGAAATAGAAATCATTTCAGATATATGGTTAGATACAAAACTACGAATGATTATGGTCTTCGTATAAGTCGGAGTTTGATCGAAACAAAATAGTTAAGAGAATTATGTTATTTTATTATACACCTACACCAAGGATCACCATATATATATATATATATATATATACACACACACACACAACACACAAAAAAAAGCGTTTGAAGAGAAAAGAGTAAAGACACACTTACACAGATACAAAGAAATTCGAATATTTTTTCATAGACATTCATTGGAAACAACTCTGAAAAGTTTTTCCTGGTTGTGACAGGTACCTGGTGGGTATGCACAAATATAGTTTTGGTTTTGCTTCATCGCGTAGGAACTCTGAGAAATAGTTAACTGTTTGCCGGCAATAATGTATTTAATTTCGTTTATGTTTCTAATACGCTGTAAAGTTCAACATAATTAAAACTGTTTTGCTCTTAATTCTCGTTTGTATTCAATGTCCGGTGTATCACGTTGCAATGTTCAACAGTAGCCAGCAAACATTGACGGATTACAGTTGCCTTGATATCGTTTTTCCATGTAGCAATGTTCTGGTGAAACCTTTCACCGTGTTCGTCACTGACAGCACCGAGATTTGCGGGGAAGAAGTCCAAGTGTGAGTGGAGGAAATGAATCTTGAGTGACAAAACATTGACTGCACAAAACATTGTTCATAGTTCTCTTACAGAAACAAAAGTTTTTGGAGATAAATATAAGAGAAAATATGACAGAACTGAATATTTCGATGAAACGGTACGTGATGGACAAAGTTGGATGTGATTTTCGTGATTAGCAGCTAAAAATCTATAAGGAACACCTAACAGTATTCAAGAAGCAAAAACTTTGTTGTGCAGTGTAATTCTGTGTATTAAATATTGTATTTAGTACAGTCACTCGGCGAATGACTCGTATTAATTACAGGTAGAACAAAAACTCAACTTTAGTCTCTCTTTCTTTTCTAAATGTAAATATTAATGTGAAAGCTGTAGATCGTTACTTCGACTTAACTATTTAAAAGCTATCTTCTTAACGATGAAACATAACGCCCATCATTAGTGTAAAATATAAACACTTTGTGGCCCTGGCATGCGACTCGTAATCTGAGGGTCGCGGGTTCGCTCCCGCGTCGTACCAAACATGCTCGCCCTCCCAGCCTTGGGGGCGTTATAAAGTTACGGTCAATCCCACTTTTCGTAGGTAAAAGAGTAGCCCAAGAGTTGGCGGTGGGTGGTGATGACTAACTGCCTTCCCTCTAGTCTTACACTGGTAAATCAGGGACGAAAAAGTGCAATGGGCTAAAGTGAGCTGAACAACCTACTCACTTAAACTCCTATTTCGAAAACCGCAGTAATTGCGGCCCTATGTTCCTTAAAGGAATCGAGTGGCAGATGATGTTGATAATGATAAACACTTTATTACTATTTATCATCATCTTTGACCACTTTTATACATTTATTCACATATTAAAAATTCCGAAAATGGAAAAGTATCCCTCCTCATAATAGCTGTCTAAGAATTTCATGGCAGAGTTATTATTTTGCAAAAAAATGGGTTAACATAGTTTCGATTTTCTCTTATTTTCGTGTATTTATTTTTTTCACACTACGAACTGAAAAGTCGCAAAAGAGCGTTCTCTTAAAAAAATTGGAAAGTTACATATCTTTGTTTTTTTCGTGTAATCTACACTGTGGCGTGGTTCTAAAGATTTGGTAAACGCACGAGAAGAATTGCAAACCTTTTAGCAGAAGAAAAACAATTCGATTAAATAGATTTACAGCACCTCTTTTTCTCGAGCTACTCCATTAAAAGAATAAGAAAAGGAAAAAACAGACGAGCTGCTTCTCATCCTGAGAGACCCTCGAGAAAGAACCAATATCATCTCGATGTTATTGTAAGCACCTGTATAACAACAAGTTAAAGATACTTGCTTTTTTTTTTCTCGCTGTAAATATCTTAATTATTAATATACGCAAAGGCAAACAAAGCTAAATCAAACGACAATCTTTCAACTGACCTTAAGCTTCATCAAATGATATATTTTTGTAATTACTTTCTCAAAGCTGTCGTAATGTAAAACATAATTTACCTTAAAACTAGAAAATAACTAAAGGAAAATAAATGTGTGAAAACATAAAACAAAACTAAGATTGAATGTACTTGTGTGTTTCATTTTCTGTATTTTTCTTTACTTCTCTTCGAGGGAAAGCAATCGAATGTTCTATGGCCTGTGAAACAGCTAGAGGCGTTATTATTTTCAGTTAACTCGTCTATAAGAATACCCGTATACACTATTTAAATTTTCTTGTTGTATTTTAAAGAGACCAATTGTGAAAAAAGAAAAAAAAACTGAAAATATTGAAGCCAGACAATATTATTTTGGTAAATCAAGTGATTATGAAGTTAGTAAATCTTTTTTGCACTTCAAGTGGTTTTGTTTTTTACACAGGGCTATCTGTGCAAGTCGTCCCTAATTTATCAGTGCAAGACTAGTGGGTATATACCTAGTCATCTCCGCCTACCGCCAGCTCTTGGGATACTCTTTTACCAACGAGTTGTTCGATTGACAGTTACATTATAAAGCCCCGACGGCTGAACGGGTGAATATGTTTGGTGTGATGGGAGATTTGAACCTGCGCTCCTCTGATTACGAGTTGAGCGCTCGAACTAACTGGCTATGCTGGACCGCACATCAAGTTATTATAAAATTCGGTAGACTTTTCCTCACGCTTTTCATAAATTAATGGGTTAGTAGAGCAGTAAATATCATTTGTTTGTTTATTTTTTCCTAGGTCTGAAAAATAATTCGAGAATGAGAACAAAAATAACAAAATAAAATGGGATAATTGATTATACTTCAAATAATGGCTTTGAGTGTTTTCACAGATCTACTGTGTTTGAGACTCACTAAACATGATGTTTACAATGCATACGTTCAGATTAGTTATTGCATATTCTATTGAAAAAGTAATAAAAATTATTTGACTATCACCGAGTTCATTCAACAACGTTCTCAAAACTTAACCATAGTAAAAGCATTTCGGCACTTTTCTTCTGTAAGCACTCATTATCTACACATCGTCAGTTATTTAATATTGTTTGCATCAACATTTTGCCCATCCAAACAACCTTTTGTCAAATATGACGATAATTTCAAATCCTTGTAGTTTTTAAAGTAAAAAATTACCTGGGAAGGCTGTTAAATACACAATATAACTGCTGTAGGTCTTTTACTACAGTGCACTCATAGGAAACTTCTTACTACGCTTTTTGTTTGATCCAACACCAGGAACCAGAGATTGCTTATCTTCCAGAGTGGTAAGGTTTGTAACACACAAGATGATAGTAGATGGAAGACAAATACATCACTATACCTCTACTTAATTGAAAGTAAATAAGTTGAACATTTGATTAAATGCAAAGGAAGGAGGTAGACGCCGAGAACAAACAGGACAAAAAGTAATGACATACAGCCATATCCATCTATGTAAGAGGTCCTTATCTGAAAACGTACAGAGGATATGTAAACAGCATAAAGTAAGCATGCTATTCAGAAGCACCAGTACAATACGATTACAATTAGTGCACACAGAACCACGTTAACACCCAATAGAGAGGGAAAACATCATTTACAACATCTCATGTGGTTGTGATTTCCATCACTTTGGAAAAGCAAAAATACAATGATAACCTAAAATTCTGGAAAAATAATAGACGTGCAAGGCCCAGAAATATCACCAAATAACTCATATAATAAAATGGAATATTATTAAAATAATAGTTTTTAGAATAAATACGTGAGATAGGTCAAAAAAGCAATCTACATCCATTACTGTGATTATACACTTAATCCAGTTGTTAACAAAATCTGGAAACATTGAAACTACTGGTATAGCTAGATCATTAAATACCGTAACAGTTACGACATCAACTAAAGCAAATTCAGAAACGAAACGCAACCATCCTTTAATTTTTAGAACCTTCCTGAAAACTGCAGTAGATTAATATCCAAAATGTAGAATACAAACAAGTTATTAACTAGTAGAATTGAATTATCTATAAGGGGTATCGGACACTGCCTGTTGTCGAGTTCGTGTATTCGTTAACGACATTCTGTTTCATTTAAACTATCATTTCCGGAATAAAATTAAATTATCCAACTTGTACCATTCATCCAATTACTCGTCTTTTTTACACTTGATGTTTTGCATATATATATGTATATGTAGAAAAAAAATGTTATTAATGGACAAAGTTAAGGAGGGAAGTTTGAAAAACGTTAGTCAAATTACATTTTATTTTGTGAATATTTTATAAAGTGAAATTAGGCGAATATAACGTAGTTTAGTTACAAACTAATATTTTTAAAAGTGATAAAAATGTAAGCTCACGTGAAAACACAAGTTTAGCAACAATTAAAAACATTGTTTTGTATTCAAGTAGAAAAAGCAAAAGTCAAATTCATACTTGATACCTCGGATAGTATTAAAATCAAATTAATAAAATCTGGTAGAATGTCATTCTGTTAGACGATGTAAATAGTTTATTAAATGACGATTTTTGTGTAACATTTTTCAACGATTTATAATTTCTAATTCTTAGGAAAATGTATAAGTACGTAAAAATTGTTATTATAAGTATATTCATTTGACTCGTGTGAAAAGAAAAGTTGTTACCATGGAAACGCCAAATAAACTAATACTTATGTTAGTGATAAATGATGTGGGTAGAAACAAGGAGGAGCTCAATTACCAAGATTCCTTTCAGGGAGTCGAAGTCACTTCCTATCGTTGTTTCTTCTAACCGTTTTCGTCAATGATTTCCTCAGGCAACACCACCTGCCTAAATCCCACAATCCAGAGGACTAGCTTGATGGAATATTAGAACAGAAAATAAACTCAGTTGTTATTTATGGAATCATAAGGAATGATGAATAATTTTGAAATAGAGGAAACTAACGAGTTTTTTTTATTTCAATTGACTAAGTTATGAAGAAAACAATATGAGCAATTAAATGAAAACATAAATTTTGATAAGGAATCTAATCTTATTTTTTACTTAGCAAATGCTTTTAACTGAAAAATATTTTTTTCACGAATAGTCTGCTGTTTAAAATATATGATTAAAATATTTAGCAACTAGAATACAATATGAAAGAGCAGAATTTGATAAAGGTTTTATACTTAAATCATTTGTTTTTGTTAGTTCAAAAATTTTAATGACTTTTAAATATTATTAATAGTGATAAACGAATATAAATTTAAACAGTAGTTGAAATCGTATTTCTTTTCTACTTTATTCTTTTTATTGATTGCTTTATTAATGTATATGCTATGCAAAATATGTTATGGAAACCAAAATGGTTAAAACGACAGGGTCAATATAAAGAAATTTTTTTAAGTAAAACTTGTTCAAACCTATAGTATAAAAAGTATTTCTTTATAGGGTATTATAGAATGCCACAAACGGAAAATATTAATACACGCAAGACTGGAATCTATAAGCATAAACTATGCAATGATTTGAAACCCGTATGATTTCATGCCATGTATCACAACTAGAAGAATACATTTTTATAAAATTACTTTGGCTATTAACAAACAATAATTACTGTTAAGAATGTTTAATTCGCCTCAAAACCAACTTGTGAAAAAGGAAAAATATTGTTTTTACATTACAGCACTATATTATTCAATACAAAATTATAACGGACAAAAGTAATATAATAATATAATGAGAAAGAAAAGTGCACGGTAACGCACATATAGTGTGTTATGTATTATAAGATATCTCGACGAGCTATATATATTGTAAGGTACTATTGGTACAAGTAAAATAATAAGTTCCAGCATCATTGATTTCAATCAAGAAAACGACAGACAATTTTTCAGTTTCTTTACTAAACAATTTCCTTTTCATTGTTGTCAATGAAGTAATTGCTCCATTTGAAAATAAACTTCAGAGTGTATGCATTGACATTAAGCATAATTTGTATTTTTATCTGGAAAATTCTAAGTCAACTGCTATTTAAAAATTATATAGACAATGATAGTTCAGAAAATGTGTATGCAATTCGAATTACGGATTGCAAAAGCTATTATCTTGGCGAGAAAAACATACAGTTTTTTGCTTGTATGTGTGGACATTTACAATCTCAGTCTCATGTTCTTAAATACATGATTAAGAACAATTATAATTTTAATTCTTCTGAAGTAAAAATCTTCAGCAGAGATGATTACATGAATAGACAAAGATAATAATAATATCTATTAATTAAAATATAACCACGTTCTTAAGAAAATAATTCTAATTTAATTACTCCCTCATACCTTGGATACAAAACAAATTTAAATACTTAGACTCAGGCCTGAAAGTTTTATTTGTATAACTCTAAATTTTACAGTTCTTCGATAAGTTACGTTATTAAATTTTCACTTGTTTAGTCGCATGTTTGTTGATTATTATTGTTATAAATTCTCGTATGATTACTGTTTTGAAAATTTAATTTCTGGTATTCTAAGTTAGCCTTTCTGTGTCCGTAAAGGCCTTAATCTGGTTCGACGATCGACTCTTCCTGCTCGACGCCGGCGAAATTTTCTTGGGCCTACCACTTGAAAATCTCGTTCTGTATCTCTCATGGACTTTTGAGAAATTTGAAATAGCAGTTTTACTACGTCCAATCTCACCAGTGATGGCACGTTGAGAGAGACTGCTTTGCAGCTCGACAATTCTACTACGTTGTTATGTATATGTGTAAATATTTTGTAAACGACAACATGTCGTATTGTGTTTGAATTTTCATTTGTATTATTCATTTTTCCATATTGATATTATTTTTTCGAAGTTTAAACTAAAATATGTTATTTATTTAGGGTAACATTTTTAGAACTTTCTCGAATTGAGTAGACCAATCACATGTTTGTAAATGAGTGCTGGTGACTTCCTGTCTAGATGTGTAGTCTCGTGCTAGAACGGATATGCGTGTATAGCTCTGGAGTTGTATGGAAATTGCGAGATTGTTCGAGAAATAGGCCTATCGGTATAAAAAAGACGGTGACGTGAGAGATATAGAATCATCAGTCAACAGTTTTATTCGAGGGAGAGAGATTCAGTCATTAGTTTTATTCGAAGACAAAGAGTGAGATTCAGACACCAGTTTCATTTCAAAAGAAGAGAGTTAGTTATTTGGGAAAGATTAAGTGTTTGCTGTGAATATTCAACTTCGATTTGTGATTGAAGTTAGATCTACGGAAGCTGTGATTTTATTTCGTCAATCTCTACGATACATCTGAATTACTGCTTGTGCTGAGAGTCGGCGAATTTATTGAACTGTGAACTGTTTCGGAATTACTTCGTGGGACCAAATTCACACCCTAGACTGGAATTTGAGACTATCATTTTAATTCATTGTATTAGATACAGGCCAGTACCGTTTTGTATTGTGATTTATTTTGAAGTTTGAAACTAATATTATTTTGTTTTGTAACTTAATATCTGTCACTGTTATTATACAATTTATGTTATATCTGTTATATTTGTTAACAGTTTAGCATAATAAATTATACAAGCTGTTATCTGTGTTTTTCTGTTGCGTTTAATCTACGAAGAACTTAAAACATAAAAAAATACGTAACATACGTTCAAACTCTTTCAACTTTTTAGTCTTTGCTATGTTTTTACCCGATGTAACACAGGAGATGTCAGTGGAAGATGGTGACAACGTTAATGCTTGAACACAGATGACTAAATTTCGTTACGTGTTTACCGAGTAACGCTTTGTTTCAGTATGGTTTTAAACTTTGACCAGCGAGTATTTAGGTTAATTTCATAGTGTTTACATTTTCCCTATTAAATACTAAAAAGTTTTTATTTTTATTTTCCCTTTTCTTATTTTCATCTTTCAAAGCTCTACTCAAATAAGTGTTTGAGTTTAACGATGCAAAATGCATATTTTTTTCTATGTTCATTGGCCTTAAGATGTTGGCCTTCAATGTAGATGTGTAAGGAAAACCTAAACGTGCTAATACAATATAATTCTTTTCCACAATTCGTTAATATTTATTCTACCTTAGCTGCGATTAGCACAGTGTTTTGTTCAACAAATTTCTTTTAACGAATGTGGTTTCTTAGTGTCTGGTTCATTGGAATATACCTATTTTATCCTGTGAATTTCTTTTTTTGCTGCTAAACCGCTGTTAATCATAAAAAGATTAACCGGTTTTGTGCTCATTAATACGAACCTGAAGAGGTCTTCTGTTTGGTTTTCTTAGTGTACTGCACCCCACAACTATGTTTATACTACAAATAACATCTCATTGATCAAGGCATAATCTGGATTAAAATATCCTTTCCTAAAAAAATAACAAAAACACGAATATTAATGTCCTAGAAAGAAATAAGATTACAGCAGTTGGTGAATCATAATTACTTTCTTATTTTATGTTAATATGTATATGACGTTCCTAAGATTTTTTTAAAATTTATTCGCCGGTACTCTTGGCTGTTGTTGAAAATCTAATGTTCGTCAGTTTGTCCTATAACATTCAATATTCTAAAATGTGTTGCTTTTTTTCTCACATCATATTTTGCTGTATTAAGCGCGCTGACAGGTTTACATATTAAAAATAAAATTATAAATATTCAGTGTTTAAAATCGGCTCTATACCATCGTAACAAAGAACTACTGAGGCTTACTTGCTGAATCATTAACCTAATATTTTTGTCAAAATTACAAACTACTTGACAGGCAGGAACATTAATTGAATACTCTTATCAAAACCATTAACAACTAAACACTCATTTATCAAAACCACATAAACTACATACAAACATGTATTAACCTGACACCTTTAACCAATCACTATTAAAACCCTAAATGTATTATATAACACTTACTCCTTGAATTTTAATAGATGTGTGATCGAATGACTTCTTTTCATATTGTAAAAACAAATCCTGTATTTCGTAATATAGCTTTATCTATCTCTTATTTCTTTAAACCAAAAACATATCAGAATATGTTGCAATTTATACTGTTTTATGATTCTTTATCACTATAAAATTTACTTTAAAACTTAAAATGCAGCATGTTTTTATCGTAGACTATTATTATATTTTTTACATAAGAAATAAGATACAAAGAATAAAGTTCATTTTCTAACATATCGTTAAAATATTTTGCTTAAACTCTCAAAACACTTTACACTTCGAACAAAAATTTCATTTTATGTATATTAAATCCAAGTTAATTATTACGCTCTTTTAACTGTCACGTTTATAATTAACTATCTTGCACTTCAATTGAAATTTTTTTTGAGATGTGCATCGTAGTTTCTTTGAACATATTTTTAATTGTCAAAACTTCGGTATGTACATTTAAAATATTCACGTTTGATGCAGCGCATAGATAAATAATTTACAATATACATGTATATAAAACTCTTAAATATTACGTACATACGAATGACTGACTCTTTTTTTCTTCGAATAAAAACCTGTTGTTAGTCCCAGTACAGAGCAACTCGTTAAAGAGTTTCCTGATGTTTTCCCCGCATGTGCTGTTACTCGTTCTCAAACACGTTTTCAGGAGTCCAAAGAGGATTTCCCTTTGTCTGATACGTCCATGTCTCACATCGATGATATTTCTGACTCAACTTTGAGTTCTACTAATGACTCTTCTTATTTCTCGCGTCTCCGTCTGTTTATATATTAGTGGGCCTCTTCTAGAACAATCCCGTAACTTCTACAGAACTCCAGAGCAATCCGCGCATGTCCGTTCTTGCACGAGACTCAATGTCTAGACACTAGGCCGCCATACGTTTCCCTTTATAATCATATATTTGATCTACCTAATTCTAGAAATTTCTAAATGTTATTTTAAATGAATAACAACATATTTTATTGGTTTAAACTTTGAAACAATAATATAAATGAAAATTTAAACACAACACGACATGTTGTCGTTTACAAAACATTTACATGACATTTACGTAACAGTTGCCTTTTTTTTGGTCATACGCTGATGAAATTAGCGAAGGCTAGCACAGATAACCTGTTATGTATATGTGTAAATATTTTGTAAACGACAACATGTCGTGTTGTGTTTGAATTTTCATTTGTATTATTCATTTTTCCATATTGATATTATTGTTTCAAAGTTTAAACTAAAATATTTTGTTATTCATTCAGGGTAACATTTTAGAACTTTCTTGAATTAAGTAGACCAATCACATGTTTGTAAATGAGTGCTGGTGACTTCCTGTCTAGAGTGTAGTCTCGTGCAAGAACGAACACGCGCGGTTTGCTCTAGAGTTGTATGGAAATTGCGAGATTGTTCGAGAAATAGGCCTATCGGTATAAAAGACGGTGACGCGAGAGAGATTCAATCATCAGTTTTTATTCGAAAAAAGAAGATAGATTCAGTCATCAGTTTTTATTCGATGAAAAGAGAGATTCAGTCATTAGTTTTATTCGAAGAAAAAGAGTGAGATTCAGACATCAGTTTTATTTCAAAAGAAGAGAGTTAGTTATTTGAGAAAGATTAAGTGTTTGCTGTGAATATTCAACTTGGATTTGTGATTGAAGTTAGATCTACGGAAGCTGTGATTTTATTTCGTCAATCTCTACGATACATCTGAATTACTGCTTGTGCTGAGAGACGGCGAATTTATTGAACTGTGAACTGTTTCGGAATTACTTCGTGGGACCAAATTCACACCCTAGACTGGAATTTGAGACTTTCGTTTTAGATCATTATATTAGATACAGGCCAGTACTATTTTGTATTGTGATTAATTTTGAAGTTTGAAACTAGTATTATTTTGTTTTGTAATTAATTTCGAATGTTGTAACTTAATATCTGTCACTGTTATCATATAATTTATGTTATATCTGTTATATTTGTCAATAGTTTAGCATAATAAATTATACAAGCTGTTATTTGTGTTTTTCTGTTGCGTTTAGTCTACGAAGACCATAAAACATAAAAAAATACCTAACAGAAAATTGGGGGCTCAGCCGGGATATCGAACAAACAATTTAATTTTATTATAAAATAAGATTTATATTCTAAACAGATAGACAGCTTGTATATTCAAAATGACATTCCAACTTAAAGATTTTATAAACGAATTTAATCGGAATCCCTCTTTTGAATTAATCAGTGAATTAAAAAAATCTGAATTGGTTGATGTTGGTAAACATTTTAATTTAGAAGTGAAGCAATCAATGAAGAAAGCAGATATTAAACAAATTATTGTTGAACATTTGGTCAGCCAAAAGGTATTACCTCAAACAGTTGCACAACAATTGCCTGTCACTCATTTTGACCCAGATTTCGAATTAAAAAAAATGGAAATGGAAATGAAATTTCGTTTAGAAATTGAAAGTAAACGACTTGAGGCAGAAAAAGAAACTAAACGACTTGAGGCAGAAAAAGAAACCAAACGACTTGAGGCAGAACAGGAAAACAGACGCCTTGTTCTTGAGGCAGAACAAGAAAACAAACGCCTTGATGCCGAAATACAAATGGAACGCATTAAAGCTGATAAAGAAATCTGTATGAGAAAGGCACAGACAGATAAGAAGGTTGTCAAAATGCGGTTGGATAATTTTGATGCTTCCAAACAAATTCGTTTAGTACCTCCATTCAATGAAAAAGCTGTAGATACATATTTTCAGCTATTTGAAAAATTGGCCCTTAGGCTAAAATGGCCTACCGAATATTGGACAGTATTACTTCAGAGTGTTCTCAAGGGTAAAGCGCAGGAAGTATTTTCCAAACTCACAGCCGAGCAAAGTTATGATTACGAGCACGTCAAAAAATGCATTTTGAATGCATATGAATTGGTGCCAGAGGCATACAGACAAAAATTTCGTGGTTACAAAAAGTTCGACAGCCAAACTTATGTCGAATTTGCTCGTGAAAAAGAAACTCTGTTCGACAGGTGGTGTGATTCCAGAGAAATTAAAGATGATTATACAAAACTCAGAGAACTCATGTTAGTTGAAGAGTTTAAAAGATGTATTCCCGTAGAGCTAAAAACTGATATTGATGAAAAAAAAGCTTCCAAAATACATGATGCTGCTGTCTTGGCAGACGAGTATGCTTTGACTCACAAAGATTTCTCATATAAAAGCAAAACAAATCACATAGCAAAGAAACCCAATGACTCGTTCAAATATTATGCAAATGTCGACAGAGACAAAAAAGAACAAACTTCTAATTCTCAGACGAAGACTCCATCTTATTCGATAAGCTCATCATCTACTAAAAACGTGTCATTCTCATCCAAAACGTGTGCTTATTGTAAGAAACCTGGCCATCTGATTTCTGAGTGCTATAAGCTCAAAAACAAGCCATCACCCAATAGTTTCATTTCGCCCTTGTTTGATATATCATTGGTTCCCAATGATTTTGACCCTGTTCAGTCCACTGTGGATTCCAAGTCCAATATTATTGATGTACCTGAAAATCTTATTGAGAACAAATTTAAGCCTTCATCACTGAAGGTTTTGTTTCTTTTGTTGGCGATTCACGTCTACAACCAATTAAAATCCTGCGGGATACTGGAGCTTTTCAGAGTTTGATTTTGGAAAGTGTACTTCCGTTTTCTGAAAAGTCATTTGTTGGGGCCAGTGTGCTCATTTCTGGTGTAGAAGGTGGCGTCGTTTCTATTCCTCTTCATAGATTTGATTTACATTCGGACTTAGTTTCAGGCCCAGTGACTGTGGGTATTAAAGCTTCATTGCCTGTTGAAGGTGTGTCAATGCTTTTGGGGAATGATTTGGCTGGTAGTAAGGTGGTACCAGATGTTCGTGTTGTTGAAGCACCTGTTATTAGCTCCAGTACAGACCAACTCGTTGAAGAGTTTCCTAATGTTTTTCCCGCCTGTGCTGTTACTCGTTATCAGACACGTTCTCAGGAGTCCAAAGAGGATTTCTCTTTATCTGATACGTTCATGTCTCACATCGATGAGATTTCTGACTCAACTTTAAGTTCTACTGATGACTCTAAGACATTTTTCGACTCTCTTCACTGTAACAAACTTATTGAGAGACAGGACAATGATCCTGAAACTCGTTCTTTTCTACAACTGGCTGTTGATGAAAATGAAATAGGAACTGTCCCTATTTGTTACTACAAGAAATCAGGTGTGTTAATGAGAAAATACAGACCTTCTGGCGTTACTGCTGATGAAGAGTGGAATGTTATTCACCAAATCGTCATTCCTAAATGCTATCGGAATGATATTATTAGTCTTGCACATGACCATGTATTGTCGGGACACTTAGGTGTAAGAAAGACCCTAGATCGTATCCGACGACATTTCTATTGGCCTAAGATGCGCCAAGATGTTGTTGACTTTTGTAAGACATTCCATTCTTGCCAAATGACTGGAAAACCAAATCAGGGGATTCTAAAAGCACCACTGCAACCTATTCCTGCCTTTGAAGAACCGTTCTCAAGGGTCATTATCGACTGTGTTGGCCCAATGCCAAAAAGCAAAGCAGGAAATGAATACCTCTCGACGATCATGTGTGCTTCTACACGTTTCTCTGAGGCAATCCCTTTGAGAAAAATCACTGCTCTTGTCAAATCCTTTACAATGTTCGGAATTCCAAAAGTTGTGCAATCAGATCAAGACACAAATTTTATGTCCAAACTATTTGAACAAGCCATACATGAATTAAACGTCCACCAAATTTCATCCAGTGCGTACCATATTGAGTCACAAGGTATTTTTGATCTTTTCCATCAAATTACTGCCACAAACACTCAAATAACTAGATTGAGGGTGTTCCCTTGTTATTGTTTGAAGTTCGTGAGGTTATTTCAGAATCTACTGGATTTAACCCTTTTCAGTTGGTTTAAAAAGACAAATAAACAAAAAAAAAGGTTTTCACAAGTTCAAACTTTTTTTTTACTTTTAAGGGGGAGAGTGTTATGTATATGTGTAAATATTTTGTAAACGACAACATGTCGTGTTGTGTTTGAATTTTCATTTTCTATTATTCATTTTTCCATATTGATATTATTGTTTCGAAGTTTAAACTAATATTTTGTTATTCATTTAGGGTAACATTTTAGAATTTTCTCGAATTAAGTAGACCAATCATATGTTTGTAAATGAGTGTTGGTGACTTCGTGTCTAGACGTGTAGTCTCGTGCAAGAACGAACACGCGCGGATTGCTCTAGAGTTGTATGGAAATTGCGAGTTTGTTCGAGAAATAGGCCTATCGGTATAAAAGACGGTGACGCGAGAGAGATTCAATCATCAGTTTTTATTCGAAAAAAGAAGATAGATTCAGTCATCAGTTTTTATTCGAAGAAAAAGAGTGAGATTCAGACATCAGTTTTATTTCAAAAGAAGAGAGTTAGTTATTTGAGAAAGATTAAGTGTTTGCTGTGAATATTCAACTTGGATTTGTGATTGAAGTTAGATCTACGGAAGCTGTGATTTTATTTCGTCAATCTCTACGATACATCTGAATTACTGCTTGTGCTGAGAGTCGGCGAATTTATTGAACTGTGAACTGTTTCGGAATTACTTCGTGGGACCAAATTCACACCCTAGACTGGAATTTGAGACTTCATTTTAATTCATTGTATTAGATACAGGCCAGTACCGTTTTGTATTGTGATTAATTTTGAAGTTTGAAACTAGTATTATTTTGTTTTGTAATTAATTTCGAATGTTGTAACTTAATATCTGTCACTGTTATCATATAATTTATGTTATATCTGTTATATTTGTTAATAGTTTAGTGTAATAAATTATACAAGCTGTTATCTGCGTTTTTCTGTTGCGTTTAGTCTACGAAAAACATAAAACATCAAAAATACGTAACATAACCTTTGTGTGATTTTGTGGTAAATTAAAAAACAAAACAAAATGATCTATTTTAGCTACAGTCTTAAAATATACATATACCTTAGAATCACACAACTTACTTTATATTTGTAGGTTTTTTTTAAAGATGTTTCAATTTCAGAAGCACACTAGACCAACTTAACCCTAAAGCATTTGTAGTGTCATTTTCCAAAGAAATTCCCGCCAAAAAAGTATTTTCGATTTCTGTATTAATGACACCAATCTGTTAATTCATTTCTCCAGCACACGTTTTGTCTCTCCTTTAGAATGTACCACAAGTAAGACCGATTTCATTTTCAACAACAAAAACTTTCTTCATATATATGGTTTAAACATGGACAATTCTGTTTCATCTGTTCTAGCCATCATATTTACGAGCCGGTTCGAAGCACAAGCCATGCACTTAATCCACCTCTTCTATACTGTTACAAATATATTGATGATGTAGGTTTCACTTCTATCAAGCAATACAAGCTTTGAACACGTAAACTGCATTCACTCAAACGTTAAATTCACTATCAAACGCGAAAACAAGTTGTTTTTTGTTTTTTAACCTCGACATTATTATATTTGACACACAGCTCAAAACCAAATTTGACGTAAAAATATTAAAACGTGTTTTTATATCCTATAGAGAATACATAAAACCAAATGAAGAATCGATACAGTGAAAAACAAATAAAAAACACAACTTCAAACTTATAGTCAACTGACTAAGAAGATGAAAACTCAAACTTTCCATCAGTTACTGTTAGAAATTTCTTACACAACTCTATAACGAAAACCTCAGACTCAGCACATGAACAAATCTGACATTAATAAACCAAACAGCAACAATGCTACACTGTCGTCTTCCATTTATCCATGGAAAAAACTTGCCATTAAACATAAAATTCTTGTCTACTTCAAAATTACTCAAAAATTTTGACCCTAAACTAGTTTGTTACTAAATAAAAATAATGTAGAATCATGCATTAATATCGTCGTTTATAAAACAACGTCTAGTGACTGTTCACAATTCTATATCGGAGAAACCGGAATAAAATTGGAAACCAATAAATTAATCCTAAAGTACTAATAGTTAACTTTTATTCTCGAATAGCTTTTTACAGAAGTTTCTACTAATAGAAATACTCTTATATGTTTACCACTGTTGCGATTTAAAACTTTATTTTTTAAAAAAACACTCTAATTCTAAACAAAGAATAACGTCAAAAAATGAGAAATAAAAAAATGAATTGAACAAAGCAGTCCTATTCTAAAATTAGCAAGCCGGAATACCAATATACCTCTACCAAGCTGTTAAACAATCTCAGATCAGTGACTTCATACTATAAATATGTATTCCTGTGTCTATAAATTGCTTGTATCTGATGCTGAGAAAAATTATCTCAGCGGCATACACGTTTTACTAGGTTAACCTGGTGATAAAAGTTTCTTCATTACTTATTCAAGTCATATTCAAACTTAATAGACTTTATTTATTGAATGAGAAATGAAACCCTTGAATATCCTGCTGTTTGTACAGATACTTGCTGTTAGAGTAATATTTTTTACTCTGATACATTTTGAAAAGGTTAAAAGTTGATATATTGGAATTCCAGACAATATTTACATGAGATCAAGGATGTGTCTAACTCCTTACGTATAACGAAGAAGCTGAGTTGGAATACTATATATAAGATTCGGTTTGAAAAAATCATGATCTGCTATGATTATGATTGAAGAAGTTCTTTGCTATCGCTCATCGACTAAAACATGTTTTCATTTTGTCAATATTTATAAGCTCTATGTCCTGTAAGATGTTGTGCTTGGTTTTCTATCAAGTCAAAAATGGAGGAACTTAGTCAATATTGCAATTGATTATCATTAAGATGTCCTGCAGCATCAAGAACATGCTCATCCAGGACAGGCAATCAATTATTTAATGCAGATACTTCTAGAACATCAGATCAATCTATTTATATCCTTCTTTGCTATAATCTTAAAATGTATCAGATTAAGATTTATTTTCGATATTCTTCTCCAAGGATAATGAGTCTCAGTAATCTGTATAGTCATAGTCAAGCTAACGTGTGATTCATGTTCTGATTTTGGTGTTTAGAGAACTTTGACACAAAACATTAACATCTAACTATCTTAAAGTCGATTGAGTTAATAGTGACTCAAATGGCTTTACCCACGCAAGAAATCAGCCGTTTGAAACATGCTCATTCATCACCATAATATTAATACGTTCTTTACTGCATAAATTAAGTATTAAAATATTAAACATCAGGAGATGCCAAGGAGCAGTCACAGAATCCAGACTCGTCTGCTACAAAAGTAACTTGGATTTGAAACATAATTATCCGTGACCCAACGGTGTTCCACGTGGCCCATAACTAACAGTCAGTCGTGACCCACAAGTGGGGCACGTGGTAACGTGCACCTGGAAAGTGTCAAACTATTTATGTAACTGTTATCATATATTTTTAAATGAAGGCTCACATATGTAATTCAATCATGGAAGTGGCGTGTACTGGAAATCTTCAACTGAGCAGCCCTCAAGACCACTTTTGATGTGATTTAATTTCTCAAATTTCTTATGATTTGACTTAGTACCATTAATGGCAAACTAACCTCTACACCTATTTCTTTACTGGTTGAAGGTGACAATTGTAGAGGTAAAAGATAAGAACCCCACAATTACTATTGATCTTTCTTTTATGGAAAGCCAAGAGAGTAGCTGGTATAATGTTAAAAAGTACTTGATGTTTAGATATCTAATCCAGCAATATATCGTGTCATCTATTGGCAGCCACATGTTAACGTGTGTTTCTTCTTCGTGTTTTGGTATTCGTTTCTAAAAGAAATAAAAAAATCTACTCTTAAAAGTACAAGAATTAATGAATAAAATCGGAAGACCTTCATAAAAAGTTACATGAAACAAAATATTTTTAATCAGAATATTGGCATCAGTACTAATAAATAAATAAATATCTGTAAGCCACATAATTGTGTATTGTATTAAAAAGTTATTTTGTTACATGTTTTGTTTGTTTATTGCTAAGCACAAAACTATAGAATGGGGTATCTGCGTTATGTCCATCACGAGGATCAAAACTCGGTTTGTAGTGATTTCAGCTTCACACTTTAATAAAATGTTACACTATTTGTCATAAACAAAGATATTTCGTATTCTTTGAAATTTCATGTATTTTGTAGTAAAGAGTAGGATATTGTAGAATAACACATAAACATATCCAGGATTATTATTAGTTATTAGTTATATCTTTTTGCATGACAACAACTCTATATTTAACAAGCGGAAGTTGACATGCTGCCATGACACCCGAATGTCCATAGGATTGTATACAAGTCATAAACGTCTAGGTTTAATTGTAATCATAGATGAAAAAATATGGTTAGGACCATGATGAATTAGTTTGGTTTGTTTTTAATTTCGCGCAAAGTTACACGAGGGCTACATGTGCTAGCCATCCCTAATTTAGCAGAGTAAGACTAGAGGGAAGTCATCAACACCCACCGTCAACTCTTGGACTACTCATTTACTTGGGCTATTCTTTTACCAACGAATAGTGGGATTGACCATCACATTATAACGCCCTTACGGCAGAGAGGGCGAGCATATTTGGTGTGACGGAGATTCGAACCCGCGATTCTTAGATTATGAGTTGAGCGTCCTGACCACCTGGCCATGCCAGGTCTCTGTGATGAATGATAACATAATGGAAAACAACGTAGAGAACGTGCTTCATGACTCATACAGTGCAGTCTCAAGATGTCTGTAAATAAATAATTTATACTTTGTTCATACTAAAAAGGAAATTTAGCACCAATTAATTAGGTTTTCATTAAAAAGAATCCTTAACAGTAATTAATTAAATCATTTATATTTCACTCATTAATACATTTAGAATTAAATTAAGTCCTGAAAAAAGGATTCTCAGCACAAATTCATTAATACAATTGTAATTAATTGAATAAATCATTTATATTTAATTTCAAGTAAAAAAGATGAAGTAATAATTGAAACTTAATTAACCAACTATTTTCAATGGCATACAATATTATTTAGTGGAACTTGATCAATGATCACAACATACATTTTTACAATTCACACGATATATATCTGTTCAATAAGTAGCCTAATTTCAAAATACAATTAAATCTTTAATGTCTTGACTTTTCTAAGAAATTGTTATGTTTAGGACATTTTATTTACCAGTCGCGAAAACTTAAGGAGGGAGATATTGCGCAATAAATGAAACTTACATCTTTAATAAAACAAAATTTTCAATAAAATGTTTGTAAGGTAAAAATTAAAACTTGTTTAATTTGTGAAAAAAAATTTTTTACACATGTCACATGAGATTTCCTCACCGCGAAACCATTATTTTAATGAATGTCCATAGGATTGTATACAAGTCATGAACGTCTAGGTTTGATTGTAAAAATTCATTTTCTGTAGTATAAATAATAAATTGATGACTTACTACTTATTCCTGCGTTATCTAATATAAAATAACCTTTCCAGATGTATGAAATACATGTGTTCTTTTAGTGTTCTACAAATTATGTATCGTCATATGTTACTGGTTAAAATACCAGAACTTTCAAACTGGCTAAAATCACGAAACATACTTACAATTTTCTACATATTATTTCACTATTATAAGTTCGTAAAACTATAAAAAAAATATGTCTGTTTAACATTACAAGTAAATAAAGCTGTCTTGAACAGTATTTTAACATACCAAGTTAGCTAAGAGAGATTCATTCATGATTAAGAATGATAAAAGGCCAGATCTGGCTTGACCATGTGATTTGCATTGCTTTGCGATGTGCTCTAAACTAAAGTGTTGAATACGAGATCATTTGCACAATTTGATGAAAAACTCATATGAATGTTTCCAAGCTTTACATAGTTAGTCCATAAACCAAGTGATTAAAGTATAATAATAATTCAGCTAGTATGATAATTTTATGATAATAACCTTTGATTAATTTTACACAATTATGAAAGTTTTCTCTATTTTATTTTCTTTATTTGAAAACTAAACCACTTTCAAATTAAACAGGATACTCACACAAACCTCCTACTTATTTACAACCATAAAAAAGGAATGGATAAACTTTAATTTTATCTCACACTATAATCCTTTTGATATTAAGAAAAACTGAACTAAACTTCCAGAGAAGTTAGTGTACAGTCCTTGTTATACTTCTGTCGTTATAAGAAAACTTCGTAAAGCGCTGGCTTTGAATAAAATAAAAGTTCTATTCTATTTGAACATGTAATATTTACAATATATACGGAAAACATTCATTGGTTATAATAACGGGTCAGACACAGAAAAAAACGGTTACAAGTTCAGACTGTGTTAGTCTGCTTAGAACAAAATATGTATTCTACTTAAATATGTAGAATTTCAAATAACTATCAATGGTCAATTTCGACTTATCTAAAAGCATTGATAAAATGATTAAAATAAAAGACAGAACAATTGTTTTGTGTGAGCAAACATTTCCCTGACGATTTTTAGACTGGCAATGAATATCATAATAGTTTTGTATGTAATATGCTAATTGTATAAATTTATCTTTAGGAACAAAAATCAATTTCCTATGTATTATGTTACAAACTTCGCAACTGTTTTTGTTAACACCAAAAATACAGGAATAATGTACTAGATTTAATCTATGTCATTCGTACAGTAGTTCATTTTGCTACAATTACAAATAATGAACGAATGACTGACTGATTATTCAAACATTTTTTATTGAAAGTTTACAAAACATTAAATTAGCTCAAATTGTGCCAAAGATGATTCCCTTGCCACACTTATATACTTATGCTATGAGGGAATGCGATTCACTACCTGAATAAGCCATCAGTAGATAAAAAGAAAAACTATTACTGTTTTATGAGAACGTCGCTTACTATTCTTTAACCGTTTAGTTTCGAACAATATAAAATACTTAAAACAGGAAACTTACTATTTTCTACAGATTATTCTCTTTCAATTATATTACACAAATAAAATTAATAAAACTTTACAGTCATCTTCAAATGTTATTTTCCTAGAAAACCGATAACTACGAATTGAATACAAAGTTCTGTTTGATCAAACTTTAACGCTGATGCTTAACAAGTTGGGGCAAGTATATTCATAAAAAAATGGTTTGGTTGCAAATCAAGTGACTATTCTTCGGGTAGTTCGCATATTCAACAAGCATACTGAAACATTTGTGAACAAGACTTCAAAATATACTAATATGCTATTCAAGGAACATCTTAGTTTGTTGGTGTCGTTTGTATTTGAGCACAAAGCTACACAAAGGCCATTGCATGCTCTGTCCACCACGACTATCGAAACACGGTTTTTAGCGTTATAAATCCGCACACATACTGCTGTGCTACTGGGGAGCCCCTTTAGTTTAGAAAATAATGACATACACCTCAATGTAATAATTGTTGTTGTTTAGCTTTAAGCACAAAGCTACTCAATGGGCTATCTGTAATGTCTCTACCATAAGTATCGAAACCCGGTTTTTAACATTGTAAGGCCGCAGACGACCGCTGTGCCACTGGGAGTATGTAATAATACCTGCAATATATACTTGTTCAAGAGTTACCGTCCTTTTATAAGAAATTATTCATAATTTATTAAAATAATGAATTACAATTGTATTGATGAATTAGTGCTAAGAGTCCATTTTCAGGATTTGATTTAATTACACTGCACAACAATTTTTTGAAAAAAGTTCTATTTCCTGAAACGTTTTTGCTGATTATGACAGGTACCTGGTGGGTACGCACAAATATAGTTTTGGTTTTGCTTCATCACGTAGAAACTCTAAGAAATAGACAGTTAACTGTTTGCCGGTAATAACGTGTTTAATTGCTTTTACGTTTCTAATACACTATTAAGTTCAACAAAATCAAAAGTGTTTTGATCCTGAATTTTGGTTGGATTCAATGTCCGGTGCATCACGTTACAGTGTCCAACAGTAGTCAGCAAACATTGACGGATTATCGAATATCGTTTTTCTATTGTATCAGTGTCATGACAGCACCGAGATTTGCAGGGAAAAAGTTCAAGTGTAAGTGGAGAAAATGAATCTTGAGTGTCATGTTGCACTTTATTGTTTTGTATGCTTTGAGAAATTTGTCAACTAGCTCAATGTAATGTGGGGCTTTGTAATCGTCAAGAAAATTGTCAACAATGTCTTTGAAAACTTTCCAGGCAATCTTTTTCAGCCCAACTAACAAATCTTCGAACCGCTTGTAATTCATAACATGTCTGATCTGAGAGCCAACAAAAATGCCCTCTTTGATCTTTGCCTCAGTTATTCTTGGGAACATCTGTCTTAAATAAAGAAAACCTTCCCCTTCTTCGTTCATTGCTTTCACGAAATTCTTCATAAGTCTTCATAAGATCGGTTGTATCATCTTGGCGGTTTTGAAAAACAAAAATTTTCGTATCTGGTGACAGCAAACACCATTCCTGCACTCTAGAACCCACCAATTCGGCTTTTGCTTTTGATAGACCCAAATCTCTGACCAGATCGTTTAATCCTGACTGTGTTATGAGATGTGGATTACCTGAGGGGCAGGTTTCAAAATCCCGATCAATGTCACTGCCAGTTCCCTGCATTACAGTTTCTTCATCTGGTTCGTCTAAGTTCCATTTCTATGGTGGTTTCGGAATTAGAAGACTGTCGTCATGTAGCACTGATCTCAATGCTGAAGGTAAATTAGGGTATTTATTTGACTTCTTGTTTTTGGCAGAGAAACAAGACACATTAGTCAAACAGAAGTAACAGTCCGTCACATGGTCTTCCTGTTCTTGCCATATCATCGGGACAGCAAACGGCATTGTCCTTCGAGTGCCTCTGAGCCAAGCTCTCAGACAGACAGCACATGTCGCACATATTTGAGACGCCCATTCCTGGTCTTGATCACCAATTTTACAGCCAAAATACAGATGATATGCTTTCTTCATAAGAGCAGTCATTGAGCGTCTCTGATGAACAATCGTATACTCGCCACAAATATAGCAGAATGTATCGCGGCTGTTACGACATTGACGAGACATATTGACCAACACCAATCGTCCTGTAAAGCCTCTATAACATCTAACTTACTTGTTACATTGCTTCTGAGGCAATACTATATTCTTAAACAATACGCACACACTTTCAGGTCTATATTACTCCAATGAGCAGCATCTGTGTATGCAAGCCACTTATACAGTGTCAAGCTGGCTCAGGCCTGCTCGGGCTGCATACTTCCACAGAACAACTTCCAACTGTGGCCTGATTTTATGTCTGGATATATCCAGACTGCACAAAACATTGTTCATAGGTCTCTTAGAGAAACGAAAATTTTTGGACACAAATATAAGAAAAAACATGACGAAATTGAATATTTTGATAAAAAGGTGCGTGATGGGCAAATTTTGATGTGATTTTCATGATAAGCAGTCAAAAATCTATAAGGAAAACCCAACAGTGTTTAAGAAGCAAAAACTTTGTTGTGCAATGGTTGAAAGTATTAATGATAATTAATCATCCATTTTTATTAATACTTAATTAACTGGTGCTAGCTCTCCTTTTTTAACAAATTACTTATAAATTATTTAAATATATACATGATTTGCATTGTATAATTCATGATTGCCTAGAAAGACATTATCTGTTTTGTGTAACTATTGCGTAATTTGCTATTATTGCGGCCTCTAGCAACACTCCTCTAGCGACATCCCTGGCAACTTGAGGAATTAGTATGTCATCATTTTTGAGTACATTACTCCCTTCCTACCTTTTATTTTCATTTGTCAACTTGCTCCTTTCAGGTGCAGGGCTTACTACTAGCTTACCACTATATATATAAGAAATTTTAGAAAAAACGATACTCATCCCATATAACTCATAAAACAACATATAAAGTAACCAAAACTGCTCCTTTTCAGTTCTATCTGGCCCAGTGTCTGTGTAAATCACATATTTACCTATTTTATATGCAAAAACGGCTCGTCTGGGTCCAGAAAATATTTTAAATAGAAGAGCGAACAACGTTTCGCCTTCTTCGGTCATCGTCAGGTTCACAAAGAAAGAGGTAACTGACCGGAAGCTGACCACATGTTTGGAAAGGGTTGTGTAACTGACTGTCGCAATGTAGAGGGTGGGGTTAGATGTTTGAATATATAATTTTATCTATAATATTAATATAGGTATAATGGCGTTCCTTTATATTGGTTTATTTTGAGTTTAAGTTGTTGTATAAGTAAGGCTTCTTTAATTTTGCGTTTGTTTATGTTTGTTTCTTTATTTAGTATTTTAGTGTTTTCTATGGTTATGTTGTGTCCATTTGACTTACAGTGTTCGAAAACGTGTGAAGGTGAGTTTTTATGTTCTTTGAATCTGGTTTCCATTTTTCTACTTGTTTCTCCAATATAGAAGTCGTGGCAGTTATCACATTGCATTTTATAAATAATGTTGGTGTGGTGTTTGTCAGTGTAGTTCTTACATAGTATAGACCTTAGTTTTGTGCCTGGTTTTTGAATGAATTTAGTATTAACTGGAATGTTATATTTTATTACTAGTTTTTGCCAAATGTTGGTTATTTGTTTGCTGATGTCAGGAATATATGGTATACAGCAGTATATGGTTTCGTGATTTTTTGATTCGTGAGATATATTTACTTTTGTTGGTTGATTTTGCTTTCTGTCTAGGTGTGTGCATATAATATTTTCTACAGTTTGTGGAGGAAACTTATTGATGTTGATGAAGTATTGTTTTATTTTGTCTAATTCATCGTTAATTTTATCTGGTGAGCATAGTTTTATGGCTGTGTTTATCTGGTTGAGTTTTTGTTTTGTGTATTTGCACTTACCTGGTTCCATTATGTCTGAACAAGCATACAGTACACCACTATTAACAGTACACGCTCACACGATCGTTAAGAAATTGAGAAATTTAAACCAACGAATCATTAATAGAAGAAATGACATCAATTTTATTCAACAATGTAGAAAGGAACAACTAACCCTTAATTTTGTAAAGGTAAAACTTTCAAAAGATTTTAATAAATACACAAACATTATCCAAAATTTATAGAAAAAACTACTTAAAGCCATGTTGAACACAAAATACAAAGAACTACATGACTTACAGAAACAAAAAATGAACCTAGACCAACAACTAGCATGCTGCATTAAATCAGAGATTTACGGACTTATACAACGAAACATAAACCAAATCAATACTAAGAACGACAGAGACAAAAAGATCTGCCACAACAAAAAACTTGAAAAACTAAGATGTAAACAACAGAAAAGACATCAACATGACAAACCGTTAACCAACCTCATAATTAACAGATCCGACCGACAATTAAACACAGATGAGATACATCTACTTAACAAAGGACTCAACTTCGCAATAGCACCAAGGTACATTCCAACCACAGAAATCAAAACATGTTTAGAAGACCTAGCCAGGAGACTTGTGATACTTTCTACAGAAAACAAAAACAACAAACAGAAAGAAGACAATTTAGATAATTTTATTGACATCCAACAGCCAAACTTCCCAGGTAAAATTACAAATTTATATTTTCCAGAGACACCTAAAAACAACATCTTAAACGATTTTTTCAAAGAATTTTCTTACAAAACCATCAACATAATTTCACAAAACAGAAAACTAAAAAACAACCTTACAAAAAGAGACATTAATTCCATTAAAAACCTAAAACAAGACAGAAACATAAAAATTCTAAAAGCAGATAAAGGTAACACTATAGTAATAATGAACATGAATGAATACATACAAAAAATGAATAACATCCTATCAGACACGAACAAATTTAAACCAATACACACAAATCCAACAAAGACACATGAGACGCAACTGAACAAATTACTACTACAAATGAAAAAAGCCAACACAATTTCACAAAAACTTTATTCCTACCTACGTAAAACCGACTCACGCACACCGCAAATATACGGCATCCCCAAACCTCATAAACGAGATTGTCCATTACGACCAATAATGTCAACATATGAATCGTTTAATTACAATCTTGGTAAATACATAGCATGGGCATTCTCTAAATATGCAACATCAGCCAGCTCATTCATCAAAGACTCTTTCAATTTCAAGTCTAATCTAAATCAACTTAATCATAAATCCTTAATGGCCAGTTTCGATATTATATCCCTCTTTACAGAAGTTCCAACAACAGAAGCCTGCAAGATAGCCTTAGAACTCTATATCCGAGACCCTAACCCAATTATAGACATTCCCAGTAACCAGTTAGCAACCCTCATAGAATTCCCCACAATAAAGACAAACTTCATGTTCAACAACCAAAACTATATAGAAACAAATGGCCTAAGCATGGGCAACCCAGTATCACCAGTTGTAGCCAATATTTTTATGACACAAATTGAAACACAAGCAATTAATACAGCATTACATCCACCACTATAGTGGTACAAATATGTAAATGACACGGTTGCGGGTTTCAAATCTACAGAGCACATATTTAATTTTTTCACTCACATTAACTCTATACATCCAAACATTAACTTCACATGTGAACAGGAAGAAAGCAATCAAATATCATTTCTTAACCTCAAAATTATAAGAATCGACACACAATTCCAAACAGAAATCCACCGAAAAATCACCCATACTGGACTATACGTTCCTTGGGACTCAGCACATGAAACAAAACAAAAATTCAACATACTAGGAAACCAGATAAACACAGCCATAAAACTATGCTCACCAGATAAAATTAACGATGAATTACACAAAATAAAACAATACTTCATCAACATCAATAAGTTTCCTCCACAAACCGTAGAAAATATTATACGCACACACCTAGACAGAAAGCAAAATCAACCAACAAAAGTAAATATATCTCACGAATCAAAAAATCACGAAACCATATACTGCTGTATACCATATATTCCTGACATCAGTAAACAAATAACCAACATTTGGCAAAAACTAGTAACAAAATATAACATTCCAGTTAATACTAAATTCATTCAAAAACCAGGCACAAAACTAAGGTCTATACTATGTAAGAACTACACTGACAAACACCACACCAACATTATTTATAAAATACAATATGATAACTGCCACGACTTCTATATTGGAGAAACAAGTAGAAAAATAGAAACCAGATTCAAAGAACATAAAAACTCACCTTCACACGTTTTCGAACTCTGTAAGTCAAATGGACACAACATAACCATAGAAAACACTAAAATACTAAATAAAGAAACAAACATAAACAAACGAAAAATTAAAGAAGCCTTACTTATACAACAACTTAAACCCAAAATAAACCAATATAAAGGAACGCCATTATACCTATATTAATATTATAGATAAAATTATATATTCAAACATCTAACCCCACCCTCTACATTGCGACACTCAGTTACACAACCCCTTCCAAACATGTGGTCAGCTTCCGGTCAGTTACCTCTTTCTTTGTGAACCTGACGATGACCGAAGAAGGTCGAAACGTTGTTCGCTCTTCTATTTAAAATATTTTCTGGACCCATACGAACCGTTTTCGCATATAAAATTCTCAACAAGTGGGTTTCTCGACATCACTGATTATTTACCTATTTGCTTCACGGAAACTAAAATACAGATAATTTAGGAATACAAGCTTACAAATTAAACATGTAAATTTTAGTTAAGGAAGGTAGATCAGCAATGATAATTTATCACAACTAAACATATGTATACAGTAAAATAAACATGATTTGGTATAAACATTGAAGAATTTTAATTTATTTAGATCTCTCTTTTATGATTACACTTAATATTTAAATACTTTTCAATCAATGTGCTAATTGTTTTTTCACAATTAACGTAAAAGTATGAGTGACTAAAATAATCCATGTCAGAAAAGATAAACAAGTTTTATTGATGTTACCAAGTAATATAAATTAAAGTGACAATGAAATAGCTTGTCATGTATTAATAAGAAATTTTGTATCTAATTGTTTCCTAAAGAAAATAATTCTGTGTTCTACCCAACATTTAGTATATGACAATTCTTTAAATTGTACATCATACTTCTGAGTCTTTACAGAAAAGAATAATTCTAAAAAAGTATTTTAATATAACATAAAACTTGGTACATGTTACGTTTTTATGTTTATGTGGACTGAACGCAACAGAAAGACACAGATAACAGCTTATATAATTTATTACAATAAACTATTATATATGTAACAGATATAACATAAATTATATAATAACAATGACAAATATTCAGTTTAAAATTAATTACAATACAAAATGGTACTGGCCTGTGTTCAATATAATGATTCAGAATGAAAGTCCAAAAGCCTAGATCAGAAATCCAAAATTCCAGTCTAGGGTGTGAATTTGGTCCCACGAAGAAATTCCGAAGCTTGAATGGAGAAGTTCAGAAACAATTCACAGTTCAATAAATTTGAGAAAGTTCTTTTTACGATGTTTTCGCTGAATGTCTCGAATTTGTCGTTCTCCCAATTTTCCCCTTCTCCCTTAAACAGTCCTATACGTGTTGACCTTCAGTATAACTAGTAATTCGAATGAATCGTAAAGATTGATGAAATAAAATCACAGCTTCTGTAGATCTAGCTCTAGTCACAAATCCAAGTTGAATAAACACACAGCAAACGTTGAAAATTTCTCAAACGAATCACTGACTCTTCTTCTTTTTTATCGCCATCTGTTTATATACTAGTAGGCCTACTCTTCTCGAACAATCGCGTAACTTCCCAGCATTCCAGAGTAATCTAGATTCTTCTCGTACAGACACCAGACCATTACAAATGTTCGATCTATCTAATTCTAGAAATTTCAACATGAATAATAACGTATATACATAACGCTTTATACATAACACAGAGTAATCTCGATCAGTCTCGTACAGACACTAGGCCAATACAAATGATCAATCTAGCTAGTTCTAAAAATTTCTACCTGAATAACAACGTATATACATAACGCTTTATTCATAACACATATGATGCAATATTACTTTGTGTCCGTTTTTTCAGTTCATTGTTCTAAACATACCCTTACCTGAAACAAACGGGAATTTAAATAACAGAAGCATTATTGTTGACAGATGGTGAGAATGAATTATTATTTCAAACATTCTTTGATAAATAAGTTTTGTTATCTGCTAGTTTTAACATTTTATAACAAAATAAAACTATATTATTTATTTTTAGTCATTCCTCAGTAATATTTCAAGAGGACTAGGTGCAGTAAAACTATATCGTGGAAAGATTTAGCATAAAAGAAAACACATGAGAAGATTTTCGGTTAAAATCATCTTTTAAAAGAATAAATCATTGGATACCTTATACAGAGAACCCAAATTCAACTTTATATTGTTTAATAATTGCAACAGTGTGTAAGGTACGTTTGAACAAGAAAACAAATCGCGTTACGTTAGTCTATGATATGAACAAATCAAGTACAAAGGATATTTGTGTTGTCATTGTTCCTTATAGGAATTGAAAGTAATTATGTGATGGCACTACACTAAAGTTATGTAGTTTTTCATTACATCTAGTAATAAGGCTCTTGTGGTAATGAGATCAGAAACTAGGGCTTTAGCAGGAAAACTCTGCAATTTCTCAAATAGATGGAGATGTGTTGCTAACAAAAACAAAATGCAGCAAAAAGCATTAACTGTGAAGTGATCAGATGAAGGTTTTATTGCAGTGTGCGTTTGTCAAGATAAAATAAACCTGACAAAGAAAGGAAGCACTTTGCATTTTACCTGCTCTTCTACATTATCTTACGCTCGATCCAAAAGTTAATTTGCAAGAGGCTTAAGTTAATGCCTAAATGCTAAGCGGTATGTTCTCTTTACTCCATTTTTCTTTTTTTAACAAAACAACCTATAATACATTTATTGCTACATTAATTGCACGTCTTTTTTCAGTTTTCAATACATGTTTATGAATTATTTTAATTAAGGCAACTGTGGTTTCAAAATTATAACATATATTTTCTAAACTTATAAAAATAAGTAGTGTATATATATTCGTAATATAGCAGACTATAATATTATATAGAGTTTAATGCTACCAAAAGTATTGGAAGAAAGTCAAAACTACAAAAACTGTTGTTTTTTTTAAATTTTAGTTTTAATTATTTTTATTTCATTCTCTTGGTTTTTTAAATTTTTATTTCATTTTTTATAATATTTAAAATAAACAACATTGTCTATTTATAATACAGAGGACGCAGATGAGCGTAACAGAATTCAATAGATTCCATCTTCAGTATCTAAAGTGAAATAACAGAATCATATCATTCTTAACTGAGTACAATTAAATGAGTAACAAACAAGATACTTTACATTTTAGACAATGTTAAATTTAAACGAACACTGTATGTTGTTCAAGGTTGAGAAAGTTATTCAGTATGGAGGGTTTCTTTAATCAGTAATTTCATATTAGTGTTGGTTGTCCCAAATATTGAAATTTGATGAGTTAAGTTCATGTCGAATAGAAGACGCACGATGATTAATTTTTGCTTTTTCATTTGTTATGTATATGTGTAAATATTTTGTAAGCGACAACATGTCGTGTTGTGTTTGAATTTTCATTTCTATTATTCATTTTTCCATATTGATATTATTGTTTCGAAGTTTAAACTAATATTTTGTTATTCATTTAGGGTAACATTTAGAATTTTCTTGAATTAAGTAGACCAATCATATGTTTGTAAATGAGTGCTGGTGACTTCGTGTCTAGACGTGTAGTCTCGTACAAGAACGGACACGCTCGGATTGCTCTGGAGTTGTATGGAAATTGCAAGATTGTTCGAGAAATAGGCCTACCGGTATAAAAGACGGTGACGCGAGAAGAAGTCAGTCATTAGTTTTATTCGAAGAAAAAGAGTGAGATTCAGACATCAGTTTTATTTCAAAAGACGAGAGTTAGTTATTTGAGAAAGATTAAGTGTTTGCTGTGAATATTCAACTTGGATTTGTGATTGAAGTTAGATCTACGGAAGCTTGTGCTGAGAGACGGCGAATTTATTGAACTGTGAACTGTTTCGGAATTTCCTCGTGGGACCAAATTCACACCCTAGACTGGAATTTGAGACTTTCATTTTAGATCATTATATTAGATACAGGCCAGTACCATTTTGTATTGTGATTAATTTTGAAGTTTGAAACTAGTATTATTTTGTTTTGTAATTAATTTCGAATGTTATAACTTAATATCTGTCACTGTTATTATATAATTTATGTTATATCTGTTATATTTGTTAATAGTCTAGTGTAATAAATTATACAAGCTGTTATCTGCGTTTTACTGTTGCGTTTAGTCTACAAAGAACCTAAAACATAAAAAAATACGTAACACATTGTTTTCATGGATTTTTTCATACGTTCATTGGCTTTACTTAGTAGATGGTGTTTGATTTTGCAAACATTGAAGGCCTTACTGTTTTTATGCGTTTAAAGCATGCAAGCCAAGAAAAAAAATAAAGTTGATAAAAAGGTATTTAGTAAAGAAAATATCCTGTATGCAGAATGTGGATTTAAAAACCAATTTGACATTAATTTGAGGGTTGTAACGATGAATTACTCGTTTAATTTGACATTTTAAAGTTAATATTTGTTTACCAATGTAACCCATATTATTATCTTTTATACGTTACATGTCAATAATAAATATTATGTAGACATTCAACCATTTCAACTCTCATTTTATTTACTTAATAGAACATAAAAACTATGCAAATAGTTTATAGCGTTACTTTTGAGTTATTTTACGTGAAAAAAAAGCCTAATTCCAGTCGGCCTGATGAGTTCTGGAATTTGGTTAAACACCACACCTGCACGGACTATAATGGATGTTGGCGTTTTCTTATAGCACAGCTATATCAGGCTATTTGCTGAATTTATCGGGGAGAATTGAACCCCTGAATTTAACGTAGTAACCTGTATTAGCAGGGTACAATAGATGTAGTTTGGTTGACATAATACAACGTATATTTATATTTTTCTTTCGTGAGTCTTAGAATTACTAAGATAGTTCTTACTCATTAAGACTGTCGTTGCTTTACCAAAACTGTAAACATGAAAATATGCTTGCCATTTCTGGTGAATGATAGTAAAATTAATTCAAATACAATAACAAGTAAATGATCAGCGTTAAAAATAGAATAAATAATCTTGTGTTATTATTTATTCATGTAATAATAGTAATCCTGAACTTGGAAATTTAACTATTGGTTCTGAAGATTAAAATGATTTTAGGTGAAACGCTCCTTAATTGTATTGTTAAATTAAATATACTTTATATTTTAAAATAATTTATTTGCAGAGAATGTTACGTTGGAGAAAGTAATAATTTGAGACTAAGAGTTTATTTACATAGGTATTATGTTAGAAATATGTTAGATGTACCTTAAGTTTGTTTGTTTTGGAATTTGCGCAAAGCTACACGAGGGCTATTTGCGCTAGCCGTCCCTAATTTAGCAAGATAAGACTAGAAGGAAGGTAGCTAGTCATCACCACCCATCGTCAACTCTTTGGATACTCTTTTACCAACTATTAGAGTGACTGAACGTCACATTATAACGCTCTTATAGCTGAGAGGGTGAGCACGTTTGGTGCGACGAGGATTCGAAACAGCGACTCTCAGATTACTAGTCTAACGCCTTAACCCACCTTGTCATGCCGGGCCTTATACCTTAAGTAGACTTGAGAAGCTTTAAATAATTATTAATGATATTTGGAAGCATGAAAAAAAATAATTTGAAAAGTATTACACGTAGCTATAGAATATGTGTATTGTGTTGTGCAAATTTTATCTTTAACGTAAAAAAATATCTTTACATTGATTTTAATTTTAATATACGTTTTCATTGATTTTATATTTTAAATTAATGATAATAACATAACTTATTTTATGTTACGAGTTTTTAAAAAAATTGGTAAAATGAAATATTATATATTAAGCTCATTTTACTGGTTTCCAATCAAATCTTTATTAGTTTTTGGTTCTTATAGTCTTTAAATTGCGGTGTAACCTGTGATACCACGAACCAGAAAAGAAAGAACATTTTGGATATATAGGAAAGGATTCAAGTTTCTTTATATATACATAACTGGACATAAATGAGATATTCTCGTGTATTCCATGAGCTGGATGACGAGTAGTTTGTTGTGTCAATTTTTGAATGATGTATTTTTACCCATCCAAGTTATATTAATGACAAAAACATCTAGTACTTTTCACTCGTATTTAGTCTTAACTTATGTAATAAATTTCAATATATCCTACACTACACTTTTGTTTTAAGAAAACGTAAAGAGCTTTTAAATGGGTTAAATAATGTCTGCACACACTCATAATAAACACCTAAATTACGACCATTACCACACGATTATTTCAACGTAAAGTAATCAAAAACTATCTTATATATCGTATCTCTGGATTATAAACAACAATAATGTGTCTTTTAATAATATTAATATTCTGGTTAAAGTCATGCAATGAACAAACTGTTATTCAGTACAGCACATACGTAATTATATTAATATGAAACTTGCAACACGAAGTTTCCAAATAAAACCTTTCAATAGAGGCTTATTTATTTTTATTTTTATATCAAAATTAATCGTGTTCAATCTGTATTTACCTGAAGTAACTACATTTTGTCAGATGAAAATCAAAATAGATAATAAAGAAAACTAATATAACTGGTTTGAATTTACAGCATATTTTCATGATCAGTAGTAGCTATATTCTGAAACTCGGTTATCATATTTAGCAGATTATACTTAAGAGGACACAAAGCATAAAAGATATGCTTGCTTCTCATTTCAGAGGTTTTAGTATTCATACAGATTTAGTGTTTGCATAAAGGTAATAACAGTTGCAAGGAATATTACAGAGATTTAAGCAGCGAACTATGAGAAATTAACATCTGAACAGGGCTTTTGCGTCAGTGCAAACCAAGACAATAACTACAGATTACAACAAAGATCTCAATCTCCGTAAATGTTAATAGCTATGCTAATGATCATACACCAGTTGAAGAGAAGATTGTGGATTTCAAAGTATAATACACACATAATCTATGAAACACGTACGTTCACATTCGTCCAAGGTTTAATTAATTCGGGACTAAAAGCTCATATTGAACAGCTCTTTCTTTTTTGACTTTAAAGAGACTCTTCTGTAATTGATCACTATACGTAGAGATTAAGATATTTTATAATTTCTGGTTTGTTAAAATATCTTTTGATTTCAGGTTATTGTGGTAAATAAACACACTGTATATATTTACCTTTCATTGTTAATACAGTATATATCATTACAAATTTATCAGTTATTTCTAGCTATGTGCAGTTTGCATAATAAACTTTCAAGAAAGTTTATGTCTATCATCGTTCCTAGTCATTATACTGAAGTCACACCTGTTGTGCTCTTGGCAAAAAGTGGTTGTAATGTTCATGTTATGAAAAAATGTAGATAGAAATATTCTTTAGTTAATGTATCAAGCTTGTGATATTCTTTGGATATGATTAAGAATAACTGATTACGTGCGCCACACTGACTAAATCCAATGTTGCCTGTTAAAAAAAAACAACAACATTACACATAAACAGCCTGTAGATGACCTAAAGTTAGTCAGTTTTTGACAGTACAAATGACTCTCCATCGCCCAAGGTGTTATGTATATGTGTAAATATTTTGTAAACGACAACATGTCGTGTTGTGTTTGAATTTTCATTTGCATTATTCATTTTTTTCCATATTGATATTATTGTTTCGAAGTTTAAACTAAAATATGTTATTTATTTAAGGTAACGTTTTAGAACTTTCTCGAATTAAGTAGACCAATCACATGTTTATAAATGAGTGCTGGTGACTTCCTGTCTAGAAGTATAGTCTCGTGCAAGAACGGATATGCGTGGATAGCTCTGGAGTTGTATGGAAATTGCGAGATTGTTCGAGAAATAGGCCTATCGTTATAAAAGACGGTGACGAGAGATAGATTGAGTGATCAATCATCAGTTTTATTCGAGGGAGAGAGATTCAGTCATCAGTTTTATTCGAAGACAAAGAGTGAGATTCAGACACCAGTTTCATTTTAAAAGAAGAGAGTTAGTTATTTGAGAAAGATTAAGTGTTTGCTGTGAATATTCAACTTGGATTTGTGATTGAAATTAGATGTACGGAAGTTGTGATTTTATGTCGTCAATCTCTACGATACATCTGAATTACTGCTTGAGCTGAGAGACGGCGATTTCATTGAACTGTGAACTGTTTCGGAATCTCTTCGTGGGACCAAATTCACACCCTAGACTGGAATTTGAGACTTTAACTTTAGATCATTACATTAGATACAGGCCAGTACCGTTTTGTATTGTGATTTATTTTGAAGTTTGAAACTAATATTATTTTGTTTTGTAATTAATTTCGAATGTCGTAACTTAATATCTGTCACTGTTATTATACAATTTATGTCATATTTGTTATATTTGTTAATAGTTTAGTGTAATAAATTATACAAGCTGTTATCTGCGTTTTTCTGTTGCGTTTAGTCTACGAAGAACTTAAAACATTAAAAAATACGTAACAAAGGCAAGCACACAAACTGTATTTATGTTATGTTCATGTTTTTGTACTCTACGTCGCATGCAGTCTCTCTATTTAATTCTTATGAATTCAGGTATTCAGAAAAACATAGTACTATTTCATAATAAACATATTGTGGAATATCTTGTTATTCTGAAGACATATTTGGCTGAAAGTTTCTTTGTTGTAAGCACTAAGATGCACAATGGGCCATCTGTGTTATGCTCACCAGAGGTGTAGAAACCAAGTTTAGTAGTACAAGCTTTTAAATTTATTTCTGAGTAATTGGGGGCTCCATTCAAAAAATTCAGAAGAAAAAATTAAAATATAGGAAATTGAGTAAAGCAAGTAATAAGTATTTTTTTGACAAAAGTTTTATACTTATGGATTATTTCTCTTTTAAGCAATAATGCCTTAACTAAAATTATGATTTCAAAAATTAATAAGTGAAGATAAAATGAGGAACACTGTCTCGAGAGATGCTCGAAGTTGGGTTGGGCTTTCTGTTGCCATTAGTAGTCAGAAATATTAGGTTTTGCTACCAACTGATACTGCATAAAAGAAGAGTAAATATCGGAATTCGACCATGAGAAAAGAAATGCATGTTTTCCGAAACCATATAAGGATACATAAAGTAAGGTATCTGAAACTTATAATGGTTTCAATCCAGATACATGTCATTAGCAACAGGTTTAATACAAATATTCACCTTCCCTATAAAGATTCACGAATGGAAATGAAAAGAACTGTTTGAGGTAATATAAAACACTCGTTAGAACCAATGTGGTATTGACTATGATCCAAACGTAAAAAGCAAAATTTGAGACATGTTATTAACAAGTTTATTCCAGGTAGTTCTGTATGACATGTGTGAAACTTTGCACGTTCACTGCAAAATATCCATAGTCTGCAAAGGCGAAGTTTAACGTCACTCAACGTCAATAACAAGTATGCCTCCCTTGAGCATCAATAACTGCTTGGCATCTCCTGCCCATGGAAGCAATAAGATGACGAATCACAAGCTGCTGCAAGTTTAGGTAGAGTCCGCGGTTGAAGTTATCGCCGTCGCAGACGTCGGTCCAACTCGTCCCAAAGATGTTCGATGAGGTTTAAATCTGGTGATATGGAAGGCCAGAGAAGAACGTTGATGCTGTGATGTCTCAAGAAGACAGCGGTGAGTCAGGCTGTGTGAGGACGGGCGTTGTCATGTTGAAAAACGTCGTTTACATTCACCATGATGGGTTGCACATGGGTCTAAGAATCTGGTCGACGGTTGCGTATGGTCTGATCGGAAATTCTACGCATCTCTGGTATGGTTGAGGCAGTAGACGTCGCAGTGGTGGTACTACCCCAAAGGTGACGTAACCGGATGTAGCGATCTTGTGCGGGCGTGGTCACACGAGGTCTTCCAGATCGTGGACGGTCACGAGTTGATCCATGCTGTTGGTGACGATTCCATAGCCTTGTGATGGTTTGTGGGTAGACATTCACAGCTCTGACAACATCTGTTTGAGATTCTCCTGCTTCCAAGCGACCAATGGCGTTGTTGCATTGTCCTTCAGTCAGTCTTGACGTAACTGTATTGTGTGTCGGTGGCTTAACACTGAGCTATGAAAACCGAGAACCCGTCATTTTTATAGGGATTTTGCAGATGTTGCACTTGCAGAACATGTAGATGTCTCAAAGAAATTTATTGGACACGAATGCATTTTGGCGAAAAATCCGATGTTTTCCTCCGTTTGCAAAGTGCACAACTTGTATTGTCATTTTGGTCTGACAATCAGTGCCTTAACACGTGTAACATCACATACTCTGAGCTTGTAACGTTATTATATTTTTCTTTAAAATAACAAAAATATCCCTTTAGCGTTTCTTTTTTTAAAAAAAGTATATGTCTTAATTATTTAGGCCTGAACTATATTTGCTGAAAAAGGAAATCAAATATTTATTTTTGTTTGTGTTGAAATAGCTATGGAGTTAACAGTGAGTTGAGTATATATTTAAAATTATGATCAAAATAATATAATAATGGTGGAAATGAATGAATAAATATTGTTTCAAAAGGAACATATTGTATTACAAATTGGAAATGAGAAAATAAATACTATGATTTTCATTATTGTAAAATTGTTAAAAATGTGAATTTTCTTGGCTTAAACTATTGTATAAAGGACGTTCCAAAGGAAAACGTCGATAAAAGTAGAGAATAGATAATGATTTGCTTATTACCACTTAGGTAGATTGGTAACTCTTTTAGTAGAGTTGCTACTATGTTTTTTGTTCTGAAGTGTTGGTTGATATAAACAAAACAAAAAACAATTGGCTCAGTTGAGTCTATTCCAGTTTTCAGGAGTAAATGTGTTAGTAATTTTCGGGCGTTTTTGGTAGAGTTTCACTTCTAGCTTGGAGATATTTCTCAGACTCACCAGGTAGATAATACCCTTTTAAATCTGCATTTTAAGTACAATATATAACACACTATACTGTGATGATCTCTTTAAATCTCACACAGAAACTTCTCAGGAGCAGTTCATTTTCTTAAATTACCTGTATCATCCAAGCCTAGAAGCAAATAGCTGAAGTTTAGCTGTGAACCTTAACTGGTAACTATCAATAGCCAAGACGATAAAGCCTATATAATGAACGACCCAGTCTGTTCTAGTAGGTAACTAAACTGTACATACCGACAATTCTCACATAGAATAAAACCTCTGTAGTAAGCTTCCTACAAGACCCTCTAATATATATTATTGAGTTACTGAAAGAAGGTAGCCTACTTATAGCAAAATAAGATCAAAACTAATGCTTCCAATCAAATTTTCAGGTTTATTTTATACAGCTGTACATTTATAAAAATTAATTAAAATATTACACTGATCATCACTGTCATGAATCTACAGAGAAAGTTAACATGGAAGAAAAATTTGATAAATTAGAATAAAGTGCGTAAATTATGTAAGCCTTTATAAAGGTAAAAGCTATAAAATACAAAATATCTTTCTCGCATTTCAAATGAAGCTATTAGAAAGCAAAGACCCCTTAAGCTCATTTTTTAGTAAGTAGACATTTAGTAATGTCTGCTAAAATGCATTACATGTAGTACTACTTTCAGTAAGATTGCACTTCACAACAAGAAGATAGGAGTTCAGGTTGTAAATGTGATTCACTTACTTTCCTTACCTAAACTACATTTAAATTTAAAGAGTTTAGAATGTTAGAGAATTTTAGGTGAAATTTATTTTTAACTAAAAATAAATGATTATAATGACAAAGTACTGTGTAAATCTAATCAAATTCATCTTAAATTGATCTGATATAGTTATACACATGTCGTTGAAATTCGAATAGAAGTAAATTTGTTTCTCTTTTGGGATTAAAATGCATAAGTATGTTTATTAGAGATGATATTTCGTGTCAGCCTTTCTCCTTAGTCATGTATTTGCAATTAAGATTTCTCATTATCTTTCATGCAATATGAATGATAGCAAATATGCATTGACATGGTTAAAATATATATCAAAGAAAATTAGATGTTCCCTAGGTTCTAAGGTTCTCTGAACACTTCCATCAAAGTTCTCTTTATGTCACGATAAATCATTAATATCTTCACCAGACTGTTTCTTTGGTTGTGTTCCCCGTGACAGAATGGTATGTCAGCGGACTTATAATCTGTGAACCGGGTTTTAATATCCTTGGTGAGCAGAGCTCAGATAGCTCTATGTGTAGCTTTGTGTTTAATAACAAGCAAACAAAGAAAATTTTGAACTTAAGATATCTTTAACTACTATATTTGAGTATTGTTTAGATCATTAGATACAACTAATAACTTAATCAGAGTAAGTTTTATGTCATGTGATATCGTTATCAATATTTAACAACACATTTAAGAATTGTCGCTTGGACATTTTAGTGTGTAAGTTTATTTGGTGGATGGGCAAAATGTGATGTGTGTCTTTCACGATCATTCCACACATAATCTATTGAATTGAAGACAAGTGAGCATATAGGCGACTTCAATGGTTCATCTCATTTTTGTCGAAAGATGTGAACCACCAGACTAGTGCATTTTTTAATGCAGATTGGCTCACAAAGTGTATAAAAGATGGAAAAAAGAAAAGCATCACAAGTTTAAACTTGGATAATAGGCGAGATTTAGGAGATTACATAAAATCAAGAAAGCTGATCAAACAGGAAATTAAGACATCAAAAGAGGTGTGAGAAAACGTTGGCAGAAAATGTAAAAATTAACAAAAGTATTTTTTTAGATAAACTAAGTCTGAACACAATGTTAGGGTGGTAGGGCTCTCGAAAGGTGATAAGGGAAGGCTTGTATCTGATGATTATGAGATGGATAAGTTATTAAGATCTGCTTTTCTAAGTTTTTAACCAATAAAGATTCATGTAGTATTCCTCATCTTGAACAGTTGATAAATGGAAATAAGATGACTGCATTAATTTTGAGATTCATAAAAAAAGAGATGTTTAAAAAACGATAAGCTTCCTGGGCCAGATAAACCTCAGTGTATATCTGTGGATTTAGAATGCTAGAACCGGGTTTTTTACCGATTGTGAAAAGATCACAGATAGTCCATTGTGTAGTAGTTTTAGGCTTAAATACAAAGACACTAAATTAAAGTGAGCTACATAATATTTCTTCAATGATTTCAAAGAAGTTATTAATTTTTTGTAAGTCCTTCAATAGTAGCCAGGTGCAAAAGGGTTAGACGTTAGATAATCTCACCTCTCTTTCCAAGGAGGTAATAAAAACTGCTCCAGTAGTTATAGACCTATTAGTCTCACAACTGTTCTAGGAATAGCTTTGAAAAGTTTGATTCACTAAGGGAAAATCTTGCCTTACAAATTTTTGACATTCTTTGTAAATTTATTGTAAATGTATTGCTTATGTATATGAAAGTAAGGGTGTAGACTTCTTGTGTCTAGATTAAAAAAAACATTTGAAAAGATGCACGTAAATATATTATACCAATATGTGTTGGGGATAAAGTAGTTAATTGGACATAATAGTGGTTTGATGACAGAAGGCAGAGAACTGTTATAAAGAGAGTTCAGTGAAATTGAATTAATGTTGCAAGTTGTATATCTCGGGGCTCAGCCTTACTCTTTCTGATTTACATCAATAAAATAAATAAAGGGATGGCCAATAGAACTATGTAACACAAATTCAGTTCCTGATATGGTATGTGTTATTTTTTAAATGCTTATATTTTAAAAGTACAGGAAATGGCCATTATTCCCTTCAAACTTTGCTTTTGTGACTTGGCTAATGAAATTTAAAAATTAACATATTTTCTATGTATAAACGGGAAAATTTGCACATTTTTATTTACATAAGGTCTGAATAAAATAACATAAGAATCAAGATTTATATGTATTTCTATTGAAGTCATAAAAAATGAACAAACTGTTTAGAAGTGAGTAGTTTTTGAGATTTTCGACTGTAATGTATATTACTTTTACGTATCAGCCCCAGATATATTTTCTATCATGTTTTTGTTATACTCTTCTTGGTAGCGGCGTTCAAAGTCCACTATATCTTTTTGAAAGTGCTCATCTTGCTTTTCTGACTATGCTCCCATGTACTCCTTGAATTTACTAAAGTGAGCTTCAAGGATATAGAATTTCAGGGACATCCTGCAGTCCATTTTGCCGTAGTTCTTCACTGGAGCCTCAACCAGTTCAACATAATTTTCGGCCTTGTGATTGTCCAAGAAGCTCCAAACCACTAAGAGAAAGCTGTCCCAAGCTTTTTATTTACTGAACTTCTTGGGGAATTCTGTGCACTCCAGGATCTTCTTTATTTGTGGTCCAGCGAAGACACCAGCTCTGATCTTTGCTTCAGACAGCTTAGGGAAAAAGTCTTGAAGGTACTTGAAAGCTACAGACTTCTTATCAAGAGCTGTGACAAATTGTTTCATGAAATCACGTTTAGTGTGCAAAGGTAGGAACAGCACTTTCTGAAAGTCTACTACGAAGTGGCTTCTGGAAATGGCTTGCACCTGACAATGTACCTCTACTCAGATAATTCGTTTCGTTGTAGTTAGTGCTTTCTGTGGTTAATGCTCTGTGGCGTCTTTGCTGTCCCAAAGGCAAAGATAACAAAGAAAGTTGGTGAGGCTTCCTTGGAGACCTATCAGGAATGCCAACATTTTGATGTCTCCGATAACCTCTCAGCCAAACTCATCATACTTTAAGGCTTCTAGGAAGGTCTTGGCCTGTTGTATTCCTCTTTGAGCTGCACCAAATTTCAAAAGGTCTAAAATTTGTATAATATAAAATCTTACTAATCAAGCAAGAAAAAATTTTCGTCTTACCATCTAGAATTTTTACAGTGCTCGCAAGTAAACACAGGCATTTCAAAATATGTTTTGTAGGCTTCACACACTTTAGAAGATGCTCTCACAGAGTACTTTTTCGTTCTTGTCTTGATAAATTGGCCACCTACACAGCAAAATGCGTCTGAAGAATTATTGCAGCTTTTTGATGCCATTTCTGATAAAATTAGATATGTCTATGTTTTCACTTATGGAGCTAGAACTAAACTGAACAAGTGAGAGGTAAGCCCCTTTATATATATTACTATGGAGAGTTCTACAAAATTCTTAAAGGTTCTTGAAAATTCTCGTAAGTTCTACAACATTCTTTAAAATTCTTGTATGTTCTACAATATTTTTAGAAAGTTCTTGAAAATTCTTGTAAGTTTGAGAAAATTCTCTGTCATCTACTCAGCACTGAATCCACTTGGAATGTTCTGGACAATTGGCAAATTTGAAAATTTCATTACCCAGTTCACGAAAGCAAAGTTTAAAGAGAAAAATAGGTATTTTTCATTTACTTTAGACATAAGCAATTGAGAAATAACACTTTCTAAAGAAATCTTATGTTTAAAGAAATATTGGATACAAGTCTAAATAGTTATAATTTCATTGTATAGGTAACTGGTTAAGCCACATTTGGGATAATGTGTCAAGATTTGAGCTCCTAACCTTAGAAAGAGTATTGAATTGGTAGAAAAGTTCAGAGGAAGTTACTAGAATGGAATGAAGAGGTGAATATCTCTGCAACAGTTTTATTTTAAAAAATAAGAGGGATCTTACTGCGTTGTTTGAGATTGTAAATAGTATTGATAGTTTTGATACTTTGTCTTTCTTCATACGTAACAGCAAGAATGGTAGGACTAGCTAGCATGTTTTTTGCTATAAAATCGCGCTTTTCATACAGGGTGTGTTATGAAAGTAGTTATCAAATACCACTTGATGTCCAAGTTTTGGTGGTGGATGATGTTGATTACTTCCTCGAACTGCGAGAATATTCAAAAGAAGAAAGCAAATATTTTCACTAGTAACATTATCTTTTAAGAGTTTTCTATACAGTAATTGGATTATAGAAATGTATATTTCTTGAGTCATTATATCAGGCAAACGTAAACAAAATATTTCTAAATCCGTTTCAGATAAGGGGCCTGGCATGACCAGGTTGGTTAAGGCGTTCGCCTCGTAATCTGAAGGTCACGGATTCGCATCCCGGTCGTGCCAAACATGCTCCCATCCCAGCCGTGGGGGCATTATAATGTTACGATAAATCCCATTATTCGTTGGTAAAAGAGTAGCGAAAGAGTGGGCCGTGGGTAGTGACGACAAGCTGCCGTCCCTCCAGTCTTATCCTGCTAAATTAGGGATGTCTAGCGCAGATAGCTCTCGTGTAGCTTTGCGCGAAATTGCAAAACAAACAAATAAACAAAGAGATAAGAAAATCTTAACAAATGAATTAATTTTCTCTCTTTTTCTGTACTATTGTACAAGGAAGAAGCGCTGATACTTCTAATTTCGATGTAGAAGAATTAATGAATTAAATTTTAAATTATATTTTGGTCAATAAAGGAAGTTATGTTAACCACTTTGACAGCGATGTTTCACAGCAACTTATTGTTGACTAGGGTATCTCCCGATCCAATAATAGGTCGAAGTATAATACTTGTTATTTATTGTAATATCTCATTTTAGAATGAAAGGCTGTGTAACTGATACATTTGTTTCTATGAGAAATCTTCAATGGCTTAGAGCTTAAATGAAATTCATGCGAAGCTTCAAAAGTGTTCGAAATGTAATTGAATGATTTCTTTTGTTCTCATAAAATATTTTTTACGAAGACTTGATCATTCCTTTATCACATACTAGTATAATATGAATTTTTAAATGACTGTCTACATTAGTTGATTTGACTTCAATCAAAGAGATCTTTCTGAAGGAACACGCAGCTCTTTCAGTTGTGCAAGAGTTAGAATACTCTTACCAGAGTTACCAACTATCTGTTGGTAAAGGAGTAGCCCAAAAATTGGCAACGAGTGGTTTTAACCAACTAAATTTCCTCTATTTTATCATTGCTCAATTATGGATGGTCAGCTCAGATAACCATTGTGTGGAAAATCGAAACAAATCAAACTGAATCTACACGAAACTTTAAGCAGGGTTTTGTTAAAAATACTATGTAAAACACAATAAATCAGAATTTTGCAGATTATCCTATCGTATATTGAAGTTTTTATAGAAAATAAATGTGTATATTAAGCCTCAAATGTTTAGGTAAGTGTATAAAATACTAACGAATGATTGAAGTCCTGGAGGCATCGATTAAATTTTGATCGTTATAAAAATAAAATGGGCTCAGCATGGCCAGGTAGTTAAGGCGTTCGACTCGTAATCCGAGGGTCGCGGGTTCGCACCCCTCTTACTCCAAACATTTTCGCCGTTTCACCCGTGGGAGCGTTATAAGTGACAGTCAATTCCCCTATTCGTTGATAAGAGAGTAGCCCAAGAGTTGGGACTGATTGGTGATAATTAGCTGCTTTCCCTCTAGTCATTAAGGACGACTAGCGCAGATAGCCTTTGTTTAGTTTTGCGCGAAATTCAAAATAAACAAACAAAAATAAAATGAGCTGTTAAAATATGTTGACCTTCCATTAGCTTTACCCGAAATCATTAGAACCATAATTAATATCTGATGATGATACTAGCTAGACCCGAAGAAACGACGATTATTTTAACTGTTTTACCTGTCTTAATAGTAGCTGTTTGAGCCTTACGTGTTGCTAATGAATAAATTGTGGAAAATTAAGTTCAAATTTAAAAAAAATAATTTATAAAAAAAAAATATATATACAGTGTTCCCTCGTGTATCGCAGTAGATGCGTTCCAAAACCCCCACGAAAGGAAATTTTCCGCGAAGTGGGATCGCCGATTTTTACGTATATATTTATGTGCATTTAGACTTTTAAAACCCTCCCATTACAATACTGTTCATTATTGCTGAAATAATAAGAACAATTATTAAGATATTAAGCCTTAAAATTAAAAATTACATATCTTCAGCAGGTGGTGTTTTTTCGGGAGACACCACTTCCTCTTCTGTGGAAGGTAAATCGGCAATTTCTTCGTCGGTCGTTACAACTTCAGAAATAGTACTTGCCACCGGTACCCTTTCTTTCTTGCTCGGCTGGAAAAACATTGTTATTGGCAGTTGTTTTCTCTGCCTCTTTAGCCTATCGAAAATCATTTGATAAGGAGTCATCAGTTCTTCTATTTTATTGCAAAATTGTAGTGATCGAACCATATCGTTGTCCCATTCCTGTGAGCACTCCTTCACTTCCTTAATTAGTTTCATTAGTTTACCTAACCGCTCTAACGACCATCCACTTTGCTCGATTGTTTCCTCGGCTTCTTTCGGTGTTTCCTCTTCTTCGTCTTCCTCGGCAACAGACTTCGTCAGTGCTTCTAAGTCTTGGTCGGCGAGTGGTTTGGATTCTAAGTCAATCAGTTCATCTACGTCTTCCTTCGTCATATCGACAAATCCTTCACCTTTGATTAACGAAGCTAATTGCACAGCTTTTTGAACAGCCGAGTATTGGATTTCTTCAGGCGTGAATCCCTTGTCGTCGTGCACAACCTCAGGCCACAACTTCTTCCAGCTCGCATAAATGGTGCATGGCTTCATCTCTTGCAATGCCTTATGAACATTTTGAAGACATGTAGCAATGGTGAAAGACTCCCAGTACTCCTTTAGGGTGAACGTGTCGTTTTCGGCTTCGGTTTCGGTACGAGGTTGGACATGGTATTCCTTATATATAAAGCCTTGAAAGCCCTGATAACTCCCTGGTCCATCGGTTGCATAAGGGACGTAGTGCTGGCTGGCAGGAATTCAACCCTAACGCCTTCATACGAAAGATCTCTTGCGTGGCCACCGGCGTTATCCAAAAGAAGAAGGACATTGAATGGCAAGCCCTTCTCTAATAAATAAAGCTTAACTTGAGGAATGAAACTCTGATGGAACCAATCAGAGCTCAGAGGCTTCGTTATCCAGGCAGTAGGAGTGTGCATCCAATGGACCGGTAGCAAGTTCATGTTTTTATTCTTTAAAGCTCTCGAGTTTTTAGACTTGTAAATTAATGTCGGCTTCAACATAAAACCAGCAGCATTACCAGTCATTAGGAGGGTGAACCGGTCTTCATGAGCTTTAAAACCAGGGGCTTTTTTCTCATCTTTAAACAGGAACGTTCGGGAAGGCATCCTCTTCCAAAACAGGCCAGTCTCGTCCATGTTGAATACCTGTTCAGGCCTATATTCCCCTTCAGCAATTATTTCTTTAAAAGTGTCCCGAACGTAAGCTTCACCAGCCTCCTTGTTAGCCGAAGCAGCCTCTCGTGTAACGATACGTTTTTCAGGCCGTATCGTTGCTGAAATTTCTGAAACCAGCCTTTGCTTGTAGAAGACGGTTTCTTAGGCTGGGAATCACTGGACGTTCCTGGCTGTGGGTTGTCTTCTTCATCTTCATCCTTTTTCGCGAAATTATCATACAACATCTTAGCCTTCGTTGTGATAATGTTAGTATCCAAGGGAACACCTTTCTTACGGCAATCAGCTACCCATATGGCCAAAGCAGCTTCCATCCGAACGATACTTTTGTTACGAGATATTACAATCCTCTTAGCCGTTGTATTAAAAGTAATAGCAGCAGTTTTATATGCAAAAAACGGCTCTTTTGGGCTCAGAAAACACTTCAAATAGAAGAGCGAACAACGTTTCGACCTTCTTCGGTCATCGTCAGGTTCACAAAGAAAGAGGTAACTGGCCGGAAGCTGATCACATGTTTGGAAGGGGTTGTATAACTGAGTGTCGCAATGTAGAGGGCGCGGTTTGATGTTTGAATATATAATTTTATCTATAATATTAATATAGGTATAATGGTGTTCCTTTATATTGGTTTATTTTGGGTTTAAGTTGTTGTATAAGTAAGGCTTCTTTAATTTTTCGTTTGTTTATGTTTGTTTCTTTATTTAGTATTTTAGTGTTTTCTACGGTTATGTTGTGTCCATTTGACTAAAATACTAAATAAAGAAACAAACATAAACAAACGAAAAATTAAAGAAGCCTTACTTATACAACAACTTAAACCCAAAATAAACCAATATAAAGGAACACCATTATACCTATATTAATATTATAGATAAAATTATATATTCAAACATCAAACCGCGCCCTCTACATTGCGACACTCAGTTATACAACCCCTTCCAAACATGTGATCAGCTTCCGGCCAGTTACCTCTTTCTTTGTGAACCTGACGATGACCGAAGAAGGTCGAAACGTTGTTCGCTCTTCTATTTGAAGTGTTTTCTGAGCTTAAAAGAGCCGTTTTTTGCATATAAAATTCTCAACAAGTGGGTTTCTCGATATCACTGATCACTAATAGCAGCAGTCTTCCTAATATTAACTTCGTCCTTCTTGGTGTAGCGAATGGTGGATTCGTTCACGCCGTAATGGCGGGCTATGGACGCATAAGAGTTTCCTTCTTTTACCATATCTAATATCTTCACCTTTTCGGCGATGGTCATCATTTTCCGTGACCGTTTAGGTGTAGAAGCATCCTTAGAAGTATTAGCACGTTTGGGAGCCATTGCAGGGGCTTTAAACACACACAAAAGTTCAAAGATGCTGCCGTGGATGAAATCACCAATTACAGGCCAGACATGAATATTGACAGCACCAATCACAGGCAATCAAAATGGGTAGCTGTCATTGGCCGTCTTTCATTTCTGCACCAATCATAGCCCGTCTTGCACATCGCTACGCCATGAAGCTGATCTCGCGTAGTCTTCGCAGACGCACAATGCGTACATCTATAACCTTTCCAGTTGGTTCTGTTTCCATTTTTACGCTGTTATAAACTCAAATATATGTTTATATCTCAAAATATACCTGTTTTTTTCTTTACACTATTAATTATATTTATATTTAATATTTTAATGATATTTGATGCTATATTTTAGATTTAATGTTTATTATTTTATATATACATGTATGTATATATATATGTGGGGGTCGGCCGAGCCCGTGAAGTGGTGAAGCCGCGAAAGAGGATCCGCGAAGTGGCGAGGGAACACTGTATGTTTATTTTTATTGAGTTTGAAGAGTCATTTCTATAAGTATCATTTTCAACAAACAATAAAGTTTGATTTATGGATTAATAATTGTAGTATTAACTACAACTTAAAGCAGTTAAAACTGAAACATAATACATTACACTATGTGACAAAATTTTTACATTTTTTTTTTCCTGGGCAAAAAGTGTTATTTCCCCATTGTATATGCCTAAAGTAAATGGAAAAGACATATTTTTCTCTTCAAACTTTATTTTTGTGATGACCCCCGTTAGTACAGTTAGTCTACGGATTTACACCGCTAAAATTAGGGGTTTGATTACCCTCAATGGGCTCTCCAGATAGCTTGATGTTACTTTTCTATACGAAAACACAAACACACATCTTTTAAAATGGCCCGGCATGGCCAGGTGGGTTAATGCGTTCGACTCGTAATCCGAGGGTCGCGGGTTCGAATCATCATGACACCAAACATGCACTCCCTTTCAGTCATGGGGGCGTTAGAGCTATGACGGTTAATTTCAATATTCGTTAGTAAAAGAGTAGCCCAAGAGTTGGCGGTGGGTAGTGATGACTAGCTGCCTTCCCTTTCGTCTTACACTGCAAAATTAGGGACGGCTAGCGTAGATAGCACTCAAGTAGCTTTACGTGAAATTCAAAAACAACCAAAAAGAAGCTTTTGTTTCCTGTTAGCGTATAATGAAAACATGATGGGAGACTATATTTGGGGTCTGAAACGTAAAAGTGATTTACATTACAGTTCTAAATCTCGAAAAACATATTTCATAAAACATCACTTCTAAACATATTTGTTCGTTTTTGTTTAACAGGTATAAATACATGTTAATCTTTATTCATCCTTTGTTTTATTCAAACCTTATGTGAATGAAAATGTACAAATTTGTCCGTTTTTACATAGAAAATTTCATAATGTAGGTCACTGAAGCAAAGTTTGAAGGGAATAATGGCTATTTTCTGTACTTTTACAAAATAAGCAATTAAGTGATAACACATACTATCCAGGAATAAATTTTTTGTTTTATAATGTTATATTGATTTTTGATAAATATAAAATATATTTAACCAGATAAATATTAATCCCTAGAGTAATCAACAGCAAATGTAATTTGTGTTACGTTTTGAAACGTGCGTTGTTTACGAAACTTATCGTTACATACAAATAAAATGCTATTTTCGCGTTAATACATTCTACTTGTTAAGAACTGTTTCGTTCAGTTAAAAAACTTATATAACACATTTGACATTCAAAGTAGGTTAGCGAAACAGAAGAAACTTCAAGTGAAATGAATTTTAAATCTTCTTAATATAAACACGTTCTATACGTAAAAAGGCTGTTAGCCTCATAAGCCTTTATGTCGATGTATTATGTTTCCATGTCAAATGCAACACTTAAGTAAGATAATGCATTTTGTTTATAATAAAGAATGACATTAGCTGAAATGGATGGAACTAAAATATGTAGAATTTAGTGTTTAGTTATCCCGCAAGTAGTATGAGATAAAGTAAGACGAAGAGTCAGATTATGGAAATAGCTATTCAAATTACAGTACATTGTAACTTCTCACATAGGTCATTATCACTCGATAATTATTCTCTAGCGCAGTGGTTCACAAACTTTTTCAGCTTGTTACCCAATTTAACATGCCACATTAAGCATGTTACCCCTTTCACAAAATGTTTTCAACATTGATATATATGGCTATTTAACAAGCAAAGGTTATTTGACAAGACAAATATTAGTTGATAAGTTTATTTTCTTATTATACACAAGGTTACAGGACCGGCTATCTATGCTCTGCCCAACATAGCCATACCATTGTGTCATTGGGGGATAGCTGATAAGACTTAGACTAGTTTATCAGGTCAAAATTAATTGATAGTTTATAAGCCAATATCGAGGCTCGCTGAGGGATATATTGTAAGCAGACTTGATAACTTAAATACGTGACGTAGACATTAGCTTCCAAAAAATCCATAACAGAATATTCAAATTTCCAGTAAAGAGATAACTCTTCTACTTTTGAGAAATCTCACCAAAAATATGTTATTATTATAAGTTTCACACATTTCTGATACTTGAATCGGTGGAACAGTTTGATGAGCAACAGTTTATTATTTGGAATAAGCTGAGTTGTGATGATATTTCGTTATAGTGAAAAACTGAAAAACCATGAGGTTGAGTTTAGCAGCAAACTAGCGGTTTTACAGGCAAAATTACAACATGCATTGGAAAGCATATTCCATTATGATATCTGCAGATTGTGAGAATATCCTTATTGATAAGTTTATAGAGGCGTACTAAACAAAAGAAGATGGCTTCACCTGAGTGTTAGAAACATCTACACCGTAATTTAACTAATATTTGTGGTTAAAACGGTAACTTTAAGCAGATGTTATGAAAATAAAATGCCTGCGATAATTACTGTAGTAATTGTTCGACAACCAAGTCACCCTCTTGAAATGTCTTCGTAATGGAAATATCGTGTTTGATAGTCACAGCACATCTAATCACCTGGATACAGCATCAATGTACATAAACAATTAGCTAGATATTTTCTAGAATTTCCATGATGATTATTCACAGAAAAGCTACAATGCCTTTCCTAGATGGCACTTTTTTTGGAGGATCAAAAAGGTGCTTTACTTGTAGGATGATAGGCCACTACCAACAATTTTTTTTAGTCAGATATGTAGAATGTATAGTTATGCATTTTGCTCAGCAAGTGTAAAATGGTTTAATGCAACCTATGTAAGTCATTATAGCAACAGCAAATGGATTAATTCCAAGATTAGTTTAACGATCTAGCAACAGCAAACTTAATGGTCAGTCCAGCTCATAAAAGTTTGAGCACTACTTAAGATCTGTTACTAAAGATCAAAGGAATGAAGCTATCAAAATTCTGAACAACCTTACCTATTAATTTAGGCTGAAGGTATTTTTATGATAAGTATTTGAATTCTGCCTGTAATTATTTATGTTGACGTTTATCAGCTTAAAGGTAACAGTATATCTATCAAAAATGACTGATTTAATTACCTCATAAGATGGAATTATTTTTACTATTTGTTTATCAAGAAACAATTTATTAGACACTATAGACGTGTAAAATAATATGTGATATTAATATATACTTATGCGGTATTAGACAGGCATAATTTGACAAGTGTGATATCAAAGAATTACAGGGTCATTACGTTAAACCAGCTTGAGAATAGCATCAAACAAATGAATCAACTTCTCAGAGAACATAATTCTCATTCGAAAAAAGAATAAAAATATAGTATTCACATATGAAGTGAAACTGTTGTTAATGGCCTGTGCGACATATATATACTAGTGGAAACATAAATTCAGCTATAGAATATGTAATGCTATCCAAGTAGTAGATCTTTCAGAAGAAAGATAAAAGTAACTGGTCAGCTGACACTATATTCTCTGCAAATACTAATCAGTTTCTGGTAATAGTAGCATTCTATCTAGATATTTATGAGCTATTGACAGTGTATGTAGAAAAAAAATCCATGAAGAGTAGCTTATATATATGTTTTCTAATGTAATATTGACGTACTTCCTGAATTTTGTTTGTTATTGTTGCGATAGGCCCGGCATAGCCAGGTGGGGTAAGGCGTTCGACTCGTAATCCGAGGGTCGCGGGTTAGAATCCCCGTCGCACCAAACATGCTCGCCCTTTCAGCCGTGGGGGCGTTATAATGTGACGGTCAATCCCACTATTCGTGGGTAAAAGAGTAGCCCAAGAGTTGGCGGTGGGTGTTGATGACTAGCTGCCTTCCCTCTAGTCTTACACTGCTAAATTAAGGACGGCTAGCGCAGATAGCCCTCGTGTAGCTTCGTGCAAAATCAAAAACAAACAAATGAACTTGTTGTGGCTTGTTCAAGCATTTAAATTAAATATTTCATAAACAAGTAATTTTTACTGAATATTTATCGAAATTTAATTTTGGTTTATCTGTTTAGGGTTTATTTATAGTAAAAAAAAAACAATGAGCCAGAAAGAAACACCTTGCTTGCCGTTAGACTGGACCAGACAGGATAAACTAATGTCTGTACTAGGCAAATAAAATTATGTAAGAGATTGGTATCAAAAGTAATGCAGACATACATCTTTTATGTCATAATGTGCTCAGAGTGTAGCATACTGTAATGCTTAGTTCTTCCCGGCCTAGAAGCCCAAAACGATTGCTAATTATATGCTTCTCTTTTGTGATAAAAGAGTTTTTATAAACGAACACTTTGTTAAGTTTTTAGATTTATTGAAAGTATGTGCAGTTTATAATATATAGCAGCCAGTATGGATATCTGTGTGTAGTTATAATGTGTAACTAAGACTACTACCATATTGCTACTATCTGTGGTTGAGAGTAATTACAATGCCATTGACCTAAGTACTCTTGGTTTTTAGGAAAACTGCTTTTTATCGAAAGAAAACATATTTCTTACCTAACCACTACAGTTTTCAAATATACAAATTTTATTAAACTTCTAACCAATCTAGAATTGTTTAGGTAAGGTGAAATTATTAAACTTTTAGCTTGATTCGTATTTCTTACAATCGCCAAAGTTTTATTCGGTTAAGAGCTAGACCATAAAATTCTCTATCATGGACGGAAATTATCTCTTGAGAAGTTTCAATAACTTGAAGACTTATCAAAAGGTCTCTATGAATACTGCACTCATTTGACCTTCTTTAATGTCTAAGAAGAGCTTATAGATGAAGACGTGCTTTTAAATGACGTACCTGATATGATGGTTCTGTCTAAAGCTCGAAATGTCTAACTGTGAATTTGTAGAACACGATCCAATATCCAATACCATTTACCACTTTTTCTATGCCTCACACAGTACAACTAAGCCCAGAAAGCTAAATGGCTGAATGACTGGGACTTTTACCAGTTGGTAAAGAGTTGGATAGACAGATGGTCTCTATGTGTGTTTTTTCTTATAGCAAAGCTATCTGCTGAGTCCACCAGAGGGTCTGTGATAAGTTCATCTAGTCCAAGATGAACCGACAGCTTTGCCAGGCCAGAATGTTTACAAAAGCAAGAGCTAGATACCAAGGTTGCATGTTTTAAGAACATGATTAGACTTGAGGATAAGTATAAACTTACGTAAACGATGGAGAGATGTGTCGTGTTAAATATATTTAGTATTTATTTCTAACCTAAACAGTTTAACGGTCATCTCAAATTTTCCCAATGCATCTACATTGAGCCACCTATTTAATTGTAACATGTATAAACAAGCTATGACATGATTCTGATTTTTTAGTTAGTAATTAATTGTTTTAATAAAATAGGATATTCCGTTTTGGAGTCGCAAAATTCTTTCACCCTCTATACAATCATATGTCTTAGAATCTCTCATGAGATCAAGTAATTGTGTCATTCCATTTTTTTTACCGGTATAAGTAGGTAATCTGGACAGCACATGCGCTCTGAAAAACATAACCTTATTCCATTATGAGTACAGTGTTAGTTTTTTTTCTATCTTTATTAGATTTTCTTTTGGATTTTACCACGTTAACTCCTCATATTGAAAACTCTTAGTAGCGAGTGAGAGTATAGCTTTGAGTCGTTATTTTACGTTGGGTTATTTGACTTTCCTTGATTTCAAATGACTATTACAATTCTATCTGTTTTTACTTTGAATTCAGTCTCTTTTTTTCAAATATGTAGAAGTAGGAAACAGATTTAATTTGGCAAAACAGTTCTTTTGTTATTTTCAGTTACTATTGTTATCTGTAATGTAATCACTGTGTCTGAGAATACCACCAGAGTATTACTTCGAAAACGTTACATCAAGACCCTGTCAATACAAATCATTTATTTTATTATATTCTGACTGACAATGATATACTAAACATGCTGGTTGTTAGAGGTTTTCTCACAAAGAAAAATATTAAATCGTGTAGATTTCACAAAGTTTTATACTTTTATAGGTTAAGTTCTGCTGCTATGACACTTTAGTTTCATGTTTAAAATGAAGTTTACTTGTTAAAATCATTAATGATATTTCAGAATTTGTAATACAAAACCAGACCTATATACTTTTATTTTTTATATTTAGTCATTTTTTGAGCATAAAAACTCACTAAGTTAAGTGTTTTGAAGCTAATAAATGCTGTAAGTCGATACATCTGTCTCAGAATATCATGTGCTCATTTTGTTTGTCATAATTATTGACAAAGACCACTCGTTATAAGCTGCGTGTTATCCTTCAAAAGAACAAATGAACGTTTGAAAAGGTAATTAAGCACTTGGAATGTTTTATTGCTTTTTGTTCCAAATCTCTTTCAGGTGGAGGAAAGGTTTGAGGTAATCATGGGAAACTGTAATAAACTGAAGTTTTAATAAATAACGAAATAATCGTAAGACAGTGAAGTTTTAGTTAATCATGAGAAGGTTGTATGGATAACAAAGTTTGGTTAATCGCGTGGAAGATGTAGACTTTTTCCAGTTTAATGTTTGTTGGACTTCTCTACTATAATTTTTGTACTTTTAAGTATTTTCTTCATAATTATTGTCATTGAAAGGAAAAACTCAGAGGAACTTGAAACTTGTGAATGCTATTTTAGATTGTTCATATATATTAATAAAAGTAAAAATATTAATATCCCTTATAATTAATAAATAATGATTACTGTAGTTCTAACAATGTATATATTTATTATTTAGAAGAAATAAATCAATTTAGTTATTTATTTTGACTTTAATTACAGTTCAAATTAAGTTTTTCTAACTAATTAGTTATAAACAGATTGGACAAATTTATTGCTTTATTCCTATATAATTTGAGAGGTTATCCGTGTTCTGCTCATTGAGGTATCGAGCCTCGAATTTTAGCGTTATAAGCCATCAGACTTATCACTGATCTACCGGGAACAGAAAGTAAGAAAAATAGATTTAATAGGTACGCAAACAAGAATTCATTAATGAAGTGAAGTATATGGATGTATCTAAAGAAATATCTTAAAAAATAATAAACGTCTACTTAGAAATTAATCAAACTTAACAATAACGAGAATGGAATGATATTATTTATTTGTCTTGAGAAGAGGAAACGTGAAGGAGTCGAATATACTGTGCTTTAAATTTTGTAAAAAGGCTGTGCAATATGAATATTTATTGTAACTTGTATGATCAGAAGAGCTCGATCAAAATTGATTGCGGTTTTATGTAAAATACATAAACTTACAATGACTATGAACGAACGTGTCTCATGGTAAAAACGTGATGGTAAAATAATTCAGAAATTTCTAGGAAATAGTATTTTAAAATACGAATATTGATATATCTGAATAATTTTCGACAGATATCGCGAATTCTAAAACATTTTACCAGAACTCAGTGATCTACAAAAAATAAAAAAATAAATTACAGTATTAATTAACGATTAGCGTCTACAATTGATTATACACATGAAACAACGTACTTTCTTTTTGCGTTTAAGTAATCGGCTTTGCTAAGCCTTTTCTGCTACATTTTTGACTGTCTGGCAACTACAAAATTACAAACGTCTGTATTCATTCATTTATCGAAGTTTAAAGGCATTATTTGAAATTTCAGAAAGTGTATAAGAAAAATGTTGGGTAAAACAGATGGAGTGAAAAAGATGGTTTTTAACATTTATTTATTTTTTTCATGGGTTTTACGAAATTATCACTATAGTGATTTTATTTGATTATGTTATAACGTTTTGTACCGGCAGAAGTTATATTTATGAAGTACATGTTTCTAAAAATGTATATATTGAAAGCAGATTTTTCATTAATTAAATATATATAAAATGTAGCCTACAATGATCAAAGAAACACTTGACTTTTGATTAAAGTAATTTTTTGTTGGTATTTGGAAAACTGTTTATAACATAACCTAGTGTGAGAAACAAAACAAGATGTGACGATATTTATCTTCTGGCAACAAAACTGTTTTGATCATTTTTCTTAAATAAAAAGAAATTGATAAGATTTTGAAAAAAAATGGAAAGGTGAAACATATTATAGTATTATATGTAATTACTATCCAAACTAACATATATACATAAATATTTTATATACAATATAAATGTCTCAAAACTTGAAGTGTTTCCACACAACTGGTGAAGTGGATCATTGACAAGTTTTAGAAGATATAATTTTATTTAGTGGGCAGCTCACAAACTTGTTGTTTACCTGAGGCGTTTAACAACAAAACTCCAAAACCAAAGAGAGAAATTTAGAAGTTTCAAGTTTGTTTGTTTTGAATTTCGCACAAAACTACTCGAGGGCTATCTGCGCTAGCTGTCCCTAATTTAAGACAGTTAAATACAATTAATTTGTTTCATCTGATTTGTGGTTGTTGCTTTTCCTGTTGAACATATGTTTCACTTGCAAGTCACTTGTTTTGTTTTTGAATTTTTTTTTAAAATAAGCTTGATTTTTCATGTTTTAAATCTGTAAAAGCTATAACGATAACGTAATTTGTATTATGTTTTTTACAAAACTAACTCAAGAGATGATGCAGGTGTATCGCTTTATCATTGATGTATAACTGACAACTTTGTTTGGGATTCTGTACAAAAAGTCTTAAGTTTATATTGAGAAGGAGAGAGAAATGTTTCTGAGAAGCTTAGTTTGGTTTCAGGGGTCATTTCAGAAAAAAAAAAGATCTTTTATATCAGACTTGAAAGAGTTTTTGAGTCTAGATATTAATCTAGGTTATTGTTTTAACGCATTTCTAGCTTTTTATTTATGACTGTAAAGAGTTAGTAAATTTAAGATTTAGTCTTAAATTTTGTAACTTCTATAAGCCTTGTGCTCTTGAGAACTGTTGAAAATCGTTTTTTAACATATTGACAAGTTTTGGTACTGTTGATATTTATACAGTGAATACTTGTAACTGTACATCTTGCATGAACTTCATCTTTAAATCAAACTCAATTTCCACATACTTTGTTTGATGTTATTAGACTGAATTGAAAAACAGTCCCTACGTGGATTTTTTTGTGATGTATACGTTTGTAAATTATTGTCATATTTAATGTTTGTGTGTTTTTTCTTGTTATAATATATCTATAAAAGTACAACATTGTAGGCTGTCATTTTCGTTTGTTGTTACTTATTATATAATACGGTAGTACAGGGTCATAATAGAAGAGAATACAAACGATGAAGCAGTTTGTATTCATCGACTGAAAGGACGTGCATATTTAATAGGACAGAGATTCAAACCCTTATCTCACAGATTGCCAGTCGAGCGCCTTAACCACCTTGTCATGCTAGTCCCTAAACGTATTAAGTGAAATTCAATGCTAATGTTCGGTTTCGATTGTCTGTATAAACTTGCAACATTTGGATAGTGAAAAAGGATGATCAGAAAGCGAAATGCTGAATTAAGTTTCTTCAGAGTTGATGCATTAATAATAAAGCCAATCACATGGGTTAAATATTGAAATGCTATTTTGCCCTTTATACTTATTTTTAAAGCTATCCAGAAATTTTACTGAACATATGCGAATAACTACATTCTCTTTCTGTACACAATCCCTTGAGTATAACTTCCGATAAATGGTCATGGTAATTGAAGATGTGCTCTTGGTTCAGTGACAACAAAATGGCATGAATGAAATCCCAATGGAAATCGGTCCTTGGACGAAGAGCTTCTAATCGTTTCTGGTACAGGTAATGGTAGGTTAACTTCTCTTATTATTTGCCCAGAATGGAATAATAGAATATTTCATATCCTTCTTCTGCAATCATGGTTTTAAATTACCAGTAATATTAAGATATAGAACTCCTTTGTTATTAGTATATTTTATTCAAGTATTGTAAACTGCTCTTTTCCTTATAACTGAATTTTAACGAGAAAAATACAGATATTTGATAAGCCTCTTGTTGCACAGGGATAATCACTCAAATACTCATAGATTTCTTTCAATGATGCAACTTTGAGAATGATATCTTTATGTAATCTTTAAGTATTACCAGCCTAATGAGAATACTCATGAACATCAACTATTGGCTGATAATATGTATTTCCTAGGCTAATCTGAGTGAATTCAACGGCTGCTATTTTGTTATTCATCCCTCTTATTAGTCATAGATACCTTCACATTCATTGGCTTTCCCTGTTCTATTTCTGTCTTTATTTTCAAAACTTATTGTGCACATTCTGGAAACATGTAAACTGCTTTTTCAATAAAGAAAGAGTAATGTGTTTTTTTGTATCTTTCCTACACAATGTGATTTTTTGAACTATAAAGTACACTTTGAATTATGTGCAATCATTTTATGCACAGCAAATTAGTCCAATTACCTATTCATTTTCTATATCTTCTTTTATAAACTTTTAATATGCAGTTTTTTATTTCTGAAAAATCATTTTTAACCAGAGTTTCTACGTTATTTATGTATGTAATGAATATGTAGATGACATATTATCAGTGTCATTATATTTACTATAAGAGTTTTTCGTCCTCAGCTGGGACAGCAGTAAGTGAATGTAGGAAATAACTCAACATGAATTTTATAAGAAAACAAACATACACTTTTATAACGTTATCTGCACCATTGTTTCCGATTATTATATCAGTCTCTTCTTTCCCTTTTCTATTCCAAAATCAGTAGGCACACTTTCGAATATATTTTGATAAATAATACATTATCATCCATGCAGACTGATCGAATATTTGATTTGAAAGGGTTTCAGCAGCAATTTGACAGATTGAAATATCATGATCCAACCTGATGATAGAATAAAGTAGAAAAACCAGAAACGAAAAAGGAATTAGTTTGTTTATTTAAACTTTATTTATTAAAAGAGCCGTATTGTATTGCTGGCACGAAACAAACATAGACATTGTTTACGAATTATGATAAATTTGGACAACGACATTTCTGTAGGACTTGTTTTCAATTCAATAGAATAGGCTGCCAACATCAAAAACATTTTGTTTGTATTTGTATAAGAATCAGAAAAGAGCTTTATAAAATGAAACTTAAGTGCTTTAACAATCGTCGAGTAGGCTAAAGTTACACATCGGTTATATATACCCTTTTTAAATAAATAAAATTATAGTGTACCGTCTTCCAATGGCTATTTCTGATATTAAACTACGATTTCCCGTTATTGCCAGGTACTTAGGGCGCTGAGGGTCATGGGTTCGAATTCCCGTCACATCAAACATACTTGCCCCTTCAGCTGTAGAAACGTTATAATGTAACAAGTGATCCCACTATTCGCTGGTAAAACAGTAGTCCAAGAGTTGGCGAAGAGTAATGATGACTACCTGCCTTCCCTTTAGTCTTACACTGCTAAATTAGGGACGGTCACAACTGATAGTCCTTGTGTAGTTTTTTGCAAAATTCAAAAACAAATAAAAAAACCAAAATTTACGAACGAAAATTACTTTCACATCACTGGATTGAGCCTCAGATCACAGAAGCTAAATGTTTATAAGAAATCGCAAACTAAAAGCAAACTAGTTAATTTCGTGTTATTCAGTAGTTCAAAAACAAAAAAGAAACAGTCCGTTTTTTCTTTATTCGAAAACGTAAAATAAGTTAATCCATTGTTTTTTTATTTAAAAGTTGAAAAAAAAACTAGTTCGTTTTTCGAATAACGAATACGAACAAAGATTTTGCATCCAACTTTTAACTTGTTCCATGCGTTTTATATTTCTTTTAAAACCGTGCACGTTTCCAATTCTAAACTGTAGACTGCAGTTATTGCTTGAAATACAATGCATCATGAATAAATTATAAAATTGTTTAATTTAGCGCACTAGGTGATGAAATGTGAAGTTTTCTTTACTAGATGTTTTCAAATATTTAACACAACAACAGAAAATAAGTTTTTTTTACTCTTACTTTACGATTAATTTAAACACAGAATAACAGTTTATACAAAAACTAAGGCAACGTAGTATAAATACGTATGCAGGCAAAACTTGATGATGAAGTATATTTATGGTTTTGGACAATATGACTTATTGGAAAGGAAGTATGTTTGTGTTGAGCTCTTGTTATATAACTAAAACATTTTCTAATATTATTTTGCAAGAAAATAAAATATATGCAGAACAGCTCTCTTTTATTGAATCATAAGCTTCTTTAGCAATTGAAATTTAGGAATAAGCAATGTTTGAAATATACATGTATTGTAAACACAACATAAATTTAGTCAATTTATGGTAAATAAACTGGTAAAGGTATAGAAATAAATTAAACGTTTGGATACATGACTGTTATAGGTCACAAAAATATATTTTTGTATAAATGTTTAAAATAATCACATACAGTTATGTTCAAAGATCATTTTTATACATAAACAAAGCAAAAGAAGAAGAGAAATTCCAAAATTAAACATGAAGTCAGGTTTACCAATGGAATTCTCCTTCTCCTTGAATTATACCGGTTTCGGAAATTTTACCCATCACTAGTAACCCTGAGCACTAGTAGTGGATTGTGTATTGTAAGTATAGTGTTTTAGTTGTACTTTTTGAACTACAGTATCGTGAGTAGAGAACTAAAACGCATACATTAAATTTAATATAGATTTTGGATTTTAGAAATTAAGATATGAATTTATGAGATTTAAAACTGAAGGCTTCACATTTTTCAGAGGCCTGGCATGGCAAAGCACGTAAGGCGTGCGACTCGTAATCCGAGGGTCGCGGGTTCGCGTCGCCCCAAACATGCTCGCCCTCCCAGCTGAGGGGGCGTATAACTATTCGTCGGTAAAAGAGTAGCCCAAGAGTTGGTGGTGGGTGGTGATGAGTAACTGCCTCTCCTCTAGTCTTACACTACTCAATTAGGGACGGCTAGCGCAGATACCCCTAGAGTAGCTTTGTGCGAAATTCCAAAATAAACAAACACATTTTTCGGTACATCACATTAACAGGGTAGAAAAATATTTTAAAAGAAAAAATTTTGAAACTAACTTAATCATGGTTTGGTGATAGTATGTGGATAATTAATTTTAACCAGTAAAGAGAATATAGAACATATTTCACGGTGAGCTCATTTGATAAACGATTTGTGATTCGCAACTTTCGTCTCTCGTCAGAACTGATAAGTGTTTCAAAATCATCAGTGACTAGTAAACTATTTTACTGAATTACCAATAGTTAAAAAAATGATTTTACTTATTTTCATACGACGGATATATTATAGTTTATATTTTTTTAAAAAAGTATTTATTTTTAACTTACTACCAATTTATAGTTTATTAAAACGTAAAAATTATGTCACTGGATTATTTAAAACTAATATTCAAGTAATGGAAACAACCTTGTTACAGGGTTATTAGCAAATGTACTTTAAAATAGTGAAAAGAGAAAAGAAATAATGGATATAAAAGATTACGTAGATATATTAATGGATGTGTTACCCATGTGTATAGTTTCAAGCATTATTTCTACAACCCCCAGTAGCACAGCGGTATGTCTGCGCACTTACAACGCTAAAAAACGGGTTTCGATACCCGTGATGGGTAGAGTACAGATAGCCCATTATAGCTTTGTGCTTATTTGAAAAAAACAACATCACTCTGAAAAGAAAAGTAATTTTGAAGCGTTAAATAATTGCTAGTTTCATTAATTTGACGAGCGATATTTGCGATTGGTATATCTAATGGAAGAACAGAAAATCCGTAAAAATAATTTGTTTGGCAAAATCTAGGATTTCATGTTTTGTCACATTCATTATAATCACAAAATTGTTTTCGTGTCTTTGCTTTTAAACTGAATGGAACAAAACAGCAGTCTGTGCCAAACAGTTGAAATGGAATTGTGAGGATACAAAGTGAACTACAGTAAAAAATTACGAAAGTCAACATTGATGACATATTCAAATATATTAATAAATATATTTAATTAAGACAGTTCCAACTTTTATGTATACGATAAATATGTAAAGATAGGTCTTAATATATACTGTTAATTCAATGTAAGTAAGCTATCAGCAAAATACTATTGTTAAGATAAATAAATAATAAATAAAATACATCACATTTCAGTTTTTTTAATAATGTATCTCGCCTATAACGGCCGTGAAAGCTAAACTAGACAAATGTTTAACCCTAGAATTATTAGTTTTTGGTTTTATAAATATATTTTTCTGAAATATTTGTGCTTATGTTGTTGTTGTTCTTTTGAATTAAGCAGAAAGCTTCACAATGGGCTATCTGTACTCTGCCTACCACGGGTATGGAAACCCGGTTTTTAGCGTTGTAAGTCCACAGACATAAGCCACTGGGGGGCTTATCCTTGTGAATGCACGGTTTGGTGTGTTAGAGAATTTTATGTAATACACGAGTCAAACAGAGCTATCATCAATATTGCAATAAATGCAACTAATCAGGCTGTGGTTCTGTACATATTTTGAGGATAATATACCTGAGTGATTTCATCCTTTGTTTTAATCAGTTCCTAATTTCGAGCGTATTACAGGAAGAACACAAATCTACTCAACGTAATTTAATATGTCAGCCTACCTTTAGTTTGTTTGTTTAGAATTAAGCACAAAGCTACTCAATGGGCTATCTATGCTCCGCCCACCACGGGTATCGAAACCCGGTTTTTAGTGTGTAAGTCCGCAGACATACCACTGTGCCACTGGGGGGCACATGGGTTATCTGTGCTCTGCCCACCATGGGTATCGAGACCCGGATTTTAGCGTGTAAGTCCGCAGACATACCGCTGAGCCACTGGGGAGCACCCTACCTTTAGTAAATGGTACAAAAATAAGTCGATAATTTGGGGGTTAAGATATTTTTAAAGCTTTTTGTTTCATTGAATTTTACCGTATTAGCTGAATGTGCTTTTTTTATAACATATTTCGTTACATGAAAATAATCAAACAGTGTTCGAATATTTTGTACTTGAAAGCTTTCCAAAAATATTTCATGAAGTACATAGGAATACTAAGCAACAAAATTAGCCAACAAATGAAGTGTTCGAGTAATTACCTTGTACCTAGAAATGGGATATTTCTAATATTAAACTTAACTTTGAGGAAATAACAAAAGCTATGCATATATTTTAATTTTGAATATCTATAGATGTTCATTGATGGTCACCAAATATATTAGGAACAAACTAATCGCACATCACATCTCCAAATAAGAATATCGCAGAGGTAGTCTACAAACATAATTATAGTTAAAAGAATATTAAAATTATTAGTAGTGAATATCTGAGAAAATTAACGTTTTTACTTCAGTAATTTTTATACACTTGTAAATTTATAAATTTTCAAGTATTCGATGAAAAAAGTGGTTTTATTAACACTCATTTGAAATAATTCTCTCAAGATATTTGTACATAAAATCGTTTAAAACATAAACATAAATGTGTAAAACAAAAGTTTGGTCAAGCATTTCGCTTTACATGCTTTTTATTTAGGAAAAGAGGCATATATGGAAGTTACTAACAATAAAATGTTTCTGTTTATAGACGCACATGACAATAATTAATGCTATATTTCGAATTACAATCATACAGGTAGAGCTTTTACCTATTTATAGCTTAATATTTAAATCTTAATGTGAAGTACTATAGCTTGATTGAGAGAAATGGTTAAATTAATTTACAGTTTTAAGTTGTTATAAGCTAAGCAAATGAAATAAATAAGTACTATAAGAAATAGCTTAAAATATTACATTAAGATTGATTTACAACTACATTATTGACTCATTTCTAATGCACGTATGTCTGTCTTCACTGTGGCTATACAATAGATAAATAACGGTGTTTATTGTTAAATAAATTACTAATACAATGAAAGTTAAGGTATTTATAAGTCGTTTTAGCTTATTTGTTTCGGTATCAAATCTGTGGTGGTAGTAGCTATGTTACAGGAACCAGTAGGCTGAAACAACTAATCAAGACCCTATATTTCACTGTAATACGTTATTTTTATTTGTTTACTTTTATTATACAGTAACATTATGTGTCTGAAACGAAACTACTTTTCATATCATATTTTTTTTTGTCATTCAAATCATTTAAGCACAAAATGTTAGACAAATAAATCACCAAGTAGATAGAAGTGTATATATCAGAATATCTCGATTGTTTTGTGCGTTAGTAACGCTGATGTGTATTATTTTATTCACGTTGTTTCTGTTTTCACCAAACTGGGTGGACATAACCAGTTCTAAAGTAGATTATATGGTTTTTACCTCATTCGTTTTCACAGGTCTGTTCTATCAAATCTTTGCGTTCTTGTTTCGTTTCTAATAGTATATTTACTGAACATTTTACTTTTTGTTTCGCATCCAAATATACTAAAGCAATAATACACATTCATAGTCGACTATTGAAGTAAAAAATTAGTAAAAAGTAGAGCAATAAAGATTTTTCAATGAACAGTATAACAATAATAATTTTGAAAATTAAAAAAAAGAGTGAAAACGAAAATATAAATATTTAACAAACTGATGATAGAAAGTGTCAGAACACTGGAAATAGTAAATAGAATACATACGGACAACTATTTAATGTTGGTTATTTTGTTCGTTTCTCTGATAAATTCGCCACTTGACTTTATACACAATAAAGGGATTCCCTAGTAACAGTATTTCTTATATCTTAGCCACAGTTCAGATGAAATACTTGACCATGTAACTATAATAATGCAGCTGACGATGATCAAGGCGTTATGAATGAATAATAATTATCAAATTCTTTGAAATATTATTTCCATGGATATATATTTATTTTTGAAGAGTAATTAAAGTGAAATTTAACAGGAATGAGAACTCAACCCGAATAATTTAACTGAGGCTTAAAGGTTTATTAAGATATTTAATTTAGCACACGTATATTTATAATGGATGTAGCTCCATGAATTATAGTATGCTGTAATTCACGAACGATTTTAGTTCAGCATAAACTCTGTTTCTAATCGAGCTTTATATAATAAAAGATCTTTAAAACTGTTCGTTATTGTGAAACATTGGATACGACCAATGATTATTATGTAACACAGTACAAAAAACAAAATCACATTTTTCACTGTTTCAAACATACACAAAGTTTCGTTGAATAATGGGGCATATTATTTGTTCCTTAACTGTAAAAAATTAAGGAGTTTGGTGTTGAGTTTCAACTCGTGTTTCATTTCATACTCATGCCAAACATGAAGTTGTACTCAATTCGTTTTACAAGACAACTGGAAAGGATTAGTATTTAATTAGAATGATAAATTTACTATATTTGTCTCGCCCGTTAATAACTTTAAAGAATATAAGATTGCATACATTTCAAAATGAAGGGGGATTTCAGTAATATTGTCATTAACTTACATGGTGTTTTGATGTTTAGCATTGGACCTGCATGGCCAAGTAGTTATGGCGCTCGAATTCTAATCGGAGAGTCGCGAGTTCGAATCTCCGTCGCACTAAACATGCTTACTCTTTCACTAGTAAAGGCCTTATAATGTTACGGTCAATCCCGTTATTCGTTGTTAAAAGAATAGCCCAAGATTTCACTGTGAGTGGTGATGACTAGGTGCCTTTCCTGTAGTCTTGCACTGCTAAATTACAGATGGATAGCGCAGATATCCTTGGTGTAGCTTTGCGCGAAATTCATAAACAAACAAACATTATTTAGTGAAAATGTAATTTGGAGAACCAATACGCAGATAACGTTTGTTTCTAAATAAAAAAACGCATATTTTCAATTTGTTGTATATCATGTTTCGAATAAGCACGACGTGCCGATGAGTAAGTTACCCTCATACCTGCAAAACAAACGACTATGTTTAATCTACATCTTTCTTTGTACGATATGCGATGTACAAAATTTATAATTTTTTTAAACCAGAAAAAAAAGTTGTTAGGAATCAGTATCAGAATCAGTACTCTGCTTATCACGAGTATCGAAACCTGGTTTTTAGTGTTAGAAGTTCGCAGACACTGCTGTGCCACTGGAAGTGGAGGCTAACAAACGAAGTAGAAAAAACAACAATATTATATAACTCGTGATTATTCTGTACACACTGAGATATAACTTATATCTATATATTTCCTCAGTTTCCTCAAAGTTTCTTTGAGTTAAATATATTTTTACAAATGAATATAACCTACACTATTAAATCTGTATTGTGAAATTCCCACCTGATCACAAAAATTGTAGAAGATTTCCGAGTGCAAGAAACAACATATATGTGCACGTGAATGTCAGCATTGTTATTTTAGCTAAAATCTCTGGAATCGACGCCCAACGCTTATTAAAAGTAACCAACATAAAAAACGGAGAAACAGTCATTATTGTTGGTTTGCTACACTATAAAACTGGGAAGCTATAACTGTGATTATACTTATTAATCGGGAACATTTATGGATTTGGAATATTACAAACTCTTTAAATTCAGTGGATTAACATAGAACGTTAGTATTTTTACAAAGATATTATAAATCTTCAACTGTGAAAAACCTGCGTGTGGTCGAAGAAGAGCAAGCCAGCTCCCAGTTAAATGAGCTGTACCTCTATCAACTCGAAATTATTTCACCTATCGTGAACCCTTGATAAGATATCGAGAAAGTTTCGGATCAGGTAAAAGACTCAGTACTGGCTGTCAGTTTGTAAGTCATTTGGACATAAACCATTGTTCCCTGCTGCGAGAGCGGTAAGTCAACCAAGTTGACAACGGTAAAATCAGGAGATCGATTCCCATCGATAGAGACAACAGATAGTCTGATGTGGCTTTGCAATATGAAAAAGAAAGAAAGAAACAAATGTAATTAATTATTTGTAATAACTGATTTTACAAATTTTATTATTATATATGCAAAAACGGCTCGTTTGGGTTGAGAATATATTTTACGTAGAAGAGCGTAGAAGATTACCTTCTTCGGTAATCGTCAGGTTCACAAAGAAAGAAAGAGACAACCGACCGGAAGCTGACCATATGTTTAGAAGGGGTTGTGTAACTGAGAGTCGGGATGTAGAGGGCGGTGTTAGATGTTTGAATATATAATTTTATTTTATTATATTTAATATAGGTATAAAGGCGTTTTTTATATTGGATTATTCTGGGTTTAAGTTGTTGCTTCTTTAATTTTTCGTTTGTTTATGTTTGTTTCTTTATTTAGTATTTGAGTGTTTTCTATGGTTATGTTGTGTTTATTTGACTTGCAGTGTTCGAAAACGTGTTAAGGTGAATTTTTATGTTCTTTGAAACTGGTTTCCATTTTTGAAAAATCTAGTTTATATTTTAAAATTAGAATAAAAAAAATTCATATATTACATAAATGTTAAAAAGAATTCAGTCGAATTGCATTTGTCATTGGAACAGTTTAGTTCAAATGCAAGAAAATAAACGTTAAATATTGTTTATAGATGACAATATAAAGATTTTAAGGATATTTCCTTTCAAAATATACTGAATAATAATAGTTCACGAAGATATTTAGGAATGGATTGTTCAAGACATCGAGTTAAAATCCTTGAAAGGTATTTGTAAATACAACATTAATAATATACAGAGTTATAATACTTTAAAAACAGGTTAAACAGAAGCTAAATGTCAATAACGTCTTTTGCACACAGAAGAAACTGTTTTCAAAACGAGTTTTTGAAATTCTCTTCACTGAGGTTAGAAAATTAATCATGAAACATATATCCACCATTACAAACATTTTTTTTACCTTAGATTTATCTCCCATTTTATCCTTTACGATGATTTACTTTTAACCTAACGATGGTCATTGTGAAAGTTTCTGTAGCAAATTACTTTTGTAAAAATGGCAGATACTTTAATGATTCTTCTATAAATTTCTTATGCGTAAACTATATATATTGTGATTATTTTTCATTATGATATTTATATTAAGGCAAAGGCTATTCTGCTCATCTTCATTATGTCAATTATATGATATTTGTGGTTATTTTAACATATTGAATCTGAATGACTATCTTTGCCAGTAAAATTTATTATCTTCCAAAATAAATGATTTAAATCTTTCATTGGAAATCCCCCTAGCCCTTGTCGTTATAATAACATAACTACGATATGCAGTGTTTTAATTGTGAATTATTTGGAAGCCACATGCAAACTTTTCGAGTGTGCTAATTCTGAAACAGAAGATGATAGTTTTTTAGTTACATATTTAGTTATTCATTTATGTTTTAAACAACAGAGGTCTTAATGAGTTGTTAAACGTTTTTCTCAACAATACCCTAACATTGGTAAACTCCACACATTCTTTTAGACATATATATAGAAAAACAAATGGACAAATTACGAGTGGAGCGTTCTAACCACTTAGGCATGCTTGGTCTTCATATTTTGTCTGTGATTCACTTGATGTCAGTAATATCTTATTTTCATAGTGCTAAATAATTAAATATGTCCAAAACTATGAAACACAAGCAAATGTAAGATGAATATAAAAATATTTCACTATCTTAAATTTCAACCAGAGTTTTAATGTCTAAGAAATACATTACTTGTATTTTCTATGGCACGTTGTTACTTCATGCTCTTTATGCATTTGACATTTTATGCTTAGAGAATTTGGAATGAAATATGATACTTGGACGTAATAAACATTGTGCTGTACTGCTAATTTGGGCTGCTAATTATCTGGAGCTTTAAATCTTGGTAAAATGGCTTGTGCAACGAGTCTTGTGTATTTTATCTCACCTATCTGTTAAATTAATATTTTTAATAATTTTTTTTTGTAAGTCTAAAACATTAAATAAAAGACAAATGTCGTCATTTTACATTATTGGATGAATATTAATTGCAAGAAAGATACAGATTTTGAGATTTGTCTTTTTTTTCGTTTCCACACAGATGATGCTTGTGCTTTACTCTTGTACCGTTGATTTTTTTAGGCTGGAAGGATATTTACTAAATCATTAAATTAAAATAACCAATTATAGTGATGACAAACATAGTTAATAAATGCATTAATGTTGATGATTATTTTTAAGACTTCGTTTTCAAAACCCTTCTCTTCTCTTGAAGTCGTCCCTCACTGGCACACCGGTATGTCTGGGGACTTACACAGCTTAAAACCGGCTTTCGATACCCATGTTTGGCACAGCACACTGAGCCTATTACGTAGTTTTATGCTTAATATCAAACAATGTAAAATTTTCGAAGTAAATACTCCTTAAATGACGTAAGCTTTGAACACTGCCAAATTTATTTAATTTGTTTAGAAACTAAGCTAAACTCTTTTTTGCCAGTATGTGTAAGTAATACTTGGCAAATGTGGAATAGAAGTGGTTATAAATCTAACAAGATCCAAAATGTTTCGAAAGACCAGTTGTTTTAAAATGTTTGTTTAAAATTGTAATATGCTGCGATTATTTACTATTTTGTAAATTTTATATTTTTACCAACTTGCTAAATAATGTTACTAAAATAATTTCGTTTTAGCATGTTTATTGGTACTGAGTCTAAAACTTTTATACAGATATACATATACACAAGCATTAGAAAGTCTACAAAATTTTCAAGAGTTCGTATCAATAAATTTTGTATTAATTGCTTAAATAAAAATGTTTCCTTTGGATTTCATATTTACATTAGCAAGATATAGTTGTTATAATAATTCACGATCCTAAGTTACGAACTTGTTTTCTTTTCTCATCTGTTCAAATACGTGGAATTTAATTCAAGAAACAATTTCTTACTTCTTACGAACTAGAAAAATTATTTTGGGTGTAGGATTTGTTTTAATAATACCTAAATACGTACATAATTTCCATAAAAGCTGCTCACAGTTATTATTATTATTTATCCGAAAATTTCTAAAAAAATGACTCGGTATTTCACACCTATAATTTAACACTGCTTCCACTGACCAGACATCCAGGATTTGGGCTGTATTATAGACCTTGAAATATAATATCATTCAGGAATAAGCTGAAACGCTATTTTTAGCATTTTCAGATTGAACTAAAATTTCACACAAAATTTTGCAGATTTGGTCAAGCTATCGCAAGGTTTTGGCTCTCATAGTACACAGTAGTAAACTTAGTATTTTTAGTGGGCATCAACCTTAGAAGATGTATGTGTGGTGTTGTGTCGTTGACTTACCCTCTCGGCTTCTGGGTTGAGGTCAAGCATAGTTCTCTTTCTTGTTCTTTGTTTACTGAGTAGATATGAAGGCTCTGACTTTCTGCTTTAAGTGCCGCTCTTTTACTGTAATGCTGGACAGATCGCACTGTAGGTTCTAGTTGAAAGGCGGACTCAAGTCGACGAAAATGCCATTTAGCTTTTTCAAAAATTTTTTCTCAAATGTTTAATCTCTTTCACTTATTTGAATATCGTCAACTAACGCAGCAGTGCAAATTTAACGTTTCTGCTGATTAAATTTTTCTGGTAGAGCTTGTTAGACGTCTTTGGCAGATGAGATAGTTGTGTATGATCGTATTTTTAACAAATATCGTTTCCAATCACAATCATAAGTCCGTCTGATCTTATGGGAACAACATTGTACACATAGTTCTTGCTACATTCATGCATAACGAAAGCAGTCGATTGTTCTTGTCAAGAGCACTGAAACTTGATGCCTTCAGTTGTGCTTCTTTACTTGGTAAGTTTGATGTCCCTGTGGATTAGTATTAAAGAATAGCCTAATTTAATAGACTTCGTTCCTGTACCACGTTGGAGTATTACAACAACGTCTCGAACACTTTGCTGTCGCATTTGAATTCTTGGATGATCTGTGTCGTTTCTTTGATGTCACGAAATCCAAAGGATCTTCAAAAGTATTGCTAGACATTTCATCTTCATCACTCTCTAAAAGAATAGCGTAATAAATTATTCTTTTTTTTCTTTAAATGTGCTTTTAATTCGCACTGCGACTGTTTCCAACTTATTATTCGTGCTATTTGACCTCTGGGTTTAAACCATTGCTTCCACATTAATATCAAGAACATTTCTTATAAATACTGCACATACACACTTGCAAGCCACTTTCTTCTTTTCATGTATTAACGATACTTTGTCAATATAAGATTATTACACTTACTCATCGAGTGTCAATAGTATGTCGATATCTATTTTGTTGATACATGTGAATCCGGTTTTCACAAAAGGTGCTAACACAATCATCTGCTTTTTTCAGTCATATTTTGGTAAAAGTGTTAGCTTATAAACAAACGATGCGGGCTGATTTGGGAAATTAGATTCTGCAAGCTCATGGGTGCCTGGTTTGGAATAGTACTGTTGAACAAAACAAAAACCTGCTACTTCAGATATAGACATAAGCCCTAAAATCTTCAATATACTTAAGAATAGTTAGATACACATTGCATGATATAATGTAAACAAAGTATTAGTCTGTTGAAGCACTTTTTTTTTACAGATCATTGTATATAGGGATAAATATATGGTATATTAAAACGTATGCACTTCATCAAATCACGCAACAGCTGTTACAGCATATGTAACACTACTGTGGAATGAACATTTAATAAAAGTTAATTCAGACATTGTTTGACTTTAGCGGGTCTCTGATATCACCGAATATGGAAAATAATATTAATCGCTCCAGTAAGGGTATTTAACAGTTCTTTATGATGCAAAATACTCATATGATCAGATGTATTCTGATCAGAAATTTATATCTTCCAAGAGAGGAATGTTCTTCGTATTTAATGCATTGAAAATCAAAGAAATATGGGTCAATTTGAGACACAAGGATCACCTATAAAGAAATCTATAAGTTGTACCCTAATTCTACTCAGCAAAGTGCGGCGTATTATAGCAAGAATATAAGAATCTATTAACAAAATGGCAAAGAAAAAAGCTCTTCAGTGTGCCTCAGGCAACAGTTCGCAGTGTGATAAAACTTCCTATTCCACCACGAAATACTTAAAACAGCTATAAATGAAGATGAGTATTTATGCTATTTCTTTCGAAGACATTGTTGTTCATGAATCATTTGAAAAAGATATTGTGAAGCGATTATCTTCATATTCTAGATGTTTTACGGAAATAAAGAAAGGATGAGTTGTGGGCTTTAGACATAACATCCTTACAACGTAGCCGCTCGCAACAGAAACCATACCGTAGGGCTATTGTCGAGAAGTACGGTTGTGAAATAGAAAAAATAAAGCGTGTGTCTTTGTTAATGGTTGTAGCTTGTAGCCTATATAACCACTTAAGCCTAATTATTTAATGACTTCTCATTTTTATTGCTGGGTTAGTAATTACTCACTGGTTATTATCCTATGTTTCCCTGTTAATTTATCACTATATTCAAAATATATAGATCACGTACAGGCACGCTTTATTTCCTTTATTTCACAACCATGTTGTGAAGTTTTTTGAAGTAAAGTTTTCACTGTGAACGGCTACGTAGTACGGAAACTAGTAATAAAACATAACCCAGAATTCATGACTACTGACTGGAGTGGGAGGTTATAATTCAAGACAGCTTAGGCCATTTGCACCACGTTACAAATACTTCAAAACAGTAAAATTGTTATTTAAGTAACAATAAAATGTAAAAGTATTAAATAATCTTAGTTTGACTGGAAATTTTAATTTTAGTATCCAAAAATGTATTTAAGTATTATTGTATCCATATTAAAGTGGAATCAAGAACTCGTAACTCGAGTTGCTGAGTGCCAAACGCATGAACAATATGTGTGCTTTTTTTACTATGTTATAATATGTTTCAATTTTTGTATGGAAGTTATTTCTTAGAATAATTTAATACTTTTTATCACTATCACAATATGTATTTTGTTAAATGCAGAAATCAATAAATTAATATTTTTATCCATAGCTTAATATTTAGAGACTAAATACGAGATGTATTTCCGCAGAAAAGCATAAAATGTTCGGTTTCAAAAGAAAATAAAACCAGACATAATAGTAAGATACGTTTTATTGACGTTATGAAAGTACAAATTGTAACGTTAAGCGTTAGTGTCTCGTGACTGACTGACAGACAAACTACTGCTGTGAAGTGACACGAGTAATTAAAATAGGTGATATTGCCAGGTGAACGTGGCTCCCTTTCAGTGAAATAAATAAATATAACCAAAAAATAAAAAAGTCGATTACAACAGCATTTTATCGACATTTTAATATACAGAAGTATACAGAGTACTAAATATGATTTAGTAACAATGTATTTCTGAAGTTTAATGATGTAAAAGTTGCTTTTATCCGTGCACTTATTCAAGGGCAGGTTGTATGCGAGGGTTTTTATTTCAGGGCATTATTTTGACGAACTCAAATATATTGAGAAATCGAAATATGGTGCATGCGAGTCATTCAGAGAGTTTGTTCGTTTAGGAGCACAAACTCATTTCTTTCACTTGCACTACACCTTTACATTACAGAGTAGTCACTCCAAATAAAAGACTTACTCGCTGCTTATTTACTGTTTATATAATTTGCGCTGGTCAAGATCTTAGAACTTCACATTTGTTTCCTGTTAAAAAAATCTAAGTTATTTAAAATAGCAGTAGATACATCTTCTAATTAACTTTGCAATTATATCATGAACTTTGTTCGAAAGTGTGTTTATGAGTATGTATTTATCAGAGTACCTAAGTACTTATTGCAGGTGTTCAAATATTTTGATTGATTGACTGCTTCTAGGAGAGAGGAGAAATAGAGACAATGATGTCAAAGACCATGCGTATTATAATTCGCCCCCTAGTGGCTCAGCGGTATGTATACGGACTTACACGCTAAAATTCGGGTTTCGATATCCGTGGTGGACAAAGCACAGATAGCCCATTGTGTAGCTTAGTGCTTAATTCAAACAACAGCAACAACAAAAGTATTATAATTGAATTAGTGTTATTTATATCTTATAACATAGTATGTGGGGTTACGAGGCCTAAGACTCGAGTTCTTATTAGTCTCTTATTGTTCAGGGTATTGAGGGTGGGTTTTTTAATGTTCCTCTTCATAAAATTTTTTAACATCACTCCCAGTTTCAAGACCAGTTGTGGTTGGAGTAAGACTTACTCTGTCATTAATTGTATATCATTATTGATGAGAAATGAGTTGGCTAGGTTTGTTTGTTTTGAATTTCGTGCAAATCTATTCGAGGGCTATCTGCGCTAGCCGTCCCTAATTTAGCAGTGTAAGACTAGAGGGAAGACAGCTTGTCGTCACCACCCACCATCAACTCTTGGGCTGCTCTTTTATCAACGAATAGTAAGATGACCGTCACATTATAAGAATCCCACAGCTGAAATGGCGAACATGTTTGTTGCGACCCCGCAACCCTGAGATTACGAATCGAGCGTCTTAACCACCTGGCCATGCTGAGAAAGAAAAGTGAAAGTGTGATAAACAAGGATAGTATAAAAAAACGAAGGCACAATTTAGAACTATTTTAATAAAACATAGTATTACTATATTCTAGTGGCATAATATCCATTATAGTAATTAGCGATTAATATTTGCTATAAGTAATTTACTTGTACGTATAGCAAAAGTATCTTTCTTGAAATTTAACTGCTCACATCAGCCAACAGGGGTCGTAGTACGAATGCATTAGAAATTAAATATAAATATTAAGTATAAAGTGTAAATTCTGTCCACGCAGGAGTTTAACAAAATATGAAACTAAGAAGTATATGCTGTAAGGTGTGTGGATGCAATCAGTTTGGATCTCTTTCCGTTTATTCGGCTAGTCGGCTTTTCCAGCATTCACTTGATCTTTAGGTGTGCGGCGGAACTAACAAAGAGTATTTGAGCATTTCACAGCTCGTAGTGAAACATGGTCGAAAGACAACTTCATGAATGTTGGATCATCAACTGATTTTGACCTTAGTATACTTACTCAAATTGTTAATAAAATATTTTATTTTATTTAATAGGATTTACTGCGTTATACAATATATAGAGTTATACAGAATTTATCAAATCTTAAGTTATACTGGTAACAATATGAAATGAATTATTATGTGGACCTTCGGTCGAATGGATTTTACTGCACATGTAAAGTGCCGATATTTTGTCACCTTTTTAAACATTTATTTGAGTTATTCTTTGCAGGATTGTCTTTCTATCTATCCTTATATTTCTTTGTATGTTTATGTATCTATCTAACGGATATGCGCTCCATCTCTTGTTTTACAACATGAAAGTGAAAATGGAATTATTTGTTGTGAACCTAACGTTGAGAAAAAGCAAAATAGTATAAATCACCGTAAAGAAAAAATATGATTAATATATGTGTGTGTGTTTTTTTATAGCAAAGCCACATCAGGCTATCTACTGAGTCCACCGAGGGAAATCGAACTGTTTGAATTATTAATTTAAAAGTACAATAGTGGTAGCTTTTACAGCAAGCAAGTTCTGATTTTAACAATCAGAAGTTTATGATCCATATTACAAAGACATTATCAGGTCAGAGTTATATGTAAAACGAAAAACAAATTGTCACTGGAAATAATTATGTTTATTAAACAGATAAATTAAAATTTTGTCAATATTCACTTTGCTAGTGCGTTTTACATGTGCATACATGTAGAGGAATTTTATATGGCAGACTATATGAGCAGAAGTACAGCTGCCTACTGTCATACCTGCTGCTTAGAACGCTGGATTAGCTTTATTACATTTTCGAACAGAGTGGATCATCTCAGCGATTTCATGTCAACAGTAGAGAAATGTTGTATAATGATTCGTTATTCCTTTTCAAGCCAGTTCTTTCATCAGTTTAAATTTTTAATTAATTATTTGGAATAAAAGTATATTTGAAGAGTAATTCAAGTATTGAATATACAAATAAAGGGATGTTGAATATTGTAGTTTATATTTTGTCGTAAATAGATCTTTCCATTCTACAATAAGAAAGCAGCTAATGCACCACGACTTTTCTGATAGCTCCAAATGGAAAAATCGAAATTTATAAAACTTTTTCTCGAGAATTACATGTAGTTTTCTAAAGGAATTTAACGAGCGTTTCCATGCAGTAAAAGTTTATAATCTCCGCATTAAGCGCAACAATAATTTTATATATAGTAAAACATGTCTTTAGCATTTGGAACTATCTTGGAGAACTGTTTATAAAAATAAAAGTAAGTTTGTTTAGAATTAAGCACAAAGCTACTCAATGGGCTATCTGTGCTCTGCCCACCACGAGTATCGAATCCCGGTTTTTAGTGTGTAAGTCGGCAGACATACCACTGTGCCACTAGAGGGCATAAAAGAAAGAAGAATCAGACCTTGATAAAAATATTAATGGTCATAAAACATTGCTCATTAAATAGTAGGCTTTGTAATTTTTGTTTATTAAAACAGGTGACTTCTATTACAGTTAGTGAGGTTCTGAACATAGTATTATTTGTAAGCTCATCTCAATTACTATAGAAATGCAAATTATACAATTCTAAATAATTCGATCCAATATTTTATGATACATCAAGCTATGAATTTCAGACATTCAGCTCATTCTCAGTACGTGTTTTTCAAGTTACATAGATATATAGTTGTGGGAACATAAATGTCAAATGACATATTACGAAATTTTAACATATTTTACAGTCAACTGACTCAGTATATTTATCTCGGTTTTGGATACTTTTAAGGAAATTGGGATTTTTGATTAGTATATTAAGGGAATATTTGTTTTCACAGCATGTTTATACCTTTCTCATTAAAATACATTTTTTATTTAGATGTCTCGAGTCATTAATCGGTATAAAACACAATATACACCACAATTACCCAGATGAAAACATTAGCACTCAATCTCTTTTTTTTTTACTTTTTATTTTGAATACGTTAAAATACTTGATTAGCCGTTAATGTACTTGTACCCAAGTGGCTGCATAGCTAGCTGATCTGCAAATAATTCAGAAAGGGAAAAGTGTTTATTTTAGCTCTTTGGAATGAGGAATTGAGTACATACTTTGTCATAATATTATTAAGGAAAGTGAAGGTTAAGTTTTGGGTCGTAAGCTAAAAAAAATGTTTTAAATATGTATTATCAACTGAAAATATATAACAATAACAAAGAAATATATTTAACCAAAAGTGACCATAACGCCTTTCTACAACAATGATTATAGGATAAGCACACATTATACAAAAATTCCTAAAAGTATCACTAAATTGTGGTAGAGAATCAATACCTTTGTTCAAATTGCTGCCGAAGAGTGACGATTGCAACAGGTAGGCCTCAACATTAGTTGTTGCTATTGGTTCTGCGACAGAGTGTCTGAATAAATGAGTCTGTGTGCACAACCGTTACACAGATTACCTACCATATTATCTGAAAAGTGACGATTATTTGGAAACTATTCAACATACAATATGTTAGCAGCTGAGACATTCCCGCGACACTCTCTACACTGGATCATATTAAACTGTTTTTAGACTAGATTTCGTGTCATTAGTTATATAGTTATATGCAGCACTATATGTGCATACTACCCTATGAAGGAGCTTTTATTTTGATGATAGTGCACAAAAATCACCCAACTGATTTCTGATAAATTTATGTAAAATGTATTATATTTCACAGATGAAAATCCATCAAACAACTGAGAAATGTACCTTACTACCGCTATTTTGGATGTAAAATTGAAAATTAAGAAAAGTGCTGAGCTCCACATATATTTCTTACACTTTGTACATCTGGTTTGATATAGTGGCTGAAAAAGAAGAGAACAAGTATGCAATTTTCTGTTTCCATGACATCGTGTAAGCCAAAAGAAAGACTAACTGACTGTTATTTTTGCATAAGTAATGTTTCTTATAACAAGGCAAAACTAAACAATACATTAAATATTCACATACTGCACCAGTGCTAAATCCACCAACAAATTGGGAAACAGAAGAGTTATTCTGTGTATAATATAACGAAATATTTTCTTATTCTTCATTCAGAAATTTTATCCTTCTGACACTTCACATCAACTGCTTTATCTGATCACACAAGAAGAACTAAAAGTTCTGATTGGTGATTTGTCTTTATCAAGGTGTTACATATTTTTTATGTTTTATGTTCTTCGTAGACTAAACGCAACAGAAAAACACAGATAACAGCTTTTATAATTTATTACACTAAACTATTAACAAATATAACAGATATAACATAAATTATATAATAACAGTGACAGATATTAAGTTATAACATTCGAAATTAATTACAAAACAAAATAATACTAGTTTCAAACTTCAAAATTAATCACAATACAAAATGGTACTGGCCTGTATCTAATGTAATGATCTAAAATGAAAGTCTCAAATTCCAGTCTAGGGTGTGAATTTGGTCCCACGAAGAAATTCCGAAGCTTAAATGAAGAAGTTCAGCAACGATTCACAGTTCAATAAATTCGCCGACTCTCAGCACAAGCAGTAATTCAGATGGATCGTAGAGATTGACGAAATAAAATCACAGCTTCTGTAGATCTAACTTCAATCACAAATCCAAGTTGAATAATCACAGCAAACACTTAATCTTTCTTAAATAACTGTCTCTCTTCTATTGAAATAAAACTAATATCTGACTCTCCTCTTTTCTTCGAATAAAAACTGATGTCTGAATATCTCTCTCTCTTGTCTCTCGCATCTTCGTCTGTTTATATATTGTAGGCCTAGACCCCCCGAATAACCGCGAACTTTCTACAGATCTCTAGAGCAATCCGCGCATGTTCGTTCTTGCACGAGACTATACGTCTAGACACGAAGTCACCAGCACTTCATTTACAAACATATGATTGGTCTACTTAATTCAAGAAAATTCTAAATGTTACCCTAAATGAATAACAAAATATTAGTTTAAACTTCGAAACAATAATATCAATATGGAAAAATGAATAATAGAAATGAAAATTCAAACACAACATGACATGTTGTCGTTTACAAAATATTTACATGACATTTACATAACACTCTCCCCCTTAAAAGTAAAAAAAAAAGTTTGAGCTTGTGAAAACTTTTTTTTGTTTTACTTATTATACATAACATTGAACTAAGAAACAAATTTTAGTCAACCGTTAATTATAACGAAACACTGAACCACTTAATTACCGTGACAATGTATCCGCAATGACATTGTCCGAACCACGGATATGATTAATGGACACATTGTATTGCTGCAAAATAATACTCCACCTGAGTAACCTTTGATTTTTGTTTTTCATTTTGTTCACGAACACGAGTGGATTATGGTCGGTGTAAACATTAACAATCCATGGTGAAGAACACAAATAAACATCAAAATGTTGTAAGGCTAACAACAATGCAAGTGCTTCTTTCTCAATTGTTGAATAATTTCTTTGGTGCTTATCAAGTTTTCTTGAAAAATAACACACAGGGTGGTCAACACCATTTTGCTCTTGCAACAACACAGCACCAACACCAACGTCACTCGCATCTACAGCAAGCTTAAATGGTTTGTCAAAATCGGGAGCTTTGAGGATTGGAGCATTCATGACATTGATCTTTATCCTTTCAAAGGCAGTCTGGCAATTTTGATTCCAGGAAAAATTTACATTCTTTTTAGTAAGGCTGTTAAAGGTGCAGCTACATCAGAAAAATTTGGACAAAATTTCCTATAATATCCTGCCATGCCCAAGAATCTCATAATACCTCTTTTATTCGTCGGCTCTGGATACTCCGCTATTGCCTGTACCTTAGATTGGATAGGCTTCACTTTACCCCGACCAATTTCATGGCCTAAGTACACAACTGTTGCTTTACCGAATTCGCTTTTTAACAGGTTGATAGTGAACTGAGCCTCGGAACACCTCTCAAAGAATGCACGAATGTGACTTAAATGCTCAGACCAGTCACTGCTTACCACCAGTACATCATCAATGTAAGCATACACATTTTCTAATCCTGCGATGACATGATTCATCAACTTTTGAAATGTTGCACCAGAGTTTTTCATGCCAAATGGCATAACTTTGTATTGGTACAAACCATCGGGTGTTATAAAAGCCGAAATTTCTCTTGCTTGAGGAGTTATAGGTACTTGCCAATAACCTTTGAGTAGGTCAAATTTGGTAAGGTACTTTGAGTTACCTACACGGTCAATACAGTCATCCATCCGAGAAATAGGATATAAATCAGTCTTGGTCACATCATTAACCCTTCTGAAATCTGTACAGAACCTAACTGAACCATCAGACTTTGGTACCAAGATACAAGGTGAACTCCAATTACTATTTGACAACTCAATGAAATCATTTTCAACCATGTATTTTACCTCTGACCTGATTTTTGACAATTTCACAGGATTGGCCGGATATGGATGTTGTTTTATTGGTCGAGTGTTCTCAATAACAACATCATGTTCTATGACATTGGTTCTACCAGGAACATCAGGGAACAAATGAACAAACTCTAAAATCAAACCTTTCAACTCTTGACTTTGTTGTTGAGTTAAATGATTGAGTTTTTCATCTAAGTTTGCTAATACATGTGAGTTTTTAGGTTTAACATCAGTGTCTGGAAAGCTATTTCCTGTAAGTTCAAGAGGAGAAGGTGGAGGATCATGATCTTCATTCACACCACTTGTCACGTTCACAGGAACAGCATTCAACACGTTTGTTTTCTTTCGCACATAATAGGGTTTCAACATATTGATATGACAAAGCTGTTTGCTTTTCCTCCGATCAGGGGTAGTGATCACATAGTTTAGATCATTAATTTTCTTTTCAATTGAATAAGGTCCAAAATATTTAGCTTGAAGTGAAGAGCTTGATGTAGGCAACAAGACCAGTACTTGGTCACCAACATTAAAAGATCGCTTCCTGGCCCTTTTGTCATACCAGGTTTTCATCTCTTCCTGAGAAGACTTCAGGTTTTCCCTGGCAACATTAAAAGCATTGTGCAATCTGGTTTTGAAATCAGAGACATAATTCAACAAGTTAATTTGTGAGTTATTATCCTCCAACCATTTTTCCTTAACCAACTTCAATGGACCGCGAACTGAGTGACCATAAACCAACTCAAAAAGGCTAAATCCAGTAGATTTTTGAACAACCTCACGAACTGCAAACAACAACAATGGAACACCCTCATCCCAGTCCTTTGAATGCTCGTAGGAGTAATATCTAAGCATGGCTTTTAGAGTTTGGTGGAAACGTTCAAGGACACCTTGTCACTCAGGATGGTATGCACTGGATGAAACTTGATGGATGTTTAATTCATGCATGGCTTGTTGAAAAAGCTTGGACATAAAATTTGAGCCTTGATCTGATTGCACAACTTTTGGAATCCCGAACATTGTAAAGAATTTGACAAGAGCCTTGACGATGTTGGGAGCAGTGACTTTTCTCAAAGGGATTGCCTCAGGGAAACGTGTAGAAGCACATATGATCGTCAAGAGGTATTCATTTCCTGCTTTGTTTTTTGGCATTAGGCCAATACAGTCGATAATGACTCTTGAGAACGGTTCTTCAAAGGCAGGAATAGGGTGCAGTGGTGCTTTGAGAATCCCCTGATTTGGTTTTCCTGTTATTTGGCAAGAATGGCATGTCTTACAAAAGTTACCCACATCTTGGCGCATCTTTGGCCAATAGAAATGTCGTCGGATACGATCTAGGGTCTTTCTTACACCTAAGTGTCCTGACAACACATGATTATGAGCAAGACTAAGAATATCATTCCGATAGCATTTTGGAATGACGATTTGGTGAATAACATTCCACTCTTCATCAGCAGTAACGTCAGGAGGTCTGTATTTTCTCATCAGCACACCTGACTTCTGGTAGTAACAAATAGGGACAGTTCCTATTTCATTTTCATTAACAGCCAGTTGTAGAACAGAACGAGTTTCAGGATCATTGTCCTGTTCCTCAATAAGTTTGTTTCCATGAAGAGAGTCGAAAATGATTTAGAGTCATCAGTAGAACTTAAAGTTGAGTCAGAAATCTCATCGATGTGAGATATGAATGTATCAGAAAAAGAGAAATGCTATTTGGACTCCTGAGAACGTGTCTGAGAACGAGTAACAGCACAGGCGGGAAAAACATCAGGAAACTCTTCAACGAGTTGCTCTGTACTGGGGCTAATAACAGGTGCTTCAACAACACGAACCTCTGGTACCACCTTACTACCAGCCAAATCATTCCCCAAAAGCATAGACACACCTTCAACAGGTAATGAAGCTTTAATACCCACAGTCACTGGGCCCGAAACTAAATCCGAATGCAAATTCAATCTATGAAGAGGAATAGAAACGACGCCACCTTCTACACCAGAAATGAAAACACTGGCCCCAACGGATGACTTTTCAGACAACGGAAGTACGCTTTCCAAAATCAAACTCTGAAAAGCTCCAGTATCCCGCAGGATTTTAATTGGTTGTAGACGTGAATCGCCAACAAAAGAAACAAAACCTTCAGTCATGAAAGGCTTAAATTTGTCCTCAACAATATCTTCAGGTACATCAATAATATTGGGCTTAGAATCCACAGTGGACTGGACAGGGTCAAAATCATTGGGAACCAATGATGTATCCAACGAGGGCGAAATGAAACTATGGGGTGATGGCTTGTTTTTTACCTTATAACACTCAAAATTCAGGTGGCCAGGTTTCTTACAATAAGCACGTTTTGGGTAGATGACGAGCTTTGAGAATAAGATGGAGTCTTCGTTTGAGAATTAGAGGTTTGCTCCTTTTTGTCTCTGTCGACATTTGCATAATATTTGAATGAGTCATTGGGTTTCTTTGCTGTGTGGTTTGTTTTGCTTTTGTATGAGAAATCTTTGTGAGTCAAAGCATACTCGTCTGTCAAGACAGCAGCATCATGAATTTTGGAAGCTTTTTGTTCATCAATATAAGTTTTTAGCTCTACGGGAATACATCTTTTAAACTCTTCAACTAACATGAGTTCTCTGAGTTTTGTATAATCATCTTTAATTTCTCTGGAATCACACCACCTGTCGAACAGAGTTTCTTTTTCACGAGCAAATTCGACATAAGTTTGGCTGTCGAACTTTTTGTAACCACGAAATTTTTGTCTGTATGCCTCTGGCACCAATTCATATGCATTCAAAATGCATTTTTTGACGTGCTCGTAATCATAACTTTGCTCGGCCGTGAGTTTGGAAAATACTTCCTAGGCTTTACCCTTGAGAACACTCTGAAGTAATATTGTCCAATATTCGGTTGGCAATTTTAGCCTAAGAGCCAATTTTTCAAATTGCTGAAAATATTTATCTACAGCTTTTTCATTGAATGGAGGTACTAAACGAATTTGTTTGGAAGCATCAAAATTATCCAACCGCATTTGGACAACCTTCTCATCTGTTTGTGCCTTTCTCATACTGATTTCTTTATCAGCTTTAATGCGTTCCATTTGTATTTCGGCATCAAGGCGTTTGTTTTCTTGTTCTGCCTCAAGTCGTTTAGTTTCTTTTTCTGCTTCAAGTCGTTTAGTTTCTTTTTCTGAAAGACGTTTACTTTCAATTTCTAAACGAAATTTCATTTCCATTTCCATTTTTTTAATTCGAAATCTGGGTCAAAATGAGCAACAGGCAATTGTTGTGCAACCTTTTGAGGTAAAACTTTTTGGCTGACCAAATGTTCAACAATAATTTGTTTAACATCTGCTTTCTTCATTGCTTGCTTCACTTCCAAATGAAAATGTTTACCAACATCAAGCAATTCAGATTTTTTTAATTCACTAATTAATTCGAAAGAGGGATTCTGATTAAATTCGTTTATAAAATCTTTAAGTTGGAATGTCATTTTGAATATACAAGCTGTCTATCTGTATAGAATATAAATCTTATTTTATAATAAAATTAAATTGTTTGTTCGATATCCCGGCTGAGCCCCCAATTTTCTGTTAGGTATTTTTTTATGTTTTATGGTCTTCGTAGACTAAACGCAACAGAAAAACACAGATAACAGCTTGTATAATTTATTACACTAAACTATTAACAAATATAACAGATATAACATAAATTATATAATAACAGTGACATATATTAAGTTATAACATTCGAAATCAATTACAAAACAAAATAATACTAGTTTCAAACTTCAAAATTAATCACAATACAAAATGCTACTGGCCTGTATCTAATATAATGATCTAAAATGAAAGTCTCAAATTCCAGTCTAGGGTGTGAATTTGGTCCCACGAAGAAATTCCGAAGCTTAAATGAAGAAGTTCAGCAACGATTCACAGTTCAATAAATTCGCCGACTCTCAGCACAAGCAGTAATTCAGATAGATCGTAGAGATTGACGAAATAAAACCACAGCTTCCGTAGATCTAACTTCAATCACAAATCCAAGTTGAATAATTACAGAAAACACTTAATCTTTCTCAAATAACTGACTCTTTTCTATTGAAATAAAACTAATGTCTGACTCTCCTCTTTTCTTCGAATAAAAACTGATGTCTGAATATCTCTCTCTCTTGTCTCTCGCATCTTCGTCTGTTTATATATTGTAGGCCTAGACCCCTCGAATAACCGCGAACTTTCTACAGATCTCCAGAGCAATCCGCGCATGTTCGTTCTTGCACGAGACTACACGTCTAGACACGAAGTCACCAGCACTTCATTTACAAACATATGATTGGTCTACTTAATTCAAGAAAATTCTAAATGTTACCCTAAATGAATAACAAAATATTAATTTAAACTTTGAAACAATAATATAAATATGGAAAAATGAATAATAGAAATGAAAATTCAAACACAACACGACATGTTGTCGTTTACAAAATATTTACACGACATTTACATAACAAAGGTAGAATGGGGAATTAATTGTTTTGATCTCGTTCACAACAATGATATTTTTTATCTCCAGGAATATGAACTTCGTTTTGTCAGATTCTTACATCTTTCTACAACCTGTAAGATACTTTGTGTTTCTGGAGTAATGTTGTTGTACTAATGGAAGAATTAGGTACTGAATATCATCCAAAAGAATGGAACTTTTCTATCGACTGAGTTAAAGTTAGCCTGAAAACTGTATTTTTGTACAATAGAAAAACTAAACCGTTGGTTTCTGTTGCTCATGCTATGAACGTGAAAGAAATGTATCAAAATATGCATTTTATACTGGCTATCAAATATCACCATTCTATGAAGAACTTGTGTGGTGATTTAAAAATTATTGTACTTCTGCTAGGCCTTCTGAGTGGATATACAAAATATTCCTCTTCTGTGTATCTGTGGCAGCCGAGATAATAAAAATCGTTTTAATAAATGGACACTGAGAGAAAAATGAGAACAAAAGGGAAATAAATGTCAAATATTAACCTTTAGTGAATTCCCAAAATGTATTTCTGTTCCTTTCTTATTAAACTGCAATTCATGAAGAAATGAATGAATAGAGGTAGTAATGGTATAAGCTATATATCTGTGAAGTTTCCAAAAATCTGTTTGGCAAAAAATGAAAGAATGAGTGTTTATTAGGCCACAGATTCGGGAAGTAGTGATGTATGATAATTTGAAAACAAAACTCAATCAGAAAGGTCTTGCTGCCTAGAAATAATTCAAATTGGTTGTCAATATTTTCTCAGAAAATCACAGAGATTAAAATTATATTGTGATGATATGCTCAAAAGATACAGGAAAATAAGAAATAGGTGTCACTACCGTTTAGTCTTTTTCCAAATGATCCAGATTCTAGATGCAGAAACAATGTGCATGGTAAGTGCTTCCACCAACATATTACTACTATGTAACAGTGATATCAAGGAAGAAAGAATTCGGCGATGACAGGAAATTACTGTTGGTTTTAAAAGCGTGAAACTAGAAACATACACAGAAGGCGCATTAAATCAAGGAGTTATTTTGTAATGAAAAATAATATCATGATGAAAGTTTTAAACATAGCTTGAACGTATTTTCAGTTCATAAAATTATTACCTTTATTGATTTTAATACTAGTATATTGCTGTTATATATTAGTATTCTGTGCAATTTTTAAAGAATAAATAGTTATTTAAAAAAGTTGATATTTTCATTACCTATAAGAACATTTTGAGTAAATCTATCATAACTGAAAAACAATAAGCGATCAGTAATTTTCATCACAAATTTTAAAATAAGTATCGTCCAATTACTCAGAAAGTTTTATTGTTCTAGTTGCACAGAACATAGGCCTGGCATGGCCGAGCGCGTTAAGGCGTGCACTCGTAATCCGAGGGTCGCGGGTTCGCGCCCGCGTCGCGCTAAACATGCTCGCCCTCCCAGCCGTGGGGGTGTATAATGTTACGGTCAATCCCACTATTCGTTGGTAAAAGAGTAACCCAAGAGTTGGCGGTGGGTGGTGACGACTAGCTGCCTTCCCTCTAGTCTTACACTGCTAAATTAGGGACGGCTAGCACAGATAGCCCTCGAGTAGCTTTGTGCGAAATTCCAAAACAAACAAAGCACAGAACATTTTTGTTGCTCTGTGAAATTAGCAACAGGTGTTATTTACAGTACGTAATTCAGTATACGTGACAAAGTATTGGTGTTATTGTTTTCAACTAGAATTTTCCGATTCAGCAGGCAAAAAAGAAATCTTTCCGCACCAATTTTAGAGACTGTGAAGTAAAAAATAAATTGAATGTTAAACGGGTTTCTTTATTGATTTTCTGTCTTACTCTTTCGTTAATCTTATGAAAAATTCATACATCCAGCAAAACAAACATCAACTTAAGGTACTACTCAAAAATACGTTTTGCCCTTGCCAATTCGATATTTGACCAGGGTTAAAAAATTAACATTAACGATTCATTACAACATGTGTTATTTTTAGTGTAAGATATAAAATTTACGTCTCTTATCATCTCGCTTCTAGAGAGCTTCGAAAACTAAGTGGAATCCTTCTAACTATATGATTTCTTGCTTTTGGGATTTAGATGATGGTCATATTTATGTTATTATTATAAATACATATGTATCAAACTTCTCAAACATTATTTGACCATTAGGATATTTTTTACTTTCTTATTGTACTTGAATATTTTTAATATTAGAATCACATGTACTCAAACGTACATACATACTTAAAACGTACGAGTATATACATATTTAGAAAGTGTATACTGCATTGCTAAAATTAACAAGAGTATACTGTTGAGTTTTACTTTTCTTTTACCAACTAATGTCCAATGAGCTTATATTAGAGTTAAGCCGCATTGGGCTATCTGCTGTGTACTCTCCGAGAAATCGAAACCCGTACCTTAGCATTGTAAATCAGTAAACTTACAGCCGTTTTACGCATATTTTCAGTTTTTCTGGGTCATTTGCAGTAAATAAATATTACTGATCGTAATGAAAATATACACCCTGTAGTGTTAGAACTAACTAACGCATTTCAATTTTTTTTGTAGGAGTAATATGCTTTCAAGGACTGATTTAAAAAATAAATAAATAAAAATTTGTTTTCTAAATATATATCTAAAAGAATGTGTGAAGTTTACCAATGTTAGGGTATCGTTGAGAAAAACGTTTAACAACTCATTAAGACCTCTGTTGTTTAAATCATAAATGAATAACTAAATATGTAACTAAAAAACTATCATCTTCTGTTTCAGAATTAGCACACGCGAAAAGTTTGCACTGTGGCTTCCAAATAATTCACAATTAAAACACTGCATATCGTAGTTATGTTATTATAACGACAAGGGTTAGGGGGATTTCCAATGAAAGATTTAAATCATTTATTTTGGAAGATAATAAATTTTACTGGGAAAGATAGTCATTCAGATTCAATATGTTAAAATAACCACAAATATCATATAATTGACATAATGAAGATGAGCAGAATAGCCTTTGCCTTAATATAAATATCATAATGAAAAATAATCACAATATATATAGTTTACGCATAAGAAATTTATAGAAGAATCATTAAAGTATCTGCCATTTTTACAAAAGTAATTTGCTACAGAAACTTTCACAATGACCATCGTTAGGTTAAAAGTAAATCATCGTAAAGGATAAAATGGGAGATAAATCTAAGGTAAAAAAAGTGTTTGTAATGGTGGATATATGTTTCATGATTAATTTTCTAACCTCAGTGAAGAGAATTTCAAAAACTCGTTTTGAAAACAGTTTCTTCTGTGTGCAAAAGACGTTATTGACATTTAGCTTCTGTTTAACCTGTTTTTAAAGTATTATAACTCTGTATATTATTAATGTTGTATTTACAAATACCTTTCAAAAATTTTAACTCGATGTCTTGAACAATCCATTCCTAAATATCTTCGTGAACTATTATTATTCAGTATATTTTGAAAGGAAATATCCTTAAAATCTTTATATTGTCATCTATAAACAATATTCAACGTTTATTTTCTTGCATTTGAACTAAATTGTTCCAATGACAAATACAATTCGACTGAATTCTTTTTAAGATTTATGTAATATGTGAAAAAAAAAAAAAATTATGGCCGGGCATGGCCGAGCGCGTTAAGGCGTGCACTCGTAATCCGAGGGTCGCGGGTTCGCGCCCCCTTCGCGCTAAATATGCTCGCCCTCCCAGCCGTGGGGGTGTATAATGTGACGGTCAATCCCACTATTCGTTTGTAAAAGAGTAGCCCAAGAGTTGGCGGTGGGTGGTGATGACTAGCTGCCTTCCCTCTAGTCTTACACTGCTAAATTAGGGACGGCTAGCACAGATAGCCCTCGAGTAGCTTTGTGCGAAATTCCAAAAACAAACAAAACAAAAAAAATTATTCTAATTTTAAAATATAAACTAAATTTTTCAAAAATGTAAACCAGATTCAAAGAACATAAAAAGTCATCTTCACACGTTTTCGAACACTGCAAACCAAATAAACACAACATAACCATAGAAAACACTCAAATACTAAATAAAGAAACAAACATAAACAAACGCAAAATTAAAGTAACTTCTCTGTAGTGTTTATAAAAGGCGGTTGGCCTGACCACGGAAAATTGGTAAAATCTCGACTTTAAATCCATGATTTTCTGTTTCGGTGTGATTTATCACAGGAATTATCTTTCCATGAAATCCTTGCTTGTTTGATCAGCTAATCTTTGATCTAGACAGACAAAGAATTTTAAAGTAGGCAACAAGCAAGGAATTGTAAAGTAGACAAAAGACAAGGAATTGTAAAGTATACAACAGGCAAAGAATTTTAAAGTAGACAACAGTAATGGCGGTCATTTGAAATAGATTCAGCTGTAATTGTCCAGATATTCAAATGATACTTCACATTATAACAGAAATACTACTACGTACACTGTAAGGTGCGTCCGCTCTCAAAAAACTACGCAAATACAAATTATTTTGAAGATAAATTGCGTCTTTAAAGGCCCTAGAGTTTCAAAGTATAAATGTGATCTCCAGATGTTGGGTTAAGATATGGACTGAGTGATGTGTTGTTTCCGTCTACTTACCTTGTCCATGCTATAAAAATAGCATCAAATGATATTTGGACACATCTGAGCGTGCATCGTTGCGGACGCTCGACTTGCGTCGTTCTTCCATTTCTATAGACGAGATAAAGTGTCAAGTATCAAGGTTTTAGGCACCTAAATCAAAGGTACAGAAGTCGTAGCAATCCGATGTAAATGGAACTTTATCATAACCCCATTCACCCTACAGAGTGTTATTGTAAACGAGCTGGCGAATTCTTGCAATCTTTGACCGTTCTCTTCTATCATGCACGTATGAAATATCTTGAAAGCACAGTTAATCTGAATAATCTTTCTTTTGGTATGACTCCTATTTCACATTATGTGGTATTTACAGAAATATACCTATATTTATAGACATATATAGTTATTTGTTTTTGTTTTTGACGTGTTTGAAGTGGTCGATTTGTATTATAAATGGTTTTTAACTTTCTTGTTGTTAAGCTGCATTTAAAGTAATGTATTGCGAGATAAATTGTGATTTGGATTTATAAATTAATTAAATTTCGTTGTACACGAATTTTATTATATTTCCTCACAATACTAACACACACAGTTTTATTTATATCTTAAAACAAATATACAAACAATAATAAAATTTGTGATGTCGAGAAAACCCACTTGTAGAGAAATATATATGCAAAAACTGCTTGTTTGAGTTGAGAAAATATTTTACGAAGAAGATATCGAGTGGCTTCCAAAATATTCATAATTAAAACACTGCTACTATAGGCACTGTTATTATAACGACAAGGGTTAGGGGGATTTCCAATGAAAGATTTAAATCATTTGTTTTGAAAGATAATAAATTTTACTGGCAAAGATAGTCATTCAGATTCAATATGTTAAAATAACCACAAATATCATATAACTGACATAATGAAAATAAGCAGAATAGTCTTTGTCTTAATATAAATATCATAATGAAAAATAATCACAATATATATAGTTTACGCATAAGAAATTTATAGAAGAACCATTAAAGTATCTGCCTTTTCACAAAAGTAATTTGCTACAGAAACTTTCACAATGACCATCGTTTGGTTAAAACTAAGTCATTGTAAAGGATAAAATGTGAGATAAATCTAAGATAAAAAAAAATGTTTGTAATGGTGGATATATGTTTTATGATTAATTTTCTAACCTCAGTGAAGAGAATTTCAAAAACTCGTTTTGAAAACAGTTTCTTCTGTATGCAAAAGACGTTATTGACATTTAGCTTCTGTTTAACCTGTTTTTAAAGTATTATAACTCTGTATATTATTAATGTTGTATTTGCTAAGAATATTTACAAGTACCTTTCAAGGATTTTAACTCGATGTCTTGTACAATCCATTCCTGAATATCTTCGTGAACTATTATTTTTCAGTATATTTTGATAGGAAATATCCTTAAGATCTTTATGTTGTTATCTATAAACAATACCTAACGTTTATTTTCTTGCATTTGAAATAAACTGTTCCACTGAAAAATACAATTCGACTAATTCTTTTCAACATTTATGTAATATATGAAAAATTTTTATTCTGATTTTAAAATATAAACTAATTTCTAAATATCTTTTCCTGAATGGCGTAAGTCACATGTTATTTAGATCAGAACACATAAGCTAATGTTCTCGTTGCTGTTTATCGTGGCATTGTTGTGTAATTTCTTCATATGATCTTCATTGATTGTATTTGTTCATGCCTCTATTGTTCGACATGGACAAGTGGTTAAGGAGCTAGACTCATAATTTGAGGTTCACGGGTTTGAATTCCTGTCAGCCATGGTAAAAGAGTAACTGAAGAATTGGCGGTGGATGGTGATGACAAGCAGACACCATTCTAGTCATACATTGTTAAATTAAGGACGGTAGCGCAGATAGCCCTCGTGTAGCTATTCGTGAAATTAAAAACAAACAATCAAGTCTCTTTACTTTTTCAACACAATTCTTCTTTCGGCCGTTTTCTCATTACTCGTTTTCATTGTGTACTAAATATAGCTTTCTTAATATAGACATTAATCTTGTAAAGTTCAGTATTATCACTGTAATTACAAAGTTAAAGTCGAAGTTGAACAATGTAATAAAGTGTATTTAATGCAACATTAGAATGTTACTGAGGTAATTTAAATGAATACTTATGACTCAAAAATGTTTGGGAATTATTTCTAACCCTGCTATGGTTTTAAAAGTTGACCTTAATCTCAGACCTACACAGTTATACACTTCCTTCCACGACTTTTAGTGACAACGTCATTTGTAACTCAATTCTAGATTTTTTAATTTTTGAATACTAAAAACTATATGAGTCTCAAAAAAGTTTTCAATTAAGTTTATTTTTGTTTGTTTTCTGAAAATGTTTTAAATATTTTACTTTTCTAATTTTCCGAAACAGTATGTTTCCTGACTTTTAGGAACATGAAATATATATGTTGCTCTTTTACAAAATTTATTTATACCTATATAAGTTCATAATATTTTCGACCTCACAACGTTCGTAAAAAAATTAAACAAAGCATGATTTGGAAAAACATCATTAAGCAACCCATTTCAGGAATGCAAGTTGAGCGTGTAAAATCGTCTAGCGCTTTGTTGATGAAATCTCTTAATGGACTGATAAAATATTCATTTACATTTACTTTAAGACTTAATGTGCTATCTTTGGTGCACATGAGTTGCATACATATTACATGTATCATTAATCCATCTGCTGTAATATATAGGAGAATTTAATCATGTGTTATTAAGTCTTCCAGTGTCAATATACTTAGAAGATTTGTAGATATTTGAAACAACATACTTGCTATGATATTACGCATAATAGTTTTAAATGATGAAATCAAAATTGTCCTTTTCTTCTAGTTTTTGTGTATTCAAATTTCCATTCTACAGAATAAGTACTATGATTTTAATCTTAGTTTTCCTACTTACCAATTTCGTAAAACACCCATATATATATATACAGATAATGGACTTTCATGTCATATCATAAGAGTGGATTTGATCGGCTACTTAGTCATCCTTGAAATGTAATTTTTTCAGTTGTAGATTTAAAAAGAAACATTGGCTGACAAGTGATTTATCAAATGATCAAATGAAAAGTACCCTTTATCTTCCGGATAATTGTAATTACCATTCACTTATTCAGCTTGAACAACATATTTAGATTCTAAATGATCAACTCGAAATCAGAAACTAATTTTTAACTTAGAAAACTAGAATATATTATTTTTCTTGAGCAAAAATAAGGAACTAGAGATCCATACTGGTACAAAAAAAAAAGGTTGAAAGTAATGTTTAGTAACCTTTTGCCGAAATGACATGGGTTACTTGTCGGTCAGATTAGTGAAGCTTTGTGAGCAATTATAAAGTTTATTAAAGGTTAGCAACAAACACCCAAATTCATGAAAATAACTTCCGTTTACATCTTCTTTTGCCAATCACTAATCAACATTTATAAAAATTAATACGACTGGTAAAATATTTAAAGTTCATATTATCGATTGCATGAATGACTGATAGATTCGTTTTGCTAATTCTTATTCTTAGAAATAATACACAGGCAATACAAAACCCTCATTACTTTTAAATTATTTCACAGCGATTATCTTATAAAATAGCATAAAGATGTGGTTCTCGATTTCTGCAGTGAGCAAAGTACATATAACCGCCTTTGCGGCTTTGAGCTTAACAATAAAGAAGAAATAAACTAATATTGTAGCCAGTATGTTGTTTCTCATTATATATAAAAATTGGTGTCTGCTGAGAACTTATCCTTTTTGTTATTACAACTCTTTTATAGCATGAAACATGTTTTTCATTAAAAATCAGCTTTGGAAACACATTTGACATCATTTAATGAAAATCTGACAGTTTTACCGTTCTTTTTTTAACCAAGCTGTGCAATGACAAAGGTAAATCATCATGTATTTGCGTTTCAAAACTTATCCTCAGCTTAACCGATAAACTAAATAAATGTTTTACAACGTTTGGTGAGAGTATTTTTTTCAAAATAGACAGATGAAAGTATTCATTTAGTAAAAAACAAGAATCATCACAATATATCCACTATTGAGCACAATCGCATTAAATTACTATGACTATATTATTCCATGTAGAGCGTAAAATCCATCATAGACAGAGAAGATTTCAGCCGGAAACTTCACTGCTGCATTATAATGGAATTATAATGATTAGTAATAAATATTCTTACTACTGAGCTCTTAGTTCTTTTGACGTCATTTGAACTTTAGGTTTGAAATCTTTCTAAAGTAGAAGATTTCTGTCTGTGGAAAACAATAAGTCATTTTCGTCGAGTTCGATGATTAATTGAATAACCTTAATTTAATATCGGAGTAAAGTCACGTATACGCTAGAAAAGATTGATCTGAAATCCGGTACTCTAAAATAATCAGGACAAAATAGAATTATAAGGTTGTTTCGTTCAGCAGTATTCAATTCCCAGCGGTGTGCAGACGCAGACAGTCTATACTATAATTTTATTATAAAACAACTAATCAAAACGATAGAAAAAATAATTGCTGTTAGGATTTTGTATTTTTAACCTGAATGGCACCTCATGGTTCATATGGGATAAAACGCAACTAAAAAAACTTTTAAGGATCTTATATAACCATTCTTAATTTAGAACCTTTGATAAATGGAAAAACACTAAAGAGCAATATCCGTCAATTAATACACTGCTTCTCTCAACTGAATAGCGAAACTGACTGTCACAGCAATGAAATATCTGATCAATATACTTTTACATATACGAACAAAAAAGAGCTGTATAAAAGAACATTCACTTCAAGGTGTAATGTATAAGGAAAGCCAAATTGTATTACAAGCAAACTTTATGAAAATGTAATGTTAAAATGAGTGAGTTAAAAATAATAAAAACAATTTAAAGGGACTTGAGCATTGATTTTACTGCAATTGGAAGAAAAAGCAGTATGCATATAAATATTAGTGCTAATAGTTATAAAATTAAATCACTGGTATATCTGAAAACGAGAACTTGAAAACCATTGCTAAACAAATTTTAAAATAATTATACTGTGCAAGAAATGTTTGTGTAAGCATTCGAATATTGAACAATATTATATTAAGTAGATGGGATAGCACTAGTTTTTTTATCAAAACATATTAATTTGCACTTATCAAGGATATGTTAGTTGAACTTACAACCTTAATATATAATTTTATTTAAATAATATTAGTATACTGTTTTTTAGATTATTGCTATCCGATAAGTATGACTAAGTATGTTGCAAGTGTGACTAAAGCATTTCTCACTTGGAAAATACATACATTTAATTTTGTAATCTTTAGTAATTCATCAAGCTGTTTTTATTATAATATTTTATTTTGTTGTCTTTTCACACAGCATTGCTATAGGCAATCAAATAGGAAACTCAAATAGACTTTCAACAAAATAAACCCTCTAAAACTTTCGAGAAAACAGCGTCATCGTTCATGTGTTACATTCTCACGTTCTAAAACTATATTTCAATTATTCATTAGGCTTAAAAATGTGTATATGATACCCTATATTTTTACCTTACTTCCTTGACTACAGATGAAAGATTGTACGTTTCAAGCTTTGAGACAAAAAATATCCGGATAAACAATAAAATCTAAAAAAGCGGTAATGGTAGAAAAAAGGCACAAGCAACAACATGTAGATTTTATTTAAGGTAAAATATTAAAGTTGATGAAAATATGAAAGTACAATGTGACTTAAAATAACCCATTTTAGGTATAAAAACCTTCAAAAATAGTTAAAGTATTTTTTCAAAAGGTATGGCATGAATGTCAAAAAGTGACTTAAGAGTCCGTTTGTTTGTTTTTGCATTTGGCGCAAAGCTACATTAAGTATATCTGCGCCAGTCGTCCCTAATTTAGCAATGTAATGTTAGAGGGAAAACAGCTGGTCATCATTTTTTACCAACATCTCTTGGGCTATTTTTTATTAACGAAAATTGGGATAGCTGTCACATTATAACACCCCCGTAACTGAAATGGAGTATGTTTGGGGTAACAGGAATTCAAACCCGCGATTTTCACATTATGACTCAAGCTCCTTAACCACTTGGCTATGTTGGACTTTGACCAAAGCAATTATTCGACAAAAGCAAACTGTTCATAGTTCTATTAACTCGTCTGTAGGATGCAAAAATAAACATCAAAAAACCAACTTGGATAAGACTATGTGCTGCTAAATGATTCACAAGTGTAAAAAATTGAAACAAAAGCGATGTTCCTAATAGACTATGAAATGAAAGAAAACAAATTACAAATTAACGAATATAAAAAAACTATAATAGAAAATAATATAAGTCCAAAGCATATGATCCACCTTTTAAAAGAGAAAAGTGTTGTTTTTTATTAAACAAAAAAATATTCAAAGAGCCCGGTTTTTAGTAATATAAATCCGCAGACATACCACTATGTCACTGATGACCGAAAGAAACAAGGAAACGACAAAACAAAGACTACTCAGATTTGGAGTACATACAAATCTATTGGGATGTCCTAATTTATGAATAAACATAATTAGTACGATTTGAGGAATTTAATTAAAACTACAAATGCTTATAAGAGGAAAAATTGACTTTTACCTTTATGTTATATATACATTGCAGTTGTTAAAAACCACCTACACATTAACAAGCATGTAATAGATGAATTTTATAGACGAGTATATAAAGATGAAAATGTTTATTTACGAGTTGACTGAGAGGCGTTTCCATATTGTGACATCATAATTACATATCAATGGCTTGTTTTGTTTATACAAACAGATGCAATCGTAGCAGAGAAAAGGTTACAAAAAATTATATTTCCTTCACTAAGCATGGATGTTCACTCATAAAAAAGGAGTGATACATGCTAATAGGCAAACAATTAACAGCTTCCATCCATAATTAAGTATTGTTCAGTTTTGGTTTGGGTTCAAAGAATTGATATAAATAAACTAATTAGACAAAGGACCTACTTTGTGATATGGATATGCTATGCTAATTGATAAATTATAATAATACACGAAAATACACATAAAACGGTATATTCTTGGGTACAAAATCAATTATCTCCTGCGTTTTATGAGGCAGTCAAACTTGTAGTAGTTCTCCTCGGTGTTTCCTCTGGTCAGAAGAACCTGTAAGAGTTTTCTCCAGTGAATTGCAAAACTAGACTACTTCATGTTAGAAAAAGATGATGGCAGTTTTTCAACCATTTCACAACTTTCAGCAGACAAACTTATACAATTTATTCACGACACGCGAGCAATTCGTAGATAATATAATTTGATAGCGTAACGTACACCAGGTGATTTCCAATTTTTAAGAGCGCGAATACCAGTTATACACGGTTCAAAGGACAATCAAAGAGTAAAATAACAATAAAATTTAAATACATATATATATGTACTTGTACGAGTTTAAAACTATTTAGAATAAATAAAGGTTTTTTCATGTATTAAATTAAAGACATTCTAGAAAGAAAAGAAAAGTAATTTAGATTTAGTTTGATTTCTTTTATGGTTACAAGATCGGTCAAACTCACCAACTTTGCATAGAGTTAAATTATAAACAAAATATAAAATCTCAATGAAAATAAAAATTTGAGATGTATTTAAATGGTTTTACAGACTATCCAAATGAAATCTGAGATGAAAAAATATTTTTATATTCATTAAAATATTTTTTTAGTATGTTAAAATACTTCACTAAAATTTTATGTTTGGGTGTATTTTATTTGTTTTTAAATTATGTGCAAAACTACACGAGGACTATCTATGCTAGCTGTCCCTAATTTAGTAGACTAGAGGAAATAAACATAGTCATCATAACCCACCACCAACTCAATTGTGGGATTGACCTAACACAATAACACCCTCACGGCTGAAAAGGCGAGTATCCATGGTGTTACGGTGATTCCAACACGCGACTCTCAGATTACGAGTCGAATGACCCAACCGTCTGAAACGCATATGTATGGAAGTCATTAAACAAGTATAGGCATTTTCCCACAGATATAAAGTCTTACACGTTCTAAGTTTAAACCATATAGAGGACATAATATAATTCGATCGTTCTAACAACCTGGTCATTACGAGCCTTTAGGTGTGTGAAATACGTATAATGCTCAATGAAAGTCTACCAAATTTTGTAAAGATAGACTACTTTCTTAAAAAGTATTAGTGCCAAAACTATAAAGACTCCAAACGAATACAAAAAGGTCGTCCAGTAAGAAAACAATTCATTGTTGGAACTAAAGTAAATAACTTTAAGAAAAATAAATATATTGTGATTGAATCCATTAAAATTTAAAAACGTATGAGTTTCTATAGCTGCACGAATTAACAGAATGTTCAAGAGAGATAAAAAGTCTGAAAATTTTTGATTACAGATCAGGCAAAACAATGTTGCTTAAGCATGGCGTAGCAGTACAGAGAAAATAGCTGCTGTGGGACAGCGTAAAGCAGAAATTAATGAGAAAGATGTACACCAAAGCGACATATATTGAAATCTATCTTAAGAAATTAAAAAAAGAAGTACAACATCCAGGAAATCTTAGTTAGGCTAAATAAAAATATGTTCTTTCGATCTATGTTGTGTCAAGTAGATATTAGTGAGTAGAAACCGGGAAAAAAAAAGACAAAACGTGATCTGTGTTTGTAAAACCTTCAACTAAATACCAGTTTAATAGGTGGCCAAGTAGTTGGAGAGTTGAAATCGTAATCTGAGGGTCATGAATTTGAATTTCAGTCACATTAAACATGCTCGTCTTTTCAACGGTGGAAACGTTATAAAGTAATGGTCAAACCAACTATTCGTTGATGAAAAGTAGCATAAGATTTGAAGCTAAGTAGTGATGACAAGCTGCATTCCCTCAAGTCTTACAATACTAAATTACGACAGGAATGGCTATCGCAGATAACCATTGTGTAGCTTTGTGCGAACTTCAAACAAACAAACAATTAATGGTCTTTCAACATTCCAAAAGTCAATAAATAGCATATTGTCAGATTAGGAATGTTTTTCTTTGCTATTTAGACAACGTCTGTATTTCGCAACGCGTTTTGAAGAACACTTAGAAAAATCAAGACACATATTTGAGATGTTAGAATATATATTTTCGAGAGTGAAATTGAGATGTCCGTTTCTCTGAAATGATGTAGACTACTGATATAGACAAATGGAGTAAAACGTGGCCCAAAGAAACTATAAATTTGGAAAAATTACTCAGTGACTAAAACTGTAAAATTTATTTATGCACTATTGGGATATATAGTGTTTTACATGAGATTCATTCCATACTTTACAACATTAGCGATATCTTTAACTCTGTTAACCAAGAAATACAATACAGTAAAATGATAAAAGATAGGAACCATTCGATGAATTAAAAGATGCATTCTCATAGTTACCCAGTATTAGTAAAATGTTTATTTTTTAAGTATGGATGCTTGAGGTTGCTGAATGTTCACAGAGGAGGAAAGAACACCAATAACTCACCAGAGTAGACAGTTTGAAAAGACTGAGACGAATTACTCTGTGACACAGTAAGAATGCTTAGCAGTATTGGATAAAATTAAGACTTTTCAATGAATGATATCTGCATTGTTTGCTATCATCACAGATTATGCAACCCTCAGACGGTTAACGACATTAATCGATCCATCGTCTAGATGGGCAAGATAACCCTTACTACTGCAATATTGCGACTTTAAAGTGACGCACTAAGTTGATAGAAAACATTAAAATGTAGAAGCTTTAACTCTATACCTTCCGTCACTATTTGTAATTTTTTTTCTGCATACGAGAACTGTTAAAAAAATACGCGGACTGACGTCATAAAACAAAATGTACTTTATTAAGTTACAGGTCTGGGATCCCTTCAAAGTACTCTCCTTCCCAACGCACACACTTATCCCAACGGTGTTTCCACTAGTTGAGATAGTCCTGGTACGCTTCTTTTGCAATGTCCTCCAGCTCCTTCGTCGCATTTGACTTAATCTCGGGAAAGGAAATCTTCTTCCTTTCAAGGGTCTTTTGAGTTTGGGGAACAAGAAAAAATTGCAAGGAGCAAGGTCAGGTGAGAAGGGGGTGAGGAAGAACAGTGATCGAGTGTTTGGCCAAAAACTCACGAGTTCTGAGGCACAAATTTCACAGCAACACGGTGCATCTTCATTTTCTCGGTCAAAATCTCGTAACGAGATCCAACTGATATCCCACACTCTTCAGTAAGCTCACTGACAGTCATAAGTCGAATTGCTCGAACCAGAGTGTTGATTTTTTCGACGTGTGGGTCGTCAGTTGACGTGAAAGTACGTTCAGGACGTTCATCATCTTTAATGGACTGTCGACCATCCTTAAAACGTTCATAGCACTTGAAACATGCCGTACGCTTCATAGCAACATAACCGTAAGGCGTGTTAAGCATAGCAAAAGTTTCAGTCGCAGATTTTCCAAGTTTAGCACAAAATTTCACAGCAAGTCGTTGCTCCTTCAGGTCATTCATTCTGAAATCCGTCAAACGAAAAAATCGCACTTCACTTAAAATCGCGTAGCTAATACACAAATGAAGATATCTGCAATCTGAAAATGGTGTCGTAATCAGCTGATCTGTGCGAACCTATCAACACCAGGCGGATTCCCTGGAACCAATTGGAGCCACGCAATTCAAAGAGTCAGCGTATTTTTTGAACAGACCTCGTATATTATTGGATTATATTGAAAATTTAAATGAGCCATGCTGTATTTTAATTAAATATAATTTTCTTGTTCGTTATAATTCCAAGCATTATTCCTTTCTTTGAAAAAAAAACATTTAAAACAATAACTAAACACTAGTTTTTGTTGTCACATGTGCTACTTATGGTTAAAATTCGCTACTTTAAGAGTTGATGTAGAAACTGTGTTTGTAATATAAAACTTTTGTTTATACATTCAAATTACACCATATAAAAGTTGTTTATTAGTAATTCGAATACATTCCAAAAATCATGTACGAGAAAACCTCTGTTGTAAAAGTTCCTTAGTTTAAAGTAAGCCTGATAACTTGCATAACAATGCCAAATAAGTTAAGTGACAAATTCATTTTTACAGAAAAATTTAAACTGCCGCCATGTCCATACAACGTTGAGATACAGTCTTGAAATCTGGTTATTTTTCATCACCTATACATATTACTTTGATGGACATTTAGGTTTTACTTTTATTCTGTAATTAATTATTTGTTTTAAAATTCATAATTGAAAGGTTTAATGACTGTTTTAATATTTTATCTTTTGTGTCGTTCAAACTATATGTTGTCACAAGCTGTTAAATGAATTGTGCCCAAGGGCATCTGTTGATGTGTTACACAAAATAATCAAAGATTAAAATAGAAAAAAAAGATATTAAACTAAACTATTAATGAAAATGACCCAAATAGAATATTTTAAGATTATTTTATGACACCTATTTATAATCTTTATATGAAACATTTCATTGCACTAAACATTTATGATAACAGCTAAAGCTGGTGATATGTAGAGAAAGTGAAAAATAAAATGTAAAATATACAACTAAAAACTATTATTACTCATTTCGGAGGTTCTGTGTGTGTTACTTTCTTATAGAAAAGTCACCAACGGCTATTTGTTAAGTCTACCGAGAGGAATCTAGTCCTTGATTTTAGCGTTGTAAATCCATAGATTTAGGAGGTTCTGTAGTTTATGCAAATAAAATGTGTAATTAATAAAATAATATATAGTATTTTTATACTTGGCGTGAAAAAAAAATCACTTGTAGGCGAGCTGTTAAGAGCCTGATTACAAATAACTAAATCAAATGACATTTTTTTAATTAGAAATAGTTGAAAAAATAAAATTAAAAATATTTATGGGAAAATTTTGTCAAATATGAAATAACTAAACCCATTAATTTTATTCTGGGAATTAAATATCACTAAGTATCGAAGTAGCCATTTGTCACAGGGTAGAATCAAAATAGGTAGTGTAGAAGATTGTGACAAACAGACAAATAAGAAAGTAAAAGAAATGAATACAAACAATGAAGGTGAGTACAAAGTGATATGAGACTTAAGATATGAGAAATTGTTGTACCCCATAGTTTGAAGAAAGAAATCATCAAATGTACGATGATACTTTTCTTGAGGCTTACTTAGTTTGTGCAAAGACCTATAAAAGGAATTACAAACGATTATTTTGGAAATATGCATATTAAAGACTATTGTTAATCCTGTATACAATACCAAAAAGTGAAAAACTAGCCCATACTTCAGAAATGATCATTTGCAGGGATTCACGAGCTTAATCATACCTTTTCAATAAATAACTATGAACATTTTAGGCCCATTGACTAGATATTACATAGGAAACAAATACCTTTTAGCTGTTACACATTATTTCACTAGATTTTCAGAGGTGATATGCTTATCCGATCAGAAAGCACAAGTAATTACGAAGGCATTCTTAAATTATGTAGGTAGACATAATATGTCCAAATAATTAGTGATGGACAGTTATATCAATTTTATTTCCAAAGTAATTAAATAAATTTTTGAAATATTAAATGTTAAGAAAATAGAGACCACTACTTATTATCCAACTGCTAACCGACTAGCATAAAGAATAAACAGGTGTTTGCTATATGTGATATCACAAAACTATGAGAAGGATCAGAAGACATGGAATGTACAGTGTGATACTTTTGTTATTGTTAGCGTACAGAAGTGCTGAAATGAATTTATTAAGGAAACCCTTTCTTTTTATTACAGTGTAAATATGTAATGTTGCTAATGCAGAAGATGATAGTAAATTATGCTGTAGATGAAGATTAAAAATGTAAAATAATGCAGACGTTTCAGATAGCCTTTCAGTTAGCTAAGGAGCATTTAACTAAATCTGTAGATGCTCAGAAAAACAATTAAAGAAAAATTCATGAATCAGATAAATAAAGTTAGGAGACAAATCGTTGTAAAATGCATCCATTGTGAACAGGAAACAATAAAATATAGCTCGCTTGTGGAACGATCCGCTCATAGTAATTACAAAAAGAAAGAGTTCAATCAATTTTGAGATTCAGGGAATATATATCGTAAAAGTAGGCAATTAGTCCGCATTAATAGTCTGAGAAGAGTAAAACACACTAAACTTTCTCAATACGAAAAACTAACGAAGGAGAATAAGAAAAGGATTAGTGATTATAAAACGGGGATTACAATAAGCCTGAATTAATTCTTAATGGTACAGACGAAGATATAAACCGTATTGAGAAGTGAAATACTAGGATCCAAAGTAATGTTATCAGACGATACTCCAGCTAGTGACGATGGAAGTAAGCATAGTGATTCCTCACCAGAAAATATACCAGCTCTTTGATGAAAACTTCAGATGTTTACAAGCAGATACAATTTGAGATCACAATATTCAATAATGGATAAACCAGAAATTATCCTACATATAGAACAATACGAGTACTATCTTCAATTTGTTATGCATGGAACAAAATACGACCTAAAGGGTAAGAAATTCTTTTAATAATAAGATGAGCTATTTAGAAGATATAATTAAGACAAGTAGAATAAGCTTATGCATTCTGTATATACAGTATTTGTATCCTAGATGTTATAATTACGCAAATGGATCATGGAAATATTTTAGGTTTATCAGGATCCTTAAGGTGGTCATGTTTTTCATTGTAACACGATAGAATATAAATATTGTGCCTATGGAAAATAAGGTAAAACTTGCATTTGTGGAATTATGAACCTTTTCTTTGTCTGGTGGTAAGTAGATAATTGTCAAAGGCATCCCATTCCTGCTTTATGTCAGTTTGTTAATTAACTTGCAAAATGAGTTAGACACGTTAAGAAGCTCATTTAACCAAATGATTAGTGTTAGTTTATTAGTTTAAGTCAAATACAGAAGATGAAACAACATCAATGAATTACAACAAGTTATTAAGATATAGAATGAGATAAATGAATTGCTACTTGCATTAAACGAGATAAAATATAATATATCGACATAAAATAGAAATTGATGAAAACGAGATTTAATGAGTGCAGGATAAATTAGTTTGAAACTTCTATTTAAAATGGGAACTACAAAACATTTAAAGCAACTAAATAAAAAGTTAATTATCAAAAACAAATTTCTAACGAGATGGTTCATTTGATAGACAAACAAGCTACTATTATGAAATCTTTGAATCCAAAAAATGAATTACAGGATCGAGAATTAAAGAAAACTTGAGTTAATATTACTAACTTTTTGTCAGTAACGTATTAATACGTGTTAGAGTAGAACAGATTGAGATACACGAAATACATGCTTAAAAACCAGGTGTGTATATTAAACCTTCCAGAATCCTAAAAGACTGATCGTGGAAATTATCGGATTCCAGCTTGTCGTCAAAGAACTAGCAGTAAAAGTGTTTCACTGGATGAATAGATACATAATTTTCGAGATTCCTTTCTTAAGTCGTTGCAAATGACAAGGATAATTTTCAGATACATCGATGCACAACACATTTTCATAATATGAAATGGAAAGTGTGAGAGTGTAACTTAAAGGAATTAGTAGGCGTTTGTAAAAGAATTAAACAAGACTTCAAAACAAAAGTACACAGAAAAACTGGATTTATTGCGCGAATTTTTGATTTACATATTTAAATGTGGAGATATTTGGTTGTACCGCCTATCGTTAACTAACTTCCTTCAACAAACATAGAAGGGTGTGCAATTATGAAGTTGATTCCAACAAACACAGTTTAAAATAGAATATTTGTTTAATTTAAAGGTGTATGTTCAATTATCCAACTTTTGCAAATTTTTAAAGTGAATTCTGAAATGGTGTTAGTTTTGACTATTTTGATTAAAGACGGTATAAAAATTGTTTAAGTTGTGTTATATTCAAGGTTCTATATGTATATTATTTTGATTAGAATTATGAATTGTGTAAGAATTGGAGTATAACACACAATTTGAGTTGAGTTTTATTTTTTGGTATTAGTCAGTATTATTTAATTGTAGGGGAGTATTACATGTAGTAACATACGTATATGCTTAATACAGGGATAATAAGCCTGAATCGAATTATTGTCATTTGAATGTCTTTCACTCGATTTATGCCATTATAAATTTACTTCAAGCAGACGAAATAGTTATATGATTTTCTTATTTGTTTTGATCATATTCCTTCTATAATATTAGAATACTCAACATAATTATAGACAAGTTGTATCAGGTAAGGTTAAAAGGAATCAATAAAATTACCTGAAACCACATAACACTTTACAAAATCAGAACATTAAACATGACTATGACCTTTTAACAAGTCTTACGAGTTGAAGTTAAACAGAAACACTTATAGTAGCGAAACGTACTTTCTGATTGGAATATATAATGGAGTATATAGAAAAAATATGGTTCATAAGGATGTAGATTTATTATTATTATTATTATTTCGAATTTAAAGATATAACGGAAGAAGATAACAGAAAATTAATAGGTTTATTGGAAACGTATTATTTTTTATTTTTGTGTGAATGTATATATGCAATAATATGCTATAAATAATGACACAAAATGAAAGCCAGAAATGTGTGTATGTTTTCTTGCAGCAAATCTACATCGGGTTACCTGCTCAGTCCACCGAGGGGAGCCAGAAATCTCACTAAGAGCGCAATTTCCGTTGTTTTGGATTTGTAGGGGAGGATCAATTAAATGGTGTACTCGTTTGACCGATTTAATCCATTTATATTTTCATCTCTGGGCCCTTTTAAAAACAAAAGTCTACCATAAACAGGCCTTAAAAATGCGAATAAATATATTTTACCTGACGTTTCGGCTTACAACTTTTTCGACGGTCAATGAACGTTACAGGTTACAAAAAAGTTTTGTAGTCTGTGACGTTCATAGTATTATTGAAATCGCAGAAAGCCGGAACGTCGGGTAGAATAAAAATATATTTATTTGCATTTTTTCGTCTTCATTTAAAACAGTTTTCTGTATAAGTAATTAGCCAGGCAAGTTTCATATATTTTTTAAAGTATTGATAATAAATGATGTTTTAATTACGATAGAAGATGTCCTAGTTGAATTTCAGAGTGAAAGTGAAGTTAAAGTTTCAAATTACCAAATACATTTGAAAGACGAGTAGGCGTGCAATAAATTTTATCAATACAATATATCTGGAGAGTTTACATCATGTTTGTCTTTTTGGGGTCATTTAAAAGTCATCAGAACATTATAACTACACAAATCATGATTACACGTACAACGATTGTTCTCTTTCATGATAAGCTTTCTATCCAACAAGAAAATAATTATAGTACTTTTTTTTTGTAATGCTTAGTGTGTTACATATATCCTTGGAAAAGTAAAGCTCAACTTAGCGTGCTTTTGAAATGTTACGTCAATGTGAAAAAAATTAAAATCAAAGAGCTTTAATAAACAAAAAAGTCAGCCACTTCAGTTTCACAACTTTTAGGCTAATCTCTTCTCGTAAAAGTTATCGATTATTACATCAGTCAAAGTCTAATGCCTAGAAGAAATTTTATTTTTCAGATATAAAAACAGAACAAAGTGTACTGTTACTAGACACAAAGGGTATATAACGTTTTAACTTTTATTATTTTTGGTTTGTAATTTACAAATCGTGAAAAAACGGTCGTTCTTTACTTTTTGAAGCCAAACCAATCATGCATGAAACCTTTAGCAATAAAACGGGAACAAAACAATTTTGAAATTTTAAACTTACACTGTCTACCTTAACACAATTTATACTTAATTCAACTGAATTTTAATACATCTAAAGTCAAACTACGGGTTAATATGTATTATTTTTGAAATTGGTTTTTCTACTGAGAAAGGACAACGTATCAGTAGTTAAAAAAAACACTTCAAACATTGTTAAGTATCGATTTGAAAGGTTTTTATAACTTTAACGCAGAATTCCTGACGTAAAGCAGTTATGAAAACTTATATCAATTAATCAAATCATCTTACAGCCATTAATTTCGTTTCTGTTCAAAATAATATGTAGCTCTGTATGTGAAACTAAGAAATTGAAATATCTGCTGTTTCCTTATTTAATTACACGTTTTCATTTTTCTATATTTCCTTTACTCGAAACAATGTATAAAAAGCAACCACTACAAAATTAAATTAATTATTGTTAATACGTTGCTTGAAAGTGTAAGGATCACTTGCGATGACGAATAGCAAAGTACGTTTAATTAATTTCTTTAAGGCCTACTTTTGAATCTCACAACAACTTTCTGACAATTTAGTTGGTGATTTCATATCAAAAGAATGCCATTCTGAATGAATGGTAGAAGAGAAGTCAAAAGACAGCAGTTTTCTTTTTTTTCAGATTGATTGCTTTGACAGGATATGAGGCTCTTATCGATTTTTGGAAAAGAATATCTGCTGTCAGGATCTTATACGAAACTGAATAATGATTGATGATGACAAGTACCGTGTCTCGTTGGTCCAATTTCCTTTCGGTTTAGAAAGTTTTGTTTACCCAAGATATACGTGACCTAAACGTATTCTTGAAGATGGATTTAACACTACCAGCCAGTCACCCTTTAACTTGACTTAAAAATATTGTCCTTTCAATCACATTTTGTGTCAGTCATAAGCAGTTTCTTTGTAAAGGCTTTGCTGTGATTATATCTATCTATATATACCTTATTGGTTTTAATACCTTGGTCTTTTGTCCTGTGTCCCGAAATTCAATATTACACTCCTTGGTAACGTTTTGTCGATCTTCTTAGATTGTTTTAAATATAATGAAAGTTTAAAAATAAAATAAATGTTCATATACGATAATATTCTCAAAAAAGGTCATAGTCTTTTCGACCACGTCATTGAATAAGAATTCCAATGAAATACGTTCACTCATATTATTTCTACACCCATTAGTTCAGGTGTTAACCACTTTTGTTCTCAGTCTGGATTATATGAGAGACAGATATATATATGAATATAAATATATTGCAATATCCTTGTCTCTTTTCCCCGTGTAAAATATGATAAGTATTCTAGTTAAGTTTCTTGCTTTTATCTTATTAAATAGATATTACCAATGAAAAGTTTGCTTTTATGTGTTAATAAACAATTGTAACATTTTGAGTACGTAGTGTCGTTTAGAGACGAGGTGAATGGATAATAAAGAAAATATTATTACAAGTTTAATGTAACACAGTAGCAAACGCTTTAGATTAGTCACTGTGTTAATCTTGAGATAAAACTTTTATTGTTACTCATTCAAACCGTTTTTAAACTTTATGAATCTCAATGTAGATTCATCATTATGAAATTTCAAAAATTGCTTGGAGATCTATTTGGTTGGAATAACCGAATGCAGAATATTATAATTAGTCAGTGACTATGATGCTATAAAATGTAAATGCCAAAAATTGTGTATGAAGTTACGTGTTTTAATAGAGAAAATTCGTATTTTATAACACTAAAACTTTGTAAGAAAACAGCATAGAATATCATCATAGGTTCTACGATGTATTGTAAACAATATGATGAAACGCTTGCATAATGCATCTTTTATAAAGGTCAATTATAGGTTGAAGACATTTGTTTGTTTTTCGCACAAAGTTACTCGAGGGCTATATGTGCTAGCCATCCCAAATTAAGCAGTGTAAGACTAGAGGGAAAGCAGCTAGTCATCATCTTGGGCAACTCTTTTACCAACGAAGAGGGGAATTGATAGTCACATTATAACGCTCCCACGGCTGGGAGGGCGAGTATGTTTGGCGCGACGCGGATGCGAACCCGCGACCCTCAGATTACGCGTCGCACACCTTAACGCGCTTGGCCATGTCGGGCCAGGTTGAAAACATAAAAAGTAGTTTTGAAGCAGTTTATCTTGTACAACGTAATATAAATTGTACAAGGCAGAAATAAATTAGAAAATCATTATCATTCCGTCAAATGCTATCACTTGATCACTTGTGTGTTTTATTATAGCAAAACCACATCGGACTATCTGCTGAGTTCAGCAAGGGTAATCGAACCCCTGATTTTAGGGTTGTAAATATGTAGACTTCCCACTGCATTAGCGGGGGGCAGTGACTACCTCATAACTGCTCTAAAATATATAATGTATCAAACTTCACAATATAAAACATAGTTCAAACTTGTATGTGGTACACGTACCAAGTCTACATTATTCCTTTTAAAGTATTAGCGTTTTCTACATTTACATATGTTGCCATTCACTTGAAAAGTATACTAATGCGTTTTTAAATACGGTTGCACACAATGCACGTATTATCCTAAATATAGGAGTTGCGGAGTCCTTGATAATAGCTAGTCTCAATAATTCAAGTAGCAAAATGAATTGATAGTCATGAATAAAACGTTAATGCTATAAGGTATTTTCTTTAAACTGTACTCACTTTAAATTATAACCCCCAGTGGCTCAGCGGTATGTCTGCGTGAGGGGCAGAGCACAGATAGCCCATTATGTAGCTTTGTGCTTATTTCTACACAACAACAACTTTAAATTATGTGAAACGTAGCTTATTTAGCGGTTTTATACAAGTAAGCACAACCTTAAACCAAGATTTCTAACACACATTTTCGTCTAAAGCTATACCATAACTTTTTTTGCAGAATATCTTATATTGAAACTCACAGAATTGGGGTAAGGGAAAATAGTCAACAGCACCCCTTCCTCTTATTTAACTTGAGCTACTCTTGTCTGACTGAATAGTTAGGTTTGGTTATTGGTTTTTATAATTTACTTGATATACAAAACATAGAGTGTGTTTCCAGGAAAAGAACGGACTTACAGTATAGGCGCATTAATTAATGTTCCACTCCTATTTCTGATTTTTTGCTGTTGTTGTAACCAAATATGTATTTTAATTATTATAGAACAAAGGATGTAACACTTCGGAAATAACTTTTGATATTCGGTACTCACGAAGTGCATAAACATGGTTGCCTGAACATTTGCAGCTATAGACAGATTGACAGCTGTGTGTGTTTAAATACCCTCTTAGGTAACTGAATATTTTATCCACGCAAGTCTTTCATAACATATATATTTCATCTGTTGAGTGTTGTAAGCGCTCAAATCTGGCAGAGTAAAACGAAGTGTAGAAACAGTTTTGTCTCTTTGTAGGCATTTTCAGCACTAACACCAAGCATTTTGAAATATCCAGATGATTTAAGTGAAAAGTAATTTATAATCGATTTTAAAATACAAAAATGCATAGTTAAGGAAAATAAACAGATGGAGCATTTCCTTAATTTTTATTGGCTTAAAAAATCTAATCAGAATCGGTTATTTTAATGCATTTATAATTAAAATTAAATATATATTTCGTTTTGAAATGAAAAGGATCTCATAACTGATAATGCTTATTTCAGTGAACAATTCACAACCATTATTCTGTAGTGACATTGCAAACGCAAAGTTTTATTGTTACTAATTTTTCAACCATAAAGGAAAATTTGTATTATTATTAAAACATATACGGGTGGTTGCTACGAGGATAATTATTGAAATTGTTGATACTTTATTTTCAACCAATAGATTTATTTTCTTATTAGGATTATTAATATTTAAACGAAGCATTGGAGCAAAATTGTAAGTGCATATAAATATGTTACATTTTAATGGACTAACGGCTCACCAATTTCTTAAGTAACTGATATCATTGACTTTTTAAGTAGCTAGTGACTCCAGGTTTATAATAAACCTAAGTGTGTAAAAGTACAGTTTTAGAGATTCTATAGAACAGAAACTCAAATTGAAAGATTTAAAGCAAAGTAATGAAAACTGTTACCAGTCATATAAATATTTTTCTAGTGTGTTTTTGTGATAACTCGTAAAATTGCATAATGTTTTGTTTGCACTATGCCCGCCAGTTGGTATGAAATTAGGATGCTAATCTTAATAAGCTTTCAAACCACTAAACCACCTAAAGGTTAATTTGTTTCCAGACCTATAACACCTGCAACAGACTAAGATACTTTCAACACCTGCCACATGAGCCAGCCCAACATTTTAATGTAGATAAAATTAATTAGTCATTCAGGAAAAGTTTGGGCTATTTTCATCAGAAATACATTTGCCATTGTTTTCATAGTATATGACCCAAAACTACGAGTTTCAGCACGGAGAAGTTAACTTGTGTATATAAAGTAAAACGAAGTAGCAATGAAACACGCTTGACATGTTCCAGATGTGGCTATGAATGTTTCGATTATGTGTAGCGATCAGGCTGAGCCGTGGGTCCAGAACAGATGAGAAAATCTTATTTGAAAATATTCCAATCGAATTGACATACCAGCTAAGACAGAGATTAGTCAATTCATTACTGCATTGATGGAGAACAAAACAAAAAAAACACAACAAAATATTGGGATAACAGTATCGTTATTTTCAAAAATGAATATTGGAACCATACGTAAAAAGTTATTAATTTCAATATTTTGTAAAACTAACAACACTGTAAAGCCCAAAGTTGCAGTGTTAAGGTTGAAGCAGATGCAAGGTGCATAAGATGATTTCTACAGCCATTCTACAGTCAAGAATAAACACAAGAAGGAATGTACAGTACTCAACACAGTATCACCATGGTATAATCCTTATAAATTAATTTTATAAATATAAATATATTTTATATTTTCATTAATATATAGTGGTTTTATGTTATTTGTGTTTTTTGTTTCGTTTTATAAACTGAGCCGAGCTACAATAATCGAGATCCATCGAAATAATCCTATATCTCCGGTTTTCCGAATGATTTCAAACTAGAATTAGTATTTAAACATCTTGGGCCTGTTCGTGTGGCAGGTGTTAATAATCAATGAATTGTATTTTATATCATTCATAAATGTGTTGGCCTTTTATAGAAATTATAATTATGATGCAGAAAGGATTCTTAAGGATAAAGGAAACTATTAGGGAATATTTCATATATCCAATCAAATTCGTCAACATGTTCTAACGTGATGTTAATTCCAAACTATACTTCTTCCCGGAAATTAGAATTTAGCTACAACAGCGTCAAGGTCACAAAAACGGAAATCAGATACAATTGATAAGTTACAATTTGATAATTTTGTTAGAATAGTTCAAAAATTGAAATTTTCTTATGCATAATAGTTGCTCGTAGTCTGGTAGTAAATGACGTTTAAACAATGAAATTCATTGCAATGTACACAATGCCTCTAATTCATTGTACAACATAACATTTAAACAAAATCAGTGATAAAACTTACAAGTTTTACAACATATTTTAATATTAAATTACTGTCTAAATATAGAGTGTTGAAGATTTTATGGAAATGAATTTGGATATGCAAATCAACAAGTCATTTGTCATTCATAGCCGATAAAATATCTAGGTGGAAAGTCGTATGTCAGAACTATGTTTTGAGAAATCTTTGGATTTAGAAGGTATTTGGATGCCACAGGAAATCTATAGCATTTTGAAATAACACGTAACAGTTTGTTTTGTTTGTTATTTGGAATTTCGCACAAAGCTACTCGAGGGCTATCTGTGCTAGCCGTTCTTAATTTAGCAGTGTAAGACTAGAGGGAAGGCAGCTAGTCATCACCACCCACCGCCAACTCTTGGGTTACTCTTTTACCAACGAATAGTGGGATTGACCGTCACATTATAACGCCCCCACGGCTGAAAGGGCGAGCATGTTTGGCGCGACCGGAATGCGAATCCGTGACCCTCAGATTACGAGTGCACGCCTTAACGCGCTCGGCTATGCCAGGCCTAACACGTAACAGATCTTCCCGACAAAAATATTTGTACTCTCAGATAATAAACATGTGTTAATATTGGATATTATGAATTTTCCAGGGGTGACATCCCCTTAACTTTATTGGCATTAAAAACAACAACAAACGAATGTGGATAAACTTTGATTATGAGGACGGTACTGAAAAACATATGTGTAACAAATAGTATTACAATCATGTTAACCAGAGTGTGACGTGAGGTAACAAATAGAAATCCACAAACACAAACATCAGTGACAAAAGCCTATCAGATGTATAGGGCAACAGTATTTAAAATAATCAGGGGCGATCTCCGACTGGAAACAAAGTCAACACTTATAGCTCACATTCAACTGTTTCTCTTTTCAATAATTATTCTTAATTCATAATATAGAAACTGTATTTGGTTCAATACTATCTCCGTTTAGCAGAATCACTTCAAGACTGTGAGGTAAAAGAGGAGAGAAAGCAAATACTCAAAGGAATAGAATTGGCAAAAATAAAAAATAACTACGTAATAAACGATAATTTGTATCCAGATTCATATTACAAAACAGATAAAAATACACGTTAATATTAGACATAAGAAGAATAAAAAACAAAATATTTAATATCGCTTCATTAGTATGTTCAAACAACAGTTTTATAGTTTTATTACATCAAACTTACCCACACTCTATTGACACAGGGTAAGACTTGTGGTTAACTATAAATAAAGAAAGAAATTGCACGTAACTAATAAGGTTAATTGTCCAATGAAATATCTTATAAACATCAATGCATTTCAGAAACTAAAGCCAAAACCAATTTTACTTAATTAGTTTGTCCTGAAAACAATCACAGAAAATTCGAACAGTCTGGCTAGTTATAATAATTGTCAACCAACTATAATAGTTACAGCTTTGAATGGGGCACTGTTAAAAATGTCAGGTTTAAAATATGTGCCCTGGTGTGGTTGCAGTAACGGGACTGTGTTTTCAACCAAAATTCGAACGACGCAGCTTCTGAGTATTTTACATACGTTATACCTTCCTAAGTTTGAGCTTATAAGCTAGACAAAATACTGCTGCTAAATACCACTTACTTCCAGTTGTTGAGATACTTTTGTTGGACTGAATTGTGGGAATTCATTGTCACTCTTATAATGCATCCTTGGATTTCAAACGTGGATTATGAGTTGTTGTTGTTGTTGTTTTTTCTCTGCGATAACAAGATGTGAATTATGGACCTGTAGATCTACTGTTTTGTATGCTAACTGATACGTCACACTAGGCCCAAAGTAGATACATTGAGCGTTTTCAGGCTATAAGATAGAGAATAGTCGCTCTTGCTTATTACTTTTATTGATAAAATGTTGAGATATTTTTGGATGTTTAAATATGTTATAAAATATTCCTTTATTGTGCTTAAATCCACAATGTGATTACTGTCAAATTTTAGTGGTATCAAATATATTATATTAATTGAAAAATTCGTTTCTATTGAAAGCGCATGTACAAATATTTTTGAAATTTATCATAACTAACACGAAACAAAATGTTTACATCCCGCTACGATAGTAAAAATCACCATTATAATTTACAGAGGTCCCATAGCAAGAATTGAGTATTTCTTTACGTCTAATTACGTCTACAGCACCATAGAACACAAAACCGTAGTACCCGAGTTTCGTACCGCTTGTTTGTGTAAGAGAGTATAAACACGTTTTCCAAAGTAATACATGTGGGATCTTGAGGGGATCCAGGAACACAAAATTTGATATCAGGTTCGGATCCATCGATCTTTCAGACATATCTTTCGTTTTTCAACATGCATAGGAAGGTATAAGCCCTCGCTAAGTATGGGGATACTGAAATGTAGAAAAACCACCACTGAGGCCACCATCATTTTTCAGACAAAATTTGGTCCTGCTATCTCCAAAGTTATAGAAGAAGTTCATTGACAAAAAAAAAAAAAAAAATTCAAACAACATGAATTTATAAAGGATCTAACATGCTTCTGTATTTTGTATGTAAATAAGAGAGAAATAAGTTTTATTTGATATAGTAAAGACTAGAACAAGTCCTTGTTTATGTAAGGCAAGAACACGTGGACTTATCACATTAGTTATAAACTTTTTTGTCACCAGTCCCTCATTATTCTATTAATGGTTTCACAAATCTTGCACGCCCGACATGGCTAGGTGGATTAAGGCGTGCGATCCGTAATCTGAGAGTCGTAATTTAGTCGTCCCTAATTTAGCAGTGTAAGACTAGAGGAAAGGCGGCTAGTCATCACCACCCACCGCCAGCTCTTGGGCTACTCTTTTACAAACGAATAATGGGATTAACTGTCACATTATAACGCCCCCACGGCTGAAAGGGCAAGCATGTTTGGTGCGACCGGGATTCGAACCCGCGACCCTCGGATTACGACTCGAACGCCTTAACACGTTGGATCATGCTAAGCCCAACACCGCTAGAAACCAGGTTTTAATATTAGTGATATGAAGAGTACAAATTAGCCATTGTACAGCCTTATGCTAATCTACCAACAAAAAAACCTGAAAAAAAACTTGGCGAGAAAGTGAAATTGTTATATTAGCGTCTACCGTGCACTTATTATTACCAAGGAGTATCAGTAAATCTTACTGTAGAACTAAATAAAAGTTTAAAAAAATTAAATGTTTTATTATTATTCAGTGGAGTTCACTTTGTGTTTCTTTAAAAAATCAGCTCAGTTCCAGAAATAGTTACAACAGTAGGAATATCAAAGCATGTACAAATTGCCCAGCTCAATACTACAGTAAATGTTCATTAAGTTTCATACTTTATTTGATCTGTTTCTGTCTCATGTACTCGTCGAATAAAGTTAAGCACATTAAAATTGTAGTATAATGTCTTATAAACATAAGCAGATATGTGTATAAATTGGAAAACTGTATCCGACGTCAACAACTACGTATAATGGTCGTCTACGAGGAAACTTTAGGATAATGGGATACTGCACTAAAACATTGGTTGACATATCGTTATTCTTTTGATTCCTGTTTCCGTCTTGAAAAGCTAGAGGGAGTATTAGCTCAAAATCGGAATTCGATACTGTGGTGGGCGTAGCGTCAAATGTCCATTGCAAAGTCTTGTTTTTGAACTTAAACAGAAAATTGTCTTTTCTAGGACTGCTTTAATTAGATCCACTGTAGCGAAAATAGAGGCCGTAAAGTAATGGCAAAATTTTATTTTATTCTCAAAGTAAAATTTTCTCACTTTTATAAGTTATCAGTGTAACTGAAGATCAAACGAGAATAACAGACATACGATTCACAATGATCGTTTGAAACTATCTGTTGAAAACAAGTCGGTTTTGAGTCAAGCGGCAAAAATTAACCAACATGTACTTTACTGTATTTCTTTGTTTAAAAGATTTTACGTGTGTACAACCGTACATGAGAATATTTATTAACACATAACTTTAAACGAAATTATTACTAAATTTGAAATAAAAAGCAGAGATGCTATTGAACAAAATATCAAACATCTGTGAAATTATCTTGTGCCAAGGATTTATTTGATTATTTTGCTACAATATAATTTAACTTTTACTAAAATGTATTTAAATCAGTGATAATCTTTATTAAGTTTTTTGTACATTTTAATATCTCTATAAAATTACATAAGCCAACATTTTATATATCCATTAATTCTATTCATTTTCCTTTCCTTTCTAAGATAGAATAATATGAAAATAAATGGAGAGTAAATTACTTGAGCTAGAAAAATTTTTGATGTTTGAAGTCAAATACGATTAGTAAATACATATATATTAATATATAGCGAGATAGTTAATGTTTTTTTTTTATTTCATTTATGTCTATTTATATCTTTGGATGTGAAAGCTACTGAAGTTATCTGTCGCCATCCCTAATTGTGAACTACTAATTAGAGGAAGCGTACCAATTAGCACTAGCATACTACCCATTATTGACTCTAAGAGCTTAAGAGATTAATTGTTTTTCTGATAACGTAATCGTAAGTTAAAGTACGTAGAATATTCTATCGTAATTCACGGATTTAAGCACTGCTCAACATTTCCGTATTTCAGAAGTCTACCGCCATATAAATTTCAGCTAAAGATAAAAAAATGCATTTAAATGTTTTTTCCCTTCATAATTTTTAACAAAGGATATATTCTCACGAAAATTATATGGGAAATAATACATAAAAAATTCTAAGAGAATAGAAGCGTTGACCATTTCGTTGGTAATTTATGGTTCTGTAAGTAATAAGACTCAAAGATGATATTTTATGGACATATACTTTTATTTAGTAGTACTCAATACAGCTTCTATCATAATACAATCCTGTTATCTTATTATCGTTTAGGACGACTTCATATTCATTTTCTCGTAAATTATCTTTCCAATAGACTCTAAAATTATTCTTAAATTAAAACAATTCTGTATCAAATAATATAAAATAATGTAATATAAAAGAATATGGGAACAATTTGCATTTGTTTAATAGATTTGGCATTGTTTACAAAATTGTGTAACTATACACTTTTCTTAAATGTCAGTCGTTGTTAAACAATATATCAATAATATTATAACCGTATGTTTTAATACGATTTGTATGATTGCTAATTTTTGAACAAACTCAAGGAAAATAATAATAATAAATTGGAAAATAATTTATAAGCGTAAGCACGTCATTTTGCTCATAAACTGTTTTATGCGAATTTAATATTAATATTAGCACGACTTGTTTTCGTGTGACATGTAATAAAACTAGTTCATAATGCAAATAATATAGTTTTATACAATAAACTGACTCAGAATAAATCGTGTCATAAATAAATGCCCTCAAATAAACTAGAGTATATGAATAGAATTCTGTATTTAATAATTAGTTGAGTACCTTGCTTTCGTGGTTAACCTTATTTAATTCTTTAGAGGTTTTGAAATATCTTATTATTCCACTCTGAGTAAAAGTATCGGCAGCGTTCGCTTCTATAAATTTAACATTTTTTAGGTTTAAAACGATTTGTGTTAAATTATTAATTGTGAGTTATTAATCGAGTTTATTAAGATTTTATCAATCTTTGTTGGCGCTTTAGAAAGGCTCAGTAGGGTTATTTTATACTTAAGTATTTACATGGTCAACGACTGATTCTTAAAATTCGATTTCGAATACGATTGTATATAAAAAATAAGGCCTGGCATGGCCAAGCGCGTAAGGCGTGTGACTCGTAATTCGAGGGTCGCGGGTTCGTGCCTGCGTCGCGCTAAACATGCTCGCCCTCCCAGCCGTGGGGGTGTATAATGTGACGGTAAATCCCACTTTTCGTTGGTAAAAGAGTAGCCCAAGAGTTGGTGGTGGGTGGTGACGACTAGCTGCCTTCCCTCTAGTCTTACACTGCTAAATTAGGGACGGCTAGCACAGATAGCCCTCGAGTAGCTTTGTGCGAAATTCCCCAAACAAACAAACAAACAATATAAAAATAATCATGATAGAAATTCTGCAATAGTTCTTATTTTTATCAGTAACTTATCACTATCAACATCTTTTCAACTTTTAAAAATATTACTTCGATTATAATTGTAACACTGAAGTGTGAAAAATGGCATGGAATATTTTCCGTTTATGTTCATCTTTGTCATTTCCGTATTCTATAATAGAAACAAAATTAACATATCACAAACAATTATTTAGAACAAAGGACTAAAAGGAAAGCTATGTTTTGAAAGTGTATTAACTAAAAATGGTTAAACCTATTTTTCAAAAAAGACAAACGTATGACATATAAACAATAAACAAAAATAATTAACAGGATTAAAATAATTCAATGGATGAACATTTTATACTGAAATTATTTTGAAGCCTCACCACATCATTGCAGTCCTAAACGAATTGTATCTAAAAACATAAAATTATACAAGTCTCTATTATAAATTGTCACGTCCAAATCACACATGTCCTATCTACAGAGTTTTATAATTTATCTGGTGTAGAAGGAATATGTTCTTCTAGCGTCTATTTCAATATTCCATTCGAACAGAAATCCATTGGCGTTGTATGATATGACTTGACCGGTATTTATTCGTATGGAATAGGATGAATACCATTTTTCCTACTTCAATAACTTAAGGTATGTTATGGCTAAACAGACACGCCGTAGAAGTGGTTCGTGTCTTATTTTCTAATGGGTATTCTTATTGATTTGCATTGGGTATTGTTGAACTGGTCATGTAGACAGAGTATCTTACTGAACTTGTGTTATCAGTTTCTTATTTGCCAAATAATTGATTACCACAATATGGATAAGAACTATTGCAGGTCTCTTTCTGGATGACAATGATTTCCTACATTGATATATATTCCTTTTTTATTCCAAAATTATTAAGGGCAAGAAATGTTCCAGTCATAGATATTGTAAATTCTCAATCTGTGCATATCTTTATGACCATAATGTGTGAATATCTTGGGTCGAAATAAACTGTTATATATCGTTCCTCAAAAAGGTCATTTCTGTGGCATCATACTGCATGAAAATCTAACTCTGGTACATAACGTTTCATCCCGACTTTATATACTGTTGTTATGCCACTTTCTGTTTTATACACTCAAAATATGTTTTGTATAATATACTTAGGTGTTTGCATAGCAGAAATATGATACAACTCAACATGAAATAAAAAAAAAAGACATATCCTTTTGTAATATATTTTTGGGAAAACGGATGTTTGTCGGGAATAAATAATAAAAGGTGCAAATATTGGAAATGTTGCTTACAACGGAAATATTTTAAACATCACCACCAATATGAATTCAATAGCACTTATTTTAATACCATTTTATTTCCCACAACTCTAAAAATTTTGTCGAGATTCTACTCTTTTTGCTAACACAATAACATAATTTGGGAAAATGGATATATGCTCATACATTGCATGTGAATATCAAAATGAAGAAAGGAAAATTCAGGAAATAATTGTATATACAGATGAAAGTATATTTGTTTAGCAGAAAACTGTTTAGCAGAGCTATCTGTTGTATTCAACAAACCCGGATATAGTTCTTGTAAGTCCGCAAAGTTTGCAATGAGGTAAATTATGAGCGACTTTATGGATGCATGTTAATTTTTACGTTTAGGGCCTACTACAATTTAAAACCATTTTCTGTTACTAAACGTTTTATTATAATTTTCATTTAATGCTGTAGCATCACAATGATCTCAGAACCTAAATTTCAGAGTATTCAGCAAATAGCCCGATGTGGCTTTGCTATGAGAAAAAAAATACAAATGCAATTTTATTTCTTTGTATGTTAATTAGAACTTTATATTTTTATATTTAAAAATGCATGTGTAATAAATAAGTTTCGATATGTTTTATTGTCCAATGAATTTCTAAAATGCTGTTCACAAATATAACATTTTGTTGAGTTATAAGAATTATGTTAACAAGCAGAAAGGCATGGATGACTAATTCCATCTTTTAAAGATAGGAGTATAAATTCTCTTTGCTGTTAACAAATGCATAAACAAGGATAACTAAATGAAACCTTTGCACGTGGAGTGAGTACTTACAATACTTTCATTACTGAAGGTGAATATTAGTCTTTTAATTTAAAACCCTGTGAGACAGTGTATATCTTATGGGCAGTATACGTTTTTTTTTTTTTTTTTTGGTTTCTTAAGAACGTGAATTAAGCGAAATAACCTAACTTTTCGAATGTAAGCACATATTACTAACACACACACACACACACACACATATATATATATATATATATGCATAAACAAATTATGTAAAACATAATAAAATTGTTACATGAGAGGGCTTCATAAATCTCACTCTATTATATAGGTCTTAAAAATACGTTTAGAATTATTTGAAAGCTTTTAGTCTTCAAAGATGATTACACATCACGAATGTATTTTTTGTAACTGATCAAAAGATATTTAGTAATATAAATCATGAGTGTTTGATAAGTTTCTCTGAATCATTATTATCTGAAAATTTAAGCGAGATACTAATTAAAGTTTTAGGTTAGTTATTGGTCTATATATAATTATTTCTGACAATTGAGTCATGCAGAACATTAAATTTGAAAAGGAAATCAAGCAAGTCCATCTTGTAGTAATCGTGTGATACGATTTTAGTAACTTTTGTAATGGTAAAGCAACGTAAAGAGTGTTTTGTTTTACCACCTATAGTATGTTGTTGATGCACGTTTTAATATCGTAGTAGTTGTGTGATAAGTTGTTAGTAATTTTTTGTAATGATTAAGCAAATTAAATTATGTTTTGTTTAACCACCTACAGTGTATGATCTATGAACATTTCAATATCTTCAACTACTGGTTCTCCTTACCGGAGAAAAGAATGATTGACCATTTGACTCAGTTTGTATATTATTTAATGCTCCTTCTACACTGTCTGTTATTACTGTCATTTTTTATATATCTATATTACAGTACTTAGGATACACATTTGGTTACAGTTTCTCAGTAAGGCCTATTACTGATGTCACATATAATACATTCATCTTGGTTTTGAGGGCGATTATAAGTATTCAGTTTGTGAAGGTATGTTGTAAACAAACCGGTTGCTAAAGCTTGAAGTTATTTCTTCTTATGCAAGAAAATATATTGTAAATAAGCCACTTACTAACATGCAAGATATTTCTTATGTATTCTTAAATGTATTTTTTGAGTAATAGTAATGACATGTATGTTACTAAAAAGTGTCTAATATGCTGAATAGGTGATGAACGAACAATCTTAAGGTAAATACAGCAAGAAAAGAATAACAAAAATTTTAAAATTTGGTCAATGAGGGTTTACCAGTTCTTTGTTACAATGGAAGTAATTAGAGTTAAAAAAAAATGACAGAATTTTGTTTCTATAATTTGTGGAGATAATAATAGTCTGTATTTAGCTTATAAACAAAAATCTGCTAGTCCACACCTTGTTATTTATTATCTTTGTTCTATTACCTTCAGCTTGAAATCATGAAGTTTTCTTGTCATTTTACGACACAAACTGTATGAACACATAAATATTTAGAACTGTTTATTACAAGTACATTTATTTGTGGACAATATAAAATTATCACTGGTGAAAGAATAGACATTGGACTGTCACTTGCTTTGCACTCAAAATTGTATTTGAAATGATGTACTTACATAAAAATATTTTTTTTAATTTTTCCTCGTCTTGCAGGCAATATACGCAAAAAAACAAAAAAATGAACTATTGGATTGAATCTCCTTTCGGGAAAAGGGGATCAGTAAAATTGGCCATGACGCTCTATCACAAATGTTGCTGTCAAGAGCTGCAAAGAAATCAGCTGCAACTTTGACATATCCAATACGTATTTGAAAGAACTAGCCGTATATTATATGACGTAAGACGAAATAGGGAGCAACATTAATGGTTGATACGTCTTACTGTGTTTTTAAACCTGACATCAGAGCCAATATGAAATGTGTATCGGAATAATAACAGAATAATTGTATATCAAGTAAACGAAAATGAGAGGATTCTCTGTGATTTATGAAGAAAAATATTTAGAACGCTAGAAATGTTCAAAGTATTATGGAATTTGATTAGCTAGAAATGTTTAACGTGCATTTGAGGTTATTAAATGAGGTTCAGCGAAAGAGCCTACTTAGATTTGTTATGTCTTGAATTTGGTAAATAAGTATTTTATTTGAATTTCATTTAGTTTTCTTTATGCATAAGTAGTTACGAAGGAATATATTTTGCTCAGGCATTAGTGATTCTGTTTTTATAGGTTTAATATCATGTTTACAAAATTTTAAAAGTTTTCCTTGTTATATAAATACCTGAAAAGTTAAACAAACAATATAAAATAAGGTATATATCATGACCTGAAAACTGATTACACAAATAGGAAGTGTTATAATACGAGTAAAAAATACTCTATACAAACTAAAACGACAATATTCTGTTTATAATTTTTGAGTGAAGTATTTTTATTTGAATTACTGTAATTGTACTGTTTATTTTATCATTACGATATTGGTCTTATCTTGTTTGCACGGGGATTGGAAGGTATTGTTGAAAGCCAAGAATATATACATTCGTGTGGCCTACTTAGTTGACAACAATCTAGGACAAGCAATCTCAGTGCTTTTTCGTTTTGTTTTTTAAATTCGCGCAAAGCTACACAAGGACTATCTGCGCTAGCCGTCCATAATTTAACAGCGTAAAACTAGAGGGAAGGCAGCTAGTCATCACCACCCACCGCCAACTCTTGGTCTACTCTTTTACCAACGAATAGTAGAATTGACCGTCACAATATAACGCCACCACAGCTGAAAGGGAGAGCTTGTTTCGTGCGACGGGAACTTGAATCCGCGACTCTCAGGTTACGAGTCCAGCGCCTTAACTCACCTGGCCATGCTCGGTGACAGGAATTCAAAGAAGAGACCCTCAGATTGCGAGTTTAGTTTCATAGCCATTAGGCCATGCCAAGCCCCATACCTATGCAATTTTTTATTTATCCTTATTTTTGACGAAGTTATTTGTAAAATTTTGTTAACAGCTTCATTATAACATTAATTATTTTACTCTGATCCTTTTAAATGTTAATGCAGGAAGTGAAGATTAAATGGTGTAGAAAGAGCAGTAGAAATGGGTTTAGTTTGGTTTTACTATGTTATTTTGTGTAAAAAAGAGATACTTGTGGATTTTTAAATTTTGATGATATTCGTGCTCTGTTTAAAATTAGTCTTGATTTGTACCAACCTTCTTCGTTAATTTTTTTATAGATATAGTAGAATCAGTGTTCCATAAATGATTGAGCAGAGGTTTTGATGACACTATTATCTTCTTCCAAAACCTTTGCTATGGAAGAACTTTCGAACAAATCAGAATAGATGTGCATTGAGCGACAAATGAAAACATTAGGGCATTGAACATAACTGTTGCACATGATGCTTATATAAACAAGAAATTTGGATAAAAGCACGAGCATTAGTTTCGTAATAACTAACTTATAATACTCAATGTTTTTGTGTTTTTTACAGATTCAGCGACAGGAAGATGTTAAAAAAGAGGGATGTGATTTAACGATTCTATGTACATAAATGTATCCAGTTTCATGTGCGATAGATAAAAATGTAAAGTGATATATTTAATACAAATACATATTTATCTATACAAACATATATATAATACATTCTTACAAAATATTTTCTTATGAATTCTCAGTGTATTTGTACTTACCTGTTACCATTATGTCTGAACTAGCATACCGTACACTACTATAAACAGTACCTGAAATTTAAACCAACAAATTATCAATAGAAGAAATGACATCTATTTTATTCAACAATGTAGAAAGGAACAACTAACCCCTAATTTTATAAATGTAAAACTTTCAAAAAAATTAATAAATACACAAACATTATTCAAAATTTACAAAAAAAACTACTTAAAGCCGTGTTGAACACAAAGAACTACATGACTTACAGAAACAAAAAATCAACCTAGACCAACTGGAATGCTGCATTAAACCAGAGATTTATAGACTCAAACAACGAAACATAAACCAACTCAATACCAAGAACAACAAAGATAAAAAGATCTGCCACAACAAAAAACTAGAAAAACTAAGATGCAAACAAAAGAAAAAACATCAGCATGACAAACCGTTGACTAAACTCATAATTAACAGATCCGACCGACAATTTAACACAGACGAGATACATTTACTTAACAAAGGACTCAACTTCACAATAGCACCTCGTTATTTTCCAACCATAGAAATCAAAACATGTTTAGAAGATCGAGCCAGGAGACTTGTGATACTTTCTAGAAAAAACAAAAACAAGGAAACAACCAAAAACAACCAACAGAAAGAAGACAATCAGTGATGTCGAGAAACCCACTTGTTGAGAATTTTATATGCAAAAACGGCTTGTTTGGGTTCAGAAAATATTTTAAATAGAAGAGTGAACAACGTTTCGACCTTCTTCGGTCAACGTCAGGTTCACAAAGAAAGAGGTAACTGACCGGAAGCTGACCACATGTTTGGAAAGGGTTGGGTAACTGAGTTTCGCAATGTAGAGGGCAAGGTTAGATGTTTGAATATATAATTTTATCTAATATTAATATAGGTATAATGGCGTTCCTTTATATTGGTTTATTTTGGGTTTAAGTTGTTGTATAAGTAAGGCTTCTTTAATTTTTCGTTTGTTTATGTTTGTTTCTTTATTTAGTATTTTAGTGTTTTCTATGGTTATGTTGTGTCCATTTGACTTGCAGTGTTCGAAAGCGTGTGAAGGTGACTTTTTATGTTCTTTGAATCTGGTTTCCATTTTTCTACTTGTTTCACCAATATAGAAGTCGTGGCAGTTATCACATTGTATTTTATAAATAATGTTGGTGTGGTGTTTGTCAGTGTAGTTCTTACATTGTATAAACTCAGTTTTGTGCCTGGCTTTTGAATAAATTTATTATTAACTGGAATGTTATATTTTGTTACTAGTTTTTGCCAAATGTTGGTTATTTGTTTGCTGATGTCAGGAATGTATGATATACAGCAGTATATGGTTTCGTGATTTTTTGATTCGTGAGATATATTTACTTTTCTTGGTTGATTTTGCTTTCTGTCTAGGTGTGAGCGTATAATGTTTTCTACGGTTTGTGGAGGAAACATATTGATGTTGATGAAGTATTGTTTTATTTTGTCTAATTCATCGTTAATTTTATCTGGTGAGCATAGTTTTATGGCTGTGTTTATCTGGTTTCTTAGTATGTTGAATTTTTGTTTTGATTCATGTGCTGAGTCCCAAGGAATGTATAGTCTAGTATGGGTGATTTTTCGGTGGATTTCTGTTTTGAATTCTGTGTCGGTTCTTATAATTTTGAGGTTAAGAAATGATATTTGATTGCTTTCTTCCTGTTCACATGTGAAGTTAATGTAGGGATGTATAGAGTTAATGTGAGTGAAAAAATTAAATATGTGCTCTGTAGATTTGAAACTTGCAACCGTGTCATCTACATATCTGTACCACTATAGTGGTGGATGTAATGCTGTATTAATTGCTTGTGTTTCAATTTGTGTCATAAAAATATTGGCTAGAACTGGTGATACTGGATTGCCCATGCTTAGGCCATTTGTTTCTATATAGTTTTGGTTGTTGAACATGAAGTTTGTCTTTATTGTGGGGAATTCTATGAGGGTTGCTAACTGGTTACTGGGAATGTCTATAATTGGGTTAGGGTCTCGGATATAGAGTTCTAAGGCTATTTTGCAGGCTTCTGTTGTTGGAACTTCTGTAAAGAGAGATATAACATCGAAACTGGCCTTTAAGGCTTTATGATTAAGTTGATTTAGATTAGACTTGAAATTAAAAGAGTCTTTGATGAATGAGCTGGCTGATGTTACATATTTAGAGAATGCCCATGTTATGTATTTACCAAGATTGTAATTAAACGATTCATATGTGGACATTATTGGTCGTAATGGACAATCTGGTTTATGAGATTTGGGGATTCTGTATATTTTTGGTGTGCGTGAGTCGGTTTTACGTAGGTAGGAATAAAGTGTTTGTGAAATTGTGTTGGCTTTTTTCATTTGTAGTAGTAATTTGTTCAGTTGCGTCTCATGTGTCTTTGTTGGATTTGTGTGTATTGGTTTAAATTTGTTCGTGTCTGATAGGATGTTATTCATTTTTGGGATATATTCATTCGTGTTCATTATTACTATAGCGTTACCTTTATCTGCTTTTAGAATTTTTATGTTTCTGTCTTGTTTTAGGTTTTTAATGGAATTAATGTCTCTTTTTGTAAGGTTGTTTTTTAGTTTTCTGTTTTGTTAAATTATGATGATGGTTTTGTAAGAAAATTCTTTGAAAAAATCGTTTAAGATGTTGTTTTTAGGTGTTTCTGGGAAATATAAATTTGTAATTTTACCTGGAAGTTTGGCTGTTGGATGTCAATAAAATTATCTAAGCTGTCTTCTTTCTGTTTATTGTTTTTGTTTTCTGTTGAAAGAATAGTCTTTTCTGTTCTTTACATCTCAGTTTTTCAAGGTTTTTGTTGTGGCAGATCTTTTTGTCTCTGTCGTTCTTAGTGTTGATTTGGTTTATGTTTTGTTGTATAAGACCGTAAATCTCTGGTTTAATGCAGCATGCTAGTTGATGGTCTAGGTTCATTTTTTGTTTTTGTAAGTCATGTAGTTCTTTGTATTTTTTGTTCAACATGGCTTTAAGTAGTTTTTTCTGTAAATTTTGGATAATGTTTGTGTATTTATTAAAATCTTTTGAAAATTTTACCTTTACAAAATTAGGGGTTAGTTGTTTTTTTCTACATTGTTGAATAAAATTGATGTCATTTCTTCTATTAATGGTTCGTTGGTTTAAATTCTTAGTAATAGAAAGAAGTATAAAAAGAAAACAACTTAGATAATTTTATTGACATCCAACAGCCAAACTTCCCAGGTAAAGTTACAAATTTATGTTTCCCAGAAACACCTAAAAACAACATCTTAAACGATTTTTTCAAATAATTTTCTCACAAAACCACCAACATAATTTCACAAAACAGAAAACTAAAAACAACCTTACAAAAAGAGAGATTAATTTCCTTAAAACCCTAAACAAGACAAAAACATAAAAATACTAAAAGCAGATAAATGTAACGCAATAGTCATAATGAACACGAATGAATACATCCAAAAAATGAATACCATCCTATCAGACAGGAACAAATTTAAACGAATACACATAAATCCAACAAAGACACACGAGACGCAACTAACATATTACTACTAAAATTGAAAAAAGCCAACACAATTTCACAAACACTTTATTCCTACCTACGTAAAACCGACTCACGCACACCGCAAATATACGGCATCCCCAAACCTCATAAACCAGATTGTCCATTACGACTAATAATGTCAACATATGAATCGTTTAATTACAATCTTGGTAAATACATAGCATGGGCGTTCTCCAAATATGCAACATCAGCCAGCTCATTCATCAAAGACTCTTTTAATTTCAAGTCTAATCTAAATCAACTTAATCATAAAGCCTTAAAGGCCAGTTTCGATGTTATATCCCTCTTTACAGAAGTTCCAATTATTGAAGCCTGCAAGATAGCCTTAGAACTCTATAACCGAGACCCTAACCCATCTATAGACATTCCCAATTCCCAGCAACCAATTAGCAACCCTCATAGAATTCACCACGATAAAGACAAATTTCATGTTCAACAACCACAACTATATATAAACAAATGGCCTAAGCACGAGCAACCCATTATCTCTAGTTCTAGCCAATATTTTTATGACACAAATTGAAACACAGCATTACATCCACTACTATACTGGTACAGATACGTAGATGACACGATTGCAGGATTCAAATCTACAGAACATACACTTAAATTTTTCAATCACATTAACTCTATACATCCCTACATTAATTTCACATGCGAACAGGAAGAAAGCAATCAAATATCGTTTATTGACCTCAAAATTACAAGAACTGACACACAATTCAAAACAGAAATCCACCGAAAAATCACCCATACTGGACTATACGTTCCTTGGGACTCAGCACATGAAACAAAACAAAAATTCAACATACTAGGAAACCAGATAAACACAGCCATAAAACTATGCTCACCAGATAAAATTAACGATGAATTAGACAAAATAAAACAATACTTCATCAACATCATTAAGTTTCCTTCACAAACCGTAGAAAACATTATACGCACACACCTAGACAGAAAGCAAAATCAACCAACATAAGTAAATATATCTCACGAATCAAAAAATCACGAAACCATATACTGCTGTATACCATACATTCCTGACATCAGTAAACAAATAACCAACATTTGGCAAAAACTAGTAACAAAATATAACATTCCAGTTAAAACAAAATTTATTCAAAAGCCAGGCACAAAACTGAGTTTATACTATGTAAGAACTACACCGACAAACACCACACCAACATTATTTAGAAAATACAATGTGATAACTGCCACGACTTCTATATAGGAGAAACAAGTAGAAAAATGGAAACCAGATTCAAAGAACATAAAAACTCACCTTCACACGTTTTTGAACACTCCAATTCAAATAAACACAACATAACCATAGAAAACACTCAAATACTAAATAAAGAAACAAACATAAACAAATGCAAAATTAAAGAAGCCTTATTTATACAACAAATTAAACCCAAAATAAACCAATATAAAGGAACCCCTTTATACCTATTTTAATAGAATAATATAAATAAAATTATATATTCAAACATCTAACACCGCCCTCTACATTTCGACTCTCAGTTACACAACCCCTTCCAAACATGTGGACAACTTTCGGTCAGTTACCTATTTTTTGTTTAACCTGACGATGACCGAAGAAGATCGAAACCTTGTTTCGCTCTAGTACGTAAAATATTTTCTCAACCCAAACGAGCCGTTTTTGCATATCTATTTCTCGACATTACTGAGTAGCGTTTAATGCTTCTGCTCATATCTGGTGTTTAATACTCGCATATCACAACCTGCTAAAGAATAAAACAAATGTGAGTATTATTCTATATGAAAATATCCTAGTTAAGTCGTCGGATATTTCTTACGAGTTTCTGTGCAAAGAGATAATTGAAATGAATGCCCATAAATCGTCTTTCTAGAGCATTAATTAGGTTGATAAAAGTAAGTAGGGATGAATATTACGTTTGAGACGCGATATTCTTACGAATGGTATGCTTAAAATGGAATCTATGTTGCAGAGTTATTAGCAAGATGCACGTTTGTCAGATAGCTTACGGTTGGATGTGGAAACATGGGCTTTATCAACATACTGAGACTCTTAATTTGTTTTAATATAACGTGCTGAACCTTCGTAATGCTTCATGTGTTTATACCACTTAACTCATTTTTGTCTTGTGTGTGTGTGTGTTTCGTATAGCAAAGCCACAAAGGGCTATCTGATCAGCCCAACGAGGGGAATCGAGCCCCTGATTTTAGTGTTGTAAATCTGGAGACATACCTCTGTACTAGCGGGGGGCCATTTTCTTCTTAATTCAAAAAACTATTATATATGAATAATACTGAATGCTTTACCTCTAGTTGCTTAGGGTCACGAAAGGGTAGTGCTGATTACCATACTCCTAATACCATGGTAGATATCCATTAATAATGTTGGCTGCCTTATCCCGCGTTCTCTTAGTGTTAACCTTGTGTATAATCAGCTGCCTTATCCAGAATTCTCTAAGAGCTACTCAGTTGAAATGTTGGTTATCTGCTTTAACCCAATTATCCTGAGAAGACTGAGGATTAGAGGATTACTCTAAGTATTCTATGAATTAATAATACATAGTTTAACTGCTTATTTTATCTTAAGTTTCTTGAGAGTTACTCACGTTTAATGTCTTATTTCGGTTATCCTTAGAGTTACTCATGCACGGTGTTGGTTTCTTTACATTAGTAACCTCAGAATTACTGATGTGTAAAGTTGTCTGCCTTACCTTGAGTACCCACAGCGTCGTTAAATGCAATGTTCTATACCTTTCCCCGATTACCATTAATTTCACCAATCTGCAATAAACAAAACACAGACAACACATTTATAAAGTTTGATTATTATGAGGCATTAAGCAGTTGAAAATTATCAGCATTAAAGAATGTAAAGTTTTTAAAGCACTGAACAGTGCTGAAGAAAATCAGTGATGTCGAGAAACCCACTTGTTGAGAACTTTTATATGCAAAAACGGCTGTTCTGGGCCCAGAAAACACTTCAAATAGAAGAGCGAACAACGTTTCGACCTTCTTCGGTCATCGTCAGGTTCACAAAGAAAGGGTTACTGGTCGGAAGCTGACCACGTGTTTGGGAGGGGTTGTATAATTGAGTGTTGCAATGTAGAGGGCGCGGTTTGAATATATAATTTTGTCTATAATATTAATATAGGTATAATGGTATTCCTTTATATTGGTTTATTTTGGGTTTGAGTTGTTGTATAAGTAAGGCTTCTTTAATTTTTCGTTTGTTTATGTTTGTTTCTTTATTTAGTATTTTAGTGTTTTCTATGGTTATGTTGTGTCCATTTGACTTGCAGTGTTCGAAAACATGTGAAGGTGACTTTTTATGTTCTTTGAATCTGGTTTCCATTTTTCTACTTGTTTCTCCTATATAGAAGTCGTGGCAGTTATCACATTGTATTTTATAAATAATGTTGGTGTGGTGTTTGTCAGCGTAGTTCTTACATAGTATAGACCTTAGTTTTGTGCCTGGTTTTTGAATAAATTTTGTTTTAACTGGAATGTTATATTTTGTTACTAGTTTTTGCCAAATGTTGGTTATTTGTTTGCTGATGTCAGGAATATATGGTATACAGCAGTATATGGTTTCGTGATTTTTTGATTCGTGAGATATATTTACTTTTGTTGGTTGATTTTGCTTTCTGTCTAGGTGTGTGCGTATAATGTTTTCTACGGTTTGTGGAGGAAACTTATTAATGTTGATGAAGTGTTGTTTTATTTTATCAAATTCATCGTTAATTTTATCTGGTGAGCATAGTTTTATGGCTGTGTTTATCTGGTTTCTTAGTATGTTGAGTTTTTGTTTTGTTTCATGTGCTGAGTCCCAAGGAATGTATAGTCCAGTATGGGTGATTTTTTGGTGGATTTCTGTTTTGAATTGTGTGTCGGTTCTTATAATTTTGAGGTTAAGAAATGATATTTGATTGCTTTTTTCCTGTTCACATGTGAAGTTAATGTTGGGATGTATAGAGTTAATGTGAGTGAAAAAGTTAAGTATGTGTTCTGTAGATTCGAATCCCGCAATCGTGTCATCTACATATCTGTACCAGTATAGTGGTGGATGTAATGCTGTATTAATTGCTTGTGTTTCAATTTGTGTCATAAAAATATTGGCTAGAACTGGCGATACTGGGTTGCCCATGCTTAGGCCATTTGTTTGTATATAGTTTTGGTTGTTGAACATGAAGTTTGTCTTTATTGTGGTGAATTCTATGAGGGTTGCTAACTGGTTACTGGGAATGTCTATGATCGGGTTAGGGTCTCGAATATAGAGTTCTAAGGCTATCTTGCAGGCTTCTGTTGTTGGAACTTCTGTGAAGAGGGATATAACATCGAAACTGGCCATTAAGGCTTTATGATTAAGTTGATTTAGATTGGACTTGAAATTAAAAGAGTCTTTGATGAATGAGCTGGCTGATGTTGCATATTTGGAGAATGCCCATGCTATGTATTTACCAAGATTGTAGTTAAACGATTCATATGTTGACATTATTGGTCGTAATGGACAATCTGGTTTATATACCAATAATGTCAACATATGAATCGTTTAACTACAATCTTGGTAAATACATAGCATGGGCATTCTCCAAATATGCAACATCAGCCAGCTCATTCATCAAAGACTCTTTTAATTTCAAGTCCAATCTAAATCAACTTAATCATAAAGCCTTAATGGCCAGTTTCGATGTTATATCCCTCTTCACAGAAGTTCCAACAACAGAAGCCTGCAAGATAGCCTTAGAACTCTATATTCGAGACCCTAACCCGATCATAGACATTCCCAGTAACCAGTTAGCAACCCTCATAGAATTCACCACAATAAAGACAAACTTCATGTTCAACAACCAAAACTATATACAAACAAATGGCCTAAGCATGGGCAACCCAGTATCGCCAGTTCTAGCCAATATTTTTATGACACAAATTGAAACACAAGCAATTAATACAGCATTACATCCACCACTATACTGGTACAGATATGTAGATGACACGATTGCGGGATTCGAATCTACAGAACACATACTTAACTTTTTCACTCACATTAACTCTATACATCCCAACATTAACTTCACATGTGAACAAGAAAAAAGCAATCAAATATCATTTCTTAACCTCAAAATTATAAGAACCGACACACAATTCAAAACAGAAATCCACCAAAAAATCACCCATACTGGACTATACATTCCTTGGGACTCAGCACATGAAACAAAACAAAAACTCAACATACTAAGAAACCAGATAAACACAGCCATAAAACTATGCTCACCAGATAAAATTAACGATGAATTAGATAAAATAAAACAACACTTCATCAACATTAATAAGTTTCCTCCACAAACTGTAGAAAACATTATACGCACACACCTAGACAGAAAGCAAAATCAACCAACAAAAGCAAATATATCTCACGAATCAAAAAATCACGAAACCATATACTGCTGTATACCATATATTCCTGACATCAGCAAACAAATAACCAACATTTGGCAAAAACTAGTAACAAAATATAACATTCCAGTTAACACTAAATTTATTCAAAAACCAGGCACAAAACTAAGGTCTATACTATGTAAGAACTACACTGACAAACACCACACCAACATTATTTATAAAATACAATGTGATAACTGCCACGACTTCTATATAGGAGAAACAAGTAGAAAAATGGAAACCAGATTCAAAGAACATAAAAAGTCACCTTCACACGTTTTCGAACACTGCAAGTCAAATGGACACAACATAACCATAGAAAACACTAAAATACTAAATAAAGAAACAAACATAAACAAACGAAAAATTAAAGAAGCCTTACTTATACAACAACTCAAACCCAAAATAAACCAATATAAAGGAACACCATTATACCTATATTAATATTATAGACAAAATTATATATTCAAACCGCGCCCTCTACATTGCAACACTCAATTATACAACCCCTCCCAAACACGTGGTCAGCTTCCGACCAGTAACCCTTTCTTTGTGAACCTGACGATGACCGAAGAAGGTCGAAACGTTGTTCGCTCTTCTATTTGAAGTGTTTTCTGGGCCCAGAACAGCCGTTTTTGCATATAAAAGTGCTGGAGAAAAGTTTATTAGAATCATTTTATTAAATCGATATTTTTATTCATCATATCTGTGTCCGTTATTTTACTTGCCTTTTGTATATTTTCCTGCACATATTTTTCTTCTCAACGGCCGATGATAGCTTGATTTACCATATAAAGACTCGATAAAGAAATTGATTTTTTTAATTGTAGTTAAGAACAAAGCTACACGATGGGCTGTCTGTGTTTTGTAAATATCAATATTGTTGGGTGAACTGAACTTTCGAAGATTTGCCTGAAGATTATAAATCAATGCGCTAAAAGACATACAGTTTCATAATATTGATGGGCTTGCTGTAAACTTAGGAAGCTATAATTCTATTAAATGTTTATTAATATGAAAATTACATACAGTTGACCAGGAACGTTTAGAGATTTCGAACATTACAAAGCCAGATGGTTAAGGTATTCGATTCGTAATCTGATGGTTCGGGGTTCAAATCTTCGCTAAACCAAACATTCTCGCCCTTTCAGCTGTGGGGGAGTTATAATGTGACGGTGAATCCCACTTTTCGTTGGTAACAGACTAGTCCAAATGTTGGTGGTGGGTAGCAATGACGAGCTCCCTTCCATCTAGTCTTACATTGCTAAATTAGGGACAGCTAGATTACGCCTCTCAGATTACAAATCGCACGCCTTAACCCACCTAGCCATGTCAGGCGTGCAAGATGTGTGAAACCATTAAAAGATTAATGAGGGACTGGTTACACTGCTAAATTAGGGACGGCAGATAGTGTTTGAGTAGTTTTACGCGAAATTCAAAACAAACCAAACCGAACATAACAAACCATTCAACTTCAGACATTGGTTATTCTATGAAGATATTGTATAACTTCACGTGTGAGAAATTTATATGAGACCAGACAAGAAGACAGCCATGTAGCATTTCCGCCAAATAATATGTACCTGTGTATCACCGTAGAATTACTTCGCTTTCCGTGAACGGTCGATAAAAGATTCAGTTTCAGACCGGACTGAAGACCCCGTACAGTTTGTAAATTTATAAAACTAGTATATATGAACCATTATTTAAAATAACCATTTGTAGTAACTGTTATTACAAATTTAGTTGTTGTTTGTATATTGAAATATATTTGTGTTTAAATCTTGGTGGCAAATATCATACATTTGATACATACTGACATTCAGTTAACAATTAAATTGAATATCCGGCTCTTTAAAATGTAATAAGTAAAGTACGTAACATAATAAATCGGAGACTTGTCCGAGAAAAAATTATAATAACAATATATATATATATATATATATATACTTTATTTGGTCCAATCTTTTGTTATTCTATTAAAATTAAACTATCAGATCGGTCAAGTGCTTCTTTGTGTTTCAAGGACTTATGAGCTGGATGATCACACAACTTATCAGCTCTATAATCATTTTTGTTTGAAACTCTAAAACTAGAATCACCTTCAAAATATTTTTATATTTATCCACAAAAAATAGTTGAGTTAAAAAGAACAAGTAAAAATGGTAAAATTAAAACAGCTAGGTATTATTTACAATAAATTATACTATTAATGTGGTTTAAGGCTGAATTTTAGTCAATTTAAATCCTAATTCACCACATCATTTTATCTTACACTGTAATTCGCTAACGATTCACAGGAGAATTAGAAGTAAGACCCTTACAGCACATGAGTATAATGCTGAAAAGTGAGCAGTGACATTGTTTTAAAGTAAATTGCTTTATTTTTCTGTATTTATACGATATCACTTAATCTCTGAGTTTTTTGTTTCGGATTAAGAGTTTTTAATGTATTTCACGTCTTTTTGTGAACTATCAACCTTAGATAGTTCAATTGTTATTATTGTTGTTTTATTAGTTCTTTAAAGATAATACACGGAAGTAATATTCAAATCAGTATTTCGTATATTTTCAAATATACCATAAGGGATAGGAAAGTGTGTTTGTTTGAAGGTTCATAACTTGTTAGAAAAAAACCGAAAGCATTAGCGATACCGGATGACACAATCGTTCTAAGCTGAGGTAAGAGAAACAGTTTTTGAAATGAGAATTATCAAATGAAGGAATATATTTTACTTTTATTAATTAACACTCCTTTCCATTCATTGCGAGTTGACATGCTTTCAAGAATGCAGATTTATTTTAATCAATTCGTGAGGTTATTAAGAAACAGTTGTTTACATTATCTGTAAGCCAACTTGGACACAAGTTCCGAAAATGGAACTTTGATATAAACAAGAAGAGGAAAGATACAGGTAAACAGGCTGTCGATTTACTGTTTTTGATCCTGGCCAATTATTGAAATATTTTTTCGTTTCGAGAATTACGATGAGTTTGCAAATATCATCCACTTTAAGTACACTATTTGGTAATTTGTAAGAACACTACAAAAATATGATTAAATACCCAGGTTTTGGGGCTAAGATTAGAAATACGAAGTAATCAGACCAGTTATAAATTATCCATTTGACCCAACTATACCTGAATACATGGTGAGTGTATCCAACGTTACTGGCTCAAACCCTAAGTCATAATTGCTACCTCTTTCAGAGTCGAATAACAGTTTGGATCCGGATCTTTAATGTTCAATATTATGTCCGAGCATACTTCAATCAATGTATTACTCGATAACTAACGGGCAGTCTCAGGTAACTTTATGGATGCTTTAGAAAGTTTAATCGAAGAACAGTTACTTCCTCAAGTTGTAGAAAGTAGTATTTTCATAGTAATATGTTTCACGTTATCTTCGGTAATCTCGATGTAACCACGTGTCTAATATATTCTATTAACGTTTTGTTTACGTTCTTCATCCCCGTCTCAAAGATAATTATTTATTCTAAACGCTAGCTTCCTCGAGGTAATGCATTGTGTGCTACACTCTCGAGTTTATATTTAGATTTAATGTGATGGTTTAGAATTTTGCGCAAAGCTACATGTAAGCTACGATTTAGGAGAAAGGCAACTGTTCATCACCACCCATCACCAACTCTTGGGCTCCTATTTTACCAAGGAAAAGTGGGATTGACCGTACATAATAATGTTTCTACGATTGAAAGAGCAAGCATATTTGGTATGACGAGGATTCGAACTCACGCCCCTCAGATTACGAGTCGAGCGCCTTAGCCACCTAGCCATGCCGAAATTGGATTTAATATAAATCTTTTTTATAACAGAAGTTAAAGTTGATCACCAAGCTACTTATTTATTTGGCTTCCTGTTACAATATTTTACTTTGAGAAACTAAAAACGTGTGTCCGTACATCCTTTATTATAAACTGACACGGTCTACTTTTGGCAGAACAATGAAAAATAATATTATACATACACCCATTAAATATTATCAAAATCCATCATTTTTTACAAAGTTACAGAGAAACAATAGGCTGTAAAATCTGTCACCATGTGAACACATGCGATGTTGTTTTTTTTGTGATTTTGAACTTTGATCCTGATCTTCCAAACACTAATTTAATCTAGTTGAATTGTAGTCCACATGTATCTTAACTTTCGTCCATATATATTCATTAAGTTGTTTTCAAAAAACGATGGCTAAGGCTAGAAGAAACAAATATCTTTATCTTATGATGAAAAGAGAGTGTAATCCATGAATACTTCGTCCACTATTAGCAGGAATGAAATGTCACATACACTACAGTGACTATTTTATCAAGGCTTACCTAAATAAGCCTAGTATTGGGCGAAAGGACTCGTTGAGACTAGATATATCAAATGCAATGAGATGATATGGAGCAAATTTTTTAATATTTTTTCTAATTAACTTATTTTATACAAATTTAAATAATAGCTATGCGACTGATTTTCTAACAAAGATTTCACGTAATTTCCTAAACAACAAATTTCAAACACTAACCATCGTCTCGTTTAAAGTGAAACAACTTATTTTTATAACAGCTACTATGACTATCTGCTGATACCCATATAGGGAGCAGTCAATAAGCAACAATCACCATCCAAGATAAATGATCTTCTATAATCTTATAACACACTACACGGATTCGAAAGCTGAAAATTCAGAGCTTTACCAGGGGTGCCAACCTACGATATTATCAATGCGTATCAATTTTTTTCAAAATTAGAAGGGGCTTACAATCTGAGAAGTAGGTGTAGCTTCGACTTCTACCAATTTATATTTGGTGTTAGTTTAACAACCTCCAGTCTCTTGGTTTCTAACTTTCGCTCATTTTTGAAGCCCGTCAAGCAGAAAACAGCATGTTTGGACAAAATATAATGTAAAATATCAGCAATTACGTACAGGAAGAATTACCATAGCTGCTTAAGAGTAGTTGGTTTTCAGCCTCTCCTCAAATTGTTAAGCTTGTTCCAATTTAATAAAATATTAACCAGCATACTTAAGTATTACTAGAATATAAGTTATTGGTGAAATAAAGAACAAATGCGGGCGTATTTCCAGACACAATAGTATCTTATAGTAAAACAATATCTACATTAAAACATTGTTCCACAAAAAAGTAAAATATAATAAAAAATCATTTTACTCCCTAACAAACTTTATGACCAACTACTCTACTATTTCTATTTTTGTACTATTGTATTTTTTATTCATGAAACCAAAGTTCAGTACGATTTTTGCACTAATTTCGTAGAAAATTGTGCTATAACGCTTAAGTGAGTGTCCATTCAAACACTTTGGATCATATTAATTTGAGTGTGATATCTGCAGAAGACTTCCACTGATTTGAAACTTTTATAGTGGTCTATAGAAAAATTTAAAATGTATAAATAATTTTCTTCTAAAACTATTATAGTTACGACGACCGCCAGATCCTAGATTAACTGTCCCAGGTTTTACGATATATAGTAATCAGAGATTTAAGTATGCTCTTTACTTAATGTCTACCTAACTGCTGTTGTTTTATATTCTCTGTTCTTGTTTTCAAATTCTGATTAGGACGGTATTTATAACTGCAAACTACTTAAAAACAAATGAATAAGCCGGCGAAATATAACGTTTGCAATCATTTTACCTATTTTACTCTACACCAGAGTTAAAATAAGGGCTTTGTGATACTATATTATTTATTTTGTTGTTGTTTTGAATTAAGCAAAAAGCTACACAATGGAATATCTGTGCTCTGCCAACCACGAGTTTCGAAACCTAAATTTTAGCGTTGGAAGTCCTCAGACATACTACTGAGCCACTGAGGGGCATTTATTTTATTTAACACCATATAATCTTAAGTAATTATTATTTTGTTGGATTAATAAAATTAAGAACTCATGAATAGGACTTTTAGAAAGTAAGGAGTTTTCAAGGAATTTTTTTTTTCAATTATTGGCTGCTGTTTCTATAACAATAAGATGTACTGTTTGTTTTTTCACGTCTTTCATAAGCGTACAATTTTGAATTTCTAGCTTAAAAGCTAACTATCGACATATAACTATGTATTTAGATAAAAATACTGTTTCCATCGAAAGAGTTTCGATATTTGTTATAACATGATAACACACTCACTAAGCATACTGTTTCAATGAGCTTATGTTTTTGTAGCTTAACATTTTTATTACATTGTCATACTGCCAAAGTAAAAAGAAAAAGGTTTTATCAATTACTAGAAGACTAGGAAAGAACATTATCCTTTGAAATAGTTTTTGCCTAGAATAATCAGACAAGCCCGAGTGGATTACGTCAATACAAGCACAGTATATTGCTTTAGTGTTTTCTAAATGTGGTATGCACTGGCGTATAAAGAAACTTACCGGCTGAATACCAGTAAATACAAGGTTTTATTAAACTACAATCTTTCCAGTTCATTAAAAGGTTCTTTATCGGATGAGTTTACAATTAACTAGGTACTTAACATGTAAGAAATTTATGAGATCATTTACATATTTCTGGCATTGTACTCCATAGAACAAATAAACATGTACATTTCTAAACACTACGATTTAATAGACATTGCATCCTACAGAAAATGATGCAACTTTTTGGACAGCTAATTATTGTTTTGTTTATCACCGTTTACACTGTTTCAAGTTATATATGTATTCATTCTAATTAATACTAATTTGCTTATCATGTCAGTGAAAAAGGAAGCTAAAGTTCATCAAAAATTATGTTCCGCAATATTGTTGACGCTCGAATTAGTGAAAATATATTTATGATCTCCTTATTTTATCACATTATTACTTTAATATTTTAAAAAAAAATTTCTTCTATAAATACTGCAAATCCACCTAAGTAAAAGCTCGTTAATAAGTTAGAAAGCTTTTAGATAAAAAAACAACAACATATTTTAAAGTTTTACTTCAGCCATTAAGTTTATTTCTAGATTGTTCTTTGCATTAGGTTTTAAATAATAATTTGAAGACTAAGCAACTATGTGTGCTGTGAACTATGATTTACTGGTTTTTAGTTTAAACATTTCGTCGTAATCCATTAATTGTGAAATGTCTAAACGTGAATTTTCTGTGGAGTTCGAAAGTAAATATCGTATTAATATAAAACACTTGTTGTTAAGTTAATCAGTCAGTGAATGAATCTGTCGCACTTTTATTGACCAATTACTGAGTTAGCGAATGTGTTAGTCAGACAGATTTCAGTGTGTTTTGTAGACGCCTAAAGAAACTTAACAAGTGACTATTTTGTTTTGTTTGTAAGCTTGGCCAATCGTTCGGTGAGTGGGCAGAATTTGTACAAGAAAAAACAAAATGCTTTTCTTTTCGTTACATGGACTGCATTTTGAATTATTTTTTTTAAATAAAAAATGTTTTCAACGACAGACACTGCTACAAAGTTTATAAACACACCAATTCAAATCCAGACGGCTTAACTATACACGAAATATTAACGACTTTAAAAGTATTCGTGTATTTGTATGTGAGAATCTGCAAAATATTACAAATTAAATACGTTATTATTGTGATATCATACATTAAATACCAAGTTCTATGAAAAGTAACAGTCAATATCGAACTGCTCTTTAAGCCGATATTAATTACACTTGTAAGAAAAACAACAACATGGTACTGTCTAATTATTCTTATACAGTCCAACTATACAACAGCGTGACAATAAGATTTTCTGTTGAAACCTTTGGTATGCAAGATAAGAAAACAATTAGCTCTTGTTTGACCTGAACAGGGCCATTAACCTTACCTCTAAGTCTAGTATCATTGTATTAAAAATCATTAAGAAATTATAAGAATCGGAGAGATGGAGGTAACATTTTACGACAAGATGAAAAGTACTATTAGGAAATCTAACTTATATTTTCATTTATCGATGATAAAAAAACAAAGCAAAAACGTTCAGATTCGTGTTAGGTGGATCCATTTCAATGAAACAGACCAAAACTTTTTTCGGTTTTTACAGTTCTGTCTATTTTTCTTGTTCTTCAAGAAAACATGAAATAACTGGTTGATTTTAGTTGGAACTATTGTTCTTGTTTCACAACTTAGCAGATAAGAAACTTCCTGTTTATTTTATTCTAGGCTATTTTTCTTGTCTTTTGTTTTAGTTTTACTATTCTTCTTTTGTCTTTAAGTGTATCAGACAATAGCTGTCTGGTTTGTTTTATTTGCAGCTATTTTCTTTATGTATTTCAAAGACACAGACAATAACATCCCGCGATTTTGTTGTTTGTTATTCAGAGATGTTCTTGTATTTCGTAACATACAGTAACATACTAATTTATTTTTTTAAGAAGTTATTTTTTTGTTGTGAAGAGGAAGACAATAATATTTTGTTTGTTTCAGTTCCTCATTATTTTTCTGATCTTTCAATGGAGCAGAAAATAAATTTTCCGTTTGTTTCAGTCGGAGATATTATTTTTGTATTTCAACAGAGCAGACAGTGACAATCCAATTTGTTTTAGTTTGGGCTATTATTCTTGTCTTTCAACAGAGCAGACAGTAATATTCTGGTTTATTTTAATTCGGGCTAATATTCATGTTTTAAATTATTTTTGTAGTTGGAATTATTGTTGTTTTATTTCCATGTATCAGTCAATAAGATTGTATTTGCTTTATTTTTTTTTAGTTTTTGTCTTTCACTAACGTCAACAATAATTGTCTTATTGTTCGTTGGAACAAATAATGTGTTTCAGTTAGTCTTAGATTGGTCTGTTTTGGTTATTTTTTTTATCATTCGAAGGAGTAACATGAATATTTTAAAAATATGAACTTTGGGCATACAATTATTAGATTAATCTATTAAACTAAAAGTTACGTAAAACACGCTAGACACGTGAATTCTCTTGTCTAGCTTACTTTCTGATTAGTTTGTAAAAAATCAGTAAAGACGAATGTTCCTGCTTCGGTGGATGTAGGCTGCCCCCTTTGCTTCCTAAATGTAGACTTAGTTGCGACATATCACATTTGTTTTTGTTTTATTCATGTAACATAAGTTGACAATAATTAAAAAAATATTTGTTAAATAAATAATACATTTATATTTTCTTAATATAAAACATCGCTTTGCAATAAGAATGTTCTCTTTTAAACAAAAATTATATACATATTGTGTGGACGTCTAATATTTTTACGCAAAATAATGCACATAAGAAGATTGGTGTTAAATAGTGTTGTTTGTTTTTTTTGGAATTAAGCACAAATCTACACAATGGGCTATCTACGCTCTGCTAACCACTGGTATCGAATTCAGATTTTAGCTATGCGAGTCCGCAGATATGCCGCTGTGCCACCGGAGGTCAAATCGTACTGAATAAGACGAGTTGATATTTATAAAATTAGAAATTACACGGGTGTAGTAAGAACATCACAATAACTAACATTAATCTGACATTTCTAAGTAAGCTTAAAATGTATATCTTAGTTTCTTTAGTAAACTCATAAATGTAACGACACCTAAACCAAAACACTCAAAATTTGAAGAAGACAACAGATATTAGAATGACAAACTGCAAAAGTGTTCTTTTAATAAATCAATCGATGTTAATAACGTATGGCAATAATAATAATCGTTTGTTTTAAAGGCGGAGAAGACCACAGGAGTATTGACATTCTACAATAATTACAAAAAGCCAGGTGGTTAAGGTAACCTACTCGTAATCTAATGGTCGCAAGTTCGAATCCCCGTTACATCAAACGTGCTCACCCTTTCAGACATGGGACTTTATTATGCGACAGTCAGTCCCATTATTCGTTGGTAAAAGAGAAGATCAAAAGTTAATAATGGGTGATGGTAATTAACTGTCTTTCCTCTAGTCTTACACTGCTAAATTAAGGATGGCTAGTCCTTAAGTAGCTTTGCACCAAATTCGAAACAAACTAAACAAAATTTACAAAAAAACATAATAAAGAAAGGCATAAGTTTGAGGCTGCATCTTTAACAATTGTGTGGATGATACACACAAAAAAACTGAAAGAGAAAATAGTGAGTAACAGTGGCAGATTTCATTCTATAATTCGTTTCACAGTAAAATGACTCATCAAATGAGGATTTACATTTTTTCAGAATAATGATCCCAGAATTTGAGAAAATGTATCAATAATATCCTGACAGTAAAATGGCCGAAACAACATTCGACACAATGTCTTGATCTGAATTAAGCCCTGATCTGAATATTTTTTTTATGGTTTTCTGAGAAAGTAATAAGATAAAGTGATCAAACAATCTGGCTAAATTTTGGTGAATAAAGTGATAGTGGGTAAAAAATATTCTCCAAACTTACATTCATAACTTTTGCAAAAACAAGAAAACAACGTGTAATCCTCTGTGTAAAATACAAGATCCTCGTAAATGTTAAGTTGTACATCTTACGTAGTTATGTTTCCTGTGGTAATATTTGGATCATTAATAAATTCGTTATATTTTTGCAATTGTTCATTATTTTTGCTTCTTGTATATATACCATTCGAATGATTACATAGTTATTTTCATTACTGAATGAATGTATAATAACTACGTATTTGATAACAAAAATCTTATAATCTAATTATTTCTAACCTAATGATACTTTATGAGACAAAGAACTCAGCAACCAAATTTGGGGCTCATAGATCCAATGATAGTCTTCCATAATTTTTAGTGCTTATATGACGTTAAATGAAATGAAATAACAAAAATGCAAAGGAAAATTGCCTATGCAATTGTTAGTCCGAAATCATAAAAATAACGTATTAGGTAATACCTCCAATTTGCTTGCAGAACTTGTCGCGGCCTAGCGGTTTGAAGGATACTTTAATTTGTAGGTTCCTGGTTCTTTTCCCATTGCCGAAAATTGCATTTTAAAACCTGTGCGTATTCAAACCTCCACTTCTTGGAATAATGTTTCTGTCTATACTTTTATAGCGATTTTCTAAGGAAGAAGTGCGTAACTAATTGGTTGACAGCCAATCAGTGTACGAGCACGTCATTTGCAGGTTGTAGATCATTTTCATACGCTGGTAAAAGCTGAGCCAATATAATACTCTTTTTATATCAATTCATTCATTGTTGTCATGACAACTTGCAATACCGTATAAACATATGATAATTAATTATTGCATAGTAAAATTAAACGCGTGTTTTTGTAAGTCAAAATATATATATCCCTAGTTAAAATACTGTCTTGAATAAATTTTGTAATTATTGCCTCGATATTTTAGTTCTGAATTCCCTAAATAAAAGTATTTATAAATTAAAACCAAATAACAAAAATAGCATAAAAAGGATTGAAAAGTTAATTTATTTAATTTTCTCTTTTCGGTACCATTTCATTCCAATCTCACGCTGCACTTTTGTGACTTTTTAATACAGAATATCCCTGTAAAACGACTTGTGTTTTGTTTTTCGCACAAAGCTACTCGAGGGCTATCTGTGCTAGCCGTCCCTAGTTTAGTGTAAGACTTGTCATCACCATTCACTGCCAATTCTTGGGCTACTCTTTAACCAACGAATCGTGGGATTGGCAGTAACATTGTGACGTCCCCACGGCTGAAAAGGCAAGTATGTTTGGTGCGATGAGGATGTGAACCCGCGACCCTTGGATTACAAGTCGCACGGTTTAACACGCTTAGCCATGCCAGGCCTCCTTCCCAACCGGTGGGGGTTCGAGAAGCCTTGGCAGGAGGTCGCGAAGCCTTGTTAGAAGTAGCTTGGGATAACATTAATTTTATTTCAATTACATTTTCATGCTCTTACATTATTTTGTTTCGGTGCAAAGCAAAACGTGTGCTACGTTAGTTCATTGTCATTAGGTGATATTATGGGTGTATGTATGCGTGCCTGTGAGTGAATGTGCCTGTGTGAATGTGTACGTGTCTGCAACTGTATGTATGTGTGTACTAGTGAGTGCAAGCGCATGTACATATGCTTGTGTGTCTGTTTAGATGTGATTAATTGTGTGTGCTTGCTGTCGGCACGTGAGTCACATGTCCGTTGCTGATTGGTGGATGACAAATCGCGCGACTGGCCACTCTTCCTTCCCTCCCAATACTTACCCCATCATTACTTAACCTGCAGCCACCATAAGTAGTCAGTGTAAGATCTCTACAGTTGCCAAAGCGTTCATTATTCAACATTTTTATTTTATTTTAACAAGGAGATAAGTAAGCAGTAGAGGTGAGTTGTGTCCATGGCTAAACGGCGCAGATACTCAGAATGCTACCTCAACATTGGTTTCACCACTGTGCTCGCCAACGACGGCATCGAGAAACCACAGTATGTTTTGTGCCATGCTGTCCAGTGTGCAGAATCAATGAAACCATCAAAACTCAAGCTTCATCTTGAGATGAAACATCCAGAACACGCAAAGAAGGGTTTGGATTTCTTCAAACGGCATGAACGGTGTCTTAAAAGTCAATGAATCGATAGAAGTGGGTCGTTTCAGCAGCAGAGTGCAGCCGTAGTAAAAAATTCATATGAGATTGCATTCGAAATTGCTAAACAAAAAAAAGCCTCGCACGATTGGTGAAACACTTCTTAAACCCTGCATGATGAAAGCAATAAATCTTATTCTTGGAGAAGCCAGTGCAAAGAAGATGTAGCAAGTATCCCTGTAAAATAATACTATACAGAGGCGAATTTCTAAAATGCCTATGGATGTGAAGGAACAGATTTTGACTGATATCAAAGGTTCCCCTTTGTTCTCCTTTCAGCTCGACGAGTCAACAGATGTAAGTTCATGTTATCAGTTGCTTGTCTTCGTGAGATACATTAATTCAGGTGACATCGAAGATGAATTCTTATTCTGCAGTGCACTTAAAACCACAACAAAAGCTGATGATGTCATAGAAAAAGTTAACTTTTTTTCAAGATGAAGATTTTCAATGGGAAAACGTGTGTGGGGTTTGTACGAATGGGGCACCGGCTATGCTGGAATCGAATTCAGGATTTCAATCGAGAGTGAAGAAGCTAGCACCTCAAGCAAACGGCACCCACTGCATGATTCACCGATATGCTCTCGCCAGTAAGACTATCCCTGCCTCTCTGCAGGAAGTGCTTGAATCTGTAATCAGAATTGTAAATTATGTGAAGACTCGAGCACTCAACACTCGCCTATTCAAAAAACTATGCAAAGACATGAATGCTGACCTCGAAGTCCTTCTCTTCTACACAGCAGTACGTTGGTTGTCGAAAGGAAACGTTATTAATTGTGTCTTTGAAATGAAAGATGAAATACAATTATTCCTGGAGACTCAAAAAAAGAAAGATCTTGTAGCTCACTTCGAAGATGATGCATGAAATAAAAGGGTTGCATACTTAGCCGAAATTTTTGAACAAGCTCAATTTGAAGCTTCAAGGAAGGGAAACACATGTTCTCCTTTTTCAAGATAATCTTCGGGCCTTTGTTTCCAAACTGTAGAACTGGCATCGGAAAACCAATCTTGGAAACATCGCTATGTTTGAAAACTTTGTGGAGTGACGGATAAGTCTCAAATCCAACTGGATCAGTTCCTCAAGGATGAGATTACCGAACATCTTCAGTCTCTAGAAAAGGAAGTCGAGCGTTACTTCCCTGAGCTCTTACAGGAGCAGAAGGCCCTGGTAAGGAACCCATTTTGCACTGAACTTGATGTATCCAGCATCCAAGATGAATTTCTGGATCTAAGGAACGACTCTTCAAGGTGAAATACGCGACTCAGTTCTGGTGCGCTATGCTGATTTACGTGTCCTTGTTCCATTTGCTTCTACATACTTGTGTGAGACATGATTTTCCACTCTTGTCAAATAAAAATAAAGAATAGGAATAGATTGGATGTTGGAGATGACATGAGATTGGCTCTAACAAACGCTCGGCCACGAATTTCAAAGCTTGCTGCTAAAATGCAACATCAGGCATCTCACAAGCTGAGTTGGATAGCTGTTCAAACCTATGTTAATATTATTTTAAGAAATATATGTTCTTTTTTTGTAAATTCAGGTTGGACCAATGTGATATGTTTGCTAATAAATAATTACAGAATTTTAAAATATTTTTTAGATGTTTCTTTCCCTCTCCTTCACAGAAAATAAAATAAAAATTAAGCTGCTGACAGTAAGCCCTGAGTAGAGGGTCACATGGGTTTCAAACTTTTACGTAAGAGGTCGCGAGTACCAAAAGGTTGGAAACCCCTGCTATAAAACAAAGAAGAAGCTCTAACTATATTTGTATTAAGGAATTTTATTTGAACTCTCACCATGCATCGTTTTGTTCTTGTTTTTTTTTTAGTTCTTAAATAAATGTACAAGTTTTAGGCTCAATTACCTGAGCCTTCTGCAAGTGATATAGTATTCAAACTGTGTTGTCTAACCTGTTCTTTTTGTCCGATTTCATTACAAGATAAATTGAGTTGAAAACACTGGAAGGAATTTTTCTTTGTATTGAGTGATAATCGTGGCTAAAGTCAGTATAGAAGCTAGTAACCTTTTTTTGACATTTTTGTTATTTCTCACACACATTATGATATCAGACTTTATGTTTGACACGCTACTTAGAACGAAACAATTTCAACACACACATACATATATATATAACGTTTGTGTTTGACTTATGTTTGTTTAACTAAGCACACTCTCTTTTGTTAGACATGTCTTAGTTTGGTATTGTACTATGTTTACATATCTTTTTGGTTCGCTTGCTACCTGTTTCGTATTAGTTAATATATCATTGTTTGCAATTTTTTTAAAACGAAATTGCGTGTAATATGGTAAAATAAGCCAGTACGTCTGTACGTAGACCTATTGAAATCAATACGACTAAAAATTCTTGGTATATTTAAATCTTATATACATTTACACGTATGTGTCGTCAAATTCTAATTGATGTGAAGCAGAACGTATGGAGAAATAATAATTATCTATAAAATAAAACGTTATTGTTATTTATTATTGCCCCCAGTGGCTCAGCGGTATGTCTGCGGACTTACACGCTAAAATCCGGGTCTCGATACCCGTGGTGGGCAGAGCACAGATAGCCCATTGTGTAGCTTTGTGCTTAATTCAAAATAACAATAAAAATTTCCTAGAAATTCAAGGTTCATCAATATCTGTATAAATATGAATATGTGCTTATAAATGGTACTAAATTGTGACTGCATTATGAAACGCTGTTTCAGAATATAGAAGTAAATTTATTCTTCAGTTTTATTTTATAGTAACCATACACATAAAGATACATAATGTGGATAATATACCCTCTTCAGAATCACTCTCCGAAAGTGGATATTTAGTTAAAGAAATATATCCTGTTCTCAGCGTATATACATTTATATTTCCTTAAAATTTATATGTAATGAAATTAAAACGCCTAGTTCACAGAGTCTTGGAAGTAGATTTTAGAAATATTCCAGTAATAGGATTATTTTCTTAGACTTGAATTTTATAAGAGAAAGAACAAAATGATAGTTTAATAAAATCGTTGTCAAAATGATTTCTGTTTCTTTACCTGAAAAATCAAAATATGAAAAAACAATATTATTAATATTTTTAATATAGATGTTATTTTGACTATAGCAACAACCAAATGCTAATAGACCAAGAATAGAATGCTAGTTAGCTTAATGTTTATCTACAATCTAGTGTTTGAGTCGTAATATCATTGAACACAGTTGATACTGTCAATTATGTGTGCGTTATAAAAGTGATAGTCACTTATGTTATTTGGTTCAAAGAGCTCTTATGACGGTGAATACTGCTAACTAGTTGCGTTTCTTCAAGTCAGTAGCTAAAAATTAGGGTTTTTTCTGAACTATAGTCTGAGATCTAGCTTTTTGCCTACGTAACACAGGAAGAGCCATGCTAAATCATCAATCAAATCATGTTACTTGTTCTAATTCCGTAAGTGACATTCGGATTACACACACAAAATAGCCCAACAAAAAACAAAGTATATTTCTTATGTCATTACCACTTTATATCTGTTGCAGTTACTGTGGGATTTATTTAATTTGTTTTCCTACAAAACCTAAATAGAATATAAACAGTTTTACATGAAGACGTTCATTGAATGTCAATACACAAAATCAAAAATACTCTATCAGCGAGATGCATTCATGATCAACAGTTTGTAGCCATTCGGTACACAAAAAAATTTTAGAAAAGGGCTTTCTACATTGCCGGTGGAAACTGACAAAAATTGCACAGTACACGTTTAAGACAGCAAATGGCTAAATCTGACACAACAAGCCAATGCGGAAAAAACGTTTTTCTGTACAAAGTCAACGCTACGATCATGTAAGAGAGATCTTCGTCCAAAATGCCATAGAAACAAGGTTGTTTCTGCTAAAAATATAATACATAGCAACGTACCATTGGCTCAATGATCGTTAACAGTTGTTATTTCACCGATAATTTAATGTACTGCAATAGATATAGACTGGTCTTCTAAATTAGCTATATTTATTGTTGGATTAATGTTTAGTTTTGATCTATGATTAGGTAGTTTTCTTTAATTAAATATCACTGATAGTAAGTTCGTTAAGCCAAAAAAATCGATAGCTTTAACCCACACGACTGTTTTAATGAGAAAAAATATAATGAAAAAAACTGAAATAATAGCAATCCGTTTCGACTATACATGTACCAAATTTTTCAAAATGCCATTTTGTGTACGTAATTAAGCATAGTTTAGAAATAAAGCTGACTATCAAGTGCAGTGGAAAATTTGCTAAATTGTTTCAAGAACTTTAGTCTATGGTTGAGCCAGCCGTCCCATTTATACATGCGACGAAAATGGTGTTATCGAGCAATAGTGTTTTCCATACATGCCAAAAAGTTAGTATGGTAGACGATAGAGTAAGTAGTTCCAAGGTTAACCCTGGAAAATCTTTCTTATAAAGTGCACGTAACACACAAAGCAGTAGATTCTACTCATTTACTCTGACGATACAGGATTTTGACTTAAGACAAATATATATAAAGAATATGTTGTGACTAAAGACAAACAAAAATATCTCTATTTTAGTACAAAATTAAAAATTTTCGTTTTTATGTAAATTCTTATAAACTTACTAATTAGACGTTCTTCATAAAATACATAAAATATGTTAAATGTGATAGTTTGAACTGGTAACATGTTTATTGCCTAGTAAGAAACTGAAAATACTTTTAAAGTTGTATTCTATCAGGCAATGAAAAGTTAGTAGCTATAAATACTTTGTTACAACGTTTTATCTGTCTTTGGATAAAACACATAGAACCCGCGAAATAGAAACATTGTTAATACTTGTCCATATTCTTAGGAGGAATTTTTACAGTATAATTAGTTTTTTTGCTAGATTCAGGCATAAACAACGCTTTGAATAACATTACAAGGCATTATATTGCGATAATATTAGATAAACTCTTGGCAACTTCAAAAATTCTTAACAAGAAATTCTAAACAAAATTAATGAAAAATGCAATGGAAGTGGGAAATCAATCAAAATATGCTGCTTTTTTCCTGTTTTATGTACATTTATTTGTAGGATAAACTAAAGGTTTGGTAGTTATTGAGCAAAGAAACCCGACTCGAGGCTAAATCTAATCGATATCGCTAATTTTTTGATGAAATTTCTGATTCGACTAGTCTTGGATATATATTCTTTGGAGCAAAATCAACACGCACAGATATTTTTAAATGGTTTTCGTAGTGATGCTTATATCTAAACATTGAAAAACTAAGTGCAATTTTTTCATTATTTTTTTTTTTACCTTTATGTTACGGTAACAAGTAAGCTGTTGATTAGATAAAAATAGCTTTTTAGTCTTTGGATTGATTTTATTTCACGTAAAAATGAAATACCAGGATGTAAAATTTATCTGGAGTTAAAGGTAACTGGCTGAAGAAATTTACTCTCCTGAAGCTTCGAAATATATATACATTAAAATATTAATACTGATACAGTTAAGTAAATTAAGAAAAGTTCAAAAGGAAGGACTGCGTTAAAATCAACGATTTCAAACCTCTGACTAATTATATTAGTTTGGTGTAACCAGAAACAAGCTGAAACAAAAATAAAATTAAAATGCTGCACTAATTGAAAGGACCCCAAGGTACAACCTGTAATGTGGGATACAAAATGTACCCAAGGTTTGGGAGGATACTATAGGGTAACACCCTCATTGCGGTGGGGATACACTATCTATCAGTTTTAACTACTACTCGCTAGTCTCACATAAATAAATAAAATCAAGTAAATGAATAGCAATAGAAATTAAAATTAAATAGAAATTGGAAGAGCGAGATATGAGTGATCAAGCTAACAACGATATCCCACATCTATAACACCTTTTACAGCCTGCAGAGAGTTATGGAAAGATAATTGCTCTCCAGCGCAAAGAAGAAGAAAAATGAATTGAAGAATAAAAATAAGGTACTGTGATTAAATAGTATGAATTGAATTTTAATGCAGCATCACATTGAAATGGTCTGGAAAATGATTAAAATTGTTTCAAAATCAAAAGAAGTCGGCTTGATATGATGTTCAACTAATCATATTTTCATATTATGTATGTTTTATTTAAGTAATAACAAATAAAACAAAAGCAGAAGCTCTTGTGGTTTCTGCAAAATATAAATATATTTCACAATAGTTTGTAAGGAAGACAACTAATATGGAGAACAAATTAATTGTATGATAAGGTGATAATAAGTATGTGCTGGGACAGCGGAAGGTCTTCGGATTTACGACGCTAAAATCAGGGAAGTCGATTCCCCTCAGTGGACACAGCACATAGCCCGATATGATTTTGCTGTAAGAAAAACACACAAATACACGCTAATAAATAATAACTATTTATACTGTATTGGTAACAGACATATGAAGAGAAAGACCATTGATAATGCTAACATTTTATTCACCAATAGTATTTGCAAATTTCACACCAAGATCAAACCACAATACGCATAATTTAACTTAACCTTTAAAAACTACAAAACAGAAAAAAAAGCATTTCTAATAATTTAAAGAAATAAAGGAAATAAGGTTTAGGACCCTCAATAATAACATGAAACAGTTCCATCGTTTTTAAACAGTTACTTTATTATCAGACAAAACAACGAGTAAATGGGCTGGACATGGCTAGTGATCAACGTGTAAGTCTGTGGATACAAGAATTCGCTATTAATATCCCGTTACGACATAAATAAACCACGTTCTCCACTTTAGAATTGTGGGTGTTATAATAACCACTATCAATCCCACTATGCTATCATACTATAGAAACAAAACTAAAAGATCTGAATTTTAGAGTTGTCAACCGAACTCAAACCAGCGAAAAATAACTAACATTTGGAAAAAAAACTTACGAAACACAACATTCCAGTAAACACCAAATTTATTCAAAAGGCAGGTACAAAACTAAAGTCCATTCTATGTAAAAACTACACTGACAAACACAACATCGACATAATTTACAAAATGTCAACAACTGCCACGACTTTTATATTGGAGAAACAAGCAGAGAAATGGAAATTAGATTAAAATAATATATAAAAAAACACCTTTACATATTTTTAAACACTGCAAATCAAATAAACACAACATAACCATAGAAAACATTCAAATAATATGTAGGGAAACAAATATAAATAAACACAAAATCTAAGAAGCTCAATTTATATGGCAACTAAAACCAATATAAAAAAATACCTTCCTACCTTTACTAATTAATATTGTAACATCCACCTGCAGTTCCCTCTACAATCCCGTAGCCGTTTATACTCTCGTCTCTGAGACATTTAATATGGCAACGGTCAACTGCAAACTCTTTCTTTATTAACCTGAAACTGACTTAGGAAGGTTGAAACGTTGTTTTCTCCTTATCAATAAAAGTGTTAATACCCACACCAGCCGTTCTGAGATACATTTTTATTTCAAGTGGGTTTCTGGTCAACAAGAGTTGACCATGATTACAATTCACTTATTTAATCTGGGTCACACTGTGCAATTGACTGTAGAAATAGCTCCTAAATTACAGACCCTGACTGGACCGCAGATGAGTTTCCTCGTGTTGTGGGTTTCACACTGTCATTATTAATAATGCATTATTGGACTTTACTGTACTATATCATGCTTCTCATTGTTCTAAATTGTGTGCATACAAGTAATACGCGTAGTGTTATAGTGCTTTACTGTACTATATCATGCTTCTCATTGTTCTAATTTGTGTGCATACAAGTAATACGCGTAGTGTTATAGTGCTTTACTGTACTATATCATGCTTCTCATTGTTCTAATTTGTGTGCATACAAGTAATAAGCGTAGTGTTATAGTGCTTTGTGCTTAATTTCCCAGATTCTATAAAGAAAACAGTTAAAGACATTGGTAACTCTCTACTTGTGTAGGAGTTTTTGGAAGGTTTAATCAAAGAAAAAATTACGAGATCGGTGACCAAAAGACAATATCAGAGCGAACACTCAAGTATAACTTCTCAACAGAATATATAAAGATGTCGCTTCTATTTAAGCCAAACACAAGTAAAAAAAATGTGGCTGATGTTTACATTTTGTCCAGAGAGGGTATTCTATTTGCAGATAAGATGATTACATGTGCCATTTTAATATACTTTACATTTTAATTACAAAAAAGGTAACACAAAATATGAACTACCTCCTAATTTGATTGTTTTATAATATTCGTTCTGACAAAAAATAAAAGCTTATACTAAAAAAACTACTTCAGGAACGTTTTTAAGATCACTTAGCTGAAGAACAGATTCCCAGAACTGAGCGACAGCACATCATTTTTCAAAATTTCGAAAATGTTATGTAGGGATTACCAAGAATTTTTAAAGCTTAAAATCAGCGTTTTATAATCTGCATTAATCGAGACCAAGAACTGAGAGTTACCTTGGATGTCATATGTCTATGGAAGTGCCAAAAATACTAGACTGTATCATGGATGTCATATTTAGTCTTTAAAAGGGTCAAAAGGCCGAGCTGTTAACTAGCTGGCGTATAAGAGTTGATATTGCCATAACTAGACCGCTAAATGAATGGAAATAAGATCTCTGTTAAAACAGATAAAAGAGTAACACTACAGATAGGTCCAGATGTTGATGCCTCAGATGCCAATAAAATTTAACAGTCGAGAGAAAAAGAATGTTGCAAAATAAAAATAAATGTCGAAAACAACGAATCACTAGTCTGCAGTCTTAAACGTTTTCTTCTCATTTCTACGATTCAGCCGAAAATGTATAAATAATTTAGGAACTATAGAGTGAGCGACAAAAAAATCACTTTCACGAGATAAAGTGTGCTGAGTAATTTAGAACGTTTGTAACTTGTTAAGTATGAAATATTTTAGGTACAACAAAGGTATTTTTGCAATGCTGAATTTGTTCATATATATATACACATAAATTTAATATCTTGATGTAAAATGTATATAGTAAAGAACAAAATTTCGGTTATAAAATAAAAATTGGAAAGATTTCAACACTTCAAAAAATATGTATCACAACTAAGGAATAACAACGATCGAAATTTTAACATCAGGGAGGATGTGAAATGTATTTAAGTTTTGAAACTTTAAGGTGTAAATAACAAATACATGGGTATACATCAAAAGAATGAGTAATATGCACTATTCTGAATAAAAAATTACAATGATATAAACATTGAGATATACAATACAATAAAATAATACAAGATACAAATAAACTGTATTTGTTAAAAGTATGATGTCATTAAAGATAAATGTCGTTGATATGAAACGTTGACATCTGCCTACTATTCAAGGACTTACAAAAATAGTAATAAATGGCTCACATAGACAATGTTTAATATTTTTTAAAATCATTAGAGAAATATTAACTGGCTCAGTTTAATTTAGTATGTTTGTATTTAAGCCGAAAGCTACATAATGGACTATCTGTGGTCTATCTGCAATGAATATAGGAACCCGGTTTTAGCATCATAAATCCGCAGACATACACGCTGTTTCAACAAGGGGTTACCTGGCCCAAGAGACTTATAGCTATCTAATTTTTTTTCAATTTTTAACAACTGTTACTTTTTTTTATGTATGTTTTATGTAGACTAAACGCAACAGAAAAACATAGATAACAGCTTGTATAATTTATTACAACAAACTATTATATATGTAACAGATATAACATAAATTACATAATAACAATGACAGATATTAAGTTTAAACCTTCAAAATTAATTACAACACAAAATAGTACTGGTTTCAAACTTCAAAGTTAATTACAATACAAAATGGTACTGGCCTGTATCTAATAATATGATCTAGAATGAAAGTCCAAAAGTTCAGATCAGAAATCCAAAATTCCGGTCTAGGGTGTGAATTTAGTCCCACGAAGAAATACCGAAGTTTGAATGGAGAATGACGAAGTTCTTTTTACGATGTTCTTAATGAACGTCTCAAACTTGCCGCCTTCCAATTTTCCCAGTCTCCCCTAACAGTCCGCACGTGTTGACCTTCAGTATAACTAGTAATTCAAACGAATCGTAGAGATTGACGAAATGAAATCACAGCTTCTGTAGATCTAGCTTCAGTCACAAATTCAAGTTGAATAAACACACATCAAACGTTGAAAACTTCTCGAACAAAGACACTATTTCTTGAATTGAATATAAACTAACGACTGACTCTTCTCTTCTTCAAATAAAAACTAATGACTCTTCTTTCTTCTCGCATCTTCGTCTGCTTATATATTTGTAGGCCTAGACTTCTCGAACAATCGCGTAACTTCCCAACATTCCAGAATAATCTGCGCATGTCTGTTTTTGCACGAGACTTGTCGTCTAGACACTAGGCCGCCACATTCCATTTATAGTCAATTGATTGATCGACCTAATTCTAGAAATTTCTAAATGTTATTTTAAATGAATAACAACATATTTTATTGGTTTAAGCTTTGAAACACTAATATAAATATGGAAATATAAATAATAGAAATGAAAATTTAAACACAACAGACTTATATTGTAATATAAGTAATATATATATATTGTCATATTGTAATCTACAAAACCTACATTCTCATCTCCATCTTTATAGGTGTAACAATTTTAAAGTGTGTCAAAAGAGTTTAAGGCAAAATTACCTGTAGTGAAACTATGTCCACTGTCCGAAAAGAAATTAGCTTTCCTAAATAGCTTTCTAAAGTATATTTTATTAAACTTTCTAAACCTTTCTCACAACTTATGTAAAGCCTATAGTTACTGGGACAATTTTTATTACTACTCTTACAGATAGAAATGACGGTTAGCTAATTTCCAATATATTGGTTCTTGTCCACTATTGAAAGACTCACATAAAATTGTGACAAGTGACTCAATGTCTAACCGTTAACGTCCTTCAAAACCTTCGGAAAAATATTATCAATTCTTTATCATTTTTAACCGTCCCAATTTTATTTTAACAAGCTTAAAATTTATGCATCTCTTTTGTTCATCTTCAAGATGAGGAATACTGCTTAGATATTCATTGGTTAAAACTGGGGCTTGGCGTGGTTAGATGGAGATGGTTAAGGCACTCGACCCACAATCTAAGAATCGTGGATTAGAATCCCTGTAACATCAAACATTTTCACTGTTTGAGCCGTAAGGCTGCTATAATGTTACTTGCAATCCTATTATTCGTTGATAAAAGAGTAGCCCAAGAGATGGCGATGGGTGATGATAACTAGTTCGCTTTCCCAGTAGTCTTACATTACATTACAAGATTATGCAGCTTTCAAGTACCTTCGAGACTTCTTCCCTAAGCTCTCTGAGGCAAAAGTCAAAGCTGCTGTCTTCATTAAAACACAAATAAAAAAGATCTTGGTGTGCATAGAATTCCACGAGAAACTCAGTAAGAAGGAAAAAAGCTTGGGGTGGCTTTGTCACGGTAGTTCTGGGTTCTTTGGGCAATCACAAGACCGAAAATTATGTGGAATTGGTTGAGGCTCTGGTGAAGAATTACGGCAAAATGGACTACAGGATGTGCCTTAAAGTTCATGTCCTTGAAGCTCATCTTGATAAGTTTAAGGAGAACATGGAAACATACTTATAGGAACAAGGTGAGCGTTTCCACCAAGATACACTGGACTTTGAAATGCGCTACCAAGTAGCGTATAACGAAAACATGATGGGAGACTTTATTTGATGGCTTATACGTAAAAATGATTTACATTACAGTCGCTATTTTCAAAAAACAACTAACTTCTAAACATTTTTGTTAATTTTTGTATAAATTTAGTATAAATACATGTAAATCTTGATTCATATGTTGTTTTGTTGAGACCTTATGTAAATGAAAATGTGTAAATTTGCCCATATTTACAAAGAAAATAGGTTATTTTTTAAAATTTATTATTCAGATCACAAAAGCAAAGTTTGTTGAAATTAATGGCTATTTTTTTGTATTTTTAAATTTGTGTTATATAGTACAATCAAATTGAGATAAAACGTTAATAATATATAACTGATGGTTATTGGTTGCTATTTAACAGAATTATCAAACGCTTTTAATCCAAGTGTTACGTTTTTTTATGCGGACTGAACGCAACAGAAAGACACAGATAGCAGCTTGTATAATATATTATAATGATCTACTTATGTGATAGGCACAAAATAAATTATCCAATATCAATAGCAGATATCCAGTTTCAACCATCAAAACAACTTACAATACAAAAGGTACTGGCCTGTGCTTAATAATATGATACAGAATGAGTGTCCAAATCTGAAATCCAAAGTTCCAATCTAGGCGGTGAATTTAGTCCCACGGAAAAATTTTCGAAGTTTGAATGGGTAATTTCAAACAAAAATTCACAGTCCAATTTGTATTGACTTTCGGTATAATCCGTAATCCGACTGAATTGTAAAGATTGACGGAATAAAAATTTCATCGCTTTAGTCGATCAAGCTCTATTCACAAATTCAATTTGAATAATCACACGGTAAACGTTTAAACTTTCTGAAACGAGACAAACTTCTTGATCCGAGTAAAAACGGATGACTCACTTCCCTCGCATCGCCGTCTGTTTATATACTAATCGCGTAACTTCCCAGAATTCCACAGTACAAACACCAGGCCAATACAAGTGATCAATCTACCTAGTTTTAAAAATTTCTACATGAATAATTCTAAATGAATTCTAATTAATTCTAAATATTATTTTAAATGAATAACACTTTTTTGGTTTAAACTTCGAAAAAATAATATAAATATGGAAATATAATGGATATGGAATGCAAACACGACATGACATGGTTGTCGTTTACATAACATTTACATAACACTCTCGACATGTTGTCGTTTACATAACATTTACATGATATTTACATAACACCAAGTAATTTATAAAAACAATAATTTTGTCGTTTGTGAAAGAGATTTTTACAGTATTTTAGTTCCACTTACGTTTACTTGGTAAATAGGATAGGATTTTGTATAGATATATGTTAAAGTGCCTTTGCTCAGAAGAAACAGCGACAGGTTATTCAGATTATAACTTCAACTACAGTATTTTAATTATTTGTTAAATTTCATTCTTAAAACAGGTAAATATACATTACATTATGAAAGACGAAGTAAACCTTCAATTTCTAAAGATAGAATAACAAAGTAATGGTAAAATATTTACCTCTTATCCTTCATTATTACTCATGGTATAAATCATTTCTATATTTCATACACAGAAATATTAAAAGTGTGTGTTAATAACAAAAGTAAAAGTCAAGTTAAACGTATTTCTTGGGCCAGAATATCATGTATCACATACCTTCTTTAAAATAATGTGACCCAAATGCATCTCAGTTCTTTAAGGCTTGGAAGTCCAATACAATACAACACATACTAGAGTGAAAAAGTTACACTTTTACGTAAAATTTATGAGAAGGTATAGCAATATCAGTAATGAAACACAATATTTAAAGTGTATTTCTTTTGCCTTGGTCTCCAAGTGGGCCAGCGTTATAAGCTTGCAAAACTAAAATCCAGGAATCGATTCCTTCACGGTGGATAATACAGATAGCCAAATGTGAATTTGCACTAAAACCAATAAATTCTTCAAACCGATGACAAACTCAACTCGAATTGTTGGTAATTTGATTTCTAATAACTGTTTGATCAATATTTTTGCAACAGCTCTGGAGAACATTACAAAGCATACTACTATTATTTGGACTATTGTTTTCTTTCAAGGTTTTCAGATGTTCCCATTACCTTGATGTGATTTTGGCCCGAAATGAGGAAGTTTCTTAATTTTCACCTTTTTATCATTTAATGTTTCGATCGCTAGGCTTCGTCCGCTACGATTTGCAAAAATTTGAAGATTGGAATATTTTTCTTCAGCAAGGTATAGTTAACTTTATGCAAGTTTTATCTCCAACACCATAAAAAATGAAACAGCACCATATCTAACTAGAATCTCTCTCATAGGTAACTGAATAGTGTCCATACAATTTGGTGCTTGTCTCTCACACCGTGCTGTTTTCTAAATCTACAATAAATTTCAAGTTGTGGATAATTTGTGAAAAGCGCCATTTTCCGCTTTCATATACAACGTTTTGTTCATTTTTGCTATATTTCTCTTTATTAGAAATAGTTTACTCACTCGATCGCCTGCATTTAGCTCAAAACGAGCGTATATTTGCTTCATTGTTCCTTTGTTAAGTATTCAACTGCTCTTGAAAGCAGTTTGTCGCTACAACTCACGAAGCTAGCCCAGTGTAGCACTCATTATTCACACGTTTCACTAAATTTTGTAGTTTAGGTTTAAAACACTATGCACTACTGCATCTTTTTCACGATATTTCATTGTTTTATTAGAAATATGTAATTGGGAATCAACTTTCTAATAGATATTTCATTTTTTAAATAAAGAAAAGAAATAAATGTAAACGCCTACGCTAGGTTCTTATGTACATTTTAATATTATTTTTAGCGATACTTTTATTGTAATATATTGTTGAGTTTGACATTGATCACCGATAAGTTTACTGACTTACGACGCTTTAAATCAGGCTTTCGATTCCCCACGATGGACAGAACGCAGGTAGCCTATTGTATAGATTTGCAATGAAACAAACAAACTAAACTAAAGTAAAGGAAGAGGGCTATGACAAAGCCACAAAATTGGTGGTAATGCATTCTAAGGTAAATATGAATTAGCCAAACAATGTTGATGATATATTTTGGAGAAGGATTTATTTCAATTTGAGGATGGTTGGTGCTAATACTTTGGAAGAGTGATATTATTTAACAAAAGGACGATAACTGGCAATACTTTTTGAGAGGGATATTATTTCATTACAGGTTTATTAATAGTAATAATTTTTTTTTAATTTGTAAGAGGGATGTTATTAGGTTAGAGAATGGTTTAGTAATCATTTGTACCTAGGACATTATTTAACTGATAGATGATTGACGATAATATTTTCTGAAAGTGACATAAATCAACCAATTAGTAACTGATGGTAATTTTTTGGAATAAAAGGTACGGCTATATAGAGTAACTTTAGAAACACAATTATTATTACTTTTTTGATGTAATGAGGATTCATTTTAGGAAAATTATTTGCAACTATAACAAAGCAAATGAAACTTTCATATAGAAGAGAAATATTTTGTCATGGTTAATGTAACTTTTTTCTAAGAGAGAAAAATAACCAATTATTATTTTATTGTAAAATATGGTTTTAGGCTACAGTTTCACAGCACTTACAAAGCCACTAACGAGTACATTATATTTATTGTTCAGTCGTTTGTTTTTGGAATTTCGCACAAAGCTACTCGAGGGCTATCTGTGCTAGCCGTCCCTAATTTTGCAGTGTAAGACTAGAGGGAAGGCAGCTAGTCATCACCACCCACCGCCAACTCTTGGGCTACTCTTTTACAAACGAATAGTGGGATTGACCGTCACATTATACACCCCCACGGCTGGGAGGGCGAGCATATTTAGCGCGACGCGGGCGCGAACCCGCGACCCTCGGATTACGAGTGCACGCCTTAACGCGCTCGGCCATGCCAGGCCTTTATTGTTCAGTCATAGAAAGTTAGACAAATATCCAATAGATATTTAATAACATTGCTATTGTTAAAAATATATTGATATCTTATCATTTACATATGTTGATACAATTATCCTAAAAACTTGTAATAGCCATACTACCCTCAAAACACATCTTTCTGATTTTTTAGCCGTTCATATTATACAAATGTACTGTCGAGTTTTAATAAATTTACTATCATTAACGCCTTTTTTATACCTATTAAATTCTTCAATGTATGGATAATATAACTAATAAACTTGTCTTTATTAAATGCATGTAATCTTTTGTCTTTAAGTCTGCTTGAAAGTTGATGGTAGAACTGAGAACAGATGTTAATTTTTCAATGACTTGTGTTGACGTCCAAAGTAAACTACACTTTATACAAACGAGGTTTAAAGTGGATTTCTTGGTAATAAATATCTCCTTCTACGTCACAATATATAATCAGCTTGGGTTTTAAGTCTATAATATATTTTTTTTTATATTTTTATGTATGATGCTTCAATATCGATATTAGAAATGACTAAGTTTACATTTGTTTGAACTGGATGTTTCTGTGATGTATGTTTATACACTTTCAATTTCTCGTGAAATTTTTATTTAAATATTTGCACTGTGAAATGGGTTTGACTTGCGTAAAGGTACACGTGGATAGCTCTCGGTTTTTCTCTTCAAGTGGTTTCATTATATCATAAGTTTAAAGTTGAAATACGTCTCAGACAGCCTAAAGGGAATAAAAATGTTGTATATTGAAAATCTTCTTTGTATTTCTTTTTCTTTTAGTTTAGAAATGTAAGCAGTTTACTAAAGATGTTTTGTTTTTAACACGTGTTGTTTGCCATAGCATACGGATTTGAATTGCATTGACCTTATTTTTTGGTCAATCATAAGTTATCATAGGCTATTTTTATCGATTTTTTAAACCTTTCCATGATTGTTTTTCCTGTGAGATCTCCTTAAGGGTGATGTAACGGTTTTATGACAAGATAACTCATGAGAAGGTGTTGATGCACAGATGTGAGTGATAATACAATATGATAGAATAATCAGTGTCTAAAGTTTGTATACAGTTTTTGATAAGATTAATTTTTTTTCAGAATTTATTCCTTTTTTTAAGCACTATGTCTCAAATCGTCTGCATTTATAATTTATTCAATTTTATTTTGTGGGTAAATTTCTTGCCAAGTGTTACATATTATAATTTATCTTAAACGAGTCTCCAATATATATTGTTATGTATTACAATTTCAAAGAGCTGGAAATTTGAATTTCTATTTAGAAGCTATGCGAATCTCGTTGTTTATCAACCTTTTTTATTTGCCCATAATATCGATACACACAGTTTTCTTTCGAAACTCCAATATATCTTAATATTCAAATAGTTATAGAAATTGTAATAACGTTTATTATCGGAAGTTACCACAAATCATGATTTATACACAAAGGTTTACGAACCTACAAGCAATATTAAGTCTTCTATCTGGTCTGGAACTGAATATTCAATCAACGGTTCGGCCCTGGCATGGCCGAGCGCGTTAAGACATGCGCTCGTAATCTGAGGGTCGCGGGTTCGTATCCGAGTCGCGCTAAACATGCTTGCCCTCCAAGCCGTGGGGGCGCTATAATGTGACGGTCAATCCCACTATTCGTTGGTAAAAGAGTAGCCCAAGAGTTGGCGGTGGGTGATGATGACTAGCTGCCTTCCCTCTAGTCTTACACTGCTAAATTAGGGACGGCTAGCACAGATAGCCCTCGAGTAGCTTTGTGCAAAATTCCAAAACAAACAAACAATCAACGGTTCACGATAAACAACTTATTGGTTTAACAGTTGACTTTTCTTTGACGAAGCTATCTAATGTTCTCGTAGAAATACTAAGGTTCGAAGTTAATTTACTGAAGTCAAACGGTAATATTCGAAACGTTCATGGTCAAAAATCTGTAATTTTTCCATCAGTAAGCGTTTGTCACAGTTATAGCTCCAGAAGTTTATAGTATATTAACTGTAGTAAACTAACAATATTTAGCTGTTTCTCTGCGTTGTTAGTAAAATAAATATACAATAGGAAATCCGTTACAATAGTCACTCTAATCATGTAATTTGGTCAGGTTGAAACTTCATAAGTCATGTTCTAGAATAAAAGTTGCGACGAAGTTACTGTAAGAGCAATTACTACACTGGCACTGTTTTCATACAGCAAAGCCATTTCAGGCTATCTGCTCAGCTCTGATTTTAGCGTTGTAAATCCCGAGACATACCTATGTACTAGCGGGGGGGGGCTACTACACTGGCATCTGGGAAATCAGTTTACCTCCGAATATTACAGTTGTACAAAATTATTTTTTGACCGAAAATTGGTAGCTTCAATAAAATAATGTATAGAACTTCTATATTTATAAGACTACTAACATAGAAATATGACAATTGAAAAATAATTAAGGTAATTCGTTGAAGTATTTTTTTATAATCGAAGCAAACAAACAAAGACAGTCAAATATGAATAAAAATGTCGCGAAATTAAAACTCAAACATTGCCATATATTTTTAACGCATTTAATTATTATACTATGTCCATATTTAGATATGTTTAATCCACTAGTTACTTTCGTTATTGAGAGTAGAGTACAAACGCCTTTGCACTAAAAACAACGAAACAAACATTATCTTCAGGAATATCTAATGATGCACTCAACATATGTTTAGAATATTCCACACACTGGAAAATATGTTTACTAAACAGGTTGCTTTTAGAACATATTACATACCAAAAAACGTCTTTTGAAAACCGGTAGCTCTTGTTATAGTAAAATCATTTTATATATCAAAACCACCTTCACTAAATAGGTAGCTCTTATATGCTGCAGCTGTAGAATGTCTTAAACTTTATTTTTTAACCCAAATGCCAGTTTTCTCGTTGGCTTTCTGAACATGTTTATAAGCTCTGAGCTTATTAAAAAAATCTAATGGTTTCCGTCGCAATCCCCTCTGGTTTTAATCAGTTTATGCTTTGCGTATAGTATGTATTCAGTGGTGTATTTCATTGCTATTGCCTTCAAGAAATGCTATCTCTCAACGGTTTATATACATATATACACTAAAACACATATACCATGTCGCTTAATAAGAATATTTTTTTTATTTATTCTTAATATTTACGCCACTCTGTCAGTCAGTTTAAACTGTCTTGAATTATATTAAATAATTATTTTGATTGATTAATAACACTATAGTCGAGGCTAACTTTTCAGATAAAATGTATTTGTTTCAGAAAATTGCGAACTATAATTATGTTTTGATAACTGTATTTCAGAGGCATTTTAAGTTATCCAAATTCTATTAACAGAATATTTTTCAATGACGTTGAATGGATTAATGATGCACGTCTTTGCACTGATGGAATTCTCACATGAGTGAGCTCATAACCAGAAGCATGCAGCTGCAGAATATTTTCAGCTAAATTCTGATTAATTACTTCAAATTGAGGATGTTATTAGTAATATTCGGTCTTTGGTTGCTATTTCCCCATGTATTCTCACTCACACCCAAAGCGTTATTGTGCTTATATGCCCTGTCTGTCTGTCTAGAATCGCTTGTCTTATGTTAAACATCACCAAGTGAACGATCGGGAATCATGTTGCTCTGACAAGGTTCATTTAATCCATGATTGATTGTCATTGAGGGTGCTGTTCTCCTGGCAAACTGCGTTTCTCTCAATAAAGTACTTAAGATGTTGTAGAGAAAATATTATCCTCATGTGCACAACGAATTACACTCGATCTTGTATGCCATGTCATACACGAATGAACTTAAACCAAGAACTTCTTACGAAAACAGATATTACATGATGAGAGAAAATTATAATGAAAATAAAACTGTCAGGAGATTAAACATCCGCCTTTCATTTGTTTTCTGTTGTCACATTTTCTCGTAGCTGTCTGCTGAAGTTTAACTAACTAACTTACAATTAGAAAAGGTAGGAGCTTTAGCTTGTAAGCTGCACTTGTCACTCGTTTATGAAGTGGAAAGATTTTATTTAAATCGAACTGACTGTTCCATTTCAAGAGGCATTAGCATTCTGGTGGTTCTTGTGCTAAATTGTAGCATAACCGCACTTTCATGCACCTTTATACTAGCATTACTTAACCTCTTTTAGTTCTTTACAAGCTGGACTGGTCATTCATCTTTGAAAACAAGCTAACTAAGGTTCAACTAAGGTTATTGAAACTCAATAACGTAATCAGTTTGAGCAATGCTAAAATCCTTCTTACATAATTTGGAGTTTGATAAATTGCACGTTTCTCATACATTGTACCTTGACAATATTTGACAATTTCGCTTCAAATATCTCACTGTCGTCCATACCAAAGAATTTACTCTACTTCATTGCAAATGACTATCCAACACACTTTATCAGATAAGATTGCAGAACAAGAGAAACTTCTAAACACAGAAATTTAAATGCAAATTATTATCACCATTCCGTTTATTTCAAACTCAGCTATAATACACAGAAAATGTACAAATACATTCCTTTATAGTATAAGAGGTATTTTAACTCATGTAAAACAACAATCTACTTGTTTGAAAGGCATGGAAATTATCAACAACGCCCTGTGTTCTTCTAGAATTTCTTACGTATTACAGAAACAGGAACATTTTAAAATTAATCTGATAAGAATCATTAAGACGCTAATCGACTGACAAAAACAAGTAAATTAGCTGTTACCAAACAGTTTATTGAATGTAAGTATAAATAGATTGGAACAGTTGCAGAGACTTAAATAGAGAGAAAAACTAGAATATCAGGAAAATTAATGAATTCAATCAAGAAATCAACAACATATGGATGCTGTTCGTTCGGCAATAGAGAAAACCAACCAAGGAATAAAACTCGAAAAACATTAAATAATCCTCCCTCTGGCTCACGTTACCTGCACTTGAGTCCTGTAAATATACAAACTGCAGAACTTCTCTCTCCAAACGAATGTTCCTTTTCCTATGTGATGCTGCTTTACATGTTATATTTTCTATTTTTCTTGATATACTGTTAAGGTAACATACATCATGAATCTCATCTTTTTTATAGTGGATACTTTCGTTTCCAAGCTTACGTGGTTCAGAATATTCCCCAATAGAATCATCTTTCGCCAGGTTTACAATTTGTATCTCAAACCATATTTAATTAGTCATGTACGTATGTAAATTTATTCTACCTGATTGTCATAAAAAATTCAAAGCATTTTCTTCTGTGGTTTAACATAAAGGCTGAACAACCAAAAAAAATGTAGGAGTTTAGTCCCCAATAAACGCAATTTTCAAAGATGTTTATATTTTCTGCCATTCTTCTTATATTGTTCACCTCTTTGTCAGTGAATATGAAATATACAATTATATGTACATACACAGTTTACATATAAATCTTTGCGGTTTTGTTAAAGTCGTAATTATATATGCAAAAACTGCTCGTTTGGGTTGAGAAAATATTTTACATGGAAGAGCGAACAACGTTTCGACCTTCTTCGGTCATTGTCAGGTTCACAAAGAAAGAGGTAACTGACATTTTTCACCAGATAAAATTAACGATGAATTAGACAAAATAAAACAATACTTCATCAACATCAATAGGTTTCCTCCACAAACCATAGAAAACATTATACGCACACACCTAGACAGAAAGCAAAATCAACCAACAAAAGTAAATATATCTCACGAATCAAAAAATCACGAAACCATATACTGCTGTATACCATACATTCCTGACATCAGCAAACAAATAACCAACATTTGGCAAAAACTATTAACAAATAATACATTCCAGTTAATACTAAATTTATTCAAAAACCAGCACAAAACTGAGATCTATACTATGTAAGAACTACACTGACAAACACCACACCAACATTATTTATAAAATACAATGTGATAACTGCCACGACTTCTGTATTGGAGAAACAAGTAGAAAAATAAAAACCACATTCAAAGAACATAAAAAATCACCTTCACACGTTTTCGAACACTACAAGTCAAATAAACACAACATAACCATAGAAAACACTAAAATACTAAATAAAGAAACAAACATGAACAAACGCAAAATTAAAGAAGCCTTACTTATACAACAACTTAAACCCAAAATAAACCAATATAAAGGAACACCTTTATACCTATATTAATATGATAGATAAAATTATATATTCAAACATCTAACACCGCCCTTTACATTACGACACTCAGTTACACAACCCCTTCCAAACATGTGGTCAGCTTCCGGTCAGTTACCTCTTTCTTTGTGAACCTGACGATGACCGAAGAAGGTCGAAACGTTGTTCGCTCTTCTATTTAAAATATTTTCTCAAACCAAACGAGTCGTTTTTTCATATAAAATTCTCAACAAGTGGGTTTTTCGACATCACTGAAGTCGTAATTATGGTTTGACATATCAGTAGTCTCTACAACCTCATTTAACACACGTTGATTTCTATAGCTAGCACTTCGTTTCTAGTCATAGACTATGAACCGCAAATCGTAGTTAAACTGATGCATCTTATCTCTAAAGAATCATATCTCACTTGTTCAGAAATTTTCTTTTTAACTTTTCTATCATCAATTTATGCCTTACTGAAACTATATGACCAAATCATGCTCAAGCTTTCAAAGTTTTTTTTTTGTTTTGCTTGAAGTAGACCTCAGCACCAACCACAATAATTTGGTGAGACAGTCCACCAATAGAGTTGTTCTGAAGCAGATAAAAGCACCAACAAAAACAGTTTGGTAAGACAGTCTACCAATAGAATTGTTTTGAAGCAGATCAAAGCACCAACCATAAAATTTTGTGAGACAGTCTACAAATAGAGTTGTTTTGAAGCAACTCAAAGCACAAACCGTAACAATTTGGTGTGACGTTCTTCTCGACATTTGTCTTAGTGAGTTAAGTTTCTCCATATGGAGCAGCATTTTTTCTTCCCTTTTTTATCTTACTGCCATTTAGGAAAACCTTCAATATTATACATAACAATGTTCATTTTTGCAGTTATATTGTTGATTTTAAACAGTGATCCATAAGAACTTTGTTCGAAAATATACCTCTATGAAACTGGTACATTACTGCCAAAATAAAAAAAAACGGGTTATAAATTGAAATACAATAAAGTAATCGAGAACATATTCATTGAAATGTGTAAAAAAATTGTTTTAATATTAATATTTCGATTTTATTCCAAACAATATGCAGAGAAAAAAATGTAAAATATTTCAAATAGAGGTAAGATTTAACCAAGTTTTCGTTAATTATATCTTTGGATTATTCAGATAAAAATCTTTATTTTGCCTTGTGTCTGTAAGTTGTATACATCTGCATAATTTTAAGTTTCCTATGACTGAATTTCTGTACAACTCTTTTTGAACCAAACATCTGATGTTATTGATCAACCAACGAAATACAAAAGAGCACAGAATTTTCTACTGTTCGTACAGTATGGTTTTGGTCCTGTAAGGAGGAAACGTCTTTACTCTATATCGATTGCTTCTGCACATTAGAACGTAAAGCAAGTTGGTATTATTTTTCTTAATCTGTAAATAAATCGCGTTTCAAATTGAATTTCACTTTTCAGAGCAAGAGAAGCAGATGCAACTCATGTAGTTAATACGGTTCCTCGTGAGAAAACCTTAATATTGTTCACATTATCATTTCCAGTACGATTTCTAGAAAGACTAAAATCCACTAACATATTTATCAATGTACGGAAGCTCCTTCTAGATTATGTATTTCAGGAAAATGCGGTTGTATTGTATTACATATTTTACATTTTTTATTTTCAACTGTTAGCATAAGTCATATTAATAGATGGAGAAAAAGCTTTCACTGTATGACTAAGATAGACTTTACCTTAGGGTAAACCTTAATGAATGAATAAAACATTTAAAACTAGGCTTACTGAGAACGAGATCTTCTGTTTTTATCTCAGTAAAGTTTCTCGAAACAGCTGCTGGGTAATTATTAATCACTTTATCAAGCACGAGAAAGTAGGTACTTAACTCCAGTGGTCGATACCAAAGAGATACTAAGCTGAAATGGCCTAAACCAATATCATTAAGTTTGGAATCTGTGAGTTGGAGATGTTTCTAGGGTTCCATCTCTTTTCTTTACAGCACTAACTCCAGATGGGACCATTAAACGAAAATCAAAAAGCTTAATTTGATTTAGACTATTCTAAAAGCTTTTTGAAAATGTAATATCGGAAGGAAGAGAAAATAACAAATTTCTACAAAACTTATCCACGATGTTTACAAAGAAAGAAACTATTAATATTAGAAACTACGATCAACATGACTGCAAATAAGTATAAAATGTTTGTTATATACTTATTATGAATTTGAGTATGCACTGAAAATTGTCTTAAAATCATTTACAAATTATGAAACATATATGTACCAATGATGATTTAATTCTTGTAACAATAATTAGAAATAATTAAGGTTATTAAGAGAAATTTGAGAATCCCTGATTGGAACATTCTCACAATTTAGGCTGTAGTTATACGTCAATAATAAATGCTTTCTCTGTGAAATATTATTCGGATGAATTTTTCTATTACTGATCAAATGAAATAGTAACAGAATCTGTTGGAGTTCTTTCAGTATGATTACAATCTAATCCTTAGAGACTTTCATTCACTAACCGTAACACTTACAAGCAGCTACTCATTTATTGAGTACATCTCTAGGTTGAGATGTAGCATACATCAATAAATTACCAGCTGGAATACTCAGAGGTAGGAAGTCCAAGAATTTGTTTTTTAAGGATCTTGGCCACTCGTATTCGCTGCCTTCAGTCACGTGTTTGTTAGAAGTCAAAGCTAAAATATCAATTTGATTCAATAGACACAAAACTACGTTAGTGTCTATAATACCTTATAAGAATAAAATACGTTCGTATTGTTAAAAGGAGTCCCTCGATTAAATATACACCTGAATGTTTTAATTGACTAATATTAAGAGTAAAATATTTTATTCACTTTCAAAAAATGAAGAGATTAAAACAATTTTTAGGTTTTGCCATTATATTACAGTAAAAGCTAAACATTTGTGAAATGGTTACGTGTAGAATATCTACAAGATTTTTGTCAAAGAAAATCCTCACTTTTGGAATATTATCTTAAAAATAAAATCAGCAAAAATGTGGTATTTCTCACGATCTTGGCAAAATATCATTGAATATATCGACTTACAATTATTTTTGGATTTTTTCATAAATATATACAGTATAGTACATACATATATTAAGTTGTCCAGAAATAAACGCTGGAATACTTATGATGACATTAGAAGCGGAATAGTGAGCAATGTAGCGTTGGTTTAATCCAACATTTGTCTCTTACAGGGTGTCTTAATTGTCTGCTGGTTCAACTCTACTCAGCGTATATCTCGCAACCCCCAAGGCAGCATGGACAAGAACTTCCGTCTAAATTTATTCTACGACTTCAAACTTAGATGAAAAACTATCGAAACTTCACGAAACATCAACTAGGCGTTCCGAAAGACGAAAAGGTTGGATAAGTGGGTTCCGGCATAAGCTGACTGAAGATCAACAAAATTGGCATTATGAGACTTGTCAAGGGTGACGCTCCAAAAATTGAACGAATTTCTCCAACAGATTTTCATTTTTTCAAGCAATTTTTTGAGCAACAAACGCTTTCAAAGCCAAACAGCTGGAGTTTATTGGCTGTAGAAACTCTGATTTCTATAGCAAAGGCATGATCGCAAAAGTGTGTTGAAGCAAATGACGCTTATTTTGATTACAATATGTTTTACAACACTGATTTATACTTATTCGAACTTCACAGTTCAAAAAACCTAATATGTACATACTTGCAAGTTTCTCCTTCTGTCCCGTGATAGCCTTCTGACTAATAATCAGTTTATTGCAGTTTATTGTTTGTCAAAGACAAAAAGGAACAGTCTTTAGTCGATAGACTACAGTTCATTGAACTTTTCTGTAAATAATGTGTAAAAAATGACAAAATACGAATATCATACTTGTATCCCGGAGTGCCTGAAAGTCTGGTCACAAGTTTTAAAACAAGAAAAAAGAGATGATTATTTTTTATGCGATTTTTAAATATAAGATAGTGGATACAGTGTTTATAGTCCGTTACGCAGCTTTGTGCTTAAGAATAAATACATGGTAACACATTTCAGCTGTTTCGTGATCTTCTATTTTATACAATCAATTATATATACATATTAACTTTGCTACAAAAGTATAGCCCTGACTAATTTTAATATTTGGAAATAATGACATTAATAATTTGTTACTACTTGCTATTTCAGTTGAAATTAGTTTCATACTTATTTAGAAGAAGTAAGTCTTAAATTAAAATGTGCAAAAAGACGTGCAGAAGATTATATACAAAAACCACTTGACGTTCTTCAGCCCTAAGCTTAATTTCATTTGTTCAAAATATTATTAAGATTACTATAATAAGTATAAGTCAATAAAACTTTTGTTATTTGACAAAGTTTTTAAGTAGTATTTTTCATATATTTGTAGAGTATTTTATTTTTAAACATATAATCGTGGGTAATATAAATGCAGAAATGTCATCGTTTTACGACATCTCTGCCCCAAGAAGTGTATTCCTGTACGAGGTAAAGATACCTTCCAGAGAAGGATCTGTACTTTCAGTTTACTTTCTACAGGATCAGAATATCCACCCACATGTTTGCCGTGCGTGGTGACTCGTAAAGGGAAAAAGAAGAATTTGCCTGATGAGGGATCCAACCTCAATACGTCACCTTGGTATACTTTACGAGCGACTAAACTGTTTGATTTAGAAGTTAATTGTTTAGAAATAAGCACAAAGGATATCTCTGCTTTGCCCACTACGGTATCGAAACCTGGATACTGGGGGTCAACTGTGACAAACATGTAGACCTGTATATTTATTAGATACAGCTTGTATCTAGCATTCAAGCATAACAATGCCAAGAAATAGCTAAATTACTGTAATAGCTAAACTTCGTATTGTAAATGCTGTTTAGTATGAACCTAAGTTCTTCCCAGGCATCGTAGTTTTCACGAAACATTTAAATAGAACGAATGTTCTGGATACTGATTCATTTTCTTTCTTAACTAAACCTTGTAATGTGTTTCAATATAGTAAAGACATCACTAATAATTTAAAAAAACACAAATGTATAATTAATACTAGTTTACCTGACCCTAGAATATATTGTCTTCTGATGCACTTAGGTTTCAAATCATCCACACACAGACACATCAGAATGATATTTCGTTGTTATTTTCCAAAGTAAATATAACTTCTTTAGTTTTTACATGTTATTTTAATTTTCTTTTGGATCTTTAATAATTGATCTCGCTTAAGTAACTGCAGTGACGAAATTATCCTTATGATAAACATGAAATTGTATCCAGACCCAACTAAAGAAACAGTTAGTTATTTTGTCTAAGCACACTAGTTTTAAATGATTGAAGGCTAGAAAGAAGCCATATGGTCCTACCTATTCCAAATGTCGGCAGTGGTCACGGAATTCTGAAAGATATCATTATTTACATCTTTAGATTTAGAAAAAAATGTAATATGATTATTGATGTATAGATATACCTTTTCTGCGCTCAGTATGAAATGTGCACTCAAAACTGTTTTTGAAAATGATATGAATATTGATCATACAATATATGTACAGGAAGCAATAAAATGGAAATATTCGTCTGTAATTTATGAAGTTGAGTATCGGTAATAACCAATACCATCCAAACTTCAAACACTAGAATACTAAGATTCGCAGTTATGGTGCCGTGTATCATGATATACCTTTATATAAAAATATATTTAATATTTAACAAACATTTTTGTTGCATTGTTATTTGTTTTTTTTTCATTTTGAATTCATTGAAGAAATATCATACTATCCACACATATAAAAGTTACCTTAAATTGCCACCAGTCTAGCTGCTACAGAGTTGCATTTCTCCATGTTATTTTTGGTCTGTCGTACCTTGATGATTAGTAGTTTGTCCTTGTGAAATTACAACCAAACGTGGGAAGGCAGAAGATATATTTACCTGATTTTGACTCCCTTAGTTACTGGAGATGACAATAGTTTTCAAGTAAAACAGTCTTTGAAATACCGTTGTGAAACTGAAGGGACTTGTTTAGAAGTATCTACTTTTTCATTTTTGTTTATTATGCATCCTTAAACATAACACATCCTTATATTGTGAACTGAATTAAACAAAGAAAATTCTATCACACATATCTCCTTTAAAATACTGTAATCAGACTTAACTTGTCTTCTTGTCTGATGTCTGATAACTTAAGCAGAAGTGTGAGGGCGTTATAAAGTGTAGGTCAATCCCACTATTCGTCAGCAAGAGAGCAGTTTAAGAGCTGACGATGGGTTGTGATGGCTAGCTGCTTTCTCTCTTGTCTTACACTGCAAAATTGGGGACGGCTAGCGTAGATAGCTCTCATGTAACTTTGCGCAAAATTCCAAAACAAAAAACTTTACTGTCAAGTATTTTATACAAATAAAAAAAATGATATTATTGTTATAGAAGCAATGGAATGAAATTAGACATGAAAGCTCAATGCCAAAATATCAGTTTATAAACACTTAGCTGCTAAGGCATCCTAGTAAGTTCTTTGTCACTCTAGTTAATTACGACACTGTAGGGCAGAAGATGAAAGTATAACAGTGGCTAGAGCATCATATGTTTGAGAAAAGGACAGATATTTCATAAGCCAATTCCGATTAATAATTATTTCTACAATAACTTTGAGATTATAGAAAACTAGAGCCTGTGCAAAAGTCAGTTCCAAACTCGTAAAATTGTTTGTTTGTTTTGGAATTTTGCACAAAGCTACTCGAGGGCTATCTGTGCTAGCTGTCCCTAACAAAACGGTGTAAGACTAGAGAGAAGGCACCTAGTCATCACCACCCACCGCCAACTGTTGGGCTACTCTTTTACCAACGAATAGTGGGATTTACTGTCACATTATAACACCCCCACGGCTGAAATGGCGAGCATGTTTGTCGCGACCCTCATATTACGAGTCGCACGCCTTAACACGCTTGGCCATGCCGGGCTTAACTCGTAAAAAGTAAAGCAGAAGTAAAAGATTTAAAATCGCATTTGTTACGTAATGTGAATAAAAAAAAAATTATATTAAAAACTGACACATAATGATTAATAACAATAAAATATAGAGCACGTGTAATTGCTACAGGATGGTTTTTTCCTAATAATATTAATGATTCGAAATTCATTATAATGAAAAGTTAGATGGAATGTGCACTAACAAATGTGCTCCGAAAGACTCTTCTAATGTGTAAATAAATTAATAATATATCATAACACTGATATTACCTGTTAAATTAATGATAAAACACGTATTAAATTTTAATTGATATTCATGTTGAAAAGTTATCACATTTACGTAATTAAATATTTGAAAAACAGGACTAAACTAACATGTGTTTCAATTTTTGTACATCAATTGTTGAGTGATTGATGTGATTTATTTAAGAGCTATACTGCTGGCCAAAATCTTAAGGTTAATGAACATAAATAAAAAATTTGAATTTTGTGTTGTTAGACTCAACCACTTATTTGAATAGACTTTCGAAAGATGAAAATAAGGAAAGGAAAAACATTAAACAGGAAAAATGTGAATACCATAAAATTAGCCTAAATACTAGCAGGTTAACAGTTTAAGACCATACCAGAAAGAAGTCCTAAATAGGGTAGGAAATGCTCAACAAAAGGTCTCAGTAGTGAGTTGCACGGCTGTAATTGCGAATAACTGCAAATATTCGCTTTGACATGGTCGATATAAGCGTTTGCAGAAGGCTGGATGAAATGTTATTCCACGTGATGAAGATGGCTTCACGAAGATCATGCACTATTTAGAACTGACGTCAATTTCTATAGACTTCCCTTACCTTTCATTCCCAAAAATTTTCAATGTGGGCATTGTGAATTGCAGCATTGTCATCAGGAGATGTAAAAACTGAAATGTGAAAATTCTTTTGTTTGTTTATTCAAGTAAATCAAATTCTTTGAAGTGATTTTTAGACAAAATTCGCTAGACCGTTACGAGATTCATACCTATAAAACAGCATTGTTTGTGTGTAACGCTCTCTATAACGGCAAGAGTAAGTGAGAGAAAAGTTATTACTCAAGGTTATTTGTTTTGACCTGGAGATGTGTACTCTAGAGTGATGTATTCGATAGATATTTCTTTTGCTAAAAAGAAAAAAAACTAAAATCAAGAGGAATTGACTGAAAAATTCTTCCAACAATAAGAAACACTCAAATGATTAGTTGAAGTTTTTTCCACAGGCTATATTAATTACTTCAGAGTCAGAAGGAATGTTCTTCAGCAAGTTAAAGTGGAATTTAAAGCAAGACAGGCAATATATAAAATAAGGATCTGAAAAAAAGCTTTTTATGAGTAGTGCAATAGAGAAAGGAAACAAGAAAGAGAAAGCTAGCAGCAAGGTATCGTTTGAAATATTGGTACAAATTATCTTCTCTTTCACCGCAAACTTCACAGTTCTACACTAAACAACATATCTCCATCTGTTTGAATTATTATGGTACTTTAACAAACACGTATTACCAAAAAATGAGACAGTTCACAAATGATTTCAGACTATTCACCCTCTCAGTTTTGAGCAGTATCTCCATGTAAGGCCGCTATCATTCAATGTTTCAATTCCCTTTCAACGTGTGATGTTGGTATATAACCTGAGACAAATATGTTGCGAAATTTAGTTGTCAGTATCTAGTTTTTCTCCAATTGTTCTTCTGCTCAATGCCAGACGTGAGGATTTGATTTATTCTCGCTTCTCCACTAGTAGTATAAATAGCCCATTGTGTAACTTTGTGCTTAATTCTAAACAAACAAACAAAATCTCCATTAGTAACAGATGGATCAGTTTTTTAGAATTCAAAAAAATTGTTTGTCTGTTTTGAATTTCAGGAAGAGCTATACGAAAGTTACTTGTCCCTAATTTAGCAGTGTAAGAGTAGGGGAAAGCAAATAGTCATCACAACCAACCGCCAGTTTTTGGCTACTTCTTTACCAACAAATAGTAGGAGTGACAAAGTGGCATATTGTTATCAGTAAAAAGTAAAAGTAAAAGTAAAATATATATTTTTGTTATTTTAAAGAGAAATATATGTAAGAACGTTACAAGCTCAAAATATGTGATGTTACATGTGTTAAGGCACTGACTGGTAGACCAAATAAAAGTTATGCACTTTGAAAACAGAAGAAAATATCGGATTGTTCCCCAAAACGTATTCGTGTCCAATAAATTTGTTTGAGAGATCTGCATGCTCTGCAAGTGCAACATGTACAAAATCCCTACAAAAGTGACGGGTTCTCGGTTTCCACAGCTCGGTGTTAAGCCACCGACACGCAATACAGTTACGCCAAGACTGATTGAAGCACAACGCAATAACGCCATTGGTCGCTGGGAAGCAGGCGAATCTCGATCGGATGTTGCCAGAGCTGTGAATGTCCACCCACGCACCATCACAAGGCTATGGAATCGTCACTAACAACATGGATCAACTCGTGACCGTCCACGATCTGGGAGACCTCGTGTGACCACGCCCGCACAAGATCGATACATCCGGTTACGTCACCTTCGGGACAGGACCACCACTGCGACGTCTACTGCCTCAACCATACCAAGGCTGCGTAGGATTTTCGATCAGATCGTACGCAACCGTCGACAAGATTCTTAGGCCCCATGTGCAACCCATCATGGTGAACGTCAACGACGTTTTTCAACATAATAACGCCCGTCCTTACACAGCCCGACTCACCGCTTTTTCTTGAGACACCACAACATCAACGCTCTTCCCTGGTCCTCCAAATCACCAGATTTAAACCCCATCGAATATCTTTGGGACTTGTTGGACCGACGTCTGCGATAACCTCAACCGCGGACTCTACCTCAGCTTGCAGCATCTTTGCAGGCTGAGTGGACAGCCATTCCACAGGATGTGATTCGCGATCTCTTCGCTTTCATGGGCAGGAGATGCCAAGCAGTTATTGATGCTCACAAGAGGCATACTCGCTATTGACGTTCAGTGATGTTAAACGTCAACTAGTGAGCGTGCACTTCGCCTTTGCAGACTTTGGATGTTCAGCAGTGAATGTACAAAGTTTCACACATGTCATACAGAACTACCCGGAATAAACTTGTTAACAATTTGTCTCAAATTTTGCCTTTTGCGTTTCTTTTTTTGAAGAGTAAATATCAGATGTTATGTGAAACCAAGTTTATAATGTTGCTTACTTGGGTTTTAGAATGGGTTAACAGTAAGTGTATTGAATTACATCTCTAAGACTCGAGGTCTGATTTCCTTCAAAACATTGTAATTGATTCTATTCTCTTTTGTAGGACTTTTGGCACCTCAGTGGATCAAACATGCTTCTTATTTTTAATTTCTTTCATCACTCTAACACAAAAAATTATCAAAGTTTAGAAAATACGCTGTCTCCCATGTTAATTGAACACCCGTCTGAATCTTGAATATGACCATTGGATACGCACGAGCATTCTTTGTAAGTTTAATACAAGGGTGCTATTTAGTTTATATAAAACATTAAAATTTGCTAACGTAACTGATTACGATTTTTTCACGTAATTCAATTGTTGTGAATTGATGTCATGTTACTCAAACCACTTACGTTTTTCGTGTTTTTTCATTGAGTACTGTTACACAATAACTTCTCGTAATTTTTAAAAGCTTTAAGCCGCAATGTAACAAAATACATATATAAGCGACAATGATAGTGCAAGTAAGTTAGCAAAAGTGAAAGTAAAAGAAAGTTAGTGAAATATATATGTCTTTATGTATAGTGGCGAGTTTTAAAGTGTAATAATCACAGATTGTATTAGTATAACAGTGCAGAGAAGAACCATTCATCTTATGAGTTGGGCTCAAAGGTAATTGAGCCATTCTTTATAGTATCTTAACGAAACAGAGAAAATTAGTTTATGCACTGGATGCAACTGCAATAAATAATAATTTGCTGAATTTTGTATATACGTTTAACTTGTTTCGAATATATTATTTTAAAACAAAGAAATTGTGTGCTGTTCAGTTATTGTGAAAATTTATTGCCAACAAATCTTCTCCAATTTCATGCATAATTTCCTGACAAGAAAATCCCGAAGGAATGGTTTCAGCAAAACAACCATATTTATCTTGTATTATCTTCTCTTGAAAACTAGATTACGTAGGTAAACATATATCCAGTATGTAAACATGGAAAAGCTTAATTTGTAAATGGAAGGTTTTTTTTCGGAATATGGCATAATCCAAAACATTTGCAAGTTAAAGAATTAATGAGATGGCTATTACTTACCTTTAGACAAAAACAGAAAAACAATGATAAAAAATAAACAAACTGATGTACACCTATTTCTCTCTCTATATATATATTTATATGTATATCGTATACAAAGGTCAGTCTTATTATTGTTGTGGATATATATGTATATTTGCTGAAAAGATATAAATTTTTCGTACTTCTGATACGTTGAATAAAACGCATGGTATGCATTTTTGTGTGAAGAAAAGAGAATTGCTGAAGAAAGAACTGCTCATTTATACTACACCTATGCAGGAAGTGGTAACTCTTGGAGAAAGAGTGCAATCCCTGGGTCATCAAATACCATCTATTCAAATGTAAGAAAAAATATTATTTAAATGAATTAAATGTGACAAAGGGGTTAGTTTTCTCAAGTTTAACTTAACATTGCGTAGTTTTTTTTTTCGTGTTTGGTTCATGATTCAGAACAATGTTGAATGGAAAAAAATGTAGACCTAAAAATGTTTTTTTCTTATTGATATATAACTTTGTAATACCAAACTGTCGTTACTGTAAAAAGGTGAATAAATGTAATATATGATATTACATGTAAGTACATTACATATATATTTGCAACTATAAACATTGTTAATTTTGACTTATAGCCCACACTACGTTTGCTTGTTTTTTATCTATTCCAAATGGTGTTAGATAACCTGCTAATTAAAAATTTTAAGGATCAATCCATGATAGATGAGATAGTTCAGACAAAGTATTCGTGATTAAACTTTGTAGAATGGACGGCAACGGCCAAACAAAAGCGTAGAGGCACTTGTGTCTCCACAACAGGCAGTTGCTGTCCATTTTACAAAGTTTCATTTTAAGTAACATACATCAAAATTTGAGATGGACGATCCTGGTAAGCCTCAGGAAAAATGAACACCCGACAAGGCAAAGGGATGAAAGAAGAAATAACAAAAATTATAGCACTATCAGAAAATATACTTTGATATTGGCGAAGTATTTAAACAAATAATGTTATTATTAATATAAAATGCATTTCATAGTGATCCACATTTTACGGAATTAATAATTCTGGAGTGAGATCTATTCTTGATTATAATAATTATGAAAGTAAGTAACAAGCTATAACATCGCTTCAAGAAACTGAACATATATATACTTAGCGAATTTATCTGTATTTTTTCTTCTTCTCGGATTGATATATTCCTAACTGGGTAACGTAAGCCATATCAGTGTTATTTTCAAAATTTAGCATCTTCAGAGTTTGCGACTGTACCAAAACCTACTCATGGAAGCGATGAGATGACGAATCACATCCTGTGGAATGGTTGTCCACTCAGCCTGCATAGCTGCTGCAAGCTGAGATAGAGTCTGCGGCTGAGGTTGTCGCCGTCGCAGACGTCGGTCTAACGTAACGTTATTACATATATTTCTCTTTAAATATCCCTTTTGCATTTATGTTTTGGAAGAGTATATATGCCTTAATTATTTAGGCCTGAACTATATTTATTGTTTTTTTACTGATCTTTTTTTAAAGATTTTTATTGTTTTTCGGAAATTTTTAGTTTCACCAAACAATATAACACTAAAAACACATATATTTGCAAACGGTTTTATCTCTTTTGGTTTGCAGTTAGCTTTACCGATAATAAATGTCCATCCTTCCAGATCGTTCTACTGATATTTAATGTCTGGGTTTCTAAGTTATTTTAACAGTATGAGCTCTATAGTTATTAGGTATATAGCATATACAGATTGTCTAGTTTTAAATATTATTTTAAGAACTGATAATTATCCAGTTTTTAGAACTATACTACAAGCAGTTGGTATTTATGTGTTCAGAATTTTTAACAGCAAAAACTTGTTCCGTTTCCAGAACTATACTATAGACAATGGGTATCCAATTTTATAAATCATTATATAAGCCGTCGTGTCTTTTAAATTGGTGATTATTTTTCACATGAGTGTGATATAGATATATCACGTATAAAACAGTAGTTTACGTCGCATTCTAAATAATGTTAAATTTCGTAGCAAAATAATATATGTTCTAATCGTATTCTAAAGTTATTTACCAACCATCTTTGAAAGTACTACTCAAACAAAAAAATTATCCGCAATAGCTCAGGAAGTTAAAATTCTTTTAGGCACAATTAAAGTAAATTAATGTATGACACCTTTTTTATCAGACGTATTTTTTTGCGTCAGTAAAACGCTGTGTGAGGTGCGCGTACATTCAATTCGATTTTCCCATTCGTTAGGATCCATACCAGTCTACTTTGAAATTAAATTCTTTCATGCAGAAGTAAAGTGAATTTATCTATAAGACCATGGGCTTGGTCAAATTCATTAATCGAAAGTGTTTGATCTCTTGATTCGAAAACTGTAATTAGATCTCAAATCGGTCAAGAGATGACAGAGCTGTGAACTAAAAGTTTCTACTTCAAAATATAAAACAAAATCAAACAAACAAAAAGTTCAGAGATATTCCGAGCATCTGTGTAGCTGCTAAAAATATAATACATAAAAATCAAATCGCATGTGAAATTAAAGCATTTGAAAAAATAAACCAGAGGATTCGAGATTATAATATATGCATGGTATGCATAATCAGTTAAAATTACTCTATTTTCATAATATATAAGATATTGCACGAGCGAAACTTTTAAATTGAAATTTCACATTCAGCAAACTGGTTTGGCTAAAATATCTGTTTTAATGAATTCGTTGAATTTATCACGTGAAATAGCAAAAATACATGGAAATTCCGTTATCTATGTAAGGTAATCTTGGGGACAATGTTTACCAATGAAGCTTAAAATTCTTAAGTTGGTTTTTTCCAGTAACTTGAATAGAGATAAAAATAGAGCAGTCTCTAGAGCTAGTAAGAAATTATTTTACATACATATGTGTGTGAACAGTTCTTTTTCCTTCATGAGATACCAGCTAGTTCCAGACACTCAAGACAATAATTTGTCGAATATAGCTTCCATTTTATTTATCACTTAATACATAAACAGTTTATTTTCTAATAAAAGAGGTCTATCTTGAAATTCATTTCTTTTAAGATATGTTTATAAAAATATCAGCAAACGAATAATGTCTGAAATAAATATGCATAAACGGCATAAAAAAGTATAATAAGGACCTGTTTGATAGAAACGCCTCTCAGTGGCTAAGCGGTATGTCTGTATATTACAACGTTAAAAATCGGGATTCGATACCCGTGGTGGGCATAGATAGCTCATTGTGTGGTTTTGTGCTTTATTCAAAAACAACAAACAACAACAACTTGATTGAAAATAGCTAATTATATAGTGCACACGTTCTTCAGTGACATTAGTTATTGTCAAAATAACTAAAATATAGAATTTTTATGTAATAAAATCGAAGCAGTTTAAATGAAAGAATCACACCAATATAATTAAACAACAAAAATGAAATGTGATAACACCATTTCAGTACTACTTAGTGAATGTAACAAAATATCTGAGGAGATACTAGACATTGAGTTTTTTGTGTAACTTCAGTACATTAATATGTTTATTCATAAGTAGCTTTAGAATAAATTTCAAATTGTTATTAATTAGACGAGTATGAAACAACAGATTTTATCACTAAGTTTGCCCCCCGCTAGTACAGCGGTATGTCTCCGGATTTATAACGCTAAAATCAGGGGTTCGATTCCTTTCGGTGGGCTGAGCATATAGCCCTTTGTGGCTTTGCTATACAAACAACACAAACACACAGAAACATCACTAAGTTCTCTGGTAAAAAAAAGACACCTGTCAGATTCACAAGTTCAACTGTTATACCCTCTAATCCTGTACATATATTGTTGTTTTGAATTAACCACAAAGCTACACAATAGGCTATCTGTGCTTTGCCTACCATGGGTGTCAAAACCCGGATTTTAGCGTGTAAGTCCGCAGACATACCGCTGAGCCACTGGAGGGTCGTACATACATATGAATTATAACGCTTTTTATAAAAAAGTTTTATTTCGTTATCATTTTATTTAACTGGAACACGTAACATATAATTATCCTAGAAATGCATTACATACAATAAAAAAAATGTTCTAGAGTAACTAGTAAGTTGCAAATCCACATTTTTAATTGTATTTATTCAAAATTGTCTAAGATAAATAAAGTAAGTTGTATAAAATGAAGAAACGTTAATATAATTTGAATACAGCTTTTAGTAACAAAACATTAAATGATGAAAAATGTAAACGATGCAACTAAGAAAGACTGATAAACTGAGACTCGGTAGATGAAATTGGTATTTTAATAATATTTTTAAGATAATCCCAATTTCGGAACTTCTTTTACTCACAAAGTTATAAGTCGTTTCCTTTCCATTGAAATCACAAGTACTAGATCCTAATTTTGATGTGATTTTTGTATGATCTTAAGGTCAATAATGAGAGAAATGCAAAGCCTTACAAAGTTACAAAAAGTTATCTGGAGAGATGGTAACACTGATGCATCGGTGAGCCAATGATGGCCCGTGATTAACATTCTGGATTTTGGATCTACAAGAGCATTTTCAAATCCCGTTATTCAGAAAATCGTGCTACGCATCTGGAACTATGAAATCATTATAATGATGATGTCAAACCCCGTAATTCGTTTAAATAAACACAATCCAAGAGTTGGCGGTGGATGTTATTCACAAGCTGTCAGCCAACGAGTCCAACAGTTCGGAATTAGATACAGCTAACGCAGATAACCCTTGAGTAACTATGCACTAATATCCAAAAATACACAAAGAAATAATTCTACAAACTGCACAGAAACATTATTTCCGGTTAACTTATAGTCATGTGAAAAAGTTAGGACACCCTATGAAAGCCTGCTTGAGTAAGAAACAGCCAATTCAGTAACCTCAAGCTATGTTTTATAATGCTTATTTGTTTCTAATCGTTTTACCCTCGTAAATTTGGGATGTCTTCAATGATAGTTACTTATTTAGAAATATTATACCCAGTGATTTTGTACTGTGTTCTACAATAGTTTGCAGTTTGTTTCTTCGAATACCTAATGACCTTGACCTGTGTTCAATAATAGTTAACAGTTTTGTTACGTTTTTTTGTATGTTTTATGTAGACTAAACGCAACAGGAAACACAGATAACAGCTTGTATAATTTATTACAGTAAGCTATTATATATATGACAGATATAACATAAATTATATAATAACAATGACAGATATTAAGTTTAAACCTTCAAAATTAATTACAACACAAAATGGTACTGGCCTGTATCTAATATAATGATCTCGAATGAAAGTCCAAAAGTTCAGATCAGAAATCCAAAATTCCGATCTAGGGTGTGAATTTGGTCCCACGAAGAAATACCGAGGTTTGAATGGAGAATGACGAAATTCTTTTTACGATGCTTCTTGATGAACGTCTCAAACTTGCCGCCTTCCAATTTTCCCAGTCTCCCCTAAATAGTCCGTACGTGACGACTCTCAGCACAACCAGTAATTCGAATGAATCGCAAAGATTGACGAGACAAAATCACAGCTTCTGTAGATCTATCTTCAGTCACAAATTCAAGTTGAATAAACTCACAGCAAACACTTAAACTTTCTCAAACGAATGACTGACTCTTCTTTTCTTCGAATAAAAACTAATGACTCTTCTTTTCTCGTGCGTCTCCGTCTCTTTATATATTAGTAGGCCTAGACTTCTCGAACCATCGCGTAACTTCTACAGAGCTCCAGAGCAATACGCGCATGTCCGTTCTTGCACGAGACTCAACGTCTAGACACTAGGCCGCCAAACATTTCCGTTTATAGTCATATATTTGATCTACCTAATTCTAGAAATTTCTAAATGTTATTTTAAATGAATAACAACATGTTTTTTAATTAGTTTAAACTTTGAAACAGTAATATAAATATAGAAATATAAATAATAGATATGAAAATCCAAACAAAAAACGACATGTTGTCGTTTATAAAACATTTACATGACAAGTTTAACCACTTTTCCCAGTGACTTGTTCAGTAATGGTTAATTATTTTGAGCTACCTAAACCAATTGGTATTTCACATCTATTTTCGTCAAGTATTAACTAGTTTTATCAACTTGGGCCCTGTGACATTTATTCATACTGAACATGAAGTAAACTTAATATTCAAATCAAAATGCATTACACTTTTGAAGTGTAATTCATGAAATACAATAGATCCAAATTAGAACATAAAAAGCATGCTATGTTTTCAAGGCACTAAGGTGGATAGAACTCAAATTCAAGTACCACCATCATAAATGATTAATCATTGTAAGTCCAACGGATTATACGAGCTTTTTATAAGCAGTTTTATAACATAAGCAATATCAAATTTTAAAATTTTTTGTACTTAATAGTAGGAATCGATAAGGATTTTGAATAATTCACACGCTGAAAAATTACCCTATCGGATTCCTAATTGAGAAATCGATAATGAAAAGCATTTATCAGGATTTAATTTGCACTTATATACTAATAATACGCTAAAAAGGCCGCTAACATTTCCGGTATAACAATTAAAACTTTCTAGAACAACACCATTTTAGTCTACTACCTAGCTACCTAATAATTCAATAATTATCCAATTTTTGACTCATCTGTCTAAAGAACATTATTCCAGAAGTTCTGGTCTTTGTCTACATTCTCTCTGACAAACTTTCATCTGGCCTTAATGTTTCACTTAGAGAGCAAAGATTTCCTCCTTTCACACCTCACATGCAAGTCAAACTTGTGCAGTCTCTTTCTGATTGTAGAAGCGTGCACCTTCACATCCACAGTAGCCAGAGCCTGCTTTAGGTCCCGTGATGACCTGTTAGGGTATTTGAAGACCTCTTTTAGCATTTTGCGGTCTTCTCTTCGGATGAACTTCCTTCAACGACAACACTAGGGAATGTTGGCAGTTGTTTTGAAAGCTCTACACTTCTTGATTATTTTCCGAACAGTGGAATGCTTGATTTCAAAATCTTTTAGAATCTTTTAAATCTCTTACCAGACTCATAAGCTGCTACAATTTTCATTTTGAAAGCCTGAGACAACTCTTTTGCTCTCTCCAAGATGCTCACTCTCACTTCAACAGTCAGGAGCACACTAAACTAATTTTCTGAGGTTTAAATAGAGCAAGCCTCATTCAAAATGCTGAGTAACAATCTTTTAATCATGTGGCAATAAATGTGGGGGTGTACAAAGTTTTTCCTCAGTTAGAATATACATTTTTGTAGAATTACATTTACAGAAGATCTTGAAAAGTCTTTTCTTTAATTTCAGTTGTTTAGTTATATTCCTATAATCTCTCAGTATTGTCAAAATTAAGATTAAATATCTATATATCCAAAAACGTCACAAAAATACACAGGTTTTTATAGGGTGTCCTAACTTTTTCACATAACTGTAGGTTTTCGGAAGAAAGATTCTTTGAGATGTCTCTCTTTAGCTTACTGAAGGTATTTAAAACTGGGTAGCACAGATAATGTTTTGAGATATTATAATGTTATAAATTTTACCGACAACTAATAAAATGCGTTATAAATTCAATATCCTACGTAAATAATCATTCAAGTATGGTTTCAGACACAAACAAGCAGCAGACTGGTGAAACGAAATGAGTAAAAAGTACAAAATTCAGTGTAAATTGGTATGTTCAATTTATGTATTTTTTTGTAATATATATTTTAGTAAGTCTGGTTAAAAGGTGCCGTTATTCGTGTAGTTGTCCCATGTTTTTAATACGTGCCAACTATTCAGCCTACCCTACTTTGATTAATTTCTGTTGCATCATATTTTGAAGTGTAATAATTATATGCACTACATAAAATTATACTTAATTTAGTACACAATTTTTACAGACTTTATTCAGTTTTCTTTGAATATTTCATATGAAAAGTAGATAAATAAATAACATTTAATTTACAGAATAAAACGCTATTTATAGGTTTTAGCTAAGATAAAATATCCGTATATCTGAAAACAATTGATAAGGATTGATAAAAAGATCGATGTTTATTTAACGAATATATCGCTATGCGAAGATGTGAATTAAATATTAAGAGACGACCCCAGGAGTTGTACTGATAGATATTGACCCTCCATGTAGAAGCTGGTTGACACAAAGATTTCTATACTGATATTATCAGTGATCATCTAGTTGTGTATTTCCTTACCGATTACCACAATTTCCTTTTCTTAAATATACTATACAGTGTTTTTGTTTTTTGTTTTGCTATCTAGCAGTTTCGTTGTCTTTCAATGTCGATAAGGCCTTCCAAAGTTATTGCTTTCGGTTTATTAAGCAGAGGAGGTCGGTTTACCGCCTGTAAAGTTGTGCAAGATTTGTAACAGATACTCACTTCTCTCACGAGCTTCTCAATTTTCTTGCATAGCTAGGCCTGACACTTACACCCGAGTGATTATCTTACCAAGAGTTGCTTATTTCTCAGCCAACTATGAAAGGACCAAATATTCTAAATTTTACACAGTGCTACCTGTGCCCAAAAGAAATGCTTAATAAATCTGCACAAAAATGTAAACTTGAAATTTATGAGACTATATATAACATACGTAGATCAAATACGTTAAAGCTACTTCCATAAGATAATATCATTACTCGGTGTAGCAAGAACATATAAAAAGGGTAATGTCACTATTTTTTGTTATTCGGAGATATTGCTACTCGTATACATTCGATGGTTATATATCAAAATTATTGCACGAGTTTTCCAAAAGACAATTTTCAGTGCACATTTTATACTGAGCGCAGAAAATGTATATCTATACATCAATAATCATATTATATATTTTTTTAAAGATGAAAATAATGATATCTTTCAGAATTCCGTGACCACTGCCAACATTTGGAATAGGTAGGGCCATATGGCTCCTTTCTAGCCTTCAATCATTTAAAACTAGTGTGTTTGGACAAAATAACTAACTGTTTCTTTATTTGGATCTGGATAAAATTTCATGTTTATCATAAAGATGATTTAATCTCTGCAGTTACCTGAACGAAATCAATACGATTCAGAACTATTAAATATCCAATAGAAAATAAAATAACATAATAAATATTAAAAACAAAAGATGGTATATTTACTTTGGAAAATAACAACGAAATCTTATCCTGATGCATGTGTGTGCATGACTTGAAATGTAAGTGCATCAGAAAACAATATATTTCAGGCTAGATTTGTGTTTTTTTCTGATAGCAAAGTCACATAGGGCTAACTTCTGAGTTCAGCGAGGGGAAGCAAACTCCTGATTTTAGTGTTGTAAATCCTGAGACTTACTGTTGTCCCAGATAGGGACCAAGGGTAAGTTAAACTAGTATTAATTATGCGTTTGAGTTTTTTTAATTATCAGTGATATTTTTATTATATTGAAACATGTTTGTTTTTGTTTATGGAATTTCGCACAAAGCTACTCGAGGGCTATCTGTGCTAGCCGTCCCTAATTTAGCAGTGTAAGACTAGAGGGAAGGCAGCTAGTCATCACCACCCACCGCCAACTCTTGGGCTACTCTTTTACCAACGAATAGTGGGATTGACTGTCACATTATACACCCCCACGGCTGGGAGGGCGAGCATGTTTAGCGCGACGCGGGCGCGAACCCGCGACCCTCGGATTACGAGTCGCACTCCTTACGCGCTCGGCCATGCCAGGCCTATATTGAAACATATTACACTGTTTACTTTGTAAAGAAACACAATCAGTAGCCATTGAAGTCTTTCTTCATTATTTTCTCAGTATTTCACTTAATTACTATAGTAACATGTTGTTGTTAACGTATCGGCAAGTGTATTAGAACTTGTGCAAGTTATAAATTTTATTTTAAATAAAAAAACAGATAATTTTGCCAAGAGTTCTCTTTGCTGTATGGAGTCAGTTCTCGAAACGACCGTAAGAAGAAATGTCGAGAAAAATAAATAACTGTAATTGGTTGTTGTATTTTTATATTAAATGTATTTATTTTTCATTTGATGACAAGCTATGCTTATTTCACAACATTAGCTAGCTTAATACATGAATAAAACTGATAATAATGAGAAAAATAAATGTTTCTTCGAAGTTTTGTTTATAATATTGTATCCTTAGCATTATGTTTGTTTACTTAAAATATATTCTTTGTCGTTTTGTTAATTATTTTCTGTTATTCTTCATTGACTTAAACGACTCACTGGAAACTTCATATTTTATAACACATTAATATATAGAAAAGTTTTAACTGTCCTGAGAGGTAATTTCTAGCTGACCGAAGTTTACGAATATATTTCGGTTTCTCTTTGAAGATCATGATATTTGAGTCTAAATATTTTTAGTTATATTTTACCTATAAAAATCTCCAAGTACTAGAGGTATTAACTCTATTCACGCAAGTTTAAGGTTATATTTAAATGTTTGGTGATAGCTAAGATGACAAGGAAGGACTCGTTTTCATACCAAACAGTATTTATAATATGAAATTTAGCTGTTCCTTAAATGGTATTGTTGAATTTGAATGTTGGCTTAATCTTCTATGATTTTAAAAGTACAAGATGTATCTAATAAAATATGCAGTTTTTCCACCGTTACCCCCCCCCCCCCGTATTCGGATTTCGATACCCTTATGGGCAGAGCACAGATAGTCCATTTGTAGCTTTGTGCTTAATTACAAACAAATTACCATAATCATCATGAAACTTATAATTTAACGAGGTTGATCGAAACTTAATAAGTAGTGTTTAGAAGTACCTCTTCTGGCAGATTAGGTACAATATTTGATTATGTTTAAGAGCTAAAATAAATACACATGTCCTTTTGTCCTATATCAAAATCGATTAATAATATTAATTGATCTCAAGTGTTTTAGCTATATGCATATTGACCTATGAATGAATAGACTCAAAGTATAAGAACACGTAATGGTTATCAGAATGACCTTTAATAACTGAAGCGATTTATAATTTATTAAGACAACGTGCTTAGAGAAAAGAACGTTGTTTAATATTTAATGCTTTTATATACACGATACTTTAGTTAATTAAAGTTAAAGGAGGGAGTACAATCACGTGAGTCTATGTAGTATGCTGTCATTAAGAGGATACCAAGCAAAATACATTCATGCGAGAAATGTTCGCTCTGACAAGAAAATCAAACAAAAGTAGATGAAATAAGGAGGTATAAGGAATAGCTAAAACCAAGCTGTGCTGTGCTTAAAAAGTTAAACAACTGTAATATTCCATCTTGTTGTAGGCCCGTTCAAGCTCAGTGAAATGTATTAACTGATTTTACAGTGAGGTTCATAGTTTAAGCTGATGAAAAAATTAAAAAAGTAAAACGAGAAATTTGAATTAAACCTCCTCATGTTATTACGTGCTTCAAAATCAAACATTACCAGCAGTAGATAAAGTAAGCATCTACTTACTTTATTATAGAGTTCTGTGCACGAAAAATTAAATATTTACGAGTTCTAAATAGTTTTAAGTCCCATAGATACATACACCAAACACAAGTTACAAGATAGATGAATGTTTTATTTCAAACTCAAATGAAGTTTTAATTATTTATGGTAATAATACCCTTTTCTATAAAAGAACTTGATGTAGAAATCCTTGTATAAGACTTGTATTCTTAACTAAATACAACTTATTCGCTATCAAGATTTCCGATTGCAATTAATCTACAGTTAATATGGTTTGTATTGCATGTTTCATTTTCCTTTCCTTTTCGTCAAACTGCTCGTCGTATAGCAAAAAAAAAAAAAAAAAAAACCCGTATCTTAGTAAATCAAAGAAAATTTATCAATAAATTCATTTGAAGAATCTCTACAAACATGTATGATCGAAGGTCCACGGTTTTCTGAAAAGTAAGTGTTTTTTTCATTAGTTCATAGATACGTTTGAAGACACATCAAAGTCTTTTTTGTTTGTTTTAAGTACAAAATTATATACACAACAGAATATCCGTGCTTTATCCATACTGAGTATCGAAACATGATTTCCAGCATTATAAGCCTTCAGTCTTGGCATTGAGCCAGCAGGGAGAAGGAGCAGATGAAAGTGTACAAAAAAGTATCCTGGCCTATGTGTTAATACTTGTTCCAAAAGTGTAGTTTGTTTTCTATACATTACGTACGGGTAAAATAAAACCATTATACGAATATTTAGTTTATCGTCTGTACTCATTGAATTTGCGCCTTCTTATTTCCGTGGTAATCCATTAAAGTTTAACATTTCTTAGTAACCCTGATGAAATTTTAACTAATTAGACAATCTTTGAAACTTCAGATGAGACAAGCTTACGCTTTCCAATGCTTGGACTATATACCTCTATGAAGAGGCTGCAGTACAGAAACAGATTGCTTTATTTTCTAAAGTTTCAGAGGCACATCGTCTCCATCAAGGGGATGCAGTACAAAACTGTTTGATTCTTTTATGGCAAAATTACTGATGCTATTTGCTGTTGCACGTAGCGTTTACCTGCTGGCCACAGGAAAGACAACTGACCATCAACACTCAGAGCCAACTAAATAATTGTAAAATTGATCCTTAAATTACAAGAACCCCACACTAAAAAGGTAAACATGTTCGACACAAGAATTTAGTCCTGTTGCCCACAGGTTGTGCGTCGAACATTGTAATCACGAGACCATACCAGGCTCGAAGTATAGAACTAAACACAAAGAACGTTTATCTTTTAACTAACATATGACTCTAATTTAAAAGTATGTCAAACACTAATGTTTGTTGTCATGTTACTTGTATTCGTAGTGACATATGCTCTTCGACGGAGCTCTACAATTGGAAGATATAAAGAACGTACTTTGACCAGTCTTATTTCGTCTAACGTGAAAATAACACAAAACAGAATTAGTATTGAATTTTTGTAAATTGCTTTTACCGAGTGGTAAACTAGGTAATACTTAAAATATGGGCATTTTCATAATCAGCAGAGTATTGCTATTAATGTAACACGGTTTTTATATACCGTATTTTCCGCCTAATAAGCCGAATTTCTGGCCCTAAATTTTGGACATGATTTTTGGGGGTCGGCTTATTGGCCGATCACCAGCTTTGACCCAAAAAATACTGAAGACCAAAATCGGCCCCAAAATCATACCTTTGATCTCACAGTTACGGCAGAGTTATTTCAGTTGAATAAACTTTATTTATTAACAGAAAAAGGTCTATACATTACGAATGACATGTATTCATAGAAATAACAAAATTCATAAAAAATACACACTTTAATCTCAGAAATTTATTAAAACCCATCAAATTCATCATCTTCATCGTCCGAAGCACCAAATAATAGATTCCAATCCTCGGCAGAGACCTGGTCGTCGTACGGGTCATTCTCTGGTGTCATTAGCTGAGTGAGTTGAATGCTGTCTTCCTCGTCGTCGTCCAACCACAACATATCCTCTTCCGTTCAATCCGTTGCATTTGAGATGCTGCATTTTTTAAATGACTTCTCTACAGTTTCAACACTAATATCGGCTTATTGGGCAGTAATAAGCAAAAACCCTCATTTTCAGAGCTGAAAATTGGTCTCAGCTTATTCGGCGATTCGGCTTATTAACCAGAAAATACGGTATATACATATATATATATATTTTCAAAGTAAAAAAATAAAGTGATGCGAAGGTGTAAATTATATACGCTGACATATAAAATTCCCAGAGTTCTTTTGCTAATTTATCTTCTATGAAAGAAGAACGATTATATACATTATTTATTTTTAGAAAGACAAAATACTTCAAAGAAAGAAAATACACCGAAACATTCGTCCATAGAGAGAAACAACTAAAATCAATAGACGCAATGTATCATGTATACAATAACCTTTCCTCCAGTGAAGATAACATTTCCTGCTTGTTAATACAGCATGTAGTTAAAACGCAGTAAATAACACCTTACAATAAACTCACGTGTGTATCGTAACTTTGCACTAGAATAAGAACTGGAGAAATATCGAAATTACATATAAATAAATAAAATTATTCAATGCCACTGAAACAAGTATTAATGTATAGAAATAAGTTATGTTCAAACTATTAATTTTATGGAATATAAATAGTACAACACATGATTTGGATTTCAAAGAAAATATCTACTTGAAATATGGAATGTAAGAATACATACGTAGAAAAAAGAGAGAGAGAGAGAAAAAATACATCGGTTCTCAACCAACCAATAAAGTGGAATATAAATAAAATTTGCATGGCCAATTTGTGTAAGTAATCGATAATCTCAAAATAGGAATCTAAAAAGAAATAAAAGAAAACCAGTAACAAGATCAATGTGCTGCTGAATAAAATTTAAATATAATAAATTATGTTAAAGAAAGTGTATATATAAGTTGAAATAAATGAAAGTCTCAGTATTTCTAAAAGAAATTTTACACACTTCACAAATGATATTGTTTTTTTATGATACTGTTTCTTTACCAAAAATAAATAAAGCCATCATGACGATAATGATATTACAGTTTCCTTAAAGGAAGATTTTTTTTTTGTATGATAATTTACGCTACTGTAAATTAACTATTTATCGCCAGCGTTACGTTCTGGTATTTTGTAACGAAATGTTTAAATTAATCTAAATTTGGAATATTAACGTATTCGTCTTAAAAAGTAATGGTAAGATAAACTCTTAATCTAAATTGTGTTAATATGAAGTACAAGTATAATAAACATACATGTTATGGAATATTGCGAATGTATGTTTGATGTAAACAAGCGTTACTGAGGTAAAAAAGTATGAGTATCTCGTGAATATCATAAAGTAGTGCTTACGCATACCAGAATGTTTAGTGTTGTGCGTCTTAAGATATTATTCGCGTACATAAATGGAAGTATTATATAAGGTTCTAGTAGTGTACATTTGCCTCAGTGTTGTGTGATATATAAAACAACTAGTGCACGTATACTTTTTTACCGTTTCAAATATAAATTTAGCATCAAAAGACTCAAAGCAAGATGTTTTTACTAGATACCACAAAAATACACAACGACCAAATTGTTCGACTCAGTTACACATTATTAAATAGCATCAGAATACATTGTTGGAATAAAAAGTGAAGGCACTATAAACAATATAGTGGCTGGATTAAAACGTATATGTTGTTGATCTTAACCCTTAAACGTCGGCCATCATAAACTGAATCTGCTGTCTACAATATTGACGCTGTTCAAGGTTTAAGTAGCATTTAACAGTAATTTGTGTATGAACTGCGTGTGAAAGTTTCCATTTGCTGAAGCTGATAAAGTGACGAAAACATAAAATAAAAGTCATCGTCCCGGCCATTTGATGAATTCTACAATTGAATAAATGATGTTTAAGGCATTTTAGGAGGAAAAACAAAATTTAAAATGCGATTCTTACCTGTCCCTGATTTGAAATTCGAAATGTATAAATTAACAGAAATATGGAGGAATAAGCATTTACAACTTACATAATGCTTATCACAACATTTGGATTTAATGGTCTCTGATAATTTATAAATATTTAAACAGTCGTATACATGCGCAGTATATGTTGAGATTTCATTTATGGTACACGATCAGTTGCTTAACATTGGTTTAATAAATGATACACGTTGGAACCAGCTGTGTGGAAGATGTGTTGTATGATTCTGGAGAATATCATCTCAGTATACAATTTCAAATATAAATCAACACCAGTAAGCCTGAAAAATATGATCAACATTAGGTTAAAGATCTTTAAAATAAATCATGTCAATCAAACTAGACGTTTAACGTTTATTCTTAATCAAAATATACAGAAACAGAGTTACTAGGTCTACTTGTGAACGTAGACCTTAAATCTTAATTAGTTAGTATATATATATAACTGAGACAGTTAATATTGGCAATGAAAATCTGTATTTCAAAATCACAAAATAAGTAACAACGCTTCTACTTCCTCAGGTCATCATCAGATTAAGAATGATATCTGAAAAAGTGACCATTATTGATCACGTGTAGTGAGGACCAAAATAATGATAGGTGTAAGTAAGATCTTTGGAGATTTTGTATATATTTAACTTTATAGAGAAGGTAACATGGAAGAATAATCAGAAAAAAATGTTAAACTTTTTCTTGGTGCTGGTTTAAGGTAGGTTTAAGTTCTTGTGTTAGAAGTGATACTTTTTTTCTTTGTTTACATTGGTTTATTTACTTAATATTTATTTTTTGTTTTTGCACCGTGGTTATTTGAGAAATAATGTTCATAAAAATGGGAGAGTGTTTTTTGTAATAATTGAATCTGGTTTCCATTGTTCAGCTTGTTTCTTCTGGTGCTTATTGTAGTCTATTTTATATACGACGTTAATATTATGTTCACCAGAGTAGTTTTTACATATTATAGATTTTAATTTTCAACTTGGTTTTGGAATGAATTACGTGTTTACTGGAATGTTAAGCTTAATTATAAGTTTTTACAAATGTTAATTATTTTGTCAATGATATCTAGAGTTTACAGTATGCAATAGTGCAGTGTATAAAAAAAATACACAGTTAAAAACAAAACTTCACAGTCAAATAACTCATTTTGAACTGTACATGAAACAAAACAAAAACTCAATGTGCTACAAATTTTGCTCATATGTCAACCTTGACGAAGAAGTCAATAAAAAAAAACCCAAAAGAGATATTTGTTTTATTTTAAGGTGAAATATATGTAATAGCTTTAAAAGCTCAAAGTATGTGATGTTACTCGTGTTAAATCACTGATTGTTAGACCAAAATGACAATAAAAGTTATGCACTTTGAAAACGGAGGAAAACATCGGATTTTTCGCCAAAATGTATTCGTGTCCAATAAATTTGTTTGAGAGATCTGCATCTTTTGCAAGTGCAACATGTACAAAATCCCTACAAAAGTGACGGGTTCTCGGTTTCCACAGCTCAGTGTTAAGCCACCGACACGCAATACAGTTACGCCAAGACTGACTGAAGCACAACGCAATAACGCCATTGGTCGCTGGGAAGCAGGCGAATCTCGATCAGATGTAGCCAGAGCTGTAAATGTCCACCCAAGCCCTATCAAAAGGCTGTGGAATCGTCACCAACAACATGGATTAACTCGTGACCGTCCACGATCTGGGAGACCTCCTGTGACCACACCCGCACAAGATCGCTAATCCGGTTACGTCACCTTCGGGATAGGACCACCACTGCGACGTCTATTGCCTTAACCATACCAAGGCTGCGTAGGATTTTCGATGAGACCGTACGCAACCGTCGACGAGATTCTTAGGCCCCATGTGCAACCCATCATGGTGAACGTCAACGACGTTTTTCAACTTGACAACGCCGTCCTCACACAGCCCGACTCACCACTGTCTTTTTGAGACACCACAATATCTACGTTCTTCCATGACCCTCCAGATCACCAGATTTAAGCCTCATCGAACATCTTTGAAACGAGTTGGACCGACGTCTGCGATAACCTTAACCGCGGACTCTACCTCAGCTTGCAGCATCTTTGCAGGCTGAGTGGACAGCCATTCCACAGGATGTGATTCGCGATCTCTTCGCTTCCATGGGCAGGAGATGCCAAGCAGTTATTGATGCTCACAAGAGGCATACTCGCTATTGACGTTCAGTGATGTTAAACGTCAACTAGTGAGCGTGTACTTCGCCTTTGCAGACTTTGAATGTTCAGCAGTGAATGTACAAAGTTTCACACATGTCATACAGAACTACCCGGAATAAACTTGTTAACAATTTGTCTCAAATTTTGTCTTTTGCGTTTCGTTTTATGAAGAGTATATTTAGAGCAGTGCTAAACAAGTTGTTGAAAATGTTAAATAGGTTATGATTTTAAAACTATGCTGAACTTGCAAAATAAGCAGGGAAACCTGTTTACTTTTGCAACCAAACTCTAATTGGTCATAATTGCTAAAACTATCTACAATTCTAACTGTATAATTATAATATTATTCAAGTGGGTATGTACTTTTCCTCTAGTTGATAAACAAATGATACAGTGCTTTATGTATAGTATGCTTGATATAAATATAGTACAGAGGAATGAGTGCAAGAGGAGTATAATGTAATTTAACCCTACGATGTGTTTGGTACTATCCAAATCATGTTGGTTTTTACAAGAATGGATATATTATTTATCAAGCCATAGTCGGACATATTATAAGACATGTTATTAATTTATTGGCACATTGTTCTCTGTAATGTTCTTCCGTAAGTAGTAACAAAATATGACATTCCAGTTTATACCAAATTTATTCAAAAATTTGGCACAAAACTTAGGTCTATACTATGTAAAAACTACACCGACAAACACCACACCAACATTATTTATAAAATACAATGTGATAACTGCCACTACTTCTATATTGGAGAAACAAGTAGAAAAATGGAAACCAGATTCAAAGAACATAGAAAGTCACCTTCACACGTTTTTGACACTGCAAGTCAAATAGACACAACATAACCATAGAAAACACTAAAATACTAAATAAAAAAACAAACATAAACAAAGGAAAAATTAAAGAAGCCTTACTTATACAACTACTTAAACCCGAAATAAACCAATATAAAGAACGCCTTTATACCTTTATTAAATATAATAAAATAAAATAATATATTCAAATATATAACATCGCCCTCTACATTTCGACACTCAGTTACACAACCCCTTCTAAACATGTGGTCAGCTTCGTGTAAGCTACCTCTTTCTTTCTTTGTGAACCTGACAATAACCGAAGAAGGTCGAAACGTTGTTCGCTCTTCTACGTGATATATTTTCTCAACCCAAACGAGCCGTTTTTGCATATATATTTCTCTACAAGTGAGTTTTCTCGATACCACTGTTTAAATTCAAATATACTTTTTATTAATTACCAGTAACATATAACACTGTTATGTTTACACTACTATGAGTGAGTCACATCTTTATATGAATAAATACAACCTAAATGAATTTGAAACACATAAGGCAAATTGAAGAGTGAGAATTGCACGATCGTAACACTCGGAAACTGCATCATCGTTACAACTCAGGAGTTACGATATTTTTATAGTTCTAGGGCTAGCTTTTAATTATAGCTCAGAATGTTATCATTAAGAGAAACTAACTTATCAACCCCACTCAAAAACCCCTTCATCGTTATATCTGAGAAACTTCATTATTGTTACAACTTAGAGGGTTACCTTACCATTGCAGCTCATAAGGTATCTTTTGACTGCAAATCAAAAAGTACCTCATTGTTTTAGCTCAGAAGTTATATCATTACGGCTCAGAAACTATGTTATCATTGAGATACTAATGGTGAAAACAACATTTTTTTAATTAACACATATACATGTAGTTTAATAATAAAATTGTAAATTTCACTTCTATTCCTAACACTGTAGCTTGTTTAACACAGATAAAGCAATTTGTTAAATACATTTGCATGACTTTATAGAGTAAAAAGTACACCAGTCTTAAGTTAATTACGTACTTTCAGTTATTAGTTATATAAATAATAAAATTAATCAAAAGTATTCTTCAATATTTAAGTAACAAATACAATTACTCAGTTGTTTTTATATCTGATTAACTGATTAAAAATCCAAAATTATCGAAATACCTGTATAAAATGAATTACTTTTGATAAAAATACTTTTGATATTAAAATGATAAGAACTTTTGTTTTGAAAGTTTAGAAAAGAAGCAATATCTTTTAAAAACCAAAGCATAATTCTGACTAGCAACATTGAACCTGATCAGGTGGTTAAGGCATTCGACTCGTAATGCGACGATCATGGGGGTTCGGATACCTGTAATACCAAACATGCTCGCCCTTCAGCCATTGGGGGAGTGTTATAATGTGACGGTAAATTCCATTATTCGTTGGTAAATAGTAGCCGAAGAGTTGGCGGTGAGTAGTGATGACTAGCTGCCTTCCCTCTAGTCCTATACTATTAGATTAGGAACGGCTAGCGCAGATAGCCCTCGTGTAGCTTTACGCGAAATAAAAAACAAACAAACAAAGAAACTAGCAAGAGACGTTGTATTTTCGATCAGTAAACTTGTCTTATATTTTTGTTTAATAAAACTGAAATCATGAATAAGCATAAATGAAACTCATTAACGAAAGTTTAAAAGTAAAGACTAAAAGTTCTTGGTTAATAGTAACTATACCTAAAGAATTAATAAACTAGCAGTCGTTTAGATAAATCACCTTCAAATGAACAGAAAGTCAGGTAAAGTAATGAGCTGTGAGAGAAATAATATATATATATATATATATATATATTTACTTCAATCTTGAATTGAAAAACACTCACAGACGTACATTGATTTTCCTTGACTCTGACCATGAAGTAACAAATACATTTTTGTTTTCAAATATTCGCGCAAACGAGCAACGAATATCTGTTCTAGCCATCCTTCATTTCGGAGAGATGTACGAGAATAAAGATAGATAGCTAGTTAAAAGCACTCTTCACCAACTATTGTAACCAAATTGTAGGTTCTGACTATAACACTTATAACGGACCCACAGCTTAATGTGTGGCAAATGAACACAAAACATGAACCTTCGTATTCACAGTCGATCGCGCTCACCCTCTGGCAGAGTCCGACGCAGTTCACAATATACTTAAAGTTTGTTTTATAATAAAAATGGCAAAAATAATTCAGACTAAAGCAATATATGATTTATTATTTGAAATGAAGGACAAAGCTATATTATGGACTATCTTTTCTTTGCCCATCACAGGTATCGAAAACCGGTTTTTAGTGGTGTCAGTTGGCAAACATTCCGCTGTGCAATTGGGAGACCAAAGCAATGCTAAATGGATAAGATAATTCAGATATAATTTAAGTTTAAATTTCTGAATGAATTTTTTTATGCCTGAGATAGAAATCTGTAAAAAATGTTTTTTTTAAACCCACATGATGAAACAGTGATAGATGTATACGAATAGAACACTTTACATATTGACAAATATGCTTAAAAAATTGACACAGGGAATGTGTTTTATTTCAAAATAAACTTTGTAAATACTCTCTATTTACCAGTGTATATCCAAAATAGGGAAAACTCGCTTCCAAAATGATTAAATAAATGGATACAGTGACATGAATGCATGTGCAACGCATCATTGTAACTTTTGTATTGTTAACCAGGCACGGTTGAAAGGTCAATACAATAAAAATAATAAATGTATGCACTTTTAAATATTGTAATTTATCTTGAACGAGTCTCTGATTTACTATCTTATGTTTTACGACCTTAATCACACTTAACTTTTAATTTTAATTAAGTGGTTAATTTGAATATTGATATGTATCGAATTTATGATATTTTTCAAAAGATTGATACACTCTGTTTTCTTTCTTAAAAGAAATATATTTTAATATACAACCAACAACACATTTTATAATATATAATAATATTTATATAATAATCATTACAAATAATGATTTATTTAGAAAAAGTTTTTACAAACTTGCCAAGAATACTGAGTCTTCTATCTTGTCTGGAACTGCATATTTTATCGACGGTTTTCGATGAGCAAATTAGTTTAAAGTTGGTAGCGGTAAGGTTCCTTAACGGGTAAGCAAACTAGGTTTTCACACGAGTTTTGTTTGCTGAAGTTGTAAAATGTATTCATAGAAATATTAACGTGCGAAGTTAATTTAATGAAATAAATGGTTTGTTATGTTCGAAATCTATAAAATTTCAGGGTCAAATATCTGCAGTTTCCCGGTTGATGAGTAATAAAATTGTTATAACTTTCAAGATTTATGGTATGCTAACTGTAGCAAACCAACAATGTATAACGTTAAGGCAAGGTTATAGAATTTTTAGTTGGCAACAATATTAAACATATTTTTTATTCCTATTTGCAAGAGCCCCCCAGTGGCTCAGCGGTATGTCTGCGGACTTACACGCTAAAATCCGGGTTTCGATACCCGTGGTGGGCAGAGTACAGATAGCCCTTTGTGTTGCTTTGTGCTTAATTCTAAACAACTATTTGCAAGAATCTTCCAGAAATTTAGAGAATGGGAGGGAATTTCGCAATACCTAATTCAAAGAACATTTTACCGAGATGTAAGTCTTAGCTTTGAAATGCGAAATACTTTCCTGTCGAAACATTCCGAATGATGAAATATTAATTTTAGCATAACTTTTTAAAAACAAGAGTAAAGATATACTGATGAGTCTTTTTTATCATTTATTTGAAAAATAGCATAACTATCTAAAAAAGAGGTTTCAGAATTAATATCCAAAATTTCACACACTGCGATTTATAATTAAAATTCAATTCAGAAACATTTCTCACTGATCAAATACGAAACGGAGTTTTCTTTTTCCCCCCCAAAAAATTAAAGTTTGTAGAAATCAAATAATTTGCTTATTCTATAAACCAATTTTAATAATACGATTGCCTTATGAGTTTAAAAATTCTCTTATATTTTTAATTCTTAGGCTTTTCATTCAGGAAATTAAAATCTGTTACTTTTTCTTTTACTTTACTGAAATTAATTTTCTTTCTGTACTCGCCCAAAATACAAATAATACAACTTGATCCTCTCCGTTCACTTAATCCACTGACTTCCAACTCACTAATCTCTGTACTTCCATTCTTTTTTTTTATTCTGGCGTAGTTTTACTTTTAAGAAGCGAGAACTGAAAACTTAGAGCTCAGCTCTATAAGGTTTTCAGATCTAAAACTTTTATAGCTAGTTTTTAGTAATTGCAAATAAACAATTATTTGTGACTTATGTCAAAGTAGTAAAAGCTGATGGTTGCTCATTATCATGTAGAAAAAACATATTAATTTGATTTTATAATGTGAACACATTATTCTTTCAGTATTTTCATATTCAAAATAAATAACCTTTACAAAGGTTGAAATAGTATTTACGAGCTGTTTATCATTTTTTTTTAAATCGTATATTAATTTACTTTACTTTGCTTTATGGCCTCTAAACCGCTTAGAACAGTTTCTGTGATATATGAGTGATATTATTAGAAATTTACTGTTTCTCGCTTCTAATTAAAATTTTCCACTATTTTGTTTTTAAACGTTATCTAATGTTCCAGACTCAGTTTCGCTGGTCGGTATTTTATTTGTTTGAGAAGTGTATTTTTCACTTAATGTTTGTTGGTAAATTTAACGGACTGCAAAATAAGTAAAATATAATTAGCACATTCTAGCTTCACTTTTAAACTTTAGAGTATAAAAAAATGTACAAGAAGCCAAAAACTTTGTAAAAACATCGCTTACTGTTTGTTTTTTATTTTTATGAGTGAGATAGATACTTAATATTATTACAGTACGAAATTAATTTCAAATTAATGTATTATACCAATTGGATCATACCAATCTGTTTTCGATACACAAATGTAATAACAACAGAGCAACACATCCGCGAATATTCGAAAGCTGTGATATTAGAAACACTGTTAATTTGGCAAAACTGTAATTCAATGCAAAAGAGGTTTAACTAGTCAGGGTATATAAAACTTATCGTCTTAGTTTTAGAAAGAAGATATAATTATTCTGTGTAAACAATCAATCTTTCTATAAGACAATATTGATTCAAGCCTTCCTTCTTAAAATAGTACAATAATTAAAACAATAAAAGAAATACCACATTTCTGTATCTCTTGGTACTTGTATCAACTACCAGGTGACACTATGACTGCATCCCATTTGTCTTTCCGTCTGCTTTCACTGGTAATTGCTGTAAGACGGGACTCGGCTAAGTCAGTCATGTACAACACAGGTGTCGTATTTATTCTTTTCCAGTATTGCTTAATACTAATATTATGCATTTGCACCAAAGGTACTGTATAATATAAGCGTTTATATGGTAAATAAGCTTAAGATCTACTATTAATAATATTATGAAACAACACGCTGGGCTGAAGAAGAAATGTGAAAGTGTCGAAACTTGTATCCATAAAACTTTGGTGTTGTTCCATCATATTGGATTTTAACTTTATTTCAAGTTACTTTACTCGATATTGTAAAATTTTCTTCTGTTAGAATAAGCAAGTTAAAATCGAAAATGCTGATATATTTTGATATAAATCAATATAAACATATTTTCTATTAAATATTATCATTATTAAAAGATAAGTTATGCTACTGTACTAGCAAACACATTTCAGACGAATACTTATCACCTTAAAGAATGGTGTCACACAACTGAACCTATTTCGTTAGGTAAACAAACTGATTTTTTCTATATTCATTACTATATGCAATTTATTCGGATAAAAACAGAAAGAGGTTTGAAATATGTATATAAAAAGGCTGAAAGAGTTTTATGTCTTTACGTCATTCTCATTATTTTTATAATGTTTTTAATTATTAATAACTTCAGTTTCGATAGACGTTTTCATCATTAAATTATTAAATTCGATTTTTATATGAAGATGATCGAGAAAGGTATAACAAGTATGGTCAATTCTGTTCGCAATGATACAAGCTACTGTGGTTTCGAAATAAGGGTTTAAAAGTGATTACTATAAAATATTAAATAACTTAGTTGAAAGCTATGTATTTTATTTTCTGTATAAATAATACGTTTTATTCTCAGAACTTTTCATGTAAAATTCTCGATTAAACGCAACAAATCTCTTTTCCTTAGAAAGAGCTTTGTCCGAAGAGTCCAGATTGCATAATAGCTTTTACATTCAGAAACACCTTATTTCATGACGATTGACTTCGATTTCAACTGTAGTTGTTTTTTTTCGCAAAGTACTTCACAGTAATTTTCCTCCTAAAAAACTAAAACATATTACATTAGCTATAATTTCTATGAGTTTTTTTCGAATTACTAATATCTAAAATACGCATGAACAGCTAGTTCGAAACTATGTGCTTATCACTTTGTAAACACGCAATAGACGTTTCTACATATTCAACTAAATTCGTCTTCATCACAACATTATTTTTGCTTTATTTGAAATAATTTAGCTCCACTTTACAAACTGTAATAAGTACCTTTTAACGGCTTTTTTCTTTAAGCATGGGTTTTATTCTTTGTTTTTGAGAATTCCTTTGTTTTAACTCGTAAAAATCGTGTTTGTAATTTCGCACAATGCTACACAGGCACAGGAATTAGTTGCGCTAGCCGTCCTTAAGTTAGCGGTGAAAGACGAGAGGAAAGGCAACTAGTCATGACCATTTACCGCCAACTCTTAGGCTGATCTTTTAGCAAATAATAGTGAGACTTATAATATTATTCTCACCCTTTCAATCGTATGGGTAAGGGCGAGTGTTATGTAAATGTCATGTAAATGTTTTGTAAACGACAACATGTCGTGTTGTGTTTAAATTTTCATTTCTATTATTTATATTTCCATATTTATATTATTGTTTCAAAGTTTAAACCAATTAAAAATATGTTGTTATTCATTTAAAATAACATTTAGAAATTTCTAGAATTAGGTAGATCAAATATATGACTATAAACGGAAACGTATGGCGGCCTAGTGTCTAGACGTTGAGTCTCGTGCAAGAACGGACATGCGCGGATTGTTCTGGAATTCTGTAAAAGTTACGCGATTGTTCGAGAAGAGGCCTACTAATATATAAACAGACGGAGACGCGAGAAATAGGAAGAGTCATTAGTTTTTATTCGAAAAAAAGAATAAGAAGAGTCAGTCATTCGTTTGAGAATGTTTAAGTGTTTGCTGTGAGTTTATTCAACTTGAATTTGTGACTAGAGCTAGACCTACAGAAGCTGTGATTTTATTTCGTCAATCTCTACGATTCGTTCGAATTACTAGTTATACTGAAGGTCAACACGTACAGGACTGTTTAGGGAAGACCGGGAAAATTGGAAGGCGATAGATAAGTTTGAGACGTAAAAAGAACTTCGTCGAATTTATCGAACTGTGAATTGTTTCTGGACTTCTTCATTCAAACTTCGGAATTTCTTCGTGGGACCAAATTCACACCGTAAACTGGAATTTTGGATTTCTAATCTGGAGTTTTGGACTTTCATTCTAGATCATTAAATTAGATACAGGCCAGTACCATTTTGTGTTATAATTAATTTTGAAGGTTTAAGCTTAATATTTGTCATTGTTATTATATAATTTATGTTATATCTGTTATATATATAATAGCTTATTATAATAAATTATTCAAGCTGTTATCTGTGTCTTTCTGTTGCGTTCAGTCTATATAAAACATAAAAAACGTAACAGCGAGCATGTTTGGTAGGGCAAGAATTCGAACTCTTGATGGCGAGAAACACGTTTGATGTAAAGATGTATTTCAGAATGGCTAGTATAGGCATTAACACTTTTATTGATAAGGAGAGACCGACGTTTCGACTTCCCTAAGTCATCTTCAGGTTAAGGTCGAAACGTTGTTCTTTCCTTATCAAAAGTGTTAATACCCATACCAGCCGTTCTAAGATACAATAATTCGAACTCGTGACCCTCAGATTGCAAGTGGAGAGCCCTAGCCACCTGGCCATGGAAACCGTGTTGCATTCTGACTGTTCATAGGTGTTTCATACTCTGCACACTATTATATATACATATATAATTACGTGTAATTTTGCTAAATAATGTTACTTCTATGGGGTTTCTTTGTTAGACCGAATTTTTTTTTCAAGTAGACTGGGATTTATTATAGCTTATTCCATGTTTGAAAATGATATAACAAGGAAAATTCAAGAAAAGAGTGTGAAAACTATTACAAATATAATGAGTTATTTTTATCCAAAGTTTCAGACTACATAAGAGAAGAAGTTTCTTGTATATTATTTGCTTTCTTTTTCAAATAAATAACTACTGAGATAAGATTATGTTTAATAATTTGTTAAGACACTTGTGGATAAGATTTCGGGATTTTTTGCTTCAGAACTAAGTGTAATGTTTTAAAAAATTCAAGAGGAAAATCTTTAAATAAATAATGTTACGTTAAAAGAAGAAATAAGAGCTTGTCAGTGTTGAGAGACAGCAGTTTAAATGCTTTTAAATACATTTACCGAGGCTAATTCTAAAGCACTAATGGTATAATTATTTATTTCTGGTATTGTGGTTTTCACTCACATTCGAGTTTAATTTTTAATAAACAACAAATACTTCTCGTGATTGTTATGTCACTCTCATTTGCTCTCATCATCTTTACAGATATAAAAACTGCCAACTGACTGTGCTTTTGTTGTAAATGGTTGTTCTATTGTCAGAGCGGACAGTGAGTGCTATTGGCTTAACTGAAGGTTTTATTTCCCTAAGTGACTGTGTTATTGTTTTATCTATAAAGGTGTACTGTCAGGTACATGTAAAGAATGCGTCTATGGTATAAAAAACAATTAGGTAAGTAAAGCGTTTAAGTGAATATATTTGCAGTTTACTTTCTTTGGTAGTGGGTTGTGTGTGGGGTAGTGGTTAACATGTTAGAATTTATACCGAGTGTTCTGAGGTTGAGACGTGATCCCGCTGAATACGATCCGCGATTTCAGCTTTCCGTGAATTATAAAAGGAGCAGTCAATCCTGTTATTTGATTCAGAGATTTGAACATGTTGTTGTTGTTGTTGTTTTGAATTAAGCACAAAGCTACACAATGGGCTATCTGTGCTCTGCCCACCACGGGTATCGAAACCCGGATTTTAGCGTGTAAGTCCGCAGACATGATTTGAACATAACATTTTCAATGTGAGGGCTGCTAGCTGGCTGCACCTTCTTTGATCAGTAGTTCATAATTTGAAACAGCTATACTTAACTTCTAGCCCTCTGAAAATATATCACTGTTATTAAATCGATGGAATTTTATTCAAGCATAAAACTTAATGTTTATCTTTCTACTTTGAGAAATTTAAAATTTCTGAGTTATTCTTAGATTTCTGAAAAATGTATATGTTGTTGAAGTTCTAACTAAATAAAATATTTAATGAAATACACGTAAAGTTTTATCTTTAGAAAACCAAAGTGGTCGAGAAACTAAAACAACATTTATGTTTTCTTATTTCTAAGTATTTTTTGTGATGGCCCAAAACTTTTGCTTATAAACTTGCAGAACAGAATTAAATCCATTATATGTTATCTTAAAGCTCAAGAAAAATACTGAAAAAGTAAAAGAGAAAAAAATATTACTTAAAACTTTACCGATACATTTATAAGAAGTTAAACAAAAGCTTAAAGAATAATGCGGAAATCGTGGGCTGTATTTATTTAAATAAAGTGATAGCTAGATATTAGTAATCACTTTGCATAGAATTTACTCCAAATCCCAATAAAGAAAGTTGGTGAAACTACACATTTACAAGTTTTAGTAGCTAATAGTTACCAGCAATGATGCTAGTTTTGACAATAGTCTAGATTTAATTTCAAGGAGCTTTTCTGGTTGCAAGTTAGCTGAAGTGCAAGAGACTTTATTTAACCTTTACTATAAGAACCAATTCTGTTCAATGTATAAATTTTAATTTTTAATGATTTTGAAACAATAATTTCTGGTTTTAATTTTTTTCTTAATAAACACGATAAAAAAGTGTATTATCTAAAAACAAAAAGATTGGAATGTACTTCATGTCGTTTAAAAATATAATATTATGCTTTATTTGTGTTTTCTTAACGTAAATTTACACAATGAATTACCTGTCCTGTGGCAGCCACTAGTATTGTAGTCTGAGTTTCAGTGTTATAAGCTAGATAAAGGTATTGCTTGTCTCACTAGAAATAATTTTCAAGAAAATATTTATAGTATTATGAGATATAAAAGTAAATTGGTTAAATTAAATAAAGGCCTAACTAATACGTGGGAGACTAATCTGCAGAGGTATTTACTTATATAGATGTTTGTAAATATAGTGAAACATACTTTCTTCAATAAGAAGTTCCTTTTGTGTTCTTGTACTTACGTAAATACTTTGTTTTAACGTTAAAAACATGAACCTAAATTCGGTTTGTCTTGAATTATACACGCCTGTAGATTGTGGTCAACAAAGACTGTTTAATTTTCTGTATTAGTTCGTCAGATAATGGAATTCGAAACACTGTTACTTTCGAATAACATCTCCAGACAACTGATATTCGGAATATTGCAGCCAGAAAAACATGAATGCATAGAAATTACTTAGTATAAAACTTAATTCAAATACAATAAAGAAAGTTGGGAATTTTTATGCAACATAACGTAATGGAATAAACATACAAGTTTGGCTTAAATTTAATTAGCACAAAAATAAAACAAGTGTGATTGAATAAACATAGAGTTTAAATGACATATGCTGTGTTCCATTTAGCTTAACATTCAATTAAAATAATGTTCACTTGACATTGTGAAGTTCTTAATAGGTGATCCACCCATTGGTAGGTGACAAGCAATGGGTTGAAATGAAAAGGAATGTAAATAGTACAAATACAGTGGCATTATAAAAAAGTAAGGATACAGTATCATAGAATATCTTAATTGTTTTTTCACGACTTCTAAATAATAAGGAAATACGTCTGTTCTCTATAAATTGGAATAAGAGAGGACAAATATATCACATTCACTCAAAGTGACTTCAGAAATATGAAAACCCAAACCAGAAATTACAAAAATTACACATAAAAAATGTCTCAAAACTAGTTCCATTTCATTCTGTGATATAAATTATCCAAAATTGTGAAATATATCCGAGAAAATACAAAGAGTGACTAATGGAAGCAAATGAACTGGACACAGCAAACAAAAACTAACGAGAATATATCAGCTGTCATGCATAACCACAGACTACAGATACAGAGCTGAAATGGTGGTAGTGATCCTGTTTAAATAAAAATAGTTGAAAGGAGTCTACCTGGTAAAGTTAATTGAAATAGTTAACCAAAATATTAATAAATGGTTTTCAGTTGACTAGTCATCTATTATTTGTGAATTGATAATATATGTGATAATATGCGTAATATTACATAACGTTAATAAGGCTACGAATTAATTGATCTTATTATTGCTACTGGTTTAGTACTGATTTAACAGGAAGAATATACAGTATAATTTCAACTAATTTATACTAAGTTGTTATATTTTGTTACCGAAACCGGCGTGAATTCACTGAAAGCTCATCAGGTTAGGTGAGTCACAACGATGCCGTATACAATGGTCTTTGTTAAATCTGTTGTTTAGTGTTTGTTTGTTTTTCTTATAGCAAAGCTACTTTGAGCTATCTGCTGAGTCCACCTAGGGAAATTGAACTCTTGATTTCAGCGTTTTAAATCCGTAGAGTTACCACTCTACCAGGGGGTACGTTGGTTAGTCAAAGATTGCTATAAATAGAATTTTAACTAAGATATTTTTCCAACTGAGGCAGCTCAGTGAGTTCTGGTGGTGCGTGAAAGGTCTCTTAGCCAGCTGCCTACAACCAAATATGTGTATATTTGGAATGCTTTTTATCTTATATAAAACGTGTGATTGGCGTAAATTAATTACTCGAATAAAATTATTATAATTTTAATTATATACACTATCACACTTACTATGGACTAAATTATACCGCTCCGTCTTTTTAATTTATGTTTACTTAGGTGATGTAAATCAGACGGATCACGATTTAAACTGCTATATATATATTGAACTTATTCTGCGTTTCCAAATGTTGAGCGTTGTAAACATGACAATAGTCACCATCGTTATTTGATTCGAAGTATGCTGTGTGGGATGTGGTTGGCTTTAATTGTTTATCTATTCTTTCTGATCAATAGTTCCAAATTATTGATGACTATGCCTGAACTTTGAGGACTCTGAAATAGCTGTTTAGCCTATAAAGGGCCCTGCATGTTGTAAATACCACTCACCTTAAATATGCTGTTCACCTTTGTAAATAATATTACAACATTTTTATATACTGTTTTAAGAGTTAAAAAACTGAATAAATAACCTCAATATGATTGTAAGTAATTTTAAGAATAAAGAATTTCAAGATGATTGTAAGTAATTTTGATACGTCATATGTTCGACTGCACTAAATTAAACGTAGTTTACAGCCATTTTAGTACATATAACATTGTTTTATTTTGAAATTATTTATTGTTCATCTGAGCGAATAAGAACTTATTTTCTGTTGATGAAAGAAAGTGATCGTCGTTAGCTTTATTCAGCCATAAAGTGAACTTATAAAGTGATTAGGCCCTTCATAGCTGCTTTCTTGCAGACACTCTGTTGAACCACACAGAGGATGCTGCATAACATAGAAATAGCAGATTCACTTACACTATTGGTTTGCTAAACATATAAAATAAATGTAGGTGGTTTTACATGTATTTTCCTGAAATTTGACTTCCAATGTTTACTACTGAAAATATGATATTTGTAAATCTATTATTTAGTTACTAACGCTTTTTTATTAAATTAAATATTTCTTTTGCTTTCTTTCAGAAATAAAAGTTGCTTATTAGTGCTCTCAAGAGAGAAAGTTTATATTTTGTGCAAGCCTAGCTTTAGTGGAAACACAGATTTTCTATTAGATTCATGTGACTACTACAGCATCTTCCTTTGTTCTTAAAAAACAAAATAATACACATTAACCACAGAACGTGTTTATGTTAAAACAAATACAAGATGTTATATTAATCTAAGGACTTTGAGTAACACTACATTATCTATTGTTAAGAGTGTACTCATTTTGTATAATAATGATATAATTAAAGAAAAAGAGTACCTGTTTGTTACTGTAATGCGCAAACCAAAGTATTGCAAAAGGCTACTTTTCATTCTCTTGATAACGGTTTGTTTTCCAGAACGATATCTTTAAGAAGTCGCCTGTCAGTTACTTTCAGCTCACATATCACCAAGAGCGAGTAACGTAAATATGGTTTGATGTTAATATGTTTGATAACGTAAATCATGCTAACAAGAAAACATTTGAAAATCACTTTAAATATTCATTACTTTTCCATAATTCTAGAGTACAAAACATTTTCCTACGTAATGTAATGAAATGTGTTAAAAAAAGAAAATAAGAATTAAAATTTTTCCAAATTAATTATATTACTTATTAAATATTTTGAGAATATATTAAGTGAGCTAAACTTACTAAGTGAAAGATCGCCTCTTGCGTTTTGTTTGTTTGTAACTGAATCCAAAAATACTTTATGGGATATCTGTGTCATGTCCATCACGGATATTTTAAGTCCGCACACTTTCCACTGCGCCACTGGAAGGGAAGGAGATGTTACTTTGTTTTGTATTCAAAAACACTGTTTATCATTTAAGTTTATTCAAACTCCAAAAAACAAGTAAAATGTCGATTTAAAACATCAATAACTTTGTATGAGTGATAAAGAAATTATTAAACTAGACACGATCTTTTTTTTATATACAACATTGTTTATACTTGTTTAAAATGTTTTTAAAACGTCGTTTTAAAGGTTGCCATTAACTGATGACATGTATTTACACATTTGCTTAAAAGTGTATTGCAATTGGAAAATATTACTGCTACAGAAACAAAATGGCAATTATTAATATTAGTATCACCCTTAACTTTTACAGAAAAATAAAACTATTTGAAATCAAACGTAAAAAAACGTCGTATTGTTTTTTTTTCCTCTTCAATAATTCAAGATAAAAGAACAGAGTAGAAAACTGCTCTACTGTAAACGTTCTTTCTACTTGAATAATCAAGCAGTTTTGAAATGTTTGGGAGAAGTTATACTCAAAGACAGACTTGATCCCGAGTCTCACGACACTATAGTACATTTCGGTTCTGCTGTTCTTTATTTACACCACAGGCTCTGACATGGTGTTTCAGTTGTAAGTCCACATGTAATTAGATTATTGAAATCTACCATTGCTTAGGGCAGTTCAGCCCAAATTTGTTTACAAACACTTTAGTCCCTAATCAAACCATGCTTTCCAGAATCAGGTAGATTGATCTTCTGATGTTTCATTGAGATCCATAAAGATGTTCTGTAAATTACACGTTTGAATGTTGCGTGAATGCAGACTGTGTTGGGAGAAACTATTATAGTATTTTCAAAAATAATTCTTGAGTCATTAACTTCGGACGTCCCTGTAGATTATTTCAAAAATAATGCAGAAAAACCTTTCAACTAATTGAATCTCATCACTGTTTATTCTAGTTGAAGAATCTGTTTATCAGCAACAGTAGAAAAGAACTACGTAACAGCGTATACGACTGACAAATACTGATTTTTTATTTTATTTTTTCCAAAGGGTTATCACACAGTATCGTATTCTTAATAAACATAAAGTGTTTAAACATGTTTAAAGTTTCATTGAAGTAACACTGATTGGAACTGGATCCCTTGGCTTTTATATGGATGGTGTATAAAAGGATGATCATCTTCCTCTAAACTTTAATTGTTTAACATGTCACACATATGATATGTCGCATAAATATTTAATTGTTTACTGTTTTAATATACCATTATTCGATAAACTGCATCTTTTTTGTTTTCTCGTAATGGGTGGAACTGCAGGGCAAATTTTGGGTAGGATAACTGCATTTGGTATTTATTCATGTAGAAACACAAGAGTCATCAAACTCATCATCGTTATTTTTAATTACAATATTCTAATGGTGGACCCACACAATGAATTTCTAAATGTATTTCAGGAAGTGACAATCAATGTTGTGTAATTCCTTCTCGTTTATGAGAAGAGCAAACTATGCTTTATTTTAAGAAACTTATCATGAATTGATATCTCTATAGATTTCCCCCTCTCTCTCCCTCTTCTTTCCGTGATAAATTCTGTTCTCACTACAACAAATCCCAAGATTATACGATTCTCAATACGTTTCTTAATAAAATCCTTTGGTCTAAAATATGAATGATATGTGGCTTCTTGTTTGTGCTATGTTGAGAATGGTTTAACAGAGACACATACTTTTTTGCAATTAAAACTGATAAGTTGTGAGATGGTTGAACAGTTTCTTTTGTGATAAATATTCTTAAATAAAAGTGTTACAATAAGAAATAATAAAATCAATCTGTTCTTAATCAGATACTAGTTCGTTCCAATAATTAGATGGTAATTCTAAACTGAGTTTAAAAATATCATGAAAAATCATGTCTTTTGTAAGACCCTTTACATTCCTGCCAAATATACAATATTTTTATCCTAGTATTTTTGCTGTGGTCTCTTTAGTAGTGCCCATAGCTCATTCTGTAAACATTAATGTTATTATTTTACCTTCTGGATGCCCTTTAGTAATTACTTGCCAATTTTAGGAGTTGAAATAACTTATTACATATATATCAATCTGTTGGAGTGGATTTCATATTTTAAATCCTTTAATCGTTACAAATGTTTTCATACACATTTTAAACAATGAAAATAATTCCCCTCTTTGAAACATTTTTCAACGAAACTGTTCTCCACACTAGACTCTCAACTCAATTCATACATATCCCCGTATTTCTCTGTCATTTTTATAAGGAAATTTCTCCAAATGTTTAAAAGAAATCTCTGATTATACAGTTTTAGTAACAGACTTACATAGTGTAGACTGTAGCCGTGTCTACGATATTTTCCTCAATGTCTAATGTTTTGTGGAGAATTATTATTCATTGGCCTTTTATTCAAATCATAATAAAATTGCGTATCCAGAATTGATTGTTAATATTCTGGAATTATCTTTAGTCGAAAGTTCTTTTTGTAGCTTACGTTTCATTTCAATTCCAGACATTTATTGTTCAAAGTGTGCTCTTGTGAATTTTACAGTTTCTCTGGACTTTAGTGTTTGTGATTAATTAAATTTATAGCATTCATTTTAGACTAAAAATTTTAAAACAATTGAATTACATTGCAAATACATTAATTTAACTTAATATTTCAAAAGCTGCAAAAAAACTTGGTATCAAATATAATTATATTCTCTTCATATTCAGGTTCGGCAGCATAAAATATAGGGTATGAGATTTTATTATGATTATTAAAGCACAAAAGACCTAGAAAGAAATCCATCCTGACGTCGGCTGCCTATATACGTCTGGTAGAACTTGTGTGCACTTGACTAATTTAACTTGTATGTGCAAAAGCCTAAATTACATATTAATTAGTATTTTCCATTCTATCTGTAGTTTAACGTACTTAGAAGCGGAAGGTATATTAAATGTTGTGTTAAATGTTTGTTGTCTGAGGTACTATAATTGAGATTAAAGCACTAATTACTTTCAAATAGTCGAAACATAGACTAGTTATGTACGCTACAGCAAGAAAAATAACATATTTATTATCTAGATGAAAGACACATTTGCTGCATTGTTACTGAAAGATAATCGGTAGATAGGTGTCATTTAACGCAGCAGTTGAACTTGGGAACTTTAAAATAATGTAATAGTTAAAGCGGTTTTATCATGATAATGCTGTTTAGATTGAATTTTGTAATGTATCTTAAATACCTGTTACCTTTCTAGGATTATTAAGTATATCCTAAAGAAAAATATTATCCAGTTTCATATCTTAGTTATCTTATGCAAAATTAGTATTCCAAGCCAGACAAAAGTGATCGTATGGAACTACATAAAAGTATTATTTAAGGTGTAGTATTCCTGAAGTTATATATTTCTGGTGCAGTTACACGAAAGTGTTTATTTATTGTATAGCATTTTGAAGTCAAACTTCTGCAGCTTAATTACGCAACCTATTTTTATCAACTGTATGACGTTCTAATAGCAAATGTTATTGAGCAGGATATTAAAATTGTCAATCTATTCTCACCAGTTCTTGATATCAAACGTTAAAAACTCAGTTACATATAATTTTGTTATTGTATTACGTCCATGTAATCAACCCTTCTGAACATAGTTGCATAAAGTATTGATTCACTGTATGATATTCGTGAAATTAAACCTTTATAGCTTGGTTACTCAATATTCATAGTTACTGTAGGACATTCCTGGAATGAAATCTTTCAGGCTCAGTTGCAGATAATACTTTAGATGCTGTTTATTTGCTATAAGAAATTCCAGATGTCAAACCTTCCCAGGTAACATACAACAGTTTGTTTACTATTGTATGTGATGTTAATAATTTAAACTTCCCAAATATGTAAAATTGTTCGTCTAATATATGACATTCTTTAAGTAAAACTTTTTTGGCTCAGTTACATACAATTTCGTGTCTATTGTTTAATATTATCCAACGAAACCTTCTCAGATCAGTTACATATAACTTTTTACATACTGTATAATCACACCTACCTTGCTCAGTTGAGCTTCAATAGCTCAGCAGTAAATCTTTAGACTTACGACGTAAAAATTTGGGTTTAGATATTCACGATGGGCAGAACACAGAGAACACTATTTTGTAACTATACGCTAAACAACAACCAAACTAAAACTCAGTTACATAAGACTAAACATCAAATATATTGCATTGCTGAAGTCAAAGTTTTTTCAGTTTAATTAAATAATATTTCTTATTTAATATATATTATTATATGAAGTCAAATTACATTCTTTTCTAAACAGTATTTGATTAATGTAACACATAAGTAACTATTGCCAGCTTAAATTATTTATGTATTTATTAAGCTTTATTGACTTTTTAGATAATGTTGACCTGAATATCTCATAGAAAATACCACAGACATTCACCTTCAATTGTTTTTATCGAAATTGTGAGCGACTGTTTTTATGAAGTTAAATCAGTTTTGCTCAAGATTCTTCTTTGAGCAAAAGTTACATGTAGACTCTAAATCTATTCATTTTGTAGAAATAAGGTATGTTGTTTAGTTTGGCCAGATGACTTCCTCTGACTATTCTTACTATTGAGTATTCCATTGTATACCTAATTACCTCTACACGTGTTTTACCTCACTTTTACCGTTATTTCTTACTTATTTTTTCTTTTTTTTCAATGCTTCTAGCTTACATGATCGTCAGTTTTGTTAAACCTTTCTGTGAGCCATTTCTTTAATGTTAAACACTCTATGACAAATAATAAACTATTTTTATTCTGTGAAAAGAAGCTGCTTGTGCAGAGTTAAGAAGCAGAATAGTTTATTTTATGAAAGTATTTATCACATTTTGATTTAGTTTCTCTATTTTCTAATATCACTTCTGCTTTTCATACAGTAACAAATCAGAAGGTTGCTTTAGCAGACTATCTTGAGTTGACCAGTGGCATACATTCATTATAAGATGATAGGTGAAAACATATCTTAGATTCCTTTATAAGGAATAAACATCTTGTGTCATTGAGATTTGTTTAAGTTGTGCTTCTGGGACTGAACATAAAGAATCTGTCAGTATATACGTAGAGGTCATGCTGGATATTCAATTACCATCGTAGCCACAGATGGTTATTGCAACAGATTTATTTATAGAGTTTGTTGAGCATTCGTAGGCTCTCCGTGCAACAGCATTTTGCATAAAACTGGTCGTGCACTCAAAGTTTACTTTAAGTTTGGGGCTGAAAATCATAAACCAGATTATCACTGGAACTGCTAGAAACAATGAGCTACAAATAGTTTGTGCCACCAACAGTAATATTTATAGTTAACCCACAGAAAACAACACATAAAAGTAAAACAAAAATTAGATTGGTTGAGTCCTGGTACATGACAGAGAGTCAAGCAACTGCATGATATGACAATTACCTGGATTATTGCACTATATCCTGCAGAAGAAAATTATATGGAAAAAAAACTGATTAGACTGCGTTTTCTATACTGGTAAGACAAATAGAGAAATTACAAAAAGTTTTCAATAGCATTTAAAATGAATGGTGTTACTACTAAGCACAAAATATGAAAAATCAATATTATAGTATATATTCAGAATGACATTGGTAACAGAAACAAAGAAAGTGTTTTCTACTTTATATTTTCCATGCCCAATGATTTGATAGATCCCTGGTATAGTTACTTGGTACAACTCTGCATCTCTTTTAAATTTCTAAGTTTTAATGTATTTTACTAGCTATAGGAATTATGGTGTAAGATATCAATATGATGTTGGATCAAATCAAAGGAACTTTAGAAGTGAATGAGAACTCATATTTTGGAGAGTGTTAAGTGAACTGATAATAAAGTTACTGTTAAATTATTGGGTCACAAAAAAGGACATTATAAAAAGTTGTGAATATTGGCAATAAATACATAAGTTTTAATAAAGACGGAAGAACAACGTTTGCAAGATGAATCTTATAGTGTGAAATTCATTTTAGAAACCTTTTAATGGTATATGTTCGTCTGCTTTAAACAGATGTGCTGCATTTGACAGATATTTTGTTGTGTTAGTAAAAGAGTGCAGTCAGATATTTGACCAGTTAGTAGTGAAGAATTATCAGATTTACTCCAACTCATGTGAGTGGTTGGTGCAAACAAAGGAAAAGTAACTGAATTTTGGATTTATATATATTTGGTTAACTTAATATTCAACCTTGATGCAACAATAATGCTTAGTCCATACTGGTTGAATAGCTACATAATCACTGATGTATCAGAATAGGACAAGATGGTGCACGCACGACACTTATCACCAAAGTGAGAGGATAGTAAGACATTTAATTATTGTCATGAAATATCAAAAAGAAAGTTTATATCATCACAAAGATGAAAACAACAAAAATAATAATATTCCTCCTGTTTTTGTATAATTTATAATAAGCGTGTTTAGTTCGTAATATTCTGCATACATTTTTTTTCTATGTTTAGTAGATGAAATTGTGGAAAGGTAAATTTCAATTTAATTTACAAACATGTTCTTCACTACTATGACTTTTGATAATGTACCTGTCTCTTGCAGCAATCGTTAATATAACAAGTAGTGCCATGCAACAATATGTTTAGAAGACAAACATAAATCATCATAAATAATTTGTAGCTGTGTGTCATATACTATTCCTACACTTACCTAAGGTTTCAAGTATTTTTGATAATTATGATAGCAAGATCAAGAAAGATTTTGGCCATAACTGTAGGAATCAGATAAAATCCACGTCGATCATTTTTAATTATACTTCTGATTTCTAAAAAAATACAAAACATTAGGACTATATGTTCTATGAGTAAACACAAGATACAACACAACCAATTTATGAAGAAGTGGATTACCTAGCTGTAATTACGTGTATGTTGATATCTCCACCTATTAAAGCTGGGTCAATGACCTATTTTACTGAGATCCTTTCCAATTAAAGATCAACAGTAATCAGGTGCTGAACCTCTTTCTTTCCTACTGTGAACAACCACCTAAAGGTGAATTAAAATTCTATATTATAATAATGATCAATTAATTATTGATCATTTCCTTCCTAACCTTGAGGACATATATTCTTATCATTTGCTTGGAACATGAGTTCAATGGTTTGACCTCTACATCATTCTATAAACCCCTAGCGACTGTGAACCCTTAAAGCTTGCAGCAAGAAGAGTCATTATAGTAAGCACGACCTCTTTCTTACCTTGAGCTACAACTACTTTCAGCAACATGCTAAGTAAGTCAATAGGCCATGACCTACCAGTTCTGACTTAAATCTCAGCAGGATTTCTACAAAAAAAAAAAAACTCTAGTTGATCGTGGCCTGCCCAGTGAAGTATAGATATTCAACAAAAGTGAAGAGAAATGTTTCATTATTACAGGCCAAAAAAGACAAATTCCATGCTCCCATTAAACAAGCAAAAATCTAGACTCCAGTATCAAATTAACCTTACCACACTGCAGCAAGAAACAACGCCAAGAAAGCTATGATTTCACTCCAAATCACCATATATCAGAGATACCAAGCCATTAACCTGTGCAACTTAGAAGTTGCCGCCATAAATAAATTCATAGGCTACTGAGAGGTCTGAATAGTTTGAGTGTGGAAAGATAGCATAAACTCTACCCTCTGGACGGAAGCTTGAATAGTGATATCTGGGAGAAGAATCATCAGAGGGCCAAAGAAGGGTTGCTTTAATGAAGACATAATCTCAGTTCACACCGGAATAATTACAATAAAAATAAAAAAGCATCATTACTGGGCACACAACATTCTTGATATGGGTCATGGTCAACGGCACCGAATTTCTAATGTAAAAACAGAATAAAATATTATATAATTATGTTCAGCTTAGGTATATGTGTTTGTAATTTTTACTCTTTTACTTTCTATTTACGTTTCGTTTTTATATATTTTGTATTAATTTAGAGGTCGTTTTAAGCACAATATTTTTTCGAATCTCCGACCACGCACTTTTTTTAGTGTGAAATAGAATGAAAATTTGAGCAATTTACCTACCTTCATTACCAACATACAGAACGTTGTTGCATATTATGATAGTAGCAGTTAATCAGAGCCAAAATTACTGATTTTTATTACTCTTTTGTAATCAATTCTCAGTAATTAACTTTAATGTCCAATCAAAACCTAACTATTCCTTGTCATATTCGCTGTTCATATAAACATAACGTAATGAGAAAAGCATCTTTGCACTTCCAGGTAAAAAGAACACAAAGTGATGGAGAAAATACATTATTTAACTAGCAGCTTATGTTAGTTTTGACAAGTTGGTGTACATCTGTATTTCGAAATACATAGTACATTTCACATTTTGTAACTTTACGTTCTACAGCTGGTTGTGAATCTGAAGACAGACAGGAAATATTCGTGTTCTACATTGTAGAATATCCTAATAATTGGCAGTTAGTGCTATTAATTAGTTGCATTCTCTTTAAACTATCAGCTCAAAATCAAAGTCACGTATAACAACCTTGATCTTGTAATATGCGAAGATAATATCAGTAAAAATAACAATTTTCTGAAAGGTATCTTACTTATAAGGCCTAATCTGAGCTGCTTCTGTAAATTTCAGTTCCTCTTATTTCGCAAACACTTAACAAAAACAGAAAAACAACTAAAAGAAAAAAATACGATGTGGGATTAAAGTTTGTAATGCAAACTGGAAAGTTTTATTCATTATTAAAAAGGGAAATTAAACGCGGTCTATTACTCTAAAAATATCATTCGTATAATTTAAGCCAATATTTCTCTATTACATCTTCATCGGGGCAAACACGACTTTTGCCCAAATTATTTAAGTTTATTTAAAATATTTCAAAATAATTCGAGCTTGAAAGTGAACGGATGCTATATTTTCATATTGTGAACAATATTTTTTGCAAAACATTTGAATGAATATGGAGAAATTCCATATAAATTTGGATTACAGTCAAACTTAGAAGAGGTTAATTTTTGGAAGGCTAAAATAAAAGTTGAAGGACACAGCAAATTCTTGAATATCCAAAATATCTCTATCTGTTAACAGGGTGATCTTATTTTGGTAAAACTTTACAGACCTATGTAGAATATAATACCTCATTTTCCTGCCCAAAACGATCAGTGTTCGTTGATAACAGTGAACATATGAATATTTTCTTAATTTTTAGGACCCAGTATAATCAACGTTGCATGACGATCTCTACTGAGTGCCGCCTTCTAGTTCTATCTGTTTCAACGATCTATATTTATTTCTAAAGAACCACAGTGTTTGCATGTCGAACTGTTTATTATATCCTTATGGTTACAGTTTATTTTTAAACCTGATTTATAATTTCCATGTTTGTGTGTGGGTTTATTACATGTTTTGGGTTAAAAGGGTGATCGTATAAAAACATTTTACCAAAGCTCAGCCTGGTTTGATCATTCGTGTAACTACAAAAATGATATATTCACAGTTCTAACAAATAAACAACTATAAAAAGTCAGATTCTCTCTCAGTAAGTGTTCTAGGTTTTTCAGATCTTTCTATACTAAATTATATGAGAAATTATGTCATTATTATAGCAGATAACTTTTCAAATCTGGGTTGGAGAAAAATTTAACGCAAAGCTAAACGTGATAGTACACTTGGTTATGAAAACGAATAATACAGAAACTATTATGATATATCAACCATCTGAAAACAAATTTCTAAGATCTACTAAGTGGATCTATAAAGATGGTGAAAGTTCAAGTGATATCCAATTCACAGAGAAAGATGAGTTCCATATTTTATGCACTCACAATATTTTAAAATTTCCATTTGAAAGGCCATATTCGCTTCCACCAAAAGTAATTGAGATAAGTGAACATAGACGTAGCAACTTCACACATAAAATAGACTCCTTACTTACAGATATTTTGGAACATAAACCAGGAAGCAATTTATTTACTGATTTTTATTGTAGAAGACAGCCTTGAGTGATCTACAAGGTAATTGGATTGGTTTTGGTTTGTTTTGAATTCGGCGCAAAGCTACACGAGGGATGTCTGTGCTAGCCGACTGAACTTTCACAGTGTAAGGCAAGAAAGAAGGCAGCTAGTTATCACCAACCACCGCCAACTTTTGAGCTACTATTTTACCAACGAATAATGGGATTGACCCTCACAATATAAAGTCCCCACGGCTGAAAGGGTGAGCATGTTTGGTATGACGGCGATTTGAGCTCGTGACCATAATATTACAAGTTCTAAATACCTGGCCATACTGGGCCGCATTAACAATAAAAAGAACTACAAAACACTGCAGCCAGATCCTACTAATGATACGGAGAGATACAAAGATTTAATTAAACATACCTTTAAACACCAAACATTTTATCACTAAATACGATAGTACTTAACCATAGAAATGCCCTGTATAGTATCATCTTTGAAATGTCTGAATGTTAACAGTGACTATTTTTCAATATTAACTGAACAAAATTAAAGCCTATTTTACTTATAAAGCCGCCTAAATTGTTATGTATGTATTTGTGCAATGAATCAAAATTTCACTATTTCGATTAATTATCATCAAAGAAAGAAAGGAATTCTTCCAAGAGAAGAAATTATAAACGTGTTGGCTCTAATTCTTTCACAGGGCTCTATGGGATCACAACGATTTTTTTTCCCTTACCGGAAAGGATACCAGTATATATATATATCTATATACACACACACACACACATATATATATATTTAAAACTGGCAATGGGCTACTTTAGATACATGACTAGAGTTGAATTGAATTGATAGATATTGTAATGGATAATAAAATCGAATCGGTTTTATGCGCATCCCAAGCTTCGTATTGCTCTCACACTAAAATATAACTAATTAAAAGGAAACAAACAAGTACAATAAAAATTCAACTTTTATAAAGACAAGTGTCGATCAATATTTATGTAACCTAACTAATTATATGAATATAGAAAGTTTTAATGTCAGCAATTTATTGAAACAAGAAAGTAGAAATTATCTCTACTAAAAAATTGCAGTTGTATGCTATAGTATGGATACGGATACGTTTTACAGTTTTAAATAACTCAGTTTTTGAAGTTTTGACTTTCTTGTTTTAATATGTTTTATAAAATTAGAAGTTGCTTTTTCCTGTAGCCAGGTGTATTAGGTATATATCATTCCCTACTTTTCTTTGTAAAACGTTTCTATTACACTTCTAAATATATATAACAAATAGCCTTATTGAAAATAAGAGCAGACTATCAGAATTATACGGTTTTCCCAAAGATCATAAAGAAGGTATGTATTTGAGACACAACGTGTCAGCCTATGAGGCGCAGACCGGCATGGCATTCGTCTCGTAATTCAAGGGTCAGGGTTCGAAGTACCGTCACACTAAACATGCTTGTTCTTTCAACCATGGACGCGTTATAATGTAATGGTCAATCCCGTTATTCGTTGGTAAAAGAGTAGCCTAAGAGTTGGGTTGAGTGGTAATGACTAGTTTCCCTAGCGTGCGCTCGTAATCCGAGGGTCGCGGGTTCGCGCCCGAGTCGCGCTAAACATGCTCGCCCTTCCAGCCGTGGGGGTGTATTATGTGACGGTCAATCCCACTATTAGTTGGTAAAAGAGTAGCCCAAGAGTTGGCGGTGGGTGGTGATGACTAGCTGCCTTTCCTCTAGTCTTACACTGCAAAATTAGGGACGGCTAGCACAGATAGCCCTCGACTAGCTTTGTGCGAAATTCCAAAAAACAAAAAAAACAAAGTAGTCTAAGATGTATTCTTGTCAGTAGTGACTAATTCTAGTCACCTGAAAATAATAAATATGTAAGTTGTTTTATTAAATCATATTTAGTGTTTTGTTTATTAGATCCAATATAGTTAACAACACACGATGAAAATAAAACGATTTGGTCAGTATGGGAAAATCATCTGAACTTTAACTCGGTTTACAACAACAGAGGAGGAAGTCAGAGTTAAAAATTGAAAAATTGTACATCCAATCCCGCACACTACCTTACTCGTTGTTTGTTCAAGAAAATGAAAATTTGAGATAATGTTATGATGTATCAATACTTAGTTTATTTTTAATTTTTCTATCAGAGAATATTCATAAGAGAATAGGTAAACGTGTAAAAATATGGCGAGATACAATATTTATTGAAGGTAAAGCATGGAAGGATAAAAAGATTGCTCGATAAAATTATAAATGAAGATTAAAAAGAGCGTAGTAAAAGATGGGACAGAATGTGATAGAAAAAATATAGACACTGGAAATTCGGCAAACCATAGAATGCTTTATAGACAAAACAAGTGAATGATATTTTTATATGAAGTTCTATTTTATTTTTTGCTATTGGATATTCTCGAAAATACCGAGGACCCAATTGCTGACAATCATTATCGTGGAAGTTGCTATTTTGGCGACTGTTGTTCAAACTCTGTTCAAATTTCTCAGGCCTCATACACTCGGAGAAGACAATGTTCGTATGACACGAAAGGCAGTTAGATCCCGTTCGTTGTGAAGTAGCTGCCAATAACTGTCAGAGATCGACGTTAGCTATATTGGTGTAGAACATCAGTCATAGCAAACTCTATTGGTTCTCGGGAGTAACTGGTATAAACACGCATGTCAAGTACTTCATCGATTCCTCTTTCATGAGGCACGACTCCAGTAGATTTATAACGGCGTGCTTTAAACTAGTGCTAACAGGCATTTAAATCATTGTTTGCTCTTCGATGTTGGTGTTTAATTATGAATAACTTTTCACTTATACTTTACAGAATAACCGAATATTATTGATCATATATTCCCCTATGATACATATTGTTTAATACAGCTTTTATACAAAAATATACTGTAAGCTATTTGTTGAATAAGAATATTTATTCTGGTAATTGTAATTTTTCATATTAATATTTAATAGCTTAGAAAAAAGTTTCATAGCTGTGTACAAAGGCACTGTACAGTAAAAAAAAAAAAAAAAACGTTATATAAACGTCAGCAAACCTTAAATCATGGATTCCCATACGGGTAACTGTAAAACATACACAATGATCTTAAGTTACTAATTATTCATATGTTCATTAATATGACGGAGATGCATGGTGTTTTGAAGTGCTGAGAACGTTGGGAACCCTTTCCTTGAATAACACATTGTGTTCAATGTTGTTTGTTTGTTTGTTTTTCTCTAAATGTATTACTGTAGTAGAAAATAGGTAATTTTATTAGGAAATTAAATGAAATTCACATGTGTTGTGACAAAATATATTATAATTACTCGTAACGAGCATTCAATGAAAATTGATCATCCATGCGGATATTAAGTAAACCAGTACACCATGGTAAGGCACGCTAACTTATTTTATTAGTTACTCACGCACGAACAAGCGTTTGCATCTACAAAGTACCTTTAGGTTTCGGGAGTAATTTACATACATTTGTTAATATGTGGCAATAAAATTCACAACTACACATACATAATATTTATTAGTACAACTATTATTTTATGCCATTTAATAACAGTAACATAATTGATAAAAACAAATATTTTCGAGGCTTTGAATTCCTTTATATAGCACCCAATTTTGGAGTGAATAATTGTTGTTCTAATATTTTTCTGGTTCCCTGGTAGCGTAGCTGTTGCGTCTGTATATACGTAATTATCGGAGCTGTTAGCAGCAACAAAGCTGCAGTGTTCTGCTCAATTATTTGCAAAATATAAATAACTGTAGGGTGGGTTCAGCTGGTCAGAGACTAGTGTACAGCCCACAATGACAATAAAAACGGGAATGAAAATTCTTCATCATCTACGAGAATGTATTAGTTTTTGGCAAGGTGCCAAGGACTAGTTCTTGTGCATTTGGGCATCTAAGTATTACGGCACTACCAGATAAAGAAAATACATGTTAAAAATTTCTACAAGACACGACATACGAAAACTTCTAAATGAATAAAAAAGATTAAAAACGACATTAACAAAATGAAAAAGTTATGTTGGATAACATCTTAAATTGACTTATTGGTTGCTTGTTGTTATTGGTTTACAAGTAACAGATGACTATTGAGAAGATAGATATGAGAAATTTGAGTTTCTAACGCTTTATTGACTACAAAACAGTTTGTAAGACCTGAAAGTAAATTGTATGTGAATTGATAGCCTCATAAATTTCTTAGTAAATGTTTTGCTTCTTTAATTCGCAAGTAATTATTCAGTTGTATGTACAATTAAAACAATATTAATAAACTTTCATAGCATTATAGTATACATATATAATTAGATATCCTCGACGACAAATATTCTTTCCCATCTACTAAAAACAATATTTACACATTTTTAACAGTTATTCTGGCCCACAAACAATAACACTTAACTCAAGGTAATTGGTACACACATAAAACAGTTTAACTGTTGTTCCGGCTTCTAAACAACACTTGTTAAAAGATAATTAATACATACACCAAATAATTTTAATTTTTGTTCCTCATATAAACAACACTCAATACAATATACAGATGTAGGATATTATTTAGGTGTTTAATATAAAGAGTGATTGGTATATTGATAATAATCATAAATTCAAATACACAAATTGAATATTGAAAAGAAACTTATCAGAAGTTAAAATATAAAAAGCATTTATTGTTCTGAAAGATAAAAAGTTCTTAAATAAGAAGCCAGAATTATTCAGGCGCAGAATTTAAAATATAAGACATGACTGTTGCAAGTGGAATTGTCAAAATATTATGTACTAGCAGAGACACGCAAATTAATATTATCATTTCAACATTACTTCTTTAAATTCAGAACCATAAGTCTAAACCATGATAGATTATACTTCCAGTAAACTAATATAAGAGAAAGCAAACGAATACCAATTATTAAACTGATCAATCAAAACTTAGAGTTTTGAAAAGCCCCCCAGTGGCTCAGCGGTATGCCTGCGGACTTACACGTAAAATCCGGGTTTCGATACCCGTGGTGGGCAAAGCACAGATAGCCCATTGAGTAGCTTTGTGCTTAATTCAAAACAACAAGTTTTGAAATAAAACAAAAAATTATAATCGCAGACATCAAAATCTTTAAGTCGATTTTTTCAGGCGTAACACTAGTTTCGCCTTTATTAAATGCAACCTTTATTCGATAAGAGAGAAATTATTACTGTAGCTTGTACGTTTTTATTCTAGTTAGAGTTAAACATTATCGTACTTAATATTATGAATAAATAAACTTATCTTATTATTATACAACCAAGCATTATACCTTTCTGTGGCATAATTTAAACACATTATTAAAGTAAGGGCGTTAGCCTCCGAAAAAGGGTTACAAAACTTTAATCCTTTATTTCTTATTTTTTGATGAATAGAATAAAACTAGTTATAATACGAATCATAACCAACTGCAGTCTAAAAAACAACAAACACGTGTAATTGAGTAAAATATAAATTTTAAAACATACTTTTACACCAATCTTAATTTTTAAAAAATGCATATCAGTTAAGCCTTTTTTAAATCAACAGAGACACAAAATTGAGAAATCAAAAATAATTTTCCAGTTTCGCTGTCCAGACATTCCATTTTACACTCTCCATGCTTTACTTTACGACATATCAGATAAAAACAATAAATATTTTATACTTTAAAACTTACCACATTAAAATAAAATGTTGTTGTTTTTGTTGTTTTTGAATTAAGCACAAAGCTACACAATGGGCTATCTGTGCTCTGCCCACCGCGGGTATCGAAACCTGAATTTTAGCGTGTAAGTCCGCAGACATACCGCTGAGCCACTGGGGGGCAAAATAAAATGACTGGTAAACATGAAAACAAAAGCCTTTAATCGGGTTTTCAGTAAAAACCTTTTTATCATGTTTACCAATCAGATTACTTTAATTTAGAGTTTTCACTATTAGTCTATTTCTATTTTGTATTTTGTAATTTCTTCGCACATTAGTATGGAGATTCATTTGGTACATACAAATTTTCAGTTCTGAATTTTGTAGTTTTTATAGGCATTATTGCCTTTTTTGCGTTTTTTACCCACACTTTGCACATTGTTAATGGACCTTTACCAAGTTTGGAATGAATGTTCTTTGGATCAACACGGAGATACGTGTAAATTTTCTTTTCCACATTTCGTTATTTGCAGTTGTTATGGGCGTTTTAGTGTTTTTCACAATTACATACAAGGGGTGCAGATATTTATGTTCTAAAATAATCTTTCATTAATAATGAACTTACCTAGCTTCCGTTCAGGAGACTGTTACTCCAGCTAGTATTTAGTATTTTCAACTTAATAGCTTTAGCATGATTTATGTGTTGGTATAGTATTCATACGTGCCACTATCTTCTGAGAGAACGATGTGGCTGAATACTCATATACCTGTTATCTCGAAGGTTTAAAGTTCCTTATTTTTCATCACCGTATAAAGAAACACTTTTCTTTAATATTGCAACTTCCAATAGTCTCAAACTCAGTTATATTGTAATTTGGATTTAGAAATTAAGTAAATGTCAATATGTATTCAATTTATGATTCTTCCAACAAGACTGATACAGTTTCTTTTTAATACAAATATATTATAAAATGCAACCAATAATATAATGTACAATAGTCGTTAATACAAATATGATCTATGTACAAGAGGTCCACAAATATATAAACAATACAGAATCTTTTTTTTCTGGCTTAGGACTTCTTTGCAATGTTTCATAATGAACGAGATAATTTCGAGTTTGTGTAGATACAATTCACTTAACGTGGAGCTAGTTAGCTCTTTGCTAATCACAAGTGAGTCTTCGTAAAAATACCAAGGTCCAGTGTAAAACCTCTGAAACTAAACGATTTGTAATACATGAAATTTATAAACTTTTCTGGTCAAACTTCCGATTGATAAGCGTTAATTACAGTTATAGCTTTCGAGATGTATAGTTTACCAACTATTGCAAACCACTTGAGAGATAAAGCATGAAATAATTATGTACCCGCAAATTTCGTTGTTTTTTCTTTTTCTTCCAAACATTTTTGAATCAACTCCCATTCCTTCATCTCTCGGTGAACTGACTTGAAATTTGTACATTGTACCAGATTTCTTTGTAATATTTTTATTTAGTCTTTTCACGCTCCTAACCCACCTATATACAAAAAGTTGGACTTGTCCGTTGTTAGTATTTATAGAGGGTCAAGATACTGTGCTGTAATTTTGCCAGTTTACATCGAATTTAGTATAAAGATACGCATTTATTTACGTACGACCCTTACATATGACCCGGCATGGCCAAGCGTGTTAAGGTGTGCGACTCGTAATCTGAGGATTGCGGGTTTACATCCCCATCGCGCCAAACATGCTCGCCCATTCAGCCGTCGGGACGTTATAATGTGACGATTAATTTCACTATTCGTTGGTAAAAGAGTAGCTCAAGAGTCGTTAGTGGGTGGTAATGACTATCTGCCTTCCCTCTATTCTTACACTGCTAAATTAGTGACGGCTAGAACAGATAGCCCTCGAGTAGCTTTGTGCGAAATTAAAAAAAAACCCTTATATATACATACAAAAATGTAGCAGATGCTCATTTTGGGATATTTTAAGGGATCAAAAGTAAAATAAAATCATTGTATTAGGAGGTTTGTTTTAATTACTTAGTCTTGTTTCGACAGAGACGTAGACAATTTTAAAATTTTTTGTCCTTTCTAAGTTTTCAGTGAGGAAAGTACAGTGTGAGATCTTCATGAACAATTCATGTGCATTTCAATCAACTTACATGGGATATGGTGCAAATATATCTTCTTTGCAGGTCTAAAGTAGTGATAGAGACATATTCAATATTTCTGTTTTATATTATTTTTGTGACAATCTTGGCCATGTTGAGATTGTATCTTGGAGATGTTACTTTCTCTAGCAAATGTTGACCTTTTTAATTTAAAATGAATGTTTTCTTATTGTTGCTTTGGAATCTACCTCTTAATTGATATACAGGGTGGTCGCTAGAAAAGCGGAAAATTTGAGGGTCAGATGAGATCATGAATAAAATGCGTGCTTACTCATTTCTATTTTGATTTCTTTACATCATGAATAAAATGCATGATTTTAATAATTTTGAGTATCTATGAGTGTAATATAACATATGTCTTTAAAAAACTTTGTAAAAGTTATTCTTTGTAAAAATAAATAGCTGTTTGACAAATTTTCCGCTTTTCTAGCGACCACCCTGTAGATCAACTTGTTCTTGACGTTATCAGTTCGTTGTGTGTTCGATAAAACTTATAATTTGTCTTCAAACTTATTTAGTATTAAAAACCGAAAATATATTACATTAATTGTTTGGTTAAAAACAGTAAAATTTTCACGATAAGAAACTTCTAGGAAATTGGAGAAAAACACGTTAGCTTTATAGCTCACAGAAACGTAAATCATTTTGTGACATTGTTTGTCTTGCCCTAAATAAACAACGCGATATTCCTGTTCGGAACTTTTACTGCTGCTTTCATTACCAGCGATGGAAAATGCATTTTATAGCAACCTCACCTAAGACAAGCTTATAGTCCAATGTTTCTCAGACAATCCTACTCATAAACAACCTTGTTATTTAACTTTGTTAAATAAATTCAGAAAAGTAACTTTGGTCAAAAAAACATTGTAAAGTAATTTTACCCAAGACTATGCACAAAGTTAATTATAACTTCGTCCAGATATTTTAGCTCTAGCAATGTGTTATATTATGATGTAAACGCATTGATTACTTTATATATTTCAGTAATAAAACAAGAAGCAGTAATAAACATCATATAACTAATTCACATTATTACGATACATTTAAAGTCAAATAGTAAAAACAAGCTACACAAGACTTTGTTACTTTTTAAAGTGTATATAAAATATGCTATTAACACGTAGATATTCACACTTCTATTTTCCTCTGAGAGATATTACTTCTTCTAATTAACGTTCTTCTAACTTTCTTGTTTACAAGTTATTGTGAAAACAATTAAATATAAATTTCCTTTATCTTTTCTAACAAAATTTTGCTATGGTTTATCGAATTAAAGTGACATTTTTCCAGTTTTAAAATATTTTCATTTCGTAGAATCTCAGAAAAAGATAGGCACGTGTGTGTATTTCTATTCAGATGTATAATATAGAAGGATCAAAGAGCTACTTTGGGAGGTAAGAATGAAAGACAGTAACCGTAAAAATAACAAAAAATTAGTAAAGAAAAGTGTGATTACAGAATTGAACGCCTCGCAAATTCAACAATTTTTTAATCGTGGTTTCGCCACTAAAGGCATCATCAGATACAGACTGGAATGTTATATAGCAGATACTATATATACATATTTAAACAAATATCTGAAAGCAACTTTGACTTTCACCAAGGGTCAACTAGGGAGGAGCTAAAGTAGATTTGGTCGTTTTTTATCTTTTGTTTTTTTACACGTGTAAAATTTTGTAGTTTTCAGAATCAAATTATTGTTTAGTTTTAATATAGTAAAATGCAGAGGTTGAATCTATTTTTCTTAATTTCTAGCTTATAGAGTGTTCTTTAAATCTCGTTTCTGTGGAACGTTCTTTTTGACTTAATTATATATCACAGTCTTGACATGTTAATTGGTAAACGCCATTGTTGCAATACTTTTCGATTCTCTCACTGTTGTTACACACCATTTTACGTAGATTGTTTTTACAATAGAAACCAAATCTATAGGCTTCTTTGCTTAGTGTGTTATATATTTTGTAACAAGGTTTTTCAGTGTCACTCAACTTAAACCATTTCCTTCTCTTCGTCATTTGGTACAATATATGGGTATACTGATATTAAATTTTTGGCGAACAGAGTAAGAACATAAAAAAAATATTTTGGTGTTATTGGATATCTTAGTTATATAAAAGTGTTTATTTGCAATATTTGTTTGTTTTGAGTTGAAAGCTACACAATGGACTATTTGTTCTTTGTGTTCCACAAGGATCGATCTTCAACCTTTAACTCTAAGAGACTTCCATCTTACTAGCTAGAGAGCAGAAATTTGGACAAAATCAAAACAAACAAAAACACAACTTATTTATTGAGTACTTTCGATACTTTTATTTCTTCTGCTTTTAAAATTATTTCACATAACAACGCAATATCTTAAATGTATCTTCAGCAAAGTTTAAATATATTCCTCTACATTCTCAGCGACAAACAGACTAAAGAGGAACTGAAAAGTAATTAAAGGTTTATATTACAGGCACCAAGTTAAATTACATTTTTCCAGTTGCACCACGTAGAAAGAAACAAATAAGTAAATAACAAGCGAAACAGAGATATGTTCAGATGAACCCGTGAGAATATCGATCAGTGCCCTTCAAATGTCACCTTTCTAGTCACGTAGACTTAACAGAATTGTAGTGTTGTATTACTAAATTATCAAACGGTACTAATAGGAAACCTGGCATGGCCAAGCGCGTAAAGCTTGCGACTCGTAATCCGAGGGTCGCTGGTTCGCGCTAAACATGTTCGCCCTTCCAGCCGTAGGGGCGTATTATGTTACGATCAATCCCACTATTCATTGGTAAAAGAGTAGCCCAATAGTGGGCAGTGATGACTAGCTGCCTTTCCTCTAGTCTTGCACTGCTAAATTAGGGACGGCTAGCACAGATAGCCCTCGAGCAGCTTTGTGCGAAATTCTAAAACAAAGTACTAATAGGGAAAGTGTTTTCAATTTATATTTATTTGTATTTTTACAGGTACTTATGGAAGGGTTTTGCCTATTGGAAACCAATCGTTATCATGAATAACAGCTTAAAATAACACCTAAGCCAGTTAGTTACTAATACATACAAGAAAAATAAAAAATGGGAATTTAAAAACATGAAAACAGGGATCTTAATACAGTCAGAATACATATCTCAAGATACTGTAAACATTATTTACTCAAGCTACAAACTTATAGTTTGGCTCTAATCGGTTAGCTAGAATAGAATTTCGTGGAGCTGAAGTAGGGGGTTGTAGTTTGAATAAATAAGGTCTACAGTTTCTCCAGCCTTGTTTCCTTGCATTTTTACAATCTCTTTTGCAGATGGCCTGGCATGGCCGAGCGCGTTAAGGCGTGCACTCATAATCCGAGGGTCGCGGGTTCGCGCCCGCGTCGCGCTAAACATGCTCGCCCTCCCAGCCGTGGGGGTGTATAATGTGACGGTCAATCCCACTATTCGTTGGTAAAAGAGTAGCCCAAGAGTTGGCGGTGGGTGGTGATGACTAGCTGCCTTCCCTCTAGTCTTACACTGTAAAATTAGGGACGGCTAGCACAGATAGCCCTCGAGTAGCTTTGTGCGAAATTCCAAAAAACAAACAAACAAACAAACTTTGGCAGATATTTAAATTCCTATATTTTATCTTGTTTGCTGACTTTTTTTATGCTTAGCTGTAGACAAAGGATTATTTGATATGGTAACTAACTTTATACGTTGCAATGATAATAAATATATAGTTAGTGGCTAGCTGATACAATTTGTGATGATTTACTGTAGTTATTGAAAACTTGATCGCTTTAGTTTGAAATGTACAATGTTAAGCTGCTGCTCTGAAAATTGTTGTGAAAATTTGTTTGAGAATAAAGTGAACATTTATAGTTTCGGGTAACTAAATTTTTACAGAAACATATACGTCTAAAATAGCGCTTTAAACAAACTTTCGCGAGTTTAAACTATTCTACCAACGTGCAATATGAAATTTAATATTATATGTATGTTTTATAGCTTGTACCCTGGGATCTTTTCATTTAGTGCAGCGATTTTTTTTGTTTAATTTTTTTTTGTTTCGGCTTGTTTTTTACGTTATACCATATATATATATATATATATAAGAACCGATATATATTGTTACGTATTTTTTAATGTTTTATATTCTTTGTAGACTAAACGCAACAGAAAAACGCAGATAACAGCTTGTATAATTTATTACACTAAACTATTAACAAATATAACAGATATAACATGAATTATATAATAATAGTGACAAATATTAAGTTACAACATTCGAAATTAATTACAAAACAAAATAATATTAGTTTCAAACTTCAAAATAAATCACAATACAAAACGGTACTGGCCTGTATCTAATGTAATGATCTAAAATTTAAGTCTCAAATTCCAGTCTAGGGTGTGAATTTGGTCCCACGAGGAAATTCCGAAACAGTTCACAGTTCAATGAAATCGTCGTCTCTCAGCTCAAGCAGTAATTCAGATGTATCGTAGAGATTGACGAAATAAAATCACAACTTCCGTAGATCTAACTTCAATCACAAATCCAAGTTGAATATTCACAGCAAACACTTAATCTTTCTCAAATAACTAAAACTGATGCCTGAATCTCACTCTTATTCTTCGAATAAAACTAATGACTGAATCTATCTTCTTTTATCGAATAAAAACTGATGACTGAATCTATCTCTCGTCACCGTCTTTTATACCGATAGGCCTATTTCTCGAACAATCTCGCAATTTCCATACAACTCCAGAGCTATCCACGCATATTCGTTCTTGCACGAGACTACACGTCGAGACACGAAGTTCTCCAGCACTCATTAACAAACATATGATTGGTCTACTTAATTCAAGAAAGTTCTAAATGCTACCCTAAATGAATAACAAAATATTAGCTTAAACTTCGAAACAATAATATCAATATGGAAAAATGAATAATAGAAATGAAAATTCAAACACAACACGACATGTTGTCGTTTACAAAATATTTACACATATACATAACAATATATATATAAGTATATAGTCATACTTTATCTGAAATATTCAGAGATCACATACTGAATGAAAAAGGACACTTAGATTAAGCTTACTTAAAGAAACGAGATAATAATACGGTATCAGCACTATGAATCTTTATTATTACCCTCTTTAAAATTAGCCTTTTGGCAATGACATATAACTCTTCACTGTTATTTGGTCAACGTACTATGTAACCAAAACTATCTTTTATAAGTTTCTGATTTTTAATTGGATGTTTGGATTGTATACTATTTAATATGACTCATCATGCTTCCTAAACTAGTGGCGGACATCACACACAATGTGATTTTATACACGTATCATTTTGTAATACTAGTTTTTGAAGGAATGTTTTTTTGTATTCTTATAATTTTATATTTTTATTATTTTACTTTATCAAAATCAGTTATGTTCATAGCTGTTGTCAAAATTTGATTGACTCAAGAGTATGTTTGGCTTTGGAGATTAAAAAGATTTCTTTGTGTTGGTAATTCATTATTCAAATGGTGTATAGAACTATGGATGATTTTTAACTGGTTCATTTGCGATGACATGCTGTTCTAGCTTGTGGACGTTCTCTTTACTTATAAATAAAAGTTTAATTTAAAGGTAGGTAAAACGCTTTAATTCTGTACAGTATATGATAAGCTTGGTTGCAGTACCATGTCTGGGTATTTGTGTGTATTAACTCAATGTAAAATTGGTATCCGGACTGGTTGCGGTATTAAATGTACCTGAATGGTATGGGTAGTTAATTGCAGTATAAGTCTGGGTATAATGTATAGTCAGCATGGTTGGGGTAAAGTAAAATAAAACATTGTCACTTTTACATTAACCCATATCTCTTTCACTATATCTATATCTGGAGATAGAATTATCGAATGAACTTCAATATCGGTAATATTTTTTTGCGGAAATTATTTATAAGTAATTATACCATAACAATGAGGAGTATCAAAATTTAATTAACCAGCAGTGTAAAACAAATAAAACCATAGCGGCTTTATTATGTAGTTTTAATAACACCTTGTAATCAATTACAGAGATATATTCAATATTTTATACCTACTTAAACTTAAAGACTTTTTACAGCTTTAATCTTCCAGTAGTTGTAAAATAATGTAACTGTTATATATTATAATTAATATCTTTGCAGTTGTTCTAGAAACACGTGCTCGTTTATATCAGATATAATACAGGATAGTCGCTAGAAAAGCGGAAAATTTGTCAAACAGCTATTTATTTTTACAAAGAATAACTTTTACAAAGTTTTTTAAAGGCATATGTTATATTACACTCATAGATGCTCAAAATGAATAAAATCATGCATTTTATTCATGATGTAAAGAAATCAAAATAGAAATGAGTAAGCACGCATTTTATTCATGATCTCATCTGACCCTCAAATTTTCCGCTTTTCTAGCGACCACCCCGTACTATATATATCATACCGTAATTTCGTAATAATATGGAAAATTCTTCCCATTATCTTTTCTATTTCAACGTAGCATAACTAAAACAAATATTCTAATCCTGCTTAAATATTTTGTTACGTAACTGCTATGGAGCAAGACGATAAGAGACACATTGAAAATATTTTTCTCTTTTCTACATTTATCTCCCCTGGAGACCACAGGTCTATGAAAATACGCAATATGTTGAGTCATCACACTACTGTCGCGAGTGACGAACGTCTTGATAGAGATCGTCCCCGTTCAATGAATACCTATTACGACTCGTAAATCAATGACACTTTTAACTTGCCTTATCCAATGTGATCTTACTTTTACAATTAAAGCTGAATTCCGTCAACTTATAAATAAGGCAATAAAATTTGCTCTGCTCGACTGATAGAGCTCCTTGTCTGTCGTCACCCAATTACTTACGGATAAAAAGGAATAAGCTTGGTCACTTGGTTACAGTGCGTCATGTGCATCAGCCTATACTTGTACCAATTGTTAAATAGCGAAATGCTCAGACAAAGATCAGAAGGATAAAAATCTCCCCCCACATGCGTTTCTTTTTAGAGATATGCTTGTAATATCAGCTACAACACAAGGCGGAATAAAGAGTATTTGAGTTCTGAAGAATTAATCAGTTTTTCTAAATGCTAGTACAAGTACAACTTTGAATAAATCACCATTCTCATTTTGCCCTTTTGCGGGACCGCAGGAGCAACGGGATCCCTCCTGCGCCAAAGCACTCGCAGTCCTGGCTGGATGTCTATCGTCACGTGACTAGTTTTATGCGGCGTCCGCGTGCCGCGAGCCCCTAGCCGTGTGCACATTAAATAAACTCCCACGAGAGTGAAGATGGAAGCATCTTTGTGGATCCAAGTTCTCGGCAGAACTTCTTTCCACGGTGAAACGACAGGCCGTTTCATCTAAACAGTTCATTTATTATATATTAGAGAAAACTTCGAGACATTAACAACTGAATCATGCATGACTTTTGCTATCTATAAATATTTCTTATTTACTGAAGCTCGATTTTCTAATAAGCCATTATTAATTCCACACGAACCACCGATTTTCACGGCTTGAGCGCACCGGAATTTGTCAAGTTCAGTACCATGAGAATCCTGAGAAAACTAGAATTTAGTCTCCTTCGCACCCGAACGCTGTTCATTTTCTTTAGTTTATTTCCATTTCTTACCACTCTACAAGAAGGTAAGTTTACAAAACTTGTTTATAAACTAAATAGCTAACTTTTAGAAGGGATAATTAGCATTGCGGTAATTATTCTTTGTAAAAAAACAACTTAAACCATATTACCTCTTGTCCAACATGTATTTTGTTTTTCATTTATAAGAGTCAATATTGTTTATTCTAAGTTATGTGAAATCTGCATAGCAATAAATGTTTGTTTATAATTTATCTTCTATTAAGTTGATAAGGATATATATTTTCAAGGTAAATTTTTCGCTGCCCTTTTCTATTTGGTGTAAAATAACTTTTACATAAGATGAGAAATGTACTTTATATGAAAGTAGAATGAGTACACCTGTCGGTGAAAATGACTTCGAAAATATCATACGAGGAAAACGTAATTTAAAAGTGAAGAACAAAGAAAAAACGTTTGATGGGTAATGTAATATAAATTACGGTACAATAGTATTCTATGGATGAGTGAGATATTTCACTTGTTCCAAAAATTGTCGTTGAATGTCTGAGACACACAAATGGTAATTATTGAAATAGTAATTTATGGCTATGATTACCGAAACTCTGATTAGTAATTTTTTGTATTGTAGTAACATATTAGTTACTTTTTATTGTGCGAAATATCCAGATGAATAGACGATTTGAGATAAGTGTTATGTGGTTCACACGTGTTATTTACACAGATGTTAACAATGAATATTATGATGTGTCGCAATAATTTTCTGTGGCATAAATATGTATGAAATTGCATTGTGAGTTTTTAAAAATATTATTTGCAAAATACAAACAAATAAAGTAAAGAGACTAATACAGAATAATATATTTCATGAGGTTACGTACTGTCTGAGATCTGCTTCTTTATAGTTTATTGAAGCAATTTCATCTGAAGAATGAAGAAAAACTCAAATTTACAAGAGAAGTGGTATGCCATATAGATTTACGATACTTGAAACTAAAATGTATGTATACGTATATCATTGAATTAATAAATTATGAGACATCTGCATGGATGCAACTTCATGGTCATATTTTAATATTATCTAGCGGACGCATGGATATTGCTTTTTGGTCATTTCTAATAATTTCAATCATAGAATAATATTCAGTGATCATATTTTAAAGACACAATACAACGCTAATTCTAAGTTAACGAGGAACAGTTAAATAAATTAATAGGGTATTAAAGATGCCTACAATTAAAGTTCAGTTCGTATAAATCATGTAAAATTATATTACATGCAAAAGTGAACGAATATACAAATAAAACAGTAGTTGGTGAACACTAAATTAGTTGTACATGTTGTTTATATGTTAGTGTGGTAGACCATAGTCAGCTATGTGACTATGTGATTGTATGTGTAGTTTTAAAATTAGCATGAAATACTACGTATAGTGAAAAACACTAAATATAGTTAGGTGTACGGGTAATTTTTATGTTAGCATGGTAGGCAATAGTCGATAAACACTTCGCTTCCCAGTTAGTGTTTGAGACTCTTGTTTTTAAAGTATTGTCAATTTGCTGAATAAAAAACACAGCAGTTTAAACAGCAAAAATATTAGATTATGTAGATATTAGATTATATTGATGCAGTTGAAATTAACTGCCACTTTTTTATGAGTCATTAAAGTACTTGTTTGTTTTTGTTTGATGATCCATTGGCTTCGAAACTACCATAAAACTTCTTTACATGATCCTAGATAAGTTCTCGAAGGTCAAGGTCAAGCTCATCAGATAATAACATGCTCTTTTTTTATAGATTACTTTTATGTACATCATGGTTTCATGGTGAATTTCAAGATACCGTGCTTTAATTAGTTATAAAACAAGCTTGTGTGTGTCTTCTTAGAGCAAAGTTACATCAGGCTATCTGCTGAGTCCACCGATTTTGGCTTTGTAAACCCGTAGCCTTACCACTGTATTAGCGGGGAACAAATAAGCTTGTAAACCAGCATAATCACATTTATTTAACAAAAACACATGTTTACAAATAACCGAGAACATAATTTGTCGTTACAATTTTAGAAATATATTCTTGTCAAAAAATTCTCCATTTGTTTTTTTATATTATCCCATATATGCCTCCTAGCAATGTTCCTGTAGATATTTTTTTATTTCTTACCATGTACAGTGTCAGCATTTTAAATACTTTAAGTCGTTAAGCATAGTGTGGCACTAAGGCGTTCCCTGATTCCCCCTTATCACTACTTAACCATGGACATGTAGGTTGTACTCCAAAAATACACGCTGCACTTTTCATATACATCATTGAAATTTCCCATAACAACCATCACAAATAAACAAACTTAGTTTAATTAAATATAACTGTAAACACATAATAAAGTAGGTCGTCTGACTCACCCCTCAGCTGTATACTATACACAAGAGAATAGCATTCATGTCGTGAAATTGAAACAGCGCCCTTCTTTTAATGAGATTTAAGAAACTTAGCAGAGGTTTTCACACGAAAAAATAAAACACTAAGCAATAACATTTCTAAATACGTTTTAGCCTTTTTTTTATCAACATAGCTTCAGTTTTACAGAGGAATAAGAAAGATAGAAAGTCCATTCAATATTTTCTCTTTCCCAGATTTTTGTTCCAAGAATAAGAAATACGGCAACCACCGTTCAATACATAGTTTTATCAACAATTTTGCACTAACACATGCACAACATAGTTCATACATTTATAAGAAGAATTCTGTGAGCACAAGCATACATGCATATATGTATAGATGTCATATACTTTTCATTTTTATTTATAAAATAACAACATGAAAGTGGCCTTTGGTAAATACTGTGCTATTTTAAAAGTTTTGTTTGATTCTTAGTAATATTAACTTCCGATCAGAACAAACTACGTACTAAGCCCAGAGATAAAAATCAACTTGATAGTGATGAAGTTTATTAAGTATACTGTTCTTTCGCTCTTACATATATAATTAGGATGTGTTGTTTTATGAGAACCCTTAACGAAGTATTTTTCTTCTGTTTTTACATTGTATTTAGATACTCATAAAATGTACTTGGTCAGATATATTTTTTCAATATAATAATCTAGTCTGATAAGTTTTAATCTACAATTTTGCCACGAAAACTGTAGTCATTTGAAGTTTTATTATTTCTTGTTTCTTTGTTACAACCTTTAATCTCTCATTACACTGTGCAACAGATTTCAGGATAAAAAAAGTACAAGTTAAATAAGACTTGTTTCTGGGTCCAAAAATTGTCCTGATTCTTAATCTGACCTTTATTCCTCCAGATTAGGCGCAGTTTTCCTGTACCATGAACCATATGCTTTATAATATACTGCAAAATATCATGTATTGAACACAACATTGCAAATACTGAAAGTTACAAAAAACAAAACAAAAAATTTAGTTGGTATAACAAAACATTTATTGGTTATAAATTAAAAACACATATCTGTCAGTATAAAGAACTTTTGTTCTTTTAGGTTTCTTGTGTGGAGTGTGATCTTCTTCTTTTATACCCCAGCAGTAATCTGCCAACATGACAGGGTTCCATTTTCCTTTAAATCCATCACTGAAATATCCTGATGGAATCTCTCACCATGTTCATCACTCACATCACCAAGATTTTCCGCAAAAAAATCCAAATGAGAGTGGAGCATATGAACTTTCAGAGACATGTTACATCCAATATCATGATAATGACTCAGCAGATCATTCACAACTTGCACATAGTCGTTTGAACGATGGTTCCCCATGAAGTTATCACAAACTTTCTTGAATGACTCAAAGGCAAGCTTCTCTTTTCTCTTGAGATGTGTTATGAAGGTTTCATCAAGTACAATTTTTCGAATTTGGGGACTTATGAAGATACCTTCTTTAATTTTAGCTTGAATAAAGGAAGGGAACTTCTCTGCAAGATATGCAAATGAGGAGGATTCCTTGTCCAAGGCTTTCACAAATTGTTTAAACAAACTAAGTTTAATATGCAAAGATGGTAAAAGAATTATATCACTTTTCACAAGTGGTTTGTGCATGATGTTGTGTTTTTCTTGCTAAATTTCATCTCGGATCGGCCAATCCTTGCGTACATAATGTTCAGTTTTTGCTGTGGAGTTCCATAAGCACACAAAGCAGCAAAATTTAGTATAGCCAGTAAGCATGGCAACAACCTTGAAATCTGCACAAATATGCCAGTTATGGTCATCATACTGTATGCTTGTTAGAATTGCTTTCAGATTTTTATATGATTCTTTCATTGTTGTGCTATAAGCTATGGGAACAGAAGGCAGAGTGTTACCATTGTGTAGCAGAACAGCTTTGATGCTGTCCTTGGATGCATCTATGCAAAGTCGCCAGTTGGTGTTATCATATGGTATTTCCAGTTCCTCAAAAAGTTCAGTGATGTCATTACAAAAACATAAGTCATCCTACGTGGTGAATAATGCAAGCAGATCCTCTGTACGTTTCCTGTACAGTGTTATCTTTACTCCTTTCTCAAGAAGATTACGTTCTTGAAGCCTTGATGCCAGAAACTCACTTTTGTCTTTGGAAATAAAGATCCTGCACAAGTCATTTAGAGCCTCTTGAGAAAATGGTATTGGTTTATTCTCGCTTTCTGGATGATTGGGCTCCACATATTTACCACTGGAATGCTCATCTGCACTGCTGGAACTCTGCATTTCTTGATCTGGAGGTTTGAGCATAGGTAAATTTTCTAAGTGCTCTACTGGGCGCACTGCTGATTGCAAATTTGGATAAACAATGAGTTTCCTTTTCTTTTCTGTAGTACAGCCTATAAAGTCTTGCTGACAGAAATAGCAATCATTAGAGTGATCTTTCTGCTCACGCCAAATCATTGGCACACCAAACTTCATGTGAACATTTTTTCCTGCATACCAGGCACTCAATATCTTCACACATGTAAGGCAACACACATGAAGAGCCCATAATTTGTCCTGGTCTCCTAAGTCACAAACGAACCACGCCTTGTACATTTTCTTGATATGGGGTGTAATACTGCGCTTTTCTTTAGCAAAAGTTAATTCTTCAGAATCTGTTTGGATCATTTTTCCACTGTCTTGTACTTATTGTTGAAAACAAATAAGATCTGAAAGAAAAAAAATAACATTAAACACAAGCTTTGAAGTATAAAGTATTAAGTGATAAACTTAATTAAATATAGGCACACAATAATAAACCAGAAAATATGATTTTAAACTGTACTGTGCTATTTATCATATCACATTGTAGGTGTCACTGAGATTGGTCTCTATAGCCCTGGGTTGAAAACCATTTTACAATGCGGTAGAGAATTTTATTTGATAATAATGACAAAAAGGGTATACAGTGACAATTCTGCATTTGTTTGTTTGTTTGTTTTGGAATTTCGCACAAAGCTACTCGAGGGCTATCTGTGCTAGCCGTCCCTAATTTAGCAGTGTAAGACTAGAGGGAAGGCAGCTAGTCATCACCACCCACCGCCAACTATTGGGCTGCTCTTTTACCAACGAATAGTGGGATTGACCGTCATATTATACACCCCCACGGCTGGGAGGGTGAGCATGTTTAACACCATGCCTAATTCAACAAAAATAAGGCCAGAAATAGATTTTTCATGTCATTTTGCATGTAAAAATGACCACAGATCTCTTGTACTTTTTTGAGTGTTGCACAGTGTTATTAACGCGAATATAAGAATAAAAATGGTAACCCACTTATTTCTCGTTGTGAATACTAAATTGATTTAATATTTTACATGTTTTTAACTCATGAAAATGCATCCATGTTTTGATACATTAAGGATTTCGTCATGATCAAAGAAAGTAGATGGGCACGAAAATATTTTTACGCACAACCCCAGTCACATATTGTGGTTTTCATGATATGACTTCAATTTAATTATTCGAAAAATTAAAATTATATTGTCAATTTATCGTTATAAATCAGATAGATTTCCTTTGAACAGTCAAGATGTATCCTGAATTAGTTACTGTTTATATATATATTCATTACATTGTATGGTCCCCCGAAGCGGTAAGTCTTCGGATTTACAACGCTATAATCAGAGATTCGATTCCTTTCGGTGGACACAGCAAATAGCCCGATGTGGCTTTGCTATAAGAAAAACGTACACAAAACACATAAATTATACGTTTTATGTTACTGTCGTGCGTTAGTTTAATAGTATTTGCTCCTTTAAAGTGTTGTATATTAATTTTATATAGCTTGTTACTCAAAAGTAGATTAGTTTTACAGTATTTACAACTTAACTGTGGTGCAATAGATTCAGAGTTTGCTTTCTAGCTGTGATGTGTTAGTTTTATAGTGTTTGATACTTAACTATTTTACGTTAGTTTTACAGTGAGTTTTACTTATCTGTGGTTTGTTAGTTTTATAATGTTTATTACTTATCTGTCATGCATTGATTTTCTGGTGATCATTATATTTTACTGTGGTTCGTTTCTTTTGTGTAGTTTGATATTTAACTGTGGTGAGTCAATTTTACATTGTTTGTTATATTTCAATATGGCTTGTGAGTTTCATAGAATTTATTACATAAATGTGATGCGTTAGTTTTACGCTGTTTATTGTAATTCACATTGGTTCGATAGTTTTGTGGAATTTAGTTAGCTTCATGCTTTATAGTGTTTGGTAGTTTATTTAGTTTAATAGCGTTTGCTACATAATTGTAATGCGCTGGTTTTATAGTTTTTGTCGTAGTTAACTATAGCTTGTTAGTTTTATTGTGTTTCATCTTATTAGAATATGCCTTGTAACTACTGCTTAAGAAAAAGTCCACAATAATTAAAACCATGGAATACCATTTATATTATTTTAATAAGTATAACATATTACTAATATTTATAGAAATTAGACATATAATGAATGCTATTATATATTACATTGATATGAAATAATTGAAATTATGTTTTTCTTAATTAAGCATTGCAATGATAACTTCGTCCTATTTACTGCAGTATTCATGTAATTGACTAAAAATGCAGAACATGATATTCTCTATTATTATGTTGACCCTTGACCACATATTTTACTATTTCTTTCGATACGTGAGTTATCAGTAGAACAACACCCAAATGATATATTTTTATACATACATATATATATACATATACAGGTTCCACACATTAAGATGTTAGATATGTGTGTATCTAAATCCTAATAATTTACTATGCTATTATTAATTTACGTTCTATACACATAATTGTACACTTTCTTTATGATAAATGTATACAGTTTTAGTATATATTACTATGAACATTCTAGAATATATCTGTTTTAGCCCTAGAACCAATTCCTTTGATAGTTGCGTTTTTGTTTTGATGTATAGAATTTATTATTAAATATATATATATATATGTATATATATTGCAAATTATAGAAGTTCTCATTTTATCGTGTTTACACATACACATATATGTACTAATATACGGATTAATATCTAAGGAGATGAATAGTTAATCCAAATTGAAATTAACTTGTTTGAATCTAATAGGACAGAGAGGTCAGGACTAATAAAATTTCAAAATTATTTTCATTTGTCTATAATTATTTATCAGGATATTAAACTTTAAGGGATGTTTACTTCTAGAATTAATATATACATCTTGTTAATGAATAGTTTTATATGTGGATTATAGGGGTGCTTACATAAGAGAGTTGAATATGTTTTTCGATGTGTTTTCTTATGGTAATGTCACATCGAGCTATCTGTTGTGTTCACCGAGGGGAAACAAACCCTTAATCTCAGCGTCGTAAATCCGTGGATTTACTGCTGTTCCATTAGGGAAGTGGAATAATTGAAATTTATAAAAAAATAACACATTTTTACTTAAATAATATAATACCGTTTTAAATAAACGTACTCTCCTCATAACAAAAACACAACTTTCATTAGGACTATACATGAGAGTTGGATAATATCTTTATATAACTGAAGAGCACAATCTTAACACTTTTCTCTTAACATTTTTCAGTATGATGCAGACTGTAGACTTCGCCATACCAATATGTGTAGCAAGGTCAGACACGCGAACACCACTCTGATACTTCTCTATGAGATCTTTTTCCACCTTTATCGTGCCTCTAACAACTTTTCTTTTTGGTTTGCTGCTTTCATTATCCTTCTATGACTCCATGGTGGCTTATTTAATCAGAATATTTAGAAAAAAAAACAAACGAAAACGTTCACAGCAGATTTTAGCGGGGGTGAGGACTAAGCGACAGGTGCGAGTAAAATGTTTTGGGCAAGCTTCGCATGTGCCGAAAATAGTTGAAGTTTCGTTTGGGTCATTAGTCGGGTTATGTCGGGGGTTCAGGGCTGAGCGCGTTAAGGCGTGCGCTCGTAATCCGAGGGTCGCGGGTTCGCGTCCGCGTCGCGCTAAACATGCTCGCCCTCCTAGTCGTGGGGGTGTATAATGTGACGGTCAATCCCACTATTCGTTGGTAAAAGAGTAGCCCAAGAGTTGGCGGTGGGTGGTGATAACTAGCTGCCTTCCCTCTAGTCTTACACTGCTAAATTAGGGACGGCTAGCACAGATAGCCTTCGAGTAGCTTTGTGCGAAATTCCAAAACAAACAAACAAAAACAAATAAATTAGCTGTATTGTTCTCTATATCTCTTCCTCATAAGTAAACTACGTATGAAAGGAGTTAGATATACACGCACAATCCTTAATAGTTTGTATTTCGTCATTTTCATAGTTTACTAGCTAACTCTTCAGAATAAATCACTGAGTGGAGATAAGAGCTACCTAATATGTATCTGAGATTAATCATTTACCTCAAAACCCTACAAATGTGGTAAAAAAGATATAAATACATATTAAAATTTAAAAATAGTAGAAATTCCACTTATGAGGAAGCTCAATTATTAACAGAAGTGTTGGTACATGCCTAGAAGGTTTCTGGCTCGAGCCAACTTTCGGAGTTTTAGAATGATATCAATCATGGTTTGGTATTCTGATTTTCAAGACACCATCTAGGGACTCGGAAAACTGTCAAATAGTAGCGGGGCACGGACCACGTGTGTAAATGACTTGTGACGCTTCTGCGTGCTAAACCTCATAAGCTCTTTTTTTGTAAGATTTGAACACGTGCACATTACATTATATATTCAATGGTTTTCATAGTGTCTATAATTAGGCTTTCTGTATAATTGACATTTTGAACTTTACTGAGCCTGAATAAGTTATATGAGGTGCAGAGTAATATTGTGTAAAATAAATATTATAGCCAAATTCATTCCATACGTGTTTAACATACCCTGAAAGGTTTTATAGAGAATTTCAGATTAAAGAAAAAGTATTTTTTTAAATTTGAACGTAAGAGTACACACGAGCTAGCTTAACTTGTATAGTGCAAACTGTAAGTACATTTCGATACAGAAATATCTCTCGAACTTCATACTATGACTTATAAAACTGTTTACAAGTTTGTGATCCGATGACAAGAAAACCTACTTGTTATGAAAATTATATATGTAAAAAGGGCTGGTATGGGTAGAAAAAGCTTTCTCTACATATATTCTTACAAAAATAACGGGCATTATTTATTATAATATAAATGACACTGGTCAATTAAAATCGGAGTTAAAACTAGAACAGTTCATAAGAAACATGGCTGTTGAAATAAAGAAACCAGGTGTCACAGGTAACATTATGCACCCAGTGACACACTAAAAAAGCGTCGATTCTAACTGGCTTATACACCCGAAATCAAACAACCATAGGCAGATATATAAATATCCTAATAATATAATAACTATCATATATTCAAATGAATCTCAACAAACATTTAAAATGTTCTAAATCAGTCAAAATTAGGGGAATATTTTTTCTCTCTTAAAAGCAACAGTAACATTTTTCATATTTGCAAATATTAATTCCATGTATGAATAACAGACTATAATAAATGATCCACGTTTCTTACCTCAATATTTCATATATGATTTACCAGGTATGCGAGAGTATGTTTGTTGAGAGTTCGATTGGTTTTAGATTCATTCTCGATGTTGTTAACAGTAGAAAAGTATAATGAATTTTTGACTAGCTGAGTACCAAAATGCGGGTTTCTCGCTGATACAACAATAAGTCTACGGACTTACAACGCTAAAATCAGGGGTTCGATTCCCATCGGTGGACTCAGCAGATAGCTTGATGTGGCTTTGCTGTAAGAAGACACACACACACTAAAATGTTCCCAATTTCCAGGCTATACTTTATTCAACTTTACTGAAGCGCATTAGAAATTGCGATCGAAGGTTATATGTAAACCAGTAATATTTCTGTTATTCATGGAAATAAATTTGTCCGACACAAGATCCATACAGATTGCTATTCTACATGGATCTAATGGATTTGTAAAACTTTCTAACTATCACTCAGAAAGCTTATCTTGAGCGTTGTTGTTTATTCATTTGAGAAATTTGTTGAAAAACCAGTAACTCCACAGCTCTTTTTGAATAAAGCCGGCTTTACCGAGGTATTGTTATCTGTTAAACATATGTAAAAGTGAGCCTTTGTGATATTGAAACACTTCGAAAGAAAAGAAGGTTCCAATAAAAATACAAATTTATTACCTTTATGCATATCATACGCATATTTTAAGTTCGAATTGATCAATAAGACCCAAGGTTGTGGCAACTGTAGTCTCATTTATATACATATATATATTTATGCATGTGTGACATCTGCGCATATATGTACATGAATTAACACGACAAATGAACAAAACAAAAGTGGTTTACTTTTATGCTACGAAAGTTACTTTGTTAAGATATACATGTAAACATAATGATATTGGCAGTTTTGAGCAAACTCTACATAAATGAATCATGATAAAGACAATTATTACTAACTGCATCTATAAATATTTTATTAATTATTTTTCAACGCCATATCATTTCACTGTCAGAAGGAACATTAACGAGCACTCATACATTTAATTAACAAAATTGTTGTGTTCGGTCAAAACTAATAAAGTGTCGTTAATAATGCTATAAACTGGAACTATCATTAATTAACTATATTAATCATATAATATTATTCACATTGATAAACATTTTTCAGAATTCATATGATAATTCAAAAGGCTAACCTGACAATATATTTTGTGTTGCTTGAATTAAAATGAAATATGCACATATCTTTCTCATTTAACATTGGATAGAATATCCCTGGTAAATTATACGACATACTTACCACTACTTAGATCGAAGAAAACAACATGGAAAATGTATCCTTAGATCATGCCTTTCACGACCATTTATCTCACTCCTTGAGTGCCTGATCTCTGGATGCGATGGGATAACTCACTACCTACCAAAATAATCAAATGTTGTTAAAATCCACCAAGAGAGGTATCATCATCAGTAAACATTTTGAATACCCTACTCCATATGGTCATTCTCTCAAATTTGAAGTCCAAAACGAAATTGTTAACAAATAATTTCTGTACGTTTCATAGCAATCATAAGGGAGGTACTGTTTGAGGTTTAGGTTCATGTTTCTGGTACATGGAGTATGTTACTTAAACGGGAACATCACTTCCTACCGTTTAGGTTGTTCGGTGAAAAAGAAACAGATCTAGAGGTATGGAATAATTGCATATGAACAGCATAACAAACGGTAATAAAAATGTTAGATTAAATAAGACGAGTTATATAATAATATATAGGTAATGTAACAATTTCTTTTCACAATAAGAAATTGAGTTCCAATCCAATGATTATCTTAGCGGAAAATTTTACAGTTAAAAATTGGGAATTTCATTACTTGGACAACAATCATACAAAACTATCACTAAACAATGTTTTCTTTCATTAGTTTTTTTTTTTTACTTTTAATTTTGTGCAAAGCTACACGAGTGCTATCTACGCTAGTCGTTTACAATTTAGCAATTTAAGATTAGTGGGAAGGCAGCTAGTCATGATCACTCATCACCAGGTCATGGGATAGATACTGTTTTACAAACGCATAGTGGGATTGACCGTCACATTATAATGCCCACACGGTGAACGTATTTGGTGTGACAAAAGATTCGAACTTGTGACCTTAATATAAGGAGTCGATCACCCTAACCACCTAGCCATACCAGGCCGCCAGTTCTTAAAGAAAAGAAAAAAAGAACTTACTCTTGATACTGTGGACAAGAAGGTTATATCATTACATTATACATTTTCAAAATAAAGCAGACGTAAAACTAGACTTTAGTGGATAGAAACAACATTAACGACTCGGATATAATATTATAATTATGAGTATTAAATGTATCATAATTATCTTATTCGGTAAACTGAAGAGCATATTGTAATTTCTTTGCAATTTACACACCGTAAGAAGTACAGTAATCAAATATAGTTTAATACATTTGAAATTCTGACCATTTAATGAGTTGGAGAAATATGCTCTAGAAATCGACTACTATTCACCTCAAAAGGTAGAGAAAGAATCAATATCAGGGCCAATTTGTTTATCAATTAATGTCCAATTTGTTTCAGTGCATTGAAATAAGAGTGACAGTCAGAATAGAAGTATGTTTTTACATATGCTTTAGAGAAATAAAACTTTGTTTTTTTAATAAGTTTTCTGTCTATTGCTGATTATTTGTTTAAAGCTAACTGCACTCTAAAAGACTATCTACCTGTCTATTTCAAACATTCAAAAGATTAATTATCGATTCTGTGGTAGCAATAGTTCATTACAAAATTATCTGATTCCACTTTAGAAAAAAAAATCAATTGAAATGTAATAGAGGGACAGTCCTAGCGAAGAACTTATCAAAATGAACACCGGTAAATACGAGGGTTAAAACTCTTTAGAAGAAGAATATTCCACTTCCCGTTGTGAACTTGGAACAACTATTTATATTGCTCATGCTTATTCCTATGCGAGGACGATTACTCACTACTGCACTCCAGATTATCACTGCTATTTCTACTATACCGAGTTTTTAGAAGCTGAGTTCATATTTTAATTGCACATCTTAAAGTGTTTTCCATTACATGTACAAGAAAGTTATCAAAACTCCATTGAAATAACTTGAAGGCTGATATTTACATAGTCTAAAGAAGTTACTGTAATTACAATTTTTTACCGTATTTTTATGAAAAAAATTATTGATTTTAATTCAATACTTATAAGCCTTTGCTAACTTCAAACCTTTTTGTATCACTTTATTATGAACATTAGAATATATGGAAAGTTTAATTATATTATTATTTGCGTAGAAGAAGTTTCAGAGGGTGGACCTTAAATTTGCTTCAGATTTAGTTAAGCTGCAGTTTCAGTCTGGTGCTACTCTCAACAACCAGTTTTGTGCGAACATATCGTTACAATGATAATTTGAAGTACATTCAGTTGGCTCTACGTTATTTTGTAGTATCAGATTGGGATGTTGTATAGTCCTTTCAGCTATAAGTATCACAATAGCGTGATTGACACGTCAAAGGGTTAGGAATTTGTTGTGAACTTAACGTATAAGCACTAACCAGGTCCAACATGACCGGGTGATTAGGGCGTTCCACTCGTAATGTGAAGGTCACAGGTTCGAATCCTCGTCACACTAAACATCAATACAACTATTCATAGATAAAAAGAGCAGCCACAGGGTTGGGGATGGGTAGTGATGACTAGCTGCCTTTCATCTACTCTTACAGTGTTAAAGTAGGGACGGTGCTTAGATAGCCGTTGTGTAGCTTTGCGTGAAATTCAAAACAAATAAACAAAATGAGCATCAATTATAATTTCTACTATGCCGTTCATTAAAAATCATAATTTTTTGTTCCTTTCCCATTCACGTATATGATTATAATTATAGTATAATCTTAATATGAAAATATACTTTAGAATTTCACGTTACTCTTTCCCGAAAGTAAGTTGTTTTTTTTTAATTAAGCACAAAGCTTAATTAAAACTGTGTACAGTGGGCTATCTGTACTCTGCCCACCACGGGTATCGAAACCCGGATTTTAGCGTGTAAGTCCGCAGACATACCGCTGATCCACTGGAGGGCCCCAGAAGTAATAAAATTCAGATTAATATTACTCCATGGTTTTGGAATTTTTAATATTTATAACTGCTTTGAAACATGTAATATAAGTTCAAAGAATGTAGCGCTTAACGTGTTTTCAGTGTTTCTTCTTTATTTTTGAGTTAAGTTTTATTTTTAATGGATGTTTCTTTCTCTAGTTTTTTTGTAGTTGATGAAATTCGTACTGATACTAAACTTCTTATATTTTATACAGGCCCACCATGGCCAGGTGGTTGGGGCGTTTGACTCGTAATCTGAGGATCTCACGCTCGAATCCCTGTCAACACCAAACATATTTGTTCTTTAAGCCTTTATTATGTAACGGGCGATACAATTTTCGTGGATAAAAGAGTAGCCCAAGAGTTGGCGATAGGTGGTGATGACTATCTACGTTCCCTTTACTCTCACACTACTAAATGAGAGAAGGCTAGCGCAGATAGCTCTTATTTAGCTTGGCGCGAAATTTGAAATAAACTAACATGTTTGATACACTACGAGATAATATCATAATATTTGGACAGATAATCTTATGTTCAAGTGTTTAGTGGACTTCTTGCGATCCGAGTCTCATATGACTTTCTGAATACAAGCCAGCCTTTAAAAAACCGAAAGAACAAATAATTTCTTAACATTTCTAACGAAGTGATTTGCTTGTTTTGATTTTCGCGAAAAATTACTCAAGTGCAAGACTATAGGGAAGGCAGCAAGTTATCACCACCCACATTTGGGCAACACTTTTATCAAAAAATAATGGAATTGACCATTATATCGTTACCACAGCTGAAAGGTCGAGCATATTTGGTGTGACGAGCATTCGAACATGCAACCCTAAGATTACGATTTGAGTGCCTAAACCACCTGGCCATGCCGGGCCTATCAATGAGTGTCTTTTAGATACTGATATCTTTCGAATTTTAGCTATGTTTTTCAATTCAAAATTATCATATTGTTTTATTTCACGCAAACTTATTGTTATTCATTTATCGATTAGATTTAACTTTGCAATAAACATTGAGAATAAGTTATTTCATTTGAAATTTTGATTTCAGATTTTTCTAGTTTTCTTGTCAAGTGCATTGTGGCTAATTAGTGTAACACTAAACATTGTGTTTAGTCTCTCGTAATTTAACTCGAAATAATCCCCCGCTGGTACAGCCATAAGACTACGTATTTACAACTCTATAATCAGGGGTTCTATTCCCCTCGGTAGACTCAGTAGATAGATCGATATGGCTTTGCTATAAAGAAAAACGCACTTAACTGGAAATAAACCAACTTTTACAGGAATACTCTAGACTAAATTTCTGGCTGGGTCAAGAATAACTGAAAAGTCTAGAAATATGCTAGCTCAGTGTTCTGGATTCGTCAAGCGTGAATTATATTTTCAGAAATGTTCTACAGCATAATTCTACCTGAGGGAGGTACAACTGCTTTTTCAAAACTGTTTTATAACAGTATTGTCGCTTTGTAAAGCACTGCTGGTATTTGTATAATTGCATTTAAACTCGGTCAGACACTGCTGATAATTTGCCATAAATGCTTTATAAGATCATTATGACTGGGTTAAACACTACTATTTACGTTGAAATGCTTTAGAACAACATTTCAAATGGGTCAGTTGCTGCTTTAGAAACGCTATAAAGCTATTCTTTCTTTGTGAATTACAACTAAAACTCTTTTATAAATGCTCTAAAACAAAATATTTAACTACATACAGAATTCAATCCTATGTTTCGCAGTCAACGATTCGTAATAACGGGGTGTTAGTAGAAATATCAGATATATTCTCTTAAAATATAGACTATACATAAACATATCATATCTAATTTGTTGAGTATCTCTTTCTTTACATAAGTTGTTAGAAATAGCTTAATTATACAACTAACTTCTGCTTTTTCATTTATATGTAAAGTACTTAGAAACTTACGTAGAGGTGTACACATTATTATTGTTATTACGTTATTTGATGTGCCACATTTTTCTATGTCGCTCATTTCATGGAATTTATCGAAACAGATTTACTGACAGGAACTCCTAAAATGTAGTAAATATTGAATCATTTGAGTATTCTTTTACATGCCTCAATTAAATAGAGTTTCATGACACCTACTCTGTGAAAATTATTACACGTGCTTAATGTACACACATATTTATGATTTGGCGTCATAACGAAAATCATAATATATGTTTTAATAACAGACATTAGAAAAATTAACGAAGTCGTTTAAGGATCTGTGTTGTCTCTCTTCATCCGCTAATATTAGCATACTATCAGTTTATTACTTGCAAGATTCTTTAGCAATGTGTTTCTTTTTATAAATATACGTTTCATCACACCTACATCTGTTTAAATTTGTTTAAATAAGAATCATGGTCTTCCCTTTTTTCATACCTACCTGTTTTAATAAAGAGTTATGGACTCATGTTTCATCACAACTACATTTATTTTAATCAAGAGTCGTGAACATTTGTTTCACCATACATACATTTGTTTTAATCGAGTATTGTAGACATGGTTTCATCACATCCACATTTAATGAAAATATGTATTTCATCATTCTCACGAGCTGTATCTATGTTTCATCACTCCCTAAATGGGAGTACTTTTTTACACAGTCATTCTTTATAAGAACATATCTATTGTATGCCTTAAGTTTTCTGGAGTAAAATATTCCTACAAGCGTTAAAAGCACTTACAAGTTTAATAGCTGAGTTTAAAGTTGTCTATTTCAGGTAATATTTGAGTAACAATAAAAATGATTTTTTCATTAAGTATTAAAATTACATTTATAGTTTAATTATGTCCTAATTTTTCAGTTTATCGAAGAGTTTACTTTTAAATATCATGTTTTAAAGATTACTTTTCACACAAGTGTTAAAATATTAATTCTACGGTAATTTATTTAACCTCGATTTCTCAAAGTCAGAACTTGTAATTAAAAGCAATGTTATTGAAACAATGGGCTAAAGTTTGCACTTGAAAAAAACAACAGAATAATTCTATGAGATGCTTTATCGCAAATAAAAAGAGAAAATATTACGTATGTGACAAACAGAAACAACACAGGTGGAAGAGCAGTAGCTTTATAGATTTACAATGCTAAAATTTGACGGACAGCAGATACTGTCATGTGAAAAAGTTAGAACACCCTATAAAAGCCTGTGTATTTTTGAAACATTTTTGGATATATAGATGTTTAATATTAATTTTAACAATACTGAAAGATTATTGGAATATAACAAAACAATTAAAGCTGAAGAAAAGACTTGTCAAGATCTTCTTTAAATGTAATTCTACAAAAATGCATATTCTAATAGAGGAAAAAGTTAGGACACCCCCACATTTATTGCCACATAAAATGGCTCAACTTACACACAGGTATATCTCACCAGGTGCACATGATAAGAAGATTGTTACTCAGTATTTTGAATGAGGCTTGCCCTATTCACACCTCAGACATTTAGTTTGGTGTGCTCCTGACTGTTGAAGTGAGAGTGAGCACCATGGTGAGAGCAAAAGAGCTATTTGAGGCCTTCAGAATGAAACTGTAGCAGCTAATGAGTATAGTAAGGGATTTAAAAAGATTCCAAATTTTGAAATCAGCCATCCCACTGTCCAGAAAATAGTCAACAAGATTTTTTGTTTTTTGAATTTTGCACAAAGCTACTCGAGGGCTATCAGTGCTAGCCGTCCCTAATTTAGCAGTGTAAGACTAGAGGGAAGGCAGCTAGTCATCACCACCCACCGCCAACTTTGGACTGCTCTTTTACCAGCGAATAGTGAGATTGACCGTAACTTTATAACGCCCCCACGGCTGAAAGGATGAGGATGTTTGGCGCGACGGGGAAGCGAACCCGCGACCCTCGGATTACGAGTCGCACGCCTTAACGCTCTTAGCCAATAGTCAACAAGTGGAAGGCTTTCAAAAGAACTGCCAACATGCTCTGGTCTTGTCGTTCAAGCAAGTTCACCCAGAGAGCAGACCGCAAGATCCGTAATTTTACGGATTAACAACGCTAAAGTCAGAGGTTCGATTCTCCTCGGTGGACACAACAGGCCCCCCAGTGGTTGAGCGGTATGTCTGCGGACTTACACGCTAAAATCCGGGTTTCGATACCCGTAGTGAGCAGAACACAGATAGCCCATTGTGTAGCTTTGTGCTTAATCGAAAACAACAAGGACACAACAGGTAAACTGGTGTGACTCTTGTATTAAAACACACACACATATCTATTTGAATTTTTTTTATTTTTTCATATTCTTAATACTTACACATATTTTATTTTTAATCTTCAACTTAATAAAAATTATATAAAACATTCTTTCGAAATCAACTCGTAAAGTTTTCGTAAAAGAATCTGTGCCTAAAATCTCGTATGATAATCTCTCTCAAGAATACACAAAATGTAGGTCAATAAGCAAGTAAAAGTTTTTGAAGTGTACTGGCATAGTATGAGTTTGATATGTTAGTCATGACATTTGAGAAACTTTTTAGTTTTCATCTAACCATCGAATTATATATATATATATATATATTTACACATGTGTGTGTGAAAGCGAAGTTAGTTTTGCGAAGCGTTTAAGATAACTATTTAAAAAAAATAGTTTATCAGAAACGCTTTAAAATACTGCTTATTTTAACTTCAAAGTCCTGCTTCTTTTGAAGATTTAGAAAGGAGATGCGTAAAGTGTTTTTTATCATTCTTTTGATTACATCATGGAAACACCAGCAGTTTTAAATGACATAGAATGCATATGTTACATTTAAGAAGGGATACTCAAGTGTTTACTTTTTATCTAATGAGAAAGATTTCAATGTTTTCTTTATTTTTTGCGGTTATAATTCGGTGTTTTTATTTTGTACAAAACTTGCTGTATTTTTATTTCAACTTACAGATTTTTTTAAAAATGTTTTTCCGTTAGCATAATATTTTCTATTTTAATATTTATATTTTAACAATGAAATAGCGACCTTTGGTTACGCGTAATAAAATAAAATAAAATAGGATGTATTTACATAAGCATCTCTACACAAAGGTTAAAAAGAAGAGGTATAGGATAAGTTATTTACACGTACACCTTTGGGCTTTAACGTCGAAAACAAACGAGTGAATGTGTGTATAAATACACATAACACAATATCGCATATGTAGTAGATAGTGACAGAAATATTACAGTAGTTAACGATAATTTTTTTTAAAACAAGATATATGTGCTGAGTGACAAATACTAACCTCGGTATACTCAAAGAGCAAGAGTTGAAAACTTGCCTTTTTCAAAATTTGGATAAAAGTTAATTTACTTGTACAAATATTTCATAGATAACACAGGCCTGTGAATTTAAACTTCATAAAAGTTGTTTTGGTTTTAATAATGGATTGTCGATAACTAGCTTCACAGATTTCAAAATTAATATTTTTTTCTGTCACGTAAGATTTTTTGTTACAAATCGCAAAAAGAATTCTTACATAGATCAAATTATTATTTCATTCATCTAAATTAATAGTTTTATTGTTATGTTTGTTAACAAAAATACAAATAAACTGAAGAAATGTTAAGAACATCGATGTAAAACGAATATAAAAACTCATTTATTCTGAAATGTATGTCTTTTAGTCTGAAAACTAGGTCTTGTGGTATTTCTTTTATCTACATATATCTGAGAAATTTCGTTTCAATGATCATCAGTAATTAGCCATCATGATGATGCTCTTTCTTTCGTTATACCTTCTCTTCATTTTCCCGATGAAACAGTTACAGACACTTAAGGTTGAAAACGAACGCTGTCATCATTTTTATTAACACCAGATTTAGAATCAGATGAAACTGTAACAAGATTCTCCAGTGAAGTAAATACAGGTACATGAGGTTCTTGAGCAGGTCCTATAGCAAATTGAATGTTTGGATAAGAAACTTCCTTTTTATTTAAGTTTTATAGCCTTGCACGTTACATGAGATAAAAAGCAGTTATCTCCATGGCTTCTAGACTCATGTGAGACCATTGAAATTCCAAAGGCAAAAACATTTTTTTAACTTCAGTCCGTTGCCTTAACATTTTGACACAAACAGTGCAAAATTTGTTTGGATCTTATGATTTGTCATAGTTCTCAAGTTTTATTCTAAAACATTTGTAATACGTTTATTTGTATAGTTGTTTTTCAAAAAATCTCTAATGCTTTTTTCTTTGCAACAAATTTACCGCAAATATAACAGATTACGTTTGAATAATTTACACAACCTCTTGTTACCACAGCGAAGAATAAATAATGTTGAAAAGAAAAAAGAATAATGTCAGAGTGCATGCACAAACAAATGCTATCCAGAAATGACACGTCATGCGGCCTGTTAACCGTCTATATACCAGTCGTATGTTTTTCACAGAGTTTAGAACGATAAGACTTTCATGTCCCGACTAATCTAGAGAAATCTATAGCTGGTGGTTGTCCAACTGAAATATGAGAAAACAACTTGTTTTCTAAATTAACTGGTATTATTTTTAATGGACGGTATATATGACCATATTTTTTCTATTTGAAACAAATATCTCACTTGTTTTGAAGTTTCTTTTTTGTAATGAAGAAGTTTATATTATCTTCATGAATTTTTACCATGCGTTTCTCGAACCCTACCTTTCTTGGCTACAAAGATTCTCTATCTGAGAAAACTAGCATAAACAAGGTATCATTCACGCCTTGCCATTCTATATATATATGTGTGAGGAGGGGATATGTGTATGAAATACTACTGCTGCAAAATAGATCGAAAGAGTTTGGTTAAATTAACTTATATAGAAGATGCTAGTTTTAGTCCTTTCTCTGTCTGCCTGATAAAGAACATCAAAGTAGAAGCCGACAAAAGTGCTTCCGATGATACCAACAAGACTGTTGTTCCTAATTTACTGCAGCAAAAGAACAATATAGACTTAGACTCATCTTCATAAAGTTTTTTTTTTCTGTTCGGGTAAGTTTACAGTACACATATTATTGAGCATACTGCACGTACGAAAATTTAACCACTTTAAGCACAAGAAGAAGGAATAAGAGCGTAAGCCATCAAGTCCATTTCGATTTTTATTATCGGGTGTGGTATGCCATCTGGAATTATTTTACATTAAATTTTGCTTTACAGTTTCATAAAAATATTTTAATGTCCTTAGTGTAAAACAAGAGTACATATAACACCGAAAGCTTAATTTTATTGCTCCTGATAAATAATGCGGAATGTTAAAGATTGAACCTGGAGCAAATTATTTAAAGTTTTTAATAAGCTTTCACTGAAATATCTAAATATGTTTTATCAACAAGATATCATGACTTTATCTTCAATCTAACATTTATTGCTCTTTTTTTCGTATTCCATTTGTAGGTATCACAAAATTCACACTTATACCTTTACATAGTTTTTCTCTTTTTATAAATAATTACTTACACAATTTTAAATTGTGAAAAGTTTGATATACATTATAATTAACATGTTGTTTTTTTAATTAATAATACATATGATATTCAGTTTTATCAGTAACGCATCTTTATTTTAATTTAACATAATGGTATATTGTAAATGTTATTTACAGAAAAATTGCTATTTTTATTGTAATTAATTAATTTGCTTTCTATAAAATAGTGCTAAAATAAATTATTTGAAATTTATAACATGAATATGGGCATAATCGACTTTGATATTCAAACCATAAAAATGTTATAACACCTTTTTCATTTAAGATTTTTTAACATAAGCTACTCATATGGTTCATAGTTACTTCCTGGAACCGTCTCAGTAATTGAATAACTACATACACTTCTACTGTTGGGTCTCTTATTTCACTATAGAGGAAATTATGAATCAACTTCACGAAAATTCTGTATGCGTGAAAGAATACTTCCAGCTGCTGAACTTAAATTCGGCTCAGAAAATATTTTCATGAAGTGAAAGTTTCTGTCAAAAGATGTGCTAGTCTATTTTTAGTCATTGAAAGTTTGCAGTTTGTTTTGTCTTTATATTAATTTTATTTACATCATATATATCTTAATGAAACAATTAAGTTGTATTATAATGTTGTTTGATATTATCTTATATAACGTATCATAGTACAGAATGGCATGGCTTAGCGTGTTAAGGCTTGCGACTCGTAATCTGAGGGTCGCGAGTTTGCATCCAAGTCGCACCAAACATGATTGCCCTTTTAGCCGTGGGGGCGTTATAATGTTATGGTCAATCTCAGTATTCGTTGGTAAAAGAGCAGCCCAAAGGTTGGCGGTGGGTGGTGATGATTAGCTGTCTTCCCTCTAGTCTTACACTGCTAAATTAGGGATGGCTAGCACAGATAACCCTCGAGTAGCTTTGTGCGAAAATAAAAAAAACAAAAACATAATAGTACAGAAACCTTAACAAATATACATTGTTAGTGACATAATAAGAAATAAAATTCTCCCTAATCAGTGGCTCAGCCTGAGGGTTTACAATATTAAAAATCAGGTTTCAATACTACATGGAGCGTAACACAGATAATCGATCGTGTAGCTTTCTACTTAACAAAAAATAAACAACTAAATATCTACATTCACTGAAAGTTATCGTCTAAAAAGGTAAAGCACACTATTAAACTGGTATGTTTATTGTTTCCTATTGATTTTCCATTAATTCCATCAAAATGAAAAAAAAAAAAGTTCGGTGTGGTTTTTCTTATCTGCGTCACGTTGCCGTAAAATGGTGCTTATTACTTTAGCGCTTTTAAGAGTAACAGTCAATTCCTACTATTTGTTAAGACAAGTGTACCCAACAGGTATCAATGGGTGCTGTTATCTGGTTGCTTTCTCTGTATCTATTAGTTCGAAATTGGCTAGTTGCTTTACCTTTAGTCTTACACTACTAAATTAGGGACGGCTAATGAAGGTAGCCCTCGTATAGCTTTGTGCGAAATTTAGAAAAACAAATAAACTAAACGAACAGTTTAATTATTAATAATAACAAAATTTAGAACGTTATTTACTTTTCTATGATCAAAATGTAGTGAATTTTCTTAAATACATGAACAAAAAGTAAGAATGCAGATTTTTTACGTCAATGTTTATCAATTTGGTTTGTTTTTCGCACGGATCTTCACGTAGTATTTTCTTGTTCTGCTCACTGTGGGAAGTCGAACTCTGAATTTTAGCATTAGAAACATAAAGTTATGCTAGCTCACCGGGGAATGTTTCTGTTAAAACTTCTGTGCAGTATCAAAATAAGCTGTGATAAATTTTCTAGTTTGGAATAAATTAAAAGAAGCTATGATGATAAATATGCGGGAAATGATTTGGGATTTACCTCTTAAAGGCGACCATCGACAATTGATACTGCTTCCTACAACATTTCTACTGTTTAAGGGTTAAGTGAATTATTAGATTTTTGTCGCGACGTGACTTACAGATACATTAAGAGCTTATAACGCTGAAACTATTGTTACGATATTTGCGATGTATAATCCATACTCAGCCCTTCGTGTAGCTTGAATTAGCAACAAACAAATACGTATAAAAAAGGACAATTTATTTGAAAACCAAATACTACGGACTTTTTTTCTCTCACTTATATTGCTAATATTTTCAGATTATTGATGTTAATTAAGGTATTAATGTTAATGAACTTAAATAGAAAAAAAAACCCGATGACCAAAATATATTTATTGAAATTATTTTATTTACATTTATTTTCACCAAATAAGCTAATATATACTAAAATATGACACGAGAAGCCCTCTAGTGGCACACCGACATTTTTGCGGACTTACAATGCAAGAAACTGTGTTTCGATAGCCATTGTGGGCAGAAAATAAATGACCCATTGTTTAACTTTGTGCTTAACTACAAGCGACGCGAGAAAAACTTTCAACTTAAAAAAGAAAAAAAAGAAGTCATTATTTAAGCCGTTATCAGCATTATTGTTATACAGGGTGTTCGGAAAGTCACTGTGCGGTTTTGTCTGTTAATAAATATATATGTGCACAGTGACTTTTCGAACACCCTGTATTATGTTATAGTAAGTAAACTTAATATTTTAAACATTTAATTAAAACAGATTAAATCAGTGATGTCAAAATTATAAGAACCGACACACAATTCAAAACAGAAATCCACCGAAAAATCACCCATACTGGACTATACATTCCTTGGGACTCAGCACATGAAACAAAACAAAAACTCAACATACTAAGAAACCAGATAAACACAGCCATAAAACTATGCTAACCAGATAAATTTAACGATGAATTAGATAAAATAAAACAATACTTCATCAACATCAATAAGTTTCCTCCACAAACCGTAGAAAACATTATACGCACACACCCAGACAGAAAGCAAAATCAACCAACAAAAGTAAATATATCTCACGAATCAAAAAATCACGAAACCATATACTGCTGTATACCATATATTCCTGACATCAGCAAACAAATAACCAACATTTGGCAAAAACTAGTAACAAAATATAGCATTCCAGTTAACACTAAATTTATTCAAAAACCAGGCACAAAACTAAGGTCTATACTATGTAAGAACTACACTGACAAACACCACACCAACATTATTTATAAAATACAATGTGATAACTGCCACGACTTCTATATTGGAGAAACAAGTAGAAAAATGGAAACCAGATTCAAAGAACATAAAAAGTCACCTTTACACGTTTTCGAACACTGCAAGTCAAATGGACACAACATAACCATAGAAAACACTAAAATACTAAATAAAGAAACAAACATAAACAAACGAAAAATTAAAGAAGCCTTACTTATACAACAACTTAAACCCAAAATAAACCAATATAAAGGAACACCATTATACCTATATTAATATTATAGATAAAATTATATATTCAAACATCAAACCGCGCCCTCTACATTGCGACACTCAGTTATACAACCCCTTCCAAACATGTGGTCAGCTTCCGGCCAGTTACTTCTTTCTTTGTGAACCTGACGATGACCGAAGAAGGTCGAAACGTTGTTCGCTCTTCTATTTGAAGTGTTTTCTGAGCCCAAAAGAGCCGTTTTTTGCATATAAAAAACAGATTAAAAACTACCATATTTTTATTGAAGTAGATAAATTGCTAAAGTTAATAGAGTTTAGAAAAAACAAATGGAAAGTTTCTATATTTATAAAATGTCATACATCTTAACATTACCGGAACAAGTTGCTACGAATACATATTTCAAACGGCAAGAATTTTGAATGCACTTTCAGTTAATTGAATTCAAGTTAAACTGAAAAGCTTGAACCTAAAGTCAATCTAGTAAATTAGAACACGAAGTTTATTTACCATGAGCTATTAAATCGGGGTAATGGATGAATACCCACCACAACGATGTTTCTCGCCCATAACATCAAACCTTCGGGAGTACTTTTCTTCTCCTAATTTAATTAGTTAATCCATATATTAGCAAACCTATGGAAAAGAGCAAATTCAGGCCTGGATACAAAAGTGAAACAAACGACTAACAGGATAAACAGAAGTTGTGTTGATGTAATATTGTCAAATATTAATTATATGTTGTACTTCACTCATAACTGCGTTTTCATCCGCCTTAAAAGTGTTTACTTTCGTACATTATTTTTACAACATTTATTAATTGGTTTAATGCAATTTTTGTCTGATTTTAGAATGTTATATAATATAATCAAGTAATTGCAGTAATTTAAAAATAGCTTAGATTGGATGAAGTTTTCATTACTTACGGATATTTTTAACACTTACTGTTAAATCCCTTAGGATTCAATGATTATTTGCTAATCATTTATTCCACAGAATCAAGAACTATTTCTTTTATGGTTTTCAGGTTTTGGATATATTATGTTATCGACATTTGCTTATACAGTTACTGTGGGTTAGTAAACCACACCTTCAAAACAGGTTTTAACACTTTCGCTGAACACTAAAGATAACTTTCAGAAAAGTCTCTATAAGTGAAAGACCTTTATAAGTAACTCTTCCCACTGATTTTAACCAAATGATTTGTGTTTCACATGAAATATGCCGTTCCTTTGTAATAACAACAAACAATACTTGTTTTGACTATTTTTTTAATACTCTGATTATTAGAAGACAGATGCATACATTTTCTGATCGTTGAGTTACACATTTACATATAACAAAATGTGACAGAATGACTGATATCTCTTTTGTCATTATCAATTGTGAGGTTAGTTTATGTTATTACTAAAACGTTTACACGTTGTAAGACTGATTTATCCTCCGCCAGTACCACAATATCAAATAATTACTTAACAATTTACAAGAGTTTGAAATATTTTTACACTGAGCTTAGAAAAATAGAAGATGTTACGAAAATCTGAGGTCACTATAAAAATGTTATACTAGCCCCCAGCTTTAATTTATTTGAACGTTATAAAGGTATACTGGCCTGAAACGTCATCATTTGTAACATGCAAAATATTGTAATTATATTTGGATGCTTTTTAAGTTGCTCCAGCAAGTGATAGAAAGAGTAAATGAATCCTGTGCGTATTACAATTCTTTTAAAAAAGAGGAATTGTATTGCAATGAGAAAATCTTGCCTCCGGTGTCTCAATGGAGCTGAGGGCTTACGTTACTTAAACCTGGTTTTTAATATTTTTGGTGGCTACAGCACAGAAAGCCCATTGTTTAGTTTTGTGCGTGTGAAGAAAAAACTCAACGAGAACATTTTGAACAAATATGTTACAGCAATATCGATTCATAGAATTATTTACCTAGCATGCAGTATGAGGATTCAGTTGTTTACATAGAATACATTTGTTTAATGTACCATGCATGTCTTAATGGAGATAGATATGATAAGGGTTATTGAGTATGTATAAATAACGTTTTTATTTCAGGTAAAAATTATTTTATTAAATATTCATTTAGAGAATACCTCGCAGTGGTAATTGCATATGGCCTAGCGTGTTAAGGCATGCGCTTCGTAATCTGAGGGTCGCGGATTTGCGCCCGAGTCGCGCCAAACATGCTCGCCCTCCCAGCCGTGGGGGCGTTATAATGTCACGGTAAATCCTCTTTTCGTTGGTAAAAGAGTAGTCCGAGAGTTGGCGGTGGGTGGTGATGACTAGCTGCTTTCCCTCTAGTCTTACACTGCTAAATTAGGGACGGCTAGCACAGATAGCCCTCGAGTAGCTTTGTGCGAAATTCCAAAACAAACAAACAAAAGGTATTTGCATTAAGCAGTAAATTAAAACATGAAATAACGAACTTAACGAACAACCTACGCTAAGTGTTAACAAGGTCGTAAGGTCATTCTCTTTAATTGGTTGCGACATTGATTTTCTTAACGAAATCATGTTTACTAGCAGGCTTAATCACATATAAATATTGGTAAGTATAAAATCTTCAACATAATGAACTCTCTACTCTTCAACTGCTGGGATAAATTTGCAAAAATAAGTAACGTAAAGTAATGAAAATAATGTGTGTATATATATGTGTGTGTGTTTGTGTTCTGATGATAACTAAATACATAAAAATTGTTATGAACTGAAAACCATAGAAATTATCTTCTACTCTCAGTCACTTATGTATTCCACAGGAAATAAACTGTTTGAAATAAAACGAGAGTAGTATACGTAATATCTTTATTAAGGTGTTAGTTATACTGTACATTGTATATAATGCATATTTGTTTACTAATTTCTGTTGAAGTGTTAAAAATATTATACTATTGTTAGAAATTCATGTTTACGGAAACTGTGTACTGGAAAGTTATTCTCAGACAACTATTCATATATATGGTTACAAGTCCTTCTAAGAACCATCAATTTTTAACAGCATTTTACAGAAATATTTTGAAATCATCAGTATTTCTTCAACGTATCTCAGTCATTAGTTTGCTTATACAAAACTTATGGTTTCAGTGACCTGATTATAAATAATCTTAAAGCTCAGATGCTATTCTTTTATCCTCAGTTATTTAAAATTCATGTTTTCACTGGGAATGATGAAATAGTTTCATGTTTAAAATAGAAAAAAACAACAATTTGTAGATGTTATTTTAGTAATTACGATGGTTTTTATCGTTTTTCATTTACTGAAGGGAACTTCTAAAACGTATAAAACTCATATTTATCCCTTTATTGTGTAAACTAACATAAAATACTCGCGCTTTGCTTAAAGTTTTAATATTTTTACGATTTGCAGAAGTCCCGATTTACCAATTAGTTTTACAGTTACCACTCAAGGTGATAGTGACTGAAAACAAATCCTTTTAGGACACTTGCTCGTGGTACTCGAGCATGTGTGCCACATTTGGTCTGCTAGCTGGTGAATTACACACAATTTCAAACATGGTGCTCATGAGGACCAGAATGGTTGACAGAAATACAAAATCAGATGCACTTGCTCGTTTAAAAGATATTCTGGTTTAATATCAAACAAGTCCAAAACAGGCTCGAGAGGGAACCAGGAGAATTCAGAAACTCTCTTTTCGCTTCAGCTCCGCTTGCAAAACTAAGATTTGGTCCTATTAGGAAATTAAAAATAATGAAAATTACGTGGAACTTAACACATTTATTTATTAATTATTTCTAGCTAAGCTGGGTTAAATACTACCTGACTAAACCGTCTAATTTTTGTATAGCATTGGGTTGGTATATAAAGCCATGAAATGTTTGATAATAGTACTTTTAGACCAAGCCAGTAAGTAGAATTTTAAATTAAAAAAATTAAGCTCGGATGAAAAATTTATTTAACTTACACTTGGCATTAAATCTGACGCCGAAAGGCATTCTTTTAGGGCTGGGATTACGGTATCCAAAAATTTAACTTAAAAATGTAAGGAGTATCCTGAGAAAACCCACTTTCCCTTCCAGGGCGCCAAATAAAATTGCTCTGACCGCGCACAGCGGAAGCTGAAAGAAAGAAAACCACGAGTTTAATACACATTAAGTATAACTGGAAATTTAAAATTGGCTAGACTAGTAAGTGGATGGTAAAGCTGGAAAGATCTGACTGTGGTCTTCTTTGAAGGTAAACTTATATGAGGATGGAAACAGGAAATGTTGGTCGAACTCGGTATTAGTCTGGTAGTCATCACAAATAAGATGTCAGATTTGCAAATAGTTTAAGAACTTACTCCCAGATCTCTGCCCCTGATAGAACAGCGGTATGTCAACGGATTTACGGCGCTAATATTAAGGGTTCGATTCCTCTCTGTGGGCTCAGCAGATAGCCCGATGTGGCTTTGCTATGAGAAAACACACACACCCAGACGTCTATAATATTTGGGTAACCTTCTGAAACATTTAACTTCCTGTGGTTAAGTATACTCGAGTACGCTTGAAAAGTCTATTCGTGTTATTTCTAAAACTTTGGGATGAGATCGTAAGTCAACAATCAAGCAGTGATGCTAGTGTCAAATTTTCAATGCGTAACATTAATTTAAGAAAACAAAACACTAGAATCATTTTTGAAATGTTGATTAGTCTAACTTTATTCTAGTTTACAAAATATAAGCACATCTGAAGAAAGTTAAAACATCGATATAACATAAACATTTTAACTTTGCTAAACTTTCGTGTTTCATTTATTTTGTTACTCGTCGCTATCGTGTTTAGATATTGAAACATTTACCTCAGCTTCATGATGTTTAGGAACTAAAGAAAAGATTTAATAAATAAAGGTAATGACTAAATGATTTTATGTTACATTTTTAATTATTTTTTTTCAAAACTGTAGATACAGTCTTGCAAAACTTTGTTTAAATATTAAGTTCCTTTTTCAAAATCAAGTACCTGAAAAAAGTTAAAATATATTTAGTGGAAATTCTATGAATAAAAAATTGAAATAAAAATTAAACTATCTATCTAACTTACTCTTTTTGTCAAAGAGCATAAACAAATGATCTCAATGTTATTGTTTGTTTAGTATTTCGCGCAATGCTACTCGAGGGCTATCTGCGCTAGCCGTCTCTAATTTAGCAGTTTGACACTAGAGGGAAGGCAGCTAGTCATCATCACTCACCGCCAACTCTTGGGACACTCTTTGATCAACGAATAGTGGGTTTGACCGTCACATTATAATGCCTCCACGGCTGAAAGGGCGAGCATGTTTCATGCAAGCTGAATTCGAATGTGCGACCCTCGGATTACGAGTCGAGCTCCTTAACACACTTTGCCATGTCGGGCCATGTTACGTATTTTTTAATGTTTCAAGTTCTTCGTAGATTAAACGCAACAGAAAAACACAGATAACAGCTTGTATAATTTATTACACTAAACTACTAACAAATATAACAGATATTAAGTTACAACATTCGAAATTAATTACAAAACAAAATAATATTAGTTTCAAACTTCAAAATAAATCACAACACAAAACAGTACTGGCCTGTATCTAATGTAATGATCTAAAATTACAGTCTCAAATTCCAGTCTAGGGTGTGAATTTGGTCCCACGAAGAGATTGCGAATCAGTTCACAGTTCAATAAATTCGCCGTCTCTCAGCACAAGCAGTAATTCAGAAGTATCGTAGAGATTGACGAAATAAAATCACGGCTTCCGTAGATCTAACTTCAATGACAAATCCAAGTTGAATATTCACAGCAAACACTTAATCTTTCTCAAATAACTAACTCTCTTCTTTTGAAATGAAACTGGTGTCTGAATCTCACTCTTTGTCTTCGAATAAAACTAATGACTGAACCTCTCTCCCTCGAATAAGAGGCCTGGCATGGCCGAGCGCGTTAAGGCGTGCACTCGTAATCCGAGGGTCGCGGGTTCGCGCCCGCGTCGCGCTAAACATGCTCACCCTCCCAACCGTGGGGGTGTATAATGTGACGGTCAATCCCACTATTCGTTAGTAAAAGAGCAGCCCAATAGTTGGCGGTGGGTGGTGATGACTAGCTGCCTTCCCTCTAGTCTTACACTGCTAAATTAGGGACGGCTAGCACAGATAGCCCTCGAGTAGCTTTGTGCGAAATTCCAAAAAAACAAACAAAAACAAAAAAAACCCTCGAATAAAACTGATGACTGAATCTTTCTCTTTTCGAATAAAAACTGATGACTGAATCTATCTCTTGTCACCGTCTTTTATACCGATAGGCCTATTTCTCGAACAATCTCGCAATTTCCATACAACTCCAGAGCTATCCACGCATATCCGTTCTTGCACGAGACTACACTTCTAGACAGGAAGTCACCAGCACTCATTTACAAACATGTGATTGGTCTACTTAATTCGAGAAAGTTCTAAAACGTTACCCTAAATAAATAACATATTTTAGTTTAAACTTCGAAACAATAATATCAATATGGAAAAATGAATAATACAAATGAAAATTCAAACACAATACGACTTGTTGTCGTTTACAAAATATTTACACATATACATAACAGGCCACCAATTTTAGTGTGCTACCAACATAATTTTTTTAGGGGAATATGAACAAAATCGCCAGCTCTATGGTAAATAAAACCTTTCGGCTGTTTTCTGCTATGTATTTTGTCATTGTTTTGATATCTATTGTCCACGAAAGTAGCATGGACTTGTTTTATCTTCTCTACCAACAGCTAAATGCTCAACACAAATACGATTATTATTTTACCTTATAAATAATAGTTACACATCAAGCTAATATAATACGAAATTGAATCAATTAATTGTATGTGAATTAAACATTCCTTTGTTATTCTGTTCTTTATAATAAAAAAAACATCAACAAAAAGCATGTGGCGTCATATTCCATTTTCTGACTTCCTTTTTTTGTTGTTGTTGAAAAGGAGATTATTTTGTAAAAACTAAATTTATACTCATGAACTGAGAAGGGATCTGTGTTATGTTGCAATAAAGTCAATTATAACTCAAGACTATTGTGATAAGTATGTTACTTTTACAATGCAATGACAACATGAGAAGTGTACTTGCTTTATATTTCGTGTAACTCCTAGTTTTTAAGCCTACATTTTCTCTTGTCTAGTCATTTACCGCTATAAACATTGAGTTGAAGCCACTTAGCCATCAAGGTTGTATTTCGTTGACCTAAATGAGAGAAAGTAAATTTTCATTTGTGTAACTTATCACAAATAGGTTTTCATCTCCACGTTGTTTTAAAGAATGTTGCCCATAAGCTTTGTGCTGTTTGTTAAAAACACAATATAAAACGTCATTATACATAATCAAAATCATCGAATTGCATTTTTATTATGATAGGATTGTTACGTGCGTGTACACAAGAAAAATAATATTTTGCTTTATCACAGTTGTCCACCCGTAGGACGGCGGTAAGTTTGGAAATCTAAAGAAACGCAAATTCTGGAGTTTGATTCGATGTGATGTATGTTTGTTTTCTTACTTCCCGCAAAGCTACACAACGGCGATTTGCTCTAACCGTCCCTAATTTAGCAGTGTAAGATTAAGAGAAGGCAGCTAGTCATCACCACCCACTGCCAACTCTTAGGCTACTCTTTTATCAACGGATAGTGGGATTGACCGTCACATTATAATGTTATCACGGCTGAAAGGGCGAGCATGTTTGGTGAGACAGTGAATTGAACCCGCGACCCTCAGATAGAGTCGAATTCCTTAACCAATCTGGTCATGTCGGCTCTTCGACGTGAGGTACAATATAGATAACCCAAACATTGCTCAGAAACAAATATTTTAAGTAGCACATTTTCTGCGTTACACATACTGGTAAGATAACTTACATAACGTCGTCACGCCTTGCGATAAAAATGTAAGTTCTTTCGTGAGGAAACGGCTACCGTTCAATAGCATACTTACATGAAATATTCCGTCTTTTCAAATACCAGAGTTATACCTCAGAGTTTGTACGAAGTAAAACTTTAAACAAAATTTTTTTTTTTTAACACACATATGTGAAATTACTATTACAAGCTGATTTATTAAGTTGGTGTGTGGAATTAGTATGAAGCGGTTACGAAATATATTCCGACTTTACTTTGTTTAAATAATAAGTTTTATGTGTTAATCTACCACTTATTCTCTAGAGCTATGTCACTGTCTTTTATAAGTTTATGATATTCACGTGCAATGTTTACTTGGGTTTAGAAATGTTCCTGTTCACTAAACATCTGATGTGTTACAGAAGTGCAGAGTAGCTACTGAAAAGCAGAAAGCATTAGAATCAAATTCATTCATGAAAATCACGAAAGGTGATGGTTTTTATAGAAATTCGTATTATCGTGTAATTTTGTATACTGATTAGGATTCACGTAACTTCTTCATTTTTACCATGAGATAATATGAGATACTTCGTTTTATTATAAGCATTGAATTTTAGTGTTTCTGGCATATATCATGACAGAAGCAAACATTTTTATTAATGAATGCATAACTAAAAAGACCTATTTTTAATGCGATTTTATTAATTCTCAAGATTGTTTTAAACTTCAGTACTCCTATTTTATCCATCAGATTTAGTGAAATATTGCCAAATTTTTCATTTACTTTTGTATTCTTATTGTATTATAAGAATTAAATTAGTTGTAATTATTATTTCAAGTTCATTGTGAGGCCCGGCATGACCAAGCGTGTTAACGCGTTAGACTCGTAATCCGAGTGATGTTTGTTTGTTTTTTAATTTCAAATCCCTGTCGCACCAAACATACTCGGCCTCCCAGCCATAGAAGCGTTATAATGTGACGGTCAGTCCCACTATTCGTTGGAGAAAGAGTAGTCCAAGAGTTGGCGGTGAGTGTTGATGACTAACTGCCTTCCCTCTTGTCTTACACTGCTAAATTAGGGACGGCAAGCGCAGATAGCCCTCGAGTAGTTTTGTGCGAAATTTTAAAAAAAGTTAATTGTTTATACTTTATTGTAAAATTACGGAAATAAATGATGTATCAACACGTTTGTTTAATTCAATCAGTTGAGCAGTTCTCTCTTTCCTAAGCCATCCAGTGGCTCAGCGGTATGTCTGCGAACTTACACGCTAAAATCCGGGTTTCGATACCCGTGGTGGGCAGAGCACAGATAGCCCATTGTGTAGCTTTGTGCTTAATTCAAAAACCACAACTCTTTTCTAAATGAAACTTAAGTTTTATTTCGATTGATTTTGAGAGCTTTTATTCGTTTCGTAAAGTTAATGTGCACAATTCTAAATTGTATTAATGTTGTGAAATATTTGTTTTTATTTCGACATGAAGAAAATTAGGAAATTCTTTTTGAAAAATATAATATTTTTCACTCTCTAAAAGAACTAGATATCCTCCATAACTTCACGATAAAGAAGAAATCAAAAGCGATCGGATTTTAGCTGAACTCATTTATCTTTAAGTCTGTACTTGACTTCGACTGCTTCTTCACATTCGTGATGCTCTTTGAGTGACTGTATTTTGTCACTGCCATTCTAATCTCAGTACAAGTTTCTAGAGAATTCAGAAGAGACTCTTGATCAATGGATCGTACGATGTTACACAGAAAGTAATGATTTCCATTTTCAAACTTCAGTTCAAATAGTTAGACAGAATAGCATATAGCAGTAGCTTAACGACTAACATTCCAGTCGTTAGTTCTGTTAAAATCTCGAGAGAAGTTTACTTAATTTAATTTTTTGAATTTATATATTAGTGTGGTTATAAGGTAAATAGGCTTTTTATAACTACGGTCCACGTACACAAAAACTATCTCTAAAACAGCTTGTTTTAGCAAATTGCTTGAACACAGTTTTCGTGGCGAGGTCCGGATTTTTAATTTACCAAAGCGTAATTTTCATCACTTTAATTATTGAAATACATATGAGAATACGGAAACGATGTTTTTGTTAAACTATACTATTTATCTTAAGATTATATTACATTGAATATTGTGACGTAAATGTTATGTTATGACTCAGGCTTTGTTGCACTTGTTTGTAGTGTTTGATTAAGATATTAAAAATAACACTTGTTCTAGATTTCTGGTCCGGCATGACCAGGTAGCTAAGGTACTTGACTTGCAATCTGAGAATTGCGAGTTAGAATCATCGTTATACCCAAACATACTCACCCTTTGAGCCTCAGTGGCGTTATAACATAAAGGTCAGTCCAAGTATTCGTTGGTAAAAGTGGAGCCCAAGAGCTGGCGGTGGGTGGTAACGAGTAGCTGCCTTCCCTCTAGTCTTATACTGTTAAAATTTGAACGGCTAATGATGATAGCCCTTGTGTAGCTTTTCGCGAAATTAAAAAAACCAAATGAAACGAAACCTAGATTTCTAGGCGTAGTATTTTAAAGAAAATATATACTTATTCTGCTTAAAATCATTGTACCAACAAAAGCTATTCATCAAACAAGTTTCAGAGAATTGTAAAAACAAGAAAAAGTTTTAAAGCATATATATTGCTTACAAAGAATACATTTACACCAGTGCAGATCTTGTATAAAACGAGATGTCTGTTTAATGGTATTTTATTGAAACACTATAAATATAATTGAATAGGCTATGTAATATATCAGTAGTTCTCAAATTGCAGTGTATAACAAGTACAAAGCATAATTTTCCTAATTTTTGAATTAAGGCGGCTAAACTAAACTAAACTAACGTGGCAGGGGTTCAGTTTAGAGAGAGAGAAATCAGAAGAGTTCTCTCCACAACTGGGGTGTTCAGTAGCTTTGTAGTTCCTCTTCGTCCCCTTTCGTGAGAAATTTTTGAAATGTTCGTGGAATTTTTATTTTATTTTTAATATTTAGAAACTGGAGTGGGGTATTTGTGAGTGAGAGGAAGGACGGGAAAACTGGACGAGAGCAGCGAAAGTGAGGTGAGCCAGACTTTGGCTCTAGGACGGAGTACGCTAGAGAATTGATCTTTAAAATTTACAGTGATTATTCCAGGTGTCGCGGTAAACGGCTCTTTTCAGATACGGCTGGGACCTACAGGTCCAATGCCAGAGATTTTGGTATGGGGGAAAACTGGAGTACCCCGAGAAAACCCACTTTCACGACCTGGGCGCCGAATGATCTACCCAGACCGTGCCCGGAAGTAGCTGGGAATAGAAAATAAAAGAGTTAAAATAAAATAAAATAAAATAAAATAAAATAAAAATGGATGGACACTGTTGATGGTATACAGGGAAATATTTGGCTTCAGTCTTGTAGGTCAGGTGGTAACTTCATCTTGAATTTGTTTAAACACTTGAAACCCATTGTGCGACTGAAAAACGTGGTCTCGGTGGTGGAACTACTGGTTGTTCTTCGGCGAGTTGTTCTTTGCTGGTCTGTGATGCTTTGTTTCTTCTCGAGAATTTGGTTTGAGATTTCTGAGTGGAGGTGGTTTGTTTTTCAGTTTGTACTGACGCGTCGATTTGGGTCTGGCTAGTTGTTGAGTTCTGGGGAGCTGGGATTGAGGTCTGGCATGCACTGTCCTTTTTCTTACTTGAACTGCTGGAACTTGGCGTGTTGCTAACAGTGGGAGTTTTCGTCATCTGGGTAGAGTTGTCTGAATCTGTCTTCATATTTTGTCTATTTGTATCTGGACTCAGCGGAATATTAGTAGTTTCATGTTGGAAGATTTCAGTTGGTTGTTTGTGATATCTGGGAACTTTGTTTGAAACGTTGCTGCGTGGTTGACGATGTGATCGTTCGGCTCTAAAATGAAATATATGATAATAACAGCCGTCGCGTAAAATACAGTCAGCACTGTACTTTGACGTTGTCACTATCTTCATGAAGTGCGTGGGATGATTACTGTTCTTAGAAAAAAATTCGATGAACTGCATAAACTTTGGCTTGTATTTGGGATTCTATGGTTTGTCTGATTTCTTCAGGTTGAATAGATGGGTCGACTCCCCTCAGGAATGCAGAATAGAGAATGTCTGGACTTTTCGTGGGGGAACAGCTTACTTTAAATTCAGTGTTCCGTGGCTCGCACAGGTAAATTTGGTCTGCAATAGTGGCTGGTTGAATGAGGATTCCGCCCCGGCGTAATATTCGGGTCCTGGACGGTTCAATGATTGCCCCTGGCTTGGCTTGGGCGATCAGCGTAGCGATTTGGTACGGCGTGAGGTTCGGCGGTAGGCCGTCGACGATTACCGGCGGCACAACCGGCCTGACTGGCGAGGATGAACGTTTCGTTCTGAATAACATCTTTGCAGAGATATTAGCTCACAGATATTAGACCACAGACTTGCTCTAGACTCCAAAAACCTGTACAAAGGGCAGGAACGTAATCAACACGAGCTGATGACTCGTGCTTACTTGCTCTGTTTCGTGCGGCTAAACGCCGCTTGTCCCTCTAAGAAGATCGACCGACACGGTCAATCCTTGCAGTGTCTGGGCCGGGACAAGGCGACTCATATTGATAATATCTTATATATGTGTCACTGTGCTGAGTACAGAATGAAAGTTGAAAAAAAACAGGTGTGGAAACTTAAGTGTGTTTTTTTCTTGTTGTCAGTATAACAAATTTTTCATAAATATATTTTCTCGTTTTATATAATCTCCAAAAAAATTTAAAATAATGTATTTTCATTTCTAGCTAAACTTAGTAAAGACTAAAAACTGTCTTGGTCGCTCATTCTAAAATTCATCATTACTTAATTTCTATAAATTGTATGTTCACTTCCTCAAATCGAAGTGTTTTAGATAATTTAATTCCACTCACATGTTTAAATAGAAATACACTTATAATATATATATATAAACAAATACATATAAAAAAAATTCACACGACACCCAGAGAAATGTTCATACGACCAGTGTGTGTTATTTTCTACATCATTAAACTCAGGAAGATAAGGAAATTTTCAGTAATATGTTATAAAACGTACCATTGTGAGATGTATTTACTTTAAATAACTCAAATCGAAATGTTTTAGAGTATTTAATTCCACTCACATGTTTGAATTGAAACAGAATTAATATATATATATATATATAAACAAATACATATAAAAAATTTCAAACGATACAGAGAGAAATGTTAATACGACCTGTGTGTGCTTTTCCCTACATCATTAAACTCAGGAAATTAAGGCTCGCATTTATTTATGGTAAACCACTAACAGAAACTTGTAATTATTTATTACAATATTTTAAAGCTATTTCATTTAATTTTGTTGTTTTATTTTCCTTTAAACCATAGCTAGTTAATAATGGTACCAAACAAGCTGTAAACTAAAAGGCAAATGAAAACCTCAAGTTATGGCATTGAATAATATAGTGCATAAGGTACTCACAAGCAAGTGGCAAATACACCTCACAGATAAGCTTTTTATTATCTGACCTAACCTTTGCTAGTCTATTAAGTTTTTTATTTTAGCACTTTGGTTGCTTTTAGCTATTGGCCCACTAATGAAACTTAAGCCTACTATTGTTAATGATCATAATAATACATTAATTGACTTTTTTATCAAATTAAACTTTACATTAAGAATGTAAAACAATACTACACACAAAGCAAACAGTGCCTTATTATCTATTATAAATAAATGGCTTTTAGCTGATGCATACCTGCTCGATTTGAACTCACTAATAGAAAAATTCAGTCTGTGGTCAAAATAACTAACAATTCCTTCTATGAACAAAGTTGCATTATATGTTATTTGACAAATTAATACTTTATTTGTCTATTAATTATAAATTCATTATTCTAAGTATTCTTTTAAACTCATTGAAAAACTGTTTCATTTATGTAATAAAAAACACTACTCAACTACTTCACTTGAGAAGGATGTTAACCATTGTTATGTTTAATTCAGGAAATAAAACTAACTGTTGTGAAGAGCTTATCTACTTTAGTTTTTATATAGTGATATAAAAGTCTAAGGAGCTCGGAGCAAACTTTATGAACCTACGATATTTCTAAAAAATTTTAATGTCTCTTAAATCATGTTCTTATCTTTCAAGATTCTGTCAATTGCTCATATTGATTAATTAGCAGACTGTTTTTGAGTGCTCAAATATATGATACAATTGCTGAATAGGTGCTTTCAAAAATAAAATATTTTCATCTCTTTTAGTTTTTCATAATTTTACCAGTGTTGTAGACTCTTTCAGATGCTGCTTTTTTTATGATAATTCTATACTTTGCATTTTCTTTGTACTTATTTCTGTGAGGAAGTAATTAAAATTAATATACATATCAAAATACTGTTTATTACGACAATCCAAGACACATAAATGTTGGACTTTTTTCTAGTATTATACCATTTTATTCACCTCTCTTTCAATTTATTCGGTCACTCTTACATCTTCAGGTCGTTTTTCTTGTATCTGTTAAACATCTGTCTTTATGTCCTTTTCTGGAAATTTATAGTCTTGAATTTGATTTTCATAATTAGGTTAATAATGCTACATAATCATAGGGTTTTTTTTAGATTTTAAATCTGACTCAACTTAGAAAGGTAGCCACTTCCTCCAATAATTTTCTTATAACTTAGAGTGTTGTAATCACTTAATTCCTGAGAGAATGATCAAAAGCCATTTTATAATCTGGCTTAACACCAACCAAGGTTTATTATACCTAACTTCATAACTTAGAGAAACCTTTTTGGGTCTTGACTTATGGTGCTTTAAGGAATGAAAACTTTTTCAAAAACTTGAAATCCTGTGTTAAATATTTTCCGAATCGTTAGTCAAAATTTGAAACCTTATTATGGCCATTGATCCATAACCATAGTTTAAACCTGTTTTTATTATCAACGTTTTTTAACATAATTTTCCAGTGACCACATTTTAAGGTGTGTTACAAATTAATAATTTTCAAGCTTTAGTATTATATAAGCACTTCTAGTTGTTTTATTTTGTTTGCTTATCATGGTCACTTCATATAAATAAAATACATCATTCAACTAAAATGTTACAAAAAATCCTCAAATATAACGTGATATCAATATAAGTAACAGTATCAAAAATAAGGTTTTGATTCCAAATCAGAATAAAAAGAAATACTACAAAAGAACAAAAATTTGAAAGATTGATGTCCAGTGAATGTTAATAATATTAAATTTACATTGTCTAAACAATATTATCACAAACATTTTCATTTCAGTGGCACTGCACATAGCAAAATCCTGAAACCTATGACTTCATCTAATTTCATGACCAGAAAAAGAAAAAAAAGCATAACATCATTAGACAGATGGACGAAGTTAATTTTTTAAATGAAAGAATATGTCTGATCAGTTGTGTTAGTTTTCTATTTATTACCAATGACAACTTTTGTCATATTTTCAATATTAATAACTGATTACTCTAAAAACAAAATTACAAATAAAAAGTAATTGTGCTTCAGATCATAAAGTTCTACTTTTTTGACCAGTTTAACACTGTCAAAACTCGTTACACCCAGTTTAAGTTATAATTTTAACAAAGAAAATATTGAACTTTCACGTATTATCAACTTTTATAATTTGGCATAGTTGTGAATTATGTGAAAGATGCATTATGGTAGGATCTTTTAACCTTTTCGTTTAAATAAACACAGTTATTTGGGAACATATGTTATGATAATAATGTTCAGCAACAACAAGGCATCTATTGATCTATCTTGACTATCATGCTCTAAGCCAAACTAAAACCATCAGATAATAATAAATAATTAAAGCCAACCCTTACCATTCGTACATCCAGCATACATTTTTTTCTTTTAAACTAACTTAAATTTACTGCCTTTACAACATCCGAAAGCATCCCATTCCAAAGATCCACCACTCTTTATAAAAAAAATAAAATTTTATTAGCTGAAGACAGCTTTTACCTTGTCTAAATATATATTTACATTCCCTAGATCTATAATTCACACTGTTAAGTAGATAAAATATTGATTACAGCAATTCAACTGACGGGCTCTGACTCCTCATGTGGACAACAGGTGGCTTGCAGGAGGGATAGGAGCTACTTTAATTGTTTCCAAAGGTCTTTTGGCTCGAAATCACTTTTGAGTTCCCAATCGTTTTTTCCTGATACAGAGGAGATTTGTGGAGGTTTTTTTTCTTTGTATATCTTTACCTCTACATACCTTAGTACGCAGATTCCTGTGAGGAATATAAGGGCAGTTTCTTTGCTTTTTGTCTTTCCACATTTAATGCAGTAGTACCTGAAAGTCCATATAAGACATAAAGTTAGCGTCACTGTTTATTTTAGCATTCCAAAGATGAGTTTTTGTTTTCTGGCTTCAGGTTGCATCTTGGTGCTCTTTATAGAAAGCTTGAATGTTTAATCAGTTTTGTGTAACATATTGCTACTCTGATATCTGTGGTAAAGATACCATGAATATGGTGATATGTGATGTGTATCATGATCTTTAAATTGGTGATGGCATGTTTCTTTCTGCTTCATCTTTAGAACAATATTTACTTTTCTTTTCTAGGGTGATTTCCAGAGGCCCCAGTGGTGCTAAAGGCAAATCCCACTTGGAAAAATAAGAAATTTAGAAGTGATGAATAATCTCTGTCGTGACTTTATAGTCTCCTCAAGCATCTTTAGACAATAATGTAACCTCTATTTTATTGGTGTTTGTGTGGGGGTAACTATGTAGAAGGAATGTACTAACTGGAAAAATTGAAAAGCCAATGTAGGAAGCAACTGAAATATTTAGCATGATTAGTCTTAAACAGTCCTATGTAGTTGTAAAGCATTCTTACTAATCATTAGTTAGTTGACAATTCAATTTGGAGCTGAAAAAACATTCGCGGACCATAAGCAGGTGACGTTCTTTAGCTCTATTTTCAGTTGCAAAGTTTAGTACATTGAAATCTTTGGTAGGACTGTTATCATGGTGCTAATGGTGTAATTGTCTTTTTCCACCACTGGTATTCCAGTGTTTCTTTCAGAGAGATAGCAGGGCTCACAAAGAATGGTGATGGTATGGCTATATTTGTATGTTTTGTTCAGTATGCAGAACATAGATATGACTTTTAAAAGATTGATCACTATTTCTGTGTCATTGCCTGTTTTTCAACTCTAACATAGGATGAATTCATTTAATTTTCGGTTTAAACTTTGCTTCAGTCTCTACTTTACGTTACAATGTCGTCAGAAAAGTTATTACATAACATCTGGTTTGATTCTGGTGTAGGTGTAGGCCACTTGTAAAAGTTAGTATTTTAATTAGACTATTTGATGTACATCGCCATAAGCACAGAAATTTCTTTCTTCAACAAAAAAGTGTTGTTTTGGTCTGTTCACCAGTTAGAAATTGTAGTATTGTAGCCTTCAAATACAATTTTTGGTCCTTTCTTATGACCATTGCAACCATCACTACTTATTTATCACGAAGAAATGGTGGCATGTAGTAATTTTATGCAGTTCTTATTTTCAAATTATGATCAGAATTATTTAGCCGATCAAATAATGACATAACTCTTAATGGGTTTCCCACCATTAAATGGACAACTCAAAATTTAATGTTTTACAACAAATCTTCATTTATATATTTCTATGTGTAAGAAATGTACCAAAGTAAATATATCAGGTGTGAAATGTTTAAAACATGTAATTAGTCACTCCAAAAATAATATTTTATATCAGTTTTTAAGATACTTGTGTAAATATCACTATATTTTAATTGTATGTTTAATTTCATAGCAAAATGTCCATCTTATTTTAACATGTGTGTGTGTGTATTTTCTTACAGCAAAGCCACATCAAGTTATATGCCAAGTTCAACATAATTTGAAGGGAAATAATTATTTAGTAGACACATACACAGATTACAAATTATGCTTTTTACCTTCCTTTTTTAATTAAATACATTAGCATTTTGCAGAATTTGGTCCCAAAAATATTTTAAGGCTGTCATAATTGTCTGTGCTTAATATGTGACAATCTCCGAGCTGCTAGCAGTGTAAGACTAGAGCGAAGGTAGCTGGTAATCACCATACACCGCAAACTCTTGGGCTACTCTGCTACCAAAGAATATTGGGTAGACCGTCACATTATATCGCTCCCATGGCTGAAAGGGCGAGCATGTTTGGTGTGTTGGGGATTTGAATCCTGTGACCTGTATATTACGAGTCGAGTGCCTGAACCACCTGGGGTAACTAATATACAAGAAGAAAGACATCTATCAAATCAAAACCACTACCAAATTTTGAGACAGTCCTGTTTCGTAGAATAGTGGGATTTGACTGTCACTTTTATTGCATATCAAAGGAAGATGGTTTTTGTGACAAAAGGATGTGAACTTTCAACTCTCTGTCCGATCACATTACCATTGAGCGAAACCCGATCCTTATAACGCTAAAAAAAAATGTGTCTCATCTGTAATCAGGTAAAAATATAAACATACAGAAATACCTACGCTAACCATAGTTGTGAAATGCGACAGTATAATTAAAACATACTTAATATTAGTGAATTACCGTCAGTTAATAATGAAGTATACAATTTAATCATATATAATTGCTTTTATTTTTTTATATATTCGTACCTTAATGAGTTAAAAAAGCCCTAGTGGATTAGTAGGTCTCAGATAAAGAATGTGTACTTAATAAACTACGATGTATCTAAAGATGAATGTCGAATTAACAAAAGGTTTTGCACTTATCAGTATGGGTAAAAATCGCGAATAAGCATTTTTGCCACCCTTTAACGTTATTTCTGTTTGGAAATAACATTTGGTAAAGTAAAAATAGATTTATGCCAAAGGATTAATATATAAATGATTATTTTTATGTTGAACACAACCTTCATTAGAAATAGTTTTATAATCATCACATATATTGATTGGAGTAATATTTTTATTAAAGTTTTTCTCTTTACATCGAGGATTTAATTAAATACCCAAATATTAGACTTGTTTTGATTTTACAAAAACGCTATCGTACAAAATGTGTGGAAGAACAAATATATAACTATTATATAAAAAAATGTGTCATAACTTTATTTATACTTGCATAAACCAGAATCACAAGAGAGACATTTTTCCCTGATAATAAAATAACACATTGACTTCTTTAATACACTTAAATTTTAAACAAAGTGTTTTGACAAGTGTCTGAACAAAATTTATCAATATAGTTTCTTGATTGTATTTCGCGCTGCTATATGAGATACGTTGACGGATTTTGCTACTGGCTTTAGGATTCATTACCGTGGTTATCATAGGAATTGTGCAAATCTTTCTGAATATTCCCGTAGCACCAAACATTCTCGTCTATCAGTCGTGGGGGCGTTATAATGTGACGGTCAATCCCATTATTCGTTGGTAAAGGAGTAACCCATGGATTGGCGTTCGGTGGTGATGAGTAGCTGCCTTCGCTCTAGTCTTACACGACTAAATTAGGGACGCCTAGCGCAGATAATCCTCGTGTAGGTTTACGCGAAATTTAAAAACAAAATTCTGAATAATCCTGGTACCTCAAGTTGATTAATACCACTTTGTTCTCCAATGTCATTTAGCACAAGGGGTAACTCATACTAGAAATATTAAATTCCCAATTTGTGCACATCTTTATGTTCTGAATATGTAATTGGTTTACTCCTACACATTCACACAATTTACTTTTTGTATATTTAAAATTCTGTATTACTATTCCAAATAACCAGAAACTTAAATTTGAATATTAAAAGTTAATTAAATATTAACATATGCTAAATTTATGATATTTACTTACAAGATTGATACACGCAATTTTCTTTTTTAACACAAATATATTTTAATGTATAAACAACATAAACAGTACATGTATCGTCATCAAGAAAAAACTACAATTTATGATAACGGTTATTATAATAGTTGTTATATATGATGGTATATATACAACAGTTTTACAAACTTACACACAATACTGATTCTTCTAACCGGTCTAGAACCGAATATTTTATTAACGATCCAGGTCCACGATAAATAAATTAATTCTCAGTCGATGTTGTCACACTCACAGCTTGCTTAAGCTGGTTTACTTGGTCTTACATCTTCACCTTTTCCAGCGAATAGATTTAATTTCCTCGAAAAAATACTAACGTCCGAAGTAAAGCCATTGAAGTTGAACGGTTTCTAATGTTCGAAATATATAAACGTCCCTTATCTAATTCTGTAGTTTTCCGATTAATAGGCGTTGATCATGTTGTGTATAAAGCGTATGTAGAAATTCCTAGAATTAAGTAGATCGATCATGTATTTTAGCCTGGTGTCTGTACGAGCCTCGTACAAAAACAAGCATGCGCAGATTATTCTGGAATTCTGTTGAAGTTACGCGATTGTTCGAGAACACAGTAGGCCTACTAGTATATAAACAGACGACGATGCGAGGAGAGGAGTCAGTCATTCGTTTTCATTTGATTCAAGAAATATTGTCTTCGTTTGAGAAATTTTCAACGTTTGCTGTGTGTTTATTCAACTTGGATTTGTGACTGGAGCTAGATCTACAAAAGCTGTGATTTTATTTCGTTAATCTTTACGATTCATTCGAATTACTGAAGGTCAACACGTACAGGACTGTTTAGGGGAGACCGAGGCAAGTTAGAAAACGACAAATTTGAGACATTCATCAGACATCGTAAAAAGAACTTTGTCAAATTTATCGAACTGTGAATTGTTTCTGGACTTCTCCATTTAAGCTTCGGAATTTCTTCGTGGGACCAAATTCGCTCCCTAGACTGGAATTTTGGATTTCTGATCTGGACTTTTGAACTTTCATTCTGGATCATTATATTGGACACAGGCCAGTACCATTTTGTATTGTAATTAATTTTGAAGGTTGAAACTGAATATCTGTCATTGTTATTATATAATTTATTTTATATCTGTCACATATATAATAGTTTATTGTAATAAATTATATAAGCTGTTATATGTGTCTTTCTGTTGAGTCAGTCCACATAAAAAACGTAACAATGACAATTACATTTTTCGTAGCTTATAGTATACTGACTCTAGCTGACGAATAATAATTTTTCCTGTCTCTTGGCCAACTGCTTTTATATGAATCACACGAGTTTTTAGAATTATCAACAATGTTCGAAACAAATATTGTTGATTCTTACTCTCAAAGAATCTATCTTTACAAACATAGAGAACAGTAGTGACTTGTGCAGTACACCGTCAAAAAGACACCACGCATGCAAAAATAAAAACTATACTGAAGCAAGTGAATGTACTGAAATAAACGTATGCCGGTAAATACGTTACAATATTCTCAGAGACCGAAAAAAAGGCTTAACATTAACAAATACTTATGTGAGGCCTGTAAAACTAGATTTATATCTATAATCGTAAGACTTGTTTTTATATTGAATTGTAAAATAAGCAAGCGGTCAACATATTTGTGAGTTAAATGCCCTAACTAGGTCATGCCAAGCTCGCCTGCGCAAAAAAAGCTATCTATGTATGTACTTAATATTGTTAGACAAAGAAATATGGATTACAATGGTGTACAACAAAATTTATTCAATTTTTGTGCTTAAATGATATTAATAGTGATTGACGTGTTAAGTCAAAGTGTTTTCTATACCAACGCAACATCAGGCTGTCTGCTGAATCTACTGAAGTAATCGAACCTTTGGTTTTAGCGTTGTTAATTTCTTAGACTTACCGCTGTACCAGATGGGACATTAAGTGACAGAGAAAAATTAGAAATGGACCCAATCATACTCACGCTTTGTGTTGAGGAAAACAATAAAAAAACAACAACGGAATCGTTACAATTAACATAAATATTTATGAAATAATTATAATTAGAAAATTCATTAAATCGTGAAAACAGATATAAAAATCCTTATAAATTGAATTGCACTGATGTGTTCCTTAATTGTGGAATATGGGACATAATATTTCTAGAACAATGAAAAAATAAGTTATATCAAATAATCTCTAGTTAAATTAAAGATTAAATTATTTATACTTTAGATGTATTCATGTAGCGTGCCAAATGCTTTTCTTATGATACTTTTTCCATGTTCTAGTGAGTGAAAATTGCCATCTGCCGAATATCATCATTTTATCGTTATATATGTCAATTATGTATTTTATGTATGAGTACTAGGCAGCAAACAAATAATCAGACTACATGTTTTGATACCGTAAAATCTCTCACTAAGTCAGAGGTACATTTAAAGACTTTAAACTCTGAAAGGCGGAATATCATTTCATTAAATAAACATAGAGCGAAAAAGACCATTTTGGAATTTTGTGCTAACAAAGCATCAACAACACATATTTTAAAATTATTTTTGTAGATTTCTTATGGCATTAAAGATTAATTCAAATACTTTTGTTTTACACGTATCAACCACGTACACATTGACGTAGTAATTGTGTAACATTCGTGTCACTATATATCATGTTTAAAGTAATTCAGATTTTGCAGATGATCGCGACCTACTCTGTTTTATCTTTCTTTTATATAAAATATCGTAATAATGCTGTGTAGCCGAAAGTTGTCTTGTATTTTCTGCTGTCCTGCTATTTTCAATAACAACCACTTTATTGATATATGCTAGTAGCCTTGGTTAAAAACCGTCGTTTTACGATTAGATTTATGGTTTTTACTGTTACATTATTTAACTACATGGTGGCTCTTGATTGACATTTTCTTTGGTAAATATGGTTTTAAATATAAATGTCACATACTTTAGGCATTAGTATTGTTGTGTTTGCCAGGTGAATGATGAGTTTTATCTTTTAGGTCATTGTAAACGTCACTTTTTTTTCTAATTTCCTTTTATCGCTTTCGTTTTCCTTTACCATGCTATATTTTATAGAAGATGCATAGTTATCGATAAAAAACTGTCACACTTTGCAGTTCAGTAGTTATGTTTCTATCGAGTATTTCTTAGATATTTCGTTTGATGCCATCCTTCTTTACATATTAACCTTCTTTATATTTTTTTCATCTGAAAATTTTATAATTGAATTCTAACTAAATGAACAGAATATATTAGGGTTGATTAGTATGTGCGCTTGGAAGTTAACCTTATTATCACTGCATCTGGATGTAGCTTTTCAGGTAAGTTACGAAAGGGCGTCACATGTGTGTGTCGCCCTCAGATACTAGGGAAGGGAAAGACGATGATATTTCCAAAGACGATGACGTAGTAGTTGCACAAAATGTAACCAGAGGGTTGGTGCATTGCTATGCCGCCATGACAAGATTCATAATATTCCACAAAGTGGAAACAGCAAAATATGTGGACAACATGTCTAAGCATGGCTATAATTATTACAGCCAGTATGAAACTCTAATTCACTAGTAATTATAATTTTTGACTATATATATTTAAATCATTCTGAAAAGGTCGTTTATACAAATATCGTACAAAATATCCCCCCACTTGTATGTCTGCGAAGTTATACTGTTATAACCCGGGTTTTGAAACTCGTGGTCGGCGGAGCACCGACAGCCTTGTGCTAAATAACAAACAACAACAAATATTTTAGCAATTTATCAGTTTTCTTACAATACAGATTTTGCTGTATAATATACATAAAAAGAAGCATATATTAAACACGTATTCAGATAAAGACATTTTACAACAAAATTGTTCACAAGATATCATTACTATCATTTTGGGATCCAAATTTAGATAAGTTTTTTCATGTCAACAATGAAAATAAGCACATTATTTATACAAAACATATAAAACACACATTAAAACAATCAACATAGTCATACTTTTGTATTTCCTGATCGTGTATATATAAATCGTTCTGGAAAATAACATTTATTTAAATATCATGCGATAATTAAACTTACATTTTCACCAGTTTGATAATGATATCAATATAATTTGACAAACACTTTCATTTTACGCATGATGCTCTATAATTTAATCTTACACAATTTTTAGAAGGGTAAGCACTATTCTTCTATATATATTTGCGTCATCAATGTCTAGATTTAATTAGGTTAAAACCATTATTGTAATGACAATCTTAGTGCTCATAGGATTTTAACAAATCTGTTGCCGTTATTTGAATAAGATAACAACTTACATTTTATTACATAAATGTTATATGTTTAATTACTCTTATTGTATAACAAAACCTACATGTTTTCCCTAAATCTTTGACAATTGAATTATCTCAAATACACATCGACGATGGTAATAAGCGTATTATATACAATATTGTACATTCATGCACAAGCAATTACACGAAAACACACTCCTGCAGTACTTTTTGTTGTTGTAAGTTTATATTTGACAGTTCATGATGAGTTGGGTATGTTAAGGGTATGTGGCGACAGTTTCAATAGATCAGAATATTTTCCTTCCTAAGGTCGACCAATGTAACGAAACCATGTTTCTCTTGTTATGAGTTCGCAGATATACCATTGTGCCACTGATGAGCACGTAAATACAGATCCAGATTACATCAGATTTTTGAACTGGATCCACATTAGTGATGTATAACTGTTTTCCTACGTGGTTAGGTAGTTTATCACCAGCAAATATATCCCCAAACTTCTTTTGCATGCATAAATCTTAGAAAATTATCAAATAAATTTCTAAAATGTTCATATCTTCTTTCATAGGACACCTGCTATTTCTCTGTCATCGAGACAACCATTATTGCATCACGTATGGACACTGATGTCAAACTAGCTAAACTTTGACTGTTAGAAAATATAATGACATCTCGTGAAAACACCCATACAGACAGTATTTCTATAAACGGATGTTGATGAGGTCGTTCTCTGCACATGTCATTAATGACTAGAAAAAAAAGGCAGATAACTTTTATTAAAACAAAATACAATTATTGAACGTTGTAATTATGTATTTACATTATATTTAATATTAAAAATAAATGGTTCAAACTCTATATAATTTAATATTCTATACATCAATGTAATAGTTCCTATTCCTATACTTTTGCTAGAGTTTTTGTATGCCATTGATATTTAAAAGTCAATAATATTGATACAGAGCGATAAAAAAATAATAATTGTATATTCTAGGTGTTCTGTTTCTCAATATTTGACGAAATATTTCAATTAGTAAACAATTATCAATTCCTGTTCCCGATTCACAGAAAATGGTTAGAGTTCAGACTGTGTCAATCGCTAGAATATATATATATTTTTTAATACATGACCTATTCAACTCTAATTTATGATATACATATAAAATATGGCATGTATGAGATTTCAAAAATACTAATTTTTCGATGTGAAATGAAAGGAGATTTCATTATACAATTGTTGTTGTTGTTGTTTTGAAATAAGCACAAAGCTACACAACGGGCTATCTGTGCTCTGCCTACCACGGGTATCGAAACCCGGATTTTAGCGTTAAGTCCGCAGACATACCGCTGAGCCATTGGGGGGCCCATTATATAATACAACCAATTATGTACTCGAGTAGTAACAGAGCTAGTTGTTTCCTGGTAATGTTGATAAAGTTATTCACAAGTTTAGTACACAACAAGACTCTAAATTTTAAGTAAATATTAGCAAGCTTTCAGTCACATTTTATATTTATTTACTGATGCTTCAAAAGCAGAATATATATATTTTTTTCCAAACTGACATAAATTTTTAAACAATGCGATGATAACGTATTATTTTTTTCCACTTATAAACCAATGCAAAAACTTAACTTTATCTACACTACGAGGTCTTCGTTCCGATGTGTCGGTATTTGAGTATAGTTGTTAAATACTCAGGAGGGTCAGGTACATTAGACCTCTTCCTTCTTCCCGAACAATCATAACATCAATACGATTTCCAATTTTTGTTATTCTTATTCTTATTATTTATTTTGTTTTTTTTTTCGGTTTTTTTGTTTATTTTATTTTATTTTATTTATTTATTTATTTTTTTATAGCTTTGGGCCAGAGTAAAAGTATAACTTGATGCTCCGGCCCATTTCAGGGCTTACGAGGTCTTTGTTCCAATGTGTCGGTATTTGAGTATAGTTGTTAAATACTCAGGAGGGTCAGGTACATTTGACCTCTTCCTCCTTCCCGAACATTCATAACGTCAATACGAATTTTTGTTATTGTTGTTCTTATATTATATTATTATTTTTATAAGTTTTTTTTTTTTTTTTTTTTTTTAAATTGCTTTGGGCCAGAGTAAATATAACTTGATGCTCCGGCCCATTTCAGGGCTCAGACCATGCATGGGCGAGACAAGTGTTTTTTTTTTTGTTTTTTTTTTTTAATAAAAGAAAGAATGCTACTACTACTACGTGTAGTAGTACACATACTCGCACAAAAATAGTAAGTATATTAGTATGTTAATACAAAATATATGATAAAAGTAAACAAAAAGTAAACCAGGACTAAGAGTCTAGTGTATAGTGGCCAGCTTGAGCTATATTATTTAAATATAAGTTAAAAGGGGAGAGGTATTTAGGACTATTTTCATCATGTACGTGATATCTGTCGAGATCACACATTAATTCATTTTTATGCCAATTCTTATTGAAGTATTTTAGAGTATTATGCAAGAGTCTTTCAGATATTGTGTCTATGTTTGCATACTTGTGCAAGAATGTGGTTGAGGTGCTACGTGGTACTTTATAAGCTGAAGTTAGTACTGAATTTTGTATCCTTTGAAGTTTCTGTATATGTGTAGGTGCTATGTTAATCCATGCTGGTGATGCGTATTCTATTGTTGGTCTAATGTACGTTTTGTAGATTTTAAGTATGTTTGTTGGTGATGTACCTTGGTTTTTACCTGAAAGACTTCTTACATAATTTGCTCTTTTCCATATTCGTGTCAGTACATTTTTTAAGTGTGGTTTCCACGTTAATTTAGAATCATAGGTTAGACCTAGGAATTTAGCAGATGTAGCAGTCAGTAAAAGTGATCCATTCATATATAGTTTCGGTGGATCTTGTTTTAGCTTGTTTCGTCTGCTGAATAATATGACTTGGGTTTTTGGGATATTTATTTTTATTCGGTATTTCTGGCAGTATTCTTCAATGCTATTTAGGACTGGCTGTAGGTTCGTTGCTGCTATCGATGGAGTGAAGGTCTGTTCAAAAATACTCGGACTGTTTGAATTGCGCGGCTCCAGTTGGTTCCAGGGGAATCCGCTTGGTGTCGCTAGGTTTGTACAGATCAGCTAATTACGACGCCATTTCCCGATTGCAGATATCTTTATTTGTGTATTAACTACGCGGTTTTAAGTGAAGTGCGATTTTTTTCGTTTGGCGGATTTCAGAATGAATGACCTGAAGGAGCAACGACTTGCTGTGAAATTTTGTGTTAAACTTGGAAAATCTGCGACTGAAACTTTTGTTATGCTTAACACGGCTTACGGTGATATTTCTATGAAGCGTACGGCATGTTTCAAGTGGCATGAACGTGTTAAAGATGGTCGACAGCCCATTGAAGAAAGACGTCCTTCCACGTCAACTGACGACCCACACGTCGACAAAATTAACACCCTAGTTAAAGCAAATCGACGTCTGACTGTCAGGGAGCTTGCTGAAGAGTGTGGGATATCAGTTGGATCTTGTTACGAGATTTTGACCCAAAAATTGAAGATGCACCGCGTTGCCGCGAAATTTGTGCCTCAGAACTCGTGAGTTTTTGGCCAAACACTCGATCACTGTTCCTCCCCACCTCCCCTACTCACCTGACCTTGCTCCTTGCGATTTTTTCTTGTTCCCCAAACTCAAAAGACCTTTGAAAGGAAGAAGATTTGAGACGATTCCCAAGATTAAGGCAAATGCATCGAAGGAGCTGGAAGACATTACAAAAGAAGCGTACCAGGACTGTTTCAACAAGTGGAAACACCGTTGAGAAACACCTTTAACTTCTAAATGAAGTAGATTTTGTTTTATGACGTTAGTCCGCGTATTTTTTGAATAGCCCTCGTATGTTATTTAAACTTATTATTGTAATGAAGCATCAAACACATTTTTTTAGTGATCAATGCCTAAAAATTGGGCTGACAATCATAATTGTAAAAGAACATTTAGCTATAAATCAAGTGATTATTCTTTAAATATTCAAAAACAGATATTTTTCACATGAATTTTGAAAGTATCAGTATATCATCTTCTTTCATTTAAATTATATAGATAGATCATAGTTTATATAGAAATTATCAGTTAAAAACCAGTGATCTGTATTTTTTTATATGAAACTTAATTATTATTATAGACTAATATACCATCTTCAGTACATGTAAATAAGTATCACACGCATAAAAATATCGTCAACTTGAAGTTTTGTTGGCAATTTTTTGTTGTTCACGAAATCATCTTAGTTTATAAATTATTGATTTACAGTCCAATGTGATAATACCTGCTTATATATTAGTTCTAGTGGGTTATTGGTAATCATATATAAAACATAACTACATTCTTAAAAAGTTATCAAAGTTTCTATATTATAAAAATTATACAAAACAATAGTGAAATCTGTACCTAAAATGACTGTCAGTTATATGAAAACAAACTTAATTAACATGAAACATTGTACTAAACATATCTCACTATATAAATCAATAAATAGTTTAATGCAGTGAAATTAGTCTATCGACAATCTCGAAACAGATATTTCCACACAGAAATTTTGAAAATCTTGCACTAATATAACTTATATTTTCACTTACAATTATATAAATCATCTCTGTAAGTTTCATATATAAAAACACTTTTCATCATAGCCTATTATACTATGTTTAGTATATGTAAGTAAAAATCACAATCATAAGTAAAACACATACTGAAACATTTGTTAGCAAAAGTTCAAGATACACTAATACACTACTAAAGAAACCATCTTAGTATATATATTATTGAAATATATATATATATGCAGCTTAGTTTTTCATGATAAATTAAATTTCATGAATATCAATTTCTAAATATATGTGCAAATCTTCATTTATATTTGAAATTGAAAGCTCATGTTTCAAAATAGCTAATGTAATATCATTAAAATATATAAGTAAAATTAGATATTTAACTGCATACTGAAACATTTATGAACAAAAATTTAAGATACACTAATATGCTATTTACAAAAACATCTTAGTTTATAAAATGTAATAATATCTGTGGTATATATTTGTTCAGGTTTCTTATTGGTCATCATAAATAAAATTGCAGTCTTTAAGGTAGCCAAAATTTCTTTATTTTAAGAACTATACAAAACATATCATGCACTTGAAACTTGGAAATAAGTTAACTGTTTACCTTTGGATTGAACATTGTATCTTTACCTTCACTTTCCTCTCCTATACAGCTTAAAACCGACATGTTTCACCATATTTTATCTACAATATACGTAGGTAAAGACTTGTAAAGTATCACACACTCAAACATCGGGAATATTTAAATCTTTAGTCACATAACTGCATTAATAAACGAAATCTCTATGGATAAATATGAATAGGACATTTACCAAAATGATCTATACGAAGATAATAAGCACATAATTTGAAAATATTCAATACAAAGGAAACTCTTGTAACACATATTTTCATAATCGAGATCAAAGGAACTCTAAAAAGTGGTTCTTAAGGATAAAACACTGTGGCAATCGCTTTCACCTTTGTTCATTAGGCACATAACTACTACTTGGAAAAACAAATAGCACATTCGTTTCTACAAAAAAATCTGTTTCTGTTTGTTTAAATCTTCTTAGGATAACAGACAATAATATATGTACATATATTATTTCAAAGTTTATAAATCCATCATGTTTGCTGTTATCATCACAGAGTAAAATTTGAAAGCAAAACAAACTGTAAACCCACTATACATTTACTCTGACAATGAAGAACTGAATTTGCATGTCACTGAATTTAGCAGTCAGCAAAATAAATTTATATATTCTTACACTTTACGTAACAATACAGAGGGCTAAATGTACATTCATGAAATTCTCAATATTTGGGATGCAATAGGTAATTATTTTCTACAGCTTTGTGACTATTATCTGTTTTTGATTAAAGACTAAATTATATGTCGTTTAATTATTGGTTTGCAAATATAAGATGCAAAACAAAAGTGTTTGTTTTGTTGCACAATTAAGCAAAAACCATGCGATTGTTTGGTGTGGTGAGCGACTGAGTGGCATTCTTGTTTTGGTGTAGTTGTAGTTGAGATATTAGAAGTTAAGAGTGTGTAAAATCATATATAACCTGGTGATTAACTGGTATTTGCTCCATATTTCATTCCGAACCTAGAAAGGTTTTTCTTTGATAGATTATTTAAGCAGAGTATCCATGATAAAACTTTGTAGAATGGACGGCAACTGCCTGTTGTTGAGACACAAGCGTAGAGGACGAAAGATAAGACTTTCCAAACGTCGTTCTCTACACCTGTGTCTCTACAACAGGCAGTTGCCGTCTATTCTACAAAAAAATTGTTCTGAAATGTGATCTGATGGAAATTTGAAAGTTTTTCGTTCGTTTATGACTTATAGAAAAATAAAGAATGATCATTTTATGGTATGATTTATTGTTTAGTCCTTGATATGTATACGAGTAAAAATACATAGATATATAATACATTTCTTCAATAACTTCTTACTCTTTACTATTGCTATAAATCAGAACTAATGCTTAAAAAAAACATGTCTTTTATTATTTTTGGAAACAAGCTTTTTCTTGTTTTTTAATCGTATGATTTTATTGTTTTCTAAGACGCAAATGTGCTTGTGAATTTACTCCATGCGCATAAATAAGCTATTGTCATTCATATATTTGCGTAATATGTACAGGTAATCAGACTTAATGAACTGAGTTTTATTAGGTGGGCTATTTATTAATATTGCAACACATATTCAAGCTGCAAACAGATATTAGAATGTAAGTGAAAGATATGTTCAAGCAACCAATCGCACATAGAAAATACTATTTGATATACATTTCTAACCTATTAAGTAAGTACAATTTTGATGCAGCAGAAAATGTAAGTTCACTTTTCATGTTTGGTTGAAACTGTTATGAATCGACTGTTAAAATAATTGGTCAGCGGTGACAAGGTCTCGACCCGTTTGTATATTCAAATATTTTCGATTGTGTTTATCACAAGAAGTTTGTCATCATTTAGTATACTAGTGAATGTTAATAGATATATTTAACCATTCAGATACATATGTACAGTGTTTTCGTCATTATGAAAAGGTATTCGTACACAGAAATTGTTTTCGTTTGAAAATAATTATTATACGAAACAGAAATTTTAATATACCAGTTGAATGGAATAAAATAGTTATTTTTTAAATATTTAACCAACTGTAACTGAAAAATATTTTACATTGTTTGTAGATCTTTATTATTTAGATTTTATTCATGTCCCTGTAAATACAATAGTAAAGTTTTGGTTAATAGACAAAGAAGTACATATATATGTATATACTGAAATAAATAAGTTTATTAATACAATTTAACCAGTAGGTTTAGAAATTGAAAATAATTCAACATTTGATACAGAAGCATATTATTTAGAATTAGAAATTAAAAAAAAATTGATAAGGATATCAATATAAATATTTTTGATAAAAATATTTGCTCGTTCTGTGTATGGTTTACCCTTTTTTAATATTAGTATAGCATACTCTTCTGTTATAAGCAGTATAACTTCACAATTATTCAGATTTTGCTATTAGTAATGTTGAACTACTGATACAAATTTATTATTAAATGGTATCAGTAAGGCAACTTTAAATAAAAGTATTAAAATATTCTGTAATAAATACAACGAAATACAAATTAAAGAAAATTTACTGCAAATGTTTGATAAATATTTTAGTTGTGAAAAAGCCATTTAAAAACTTGGCACTACTTTATGCGGATGAACATCTTACCGCATATAGAGTATAAAAATTTGATAACAATAGAAGGCTTAACGGTTGGTGGTTTGTAGTTATACTGACTAGTTCATATAACCGATAACGGAGTTATGAACTTTTAATATCATTTGTGATATCGTTCATAACTAAATGCAAAGCATTGGATTATATAACTGATGAATATCTAAAATTAAACTTGAAAAAAGAAACAACTATTTTCATAAATAAAAACATTAGCCGTACATCGAAATAAACGTATATTCTTTTGGTGATAAATCCAGTCTGTGGGAAATTATATAACTCGGCAGACGTTTATCTTCTTTATCGATATTTATTTTCAAACTATTATTCTTTCTTTATCGATTGTAATTTTAGAAGTAATAACCCGATTTCCAAACAAGCTTTCCGGCCTTGCACCAACTTACTGTATTTTCTATTGAGTAAATAAATATTTTAATGTACTGTAAAACGTATTTAAATGCAAATGTGATAGTCACTCAGTAGGGTTCAAATGTCAACTTTACTATTTTATAAAATCATATTGTTGGTAGAATTCCTTATATGAAAGACATTTTAGTTTGACGTTTCTGTTAAGAGAATCATGAAAAATCACGTAAATATTCGAACAGCAAATAAAACAACCGATGGTTTGTGAAAACATTTACAATTGAAGTTGTAGTGTGTAAGGCAGTTCAACTTGCATGATATGAGGATAGAATTTTTTTAAAAAACAACGACCAAAAGTAAGGAGTCCGAAATGCTGATTAAAGATCGGAAGTTCGAGTGCTCACTCGAGATATCAGTTTGAAGAGACTTAGCATGCCCATTCTTTTCACAGGATAAGTCGTAAATCGGACTTTATCATAACTGATAGCATTTATGGGCTTTTCTACTGAGGTAACAGATATACTTTTTCTTAGCATGAGAAAAGAAACGCGTGTTCTAAAGGATAGAAAACGTACGTAAAATTCAGCACTGATGTAGCAACATAAATAGCTCCATGATTTACAGGACTCAGAATAACCTTCATCTCGATTACTAATATCAGTGTCATAAATATAACAGTACGTGCAACTCGAAGAGAAAATGACAAAGCTTTACCAGACTCTTAAAGCTGTCACTTATTAGTGCTCCAACAGACGTTCGCAGAAGAGAACAACCGTAAATGAGATAAATATACTATTTTGGAACTCTAAGACCGCCAGGTTTAAATTAAAGCTTTTCTCTCCTTGATATTTCATTTTTTTTCAACATTTTGTTTACATTTTAACTTCATTCTGTTTGTCGTTATCTTTTTATTAGTTGCATTGCATTTATTTAAAGACATGTTTTCGTAAAGAGACTTCATTTTCACTGTTTAAAATGCTACACACGCATTTTTTTCAAATTTTGTGTTTTGTTGTGAATTGTAGGACCCGACAAAGAACACTAGCCCGAAACGTCATCCTTTAAACGTATATATATCAACTTGGCGTTGTTTTAACCAGCTCTTAACCTTAGGGTACCATATTATCTTCTGATATAGTCTGAATTTCACTTTTTACTGGTTATCCCAAAACAAATTGTTCATAGTGACTGATGTAATAGATATCCATATTCACAAACACATATATATTGCTATTGATACTATTTTTGTTTCTTTTTTTTATGACTACAGCTGCAAGACTCACAAAGACTACTGAGACGAAAGATAAATCAACCATTATTTGGAATGCATGCAAACATGATGGATCTTATAATGAGTTTCAGCCAAAAGCTTTATGTCAACACTGACACTGTCATCACTCACTAATGAATGTATTTTAAACAAATACTTTCGATCTATTCAGTTTAGTAATGAGGTGAAATGTTCTTAATAAGATGATTAAGTGCTTCATCATGAATTTAAAAGTAAAGTAATAATTAGAACAAGCAAGACAAACAAAGTCTCATATTCTTCATTTCCCAGACATGAATGATCTGCTTGATTCACTACTCCCCAAAGATTAAGTACCATAAATATTGGAAATACAGTACACAAATACTGTGAACAAATCGATCTTATTATTATTTTTTCCAAAGACATATGCCATCTGATTGTAGGTGTGATCAATACTGCATGTACCAATTATGCAAGTTTAAATACAATAATTTTATAAATAAGTTCTTGTGAATCATATGTACAATTTTAGTGACTAAAATAAATTTTCTCACATTATACATTTTCCAAATCTTTGCAGTAACTTTATTTTAAGCATTAAACCAAAAGTGCTAACTAAAATGCAAAACTTTAAGCAATTATTATACCCGGATAATATTTTTTCGAAAGTACGTGCTTTAAATTCACCTTAAATGTGAGAAGTTACATAAGTAGCCTCTGTACAATAATTATATGCTATGTTCAATATAACCGATGCAAAATTTAAGAGTAATGACCTTGTTTTCTTAAATATGAAATTGTATTTTATTAGATAGTTTATGCAGGTTTTCGTAACCCTTTCTTGGCCCGACATGACCAGATGGTTAAGACATTGGACGGAGGGTTGCGGGTTCGAATCTCCATCACACCAAACATGTTCACCTTCTCAGCGGTGGGTACGTTATAATGTGATAATCAATCCCACTTTGCATCAGTGAAAGAATAGCTCAAGAATTGGCTGTGGTTGGAGTTGACTAGCTTTCTTTTATTTAGTCTTACACTGCTAAATTAGGGATGAATAGCGCAGATAGCCCTCGTGTAGCTTTGCGCGAAATTCAAAACTAACCAAAACACTTTCTCTAAAAAGTCTGCCTTTCTTTTTATGTGCAATGTGCCTGTTCTTTGCTAATATTTACTACTCCTGTCTTATTTAATTATTCATTTCTGGTACAATAGTTTCTTTTTATTATATTTCAGTTTATGGAGCATTTAGATATTATATTATATCTATATTTTTTTTCAGTTATAAAAACATACCCAATATTATTTTTACATGTGGTCTACACGATGAGCAAGGTAGTTTTTCACAAGAGGTATTTATTATCTCTGTCTTTTATAAAATAATCCGATTACTTTACTTAATTGCATATATTTCCTGTTGTATAAATTGGTAAATTACAAGGACACTTTAGAACTTTCAAGGTTTTCGAAAGGAAGTGTACAAAATTGTAAAATCATAAACACAAACAAACAGGATTCTTGGTGGTAGATTAAAAATATTTTAGAAAACTTTAAATAACTTGACGTATGATATTAAAATGTATTTAGTTGATGAACATTCGGACATGCAGTGTTTCTTTATTTTTCGCTAAATATACATAAAATATGTAATCAATATTGTTTATGTTTTCTGTTTTATTCCAAAACATTGCTTTAAAAATCAATCCCAACCTGAAACAACTTCTATTTCCGAAATGGCAATTTAGAGAGTTTATCTATAATGTTTTATTTTATATTTTAAACATATTTAATAACTGAAATTCCGTGCACTCTTTATTCAAAACTATAATTAAATATACTTAAGTATGTTATTGCTACGAAAAGTAGATTAAACAGATAAAACGAAATTACAGATTTATTTCATTTTGTTAACAAGTTTAAATATTTGCAAATTTTTGCTTAAGTCTGAATTCGAGTGCAAGATAAGTAAGAGAAAAATATGCTAGGAAGTGAATATATTTTAGTGTTAGATGTTTGACCCTGCCCGTAGAACTGTATGAAATGTTGTTTATTTATATATCTTCAGCTATACCCTCATGTTTTAATGTTTCAGTGATATTACTTAGCTACCCATTGTGTTTCCATTTATTTACTCATGGAGTATCTTACGCTGTGTATTTTCTAACTGTTTCAAATGTTTTGAGTGAATATTTGTTTATTGGTAAAATAAGCAGAACACTGATTTGAGTGTTAAAAAGTTTTTACTCATACTTATAACACATTATTCAATAAATACAGATATATATTACACGAAAGAAGGAAATGTAAAGTGTACTTCAAGTATTAACTTGAATATTTTAATATTCAACAAAAAATCTCTTGATCAACAGAAGCAGAAATGGTATGACATTATAGGAATTATGTCCGGCTTTCAGAGCTTTTTGTTTCTGAAAATATGCACTATTTTATGAAGAATGCAAAAATGTCTGCCGATCTTTAGTTGGATAACATTCAAAGAAACTATGAGTGTTTTTTTTTTTTGTCAATATTACTGGGTGATTTTTTTTCTGTATTTCAAACAAAGGTCATAACATTGTCGGGGTGATATATTATGTTTGAAACACTCACAAATCTAGGCCTTTTTGTGAAACGTGTGAGAGGCAGTTGAGATGAGGATCCAGAATCTTTATGCATTTATTATTGTTGAGATGGAAACGAGGTTGGATTCTAAGCTAATCTGCAAATTAAGGTATTAAGATGTCAGAAGTGTTACATGTGTAGGAAGAATAAATGCGATCAAAATAGCACACAAAATGCTCAAAAGAATAGCCGTAAGAGAGACAGGAAAGCTTCGAAAGAAGAGGTGTTATTAATCACTAAATGAAAAGTCCATCTACATATTTTCGGATGTATCCGACTGCTTATTCTCAAATGGGGAAAAGAACGAAGACGATTCAGGGCAGTACGTATCTCGAAGCAAGAGAAAAATTCTAGACCAAGCAAGAAAAGAAGAACACGAAAACTCATTCTAAGTGAAGTGCAAGAATAATATAAGGAGAGAGGAGTAGAAGTAAACTAATGTTGATATAGCATGATCATAGAAGCAGCTTAAAATCTACTCAATAATAAAAACACCTTAAAAACTACTCGAAAGAAACAACAGCACAACACAATGATCCAGGCTTTCAGTTTTTGAATTTGATTGGATAACCATCAATCTACAAGAACAGCAGAATATTGCTCTGGTGATTCTAACAGGCTCACATGAGCGAGTTAGTTGTAAGCTATATTAAATAATTTTGCTCATTACTGTGCAAAAAATAACGTTGTTTTTCTTCTAATTGTCACTCTTAACATGTCAACATAATGTATCTTTTAAATAATTTTATTTTTGGTCCTTTTTTAATTAATTGCCTGTTCATTCGTATAATATGATAAAATTAAACTCATTTTTTAAGATATTAAAAGTTACTTTTTCTTCATGTTAAGGTATTTTTATCATATTTTCTTATCAATATTCATTAATGAAAATGTTCTCAAATTGGTTTTTACTTAAAGAAATCATGCTTTTGTTGTATTTGTAGCTATTCATTATTATTAATCAGTATATTTTGTAAAGAACCTAATTCTCAAGACTCTGACATAGATTTATTTTGCTTCATACTAGTTCTGCATGGATGGTATTCATTTCACATCATTAACAGCAGGCTTCAAAACAGTTAGATGCGTGTATGTGTGTGTGCTTTTCTTATTGCAAAGCCACATTGGGCTATCTGCTAAGCCCACCGAGAGAATCGAATCTCTGATTTTAGTGTTGTAAATCCGTAGACTTACCTCTGTACTAGCGGGGAGCTCAATTAGGTTCAAATTATGAATATTATTTGATTATTCAGTAGAGGTGTATTTTATTTACAAATAAACCATTATCACTTTTCATGTATATACTAATAACGTCTTTGTCTAATCTAATTATAAGTAATTTTTAGATAAAAATATAGTATCAAACATACTCTTTAACCTACATGAGCTTAGGGCTGACTATTTTTTTAACACTAGCACTAACTAATATTAATTTTGCAGCATTAAAATGGCTTTTTCATCAAACATTATTTTCAGAGTTTTTATCAGCGTGATAATAAGTTTATTGAACATTCCTATAAACATTCTTCAGTATGGATTTTACTGTTCCATTTACCATCTTTATTCACTTTCTTTAGTCTAGATATCAATGTCTCATCAAAAATCGCTATTAATTTTCTTCAATATAGAAACAATTTTGTTTCATCATTCATCCTTTTCAGCATTCTTCAGTTCACGGATTACAATCTTGTTGAATATCTTTATAGACTATCTTTATCAGACAGATTATCATGTTGTCGAACATATTTATTAGCTGTTTACAGTTAGAAATAATATTATTATCAAGTGTCATCACCAGCTTTATTTGGTGCAAAGTTAACGTTTTGATCACTGGTATAATCATGATTACAGATACGACTAATTTAGTCACTATTTTCAAGCACTGTTTAGTATGTAGAATCTAGTAACTATCATCATTTGGTACAACACAATGATTGTTATCATGTTGTTTACTGCGAAAAGGACATCTTCGTCAAAAGACATTACATGCGATATTTAGTAAAGATATTATTTCTCTCACCTAATAATGTCTCTTAGCAATTACCGATTTCTTTATCAAATATAAATCATTCTTTATTAGAAATATATCTTTGGTGTCAGAAATTTATAGAACGTTCTTTAACAAAAAGGTGATTTGTAATATAATATTTATATCCGTATGCTTTACAACAGCGAAAACTCTATCCATCAGAACCTTATTAACAGCAATTAACATTACAAATATGATTTCTTTTGATATAATTAAAATATATATCTTCAATTCGAAAGCGATTTTGTTATTAAACATAAGTTCTAACGTTCTTAAGTACAGAAATGATTTTAGTATAAAAGAAGTTAGGTGCATCGCCATAGAACAAAAGAGAAACATTTTAGTTGTGCAACTAGCTATTACCTCGAATATGACTTCGTCTTTACCAACTTATAGCACCGATGATGATTATAAATATCCATCAAGAAATAAGTTATTCATTCTTTTCTAGTTATCCATTAGTTCATCCAAGCTTTTTTGCCACTCTTTATTAGAACAATAAAGAGAGTTTTTACTGAATTTATTTATCTGAACTCTTTTGAGTTGTGATTGTATAGTTTTCATACAACTTTAAAACTTGCTTTGTTTAGAACAAGAAGTTTCTTCTTTTTAATCATTAATAAAGATTTAGCATGAAAGTTTTTCTGCTAAATGGGAACCAATAATAACCTAACTTCTTATGCTGGGGAATGCGTCGCTTGTGACACTGTGGCAGGAGCTAACTTTTTGTTAAACTGCATTACCATCTGTCTAAAGCAGTAAATTTGTTTATTTATCGATTTGTATATCGTTTGATCCGACATAAATTATCATTTAAAGAGGTGTGTAATGGAAACATGATGTATTCCTGACAACTCATCAGCAGTTTTGTTTTAAAAAGTACCTTCTTCATCAATTATAATTTCTGCCTCTCTTCAGTAAGTCGATGATTTCATCAAATTATATTGTTCCTCGGCATTATTTTTTCAGACTGATTTCGATGCCCGTAGTGGGCACAACATAGATAGCCTATTGTGTAGCTTTATATTTAACTACGAACAACAAAACAAGCTAACACCAAATATCAATAACAACAACCACTGCTGCACAATATTATTTCCTAATGAAACCTGGCATGGTTAAGCCGTTCGAATTGCAATGTGCTTGTCGCAGTTTCTAAGTCCCCTTACTCTTTTTTCCCCCCCTTTTGAAGCGTTCTAATATGATTGTGAATCCCACTTCTCGTTGGCAGAAGAGTAGCCTAAGACTAGGCTGTGTGAGGTGTTGATTAGCTGTTTTTCTTAATTATTGTCATTACTATTTTAGCGACTGCAAGCGCAGATATATCTTGAATAGCTTTGCGCAAAACTCAAACCAAACCTATTTTCATAGTGTTACCAACTAGTCATTTTTCCCGAAAGTGAGCCGAATACTACTTAGAGGACGTCACTTATCTTAATCACTGTCACCATTATACTGTAAGAGACGCTTAACGTTGCAATTTGTACTGTCCTATTGTGCACATGACGCGAAAGAAATGATATACTCTGTAGGCTACAACACAGCATGACATATGAGTTTGTAAATCAAGAAATAAAAATAACTGTTATTCTTAATTTTGGTTTTACTTAGTTTTGAAGTAGAACACTTTCATGGACCGTACGGAAGCACATATAATCCAGATATTTCCTTATTTGTTGTAATTAAAAACGTACACCATATTGAATTCACTGAGCGTGTTTATTCGTTAACGTATCTCTCTCCTGGAATGCATTTTAATATTAGAGTATGTAAATAGAAATACATTTACTTCCATCTTAATATTTTTAACCATATTTTTTCTTCAAGAAAGAAAGTTGATAGGTAATTACATAATATATATATATATTCAAATGGTTGGGGATTTAAACATATTACTGAATGGTTAAGGAAAAATTATTGATGAAAATGAAGGGTACAAATGTTTAATGATGAATCACCACAATCAAGCAGTTTTTAAACTAGATAGAAAGTAAAGTTAAAAATAATATGTCAAATTATTTCTTATTAAACTGTAATTAACAGTTTACTACTGAAGAAAAATTATTTATATAACTTGAGATCGTAAAACATACACTCAATAAAGGTATTCGTGCTCTTACAATAGATATTTCAACACGTTTTATAATTACTAATTGATGTTTCTTGCAGATATAACTGCTTAAGTTATATTGGTAACTTAAAGAGAAAAATTAATTAATTGATACCGAATCACTAGATTTTTTTAGGACTTAAATATTTATCTATCAAAGTTATCCTGATATTGTCTGCTGTTTTTGTTTATTTGTATGTTTTCGATTTCTAAACACAGGTTAAAATTTTAGTAATGAATCATCATTGCATATTGTATATTGTATGATGTAAAATGGAAACACATTTCTTAATTTTTGTAAACGATAACCTCAACATTCGGTGTCTTGTTTTTCAACAAGAATATCATAAATGTTTGATTGATTGATTGGAATTGAGCATAAAGCTACATATTAAGCTATCTGTGCTCTGCCAACCATGAGTATTGAAATCCAGATTCTAGAGTTATATGCCTATTATAGATATACTGCTGTGCCACTGAAGAATAGTAAATGTTTATCATTATAAACCAAATTTTGCACTTTCCTGCATTCGTTTGCTATTGAATACCAGCGAACACAGAAATAAATCATGCTAGCGAGCTTGATTGAGAGTTTTGTTTGCTACAAAATAGAATATTATAAAATTTGGAATGCTATTGTAGACGTGAAGTACGATAATCACAAAACACTTTAGAATTTCATTTCTTTCGTTAATTATTTATCAGACTTATTATATTTAATTGATTTTTGATTAATATGATCTCTTACTGCCTGTTCCTTGGAGATAATGAAAGATAGTAAAACCTGTATGCATATACAAAATATACATAGATATATATCGCTTCAGAAATTAAACACAGATATTATTCTATTTCATCATTGCTAAATTATGGATGGCTTTGTAGCTTTGAGCGAAATTTAAAACAAACTAAACATGGATATAGATATATATTTTGAACACATGAAACTAGCAACTCTCATTTATGATTAGTTACTTTTATTAACATTAATTATTAGAATGACTAAGATATTGTTATTATTACAGAGATTAGATTTAGTATTAGTTTAATACATAGAATCACATAAGTCTAACATAGATAATACATAAGACTAACATAGATCTCATATGCTGAGCGAATCACGCAAGATATTATATAAATTACAGCCGAAAATATCGGTAATAGCTATGGTACCCAGAAATTACATATTGGTATCGAAACAAATCTTTATCTTTGTACGTTTGATGATATAGTCCTGAATATTTTTTATACATAATATTAATAAAATTACATTTGTTATCAAGTAAAAATTAGAAATCCTATATGTGATTATCATTATTTTTAATTTCATATTTTTACGGTGAGATGATACAGTCATAAAGTGGTTTAATGCTGCAACTTCATAAAGAGCAAAAAATAAAACACCATAAAAACTACATCTTTAAGGGGTCGTGTATCTACCCGTAAGGCTTTTTTTAGATTAAGAGTGTGTTTAGCTGAGTTTCAGTCTTTTAACCTGGACCATAATTTTTTGACATCCTAATTTCGTGTATTTGACGACTAAGATGCGTGGATGGTAATAAAATTATATCCTGTGAAGCTTTAAATAAACAAAGTGAACTAGTCAACATATTTCTATGTCCCGTATCTTTTTAGAAAAAAAATCTGTTATCTACTGTAGTGTTTGGTAAATCTTACAAATATGGATTTGAATTTCTCTTTAATTACCTATCTTCTATAAAAAAATATTAACAATAATTGTGATAGTTTTTCAGGTAAAGCAATGATTATTTCTCACCATTTTAAAATCCTCTATTTGTTGGTACTTGATTACCTTAATTACGCTTGTGTTACTTATTTTAAGCTTTAAATTTTTTTGCGTGTTTGAATGTTTATAAGGATTAATAAGACCATTTAAAAATGTTTCAAATCTTCCGATATTTTATTTTTACTTTTTTGGCCTTCTAATTAAACAAATGAATGGAAATTTATTGGAACATTCAACTAAGTAGAAAAAAAAGACCAAGAATTTGTTTTAATAGAAATCGAAGAATAAGGAATGCAATTGTAATTTAGATTTTCTGCAATTGTTTATAATGAGAACTGGGAAAAGTGAAACAAAATATATCATAAATGCAGACATAACAGCAGCTAATATTTTTAAAATCATAGATTGTTTCGTTGTGAACTAGCTACTGTACTCTGACGTGCTCTGTTTCAATGATACACAATATAATATCAATAAGCAATGTGTTAACGTTATAAATGCAGTATCCGGTAGATATGATTTTACTTTTGATTTAAATAAGATATCACCTTTTTAATTTCAATATGTATACGTAAATAAAATATAGACGTAAAATTTTCAATAACAATAAATCTTTTAGAAATCGGATTATCTAAAGACGATGGAAGCATATCACAATGTTGCTGTAGAAGAGTTCTATAAGTATATATATAATCCTTTTATCCATGATCTACCGTTCTTTCAATGTACTAAAACCTTAAATATAAATACCGTTTTAACGAAAAATTATTGTTAGTGTAAAGTTTGTTTCGTAGTTGTTTCTTTTAACACGAGAACAAAATATTGAATATAGCTCAATATCAAACAGCTTAATTATAAAGGTAAATCATCAGCTCGTTCACTATCATTCCTACTTCATTTTACATTTACCAAATGTTTTTTGTTACTTGCTATGAGACATTTTTGTTTTGTTTTTCGCTGGCAGAGCGTGAGTGTATTTTACGAATGTGAGTAATAAAGTTTAATGTTATATGTATCGATTTTTATTTAGTCATTCACTTGATATATAATATAGGGGTTGGCACCTCAGAGACAGCAACTGCGTAGTGTACAAAACGTTGAGTATTATACATGTTACTATAACATATTGACTAGTAATTCATGTTTCACCCTGTATGCAAGTATTTTTACAGGAACACTAGATATCTGTAACAAAGTCACACTTCAAGGAGTAATTATAACATCGTTTACATTATAATTATAGTTCTGGTTTTTAGTTTATTTCAATTACTACAGTGTTTTGTGATAACCTCTTTTGGGGTTCATTTAAATACTTTTTAGTTTTACGAAAACTTTACAAACTTTTTGGCCGGTGTCGGAAAAGAAAACAAAAAATATGAACATTTTGACACTTTATCTAGTTCCCAGTTCTCCAGTTTAGCAACCTTTTACGAACGAAATTGGGAGTTTTCCAATCTGTGAAACACTCGATAATAGCAGTTAGGTGCTTAAATAAGGTTATAAATTCACTGTAACAATAATTTGCAAGCTCAATAGAATAACAGATTGAATGCTGCAGCTATTTTTACCTCAACTCACTCATATCTACTAAATATTAGAAGGTAATGAAGATCGCTAGCTTTTCTGTAAGAATTTTATTAAGTCCAGCAGAATGTTACCTGGTCTTCAGTCTAATTCATTAAGTGTGAAACCGAGTGTAGACGCACATTATAAAACTAATTAGCTAATTTAATAACAAGTACAATGGTTTTCTCGTCAAAGTAAACAGTGATGATACAAACTAGCTGGGAGAGAGCATCATCCCTTATAAAAATTAATTTAGGACCAACGATATAAACAATAGCTTTGACAGTGGTTAATAAGGGATAGCTTTAAGGCATCGTTACTAATAGCTTACAGATTAGTACATCCAACTGTGAATATTCTCTCCTGACTATCACAGAACCACCTCCAAACCTGCTATATTCGTTTTGTTCAGCTGACATGTTGTTGTCAGTATGGCGCTCTCCTGTGACTGGACTGACCTCAACGACAATCGTTATCATTTGTCGTGACAATCATTGCTCAAGTTAATGTTATTTATTAGATACTTGCTTTGAACTGGGAAATTAAAAGCACATTGTTAACGTAATAGTGTAATTATGCAACTTTAAGATAAAGTTTTAAGTATAGCGATCAATAAAATTTACAAGTACTGTTTTTATTGCAAGGAACATTTGATACACAATTTTATATTTCTTTAAAGGTTAGAAAAGAAAGTTTTGTAATATGAAGATTCACGATCGTTTTCAACAAACTACAGAATTCATCTTAAAGAATTAAGGGCTACTTTTTTCTAAAACGTTTCAAATATACTTTCAACACTAGATAAAAAAAATCCGATGTTAAGCATAGAAACCAAAATATCAATCATGCTAAGATTAGTCAACTTTGATCTTTTATGACAGGTATGGCCAAGTTTTTAAAAGTGTTCGACATGCTCGCCCTTTTAGGCATGCAAACGTTATAATGTGTCGATCGATCCCATTGCTAGTTGGTAAATTAGTAATTCAAAAGTTGATAGCAAGGTAGTGATGACTATTTTACCTCCCTCTAGACTTTCACTCCTAACTTAGGGACAGTCAGAGCAGATAGCCCTCGTGCACTTTGCGCAAAATTCAAACCAAACTATAACTTAAAAAAGTAACTCCACTTCTTAAGAAATAGTATGTAATACAGAGTTGTTTCGAATATTGGCGCAAAGTTTTACAAAGACTGTCTGCGATATAGCCTTCCTAAATTTTAAACGTGTATACTAGAGAAAATTCGCCTTGTCAACAGTATCTATTAAAACACTAGTGTATTATTATTGAATGGTTGGATTTAATAGTCATTGTTATATCAAAATCATAATTCTCAAGTGCGGACTGTGACGTTAAGCCAACGAATAATTCCAACAAACACCAAATGTAAAGTAAAAGTAATATTTCTATTTCGACTTTACATCAGTCAGACAATAGCATTGTATCAAATGAGCGCATGGCATTTGTGTAGTGATATAAAAAAAAACATTTGGTTAATTTTTAATATTTTCAATTTTTCAAATTTTTGTCTTTTTTAATCTCATATTATTAATTCATTTGACCAAATTACTGAATTAGATCAAATCACAGTTGGCATAAAAATGTCATAAGTGTTAAACTTATGCAACACTTTTGCATGAATAAGAAGTGGTGTTATTTATATATCATTAAACATTAAACTTATGCAACTGTTTCTATGACAAAATTAAATAATTATATTTATTCATAATGTTACGTATTTTTTATGTTTTAAGTTCTTCGTAGACTAAACGCAACAGAAAAACACAGATAACAGCTTGTATAATTTATTACACTAAACTATTAACAAATATAACAGATATAACACAAATTATATATAATAACAGAGACAGATATTAAGTTACAACATTCGAAATTAATTACAAAACAAAATAATACTAGTTTCAAACTTCAAAATTAATCACAATACAAAGTGGTACTGGCCTGTATCTAATATAATGATCTAAAATGAAAATCTCAAATTCCAGTCTAGGGTGTGAATTTGGTCCCACGAAGAAATTCCAAAGCTTAAATGAAGAAGTTCAGGAACAGTTCAGAGTTCAATAAATTCGCCGACTCTCAGCACAAGCAGTAATTCAGATGGATCGTAGAGATTGACGAAATAAAATCACAGCTTCCGTAGATCTAACTTCAGTCACAAATCCAAGTTGAATAATCACAGCAAACACTTAATCTTTCTCAAATAACTGACTCTCTTCTTTTGAAATAAAACTGATGTCTGTATCTCACTCTTTTTCTTCGAATAAAACTAATGACTGAATTCTTCTCGCGTCACCGTCTTTTATACCGGTAGGCCTATTTCTCGAACAATCTTGCAATTTCCATACAACTCTAGAGCAATCCGCGCGTGTCCGTTCTTGCACGAGACTACACGTCTAGACACGAAGTCACCAGCACTTATTTACAAACATATGATTGTTCTACTTAATTCAAGAAAATTCTAAATGAATAACAAAATATTAGTGTGAACTTCGAAACAATAATATCAATATGGAAAAATGAATAATAGAAATGAAAATTTAAACACAACACGACATGTTGTCGCTTACAAAATATTTACACGACATTTACATAACAATAATTTAATACTGAACTTACATAACATTTTATGTGAATAATAAGTAATCCTATTTATTTGGGATTTAAGAACTATGCGACACTTTCAGATGAATAATAGCACGGCATGGCCAAGCGTGTTAAGGCATGCGACTCGTAATCTGAGGGGGTTCGCATCCCTGTCGTCTCAAACATGCTCGCCCCTTCACATGTGGGGGCGTTAGAATGTGACGGTCAATCCAACTATTCGTTGGTAAAAGAGTAGCCCAAGAGTTGGCGGTGAGTTGTAATGACTAGCTGGCTTCCCTCTAGTCTTGCACTGCTAAATAAGAAACGGCTAGCACAGATATCCCTCGTATAGCTTTGTGCGAAATTCTAAAACAAACAAACAGATGAATAATAAGTAATGCTACTTATCTGTGATTCACTATTAAGAAAGACAACTCACTTGATGAGAGGGGCCCCAGCAAGGCCAAATGGTTAAAGCATTTGACTCGTAATCTGAGAGTCATTGGTTCGAATCTCCGTCACACCAAACATGCTCACCCCTTTTAGCCGTGGAAGTGTTATAATGTAACGGCCAGTCTCACTATTCTTTGGTAAACGAGTCGCCTGATAGAGTGCGATGGGTGGTGGTGACTAGCTGCTTTCTCTCTAGACTTACACTGCTAAATTAGGAACGGCTAGCGCGAAATTCTAAACAAACCTTTCATGAGAAGAATGAACAAACTCCTTATGAAACATACTTATTGTATCTTTGTTAAATTTTTTAATTACATACAAATATGTATGAATTGAAGCTGCTTTATAATTGTATATTTATAGCATACTTATATATGTATATACTATCTACACCTGCTGAGAAGTTGTTCACCTGAAAACATTCAAGTGCTAAAAAGTATATTGTTGTTTGTTTGTTTACCAGTTTAAAAATATGTCTTGAAGAATGTTGTTTGTGAAAGAAAAGTGAAAATGTTTGTTTCTTTCAAATATCCTTTAAGGATAAGGGTGAGTAAAACCCCAGATAAGGTTACAACACGATATGAGTCTTGTCTTGAATATTAGTTTTCGACTTTTATCTGCCAGATATTGCAAAGATCCTGTCTTTAACTGTATGCTTGACAAAAAAAATGCATCTTTAGTGTTATCGTAACTCACTTAGTGGAGATAAGGAAGTTTATCAACGCCTAAGGTAAACGAGTCTTCTCATGTGTGAATACATGTTGTTTTTTGCCTACCATTCTGAAGGCAGAAATTAATAATTAGTTGGTTTCTTGCACATACTCAAAGTCTCATTAGTACAGCACGAGCGACGACTGTATAGCAGCTTTAAGAGAATTTCATGGTTGATTTCACGCCTTTGGTAGAACGTGCTTTATAAAGATACGTGAGCAAGAACGATAATAAAAAGAAAGGTAAACGTAATCCAGGAAAACATTTCGAACAACACCACATAATAAATGCACTGAGTAAACAAACATTACAGTATTCTTTGATTTACAAAAGGGTTCATTATAAATCATTTCCCTAACTTATTCTTGCATATAAAGACATTCATCAAATTTTTACCTTTGCTATTTCGTTTGTTTTACCAGACATCTATTGATCTCCATAATTAAAAGTTCTATACACTATTGAAAACAATAAATTCTTTGTGCTTTAGATAAGAAAGCTACTTATTAAAGTTTGGATGTGAAATTTTGATACTATATAATAAAAATACATGGTGTTTTGCTCATCTGGTTTACGTTCTCGTTATCTTTCCTAAAAGTTACCAAATTAATTCATTAATCCATGTAGATAAATTACGAGTGAGAATTGAGAACATAACTTTGAATCGTGTATAGTCCAGTTAATTTCTTGACAGATTTTTCTGTCACGTATCCTTTTCATAAATGATATTTTCAATTAATGTAACTTTCAAGCGTTCAGAGAACAATGATATTACTACTTGTTTTTTTGTTTCCTATACGGAAACAACACCGAGTAAAAACTTACAGACCCATCAATGGCACAGCGGTATGTCTGCGGACTCACACCGCTAACAACCGAGTTTCGATACTTGTGGTGGGTAGAGCAAAGATAGCCCATTGTGTAGCTTTGTTTCTAAATAAATAAACGAACGAAAATCCACAAGATGAAGAAAACGTTAGTTCTACGTCTTGCTAAAAAATTAGAATACCTAGAATCTTCTTATATCGTAAAGTAATCACAGGCTGTAGCGGTCTCGGTTACAATACATAGGAAGTTCAAGATTCATCTCTCAATTTATATGAAAGCAAACGTTTTATTTATCATTAGATATTTTAACACGTGGTGCTAGAAGACATGCCACTACATAAATAAACGAATACAAGATTTATACTTGTGCATTATACTCAAACATAATCATTCTGTGACACTAGTAGTAGTATTTGTTTACATTATACGTTTAATGCAAACTAAACGTGTGATATTTCAATTTGTATGTGAAGTAATACTAGTCTATCAACTATTTTGAAACAGATATTTCCTCACATGCATTTTTAAATGCATTATTTTTCATTTACACTTTATAGAAAAAGCATTAAATACTAGCCAATTACTGACGGCGCCAGTGTATTAGATCTGCGTGTGATATATTCATGACGTCGTATTTTCATCTTGAGAATGGAGAAAAATAAAGTTCTTCCTGACAGGAAATGGAGGCGAAAAGGGAAAGTCGCGATCCCTATTGCAAATCTACACGTACACAGGATAAGAAATTCCTGAAGTAGGGGATTGCACATTTCATAATAAAAAAAAACGTTTTTCCAGTATCATATTTGCAAGTGTTCCATTATAGTATGATATAAGTCGTCAATTACAAATCAGTGACCTGTGATTTTCTTATATAAGACTCAAATTTCATTATTGATGAATGTGTTTTAATCAGATATTAATGTATGCAAATAAAAACTCAGACTTAATAATTATCACCTATACGTAAATGTTTGTCGAAGGATTTGAAGACACTAATATATTATTCACGAAAACTACAATCATCTTCTTAACATGTTATATATTTACGAACACATTTCACCTTTTAAAACACAGATCTACAGCCGAAGGTATTGACACTTTTATTATGTACTTATTCATGCATATTATTAGTCACATAGAATAAATTACCGTACATGAAACATAAGAAACATTATCTAAAGTGATTTAGATTAATATTATTATAGAAAGTTTCTTCGTGTACTAAAAATTCATAACTATTATGACTGTTCCCCATCGTGCTGAATATTAGATATTTTGATCCTCTTATGATCTCTGCTCTCTTACTTAAAACCGACTCGTTTTACCACAGCCTAATATGTTATCATATGTAAGCATGTTCAGAGACATGTCAAGTCTCACACTGTTACGTATTATAATTTATATCGTACAGGTCTCCGATTTATTATGTTACGTATATTAACGTACTACTATTCCAAATAACTAAATATTTTAACCAATTTAGAAGTTAACTTTTATTAAATTAAAGTATTTTCAAACAAGATTGGAAGCAGCCAATCAGCATGAATATTTGAATACCTGCAACAAGATTTTGGTACGCTTATAAATACATATTTATTAATACACTCTCGAAGATAACGCATGAAGTTATCATGTCAGGTGTACATGAGAACATTCTAATAATCTTTGAAGCTAAAATGTTTCATCTTAGTTAAATACATATCAATAAGTTCAACCTTTGCTGTATTCATGTGCATGACTCGGAAAGCACTGGATAAAAACTTATATTTTGAACAAACAATTTAAGGATAGAAAACAATTCAAACGATATTGCAATATGTTTGTCATTTTATAGTCGTATGAAATATTAGCTCTGTGGGTAAAATTTATAAGTCTCAAACAAAATGATGTTTGTTGAAATTATGGATTTTAACAAGGTGTGACCCACTTCAAGGTGGATGATAAATATTTAAAAACTTTTTTATCTCACCTCGTTCACAAAATATCGATCTATGAACGTTAGTCGCCAATTTCATAAAACACGTATCAAATACATAAATATTTCCCAGTTATCGAGACTTATTAAAATCCTGCAAAACTTTGCCACGTATGTGCACAAATGTTGTTTGGAATTAGATCAATATGATCGTTTAGTACGATTGTTGTTAGACCAGATGGTAAGGACGCTTTGCTAGCAATGCAAGGTTCGTGGGTTTGAAACCCCCGTCTTACCAAACCTGATCGCCTTTTAGGTCGGGTTTGAATTTCCCGACCCACCCAAAGTGCTCATCTATCCAGCCGTGGAAGCATTATCAGTAACGGACACTATTACAGTTTGTTGGTAGAAAAGTGTGTTGGCGACTGATGATTATCACCAGCTGCCTTCCATCTAGCCTTTAGATGCAAAATTAGTAATAGCTGAAGAAATTATCCCTCGTGTAGCTATGCGAGAAATTTATAACGATACCTGACACGTTTGATATTGTCTGACATTTTTTGGACTTGAAAATATATTTACGTGTATTTGATCTCTTATTAATATTTTCAGTTGTTCCTTATATTATTAGTAATAAAATTTCACTGATATGGCAGTTATATTTATGTAAACGGTATATTTATTTATGTAATGCGACATGGTTTGTTTATGTTGGTACAAAGCAGAATGTTTTTACAGCAACAGATAAAATCAGAAACAAAATTTCATAGGTAAAATATATATATATACCGGAATCTTTGCCAATTTTAAAAATTTATTTGTAAACAGCCATGGAGATCATTTCATTTAATATAGTTTTTAATACCTTAAATAATTTTAATCTTGCTCAGTTTGAATGTATGTTTGTTTAACTTTACTATTTTAGTTCTGATTTATACTTATCACTGATCATGTTTTGTGAATTATGTACAAACACACGAAGAAAAGGTAATAATGAATGATCCATAAAACCTTTTTTCATACTACGTGACGCATAATATCGATGTTATTACACATTAGTAACATATATTGATATAACTGCTTTGAAAACCAGTTCTGTATCAAAGATTGTCTTTCCCTTGATATAGGTATCATTTTAAGAGAAAAAAAAATAGTTATTGGAGTATCGTTCAAGCAATCTTAATTTTTGCTGTTGACAAGGTGAGAATTAATATCTTTAACCTTTAAATATAGAGCAGATGAAAGTTCAGATTTCACTATATGTGAAAACTTGCAAATTAATTAACAGAAAGTATGTAAAAATTATGTTTAGAAGATCATTTACATACAATTTAAGAAAACATTAAATTTAAAAATGTACACATTTACAATTAAGTTTACTTTTATCAAGTATGACTCCTTAAACGTTTATACAGAACATTTTATAATTGCCTGGTGTTTGTGAAACTGTTTTTTCTCGCTAAGAGGTGTGAATTCACACTTTTTGGTTTCCGCTCTTGTATCACTATTACACATACATGAAAGTTTTAATTTATATTATTGGAATGCAGATAGAGTGGTCTTGTTTAGGTATTTACCTATGGTGAGATTTTTCAGTGTCAAACTCGGCGGAACTCATGCTTTTTATCATCGGTAAGCATACATCAACGTCATACATTTCTATCAAGATGATTCATTTCGAGTTTTTAATGATTGTTTGTTATCATTCATCGCTCAGAGCTGGACTGCTTATTTATCGTCATTTCGGGTTTGCCAACTGGGCACTTTATTTTAAGATTTTTGGCAAAAATGAACATGAACTGGGACACATTTCTACTTGTTATACACTTTTAGCTTCGGATTTAAAGAGACAAGAATTTAATTTTTAAAAGATTAAATTATTACCTTATCCAAAGCAAAGTATGCAATTAGCATCTGATAAGATCATTAGGGATTTAATAACAAAAGAAAGAAGGAAATGGAACATCATCTAACATTGTTCCTTTTCTTAACGGGTACTCTATTTTAGTAAACATAACGTCACAAATCATAGTTGTTTTACAACTATCTGTAGGCCTATCTGTATAGTATATTAAACTATTTCGTTTGGACGAACTTGGTATTCCTCTTCTCTTATCAAACGCAAAAGTGTGAAGTACTTTTCAGAGTTCTAGTTTCCCGAGGTTAGTAGACACTTATATTTTATTTAAGTTAATTGTATTAAGAGTCTGTATCTATAACACAGTTATGTAGGTCAGTAAGACACAGCAAATGGTGTAAAATGAGCGTAAAATAAGCGATTCTGTTGAAAGGAAGGTTATTATAAACATTTTGTCGATATTGACACTCTAGATAGTATTAGCTGAAGCCGGACCTGATAACTTTCAGTTGTCGTTGTATGTCTGGATGTTGGATCTCTTGCCATCCAACTAACAAAAAAGCACTGTTAGTTATTCATTAAACCACATTGTATTACGTACTATTGAGGCAGAGTATTGATTTCCGGTGGAAGAGATCTTCAGATAGATAAAGGAACACAAATGGAACAAAACATAGGTAGACATTGAAAAAAATATTAACACATTTTTTATATATTATTTCCTATTATTTGGTGAACTCAGTTTCAGATATACATTTCAGGTTTGTTTAGAATAGTTAATGTAATCTTATAGAAAGCGTTATCTATACATAGAATTCAAAATCTCTGTGTTTGTTTGTTTGATTTTCTTGCTTGTTTTTCCACTTCATCCATTGTGCAAGTCACACTTCCCTCAGGTAAATGCACCAAACGAGAATTTTGGGGTTGCGATACGCATCTGTCGTCTGGTAGTCGAACCGATAATTTTTATCGTTAATATTACACGATTAAGTTCCACACAGACTTGGCATTTTCTGGTAAGTTTAGGTTAACATCTAAGTTAGGATACAGCATAATAGGCCGGCTTAATTATAGTTCATTAATTATACATCTACTAATACATCATATATTTAACCTCACACACCAAAGAAATGTAGGCAGAATTAGAATTCTGTGAGTGAGAAAGGAAGCAAATAGCCTGGGCTATAAAATGAAATTATACCGTCTGTCACAAGATAGACTATGTGAAAAAAGTAAGGCTTAAATCATAATACTTATTGTGTCAAGTGAAGTCATGGTAACTGATAGGATGCTTGGATGAATCTAAATGTAGTATTTTTATTACCATTATAATAGAACTTAGTTAATTGTGATTATTAATTATGTATCTACTAGTATACCATATATTTTACCTCAACCACAAAATAAACTTATGCAGGAATTGCAAGAAGTAGGCCTAGCTTTTAAAATAAAATTATATTGTCCACCCTAAAATAGACTAAGTTAAAAGAGTAAGGCTTACATTATAATACTTGTTCTAAAAAATCACATTAAATGTGATGTAATGTAATATAAAGATACATGATGAAAAAATTAGTTTATTGTTTCTTGCTCAAATGTAATTAAATATTGGAGTAAATATGGAGTAAAATATTTTCTACAATTTTATTAAGCCAGATCAGACTTTTATAAATTGTATTACTTACTTTGTTTGAATTCTATTCAATGATTGAACGTAAAAATTAACTTCAAAATAACATAAAACAGTTTTAAAATTTAATATTTAACTGATATTCCTTTGGATTTCAGTTTTGCTTCACATCGACGTGGTGTGCTATTAATAAGTTTGTGATTCCTGAATGATTTACTGCCAACTTTCGTTGAGTACTTCAAAACGTTCATTTTCCATGTTTGGATTGTAGTCTTTTTTAATCGTTTTAACTTAGCCCATATATTTTCATTCAGATTGATGTCAAGTGATTGATCTGACTAACATCAATTTTTTATTTCTAAAATATCTTTTAACGACTCCACAACGGCAAAAAAAAATATGTTTGATTATTTTGGAAGCTAATTGGAATAAGAATATCTACAAAACTACGACAGGTTTACAACACTTTTGATGTAAACTAAAATCATGAAAAGTTCAGGTATTTACAAGAGTCAGTGTTAGAATTAAAATTATAGACCATATTTGAACAGATCTCGTCGAATATATCCTAAAAGAGAAACGTAGTTTCTCTCATTTTTCTGTTATCTGATAAAAGACATAAATTAGCAACGTTTTTTACGGGGCAGTTTCTTTTGTCCACCGCTGTATATATATATATCTGTGTGTGTGTGTGTGTATGTATGTATAATATAGCAATAATGTGAGACTAGCGAATTGGAAGTTGAGACTGATACACGGTGTATCCTCACCGCAATGTGGGCTCTATTTCTTCAGTCACTTCAAAAACCTAGAATACATTTAATAATCCCAATTGTAGCTTGTACCCTAGAATCTCTTTTTTTAAAAAAATGCAGATTATTTTGTTTCACTCTAATGTGTTTTGTTTTGGTTTAAAAAATACGGTTATATTATAATTAATTAATGTTTGGTATTTGTTTTTTCTAACGCTGTCTTTCCCCATGATTTTGTTTACTTATTTAACTTCAATTAAATGTCTTTATTTAATTTCATTAAAAATACATATGAAAACATACAAAAGTAATGGATATTCTATAATAGGGAGTATTTAACAGAAAGGATAGATTACAGGGTTTACATAAACAGAGAAGTTTGTGTAAGTAATGGTTTGTTTTGAATTTCGTGCAAAGCTACACGAGGGCTATCTGCGCCAGCCGTCCCTAATTTAGTAGTGTAATACAACTAGTCATCACCACCCACTGTCAACTCTTGAGCTACTCTTTTTCCAACGAATTGTGGAATTGACCGCAACATTATAACGCTCTCACGGCTGAAAGGGCGAATATGTTTAGTGTAACGGGTATTTGGACCCGCGACCCTACGAGTCGAGTTCCTCAACCACCTGGCCATGCCGGACCGTAAATAAGGGGACGACTAGTTTGTAAATAATAATTATCTTTACCTTAAAAAAAAGGAAGTTTAGGTGTAGGTAACTACAAAACTATTTAGTTTAGAATGGCGAAAGTTATATAAAACTTAAACGATTATTTGTAGTTTTTTTGTTGTTTTAGCGCAAGGATACACAGTGGCTTCTCTCCGCTATCTTCACTGAGGAAAATCGAATATCAAATTTTAGCGTTACAATTTCTTAAATTTTACCGTTGACCTGACGGAGTGAATTAGTTGTGCTAATTGCACAAATTTATTGTATATGGCCTGGCATGGCCGAACGCGTTAAGGGTTGCGCTCGTAATCCGAGGGTCGCGGGTTCGCGCCCTCGTCGCGCTAAACATGCTCGCCCTCCCAGCCGTGGGGGTGTATAATGTGACGGTCAATCCCACTATTCGTTGGTAAAAGAGTAGCCCAAGAGTTGGCGGTGGGTGGTGATGACTAGCTGCCTTCCCTCTAGTCTTACACTGCTAAATTAGGGACGGCTAGCACAGATAGCTCTCGAGTAGCTTTGTGCGAAATTCCAAAACAAACAAAATATTGTATATAATGATAGAACGCTTTGTGTAGGTAACTACACAATTATTTAGTAAATAATGATGAAACATATAAAAATAAAATTTTACTTATTGATAAGTGCAGAATCATAAAGTAATTAAGAAAACTTTCAAATACAGAACATATACGTAAACACTTCACAATTTTTACTCTTTTAATGTCAAACATGATTATTATTTGAATGTTGAGCGTACAAAACAATAACAACTTAGGATAAAAACAGATAAGTTTTAGTTTTGTAACAAATGCATTTTTTGTCTCAGAAGTTGCGTTTTCTTGATCATTATATTTGAGTGTTATGCATGTAGTTTTTTGTTGTTGTTGTTTTCCAACATTTTTATCGTAACATATTTATGTGTGAAGCCATACGTCTTCAAATGGATCGCTATATCTCTCTTTAATAATATCGGGTATTACTCCTCTGTGTATAGTTCGATACAGACTCAGGTGCTCGATTCACCACGGCTTATTAATTATTGTTATTGTGTTTTTATCGATTTCTCAATCGATATTATTTGGATAAAAATATTAAATTATTTATTAAAAACACACGATGTAATCGATTTATTCTCGATCAGTGATGTCGAGAAACCCACTTGTTGAGAATTTTATATGCAAAAACGGCTCTTTTGGGTTCAGAAAATATTTTAAATAGAAGAGCAAACAACGTTTCGACCTTCTTCGGTCATCGTCAGGTTCACAAAGAAAGAGGTAACTGGCCGGAAGCTGACCACATGTTTGGAAGGGGTTGTATAACTGAGTGTCGCAATGTAGAGGGCGCGGTTTGATGTTTGAATATATAATTTTATCTATAATATTTATATAGGTATAATGGCGTTCCTTTATATTGGTTTATTTTGGGTTTAAGTTGTTGTATAAGTATGGCTTCTTTAATTTTTCGTTTGTTTATGTTTGTTTCTTTATTTAGTATTTTAGTGTTTTCTATGGTTATGTTGTGTCCATTTGACTTGCAGTGTTCGAAAACGTGTGAAGGTGACTTTTTATGTTCTTTGAATCTGGTTTCCATTTTTCTACTTGTTTCTCCTATATAGAAGTCGTGGCAGTTATCACATTGTATTTTATAAATAATGTTGGTGTGGTGTTTGTCAGTGTAGTTCTTACATAGTATAGATCTTAGTTTTGTGCCTGGTTTTTGAATAAATTTAGTGTTAACTGGAATGTTATATTTTGTTACTAGTTTTTGCCAAATGTTGGTTATTTGTTTGCTGATGTCAGGAATATATGGTATACAGCAGTATATGGTTTCGTGATTTTTTGATTCGTGAGATATATTTACTTTTGTTGGTTGATTTTGCTTTCTGTCTAGGTGTGTGCGTATAATGTTTTCTACGGTTTGTGGAGGAAACTTATTAATGTTGATGAAGTATTGTTTTATTTTGTCTAATTCATCGTTAATTTTATCTGGTGAGCATAGTTTTATGGCTGTGTTTATCTGGTTTCTTAGTATGTTGAGTTTTTGTTTTGTTTCATGTGCTGAGTCCCAAGGAATGTATAGTCCAGTATGGGTGATTTTTCGGTGGATTTCTGTTTTGAATTGTGTGTCGGTTCTTATAATTTTGAGGTTAAGAAATGATAAGTAAATATATCTCACGAATCAAAAAATCACGAAACCATATACTGCTGTATACCATATATTCCTAACATCAGCAAACAAATAACCAACATTTGGCAAAAACTAGTAACAAAATATAACATTCCAGTTAACACTAAATTTTTGCATATAAAATTCTCGATTTATTCTCGATCTTAATACTTCAGACCTAAAAGAAGTCCACAGTTGGGACAGCGGTAAGATTACAGATTTACAACACTAAAATCAGAGGTTCGATTCCCCCCGGTGGAAACAGCAGATTTCTTGATATAGTTTTGCGATTAGACAAACATAAAACACGCCCATACACACTAATAAAAAATTAAGAAAGTTAATTACTCACACAGTAATGTTTGTTTTTGTTTCTTTTTAATTTGGTTTGGTGTACTCCTGACTGTTCAAGTGAGAGTGAGCACCATGGTGAAAGCAAAAGAGCTGTCTGATGCCTTCAGAATGAAAACTGTAGCAACTAATGAGTCTGGTAAGGGATTTAAAAAGATCCTAAAAGATTTTGAAATCAGCCATTCCACTGTCCGAAAAACAGTTAACAAGTTTTTGTCTTTCGAATTTCGCACAAAACTACTCGAGGGCTATCTGCGCTTGCCGTACCTAATTCAGTAGTGTAAGACAAGAGGGAAGACAGCTAGTCATAACCATCTACTCTTGGGCTACTTTTTTTTTTACAAACAAATAGAGGGATTGACCGTCACTTGTAACGCTCCCACGGCTGAAAGGGCGACGGGGTTTGGTGCGAGTGGGATTCGAACCCGCGACGTTCGAGTTATGAGTCGAACGCCTTAACACGCTTGGCCATGCCGGGGCGTGGAGTAACGATATCTTTATATGATAAATACTAATAATCTGTCTAAAAATTGAATTCCGTAAAGATTCATTGTTGAAAATAAACTTAATAGTTTCACAATCACGAATGACATTCATACCGTTTAACACACTTTTGCAAATCACAAAAGTTACAGGAGTTAATTATTTAATGTACAAATGAATCAAAAAAGAAAAAAAATCAAACATTTTTAGCATAAGTTGAGACAAATAACTCAAAATATCTGTCTTATTTTCTGCATATTCATCAAATACAATAAATGTGAAGAATTTCTTAAGACAACAGGATGTTAAAAGAAGACTTAAAACGTGAAGTCTTCTCTAAATCTTTTACGATTTCATTCTAACAATATGTATCTGTATATGAAATTGATAAATATTAGCGAAATTTGAGCCTATTAGGAGCAATTTCACCTGGTGGCTCAAAGGTAAGCCAGATTGATTATTACATTTAAAAATTGCGTTTCGATATATACGATGGAAACTACGCAGATGACCCATTTCGTAACATATGGAAGTATTATATTTTAGTTGGAAGTTGTCAACTATGACCAGAAAAAAAATATTGAATATCATAATAAACATGATGGAAATATGAAATCTATTCTGTAATTTTATTATTTCCTACTGAAATAACAATGCTTATTGATATGATTTGTACAATATAGAATATTTCTTACTTTTTGTAATATTAAGTTGGTTATTCAAAGTTAATAGAGGAAAAAGTAAATGTAACGTTGGCAAATTATTTAGAAGAAGGGTGACATGAGGTATGCCATTCTAAATTTTTATACTAAAAAATGAATGTTGTGTATGATTTTAACATTTACAACTCAATTATCAGGATCTAGATATCACACAATGTATTAATTGCACAAAAATCATTTGTTTTGTAAATAAAAGAACAATTTACTAAAATACGTTAAGAGCATTAGCTTCTGTGAATACAGCTACGTATGTTTTGATTCAGTTAATTGGTGATGATATACAAATATATATGTATATTATTACAAACAATTGACATCTTCTGATTAATATATTAAATTAAAATGCTTGGTGTTTTATCACATTTCAGGTGTAAAGATTGACTATGTGACTGAAAGAATGAATATATAATTGCATGGTTGACCTCGTTTTGTTTATATGATTTGGTTTTCCAAAATATTAGTGTACTATTGAGTATGATAAGACATAATCGGCTTATTTTTATGAACTGTACTTACTTTTGTGAGATGTACATCCATATACGTTTTGTGTAAAGCAGCTTCTGTTCAAAAGACGACCCCCTTTTGAGCAGTAGTTTCACTTTAAATAAAATTGTTAAAATAATATTTTAGCCAAGAGATGATGCTTAGTTTGTATAACAGTTTTATGCAGTATTAATTAACATTTATAGACCATATCGAATTTTTATAAAACTTATCTTTCATGTTGTTGGTGTTAATAAATGTTTTCATTGTGCTAACGAGATAAAACCCAAAATAATGTTTTGTTTGTTTTTGGAATTTTTCACAAAGGGCTATCTGTGCTAGCTATCTGACGGGTGAAGAACGGATGGCATCCGAAATTGAAAGATATCTCGTTAATTAAATAACTTCGATAAAAAAGTTTACAATTTTCATGACAATGAAGTTTGTTTACGTTCCTGGATGAGAAGCAATCATATGTTGAATGAATTTTGTTTGTGTTGATTAAAAATATTTGTTTTAATTATATGTATAATATACATCTTACTGGGTATCTGACATTTCTTAGAGTGCTATGAAATCACAGTGGTACGATTGTTCTGTAAGTGTTTACGGTATTAGTTTTTAATTTAGTATAGTAGGATGTGGCTATAAGGTTAAATTCTTGTAATGTACTTGATATATGTACAAAATAAATGGTTCAAAATTATTATAACATTCAAGTGAATAAATATAAAGTATGAAAACCATCAAAAATTGTTTAAGAAATCACTAATATCTTGTTAATGAAAAATGTTTTGTATATTCTGTTCAGTTATATTTATACATAAAATACCCATTAAATCCATATTTGTAAAACTAACATGAAATTAAGCCACACTACCACAAGTAACAGACAAACATACCAACACACATCTCTGCATCTAAATTAGCAAGCTCCAATTGATATTTCTTGGCACTGAATTTGATTTTTATTATATCGGGCAAATTCCATTGCTCAATCATTTTATATCCAGCTTCAAAAACTTGATTACTTGACTGAGAATACTACTCCAAATGTGAGACAGAGTTTCTTTATGAAGATATTTTACTTGTGAAATCATGATTAGTTGAGAGAGGCTTCAACACATACTTTCAGAAAAGATTTCATCAATAAGTTAACTGACACGTGTCATAAAGTTGTTTAGTATGTACCATTTATACCTCTCTCTCTGCTAGGGTTATGATAGATGATTGTTACTGTTATTTTGAATTAAGCACAAAGCTACACAATGGGCTATCTGTGCTCTGCCCACCACGGGTATCGAAACCCAGATTTTAGCGTGTAAGTCCGCAGACATACCGCTGAGTCACTGGGGGGCTATGACAGATGAACAAAATAGAAGATTTTATCGTCTTTATAGGATTACAGACTGCAAAATGTGAGTAATTGACAGAAAATATACACTGGACTGATTCATTAATAAATTCAATAATAAGTCCAATGTTTACATTCCTGTAAGTTTGTTGAAAATTTAAAAAAAATATCTTTAGACATGTTTTATTTTAATTTTCAGTAGATACTTAACGATTTCACTCCTTGGACATAAAACAGTTATAGTGAACATGATGTTTTACATCTCTTCTTTATTGTCTCTGAAAAAAATACACATACTGTATTTTCCGCCGAATAAGCCGAATTTCTGGCCCTAAATTTTGGACCTGATTTTTGGGGGTCGGCTTATTCGGCGATTCGGCTTATTAAGCGGAAAATACGGTATATTATATTACGCAGGATGTAATTACACCTAAAATATTGAAACATCTCAAGCATAAAACTTTAAGTGATATATTTTAACGTTCCATTTGTGTTATTATTGAAGTTACTCAATAATAGTAATAATAATCTGTTGAGTTTAAAGCGCAATGTGTGATGTCATCTAGGCATCTCAATTATGAACGTTTTTTAATCTGTAGAGTTTAATGCACAATATTTTTCGTCATTAGACGATTCATAATCAACTTAGAATACCTGCATTAATGTACAACTATTGTCATATTTTATGTAAGTTTGTAGATGAGACGACAAAAGTTATTTTTCTTTACTGTTTTTATCATTTTGCTATCATAGCTATTTCTTTAAGACTGAATTAAGAAATTTAATTATATTTGTATTGTAAACCCAAATAATTGTTCAAATATTTAGACCAAACGTGAAATCCTCTTTAGAGGGATAGCAGAATGTTAACTTTATTCTTTTGTCAGATAGAGCTGCAAGTTAACTTCAGAAGTGTAAGTGGAAACCGTTATCTAGCTTCTCAGGTTGTACGATACCAACACCAATCATTTTAATTTCAAATGCCTAAGTTGAAGCCAACTTAAACATCTAATATCTTTTGACATCATGTATTGGTCTTTAAACTTTGCACTATAGAACGACTTATCATTTACATCCAACTTAGAAAATATTTTTTTTCTTAACAGTCAGGCTGACATACTAAAAGAAAACTGTTTATCTCAACCTCTTCAATACTCTGTAACTGTTTCACAACGTTCAGTTTTATCACCTTTAATTTATGCACTCTTTTGTTATAAATATACCACAACATGGCGATTTTGTCCACATTAGCATTCACTTAACACTTACTACTTTCCTACTATTATCAATCTTAAAAGGTATTTCAACAGAATGTTGCTCGTTTTTCCCAATGATATAAAATCTGGCGTTGTCCAAGTCGTTAGAAATGTAAACAAATTGTGAATCAGCTTCTCTAAATATTATGATTGTTTAATGATTCTGAAAAATCGTGCTCTTAGATTAAATTCCTGAATTCATCTTTCTAAACTTAAAAAATAGCTATACAATCGTATTACGTTTCAATACTCCTGTAAATTTCGTCAGCATACTGTTAAATTTGCTTCAGAAACAATATTTTATTGCTGGGTTTGTGTATAGTTTTGTTACAGAAGTTTTCTCCACCTATTAAACATCTCATTAAAACTTATTAGGTGTCTATTCCATTATATTCCAATCTTAATATTTATCCATCTTAAGTAACTGAAATTTCCATCATATATATTTTTTCTATTTTACATGTTTCACAAAAGCATTACATTGTTGTATACTTGTAATTTTTCCACCTAATTCTTCAATCTCATCTTCTCTTTACTGATTAAAATATTTGTCATCGAACTTCTACACATAAATAAAGATTAATGTAATTTGAACATTTTTCCTGGCTGTAGAAAAGACGTTAACCTTCTACTAGCTCGCCAGTTCTTTTACTGGAGCGGGAATGAAAGAATGAAAAGAAAAAAAGTTGTAACTGGATGCCCGTGAAAAAACGTAATAATTTACTAACCAGCCAGACAGTTTAAAAATTGTAATGAAATATCATGTTTACAAATGACATAAAACTACAGCTGAATACATTTTAAGAATATATGAGATGAAAGAACCTCGAAAGTGAAACGATCAATCTACCTCGAAACTGGGGCTTTTATTTTTTTATCAGAAGCATACTTTTCATACCAAATAATATTAAAATAAACAAAATTCAATAAATGGATTACTAACTTCATAAAATATTTATTCATACAAGCCATTCTTCAAAGGAAGAAAATGCTGAAAGATAGATTTGACGTTACGCTTAATAAACGACTTTAGTATCTGTTTTCATTAAAGTGTTCAGTCCCGTTAGGTGGAAAATCAATTAGTGTTTTTCTACATATGTGCATTATTCGTTTATTTAGCATTATACATATTAAACATGTGAATGTGTTTAGCTTATAGAAATTGTTCTATTACCCAAACCCCTGTTTTAAAAAAATAAACTATTAATATTATTGTAGCTTTGTTGATTTGTAATTATCACTCCAAAGCTGAAGTTAATAATCTAATGCTTATTACCAATGCTTATTTTAAACATTTACACGATCTTAACGCTATGCTTTTTTTATGTTAAGTGCTCAACATTGGATAGAAATTCAACTTTCTGAAAAACACATTTCAAACTCAGTTAAGTATTCGACGGGCATGTGATAATGCAAATTATTAATAAAAATTACATATTTTTTTAAGTAGTAAATAAATAATATCGAAGGATGAACATTACGGTAAAGTGAAAAGTTGTGTGAAAAAGGAAAATGTTCAGTCATCAGTTTTTCCTGGAGTGCAAAAGTTACGTCATGACAAGAGAAATTCATTGTTAAAATATTTTGTCCTAAACGTTAGTCTTCTGGTTTAGCAAGCGCATTGAAAATGTGCACGCTATTCGATAAAACTGCAGATCGTTTTAAGGCGATATTGCCTACAAACATAGTTTAATATTCAGGGCCCCCCAGTGGCTCAGCGGTAGGTCTGCGGACTTACAGCGCTAAAAACCGGGTTTCGATACCCGTGGTTGGTAGAGCACAGATAGCCCATTGTGTAGCTTTGTGCTTAATTCCAAACAACAACAACAACTCTTGGCTGAAAATACCCAGAACTTACTACACGAGATTATTGTACATCGGATTACAACCTATCCACCTACACAAGCTATTTATTCACATGCGTAATCCTACTTGGTAGAGAAATCAAGTTTAATTTTAAACATGTGTGATGAACATATTTCGGCTTTCAGGTTTACAAACTGGAGTAGAATCCTTAATAAAAAAGTTTATTGCTCGTTCTACGTTCTAAGGCTTGAATATAACAAGAAAACTGATACCTTTCAATTTACTAGTTGCAGGAACTCTTCATTAGAGATATTTTGGACAAGATTATATACATAAATATATATTGCAGTTTAAGTAAAAGGAATGCTTTTTTATTCTCTTTTGCCTGAGTTTTTGTTTGAAATTTAAGCAAAATGTGAAGCTGTACTTTGCAATGGAGTGAATATGTAACATTTTTGATTCACTGAATAAAACTCTCTTGTTTACGGAAGAACATATCGCTAACCTTTCTGATTTACTGTAGAACAAACTTCCTTATCTACCGTTTGTTAAGCAGCCAATATTTCTCATTCATCATAAACCACTTAGACATTTTCAATGGAACAAACAACCAACAATTTTGATTCGCTGTGAAACACTTTCTTTTGTTTAATGGACGAAATACTGATTTTTTTCAGTTAAATATCACATCTTTTGTTTTAACGATATATGTTTTTACTTTCAGTTTACTGACAGGTGGCTGTGGATAGCTTTATGTACTTCGTCAATAATTACGATGTATGACCAAATATAAATGTTTTTCTTTATAATCATAAGCAGAACGACGTTTGTTTGTGAGAGTGATGTTAGGTAAAGATATTTGGAATAGACATACAAGTACACGTTAGACAAGTTTTATTGAAAACAATCACACGGTTTCATCACAGGAATGTTTGTCAATAAGTTCGATCTGTTTCTTCTACTAAGGAAATTTTTTTCTCTTGTTTTCACAGCTAAAATTGAGTTTTTGAGACTCAAAAACGCAGTATTTAAAGCAGACTATTAATTTGATCTGTCATGTCCCACACCGGTCTAACAGTGTTTTATATACTGTATATAGCCTTATTCTTCTCAATGTTTTAAAAGCAGACGTTAAGTAATGTTAAACTTTTATAAAAAAAAAAAGATTAAAGAATTCAAATTATTAAAACATTCTTGTTTAGTGCATTAAAGCTGATATTATAGATTACCGAATATCTGTTAGACGCTGACATGTATTATAAAGCACAAAATACTTTATATACCAGTCAGACAGCTTAACAGCTGAATAAATATTTAAAAAAATATATTACGTAAAAGTACTTATTCTTTGTATTCGGATTATTTAGGAAAATATTTATCTTCAACACAGCAGATAGTTGAGTATTGAAAACTGAAGTATATTATAAAACATATCTTAGTTTATAAAAGTCTTTGTCAATTTAGGACATATCCTGGGAAGCTATATCTTTTTGTGCTGCAGTTTTTAGGAAAATATTTTTGTTTTTAAGAATTTGATGCTGAAAGTATATTATAAAAAATAAATTAGTTTATAAAAGTATCTGTCAGTTTGAGAAATATATTGAGAAGTTATGTCGTTTTTGTATTCACTTCATTTATCAAAATGTTTGTCTGTTTCGTCGCCTTTTATTATATCATCCTTATACGTTATTAATACTCCAAAACAATAAAACAATAAACTCTTAAAATCCATACTGATATGTTTCTAACAGGATCGCAACGCATTTATTCATCATGTAAATAACTATCAAAAATGTATGTAATACATGCATAGAAAGTACTTGGACATACTTTAGTTATTACACACTTACTTTATTCGTAATAGTTTAAGAGTCCAAGTATAACATTTCATTTCACTTAAAAAAGCTACTGAGGAGACTTATAATTTCATATCTATTAACGAACTTCTAGCATGTAAAAAAATAAAGAGATATATTACTTCGAATATAAATGTCACCTCTTGGTAGTTGATTATTTTAAGCTCAAAATGTGTTCATACGTTAAATAATCATTTATCAAATTCTAGTATTCAAGGACCATTAACGTCGTTTAAGTTACAGTGTTCAGCCATGTACAAAACAACGTTCAGCTGGTGATGGTGATGCTTCGTTAGTGTTAGCTTTAATTGCTTGAACTATGTATACTTTTTTTTACAGAAGAAAAAATAACCTTCACAGTTCTAAAGTTGATATGGAAGTCTTGTGTGACTTGAAAGAGGCGGAGAATGAAAAACATAATCCGAAAATGTAAAAATTGGACAGCCATCTTAATCCGATTCCATGGCATCGAGCCAAGACAAGTCAGCACGCTCGATTCTTGCTCCTGTTGTCGCTATGGAAGGTGATTTCTGAGCATGACTTTGAAAAATTTTTTTAGGCTTATAGAGCTTAATCAATCTTTCTTCAGACGTTAGAAAGTATGAGAACGTAAAGAATGTTGGCGACGCACACCAGACGACTTAATACTCTATTTCTTAATTTGAATTTATAGCTGCACTTTTTTAAGTTGTTCATTAAAAATAACTTAACTAATCTTCCAGTTTAAAATATATATTGATATGCAAATTTTTAACTCTAAATGTGTTGAAATTTATTAAAGGGAAAAACATAAAACAATTTCAATGCAACATTTACCTGAAAACAAAAAGAAAACGCTACTTAGTACTGGATTTGAGTGTGTGCTTTTCGTATAGCAAAGCCACAAAGGGCTATCTGCTCAGCCCACCGAGGGGAATCGAAACCATGATATTAGCGTTGTAAATCAGGAGACATAACGCTGTACTAGCGGGGGGGCACTGGATTTGAAAATTATAGTAGATGTAAAATTATCTTGGGTAATGTAACTTTAAATATTACAAAGCCCTGGCATGGTCTAGCGCGATAAGGCGTGCGCTTCGTAATCTGAGGTTCGCAGGTTTGCGCCCGAGTCGCGCCAAACATGCTCGCCCTTTCAGCCGTGGGGGCGTTATTATGTGACGGTCAATCCCACTTTTCGTTGGTAAAAGAGTAGCCCAAGAGTTAGCGATGGGTGGTGATGACTAGCTGCCTTCCCTCTTGTCTTACACTGCTAAATTAGGGACGGCTAGCACAGATAGCCCTCAAGTAGCTTTGTACGAAATTCCAAAACAAACAAACAAACAAACAAAATATTACATGCATATATAAAATTTCATTTATTGTTTATATTTACCTTGCTAAAACGTTAACATCTATTAAATGATTCAAATGAGTAACTGAAACAAGAAATGTCCAATAATGTCATTAATTAAATATAAAAAAATGATACATGTGTTAATTACCTATAATTTAGAATAGAACTTTAATTTAATTATTCCGTAATTTTAATACTTATTAAATAAATTGTTAGTGAATGAATAAGCAGGAGTATTAAAGTAGTGTCAATGTTTAGAATGAAAGTGTAACATAACTGAGTTTAGGAATAATGTAACAGCTAAAAATTATTAATAGTTTCAACACTATCTGCTTTTTTCATTTTGGTTCTAATGTTAAAGCTTAACTTTTATTTATTCGAATGTCGCTACCTTGAAATGCAAATTATGTGCCCATTATTATACGTTTAAATTATAACTTTCTAATGAGTCTCGGAAACCAATCGATAGCTAACGTTATAAATAATAGCATTGATAACAAACCCTTCTGACTTTAGAAGTATTCTCTAAAACTTAATAAGATTATGTTATATTACCAATTTCTAATATTATGCCAAAAAATTTTAGTTATTCAAAACTATTTAAAATTAAAATTCAAAATGCTGAATAAAGAGTATATATTAATAATATGTTCAAACTAATTTCTATAGAGTCGAATTTAAACATGAACAACAATTATATAAGAAACTACAGGAAGACTTGTAGATAAAACCAACTCAAAAATATAAGACAAAGTACTTTAAAACACGTCGAATTAAACTGAAATCTACACCAATTAGGATAATATTAATGTACATTTCGACGAAAAAACAATGGGATTTCTTGTGTTTTATTAAAAAGTCGTAATCCGTACAAAAATATGACGAATAACGATATAGTTGATAAATAAATCTAAGAAATTTTAAAAATTAATGATTCAAAAGTATCCTAACATTTCAAAACCCGATAAAAAATTGTACTATTTACAATTATTGTCAATAAACATGGCCGTATTTTGAATACAAACCAATGAAATATCAAACTTTCAAAACTACCAAAACATTATAAGTATAATTATTAAAAGAACTAAATATATTATTGACCAAGTATTTCCAAGAGCATAGACCCGTAGATACGAAAGTAAGTATTTATGTAAAATTTGCAAAAGAATTTTCTCTATAAAATCGATAGTATCCATTACTGGAATGCTCAATTGCAAACTAAAGGTTTTATATGAACTACTAAAAATTTACAAAGGATATCACGATATAAGACTGATAGTGTCAAACATAGGAACACTCAATTAATAAGTGTCTAAATATTTTATAAGGTTTACAGCTTTATTAATTTTCGATTTTCGAATTAACTAATTATATCAGCAATTTTATAAATTAAAGAGGGACATAATTGTACTAGTTTATGTATATCGAATACTTATGCAAAAAGTTTCTTGAGTTATGTATCATCTTTTTTTAATAATGTTCAATAATCTGATGTATTATGTAAATATATCTGTCATAAAGTATTAACTCCTAGTGACACAGTGATTTGTCGGCGGACTTCTACTGTTTCGATAGCTGTAACGGGCACAGATAGCCCGTTACAACAACAAATAATATATAATTTTAATTAGACTACAGAACGATAGTATTTTTATTCAAGTTAATGATAAATCTATGAATTATCTTTTAGTTCCTGCATTAGCTACTTTTAGAAGCTTTTATGATAACCACTGCCAAGAAACATGCACTCAATATAACTTACATATTTAAGGCAATTTAAGGATAACAATTCGACTGTATGTAAACATAAAAGTCTATTAGAGAAGTTTATTAAATATTTGAACTAATGCCACAGATTTATAAGTTGTAAAGTAGAAGAAGGATCTAACTCCAATGCACTTCTTTAGAAACAGTATCAAGCAGAACAGTGTGTGTTTGTTTGTTTTGGAATTTCGCACAAAGCTATCTCGAGGGCTATCTGTGCTAGTCGTTCCTAATTTAGCAGTGTAAGACAGATAGTCATCACTACCCACAACCAACTCTTGGGCTACTCTTTTACCAACGAATAGTGGGATTGACTGTGACATTATAACGCCCCCACGGCTAAAAGGGCAAGTATGTTTGGCGCAACCGGGATGCGAACCCGCGACCTTCAGATTACGAGTCGTACGCCTTAACATGCTTGGCCGGGCCAAGAAGAATAGTGAACAACTGCAGTATTTTTTACACTGGTTTATTTTCACAAAGAGATAAACTTAATTTTATGTAAATAAAGCGTACAAATTATTTCTAAATTAACAGAGATTTTATAAACAATCAAGTCATATGAAAGAGGGCTTACAATTCAACTGTTATCCTAATAAATACACAAATGACACCACTGAAAATTATATCACTATTCCAACATCCTTCGGTACTGTGGCTTAACTGCTGGTAATATTAGTCGTAACAAACACAGGAAATTACAGTAAGCAATTGAACAAGAAAATCTGCAAAAATTTAAAGATTTAGGTTTCGAGAGCTCAACTTAAGAAAATTAATACGTCTTCTTTACTCAGAGTAAAAATCACCTCTGCCAATGATCTGGCGTCGTGTAAGAATTTATGTCAGATGTGTTAGATATCCACATTCGTTAACAAGCACAACACGTTTACAATTATTTCTAACTTGTCAGATAAATGGATATTACACATCAAAGAAGCTATTCTGATATCACAAAGAAAACCACAACAGAAGGAAGATAATTCTGGTGTAATTGCTCTTTTATTCTGTCGAACGATTTTACTCTTTCAATAATTTAGGTGAATTCAACTATGTCAATTTCAGGTATGGATGAGACATATTCTTTTCAGTAGTTACCTGTCATTTGTTGGCGATGAATTACAACAAGAAACAAACATCACACAATCTAGTTGTTTTAAAATAATATATTAAAACAAGTCAAACTTGTATACAAATGCTCTTTACGTATTTAGACATACACATGAAGTTATTTAATCCGAGATAGCGATCGAATATAAGACCTCTTACATATACATGACTGATTTTTTTTCAATTTTGCTTCGTCAACAAGAAAATATATGTCAGAGGTTGCGGGGAATAGTCTCAATAGAACAAAAGAAGCAATAAGAAACGTTTTTAAAACATCCTATTTCAAACAGTCTGTAATTAACAAAATAGTCATGGACCAGAGATTCAGAACAACTGGACTGTTGTTAGGGTGCTTGAGTTAAGAATACTTCCACTGGCAGCAGAACTGTTTCTGGATGGTGAATATCTATTACCAAGAAAATAACACTTCTTCTACCTAGCCAAAATCGTTAAATATTGATACACAAAGAATCATAAACATCAGAAATAGACTGATCAGCACAGTTTCTTGGTTTAAACTCAAAAGAGAATTTGTATATGACAATAGAATATCATATTAGTAAATATTTTTTTTTGAAAAGAAAACATGAATTAATAAGTTGGTTATTGCCTTTCACATGATCAGCATAGAAGAAATAGAAATGAACAACAAAGAATATTACCCAATATGTATATACGTACACACTAGAGTGATCTTTATATAATACTGAAGTTTATTTGTTTCCTCAATAAAGTGTTTGTTTGCGTATTCATGACTTCTGCCCTTAGTAACTTATAATTAATCAAGAAATTAAGAAAGATAATCAAAATCTGGTTCAACAAGAAAATTAGTCCGAAATATGTTTACGAATAAATATAATTTTTATAAAATTGCAAGCAAATAGTTCTCTGAATAGTTAGTATCAATAAAATATTAAAATTCGTTAGATTTATGCTGGATTTTGAAGAGCCACTGTATTTAAAAACTTTTGTTATAAGGCTTAACTATCATGAACTATAATATTAAAAAAAACATAATGTTATAATATGTATAATATTATAAAAATAACAAAATATAGAAAAGGAGGACAAATCAAATCGGGAATTCTTCTCCTGAAAATGCTTGTTTATAAATAGATATATATTACGTTTTGATCAAAAGACGCCAAGTTGCTTCTTTCTCTTCCATTCAATATTATGCCTAAGCTATAACTAAAGACATCAGTAAGATAATCTTAAATCTTTTAGTATTAACATAACTGTTATAGAAAGGAATTTAGTGCAATTTAATCTAAAATCAAGGGTGAGTCTGTTTAAAGTTTCAAATATTAACGTAACAGCAAAATGTTTAGGTGTACCTGACATAAGTACTTCTGCTTTTGTAACATATTATTTTTAGAAAATTCATTTAAGGCTGATATCTTAATATTCAAATGGCATTTTCATGAAACATTTGTGTAGATACAAAACAGTTTTCAAGACACGCTGATTACAAAATTCTCTCTTTTATGGGCATCATCGAAATAAGGTTGTGAGTCATTAGTCACAGATGCGAAATGTGGAGTTCTACAGAACTTCTCACGAACATATATACACTTTTTATATGTGTTTATCACACAGATAAATATTTCTGATATTTTTTCAAAGAAATTATTACTTTCTCTTTGTTATTAAATTATAATACAATGAAAATTTAATTATCCTTATTTAACTATAAAAATCCAAGGGTTTTTGGATTTTTTTGCTGTTTTTTAAGCAATAAGTAGTAATAGTGATTCGTACAATATAGTAAAAATAATGTATTGTTATTTGTAAAATGTTAGAAAATATACAAAAATATCGGCTTATTCCAAGCATTAACGTAAAAATATTTTTTTGGATCTTATAGATTACGAAAACATTTGTCATTAGGTTTCAGGGTAAAGAGTGTAGCGAATCCAGCGGCATAGTGCAATGTCCGCGGACTTACAGCGTTAGAAACTTCTGTTTCGATACCCATTATGTAGCTTTAATGCTTATCTTCAAACAAATAATGAGTGTGGAAAAATCAAACTGAAGCAAACTATTTTTAAAAAAATATCTTGTATAATTTTGGACCATTTAGTTTTAGGAACTTTTTTAGGTCAGAAGCACTTTGTCATATAAGTATATTTAAAATTCCCCCCAGTGGCTCAGCGGTATGTCTGCGGACTTGCACGCTAAAATCCGGGTTTCGATACCCGTGGTGAGCAGAGCACAGATAGCCCATTAAGCTTTGTGCTTAATACAAAACAACAACAAAACAACATATTTAAAATAAATGCTATTCGAATCGATTGTGCTTTCATACAGTTCTAATAAAATGCATATTTTCATTTTCTTGTAGGCGTTTTTATTATACTTTTCAGTCATCATTTTTAAAACTGAATATTAGGAACTAATTCATAAATGTTTATATATGTAAGAGTGTGTGTAAATCAGAGAGTTTTTATTTATGTCTTAATATATGTGAATGGTGTTTGTTAAGCAAGCAGAATAATTTAAGGAGTTTATCAACATTACATTCTATGAAAATTAGATTGGTTTTGCACCTTTATCTTTAAGAAACAATATTTTTGCACATAAAGCTTAAGAAATCCGACAAGCTCCAATAACATACAAGTCAGTGGTGAGAAACTGAAATAGGTTGTAAAATAAATTTTAATTTCTGAGTTTTACTTCAATCACTATCTAGGTTACATAACTATTAAGTATATAGGCTTTTTGTTGTTTAACCAGATGCAAGTATTGTGCGGTAAATGTGTTTCTATATGTCTGTAGATTATTATTGTTCTACTATAAGAGAAGACCAAACTTTTGTGAACTAATTTCTGACAAATGTAAAAAATAAATGTGAATCTTCAATAAGTCATAAATTTGTCGTAAACAACAGTGATGGTTTTATTTATAATGTATGGTTGCAAAATACTTTGAGTTTTTGCTATAAGATTTGTAATCAACACCTTGCAGCAACAATAAAACACTACACTTGAGAAAACTCAAGAAAAATCTTTACTGTGCAGTAAAGATGTAACCAGCTTCCTTTATGTGGAAGATTCGCATATTATGTTATTGTTTTCTAAAAAAAGATGTTCGTAAATTGTTAGTCACGTATTCTTCGAATTCAGATCAGCTAGTGGTTCTACTTCATGCGTAATTTCGCACAAAGAGAATGATTACTTTATTCAACTTGAAAATGAGTGGACTTTCACACTTTTGAAGTGAAGTTTGGAGACTCTTTTAGAAGTGCTTAGAGTGTTGTACCAAAGGTTGTTCAAAGCATATGATGTTGAGAAGTCTTCCTCTAGTGCAGACATGAATGACTGATTCAGGATGTTAATAAAGACTATAATGATGCCAACTAAATTAGATAACATATTTTTTTTGTATCCAAAGTTTATGGCGAACTTTTATTATGTCATTCTTTCACAGAATTAATACATGGCGGAAAGGATGAGAAATGTATCAAATATTACATTATTTTCAAAATTAGACAAATAACACATTTGATAGAAATCGATATTTTTTTACTTAGGCCAATAAATTAGAAATATTGTGATGTAAAACTAGTATTTTGCTTAATACCTTTACTGATTTCACTTAAACTGTTCTAGAGTTGAAAACGTATTTTTTAAAATAAAATATTTGTCATTCTACATCATTATTACCGGATCTTCTCCGTATTCAAAATAAAATGAATTATTTCGTTGTATATTTTACGTAAACAAAAAAAGATTTTGATAAAAGTAAGAACCGAAATACAATTATCACAAACCAAAACGGTATCCATTGTTTTCTGCTTCACTTCTTAACAGCACATCAGATTTCTCAGCCAGAAGAGTAAGAACTCACCCAACACGTCCTATATAGCTGTGCATAAAAAACAGACTTTAACATTTTAAAACAAAAATTCTTAGGGAATGATCAAAATCATATTGAGAACAGAAGGCAACTGTGCCATATTACGTCCAATAAATTTCTCATTTTAAACGTAATCTTATGTCCTATGAAATAAGATACGTCATTATTGAAGAAATTTTGGCATTTAAGAAAATCTTGCATGTTATAAACCCTTTTCTATTGATCTAAGCTATAAATAACATACATGTTCTATATTAAATTTAAACTTGTTTTAATTTTTCATTTTCAGAATAATTATCCTTGAAAATGGTGTGATTGAATATCATTGTACATTACATTCTTCAACTCAGTATTTCAAATTCAAATTTCAGATAAGTAATGCATATCAAAACGTGCACCAATCTTTTTGTTCTTTGTTATATATCTAAAATAAACATTGGCACAAGAAGAGTTGTTTATATACACATTAGTGGGAGACGTAAAGTCGATTATTATGAACAGTTCGCGTGTGTATTGCTATACAAAAAATGTACATTATCTTTGAGAAGTCACGCAAATTTCTAGAACTGAACCATTTTCAATATGTCTTGTGCTCTTGCAGGCTATAAGTTTTTCACAGAATTTAATAACCCCTTTTTAAAATATTTTATCGCGAAAACTATAGTAAGGGGGAAAACAAACTTATAGAGTTTAGTATATATATAAACATATCAGGTACGACTTCTTTCAAAACTATCCAAAATTACCTGCGAAGCTGATATATGGCGTAATTTAAAACTTTTAATTTACAAAATTAAAAATGAAATAATTTAGTATCTATTACAAATAACTTATTAATATTGTTTTATTACTGACTGACACGTTCAATTGAATAAAAAAATCCGAATGTATTTAACTGATATTTCAAACTGTGCCAGAACTTGATGTTACTTAGAGAAGAAACAGAGGCAATGAACAGTTGGAAACATGTAACGATATATGGGGAGTTACGTTTTAATAATGATAATAGAGTAAGTAGAATGGGGTATTTATCTTATTTTCGGTTGTTCTTCAGATTCTACAAGCTGATAAAGATAGTAATATGGATAAAATTAACATGAAAAGGGTTGTGTCCGTTTGACTTTTTTTTATTTGGGGTGTGGTGAGATGATATCTGGAAGAACCTTGAAAATTGGCGTTGAATATGCAAATCTCACAATGTTGAATTTCCATTCTAATGGAAAAGAGCTTTTTCAACTGAAGGCGATATAAAACAACCAATTAGTAGATTGTTTAAAAACCAAAACTGTGATTTGAAAAGTGTGGACAGCATAGTAATTGGATATCAATAGAACTGAACTTGTTTTGGACCAGTATGAGAATTACAATCGTCTGACAAAATATGTAGATCATTTAGATATCTTATTCTTCATGAAATAATTTATATTCGAATAAGAGAGACATTCAATGGAGCTCAGAACATAGTAGTTACGTCATTTATCGCCGCTTAGCTGGATATTAAGTCTGTGCGAAAGCGTTCTAATAAAGTAACTAGTGAATTTTCAAATAAATATTATATAGGGTGTATCTTTTATTTGTTTTTTGTAATTTTGTTTCCCACTATTTATCATGTACGATGCCCAAATCATCTGTAAATAGATCAAATTCACAAAAAGGCAACATTTCTGTGTCACACAAGTAAATTTGAGTTTAGTTCAATTAAGAAAAAGTTTTTAGTTTAAAAATACTTACTAAATCAGTTTAATACGTAACAAAACTCAAGTTTATAGTTTGATTACCTTTTAATTATCCACTTTATTTCTTTTCCATCTACAGCTATTAAACTGTGGAGGCTACATTTATAAACAGATGCACACACACATACAAACACAAATAATTATTTAATATTATCTGTGTTCTCTTCAAGTATATCAAACCACTAAAAACAAGTAAAATAATTTTACTGAAGCAGATGTAGATCAGTAAACCAGAGATTTAAGCTTGGAAAGCTTAAAGCGCAGTTATTGTTTCTATGCATTGGAAATCAATACTTACTCATGGTTCTTTATTTTATTTTCTTCTTTCAGAGACGTTTTGGAATAGCTCGAATGATGACATGTTTCCAAAAGCAAGAATAAAGCGTTTGACATCCTCGTCTCACTCCACTGGTTATTGGTCATTTGTTCAGCCTATTTCTCCGTCTTTTGACGAGAGTCCACCTACTAACATCACCACGCAGCTGGGTCAGACAGTATATTTGAACTGTGCGGTCAACAATTTAGGAGATAAAACTGTATGTACCCAAGATTTACTCAATAATTATATTTTTTTAAGTTTATACTTATCTGTAAAATTCTTATCAACTAGGCAGTAGCTTAAAACAAATATCTATGTGGGATTGTATGAGCATATCTCTGAAGTACACATTTTAAAAACTAGATGATTCAACGTAAATAAAAGAAATATCAGTTACGCGTTACTTTTAAGTTATTTTATGGATACATTTCATGTATATATAAATATAGCAATAAAATAACTATAACATTAACAATCGTATTTTGAACCAACAACAAAACTAGTTTATGAGTAAGTTTTAAATTTAACTACTTGCAGTGTAATCAGTTTAGTTACAAAGCCTTGTATAAGGCACTATATAAGTAACATATATAGTATTATCGTTACTACGAAGTTTGTTCAAGTTTCGTAAATTACATATGTCGTAGTAGTATGAACGTTGCTAAGAAAATGATGAGGCAAATTCAGTTTAAAAAAATCGCAACATATTGCGTTATACACTATCTAATCAATGTGCTGAGATAAGAGAAAATAACAACAGTTATATAATAGAATATATTTAATATCACTAGAATAGAAAAGAGTTGGTTATAATAATATGTAATTTTATTACCAAGACTAATAAACATAAAAGTTTGAAAACATTTTTTTTTAGACTTTGTTTTGTCGACTATGGAAATTTAAGTTTTCAGTTCTTCATTACAATCTAGATCTTTACATAAGGTGTAAACTATTCTGCTGAAAGTAGTGAAAAAAGCAGAAATTTAAATGAAGCCAATAAATAACGAGAATATGTATAATATTACAGCATATACTCTGTTCGCAGCTTCCAAGTATGTCCATGCTTTCATGTAGAGTTTTGAAACTTTTGACGTGTCATTTTGAAAAAAAATGCATAAGCATAAAGTTGTTGTGGCGTTTCAGTGCACTAAAAAACAACACTTACAGACTACAGGAAAGTCAAAGTTACTGATGTACACTTCTAAAAAAAAGAGAAAACCTTACAAATATGTTGTTTTCTAAGATGCTTCTTGTGCGTAGAACAAAATAACTTGTAACCCAGTTGTTTCTTATTTTGAGAGGCGAACGTAATGAACGCAATTCAATCAATTTATGTGCAAACGATGTTTGTTACTATATTAGTTTTTATTGTAATCTTACTTCTATTAATATAATATAAAATGTAAGATAAACAAGGTAGTCGTATTGATGAATTTATTTTGTTGTTTAAAGAGAAAAGAGAAACCTGTACACGTTTATTTTACATTTAAAGGTTCCCCTCTTTAAACAGCAAAATACAATCGAAAAGAGTCAACATGTATGGCAGTTACGGCACAGAATGAAATATTAGTTGTATGTAAATTTTAGTTATCGTAATGGATAGAAGTATTAGTTGCACTTTAACAGTTTGTTATGGTAGAGGATAGATGTATTTACAATTCGGTTATGGTAGAAGTTAAAAATTTCAGCTTTATGTAAACTTTGATTATCGTAGTGGATAAAAGTATTAATTGTGTGTGAACGTTGTTTAATTAAATGGCTTTATATCGGGTATAAATCACGTATTGCTTTGTTTACAGTAGAAAATAAAAAATATTAGTTTTATGTGATATTTTGTTGTTCTTGAATTTATGAAATAGACACCATAGCTACAGTTTCTGGAATATATTTAATATTGAGAATTATTTTATATTTGATAGTCACACGCTTAAATAAGTCTAACAGTATAACAGAATATAAAGTATAATTTATTTAAAACAAAGCCTCATAATCAGTTTAGTAACTGATATTGTCTTTAGAAATAAAACTTATTTCAAATTTCTAAAATGTTAGTGCTCGTTTCTTTCTAGTAAGATGTTTTTATAGTCGCACACATTGAACTTAAACTTCTGGATTAAACAAGTTTTGGAAAACTAAGTGTATTTAATCAGACAGAAAAAAAGATGAGGTTATATTTCTATAGAGGGGGAAAATAAATTATGATACTTCTATAAGTTAAAAAGTTGCAGTTTTATAATTGTAAAACTTGCGGTCTGTAAAAAGCGTGTATTTTCTTATAGTAAAGCCATAGCGGGCTATCCTCTGAATTCACCTGATTTTAGGGTTGTAAATTCGTAGAATTACCGCTGTAATACCGTGGGACGGTAAAAAGCCACCAAAAATTAACTTATAATTAATTAGTTATTTTTATAGCAACATTCGAGTTCCCTTAGTTCCAATCACAGAAAGGAGAAACAAATTTTACATTAATAAATGGATACCTCAAGCATACCCATAATGCTATTTTTTACTCTTATGCACTACACAGTTTGACTCACTAAACATGTATTCTGACGGAAGAAACAATACACGCTTTAATGAAAAAGTTGTATATAATCTGACACGAACCTTCAACCCTGTGTTTTATTTGCCATGTTTGTTTTGTGCCATGCTTGACTTATATGGTACTCAATATGATACGTTAGAAGTAAGCTAAATTATCGCAGAAGAAAAGGAATCTTTATTTTGATATCATGATAAAATATAAAATAGAGCAACAAATAAAGAAAACCGAAACTACTTGACTAACTTTTTAATTTTTTGAAAATAATTTTCGTCTTTACCTTCAAGATATGAAGTTTCTAACCAATATAATCTAGATATATTCCTCTATTACACAACAGAAACAAATTATTTAATTCTTTGCTAGTGTTCTTAGAAATTAATATAATAGAAGAGAAAAATGTTTGTCAACCTGCACTGAGTAAGAGATAACGGATGAAGTTAGATGAAAAACATTCTATCTACATCAATATATTTTTTACACATCTGAGTAAAATGGATATATTTTTTTTCCATATTGCCTACAAACATAGTTTAATATTCAGGGCCCCCCAGTGGCTCAGCGGTATGTCTGCAGACTTACACGCTAAAATCCGGGTTTTGATACCCGTGGTGGGGAGAGCACAGATAGCCCATTGTGCAGCTTTGTGCTTAATTCTAAACAACAACAACAACAAAATATTCAGAATTTAGAAAAAAAAAATGTTACCAAAAATTAATGGAAGAGGAGCTAAGTAATGAGGAATTTGTAGGAACTTTTATTAATTTATGTTACTTTTCCACATTTAAACATTAATTGAAGTTAAACAAAATGTATTTATATATTTTAGCATTATATCTGTATTTGTTTAAAAGCATGCATGGAAATTGCTTAATTTGAGGCTAGTTGACATGCGTGTCAATTTGCCTCAAGGAAATTTGTCAACATGCCCTAAACCGCAATTTTGCTTGAAATGACTTGGATCTAGTTAACATACATTCTTTTAATAAAGTATTTAATAAAACATAAAAGTTTTTCCTGTAAAAATATTTACTGCGTATGTCAAAATTTCACTTTTTACTTCCGAACACGAAAGAGGTGTCCGATTCTTCTGAAACTATAACGGCAAGTGTTTGAATGTGTTAATGACCATAAAATCACGACTATAAACTTCAGCATACGAAAGTTATCGACAACTGTGTTAATTTGTCCCTGTGGACAAACAATACAAGCCTTTCCTACTTTTAGAAAAATTGTTTTTGAAGTTCCAAATACTCTTACCAAAGTAAACTGATGTAGTTGATATTATTCTCGCAAAACTTAAAGTATTTTATTTTACAATAAATGCCAATTATTTCTTTGTTTCACTTGAAATATCATCAAATGTTTCAGGACGTCAAATAAGAGTTTCTCGTTGTTGACGTACGTAGAAATGTTCATGACAAATATTTATATTTTCTTCCGCATAGTTGTAGTATCACTAAAAGATGACTTTTTATTAAGAACCTATGTCCAATAAATACTCTCAACCGGTTGAAAATTAAAATATATATTGAAAGTAAAAAATGCTGATCGCTTCACTCATTATGTCTCACTTAGCGTTCTGTGTGTCTATCTATTTTGAGCTAATTTAACAGTTCGTTCTTTACAACACAAGCAATCTTGTGAAAATAACAATACGACAGAAGAAAATGAAATTTATCAATATCGGTTACAACGATGGCAAATTGTATTTCAAGGCTCATTTGATGTTTATTTATTTTAATTCTTTTATTTTAGAAAGGAAAAAAAGACAGTATCGCTTTTTTTAAGAATTACGAATTAACTGAAGAATAGTACACTTAATTATGAATAAATGAAATGAAGTGAAATTTCTAGTCTTCATGAAGCCAATTATAGGACGTAGTTTACTGAGTTGCTTACACATAAATCATTAAGTGCTTCTTCTCTTGGTTCCAAATAATAAAAACGTCATTTACGTAGCAATATCATATTTTAGGACCAATGTTAGATTCTTGGTTTCGAGTCGGATAGGACTCGTTTCTAAAGAAAGTGAATATAAACAACAAAACTACTGTATTATCCAAGAATATACTTTGAATGTTTTCCTAAGTGTCATTTTTAAGAGGGATGGAACATTTTGTTTCAACATGACGTCTTTTCTCGCTCATAATCTAAATGTTGAAACATTATGATTTACGGCGCGTACATCATAAATAGAAAGTAAAGCCATATAATTTAATTATTTTATATGAGTAAATTATTTTTGACTTTTATTTTGCATATACAACACTTACTTTAAATTCTTCACACATTAATAATTATTATTTTTCTTCAAAAAATCATGCGATGTATTTATAGTCAAATTAATTACATCACTCTGTAAAAAATATTAAAATTTGTTACAGAAAACACAATAATTCACATAAGAAACGGTGAGAGGTAAAACGTAGCGGGATCTACTTATAAAGCACATCTATTAAACTGCTAAAAACTGGAAAGTTAGCTTCTCATTATATGAATGGTATTTAAAGTGCATATCTTTAATAACAGTTTATTTGACTAAACTATTGGAAAAAAATGTTTTAGTTATTCAGTCTAAACGGTTTTTACAGAAAACTAGATGATAATTATTGTTTCTAATTGTGATATAAATAGCTTATTTCTATGATAAAATATAAGTATTTATTCCAGATTAATTCACATGGAGAGAGAGAGGTCAAGTACCTATTTCAGAGTAACAATATATTCATTATTAGTTTAAAATTTCTTCCGTTGAAATGTGCGATGAATCTGATTTGCTCCAAAGTTATATTTTACTAAATTTTGAAGTCCGAATTTTATTTATACTGAAGAAGATTTTCCACGCGCCATTGATCTGGAAAGTTATCGTTCTTGGTACACTGGCTTCCCGTTTTCAAAACTAAACAACAATAAAAGAATCTAATAAAGCAGCAAAGGTGTCTCTTTGAAGACCCCAAACCAATTAGGGTACAGGAAGAACAAATTTTGTATAAGACCGCTTGTTTTGATGTTTTGTCGTTTAACAAGGACTGGTCATGACTTTAAATTACTTCCAATTTCCTTCAATATTTTTCTCACACATAAAATTCTTATTAAGTTCATTGGCACGAGCTTTTAGCACATATACAGTGGCTCAGTGATAACAAGCCTGAAGGCTTAAAACACTAAAATTCGAGTGTTGACACTCCTTGTAGATATAGTTTGTTTATTCGTTTCATGTTCACTTAGTTCAAAATGTTTGTCTGTATCCATGTTTAGTTTCTTTTGAATTTAACGCATAGCTACATAAGGTTATCTGCGCTAGCCGTCCCTAAATTATCAGTAAAAGACTAGAGAGAAGGCAACTGATCATCACCACCCATCGCCAACTAGTGGACTATTGTTTTACTAGCGATGAGTGGGATTAACCATGAGCTAATAACACACCATAGCTGAAAGGGCAAATAATGTCTGATGCGGCGGGTATTTGAACCTGCGACACTCTGTTTGCGAGATCTTTCTACACACTTTCCAATGCCATGCCATTGCACAAATAATCCATTATGTAGCTTTGTGCATTACAGCCAAGAATTACAAATAACATTTCCATTATTGTAGTTTTTTTATTTGCATAATATTCATTAGCTTGCTATTAAGTAATGCTTTTGAAACATTTCAGTTTGGTACGAATTTTATAATTTGCATTTTCTACATGTTTATACACCGCATATAAAGCATGGATATTTGTTGAAATAAAATGTGCAATACATATATAGTTCTGTATCAATATATAATTCCTCCGATCAGTAATTCAGCACAAACATATTATACGTTCTAAAATAAACTATTGGTTAAATAATTATTAACATATATGTTTTTGAAATAATTGCACTTTTACTGGCGAATTATAATAAAGATAAAATAGTCTTTGTAGGTTAAATTATTAAAATACAAAAGTATGAACATAGAAATATTTGAAATGTGATAACACACACTTTGTACTTTGACAGTATATCTAGCAGTGGCATCTATCAAGGATTTAAAAAAATTGCGTTCTTAGAATGCCATTTATAAGTGAGTATGTCAAACACAGATATACAATATATCTTATTTCCGTTGGTGTCTTTTTTCGCGCAAAGCTAGCTGTCCCTAATTTAACAGTGTAAGACTAGAGGGAAGGTAACTTGTCATCACTACCCACCGCCAACTCTGGGTTACTGTTTCACCAACGAATAATGGGATTGGCTGTCATGTTATAATGCTCCCACGGCTGAAATGGCGAGCATGTTTGGTGTGACGGGGTTTCGAACTCGTGACTCTCGGATTAGAAGTTGAGTTTCTTAATCAAATGAATATGCCAGGCCCTGCTTTCCGTAAACTGATCTTCAAATGGAAACATTTTTATATACATTTTTTCTCGGCTAATATATTATTTCTTGCTGATAGAAGATGTGTGAAATACCAAACTGAACGTTTTCCCAAATTTTTGTAATGTAGTAGTTCTAACCATTTACTGCCTCGATGTGTGACATTACGGTAAGTTTCAGTATGGTTATAGAAATACCTATAACTCGTCGATTATGGCAACATTTGAGCTCTATTAGTTCGACGAAATTTCTTCTTGAATATCGGCATATTCGCAGAATAATTTGTATTGTTACAAAGTAATCAGTTCTCAATTTGAGTTGTCGAACGTAAAATAAGTTGGTTCGTGTTTTATTTAGAATTGTTGACTTTAGATCACTTGACAATAAATCATTATTAAATAAAACTGATATGTTAATATACGCTATTAATTTTTGTTTTGAATTAAGCACAAAGCTACACAATGGGCTATCTGTGCTCTGCCCACCACGGGTATCGAAACCCGGATTTTAGCGTGTAAGTCCGCAGACATACCGCTGAGCCACTGGGGGGCCACGCTATTAAAATCCTTTTCATCTTAATATTGGTATAACGCTATTTATATTGGGTTCAGAGTTGAAGTCAAACCCGATTTACGAGGAATACTGTATGCATTTTTTTTGATCGCATTAGTTATTCTCTCTTATCTATGTTTAGAAAATAATGTAATATAAATATTTTTTCTAAACTTCATCATGCCCAAAGTATAAAATAATATATTATTATTATTATTCATAAAAGATAAAAATATTTAAGTAATTGATGAAAAAATGAAAAAAGTAAATAATTAAACATAATTTGTATATAATAACATTCAAAATACGTGTGTGTCATGTTGTACGTTCTAAACCGTTGACCGTACCAACTTGTAAGTCATGTCAAAGGAATCACCTCGATCCTGAAGTTTGCACAAGTGCAACTTTTCACTCCACCACTTGGCGAACCCGAGTGTGTTCTAAAAACACTTTATTGAGATTTCGCAAAAGCAACCCCCAAATCTGGCATTGACTTACATTAGATCATTTAAATTCGTTGATCTGCTAACTTATTTAAAAGAAGTAAATTTCAATTATAATGGTAGTGATAATTAAACCAAAACGTGCGAAATGGTAGATCAGGCACTAAATTTGTATTATATATGATTCATAAATGTGGATGGTTAGAATATATATTTCATAAGGTTAAGGATAACGTTTTATTTGAGCGTTACAAAATGTATATACTACAACTATTTGATTATACGTTTTTAAATCACTAAGAATTTTTGTCCCCATCGTCGCTTTCATAGCCCAGAAGCAGACATCAAGGTAACTTTGTGCAGTTTCATGTTTAATCATATAAAGCAAGCAATCCTATTGAATGTCGTATTCCATGTTTCGTCATACAAAATAACCAATCCTATTGAATGACGTATTCCATGTTTCATCATACAAAACAAACAATCCTATTGAATGTCGTATTCCATTTTTAAGTTTTAATTTTCTTGAAAGATAATATCGCAGTGTCAGTAAGAGGTTTCGTTATGTGGTTGAAATTATTATTACTCTTTTGTTAGTCTTGTTAAATTTTAGATTATATTTTGTTTTCATTAATATGTTGCCAAAGTAGATAATGAAATACCGATAAGTAAATAAAAATTAAAAGTAATAACTTCTCCATCTTACTTCATGCTAAGCACAGCTAGAGAATTAGAGAAAAATAATATTTTGTGAGGCAGACCACAACCTCTACATGTATATACACAACCGCTGGTAGTTTTCGCAATAACCTGCCGACACTCAAAAGTAGCTATTTTATATATTTGTTTCGGTAATTTCGCGCAAAGCTAGTGAAGATCTATCTGCAAAAGTCGTTCTTAATTTAGAAATAAACTAGAGAAAAGGCAAGTACTCAATATCGCCCACCGCCAAGTCTTGGGTTATTTTTTACTTATGAAAGGTGGAACTCTCTTACATATTATATCGTATACATGGCTGAAACAGAGAAAAAGTTCTGAAAGAGGATTCTAACTCGTAATTTGCAAATTCAGAGTGAAGCGCTCTTGTCAACAAGCTATTCCAGGCGTGACAAAGGATATTGTAATATAATATTATATACGTATGTTCTATAGACTTGTAATTTATAAGATAATTCTAAAAGAAAGATCAAATTAAGCTCCACTAATTAAATTAACAAATTACCTAATCAGTTTCATAATTACTTTACATTATTCAGAGAGTAATATACAAACATTTTGCAAGAGAAAATACAACAAATGTTGTAACCGATTCAACGTTAAAATTTATTTTAATGCCTACGCTTCTTTCGTTATAGTTTGCTCTTTTGAACGTGACAATATTGTTGGCTATGTATTGCTCAAGTCCTACCTGTTATAGAAATTTGTACAAGATTTGTTACAGTAAGAAACAACTATAATTGTTTTTTGTAAAAGCCAGGGCATTTTCGAACATTATAAAACTCGTGAGATTCATATAAAATCAGCTAGATGAAAAACTGAAGATTGTTATTGGTTAGCTACAGTCAGTGTGAATTGCTTTTGATGTTACCATTTCTACAAAGATACTAAATATCTTCATCGGTAAGAAGTGAGCTAGTAATCGCTTTGAGGCCAAGCAAGAAACGACAGGTAGCTAGCTTAAGCGAGATGTGACAATATCAACTGAGAATTAATTTGCTTGTTGTGGACTTGGATTATCGATAAAATATTCAGTTCTGGACTGGATCTAAGAATCAATATTGTCTACGAGTTTGTAAAACTCTTGTACGTAAATCGTTAATTGTAATAACTATTAGTGATATCCGTTATTATAAATTGTATTGTTTTTTGTTTGTATATTAAATATGTTTGTATTAAAGAAAATTGTGTATTGTTGGCAAATATTATAAAATTGATACATACTGAAATTAAACTAACTTCTAAATTAAAATTACCAGCTATTTAAAATCTTAGTATACATAACATAGTAAATCGGAGCCTCGTTCGTGACAGATTAAAATACGCAAAACATAACAATTAATAAATATACAGAGTCAAAAAATTGACTGTGAAGGATTATTTCTTCAAAACATAGTTTATTTTATGTTTCGATATCTAAGGCATTAACAAGACACGAAATTTAGCATTAGCTGATACATAAATCGAAATTCTAAGAAAGGAACACCTTACAGCAAAATCTGACAAGGCCAGGTGGTTAACACCCTCGACTTGTAATCCGAGGGGCATTGGTTCGAATCATCATGACACCAAGAATGCTTATCCTTTCAGTCATTGGGGCGTTATAATGTGACAGTCAGTCTCACTATTCATTGGTAAGGGAGTAATCCAAGAGCTTGTGCAGGGTGGTGATCATTAGCTCACTTCCATTAATTCTTACACTGCTAAATTATGGACAGCTAGTGCAGATGTAGGTTTGCCCAAAATTCAAAAACAAAAACAATCACAAAATAACAAATGTGTTAGGTTTGGTTATGAATTTCCTGCATAGCTGCAAAGACCTTTTTCCATTAGTCATTACTAATTTTGCATTAAAAGATTTAATGAAAGGTAGCTGGTGATCATCTTTCTCCGCCACCTCTTGGGCTACTTTTTTACCAACAAACTGTGGTGAACTGGCATGGCCAGAAGGGTTATAGCGTTCAACTCGTAATCTGAGGGTCTTCGGTTCGAATCCCCGTCGCACCAAACATGCTCCCTCTTTCAGCCGTGGAGGCGATATAATGTGACGGTGAATCCAATTATCCGTTGCTAAAAGAGTAGCCCAAGAGTTGACGGTGGGCAGCGATGACGAGCTGCCTTTCCTCTAGTCTTACACAGCTAAATTAACAAACAAACCGTGGTGGCGTCCATCACTTTATAACGCTCTCACGGTTGAAACGGTGAGCATGTTTGGTGGGTCGGGAAATTCATAACTGGCTTAAATAGCGATCATGTTTGGTGAGACGGGGTTTTCATACCTGTGACCCTTGTATTACTAGTAAAGTGCCCTCACAACTTTGTCTAACAGAAATCGTACTAAATGACCATATTGATCAAATTCCAAACTTTCAGCAAAATTTGTGCACATACGTGGCAAAGTTTTGCAGGATTTTAATAAGTCTCGATAATTGGGAAATATTTATGTATTTGGTGCGTATAATATGAAAACTGCGATTAACGTTCATACATCGATATTTCGTGATCGAAGTGAGATAATAAAGTTTTTAAATATTTATCATCCATCTTGAAGTGGGTCACACCTTGTTAAAATCCATAATTTTAACAAACATTTTGCCTTATTAAAGCAAAGTCTCAATTACTTTCAGTGATATAATTTTTTTTTATGGATAGATTGAGTAAAACAGATCAAATTAGTCTAGAAGTTAATTGTGAGAAGGATGTTGAAATCATAAGTATTGTTTGTTTGTTTTAAATTTCGCACAAAGCTACAGGAGGTCCAGCTGCTAATTGAACAATGTAAGTCCAGAGAGACACTACCATATCTTGAGATACTTTTTTACCAACGAATAGTGAGAATTGACCGTTACATTTTTACACCCCCACAGTTGAAAGGACGACAATGCTTGATGTGATGGGGATACAATCCCACGACCCTCGCATTACGAATCGAGCGTCTTAATCACATGGTCATGCCAATCGTTGTAGGTTTACTAACCGAATTTCAGTATTTAAACAAGATCGGCAAACAAATGTGAAGTCGTTAAACAAAAAAAATGTGAAACAAAGTCGTTAAAAAGTTTGAGGTAAATCGTTAATTTTTTTACTAATTTTCACTTTGATTTAACAATTATAAGAGACAACCTGAAAGTAAATTATTAATATAAGCTACTGTGATAATTTTTTAATAACGCTATGTAATAAATATTCTACTTTTTTATTTCTGGACAGAAAGTGTCATTTCCCAAATGCTTAGGCTTAAAGTAAATGGCAAAGACCTATTTTTCTCTTCCAACCTTGCTTTTGTGGTGTAGGAGCGTGTAACGAAAACTTGATGAAAGACTTCATTTGGGAGCTGACACACAAAAGTAATTTACATTACAGTCGCAAATCTCGAAAAACTTCTCTTCTAAACATTTTTGTATATAGACCTGGCATGGCCGAACGCGTTAAGGCATGCGCTCGTAATCTGAGGATCGCGGATTTGCATCCATGTCGCGCTAAACATGCTCACCCTCTCAGCCGTAGTGGCGTTATAATGTTAGGTTAATCCCACTATTCGTTGCTTAAAGAGAAGCCCAAGAGTTGGCGGTGGGTAGTGATGACTAGCTGCCTTTCCTCTAGTCTTATACTGCTAAATTAAGGACGGCTAGCATAGATAGCCCTCAAGTAGCTTTGTGCGAAATTTCAAAAACATTTTTGTATAACTTTAGTATAAATACATGTAAATCTTGATTCATATGTTGTTTTATTCATATCTTATGTAAATAAAAATATGCAAATTTGCCGTTTTTACATAGAAAATGGGTTAATTTCTAAATTTTTTTATCCAGATCACAAAAGCAAAGTTTGAACGGAATAATGGCCTGTTATGTAACTGTCATGTAAATGTTGTGTAAACGACAACTATGTCGTGTTGTGTTTGGATTTCCATATCTATTATTTATATTTCCATGTTTAGTTTATTGTTTCAAAGTTTAAACCAATAAAATATGTTGTTATTCATTTAAAATAACATTTAGAAATTTCTAGAATTAGGTAGATCAAATATATGACTATAAATGGAAATGTTTGCCGGCCTAGTGTCTGTACGACAAGTCTCGTGCAAAAACAGACATGCGCAGATTACTCTGGAACTCTGTGGAAGTTACGGCGAATGTTCGAGAAGAGTAGGCCTACTAATATATAAACAGACGGCGATGCAAAGAGAAATCAGTCAGTCATTAGTTTTATTTAAATCAAGAGGTTGTTTATGTTTGAGAAATTGTAAACGTTTGCTGTGCGTTTATTCAACTTGGATTTGTGACTAGAGCTAGATATACAGAAGCTATAATTTTATTTCGTCAATCTTTACGATTCATTCGAATTACTGGTTATACTGAAGGTCAACACGTACAGAACTGTTTAGGGGAGACCGGAAAAATGGGAGAGCGACAAATTTGAGACATTCATCGGGGGCATCGTAAAAAGAACTTCGTCAAATTTATTGAACTGCGAATTGTTTCTGAACTTCTCCATTCAAACTTCGGAATTTCTTCGTGGGACCAAATTCACACCCTAGACCGGAATTTTGGATTTCTGATCTGAACTTTTGGACGTTCATTCTCGATCATTATATCGGACACAGGCCAGTACCATTTTGTATTGTAATTAACTTTGAAGGTTGAAACCAGTAATATTTTGTATTATAATTGATTTTGAATGTTAAAACTGAATATCTGTTTTTGTTATTTTATAATTTATGTTATATCTGTTATATATATAATAGTTTACTGTAATAAATTATACAAGCTGTTATCTGTGTCTTTCTGTTGCGTTCAGTCTACATAAAACATAAAAAAAAACGTAACATGGCCATTTTCTGTACTTTTACAACATAAGCTGTTGGGAAATAACATATACTCTCCAGGAAGAAAATTTGTGTTACATAGTATAATGTTTAAAGTTATTTCATCAAGAATATTTGTCATTTGGCTTTTAACATTTGCTTGTTAATCTTAGTTTTGGTGGAATGCATAGTGTAGGAAATATCACATCTTTACTAACAGATAAAAGCAATGCGGTATACTATCCATTATTATAGAATTTCGACTTACTCGTGTCTTGTTTTTCTAACATCTTTTTGTTGCAGCTTATAGTTACATTGTATTTCTACTTGTAGAGTTGAGACTTAAGACTTACCCTCAGAGCTGATATGTCACACGTCTATAACATAACAAACACAACGCAATATCGTTTGAAATGCCTTTTATGTGAGAGTTGCGTGTCAGAGTTAATATTTAACTTTGAGGTTCAAATGTGTCGGACTTCTTATTTCATCACGAAAATGTAGCTAATTTGATTGCGTACGTTTACATTTGTGTTATCGATTTTTTGGCTGCATTCATTTTTGTGTTTACAATTTTTATTTCATTGATTTTACTTCGATAAAGAAAATCTAACTATGGTAAGTAAAAAAAAAAAATTTTAATTCATTTACTTGATGTATCAGCTGTTACCATTTTTTTTGTATTTTCTACGCATTTGAATGTATAACAGGAATTACTATTTTTATTTCAGAATAAATTATAAAAAAATGAAACCGAAAGAATGTGTGTGTGTTTTCTCTTAGCAAAGCCACATCAAGCTGTCTGATGAGCCCACCGATAGAAATCAAACTCCTGATTTTAGCGTTGTAAATCCGCAGATTTACCGCTGTTGAACGGCAGGCGTGTTTAAGAGTGGTGATTCTACTCGCCGTGGGAGCGGGTGGAGTGTACCGAACGAGAAGCCCCTTCAGTGGCTCAGCGGCATGTCTGCGGACTTACACGCTAAAATTTGGGTTTCGATACCCGTGGCGGGCAGAGCACACATAGCCCATTGTGTAGCTTTGTGCTTGATTCAAAAAACAACAAACAAACAATTACCGCTGTACTCGCGGGGAAGGGAGAAACGGAAAGAATCTAAAAGAGTTTAGATAAATGCTGCTCTTTTCTCGGAATTACCATTAATATTTACTGAAAATAAGAAGTAGTACTCATACTTTAACCTCTCCCTGTTTTATTAAAGAGAAAATATATAAAAATACATAAAATATCGTTTGCAGATGTCAGAAAATATTTATGTATTTTATAGAGTTCTCGTAAAAATACGGAAATTATATTTTATATTTGCAATTTATTTTACGTCGAGGTTCTGATCGTACTGCTGTCTGAAATGTTTCATAAATGCAAGGTTATTTTGTTAATAATGGAACTGTGTTGATGTATTTAAATGTTTGCTATGTTTTACATTTTTTTGTTCAAAATATGTTTTTATTCAATGTTTACCGAGTCATGCACATGAATATAGAAAATGTTTCACTTATTAATATGTATTTAACTAAGGAGAACATTTTAGCTTCAAAGATTATATGGGAAGTTCTTACATACACCTGGCATGATAAATTCATGTGTTATGTTCGAAAGTGTGTTTATAACCATGTATTTATTAGCGTACCTAAGTACTTATTGCAGGTATACAAATGCTTTTGCTGATTGGCTGCTTCTAGAAGAGAGGAAAAATAGAGACATGAATGATGTCAAAGACCATGCGAAATATAATTGAATTAGTGTTATTCATATCTTATAACATAATACGAGGGAGTATGAGGCCTAAGACTCGAGTTCTGTCGCCGGTTAGTCTCTTATTTTTCAGGGTATCGAGGGTGGGTTTTTTAATGTTCCTTTTCATAACATTTTTTTTAACATCACACCTAATTTCAAAACCAGTTGTGGTTGGAGTAAGTAAGTTGCCAATTAAGTGTGTATCATTATTGATGAGAAATGAGTTGGCTGGGTTTGTTTGTTTTGAATTTCGTGCAAAGCTACTCGAGGGCTATCTGCGATAGCGGCCCCTAATTAGTAGTATAAGTGATTTTTTATATTAAATTATTTTTGTGTTATAATGAAAATTATGTGGATCACTCTTGTTAGGAAATATTTAACATTGATACATATTAATATTCAATTAACTTTTTAGTTCACTTTCATATTTTCTGCTATTTGAAATAGTAATAGGTATAGTAAGTAAAAGTGTTTATGTGACAATTTATTCGCAAAAAAAATAAATACGAGAGACGGATTTATTCAGAAATCATTGAGTGTAAATGATCACCTCTAAGCTATATCGAAACCAATTATTTTAGAGATAGTGTATCGTTCTATGAATACAACAGAATAAAAAGCAGTTGAACTGCCGTTCTAACTTTGAATGCCATATTTTGAAAAAAATATTATTACCATAAACAAAAAATTCCAATATTTGAAGAAAGATATTTGATAATTTAGAAACTGTAATAGTAAACTGTACATGGAAACAGTTACAATTTTTGTTCATGTGAATCTGCAGAACTGACAAATATAATTCGATTTATGAAGTTGATTGTTTGAAATAATGGAAACAATGTACAATATACCTAAATGACAGTTTTGACAAAACACACAACTACAACGAAATAACTAAATAATCATATTACTACATATAATTACTAGAAACACCTGTATAAATGGACATTTTATCTTTACACCATACACCAATGATTTCTTTATGCAGAGTACAGGATAACTATGATTAGTTATGATTGGTTGGATTATCACTGTTTATGATTGGAGGAGAGATTTCCCGTTGATTCAACCAATGGTAGTTACAGATTACTCACCTCTAATAATCCGGAATCTCTTTCATAGTATTAATATAAAATGATTCTTTGATTTTTTTTGTCTTCTAGAATTTGTCTGTGTCAATGATTCTGGTTTTTTCCCAGTTTTTTCTGTGTTTAGTTGATGTGGCGTGCCATGCAATGGCTAAATTTTGTGTTTTCATGAATCTTGTACTATTTTTATATTCTTGTATTATTATAGCGAGTATTTTTTCTTGTTCCTTCAATGTATGTATCATTGCAAGAACATGGAATTTCATAGATAACGTTTTTGAGATTCTCTTCGGTAGGTCGCTGTTTGTCCAACCAATCATAACACACTCTCCTTAACCAACCAGGACACTATATAAGGCCGACAACACCTTACACACTCACTGATCTGAAGACGAAAGGCAGAAGACTTTCAAAACGTCTTCCTCTACACTAGAGTCTCCACAATAGGCTTTTGCCGTCCATTCTATAAAGTTTCATGACGAATACTCTGCCTGAACAATCTATCAAAGAAAATGATTATGTTTTTTGCGAATTATAATATTGTTGCACTGATATTTTAAACCTTTGTGTATTGGTTCTCATAAACGTTTATTAAGTAGTACATATAAATATTAACATAGTGTTTTGACAACATTAGCTTTCAGTTCAGTGTTGGGTTTTGAAATAACTTTATAACATATTTAATTTCATATCTATGATAAAGAAGTTTTGGTTTGGTTTGTTTTGAACTTCGCGCAAAGCTACACGAGAGCTGAACCTAATCTATTAGTTTAGTGCTAGAGAAAAAGCAGCTAGCCCAACTCTTGGGCTACTCTTTTACCAAAGAATTGTGGGAGATAAAGAAGTACATAATTAATTTTTGTAAGCTTTTGTTTGCTATCATTTTATATCTTTATACTTTTTAGATCATTTCTCAGGACTTAATATAATTTTTTTGGAAATTTGGGATAATTTACGAATTTATTAGGATCTATATATATATATCATCATCATCAAGGTTTTATTCTGAATTCAAAATACTATAAACCGGATATAGTATACGTTTTTTTGATTGAAACTATGCCTAGCTCCTTTTAATGTAACGGAAAATTTCACATGGTTTATGGTAGATGTTTTTGGATTTTTATATTTAGGAAGTTTATGTTGGAATGTTAGACCCTTCCTCCCATGTGCGTCTAATACTTGGGTGTATGAGATTTCTCTATGTTAGTGAACGGTATTGTTGATCTTTAGTTTGAAAGCAAAGAAAATAAATCTACACATGTAAACCAGCAGTAAGGAGAGTAATAAGTTTTTAAGTTAACTGAATAAAGTTTGTTAACAATACGTAAGCTTACAATTTGTTTGTGTACATGTATTCTGGAAGTAAACACAAGTGTTCATGGCAAAAAGAAATGCATTTTTAAAACTTCATTTACTGTGATTTTTGTTCTTTTTTGGAGAAGAGCTGAAAAACTAAGTTAATAGTTTCACTTCTTGGAATTGTTTCGTAGATTGATGCAACATATTAATTATTTATCTTTTGTGCTCTAATGTTTGTACACATTTTAAGTCAAATCAATTTTAACTGAGTTTTCATGGTAAGCATAAAAGGTGTGATTAAAGTATTTAGAAAATTAGAAATTTTATAACTGGTGTTTTCAGATAAGATTGGTTCCATTTCAATTTTTTTCCTGTACCTTAAGAACACCACATAAACGTTGTGTGCGTCAATTTGTAATTCTTAAGTTTTGTTCAACCCCTTTATTCATATTGGCACATTTCTTCATTTTAAGTAACAATACATTAAAATTGTTTTAAACATTATTATTTTATATCTACATTAACATTTTGAAACGCTCTTACGTTACTTTTTTGCGGCTTTTATTATTCATGACTACTGTTTTATTTCTTTTTTCTGGTTCTAAAATATTGTTTACTGTTACAATTTTAGCATTAAGCCACAAAATGGGCCATTTGAGTGAAAAGGTTGTTGTTTTGAATTAAGCACAAAGCTACACAATGGGCTATGTGTGCTCTGCCCACCACGGGTATCGAAACCAGGATTTTAGCATGTAAGTTCGTAGACATACCGCTGAGCCACTGGGGGACAAGTGAAAAGGAACTCAAGAGTTTTGCGTTGTAAATAGTAAGCTTATTTCCGATTTACTGGAGGAATTCAATTATTTACACTAAAGTAAAGTAAATTTTTACTTGTTCCAATAAAGTATGGGAAATTTATTTTTTCCGCTTGAAAACTGGCTTTCTTTTCTGAATGGCTGTTTATTTCGGGTTTCATTAGTTCTACATTTTTGGAATTTTACTGATAACTTTTGTTTCAAAAATATAAAATATTTATGTTTTTTAGGATTTTTGCATATTTCAGACTATCATTTAAGATAGTTGATTGTGCTGTGTTAAATTTTGTTTTAGTAGGTTAGCAATAATATATATCCATTTTATTCATTAATTACGTTATTTTTTATCAACTTAGTAAATTATTGTTAAGTCTTTTATAATAGTGAAGAGCATGCTAGAACCTTCAGCCATTGTTGTTTAAGCCAATTTTATTAAATACACATCATTTCTTTTCCCTAAAGAAAGATAATTAACCCCTTTTATTGTTTCATTTAAATTGATTTTTGATGCATATACAAGTCATTGTTTATTTTTCTACTGTTTGCTGTTAAAGTCATCTTCAGGGATGCTGTTATTTTGCTGGTTTCTCTGTAAAATTTTATTTAGTTTTAATAAATAATAGTTTAGTCTGGTTCTGTATTTTGATTTGATTTGATTGTTTATAAAGACATCCACTAGAACATGATGGGAATTGTTCTTTGTTTAACTATATACTGCTATTTAGCCTAAGCTTGCAAATAACAAGTTGATCATTATTATTGTATATCTTTATACTTCATGATATTTAACTTTAATTACTGTATAGTACATTTACAGGAAGTACCCAGCCAGTCGCAATTGATGTCGCTGCTCAAAACTAGTGTTTCTAAAGCCATAAGATATGCCTGAACCCAGTTGTAGTCATTAGACAAAAACAACGAGGCTCATAAAAGAATCATGTACGTATTATGTGACCATACATGTTATTACTTACGGAAAATTCCTTTTGCTTTAGGCTTGGCATGGCCAAGTGGTTAAGGCATTCGACTCGTAATCTGAAGATCACGGGCTCAAATCCCCGTCACACCAAATATGTTCGCACTTTCAGTCGTGGGAGCGTTATAATGTGTGGTCAATCTCACTATTCGTTGGCAAAAGAGTAATCCAAGAGTTGGCGGTGGGAGGTGATGACTAGCTGCATTCCCTCTAGCCTAAATTACGGACGGTTAGCGCAGATAGCTCTCGAGTAGCTTTGCGCGAAATTCAAAACAAACCAAATTCATTGCTTTAAAACATACGTCGACGAACTCAGCAAACAGAACTAAAAATATTACATTTAGGGCTGCAATGAGGACTAAGGTAACATCTGATAAAGTCTATGGATAGGTTTATCTGCCAATCGTTATTCCTAATAATACTCTTCCTTCGCCACCATTTACATCACTTTTCTGTTGAAAAAAAGAGTATTAGTTTGATTATAATTTTCTCTTGAATTAGATAGAATGTAAGCTCCGTAGTATTAATTGATATATATAAATATCAATCTTATGAAGTTTATTTCAAGAGATCTGTATCTTGACACGTCATCCAAACAGCAGCGCTTACTCGATTCTGTGACATTTCAGGTATGAGAAGTCAAAGTCGCCTGATTGTTCTGTATATGAAAGTCTGCTTTGTTCAGGTATAAAATTACCTAGGCTAATTAATTTAAAGAAAGTTCGACATTTTCATTAGTTTACAGTATTATTACCTAGATACTTTGATTATATATAGAATGAAAATAAGACAGTACATAATTTAAATTTATGACCAGATATTTGCATTATAGATCATATGGTTTATAATCAGATGCTTGATTTGCCTAATGATGCAAGAAGATCTGAATTTCAGAGCTGGTTACCCGAGTTCGAATTGATGACATAACAAAATGTTCTCCATACTATAAATTGTGAGTGCACTGCAACAGTGGTACTTAATCCTTTAGTGTTGTAGGGGGCTGCTGACTGGCTGTCTCCACTCTGGTTAGTAGACAAAAATTAATACACCTTAAGTATTTTGCTTCTACAACTAAATATTTTATCTGTAAGAAAGAATTAAAATTATAAATAACATGACTCAGAAAGCTTGCTATGTGAGTTTGAACTAAGTCTTCTAACCTGCTTGTTTAACTCTTACATTATTACAATATTTTTCCTTAGTTCTGTTTACAGCTGCTGAGCATAGCCAGGTAGTTCGAATGCTCGATTTTTAATCTGATGGTTGAAGGTTCCTATTCTCATCACGTCAAACATGTGACACTGACTGTCACATTATAACGCCCCAACGGCTGAAAGGGCGAGCATGTTTGAGATACTCTTTTACCAAGAGTTGGCAATGGGTGGTGATGAATAGTTACCTTCCCTCTAGTCTTACATTGCTAAATTATGAACAGCTCGCGCAAATAGCCCTTTTGTAGCGTTGCGCGAAATGAAAAACAAACAAACAAACACCTGTTAACGTTTACGCTGAATATATAATCAATATAATATTGGATTTTTTTTCTAACAATTCGTAATACAAGAAAACAATTATTTATTTGATAGTTTGAAAATCTCCGTATTAGAAACGATACATAATTTACCTTTCAATTAATACAGGGAGGTTGCTAGAAAAGCGGAAAATTTGTCAAACAGCTATTTATTTTTACAAATAATAACTTTTACAAAGTTTTTTAAAGGCATATGTTATATTACACTCATAGATGCTCAAAATTATTAAAATCATGCATTTTATTCATGATGTAAAGAAATCAAAATAGAAATGAGCAAGCACGCATTTTATTCATGATCTCATCTGACCCTCAAATTTTCAGCTTTTCTAGCTTTTCTGTATATCTGAGCTGGATATGGAATAACACTTTGTACATCAAACTGCTAAATATCGGGTCCAGAGTTTGCATCTCTTTGGCGCAAAATTGCACTCTACTCTTTGAAATGGATGATTAAATTTAAAAAGTAACAGTCAAATGTCACTATTTGATTAAAGAAGTCTAAGAGTTGGCGGATAGTGCTGTTGTGTCGTTGTCTTATCTTTAAATTTTCAGTGTAAACATCTCTGAAATAAAGAAATAAAGTTATTAACTTCTGAAATACTTTGACAAATACGCTATACATGTTGATGACGTTAAAGACTTTTCACTTGTACTTCTGTAAAATCCTTGGCAGGTCAACGATATTTTATATACTTGAAATTCTAAAACTCAAGGTTCGATTTCTTACGAAAGATACGGTAGATAATCCAATGTAGATTTGCTGTTGTTGTTGTTTTGAATTAAGCACAAAGCTACACAATGGGCTACCTGTGCTCTGCCAACCACGGGTATCGAAACCCTGATTTTAGCGTGTAAGTCCGCAGACATACCGCCGAGCCATTGGGGGTCGTAGCTTTGCTATAAGATAAAAACAGCAGTTTCTGTGAATGGGCTAATTTGTTATCATTAGTTCTTAAAGTTTTAAAATTACTTGTTTTAGAACGCTTGATAACTGTGCTGTCTATAAAAAAAATGAAATTATTAATTTGATTGATTAAAAAATATGTCGAAAATTATATGTATAACAAGAGCTGATAGAAATCTTTAATAAAAGCTACAATAAATAATAAGTATTAATTAGGAGTGGGAGACAAATTATTAAATTTTCTATTACCGCTGTACCTTACTTAAGTCATCAGCTAATTGTAGTTGTTATTAGCGATATTTTCGGAGTTGTTATCCTCCATATATTATATTATATTCTTTATAGAATTATTGCACTTTCTTACACTTCCGATGTGTTATTTCAGTAATAATAACAAAAGAAAAACTTGTTAAAGGTAGAAGTTATTTATGTGCTAGCGTATAGTCTATCAAAAATGACGATGCAAGTACTACCTCTCCCACCCCTTAGTGAACCTTAACCCCACATTTCATGACGAAATAAAATAAATGAATTTTGTGAAATCAAATTCGAACAACAAAGAGACAGAAAAACGCAGTCGAGTAAGTAAACTATGGGGAAATTCTTTTCTGAGACAATCAAAATCAAGATTATTGATAGAAGTAATTCATTATGTAATCATAGAATAATTATGCATGCCTGCAATGGTGTTATGTCTTGATATTTTTACATGTTATGCAGTAATTCATTTTCGCTGAATCCGGAAACGATATTCAATTTTCTTCATTAAGTACAGATCATACATATTTTTATATAAGTGAGTCATTTTCGTTCAAATTGGATTACAATTTGTTACGCTTAAAATGTTGACAACCACTGGTTACATATTTCTCTAAACCAATCGCGACGTGAGAGTCTTATTAATGGTTCTACAGTCCAAGCTAAATATTATTAAAAATGTTCATTATAGTAAACAAAATAATAATTTGATCTAAATGAGAGTTTTGCTTCCTGATTTGTAAAGAAAAAAATATTTTTGAAATTTATTTAGTTGAATTATGGCAATCCGTTATTATAACCAAAATATAAACCTATTAGTGGTCCTCATATAAACGTCTGCGATTTAAATGCGATCGAGCTTGTCATGGCCAAGTGTTTAGAGCGCTAAAGTATTAAAGTTTTAATAACACTGAGTTCTCACAGAGGCTTTCGTGTCATGTCGCTTAACAACAAAAGTATAACCTAATATTGTATATGTACTAAAACGAAATGTATAAACAACAAAACTGTTGATTTCGTAATGTACATTTTCCGTTGACTAAAGAGGTTTTATCTTTATTAAAGACATTCGTAATATAACATAAAACAGTTTGATTAAGAAGCAATTTACATTTAAAATTGAATCGATTATCTTACTTTCATGGCTATGTCCCATAGTACAACTTTATTTTAAGGTTGTTTTATCAACATTTATTGCCCCCAGGGGCTCAGCGGTATGTTTGAGGACATACAACGCTAAACATCGGGTTTCAATACCCGTGGTGGGCAGAGCATGATAACCCATTGTATAGCTTTGTGCTTAATTCAAAACAACAACAAAAACAACTAACATTTTTACAATTAAAAGGTATAAGGGTCCATCGTCAAAGTTTCTTCACACTAAAATAGTATTGGGCAGACAATAATAGAGCTATACTGTTTGAATAAGTGCATTTTGATTTTTATGACTCCTTTTCTTTCGACAAATCAAGGGTGACGTGACACACTGGTTTTATATAGGTTGGATTGGCTATTCAAAAATCTATTTGTTGAAAATGATGTGTATAAAATGAACAAAAATATGAAAGCTGATGTACGTAATAATTATATTCACCATTTATTTGTTTTATGGTTCATTTTATTTCGCAGGTATCTTGGATTAGAAGAAGGGATCTTCATCTTTTAACGGTTGGAACTGAAACTTATATCAACGAGGACAGGTTTAGTTCTGCACATATAGAAGAAAGTCAAGATTGGCCTCTAATGATCAAGTACCCACAGACAACAGATGCAGGGATCTACGAATGCCAAGTTAGTTCCGATCCGAAAATCACATTTCTAGTTCAACTAAATATTGTTGGTAAGTCACTAAGAAAAACTTTAAAATATACACTATTTAAAACACTTCTACCATAAAATGACCATGTCGATCATTCTTGCTAACTTCTAACAATTCAGAGTAGATCAAATGTTCAATACAAGTCAAAGTAATTTTTTCTAGGATAGTATAAATCCAATTTGGTTTTGTATTTCTTCAATAGCAGACTGTCTTAGCAATTAATACCTGTAGAGTTTTATTGCAAAGTTAGTTGGTCTACCTTAACGTCCATGATTCAAAACTAATAATAAAAAAACTATAATGTTAGATAGGTGAACTAATGAGGCAATAAAAAGGCGATTCTGCTGCTAAAACTAATTTTCATTAGAATGTTTTGTCACTGAAGTTTGCACAGAGAACGTGCTAACATTGTTTGATAAGATTGTCATTCATGCTCATTTCTTGTTCGTCAGAAAGCGTGATACACAGGTAAAAGATACTGCTCGATTTCCCATAGATGCACTTTACTTGCTCTCCGATATATGACAATCATATCGTAAGCAGTAAACCAATGATATGAGATGGTTCATACCTAAAAATCTGAAGAAGTGAGTTCTGAAGATTGAATTGGAAACTCTGGTAATTACTCGATTTCCCAAACATTGTTTTATGTGGGATTATCTTGTATAAAGAATGCTTCACTCAAATATCGTCTTTTTCAATGTGAAGGGATAACATCTTCTCTAATCGATGAACTTTAATTTGAATCACTTCCACCATGACTTCAGTAGATGTTGCAAGTGACCATATAGAGTTGCAATGGAACTAATCATTAATTAGCTTCGGATAAGCCTAACTGTTGTATAATTTACTTTGTTTGCTGTTATCCAGTCAACAGCATCTAGATAGTGCACTAGTGTTATTGCTATTGCTTTAGTAACGTTTTGGAAGAACTGTTTTGATATTCCGCATATTAAGTGCTATTTATAAAGAAAGAATGAATAATGACATGTTTAATGATGGTTTTATGCAAATGTTCTTAGCAGCTCATCCTTTTTATTTTCCAATTATATTATTTGTCAAATATTATAGTTTACGTTTTTTTAATTTTAATTATATTTCCATTGCTTTCTAATTAAAACTCTTATATTTAATTACTCATCATGTTAACTCCCATACAAGTTTAATAATATAGTTCTAACTCAATATCTATAGGTAATACCTAAAGCTAATTATGAACATTTGATAAGCTGCTCATTGCCTATTGATAGTTGTTCTATCCTGCTACTTTGACTTTTACTACAGTAGAGAACTGAAATAAGTAAGATTCCCTTAAGCATTTTATCTATGTATCAATTAAAATCATTTTCTTTCTAAACACAGGATGATAATGTATCTCGCATAACTATTTGTTAAAGAAAATAATTTAATTAGAATTTCCATATAAGTGAAATTTATTTTTATTGAAATCAGTTGTTCTTACAAGTGATGAAGTGTTATTCTCACCATATACATAATATATACACACACAAAATATATATATACACGTATTTGCATTATTTTATGATAGATAACATTTAGATACTTTATCTTTCTTACACTATAGCCAAACCTATTAGTGGTTCTCATATAAACGTCTGCGATCTATATATGTTTGAGCTCAGCATGGCTTGGTGGTTAGAGCACCAGAACAGCAATCTGAGGGTCACTAGCTTGAATTTCTATCCCACCTAATATGTTCATCCTCTCAGCAATAGAGACGTCATAATTGTCAATCCCGTTAAGGCGTGCTACTCGAAATTCGAGGGTCCCGGGTTCGCGCCTGCGTTGCGCCAAACATGCTCGCCCTCCCAGCCGTGGTGGCGTTATAATGTGACGTTCAATACCACTATTCGTTGGTAAAAGAGTAGCCCAAGAGTTAGCGGTGGATGGTGATGACTAGCTGTCTTCCCTCTAGTCTTACATTACTAAATTAGGGATGGCTAACACAGAAAGCCCTTGAGTAGCTTTGTGCGAAATTTCAAAACAAACAAATATAAAAAAGAAAATTGCCGTTTTTATTTAACATTGTCTGTAATGTTTATATTAAATACGACGTGTGATTTAAACTTATTTAAAATTCATGATAGTTTCCTAAATGTATTTATATTATATATTAGCATATAAATATGAAGTTAAACCATCAATAATCGTCAATTCCCAATAGTATATGCATTATATATATTTACATTTTATCAGCTATTGTATTAATTATGCTATTTTTCATATGTTTTAAAAAAACTCATTAATAATTAATTTTCTATATTCAAGAGGACAAATACGTTTAATAAAAGTAAGAATGGCAGAATAAGTTACAATGTTGTTTAATAATATTAGCTTATCAATTAACGACAATTACATCAAACATAATACAGTCTAGGCTTAAAACTACAAAATTTATTTCTTTATCGATTTTAATTGTAATGCACTTATAATAAATACTTTCTAATTCCAGAGGTTGGATAATACTCTTTGGCTATAATTTTGTACTGTGGTTTTGTAGCTTAGGTTTATAACTGTCAAAAAATGTCGCTTTCCGCACTTTGAGACCACGAGTGTATTATTGGAGTAACAATAGAGCACGATTTGCGGCGGATGTTATTGACTAGCCCTCTTTTTTTTCTAATCTTTCATTAAAATTTTGGGAAAACAAGCGCAGAAATTCAACAAGAAACACACAACCTACATCTAGCATCTACTGGACAAAAGGAAATTTACGCATACTAAGTTTTTATTAAATAGCATAAAATCTACATTAAATCCGTAAATGACTACCATGATATCTCAAAAAAAATATTTTAATGTATGCTATTTATGATGCTTTAACTTTTGAAGTATTTAAATCATGTATATAATTAATACAATTGTTTATTATAATTATAAAACCATTGGCAAACGTAAAAACCTTAGAATCCAAATTTATGTGAATTACCTACAATTGCTTTTAGTGGGACTTAGGACCGAAATAATTTAGTAAATTAGCAAAAACTTATTATTATGCAAGGTTGTTTGTTGAAAAGTCACGATCTTTATGTGAATAAACTGAAAATGGCTATATGAATTACTATAATAGATCTTTGTTGTGTCTACCGGCTGTAAATAACAAATCTAGTAGAAAAGAATCAAAGATAAGCTTTTGACTTTTGGAAGTAATATGAAAGAGTTTATCTTCTCATCTGTAAAGTGCTATTAGAAACCTAAAGCGGTATCTCTTCTTTCAAGTAAACAAATTTATTTAACTTTACTTTATAGATAATCTAATAATATGTTTATTGAGGTAGAATATTTTTAAAAAAAAATCACGTACAATTGCATTAAGCTGCATTTATACCTTCAGTACCAAAAGCAGAAATTCTTGGTCCGCATCCAATGTATGTGAAAATAGGAAGTTCCATCAACCTTACGTGCGTCATCAGTGAGAGCCCAGAGCCTCCGATGTTCGTATTTTGGTACCATAATAAACGTATGGTCAACTACGACAAGGAAGGAGGAGAGATATCATTACAAAAGGCCAGCGATGATTCCGCTATCAGTACACTGTACATAAAAAATGCTCAACCTACTGATTCAGGGAACTACACTTGTGGACCCTCCAATGCTGAGGCCACGAGTATCTCCGTTTTCTTTCTAGATGGTAAGTACCTTTGTGTTTTATCACCAATTAAGCAATATTAAAGGATCTTTATATTTTTTAACTAATCACCACTAAGTAATGTTAAAAGACCTTTGTATTTTGTCATTAAAAATAATTAATATTATTAAAGGACTTTTGTGTTTCACTGCAAACAACCACTAAACAGTATTAAAGGACCTTAGTGTTTGATTGATCACCAATGGTTACTATTAGGATTGTGGAACAAATTAATTTTATTTTAGAAAGAAAAATATTTTGGATACGTAAAGAAATTCGAATAATTGTAATATTAAATTCGTAGGATTGAAAGATTGTTATATATAGCACAATATAATGATGTTTAATAAATGTAAATAAAGAAATAGTTTATGAAACATGTTTGAAGCTAATAACTACCTTGATACCGACGTACATTTCTAATGGAAACTTGATTTATTACATTTCTGTTTTGCCATCATAATAATTTGATTTTTGAAGATAAGTAAAAAGTTTTAGAGTTTGTTTTTAAAATAATATTCGATAATTCTAGTAAACAGTAATTTCATTTTATAATGGGATTCATGCTCTGCCTTCGTGGCGACATTGATACGTGTTTCCCACACAATATAAATTTTTGGTTTAGTATTCATGTTTGACTTTAGCATTTGTTATTTTAAAGTAAAGTTATGTATTATATTAATATTTCTAGTACATTGAAAACAATTTTTGTTTATTTTTTTATTATTGCAAAGATCCTTACCTTTTAAAATAATTCTATAAAACGAGCACATAATATGTAAGAAAAATAGCATTTATATAAATTTAATGCTATAGTAATTATAATAAGAAAACGTTAATAACAATAGTGAATACCATGTTAAAGAAACTGAGATTGTTCACACATTTAATACTTTCAGATGATAACAGCATTACTTCAAAAACTAACAGAAGTAAAACTATATGATTGAAAAAACTGCACTATTTTAGGTTAAAATAATGCTTTAGTTAATTTTGTTTTTATTCAGTAAGCCAGTTAACAAGGAGTGGGCCAGGCATGGACAGGTGGGTTAAGGCGTGCAACTCGTAATCTGAGGGTCGCGGGTTCTCATCCCCGTCACACCAAACATGTTCTCCCTTCTGCTGATGGGGCGTTATAGTGTGATGGTCAATCCCACTATTCGTTGTTAAAAGAGTAGCCCAAGAGTTGGCGGTAGGCAGTGATGACTAGCTGCCTTCTTTCTAGTCTTAAACTGCTAAATTAGGGACAGCTAGCGCAGATAGCCCTCGAGTAGCATTGCGCGAAATTCTAAAACAAAAACAAACAACAAGGAGTGTGACACTTGAAAATACTTTGATGACAATTTTTATTTAACACAAATAAATGTAATTGTTAAATGCTTCATAATTATCAAGATTTTCAGTTTAAAATGTTGTATCTCATAAACAGTCTGGCATAGTATCGTGAAATTACACAGACGTGTTAAGGGTATAATGAACATACTAATGTAGTAGTCATCTTTATCGTTAGAGCAGTTTTTCTCAACTTTAACTGGGCTGTCGATTACAATGCACCTCATTAAACCAACATAATACTGATAAATGAGCAGAGAGGTTAACTCGGCACGTATTGTTCCATCAAAGGATGTAATGCCTATGCAGCTCTCAGGTAATAAATACTGTAGAGGACATAACATCCACATGGGGGTGATTTATGTATCGATGTGCGCATGGTTATTTTAAAAAAAAATGAGGAGACAGACTGCACTTGTCTGCACTTGTAAGCACCGGCACATACAGAAGCTGTCGTTTCGATCATCTATGCCGCAACCAAAGAAATCAAGACAAATGGTTAATGGTAGAACAGTGTACATCATGCCTCTTTAAGTGTCTCTTTGCCAATTTAAACTACTCGTAAGATTTCGTTTAAATTTTAAATTTTTCTCTCCCAAATCTGTTCAAATTTTAGCACTAAAGGAGAAGTATTTAGCGTGAAGTTATGCGTTTACATTTAATAATTGATAAAACTAGAAATCGATGTTGTGTCAGTATCTTAAAGACAGATGAAGCACACTGCGTGTGTTTGGAGTGACAACATGGGTAGTTATATTAACTGGTCGAAAACTAAACCACGTGTAACATTTCCTACACACTCAAACGATGCTAAGTTGATAGTGCTGTGAGGTTTTAAAGCCGATTTTGTAATTGTCACAGTGGTATGCCTACAAACTTACAACCCTAAGTTCCGGGTTTCGATACCTGTGGTGGACAAAACCACAGATTGGCCATTGTGTCTAGTTTTGTCCTTAACTTCAAACAAACAGGCATAAACATACGGCCTGTAACTACATGCGGTAAATAGAACATGGTACCATGAATTCACGTGGATGGTGTCTCTCTGCAAATTAGTAACCAGGTGAAACACGTTTTGTGGGGCCACTTTTAGAACACAATTATTTCACTTCCCTTTCCTTATGAATAACCACTTTGACGCTACTCGAACTTTCTAGTTTATGTGACTTATGAAGTCACATAGAAAGTATCACACAATATCAGACCTGAAACATGTAATTCTACAGGAAGTGACTAGCACTCTAGATAAGATCCGCATTGGTACTACAATATTTTTTTCACACGTATTAAATGCATTTTGGACGCTAAAAGAGTACATTTTGAATAGTTTCTATGATTCATCAATCATCAGGTCATACCTTGATGAAAGCACGTGATTTATGTAGCATATGCATCGAGATAATACCTTCAACACAAGTGTGCAATGGCATTTTCTTATGTCAAATTGTTACGAGATAAAACACACTAAATAGCGAAATATTAATTATACAGGGTGGTCGCTAGAAAAGCGGAAAATTTGAGGGTCAGATGAGATCATGAATAAAATGCGTGCTAACTCATTTCTATTTTGATTTCTTTACATCATGAATAAAATGCATGATTTTAATATCATGAAATGCATTTTGAGCATCTATGAGTGTAATATAACATATGCCTTTAAAAAACTTTGTAAAAGTTATTCTTTGTAAAAATAAATAGCTGTTTGACAAATGTTCCGCTTTTCTAGCGACCACCCTGTAGTCAGCACGTATAAATTTTCAAAAAGAAAAAAAAACACTCAATACCCAAACGCAAAGAAAGAAAGAATCAAAACAGAGATGCAGGCCTCGAGAGCACAAAATAAACTACATATAATTGTTCTACAACTCTAAATAAATCACATTATTTCAACATTTGTATCAAAACAATACAAATGACAAAACTAATCAGAGGAGCACAAGATTTGTAATATAATAATATTGAAATTCAATCTGAAAATATATTTTTGTACTATAAATAAGCAGTAAAAGTAACAATAATATGTTTTTGTAAATAAAATAAAAATTGCTAATATTTTGGGTTATGTGGGCAAGTAAAAATTAAGTAATTGGAATGTAAAAAAAAAACTCTCGAAACACGTCTTTTATTTTTTATTTTACTGGCACAATATAATACTATGTCCTTGTAATATATGTGAATGTAGTTTGACTTAGGTAAATATACTATTTAAAATTCATTTATAAGCCATTCGTGCAAAATTAAAGCAGATCCAAGAAAGACAGGAAAGCTTAAGTTTAAAGTGTGTTGTGAGTGAAGATAGTCAGGGGTATTATAAACATAGAATTTTTACATGTATAAAACACAACAGCAATAAAAATAACAAGTAAAATCACCCAGACAATTAAAGCTGACACTCTTTGTAACTGATGATTCTAAATTTCGTTTGGACGTTAATGCCGTAAACTTATTTTTATGGTAATTTTTATTTTCTGTAGCGAACGCAAAATGAAGTTGTGGTTTGATAGTATCAGTCATTAATTCACAATAATCGATCAAAAATGCATAAGATAAGAAGAAATGAAGTAAAAATTTCGTTAATACCTTCTAGAAAACAGATTGTTTTTTATCTCACATCTAATGTAATAGACCGTTGTCAGTAATTGTGGTGTTTTTTAATTTTAATCAACTGTTAAGAATAATGAATTAGCTTTATTAAAAGAAATGTAATGAATGAAAGGAATACATCTAAGACTAACCCAAATACAGCAATATTGAGGGAATCGAAAGTTAACTCCATCGTATATATAGTAGACTGTGCTTTTTATGTGACCTATATTTTTCTTTAGTGTGATTTTAAAAATTTTTTTCTTCAATAAAACTAATATTGTTACACGTACAAATATTACTAATTGCCTGAAATTTATGTTATTATTTTCACTTTGCAAATTTTTGTGTTATTTAAATGTATGGAGTAAATATTCCTCTGTTATCCATTGGCTCAACGATAAGATTTAGCGCTTATAGTTCTAAATTTCAAGGCTGAATCCTCATCCTGGCATGGCGCAGATATCCTATTGTTACAGTTTTGCATTTAAGCGTCAACAAATCGTGTGTAAAGAATTGTGAAAATAAATGATCTGAATAGTAATAATTTATTTTTACAAATATTTTAATGTTTTAACGTAGTAAATATTTAATCACAGTGTAGTGAAACTATTATATCCTTATTCTCTGAAAATATAGTCAGTACTAACTAGTGATAAGTACTAGGTGTTTCCCGCAACATTCAGTAACTCATTGTGTTCTTCCAGGAATCACTAATATAAATATTCTTAGTTCATTAAGATTTTAAGATGTATAGTTTTCATAAATTTAAGTGTTCTTATTATGGCAAGAAATAATGCTGTAATTCTTAATCATATGTAGGTATGTGTTTGTTACAAAGCCATAATAGGATATCTGTTTTGTCCACCGTGGGGGATTGAGCCCTGGAGTTAAACGTTATAAGTTTATCAGCTTACCTCTCTCCCATTAGGGGAACATTTCAGGTATTTTTTGTATTTAATTGGAGCCCTTAATTATGGTTGTTGATACTTTGTAGCATAAAAAATAAGCTATTTTTGGTTCTAACGTGATTTAGTCAAAATGAGTTCATGCTGCCACATGTGGAGATTGCTCCTAGGTTTATTAGAAGACTAGTATGGAATACTAAATGGAATAAATATTCGAATATGACTTAACATAAATGATGATTCTAAATTCGTACGCCCTTACATAGGATAGGCTTAAAAAATAGGCATTTAACCAATTTGAGCAATATGCCGGTCAAGTTGAAAAATATCAATTTGGTTTCAGCGGTATTGATAAATGGTTTATAAAGTAAATATATTCAATTTTGATTAATGCTGATTTTTTTTAAAGTTACAAAGGACGTGGGAAACAAAACGCCTTAGTCTCAATCAATGACTAAGGGGTTTTCTTTTCCATTTATTATAGTCGTTCTCCGTACGAGAATTATAATCACTTCCAATACAATGATTTAAAAAAACAACAAAAAAACGCAGTGCACTAAGTAGCTTAATTTTACAATGATCCAAGTTTGGTTCTTGGCTCCAGAACTTATCAGGATGCAATTACATTTAGTGGAAATCTAATGTTACCTCAGTTTGCTACAAATAAGATCTGAGCTTTATATTACTAGTGACTTAGTATAACTCGCGATTTTGGAAGTTTCGTAAAATCTTTGGAAGTATAACGAGCAAACTTTGATGTAGCTAAACAAAACTTTCAGGATAAAACAACCCCCTTCAATACCGTAGTGATCATATTGTCCTGCCAAAATTATTTTTAAATAGCCCAGAAAATTCTTTTGTGACTTTTAACATGCGTATGTATTTCTTGTATCGACCCAAGCCATTGATAAACTCAATAAGAATGGATTGTGGTAATAGAAAACCCGTGTTAGGTTTCCTTCACCCAGTATCACAGCAATGTTGACGAGATTGGGTCAAGGCTGATTAGTTTGGACTATTTAACATCGAAAATCAATTCATTTCATGGATGAATACAGAGATTGCCTTGAGATCAACATGCTATAGTATGGGATTACTTTCGGGTCGCGACCACACCATTAAGGCCCGGCGTGGCCAAGCGTGTTAAGGCGTTCGACTCGTAATCCGAGGGTCGCAAGTTCGAATCCCGGTCGCACCAAACCCCCACCTAGCCGTGGGGGCGTTATAATCCCATTATTCGTTGGTAAAAGTAGCCCAAGAGTTGGCGGTGGGCGATGATGACTAACTGCCTTTCTTCTAGTCTTACACTGATGAATTAGGGACGGCTAGCGCATATCGCTGTCGAGTAACTTTGCACGAAATTCAAAAACAAACAAAATAAACAAACCACACCATTAACTAGTTGAAAATAGTGGCTAGAATGGGGAGTCCATCATAATTTGAGATGATATCAGTTTCAATGTCAGACTGATCTTGGGTATCTCACCACATATCGTTGGTATCTTTTCAGTAGAAAAATTATATTCTGTACATAAAAATCTAAGTCGATACCAAAAAACGCAGTGCACTAAGTAGCTTATTTTTACAATGATCCAAGTTTTGGTTCTTGGCTCCAGAACTTATCAGGATGCAATTACATTTAGTGGAAATCTAATGTTACCTCAGTTTGCTACAAATAAGATCTGAGCTTTATATTACTACTGACTTAGTATAACTCGCGATTTTGGAAGTTTCGTAAAATCTTTGGAAGTATAACGAGCAAGCTTTGATGTAGCTAAACAAAACTTTCAGGATAAAACAACCCTACTTCATTACCGTAGTGATCATATTGTGACGACTTTGTCCTTGTGGATGACAATATTACACATATCGGTAAAAAAATATAGAACAAAGAACCGTCAGTTATGTTGTCTGATGGGCAATGGAATTTAAAGAACAACACAGACACAATTGTCATATTTTGACTAAGATTGGAGACATGAGATTTAATAATACAGAATATTTCTTTTATACGTTGTGTTGCCTACTGAAGCTAATTATTTATGAATTAATTTTTCAAATATACGTATATTTTAATTTACAAAGTATCTTAAATACATACAGAAGTAGTCAGTCTGAAAAATACTTTTTTTTTCTTCAAATACAAGGAAAAACTCTCTTCATAACAATATTTTCAGAGCTTACGCCAGATGGACTAACGAAATTTAGAGCAATCGTCGAAAGGTTAAACTTAAAATTTACGATTAGTGCTTTAAAAAGTGAAACTCAAAGTAGTGAATTACATTTTTTGAAATCGTCACCTTGAATCAAGAACGCCACATCTTTAATTATGTCTTGGTAGATTGTTAGCTTTTATTTAAAAAAAAAACAGTTAGACTGATCTTCGAAATAGCTTGCAACTCCGAATAACTGAGAATAATGTAGAATTTTATATTTAGCCAATTAGATCGTGAGAAGAACAGAGAACAAACTCATTTTAAATTTATTGTCATCTAGAAAGGCAACAAGTACTATATAATTGCAATTTCTATAAAGTGAACTCAGCCACCCAACACATTTGAAACCAAAGTTTTCAGGGTTTCTAACTAGTTGAGGGTATCATCTTCAGTTACGTAATTCAGTAATAACATATTTAATTAACTGCAGTATAGTAACAGTTAATATCCATTATATAAGTATATGTTAACTACTGGTTTTCCACATACAACGGTATGTCTGCGAACTTACAATGCTAGCAATCTGGTTTCGATATCTGTGGTGGGTAAAACATAGATAGCTTATTCTGTAACTTTGTGCTTAATTACAAAAAAACGTTAATTATTGAATAACTCTATTTTATATATACGTTACGTAACCAAAAGGATATCCCTTCTATTTAGCGGGATCGGCTATTTTAGATACACTCATTCTAACAGGTGCCTAAAATCAAGCATTCAGCCATGTAAGTTTCATAGAAAAACACTGGCAGTAGAATGGATCGTACTGAAGAGCTCAGTGACTTTAAACGTGGCATTGTTATAGGATGCCACCTTTTCAACAAGTCAGTTCGTCAAATTTCTGTCCTGCTAGAGCTGTCTTGGTCAACTATGAGAGCTGTTATTGTGAAGTGCAAAAGTCTAGGAGCAACTATAGCTCAACCACAAAGCGATAGGCCACGCAAGCTCACAGAACAGGACCGTCATGCGTAGCGCATAAAAATCGTCTCCCCACAGTTGAAACACTCATTATCGAGTTTTAAACTGTCTCTGACGTTGCTTCCATTTAATGGCCGAGCACCTACACATAAGCCTAAAATCACCATGCGCAAGCAAATGCCAAGCGTCAGCTGAAGTGGTGTAAAGTAAATTGAAATTAGACTCTGGAGTAGTGAAAACACGTTTTCTGGAGTGATGAACCACGTTTCACTATCTAGCAGTCTGACGAGCAAATCTGTGTTTGGCGAATGCCAGGAGAACGCAATGTGCCAACTCTAAAGTTTTGTGAACCAGGAATAATAGTATGGGGCTGTTTTTTATGGTTTGGACTAGAGTTTTTGCTTCCAGTGAAGGGAAATCTTATTGCTACAGCATACTGTGATGACATTCTAGAAAATTGTGTGCTTTCCAACTTTGTGGCAACAGTTTGGGTAAGGTCTTTATTTGTTTCAGTGTAACAATGCCCCCGTGCACAGAGCGAGGTTCATAAAGACACAGTTTGCTGAGATTGGTGTGAAATAACTTGACTGGCTTGCACAGATCCCTGACCTCAACCTCATCGAACACCTTTTGGATGAGTTGAAACACCGACTGCGAGCCAGACCTTCTCGCCCAACATTAGAGCTCGACCTCAGTAATGCTTTTGTGGCTGAAAAGGAGCGAATCCCCCGCAGCCATGTTCTAAAATCTTATGAAAAGCCTTCCTAGAAGAGTGGAAGCTATTATGACAGCAAAAGGGGACCAACTCGAAATTAATGCCCATAGTTTTGGAATGAGATGTTCAACAAGCACAAATGGGTGTAATGGTCAGGTGTCTACATACTTTTGGCCATGTGGTGTATATGTATAAACTAACAAACTTCAGTAACAGCGAACAATTTATATGTCAAAAAATTAAAATTACGTGAATTATTAAGGATCATTTAATATCTAATCGTCACTTAGCTGTAGGAAACTAGTTATTTAACACCATAAAGAAATTGTGAGTTCGTGAATTCAGGGTCCAGCATGGCCAGGTGGTTGGAACGCTCGAATTGTAATCTAAAGGTCGTGAATTCGAATCCCAATTACCCCAAACATGTCCACTCTTTCAGTCATTGGCATTATCATGTGACAATGAATCCCATTATTCGTTGGCAAAAGAGTAGCCCACGAGTTGGCGGTGGGTGGTGATGACTAGCTGCCTTCTAATCTTATATAGCTAAATTAAGGTCGGCTTGTACATATAGCCCTCTTGTAGCTTTACGTGAATTATCGAATTCGAACTTTTCAGTGTCACCGTAATTATTTCTAAAATATATATATTGTTGAGTTCTTAATATTTTTTACAAGGTAACTAAAACGGATAATATATTTGCGATGTAATTGTTGCATGAAATTTAAAAATACTGTATTAAGGTACAACAAATGTTTAAATTATTATTATTTTAATTTCCTGTAGTACTTTCTGCGCTGTTTATAATGGCGCTTTGAAAATAAATGACCGTTTAAGCTAAATCATCTATTTAAATCTAATTTCAAGAATAATTGGATAGCAAATTAGAGTTGCGGACACTCAACAATAGGTATGATTGTCTCCTGTAGCTCACGTGGGGAAATGTGGAGCAGTAAATTACGTTGGAAATGCTTTTTCAATTATAAATTTATAGAGTTATCTGCTTTAATTTAGGAGTATGCTAAGTTTGCACGCACTGTGTAAACATCAACTCTGTTGTGCACGTAAACATACACTTGAGTGAACGTTTCAAATATAAACTACAATTCTCTATACGTGTGCATTCAAATTCCTGAAGTTATCATTGAAAAGATTGTATTCGAAACGAAACAGACGAAATCGATCATTCAATGTAATTTATTTACTTTAAAATTATATACATATAATAAATTTGGTATTACTAATAACAGATATGTTGCATATTTATTATTGAGCAGCATCCCTTAACCTTATTCTTGACAAGAATTCATATATACCAAAATAAGATACATTTCTCACTTTTGGCTATCTGACAAACTAAACATTAGAAGTGACTTATTTATCTTAAATATTACTTTAATAATTATACCTTGGAGAATTAACTCTTTAAGCCATTTGTGACTGCAGAATTGGTGAGCTGTTTTTCCTAATATGCATGTACCAAAAGAAATTTTATTATGAAAGGTACAACAAACTCCATTTAAACTTATTGTTTAGTACAAATGCACATCCTTTAATCCATTAAGTTTAAAATTATATCAAATTGAAATTTTAATTGAATTTGTAAGAATGTATATTAAAATAAGCATCTTCCAAAATACACGGTTTTAATTTCTTACAAGATAAAAACGTTAAATAATGAAAAAAAAATATAGAACCATAAAATGATGCAAAGAAATTTGAGTGAAATGATAATATTATAATGGTATAGTAGAAAGTATATGCCGTGTTGCGTAGTAACGTTGTTATTATGATAATTAACTAAGTATAAATTTATTTTTTTAGGATTGCATATACTTATAGGGAGAATTATAAAATATTTCGTATTAATGCTCGATTTCATTTGAAAAGATATATACTAAATGTGTTGATTGCGATGTTCTTGTAGAAACATGTAAATTAGCATCATATTTAATATTAACATCTGATCATTGATTGATTTATTGTTTGTAATTAAGTACAAAGCAATACAATGGGCTATCTGTGCTCTGTCTAAATTTTAGCGCTGTAAGTCCGTAGACATAACGCTGTATCACTGGGGAGTAACTTCTGATCAAAGCTTCCTGCATGGATCACAAATAAAATGAATCTAGCATTGGGCATTACTGATTAAGTTAACTATATGTTCTTACTAAAATTAAAATAGGTTGTTTCATGAGTTTTATTATTAAATATCGCTTAATATAAGTATCGTTTTACAAAGTTGCAAATATATGACAATTCCTAATAACTGAACCAGTTAATAAACAAAACTATTGAACATAATACACTTGTATGCCATATTTTCAGTTCAACAGTATCGCACAGTATTTTACACCAAACTATTGTGGAATGAGGGTAAGTATCTTGTTAAATCATCTTGTACTGTGTATCACGAACCCTTAGATAGTAATTGTAACAAATATTTAGTTACCACTTTAGTCACTTTCTAAACAGCCTTACTTTGGTTTCTGATTATGGGAAATAGCCTAAAAGCGTCTTCTAAATTCATATCAAAATTTATTACAACCATCTATATGAAAATTATTTAAAATGACACTTTCAACTGCTTGTATTATAGGTACTTCTGTTTCTATTATGAAACATATCAGACGAATTCACTCACTAAATTATCAGTCCAGAACAGACTGTATTTCTTTTCCGTACATTATTTTGTAATATATACATTTCAATGCAGTTTAGAGCTAAGGGCAATTTTTCAAAAAAGTCCCATTGGCAAGTCGGTATCTCTGAGGAATACCCCAATAAATTGTTGTTGTTTTGAATTAAGCACAAAGCTACACAATGGGCTATCTGTGCTCTGCCCACCACGGGTATCGAAACCCGGATTTTAGCGTGTAAGTCCGCAGGCATACCGCTGAGCCACTGGGGGGCACCCCAATAAAAACTGGATTTCGATACCCATGACAAATAGATAGCCAATTATGTAGCTTTGTGCTTAATTAAAGAGAACAAAAACCTTCAATAGTAAACAAGCATTTTGACTCATTTGTTTTAATCTATTATATTTATACTAGTTGTTGTTTTTTAATTTCGTTTTACTTTATCGCTATAGAGGAAGAGAGCTGTTATTACCACTGTTTCGTTTCTAACAGTTCTGAGTTAAAATTGCTATGCAAGATATATTGTTCTACTGTTTATGATTAATCGTATACATAGTTCGCCTGATATATATTCAAAAAAAGGTAAAGTTCAAATACACTTAAAAACTGCATTAATAATCATGAACTATAAACTTTACGTCATATAAAGACAGAATTTAATTTCATACAAATCAACAATAAATACTTTACATACATTGCTATGGTTCAACTAATTCACATGATCTCAACAGGTCTTATCTTCACGTAAATCTGTGAATATCAGAAACACAGTCAAGCCAGTTATATAATTAAGTATTGGTCTAAAATTATGAAGCATTAAAAACACATTCAGTGAAACTGTTTTATGTTGACGTCTACATTATAGATTATCTTTTACGGTGTGACTATCTTTCAAAGTCATTGTGACGGGCGTCCATTAAAGGTTGATGAAGTCACTCAACATATTGTTGCAAATAGATAACATTATCTTTATAGGCAAGTCGTAAGTATATTGCATATTTAAAAACTCTTAGTCCCTCCCAAATGGTTCCTCACTGGAACAGCGGTGTGTCTTTGAATTTACAACACTAAAATCAGGGCTTCGATTCATCTTGGTGGACATAGCAGATAATTCGGTGTGGCTTTGCTATTTAAAAGAAAGCACAAGCCTTCCAAACGTTTTCAGGTTTCGTACCATTAAATATATCGCTGCTCTTTCACCCTATAGACCATTATCGGATAGGTCGAGCCAGTGTAATTTATTCATTATTTTCTGTAATGATCACATTTATATCATGATCTTTTTCTTCGTCACTCTACACTACACTACTTTCTTCCATTCCATAATGACCGAAATATTTCGTTTTCATGTGCTGTTTCTTCTGATAATCACCTGTAGTTATATATTGAAGGAAACTACCTCCCAAAGGCTCAGCGGTATGTCTGCGGACTTACACGCTAAAATCCGGGTTTCGATACCCGTGGTGGGCAGAGCACAGATAGCCCATTGTGTAGCTTTGTGCTTAATTAAAAAACAACAACAACAACAACTGAAGGAAACTAAGATCATAACCCTAACAAAGGATTAAGGAAGTCAGAGGTCAAGCTCGAAATATTATAACGCATAATTATGCTATTTAGAAGAGTAACCAAGTACAACTATATTAAATGTTATTTTTATTTCATGGAAAAATACTGTGCAATATAAAATATTATCGCTTGAAAGTTTTGAAAGAAAAACAAACAAAAGTAAAAGTATGTCGGTTAATCAAGCTTTCAACATTGTCAATTCCTAATATTGTTTTTGGATGTTAGTTCTAATTAATATATTATCAACTGAAGCGGTGTGCACCCTTAGAACTACGATTTACTAAGTTATTTTCTAATTAACATGGACAGCCTAAAAACAAGCTTTATAGTGTAGGAAAAGTCCATATTTTTAATCCAGTAATAATGTTTATAAATATTAATAAAATAATAAATATTGTATAGTTTTATAAACCATTTAGTATTATAAACAAAACATTGACCAAGGGTTCGAAATTATTAAATTTGTTTCATATTGTAGTTAATAATTGTCATTAAGCATATGTTTTGAGTTGTAATTGAACAATTAATACAATTCTATGTTGGTACAGGTTAGTTAAAAGGTTGGTGATTGATGCTACTTGTTAATCTCTTTCTCTATGGTTGGCAGCTCAAAATTAAGGAATTGAATAGCTATCAATAAGCAACTAAACAGAATATATTATTTTACCTTTATAAATACGTTTTTGTATTGCAATGCTTAAAAAGTATTTGATCTTTTGAAAAGAGTTTTTTTTTGTACTATTAGTGAAGTTGTTAATTGTAAGTATATAAACATAGTCACAATAACCAAGTTTTTTGGAAAATTCGACCAGAGTGCTGAAATCGCGTGTTTGAAACAAAAGATATGTTCTTCTGTAAGTTACATAAATCTTTTTTGATTAGTTTGTTCTATTTAACAAAGTAGAAACCTTAAAAAATAGAACCGTTATGTAATGATCACGTTTCTCGAATGTCAGCATCGTCATATGTAACATCATGTACGAATGCTTACGAGGGAACATTTCACCAATTACTTCTATAAAAAATACATTTTACAGTTAATTCTGTTCTCCATGCTATAATACACCATAAAATCACATTTTTGTATTACAGTTTATGATTCTTATTTATCCTTTAATGTACTTGACATTGTAAATATACATTCTTCATTAATCAAACTCTGAATATGTACTCTTTGTATTACCATTTTGTTCTAATACAACCATACACATAAAGTATTGCTGTTGATATTATTATTGCTATTAATAATATTATATTATATTATTATTAAGTAGTGTCGTACTTAAGAGTAGGTATTCACAAGGATTTCAAATAATCGACACCCCATTGAATATCTAAGTAAAAATCTGACGTTTCAAAGTATATGTACAATATGTTATGCACATATATGCTAATAATACGTTTATGTTAAAGATACGCCAAGAAATCGTTAAGTATAATAATTTTAAAATTTTTAAAACAAAAACTTTTTCATCTGCTACCACGTTTTCAGGTCTAGTCATTAGACGGCTCGATTTATCACTACAAAATTTCTACAGCTTACTTGACCGGTCTATGAGTACCCACTTTTGATATTTCATTAAATATGTACAGATTTCCTAATAAATTTTAAACAGATCATGGACATACTTAAATATCATTTAAACTCAAATCAACCTAACAGCGTGCGCTATGTATCAATGGATTGACACGTGACAGTTTTTAAAGGTAAAGTATATACTTTATACAGTTAGAAAAAAAAGAGCAAAGAAACAAGAGTATTGAAATTATGAATTGTAAATAAAGTAGGAATGCTACTTTTTACGCTTAAAAATGAATGAAACAAGTATTAAAATCTTAATCACAAATTTATAAAGTTTACTTCCTACTTTGGCAGCTTTATACAAATATCTTTTGGCAAAAACTAGGATTACATTCTATATATTTACATATGTGGTTTTAATTCTTGTTTCGTTACTTTTGTAGCAGAATCCGTACATCATTTGTAAATTTATGTTTTTAAATAAATTTATATCATGAAAAACATTCTATCTAAAAGAGGTGGAAATTTTATGCATTAGATATGCTGTGTTCCTCAAATGATGCTGGATTTTTGTATGAAAATATTAGAATAAAAATAGCATGTATAATTATGCTAATACTAAATACATATTAGATTTTTTACAATTATGAAATTTAGTTAATTACTACTATAAATATAGTATTTACAATGCATGTTAACATGTATATGAAGGTTCAGTTCACTAAATTTGATTATTAGAATGTTTATTTGGCGTTCCCATAAATATTTTAAAAAGTGAATTATCAGAAATAGTAAATTTCCATAGATCGTGCATATATTAACTCAAGATTTTAATATAATGAGAATCATTTCAAAATTATATTTACCAATAAAGTAATTACAAACAAACTGCAAGAAGATAAAGAATTTTTAACTTTTAACCGATACTTTTTAAATTTTGAATATTTTTTTCTTTCCTTGGTGTTAAACATTATTATCTTACGCTGCTGTAATATGTGATTAAAGTTTCAGTATAGATGTGCGTGTATATATATTCTGCAATAAAACGGTGATAAATCGGGTAAAAATTGTAGACATACTAATCTAATAACGTAATTTAAAAATACAAATTTAAAACAAACAATTAGATGTTTCGGTGGCGACTGCCATTATCTTTATTAGTACTGTTTAGAAGATTTGTAAAGTTCTAAAGCTTATGATATCACAATAGTGGGTAATATTTGGTAGTAATATATATATATATATATATATAGAGAGAGAGAGATACTTATTTTTGTTATTACGTGATGCAGTAATCTCTCTAAAACCTCGAAATAATGAAACAAACAAGAAATCGTATTGGTTAATTTAACAGTAATACCATAAGGAAGGTGAGAGTAATCACGACTGAGGCCATTTGATTTAATATTTTTGTTTTCAACCTGATATTTCTATAAGTGTGTTCATAGTTTTAAATACTATTTCGTTTCACGATTTTGTTCCTTAAATGTTGCTTAAATTAACAGAGTCAAGTTAAGTAGCGTTAAGTCTACGGATTTACAACGTTAAAATCAGGCCTTCGAATCCCATCGGTGGACTCAACTAATAGTCCGATGTGGCTTTGTTGTAAGAAAACGCAAATAAGCGAATATTGCTAACTCATTAAATGTGCACAAAATAAGCACATTTAAACCACTAACAAAACTTAAAAATATCCTATAGACTTAAAATCTCCCTTAACATTTAAAGTATTCATAAATCATTTTTTATTATGGCTGAAATAAAGTTTAAGAGTTAGTTTAATTGAATATTTTACTTTTTAGTAAGTCCCCCGCTGACACAGTGGTAAGTTTATAGATTTGCAAATCTAAAATAAAATATTCGATTCTTCTTGGTGGACTTAGCAGACAGTTGTTCTTTCCTTTGCCCAATAAATATATTTTTCACTAAAATCTCAGTGTTTAATAAAACTATCTGGTTTTTGCATGGTTGACTATTAGGGATCTTTTCAAATTTAAGTTATATTATATTTTTCAACAAACAACTATAACGTTAAATAAATATTACAAGACGGTTTCTATACACATACACACCGTATCTTATTTTGAATAATAAGTGACATTTTCCTATTGAGACTGCGAATTACTTTGGTTTTCGGTCTTTCATTTGCACGTAAATGAATAACAGTTTTATCTTTTTAGTGCAAACATGCTCGTTCTTTCAGTCGTGGGGGCGTTATAATGTGACGGTCAGATTTTAGCGGGGGTGAGGACTAAGCGACAGGTGCGAGTAAAATGTTTTGGGCAAGCTTCGCATGTGCCGGAAATAGTTGAAGTTTCGTTTGGGTCATTAGTCGGGTTATGTCGGGGGTTCAGGGCTGCGCGCGTTAAGGCGTGCGCTCGTAATCCGAGGGTCGCGGGTTCGCGTCCGCGTCGCGCTAATCATGCTCGCCCTCCCAGCCGTGGGGGTGTATAATGTGACGGTCAATCCCACTATTCGTTGGTAAACGAGTAGTCCAAGAGTTGGCGTTGGGTGGTGATGACTAGCTGCCTTCTCTCTTGTTTTACACTGCTAAATAAGGAACGGCTAGCACAGATAGCCCTCGAGTAGCTTTGTGCGAAATTCAAAAACAAACAAACAAAATATTTTTTAATGAATGGAACAAAATTAACAAAATCTGGTTATGTCTCATTAGAAATGATCTACCTTCAGGGTAACATAATCAATATACCATTCATGGGTTCATTGGCTTTCTAAAGCGATGTTTAGAATTTTTTTTCTGTTTTTGCTCAGGAACAGTCCCGATAAACTATTTTTCTGGATCTTTTTGTGAATAATTTTGCAGATTAATATCAGTGTATAATTCACTATTATTAACAGGTACTATTACACTGTACAAACGTTCATCAGTCCCAGACTGTCTATTTAGCTAGTTCCGGATTTAGATATTTAGTGATCATTGTCCCTTTAACTCCTAATAAATAATCGTATTCTGCATTTCCGATTTTTTTTATCACAAGTGAAAGCAATATTATCCATTACAAATCTGCATCCGGAACTGAATAGACAGTCTGGTACTGGGGAGCTCTTAATGAGTGTAATTGCATTGCTACTAAAATATTTGTTAAGGTATCAGTTCATCTTGTTTCAGAGCTGTTTTTTGACGATGATAAAAACAAAGAACATGGTACAGAGCTGGTTAAAATGTTTACATATTGCTCCATATTGATGTTATTATCTGCTTGTCTGGAGTATTTGTTGAATAAATGCACGAGAAGTAATACTGAAGGCAGCGTACGATCGGAAAAACATGTATTAGTTTATATTCTGGCCTGTATAAGTTGATCGTCAAAACACACATGTTTTGTATTTAAGGATGTGGTTTGGGTAAAATATTTTCCAAAACAGATCAACACTTTGTTCAGACAATTTTACGGTACTCATTGCTTGTCATGGGACGTAAAGTAAAGAAAACGTACCCTACGCGGTACTCGTCACGTAAGGTAAAGAAAAGCTGCAGTAAAGTATTAAGAGACTAAAATAGGACTAATTAAACTAAGTTTCGACTTAATGATTATATATATATTGCTGTATGTTAATTTTTGCCTATGCTATTAAATAGGAATGATGCAAAAACCATTCTTACTATCTTGTGTATTAGCCATTCTTACATTCAATTCCTTTTGAAAAGTTTATCCTTGCTTTGGTTTCTTTAAATGCAATGTTTCAGTAGATATTAGAAAGTTCTATTCATAATAATTTGCATATACCATGAGGTTCCAACCATGATATTTGTTGCTTATCTGTTATTGAATGTACTTAAGTTTTTTTACGGAAACACCAAATATCTTTTCGGAAGTTAACTTTAAGATGTCACGATAAAATCGTTTACACCATAATTATTACTATTTATTAAATATCTACGAGTTACCAAAAATAATTATACAAACGGATACTCCCTTTGAAACTATGTTACCTCAGTGAAGCTGGTTGACACAGGTTTTTTTGTGTTATTACATAATAAATAAGAAGCAGAATAAAGACAAGAAATTCGAACTTTTTCTGTGATACTTAGAGAAATTTCTAAAAGTTGTTACCCATTCATTGAATAGATAACGTTATAAAAGAAAACACTGTATGATATTGTAAAGCTATGATGATCTGTTGAGAAGATATTTAAAATATAATTTCGATGAACAGTTTGACTTTACCCGACATAAGCATTGCCAACGTCTGCCTAATATATTGCTATACGTTAATTTTTGCCAATACTATTATGTAGAAATGACACACATGCCATTCCTATTATCTTATTTGCATAAGATTTTATAATAGAAGAATCCATAGGATTTTGATCTGAGAATTTGTTTTTTAAGGAATATTCCATTCTTCCACATGGATTTTTCATCAACTAAGTCTCGAAGTTGTATCTAAGGAAACATGTTTACCATAAACCCTTATATAATAATTTTGCATAACTGGTACAATGGAAAGATCTGAAAATTATTTAACACGTTCCATTCTCAACCAGATGATCAATTTAATCATACGTATTATTAGCATTTCTTGTGGTGAGAAATGTACACCAAACGGCTTTAGAATATAAATTAATATTTTAACAAAAATGTTAGCATAAAGTTTCACACTAGAGATTTAATATTTATAGGAATAATAATAACAAAACAAATTCACACTATATACTCCATAAAATCTTTAGACTATACAACTAACATACACCTACGACCTAATGTTCACCTTCAAGCTCAAAGCAAAAGTAATATTTATAGCAAATTCGATGATCCAATGAAACAAAATCAGATTAATAGAAAACGTGAAGGCATATGAGAAAACTAAATAAAACATTTTACCTAACTGAGAGCCCAGTCACACAAAACATGCTCGCTCTTTCAGTCGTGAGGGTGTTATAAACTGACTGTCAATCCCACTATTCGTTAATAAAAGAGTAGCCAAAGGTTTGGCAGTGGGTATTAATGAAGAGCTGCCTTCCATCTAGATTTACACTGCTAAATTAGGGACGGCTGACGCAGATAGCCCTTGTGTAGCTTTGCGCGAAATTCAAAACAAACCAAACCTGAGAATCATATAGATAACTACTCAGAATAAAACAAAAAGATAGTTATTTTTAAAGTTGATTAATACTCTTGTTCTTTCCCCCATCACGATTAAGGTGATTGAGATAAGTGAGAAATGTGTATTTATGATGAACTATATGAAAGTAGACTTAAGTAAAAGTTTGATAAACGAGTAACCTACTTTGTGGCTAATATAATTTGAAGACAGCTCAAATAGATACATTTGTAGAAACGTTATACATTTGTTACTATATTCAACTTCTAATAATGTTTTCTTTACTACCAGTTATTCTTGTCTTCAAAACATTTTGGGTAGCAGTTTGTTAAATCATAACAACAAAAATACTTACACGCAGGTTTCAATCCCGTTAGCGGTTTGTGAATATTTATTTATTTATTTACACATTGCATGGTTCTTAACTTATGTGCTTTTAACTGTATGCACAGTGGATTTGTCATTTCTTTCTCTTCTCCGTCTTTTCACAGAAAGCTGTTGACTAGCGAAATCATGAAGTATAGTTTAATAGGTGATCTAAAAATGTCAGTAAGAATAAAGGCAATTTGAAAAGGACAGACGCTGAAGAGAAATAATTCTTGGACATCCAGTTTTGTTAATATATTGCATGCAAATATACATTATATTTCATTTATAAAATTAAGCAGGGAAATATAGTCTGTCTGCATAGCTTGAAAACGACTGTACTGATAATGCATTCGCATGCAAGCAAATAATTTACACATGTATTATTTTCCTTATAACTATCAATTCATTCTAATATTCTGTTCCTTATAATTAACATTTTAAGTGTTATTAAGCAAAATATTTAGACTATAGACTGATGTCAGTTTTAATCCTCACATTAGTGAGAATATGAATTTATAATAACTAAAAGAGAAACGTGTGCGTGCACGGAAAGCTTTCTAAACTTCGTTAAAAATGAAATTAGCAGTACAAAATTACTAAAGGCGTCATCATGCGTACAAGGAATGGGTAGGTGTATATAGTACAAAGCAAAGCAAAGGGAATGGTATTTCAAGAATGGTATGACATCCCTCGTAGTTCTACTTCAGATGGTGGCTATATGTTCAAGGGTTTATTTGTAAATTTATCAAGGCTTTGAAAGCGTCGTTAGATATGTTTGATGCCTCGTACTTTTTAAATCGATTGGTTTGTCACTTTTCGTAAGACCATTTGAATCGAAATATCTTTTGTACCAGAGGTGTTTGGTGGTTATAGCCGTATCGCGGAATAGATGTAATCTTGCAGTTACTCAGACGCCTAGCGCGACATTTAAGAAATATAAGTAGTTCGTTTTAATTACTTTAAGAAACAGCTTGCCTTTACTCTTTCTAACATTTGTATATTCGGCTTAAAAATGGAAAAACAGCACCAGAAAAAACAAAAAGGTTTAGTACACGAAACGCAGATCTTCCTCTTCGTAACCATTATTTGGTATTTACCCTAAAAGAGGTAGCTAGGGCACTTGACTTATAATTTGTGGGTTGCAGGTTAAAATCCACGTTACACCAAACATACTTGACCTTTCAGTCGTGGGAAGGTTATAATGGTACGGTCAATTCCACTATTCATTGGTAAAAGCGTAACCCAAGAGGTGGCGGCTGGTGTTGACTAGCTGCCTTCCCTCGAGTCTTACAATGTTAAATTAGAAACGGCTAGCGCATATAGCTCATGTATAGATTGCGTGAAATTTAGAAAAACGTACAAATTAAAAACCCTAAAACGTTATTTTTTGAAGCCATTCTTGTTCATTTTAATGAAACTGTTCTAACTTACCAAAACGCAATGTTTGTAATCTACATAAACCATTTTAATGTGAAAGTTCGAATAAGATTCAGTTTTATTTTACGTTCAAGTATTCTTGTTGCCCGATGTTTCGAATTCTCTTACCAGCTCTTGGAATTTCTCAAAGAAAAGACATTTACGAAGTCGTTCTGGTGCTTAAAAAAAAACAACAACTAAAGACAGTAAAGAATAAAAAACAAGTACAGTGAACACTTTGAAGTAAGATAAAATCCAACAATTTATTTGTATTTTTAAGGGTTCTTTATGTTTCATAAAATAGTCCAGGCACTTTTATTCACACCAAAGTTTCATGAACTAGCACCACTAAACCTTGAAGTCGTTTATCAAATCTGCTTCTGAATTACTGTTATTGTTCCTAGTGAATGACGTGTGACTGAACGACGGTTGTGTTTAGTTTAGAATGCATAATTGCAGAAAAAAAAACAACCTTGCTGATACTTTTCGTGTTTAATGTTTTGTTTTTGTGTCATGAAAGATGAATTTTCTTAGCCAAAAATAAAAGGATTGAAATAATTAAAAGCACTTGTGTTAGTTTCAGTTGAACGCGCCATATTAAAACGTACAGGTTTATTTCTTAACGATAAACACTTTTCACTATTTTTTTCTCTGATTTCATAGTGCATTGAATTTCTAATAGTCGAACAAATATAATACCACGGTGTGCATGTCATAGATAAAATAGTGCATTATGTATGTTATGGACGTTACATGCATCATTTAACTTCTAATAGAAAAAAAATAAAGTTTCTGATGCAGAGATGTTTGCAACAGCAAGATTAAATGCAAATATTGTCAAAATCGTACACAATATGTCATATGGTTCGATCTTTTGATGAACAACACCAGTAGCGACAACAGTTATTTCTTTGTTATTAAAAAAAAAAAAACTTTAATTTTTAAACACAGTATTATATACAAACTATCAGCACGTATTGTGATAAATATTTTGGTCAAATTAAGACAAAAGGTATAAAAGTAATTAATGATAAAATAGTTTTCAAATAACTTACTATTATATTGGTCAATTTGAATTTATTCCATTTAGAGTAATAAATTTTGAGAGCTTTTCTGGTATATAAAATTTAGAATAAAAAATAACAAATGCCTCATGTGAAATCAGGCTTAAAAGTGCACTTTAGAAATCCGAAAGCTCAAACATTTTATTTTATTTTATTTTAATTTCTAGGAGAAAATCCAGCAGCTATTCAGCGGGATACAAGTGCATCGCTCTCGTCCTCAAACAGTCATCATGACCGTTGTGTTACTTTTGTGGCGATTGTTTCATGGGCTCTTCTAAGATGACATCTGTGCTACGTTTCAGCTATTTGTTTTTAATCTATTTGTCATGGCAGCCTACTGTTATATCGGGATATCTTTTAAAATTGATGTGCGAGGATAGTGTGGATGACGTAGTCCCATTTATAAAAATGGTGTTGTGTATTAGATGTTCGAAAAGCTCTGTAACTACAGTGAACAGCGAGTGGAGTTAAAAATATTGTACACGAGGCTTCTTTTTTATGCTCGTGACTCTTCGGATATAATATGGATTGTAAATGCTCATTCTTGTTTATGTATAATACTTATTTGGTAAGCCCCATAAAAGTGAGCACATCTAAGTCTATACGTTAACGATGGTTGAGAGTACTAAAGTATCTCGTTTGTGGTTACAGATGATGTAACTTGAAAATGTTTTGCATTCGTAAATTTATTAAATAAAAGCATGAAATATGTTATTGAGATAAAATTATTTTCCATGTAATGCTGATGGTAGATGATCAAGTGATGTTGAATTTTTTTCCTGACGTATATTACAAAGATTGAAAAAAATGTAGTCATGAATTGCAAAAAACAAACAAACAGACTGCAATATATGTTAAGATATATCACTTGAATAACTATGTATCAATCTGAGTAGCAATATTATTCGTTTTATTATATTTTAAAATAGTTTCTTTAGGTTTTCTCTTATAAAGATACGGTGTCATTTAATATGACGATAACATGTGTGATATCCGAGTAAATTTCATACACTGTTTAAAGAAGTAGAATAATTTACTACGTATTCACTGATAATGTCCATATTTTCGTCATGTATGAAGAAAGCTCCTGTCTCAAACATTCAACATTCCGAGAAACTGAATGCTCAATCAAAGTTTATTAGAAAGGCAACTTGTAACGTATTAGTTTTACTTGAATAAAAAATAGTGGTTTGGTACTGATGAGAATAGTGAATGTGTATTTCATTAACAAATATTTTAATATTTTTAACTTAACACTTCATGAACACTTTCAACACATAATTAATGGTAAAAAACATAAAAAACCTGAAACTTTAGTTTCCTCTGTTGTAACATAAACACATAAAATGCTAATTAAAAAACAAAATACTAATACTTGATAAAATTATTGAAAGTACTTCACTACAAACATAATGAAATTAAGTGTGTTTTTTTCAAAAAGAGATGTAATGTTTACATTATGAAAGGATCTATGAGGTAAAATGATAATAATTTTTGAACCTCGTTTTGCTTTTATATTTCTAGAGCCAGTACTTTGAACAACTTCTGATCCATGGCGGGACGTCTGCAGTGTAAATAAAACTAACTTAACAAACACGTTCATCATCAAAGTAATTTCTTTTCTCTGAAGGTGCAATTATACATAAAACAGTAATTACTTGAGACATATTTCAATTTGACTTCAGTTTACAAAATAGCATTAATAAGTAGACTTATATTTATCGTTGAAATTGGCACTAAAAAGAAAAGTAAGTATGAACTGATAAGCAGACATCCTGTTAGAAGCTATGCATTTTTTTTTAAATTAATCGCTTCTCATTGGCTCACCGGTAAGTTTAAAAACGTATAACGCTAGAAACCAGATTTCGATACTCAATGTGGTACATTACATGTAGCACATTCTAGAGCTTTCGTGCTTAACATCAATACGAAAAACTTAAATGGTTATAATTCAGTTATAAAAAGTAATTGTTTTTGATAGAGAATTGCACGTGAAACACTTGTGGTATTATTTGTTTTTAAATAAAGACAAAAACAAAAGTTTTATCTTTCGCAGTTTATTAATTCTAATTGTTATTTCATTTCAAAATTGGTTTTGCTTTTCTAAAGAAAGATTGTTATGACCCCACATCTAATGAAGCACAATGACCTTTCAGTTATGAAAGATATTAATGATGAAGTTATTTAAAAAATTAAACACTACATTTTATTTTTTTGACTTGCAGAGAATTTGTCTCCGCCTCTTCTGGTCTTACAGTTGCATTTTTATACTTTTAACGAATGTCTTATTGTTTAAAATAAATTTGTAATACTCGTGAGGTAGCATACCCCTTTTCTTTTTGTCATAATGGAAAGTTTAAAATAAATTGCCCTTGTGCAAAAATCTGCTCTAGAATTTTCACACTTTTAAATATATATATCACGAAGATTTTTACGAGCTAATGAGAAATTTGGTCATTAGTTTTTTTTAAATAAAGGTTACAATAATGAATCATCATTACTTGAAAAACTATAGTTGAAAGTTTTACAGTTCATAGATAAAGGTGTCATTTAGGCAGAATCAAAACGTTCATGAATTGTAAGGAATACTTCAAATATAAAAGTTCTATTGCTGTTTTTTTTAGGGAAATGTGTAACCTTGTAATCTGAACTATTCAAATTATGGTGTGTATATTTTAATTTGCTTGTTTTCGTTAAAAATTTTGCAAAAAAACAACACAAAGAAACATTTAAGTAAATTCGTTCTTAGTTTGGAGCTGTTAGATTAAAAAAAACAGCAACTATTCAACAATGCCCTTCGCCGATTTTTAGGATAATTTCCTAATGCCCCTTAAGGGAAAATTCAAATATTCAACACATATCAGAAAAACCGGTAATTTTGGTTGTTGAATATTTTCACTTTGGAAATTGAGAGTAGCAATTACTTACACATGTCGCCATATTTTATTATTTTTACTTCGGCTTTACATATTTTGAACGAAAGACGAGCAGTGTGAATAAATGCTTATTATATCCAACTTTCTTACGTTTCGTACCAAACATTCAGCTAAATATAGATCTATTTTATTATTTTTACCTGTTGATATATATATATATATATATAATTAAATTTATCTCTTTAAATGCTTTTATGATGCATTTAAAACTTTTTACTCATATTACTGTCGGGTATATCTTACTACTAAAAACTCGTACAATAATTGTGACATTTTAATGTGGTTAACAAAGATGTATATTCACTTTAAAAATCCTTCAACCATATTATTTTAACAACAGATTTGTATAAACGCAATTACTTATAATTGAATAAAATAGTATTTGCAATTCTATGTTGTTAAAAAAATTTCTACTGTGACTGTTCGTGCTCTTCGTTTTGGTCTAAGTCACATTATCACAAAAGGAATTTAGTTAAAAAGCACTGTGCTAAACTAAGGATTTTTTTTCCTTACGCTTAACTTCCTTCGATATTAATGAAATTTGACTTTTTAACTGTTTTTTTTATTTTTAATTATTACTGTTAGGAATTATAAAATTTGAATCAGCTGAGCTTAAGAAAATTCAAACTGATAATCGTAATATCAAACTTTTGGTACACCTTGTAGCAGGGATATTTTCAACCTGATCACAATATGCACTAAATGTACTATTTAGATACCTCTTAGTGTTTACTTATAATTGTCCATATTTTTATAATACTCAGGAATGACAACTACTTAACCGAATTAGAAAGGTTTTCTCGGGCTGTGAACCGCATAATGAGCTAATTGTCATTTTTATAACACACAAACAACTAAAAGTATAGTGCTGTAATCGTTTTACATTTACAAATATTTTTTTATATTTCTCATGGAACATGTTTGTTTTTAGTAACGGAAAACTTAGTCACAAAATAAAAGAGTTGCACTGTCTGGAGACTTAAAACGCTAAAACCAGCTTTTAAAGCCAGTGGTGGGCAAAGCAAATATAGCCCATTCTGTAACTGTGTGCTATGCTTCAAACAAACAAAGTAAAATTTGTTTCGTTTTTCTCACATGAAGGTGATTAGGAGATATCTTATGAATGAGTACAGAAAAGTATATGCTTTGAAAAAATATATAAACAAAGATATACAACTGAGAGTAATTCCATTAGAGGATACTTGATTTCCCAACAGGCTAATAAGGGACTTACACTTCGTGAATCGTAAAAGTAGTGAGAAAAAAAACAGTCACATATATCTCATCCAGAACACATACTATGTATATTTTTAAGTCAGCCTTATCAAAAAAATAAATTATTCTAGTAAAAACTTATTTAAAGATCGATGACTATCTCTTATGTAACTTAAAAGGTAAACTAAATAAAATTGTGAAAATAGTTTCTCCTATTTCACATTTCTTGTAGCAGACTCTCAACTTTAAATTTGTGGATGTTTTTCACATTTGATTGTTAGATTAGTGGAAGTGAACACAAAAAGCAAACTTTCATGATTTCAGACTTTAAAACACTTGCTTATTAAAAGCTTAAAATATAGAAACAATCGTTTATTGACGAAAGTTAATATATCTGTTATTGCTTAAAATATCGTTCAAAAGGTATATGCCTCCCACTCCTTTTCCGCCTCTTGCATCATTCACAAACCTGAGGACGTATAACTCTAAACATTGGGTTTCAATATTCTCAGTGGAAGAGTAAAAGTAGTCCATTGTGAAACTTTTTACATAGTACCAAACAAGACAGACACAAATAGAAATTGGACATAAAACAATTTGTGATAAATTCATGGTTATTGACAGAGGAAACGGGAATAAGAGAATGTTTTGTGTGTATTACAAACAAAAGATGCTCATCTCATCAAGAAATATCACAAAATAGTATCTTTCACAATTACAGACAACTATATATCCGGTTTCTCAAGTAATTTGATTCAAATACTTACTGATACGTTCTCTTTAGTTTTCGAACGACAGATATAAACTATACGCATTATTATGCCCGAAAAAGAAAATCGAAATCATGAGAAATATCGTCCAACATGAAGTGTTATTTCACTTTGTTTTTGTTAATCTAATAGAAACAAACTATCGATAAATTGGATTACAATTATATATAATGTAATTTAGAAAATAGTATAGAAATAGTTTACGGCTGTTTTTATTAGTGTGAATCAAATGCTGCAAACGAGAATAAAATAGGTTAGTGCCAGACAAGAGAAAAAAAACAGTGTAGATTGTCCTGAAAAGTTATTTGAATATCTCAAAATTGTTGAGGTTGTTATTCAAGAGTATGGCCACATGGTTAGAACACTCGGCTCGTAATCTTTCAGTAGAGTGTTCGAGTTCCTAACCCACCAAATTTCCTCACTCACAGCATTGGAGTCATAATAATGTGACAGTCAATCCCACTTGGTAAAAGAGTAGTCAATAGCCTAAGAGTTTCTGGTAATGATTAGTTGCTTTCATTCTAGTCATTTTCTGATGAATTATGGACGGCTAATTTAGATAGTCCTCATAAATCCACCGGAGAAGTCAAACGCGTGAATTTTGCGTTTTAAATCCATAGACTTACCATTGTGCTAGCGGGGGAGTAATTTGTTTGTTTTTAAATTGAAAGAGTCATTACACTTTAAATTTGTAAATTAAATATCGCATTTTATCGTCTTAATTACCTTTAGCATTCGCAATATATTATTTATTTTAAAGTACAAAACAGAATAGTGGATTATTTGTAGGAACCACAGCAGGAATCGAGCTACGAATTTTAGTGTTATAATATTTCAAGCGTAACGAGAAGCAATTGCAGTGTTGCGCACCATACGACGTAAAATGAACTTGTAACAGGAAAAGGCTGACTGGAATATTTTGTAATCGAATTTCAACGAAGAAAATGTATATACGCGCCGGATGTATCAAGCAGATGATGACAATAAAATACACATTTGTAAGGCTGATTTCATTGGAGTAGGGGATAGTCCATGACATAAAAATTTTGTACAGATCTTCTAGTGAAAGTTACGACTCCAAAAAATTTCTCAGATACGCTCCGTGACACACAAGACAGTTTTCTATTAAACGAGAATTATGCACTTATTCTTGAAATGACAAGATTTGAGAATACTATAAACTTTATGAATACCAATTGTATAGAAAGTGTAGTCTGATTTGACTGAAATGAATCTGATATTGAACATTCTACGATTAAATGATGTTTTAACCTGTGCATATATAATATAATTCATAGCTGTTCTTGATTTAACTCACACTTCAATTGAACAAAAATCATTATCTTATATGCAAAAACGGCTCGTTTGGGTTGAGAAAATATTTTACGTAGAAGAGCGAACAACGTTTCGACCTTCTTTGGTCATCGTCAGGTTTTTGCATATAAAATTCTCAACAAGTAGGTTTCTCGACATCACTGAAAAATCATTATCCTTTTACTTATTTTAAAAAAGTACAGGAATTTTATTAAATATTTGAACATTTAATGCGCTTATCAGAAAGGTAGAAAAGTACATTATATATAGAGGGAGACTATATGTTAAAGATACATAATCAACTTCAAATAGCTAAACCTATTTTGTTGAAGCTTTCTCAAATTTAGTTAAAACACTTTGTAACGTAAAAAAATTGAAATAGCTAAAACTAATTATCTGTTTATAAATCTTTCTCGTATTTACATAGAAGTGAAACATTATTCTACCCTTTATGAAATTACTTAAAACACAACTCAGATGCCTTTCGTCTCTAATTTTTATTTAAATATTTTTAGTATAAAAGAATATAAGCGTTTTAGAAAGTTCCTTGAGGTTGGTATTTTAAAATAATGGTTATTACTTATAATAATAATATAGTTATAATAACTATGTAACTAATAACAATTATATCTCAGGTTTATTCGATACAGATAAATAAGTACAAACGAGTAATCTACATTGTTCTCAAGAAAATACTTTATTTTCAAAAATAACTGAATACAACATTTTAATAATATATTTATATATTATTAATAACTAACGTCTGAATCACTCTCACAATATTCGGCTAGATATGCAATTTTGAGTACTTCTCAAGAAATATTTCATTTGTTTTGCAGACTAAACATAACAAATACAGGTTCTTCTCAGGTAGTAAACATAATAATAGCTTACAAAAATGTACCAATTATAACATCGTACTTTACAATTTATTAACATTTTCGATTGTACTGTCTTACACAAGCAAAACACATTCTGAACTACTGACCAAAAGAAAAAAATATGTAACAACACCAAGCATGAATTTACGCTTGTGGAGTGAACTTTAGATATAAATACATGCAAAAACACTAAGCTACGACATTAAACTTCTATAGTTATCATTAAACATAAATTTATGTAACAGTAACAAACTATAACACTGTTTTTGTAGAGTGAAATTTAAATACATATCTACGCAAAAACAATGAACTCTGACATTACGTTTGTTGTTATCCTTAAATATAAATCAATGTAACAGCACCGAACTATGATAATGCTAAATTTTGATAACATAAATAATAGATTTATGATTCCAAAGAATACCTTTTCCGAGTGGAGTTTATATGCTTGCTGTTTTGTTTCCATTTCACAAAGTCATATCCTGTTATTCTCATTTACACAACAAAAAAACGTCCAGCTTTCAAACATATATACGTTAACTTCTTTGATGTATTGCTTGTTTCATGTTATGTGAAAACTTATAGACATGCGACACTATAAGATCTGATCATCTGTAGACTTTGCAAGACATTTTAAGATTTTCATGTTTTTTTCAGTATTTTGATGTGAATGCGATACTTTACTATCTTGTATCGAAATAACAGATAGAAAAACAAGAAAAATAAAAATTAGCGTAACAAAAAATAAATTACATACAGAGAAACATATGAAGCTAATATTATAATATTCATAAAATATATTAAGTAATTTTCTTCTAGGAACAAAGGAGAAAATCAATAATTTAAGAAAATATAAAGTTAAGAAGTATTGAAGCTGAACAAGTAAATAATGAACATAGACCTTTTACTAGATGGTTGTGGTGTGATTATGGATGCTAAAAGAGTAATCAAAGATAATACACAGAATGCTGACCGAGTTCTGGTGCACAAGCTAGGTGAGTCAAGCACTAATCATCGTAATAGCGTTGCTGAACTGAGCACATGACACCTATAACATCTCAGGCTTGTGCAACTACCTTACAACCTACATCAAATATACAAATGCATGATTATAATCTACAGTCTTATGGTTCTGTTGAAGATCATCTATAGAGCAAATCTTAATCTATGAGAAAGAGGTATATAACGTTTGATTCACAGGTCATATACGTATATACATTTCATATAAAGTATATATAAATATATACTTCATTTAAGTAGTACAAATAATAAGATAACAGAAGAAATATTTAAATATTTGAAGAAATGTAACAGAGAAAAATGAACTCAAGAGAAACCCAAAATAATATACAATAACAATGAAAGTAATCAGTATATAATTATGCAAATTCGTATTAAGTATGTTTTCAGATGCTCTCGTATCCTTCTGGTGGCGATACTAACCAAAACAGCAAGACGAAACATAGATATAACTTGAGTAGAAAATAAAGCAGTATATTGAATGAAATTTTATTTTATAGAGAGATGAATGGATAATGGTTTGAGGCAAACTATACCGAAGTATATTTAACTAAATTACGAGAATAATGAGAGGCATTTATAAAACTATTAATTATATAAACAGAATACCTAGGGAGAATGAAGAAATGATAACCTTAATTAATCAAACAGCAGCTGTTATAATGAATAATGCAAACAAGATTAGAAAAAATAATAATAAAAATGATTAGGAAATATTATAATGGAATCAGCAACTTGATAAACGAGTTAAATTACAAATAGGTAAAAAGTTTTGTTTCAGATTAGAATAGACAAAAATGTGGATTAATTAATGTAGCCAAAAGTATTATAAAATTTTCATTTAGAGCCTCAAATTTCAATCAGAGGTAGATCATGAAAGACAAATATGTAAGAAATGATTCTTCTTTAATCGATGAACAAGTTACTATAATAAACTCACTGATGTACTGTTATGTAAATGTCGTGTTGTGTTTGGATTTTCATTTCTATTATCTGTGTTTCCGTATTTGTATTATTGTTTCGAAGTTTAAACTAATATTTTGTTATTCATTTAGGGTAACATTTAGAATTTTTTTGAATTAAGTAGAACAATCATATGTTTGTAAATGAAGTGCTGGTGACTTCGTGTCTAGACGTGTAGTCTCGTACAAGAACGGACATGCGCGGATTGCTTTGGAGATCTGTAGAAAGTTCGCGGTTATTCGAGGGGTCTAGGCCTACAATATATAAACAAACGAAGATGCGAGAGACAAGAGAGATATTCAGACATCAGATTTTATTCGAAGAAAAGAGGAGAGTCAGATATTAGTTTTATTTCAAAAGAAGAGAGTCAGTTATTTGAGAAAGATTAAGTGTTTGCTGTGATTATTCAACTTGGATTTGTGATTGAAGTTAGGTCTACGGAAACTGTGATTTTATTTCGTCAATCTCTACGATCCATCTGAATTACTGCTTGTGCTGAGAGACGGCGAATTTATTGAACTGTGAATCGTTGCTGAACTTCTTCATTTAAGCTTCGGAATTTCTTCGTGGGACCAAATTCACACCCTAGACTGGAATTTGAGACTTTCATTTTAGATCATTATATTAGATACAGGCCAGTACCATTTTGTATTGTGATTAATTTTGAAGTTTGAAACTAGTATTATTTTGTTTTGTAATTAATTTTGAATGTTATAACTTAATATCTGTCACTGTTATTATATAATTTATGTTATATCTGTTATATTTGTTAATAGTTTAGTGTAATAAATTATACAAGCTGTTATCTATGTTTTTCTGTTGCGTTTAGTCTACGAAGAACATAAAACATAAAAAATACGTAACATGTACATCATGGGAATAAATGGTAAAGATATTAAAAATGTGACAAAAACACTATTAAATATTACTAATCAGTTAAGACTTGATAGAATTAAATACGTCTGAATTAATAGTACAGTAATTCAGATGTTAAATCAGATATCATGCAAGGGTTCGAAATATTCTACAGCAATTGGCTTTTACAGTAAAACAGTTGTTGAACGGAATTAGCTAAATTAGTGTAAGCGCCTAATAAAGTAACAGAAAGCAACTTATTTTCACAGTTCTTACCATAGAAATTTAGAAAAGGTACTGGATGAAATTTAGAGAAAATTACTGCCACACTTATAATTTGTAATCCTCACATATTTTCTTCAATGTTACATGTTTTACACAAGGTCTGATGTAAGTAAAGCAACCTTATAGAATGTCCTAATTGTGTTTATAGAAGTAACTTTAACGTCTGCTTATAATATATTCAAATCAGAAAAATTATACTTTTGCCTTTGGTGTTGAATAATTCCGTAACTTTAACAGTGGGAAAAGAAAAACCCTATATAGGACTTTTGAATGATCAAGGCACTTACATAGAAATGACAGAAAACGGCATGCTGAAATATATAGAAAGATATATTAAAGTATGTAATCTAAATTCAGAAACGTATTTCACAACAATATTATCATGTATGTACGTAACTTTTACAGGAAGATAAAATATATTATTCAGATTAATAGGAATATTACGTAAAAGGTCGAAACGTTCTTTTGTACCTCATTCTAATTTAAGGTTTAATACCCACACCAACCGATTTAATAATACATTTTTACTTTAAATGCGTCTTAGTCATCACGAAAGATAAAATATTCTAGTTATTTGGGAAAAGAATTATCGTTCCAAAGCCTTTCTTTTTTTTGACAAATTCAAGTGAATTGATAATTTTATACTAAAAAGGAACTGACTCTATCAATAGTATGTCTATCATTTTACGTTTTATCACTTTTATTACCAAAATGTTAATTTAAAAGTAAGTGGTTATTTAAAATTAGTGTGAATTGCTCTGTATACAGACAAGGAACAAGTTTACCCTCTAGTTTTAAAAGTAAGAACAAATATACTGAAGCGCAACTAAATATAAAAAAATTCTGAGTTATAAAATTAGTAATGTGTAGGAGGTTGCAGTTATCTTAAAAGTAAAAACGAGTCCAAAACTCTTAAAAATAAAAACTATACTAGAAAACTAAACACTTAGAAAGTAAAGGCTAATAATTAGAGTTTTAACAAGTAGAACATATGAAGGTTACAGCAGCAAAAAAAATATGAATAACGGGAAATTTATAAACACTGTGCCTATTAGTGATCTAATAAGCATACTTATATATAGATCGCAGGACAAATTAGTATTTATCAATTTAACAAAACGTGATGGTTAACAAATATTCAGAAAAAAAAACAAGCTAAGAAAGACAATAGAAAACTTTATGTGCTCTGACACTCAGAAGTGATTGAATTAAAATTGAAGCAAAATTCAAATTAGCATCAAAAGAATTCTGATAGAAGAGAAGCAAAGCTTAATCAGTGTAAATAGCAATCAATGAAGATAGCAAATTGTAGTGTAATTATAGTGTGTCAAAACTGTTTTGAAAAGTTATCAAGGTTTAATCAATTCGTGAATAAAAAAAAACAGAAGCAAAGTAAACAGAAGGTGAGAGATATGTCAGTCATAAGAGATTGTGTCCTATCCTAACATGAAGTTTGTTTATTCAAATTGCCATGCTCAAAATATTATATATTAGTCACTCATGGGTTACTTTGTATAACCATAAAATGTGGAGAGCGTTTTTGTGTCAATGGAAATCGAAACATGAACCCTTGTATTTGGAATTAGGGCACACTAAAAACTCCTCTTACACATATATCTCAAAATAATTATAATAATTCAAAGGAGACATTTTTCGCAAAGCAGGATATAAAGTTTCATATTTCCAAATATTGTCATATGGATAATTTATTTTTAAAAGTTAATCAAACATGACAGTATTATTTAAGAAATGTTTTGGTTCTCTTGTTTTGATAGTTCTCTGTATTTCTTTTGGGAAATGTATTGCCATCTTACGAACGTTTTGTTATCTTTGTTACAGATACGTTAGTTAAATTTTAGAAACTGAAACTTTTTATTCAAAAAATATCTCAAAAGAATTGGAAAATATATTAAGTAATATATTGTAAAATTGTATTTTTTACTGTTAAACGTAACAATTGAACCTTCTTTAACTAAGAAAATATCTCAAAAATTATAGTCAATTGTATATTTTAAAACTAGCATTTCAAGTAGCATAGGCCTGCAATTTTGACTTATCATATTGTTATATGAAATTATTGTCAAAAATTATAAATAATATTTCTCAAGATACATTTGAAATTACCCTTCTGAACTAATATTTTTGTACATTAAACTTTATTAATTATATCGCATGTAAAAATATTCAAAATACTATGTATTCTATTTTAATCTACATAATTTAAAAGGGTTATATTTCATTTTGTTACAAACACATGAAATAGCCGTTTATTACAAAAGTTAAGCATGTAAGACTGACGTTATAATGGAAAGAAAAAATGAAGAAGTCGGCTTTACCTATTGCATTAACTGTAATTCATTTGTCTATGTTGTATTTCAACAAGTTTTTAAAAAAATATAAAATTTACACATTTAGATCTTAACTTTTAACGACAAAAATTATTACACTTCTTTCCATGAAATCGCTAAACACAACTGAAAATCTTTAACTTTTTTCTTATATATACACATGTACAGTCATGTGAAAAAGTTAGAACACCATATGAAAGCCTGTGTATTTTTATAACATTTTTGGATATATAGATATCTAATCTCAATTTTAACAATATTGAGAGATTATACAGATATAACTAAACAATTAAAACTGAAGAAAAGACTTTTCAAGATCTTCTGTAAATATAATTCTTCAAAAATGCATATTCTAAATGAGGAAAAGTTAAGATACCTCCACATTTATTCACATGTAAAATGGCTCACCTCACACACAGGTGTATCACTGTATGTTAATGAAATTAAAATCTGGACTTTGATTCGGCCGTTCCAGAACTCTCCATTTCTTAGTTGTCAGCCAGTCCTTCGTGTATTTACTGGTATATTTTGGGTCATTGTCGTGTTTCAGGGTCCAGCTCCGCTTCACCTTTAATTTCCTTACAGATGGTCTCACATGTTCCTCAAGCAACCCTTTGATACACAGTAGAATTCATGGTGGATTCTATGATTGTGAGCTGTCCAAGTCCTGCTGCAGCAAAGCAGCTCCAAACTATGACACTTCCACCTCCATGATTCACCGTTAGTGTGAGGTTTTTTTTCTGGAATGCTGTATTTAGTTTACGCCAAACATGTCCTCTGTTTTGGTGTCCAAATAATTCAACTTTAGTCTAATCTGCCCAAAAAACATTATTCCAGAAATCATGGTCTTTATCTACATGTCTTTTGGAAAAAAACTTTAGTCTGGTCTATATGTTTCTTTTAGAGAGCAAAGATTTCCTCCTTGCACACCTCCCAGGCAAGTTTAACTTGTTCAGTCTCTTTTTGATTGTAGAGGCATGTACTTTCACATCAACAATAACCAAAACCTGCTGTAGGTTTCGTGATGACATGTTAGGGTGTTTGGAGACCTCTTTTGGCATCTTGCGGTCTCCTCTTAAGGTGAACTTGCTTGGACAACCAGACCTGGGTATGTTGGCAGATGTTTTGAAAGCCCTCCACTTGTTGACTATTTTCCGGACAGTGGAATGGATGATCTTTGGGATCTTTTTAAATATCTTATCAGATCCATAATCTGCTACAATTTTCATCCCGAAGGCCTCAAATAGCTCTTTTGCTCTTACCATGGTGCTGAATCTCACTTTAACAGTCAAGAGCACACTAAACTAAATGTCTGAGGTTTAAATAGAGCAAGCCTGTTTCAAAATGCTGAGTAACGATCTTCTAATCATGTGCACCTGGTGTGATACACCTGTATGTGAGTTGAGCCATTTTAAGTTGGAATAAATGTGGGGGCGTCTTAACGTTTTCCTCAGTTAGAATATGCATTTTTGTAGAATTACATGTACAAAAGATCTTGAAAATTCTTTTCTTCAGTTTTAATTGTTTAATTATATTCCTATAATATCTCAGTATTGTTAAAATTGAGATTAAATATCTATATGTCCAAAAATGTTACAAAAATACACAGGCTTTTATACGGTGTCCTTACTTTTTCACATGACTGTACATATACATTTACATGAAGCAATAACTGGGAATGAAAACTGATTATTTCCTTAACTAATATTTTTGATGTTTGAAAAAAGACGCAGAACATATTGTGCTATATGCAAGAAAATATATACAAAATTATGTTTAGTCTGCTTGTTCGTTTGTGTCTTTTATCAAAGCTACAGTGGACTATCTGTAACGTCAATCGTGGAAATCAAACCCGGATTTTAGCTTCGTGAGTTCGTAAACGTACCGCAGCCAGCCTCACTAATGGAAAACATGGTTCAATATGATTTACTTCAATAACTCGAATATTTAAACTATTTAACTTAAAATGTTATTTCTCTCGCTTTTACAGTAAGTAAGATTTACACACAGAGCGTTTTCAAATTGTTTTATAATCGTTTAGTCTTTAAAATAGTTTATAGAAGTTTTATTTTTCAGTTTGAGAAACGTCACAATTTAATTTATAAAAATAGTTTGAAATAACATGTCAAGCGCAAGAGGCTGGTAGACTGTTGGAAACTTGAGACCTTTTTCACCTTTCACTTAATGAAAAATATAACTTTTCGCATTCAGTGTTTTGTTCCTCAAAAATCTTAATTTTAGAGTTATAAGTCTTCATATTTACCTTTGTACCACAGGGAAGCACCTAAATACGTAACCTTCAATTGCAGTTCGATCGTCATTTAAATTTATTTGTTCAGAATAAGTACTTCAAAGAGAACTCGTTGCAATATTTTTTATCTTAAGGAAACAGCTATTTTTACCAAAAAATTTAAATGGAATATTTTCATTATTTTAATTAAAAATATTTAACTGCACCTTAATAATTACCTCAAATCTACATGTGAAAGGTAGTGTCTTTTTATTTATTGTTAAGTACAAAACTGCACAATGGTTTATTAGTACAATGTCTACCACGGTTATCAAAACTCGATTTTTAACGTTATATGTCCAGAGACTATCAGCTGAACTAGCTGTCTCTGTATTGATTTAGCCACTACTAGAATTCCATAGGTGATGGTTTTGGCAATAGCTGTTTATTTTAGGATGTTATTTATCTACATCTAATGCGTATAGTTACATGTATGTGTGTATACTATTTTTTAAATGAAAGGTCAGTTAAATAAACCTATCAGAATAAAAATACAATAAAAATTCCTTCCTAGTCTCCTGACTCAAATAAATGAGACTCTTTTAAACTGAGTAAGAATATGGTAAAGTTTTTACTGCAATGGAACGTTCTAGCCTATTTCTGTAGTTGGAAAGCAAATTAATTAAGAACTTCTAAAGAAACTGAAGAAGAATTTGAGATAAAAGTCGATACGTCATAACCCCTATACCAATCTGAAACAAAGGAGAAGCACTCCATTAAACACAAAACGCTGCTATGTTTTAACTTTTTAAAATATCTTCGAAACAGACTGTGCTTTAACATATTTAAACATGTTATCAGCATTTGTGAAAAAAATTTTCATATCACAGTCAAGGAACTCGTTTTAATGTGTGTGATGGAAGACGTGTTATCTAATCCCAGTAATTCATGATACGAATTGGGTGAGTCAGAATCTAGTTTCTAATCTCTTAATGCACAACATTACCTTCTTTTTTAAGATAAAAAGGCTACAGTGGAGATCTTATTTTGTTCTAAGGTTTTTAAATCAACTGAAATACACTCGACTTGTAATCCGAGGATTGAGGGTTCGAATCCCCGTCACACCAAACAGGCTCGTTCTTTTAGCGCTGGGGGCGTTATTAAGTGACGGTCAATCCAACTATTCATTTGTAAAAGAGTAGCCCAAGAGTTGGCGGTGAGTGATGATGCTTACATTGCTAAATTAGGGACGGTTAGTGTGGATAGCCCTTGTGTAGCTTTGCGAGAAATTTAAACCAAACCAAAATCCTTTATAGATAGTGTATGTTTCATTATTAGAAAATGAACTTTTAATTAAAGATACTTATAATTAAGTACAAATAGTGTGGGCTATTTGTATTTTTTTTCCAAGGAGAATACTTTGTGAGGAGTACGTAAATGAAATATAAGTACATGAAAAAAATTATGGGTAATTCTTCCTTGATAAGCCTTGTCATGAAATGTAGATAATTACAACTCTATGACACTACTGGTTACCCTTTGTGTTTGCTGAAATAAATGGCTAAATTTAGAAAATGACAAAGTGCACTTGAAACTGTTAAGTGGATTCCCACGCACACAAAAAATAAAACTATCCACATTACTCTGGTAACATACAGTACGTTACATAATGAAAAGGAATTTCAGCCAGGAAACGAGGTTAAGAGAGTGTGGAACAACCAAGATAAATTTTCAGTCATACCTTCAGTTCAACCGTCAAATAACTCAAACAATTGGAAAACTAAATGGGTATTAATATTGTCCCATACAAAGACAATATCGTCACAGATTTAGCGTACTGGATTTCTGTGCAAAATAATTGCTTAAACATTGCTGGAAGATGGTCATTCTAGTACACTAGATGTAATACGGAAATTATTATGCAAGAGTTTTATGCTTTGGACATGTCAGTCCTAACCTGCCACTATTCAATGGCACAAAGATATATCTGCGAACAAACAGCATTAGAAACTGAGTTTCGATAACCCGTGGTAGAACAGAGCAAGATAGTCCATCTCATCGTTTAACTTTATGCTTATTTGAAAATAAACAAAGACAGCCTTGAGACAAAAGTTTTGAAAATTATTATATACACATACGTGTAATACCTAAAATGCATCGATTCATGGTTTGCCCTTTGCTGTTTTCAATATTTGTAGCCGAAACCCTAATAATATTACACAAGATATGACCGGTTTAGTGATTCAGTCTAGTACTAAATTCATAAAGTAATGTAAAAGTACAAAGTAATCTTCAATATAATAAATGTCACGAAAATATATTTATTGTACATTTTACACATTTACCCAATATTGTTAATTAAACTATAATTTAAAAAAGTGAAATACAACTTCTTTCAGAAGATTTAAATACTCTTTCTTCTTCCCTGATCTAGGAGAAATTTCACACACTTATTTCTTGAAAATGCTAAGTGAAAACTGAAAATCTATTACGTGACTCCGACAACATAATTTTATAGCACCTTGACATCTTACCTATGCAGAGATGACACCTCTTACATTTATCTACAGAATTTGGTAGCAGGACAATAGAAACGATACAGAACAAATATAAAATTTTGTGCAGATAAAGAAACATTAAATTGAATGAATAGCAAAATCGAGAACAATAAGTTATAAAAATATCAATATCTTAATCTGTTTAAGCACACAATGAGCTATGAAGATGCACAAGTAATTTGTTATGCCTGGCTAAGAAACGAGCGAAAACGAGCTAGTGAAAGTGGAATATTGCTAAACTATTACTCCTGTTAATAATATAGTGTGTTTCGCAGGTTGTTTAGATCGCACGACACACAATGGTATGTTTTCATAATATTAATTACAGCCATTAACAAAATGTTATTTGTAGTCAAACACAAAACTACATAATGAATTATCTGTGCTGTGCTCACAACAAGTATCGAAACGCAGATTCTAGCATTATAAATTCGCAGACAGCCCCCGTGGGCCACAGAGGGGCAGAAAAAAGTTATGTATGAATAAAGACGTGAAATAAAAAACCTATAAACCAAGCGCTTTCAAATGGCGGACCTTTCTTCTTCAGGGGCAAACTAATAAGTAAAGAGGTAATATTATACTTTTTAAATTAACTACAAGAATATTTGTTTGTTTTTCACTCAAATTTTACTCGAACCTACGATATCTACACTAGCAGTGTAAAACTAGAGGAAAGGCAGCTAGTTATCACCACCCACTGCCAATTCTTGGACGACTCTTTTACCAAGGAAGAGTGGGATTGACTTTCACACTACACTGTAACACTCCTACGACTGAAAAAGCGAGCATATTTAGTGTGACAGGGATTCGAGTTCGCGACCTTAAAACAACGAGTCGAGTGCTCTAACCAGCTGGTCATGCTAGGTTACCATAATAAGAGATCAACTAGCTGGTGATAACTCTATTCATGATCGCTATACTAAAGTCATTCATTATTATCTTAAAAACTGAGTTAAAAAAAGAAGCAGTAGACACAGTAGATTTGGAAAGGTCATAGTATTGTGTATTAATTTTTAGAAAAGTAAAAGAAAACTTTCTGAATTTAAAGAAAAAATGAACAATTCTAGTGTTTCAGAAAGAACGACAATGAGTCTGTATGTATGTTTTTCGTATAGGAAAACCACATCGGGCTATCTGTGCAGCCCACCGAATGGAATCGAGCCGCTGATTTTAGCGTCGTAAATCCGGAGACATACCGTTGTACTAGCGTGGGGCACGACTATGAAAAGAGGTATCAAACTTATGACCACTGTTCAGGAAATGTTGTAATATTTATCAAATTCTAATGTGTCTAATAAGCTATGAGTATTAAATATTGTAATATAATTTATTTAGAATATTTGTTTTAAAATTGGAAAAAAATAATTAAAATTAAAAGTTTCTTTTTCTTTTTAATTGAAAATTTGGGTATAAACTTTTGATTAATGATATTTATATCTAAATGTTAGTAATTGTTGTTATGTCAGCGCTCTGGTGGTTAAGTCTGTTTGTCAAGAAGATATTAATAATTTGATGAATGAATGCTGTCAATACGTAGTTACGAACGCCCAAAAATGTGCAGAGAATTTGTTTCAGTTTTTGTTATTAGGATTTACTATAAATGACAGTTTGATTTCAAATAAATATAAATCTGTAATCTGTAGAATAAGGTTTCTATATAAATAATGCAGGTAAGAAAATAATAAAAATAATTCTTTATTTTCCATGGATATTAAGGATTCTGTAGTTGTTTTGTAAGTGAGGAGTTATATTTAATTATACATTGGAGCAAAAAGTATTATAAATGTTTAGCTTTGGATGGGAATATTTTATAATTAACTTCATGTTTACCTTTATGTATATAAATGAACTTTAAAGAAATATGAAAAACAAATATTAAATAAATTTTAATAAATATTTATTTAACCGATACGATACTGTTTGTACCGAACTTCAATTTTTACAATATAGACTAATAAGAAATAATTAAGTATCTTCCAGTTTTTCTATTAAAACAAGAAAAATGTGCAAAATCAATATCAAAACACTGTACCAGACTTAAACCAAATAAACCAAACCTTGAAGTAATGGGTTTTTAGCCTTTAGAACATGTAGTTTAACAGTGAGCATTTATACATATGAGAACCGTCGTGGTGTAAATTACACACATACAAAATTTAGAATAAATACTTATACAAATCGTGAAGACCTAAAATACAGTGTGAATGTACAAATATTATAATGATAACTTTTGAATCTATAGACAAAACATATATTTCTATTGTAAACTATGACGTAAATACTGGTAAGAAAATTAAGATATTAATTGAACCATTATGTAAATAATTTATAATACTTAATATTTATCAATAAATTTTTCCTCCAATTCCAGCACATAAGCCATACACTTCCACACACATATTTAATACTCATATCAATAGCGCAACACCTATAGCAGGTTTTCAAAGTAATAGTCCAGTTGAAATTCGAACACAAGATAATACGTATTATATATGCACAAGATGACAACCACTAAATATATACCTTATTCACATATTTTCCACTTTCCTTCCTTTATGAAGCTTAGAAGTGAACGCTTATTTTACATTAATATTTTGAATATAGGCGTATAAACATGCGGACATACATAAACATCTATATGTATATTGAATAAATATACATATGTGTTTATGTGTAAGTGTCCATGTATTTTGAAGGTATAGGCATGTATAAAAGTAATAATGTCTTACATATAATGAAAAAAAATATTTTGGAAGCATAAAAATAATAAAATTGTAAATTAATGTTATAGCTCACGCATGTTCATACCAAAAAAATCATATTGTTTGCGTTCAATTTATATATGTATTAGCTTCCAGGTATATCTAGATTCTGTATATATAATAGTTGAGTTCAACATAATTAATATACTTTAAATTTCCCATATTCATCAAGAACACACTTCTGTATACGCCACTCATCAATACTATATAAAGAGTTATTACAATTTTTAATTTAACAGAAAGCTCTTAGTCACCTAATAGTATCGAAAGAAAAATATATTTGAAGCTGTACGAAAGAGATACGACAGACAATTTTGAAACATTGACAAGAAGGGGATGGCAATATAAATCAATGGTTAATACGACACCACCAGAAATGATGACCTTTATATTTCAGCCTAGAAAAAATAGTAACATATCTTTTCTTGGTAAGGATATCATTTTATTCATTATATATCCCGATTTTCAAAGTTACTCTATTAAAGCTGAGAAGTAGTAAGGGTTTTTGCTGTAAATGCAGTAAAAAATACACGAGCTCTTTCTCTGATATTCAAAACACACATGTAGTTTGCCAATTATCAGTAATCTCCATGCATAGTGAGATCGTCTTGTAGCCAGTACACTATAGAGCAACTGCTTCTTTAAATACGTGTCCAATAAAGTCGTCATCACCGTTGCTGAGTGAGCAGAAAAGCGGTTAAAATTCCGATCAATAGACTTTTTGTGGGTAATAATCCCTTAGCGTAAGATGCATGCTTTCCACGCTGCACTGCAGCTGGGTTTTCTCCTAGAAAAAATATAAGATAGCAATAAAAGATATGTCTATTGTAGATAACTGAATATCATGAAACTGTAATATATATATACTTCCGAGTAATATTTTTTATTGTTTTATTTCTATTAATAAAATTATACCTTTCGAAAGGTATATCTAATGCCGTATATTTTAATACTTATTTCGGTAAATGTACAAAATAGTGACAAGAAGTAAAGTTTTTAGCATATTTCATACAGATAGAATTGGAAATAATATAAATAATGAAAACCTGTACAATCTTACATATTTCCTTGGGCAAGTCTGGATAAATTATGAATACACACACTTGCACAAGTATAAGGTGATTTTACAAATAATTCCATATTAGAATGATTACATGTAAAATATTACGACTTCTAAACAAAACGAGTAATTATTTTTTGTCAACAATAAAAGATTGAGGATTTGAGGAACATACATGTCACTGTGTAGATGAGAATTAATGAGCACTTACCATAACAGGTGATGTCCGTAGCATCGTTAACAATATAATTTATTAAAAATTGAAAAAAAAAACTATTTTGGACACCTTCTGCATAATATTTTTTAAACATACCATAAAATATTGTATCTTCTCTAAATCCAAATTATTTTTCTTAATGTGTCTCCAATGAAAGTTTACTCCACTACAATAAGGATATCAATATAAAGATATTAAATGGGAGATTTTCTTAATAATGATTCTGAATTAACAGAAGATAGGAATATATGTAATAATTTACATGAATATAAATTCTCCTTGTTTAGAATTATAAAAAAACACTTTTAGTTAGAAATTTATAGACATAACGATGATTCTTTGCTATATTTATGTATCTGCAGAGCTTTTCAATCCGACCGCGATTCCATCATTTCTTGCTTAGTAGGGTTATACTTTGATCTGATACACTAAAACTAGAAACAAGTTTTTCATTTTTGTATTTAGATATTTTTCTTAAGGATTGTGTGTGGTTAAAAGACAAACATCGCCAAAATACAATCTCGAGCTCCTGTACAGTCATATTTACAGCAGTCAATTTGAAAATTGTCAGAAATTAATTTTTTATGCTTCAAACACAGAGGCATATAAAAATATTTGCTCATTCTTAGGCTTTATAGGGAGGGTTGATGGTGTTGGGTTCAGAGCTCACAAAAATATAATTTAGATCATATTTTCACCAGTTTACATGGGGTTTGATACAAATGTGGTCCCACATATCGACAAGCAAAAATGATGGAATTACTGATTTTTTGTTGACATGCCATAAAACTCGTAATTTGGCTTTTCGCAATTACTCCTCCGTAATTAGTTTAAAGGTAATTTCTGAATATGTATGCATTAAAAAATATGGGACATATCCAATTTATTCATTTTAGCAGGTCAGAAAGTTAAGTAAAACTCATAAACTTTAGGGTTTGAGCCAATTATATATAGCTATATTTCGACCAATTTAAGTGAGACTTAGATCAGACATCTTTTATAGTTCCCAAAAAAACAATAGATAATTTTGGATTTTTTTCAATTTTTTACACCGAGGAAAGTGCAATTTAGAGTGTTCGATTATTCATATGAATCTTGTAAGAAGTGATGTAAACAGTTTTTAACTTTTATTGATTTTTTTATAATTGTTTGGGGTAAAACTTTTCAAGTTGAAGTTGGATAATGGGTACATGCAGTATTAGCCCGTCAACGTAAGCCTCTTTGATTTAAAATTAATCTTCCTTCATAATATATATCCACATAAATAACTGATTCATTTGAACTTTTCTTTAAGGGATATCAGAATTTATCATACAAATATTTTCGCGTGTATACATACATTTCGAATATGTATATTTTATATGAATATATAATCTTGTGCTTCCATCACTAATTTTACATATCAGATTTTAACAGAGTACTTCTAATACGGCTGAATCATTAGTGTTTTAATTAGAAATTAAAACAAAATATACTTCCATTTTTAATATGCTTGTAAAAAGTGATTATAGGTTTTTTTCAGAATATTGTTTTATGTTAGGGTTTCTTTTGCTTACTGAATTTAAAATACCGTTGTAGCTAAAAAATAATATGAAATGAACATTTCATAATTGGTTCAGAACGCTGTTACAAAATAATTTTGTTTGGAATTTTACGCAAAGCTACACGAGGGATATCTGCGCTAGCCGTCTCTAATTTTGCAGTGTAAGACTAGAGGGAATGCAGCTAGTCATCACCGCCAGTTCTTCAGCCACTCTTTTGCCAACGAATAGTGGGATTGACCGTCACAATATAACGCTCCTACGGCTGAAAGGGCGAGAATTTTTTGGTGCAAACCCGCGCCCCTCAGATATACTAGTCGAACGCCTTAACCTGGCCATGCAGGGCCTCAAAATAATTTTTCCAGAGTATTTTAAAATTATTCCGAAATAGGTATAATGAAGAAACATCTCATAGAAGATGAGGGTATAATTAACTTTTCGTTTTTGTTTTAAATTGACAAAGTAACCGTATATAATAATTTTTTTAATCATATAGATATGATAATTTAGTCAACAATTCCTGACAACGAACAACTACTCAATACCTTTAAACACATTATGTTTCTCTGCAGGATATAGAAGGTGATAAATAAAGCTTAACACTAGAAGCACGTAAATCCATTAATGTCAACAGAGATTTTCTGACAAGAAAAAATATATACTATATACTTCAACGAGACAGCATCTTTTGGGTTTATTGTGCTTCATTTCAGGAGACCTAATCATTTTTTCACAGTATTAAAATGTAGCTACCTCAGCTGCTTTTATTTATAGGTGCAGCTATTCATAATAATAAAATATGAAAAAAGTTCATTTTACTTTAACCTTGACAGTAACAGAACATTTACTATACGTAACTATTATAAAACAAGGAATCATAATATACAAGATACATTCGTATCTGTTAGAAAAATAAAAAAAAAATTCCAGTACTTGCGATATTTAGTTTACTTATCTAATTAAGTTTAATAACATCATGAGACCTTTAAATTTTCTTAAAACATAATCAAACCCTTGTAAATGATTACAAATTAATATAATATTGAACTGATCAATAGAACCTCACATCAAGTGAAAAAACGAGTAATTTATTTTTCAAAATTGTTTATTTAAACTTTGAAAAATGGGACATTTTCATTTCAATTTAGCATTTGGGTAAACGGAAGCGGTTATTTACATCAAATGGGAATATTTTACAAAAATTACATTATTCATTGCTATATGAGAAAATGTAATCCCCAGGTAAGATAACTTATAAATTGTTATATTAATGTAGAGAAGAATAATTTATTCCTGTAGTATAATTGACATTCGTGATAAATTCTTATGGAAATTATTTTGTTATCACAGTTCTATTAATAACGAATTAATTTGAAATAAAAGATGTATAAAATCAGATTTCACACTTATCTCTTCTGGTAACGATAGAATGTTTTTTTTTTTAATTTTAGTATTGATATCAGTCTGATAACGCGGAATGTTAAAGTTTCATGTTGTAATAAATAAACGTATACCTCTCATTTGTAAAACAATGGACAGCTTTGGCTTGAACATGTGAGGATAGTTTGACTATGCTGCCATCTGCTACTCATTATTCTAACTATAACTTTATTTTTAAGTTTGCAAAACAATATATTTCTTAGTTATAAACTGTAGGATTCGTTGGAATAATCCATAGACTTCAGATTAAAAGTGCATTTTTTTCAGCAATAAAACATGAATTAAAATTCTGGGGCACAATTACCAGACCACGCGTAGCACCTTCATTTGAATAAAAAAAAGAGAAATGATTAAGCTAATGCTTACTTCTCTTTTCCAAGAAAAACATCATGTTTCCTTGTTTACTGTTCAATTTTACTTCTGAAAAGCAATTAATTTCAAGTCGTTGTTTTGAATTAAGCACAAAGCTACACAATGGGCTATCTGTGCTTTGCCCACCACGGGTATTGAAACCCGGATTTCAGCGTGTAAGTCCGCAGACATACCGGTGAGCCACTGGAGGGGAGGCTATTTCACCTCAAATAATTGTTGAACCATTAACACTTAATACTGTAGTATTAATTAATATGTCTGCACTGTATTAATAAGTGAAATGATCCACTACTAACTTTTTGTTATTTTCTTTAGAGTACTGCCACTTTTGGTTATGTGCTATGCACACCCTACGGAATCGAGCCTTAAATTTTTAAAAGTCTATAAATTTGCCAATTTCATAATAGGGAACAGCAAGAGTGGAGTTAAAATACGTAAATGTTAGAAACAAAATATAAATATATGTTTCTAACAGAAAAAGGTCTTTTACTCATTTCACACTTTTCATCAAATTAAGAGTAAACAAAGATCAATGAAGACGACCTGAGTGTTATAACTGTATCACACAATACCAACTTTAGTGTTTGCACCTATTTGGTGTACAGTTAGCAGCTCTTAACAGTTCTGTACTTTATAAAGTTTGACATCGGTATAGATTACGCTTTATTATGTTAAATGACAAAAAATACATAATCAAGAGATGGATTAGTTGTTTAGAATTAAGCATGAAACTACACAATGGGTAATTTGTACTCTGTCCATAACGGGTATGGAAGGTGCAGAGTTAACAGAATAGGCGACTAAAATATGGAAATTTAACATTTTGTTTTTTATATTTGTATTTGAAACCGTACGATCTCACAAAGCACTAGCTCAAAATATTATCTTCTTAAAATGAAAATGAAAAAAAAACAACTTATCGATCGTATAATCCATTCTTAATTTTCATAATGTTGTTATTTAAAACTCACCTAAAATAAATACAAGGAGATGAAATTCTTAGACATTTATTACATATTGACCCTGTTATTACTGAATCTTGTGTTACTGACAGTTGTAGTTTGCTTTGTTATAATTCTGACAATGATTAATTCATCAGTGATCAAATAATAAAGAAATACATGGTTGACGGAATGGATTATTAGATGACATTTAGGAAAGAAAAAAATAAATTGAAGGAAGTTTAGGTATTAGCTTGAAACACATCTCATTAATCTTTTTAGTGATGTTTCAGTGAAATTAGTTTGTAATATTCATTTTTCAGATACCCCGTTAATGTAATCGTATCACTCTTTAAAGGAAACAATAAAAGATTCTTTAATGTGTTAATAGGATGATTTTAAGATAGACAAGTTTGATATTACATTGAAATTATTAGGGATTTACACATACACGTTTACTTATATGTTACGGTTAGAGTATTTCATGAGAAAATTTTAAATTTTGTTTTACGTAAATATATACAAACCATTCAGAACATGAACCGCTGTTTCAGCGGGATCAGCATTAGAAGGAACACAGGAGTAGTTCCCTGTATTAGAAGATTGAGCTTTCTCTATCCAAAGCGTACTGGTAGCTGAGGGATTAATCTGGGTTTTCACTTCAACACCCTTGTGGGCCTCGTAGTTGATCACTTGATTGTTGTGATACCAAAACACGTAGTCAGGAGGTACAGGACTTTTTTGAATTATACAAGTCAAGTTGATAGCGCTATCCTTGTTAATATAGATTGTAGGACCTCCTAAAATTTCAGCTTTACTTACTATGAAAAGAAGAAAAAGAAACCAAATAAAATGAGTAAGAAGCAGCTTAGAGTTTAGTATATCGTCAGCTTATTACTTAAGTCAACCATTACATGTGTAACATGATTGAAAAGAAATAAAAGTACTGTTTAAAGGTTTACTAATGATCAGTTTATTTATGAAAGACGGAGCTCAATCGAAGGAAGCAACCAACCAAATTGAAACTTCTTATTGTTCTTTTAAAAATAACTCTGTGACGTAGGTAGCACTGACATAGTCATTACTATCTATCAATGCAGCAAAAAATAAGCCATAAATTTCTTGAGCTTCTCCAGTCATTGATTAGAGAAAGTCAATTCGTATGCAAAAGTTGCAGTTTTATCGTAAAAAGGTGCAATATATTAATAGTAATTTAGGTCATTGTACGATATTAAGTAAGAATGGGTATTTTTAGTCAAAAGCAGGATGATACTAGAGTTTGTTATATATTTTAGCCTCGCCAAAACTTCATTTTCCAGATTATATTAAGATGTAATGTGTACAAATAAACGAGACAAAGTTATGATTTGTACACAGAAGAAGAATCACTGATCCAAGTAGGATAAACTGAAACACCAGATTGGCTTATTTAACAGTGTGCAGTACTGTACACTGTTGATTATTTACCAGAAACAAATAGTGAAATGTATTATTTGTATAAATTCTAAAAAAATAAACACTCAAATTATATCTGATATCTAACCAATAACTTTATAAATGAGTTCAGTTATCATCAAAGAACGTCTTAGTCAATTGCTTGAAAATATTACTAATGACCGAAAGCATTGTCAAAAAAACTGTCATATTTCAGAAGAAAAATTTTAATTGAAATGACAAGGTGGTTTTGGTAAACAAAGCAGATGCATCTTTGTTATCTTCAGTTTTTAACGCATTTTTTACGTTTAAGTTGCACTTAGTGATCAAGAACAATAAAATACTGAATTGTAGCTTTCAAAAAAACCCACGATGCCTGACACTGAGAAGAGATTATGGAAAAGGTAAGATATGACATGAGGGTTTTTTGATTGAATGAGAGAAAATGTAGAATATAGGAAGTAAGGATCAATGAAGATCCAAGGAAAATATTATAACAAGAATGGAGAAAGGTGGAATAGAAATTAATTATAAGAATTCCGAGGCTAAAAAATAATAGACGCTACAAAGATATTATTACAGGAAATAAATACTATTGCAGTTTTCTAGACACATTATTCACAATTAACTCATTAACAATATCGATTTGAGATTCATTGAAATTCTGAAAGTGGTCACATTAGTATTTTACTTTAATGGTTATTTATTGAAAAATTACATCTTTTCACTTTCTCCAATTTATAGATAAAATCTAAGATTTCATGCCTCAAAGAGTAAAACCCATAAAAGACCGATATATCTCCCAAGAAATGCTAAAGACAAACTGACTTACTACAATATTTCCTTTAATGGCAAGGACGCTTCTTCTATGAAGTGATATGTCATTAAGCCAAGCCAGGCAAAAGTGATTTGATATTCCATGTGATAATCAACAGAAACTATTTAACTGACAGATAAAGTAAGTAGAAGCTAGTGGAAAACTAGACAAAATGTATGTAAGAAAAAATAATCTTCGCAGTTTTTCTTTATTTAGTAATGGAGCGTGTGACTGAAACCAATACAACCAACATGCTGTGTCTGTCTTAGTAAAGTAATTTTGTACGTATGGTAATATTGGTATGATGATATTTTTAACGCAGAAAAAAATGTTATTCTATTTTACAATGAAATTTAATTTAGCTGATTATTTCGCGACAAATCACTATCTTCTATCTATAATGGCTCCTTTTGAGATAGCGACTATAATCTCGAAAACTACAGTCAGTAATGATAAAATTTGATATTTTACATATAATGCAGATTTTAAAAGGCACGTTGCGATAGACTTACAATTTGGAAGAAAATTATCATAGGTTCATTCTGGAGCATGTATACGTCGTGAAATTAATGCATGCTATCATCTTTTTAATTATGTTAACAAGAGTGGTGATGATAATTGTACACATATCATTAGATCAAATAAAAAATAGGAACGAACAGAAATGTGCTTCTTTGCCAGGTATCTTTTGCGGAGAAGTATTTGGTTCATTAATCATTTTAGTGCTACATGATTTTACTCTGAAATAGAACGCGAAACATAGAAGACTCAAATCTGGTGTAATGGAGTTTGACGATTCAGTTTAAAAACGACTTAAATAAGGTGTGGAAAGCACAATAGGTAAAATAGGCTAAATAGTATTGAATGACAAAGCTCCATCAGGCACAATGAGGAAACACACAGGCGGCGTACTTGATTGCTGAAAATGGGAAGTTACACAAAATGTACGAGTATCAGAAACTGTCTTCCAGGAAACAGGCATATTGATGACTCAAAGATGAGTATTAAAAGTTCTAAGGATATACATATTCCAGAAAAGTAGTATTTGAAATGTGTATGGCTCCTTCTAACAGGAAATTCAAAACTATAGAGGAAGTTGCTTAATGTTAATCTCGTAATCTAAAATTATTTTCCTGTTTTGTATTTCGCACAAAGCTACTCGAGAGCTATCTGTGCTAGCCCTCCCTAAATTAGCAGTATAAGACTAGAGGGAAGGCACCTAGTCATCATCACCCACCGCCAACTCTTGGGCTACTCTTTTACCAACGAATAGTGGGATTGACCGCACATTATAACGACCCCATCACTGGGAGGGCGAGCATGTTTGGCGCGACTCGGGCGCGAACCCGCGACCCTCAAATTACGAAGCGCACGCCTTAACGAGATAGGCCATGCTGGGCCAAATTACTATTATTTTTTCAAAAAACTAGTTGTTGTCTTATATATTAAATGTACCATTAACATTTGTTTTTATGTTTTATAATGGTTAATCCCAGACTATGGTTTATATTTTTGTTTTAAGTTTAATTAATGAAAGTTTAAAGAAAGGACAGTTTTACAGCGTAAAAAAATTCGTATTTCGTAAATTATGTATAAATATAAATTTGTATTTAACCTTCACTTTAGTTTCCATTTAAATAAGTTTGACTTTTGAAATATGAATATTATTATAACGTTAGCTGGAAAGCTTTAAGAAGTTACATAATCACAATCAACAAAAATGTGTATGGTTTAATCTTGAAAATTTGTTTGGTAGGTACTAATAATCTCGTACATAACTATATCTTGTGGAATTCTTAATATAGATGAGAAACTGAGAAGTAACTTAGATCTTGTAAAAAAATAGTTTATATTTCTTACTCGTTCTGTGATGTTTTGATGGACAGCTTTGGGGTCGTTATAATGTAACTGTCAATCCTACTATTCGTTGGCAAAAGAATATCCCAACAGTTGGTGGCAGGTGTGATGACAAGCTGTTACACTGCTAAATTATGGACGGCTATTGCATATAGCCATCATGTAACTTTGTGCCAAACTCAAAACAAACAAACAATAGTATCAGTCTTCAATATTTTAATCAACTTTTGACATAGGAATGTTGTGGCCATACTGGTTATCTGATTTGTCTTAAATATTGAAGTAAGATTTTATTTTAACTTGGCACTGATGGAATATGAAAACAGTTTTATAAGATAATAAGTTTATAACAACGAAATGTAATGAGCATTTGTAGTTAACTTAATATTAATCAATCAATCGCAAGTGCCTTTATCCATCCGAATAATTTAGTTAGACTTAATATAAGTATTTTGTTTTCTTCGCACTTCGTTACCTTAAAAAATTCAACAATAAGCAAACAGGTTACGTTAAGACTAAATCATTATGTTTCAATTTTTTAGCAAATTATATATAGGAAATGTACAAAAGTATTTCATATAACTGAACGTGCATCATAATGTGATTTTTGACTAAGAAAATATTTTGGTCATAAACACTGCGATAAATGCCATCAATAAAATTTAGTGTTTTAATAAGGGGAATATAGTACCATGAACTCACTTTTACATAAGGTTTTACGACCCTTTCTTCGTAAGATACTGGTCTATGTATGTAATAAATCAATGGACGTTTCAGAGAGATAATTTACAATCAAGTTTGTGGTAAGTCGGACGTACAAAAATCACAAATTTAATTTCCTGTAGAAAAACTAATACTCCTATTTTATATTTTAAAATCATTCTCAGCTTATGGTTCATCAGATATTGAATTCCAAAATGATTCCAACAGATTGAATACTAAACATACTGAATAGTTTGATTGTGAAGCTTTCCTACCTATTTTGTTTATTTAGAAATAAATAAATAAAATGACATTAAACCCTGTAAAATGTCAATATTTGCACAAATTTGCGCCGTATCTTAAACATTTGTACATTTGTTATTTATTCGGAACACATTCTGTTCTTATGTTTGTTTAGAAATTAGTCTTAACTTCACATAAGAAAAATAACTGTTTAGTTCACACGTTCAAAAAACAAATTCAATATACATGTTTTTGCAGCTACATATAAACTATAAAGAAGTTGTTGAGAAATACATTAAAACGCAGTATGGACCCTTAGTTAAAATTTTATTTCAATTTATCTCTTGATCCAAAGAAAATGTAACAACACAGAAACGAGATGATGTCTTTTTCTGATAAATATTGAAATAAACATTTTTTGTTCAAGATTCAAATTCAACTAAATCGTACTGATTAAAACATGTGAATTCCATTCTCGATATTTTTGTCGTGAACTGATCTCTATTTTCCAAGGAACCAAAACTGACTTGAGATTTTAGGGATGTCTACAACTTAAAAATAATATGCTAAATTATCACAGTATGATCTATTATTCACGTTCATTGTAATGAAACGACATATTTTAAGTGTTTTCCTTTTTTAAAATTATAGTGTTATCACCAAAATAATGCCTGTTTTTTTGAGGTTCAAAAATCCTATTAACATTTTAATACTTCTTAAGTTCATGCATTATTAATTCTGGTCAAGCTTTCCTTGTAAGTTAAGCATAAAGCTAGCCAATGAGCTATCAATGCTCTGCTCACCACGGTTTCTAGCAATGTGAGTCCACAGACTTTTTTTCTTTACTAATCCGTCCTCATAGAGGGGGTATAAACATAAATGTGTCATATTCTTAGAGCAGAATATGTTAATAACATTACAAAAAAAAATGAAATACAAAAGTTGTAACAATATTCATATTAAAATACGCTGTCCAAAAGAATCCTAATGAGAATTGTTTAAAAAATATCAATACAGTGAACGCATAAAATATTACTGCAACTTTTCACACAGTACTTATCCATGTAGACTCTCATTTACCACAAGGCCATATTCTCTCTATATGTTATAAAAGTCTAATAGATTGTCTTTGAACTTGAACCGTAGGAAATCAAAATAGATTTTTTGAAGTAAACCTTTGAAGAAATTTGCAAAATGTGCACGAATAGCACATGTCAAAATTTTATCACGTGCATACCTCAAATGTTGCCAAACACAGAAAAGTGGAACAGTTTGCGATGATGTGAATGCAAACCACATAAATATCCAACTAATGTCATGAATCGTTTCTCTTAACGTTATCCAATAAGATAAGACACAAAATTATTTCCACCAAAACACACAAATACATTGGGACACTGAAAAAGCAAATGAGGTATAGTTTCTCGAGTACGACTGCAAAAGGAACATAACCCTGTCTGATCTCTAAACATGTGAACTAATTTAACATTTGTAGTCATTGAAATGATGTCATGGAAAATAGTATCAATTACAGTATCAATAACCGACAAAAGAATCAAAATAGCCCTTTCAAAGAAATTTCCAGTCAGTATCAGATACAAGGTCCCTCCAAAAGTGATGTGGTTACTACGTGAGGAGGAAAATTATTCTGCAATCCACAAAATATCCTCCTCAAAGGAAGATCCTGAAATAGAAAAAAATACAAAATATTTTTGAACATCATCCTCTTGTGGAGATCTCGAGTAATACTAATAGAATTAGTAAAAATATCAACTATAGTTTACAATACTAAAAACTTCAGAATATCAAACAGTGATCCACCTGAGGAAGGTATGCCCATACCCACATTGAATAAGCAACGAGAATATGTAACCATATGCAACACGATCAAAAATCTTCATCTTATCTATCTCGAGCGGAATTCTTCTCCTTTGTGTTTGGTCGAGATAATCCATCAAAAACTTCAAAATGAGTGAAATAGTACTATCTATAACCCGAGATAATTTAGAAGCTAAAATTTTAGTAAAATCTTATAGTCACAGTTCAGGAGAAGTAATGGCTGATAGTTCTGTGGTAATCTCCTATCTTTACTCTTTGGAAGTAAATTAAGTACACCGAGCTTCATACTATCAAGTAAAACACCTTATAAGAGAACTCGTTGTAAAACCCTCACCCGAAATTCCTTAATAAAGGACAGCAAAACCTGTAAAATGCGAACCCACCTTCTCCTAGAAATGTTTCTTTTAAGATGTTCCTAAGCTCTTCTAACTTCATCAATACTGAAATGGTAGAATGAAAGTCGTTAGAACAGTCAAAATATCTTTAGGATGATAAACTTATACATTCTCTGGAGTGTAAGCAGGCTATATTTTCAATTTTCTTGTCCAAACCAGTTCAGTACATTGGAAATACGTGTTGGAGTATTCACTCTCTTCAAACCACCTCACATGAGACATTAATACTATACCCTCTGTCCTTTGTACATTTAATTCCTCCATATTCACTCTCTTCAAACCACCTCACATGAGACATTAATACTATACCCTCTGTCCTTTGTACATTTAATTCCTCCATATCATAGAATTTTTGAACGGAACGCAAAGAACAGGATGAAATTAAAGTATGCTCACGCTCTTTTGTTCTCTTCAAATATGTCTTACGTGCGTTATTAGAATGAGCCTTGCGAGCACCATGAACTAGAATAAGTTATTTGATTGCATCTTTCAACTTCACATACCACTGACAAATATCTTGAAGATAAATAGCCAAACTCGACTTCGTTGTATTAAAAGAAGAACCATTTCAACATAATCGAAATCACTCAACAAACGATTATTAAAGAGCCAAAATTCAGAACCACGAGAAACTTTATTAAATTGAAAACCAACCGTCAAGACAGAATGACTTGTTCAGGGAAAATTTATCAAAATTACCCTGAAAAGGCAACCATTAGGATTAACCAGAATTTTATCAGTTCGAGATTAAAACAATGATCCTGGAATAAACTTTCTTCAATGAAATCTAAGTGTATCACCATAAAAAAATCTAAACACGTTAGACAAAAAATACTCAGTGAATTATTAAAACTGCGGCGACTAGCATCTCTATAATATTTTACCGTAGACTTATCTAACAGAATGTATCTAGCACAATAAAAATTCCTCACTATTATCAAGTTTTGATCTGTTGGAAAATGTGTAATTAAATCATTAATAATTTCAACCCACTCAGAGGTATTCAAATAAGCATAGATATTAACCAATAAAAATAAAAAGTCATTAAATGCACAATTAATAGTGACAACTCTCCCCAATTGATCCACATAATAGAAACGGAATGATTTACAAACACTGTCACCCCCTTCTACCTCGTACTGCATTAGACAGAAAACAGTACACTATCCAAAATGTATTAACTAATTTAAAATGATAATTTGTAGGAAAATAACTCTTGGAGTTATGTCGAAAAGACATAAATTAAACAGTATTATGCTTGAAAGTTACATTCAATCGGTAGTCATTTTCACACGAATTGAGCGAGTCCTATATCATGAAGTATCAAGAAGTTATAAAAATCGTTTCTGTTCGCTAGGTGAAAATTCAACTTCCATACCAACCACATCAGCATATTTCCAACATCGCGGGGTAGAGACGTCATGCTTAACATTGTTCACCAATGAAGTCGATTGATCTTCTGCTTTATCCCCTAGGAGTAGGAATACAATCACCATGTAAACTTCTAGATTTTTCCTGAACATCCGTAAAGACGTTCTTTATCATGTTCAGTGGACGAAGAGCATGACTGAATTAACCTAGTATTTGAGGCAGCAGGTCTATTAATACCACCAGCTTCATGGTCCCCCTCCACAATCGTATGGTCCACTTCTGCAATCTCATAATCAAACTATGTTTCTCCTACAAACTCTTCCTGAACCCCCAACAACATTGAACAACATGATCTTTTTCGAAGACAAATCAGCTGAGGCCAATTTTTGTACGTGTGAACCTCAATGAGACACAAATTACAACGCTTTGATCATATGAGGCAACGATATATGGCAAGCAGAAAACGACATACGGTTAAACCTAGTACCATTATAAATCCTCTGGTCCCGTTTCCACACGATTGCACTCTAAACTTTTCATACAAAGTTGTTTAACTTAGTAATAAGGTTGTTATCAGTAACGTACTCAGTTACACGAAAAATGAAACAGTCAACTGGCCACCACTTTAGTGGCATCGATTTTGCCATTAATATTCAGTTAAAAACCTACCACAAGTTCAACGCCTTTGGTTAAAATAAATGTAACCTCATAATTCCCGGGACGAAGTACAATATGAAAAATGGAATCAGCACCAAATTGAGTTAAACAGCTTGTTTAACCTTACCTTCATTACTACGAGGCGCCTCCACAAATACAGTTCTCTTCATTAAATCTAGACTGTTCAGTTTGAATACCAGTCGAGGTTCTGAACATAACTCTAGGAACCTCTACACTTAAAAAATAAAAAGAGCTAAACAAACTAAAAACAGACAAGCGAAAAGCGTAAAACACTATCACAAGTCTAAACAGTAGCTAAAGTTTGGTTTTGGTTTGGTTTTTTGGAATTTCGCACAAAGCTACTCGAGGGCTACCTGTGCTAGCCGTCCCTAATTTAGCAGTGTAAGACTAGAGGGAAGGCAGCTAGTCATCACCACCCACCGCCAACTCTTGGGCTACTCTTTTACCAACGAATAGTGGGATTGACCGTCACATTATACACCCCCACGGCTGGGAGGGCGAGCATGTTTAGCGCGACCCGGGCGCGAACCCGCGACCCTCGGATTACGAGCGCACGCCTTAACGCGCTCGGCCATGCCAGGCCTATAGCTAAAGTAAAATACATCTGCTCAATCCGCAGACATAGCGCTGTGCCACTGAAGGGCCGCAGTCAAGCACACATAAAACTAAAAATATTATTATTATCTAGAAATTTTATAAGTATGCCCAGTTTGTTGCTAATAAATGCGTATTCAACATTTTTGAGCATTTTCGACAGTTTTCGTTTCTTGCAGTTTTTGTTTGTTTGCAATTAAGCACGAAACTACATAACGGGCTATCTATATTCTGCCAACCACGAGTATTGAAACTTGGATTCTAGTGCTGTAATTCCGCAAACATATCGTTCTGCCACTAAGGGGCTTCTTGGAGGTGAAAAATTTATGTCATCTTAGATTTTCTTGTCTCATTTACGTTCACAAAATATCACATTTTCAATACCAAAGTGTACCTTACTAATACAAATTTAAATGTATTTCTATATGATTAAAAGAAAGGAAAATATGTTTAAATTTTCTTTTCTTATGGGCAATTTGAAAATAATTACGGTAAAATTATGGCGCAATTTATTATTTGATAGAGTAAAATTACTGTTCACTGTTGCTTTTTGTTCTTTTTAAATCATATAATGCTATGCTGTTACAAAGTTTGAGGAAAGTGAAACTTAAATTACTGGAAATAAAACGAAATAGATTAAAACCTAAGAGAAGGAAAAAACATAAAAGTGAAAACGTTATTAAAATTTAAAATATATTGCGTCAGGTGTGTTACAGTATACAATATAAACCACACTGACAATTCAAATAATACTATTTAAAAAAGTTTAAATTGTTGCAAATATTCTTTAATTTAAGAGGCTCTATTTTGTACAGATCTGTGTACATTATTTTATAAAATATAGTGACTACACTTTGATTTAATTTTCTTAGAATGTATATGAAATATAACGTCTAAGGTTTGGTTTCCCGCAGTGGATATGGCAGATAACCCAATGTGGCTTTGTTTTAAAACAAGCAAAGCAGTATAAACAGTAAACCTATTCTTCTTTGAAATAATGTTTTACAGTGTTAAACAATAATTATTTGAAATGAAATTCCAACCAAGTAAATTATCATCTTCTGCTCTTATCCTTGTAGTGATGTAACTTGAGTGTTAATATATATATATTCTATATCCAACTGAAAATAAATGAAGTGTATTAAGAAACGCAAAATATTTGCAAAGCTATAAATCAATCTATTTCATTATTTTAATTTTTATTTCTTTTAGAATTAGAAACACGACTACTGGTATGTACGGTAAACAGGAATACATTGTTTGATTTTTAAGTATTTCTAATAGAAACTATATATTTCCCTTTCCTATTATATTTCACAACACTAGGTGTATAGATACAAAGTTTAAATATTCGATCAATTAAAGTCACCTAAGCTATTTCTTATATAGCAGAATTAATAAATTTTTGTTTATTTTTGGTATAAAGTCTTTTATAATTTTTTATCACTGTATTAATTAACAACGACAGCTTTTTTTCTCTCCCGAAGATAATCTTTCATTTAGAAAGATTAAGAGATTGTATTTTTAAAATTTCAATAGATGGCCTGAAAAAAATCCTTATGTGTCAAATATCATGTTTCCACGTTTCAGTTGTTTTCACATGGAAGCACAGCTAGGATTTATCAAGAGTATTATTATTAGATATACATTCTCTATAAATAAGATTCGTTTGTGATATATTCTTGTTTTCAAATAATAGCTAAATACTAAAAATACCATCAAAAAGACGAGATGGTATTTAAAAAAATACAGTTAAAATAACAATACTTTTTCACAAATTCAAAATTACCTGAAAATAAAACTAACAAACCTATGTATCCATCAGTATTCGTATGTAATAAGAGTCTAGTAGCGTTGTGGTGAGAGTTGTAATTATTTTTATAACACATTTCAACTGACCATAACAGAAAATGTGACTAAAAATCACAATATTTTATTAAATTATTTACCAATGATATTTAGTGTGATAAACAGACTCTTCTTCGGCACAGTACTGACTTGACATTCGTACTGTCCAGCATCATCTCTCTGTGGATATTTCACTTGAAGCATCCAATCGTCTCTATCGTCACGGTGTATGACTTGAAATTTGTCACTACTGGAGTATATAAAACGACCCACAGTCAGGACATGGAGGTCTTTTCTCCTAATCCATGAAACCTGTGCCAAAAATATTTAAAATATTAATGTAAGATTTGTATAAATAAACATTAACTTACTATAAACCTTCAATACATTACAGTCAATAACTTGATGTTATCTTAAAACTAAACAAAATTCAATAATCTGTTTCCAATAAAATGTTTTGGAAGACAATATTATTCGATAGAATGATGTTTCTTTACTGAACAATCTTTAAAACAAAATGACTTGAAATTTGATGTTTCAGAATCCTTAAACATACTCATGGTCGTATTGACTAGTTGTCGATATTCACACATTAAAATTACATTAAAACGTCTTGATTTTAAATTCAAAACAAAATGTGTAAAGTTCAGGTTCGTATAAAAATGTTATTAAACAGTTTATACTTGAACTCAGTCATATAACACAGTTCAGTAAATAATAGTTAGAAATAATAAGAATATTATCTTGGCTCTTTAAGTCGATAACTGAGATGTGTAAAAACGAAATGGTCTTCATCGTTCTAACAGCATATCATCAAATTTTTCAAGGAGTGAAATAACTTGGGAAAAAATGGAAGATATATACTATGTTCTACGATAACGAGGGAATCGCTCTGATACAGTTACATGATTCTGAATTAGAACAAAATTAATAGAGTGCTATGGAACCAGTATATAAACTTGTATTTTATTAGATAGATGTGGGAAATAGATAAATATACTAAGCAATGCAGTTAGGATTGATTCGTCATTAATATATTTACATGATTCCACATTAGAACAGAGTACGCGAACTGGTAAGGACTCCTAGATAAACTCACAATTTTTAAAGTAAGTATAGAAAATAATTACCATGTATACTAAGTACTGTAATTAGGAAGGATTAGTCATTAACACGCTTACATTATCTTACTTTAGAAAAGAGTTAAGCATGATTGACTATTCGTAGATCAATATCAGTAAATGGTTCACTGTCAATTACTTATAGAAAAAAGTATTCAATATAGTTCCAACTGATTTATAGGGCACGTTTATATTTTGAAACTTCTCAAATTATATGAGCTATTTAGTAATTTTATTAAACAAGCAGTCTTGACTTTTAGTATGTGAATATTATCATCGGAGTTTATCATTATTTTTTTTTACGAAAATGACTTTGATCCTTAATCATAAACCAATTCGTGAAAGTTAAAAGTGTATATGCAATAAACCACATATAACGAGAGTATATGATAAATTAATCAGAAATTTGTGCAATATAAAGGCTTCTAGATTTTCTTATACTTCTTGTAAAAATAAAACAAATTAGTAAATAAGGTGTGACGGATTTATTTTCATATATCTATTTCAGTATCGTTGTTTAAGTTAAATTTATATTTACAATTGTACATAACTTATGCTGTTAAATCTGTAATGCGAAATTCCCTCTTATTTACTAAAATTGTAAAAGATTATTTAGTATAAGAATTAATAATATAAGTATTTATGTAAACACTAGTGTATCGTCTAAATTGTTGTGCTGGCTGAAATTTTTGGAAACTCTTCTTACCCGTATAAATGTTACAAGCTCAAAGCACCAAAATACACCTCAAAAGCTATAACTGTGATTAACACTTATTAATCGGAAACTTCAGATATTTACTAGAAGCTTTTATAAATTTTGAATATTAGGAACTATTCAACTTCAGTGGATTCAGATATCACATATAATTTTTACGAAGACACTGTAAAACTTTTGCGTTTAAAAAATGAACGTGAGATGAGCAAAGAAAGGAGAAATAGATACCTCCCAATTAAGTGAATTGCACTTACATCAAGGCAAAATTAATTTACTCACTATAGAACTCTTGATAAGATGCCAATTACATAATATACATTTCAAAATTTTACATCAAGAATAGTCCGTCTCAGAGCATGTTTGTTTATTTTTTGAATTTCGCACAAAGCTACTCTAGGGCTATCTGTGCTAGCCGTTCCTAACTTAAAAGTGTAAGACTAGAGGGAAGGCAGCTTGTCCTCACCACCTACCGCCAATCTTTGGGCTACTGTTTTACCAACGAATAATGGGATTGACCGTCATATTATAACGCTTCCACGGCTGAAAGGGTGAGTATGTGTAGCGCGAAGGGAATGCGAACCGGCGACCCTCAGATTAGGATTCGCACGCTTTAACACGCATGGCCATTCCGGGCCCGTCGGAGAGTATTTTAAATAAATCCATTAATTACAAATACATATGTTTTAACGCTGTATGAGTGAGCAGAAAATTTTATTGATGTGTGACTGAAGGTCGAAATAGCATAAACCACAATTGCAAGCAAAGGACGGCAAAATTGAGAGTACTCGAAAAAAATTAAAAATTACTTTTACAAACAGCCACTAGTATGATATAAGTTTACAGTATTGAAAATAATTATGAAAGTACACTGGAAATATGAAAACGTAAGTCACAAACAATTAATAGTTTGAACTAAATGTTCGGTTTATCATTAGCACATTATTACAGATAACACAAAAGAAGAAAAACAAATATGTTGCTTACATTTTTAGTAAGTTGCTTACATATAAATATATTATTGTATAATAGTTAAATGGTGTTTTAAAAATTCTTTATTACTTTCCACAACTAAGCTAAGTTTCGCAGTTGCCGTTTCGGATTCCATTCCTACTGAATAGTATTCATATCGTAATTTTATTTAAATCAAGTAAATATTACAGGTATTTATACAGTTTCTTTTTTTTATATACATGTATCGTTTCTTGATATAAGCTGTGGTCACAGATCTTTTTCTTGAAGAGACAAGATTAGTTAATTCATTGTTTGGAATTAAGCACAAAGCTACAGAATGAGCTATCTGTACTCTGCCCACCAAGGATATCGAAATCTGATTTATAGCAATAAAGTCCACAATTTGCTGCAATGCCACTGAGAGGCTTGATGGATAAGAATATCTCAGTAATCAAAGAGCTAAAAACTTGGTACAGTTATTCAATAAAATTATCAAAGATGCAACTTCAGTTTTGTAGGTGTTGTATGTTGACCTGTTTACCATTCTCACACATGTGCCTCTTAAGTTCGTTTTGCTTGTTTGTTTGTTTTTGAATTTCGCCCTAAGCTACTCGAAAGCTATCTGCGCTAGCCGTCCCTAATTTAGCAATGTAAAACTAGAAGGAAAGCAACTGGTCATCACCATCCACCGCCATCTCTTGGGCTACTCTGTTACCAACGAATAGTTGGATTTCCCGTTACATTATATCGCTCTCATGGCTGAAAGGGCGAGCATGTTTGGTGCGATGGGAATACGACCCCGCGACCCTGAGATTACGAGTCGCACGCTTTAACACACCTGACCATGACGGGCCATGTCTGTTCAGAACAACTTCTTATTGCTTTACGATAGTTTTGCTAATTGCTTTTTACTTTTGATATTCAGTTCAGGATTTTCTTTTGATTATATCACCTAATAAATGGTTTTGAGCACTGAGAATATTTCGTATTTATGCGTACGTTAATTTTCTTGAAGTAACATTCACACATGTATTTACGGTTAGGTCGTTGACAAGATCATTATGTTTTCATTTTTAACCCTATAATTAGTCATTGCTTTAAAACGAAAAAACTCAAGACGTGTGAGAGCTTTATATGTGTATATGATGCAGTACAGTGTTAAGTGCTGAAGCAATATACTATTATTCTTAACTACTTTTTGCAAGTATAGCGAATTTGATCTTTAGGTGAAAAGTTGTGGCATCAAATTTTCTCTTTTTATCTTCTTTGAAACGACAGATTCCCGTGGCTTTAAATATTCATGTTAAGCAAATTATATTGTAAACAGAGTCTATTCTGATGTATTGGCACTATTTCTACTAATATTAGTTAAATTAGGCCATACAAGTTATATATTAGCACTTCCTTTCAATAGTATGGTCTATTAATAAGTTCCAAATATAGTCAAAAGATGGCGCGAAAGACTCTGCTTTTCTCTGCAGTGAAAGGGCTACTTAATATGTTTGTGTGTAACATATTAGGATAGTTTTGTTACTTTTATTTAAGAAACTTGAAAACACAAAATTATGCCTCGAAAACAATCTCTAAAGGTAGTTCTGATAAACTAAGAAGTAATAATACACATTTTAATGATATCGATTAAGAATAAAATCATAATATGTGACATTCAATATGTTACAATATGGTGTAAGTTTGTGCTTAACTGTAAACGAAAAGTTTCAGAGTATCTTACTATAATATATATTTGTTATTTCTTTAAATAGCTTTTAAATCAATAGAAAAATTATATGCATGAATAGAATGTTACAACAGTTATTTACTGAATGGATATGTGTTGTAATTTTAAAATTTCTACGGCATGTTTATCTTTACTTCACACTTTTACATTTATTCCTTGTAGTGCTAACTCTTTTAAACACGACATTTACAGTCAATAAGTACATTCGTATGTTATTTCAGTTTTTATAATGTATGTATTTTATTCAGACACGGGATGCAAAAACACATAATGTAGGTTTTTTCTATGAATAATCAGTGTAGGAACAAAACAGGTCTTACATATTTTGTTGAGAAGATGGCAAAAGATGAAATATCTTTATATGATTAAAATATTTTCGTGACTAGCTTGCAAACTTCTCCAGAAACTCTACCATATGCGAAAGTTTGAACTCGATTAGATTTAAGATACTATTTCAAAATCAGTATGATCAATTATGCAGGAAACCTTCTCACAACTAAAGGATACAATTTTGTCGGACCAAAACAAGTATATAATGTTTAAATTGGTTTCAGGTTTGGAATTTTTACCTTCCTCCCCGGAGCAAGTAAAATGTTCTTGTAACTAGAAATCAGATTTACTCCAAAAAGCAAACCGGATTTGATCAACTTATGATTTTGGATTAATCTGTCTCGTGTTCCTATTATTTCTTTTCCTTACAATTTAAATAAACACGGAAGCGACGTACAGGTATCTAGACTGTTTCTGATAACAGCGATAAGTGAAATTGTGAAAGCGTTTAGTGCATCACGTCTGAATACCGAACAACGGGATTACCTATCACTTTGGAAACGCCCTCAAACAAGAGATGCGGAACAGTGACAGGATCATAGCATTTTAACACTAATGTTTTGGCAAATATGCCTACGTGTACAGTAGTTACTCTGTACGGATGTAATGTGATCCTATGAATTTCAAAGGGAAATGATACTTCATGTCTGTATAAAAGAAGCAGTTTTTGTGAAGAATCGTTTATTTAACTGGCTGTTGTAAATACCTTTCTGAAAAAAAAAATGCTTTTCCACTAGGAAGGGTTTTGACTTCAAATTTATGGTGAGTGAGAGACACATAAAGGCCCCCCAGTGGCTCAGCGGTATGTCTGCGGACTTACACGCTAAAATCCAGGTTTCGATACCCGTGGTAGGCAGAGCACAGATAGCCCATTGTGTAGCTTTGTGCTTAATTTAAAATAACAACAAATAACGACAACATAAAGTGATTTAACAAATTTGTAATGTAAATTAGATTTGAAACAAGTAATCGTCGTTTAAATAGTGGCTAGTTTTGAACTATTATTAAACGCACCATGCAAGAGTAAATCTATTGGTTTTCTTAAATACTCTGCAATATGATTTTGTTTTTTATAAATTATTTCACTTTACATTGAAAACTGTGAGCTAACCTAATAAAACATTATGTCCTTTCTTTATTGATATCTTTATAACGTTATACCATTTTCTGATTTCAATCTGAAACAAATTAATTCCAGTAGGAAGCAAGATAATTTTGGATGGTGTTTTTATGACAGACAGGATTATTAAAAATATTAGTAAAAATTTGTTAACATTTGTGATTTTAAACCATTAAAGAAGAAATAGAGACGTTTATTTTAAAAAAATTACCTGATATTATTTTAAATAAATCAACACTTAACCAGTAGTATCTGATCAAAGCATACTACTTAAATAAAATGTCTTGTTTATATATATTCATATAGTTTAAACTGAGCAAATTTATTTGTGGTCATAAAGCTAAATATTAATAAAACAAGTAAAGATTAAAAAATAATAGCTTATACAATAATAACAAGACCTATGGCAATACTTTCCATTGGCAGTAACTTCTTCAAGGAGTATACCGTTACGATATTTGTCTTAAAACTAGAATAAAATGTAACACTTTAATTAAATCTTAAAGATTAATATACAAATAATCATTTTTCATTATCTACACGTTATAATTAAATATTCACTGGTAATATTTTGTTTATGGTAAGTGAAAGTATATTAATAAATCAGAGTTCTATATTTTTACTTTCCTAGCGAAATATTTGTGAATATGATATACATATTGGAATTTAATGAGATTAGTTTAATTAATTAATAAAGTATATATATAACCACTATATACGTGATGAGTATTATTATAAATTTGGTTAATGCAGTTTTAATAGCTGGAAAGTGACAACCACGATGTTTTCATTGTTAATGAAGAATCACAAACCGTGAGCAAACCAATTAGATTTATCACCAATGAGCAGTACTAGTTAACTAAATAACATCTCCATCTGAACAATAAATTAAATATATGAGCTATTTAACTTCGCGCAATTGAAAAAGTAAATTATTTACACTGATACATGTGATGGAAAGAAATGGAAATGAGTCCACCGGACCAGAGACATAAAGTGAAGATGTATAACATGTAAAAAACAAAGAGAAATCAAACAATATTACTAAATAATACAATACAAATGTATTTTTCAGCTGAAGAAAGAGATAAATAACTGTTTTATTAATTTTATAAAAAATAATTAACATTTATTTACTGGCAAAATCTATCCCACAATACAAGAGTTTAACATCACCATAGTGAGAGGAACAGAATAAAATTTCATACCTAATACAAGATGTTTAGATAACGTATCTCAAAATGGCTGGTATACGTATTAACACTTTTATTCATAAGAAGAGAACAACGTTTCAACCTTCCTAGATCAGCTTCAGGTTAAGAAAGAGATAGTTTGAATGTGACCGTTGACGGACACATATCTTAGAGACAAGAATATAAACGAGTAAGGGTTTGTAGGGGGCGTTGCAACGCCCTACAACCAACTACAAAACCTGATACTGCTGCATACCATATGTTACCAAAATCAGCGAAAATATAACCAACATTTGGAAAAATTCATAACAAAAAAAAACATTCCAGTAAATACCAAATTTATTCAAAAAACAAGTACAAAAATAAAGTCCATATTATATAAAAACTACACTGACAAACACAACACCAGCAAAAGAAACAACATAATGTAATAACTTCCATGAGTTCTATACTCGAGAAGCAAGGAGAATAATGGAAATTAGATTCAAAAAACTAAAAAAACAACACCTACACACGTTTTTGAACACTAAAAATCAAATAAACACAACACAACCGCAGAAAACTCCCAGATACTAGGTATGGAAAGAAGAGCAAAATGAAAGACGCCCTACTTATACAGCAACTAAAACCAAAATTAATGAATATAAAGAAACATCTTTATACATATACTAATTAATAACCTAACATCCACTTCCAACACCTCCCACAATCCCGTACTTAATAATACTCTCGTCTTTAAGATATGTGTCCGTCAACGATCACATTCAAACTCTCTCTTTCTTAGGCTCGGCATGGCCAAGCGTGTTAAGGCGTGTGACTCGTAATCTGAGGGTCGCGGCTTCGCATCCCGGTCGCGCCAAACATGCTCGCCCTTTCAGCCGTGGGGGCGTTATAATGTTATGGTCAATCCCACTATTCGTTGGTAAAAGTATAGCCCAAGAGTTGATGGTGGTGATTACTGGCTGCCTTCCCTCTAGTCTTACACTGCTACATTAGGGACGGCTAGCACAGATAGCCCTCGAGTAGCTTTGAGCGAAATTTCAAAACAGACAAACAAACTCACAAACTCTCTTTCTTAACCTGAAAATAACTAGAAAGGTTGAAACGCTGTTCTCTCCTTATCAATAAAAGTGTTAATAACCCTATCAGCCGTTCTGAGATACATATTTATTTGAAGTGGGTTTCTCATCATCGAGAATCTCGATAACCTTATTCTTATTTAAACGCACATGTGTATAAAGAAAAAAAAATACGCTGATATAAGAAAAATAATAATTTTACATTTTTTTTACAAAATAGATTAGAAAATAATATTTTATTTCGTTAATAATTATAAAAGAAAGTGAAGGTTTTATAGGACTGAAAGTGAAGTATTGGTCTGTGTATATGTTTCTGTACTTTCTGCAGTATATAAATAAAATAATTTTTTCAGCTATATTTTTCATCACATGTTATAGGTTTGAAATATTCCATCTAGATAATGTTTACATAGCTTTATATTGCAAATTAATTCAAGACTGCTTGTTTCTTTTTAAAATTTTTCATTGGATTTTATCTTATTATTAAAGTAAGACAATTATTATCAGACATGATTTTAAAGAATAAAATATTACAGCCCTAATTATCAATACAGAAGCTAATAGGAATATGAAAAAATTGAATCAAAATTAAGATAATCACAAGTATGTATGTACAAATATGGTCAGATGACTCAAGTTTGACATTTTATTTTTATTTGTTCGGGAGATGTGTGTTTTATATTTTTATCAGTTGGAAGATTTTCGCATTTCTAAGTAGCAAGAAAGTATTTTTACTATAAAAACACATAAGAAACGCAAAAGAGTCCATGTCTGATTTTGTGTGAAAGGTAAAGGGAAAATAGAAGTGAAAAGTGACAGCTACTACGTTTTCACTAAATGCTCTTTTCGACTCTGGTGAAAGATTTTATGTTTGAAGACCAAACAAGAAACAAAAGTTACTTAAACGACAGATGAGATGAGATATTTCTTTGAAAGCCGAGTCAGTAAATAGCCATTCGAACTTAATGGACATATGGAACTGCAACAAAATGTCTACGTTGTATTGACCACGAGATTTTGTTCGACTGTTCAACAAGCAATGGTATAAAGGTGCTTTAAGAACCAAATGTAAGTTAGCTAAAACTCAACAAATACACAAAACATGTTCATATTGGTAGTTGAGTTTGCTACAAAGAACTAATATTATTAACATTCTAAATTAAAGTTATCCTATATATTAAACAAGCACTTATGGTAATGCTATCGTATACATTCCAAGTAAATTGGAGATTAAATCATATTATTAAATAATAAAGACAATATAGCTTGTTATTAGTCAATAGCTAAGGTACTTGAATTGCTTAAATATATACATATATAGTTTGCTATGAATAAACCCAACTAAAACAAAAATAATAAAAACCTGTACCAATTGAAACGATCCCCAGAGAACAGACTATAATATGGGATATAAAATGTACCGAGGTTTTGGAGATGACTGAAGAATTAGGACCGACATTGCAGTGGGGATACACCATCTATTAGTCTTAACCGCCGTTCACCAGTCTCACATAAAATAATAAAATAAAGAAGTAGATGTAAAAAGTAGGAGAGGGAGATGTGGATGTTCAAGCTCGAAATTACTAGTAGAAAGAATCAAAATGAGTTATCTAAACTAACTAGTATAACTATCAACCACCATCCGTTAAGTCTACTGTAACTCTCAATTTTCATACTATAAACAAGCCTTTTATATATGGTAAGGTGTTCATTTCCATAAAGAAGTGCCAAGTTGGTTTATGAGCTTATTCACAATTAAAAATAGTTATTGAAAACATTTTGTAAATTTTCTTTAATTTTTATTATGTCAAACTGCAGCTAAAAGTTTTATGCATGAATTATGATAAAATAAATCAATATACCACATTATTCTCTGTACCCTGGAGATCCCTTTAATTGATGCAGCATTTTTCATTTTTGTTTTGGCTTGTTTTGTTTATAATAAACTTACATAATTCAAATACCTCAACTATTGACTAATAACTAGTTGCCGAAGGGATTTGGTAACAATCTCTCTGACGGGCAGTAAATTCTCAATTCTAAATTTTAATTAAGATATGTTTAAAACATTTTTCTAGTCACCTTCTACCATATAATAATTATAGGGGATTATGAAATTCAACTTTAGAGTATTTAGCTCCATAAAAAGTGTGTTGAAAGGTCAACTCCATTGGAAATTTATCGAATATCAAATTATGGATTGGCATATAATTTTGAGTGTATACGTGTTAAATGATCTTGAGAAATACAGAGAGCAATAATAAATCTCAGAACGGCTGATATGGGTATCAACACTTTTATTGATAAGGAGAAAACGACGTTTTGACCTTCCTAGGTCATCTTCAGGTTAAGAAAGAGAGAGTGTTTGAATGTGACAGTTGACGGATACATATCTTAGGTACAAGAGCATAAATGGGTACCGGGTTGTATGGGGCTTTGCAGGTGGATGTTAGGTTATTAGTTATCAGTGATGTCGAGAAACCCACTTGTTGAGAATTTTATATGAAAAAACGGCTCGTTTGGGTTAAAAAAATATTTTAAATAGAAGAGCGAACAACGTTTCGACCTTCTATTTAAAATATTTTCTGAACCCAAACGAGCTGTTTTTGCATATAAAAAAAAGTTATTAGTTAGTATAAGTATGAAGGTGTTCCTTTATATTGGTTTAAGTTGCTGTATAACTAGGGCTTCGTTGATTTTGCGTTTGTTCATATTTGTTTCCCTACTTAAAACCTGGGAGTTTTCTATGGTGATGTTGTGTTTATTTAATTTGCAGTGTTCAAAAACGTGTGGAGAGGTATTTTTGTGTTCTTTGAATCTAATTTTCATTTTTCTGCTTCTTTCTCCAATATAGAAGTCGTGGTAGTTGTTGCATTATATTATATAAATTATTTCGTCATCAGGAGAGAGCAACAATGTTTGGATCCACTGATTTGCAATTATTGAAACTATTCATTTGAGTAAGGAACATATCACAAAATATTTGACAATTAGTCATAGATTTAAGTAGATAAGTATTCCTGATTCAAGTTTTCTGGCCCCCCCAGGGGCTCAGCGGTATGTCTGCGGAGTTACAACGCTAAAAACCGGGTTTCGGTACCCGTGGTGGGCTGAGCACAGATAGCCCACTGTGTAGCTTTGTGCTTAATTCAAATGTTAAATAAAAACAGCAATTTCCTTTTTTCTATTTGTTTGTTTTTGTAATTTCGAACAAATCTACTCGAGGGCTATCTGTGCTAGCCATCCCTAATTTAGCAGTGTAAGACTAGAGTCATCATTACTCACCGCCAACTCTTGGGCTACTCTTTTACCAACGAATAGTGGCATTGACCGTACATTATAAAGGCCCCACGGCTGAAAAGGCGAGCATGTTTGGCGCGACGGGGGTGCGAACCCGCGACCCTGAGATTACGAGTCTCACCCCTTAACATGCTTGGCCATGCTGGGCCCCTGTTCAGTAGAAAGGTAGGTAACGTAATTATTCTAAATGAGTGAATGTATGGTAGATATGTCGTCTCCTTGTTTGTTTAGTCTCATTCAACGGAACAGGCGAAACAGATCAGAAACTGTATTTAAAGTTGACTACACCTTGGCTAGTACTGAAGTATTTTAATCTAGCATAGTGCACGTGAAACTGCAAAGTATATTGATGGTTTGTTTACAAACAGCCTTTGTGACTGGAATATAAAGTATATACTCTTTTTTTTTTTCTTTATGAAACATTTTTTTCCATTAGAAGGAATAGTATTATGCATATTTCGAAAAGTTCTCCCATTTGAATTTTATGAGTAATGATAATTCCGATGATTATTCAATAGATCGGTTTCCAAATAATTTCAGTATTTTACCTTCACTGATGAATTCTCTTAGATCAAACGTAGAGTGAAATATGTAATCTATTTAGAAAGAAAAACGTTCTAAAACTAAGAGGCATCAGAAATAACTATGTACTTTAAATTTACACTTGTTATGTTTATTTTATTCGCAACTTTTCACAAGAGTAAAAAAATTGAGGCTAACGGAATTTGATTTTTAAAAAGAATACGTGCAAATCTATAGCAATAGTAACCCACATACAAACGATTAAGTAATTACAACAAAGAAATGATTTATTAATGATCTGTCAAATTTATGTATACTAAATAAAAATTTTAGGTCTGAGTTAATAAAATATATTTAAACTTTGAAAGATTTTTAAGCCTTCTACAGATTTCACTTCCTAATCCGTAAAAGTCCAACGTTAGACATGCTGGCTTATTTATACACTGTTTTACACATAAAAAATGTGATACCATCATATGTAAATTATATGTTGAGTGAATTAGTTTGAGAAACACACATTTATAAATATGGTTTATTGTAAATATTTAAAAAAAAGCTTTTTAGACTTGACAGTACACGTTGAAAGTAAAAATTTTACGGATGCTTTGAGCAATTATAAACAAAGATAGGCTCAAACATTATTTGTAATTTACTCAATCCATGTAACTAAATTAGTTTTAATTTGGTATAGCAATAACAATTTAATATAATGTAATCGATGGAAAGTTACCGTCCTAAAAAGAAGAAAATTAAAAATCAGGATAAACATATTTTATGGTGATTGTTTTACAATTTTATTGGATCAGATAGAAATGACTTTTAAAATTAGCATATATATATATATATTATCGAAACAAATGTGAAAATTCAGTTAAGCTTAGCTATTTAATTATTTAAGGAAACCTACACTAGCATTTGATATTCTGAATTGCATGTTCGTTTATACATATTTCAATGTGTGTTAAGAAACATAAAGATGAAACGTTATGTATAAGTAATAAAACAATCTATTTCTGTATTTTTTATTCGCATTTACCTTTTCCCATTAGAGAAAGGAAGTACATTTTTTGGGTTAGCAACTATATAATTAGCCAATGAAAGTCGTACTAACTAATTTAAACTAGATAATTGATAAAATTAATACAAAGAACTCATCACAACTATGTCAAAGAAAAACGTCTTCTTAAATAAATAATTCTATATAAGTACTCACTCCTCATTAGAACTGAATTAAAATAGCACTCGGAAATATTTAAACTCATAATATCATTTCAATTTATCTGCAATTAAAACAATGTGAATAAAACCCAAATAAAGAATACTAATTATAATATATGAACGGTTTCAATAAATTAATAAAATATTTTCGTAAAAGTTTCTTTGTAGTTAAGCACAGAAATACACAATAGGATATCCGTGCTCTGTCCACTATGGATATCAAAACCCAGTTCCTAACATTGTAAGACTAGAGACATATGAACTTATTTACCTTTAGAAAGGTATATAGTCCTTGTTTTTTTTTTCTTTAAAGGCAAATAATCCTTTTGTTAACCTGAATTATGTTTTTAAGATAAAATTTAAGTAATCTTGTGGATTTTGATAGTTCTTTGATAATTTTTCTTTTAAGTATATAAGAAATAGTGCCTACGTTGGGCTGAAAAAAAAGGTTCTTTTAAAATACATCAAAACAGGTGAAGTATAGATATTTCAAAGTAAATAAATTATTCTACTAAGGAACGATTTACTCTTAATGTTTATTAAACTTTTCCAACTTCAACTTTAAATATGTTTCTATTTTCTGCTATATTAAAATGCTCTTTATATCAGGGCTTTAACCAGATTTTATTCAAACTGAAAAAGTGAAACTTGAAATCTATACATGAAGTCCAGTGAAAGTGATTTTATGATACAATTTAATGATAAGTAACTTAGGTTATTTGAGGAACTGTTCCATGAAAAAAGGAAATTTGTTGTTATGATCATTCTCAACAGTAAGTTTTATATTTTGATGTTTACCTTTAAAAATTACTGAAATTCATTAATAGGCTCAACACCATTGAATATCATATTTACTGTAACATTCAGGTCTGATACGTTCAACACAGCACTGTAATAACCAAATTTAATTTTTTGTAGATGTAAAGATTGTTAGCAGGGTCAGGAGTAAGTTTGAAGCCTTTACCCATTCCAGTAATTTGCTCATACATCTCACCATTCATCACAAAATGCAACTGTTTTGTCGCATATGACGGATTTACTTTCATATATGTTTTAATGTCGAGGTATGTTTAAGTAAAATTTAGATTTATAAATATATTTCACTTATGCTGTTAAATCTATATTAAGAAAATCCCACCCATTCACTAAAAGTGTAGAATTTCTAGAATATAAGAATCAAGATCATAGGTGTGGATGTAAACACTCAGTGTATCGTATATATAAACCTATCCGTATTAGTTGGAATTTCTTCAATTTTGTAATCACAATCCAATCATATTTCTTCAATTCGATGATTACAATGTTTTTACTTAATGTGCTTTTTTACTAGTTTTAAAAACATTGTAACGTCCTGAGGATACAAGCAGTGATTTGAGTTTTAACTCAAAGTTGTACACCAATTATTTGAAATTTGACACTGACACAGTTGTTGTAAAAATCTTCCAAAACCTAGAAAATAACATTATTCAGTTATTGTTGTTTTTCGAGGGAAATATAAATTTGTAGTGATCTGATTAAGATTAGTTTCTCATTACCTTAGAAATAATATTCTTTCAAATGATGAAAAGTTATCCGGGCGTTTCAAAAACGTCAAACGAAGTCTGTGGTACCAAAGTTACTTATAAGAATAAGATATTAAATCAAAGAGAAATAAAGATGAACATATGATATTTATTTTGATTCTAAAATGTATAACGAGTACTGACTACGTTAATAAATTGATCGGAATGTTTGAATAGTATATTGAGAGTCCCGATGTGCCTGTTTGACGTCGTATGATTGACAGTATTTGCTAAAAGCGAGAATAACTACAGTGAACAATTTTCAAACAATCAGCCTGTTCGTCAATAAATTTTTGACAAAGCTACGCAGTGTATATGTTCACATAGCCGTTGTTAATTTTAACCTGATAACCTGAATGGAAAACAGCTAGTCAACAGTACTATCAATACTTTTTGGACTAAACTGTCTCTGATTCTCCGATTTAAGAAATTACAACCCTAAAATCCAGGATTCAATTCCCTACACTAGAAACATCAAATAGTCCAATGTAGCTTCCTCAAAACATAAATCATCTCTCTGACAGAATAGTGAAATTTGAAGCTACTCTTAATAGTGCCTCTACGGCCTCAAGGAGTATGTTTCTACAGCATTGGAAGCTAGTTCTGACTCTTCGATTTGCAATAAAAAAATAGGTAAGTTCAAGATGTCTTGATCGAAATGAATATAAAAGCCTAAAGGCCAAGCGTTTTCGAAAGAATAGTCCACCTTTTGAAAGTGCTCTGTTTATAGAGTTTTTATTTATTTCATCGAATCACAGGATGAGGGCGTTAACCACGTGAACACGACCGTTCTCAAATAATTAGTAGGTTTATTAGCTATTATCTTATATCGTTCAACATGTTACGTTTTCCTAAATAAAGCCGAAATAATTTTAAAAAGTTTGCTTGTTTTATGTATTATATATAAGGAGTTACACAGAATTAAACACAAATATTTGTTTCTGATCTTATACTTAGCTACTCTTTAAAAAATCGTACTTTATTTATTTTTCAAAATTCTAGAGATCAATGAACATTTCGTTTTGTAATTGTTCTCAACTGTGTAAAAAACAAGGCACAATGCATTCAGTTACGCACTTTCGAAGTATACATACAATGGTAGGAAACTAGTAATAGACGATACATACTTGAAGAATTCGAAGGTCGCGTGAAAAAGTCCTATTAAAATGTTTTTGTTAAATACTTTTAGTGTTTATGTATACAGAAGGAATAATCAAGCACTTATATTTAGCTATTCATGATCATATTCTAGTGTTAAAATCACGTTTATATATATGCAAAAACGGCTCGATTGGGATATTTTACATAGAAGAGCGAACAACGTTTCGATCTTCTTCTTGTTCGCTCTTCTATGTAAAATATTTTCTGAACCCAAACGAGCCGTTTTTGCATATATATTTCTCTACAAGTGGGTTTTCTCGACATCATTGATTAAAATTGCGTTTGTTTGTGAATTCGCTATGAAAACGTGAATAGCATGTCCAAAAAGAAATTTATATCATTTGAAATAGAAAAACTGAGATATTAAAACAAATTACTGGTGTAAGATAATAATTTTTTTTGTTATTTTGAATATATTTGTTTTGCAAATGAATGTATATTGTTGCAATATAAACGATTTTGAAGTCTTATCTAAACCACTGCTTCACTTCAATAAGTCATTTTTAATATTTTGTAATTATTTTAAAAGCCTTGGTAAAAATACTGAAATACATTTTACAGTAATTGTGTCTTCTGGAATAATTGAATACTCGCACATAATTCATTTTGGTGAACACTAAAAGCGATGTATTTAATGAAATATCTACAAAATATCCATTAAGTCTGTTTGTTTTGTTTTTGGAAATTCGCACAAAGCTACTCGAGGGCTATCTGTGCTATCCGTCCCTAATTTTGCAGTGTAAGACTAGAGGGAAGGCAGCTAGTCATCACCACCCACCGCCAACTCTTGGGCTACTCTTTTACAAACGAATAGTGGGATTGACCGTCACATTATACACCCCCACGGCTGAGAGGGCGAGCATGTTTTAGCGCGACGCAGGCGCGAACCCGCGACCCTCGGATTACGAGTGCACGCCTTAACGCGCTCGGCCATGCCAGGCCTCCATTAAGTCAAGCGAAATAACCTAATAAAAGGATGGTTAATAAATAGAAAAAAATAAGTAATTTGATGGGGTAATCAATTAAGACAAATACATATATATATATATATATATAATAGATTATCCGTTCTGTCCAGCACAGGGAATCAAATCCTGGATTTTGTTTTTTTAAATCTATAAACCTACCTTTGGACAGCTCTGGGGATGACAAACTTTTTCATGTTTATAATTTGAAAAAAATGTTTTTAGTTTTAACAGACGCAATTCTTATTACTTGTATATCCTATTATTTTTAAAATGTAAGTAATATCTCAGTGTCTTTCGTTTTTTATTGCAATCAGGAGTGGCTAAAGGTAATCAAGTACGACGAGTTTCTAAAAATGAAGTGAGGTGGCACGTCATTAAGTTAGGGCATTCAACTAGCAATCTGCGGGTGATGAGTCCCATCACCCAACATAATAGTCGTTACAGTTTTATAATGTGATGTTCTAAAGTTGAAATTTGAGTAAGTGAGGTAAGAAGTTTCAATCTCGAGATCAGTAGATTGGATATGAAATTTACTGGACATTACAATAAGAGAAATAAACTAACACTTCACAAAGTATTAAGTTTCTCAATAAGATATTATTGAACTATAGATATGTATTTTTGTCTATCAAGCTTTCTAATAATTAGTTATATTATTCAAAACACAAATTATTATTATTTTATTTATCACCGAATAAAGAAAGTCTTAAATACTATGAATAGTTTTAACTACCTATTCAGGGTATTATTAACAAATGAAGAAACACTAACACCAATTGTATGAAATGTTCTTGACGATGCTATTATGTATCCAAAAACACTGATTAGAAACATAACAATAATAACTCTTTTTATCTAACGCTGTAAAATAGCTTATTTAATAAATAACGTAATCTTTCTTTAAAATACGCAATCCGTCACTTAATAAATAATATAAACAATAACTTTCTATACAAGCTAAGATGTATATTGAACTCATGTAATACTTTATACATATTAACTTCCTGATATTAATTATTATTCATAGCATTCCGTAAACTTTAATATTCTTTCAAGTTAGTTTTAGTTTCAACATCGAATAGAGAGTAAATATGCTTTGTACAATACATACTATTCATTGTATTTGATGCTAAGTTACTCGGGACTATTTGTGCTAGCCTTCTCTCAATTTGAACTGATGGACTGCAGAGAAGGCAACGAGTGAACAAAGTCAATCAGAAACTCTTAGTATACTCTAATCAAAGAGTGGAATTTTTTACGGTCACTCTTATCATGTACCTATAGTACCAAATTGAGGATCATAATTTTGCAGCAACTGGGCGTAAAATAGAATAACTCAGATTCACATTCTGGAACGTTACCCTCACTTGACACACTAGACAATCTTTCAACAAGTTAACTTAATAATGGTACAAGTAAGCACAAAATATTTTACTTTTTAAAAGCAGTTTTGAGCTCAAGAAGAAAATAGTTCTATTTTATTAAAAATATATTTATCTTGCATATTCGTTTAGCAAAGAGCCGTCTAAATAAGCCGTTCCTAATTTTGAAGTTACTATTTTTGTTTTTTTTAAGTTAAGTACAAAGTAATTCAATGAGCTATCTCTGCTCTGTTACGAAATTCGATATACCGCTGTACCACTGGGAGGCTTATACTTATTGACAATAAGGGCTATGTAATATCATTTTAAGTTGTAGTCTAATCATTGCTTATCATTATTATTCTTTAAATAGTTAGTTATTACGCTAATTGAGTACCTAGAGAAATTAATTATTATTTTAGAAATATATATCTATATGTATTAAATCTCCATTAGTATACAAATTTACAGGGATGTGGACGTATCAGTAAATCAGTCTGTAATATTTTAACTGAGCGAGGGGAAAATACTGTACTGAAGAAAAGTAAAAGAACAGAGTTTTTAAGCATATATATTGTCTTGCAGTTCAGTTTAACTGAATACCAACTGATATTATCTTCAAGCACAATTACCAAACATCAAATACTGTATAATGATCTAATGTGCATTAATTATTGCTTGTTTACATCAACCTATAATAATTGGAAGTTGATTGGAAATTAGTATTGTTCAAACCATTAGCATTTACGCTTTAAGTAAGTAGGTAACTACTTTACAAATTATAGGTTTAAAATACAATGTTTACAACATTAAGCATATTCATATCGAACACTAATTGTCTTTCTTATTGTTTGTTTCCGTAAATGCGAAGGATGAACCTTGACTTTCTTTTACAAAGTAATTTTATTTTTACGATTTTAATGCTTAATGATAGGAAAAGGGTCTCGTTCTGTTGTAGCTTTTAAAATTCTGTGTTACATGACTAAGATACAAAAATAATAAAACGGTAAATCACCGTTTCATGGCCTTAGGACTTACTTGGTAAAACAGAGTATTTGGCTTCTAGACGCGACGGTGCGGAAGCAATCGTTCAATATAAGGAAGGTCTTTGTTGTCGGTGTTATCATTGAAATGAACTTCATCCATGGTTAACACACAGATCAGCCTGTCGGTGAAGGAGGGCTAATGATCAATACTCCTGAGAAAGAACATTTCAAAGTCTGCCTGTGTTTGACATCCCTTATACCACCGTTATTTATGAACTTTTCATATAGATGAATTTATGGGCAGGTTATTTCTTTGAGAAAGTTAAAACAAAACAAACAACGACTACTGAAATGAGAACAGAGGAAATAAACCAGATGAAGAAACTATAATAAAAACTGTCAGTGAATTCAGCATGTCAAGAGTAAATGTAATGAAAAAAATGGACATAACTACTGAATTATCAGTATCAAGATAATGGTTAGAAAGGAAATGATGTTATATAGCTTTCATACTTCTGTTAAATGTAGTATAAGAATACAACTACTAGGTTATTCTGTATATTATTACCACAGCATAACTGTTTTTAAAGTGAAGTTCACGTAATGATTTTAAGTGTTTGGGGAGTCTATTTTTATCTGTGAAATTTGCTTATGAAGTTTCAGTGTGTGCGTTTAACAGAAAAAAGTCTGTTATGCTATGTCGTCCAGTCTAGTTCAAACAGATAATATCAGCAAAGTTATACTACAACAGGAAAATAACTGAATAAAGAGTTTAAAGACCAATAGCGTAAAAATTATATGTACTATAATAACTAATTACTAAATTAGTTATCTATATATAGATAGTTTTTACTCAGTTTATCTTTTTTACAGTTAATATATAACAGTTAATAATTATTAACTGTTCATCTAGTTTCAGCTGCTATAACAAATTTCATATTTTGTTTATAGAGTCAAATATTTGCTTGAAAATCATTTTTTCAAGGCTTAGTGTGAGATACAGACAGTGAACATTAGATACATTTCATAAATATTATTGTTAAGCTGAATTTTGTGCAACACATAATGCACTAGATAACAAAAATCGACAATGCTGTGTGCACATAGTTAAGGAGTTTTGGTGTGAACATACACTGACCATACACTGACCAGATAATATTATGAAACATTTGCAATTAATGGATTTTTGTTCTGTTTGTTATTCAGCACAAAGCCAAAAATTTCTACTGTCTTTTAATTGTTTAATTTGTAGACATTTTTAAAAACAACCTGATATTATATTATACTCAAAGTCGACCAGATACAATAGTCGGGGAATCAATTGTATGAATGACATGCACAGGTGTTAGTTAAAAAAATTTTCGTCTCAGGAACAATATATAACAACATATATATATATATATATATATTATTACTACAAATGCACAAGATTCCGTAAACGGAATCTGTCTAGAAATATTAGGTTTTCCTGAGACGGATTTACGTAAGCTAAGAATGTTTTAAATTTTGCCTTCCACGGAGATATCGAGAATGTTCAAAGTATAGAAGAGTAAGAAATTAAAGAGATTCATTGAAATTATGATTTGTGTTGAAGTTAAAGAAAAGATAAAAAAATTAAGCTGAATACTTGGTACTTTTCCGATAGGACCATTGTTAAGAACATGAAAAAGAGTTAACGAACATCTCAATTTAAGTTACGGTTTTTTGTTTGAATCGAATGTTGTTGTTTTTATATTTTGGCATTTGAAATTTACTTTTGCTGTAAGGATCTAAACTCTAGTAGTTGCAAAATATATTATCAGTTTACACCCACGAATATAATAAAACCTGATAAAGTTAAAAGTAGCAAGATGTCGCAGACTTCATAAGTTATGCTGGGGTCAACAGTGAAAGATATAAAACATAATCTAAGTAATCTTAAAAATCTACATTGCCAGTAAAACGTAGAAATAACAAAACTAATGATAAACCATTTCAAAATCAAGCAGTTGGAAATAAAAATGGAAAAACAAAATAAAATTACAGAAAGGAAAAACTTCTACATGGAATATATGTTTTGTCTGAATAAAATTAAATTATCGTTATTTATTATTTTACATAACTGGTGCTGGTATTATTCAACATGAAAATAAAATGGAAGAAACGTAACAAAAACATAAAACACTACGTAGAAGAATCAGGTAGGAGATAGTACTGCTTAAGTAGGGATGGCTTGGAGTGTTCATTGAAATGGTGTTTTAAATATCTCCTCAATAGGTCTTCAGAATCTCACAATGCGACACAGCGATTCCTATTTTAACAATATCTACGTCATGACCGAGTCACAATTTATGGGAATGTCTGGAAATGTCATAGCAAAAAGTTTGAACTTCTTATTCCTTGTACCGAAATGGTATGTCTGTCAACTTATACTGCTAGAAACCCGGTTTCAAAACCCCTAGTGGGAATACATTTATATAGAAAACAGAGCTTGTGAGTAATTACAAACAAACACAACAACAATCTGGTTCCCTTTTCTTCTGTTTCTTTTTTATTAGATAACTCAAAAACCAAAAGAGCAACCAACTTTATTGATATGACATAGTTTCAAAGGAAATATTCGCTTTATAAGTGTTGTTAACTAATAATAATTATTATTTTTTTAGTCTTGTGCAAACGATGTTATCATTACTCCATTGAAGTTAGAAATCTTTTACAGACATTTAATATTCCTTTAAAAACCTTAAGCATAGGTTATAAATACAATTTCCCTACATTTATTATGGTACCTCATGTAGATCGTTCGTGTAATGGGAGCGCGCAAGGAAAAAAAAATTGAAAAGTACAAGAACACATTTAATTGCATTAGATATTTTACCAACATCAGCTGAGTCATCATTTGGAAGAACATTGGCAGTCATGTATTCATTGAAGAGTTGGGGAATGCATACAAACTTTCTATTTCATCCTAATCTCTTATTAGCTGTTCAAAAACAAAGTTTACCATGTAAATTGTCCTCATTAGATCCTTGATAAGATCATACTGGTTCCTACTTTTTGCGATAGATTTTTTTCTTGGATTTACCCCACCAAGAATATAGTATTCGCTGTGCTGTGTTTCAGCCTGAAACCACATTCCACCTCAGATATGCTGTTTTCATAGACAGTGTGAAAGAAACGATTGGTTAATATATCAAGTTTTGGTTCGGGAATGAAATCGGAATTTCAATTACAACAACAAGTGATATCTTTGACTAGAATAGTTTCAGTGCATTATATATCTTAATTACATTTCACAAAATAAATCATTCCAATAGTTGACTAGCATAATGTAAATCTATCAGGATCCGAAAAAAAATAAATGCTAAACTCATTGAATAACACATACAGATATAATGTAACTGTTAAACTGAACCTTAAAGAGATGTTAGAGAGAAATATTTATTATATTCAGTAATCAGTTCGAAAGTTGGATTTAAAAAATGTCTTCTAAGACTATAACTTGCATACTACCATTTTATACATAATTATATATATATATATAATGATTTACGTTTTTTTCATTTAATGCACACACACACACATACATATATATATATATATACACAGGTGGGTTAAAGCGTTCGACTCGTAATCTGAGGATCGCGGGTTCGCATCCCGGTCGCACCAAACATGCTCGCCCTTTCAGCTTTGGGGTCGTTATAATGTGACATTCAATCCAACTATCCGTTAGTAAAAGCGTAGCCCAAGAGTTGGCAGTATATGGTGATGACTAGCTGCCTTCCCTCTAGCCTTACACAGCTAAATTAGGAACGACTAGCGCAGATAGTCCTCTTGTAGCTTTGCGTAAAATTCAAAACAAACAAACATATTAGATACAAAATATAGCTGAAAGGATTTACGTGTTGTCATTAAATTGGCATATGCAATGGGTATATATGTCTCTTTTCTACTTCTTTTCTTTACACTAAGAAAGCTTACTATTATCTGAACAATAAGTTGTGATATTATAACACTAAAACCCGAATTTCAATCCCCGTGGTAAAAACGGCACCGATAAAATCTCATTGTGCAGTTTTGTGCTTAATAACAACAAACAATTTTTTGCACAATAGGAGCATAATATGAATTATATTATTTTTAAGTCACAAGGAATTTGATGCAGAAAGCTTGGCCATTTCACCTTTATTCTTAATTTTAGATAACATAATTTAATTCGCACACTGTAGTTAAACTATTGATTTTTACATTATTTAATTCTGAGAAGAGTTCAGTGCGTCTAGTTATACAATATTAAAATTACCATGAACAAGATATACCAGATACGTTTAATTATTAAATTGTTCTGATGTAACGTACTAAATACATTTAGTTACTGATTACCTACATATTATGAAATAATATATTAAATGCATGTAATTATTATTTGTTTGACTTTAAGCACAACACTACACAAAGACGTATAAATGTTCTGCACACCAGAAGTATCGAAACCCGGTATGCAAGTCTAATTATTACGCTACATAATGTAAACATAACGTATTGAACGCATTTATTTGCTTAAGCTACATGTTGCAAAAAAATCTGTCAAATTCATTTAATTACTAAAGTATATATCAAGAATATAATTCATAAAATATGATCAGTTATAGATCTACATATAATTAACATAATCTATAACACACATTTATTTCTTTAAACGAGGTGCACATTATGAATTTAAGGTATAAGATGCACATGCACACTATTTGTCTTATGTACTGTAATATACTTTAGTTTTGAATTATTAAAAATTACGACATTGTGTGAAAGGTATTATATGTATTTTATGGAAGTAATAAGATTTATTCGTTGCATTTGAGAAGGGTAAGATGGTAGGTTTTAAGTTTTTATTTTGTAAATGGTAATAAAAGTCTTTTCAAGTTTTATCAGATTGTAAAGAGAAATAAAACACGACTTATTACTCCATAAAACATAAAAGGTTTTATTCAAATCAACGTTTTGCCAATAGGACTTCAGCAGTGCACACATGATTTAAACATACTTCTGTCATCCCCATCGCGCCAAACATAATAGTCCTTTTAGCCGTTTTAACGTGACGGTCAATCTCACTATTCGTTGGTAAAAGAGTAGCCCAAGAGTTGGTGGTGGGTGATGATGACCAGCTGCCTTCCCTCTAGTCTTACACCACTAAATTTGGGACGGCTACCATAAATAGCCCTCGAGTAGCTTTGTGCGAAAATTGAAAAATAAACAATAAACATGTTTTTGTATATCTACTTTGCCGCATGTAAACCGTAAGATGAGAGCGGCTAAATTAATATTTCAGTTTCGTTGCATCATAAGTTTTATTATAATACTACTCAGAGTCTGAAAAGATAAAAATATATTTCTTTAAAACAGAGAACGTTAATTATTTATATTTGCAATAATTTATTTATTTTGTTTTGTTTGTATGTTTGTATTTTAAGCACAAAGCGACGCAAAGAGCTATCTGTGCTCTTCTCTTCAGGGGTATCGAAACCCGGTTTCTGGCACTGTAAGTCCTCAGACAAGCTACTATGCCACTTGTTGAAGTTGTTTATATTCAGGTCTATCAACGATAATATTTGATCAATGTATTTAATAGAAATAACCTACCAAGTCAAATAAATATTAAAAAGTGAACATTTATTCTTTAGAAAAAATTGGGGAACAGGCATGGCCAGGTGGTTAAGGTACTCAACTCATAATACGACGGTTGCAGGTTTGAATCCCAGTTACACCAAATATGCTCGTCCTATTAGCCGCGGGGACGTTATAATGAGACGGCCAGTCCCACTATTTGTTCGTCAAAGAGTAGCCCAGCTGCTACAAGTCTACCGTATTAATAATAATAAAAAATAACCGTAAGTATGACTAATAGTCCAATTACAAATGGTTTCTATGACCATTTTACTATATGTCATCGTTTGGATACCTTCACTACTAGCAGTGTTTTTCAGCCCTTGTGTTCTTCCAACGCGTTTCTAAGAGCAGTAGTTATGAAAATCTGTTTATTTTTCTCAAGGAGTTACAATGTATATATAAATATCATTAAAGAAGAAAGCAACTCTTTCCATTTGCATTCTTTTTATTTTCATCACGATAAAATAAAGCAAATCGTGGTCTTTGATTTGAAGTTGGCACTCGCACATTTCATGATTTCCATCAAATAGCACCAGCATGGCCAGATGGTTAGGGCGCTTGACTCATAATTTGACGATCGTGGGTTCGGATCTCCGTCACACCAAACATGCCTATCCTTTCAATTGTGGGGGCGTTATATTGTGACGGTTAATCCAACTATTTGTTGGTGAAAGAGTAGCTCAAAAGTGAGCAATGAATGGTGATGACTAGGTGCCTTCCCTCTAGTCTTGCACTGCTAAATTAGGAACGGCTAGTGCAGATAGCACTTGTGTAGCTTTAAGCGAAATTGAAAAACAAACAAAGCTACACAAAAAGCTATTTATGCGCTGCCTGCCACAAGTATCGAAATCCGGTTTCTAGCTTTATAAATACGTGTAATATTCGATGTTTTTTACTTCATTATGTCATGTATATTAAATGTGTGAGATAATAGAGCTAATTTTTAAATACATAATCAGAGTACGAATTAAAATTATAATAAAAAGGTATATGAATATTTCTATCTAAGAAAACTGATTTGCATGTGGATACTCATTTATATTTTGATTCTTAGCAATTATTTAATAACTGACCCAAGAGATTGAGGACTATGGCATTTAACACCTTAATTAAGCTTCAAAATATAATTCTAACATAATTAATTATACAATACTATTAACAATATTATTGATAAAGATAGAACATCGTTTTGGTCTTCCTAGGTCATTTTCAGGTGAAGAAAGATATAGTTTGATTTTGATCATTGGCTCTTTTTCTTAACCTGAAGATGACTATGAAGGTCAAAACATTGTTTTCTCCTTATCAATACCCATACCAGCCGTTCTGAGATATATTTTTATATCAAGTGTGTTTCTCGTCATCAAGAATGATCATATTTGTAAAATAAGATAGCGCTTAGTTACAATGGTATGGTTACAAGATAGAAGTTTCCTTAATTAAATAATAAATCATCGAATAATATCATAATTCAGTTTAGAAACGACGCAATAAAAATAATCTCTTTCTCACAGTATTTTATAAAACACGTATTTCAGATGTTTTAGCATTGGCTCCTTGTTTCAAAAGTTATCCACAATAGTAAAATGGTATGTCTGTACTTGTGTATGTGCTTCATCACTATATCCCATAGAAGAAAGAACCTAGAAATTTATACATATTAATAAAAGGAAGTATCTGTGACCGATATGGCTACAAAAGGAAATAAACTGAAACCTGAAATTTTGTACTCATACTAAGTGGATCCTGAGGGTGTGCACCTTAATATTATTCCTTACCTACATGTGTGAGCGAAAGAGCATGTACATTTTAACATGAAAGCCCACGTAAGAAAGAAATGTTACCGTCTTAGCTTCAAGTAGAAGTAATCTAGAATCCTGACATTTTTCACCCGTATTAAATAGACCCTGAAGGTGTATTGTGTATCTTATTCACGTGTGTGTATGCATGCGCATCGTTTCAATGAGACAAGCTAGCAATGAACTACATAATAAAGAAGTAGTTAATTATATGAGAACATCTACTATATAAAAAAGCCAATATGGTTTGATATAAATGAGTTTGAAAAGGATATTTCAACATGTTGCTTATCAACAAAAGAATATTGGTTAAGCATATAGGTTGTTTTGAATTAAGCACAAAGCTCCACAATGGGCTATCTGTGCTCTGCCCACCACGGGTATCGAAACCCGGATTTTAGCGTGTAAGTCCGTAGACATACCGCTGAGTCACTGGGGGGCGAGTATATAGGTAAAATGCGTTCAGAATATACATACTACAACCTAATAGCATAAGCAAACTCGGATATTTTCGCTAGTATTATTAATAAAATCGGGCCTGGCATGGTCAAGCGCGTTAAGGCGTGACTCGTAATCCGAGGGTCGCGGGTTCGCGCTCGCATCACGCCAAATATGCTCGCTCTCCCATCCGTGGGGGCGTTATAATGTGACGGTTAATCTCATTATTCGTTGGAAAAAGAGTAGCCTAAGAGTTGGCGGTGGGTGGTGATGACTAACTGCCTTCCCTCTAATCTTACACTTCTAAAATAAGGACGGATCGGTGCAGTAGGCTAACAGCCTACTCACTTAAAAACCTGTTGGAGAATCCGCAAGTGATTGCAGCTCGATGTTCCTTGATGGAATCGAGTGGTGAATGAATGAATGAATTAATAAAATCAGAATATTATGTCACACTTGCAAATTTTAGTGTTTGTATGTTATTTACCTTCAATTGTTTTGAGTTTCTCTTTCTTCTCAAAGAAATCATACTTGAAGTCTTGTAACTACACTAAATTTTTGTAATCTGGCAACTTACGAATACTCTCCTTAATTCCATTAACTGTCTGGTGTAATAAGATGTTCTCTTATTTAGCCAAGTGATTAAAGTGCTCGACTCCTCATCTGAGGGATGAGGGTTATGTTATAATCAATTATACTATTCGTTGCTAAATGAATAACCGATGAGTTGCTGATGGATGGTGATGGCTATCTGTCTTTCCTCTAGTATTCCACTGTTAAATTATTGACGTTTAGCAAATATACTCCTTGTGTAGATTTGCGCGAATTTCGAGAAAACAAACTTTTGATATTCTCTTTCTTGATATTTTGAAAAACAAACACACGTAATTTTTTTTATTTTTTATATTACCATCAACAAATTAATTCTGTACTTCTTTCAATAGATCTTCACGCATTATAACTTTGTTTAACAGGAAATATTTATCTACACTTATTATAAAAATTACACAAAAAGCTAGCAATGCTATTTTCACTGTAGTATTAAAACGTTATTTCTTGCTTCATAAGCTCGTATTCTTGTTACTGAACCACGGGTGGTTAAGAATCTTTTAATAATATTTATCCCATGAACTATTAAATAATTAACCATTTTCAAATAGCTGTTTCTTATTCAAACTGTACTATACATATAAAATCCAAAACTGGTAGGTTTATTAACTGTTAATTTTGGTGATCCTGTTATTGGCATCCAATTATGAATTCGTTACTCTATAATTTTGGCTATACTTGTCGCAAAAAACACAACAGCAAAAAAATGGCATGGTAAGCTGCCTGAGACTGTGGGTGTGTTGTAACAGCGATGACTAAATACAAAAAATGAACTGTAATAGTCTCAAAGTTAGTGACTAGTGCTGTTTATTAGGTGCATTTCTTTTGTTCTTAAGTTCAAAATTTGTATAATTTTGCGAATTTTCCGAAATAAACCTTGTCAGTTACATAATTATAACGTCAGAAAAGACAAAAATTAACTAACTTCAATTGGAAAATAATCTCCAAACCTAAAGAAATGGCCGTAGTTTTGTCATAACAAATACATTAAAGCCTTCTAAAGCTTTATAAACCCCGAAGATTAATATCAGGTAGAAAACACGACCATATCAACTTATCGATGTGTTTGAAAGGTTTGTCTAGTATGTTCGGCATCATACAGATATTCAAGAACCTTTTACAACGAAGCCTCTCATGAGTGTAAAGTGTGCGTTATTAGATACTGTTTTTACGTTCATTTCCTTTAGTCATATACACAAATTAATATATACACATATGTATTTTTCGATGAAGAAAAACATGTAAAATTTAGATAAAAATGCAAAGTTAGCTTATCTGTTTTCAATTGGAAAAAAAAGCATGTTATATTAGTTTAATTACGTTGTTGCTGTGGGTATGTTTCCTGTTTTTTTAAGAATATGGAGTTGTGATTAAATATGTTGTCGGACGCCAAGAAAAGGTCATCTTTATTTTTACTCGACCATATTGTATGGAAATATCCTTTTTTTGTTAATTAACAGTAGATAATTAATGAAGTGAATGAATTGACATCCAAGGTTGTTAAAACTAAGAAAAATAAGGATTTTGGCGTGACTTAAACATCATTTATAAACAAATGTTTTATAAGTTATCACAAAAATTATCAACAGTTTTCACTTCTCTCAAGAAAGAAACCATTGAAGTTCAACTCTATACTTTCTTGGTTGTATCACATTATGATTTTGTTTATTTTCCCAACAAAGTCTAGATTATTTTGTAAGTTTCCTAGGTTGTAAACATCAAACAAAGTGTAAATAATTATAGAACAAAATATTTTGTTACACTTTAATAATACTTTAGAAGAATATAATGTAAAAGGTATCTAAATCGTTAATGTTTTTAATTTATAATTCCAATATATTCAATGATTAAAGAAAATATTTTAAGCATAACGTTGATTAAAACTCACAGTAAATTTAAGTTTTTTATTGAAAAAAGAATTGAAAACCATTTTTAATTCTGAGCACACATGATATTCTTTCTTGCTGTTTTACTAGTTGAAGTCTCTCGGAAAGTAAGGTACGTTTATAAAATTATAACAATAAATTCCGAGTTCGATTCCTCGATTGAACGTAGCTGATAATATGGCTTTGATCTATAGCAACTAAATGCCAGTTTATTTCTGAAAAAAATAATTTAAAACACGTTTTCAGACAAAACATATTTCAAAATGTATTTAAGCTAACAAACCTAATCATTAACAAGGTCAAGAAACATGACATTAACAAATGAATAGGAAGAATAATATCAGATACAAAAACAGAGATATCAAAATCAGGTAATAAAATACCAGTTATGAAGAATGCAGTCAAATAAAGAAAACTAATAAAAGTATTCAGGTTAACGGAACAAAAGAATGTAATCTAGTTACTATAATAAGAAATTGTAATCAATTTAAGTAAGGTGAAACGTGTATTTATTTAGGTTAAAAACATTAGAATGTAACTATGTTAAGGGAACTGTAGAATGTAGTTATATTAAGGAAACTGTAAAATTTAGTCAAGTTAGGAAGCTGTAGAATGTAGCTAGCCATCTCTAATTTAGCAGTGTAAGCCTGGATAAAAGGCAGGTAGTCATCACCACCTACCGCCAACTCTTGGGCTACTCTTTTACCAAATAATAGTGGGATGACTCTCACATTATAACGTCCCCACACCTGAAAGGGCGAGAATGTTTTGTGTGAAGGAGATTCGAACTCACGATCGTTGGATTACGAGTCGAGCGTCTTAACCATCTGACCATTCCGGGCGGTATATTTATTTTCCTCGTCCAATCGAAATGAAAAAGTAGGAATCTGACAACCTTAAAATTCCGTTGTGTCTAATTATTTTCTAAAAATTCTTGCTCTTACAATAAATTTTTCTAAATAAAGTAATATGCAAACAACTGATGTTGTAACGTCACTTTTACGTATTGTTACAGCCATAACGTGATTTTTATTAACGAATAAAATATACATCACACAAAAATAGAATATGTAATTTATTTAATGAAAGATATAGCTTTTCAAAGATTAGTAATTAAGTGATTTCGGGGTTAATAATTGTAAAGAACATCAGTTGAACCTGTTTACAAAATTTTAGTTTATTGGTATCATAACATACCAGAATATAAATTTAGAACCGTTGAGAAACAGTTATTTATATAAATTTTATGGAATATGAAATTGAAACATCTTTCGTGCCTAATATTTCATTTGTTTTTCAGATAATTTCAAACATATTTCACGTAATCTTCCCCTACAAATCCACTTCAACATTATGCCATACCTAAACGATGTTCCAAATGATTCATGAGAATTATAAATAGAAATAAAGGAAACACAAAATTTAAACTGTAAATGGGCATGGCCGAGCGCGTAAGGCGTGCGACTCGTAATCCGAGGGTCGCGGGTTTGCGCCAGCGTCGCGCTGATTGTTTTTTTTAATTCAGCACAAAACTACACAATGGGCTATCTGTGCTCTGCCCACCACGGGTATCGAAACCCGGATTTTAGCGTGTAAGTCCGCAGACATACCGCTGAGCCACTGGAGGGCGCGTCGCACTGAACATACTCGCCCTCCCAGCCGTGCGGGTGTATAATGTGACGGTCAATCCCACTATTCGTTGGTAAAGAGTAGCCCAAGAGTTGGCGGTGGGTGGTGATGACTAGCTGCCTTCCCTCTAATCTTACACTGCTAAATTAGGGACGGCTAGCACATATAGCCCTCGAGTAGCTTTTTTTGAAATTTCAAAACAAACAAACAAATCATCATTATAACTATTTTATTAGTAATATAGTTTGTTCAGTATTATAAGATGTCGAATAGATAAAAAACAATTCATAACTTTTTAAAACTGTATAATTTCAGTAAGAAATAATATTCCCACAGATAAGAAAAATCACGAATGATTTAAATGTCAAAACCTATAAACTACTTTTCAAAATTAATATTAGTTATAAAATGGCAAAAATTAACCGACCTAGAATGCTATCAAATGCTGCCAACGATTCTGTTAACCTTTTATGCTGCGAGTGCAAACATGGTTACTCTTACAAACATATCACAATCATTAACTATCGTGATTTCTGATGGCATAGAGTTCTCCTAACAAGCTTTGCACAAGGCTTAATCTATCATACAGGAATGTGTTATAATTAAATATTTCGAGGAAATTCAATACTGTAAACAGTAATATTATTCACTTCATTTTAAGACGTTTTTATATTTATATTATATAGATATGAATCTTAAAGTTACAACTTTCGAACAGATTATTTTGGATAAATTATCAAATTATCTTAATTTTGATTTGTTCTTCAGAAATTTTGGAGCGAAACGTGAGTTCTACTATAACAAAGGAAATTCTGTTGAGATTTTGTCATTTTGTACCTGATTACCCAACTCTGCTAATACTAAAATTGCTCAAATTTGTCAAACAAAGTATTTTGGACGTTACATGGTGAGAATTCATTATAATTTAATAAGAATTACACTTTTTTACGTTATGAGACAAGAAAGGAGAGAGGAACATGTATATATTGCAGTATACCCTGCAGTAAAATGTATAACTTCAGTGTCTAATTTTAATAACCTAACCTGCATACGCAAGAAATAACATTATCCTGTTATTTTTCCATAATAAGAAAAGTATATTACAAAAGCGACTGAAATGTGAAAGATTACTATTCAGAACTGTTTAACGAGGTTTAACAGCATTCATTACTTGAGCCAGGTAGAAAAAAGTGAACGTTATATAAATAAGCATATGTATCTCAAGAAGCATATATGTTGTATGGATTTTGTTGAAACAAGCATGCCTTTTAACTCTTTCCTAGAAAAATCAATACCAGCTTGATCTCAGATGCATGAAAACATATACAATTAATTTGGATAGAATTTCTATTGTTTAAGCTAGAAACTGTAGCAATCAACCGAGATGGTATATGATTGTTATCCAATCTGATGTTTCATATTTCAGTACGTACCACCACAAGATGAAGAAAAGATGCAGCTGTAGATCTAGATAGTTCCAAATTTTCTTTATCTATGAAACAATAGAAAAACGTACACTTTAACAAAAGGGGCCTGGCATGGCCGAGCGCGTAAGGCGTGTGACTCGTAATCCGAGGGTCGCGGGTTCGCCCCCGCGTCGCGCTAAACATGCTCACCCTCCCAGCCGTGGGGGTGTATAATGTGACGGTCAATCCCACTATTCGTTGGTAAAAGAGTAGCCCAAGAGTTGGCGGTGGGTGGTGATGACTAGCTGCCTTCCCTCTAGTCTTACACTGCTAAATTAGGGACGGCTAGCACAGATAGCCCTCGAGTAGCTTTGTGCGAAATTCCAAAACAACAACAAGTTTAACAAAAGCTTCACCCAAATACTAACTATAATTAGTTTGGGAATAAAAGCTGCATTTTTTATACATTATAATTGCATGAGAAAAGAACAATTTTCTTGCATATAAGTGAATATATTAAACAAAAAGTTTGACATTCTATATGTTTTTCTACGAGATCTGCTTTGCCCTCATCAAATTCTACCCTTTTAATAGATGCTTTGAGTTCTTTTTTGTTCATTTAAGTAACTCAAGTGTTGTTTTTTGTTAATGGACTTTTTTGGATCCAGAACACATTATGCTTAAAAAGAATTTCCATTGTTTGCTGGCTTTGACAGGAAATGTTTCATCAAATAACAAGACTTTGAATACATTCAGTAGTATGTTCTTCGTGTTCTTGACGTTCTTACAACTTTAAAGCATTAAGCTCTATACAGCAGGCGGAATTACTAAACCTTGAAGTGAATCAACGGAATCACAAAAAAGACAGCAGCCACAATAAACTTAATTGTTTCTTTTATAAAATGTAAAAATGCCCATCGTTTTTATTTCTTTTCATTCTACTCAACATGTATATTACAACAATCTTAACACTAATTGATAAAAAAGTTGAAAATGAATATTTCAGATTCTTGTTTCTTGACTTGATAAAATAATTTCCGAATGTGTATTTTCGTAATTTTATTATGAAACAAACAATCGTGATTTGAAATAGCTCAGGTAAAAAAATAAACAATGTGAAAGTTATTGTGCTAAAATTTTAAGTTTTGGTAATAGAAAAATTAGCAATATAAAAAATAAAACAACTGATAGAAGAACTTGATTGCTTAGGTCACGTATTGGTATGGTTAAAATGAACAAACCTAATTGTGAGTGATTCAGTTTTGATAAATTACTTTCGAAACTAGAGGAGACTGGATGAATTAATGTACCTTGTAAAATAAGCTGCAATGCGAATTGTTTGTTTGTTTTGTAATTTCGCACAAAGCTACTCGAGGGCTATTTGTGCTAGCCATCTCTAATTTAGCAGTGTAAGACTAGAGGGAAGGCAGCTAGTCATCACCACCCACTGCCAACTCTTGGGCTACTCTTTTACCAACGAATAGTGGGATTGACCGTCACATTATAACGCCCCCACGGCTGGGAAGGCGAGCATGTTTGGCGTGATGCGGGCGCGAACCCGCGACCCTTGGATTACGAGTTGCACGCCTTACGCAAAAGTAATTTTAACATATATTTTCATCGCAGGTGAAGCACAGATGTATCTCAGCGAAAAAAGTGGTACAATGTGTTTCAAATAATTACACACACAAATACAATCTCTGTAATTGAAACCGTCCAGTACACAAGGGTCGCAAAAGCAATTTCAGGGATAACACAAACTGCAAGATATCACATTTATAGATGTAATTATTGCACATATAACCATAACGGAAAAATGTACTCAATCATTAGCTATTTTCTAATTTAGAAGCTTACTGAATTTTATTATTATTTTAATATTTCTGTTCAACAATTAACCCTACTCTTTGTGCTCTGAGTTTCTCTTTTTTGTATTCTGTTCCATTATTTATTGCTCAGCGAGAAAATATTTTACAACTACGAAGATACAGAGAAAGTTTGTAAATTGTCTTGAGATTTCGCATTCAATTAAAGGATAAATGAAATAACAATATTATTTTTCTAGTAAAAATTTACTAATTACATATTCTTAATATTTTCTATCCGAAATAATCCAAAGGAAACAAAAGCAAAGCATTAAAACTGTATCGATCAATTACTCCAGAATAAATTATTGATATTGTTACCTGTAAGCTTCATTAATTCTATGTTACTTAACAAACTTTGTAAGTATAATATAATCGTATTTAGCTATATTACAATAGTAAATATTATAATATAACATTTATAAGAATTACAGTATAGCCTATGGGAACAGACTATATTTCGTACACGTGTAGTACAACATAAATCAGTTAGTGATCAAAATTTCAATGGCCTTTAAAATCTGTCTAAAATGATTTTCTGCCATACACGTATATCTAAATAATGACATAGCCATATTCTCTTTTTTACATAACATTTTATTCAATATTTAAAGTGGAAGGTTATCTATTTTTTTAAAGTTTAGAAATAACTTAGAGTTTGTATTAATAGCATAATATAGTTTTATATATCTTACTCTTTAGCAATAAATTTATGTTACACAGAATAAGTTTATGTTACATACGACTGTGAGTCTGAAAATTTCTTTCACATTATTATGTTTTAATCTTAACAGGAAACTGGTTCGTAAGATACTAATTTATAGTTCAAACTGCAGACATGTTTGACAAACCGTAAAGAACATTGTAATAAAGTTACTTGTTCTAAACCTTGGATATTCCTGTTTTACCTAATTACAGTTTTTTTTTCTCTGGAGAAGTAATTTCAGAGACAATACACATACTGGTAAGAGTATAACATTTTATAAACTTCGAACATTCAATGTACAAACAAGAAAACCATCATTTCTCTGTATCATTATATTAATCGCCCACCGCTAGAACAGCGGTATGTCTTCGGACTTACAACGTACAATCAGGGGTTCGATTCCCCGCGGTGGGCTCCATAAACACAACATATTGATTCAGTCATAATTGCACAGGTTTGTTTGGCTTGTCTCTACTAACATAATGTAAATATATTCTTTGCTAATGGAATTTTTCTTAACAACATAACACATCTGCTCCTTCCTTTGGTTTTTGTCTTGATATTTGTTTGATTTGAATTAAAATATTTGTAACTTGATTTCATTTTTAATTTAATTCTAAAGGCTTTACTTTTATTTCTTCAATTCAATAAATGTAAGCGCAAGATTTTGTATTTGTTATCAAGAATAAAAATATGCAATTCAGTGCTTATCGCATGCATGGAAACCAGAATATTTTAGCATTATAAGCCCTAAGACACCGCTGAACCACCAAAAGCTATAAGAACAGTGCATTCTGTATTAGGTGTAACGCATGAAAGTTGGCACGAACACAGACCTTAACCATAGAATTACTTTTCACACAGAGAACGTATTTAATTTACAACATTTAACTTAACAGAATTTCGACAAAGAAATGGTCCGCGCTGATACAGTCGTAAGTTTTCGGATTTACAACCCTAAAATCAAGGGTTCGGATCTTATCCGTAGACTAAGCAGATAGCCCAATGTGGCTTTGCTATAAAAACAAACAAGCACACATAAAGAAATATGTAATATCATAGGTAAGGAAAAGCTGTACAGATGTCGATTTCACAGTTGTAGTTTTAGATTTTATTTTCAAGGTGTAAATGCTGTGAACATTTTTACCTATAAGACACGTTTTATGACATGCTTAAAATAAATAACCTTACTTATTATAATATTTCAGCTGTGAGAGTGGAAAGAACGCTTTTACTATGTAAGTATATTTATAGACATAAGATCGTGACTCAGTTTTTTTCTTTCTTCGTGGTTGTATGTAACCATTCATGAAAGATTTTTCGAAACTTAAAGTAGGCATTTGAAAACTAGAAGATGTGAGTACAATATTTTTGTGATTTTTTGTTTTCATATAGTCACCATTAGTTGAAGGGTATGTGCTTGAGCGTTCATCATTAGCCAGCATCTGATCACAGACATCATAACTGATCTTGAACTTGTACTAAAAGAGCTCTCAGTAATAAACTCGAAATACATATATATATTCAGATTAGGCCGTGATACATGTGCTCACCAATCACGAAGGAAATAGCCAGAGAACTGTTCTTTGTAAAACGTAGAAATGTTCCATTAGAATTACGCCAGGAATTTGGAATCATGAAAATATGTTTTAGCTGCTTCAGTTTTTCAAAGAAATATCAAACTGTCTTGCTATGAAATATGAATTTGTAGAGATTTCGATAAAACAATGTGAAACATTATTTTGTAAAGAGATTTCTCAGCGTAACCAGGTATACGTTCGAGATGAGTAGTTACTGTATCTGTCGTTTCCTCAGGAAACATTGCTGACATTTATTTTTCCGCGCTTCGATCGCATTGAATTTCTTTATCAAGGACTCAAAATACAAATAAAAACAGATGGTTTTGAATATTGATTTTATGAATTTTTGTTTATTTTTTTAAATATAATTCATTATACTCTTGTAAATTATAAAATATATTCTGTTTGGTATAAACTTCTCATGCTGTTAGTGGAGCATCTGTCCATACTGGGCCAAGTTATTAGTATAAATACCTCATTGATGTACACAATTTTTTTTTAAATAAATATATTTTTTTGTTTCAGACACCACAGAACTACCGGTTTCAAAAGCCGTGACAAAATTAATTAGCAGAAATTGTAATTATTAACCTTAATATCTGTACATACTATATAATAAGGTATTTGTGATAGCCTATGGTTTCACGATTACACCAAACGACAAGGACATAATATGAAGACTAGAGTTTTAGAGGATCTTTAGACTACTATAAATAAAAATTGTTCAACAAGAAAAACTTTGTTTTTGGAAGTATAGGTATGGAATCTCAGACCAAAACGGCATTGTACATACACTTCTTAAAGCCAATGAGCGTAAAGAAAAAAAATATACATTTTGTGCTGTTAGACTCAACCACTTATTTGAGTAGAGCTTCAAAAGACGAAAATAAAAAACGGGAGAATTAAAAAAAACGTTTTATTATTTAATAGGGAAAATGTAAACACTATGAAATTAGCTTAAATAATAGCTGGTCAAAAGTTTAAGACCATACTAAAACGAAGGGTTAATCGATAATCACATAAAGAAATTTAGTCATTTATCTTCAAACATTAGCGTTGTCGACATCTCTTGTGTTACATTGGGTAAAAACATGGCAAAGTCTGAAAATTTTTCAGAGTTTGAACGTGGCAGAATTGTCGAACTGCAAAAGCAAAGTATCTCTCAACGTGCCATCGCTGGTGAGATTGGTCATAGTAAAACTCCTGTTGAAAATTTCTTAAAACAAACCTGAGGGATACGAAACTAGAATTCTGAGTGGTGCTGACCAAGAAAATTTCGCCGGCGTTGAGCAGGAGAAGTCGACGGGTTGTCCGGCAATATACCAGCCGATCGTCGAACTAAATTAAGGCTCTTTTGGACGAAGAATGCAGCTCAACAACAATAATACGACATCTACGAGAGAAAGGCTTTAAAAACCGTAAACGTCCTCAGAGGCAACGCCTTCTTCTACACCACGAAACAAATCAGTTAAACTTTGATGAGAAGCACCAAACACAGGACGTAGAAAAGTGGGAGAAGGTTTTATCCAGTGATGAGAAACAATTTAACCTAGATGGTTCAGATGGCTTCCAACGTTACTGGCACGAAAAGGATATCCCACCGTAGACAAGAGTTGGCAATGAGTGATGATGGCTAACTGCCTTCCCTCTTGTTTTACACTGCTAAATTAGGGATGGCTAGCGCAGATAGCTCTCGAGTAGCTTGGCGTGAAATTCAAAACAAACCAATGAACTTACAGCCTGATATGCTAACTAAAGCCGTATCCGAACATTTATTGGGATTAAAACTACTACAGTCATGTTACTTTCATAACAAAGGAGTAGTAAAAACTAATTTAATGATAACATTAAATAGGTTATGTTGTTAAAACAAACGGCATTACCCTTTTTCAAAGCTGGTATTCAAAAAAAAAGGTAAACTTGTTTTAGAAAGAATATCTAGAAAGAATTCACACTTAATTCAATAAGCAATACTTGCAGGTTTTATTAAGTGAAATGTTTTTCAAATGATAACTGAGACTTATAGAATTAAATAAAAACATGATATTCTGCAAATAAAGAAAGGGCAAGTAATTACAGTATTAAGCGTTAATGTGCTTTCTGAAATAATATCAAATGTAAACATTCTCACATAAGTACGTATGCATTTTCTAGAATTCGTTTGTTGTGACGCTACATAATAGGGTGGGTATGATTTGCTCACCACTCATGCATTTTCCTGAAGAATTTGGCTCAAGGCTGCACGAAGGCTATTTGCACTAGCTAATTCAGCTAATTTCCAAATTAAGCAGCAAAAATAGCTTGTCATCACTACCACTGTCAAGTTTCTCCTTTACCAACAAATAGTGGCATTGACCATCACTTTATAACATCCACATGGCTAAATTGTTCAGAATGTTTGGTGTGAAGGAGATTTGAACCCGTGACTTTCACCTTACAAGTCGACCGCCCCTAATCACTTGACTTTACCGGGCCACACCAAAAGTATTTAAACTGGAATATTAACATTAAAGTTCCCAAAGGTACAGTTGAGCTACTGTTTACAAAGGTTTACAAAACACAGATATACTTTAATTTTTCACGTTATCATCATACATGATTGAAATATTTCCAGTAAGGTTCTGTTTCGAATGATCATTTTTACCCTCGTGTTTAATGAAAACACATAGTAAAATAATTCTCAGTTGTAAGTAATATTTAAGAAACATTCTTGCGATATTATATTTATAAGTCTGCTCTGTTTAAAAGCTTCCAAACATTTTACAAACCATACAGTACAAAACAAAGTTTGTTTTCTTTAATTAAAAAAATAAAAAACATAGTCAAGTTATCATTATTCGTCAATTATGAACATTAAAAATTCAATAATCTAAAATTGATGCTAAAATTACTACCCTATCGATTTTATTATGAGATGATAATAATGGGATGATATCAGCCACTGAAATAGCTAGCATGAAAATTTTGTTTGTTTTTGAATTTCGCACAAAGCTACTCGAGGGCTATCTGTGCTTGCCGTTCCTAATTTATCAGTGTAAGAGTAGAGGGAAGACAGCTGGTCACTACCACCCACCGCCAACTCTTGGGCTACTCTTTTACCAACGAATACTGGAATTGACCGTCACATTATGACGCCCTCACGGCGAGCATGTTTAGCGCGACGGGGATGCGAACCCGTGACTCTCAGATTACGAGTCGCACGCCTTAACACGCTTGGCCATCCCGGGCCAGCATGAAAACTAAAGTTATCACTGCACAGACAAGAAAGGGTAAAAATAATTTATTTAAATATACGTGGTATTTTTTTCGGTGAATTAGTAACATTAAACTTTCACGTGTGTATATTTGGATTATTTTTATTCTGAATACACAACTATCCTTCTAAACATCTCATAGATGTTTAGAGTAAAATTTGAAAATATTATTGATAGCAGGAATTAAGACGTTTCTTGTTTTTGACAACTAAAGTACAGTCTAGATTTCAACATTTGTATAAATTTTGAAATTAAACTTCGGACGTAAGTTTAGTATTGTAAAAAAACAAAACAAAAATGCATTAATTTCAATATAATGACTCAATGTTTCTTATGTTACTTTATTATTCTTCCTTAGTCGTTTTCTTTGAAGATTATACATCTGAATTGAAATGCGTATTCAATCCATAAAAAAAGAGGAAAAATTAAGAATAACTATTTTAAATAAATCATTTGTTTATGAATGTTAATAATATAAAAGCACCTTGTATGATATACCGATGTAAATTTCGAGTAAAATATAGTTTAGAAAAAGCCCACATTTTTCATAAGGAAATACAATTATACTTTAAATACTTTTATGTCTAAAAATGTGCTATCCTGTTGAACTTTCGAAAAGTATTTTATTTACACTAAAATTAAAAAAACAACACTTTGGTAAACTAATCTAAAAATATTTAAGATATATTTTAAAAGTGCAAAATATGAATACGTGGTTTTTGAACTGACGGGTGTGAGTTTCAATTTCTCCATTAGTGTTTCAAATTACTTGTAATGAATGTAGTTTTAAACAGAAACCTGGAGATTATAAATCCAGTACGAGGGTTGCTGGTTAAAACTACATTCATAGTAAATAATTTAAAACACTAAAGGAGAAACTGAAATCCACACCTGTCACTCGCAGTTAAGGCGCTAGACTTACAATCTGCATGTTGCTGATTGAGAAGCTCTCCGCCGAATATGCTCTACCTTTCAGTTGTGAAGCTGTTATAAATTACAGTTTATTCCACTTTTCGTCAGTAAAAGAGTCGTTTAAGAATTGGCTGTGCGTGGTGTTGGTTAACTACGTTTCTTTTGGTACATAAGTACTAAATTAGTCACAAATACCTTGAGAGGGAGAAACAACATACTGTGTTATTTGTATACACACGTTCCTGGGTTTAATAACTTCGAAATAATTTAAAGCTACACCTGTGGAAACTCAATGGTACCTGCACCGTGAAATTTACTTCCACATCAGGCACACGTCTTTCTTATATTTTATCTAAATCCATAGATCACGCTGATCCCTTAAAAGGAGTCTTAAATAAATGTAGTTGATCGAATGTTCTAAATGCTGCATATACGAAACCACCAGGAACTTGTTAACTTGGCATATTTTACCAGACAATATTCATATTTTGTACAAGGAATTGCATTAAAAGAAAAGAAATATCATGTGAGCTATTCGTATTAAATTTCCTAAATCTTTCTAAACAAATAAACCTGTTTCATTCGTTATTTATTTACAGATATTTGTGAATTTCTTAACTTTGTGATTCATTTCTCTGTTTGGTCCAGAATGTTACCTGTTGATGCCAGGTAAAACTGTGAAACTTGTATCCATGAATTTCTTTTACTGTTCCATTAAAATCCGTAATAAATACCATTGAACATTAACTGCTGTGTTTTTTCAGCAGTTGCGGGCTGCATGTTTTACTCTAGCATTTAATATAACTAACACATCTTAAAATAACTAAATACTGAAATATTAGACGCTGTATAGTTGATGAATGAGGTATATAAAGTTTAAAGTCAATTCTAAGAATTTATAAATGAAGATGAAAAAAGAATGAATAAAAAATAAGTCAACCACACTATATCTGGTATGGCCCGGCATGGCCAAGCGCATTAAGGCGTGCGCTTACGTAATCTGAGGGTCGCGGTTTCGCGCCCGAGTCGCGCCAAACATGCTTGCCTTTTCAGCCGTGGGGGCGTTATAATGTAACGGTCAATCCCACTTTTCATTGGTAAAAGAGTAGCCGAAGAGTTGGCGGTGGTTGGTCATACACTGCTAAGTTAGGTACGGCTAGCGCTGATAGCCCTCTAGTAGCTTTACGCGAAATTCAAAAAGAAACAAGCAAGTTTCAAAGAATAATTTAATATCAGTTTATATTCCTCTCTACTCCAGAAAAAAGTGTTTAAATAATTACGGTTTTCAAAAAAATATTAAGTGTCGTTTAATAATTACATCAGTCGACAAAAATAAAGTTACAACGAGAATAGTCCGTATCAAAAAGAAATTGAACCAAACAGAATGACTAGAAGGTCAACAAAAGACTTCTCGCCTATGTTCTATGGTGCCATGGCATAAAACATACTGGAAAATAATGAAGATTTAAGATTGGGAAACAACGAACAAATATTTTTTTTGAAAATTAAAGTTTATAAATACGCTATATAAGAAAAAAGGTACCATCATGGTCGGTCGAAAGGACTATAGTTCATAACAATATTTAGACGTGTTTATAAACAAAAGCATATGAATGATAATAATGTACTTGTTCTGTATTGGTACACATTCCTGTTTCTTAGCATGTAAAGTATGATTCTCCGTCTGTTGGGCCTATGTTTATATATGTATATTTTTTTACTGGGATATACAGATTTTTAAAGTACTTTCAAATTATAAGTTCTGTTTACGGTTACTTGCAGTAAAGTAAAGTTTCAAATCTAGTTGAAAGTGCTTACTTAATACTTAGGAAATAAGTATTTACTGTGGCTGGATTGATATCGTTTTTAAAAGTAAATTAAGATATTAGAGCACTTCAAATAGAAAGGGTTTCTCACTTACCAAATCATTTTTACCTTATAGTTTGTGGCCCTCCAGCGGCACAATGGTAGGTCTGCGGACTTATACTGCTAGAAACCGGGTTTCGATACTCATAGTGGGCAGAGCACCAATAACCCATTGTGTAACTTTGTACTTAATTACAAACAATAACAACACAGTGTGTGCTCAAATGCTTAAAGTTAGAATATCTTGTTTTTTTAAGTAGAATTGAACATTTATAAAGGAACAACATATAAACGAGATACATCAAAAGCTTAAGTACATTTTTTTATGTTATTACAAAATGTCGAAATTTAAAGACTGGTACTCATAGTAGTAAATTATTAATTGCATATTTATCACGCTATCGATCAATTCACAATATGGTATCTTTTGGTCAATAGGCTCCTTCATGTAACATAAGGAGTTGTTATTGAGTTATCCTATGACGTAAAAGGAAGAAATAAGGATACTTGAAACTTAAAGTTTATCGCATATAAGCTTGTATGAATCATTCTTTTTTTTTCCCAAAATTATAACAAAACGCCCACTTCCTCTATAACAGAAAACATTCTCGTGGTTTATAATCGTGTATCTTCTGACTTAACACATCCTATCATGTCATGTTATGTAAATTGCTAAAGAAACAGTCATAATGATCGACAAAAATTACTTTTTCTTCTCCTGACAATCAATCTTCTAAAACTTGATTATCATCATATGCTGTCAGTCGCCCGCCCGTCCATGTATCACGGAATCGGACAATTCGATCCATTTATTCAAAAGGTTTCTCAGGTTCTTTTTGATTGAAGTTTTTCTTGGAATACTCTGAGGTTCTACTGTTTAATGTATCACAGAAACATATACGTTAAACCTCGCAATATTTTGAATATAAACTATAAAAATCAGTGAGGCATGCCATTTTGATTTGATTAAACGAATTAATTTATATGGTAATCAGAGAGTCAGAAAAGCACAGTCAACCAGAGGAGATTACTTGCAAATACCTCGGGTATAAACGTGGAAAAACAAAGTTTTCGGAAGTAAATGTACACCGGTTTAGTTTGAAACTGCCTCCAAGACACAGTGTTGTATATAAATCCACACAATGCACTAGATAAATATGAATTAGATTTTCAGTTAACCGCAAAATACATTAATATTTAACATCCATAGTCAATATTTCCAAGTCCTTTGTAACTCATTACAAGAATAATTAACTTATTTACATTTCTTAAAAGAGACTTTTATTCTGATTTATCATTTTTACGAAGTCTATACCCGTAAGGAAGATTAACTAAAACTTCTCTTATTATTCGGCTTTAACTTTTTAGTTTCAAAACCTATTCTTGATCAATGTGGCTCTTAATATGTGAAAGAAAGTTCAATTGAGTTCGCAAATTGGAATTCAATTTCTTAACAATCTAAAAGCATACATCATTATTCATGCAGTTTATATTATAAAATAAGAAACTTATGCAATGTAATTTAGAAAGTTGCACATTCTTGAAAGAAAACGAATACATTGAATACAGAAACACCACGCGTTGCTTGACTTATTGAATAAATGATTTGGAAATAGTCTTTCAGAAGAAAACATAATAGAGTTTGAAACTTATTTCTAATGTGAAAGCCGTGATTGTAATTGATTAGGCAGCAAAAAAAATTAATTAACATTACAACAACTCTCTCTGTTTTAGCAGTTTTTTTGATAACGTTTTTATTGTAACTCGAAAACGGCTACATTTTAGCTATTGTCTTCAAATAGAATGCAATAAGCTCTGACAAGTTGATTCCACAATAAAGTGTGATTTTAGCGTCAGACAAAAAGTCTGCAGAAGTAAATGTGTGTTCAAGGCGTGTACATTTTCAGGTTAGCCCGGTGATGTTTGGGCGGTAAATCTGAAAGCTTATAACCCTAAATATCGGGTTACGATACCTGCTCTAGCCAAAACACAGATAGCTCACTGCGTAGTTTTATATAGCAAATCAAATATTAAATGTAATTACTATCAGCAACTTATTTTTTATCTTTTGTTCAATAGATTTGATAAATTACTTGGTCTTTTTTATCTCTTTGAGTTTAAGAGTTTTTAGTAAAATCAACAAATAAAAGAAGAACGCGATTTAGAATCCTATTGTTTGCATAGTGTTGACTTCTGTAGGCCAGAGGTTTAGTTTAGAATTTGAACATCGGTCATCATTTTAACGATCTAAACAAATTGAATCATAAAATGACTTAAAAATTACAATGAAATGTCATATTATTTTTATTTCAATTCTATCTCTATCAGTGCCTTCTGTGAATTGTGTATATTTACCATGAGTAGTAAATGTACTTTTATAAATCACTATATATCCTATAATTTTGCCATTTGTTTCTAACAGAACAATAATTAATCCTTACAAAAGTTCCTCAGTCGTGTTTTATTCTGTTTAACAACGCGTGAAAATATATATTTTTTATTTTGACTCTCATTACCTGAGATTATACGATTTTAAAATAAAACATGTTCTACTTTCGTTCAAACCTCTGACATGTGTATTATTTCTGTTACTGGATTTCACGCAAAGCTAGCCATCTCTAATTCAGCAGTAAAAGACTAGAGAGAAAGAAGATAGTCATCTCCACCCACCGCCAACTCGTGGAGTACTCTTTTACCAACGAATAGTGGAATTGACCATCACTTATAATGTGGGGAGAGCGTGTTCGATGTGACGTAGAATACAAGTGTTAATTAGAGGGAGTTCAATTTTTTGTCTTAAATTAGATTTATTCTCATCAAATGCGATTGTTTTGAGCGCAAAGCTATAGTTTGGATTATAAACGATCTGTCCACCATGGAGAATTTAATGTTAAAAGAGCAATCCGAATAAAAAGTTATTTTTGCACCTACTTTTGGTGTATTTAGTTGAATAAATGGATTATTAAAATTGTTTTTAAAGTAGATCTCAGTGATTTAAAATTTTATAACTTATCTACAATAGCAATATTTTTTCTTCGGATTTTCAGTACATCATTCTCTTAAACGGACTGCTTTGTCCGGGATTTGTGCTCATTTTGAGTTGAGTTTAAACTTCAGTTATTCTACTGAAGCTTAGAAATTAGACGAGATATTTTTTTAAATTTAATTAATCGGAAATTTCCAACAAATCTTCATGTTCTTATCCACTTAAATACGTGTAAATGATATTTCAATAAAACAATCGGAGACCGATACTCAGCACTTGTGTGTAAGGAGTAGAACCGACAGTTAAAAAACAGTAATGGTTTATAAATTCCGATATACGATAAGGGACATTCCAAAAAATTCTTGAGAAAGAATGGAAGAATTTTAGAGAAAAGATCAAAGTAAGTAACGTGAAAACGAAAAAATGAAAAAGACTAGAATTTAGAGAAATTGCGTAAAGGAATGTTTGAGAATCTCAAGAACGTGACAAAAATTCAATGAGATGCAAAAGGCGACAAGAACAACGGTTTAAATGAGAAATTATAAGAAAAACTGTTTCTCAGACGTGTTTTATTTTGTTTAACAATACGTGAAAATATATTTTTTTTATTTTGACTGTCATAACCTGTGATTATGCGATTATAAAATTAAACATGTTCTACTTTCGTTCAAACCTCTGACATGTGTATTATTTCTGCACAAGCACATACGTAAGATACTGGATACTATACAACCTTTTGTTAAAACTATTCATAGTATTGTTACAGAGATACAACACGTTATATTATGAGAATAGCCGACTTTCCTCGAAGCCACTGATATTAAACTTACGGAGATATTACAGATTGCTGTTACAGAAAACAGCCAACACGTAATGTTGGCTAAATGAAACTACATGAACGAGAGGTGTTGAAAGTGGACTAGTAGATACATCACAATAGTTAAGTTTTTATAGATCGCAAGATTACTAAATTCGCGAAACAGCAACAATATGCTAAACATACAATAAATTAACGTCATCGCTATCGACAATAAACTCAATAAATACTGTTGGATTTCGTTTGCTTGGCTATACCAAACAGCACACGTATTAATACTCTTATATACACGCACCGTTATGCAGGGGTACAAACACCTACATATGTATAAGTAAGATATAAGGTTTTTCATTTTGTTTGTTTAATAGCTGTAAAACTTGTATTGATCCAAGTTCGCTGTAACGAATAGTTTTTAATATTTGTTTCCATAATAATCATTTTCGTATATTCGTGTAACTTTTAAAATAAGTTGCTTGCTAGCCGTTAAATGATTACTTAACTTTTGTTTTTGTTTTCTTACCACAACAATCTCGTTATTTGACATTTTAGAAAGAGTAAAAAATTGACACCTCATGCTTTTTTCTTCGGTGGCGTGACATTTTGATCCAAATGCTGAAGACTCAACACTGAGACACTGAAAATTTATCTTTTTCAAGAAACAAGGCAGTAAAATCCATTACTAATGTCCAGCCTGCAAAACGACAAGAACTCCATTCCCACTAATCCGTTATTGACTTTACAGAGACGAAAAAAGTAATACATCTAAAATATGTTGTATATAATGTGTTTACATATCAACAAAGGATGAGTAATGATAGAAGATAACATTTAGACACTATCAAACATTTCATATTTACTGTTATACAGAGAACAGACCATGCTTTTTAGCAACTGACAATCTACATCAAATTTTGTTACTTTTTCGACGTATTACTTTCATATTCGACATTTTTAATCACGTTTTGCCAATTTTAGCACAACAAGACACAAATGTAGGTTGCTTTATTTACAACGTTAAATGTTCTAAAAATAATATTTAGAACATTAAAAAAAGATGTTGTTATATGTGCTCTGTCCAAAATGGGTATCGAAACCTTGTTTTTAACGGTGTTAGTAGACAGAGATACCACTGTTCCACTGGATGTTTAGAACATTTGAAAAAAAATATATAACGTTTTTATTTCCCTCCTTTATAGCTGTAGAGACGAGAAACCTTACTCTTGGAGACGCCAGGCTTGTACAGATGATGATAGATTAATATAGAGGTCATGTGGAAGTAAGAGCACCTTAGCGATGTTGATTACAATGTATATTTTCTCATGCCAGTAGCCTCTTTGCTTTGTCACTATCAAACCAAATAACTGAATAAAGTGAGAAAAAATCGTTTTGGTAAACATATCATTAAACTGAATGAATCAAACTCTCATGAGATGAACATGGAAAGGCAGGTATAGATATCAAAATAACTATCTTTCAGTTCAAAATATTCTAGAGATTAAAGATTTTTTATCATGAAAACGAAGAATTGGTTAACTAAAAACATCACCAGTACTTGCTTTAATTGAATTTCTTCATATCGAGACCATACATCGAGTAATTAGAGTAAATGTTAAAGCTGCAAGCAACTGAAAGATTTACGTCCATGTCCTTTGGGAATTTTGACTATAAACTCTTCTTTCGAATCAGTAAAGTACAATTCATACAGAAAAAAACAACAACTTTTAAGTCGTTTCTATTTTTTCTCATAATTTTAAATAAGTTTAGGTTACAAACATGAACATATAAGATAACTGGTTACAATCGTTGTAAAGAAAAAAATCAAATTGTCAGGGTTTCGGCCAAGAAACATATACCGAAACTTTATGATGATTGTCTGGCGAGGCATCATATTATCACTTTTTCCTTACTCTTAAACGTTTCTTTAGCGTACAAAATACAAAAATGGCTGTTCGTGCTCTGATTCAACATGTGGAATCGAACCCTGATTTTTAACGTTATTAGTCCATGAGTTTACCACTGATCCACCAGAAGAATATTTTTTCTCAATAACAATCATATTTTTTATTTTTTTTATTTTCAAAATCAATCAAGTATCAGCTGCATTTTCTTCTAATTCAAACTATGAAATAATACATTAGCTTACAAACGAATATTATGAGTGAAATCATTGGTATCTAGAAATTATTAACTAATGAACATAAATATTAACCACGAAGTCAATCACTTTTAGAAATTAAGTTTATTCTCGCTAAGCATATGTGAATAATACATATGATAGTTTGTTTTACTTATTATATTTATCATTTAAAAGTACTAAGTTCATTTGACTGAATTGGTAAAACGTAAACTTATGTATTTATTACACTCTGTCCTAGCGCTTTCGGATTTGTATTAGTACCAATTAGCTACTAGAAATAATAAAACTAATGCACCTTTTAGCATTATTTTCTATCTGAACAATATCCAAGCATATCTTAGTGATAAAACTAGCTGTTAATCGGAAGGTATTTCTTATCTAATAAACAAGAGCTTGAGAAAAAATGCTGAAGGTTGGATAAGAACTGTTCCAATTAATCAAAATGTAATCACCATGTAATCGGTATTAAATTCTTTTGGATCTGAATTGTGATGCGGTTTGGAAGGACACACCTTTTGTAATATACACCTTTTAAAGTGCCACAGCGTGATAGAGATATTACAAGAAGTAATATAGTACAGTCATTATAATGGTAGGGTACTTTATTGCCCACCAGATTTATTACAACCACACCTTTAAACTTTTTAGTTCCAGTTATTCCCTATAGATTTTTATTTGAAAATAAGCTGTTCAACATTCATTCTGTATGTTAAAAGGCAAATTTTAGATAACAAATGCCTATAATCTAACAAATTTTAACTTATAATATTTACAATTACTCTGGATTGTAAGCATAAAGCTACACAATAGGTTATCCATAAAGAAACCCTGTTTCTAGCAGTGGGAGTCCGCAGATATACCATTGTGTCATTAGGGTATTTACAATTACTCTCTAATGAAATAGAAAACAAGCAAACTATTTTTGTTTGTTTGTTTTTTAATTTCACACAAAGCTATACGAGGGCTATCTGCGCTATCCATAATTTAGCAGCGTAAGATCAGGGAGAAGGCAGCTAATCATTATCATTCACCGCCAACTCTTAGACTACTCTTTTACCAACAAACAGAGCCCACTATGGCCAAGTGTTTTAGGTACTCGACCTGTAAACCTAGAGTCGTGAGTTCAAATCCTCGTCACACAAAACATGCTCGCCCTTTCAGCTGTGGGTGCGTTATTATATTACGGTCAATCCAACTATTCGTTGGTCAAAGAGTAATCCACGCGTGGACGGTGGGGGGGTGAGGACTAGCTGCCTTCCCTCTAGTCTGACATTGCTAAATTAAAGATGGCAAACGCAGATAGCCCTTGAGCAGCTTTGCACAAAATTGAAAAAACAAACAAAAAGTAACGAACAGTGGATTAACTGTCACCTTACAACACCCCCCAACTGAATGGGCAAACATGTCTGTTACAGCGGGGATTCGAACCCATCACCTTCTGTTTACGAGTCTAGTGCCTTAATCACTTGGCTCTTTCAGGTCTTACAAAGAGAATACATTGTTTTATTTAACAAATACAGTCTAAAACTATTTAATTATCAAACTTAGATTTAACAGTGTTAACAACAGGCTAATGGTATTTAATCACAGTATGTAGTGTTCATTTTAATTTTACAGACACATAACAAAGTTAAGATTAATTCGAGATTAAGCTTTCCCAGTTTATTGGGTGCGATAGATGAAACGAATGGATTTTATTAAGGAACTCAGGAGTACTTTGCACTTTTAAAGAAGCTAGTAGTGAGGATGCTTAATTTATATGTAGTGTTTCAAGGTTGGAGGCTATCCTTACCAAAGTTGAGAAAACAACAACACAGAAATAAAAACTGTGTAAAAACGACAACAAATCTAGAAGAGCTGCTTATGGTTTCACGTGCAAGGTTAATAATACATTTCGGGAAATTAGAAAGAATAGTACAGGGTGTTCGGAAAGTCACTGTGCACTTATATATTTATTAACAGACATAAAGGAGGTAAATGTGAATGACAATTATTAACAATGTTGTAAGTGACCCCATTGGCATCAATAAAGATTTGGATTCTTTTTATTTTGTTTCTAAACACCGCTATCAGTTGATGGCTTAAAATAGACTGAATAAATGCTGTTATCGCTGCTTTCAAAACTGCACAGTGACTTTCCCAACACCCTGTATTATTGTCCAAAGTAGTGAACGTAATTTTAAAGACCCTATTTTTAGCATCGGATATGAACCTTTAGCTTACGTAGACGAAAACCTGTTAGAGGGAGGGAAAGCAAAAGCTCTACAGAAAGATATGGATTATGAATTCAAAAACGTCACAGTTGCAGGTGATTCCTTGACATGGTACTTGGATATAATAGGGTAAACAGGGAGAAAAAGCTGGATTATTCTTGATGACGAGAAACCTACTTGAAATAAAAATGTATTTCAGAACAGCTGGTGTAGGTATTAACACTTTTATTGATAAGGAGAGAACAACATTTCGACCATCCTAGGTCATCTTCAGGGTAACATAGAGATTTTGCAACTGTCATTGCCGGACACGGTTTTAGGTACGAGAGTATAAACAGTAAGGGATTGTAGGGGGCTTTGCAAGTGGATGTTAGGTTATTAATTAGTATAGGTATACAGGTGTTTCATTATATCGGTTTAATTTTGGTTTTTGTTGTTGTATAAATATGGCTTCTTGATTTTGCACTTGTTTCCCTACTTCGTATCTCTATATTTTTCTGAAGGGGATGTGTAATTCAAGTTCAATTCCAACGCGTTTTTAATAATATTAGCGTACTTCTAAGAAACACTTAATTTAGTACACTATTCTCATATCGGTGTAGTGAAAATTTAGTGTATTATCTTCATATCGATAAACAAACGAAAGAAGGAACGCTTATTTTTTACACCATTTCCTTCATCATTTTTATGGAAGTGACATAAAAACAAATACGTAAATAAATATTCTAAGCAAATTTTTAATCTACAAAATACAATGATTCCAAGATGTTAATTAAGATGGCAAAATAATAATACCTCTTAATATTGAAATAATATAGAAGATATGGGACTCGTTTTCGCATTTGAAACGGCTCCAAATGAAATATCTGTTTCAGCGAATCTAATAGGAAAGTAATCGAGACGGTGTAAAAGGTAATTCCTGCTTTTCTATCGATTTTTCAGCATGAAAGCCGTTCAAGTTCATTACACGAATGTACTGCTTGAATTAGAAAAAGGAATTGAGCTGCTTTGGAAACCAAGGGAAAAGTACCAACCCGATAAACTATATCTAATGAGATTTTGAATGAAAAACAAACAAACAAACAGGCATTCTATTTTCTGAATGATCATGGAAAAAATTCAGACATACGCTGGAAAAATTGAGGACAAAACCACAAATACCGAAAAAGAAGTCGCTTTAAAACGTTCTTATTCTTACTATTCTGTATTGCTTTTAGCTCAAGCATTAGTATATTACTTTTTTGGCAATAACTAAAATAGCATATTTGCAAATCCAATTTGTTAATTTCAATTTATACACAGTATACTCAATTAAAAGAAAATGTATAGCTATGTAAAAGTCAAGTTTCCAAGTCATCACTGCACATTTTAGCCTGAAGCTCATTTATTATGGATATTAATATATCAAGACAGAAGACAGAAAAATAATCGGATTAATACGGATTAATATGTTTATATTATTATTCTTTATTACCCATATATTTTTATAGTGTCACAACAGAATGGATCGGATTAGCGTGTGCACTTTAATACTTTACATTTTTAATTATTTAAACATATTGAAAATGACAAAGTGAATGATTCGGGTCATCACATCCGTTTCTTTTATATTATTGTAAAAGGTGTTAGCATGCAGCTAATTTAGATGTTAATTTTGTACAATGTTAAAGTCCTTTGAAGATTATGAAGTTTATATAGTTATTAATATATCCTGCTTTACATGTTGAATATAAAAAACAGATTCATACATTTGTGATGAAATACTAAAAATTAATCAAAATCAGACTAAGCTAAAGTTTTGCTTGAATAACTTATTAATAAACCTTTCATAGAAACCAAAATACACTAGTCTATCTTTAGCAGACCTAATTTAAAATTTTCAAACCTAAACATCAAATGCAAACGTAAATAAAAACCACAGTTAAATTAATATAAAAGTTATTTTTACAATGTGAAAATAAATCAAAGAAATTACATAATAAAAGGGAAGCTGACGAGAAAACTGAGAGGTAGTTTTTTTCATCCTTTTTTTTTTTTGCCCCGGCATGGCCAAGCGCGTTAAAGGCGTGCGACTCGTAATCTGAGGATCGCGGGTTCACATTCCCGTCGCGCCAAACATGCTCGGTTTGCGGTGGGTGGTGATGACTAGCTGCCTTCCCTCTAGTCTTACACTGCTAAATTAGGGACAGCTAGTGTAGATAGCCCTCGAGTAGCTTTGTGCGAAATTCAAAAACAAACAAAAAACTTCATCCCTTTTCAACAAAATAATCTTCTTTACTTTACTGGCTCTATCTTTTGAGAACCGTTGTGAAATACTTCATGAAAGTATTTTGGTTGTTTAAATTCGGAGGATGAGAAACCGAATGTTACTTCATTTAAAAAAAGTTCAATCATTGGGAAAGCTGTAAAGCGTGTTTAGTGTCACATTATTAGATTATTCGATCCTTTGGAAAGTTTACAAGTGTATTTAGTGTTATATGATTAGATTGTTCAATTATTTAGTAGAGTTGATAAGTGCATTCATTGTCAGACGCTTGAATTATTCAATTATGTGGGAGAGCTGATAATTATATTCATTGTCAGAGGATTAAATTATTCAATAATTTGGAAGAGTTTATAAGTGCATTCAGTGTCAGATGATTGAATTATTCAATTATTAATAACAGTGTAGTGTCACGTGATTCGATAATTAGCTCACGATAATTAACGTTCATGTTAATAGTGCTTATCTTACAATATCAAAAAATTACGAATTATATTTAAATAAGCAAAGAAAATACTTTGTTGGCTTAGTAACAACTCATCTGCACAGTTTGTCTGTAAAGAAGACACAACTACTTTATTTTCATTGAATTGACTAAATTCTTTAGATGTAACATAGAGATACTGGTGAAATATTGAATTATCCTGTCTGCTAACAATAATACGGAATTATTATTCTACCTTATTTGGTCAATAAGTTTTTCCTGTAAAATGTCCCACGAAATTCAAAGCCGAAGCAATTTCTTCTGCGATTAAACATAACTACTAATAGCTATTGATAAAACTCTGTTATTTAAATATCTCTTAAAAACAAAAACATACCAATAAAAACCAAACAAGTGTTAGGTTTAATTACGATTGCAATTGTCTTTAAAATCAATAACACGAGAAACAATTAGAGATCGAATTAACAATTATTTTATTAAAGGCAAAATTAATTACTAATAGTTTGTAATTATTTTGTATGATATATATATTTATAGCATTTAACTATTTTTCCTTTATCTGCAAGTCTGCCCCCCAGTGGCTCAGCGGTATGTCTGCGGACTTACACGCTAAAATCCAGGTTTCGATACCCGTGGTGGGCAGAGCACAGATAGCCCATTGTGTAGCTTTGTGCTTAATTCAAACAACAGCAACAACAACAACAACAACAGCAAGTCTTGTTGCACATGTAATGTCTCATAAGTTAACGAAACGTTAAATATATAAATATTACAAGTATGAGGGCATATACTTTATCGGGTCGGTATGGCTCGACGGTTAAGGCACTCCGAGGTTCACGGGTGCGAATCTTTTTCACACCAAATATGATCACCCTTTCAGCCGTGGGAGTGTTATAATGTTTCAATTAATCGTTGGTAAAAGAATAGTTTAAGAGATGGCAGTGAGTAATGATGACCAGCTGCCTTCCCTCTCGTCTTACATTCAAAAAATAGGGACGGATAGCACAGATAACCCTCATGTATCTTTGCTCAAAACTCCAAACAAACCAAACCTTGCTTTCAAATAGCTCAAATAAGCATTTGGTTTATGAAAATATTCAGAATTTTGAAACCTATTTGCGTGAAATAATTATTGTAGCATAAGTACATTATATCATAGCATTTTGCAATACTGAATTTTTTTTATATTTTTGGGTAAACTACACAGCCATTTGTTCCACCACAAATGTATAAAATGTATTGAAACACCATAAATCAAAATGTTGACATTACTTAGTCAGTGATGGACTATCCTAAAACGTAATCGCTCTTTATAATAATCACGCGTTGAATTTTGTAATAACAGCTATTAACTGCTGGAATAAATAGCAATTCCTTCTGTGAAACAACTACGACTCTAGTTATTTTCAGGTGAGGTCCTTTGTCATAAAACATTCCAAACTGACCAAAACTGTGAGCTAGCCAGAAAAACTGCAACGTTTATTTGTATAAGATCATTGTTTATCATAATCAATGCTAGAATATTTATGTTAGCATCAAGTTTTCTTAGTTGTTTTAGGTATTACAAGTTCATTAAATTGAAACTCACTAAAACAGACCCACAATATGACACCACTCTCATCACACTTTGCTGTTCGTGTGACGCAGTAATATTTCATTCATGATCAGTGATGTCGAGAAACCCACTTGTTGAGAATTATATATGCAAAAACGGCTCGTTTGGGTTGAGAAAATATTTTAAATAGAAGAGCAAACAACGTTTCGACTTTCTTCGGTCATCGTCAGGTTCACAAAGAAAGAGGTAATTGACCGGAAGCTGACCACATGTTTGGAAGGGGTTGTGTAACTGAGTGTTGCAATGTAGAGGGCGGGGTTAGATGTTTCAAAATATAATTTTATCTATAATATTAATAAAGGTATAATGGCGTTAATTTATATTAATTTTTTTGGGGTTTAAGTTGTTGTATCAGTAAGGCTTCTTTAATTTTGCTTTTGTTTATGTTTGCATTTTATTTAGTATTATTTGAGTGTTTTCTATGGTTATGTTGTGGTTATTTGACTTGCAGTGTTCGAAAACGTGTGAAGGTGAGTTTTTATGTTCTTTGAATCTGGTTTCCATTTTTCTACTTGTTTCTCCAATATAGAAGTCGTGGCAGTTATCACATTGTATTTTATAAATAATGTTGGTGTGGTGTTTGTCAATGTAGTTCTTACAAAGTATAAACCTCAGTTTTGTGCCTGGTTTTTGAATAAATTTAGTATTAATTGGAATGTCATATTTTGTTACCAGGTTTTGCCAAATGTTGGTTATTTGTTTGCTGATGTCAGGAATATATGGTATACAGCAGTATATGGTTTCGTGATTTTTTTGATTCGTGAGATATATTTACTTTTGTTGTTTGATTTTGCTTTCTGTTTAGGTGTGTGCATATAATGTTTTCTACGGTTTGTGGAGGAAACATATTGATGTTGATGAAGTATTGTTTTATATTGTCTATTTCATCGTTAATTTTATTTGGTGAACATAGTTTTATGGCTTTGTTTATCTGGTTTCTTAGTATGTTGAGTTTTTGTTTTGTTTCATGTGCCGAGTCCCAAGAAATGTGTAGTCCAGTATGGGTGATATTTCGGTGGATTTCTGTTTTGAATTGTGTGTCGGTTCTGATAATTTTGAGGTTAAGAAAAGATATTTGATTGCTTTCTTCCTGTTCACATGTAAAGTTAATGTTGGAATGTATAGAGTTAATGCGATTGAAAAAATTAAGTATGTGTTCTGTATATTTGAATCCCGCAACCGTGTCATCTACATATATGTACCAGTATAGTGGTGGATGTAATGCTGTATTAATTGGTTGTGTTTCAATTTGTGTCATAAAAATATTGGCTAGAACTGGTGATACTGGGTTGCCCATGCTTAGGCCATTTGTTTGTATGTAGTTTTGGTTGTTGAAATTAAAAGAGTCTTTGATGAATGAGCTGGCTCATATACGGCATCCCAAACCTTATAAACCAGATTGTCCATTACGACCCATACTGTCAACATATGCATCGTTTAATTACAATCTTGGAAAATACAGAGCATGGGACTTTTCGAAATATGTAACATCAGCCAGCTCATTCATCAAAGACTCTTTTAATTTCAAGTTTAATCTAAATCAACTTAATCACAAAGCCTTAATGGCCAGTTTCGATGTTTTATCTCTCTTTACAGAAGTTCCAACAACAGAAGCCTGCAAATAGCCTTAGAACTCTATATCCGAGACCCTAACCCAACTATAGACATTCCCAGTAACCAGTTAGCAACCCTCATAGAATTCACCACAATAAAGACAAACTTCATGTTCAACAACCAAAACTACAGGGTGGTCGCTAGAAAAGCGGAAAATTTGTCAAACAGCTATTTATTTTTACAAAGTTTTTTAAAGGCATATGTTATATTACACTAACAGATGCTCAAAATGAGTAAAATCATGCATTTTATTCATGATGTAAAGAAATCAAAATAGAAATGAGTAAGCACGCAATTTATTCATGATCTCATCTGACCCTCAAATTTTCCACTTTTCTAGCGACCACCCTGTACATACAAACAAATGGCCTAAGCATGGGCAACCCAGTATCACCAGTTCTAGCCAATATTTTTATGACACAAATTGAAACACAACCAATTAATACAGCATTACATTCACCACTATTCTGGTACAGATATGTAGATTACACGGTTGCGGGATTCAAATATACAGAACACATACTTAATTTTTTCAATCATATTAACTCTATACATTCCAACATTAACTTTACATGTGAACAGGAAGAAAGCAATCAAATATCATTTCTTAACCTCAAAATTATCAGAACCGACACAAAATTCAAAACAGAAATCCACCGAAATATCACACATACTGGACTACACATTCCTTGGGACTCAGCACATGAAACAAAACAACTCAACATACTAAGAAACCAGATAAACACAGCCATAAAACTATGTTCACCAAATAAAATTAACGATGAATTAGACAATATAAAACAATACTTCATCAACATCACTATGTTTCCTCCACAAACCGTAGAAAACATTATATGCACACACCTAAACAGAAAGCAAAATCAAACAACAAAAGTAAATATATCTCACGAATCAAAAAAATCACGAAACCATATACTGCTGTATACCATATATTCCTGACATCAGCAAACAAATAACCAACATTTGGCAAAAACTAGTAACAAAATATGACATTCCAATTAATACTAAATTTATTCAAAAATCAGGCACAAAACTGAGGTTTATACTTTGTAAGAACTACATTGACAAACACCACACCAACATTATTTATAAAATACAATGTGATAACTGCCACGACTTCTATATTGGAGAAACAAGTAGAAAAATGGAAACCAGATTCAAAGAACATAAAAAGTCACCTTCACACGTTTTCGTACACTGCAAGTCAAATAAACACAACATAACCATAGAAAACACTAAAATACTAAATAAAAAAACAAACATAAACAAACGCACAATTAAAGAAGCCTTACTTATACAACAACCTAAACCCAAAATAAACCAATATAAAGGAACGCCATTATACCTGTATTAATATTATAGATAAAATTATATATTCAAACATCTAATCCCGCCCTCTACATTGCGACACTTAGTTACACAACCCATTCCAAACATGTGGTCAGCTTCCGGTCAGTTACCTCTTTTTTTGTGAACCTGACGATGACCGAAGAAGATCGAAACGTTGTTCGCTCTTCTATTTAAAATATTATCTCAACCCAAACGAGCCGTTTTTGCATATATAATTTCATCCATGAATTATGCAGACCTTACTAATAAGGGTTCATAACATATCATAACGTTGGTCGATTGTCTTTCATTTCGATTTCGGCTTTAAAAGATCAATAAAAGCTGTTGCCTTCTACTGTTAACGAAAATGAAAATAATTAGCTGCAGCAAATTTCTGAATCGAAGATAATGACGCTCCCTATACGTAGTGCCAAGTACATCTGTAATTTTATTTATAATTGACTTTTTGGATGATGGGTACAACATCAGATTTAGTTTATCAAATCTAATTTTAAAATTCTCATGAACTGAGGGCTCCTGGTCATGCTCAGATCTTTTCCATATTATTAATTTCAGTTGTATTTCAGTTGTAGTTTAAATTGGACTTAGGTAAAGTTGAACAAGCTAATTGGTTGTCGTTCGGGGATAATACGTTGTTTTTAAACACTACATCACAGTATGTCATGTTATTAACAAACACTTTCAGTGCGAATTCATCCATTATTAATTTGAGGTTTGGTGTTTGAAACATTTGAATAAAAATGAAAATAAAATACTATCGACAAATTTGAAACTTTTCAATTTCAAGCTTGTACACTGTATTTGTGACGGGAAATTATTTCAGTGCATTACTATAAATGAAATTAATAGACAATTACTGATCAAAACTTAGTTTTGAAACTTATAATGGCAAAGCAGGGCTGAAATTCCTGTGCAATTTATACTCTCTTAATTAAGCAAGTAAACACATTTGTATTTACTTGAGTCACGGTTTGCAAGTGGTATTCTAAATTAAGTTGTTCAATGCTGTAATTCAAATTACATATTTTTTGTACACCTGTAAATGCTACAGCTGTACTTTATATAGTTAAGTCTGATGTTTTAGAAATGCTTTTTTAAAAAGACAATCTGTCAGAATCAAATTTATTTTTGATGATAGCCATACTTTTATCTCTCATGATATTAATAATAAATATTTTTACGCTTCATTTATTTTAAATTCATAAAACACTTCTGATCAAATGGAGCACTGGTTTCAAATGGTTGAGTTTTTGTTTCATAAAATCCGGTGTAAAAGCTTGGTTAAAATGTTTGCAGGAAGACTTATAAATAATTATCTTGTTTTAAAATGAAATCATGTTATTAATGCATGTAGTATTATGACAAATTAAATATATAAATAACTGAATATATAACTCAATTAATTTTTTATTATACGTTTTGAAAATCGCGAGACAATATGGTACTGAATAAGTATGCTTAAAAAAATAAACAAACATTTACTGTACAGGAAAAAATGAAATTCGTGTGAAAAGTAGGTTTTGATGATAAACAAATATTAAGTAAATGGTTTGATTTTTGATGTGTTATGCAAATAATTACAGTGATTAAATTTATGTGATTTGCCATCCATAAACATTTTTCTGTAAATAAAATGTTATTTTGCGTTGCATTTAGTGTTTCAACTGGTCATGTATATTCCACTCTGTTGATGTAGGATGCATGATTTCTGAATGCGTCAAAACCAAATAAGCAAAAATAATCTAATATTAGAAATAAAGTTTAACATCTTAACCATTGATGTTATGTGGCTTGAATCAAGCATGTCTGCCTTATAAATATAGTCTTTCAATATATTTAATTGGGGTTTTAAATTCAGGGTTATCACATACTGTTCTGTCACCAAGATGCCTCACTCGACAAGGAAGGTAAGCTGTCTTTCCTGGTGTAGTGGTGATATTAGTTGATGTTCCACTATCAAAATAGGGTTCAATATCACCATCAAGAATGTTACGTTTCAATGACCTGGTCTTGTGAAAGTGTCGAGTCCTAGAGAGTTGTTGAACCCCAGCACCTACGTAAATGAAACAAACAACATTTTGTGTATAAATTAGAACATTAGTCACATCTTCCTAATTGCATTTGGTGGTACATTTTTTTCGTGTGTTATAAGTTGAAATCAAAAGAATCTAATAGCTGTATTCATATCGCTATCCTAATGACACGTTTATACATAAATATATTTTTCAGTGAGGGATGCATTTTTAGATACATAATAAAAGAAGCCATGTTGTAACATAACATTGCAAGAGAAACTTAGTGAATTTTGAATAGTAATACTCTTCTTTAATTTCAAATTAATTTACAGTTCATATCATATGCTACTAAGTTAAATACTGTGACCCATAAATGTGTTCATGAGTGTTCAAGAGTTGAGGTTAGTTTTACAAGTTGACTATTAATTTATTTAAAGAAGTACTTTGTATCAAAGAGAATAAAATCATCTCGCCTTCTTCACTATAAACAGTAGTCTTAACAGGATTAAAAGTACTGAAACATGAAACAATAATGCATCTCCTACGAAATGTAGTTGTTGTTGGGGAAAGATTGAAAATGCCTTCGATGAACATGAAATTCTTTCATTGGTAGAGAGTTTCAAATATAACAAATCAATTCACGTTGACCAACTAACAGTGAAACAGCTTGAATGGTAGCTCAATCTATCATCAACAAAGCGTAAAGTAATTAAGCTGGAGTCTGTATTTTCGTAGTAAGCAAATAAGTTAATTAAAGTAAGTAAACTGTAAATCGTAACAACTATTTCTCAGCAAAGAAATATAGCTGTTTTAGTAACCTTTTAAATTAACATATCAAATTATTTAATTATTTTAGTTAAGTCGTTAAGAAAAATTCTGATATCTTCTCGTAATTAATCACTATGAGTTTTATTTTCTTCTATTTTTAAGAAATGTTTAAGGAATAACAATTATAACAATATAAATATAATGACAAATTGATTGCATCCTCTTCCAGGTTAATTATATTTTTGTTTTTTTCTAAGACTACTCTTTCACAAACGAATAGTAGGATTAACCGAAACATTGTAATGTCCCCACGAATAAAAGGGCGAGCATGTTTGGTGAAACGGGGATTCTAAGCCGTAACTCTCATATTACAAGTCAAGCGCCCTAACTATCTCGCCATGTAAGGCCTCCAACGTTAAGTATTAATGCCTTTCTAAGTTATGGTCAAGTAGACAAGGAGCTAGCTCAACCGGCATTCTACAGGGCGTAAGCTCGAATCCCTTCATTGACCATGCTTATAATTTCATCCTGTGAATGTAGAATCTGACCGTCAATCATGCTCGTGGTTGGTAAAAGAGCAGCATTGAACAATATCAAAAAACGTCCTGTTCTTTTCCATCTCTTCTAAATTACGGGGCACGTCATGGCCACGTGTTTTTCGGCGCTTGACTCGCATTTTGAGGATTGCGGGCTCGACATCCTATAACCAAACATGCTCTTCCTTTCAGCTGTGGGGACGTTATAATGTACAGTCAATCCCATTATTCGTTGGTAAAAAGTAGCCCAAGATTTGTTGGTGGGTGGTGATGATTATTTGTCTTCTCTCTAGTCTTACACTGCTAAATTAGGGACAGCTAGCGCAGATAGTCATGTAATAACTTTGCTCAAAATACAACAAATAAATTCTCCAATCTAGTCATACGACTATCGTCACCTTCACATGGCGTAGACGAAAAGTAAGTACTGTTAACTTAGCAAGAGACGTAGATTGTAGTAAACAGTTATAAATCTGAATTAATTAAACAACAATAACACATAACTCAGTTTCCCTATATCTCAAATTTCATTTAATGTATAAAAGGCAACCAAATATTGGTGTATTGATGATGAGCATTATTATTCATGAGAAAGTTGTCAATTATGGGACTGTGACTTCAAGTGGAAACCATCGATTACCTTGTTTATTTACTTACCTGGTCAGTCAAGAGTGAATGAATATTTGATTATTTAATTTATATTGCTGTGTTCAATGATCAATATATAATTTCTTCACTGTTTAGCTCTTTCAGCTCTCTATATCATTTTATTTGTCATAATGTAATAAGATTAAGTTGTATCTTTGCTATAATAATTTAATCATTCTCCTTCAAAGCGTCCATTCATATAAGTTGGACCATCGTGTTTGTTATGAAATAAGAAAACATATGAAATTCTTTGTCAAAAGTTATTTACAAGTACTACAAATACATTATACTTGTAAAGTAAATAACAAAATACATATAATTATACTATTAAAAACAGCGTTTAAGTCAATCAAAGCCAACTATGTTTTAGGTTAAATTGTACAAGATATTTATGCTTATTCACAACAAACTTTGATCATAAAAGGAAATTTGAAACATTTGCGTTACACAGTTATAAAACGACATGATGTTGTCTTCTGCTGGCGAACTTGTAAGTCAAAGTCTGACAACGTTAAAAATCATGTGTCAATAAATGTGGTTAGCAGAAAACTGAGAGTTTATTACATGACTTTGGCCTTAGCAACAACTACACATATTTTACATTTAATAAGTAATAAAAATAGCAACCAAATAACTGTGGTAAGATAAGGCTGGACGTAGTTTAAGAGTTAACATGTCAGAGTACTGTGTGTAGAAAAATCTAAGATTTACGTCCATTTGTTTTAACTTTCAGCTCCGCAATTTGTGGTCGTTAATGCGTTAATTTGAAACAACTCTCACTATTCGATTATAGCAGCCCAATAATTGGCAGTGGGTGCTGTTGGCTAGTCTCCTCCCCTCTATCATCTCATAATTGCGTAAGGCTTTGGGCGACTTTTCGCGAATATCCAAGACAAACAAACTTAAAGTTAAAGGGTAGTAAATAAGATAAAAAAAGTGTAAAAGTACACACACATTTGTATTTTACTTTCGTGAAAAACATTTAACTCCCAACAATAAAACTCTCATCATAAACAAACGTAACGAATTTAGTTAGAATTGGTTTCTTGGCAAATATATTTCAGTTTGAAACATGATTTACATATTATAAATTGGATGAATGCCTTTCACATAAATGTGAAAGAAAAGTATTTTTATTCTAAAAACCAAATGAAAATAAATGCTTGGTGAACACGTTTCTCTAATTTTAAAAAAGTCATAATATAGTAACAATTTATTCATTTGATCATCTCCTGTAAGCTGTTCATTTCTAAGAATTTCGACTGATGTACGTTTTAATATTCAAATTTGCATCTTGCTAAAGCCCTAGATATCGATACATGAAAGAAACTGCTTTTCGAAAAAATAATCCTTCGAGTTAATTGTCTGAAGCTGCAGTTTATTAATTGTTATGTGTTACGTATCTTAATGTATCACGGACGAGGCTCCGATTTATTATCTTACGGGCCCGGCATGGCCAAGCGTGTTAAGGCGTGCGACTCGTAATCTGAGGGTCGCCGGTTCGCATTCCGGTCGCGTCAAACATGCTCGCCCTTTCAGCCGTGGGAACGTTATAAAGTGATGTTCAATCCCACTATTCGTTGGTAAAAGAGTAGCCCAAGAGTTGGCGGTGGGTGGTAATGACTAGCTGCCTTCCCTCTAGTCTTACACTGCTAAATTAGGAACGGCTAGCACAGATAACTATCAAGTAGCTTTGTGTGAAATTCAAAAACAAACAAACAAATTATTATGTTACGTATACTAGTTATTAAAATATGAAATAGTCAGCAATTTTTATTTAGAAGTTAATTAATTATTAATATGTGTCAAATTTATGATTTTTGTCAACAAGATTAATTCACACAACTTTCTTTGACACAAATATACTTTAATATAGAAACAAAAGAATACAATTTATAATAACGGTTATTACTAACAGTTATTACAAATAATGGTTTATTCGCATGAGTTTTACAAACTTACAGACAATAATGATTGTTATACCTAGTCCACAAATGAATATTTTAGCGACAATCCAGGTCCACAACGAACAAATTGATCTGAGTTGATATTGTCACATCTCGCTTCAGCTGTTGTTTCTTGGTTGGCCTCAGAGCGATAACTAGCTCACTTCTTACCGATGAAGATATTTAGTATCTTTGTAGAAATTATAACATCCAAAGTAATTCACACTGACTGTAGCTAACCAATAATAATTTTCTGTTACTTTTTTCGGTTAGCTGATTTTATTCGAATCTAATGTATTTCTCGAAGTCTCATAATGTTCAAAAACGCCCTATTCATTAAGAAAAACAAATATTATTTATTTTTACTGTCCAAAATCTTCTAAAATTTCTATAACAGATGGTGCTTGAGCAATACACAGACAACAATATTGTCACATGTAAAAGAGAAAACTATACTGAAATAAGTGTAGATATTAAAATAATTTTATGAAAGTAAATCAGCCATATATGGCATAGACAAATAAAAATTTGGTGAAGTATAAATAAACGAAGGTTTAACTTTTTATTTATAGTGCTTATATATTTTTGACTAAACTTTTAAAAATCTCTTACCAGAAGTGAAAAACATGAATAATAATGTTGTACTGTATTGCTGTCTGTTGGTTTGAAAACATATTCGAGTTGTTTTTGACATATACACTCACTCATGTTTATTATATATCATATTATCCCTAATTTAATTTAAAATTATATTCTTATTTCACATAATAATCAAAGAACCAGTTGCCAATATGATAAAATCCCGACTTTATTAAGATACGAATTTGAGTTTTCCATAATATTTCAGCGTTATAGGCATTGTGAGATGTAGTCTTTGTAATCGAATGCTAACAGTAATTGAAACCCCTAATGCAACCTATCATGCCAACAAGACACAACTTATTCCCATTATTTCGGCTTTTCATTAAACTGGTAATATAAGGTTGAAAACATGCATGTCATAGAAGATATATTTTTATATTGTTTGTTATAACTTTAAAGCCAAGCCGAAACCAAATAGTAATTAAACAAAAACCCTGCACTAATTGAAAGGATCCCAGAGTACAGGCTATATTGTGGAATACGGAATACACCCTATGTTTTAAAAGTGACTGTGGAAGTAGGATCCAAATTGTGGTGGGAATATACCGTACATTAGTCTTAACTTTCATTCACCAGTCTCACATAAGAAATAAAAGAGTAGCAGTAGATACAGAAATAGAAATTAAGAGAAAATAGCGTTGGTGCTCAAGCTAATAACATCTCACATTTATATCACTTTTCACTGCCTTCATACAGTTGTGAGAAGGTGAGTGCTCTCCAAAGTAAAGAAAAAAAATTAATTGAAATAAGAATAAGAAAATACGGTACTACCATTTCGGGGTAAGTAAATTGAAGCTTATTTCTTGAAGTTAGCATTCCAGCCCCCAGTATGGTAGAAAAACACTAACTGATAGCACATAAGACGAATTATACTAGTAATCCCTCATTATAGTTTGTATCTTGGGATCATTTCAATCATTCCAGCGTTTTTTGTTTATTTTTTATTTGTTTCGGTTTTTAAAGTTCTAACAAACTAATATAATAAATTAGAGATTTGAACTTGCTGTTTTAACGCAGTCTTTCATTGTGATTTTGTTTACTTAACTTTATCAATATTCAAAATGTATTAATTTTAACAAATATATAAATATAACCTGGAAATTTCTTTACATTAAGATATATTAACGATGTTTATCTATCAGCTTAGTAAAAATCTCACATAGCATTATTGGTTTTAAAGATCACTACACTTTCGCTCGCGTTAGAAATCTCAGATATTTATTTATAGTTTACTATGCTTTCACTCACGTTTGAAATTCGAAATATTGGGCTGATTTACTTGCTGAGTGAAGTCGTCTCATATGTGCATTTCTTAATAAAGGCATTTTGTAAAAAATAAAAGAATTCTGTCAAAATAAAGGATTTTATTCATATGTTAATATGTTTAATAACGCTCTGTGTTTCATAAGTTAATATAAATTTATATATCTTTTGTTTTTATAACGTATTAAAGAATACGTGGTCCAGTTTGTTTTTGCTAGAGAGTTCATGGCTGAATATTTAGGGTGCTCAGACTGTTAATCCATGTTTCCTTGTTTTCTTGTTGCCAAGAAAGCAAAAAAATGTGTACTTTGGGCTGTGAATGAGAGTGAGGACCAAACTCTACTATTTTGTCAGAAAAGAGGAGCCTGAGAAATGGATGTTGATGCAATTTACTAGTTGCATTGTACAAATCCATCAACTCACATTTAAGAACGGCTGTGCGAAACTTCTAAAATAATACATTTTGCTGCGAAGTTTAATAAATGTTATCTTCATTATCTGTATACAATTCTGACTTACTATACTAAAGAAAAACATCACTTAAACCATTATAACTACAAGGCATCTACGACACCAAATTTTACAGTAACGACACGCGATCTATCGACCTTTAAGCTCAGAAATCAGGCCAAGCTGACTCCAAAAACAAGAGAATTTGTCCTATAATTTCTGAAATAAAGTGGAATTTAATCATCAATAAACATTAGTGTATAATTAGAATTTACTTTAATCACTATATATTTGTTTTCTAGTGTAAGTTTATTACATTGTGTTTTTGTTAGATTGTTATGTAGAAATAACTTCCATAATTTAGTGATTTCTTATGAGATATGATTTATCGAGCTAACTTACTTTCGATTAGGATTTAATAATAATTGTTCTCTATAATAATAATACAATGAAACTAGGTATTACTTCAGTTATTGAGTTTATTCTTTTCCCTATTTAATTCGACTGCTAATTTGTAGCAGAAAAAAACCTCCACCAATGGAGGCTCATGCGCTTTCTAACATAAAATGTAGTTGGTTATTACCACAAAATAAAGGTATCTTTAAATAAAGTAAACGGCTCTTTGTTCTTTATTATTAAATGTAACATTTATGCTTCAGCTACAAGTAAATTACATTACTTCTTTATTGAAAATATTACATTCAAATCTTTCTATACGATATAATCCCTTAATTTTGTTTTGTTTGTTTTGGAATTTCGCACAAAGCTACTCGAGGGCTATCTGTGCTAGCCGTCCCTAATTTAGCAGTGTAAGACTAGAGGGAAGGCAGCTAGTCATCACCACCCACCGCCAACTCTTGGGCTACTCTTTTACCAATGAATAGTGGGATTGACCGTCACATTATGCGCCCCTACGGCTGGGAGGGCGAGCATGTTTAGCGCGACGTGGGCGCGAACCCGCGACCCTCGGATTACGAGTCGCACGCCTTACGCGCTTGGCCATGCCAGGCCTTAATCCCTTAATAAAGAAATTCTATAAGATGTTAATACTAAGAATTAAACATCGTGATAATACTGTCATAGGAAAGAGTACATAAGGTTTTCATTTACACGCGTATAATTAACGGCCAAGTTAATTTTTTCTTTATTTAAAAAAAATATATATAAGATATTGCTTATAACGTATTACGCTTGATTTATAAATATTTTAAAAAGTAAATTATTTTTAACATTATTAGAATTTTTTTTACTGTGTATAAAATGTAAATGCAAATTCTATTTGAGTCTTTTAAACCATATTTTCATAATTAGCCAAGAACCTTTTCTTCTTTGTTGTATTCGTTTGTTTGTTTTTTATAATTTCGCACAAAGCTACTCGAGGGCTATCTGTGCTAACCGTCCAATATTTTGCAGTGTAAGACTAAAGGGAAGGCAACTAGTCATCACCACCCACCGTCAACTCTTGGGCTACTCTTTTACCAACGAATAGTGTGATTGACCGTAACATTATACACTCCCACGGCTGGGAGAGCGAGCATGTTTAGCGCGACTCGGGCGCGATCTCGCGATCCTCAGATTACGAGCACATACATGCCTTAACGTGCTCGGCCATGCCAGGCCCTTGTTATATTCAACGTATAATATATCCTTTTTAGAAATTTAGCTTTACATTCAGTTTTGATTCAGTTCATTGGCCAGCATGTTCGAAATGCAAAACTGTGAATAAAGTCTGCCAGATGACTAATTACTCAAGGTAATTTTTATCGCTGAATTTACATTTGCATTGCAAATTTCTTAGTGGCATTGTCAATGGTGTCATTGTTTATGAAACACAATCACATTAGCAAAGGAAACGAAGCATTAAACATGTTTTAAACATATTTCGTATTTCTTGATTCTAGATTACGTTTAAATAGAAAGAATGCTACATAGCCAGTTTGCAATTTATAATAGAATGTTTGATAACATCAATGACCCTGGTACCCTAAGTAGTGGGAAATAAATAATTTACTAAGATAAATGTGTTTATTTATTTTATTCGGAATTACATAATGTTTAACACGAAACTAAAATGAAGGATTTGATATTTTAAACAATTTTAAAATGTCAGTTTTTAAGTTGTAACAAAAATCAATTTACAGATTTACAAAAAACATTAATTATAAAGAGAGTATTTAGAAACAAGAAAATTTCGTATCATAGAAAAACTAGTCGTTTTCTTACTTCCAACTTATGAAAAGCGAAAAATCTTTACATTGAGAATATTCTTCTATTTACATCTACATGTCGTGTCGGAAAGTTTTCTCAAAGTGTTTTAAGCATTACATACCACTTTTAAAGCAATTTTTCACTTTAAAAATATGATCCAAAGTTATATTTTTCATAAGATCACTCGTAATAGTTCAGATGTAATATATCACAATGCTGTCATAAACATATTTTATTATTTGACACTAACCAAGAGTTTAAAACAATTATACATGTATATTAATTTCAATAGTACTTATAGACTATTTGTACATACTGTATCACTGTTAAGTCAATGTAATCTACTACAGGATTTCCCAAAACTAGTTAACAAGAATTAAATCAATCCGTGTGTTTTATTTTTCTCAAAGCGCAAATTGTTGGAGTCTTCTCGCCAATTCTACAAATGTTGTTATACATTTCTATCCCTTTTCTGATGAACTCAGTAATTTTCATTCTTAAGACTTTTATACATTAGTAAAGTTCTTTATTGTTTTAAAAAACAAACAAATAAACTCATCGAATAATGATGGTATTCGAGTGTTGCATGGGTTTCTGTTATAAGTTCCGATATACTGTCTGAAAATGTGCGTTATATAATTAGAATTTTAAAGTACCGAAAATTATAAATCCAATATTTATTTAAATTCCGTTTATCAACTAAACATAAAATACTTACACGTCCAAAGTAGTTAGATGGAAAAGAAATTAAAAGTATTTTGTGTGATTTAAACCATACTAATAAAGTTTCCAGAAACACAGTAAATTTGCATTTTGTAGAATCTTAAACTTGAAAGAGTTAGTGAATTATGGAAAAATGCAACACAAAATGATTCCCCCTTACTACCATTCATGTTTCATGAAAAAATAATGAAGTTACTTGAAATGAAAAATAGCAAGTGAGAACAAGATCAGAAATGGAAAAGTTTGGGATCGATAATGAATCTCTGGAAGTTAGAATGAGAATGAAAAAAATAAAATTCGCACAAAAGTTAACTCAAGCATTTGGAAGTTATTCATTGAAAGGACGGAGAATAAAGAGATTTTTGAAGCACTGATAGAATGTCGGAATGATATATTTAGAACTGAAGAGGGAAGAAATGATAAAAATGTAAACAACAGAAAATGTGGTTTATTAAACAATTAAAAAAGAAAGATAAAATCAAGAGAATGGAAAGAAAATTAAAAATTAAGATCATTACAAAGAGAGGTAAATATTGTCAAGATGTTGATAATAAAGAAAGATGAAATAACTCGCACTACAAAGGGAGAACATGGTAAAGAAAAGTTGAATGAAGTAACGATACTAGATTAATTTTAGAGGTCATGTTAAAGGATATAAATATCTTCAAGCTGGATATAAAATAGTAGACATAAAGTCAAAATATTAGGCAAAATTTTTAACAGAGGATATAATGCACAGAGGAAGAAGAGAAGATTATACGAAGTACTTGTGATTTTGAAATCTATACATGAGTAAGTGCCACAAAACGTTTAGATAAACAGGATCAGAATTTTTTGGGGAATTGTCAATTTAGCACAGAATAATTAAACAAAAAATTAAATACGATTATTAGCAAAAAAATATATTCCCACTAATAAACCTAATGAAAAAACTGGCATAAGATATTTATATTTATTTATATTTTCAATGGGAAAATAAGAAAAAATAATTTGTATTAAGTTTTAAATTAAGATGGGCTACTAGTAATAGACAAGACAGAATTACACTTTCTCAAAACTATAATTATATTTTGTTGATGAAACAGGTAATTTAACACTAAGGATGGATTTGCATTTATTCCTTGGTAGATGTCTTTAAAAAGTCCAGTATGTGCAAGCGAAAATTTGAATGAATGTATCTTGAAAAAATCTCAAGTTGAAAAATCATATTTCAGTGTTTGCCCTTTTAAGGCGTGAAATTTGAAATGTAGGAATTATATTTTTCGAAAAACATTTTATAATTTGTCGACGACATTTTAAATAGATAGAAGTAAGGAAGCAGAATCTAGTGGTTCTGCAATGCCTGTATGTTGTTAAGAGTAAAACCACATAGGGCTATCTGCTGTGTCCACTGAGAGGAACTGCTACCCTGAATTTAACATTGTAAATCCGTAGACTAACTGGTGTCCCATCAGAAGACTTGTACATAGTCAATATGAATAGTAAATTTGTTAATATTTTATTAAGACTTACAGAGAAGACAATAAGATAAGTAAGAAGTATTAAATTGTAAAATAAATAAATAACATTTGTTTAATTACAAGAGAAAGTATAATAATAACACGATTTCAGTTTAAAAAGGAAATTGTGTTGGACAAACTTAAAATAATTTTATTTACTTTTAGGCATTTTTAACATGCTTAATTTATACATACATAGGGTATTTTATTTGTTTGTATTTAATGTATATTATATATGTTTCGTTGAGAAACGATATTTGACGGTTTTTGTAATAGATTGCCAGTAAAATTGTATCCGAAAAGCGATTTTTGGAGTCATAAAAATACTAAAGGAGAGATAGTTTTAGGTTACAGGGTATTTGTTGTCCGTATCGACATATAAATTGTAGTTTTTAAACAAAATATTATATCAAGTTTTATATTTAACTAGATTGTTATTCATTTACTGTTATTGTGATAAATGTATTATTTTCATCTTTATCAGCAAGGTATGTAATTAGTAACTGCTTTGCTTTCTTATTCTAAGTGTTTATGAGGGACTTGTACAAAAAGAAAGAAAATCAACTGATGTTTGGATGAATTTGGTAATACCTTACAATACATTACAAGAATATTATTTTCGTAAATATATTGCATTTTTTACACGTATACAAATCAAAACAAATGGAGCACTCGAATTATTAAAACAGCATCTTACTACCTCATTTCGGTCCGGCATGGCCAGGTGGGTTAAAGCGTGAGACTCATCATCTAAGGGTCGCGGGTTCGCATCCTCTTCGCGCCAAACATGCTCGCCCTTTCAGTCGTGGGGGCGATATAATGTGACTGTCAGTCCAATTATTCGCTGATAAAAGAGAAGCCCAAGAGTTGGCGGTGTGTCTTACACTGCAAAATTAAGGACGGCTAGCGAGATAGTTTTGCGATTCGACTAATTTTGTGCGAGTTTAAAATAAAATAAAAAAGCTACCTTATTTTATAACTTTATATGAAAAAAAATATTTTTACATATAAAAATAATAGATAAATTTAGATGTCAAAATAATTGCTGGTCGATAGAGCAGAGAATATTGGAATTATGTCTGTGTATAAAATTTCAAGTAAAAATCCAGTTGCGTATGAAATAGATACATGTTTATATCTACATATTTCAGCAATGACAGCTTTAATCAGCTCGGCTGGTTGTTAATATATAATATTCTCCTTAGAAAAGCGAATATACACGATTTCCTGAAGGTCCGAAAAAGGTTAACTGAATTTGTTTACTTACCTTGAAACTTTCTCTTAAGGAAATACATCTAAAGCTGTCTAATTGTTTTTCCTAATATGTTTCGATCAGGAATTATGTGATTAAAATCTTGCATTCCGTATCAAAACTTTATTTCACTAATAACACTATCTATGATCTAGAACCATATTAAATTCGTTAATTGAGAATTTATCTTATTGCAGCCAAATAATAACATCTGCCGTAAAGATTACAATTGTCTTTTATCTTTATTTCAGAACAGCTTTCTGACACGAAAAATAAAAACTATATAAATGAAAGCACTTGTTAAAGACGAGGCAAAATTGACGCACAAGTATTCATTTAACAATCGTATCACGTAGTTGTCCAAATGAACCTGTAATCCTTCTCATAAAACGTTGTTCAATTTGTAATTCCACTAAGAGGCGGTAGTTTCAAACAACCAAAAATACTGTCTGTTTCATATTTTATAAGAAAAACTTTGCTTGGGGTAAAAAGCGAGAAACAAAATCCCAGTAGGGAAAGGATTAGATCTTGTCAATCTTATATTAACGTAGTCTCTTGGAGGTTACGTTTTTATTCTAGAAAAATTAGTAAAATTACAAAACTCATTTACAGATAATAAATAAAAGAGGTTTTATACTAAAATACTTTTTTTAAACCAAAGAGAAAAATGAAAAATATAAATGTTAAAAACACGCAATCGCCGAATCAGATTTACTGAAAATATATAATTAGTGAAAACCCATGAAATATAAGTATCCTTAGTTTAAAATCAGCATTTATGAAAGTTACATACCCAGCATTCTTCATTAGCAAGAGTCACATACTTGGCACTGAGCTCCTCAACAAGCTAGAGCCAGATACTCACTCCTGACAATACTTAACTACAACTGGTACAATAACAACCAAACACCCCACAAGCATTAGGGAAGTTATTATTAAAGAAATCGGTATTAAGAATCTTTTACTATCATTGGAACAATATCCACATCCATTCCAACCATCACTAACTTGCACGGGAGCAATATCTCCATCCCTCACCACTAGCACTGGAGTAAACTCTACATCAATTTGCAATACAACACATACACTGCTATAATCGGAATAATCTATACATTCACATTTGGTTCCAAACTTTCTCTACTAGTGCTATATATTTCTACCTACAGAACAATACTGAAGATAAACTGATGCTTCCGTTTGCGAATACGCATATATTGTTCATTCTTACATTCAACAACTTCCTACTACTTTAGTGAACAGATAGCAGTTTCACAATACACATTTACAGCATAAGTTATATGCATTTCTAAATACAAATCTAACTTAAACGAACATCTCTATTAAAATAGGTATATGATAGTAAATCCGTCACAACTTTGACTCCTTCAGCACACAATATTATGGATGATCCTGCCACACTCCTCAACTAGTGAACGGTCAAGATCCCCGACGTTGTATAACGAATGGTATATCTTTGACATAACTGCTCTCAAACGAAGTGCTAAAAGCGTCCTGCGATACTTTGACAATAACCATTATTGTTTCATACCGACAATGGTCCACAACAGCCTTCGAGACTGCATCGTCCTTTACGTATAAGAAGTCTGTTTGAACTACTACTGTGGATTACTCTAAAAGATGGCCAAACACCACAAAAACAGACCAAATGGACAACAAAACAGCCTTTCAGTTTGTCTCCTGTGTATTATATAACTGAGCCATCGCTGAATCACTTACAGACAATATAAACGCACCATGCGTTTATTCCATCTATGATTTTAGTCACGAGCTAAATTTTAATTGTACATTTTCAGGTTTTTTATTGTTTGAGCAAAATAATTTTAATAACTTGATTGTTAAAAGTATTTTATTTCATTTTATAGGTTACACACACTTTTAAGTTCTGAGCTACGCATGAACGACTCTGTTCAACAGTTAATATCACTGCCAGATTCTGCATATTGATGTCTGATTATCCATTCCTTATCTTAGAAATCCTTAGGCAGATGTCTCTATTTTTTATTCAAAAGGGATTAGACGGATTTGCTGGCTCTCCAAAGTCAGCAAAGAAGTTGCGCTCTGAGGACATTTTGGTGGAAACATCTTCACTCTAACGTACCAAACTCCTCTTATATGAAAGACCATTGGGGATATACTCACTGAGGTTACTCCACATCCAACTTTAAATTCTTCCAGAGGAGATATTGTTGAAAGGGATTTAAAGAACATTCCAGAGTCGGTGATCCTCGATGGTTTTTCCCGCCAAGGTATTACAGTGGTGCATTAAATTCGTAAATACAGAATTATGAACCTACCAACGTTCTGATACTAATATTTACACCATCACGTCCTCCTGCCACACTCAAAGCATATTATCCGAATTTCAAAATACGACTTTACGTTCCTAACCCTCTCAAATGTTTCCAGTGTCAGTGGTTTAGTCACTGAAGAACATCATGTGGTGGTTCTTTGATATATCTTCTTTGTAGTGGTAAAGTCTACGACGCTTATGAGTGCAACCTAGAATAACGCAACACCCTTTCACTCTATTTGAGAAACTGATGCAGCGCTTGAAGACTGTTAATAATATCACCTACTCAGAGGGTCAGAAATTATTGTCTCCAACTCCACTTTTTGCACTTTTACCGTGGCAATGGAATGGAGTGCAGCAACATATGTTCGAGATTAGGGACGGCTAGCACAGATAGCCCATGAGTAGTTTTGTGCGAAATTCCTAGAAAACAAAAAAACAAACTCCATTCTTTTCTGGAGCTCTGAGAAGTAAATCGACCATTCGACTTGTTTGAAATATACACATTCCATCATTAGCATACGTTAAACTAAAAATTGTGAATCCAGAACAATAAATGGCAATACAAAGAATGATTGAGAGAAAAAGAATACATACTGGTGCAATAATCAAACATGACGAAAAAACGATTAGAGCAGTTTTAACTGAAGTGATGCTCTGAAATAGAAAACTTCATTGGTTAGTAGTTCCTTCGTTAGAGGAAGATACACTACAGGCCTGGCATGGCCTAGCGCGTTAAGGCGTGCGCTTCGTAATCTGAGGGTCGCGGGTTCGCGTCCGAGTTGCGCCAAACATGCTCGTCCTCCCAGCCGTGGTGGCGTTATAATGTGGCGGTCAATCCCACTTTTCGTTCGCAAAAGAGTAGTCCAAGAGTTGGCGGTGGGTGGTGATGACTGGCTGCCTTCCCTCTAGTCTTACACTGATAAATTAGGGATGGCTAGCACAGATAGCCCTCGAGTAGCTTTGGGCGAAATTCCAAAAACAAACAAACAAACAAAACAAAGATATACTACACTTTCTTTAATTATAAAAGAACAATAATTTAGATGACCATAACTAAGTGTAAAGAATACTGAGTGCGATAAAGAACACTTTTTTTTCAAACTGGTTTCTGTTGAACACTTAATGTTCTTTCCGTTTCTTTTGTTTTCTTATTTCAATTGGTGAGCAAATTTTCAAAAAGTTATAAAAGCAAAGACAGCATAAGAAAGATAAATGCATGATATCTTCTATCTTCATGAATAATGTCATGGTGCAAATTACAGTTAATTATATCAACTGATAAAAATATTATCAATATTAATTTCTGATCCAAGCAAACAAACTACATTGCTAGTAAGTCTAAGAGAATAGGACTTTAACAGAACATTTCATTAAAATTATTAGCAGTGAAAACGAAAATAGATCACTTAGTTAAAAAAAAGTGTAAACTTCATTAATTTTGGGTATGGCATGATAAAAAAGTTGAATTATCATGGTTGCAACTTTAATTGAAACATAAGGAATTATCTGTGATTGTAATGTATACCCAAAGAAAAGAAAACTTTATCTTTTGCTGAAAGAAATGCTTGTTTTTCAATCAAATTATAAAACAACAAAACAAAATATATATATGAAAGAGAGAAAAGAATGATAATATTTATGGGCTAACGTAAGTTTCGTAGGAAATTAATTGAAATTCATATTTTTAGACCGCCAAACCTTTTCTCATTGTTTTATGAGTATTTTATGTTCATTCATATTTAAAGGTGAATTTTTGTAATATAATTTGAAAAATTGAATACATACATAAAACAAAAACAACAACAGAGAAAACAGCAGTTAATATAACCGATTTTTGTCACTGAATATGTTACGTAGGTGCACAGCACAAAAATTAGTGGATAGTATATCACGTAAGCTTCTAAATTCGTACCTGTTCATGTGATTAATCTAGATGCATTAAGGCACTTGAAACTCTTGTAAAAAGTATTTAGGTACTTTGCATGAAGTTCCAATATAAATGAGTGGCCGTACTCACAAGTTCAGTGTTAGGACTGTATGAACAATCAAATTACTATTTTCTCTTCTCAGCTTTCAAATTTTCATAGTGTTGTAATATCTTATAAACAGTCGACGCAATTAATTTACCTGTGTAATTGTACTTATATGCTCTAGGTTTCCTTGTATAACAAGAATGGTTAGCTGTACCACATACTTAAGGGGTGCTCATAACCATTACGTACGCGAATATATATATGTCTGTGTATGCACATTTACTGATACAAAATATTAATTACATCAGCTAAATGATCATCAAATTCTCATACTCTAATGTCACTGAATACGCTTTCATACAAAACCGTTAGCTAACCTTAACAAAATTTGCAGTGTATATTGGAAAATTTAAACATTTTGGTAATAAAGTTTTTAAAATGACTTTTATTTTCCAAATAATAAAGAAACTCTCTTTTTCAGCAATATTTCGTTATTGTGGCTTCATTAAGATTGGTTGTATTACTGTTATTTTATGTCACTTTCATAGCATATGATATCATTAAACATTTCATTTTCAAAATATGACTTTGCAAGTTACGTTTCGTACTTAATCAGCTTCTAGATTTCCGAAAACTGTTACTTTCAGTTACAACATTTCTTAAACACATTAACAAACAAATATATTGTTTTAGCATTAGCATGACTAAAATTTTAAGTAAATACTGTATAAGTAAAATGACTATAAGTCAAAGAACAACTAAACTGCTATAAACACAAATGTTCAAATGCTGTTAAAATGCCGTTAAGTTTTTAAGTATGAAAATTATTCATACCTTCTTCTCCCTCAAATCGTAATATACATATTTATCACATGAATCTACGTTACTAAGCATATTAAATACTCAAATGGAACATTTTCTACAGGGTACATATCTCAAGTATTTGAGTGTGAGTGTTTTTAATTTAGTACAAGTCTACTTGATAGGCCATCTGTGCTCTGCTAACCACGAGCATCTCTACAAGCTAACGTATCTTAAAAAAAGACAAAAAAACAAGTGGGGTAGATGTCATGTTAAATAATACAAAAATCCTAAATATCATACAATTTATTTATGACATAACATGTTATTACTGTATTCATTATTACCTCACCAAAAGTTTCATATAAACTTTAAGAACGCATTATGTATATACCTGTACTTAAAACATGATATACACTGTGGAATAGTCAAGATGACTTAGTTTTAAGAGGTATCGGTCAAAGAGTTGGTGGTAGGAGCGCATTTTGTTTCCCGATTTCAACACTTACCTCTTAATGCTGTTCCACACTGTGTTGCGTTATTAATTAAGTTATGATCATTAGTCGCAGGATTGTCTTATAGGATAAAGTTGTAAGGTCATGGCTCAACGTATGAAGTGGGTATAACTCAAGAAATAACTCTTAGTATCAACGTTATGGCGGCTGTTATTGTGTCAACTTCAGCCGAGTTTATTCCTCTAATGCATTCCTCCATAAAGAGTACTATCGCACTCTGCGAGACATATAAGACATTTGTGTGCCTTCCCTCACACTGTGTGTATGTTGTGTTATAGAAAATATAATGTGTGTTTTGTTTTATCTTTTTAAAGGAAAGCCACGTCATTTCTGCTGTGTCTATCGAGGAGAATCGAACCCCTGATTTTAGCGTTGTTAACCCAAACCGGCGGACAGAAAGTTTAATGAGTTGTTTACGTTGTTTAGTGTAATAATGTGGCACTATACATTAATGTAGTTAACGTTCACTTACGTCAATGATGATAAATACTCAATATTATAAATAATTGGATAGAAAGGTTATGAACCCACCAGAATCATGTTTTTATTCATTCCGGACTTTCATTCCACACAGCTTGGTTGAGATTGACCCAGTGACTTAGAAGTAATTAAATAAGGGAGAAATATACATATAACATTTTTTGCTATACAAACACAAACACATGTATAGAGGCAGGAAATTGCATCAACTAGTTGCAGTAAAGAGATATTACCGGTTGTACTTGATATCCCGCGTATCTTGAAACTTTTAATTCAGTTGATACAAAATATGCTAACTCCAGCAGACCGTTTTCAAGAGGTATAGTGTATTTACAATACTAATATTACATCTTACAAGACAACCCCTTAATACTCACATTCATGAAGGATGTTTTTTTTCTTAAGCACAAAGCTGAACAATAGATTATTTCCACAGTAACCAGGAAAGGAATCGAACCCTTAAGTTATCGTTAATTTCACGATAGTCCGCTTAGTCACAAAGGGTGAGGTGGAAATTGAGGGCTGGAAACATTAAGTTAAAAAAAGGCATTTTTCTGATCAATACAAATCAGGATCAATCTATCCTGATTTTCTTCGTTACCATTATTGTTATATAATTAATACATTAGTACCATTATCACCATACAATTAATACGCTATAGATGTATCACATGAATATTAACTGATGACATATGTCTAGTATTTCACTAGAATCTTTTTTGTTTGCCCAACCCTATGGGTCTTTGGGCTACGTCAAGAATTGAGTTTTGATACTCCTGGTGAGCATAGCAAGTTAATTCATTGGTTAACTTTGTGCACCTAACTTTAAACAACCAAAAGCTTTTCATTTTTAATAATTTTAACATTGTTTCGATAATGAATTTTTATTCATAACGGTGCATAATAAATAAAATGTTATTTGTGACTGTCAATGAAAAGAATGCTATTAATGACTCTTATTATTTAAAGTATATAAGATATACATACTTTATATTTTTAATTTATTTCTATTTTTCTTACACTGAATGTTGGTTTAAAATAGAACTGTAGTATGGAGAATGGTTTCATTACTGTTAAATTATAATAATGTGGCATAGCGGCAAGTCTGTGGACTTACAACCTCAGAAGTCGGGTTTCGATACTTGTACTGGGTACAATACAGATAGTCTAGTTGTAGCTTTGTGCTTAACTATCAACTCACACACGGACAATTTCTCTACATGTCATAAAGAACGCAAACGAATAAAGTGGTTACTCACCAAAATATTCAAAACAAACAAGAACGTCAGTGTTATGTATATGTGTAAATATTTTGTTAACGACAACATGTCGTGTTGTGTTTAAATTTTTATTTCTATTATTCATTTTTCCATATTTATATTATTGTTTCGAAGTTTAAACTAATATTTTGTTATTCATTTAGGGTAACATTTTAGAATTTTCTTGAATTAAGTAGACCAATCATGTGTTTGTTGGTGAGTGCTGGTGACTTCGTGTCTCGACGTGTAGTCTCGTGCAAGAACGGACACACGCGGATTGCTCTAGAGTTGTATGGAAATTGCAAGATTGTCCGAGAAGTAGGCCTATCGGTATAAAAGACGGTGACGCGAGATAGATTCAGTCATAAGTTTTATTTCAAAGAAGAGAGTTAGTTATTTGAAAAAGATTAAGTGTTTGCTGTGATTATTCAACTTGGATTTGTGATTGAAGTTAGATCTACGGAAGCTGTGATTTTATTCCGTCAATCTCTACGATACATCTGAATTACTGCTTGTGCTGAGAGACGGCGAATTTATTGAACTGTGAACTGTTTCGGAATTTCTTCGTGGGACCAAATTCACACCCTAGACTGGAATTTGAGACTTTAATTTTAGATCATTACATTAGATACAGGCCAGTACCATTTTGTATTGTGATTAATTTTGAAGTTTGAAACTAGTATTATTTTATTTTGTAATTAATTTCGAATGTTATAACTTAATATCTGTCACTGTTATTATATATAATTTGTGTTATATCTGTTATATTTGTTAATAGTTTAGTGTAATAAATTATACAAGCTGTTATCTGTGTTTTCTGTTGCGTTTAGTCTACGAAGAACATAAAACATTAAAAAATACGTAACAGAAAATTGGGGACCCGTCCGGGATATCAAACAAACAATTTAATTTTATTATAAAATAAGATTTATATTCTATACAGATAGACAGCTTGTATATTCAAAATGGCATTCCAACTTGAAGATTTTATAAACGAATTTAATCAGAATCCCTCTACGAAGAACATAAAACATTAAAAAATACGTAACAGTCAGAGCTATAGGTCAGTTGGCTAATCAGTGAGAGATCTCGATCGTGCTACAAAGATATATAAACATCTTTTTCTTTCTTAAATTTGAATCCTTTCATAAAAAATGGACTTGGGCCATTTTTGAATTGGACCCGGCATGGCCAAGTGGGTTAAAGGGTTCGACTCGTAATCTGAGGGTCGTGATTTCGAATCTCCATCATACCAAATATGTTCGCCCTTTCAGCCTTGAGGCGTTATAAATTGACGGTTAATCCTACTATTCGCTGGTAAAAGAGTAGGCCAAGAGTTTGCAGTGAATGGTGATGACTAGCTGTTTTTCCATCTAGTCTTAGGAACGACTAGCGCAGATAGTTCTCGTGTAGCTTTGCGCTAAATTCAAAACAAATTGAGAAATTGATTAAATTTTACTTAGTACACATTGCGTAGAAGATAATACTTCTATCTAAAATGTAATCTTTATAGAATAAAAAACAAAAACAAACAGAAATGAGCTAATTTAAATCAATGGTTGAGTCAACATTCTACAATATAACTTGCTTGTACTTTTGTTATTAAATTCACAAAAAATAATCGTATGTTAGTAGACGGAATGGCAATTACACTATGAACCTGTAGAGGTTGCCTATTATTGTTGAGAAAGTTGATGTGTGTGTGTTTTTTTTAGAGCAAAGCCACATGAGGTTATCTGTAAATCCGGAGACATACCGCTGTACTAACGGGGTACGAGAAAGTTGATATTATAGAAACACTTTCTTGATTCATATGAATAATATTATCATATATTGCGTAATATTACAGCAACACCAATAGCTGTGTTGGATAACATATAGTTTACCCAAACTATAATAGAATAAGAATGGTAAAGAGTTAGTTCACAAATATAGCTACAGCTCTCACGTTGTGGTGTCATGGATGGTTAATTTGTTCTAGACGCAGAGAGGGAGGAGCGATCATCAATGTCTAAATTGGTATTGAGCACTACACAAACTCATTTCAAAACAACCTGCGGTCTAACATACACCCTCGCGATGTTGTGGTGATACATGCAGCTGGAAATGTGTAACATAACAAGCAAAAGCTTGCAATAAGTCTATTTACTACAGCGCTTTTTGTGTGTGTCAAAACCACACATAAATGTCATGTTAAAGATAACTGCTTGTTAAAAAAACTTACACCTAACTTAAGTGGTCAATAAAAATGAAATATATCAGTGTTCAAATGTTTTCCTTCAATAACAAACAACACATCATTTACCCAAAATATTATATACCTTTACAATCATTTAAATATTTCAAATAAAATTTTCTTAAAAGAGCAAGCTTGTCACAGCAACTAAGGAAACAATCATAATTTGATTAATTTTACTAAATGTACAAATATTTTTTTCATAACTAAATATATACTTAACATTTTTGTGAATATGTTTAATCCTGTGTAAAAGATGCGCTTCAATAGTTTTTGTAAAATTTGAAGATTGTTTTATTTCAAAACTAAATTATAAGGTTTCATCAAGTGAAAGATGACTTGTAACATAATTATAAATTCTGAAAAGATAATGTCAGATGGCATTAAATCCAGAAAAAAGAAGTTTGAAGTTTAAAAAGAACAAAAAGTATTATTATTTTAATGATAATCGTTAAGATAGTTGATTGATCTTGTTTAGGAAAGCTTTGAGGTTCAATGTGTTCTTAGCGTGTAGCTCTGAACGCCAGAAATGTACACTATGTAATTAAAAATTGTAAATGTAAAAAGGGCAACACGGATTGTCAAAAGAGTATATAGAATAATTTAAATCTCTTTCTTTTTTTCAATTTTGAACAAAGCTACTCGAGGGCTCTCTGTGCTAGCCGTCCTTAATTTAGCAGTGTATGACTAGAAGGAAGGCAGCTAGTCATCACCAAACGCCGCCAACTCTTGAGCTACTCTTTTTACCAACAGATAGTGGGATTGATCGTAGCAATATAACGCACCCACGACTGATAGAGCAAGCACATTTGGTATGACGGGGATTTGAACTCGCAACCCTCAGATTACGAGTTGAATGCCTCAACCACCTGGTCATGCGGGGCCAAGCTGAAACAACATACAAATATTGTATTTTTAAACCTACAAATAGAGATTTCTTTTTAAAGCAGAAAACAAACTCCACTAAAATTTATAAGTACTGTAGATGTGAAGTCAAAATAAAGATTTGTAGTTTGTTTACTGTTTTTAGAAAGTCGCTAGTTGTAGCCTTGAAAATATAATATTTGCATTTGGATTCAACTTCTTTCTGTGCTTTTTAGAGGATCCTTATGCCCATTTAAAAAATAATAGTTTTTTTTTAATTTTATTTTATTTATGGAGAATAAACCGTATGCATTCAGTTAACTCTTGAATGTTTTTCATCAGTTTACTGATGCATCAATTTTTTTCCCTACTCAACCATTATTTACCGAGCCAAGTGGTTGTGTACCTGAGGTTTGGTGTAAAATAGCGTTTAACAAACCAATTATGAAAATAAGTAGAATAAATCACCACTTACAATCTACTATGATACTCGTTTATTGTTAGAAAACTCTCTAAGAGAGTCGAAGAAAATCACGTAACATGTTTTTATCGACTCTTTTATTCAACTGTCTATAGACAAAGTACAACAGTGAACTAGAGAGTTAATGAAAAACACCAATTCTGAAAAACGATGAATCCTCAATGTAGCAGTTTTCATCTAATGTGGAATAAACTACACGAATTATTTTCTAGTTAACGAACATTAGTAAATCATTGATTTTTAATGTAGGAATTAAAAGATTTAGAAAAAACTTCTCAGCGCGAAAAATGAAAGTGATTGAATTAATTTTAATATTACCCTGCAATACATTCAATACCACATTCATTATTATTGTCCAGAATCTAGTAAAATACTCTATAACAGCTTCTAAGATTATAATCAATAATGATAAAGTTGGAGATACTCTTACGAATGTACAAAAATAGTTTATTCTAATAAAGCAATAAGTATTTCTGAATACTACAAAACAGAGCACTTCCGAGTTGTGTGACAATGATAAAGTTGCGTCTATATTTCTGTTATGTTTAATTGGTAGAGAAAAATTTAGAACATATTAAACAGTGAGAATCTCGACTTTCAAAAACCAATTGAAAATTAGTTCTACAACCTTTGCAGGGATTTGTTTCGTTGTTGTGTATATATTTTGAGGCAAAATATTTAGCTTTCTTTTGTGTTTAAATGGCTTCCCAGAGGAACTGTCAGGATCGTTAAATAACTAATAGATTATTTCTTTTTATTTCAAGAATAAACCTACAAAATAATCCTATGACATACACAGAAGGTTTTAAGTAAGAATTTGTTCAAGTTTGAATAAAATATTTATAGTCGTTTTTGTTTTGTTTTTATGTATGCTTTCGAAACAAGAATAATATGTATAATCATAATATGAACAAAATATGGGTGAATTTTAAATTTTGTCAAGCAATCTGATAATGAACTTTCTATTATTATCAATATTTTAACAGTTTTCAACAATGAAACATTGCTAATTTTAGTATAATGCACAATGAACAAACTTTTCATTGTTTTCCATGAGTGTAATAACACCTAAATTTAGTGCCATAAATCTTGTAGTTTACCGTTTCTCAGAAAAAAGTGAAAATTATAAGCCAAAAAGCATTATCATAAAACATGAATTACTATTGATTTTATTTATGAATCAAGCAACTTAATATTAAAATGTGTAAAAAATATCTTAATTGATGTTGTTTGGTATTAAGCAAAAAGCTTCACAAGCTTTGCCCACCACGAGTATCAGGTCCGTAGATATAAAAAAAAAATCTTTGTTGAAAATAAACATCACTATTCTGTAGCTTTATCTTTTTACTCTTTTTACGAAATACTGCCAATTTTTATGATACATCTCACTTATATGTGTGTATATATATATATATATATATTTGAAATCTAGTGTGTGTTTTTTAAGTAAGCATTAGTTAAGACAAGTTTGAAATTTGTGAAATTTAAGAAATGAAAAAACTCTAATCATTGATATGCAGTTACTGAATTAGTGATTACTCATGCTATTTCTCGACTTCAATTGCTTTTGAATAATATTTTACGTGTCATACAAAAATGATATTTTTCACAAGAATAAAAAGAAACGAGACAGTTATCACATGTTTGTATTGCAAAGATCTGAGAAGGTAGGCTAATCGTGTGAGTTAATGTAAAACATCTGTTCGTTCTCAAGTGGTAACTTTGGGTAGTTCTGTTTATGGAGAAGGACATCAAGGAACGATCTTGTTTCGTTCACTGAGTTTCTTAGTTTGTGTTCAGTGTTCTTAAAACAGAACCTCTTCTACACATTCTAATTAGTTTCATACATCCGTATTTACAGTTTAATTGCTAAGGTAAATATATATGTGTGTTGTTTGCTTATATTACAAGCAAATAGCAAATAAAGGATTAAAATAGCATTTTCATTAATATAATGTTCGTTCTGGCCGCTTACAATTAAAATTTGTGCAATAGATAAAAAAACACCTAAAATACAAACATCGGTAACAATTATTTTATCTCTAAACATATTGTTCAAAAATGTATATACCGGAATATTTAACTTAAAAAGTCTTATTCAAATTGTTATAGAGTAACGCAAAAAAATTCTCAGTCAACAGAGAGAGTTATATTAATATAGATGAGAGTTCCACAAGCCTGCAAATTTAAATTTCATTAAGGTTGTTTTGGTTTTAGGAATGTATTTTCTCCAATTAAGCTAGGGAGGTTTCGATACTAATATTTTTTTCTGTTTCTTTAAAATAGGAAAGAATTTTTTTTTATTTGGAAGAAATTATTATTTCTTTCACCGTCATGATTTGTTTGTTTCAGATTTCGCGCAAAGCTAGACAAGAGAAGTTAGCTAGTCATCAACACTCAACGCCAACTCTTCGGATACTCTTTTATCAAAGAAACAGTAGGATTGACTGTCACATTAAAATGTCACCACGGTTCAAAGGGCAATTGTGTTTGGTGGGACGGATATTTGAACTTACGACCTTGAAATTGCGAGTCAAGCGCCCCTAAACAATATTTAGAGGCCGGGCCGACACCATATTCAGCATTTTTTTGCTATTATGTTCATTATGTTTTGGTTTTTGATCAATAATACTGTCACGTCGCGATTGACCAAGAGAAATCTATAACCAATGGTTGTAAACACTTAAAGAATGCCTCCCAGTGGGTCAGTGGTATGTCTGCGGACTTACACGCTAAAATCCTGGTTTCTATACCCGTGGTGGGCAGAGCACAGATAGCCCATTGTGTAGCTTTGTGCTTAATTCAAAACAACAACAACAACAACAACTTAAAGCATAACGAAATGTACGTGATGGAAAAAAATATGTCATTTTGCACATGAATTACTGTAGACAAAGTAAAAATTTCAAGACAATAACACCATTGCAAGCCTGTGGTATTATCATTTCTGTCTTTAAACGATTCTACTTTATAACATTAAAACTCAAACACTTGAGTAAACCAGTTTTGGCATCAGCCTTATTTATTAAAACATTTATTTTAAATAAGCAGCAATAAATTTGGCACGTAAGAAAACAATAAATATTTATAATTTAAACGTGTCAAAAATTATACATGTTCAGCAAAAATATGGAATAGGTATACTACTGGAAATGAAATATACAGGGTGTCCCAGAAGTCGCGCACCATATAAATTTTTATGTTAATACATATGAATAACAATTTTATTGATAATAATCATAACAGATGCTCAAACTGTTCACCCTCTGCTTTGATACATTCATCAATTCTCTTTATAAAACTGTTTTTTACTTTGTTGAGGGTTGCAGTGCTAATCCTTTGACATTATTATATGTACGTATGGTGCGCGACTTCTGGGACACCCTGTATATATTTCTAAGCATATAAATATTAAATGTCTGTTGGAATCTAACATCTCTCAAATATTTGTTGCTATTGCTGTGGTACTTTTATTAATCGTTAAACTTCTATTATTTGCTATAGTATATGCTATTAGTACCATTTATTTTGATTTCAATGCGTATGCTTGGTAATAAGTCGGCTTTATTTGTACGAAAAAGTACAATATTTATAAATTCTACCAAGAACTAATTTTTAAAGGCATGTTACACATACAATAAAAAAAATATTCTCATTGTGTATTCCATACTTTTAAAAGTATTTCACGAAATCGTAATTTAATATATTATTGATTTTAGTTGGCACTAGAAATGAATAAATTAAAAAAGCTTCATATTTCTTCATTACATTGTAGTATTTTTCTCAGTCAAGTGCAAACTAGATAATTTCTTAAAAAATAAAATTATTGTTTTCATCTAACTCATTATATTATATTTTCATATAGAATCTCACCATATTCAAGTAAATGAACTGATGATAGAATGTTCGTAATATAATATAATAATACAACAATATTTTACACGAACTTTAATTAATATTATACTTTTAATCATTTTCAGTATTCCTTTTCATAAATAAACTACAAAAAATGAAATATTAAACTAAATATCGTTTCAGAATTTTTGTTATTTGTGATAAGAAGAATGTCATCTGAATATCTATATCTTTGCATAAACAACCTACATATAGTGTTTATTTGTGCATAAGAACCAGGCTTCCCTAAGTGTACAATTTGATGTCGCCAATGTTCTGGGGCATGTTTCCTTAAGCACTTACCTTGAAAAAACATGTAATAATTCCTAAATAATATATGGTTCACAAACTTTCCAAACATATATAATATGTTCAGTTTGTTTAAAGTTTTCCCAGCAATCAAAAGAAATAAACAATGGTATTATGTTAAAAGTAGCACATCTCCAGCAAAATAATTTAATCTCAAAGCAATAACATAAACACAAAAAATTAAGTTTGTGACTCAAACCTTTAATGTGATTAATTTGTAAGCATTTATATCATGAAAATTTGTTATTAGCTGACCGTTTTGTTACTTTTTCATGCATAAATACATCCAAAATAACATATAGTTGTTTTCATGTGTTCAACTTTATCAATGTTTATTTTCAAGGCAACAATTACAATTTTTTTAATAAATAAACCGTTGAGAGTCAAGGAAGAATATTACTTGATTTGATAACACTTCACACCCAGAGTATGAATGTATGAATGTCCATTTGAAGCTTATAATAACATTAATTTGTTTAAAATTACGCATACGGTCATGTGATAAAATTAGGACACCCAATGAAAGACTGCGTATTTTGTAACATTTTAAATAGTTATGTATTTAATATCAATTTTAACAATACTGAGAGATTATAGAAATATAACTAAACAATTAAAACCGAAAAACAGACGTTTCAATAACTTCTGTGAATGTAATTTTACAAAAATGCATATTCTAACTGAGGAAAAAGTTAGACACCCCCAAATTTTTCGTACTTAAAATGGCTCAACTTACACACAGGTGTATCAAACCAGGTGCACATGATTAGAAGATCGTTACTCAGCATTTTGAATGAGGCTTGCTCTATTTAAATCTCAAACATTTAGTTTGGTTTGCTCCTGACTGTTGAAGTGAGAGTAAGCACCATGGTGAGAGCAAAAGAGCTGTCTGTTTAAGGCCTCCAGAAAGAAAATTATAGCAGCTTATGAGTCTGGTAAGGGATTTAGAAAGATTTAAAAACATTTTGAAATCAACAATTCTACTGTCCGGAAAATAGTCAACAAGCGGAGAGTGTTTTTCGTCAGTTAGAATATGCATTTTTGTAGAATTACATTTACAAAAGATCTTGAAAATTTTCTTCAGTTCTAATTGTTTAGTTATATATCTATAATCTCTCAGTATTGTTGAAACTGTGATTAAATATCTATATATCCAAAAATGTTACAAAAATACACAGGCTTTTATTGGGTGTCCTAACTTTTTCACATGACTGTAAATATCTAGTGTTGATACTCAAGTTATGTCATTTTATAAATAACAGCTGTTATGTATATGTGGAAATATTTTGTAAACGACAACATGTCGTATTGTGTTTGAATTTTCATTTGTATTATTCATTTTTCCATATTGATATTATTGTTTCGAAGTTTAAACTAAAATATGTTATTTATTTAGGGTAACATTTTAGAACTTTCTCGAATTAAGTAGACCAATCACATGTTTGTAAATGAGTGCTGGTGACTTCCTGTCTAGATGTGTAGTCTCGTGCAAGAACGGATATGCGTGGATAGCTCTGGAGTTGTATGTAAATTGCGAGATTGTTCGAGAAATAGGCCTATCGGTATAAAAAAGACGGTGACGTGAGAGATATTCAGTCATCAGTCATCAGTTTTATTCGAAGAAAAAGAGAGAGATTCAGTCATTAGTTTTATTCGAAGAACAAGTGTGAGATTTAGACATCAGTTATTATTCGAAGAAAAGAAGAGAGTCAGTTATTTGAGAAAGATTAAGTGTTTAGTGTGATTATTCAACTTGGATTTGTGTCTGAAGTTAGATCTACGGAAGCTGTGATATTATTTCGTCAATCTCTACGATACATCTGAATTACTGCTTGTGCTGAGAGACGGCGAATTTATTGAACTGTGAACTGTTTCGGAATTTCTTCGTGGGACCAAATTCACACCCTAGACTGGAATTTTAGATCATTATATTAGATACAGGCCAGTACTGTTTTGTATTGTGATTTATTTTGAAGTTTGAAACTAATATTATTTTGTTTTGTAATTAATTTCGAATGTTGTAACTTAATATCTGTCACTATTATTATATAATTCATGTTATATCTGTTATATTTGTTAATAGTTTAGTGTAATAAATTATACAAGCTGTTATCTGTGTTTTTCTGTCGCGTTTAATCTACGAAGAACTTAAAACATAAAAAAAAATACGTAACAGAAAATTGGGGCTCGTCCAGGATATCGAACAAACAATTTAATTTTATTATAAAATAAGATTTATATTCTATTCAGATAGACAGCTTGTATATTTAAAATGGCATTCGAACTTGAAGATTTTATAAACGAATTTAATCGGAATCCCTCTTTCGAATTAATCAGTGAATTAAAAAAATCTGAATTGGTTGATGTTGGTAAACATTTTAATTTGGAAGTGAAGCAATCAATGAAGAAAGCAGATATTAAACAAATTATTGTTGAACATTTGGTCAACCAAAAAGTTTTACCTCAAACAGTTGCACAACAATTGCCTGTCGCTCATTTTGACCCAGATTTCGAATTAAAAAAAATGGAAATGGAAATGAAATTTCGTTTAGAAATAGAAACTAAACGACTTGAGGCAGAAAAAGAAACCAAACGACTTGAGGCACAACAAAAACGTATTGAGGCAGAACAGGAAAACAGACGCCTTGTTCTTGAGGCAGAACAAGAAAACAAACGCCTTGATGCCGAAATACAAATGGAACGCATTAAAGCTGATAAAGAAATCAATATGAGAAAGGCACAGACAGAAGAAAAGGTTGTCCAAATGCAGTTGGATAATTTGGATGCTTCCAAATAGATTCGTTTAGTACCTCCATTCAATGAAAAAGCTGTAGATAAATATTTTCAGCAATTTGAAAAATTGGCCCTTAGGCTAAAATGGCCTACCGAATATTGGACAGTAATACTTCAGAGTGTTCTCAAGGGTAAAACTCAGGAAGTATTTTCCAAGCTCACAGCCGAGCAAAGTTATGATTACGAGCACGTCAAAAAATGCATTTTGAATGCATATGAATTGGTGCCAGAGGCATACAGACAAAAAAATCGTGGTTACAAAAAGTTTCACAGCCAAACTTATGTCGAATTTGCTCGTGAAAAAGAAACTCTGTTCGACAGGTGGTGTGATTCCAGAGAAATTAAAGATGATTATGCGAAACTCAGAGAACTCATGTTAGTCGAAGAGTTTAAAAGATGCATTCCCGTAGAGCTAAAAACTTATATTGATGAACAAAAAGCTTCCAAAATTCATGATGCTGCTGTCTTGGCAGACGAGTATGCTTTAACTCACAAAGATTTCTCATACAAAATCAAAACATCTGACACAACAAAGAAACCCAATGACTCATTCAAATATTATGCAAATGTCGACAGAGACAAAAAAGAGCAAACTTCTAATTCTCAAACGAAGACTCCATCTTATTCTCAAAGCTCGTCATCTACCCAAAACGTGTCATTCTCATCCAAAACATGTGCTTATTGTAAGAAACCTGGCCATCTGATTTCTGAGTGCTATAAAATAAAAAACAAGCCATCACCCCATAATTTCATTTCGCCCTCGTTGGATACATCATTGGTTCCCAATGATTTTGACCCTGTCCAGTCCACTGTGGATTCTAAGCCCAATATTATTGATGTACCTGAAGATATTGTTGAGGACAAATTTAAGCCTTTCATGACTGAAGGTTTGGTTTCTTTTGTTGGCGATTCACGTCTACAACCAATTAAAATCCTGCGGGATACTGGAGCTTTTCAGAGTTTGATTGTGGAAAGTGTACTTCCGTTTTCTGAAAAGTCATCCGTTGGGGCCAGTGTGCTCATCTCTGGTGTAGAAGGTGGCATCGTTTCTATTCCTCTTCATAGATTAGATTTACATTCGGACTTAGTTTCAGGCCCAGTGATTGTGGGTATTAAAGCTTCATTGCCTGTTGAAGGTGTGTCTATGCTTTTGGGGAATGATTTGGCTGGTAGTAAGGTGGTACCAGAGGTTCGTGTTATTGAAGCACCTGTTATTAGCCCCAATACAGAGCAACTCGTTGAAGAGTTTCCTGATGTTTTTCCCGCCTGTGCTGTTACTCGTTCTCAGACACGTTTTCAGGAGTCCAAAGAGGATTTCTCTTTATCTGATACGTTCATGTCTCACATCGATGAGATTTCTGACTCAACTTTAATTTCTACTGATGACTCTAAGACATTTTTCGACTCTCTTCATTGAAACAAACTTATTGAGGAACAGGACAATGATCCTGAAACTCATTCTCTTCTACAACTGGCTGTTAATGAAAATGAAATAGGAACTGTCCCTATTTGTTACTACCAGAAGTCAGGTGTGCTAATGAGAAAATACAGACCTCCTGACGTTGCTGCTGATGAGGAGTGGAATGTTATTCATCAAATCGTCATTCCAAAATACTATCGGAATGATATTCTTAGTCTTGCTCATGACCATGTATTGTCGGGATACTTAGGTGTAAGAAAGACCTTAGATCGTATCCGACGACATTTCTATTGGCCAAAGATGCGCCAAGATGTTGTTAGCTTTTGTAAGGCATGTCATTCTTGCCAAATCACTGGAAAACCAAATCAAGGGATTCCCAAAGCACCACTGCAGCCTATTCCTGCCTTTGAAGAACCATTCCCAAGGGTCATTATCGACTGTGTTGGCCCAATGCCAAAAAGCAAAGTAGGAAATGAATACCTCTCGACGATCATGTGTGCTTCTACACGTTTTCCTGAGGCAATCCCTTTGAGAAAAATCACTTCTCCCAACATCGTCAAGGCTCTTGTCAAATCCTTTACCATGTTCGGAATTCCAAAAGTTGTGCAATCAGATCAAGACACAAATTTTATGTCCAAGCTATTTGAACAAGCCATACATGAATTAAGGGTCCATCAAATTTCATCCAGTGCCTACCATCCTGAGTCACAAGGTGTTCTTGATCGTTTCCACCAAATTACTGTCACAAACACTCAAAGAACTGGGTTGAGGGTGTTCCCTTGTTACTGCTTGAAGTTCGCGAGGTTATTTCAGAATCTACTGGATTTAACCCTTTTAAGTTGGTTTAAAAAGACAAATAAGCAAAACAAAAAAGTTTGAACTTGTTAAAACTTTTTTTTTACTTTTAAGGGGGAGAGTGTTATGTATATGTGGAAATATTTTGTAAACGACAACATGTCGTATTGTGTTTGAATTTTCATTTGTATTATTCATTTTTCCATATTGATATTATTGTTTCGAAGTTTAAACTAAAATATGTTATTTATTTAGGGTAACATTTTAGAACTTTCTCGAATTAAGTAGACCAATCACATGTTTGTAAATGAGTGCTGGTGACTTCCTGTCTAGAGTGTAGTCTCGTGCAAGAACGGATATGCGTGGATAGCTCTGGAGTTGTATGTAAATTGCGAGATTGTTCGAGAAATAGGCCTATCGGTATAAAAAAGACGGTGACGTGAGAGATGTTCAGTCATCAGTCATCAGTTTTATTCGAAGGAGAGAGATTCAGTCATTAGTTTTATTCGAAGACAAAGAGTGAGATTTAGACACCAGTTTCATTTCAAAAGAAGAGAGTTAGTTATTTGAGTAAGATTAAGTGTTTGCTGTGAATATTCAACTTGGATTTGTGATTGAAGTTAGATCTACGGAAGCTGTAATTTTATTTCGTCAGTCTCTACGATACATCTGAATTACTGCTTGTGCTGAGAGACGGCGAATTTATTGAACTGTGAACTGTTTCGGAATTTCTTCGTGGGACCAAATTCACACCCTAGACTGGAATTTGAAAGTTTCATTTTAGATCATTATATTAGATACAGGCCAGTATCATTTTATATTGTGATAAATTTTGAAGTTTGAAACTAGTATTATTTGGTTTTGTAATTAATTTCGAGTGTTATAACTTAATATCTGTCACTATTATTATATAATTCATGTTATATCTATTATATCTGTTAATAGTTTAGTGTAATAAATTATACAAGCTGTTATCTGTGTTTTTCTGTTGCGTTTAATCTACGAAGAACTTAAAACATCAAAAAAAATACGTAAGAAGGAATACGTAGAATGCATAATGCTTTTTCCTGCCATATTTAGTTTCCAACATGCACAGATGTTAGAATAGGCTGGCTCTGTAAATCTCGTATATTAATCCCAAATCAACTCATTTTCTTGAAAAAAAATTGAAAGTGAGATTACATAACAGCTGTGTATCTCTAATTGTGTAACTAACATTGAAATGGTGTAAGTGGTGGAGGTTTTAGGCTTAAAGTTTAATGCCAAATCCGTGAGCAACACTTCGGAATCGATTTATATAAATAGACAATTGGGAATATTGTGAGAAGCATGTAAAAGAGTTCAGAGAATGGGTAAAGGGGAACGTCATTTTATTTCAACCCAATTCAACTCCTTTGCATTTCTTACTATAATGCCACATTATAATAAATGTTTATGTTAGCGATTTGTGGAATTAGTCTAATAAAAACTAGTCTTATTGATCGGCTGTTTTGGATTTAATGTAGAAATGTAAAGGAAATCACATTAAGTCCACATCTGACTTTTCGAATGTACGGAAATGATATGCATTTCGGTGATAAGTTTCGTATTTCTATTTTTAGTTTAGATACTAAAAAATGTCGGCAGCTGAAATGTTATCACAGCATTAGAGAAAACCTTCTTTCAGTTTGTTTGCTTATTGCTTTTTTATTCCTGGTATAACATAATCTGGTAAAGTAGAACACATGAAAAACAGTATTCATCATCATCAAGGTAGAAAAAATATGACAGAATGTAACCGAAGTGTTATATGTTTGGCACAAGGTTTTTCACTCGTTATATTTTCAAAAACTATATAAATAATACTTAGAGGAGAATATTTTTCAACATCTTCTATTTTCAAAATGAACACTTAAAAAGTCCTGTACCATAAATATCTAGCACAAGATTAATACAAATTGTATCGTATATATTTATATTTAGGTTAATCGAAAATTGCTCATACAACTGTGAACTTTTACACAGATGTAAGCTAGTTTTAACAATATAAAATACTAAAGTGTTAAGACTTCGTATCAGAGACACATTGAAAACTAAATTGCAGAAGTAACTTGTCTGAACAAGATTTATCAATTTAAATTCAAGAATGCAAAATTTAGAGAAAACAGGGAGGCATAAGAAGTATCATAAGCACTTACTGTGTTCGCATGTATTCTAAAAAAAGTAATTCCATAACAAATAACTGAAATCTTTGCAGAAGACATTTACCCAAAGGATAAACACACAATAACAAAGAACCAACCTTTTACATTGTATTCATTTATCCCAAGGCTAGTCACACTATAACAAAAACCTGAACAGTAATGTAGTATATATTTATCCCAAGGTTATACACAGTACAAAAATAAGTGAACTGTGTATTTATGATGATCTTTATTATAAATTTGTTTTCGGTGTATATGTTTTTTTGTCAGTGACAAAAGTTTCCGACCCCTCATCACCAGGAATCTTTCAGACAGGTTGATACAAGTTCTCATTCTTACAAGTTTGACAACTATTTCAATTTCCTTCTCTGATACTGCCACAGTGCCTTCTTTCTGTGCTTTTTTTTTTTGTTAAAGAGATTGAGTGTAGTTAACCAGAAGCAGCAGAGTTCATGGCCTGCATCTTTTTCCCAAATATACTTGCTGCACTTTTTATAATTTTAAATTTAGGGGAATATTTTTTGTAAAGCCGTGTCCCTGATTTATGTGATATCCGTATGCTTATAATTTAAGAATAAACTACGGTATTATGGTTAAAAGTGATAGGATTTTTTGTTCACTTGCAAATACGCTGATGTGCCACATTCACTCGTGATCAACGTTTTGGAAACAAGTGGACCGCTAAGAGTGGATGAAAAATAATATATATTACAAATGTCTTGAAGAAAGTTTAAATCTAGGAGGAAAAGGTATTAAATGTACAAAACAAATGTTTGTTTGCTCAAATCAGAGCTACACAATAGACTCTGTGCTCCGACCATTGGAAAGGGGGCGTCTTCATCTCAGTGTGTAACGTCATTTCACTATTCATTGTATGTTTACAACAAAAACTAATCCATTCTTTGATTTTAAATTTATATTTCAACAGAAGAAAACAGAAATCATTAAGTCAAATCCAACTACACGTATTTCTTTTCAATTTTTCTAAATACTTAGGAAATTTTCATTTAAAAAGTAACAGTTTCAACGCATGATAAACGATCAACCAAATGAATTTACCGAGAATTTAATTTTCAAGTTATTAAAAAAGTTGTAATTTGAAGTGAACACCTACTCTTTTTATTTATTATTGTTTTAATACGTCTCTTAAAAGCAATACTTTTCATTAATCATGCATGTATAGCATTGGTTGTTTACCCTTGATAATGTGAAAAAATTATTTAGTTTACTTTTTTTCTTTTACCCATGGTATTATGTTGGTAAATGACACTGTATCTACCCAAGGGATTAGTGTTACCCGTACAGATGTCACAAAATATATAGCAATATTGCCGCAGGCTAACTATTAATGTCATGTGCCTCAGGGCTTGTATTTGTTTCAGAGCAAAGTTACAGAATACCGTAAATTCCGGGACATAAGTCGAAAATTTGACACCAAATTTCAAGTTTAAAAATCCACCCTTGACTTATACGACGGTGACGTTTTTCATGACATGAATTCTAGTGAATTCAGATTCGAGAAAACCATCGCAAATCAAATATATATGACATGACATATAGGTATTTATTTATAAAATAGTAAAATACTAGTAATCCTACTCAACATGAGATCGATCAAACACAAAGTCCCATTCCTTATATCTGTTCTTTTCGATTTTAATGCTTTTTTCTTAGTATCCGTTAAATGTGACTTGAATATGTCCCACACTAACAACGATTTGGGTTTAAGCATGGCGCGTGGCCGACGGGCCCACACTTCATTAATCCATTTGACACATCCACTATCGTCCATCCATCCTTTTTCACTTATACGCCGGAATTTACGGTAACCTATCAACGCTCTGTATACTTCGGGGAATCGAACAACGGATGTTAGAGTTTTAGCTTTCTACATTTACGACTCATTCACCGAGGAAAGTATTTTTTTTTTTGGTAGCAAGTAAATATTGCAAAATTAAATACTCATGTTGTTGTACTCAGGACCACTTGGTTGGAGTAAATTTAGCCACATGCTATATGATAAATCAAAACTAAGACATATACACATATATTTATGTTGATCAAGCATATTTAATGTTTTTATGAATACTATTTATTTTAAATGTATCTCTTGCATAAATATTAACAATTATAAAAAAAACATCAATTCGTAAACTAGGTGGACAGAGAAAATCGTTATTAATCTCTCTCTGTATCCAAGGCTTTTATTATCTTCTTCTTACTTTTGGTTTTATATCGTTTCCTTTCCATTAAATACAATAAACTACCGAGGGTTGAACGATTTCCTTCCAAAAGAGAGGCTTGCTACGTGAAATGAATTGAATTTTACCTCTACCAACATAATCAGTATTCTTCTACCAAAGAAATAAATTCTGAATATATGATGAACAACACAAAAAAAAAACTACAAACGTTTAACCATTAAACTGCGAATTTTCAAGTTAATTTTGTAAGTGTATGTAATCTTTGGTACACTTTCCAAAATAATTAACCTGTTACTAATTTTATTTATATAATATTTCAGGACGAATCACATTTTAGTGATATACATAATATATATATATATATATATATTTGAGTGCGTTTGTTTGTTATTAAGCGTAAATGGACTAGTTGTGTACTGCCCACAGCTGGTTTTGAGACCTCATATTTAGTGTTATAAGCCATCAAACTTACAGTTGAGCCACCGCGCATTGTTAACTGTAATAGATGTTTAAGATTATTTTATTTTCGTTATAAATAGACTGTTTCATTTACATCATTATTTTTATAAATATGGCATCAAACAGAGCATGCATGGATGACAAAATAAATCTAACAAGGATAATTTCAAATTAAATACAATTATTTAACAAGATCGAGATTTACTGTCATTGATAATTTTAAGTAGAATAATTTTTGACAAGAATATCAAGAATATTCTTAAATTCAAACAAATACGCGTGAGATACAATACCAATGTCAATTTTATACTGAGATTCATTCATTAAGTATATTTCACGATAGGGCTTATATTTAATAAAAATAACCATAACATGTTCTAAGATAATAATGTACAATATTTAACAGGTTTAGTTTGTTTTGAAACTCATAAAAAACCTGCAAGAGGACTATCTGCGCTAGCCGTATGTAAATTAGCGATGTGTAAACAGAGGGAATGCAGCTATTCATCACAACTTACCGTCAATGCTTGGGGTACACTTTTACCAACGAATAGTAGGATTGATCCGAATTTTATAGCACCCCGAACAGCTGAAGAGACTAGTAAGTTTAGTGTGACGAGAGTTCGAACCTGCCACCTCACACTTTAACGCCCTAACCACTTGGCCATGTCGGGCCAGATATTCATTAAATATACGTTTATATTTTGTTCACATTTCTGTATGTTACTAATCAGTATTCGTTGCTAAACGAATAAATATGAGGAAAAGTTATAAATATTGATCTAATGTTACGAAAAAAATTATATTTTTAATACTAAAAATAACATAAACATAACTTTTCTAAAATCTTACAGACATATATTCTTGGACAGAAGCTAATTATGTTTTGCAAATGTCAAAATAGCGTATATTTTAAAGGGTATCGATTTAACATTAATTTAATAATTATTCGCATGAACCAATGTTAATATATAGTACTTGACATTTTACACACTTAATTCTTAAATACAAAAAAAGTTCCTATAATAAAGTTTAAATATACTTCAAGGAACACGTGAATTATTATAATTTATCAATACATATTAAGAGGTTATTAACTTGATATATATATATATCCAACTTGATTACAGAATAATATAGATTTGCGATAAAATATTTTTCATAGTAATGTATAACATTTGAGAGTTTATACTCTATAAAATGATATACTGTACAAACCACATCCGGACTCAGAATCAACTTAGCTTCTGCTGTAAAACAAGTATTTTAAAAGGTGCTAGAATATAAACCATTAATTGAAGTTTTGTAATATCAGTTTTAGTTTGTGTTTCAGTGAAAGTTCCTGAAAAAGCTGTAAAGTAAAACTTGAATATTGAATTAAATAAAAACTACATTTTAGTGTCATAAGGTAATTTATTTCTACCTGTTATGTATATGTGTAAATATTTTGTTAACGACAACATGTCGTGTTGTGTTTAAATTTTTATTTCTATTATTCATTTTTCCATATTTATATTATTGTTTCGAAGTTTAAACTAATATTTTGTTATTCATTTAGGGTAACATTTAGAATTTTCTTGAATTAAGTAAACCAATCATATGTTTGTAAATGAGAGCTGGTGACTTCGTGTCTGGACGTGTAGTCTCGTGCAAGAACGGACATGTGCGGATTGTTCTGGAGACCTGTAGAATTTTCGCGTTCTTTCGAGGAGTTTAGGCCTACAATATACAAACAGACGAAGATGCAAGAGATTCAGTCATCAGTTTTTATTCGAAAAAAGAAGATAGATTCAGACATTAGTTTTATTCGAAGAAGGAGAGAGATTCAGACATCAGTTTTTATTTCAAAAGAAGAGAGTTAGTTATTTGAGAAAGATTAAGTGTTTGCTGTGAATATTCAACTTGGATTTGTGATTGAAGTTAGATCTACGGAAGCTGTGATTTTATTTCGTCAGTCTCTACGATACATCTGAATTACTGCTTGTGCTGAGAGACGGCGAATTTATTGAACTGTGAACTGTTTCGGAATTTCTTCGTGGGACCAAATTCACACCCTAGACTGGAATTTGAGAGTTTCATTTTAGATCATTATATTAGATACAGGCCAGTATCATTTTATATTGTGATAAATTTTGAAGTTTGAAACTAGTATTATTTGGTTTTGTAATTAATTTCGAATGTTGTAACTTAATATCTGTCACTGTTATTATATAATTTATGTTATATCTGTTATATTTGTTAATAATTTAGTGTAATAAATTATACAAGCTGTTATCTGTGTTTTTCTGTTGCGTTTAGTCTACGAAGAACATAAAACATAAAAAATACGTAACACTACCATTAATATGTCTTCTACACACTAATATGCACCACAGAAATTACATATTATTTTAATGTTTTTGCTTTTTAGCAAAAAGTTCCTCCAAAACGTCACCTAATCACGAGTTGTGTCTTGAGTAATTCACTGGAAAAGGTAATTAATATATGAACTATTGTAGATGTTTGATGACGTTTCAGATATATTGTGTTTAATTTGTTTTTAGAGTATATTTATCAAGTGATAATTTCAAACAACGTAGAATCTGAACGTAAAAGAAGGAACAAAAAGTACAATTCAGTATATTACTCTAAACTAATCAAGGTTTTTTTCTTTATTTTCATATTTCGATATTTCAACGCTTTAATCTGTTTAAAACTTAAAAGGGTTAAAATTTTGAAGTACTAAAATAATTATGAACATATTAATAATCTAAAAGGAAACTTCTTCATAACATTTTACGCAGCTTCTAACATTACTATTAATTCCAGAAGACCTTGTTTTGTTTTCATGTGTGTGTGTACGAGTGCGTGTTTAAATAGTTTGTTCTACTTACCTTTGCTGATTAGTTTTAAACTCAATAAATCCAGTTAGATGAGCTTTCTACATGCTACCCAGGCGCGAAGCATTCGGTTGTTACTAAAAATTAAAACTCTCAATATATAACACACCAGTCTTCGTTCCACATGAAGTGACACGTATCTAATGCTTTCCTTTCACTGACGCTAAGAATCAAAGTTTAAAATATGAAAACAATAATGTCATCGCTTTACCTGAAGTGCCACGTTTTCAGTTTTATTACTTTTATTATCATTAAAATTAATTTATTCAAAATAAAACCAACAGTGTCTTCGCCCTAGTTAAAGTTTCACAATTCAAATATTAATTGTTTTAAAGGAACCCTGGTTTAATACTAATAATAACAACAACATTAAATGAAGAACAAAAAATAAAAGAGAAAAACATTTAATATCTGTTGTGCATATTGGCGTACAGAAAATATATTAATGTGAATGTTTTTCTTATAACAAAGCCACATTGGGCTATCTGCTGAGCCCATCGAGGGAAATCAAACCCCTGATGTTAGCGTTGTAAATCCTTAGACTTACTGCACTACTAGCGGGGGTAAATATATCAATACCAGAAATAAACGATACTATAACACCAAACTTTTGTGTTTATGTAATTTAACACTCAACGTTTCTCTGACAGTACAAAACGTCTTGGTATTAGAAGGTCATTTATTTCTAGTAAAAATATATATTACTTTTTATATTTGAATTTCGCGGAAAATTATACGAGAGTTATCTGCACTATTTAACAATGTAAGACTAGAGGGAAGGCAACTAGTCATCACCACCCACCTCTAACTCTTAGGCTATGCTTTTACCAACGAATAGTGGGATTAACCGTCATATTATAACGCTTCCACGGCTGAAAGGGTGAGCGTGTTTGGCGCGAAGGGGATGCGATGGTGTGACGCATACTGACATTTGGAAATATGATTTTGATATATGAAACATTATTTAAAAGCTGTTATATACATTAGTAATTTTTGCACTTTACACAAAGACAGTTTATGGAATCTTGAAGATAACTTTATATTTAATTAACTAAATTATGGATTTAAAGCTTAAATTAATTAAACGGATGATGTCGTGTATTCATGCAAAATGTCATTTTTTTTCCAATTTACTCTATGTTGTTTTCAAGTAATTATAACGTACTATATAATGAATGAAACTCTGCTAATTTCATTTGTTTTACTTATTATGAGTACAAACGATAAATATCTGACCATTATCAGAATTCTCCGACAATACTGTTGAAAATAGCTCTTAATTACTTTGTTAAAGTAGTAGTCGGAGATTGTTCTTCTTTACAGTTTTAATCTTACCATGGCTTTGTTGTTGTTGTCGATCGAAGTTTAGGTTATATTACTACATGAGGTTGAAAGAAGTATAATTGTGAAAAGGTGTTCTATAATCACTCAAGTTGTGTAGTCATTTTCTTGTCAACATTATAAGTTTTTCAAACGGATTAATACTATACGTTTTGATTTATGTGAATATAAAGTAAAATGTTTCTTGAATTAATCTTGAAGGCGTATTTTGAAAATTAAAATGTATATTAATTCCCTATGCTATTTTACTGCTATTTATAGATGATTATAAATAAGTAACTACAGTTATTGTTATAAACTAATATTTCACTCATAGGATTCTTAAAAATACTTTAATAACACGAAGTATTTGTTTCATGTTAAGCACAAGGCTACACAATGGGCTATTTGTAATCTGCTCATTACAGGTATCAAAATCCGGATTCTAACGTTGTAAGTCTGTATGTATGTGTGTGTTATCATATAGCAAAGCCATATCTGCCGAGACTACCGAGAGCAATCGAGCCCCTGATTTTAGCGTTATAAATCCGTAGACTTACCGCTGTACCAGCGGGGAACTGTAATTATGCAGATATAACCTTGTGCCAGTTGGAGGGCAATACGTTAAGTGTTTTAAGACAACGTTCCTTTTTTTTTTCGAAACACTGAAATGTTCTTCACGGAACTGAAAGCTAAGATTAAGCCAAACAAACACCTGGGAGTATAGAAAAATGTATTAGAAATAATTAACTTCAAGTCTTAGTACGTGTACATTGTATACCTGTGCGTGTGTACAGTAATAAGACATAATTTATGTAGAAAATTTAGAATATATTTACCTCGTGTAACACTGAGATTTAGGCTTAATTGAGTTTTATTGACCTGTATATGATTATTTAATTATATATTCGAATATTTTTTCAGAAATAAAAAATAAAACTAGTTGTGTAGTTTTGTTTAGCTTTTTTATTTTTAATTTTTATGTGCATTGTAAACAAAAATCATGAGATCTATAAGAGATATTTGAAAAAAATACATTGTTTTCCAATTTAAATAGCAAAATATTCAATCATTCAAACCACTTCTTTCTCGCAAAAACGAAATATATTAAACTAATATATGTCAGCTGGCGATAACGGCTTCGTAAATATTGAAGGAAAGCGACTAGAGCTCAAACGCAATGTTCTGAATTTGGTAGTGATGAATGAGAAAAAAAGACTCTGAGACAGTACAAAGCCAGGCCTCTTATCAAAGTGACAACCACACTCATGAGCAACCAAGCGTTTCTTATCCCCAGAATCAAACTGGACCCTTAAGAGGAATCAAACGTCGTTCACCCTCATTGTTCATGATACTACAGAAAAGGAAAAAAATAGCGTTTGAATTTTAATATAATATATGCATTATAATATATTTGGCTATAAATGTGTATTAGAATCACATTATGCTTTTGAAAGTAAAAGTTGGATATCAGCATGGAAATTATTATAGCCAAAAAAATTCTTTGAAATCTTAACTTCTAAGCACTAAGGCTGAACACATTAACCTAATATTAAACTGAAATTCTTTCATATTGTCTAATTATGCTGAAATTCATACTTATAGAGTTTTACTAATGATAGAAAGCAATTGCTCTAATGCCATCGTATTATTTATTATATTTTTTAAATGAGTTTAAAACATACAGTAACTAGTTTATTTTTTATGTTTTTTTTAAGTAATGGTTTGATGTATACAGAACGTTATAAGACTGAATGAATATGGCCCAGCGTAGCTTAGAGTTTATTATGTCCTAGCCGTGAATCCAGTATTCATGATTCTATCTCATAATCGCAAGAATTTGCTTCGCAATTTTGGGTTGTGAGCGCACTATAAGAGTGACAGTCATAGGCTGGTAAAACAACACAAAACTATAAGAAATACAGTCAGTTTTTTTTTCTCGTTACAAATATTTTTATTCCAAGGAAATGTTATGAACAAATAAGAATAACTTCTAATAATTTTAATTTTATAAAATTGCATATGTTCATTGCATAAGAATTATGTACTGTACATTAGGGTGTGTTAATATACTATCAACAGAAAAATTTTAAGGAAGTTTTGTTCTTTTAACATAAAAACATTTAAACGTATATAGTGTCTGCATAATCATATTACCTTTTGATATATTGTTACAACTATTAATTAAAATAAAAAATCATACTAAACTATATGAAACCTCTTCGAAGTATACATTTCAGTAAAACAGAAATTAATTTAATTATATGACGAGAAGAAAAGAAACAGAACAATTGTTTACTATTTGTAAGTGGACATTGTAAATTTTCTTTTGTACCATTGTATCGAACGAATTTTCCGGAGGAAAGAGAAGTACACATAAAATTGTTTTTTTTTTTTATTAAATACTCGAGATCATAGAATAAAATAAAAGATAAGCCATTCATCAAAGAAAAAAAAATCAAAAATGAGAGCAGATTTCAAACAGCATAACAATAGCTCAATATCACTTTTAAATACACATAATGAAATGGATGACTTTAATCTCCAAAGCTATAACTTATGATCAATAGGAGCTAGAATTCAGTGATGTCGAGAAACCCACTTGTTGAGAATTTTATATGCAAAAACGGCTCGTTTGGGTTGAGAAAATAAGACACTACACACAAAAAAAGCAGTTAAATAAGATGAACGTATGATAATTGTAGATCTGGGTTATATCAGTGGTGCTTATTTGATATTCACCAAGCTAAACAGTCAGTAAAGAAATAATATATAATAGCACGAGTAAAATGAGAAACATGCAGTTGATAAGATACTTAAAAACATACAGAAAATAATGACATCCTAAGAATATTATTTAAGAAAATCCATTAATCATTTTGCTGATCAGTCTAGGAATGTGTTACAACATTCTATTATTGTTCATGTTCTAAAAATAAGAAATAATTTGATATTTCTTGTCTCGTCCAAGCAACGTATACTTATCTCCGCTGTCATACATTCATGTAAAATTGAAATAGGTTTTAATAATTATTTAAATAGATTCTAAAATTTTACAGTGTTTTTTCTTTTCTTTTCTGAGTTATATGTAAGTGTTTGTGTGTGTAAAAAAATAAACGAATATTTTGTGTTAAATCATTCGTTAGTTTACCAACTCTTCTTCATTTTGGTGTAAACTAGTTATTAAAAAATCAATAAATATTTTGTGCGTAAAAACACATTGGTGTATCTGCTCTTGTAATAAAGTTCAATTACTGTACCAATGCTCATGTTTCTAATCTGCTTCCTATTGTTGATACAAAGTTAGAATATTGAGCGAAACTACTTAGGCTTAGAAGATGCCTCGTTATTGTCTTTAAATTTCAACTGAAAAACGATCAAAACATTATATATGAAAATAATTTCAGCATTTAAACATCAACATTTTACATCTATACATTATTTGCAAATTACTTGATGGCATTAAGTTGCAATATAAAATGCAAAGTTCAATGATTTTATTAATTCTGTCAGACAACGTGTACTGCTTCGGTAACGGAAGAGACACACTTAAAATTAATATTTCTTCATGGCGTGTTCACGAAAAAAGTGAATATTTATCGTAACAAAACTTCTATTACAAATTTTAGAATTTATACTTTATTCCACATTTTGTTAGCCCAATTCTGTACTTAAAACTTTAAAACATTTGTCTTACAAGAAGCAAAATAATAAACGTTAAAACATATTTTTTTAGTCTTTGTCGTTTATGAATACAAAACTGCATAATGGGCTGTCACAGCTCTGTCCATCGCTGTGAGTCCAATTCTGAATTTTAACACTGTGAGTCCATAATGTTACTGCAGATACACGGGGACATTTTTTTTACTAATATAATAAATAATATAATAATAAAGGGAAATGGTTGAAACACATTATACATTAATATTAATGCATGTGTATTCTGAAAGATAGAGTGAAGACAAACACAATCAGGTTGTACAACGTACATTTACTTAGTTTTGTTTTTCATGCCAAATTTAACACCTGAGAAGAGAAGATTAAAATATGTACTTTTATGTAATTCTATAACAATTACAACCTTTAAGTAAATATGTGTATATTTATTTACCATCGTTTATATCTGGTAGAATTAATTTCCTCAGCGTGAATAAGAAAGTACCCCGAATTCAGCAACCCTGTTTCCAATTAAGTTACTGTGTTTATACTATAACTTAATTTCGTTTTCATTCCTGAAAACATTTAATTGTTACAAAGATAATTAAATAGGTGATGAAATAAATAAAGATATCTGTTGTCGTCATAATTATATAAAATATGGATCTTCTTTGTCTTAAAATGTAGAAGTTTTGAAAACAACAAATTATTTCAAAGAACCAATGCTCCTGTTTCTATGTCAGAGTTAATTTAGATTAAAAGCTTTGAAAATGATTAAATAATCGTTCTTTATCGGTCTCACAACTCTATCGGATACAAATAAAGAAATAAAAAGACCCGTGGTGTACACGCCATTATTTTCACTCTTACTAGTACATCACTGTTTAGCTTTCCAAATTTCCTATTCTTGAAGCTGTCTCTTTTCTATACGTTAAAGTTTTATTTAGTTAACAAAAGTATGAGAAGTTTGATATTTGTATTACCAAATTTGTCTGACACAGTATATATATATTTGTAGACTTATGTATACACATATTGTTTTTTGTAGGTATACATCTGTATATATACGTCAAGAAATGTTATCTTGTATCAATCATTAATTTTATCTCCATAAAACATAGTTAACTGACAATGAATCTTTTGACTTTTACATTAGTCTTTAAATGTAACTTAAATAAACAGGTCGATCCTTAAGAGGTGTTACAGAATTTACGGTTCAAATCACCATTGTTCCACAACTAAAGACTAGATGTTTAATTAGCCACGGATCTTTCTCTTATATTTAATATATACTTAGGATTTATGCATATGAGCAAAACTGTGTAGTACATTTGTCTGGACAGGAAATAAATAATGGTGTAGACGTGTATCATATTGTCACAAATTATTATAAATCTTGTATTAATCAGATATATTTCATTAATTTGTTCTTCAGGTTGTAAGTAACATAAGATTATCAACAAATTTGTATCAATATAACCTGTTTGTTTAGAATTAAGCACAAAGCTACACAATGGGCTATCTGTGCTCGAAACCCGGTTTTTAGTGTGTAAGTCCGCAGACATGCCACTAGGGGGAAATACTATCTGTATTTATTTTAGTTAAATTAAATAATTACTTTCAAATGAAGCTAAGTGAATAAACATAATCATGAAGAAGGACAGTAAATTCTAACCTCTGATTAATTATATTATTGCCATAAATTTCCAAGCCATAAACAAAACACATTAACATGAAATAAAACACGTTGCATATTTAAAAAAAAAAGAACCTTAAGATACAGGCTATAACGTGGGATTAAAAAAATGTATCTATGTTTCGGAGGTGACTGCGGAAATAAAACCCATATTACGATGGAGATGATACATAGTTTATCAGTCTGTATATATATATATGCGTATATATCTCTCACTTTCTGTGTGCGTGTGTATATATATATATCTTTTGTTTTTATTGACCGATACTATAGGCCATCGGCACTGTACCCAATGTTAATAAGTCATTTGTAACTAGTTCTACACAATTTGATTCATGGAAATTACTTCTTAATTTGCCCCCCAGTGGCTCAGCGGTATGTCTGCGGATTTACACGCCAAAATCCTGGTTTCGATACCCGTGGTGGGCAGAGCACCGATAGCCCATTGTGTTGCTTTGTGCTTAATTCAAAAGCAACAACAACTCTCAAACTAACACCAAGGCTACCTTTGAACTAATACACTATGGGAAATACAACTAGCCAACAGCACCGTCTGAGAACTTTTGGTTGACAATTCTCTGATCGAATAATAAAATTTACAGACCATTAGATCTAGTATAGCCATAACAAAACCTAGCTTTATTTAATTTAAATAATTTAACGTCATTTTGACAAAACACTTACAAACACCTAAATCTTCACATTCTTCAAATTGGAAAACATAAACTTTGATAAACAAACAAATACGTTCTTGTTTTCCTATGTATTTCTAAAAACCTTTTTATCAACAGCATTTGACGTAGATATAAAATTCCTATGCTAAAAAAATAATTTACGTACATGTAAATCAAAGCCAAATATTACAGAATTATGGATGTGCATACATACAGAAATATATATATTTCAATCAAGCGCTTAAGAATAATTTATTACAACTTTAAATGCTGAGTTTTACGGTCATCCTAAATTCGAAGAAAAACTCGAATACATATAAATATTTTACTAATAACACGTGACAGGCCAAACAACTAAACCTAAATCTTTGATTTACTACAAAGCAGTTCTTCTTTGTAATGGAATTAAAGTAACTTATTTTAACGGAATGAGACAAAACTATTATGATTAATTATTGTTAGATACGTATTTTATACAAATTATCATTGCACTGCTTTATTGGGGCATATTTCTCAATATTTAACAAATAATAATGACTTAATTTTACCAAAAAATATACTTATATGAATGCAGTAATAAACGGACTTGACCATGAACTTAGATTTCAGCCAATGACAGTCTAAATATCTCCTTAAAGTATTGTGTTTATAGTAATTAAAGTTCAATACCATATGGGTAAACACGCAAAAAATAATGCTTTATATTAATGGTTAAAATAAGTGACACCTGAGAGAGCTTTAATGAACATAAAGAACATATGATTAAGTAATCTGAGTAATTCATAGCACGCAGTATTTAAAGTTATTGAGTGTGTCTTTACACGAACATTACCTATATAAATATATTAAATATATAAATGATTTCAAATAATAAGTGTTTCTTGCTCACACTTACAACCTATAAATAAAAAGTATACTGATAAATATGTTGTTACGGAAAATGGTGACCATTGTCGACTTAAGAAAGTGCATTATTATTGTTCTATTTTTTGTTTCAAGCCATTAAACAAACCAAATGTTAGTTAGCTGTTTAGGAAAGGTTTGAAATTAATATTATAATGTATAACTCAGTTAATTGTATGATTAGTGTTACTACATTTGGTCCCCAGTTATCAATTTCATATTATTTAGCTGTTTAGAAGCGAATGCGAGGCTAATATTACATTGTATAATAGATAAATTCAACTATATTGATAGTGCACAGGCTGCAAGTTATGTTCAGAAACCAATTTACATGTTAATCATGGAGTAATTATATGATACACAATCCCGTCCACACTGTCAACGCAATAATACATTATCCAGAAAACTATGCAGCCTCATAAATTCCTTTAGCGAGTACACAATAATCTGCTGGTATTTCTAATCAAGAAAAGCATTATGGGGAAAATATCAGTAGGTAAGCCTGTGTTGCAACTTTAGTTTAATTTACTAACTTTTATAAACTGGAATAGTTACGGTCAGAGACGAGACGGAAAAAAACTTTATTATTTATAATATAAAGATTTAATAATCATACAAACTGAGATGACTGAAACACAATGGTGTTTTTTTTACTAAAATCTGTAGTAAATATTACTGTCGTACATTAGATTTCCTACAACTATTTCCTCTTCTTTACACAAATGATATAATGAAAGTGTGTATGTGTTTATAGAAAAGTCACATCGGAATATCTTCAGTATCTGTTGAAGGGATTCGAACCACTAATTTTACCGTTGTAAATCCGAAGTCTTACCGCTGTCCCACAGGATACTCGTAAGAAAATACACTGAATTTTAAGTACAGAAGAAGCTTAAATGAATTCTAAACCCACTTCACTTTCAGCCACCTTCTCTTTCTGGGAATTATAACTCTTTTTTTGATGACAAAAAGAAATAATATTCTTTAGTTAAGCAATTAATACAGATAATTCATAGTAATTACTTTGAGTGAGAACTTTGACAATAAATAATGATCTCATAAAAACAAGCAAAATTCCTGATAAAATTATCAATTTATTTTGTGATTGATCATATAAAGAATAAAAGTTTGCCATAGCGTTTATTTTTACTGCTTAACTGTTTTTGAAATATGTCTACATATCTTTGAGAAGCTCACTGGAATTATGGTTTGTTTGAAGCTTAACTTTAAAATTACATTAATGTCAAAATTACATTTAGAAAATAACATTTCACCTAATTAAATTATTCATCGTTCTCCCAATTACGTGAAAGATTTATGTGTGTCAAAAGCTACATTATATTACAAAGCATTAAGCATTTTAAATATTAAAATAAACTTGATTCTCGTTTGAACGTTATTAAGCGCAAATGTACACAGAGAGCTATCTTCTCTTGTGTGAAAACCAGATTTTTATCCTCATTAGCCTCCCGATTTAAAATTGAACTGGTAGCAGGAGTCACAAGAAATATGTTAAATTGTGATTTGTTGTTGTTGTTGACGGTTTATTGGCATAAAGCTATACAATGGGGTTTTTGCTCTCCGTATAGTGCAAGGAATCGACTTCCTGATTTTAGCTTGATAAGTTATGAAACTTACCACTGACCCATTGACGGACATTAATTAGTGTCTTCATTTATTCCTTTTTATTTTACATTTATAGCCCATGACTGGCAGAATACAGACAGCCCATTGTGTAGTTTTGTGCTTAACTTCAAACAAACAAACATCTATAGCTATATTTGATCTCCTTCTGTATATAAACACCAACGAAAGAACGTTTTCTAAACAAATCATTCAATACATTAAACCATTGCTTTTTATTAAAAACGAATACTTTTTTGAATAGAGTTCATTGTTAACAAAAAAAATAAACGAAATAGGTATACTAAGATTAAAATGAAAAAGAAAAAGAATCAGTGAAAAATATTGGTTGTAACTTTTATCTATTGGCTCTACGATTTATGTGCGCATTGCTAAAATGTTTTCAAATGAAAATTTTGCTTTTACATTTAAAAATATAGTTCATCAGCAAAGATGTCGATAAAGCATGCTGTACATTTATATTTTGTAATTTGTCGCACTTTATAAGAAAAAAACATGAGGACATGAATTGTTTATAGTGTATTTTTTTGTATTTTAGGCGTTTTGAAAGTGATTTTTTTAACCTTGACACCCTTGCGCTAAACTACCAAGTAAGAGACCCCTAGGATTAAGGTATAGTCGTTCCTAATTTCGATCTACTGACCAGAAGGTAGACCGACATAATCAGCAGTTCTGGGGATATTTTACAGCTTTTGGAACTAAATAAAGGATTAACTGTCGTTTTTATAACACCCAAGAATTTGGAAACTAATTAGCGTTTCGAGCTTCTAAACCGTGGCCATGCAGCCCGACATGCCAACAGGTATGGAAAGTCCAACTCTTTTAGCATAAATGTAATTACTTTAGATTAAGTGTTTATCAGTGTTTCCATAAATAAGAAAAGTTACATTCATAAGTGCAAAGTCATCTGACAATAAAGAAGAATATTTCGTTTAGGACATATTAAAAGATCTTAACTGGAGAAGTCACCTGTGTTAATCACTCGCAGTATCAATATACACTAGCGTATGTAAGATAGCCATTAGACACTAAAATGAATCCACATACAGGATGCTTAACGCTGCAATCTGTACTGTTGTGACGTCAGTAAAACGTGCGCATGCACTGAATCACAAGAATAATTGTGCACTATATAGGCTATAACATAACATATGAACTTCAAAAGCAAAAAAATAGAAATATTTGTTATTTTAATTTTTGGTATTACTTATTATTGAAGCAGAACACTTTCGGTGAACTTGCGTTAGTGCATTTAGTTTTTAATTACATGCATAACAATGCATGTAGAGAGAGCGCCTGATTGATAATTCTTCATTTTTCTTGAAGGGAATTTTTAATAGCTACTTTTTAAATATGCTTGTTATTTATTCAAATATAAATATATATATACACACACATTAGTGGCGTATATTTGGCAACACGAACCATCACAAAGAATTTGACCTTTAAATATAATTATTAAAGAATATTTATCTTAAAGTTTAGATTTTCGTCAAGAATGTATGCAATTTGTTTGCCATAGGTGTTATCGTAAGTTGCTTAATTTGAAAGAAATAATTTCGAGCGCGGAGCTACCGTGTTTGTTAGCATCTTAAACAAAATAAAGAAAAAAAATGTAACTTTTTATTGTGGTAATATTTTAAGACATATAACAAACATTTTAGTAATTTTCTGATCTAAGTACACAAGAGAAATCCCACTTTTTAACGAACTATTTTTTCCATGTTAAGCATATAGTTATACAATGTGCTCTGTTCAAATCCGAATTTTAGTACTGTAGGCCCTAAGGATTTCTGTCGGAAGAGAACACTGATGTATATATATGTATATTTCTGGTTTATTAGTTATACTTTCAAATTATACAGCATACACTTATTGCATTATGTGTGAAATATTTGGTTTAAAAAGATATATTTTTTAAGGAACAAGAGAAGAACATGAAATGTTGTATATCTTGTTTGAAAAAGTAAAACGTTAGAAAATTTACCAATTTGTTACACTCTAACAACATATTTACCATTATATCTATTTCGTGATAAACATTTAACTATAACACGTATAAAGAAATAGCAGAGAAATTATCTTAAAGCGTTTGAAACACTGGAAAAACTTGTATTTACGTTAAGATGATAGATGAGGCGCATTTTCTGTTTGATCGATCTCACATTTGACATATATTTGGTCCTATCTGTTATATTTAGGTTAAAAATAAAATTTTGAAACGTTGTCATGATGATTTACTTGGTAGCTAAAGGAACTATTTCGCTTTTTTCCTAGTCAAGTGTCAGCCTCTTCGATTTCATTGACAAACCCTACCAGACAGAAGCTACCATAGGCAAACCTGCGTTTATCTTATGGTAAAGGCGGCTTCATTGATCAACAAACTACTGAACCGAAAATATATAGTTTAGTTAAATAAAACGAGGGGTTGCTTCAGAAATATAGATTATTCATCTACCTTGGCAGGCTTCTGATGTTCTTCCCAGTCTGTTTCAGCCAGCTTACAGCCTCATGTATTCCTTGACACATTTCGTTTTCACCTTCTCGAGTTTGAGCTGTAAAGGTGAGCCTGTTACTCCTAGTGGAGACATTTTCGGTAGCTTAGGCACATGTGAGCTCCAATTCAATACCAGTCGTATTTAACGAGTCTCATTTAGAACATATTTGACCTCAAATGACAACGTTAAAATGGTAAACTATGAATCGACCCTGATCATCTACCATGTTGTCTCTATGGACAATCTATTGCTAGATAGGAGAAATCCCAAGATTTTCTTCTCAGCAACCACTGAAGATATTCGTTTCGGAAGACGAAAGCTACCAAGACGTTACTGTCTGATTGATAGTTTATTATAACAAGAAGTAACCATTTATACACGCTATGAATAGGCTAAAAGAAATAAAAAACAATTGTAATTCAAATGTGTAAACTGCAAAAAAAAAAAAGTCAATCATGCGTTTTTAAGCGATCTTTTATTATTTTTGTCATGTTTGTACTAACCTTTGTACGCAAGGAATTAATAGCTTGGCATCAGAAATAATTTGGTGAAATTTCCTTGTATAATTCCAACTGCATGTTATCATTCATTAAAATTAAATTAATTCAATCATATCTGGTTACCAGAGGTATTATTATATATTTTTTGCATGAGCCTGGAGTCAAATTAGGAAATATATTTGTTTTGTTGGTTTATTTGAAGTTTAAGCACACAGATGTACAAGTAATATGTTCTAAGTCAATTACTTATAATAAAGTTCAGTTTCTAGTATTGTAAATCCTCAAATAACACACATTGATGTGCCACTAAGGGAAAATTTTTTTTAGGTACGACTGATGTTTTTTCTGTTTTGTTTTTTCAAATGATTAATTACACAGATATGGTTAATACGTAACTTAAAATTCAAACTAATACTTAAGGCATTTGCCTTATACCTTTGTTATTTTTTATTTCGCGCAAAGCTACACGAGGGCTATCTGCGCTAGACGTGCCTAATTTAGTATTGTAAGACAAGATGGAAGGCAGCCATTCATCACCACCCAGCACCAACTCTTGGGCCACTCTTTTACCAACGAATAGTTTGGTTGACGGCCACTTTATAACGCCTCCACTGTTGAAAGGGCGAGCATGTTTGGTGCGACGGGTATTCGAACCCGTGACCCTCGGATTACGAATCAAGTGCTTTAACCACCAGGCCATGCCTGGCCTCCATACACCTTTTTAATGATTGAATAACCAGTTTTGACTTTATGGATTGTTTGAAGGTCTAACGCTTACGTCACGAAAAGCCACTTAAAATACTCATCTCTGAAGGAATTGAAGTACTCGTTTCTGTAGTTCTCATCTTACTTTATTATGTCCGAAGTCTATGATCTATTTGTTTAGCGTGACGCTCCAGTTTAAACAATAATTCATAACGCCCCAGAAGGATTGACTGTGGAAACACGATGTACATTTTAAGTTTTTAAAACGTTTCTTGAACGTGTATATATATTTAATTAAATACTTTCTGTAAAATGCTCTAGTGATTTAATGCTTAGTGCTTTTTGTGTGTGAAAAACAAGCATCGATGTTTTTGGTCTAATAAGACGTAAAGTATAACACCCCTGTTGACAAAATCAGGGATTAAATCTAGATAAAACATTGAAGCAAACAAATGGTGCTTTAACTATAATTCTCATAAAAGATATATGACAACATTTATTATAATGAGTTATTAAAATTAGAAGAAATAGTATTTTAGTACTGCTTGATTATTTCAAACTGTAATCTAGTATGGACAGTTTGAGATTGCGCCACAAGTTATTTTTTATGGCTGAATTAACAACACATTAATATATTTATGTAAGAAATTATACTATTTATATACTCCAATTTCTTTCAGTTGATATATGTAACACATATATTTCATAAATTAAATTATTTATTTACATCGTCTTCTTATTAATGTAACACGTTATGATGGTGAAATTTTTTTTTTAGAATTTTTTGGAATTTCTCGCAAAGCTACACCAGGGCTACCTGCGCTAGCCGTCCCTGATTTAGTAGAGTAAGACTAGAGGAAACGCAATTAGTCATTACCACCCACCGCAAACTCTTGGGCTACTTTTTTACCAGCGAATAGTTGGATGACGTCATATTATAACGTCCCCACAGCTGAAAAAGCGAAAATGTTTAGTGCAACGGAGATTTGAGCTAGCGACCCTCAGATTACGAGTTGAGTGCTTTATACACCTGGCCTCCAAGTATTACTGACACGTAATATACAAAGTTATTCAATTGTTCAAGAATTATTCAAAACAGGAGTTTGAAACGTAGTTTCTACTCGGCCGGCAATGACAATGACGGTGCATAACACAATGTATGTTTCAGCTGAAAATAGAAACAACATAAGCTGTTGGTTTGGCATAATCTGATGGTTAGATTGTTTAACCCGCAATCTACAGATTTTGAGTTCGACTCTCCATCCCACGGAATATGCTCACAATTCATCTATGAGGGCGTTATAACGTTATGATTAATCACACTATTCGTTAGTAAAAAAGTAATCCAAGGATTGACAGTGATTGATTAGCTTTCTTCTCTCTGGTATGTCACTCAAATTAGAAACGACTAGCAAAATTGAAACAATCAGACAATGCGAAGTAATTTTTCCTGTAATTGAAAAATATGTCGTTTGGTCGTTTTATTCTTGCATAAAAATGAGTTGTTGTTTTTTTCAATTATACCACAAACCCAAATCCTGAACTTGTGTAGAATATTTTGGACACTGAATACAATGTTTAAAGTTTTTCTCAGACACTACATATATTAAAGTGTTATCAATTCAGAAATTCCAACACTGTATATCATTTCATCAGAGTTTTCTGTTGTATTATGAGTAAACATTGGCAGCAACTTATTGTATAACATCACCCATTACGAAATTAAATGCTAACTTCAAATAAATCAGTATTTCCCATGCATGCGTATTTTAATTGCTAGAAAAATCTTGGTGGATAACAGTATAATTAATTAAGGTGTACTTTATTTCCAGATACTGCTACTAGTGTTCCAGAAGAACATATTATATATTCACCTTTCAAGTTTCTGAAAGTCTGAGCACATACAATATTTATGTGTAGATAAAGTAGTATACATAGGTACAAATACACTCACACACACACATACATATATATATATACTTATACACTCTTCAAAAAAAAAGCAAAAGGCAAAATTTAAAACAAATTGTTAACAAGTTTATTCCGGGTAGTTCTGTATGACATATGTCAAACTTTGCACATTCACTTCTGAACATCCAAAGTCTGCAAAGGCAAAGTCCACGCTCACTGGTTGAAGTTTAACGTCACTCAACGTCAATAACGAGTATGCACCCCAAGAGCATCAATAACTGCTTGGTATCTCCTGCACATGGAAGCGATGAGATGACGAATTGCATCTTGTGGAATGGCTGTCCACTCAGCCTGCAAAGCTGCTGCAAGCTGAGGTAGAGTCCGCGGCTGAAATTGTCGCAGACGTCGGTCTAACTCGTCCCAAAGATGTTCGATGAGGTTTAAATCTAGGGATCTGGAGGGCCAGTAAAGAACGTTGATGTTGTGGTGTCTCAAGAAGACAGTGGTGAGTCGGGCTGTGTGAGAACGGGCGTTGTCATGTTGTCAAACGTCATTGACGTTCACCACGATGGGTTGCACATGAGGCCTGATAATCTCGTCGACGGTTGCGTACGGTCTGATCGAAATTCCTACACAGCCTTGATATGGTTGAGGCAGTAGACGTCGCAGTGGTGGTTCTATCCCGAAGGTGACGTAATCGGATTAGCGATCTTGTGCGGGTGTGGTCACAGGAGGTCTCCCAGATCGTAGACGGTCACGAGTTGATCCATGTTGTTGGTGACGATTCCACAGCCTTTTGATGGTGTTTGGGTGAACCTTCACAGCTCTGGCAACATCTGATCGAGATTTGCCTTCTTCCAAGCGATCAATGCGTTGTGCTTCAGTCAGTCTTGGCGTAACTGTATTGCGTGTCGGTGGCTTAACACTGAGCTATGGAAAACGAGAACCCGTCACTTTTATAGGGATTTTGCACATGTTGCACTTGCAGAACATGCAGATCTTTCAAAAAAAATTATTGGAAACGAATGCGTTTTTGCGAAAAATCCAACGTTTTCCTCCGTTTTCGAAGTGCACAACTTTTATTGTCATTTTGGTCTAAAATTCAGTGCCTTTACATGTGTAACATCACACACTCTGAGCTTGTAACGTTATTACATATATTTTTTTTTAAATAAAAAATATCCCTTTTGCGCTTCTCTTTTTGAACAGTATATACTTCTTAAAGACAAGAACATCAGAAAAAACGAAATAACGGACTTGCACTAACTGCTTAACAGTTGGCTTAAAAATTGAAACAAAGCTGAACAAGTAACTTCTTCAAGAGAACATGTATTAAAATTTACATATTAGTTCTTTATAAAATATCGTTGATAAAGTTTCGATCATAAATATCAAAACATTAAACCATATGTAATATGTTTACTAGAAGGTGTTAATGAACACACAAAGACTTTTTTGTATTGTTTTTTACTTCAGCTATTATGATATGAGATCGATCGTGTTAAGTAAGGTTATTAATTAGTATTTTTAAACAAGAAGTTATTCTATTACTTTTAGAACTTTGACGAGTATCGAGCTTCGATAGGAACGTATTTCTTGAACGATGTGTATAAAACTGACAACCCTATATCTCCTGTATTTGTTTCTTTTCTCTAAACAGAAGAGATTATGCACAAATTTCTGCTGAGTAATCCTACTGTAACTTATGCTTACAGCCTGCATGTATGTGAGTGGTACTTTCTGCCTTGCATAACTGCTCTGTTGTTTTATACAGTATGAACGTACCTAATGTCTCACGAAATGTTCGAGAGCTCCTTGGACTAAAAGCGTAGTAAAACGGTCTTTTATTCCCTCAACCCATTTTTTTTATTTCATAGGAGCAAAAAGAAACATTTGAATAGATCTAAATATGAGAGCGAAAATGCGTTTTATGTTAAAAATTTGTATTTCAAACAAAAGTATCAATAAATATAAATTTCTACGAAAGTGAAGACAAATTAATGTTTTCTAAAGTTATTAAGAAACGTCAATAACTACTAATATTGAAATATTAATTATTTTTGATTTAATATCAGCTACACAGTTACGTTTTCATATAACTTGTTTTTATGTCACAAATTTCACAGATAATTTTTTAACCGAATATTAAATTCTTAAACATTTTCTAACGCAATAAAAGCTGAAAGTTATGTTTACGTTTAACACTTTCCAGTATTTAGTAAGTCAAGTGTGTAATTGATTCTTTCTCATTTGAGGGACTTTTATCTATTATAATTAAACTTGTGGTCTTAAAATGCCCCCCAGTGGCTCAGCGGTATGTCTGCGGACTTACACGCTAAAATCCAGATTTCGATACCCGTGGTGGGCATAGCACAGATAGCCCATTGTGTAGCTTTCAGTTTAATTCAAAACACCAACACCACCAACTGGTCTTAAAATATACAGAGTGTCTTTTTTAAATATATATGCTTCTCATCGCTTCTTCTCGAAAGAAATGAAAACATAGATGAAGAATTAGGTTTTTGTATTCATTTAAATGATATTTCAACAGCTAACAAGAGAGACGATACGGGCACGACCAAGCCATATACTTACAGATATAATGTGTCTAAACTTATAATGAACCATACGTTTAAAAACAAGTTAAATTCTACCAATAATACAACATTTAAAATAAAAATCAACCCGCTGTAAACAAGATAAGTTGCTAAGCATATTCTATAATCGAGCCACTGTCCTTTTTAATTAAGACATTCCAGTCCAACGTTGACCCCACCTACATCAACTTAACAGGCGCCTCAGGAGTCGGTCATAGACAGATGGGTGATATATATTCATCACTGATATATTTAGTCAATACCAAATCAACTAATTAAAGATGATATTGGACATTCACCTGTCACCATAATTCCAAATGGTTTCCTGTACCACAAATAACAAGAGAGCTAATTTTGTTTCCACCATTTCGTAAAGAAACAATATTCTACGTAACACTACTAGAACATTCGAACTTCTCACAAGCAGCACAAAGATGAAGTTGAAGTCCATAAATGAAGTTCTCTACTGGACTACTGACAGCAGTGTAGCGCAAACAGACAGTGTTACGCACATAATATTTGCAACCAACTTGAAGGCTGTACCGCATATATTTAAGAGTGGTAGGTTTTACATACGGGTGGCATAAAAGAAAAAATTCACGCTATGAATCGTACCGTTGAAAGGACCCTGAGAATCCGTCGTTCTCTATCCCAGATAGATTACGGAAAGCAGCAGGGAGCAAATGTGTGCCTCTAGTACCAAAACCTTACAAGTAGTTTACTTAAAGAAACCATGTATCAGACCTACTGTCAAGAAACAAGACCATTACGAAATTAGGGGCGGACGACACTTCAAAGTCTGTCTTGAAGACACTCCTCCAAGTTGTTTTAATATAACTTATTTATACGAAAAAAAATATCCGTTGAAGTAAATATTTTATATTTAGATGAGTACGTTTTATTTTTTTGTTTTTCAAACTTACTTTCAAATCAAAAATTTAATATTCATAGATTTGTAGAGTTACTAAAAATAAGTTATTTCTTTGACAATTGGTTTCTCAAATTTTAGCTAAAAACATTTCATATTTAGAAATGACACAAGTGACATATAGAGTGGTATTTAAAATTTTATCATGCTTCTTTCAAACTGTTTTGTTTCAATAAATGTGCAGAGTTTTACAACTTTAACGTTAAGCTGTCATGAAAAATATTTTTTTTTTATTTTATTACTTGATTTTTAAATAAGGCCTGAGCAGCTTTATTAATTGAAAAGAGGATTTAAGATAGCACGAAATTTGAACATATACAAGAGTTTCATAATTTTGTAAATGGTTGTTCATTGTTCAATGGTAGAAAAGTTCAAACGTATTTCTTTATTCCTAGCCACTCTCCTAAATTATTCGTCATAAAAAATCAAGCTCAATGAACAGCTTAATGAGCCACAGTCAGTAACTATCCTAGGGCGTAACAATAGCGAGCAACGGAAAGAAATGTGAAGCCTTTGTCACCAGCTATTAAACTTTGTACGAGTGATTAATAACGGACTATTTAGAGGATAGCGTATCCTTACATGTCACAGTTTACTTGTGTAGCGTAGCCAGTGAACTAATAATAAAATGCACGCTAATAAAAATATGTTCGTTAATAGAATAATGTGACACTAAGAACTCGTGACTTTATACAATTACGGAGTTGACGTATATTTCTTGCTTAGAAGTGATGAAAAATTAAGGTTAATAATGAAATATTAAGTTTTCATTGGTAATGAGTGATGAAGTAAACCAGAGTAGCATGAGTTGTTATTGTGTTATTATCCATGTATATAAGTCTTTCTTCCTATAATAGTCTCTGTTATATTTAAAGTTTGCCTCATCAAATTATGATAGATATGGTTAGTTTAGAAATGAAATGGTTACTGGGAAAGAAGTACCCAACGTAGCATGAAACACGTAAAAATATTCACTCTAATGATCTAACAGCCATGCACTGCACGTGACTTCCAAATGACTTTAGTAATCAACGAATTTTGCAACACGAATCAGGAATACGTGATGAGTTTTATTAAAGGAAAATAAATTGTATTAAACGGATGAAGATGATAAGAAAAAAGAAAACAGGAAAAGTAAATGTTATTTTAAATATTATTTTTTTCGTCGTTTTTAAATATTCAAGCTTTATATATGCACTTTAAGACTCACAATTACAAACTCTGATGACATACGTTGGACGATGTAAATAGAGGAAAAGTAATTAAAGGTGTTTTCATAAAGGTACAAGTTTTATATATAGTTTACAACAGATGCAAATACGAACTGTTTGAGTGACTAATGCCTATACCGGTTGTGGGTGATGTGACGTATTTTCGTGTACAAACGTTTAGAAGATAAAATTGAACGATAAACAGTGATACATGTTTTCAACTCACGATATAATTTCAAAAAACAATACAAAAAGTAAGTCACAAGTAAATAACTAACAAGATGGATATCGAATTGGTAAGACAAATAAACTCTTAAAAACCTATATCACCCTATTAAGAAATGAATTAGTCAGCAAACCGTAAATTTTAGCAGACAGAGATAAGACTAGATGTGTGAAGTCGATATCTTACTGAGTTATCACAGAGTAGCCACTGATAGAAGGGAATCGTGAAGTGCTCTGGCATATTCGGAAATTGTAAGATTCACCAGAACTGACATACGTAAACATAGAATTACGTTTGAATTTGGTTGCTGGCAACTCTAAAATTGTAGGTAGAAAGAATATTAATTCCCTTTATATTTAGCTTCTTACTTTACCACATTAGCTTAAGAAACAAAATTAATTTATATCTCCCCCAGTAAAACTGCGGCATGGTTCCGCTAAGAACTAGGTTTCGATACCCGCGGTGGGCAAACAACCTAATGTGTAGCTTTGTGCTTAACTTCAAACAAAAGATCTGAAATGAATTTACATTCTCAGAGAATATTAATTGTCTGACTAATAATGGCCCGGCATGGCCAAGCGTGTTAAGGCGTGCGTCTCGTAATCTGAGGGTCGCGGGTTCACATCCCGGTCGCGCCAAATATGCTCGTCCTTTCAGTCGTGGGGCGTTATAATGTTCGATCAATTCCACTATTCGTTCGTAAAAGAGTAGCCCAAGAGTTGGCGGTGGGTGGTGATGACTAGCTGCCTTCCCTCTAGTCTTACACTGTTAAATTAGGGACAGCTAGCACAGATATCCCTCAAGTAGCTTTGTGTGAAATTAAAAAACAAGCAAACAGACCGACTAATAATATTATTAAGGAGAATCATATATTTATAACAGTATGCGAGTCATAGGTTTAACTGCCTCTAGGAGTGAAATATTACATTATCATGAATTTGGTCTAGTGATTGAAAATAGAATAAATAAGTGTATATTATATACTTCAAGATTTGTAAGTAAATTTTCATCATTGAAAATTATTATTATTTTATATACGCGCTTAAAATACCTAAAAAAGTTGTTTATCATGAAATAAATAAATTAAAGCTCACCATATAAATCATTTATCGGTTGTACTTCATGAAATTATACTAAAATATTTTAATTTTAAAATAATTAATAAATAGAGATATAATGTTTCGATCAATTCCACTATTCGTTGTTAAAAGAGTAGCCCAAGAGTTGGTGGTGAGTGGTGATGACTAGCTGCCTTCCCTCTAGTCTTACACTGTTAAATTAGGGACAGCTAGCACAGATATCCCTCAAGTAGCTTTGTGTGAAATTCAAAAAGAAGCAAACAGACCGACATATACAAACATATACATGTGTGTATATGTACACATATCAGTAGATATTGCTCGAAATAAACAAAAACATTTTTTATATTAAATATATTACTTTAGTTTACGGAAGTACTATTATATAAAACGTGTTCCTGGACAATATCCAGAATGCTAGCCTGCAACAATGTATGACAATTATGTAACATGATGAATTCTCAGAGTTGTCAATGAAAAATACCCAGAATGCTAGGTTGCTGCAGAGAAAGAAAGACATAAACGTTTTTCGCTTGAGTTTATTTTTTGTATTTATTTTTATGTACTGTTTTACAGAAAGAAATAATGATACGCAGTGAGACTAACAAAAGAAAATATCCATTTTATAGTAAAGCTTAATACTTATTAAAAATGGTGTTTTAAATGAGTATTATAGAAAGTGGTGATTTTCTTTATCGAGATTGAAAATGAACTTTTCTTTTTATCCCATGGCAGGCAATTGCTAACATTAAGGAGCAAGAGCCATCAGTTAGTAGATGTCTTCAAGGAAATGTGTTTCTGGCCTTAAGTGATTTTTGCATGATTATTATTTCATGACATACATTTGACAATACTGTGACATTCCAAAAAGCATATCACTCCAAAGCTAAGTACAATTATCGCTTATAACCCTATTGTAGCTTTGCGTGTAATTCAACAAACCATTGTTTTGTTTTGCTTTTCTTAAGTTTAAAAGAAGATTTAGATTAAAATTTTAAAATTTCATCTAGAATAAAACCATATGAAGTTTCAATATGGTATTAATTAGCTTTATATATATTCGTGTGTGTGTAACACTGAATAACGTGCTTGAACAAACTACAGTTGCACTAGAGAGTTTGTTTAAAATATGTATGTGTTTAATATTATTATTACAACGGAGTTTACTAATTTGCTGGTTATTTAAATATTTGATAGTTAAATTGTTGTAATTACTATATTCCATTCATCTATTAAAAAGAAATTACTGTCATTACTTTACAAACCTCGAAGTATGATACACAATCACACATAACTAAACACTTTGAAAGATAAACTTTCTAAAATCTACAATACCTTTAAGTAGGTGAGACATTGCTTTGTTTTCAAATCAATGTTACCAACGGAGGTAAAAGTATAGGCTAAAATATGATTATTAGTCAAAACACTGGCTACTTATTTATTAACAATGTGTAGACGTATTAAACCAAATATGAAAGCTAATAACTACAAAGACAACGAACAGTTTATATATTTTGCTTGGGAATATTGAAAGGAGTTACACGAGAATTATTTGAGCGTAACTGTCGCTAACTTCAAACTAAAACGGAACTAGAAAAAAAAACATCTAGTCAATAGAAATTACGACTAACAGTTGTTGGGCTTCCTTCGTATGGCTGAACAGTTGGACATAACCCTCACTTTTTATATTACACTCACAGCCCCAAAGTGCGGAGTACTTTACTACGGCAACGGGTCACAAAGCATGAATCTTTAGATTCTCAATATGATCACTTTAAACAGACACCACATTTGCTATACAACGAATACAATGGATACAGGACATATATAAATAACAAGACACGAAACAAGCTAACGAGTGAGAAATATTAAAAAAAATGTCCCGTGATAGTTGAGGTACTGAACTTTTGAGTCTCTTCATCTACACCTGAAAGAGTTACTCATAATTTAGAACTTGCTTATAAAGCTAAAACAGTTCATCTTTATTTTATAAGAAGATTCTGTTCAGATGCTCAAGATATTAATCTCAGCATTGCAGTTGCATCGGTTAAGAAGAATTCAATGCTCCTTTTATCAACGCTCAAAGAACGTTAAAAAAATTAAGATGATAGTAAAAATAACGGTTTTATTATGACTACCTGCCTTCTCTCTAGTCTTACACTGCTAAATTAGAGACGGCTAGCGCAGATAGCCCTCGAGTAGTTTTGCGCGAAATTCAATAACAAACAAACGTTTTATTTGGAATTTCGGAAAATACATAATTTGTTTTCAGAAAATTTATATGAAAAACAAAACTGTATGTTAAATGTAAGAAATTACAATTTAAGAATACCATCATACTTCATGTGTATTCATTTACAATAAGGAAATAACAAAATAACAGAGAAATATATAATTAAAGTATAATAATGGTTAGGAATATACATCAATAGCAAAGAAAAGGTGCTGTGATTGATACATTTTAAAATGCGTAATTGTGTAAGAAATAGCAATGAAAGAGAATCTTCAGTTGAAATTCAATAACAAAATAAAAATCAAGAGGGATGTTAATCCATCATATTTAATGCAGAACAAAAGTAAACTAACCTCACAGAGAACATATATATATATATATATCCCATGGACCAATTCCCGACGTCACTAAATTTAGAGCCTTTAGATCTTCCATAGTTTCGCTTTAACAGCATAATGGATATTTAAACATTTTCATTTTTATCTCAGTCGTATCATTATGTGGTACAATATATCTTTCATATTTCAAACATTTCTTCTTGTGAAAGAACATGTATGCCTTTATCAAGACACAGTATATATGGTTTGGTATAACAACAACATTGCAACCACAGCAAGTTGTTAATTATTTCGGATATTATCTGCCAGTTGCAAATAAATACATGTAAAATGAGAGCATATTCTCTATTTATATCGCATTGCATTAATAAATAAACTTGAAACAGCTTTGTTAGGACATATAATGACATATGATTACAAGTCACATCTAAATATTGTGATGATGTTGCACTCTTCTGAAATCTTTCAGAGCTGAATTTATGAACAAAATTTTTTAACCTGTCAATAGACCCTCAAAAGTTGTGAAAACATACACAAAACTAATTATGTGGCATATACAAAAGGAACATGTTGAAAATTTCGTTTCTGTTTCATTGAAACGACAGCAACAAAGATGTTAGACTTTGTTTACGCAAAGTTCGGGTCACGTTAAAGAAGGTAAGGGCTTGACGGCTATTCTTTGTCGTAAACATGTTTCACTGTTGTCTTAAGAGTGAATTAAATTCTCCATACCAAAATTCCAGTCAATTTCTGTGCCGCTTGAAAAACATGCCAGCTGCCTATTGGATGTTTTTTGTTTTGTTTTTTTAGTTTTGCGCAAAACTACACCATAGCTATCTGTGCTAGCCGTCCCTAATTTATCAGTGTAGACCAGAGGGAAGGAAAGTAATCATCACCCCCACAGATAACTCTTGGGCTACTTTTTTACCAACAAATAGTGGGATTGATCGTCACTTTGTAATGCCTCTACAGCTGATAGAACAAGCATGTTTGTTGTGACGGAGATCCGAATCCGAGACCGTGAGATTATGAGTCGAGCGCCCTAACTTTAAATGAAAGACCACGACGACTTCCTCTATTTTATCATGATAAAAACAAAAAGAATACAAATGGAAACAACTACTTGTTTTTATTATATATATATATACACAGTAACTCCTTCATAAAAAATGAACTGAATTTCATAACTACTGCTCGTAAAAATGCGTTACAAAAACTCAAGGGCTGAAGAAAACACTGCTAGCAGTTAAGTTGTCCAACCGATGACATATGGTAAAATGGTCATAGAAACTATTTATAATTTAACTGTTAGTCATATATAAGATTATTTATAATTAATTATTATTAATACTGTAGACTTTAAGCAGCTGGTAGAATTTACCACATGATAGTTTATTAATATATTGTCTTTCTTGTTATATTTAGATATAAGAAATTTCAGCTATCTTATCTGATAATCATACTATAACAATGCTATTTCTGACTTGACAAAGGAAGCTGGGTCGTATACTTCCAAAAATAAAACAAGGATATATCACTAGACGCAGAAAAGTAGAATTATAACTAGGCACTCAAACTGAATAATTGGATGAATAAAAAATATATAATTGTAATTAATTAATCAAATGATATACACAGATATATATAAACACATTTCATTTTATGATTACGACTGCAATTTGCAAGTATGACAAATATTAATGTCAGTAATCAAATATTTAAAACTCGTTACTTCTATGATTCATATGCCGATAAAAAAGTTATAAGAAAAAATAAAATTACCTCACGTTGTATTGAAAATAAAACAATAAAATATTTAGATTTTCCCCAATAAAATTATTCTACTTGTGTCTTGGTGGCTACTGCACCATACTGTGAAATCGATACCACATTTTGTCAGTGATAAACTTACGGGCTCAAAATGCTAAAAACATTAGTTTTGCGCTAAAATAAAATAACTCTGTGTCCGAAGATAAATTGTAAGTGTTTAGCTCCAAAAGAATCGCTATACATTTTGATTAATGTTGCCCAAGAGTTGGTTGTGAATACTGTGTTGATCAGGGTCTTTCCATCCAGTCTCTTACCTAAACATTAGTGACAGCTAGCATAGGTATTTCTTGTGCAGCTTTGTGTGAATATCACAAACAAACAAAGATATTCTCAAAATATTGATTTATATGCATATATTAGCCTTAAGCTATGCTACTTTTTCCATTGGAGCTCATTTGTTCAAATTACCATTACTTTTAAAGATAAGGTAAAGCCAACAAAAACTTAAATGATAATATGAAAATTTAATGATGTCTTCAAGCATTACTGACATAAGTATAATCATTCACTCTAATATTTTGCCATTCTGTATTCAAACTAGTAGTACATCTGGAAGAACATTCAGAGTACTTTACTGATCAAAGAAATTGAAGTGCACCTTATAACTTTGGCATTACTAACAGATATAATTTGAATTTTATATGAAGAAAACATTGAGAAATAAATGTGATTTGAAATTCTTCTTTATGTGCCTTGAAAAAAATATTGGAAACAAAACCCCAAAATCAAGGAATTTTTTTTATGCGTGTTGCATAATATACTGTCTTATAAATTCTGAACAAGTAATAACAAAGTAAAACTTTACAAATATCAGGAGATTTCATCAAAAAAATATATATCTCATGCAGAACACGTCAACGATGTTCAGAAAAACAAACTAATGCAACGACAAAGCGATAACATCTCACAGTGTGAGAAATGATTAAAATCACTATCAAAGAAATAAAACACTTGAATAGAGGACTTTAGATGTGACTCCATTCGGTTCCATATGAAAATATTTTGGTTAATATGTAAGGAATATAATTATTTTTATGATCAAATAAAATTGTTTTTCTTTACGTCAGTTTAAAACTAGCAACATTATTATCTACTTATTTTACCTGTTTAACAAAAATAAATTATTCTTGCGTGATATATATATATATATAGCTATCCAACAATGTCTTATTTCTGAAACATAGTTTCTAGACAATTAAAATAAACTGGATAAGCTGCTCCATGCAATTAAAAACTAAAAATGTAACATTTGAGCTCATATTTGGTTATATTTACAGCAATAAAAATAAAAATTTGCACAAATATAATTTTGTTGCGCTCAATACATTAGCTTAAAAAGTTTAATTTGCTCATTTTGACTCCTTTAGGTGGGTCAAAGCTTACAAAAAACACAATTTTTGGGTCAACCACTCGGGCGCAGTTTGATAAATCGTGAAGAGATTTGGTACAAAGACACTTTTATACAGGTCCTGCTTAGTGGCAAAAAAAACGGTGAACTTGCGTATTTTAAATAATTATAGGAGCAAAGATGTCACAAAAAGTATAATTACTTTTCGTATTATAGCTAACTAACAGGAGATATGGTTAAAACGTATTTTTTAAAGATTCCAAACACAGACATACATAATTTTGTTTCTTCTTTTCTTTTAATTATTCACGGATAAAAGCAGAATTTGAGTTTTCATGCACTCACTATTCATGTGCATGTAAACCAACATAAATTTGCTTTGGTACAAAGACGATACCTTATTGCAAATCCAAGCAGTGGACTTTGTTTTAGCTGTTATATTATTTTATGCTTCATAGTATGAAATTGATCTATATAGTATTCAGATGCTTTAAACAAATTTTAAACAAAGTAAGCAAAATATTGTATTTAATGCTATTATTCTTAGATTATAACATTTGAAAGCAAATGTTGTTTTGTCAAAACATTGAAAACATCGATTTTTAAAAATCATTTGTTTCTTCATCTATATTATATAAAAAAGCATACAATGACTATCAGTTTTTGTTTTCCATATTCTGAGCTAACCACTACGTTGTATTTTTGAAACAATGACAAGTTAGTTTATAGAGTTCGTACCAGCAAAAGGTGAGCATGAGCCAAGGTATAAATACTTAACAATAACAAGGTCGAACACGGTATATTAAATAAATTTTGAAGTGTCACCACATCTCAGTGACGAGCACTGTAATAAAAAATGACTCTCGGTTAAGAAATTGTAACTCGAGAGCTTTGGGTAGCATTCGTTTTTCACTTAACATTTAACATTAATATTTTTATTTTATTGTTTCGTATTGAAATTTAAAAATACATATAAATATGGGATAGACGAACGTCTTATGATATGGAATATGTATCTATCGTAACTCAGTATGATAAGCATAATCATACTGAAAAAGCCTTATGAGAAAAGATTGATAAGCTCATAAAATAATTAAGCAATTTTATTTTTATCTATTGTAATATCGCATAGCATTTATGAAACACATTTATCATTGTAAGTTTGTGTGTCTAAGTGTCACACTTAGCTCCACAAGAACTGTATCGATTCCCAAAACAATTATTGTAGAAATGATGCTTGTATTGAAACATGAAACAGTTCTATAAATTGCAAGTTTTAAATTTATTCAATCAATTTCAACTCTGTATAAGCAGCGTTATTACAAATATCAATAACAAAAATACTTTCTGATACAACAATAACGTTTCAAAACTAAGTATTCCTACACTAGACATGCACTAACTAAGTTTGCTTTGTCTCAATTTGGATGTATCCCAGTGGGTCAACTGTATGTTTACCTATTTACAGCGCTAAAATCTTAGATTAGATAACTTGTATAATTTTGCGCTAATAAAGAAAAATAGAGTTATTAGTTTGCGCAAAGATACACGTTAAAAGTAAGGAATACAAGGAAAACAAATATACTAAAACGTATATTTATTTCACAATAATGGACCAAGGGTACCGAACAGTGGACAGGAGAATCCTTTGTTTGAATATCTTTGCCATTAAAAAAAAACAGTGCTTTGTCTCTTAGAGCCATGATGATGTTATAAATGTAATGGTGAAATCCCATTTTAAGTCTCACAAGAGCAGCCAATTAGTTGACGTTGGGGATTTTGATTCGCTGCCTTACCGCTGGTCTATGACTTTAACGTCAGGGACTTAGACTGTGAGAAAGTCAACTAACGAACAAACTCGCAAATTGAGATTTAAATTACGTACATATTTATTTTTTGTTATTCTAAAAAAAACATAATAAAATATATATATATAATAAAGCAAATGAAAGTCTCTGTCTACCTATATTGATTTAGCGAATACAGTAAATACACGTGTAACACATTCTCTCGCCCGGCATGGCCAGGTGGTTAAAGCACTCGACTCGTAATCTGAGAGTCGCGGGTTCGATTTTCCGTCACACCAAACATGCTTGCCCTTTCACCCGTGGATGCGTTATAATGGTACGGTCAATCACACTATTCGTTGGTAAAACATAGCCCACATTTGATAGTGGGTGGCGATGACTAGCTGCCTTTCCTCTATTCTTACACTACAAAATTAGGGACAGCTAGCTCAGATAGTCCTTGTGTAGCTTTGCGCGAAATTCAAAATAAGCCAAACCACATTTTCTTCACCTTAATCTAAATATTCTTCCTATTGAAATAACATATTTAATGGTTGCAAGTAAAAACAAAAAAATATTACATGAGAACAATTTAGTGCCTTTACAAAAAATGTTAATTTTTCACTAGCTATAAAAATTACTTTATTAAACATAAATAATCTTGAAAAAATACATCATGTGCATAGATATTGTCTTGAGGTTGTCAAAGGGGTAAACAGTAAGTAGCTGCGGTACCTAAAATAAAATTAATTCGCCATGAATCGTATAATGCCTAAATTTGTACATAGCTGCAAATTTGCTTTGAAATTATTTATCTACAAAAGGTTTCAAATTGTGCATACAAATACTCAGTGTTTTGACATTTGACTAATATAACTAATTTATATCTCCCTTTTTAACTGAGGTCCAGTTGCAATAAAAATATGTTTTAAACTGAACGTCAGATGGGCAAATGTTTTAAACTAAAAAGGATATCAGCTGAAAAATAACTCAAACATTTGATTTCAAAATTTTTGTTTTATTTTGTCGTTCTCCACATCGTTTTCATCAACTTTTAAAGGAGAATCTAAAATAAGTCAACAATTTTTTCTGATAGTACGAGACGTAAGGTTGCCTAGAAATGCAGTTTGTTGAAACCATTGTAAAAACCTATTGATAAAATGTTACGAATCTTGTTATAAAACGATTGTCAAATCGAAGAAAATGATGGACTCTGGTGTCAACGCAGTGAATTTCTTAACGCGTTTAATTAAACAGTACGACTAAATAACCTAAATATAGGTTTAAAGGAGAAACCGTTGCATTTCGTTGTTTATGTTACATGCGAGTTGTTTTTTGTCATTGTTATTGGTTTTATTTGCAGCATACCGCCAGCGATAGAGGCAAAACGGCACTACTAACATTTATACATTTAGCTTTAATTATTTATAAATTAAAAACAACGCATATTAAACTGGTTAAGTTTTAGCGGTAAAATAAACAAGGCTAGAGATTAGAAAGGCAAGAAAACATAATTCTTAAAACATTATTATGATTGATCAATACATTTACAAATTACAATTATGGATATACATGTGTATATAGAATAGTTGTGGTTTCTTCACATACTTTTTAGAGCTTAACTGAGTTCTGCTCTTTAACTTCTGATTATTTGTCGCGTATTAAAAACTTTGTTAAGTAAACTGTTAACTAGCCTTAGCATATCTTTGCAACATCATTTTATTTAACAGTTTGTCTCTCTTATGCATTAAATGTCTTCTAACAAATGTTTTATAAAAGATGTATTAAAGAATCAAGATTTCATATATCAACGACTGGCGTCCAACTCAATAAGTTTATTTGACAAGGTTTTGTAAAACGTATACACTCTTGAATTACACTGAATTTATAGAGCTGATTTCCTATATCCAATCAAGACAAATGTGCACTTTTTATTAATAATGTATTATTATGAAATGTGTAGGAAAGGACTGACACAATTTGAATGTAAACTGTAAAATATGTCTCTCGAGAAAACAATAAAGAAATTGTTACTTCGTGTGAAACCTGTGACATAAAAACACGAAAATGTTAGATATTAGTTCATCTTTATAATGTGACAGATAACAAATTTAAAATATAAAATTCTATAAAATGTCTAAGTAAAATAAAAACTTGCGATAATAGCAGATTAAATCCATTAGCACATCAAACTTCTTCAAAATAAATTAAGCAACTTTTGCATTATCATTGCTTTTTTAACAATAACTCTTTACATTTTTGTAAATTAACTTTCCTTTCCGGATATTATGACAGCAGTCAGTGAAGCCAGAACGTGCGTACAAACATTTTGCTTCTTTAAAATTAGATTAAACGTTATTTTAGTTTATATATAGATTCATAAACCAATAAAAATGCGTCTTTATTAAGAGATTACTTCAGTAAAGCTGTAGTTTCGTTTGATTGATAATTTATAAGCATAAAACTACACAATGAGTTATCGGTTCTCTGAATTCATCCGGTATCAAAACTCGATTTTTAGCGTTATAAGCCTTCTCACGAATCACAGAAGCACTTTAAAGTATTTACACTTTTCTCGTTATACAATACACAATCGTAATTGATTTTTTCATAAATCACTATCTGCATCCACATCGTGTTATCTAACGTTTTTGTCTTTAATCGAATTTTTATTGTACTTGATATACTATTGCATTATCAGACATATTGTAGCATACGTAGATGATAAATGTGTGCATAGAAAAAGTAATGCAGCGATGAAACAAGGAATATGTTTATGTACTATTTTACACGAAGTAATTTACTAAAATTATACGACTTCTGTGAGTATTCACGGCATGGCCCGGATTTCATAGATTTTATCACTTAGTATAAAACATCAAATTTACTTCTCTCATATTATTTTTTCATTGATTCGTAAATGAATTAATAATACATTTAACAGTAATATGTCATATAGCTTCTCAACTATTCTGAAATAATGTATTAAGCAAATAAGTAATCTAGCACATACATATTTATAATCCGAACACCACGTTGAAAAAGCTGACAAACTTAGGACCACACGATCAAAATGTTGTAAAAATGCTTCGCTACTAGCTAGATTTTTTGCTGTAGAGTAATTATTATTAATAATACATCACTAATATTAAACTTACAACAGTCAGTCATAAACAGAACTTATAGAAGTTAATAGGCTTTCACTTTTTCAGGCCTAATATTCTGACTTTACAAATTTATCCTATAGTCTCTTTGAACATATCCGATATAACTTATATAATTATAAATCAAATTTTTTGACAGCGTCTTGAAATGTTAGGGGGGAAAACTTAAAACCAACTTTAAAAGAACAAAAAAATATAATTTCCTAAACTTTTTGAACAAAAGGTTTGATGTCAATTGGGCGCTTTGCCTGTATTGAGTCCTAAACTGAAACATTTTCGCTTTCAAGTCAGCAGATTGTAAAAAGAAAATTCCCACACACGTACCAACAAAACATTACGTGAGTGTCCACGAGGTATTACGGGAGTAAATCATTGTCAATCGTACCAATTGCTTGTTTTTTTCATCATCTAAAGACTCCGAAACACGTCGCTTTTTCTCAAAGATACTGTTATCTAATAAATCAGGTTCATATAATAGTCGCAGTAAGTCGTTTCCTTTAGGTGACGAAAGTCCGTTAAACAACCACTTTTTCTGCTATTCAGAAAAAGTATCAAAGCGTGAGGTGTGACAAAATTCCATTACACAGCCACCTATCTATTCACTAAAACTGGCCAATGAGTTGAAGTTTCAAAATATAACCTAAAACATGAATTTGGTTGACCTGTTAATTTTGAAAGAGTTTCGATAAAACATCGCTTTATGTTTGTTTGCCTCAGTTTGGTTATACTAGCAATATCGTGGTAAAATAAAGTAGCTGAATTTAGCAATATAACAGACACATGCCAATGTAATATATACTTTATAATAATTAAGGCTGTCGTCTAGCTGTTTATATGTTAAAAGACAAATCTCCCCTTTTAGGAAGTGAAAATCTAGCACAAAGATTCTGTATTTTGTTTTATTAATCGTGTATGTTTGTGTGTATTAATGTAAATAAATGACAGTACGGCTACAGAAATACATAAACTAAATTTCAGGATATCAGTTTTACCATTGCTTTTACAGTTAAGTGTACTGGTGCAATAAAAACATGTGGTCAGCTACCGTTCTGTAACCCTTTCTTTCTTTGTAAACTTGACGATGACGGAAGAAGGTCAAAACGTTGTTCGCTCCTCTACTAATGCTTTCTCTTTCCATACCAACCGTTTTTAAATATACAATAAAAATTATTTCGTTCAAACCATAGTTATTTAAGAGATAAAACAGTCCAGAAATGTACATTGCTTTTTTTCCTATTTATTTTTCACACATGCTTTAACGGTTCGAGTAATGTATTTGTGTTACAAAGAAATATAAAAATAATTTAGCTGTCACTACAAAGAGTACTATATTTAACTTAGATAATTTATATTCGCGAAAAACAGTAGAATATACACTTTGGTGTTCGTCGAAATTACTTTATAAAAAACGTTGGTTTTTTTGTAATATATAAATATAGTTACATTAACTGTATAATTATATTAACTATCCAAGACAGTATTAGTTGATTCGATCATTAATGTCTAACAGTTTTTTTATTATTTGTGATCGTAAGAAAGCTAGAAAAATCAGAATACTTTCTTTAATGATGGTGTTATACAAATAGATATAAACGTTATTTACTTCGCTTTGTCAGCTGTTGAAAATGTATCAGCATTGGCATGTTTTTGGTTATTGAATTCTAAGAACAAGAAACTAAGGTCCGTAATAAGCTTTACAAAATGTTGTGAATGGTTTGAATTCCAAACCACTAATTTTGTAAGTGCATGCACATTTTTTAACAAATAAGATCATTATTATTAAGATAGAATATAAATACACTAAATGCTGTGACACTGGGAAATTCATGTAATATTACACATCTAAAAACGTAATTTGTATAATGAGACAGGTTCTATGGGCATCGTGAAAAAATATAAGAAAAACAAAAAATGTATATGTAAGACACCAGAAAAAATAGGTGTAATTTAGATTTCCACTCATCACAACAAAACCTTATCAAAACATATATAATGATAAAATATTAAACTATTATAATTAGCGTCTATAATCTTTACATCAGTTCACAGTTTTTCTTGTACTCTAATAAGCTCCGCAACGCATCGAGGCATGCTGCCTATCGGATTATTAACATGTAATCTTCACTAAGTTCGTCACAACTTGTCACCAGGGGCGCTGCAACTCAGCTACTGCAGCTGCTTTAAGTTCGTGGTTAGCAATTTTCTGGCTCAGTTTTTTTAAACAGTTCTAAATGGGGTCACAGTCTGGGTATTTTACTTGTCATGAAAATATTGTAACGTTCTCCTGGTTAAAATAATCTACAATATGTGGACATTATACAATGGTAATTATGTGTTATTCTAAAACACGAAGCTAATTTCAAATCTATTCCTTGCATATGGCAGAAATATCGTCTCCATGTGATGACTGTAGGTGGCACTATTGACATTCATCTGGAGAATATGAAGAACATTTTTTTTCAATATGATAAATAGCTTCTCAAACAGATATTGCACAACTTATGTGTTTCCTGTAAGAAGGACGGTATTCCTTCGTGATGATGAGAAACCCATTTGAATTAAAAAATGTATCTCAAGACGGCTTGACATTAAAATAAAGTATAGAACAACGTTTCGACCTTCTTAAATCATCTTCAGGTTAACAAAAAACCTTCGTTAACCTGAAGATGACCTAAAAAGGTCAAAACGTTGTTCTCTTTTATTTTAATAAAAGTTTTAATACCCGTATCAGCCGTCTTGAGATGCGTTATACCTTCATATGCTCTCCGGACAAACAACTAACACGATTTCTATCATCAGCTTTAACAAGAGGGAAACAGGAGTCATCTGAAAATATGACACGTTATCCATGTTCTAACTATAACTTGGTATGCTTTTTTGCTCAAATAACACGCTGATAGCAGTGAAGTTTGGTTAATATTGGTTTGCAGACAGATCTTCTTGAAAAATAATCCGGTTTAGCCAGTCATCTATTCACTGTTCTTCTGGATACCCAGGAATTAATGTGGTCGTGTTATTCCTGTCGTCAGGTGTTGCAAGCCTCTTTCGACCTTCACATGCGAACATCGTGAAAACACGGTAATCTCGGATAGTAGTTTATCGACGAATATCTAGAACAACGTTTATTGTACTTTGGAGAAGTTTTAAGTTTATGGATACAGTGTACTATGGGTACCCTACTCTTCCGATAATGTTCGTTTGCCTCACACCATTTCTGAAGAGTCTAACAATTTGACGACACTTTTGACACGTGACAAGGCATGGTTCGCCAAGAAGTACAGATAAATTATCTCAAAAAGCGTTGATTTGTTCCGAAAAATATTATACCAAAAGCGCACCATTTTATACAAAATAGGTGTGTATGTGTGTTTTAAAAAAACAAATGTTTGTCACGTTTGTCCGATCATATGCTACCATCTTTGTTACTACTCGTACATTTCATCAATAAATACTCATGCATTTAAATAATAACCGATATATAACTGTGTGCAAATATTTTGCCCAAGTCTGTTGGTAGTAAAATAATATATAGTTCGTAGTTTCTACATGTTCTGTTTATCATTGATGAAGAGGAAAACACTTGCTTTGTAGACATCCAGTCTAGTAGTATTTAACCAGTGTATTGATTCAGCTCTTCCAGTTTTTTTAAATATTTTATTAAATCTATATTTTATTCTGTTTTGAACGATATAGCATAGCAATAGGTTTATGTTGGTTTGCTATATTGTTCAAAACAGAATAAAATATAGATTTAATAAAATATTTAAAAAACTGGTACACAGCACTCCCTAAATGTAAAAGTGCTTATCTGAAACATAATACTTCACTACAAATATTAATATGTAGATGTTGTTTTAGGTCCGCAAAATTCTTGTGCGTTCTACTGAAAAATACATAATCATTCAGAATCAGCACAACCATGCGCTTTTTGTGTCGTTTTTTTTCTAAATTCGTGTCGATGTTTTATGTTCTTTTAAACGCGTGTGTTCAATATATTACTTTGTTGCAAGCAGGAAAACGAGTTGGATGTAATTTAGTTTTCTAACATATATGGATGTTCATACGCTGAGTTTATACATAACAATTAGTAAAGCTGAAGGAAAAAATATGTACAGTAATACGATTAAAAGGCATATAAGCATAATACATTGAATTCAAGTAGTCAAAGGAAAAGGATCAATTCAAATAAAGCAAATCAAAACAAAAGTTACATACGTGTCCTTAACCAACTAATACGTTCCATTTAAAGCATGCACAGACAATTTCAACCACAACAGCGGTAAAGTAACTACATGAAAAGTAGCAGCTGGTAGCTCTCACGATTAGGTACGTATTAAGGGGTGTGCAGGTGGTATATATCGGTAAGGACATTACGGCCAATGCAAAGAATAGACTTTTACCTTGGTTATTTGTTTAGTGCTGGGGTTTCCTCGTTATTTCATGAAATAAAAAACAAAATCAAGTATACACTTTGAAAATAAAGCAAGTTTAATTCTGACTTAAGGCAAGCGTACGCTCACCTCTTCACCTCAGATTAAACTTATTTTGCTTTTTAAATTTATTTCATGAAAATAAATAGAAAAATATGAATGTACATTAAAACTAAGCTAACAAATTCACAAAAATATGAATGATTTACTAGTCCACTCCTTTCTTTACTCTATGTTTCAAGTAAAAGAAAAGATATTTGGGAGAAATAATATAAATAGAAAAATATTTTTATTTTATGAAAAACTGTAAATAACGTATTAACGAAATTATTTTTGTACGCTTGAAAAAAGTAAAGAAAAGTGAATAAATAATACATTTTTTTATCTTTCTCGCATAATTTTCGTGAAACTAAATGTAAATTTGAAACAATTTTAAAGTCACGGAGCTAAAAGTAATCGTTATTTTATAATATTATATTTTTAAAGTTTCCAATAGTTTGTTTTATTCATAAATATTTCTATCATCTTCAATCCTCTAAAACGGCAGTACTCTCTACCATAATCAACTAAAATAACACTCGAAGACAACAGCGAAATACGTGGTTTTGTAAACAAAGATCATCTATTTGTATGTTAAAAACTCTTCAGCATGGATGACATACCCTAGTGACATTGCAGCAAAATATAATTGATTCAGAAATGTACTTTAATAATTGGGTTTAAATAAGATATATTTTGTTTTAGTTCCTCATATATGTTAACCCTGCTTTCTTCTCGGTATATTAATACATTGTACAGTAAGGTTCATAACAATATTGCCAATGCATTCCCTAAATAAATTATATTGTGATTTGAACCATCATTTTTTCCGTTAAAACTGAACTACAGCTGTCAGTCTTTTGACTTACATTTAGGTAATGTAATATCAGCATTACTTTCATCCATAGTTTCTTATAGCACACATTACAGTTGTTTTAAAATATTGAATTCATCTCTGATGATTAGTCAGGTAAAGTTCAATTACTCTAATATTTCTTTCAGGAATTTTGTGAAGATATCATTTAATAACTAAAAACTAATAGAGAAGCTCATAAAGATTCCAAATTGATTTTGTTATGAACCATCTTCGTTATCAATTTTTATTTATAAAAAAAATTACCATTCAGCTTTCACTATTTTTCAGTTCCTGGCAGAAAATGTTGTGTGCCCGAAGTCGAATAGTTTTACTTCATTTCGGACATATATTCAGATCTTTAGGGTATACACAGTGTTAGAGAAACGATGATAATACACCTATAACTATATCGGCTTCTCCAGATTTTCAGCATATAAACTACTGATATCCATATAGCCGTTTCAGCTTCTCGAAACCTTCAGGATATAAAGAACACTAGAACAAACAAAAATAACATCCGTATACCTGAAGTCTGAAAGTGCTTATTGGTTAAAGTGTTCGACTCACAATATACAGATCGCTAGTTTGATTACCTGTCACACTCAACATGTTCGCCTGGTCAGCCGTAGAGGCGTTACAATATAACGGTAAATCACATTGTTCGATGGTAAAAGGGTATCTAAGGAGTTGATGGTGGATGAAGCTTACTAACTGCTTTTCCTCTAGTCTATCACTGCTAAATTAGGAAAGGCTAAAGTCAAAATGATGCTTATATCCACACAGATGTTTCGATTTCCTTCTTCTTCAAAATGCACAAAAGATTCGGAATAAAATATAGTGATTCACAGCAAAATGAGTTAGAAATATTGCAGATGTAGCGTTTATTTATATAACAAATATTCTTCAAATTACACTTCCAATATTCAGTTATGTAAGACACTTACAGGTCACTCATGATAATCTAGTAATTTTTGAAAATACAAAACAGTAAGGTGTGAGTCAGTCTGAGAGTTTTGTATTCGCATGCGGAGTGTCAAAAAATAAATATACGGTACATGTAGAAAAAACCTTATGTACTTACATTAGAAGTATTATAACATCCATTCTTTAGAATATGTGCTGTTTGAATATACTCCTTAAAACTGCATACATTTTATATTTAAATGTTCTACTGTACTCAACGCACGTGTTTGTAAGAGCAATGTTCTTATATGCGTTTATTACTTTAAAGCCAAAAAGATTTTGTTGTTTATTTTTTAAAGTATGAAAGATTGTAAAATATGACTGAACAGTAACTGTACATATTAGCTTTGAATAACATAATTCAATTACGAACTGAAATTTTATGCGCAATTCATTTCATTCGAATCTATTGTCTTCATGATGTAAAATTATTTTGTTTTCTAGTCAGTTTATGTAGTATATTTATTCATGGATATCACTGTTACATGTTTAAAAATTTACTCCACACGATTTTTGTTTGGCCTCCATACAGATACAAGAACCCGTAACGATGGAAGCTATAAGCGTACAAACTATCGTGTGTATTGCGGCGAAACAAACAACTTGGAAGACATCTCATGCGTTAATAACAGGAATGATAGTTCAGCGAATTTAACCTTCACTGTCTCAGTCAATGCTAATCCAAAGTATCAAATATTTTGTGATATGCTCTGCTGAACTCTTGCTTCATATTTAAACGTTCAAGGCAATTTATTAAGAAATAGTAGAAAAAAACATCTTCGATTTTTACTGGATTTCTTCTTCTTTCGCTTAGCACCTAAGGAGCAAAGAACTTTTATTTTATGAAAAAAAAAACATATTTATATAAGTTTTTAAAACTTTTGAACATTGATATAGCTTTACCATCTAAATCAGGAGTTTTATGTGATGTAAATATAAGCTACTTGTACAAAGTTATTCAATAAAAATCGCTCTCATGAAGCGCAATTTTTGGGTACCTCTACGGAAAAAGTCGTACGACTTGTGAGTATAACATTTTTACTACACCTTCACTTAAGACTAAAAGTGTACAGTTTTCAATTCTTGTCATTGGGAGTAAAAGTGGCTGATTTATAGCATCAAAACTCTAAGATGAAAGGATATGCAGATACATAAGTATTGGTTAGGCCTAACAAACTATATTAAGAGTTTCTAGCTCAAGTTTTCAAAAGAATTATATGGGTGGACGATTGTTATTCATTGCCAACTTTAGAAAAAATTATGACATCATCCTAATTAAAGAGGTTTAAGGGTACATAATATTAGTTTAAACAATTAGCATAAAGAATGGTGCTGGATATGGCTGTACCGATTGCAGGGTATGGGATATGACAAGAAACTGGTAATGCAATTTCCATGATGTTAGTGTAGAGGAAGCCACTGATACTGTTGTAAGGAGAAAAAGTTTATTTAACTTACCCCCAAGTGGTAGTACTTTATTCTTTGTTATTTAATTTTTATTTATTTTTCTTATTCTTTACTTTGAAGAACAATCACCTTCCCACAGCTATCTGCAGGCAGTGAAGAGTGTTATGGATGTGGGATGTTGTGGGTTTGAGTACCCTCATATCGCCCTCCTAATTTATATTTCTTTGTTTTATTTTCTATTTCTATTCCGTTACGTTATTTCTTTATCTGAGATTGGCAAATTGAGGTTAAGACTGACAGACGGTGTATCCCCTCTCGCATTGTGGGTCCTACATCCCAGTCATCTCCATTGCCTAAGTTACACTTTATATCCCACATTATTGCTTGTATCCTGATATCCTTTCAATTAGTGCAGCGGTTTTTATTTTTTATTCTTCTTGTTTCTGGTCATAACAAACAAATATATATACATATTAAAGAATCGGGTTGATTCAGTAAAGGTCTGCTCTAAATAATAATGTTGTGGTTCAAAAGCGACTGTGTGTATTGACAAAAAGTCGTGATATCTAATCAAAATCACTAAGTGTGAAAAAAAAAAGTTTGGCCAAAAAAAATGATACAACTTGTGAACATAAAGAATGAAATGAAAATTATGTCAAGCTTAAAACTAGACTTATAGCGTCGGTAAGAATTTTATAGAAAATATTCATTTATTAGTTCTTCAGTTTGACTTCAGAGTTAAAAAAGACATGCAGCCTGGCTAACTAATGAATAAATGTTTATCAATGCTATAAGTAGAGCTACTAGTTTGGCCACCAATTTTGATTTCATTTTTTTAAGTTGCAAGCTGCGTCCTTCTTTGAGGGCACCTATTATTTCATATCTAATGTGTTTCTTATTACATTGTATCTTTACGGACTACTTTTTTTCTTGTTAGAATGGCCATATTATTGTTGTGGCTTAATTTTCAAAAAAAAAATCAATAAAACATTTAAAACTTAATATGTGCGTTTAGCAAAATATATAATGTATGAAAAAAACAGTCTTAGTAAACATTAGTGACTATATAATTATTTTCAAAAGGTCTATCAAATGAATACAACAAAAGTTTTGTTAAATGCGTATCAAGAACTACACAGAATTACACAGAAATTAAAAATATAAATTTACAATTTACTCTGAATGTAATGAAGTTACTTTAAATAAATTGCATTAAAAATAATAAAAGTTTTAGTTTCTACCACAAAAGAAATTGTATTTTAGACTGTGGGTATGTTTGTATTTTTTTTATAGCAAAGCCACATCAAGATTGTTTGCTGTGTCCAAAGAGGGGTATCGGAACCCCGATTTGAGAGTTGTAAGTTCGTAGACTTACCACTGTACCAGCAATGGTCTATTTGATACTGATTCATATTGGTTGTATTTACTTATTTATAATTTTTGCATAAGAATACAAAAATTATTTTATCGTTACTTTGATATATACAGTATTTCAGTGACTTTATTTTTTTATGTTTCAATATTAATCTTAAAAATGACAGAAGAGAAGTATCGCTGATACACTTGCAGTTTTAACATTCATAGCAATGCTGAAAACATTAATCAATATATCATGTATAAGTTATTTCATAAGCTTCTGGATTATGTGCTTTAACACACGCCAATCGTTATACAGCAGTTCTGTACTTTACTTGAGAGTCTACATAACACGATTTTATTTGTTCGAGATAACACTGATAGAATTCGTTTCAGAGAAGTCCTGGTCATTCCCACATTCTGAAAGCCTGAAAAGTAGGACGTAAACTCCTCGTGCGACTGTGAGTAATAGTAGATTATTTATTATGATAAATGCAACACCTATTCTCAGCAGATAGCTCAATGTGGCTTTGTTTTAAGAAAACACACACACACACAACACCTTTTCAAAACTAACGGAAGGCTAGCGATTGGACCGCTGCTACGTTCTTGTTTGTTTATTGAATTTTTGTGCAAAGCTATACAAGGGCTAGATGCGCTGGCCGTCCCTAATTTATAAGTGTAAGACTATAGGAAAGGCAGCTAGTCATCACTACTCTTCGCCAACTCTTGGGCTACTCTTTTACCAACGAATAGTGGGATTGGCCACCACTTTATAACGTCCCCACAGTTTAAAGGGCGAGCATGTTTGATATGACGGAGATTCAAACCCGCAACCCTTGCATTACTGGTTTAGCGCTAAACAGTCTATTCTAGAATTCATTGTTGACGTCTTGATTGCGCAAAATCGCGCTCTGTACTTTGGGGTCGTGGATACGCTATAAAAATGAGAGTCAAATCCAACTATGTCATTTCAGCTGTGTTTTTGGAACCATAGTTTGAATGCACCGGCTTTATGTGCCTTGTAAAAGCACCGAAAACATTAAACGTATTAAAAGTAATTTTGAAATGACTGTTTGGAAATTTGCATAATCTATATGTGGTTACTCATCCTTTAATATGTATGATCTTAATGGTATCTCTTTTGTCACAAACATCCTTGATAGAAGTGCATATAATCCAGGTGATCGCAGAATGAGTCTATTCTCTTATGACTTATCAAGATCGATTCTTCCAAATAGCGTTTTGGGAATCCATCTTGACTAATTTAAGAGACAATGGACGAAGATCACAAAAGAAAAAAAACTTTTGAGAGCTGCAAATATTTTGGTAAAAGCGCAATCTGTTTTACATATTGAAATGTTATAACACCACCATCATTTATTGTTTTGTCTCAGATGCTGACTTTATAATAAAAATGTATTTTTCTTTATTAAATCCATAAGATAAGCTGGCAGTGGTTTGCAGTGATTATCGGCTTTCCACATTACCACAGCTAATGTTCGAGTAGCTTGACGTAAAATCCAAACGAATATTCACACTTATAGCTGTAAACTATTTTTTTGATAAACGCCAGAAAAAAAAATTATACGAGTACATTTAGAATTCAATTATATTGATCTTACGTTCATGTGAATATAACTGTTCTTAATTTGCATGTATATGGTTTTGAAGTGTGGTATTCTTTAAAAGTTTCTCTCAGAGACACAGTTAGAACTATTGTTGTAGGCTTTTTTACATTTATATTATTGTTTGTCAAGACGAACTTTCAATATCACATTTGAGCGTGCCGCTTAGTAACTGAAATTTTCTTGAAAGTTTAGGAAATAATTTGGGCGAAATAAATTTCGGGTTAGCCTACAGTAACGTTAAATATTGAGTTTTCAGTGAGTCTTAAAGTTAGCTGCGTGTTTTGAATTTTTTCAACAAAGTAATATAAATAAGAGAAGTACCGTATGTATGAGCAAGTTGGCAACTAAGTTACTGTATAGCGCTATTAGTAAGTTAGTTCTGTCATTAGTTGCATGGAACTTGTACAAATTGTACGAGTAAAACTTGCAGTTGTTGCAATAAAATGCTTTCGTTTTCAATAAAGAGTCTAGCTTTAAATTATCATTTTCTTCCGAATATGCCAAATTTAACCTGCATTACATAAGCAAATGTTTCAGTATTACAAAGAATAAGATCTGTCACTAATTTCACTGCTTATAGCAGAGTGAGAATAAAGCTACAAGCATGAAATACATGAAAAGTGTACAATATTAGATACAATACCTAAGTGTTATATTTTCTTTTCGTCATCGCATTGTAACTATTATTTAAGGTATTTTATTTTAATTTCTTAATTAATTGTTTTGTTGCCAACTATATTCCTATATAATTGTCCTTTTGTAAATTTAAATGGTGTTACACATAAATTATCCTCTTGCACCTATGTAATACGTATTTTAAAACTTTGGTATTGAAACTTTCAAAGACAGTAAAAAATATAAGGTCAGTGTATGAAGCTAAACTACTGCTCAGATAAATCAAAATATTGGATATAATAAACATTTCGGAATGTACAAAAGTTCCCTCCCACTAGACATTCAATAGCACAGCGATAAGTCTAGGGCCTTATTATGCTGAAAACCGGGTTTCGATATCCGTGGTGTGCGTAAAACAAATTACCCATTGTGTAGCTTTGGCTCCGTTAGAAACAAACTCACGCTTTTACCAAAATATTAATTGAAAAAAAAAATTACTTTACTGAAAAATATTCATCAGTTATTTTATAATATTTATTATAAAACTCCTCGTGGACACTTGGGTAAAATTATACAATAAAAATTAATACATTTTGTTTGGTTTACATAAGAAAGCATCGTATGTGTTTGGCATTGTCAATTAATCTCAAATAAAATTATTTTCATTGCATAAAACTAGAAAAGGCTCTTATTTTTAATTGCATTTGTTTAACAATTTTCAATATTTGAGAAATTCCTGAATTAGAAAAGGGCTCAAATGAAAGTTTTACATAAACGTAAAATACCAACAAACTGTTCAATTCTAGATGCGTTTGCTAAGCTTTATTGAAGTATTTTAATATAACAAATATAACGGTTGTCGTAACAAAAAATGTGACGATGTATTTTATTTGGTAGAATATTTACGTTTGGGATACAAATGTATACTCATAGAGCAAATAGAAATTTTCGAGAATAACATAAGCGAAAATCTGCAAAACTGTATGATTTGCAGTGAGTCAGGCAATAATTTGGAGAGAACATGAAGTAAACAGAGCTCAATGAAAAAAAGAGATCATTCTTCATGCGTAGTAGCATAAGCATTTCTGTTGAGGGAGTTAAGAAAGACCATGTAATCTGTATATTACCTCTTGTACACATACAGTAAAGTTATAAGAGCAAACAAATAATCTTTTAAATTTTATTCCTTTCAATTAACTACATTTAAACTTTAAAATTTTTAACTGAAGAGTGAATTATTGCCTATTAACACTTAAAAACATCACAATTATTTTTCAGCATTCCTTGTGTACCATTGTTTTTAAGCCAACTTTTCCCCAATAATTAATGAGACGTGTATAATCATGCGTATCTTTAAATACTTGATGCTAATGTTTTCTGACTGAGTGAAAGAGTACTTGACCCGAAATGGCCAGATGGTTAAAGCACTCGACTCGTAATTCGAGGGTCGCGGTCTCGAATCTCTGTCACACCAAACATGCTCGTCCCTTCAGCCGGGAGCGTTATTATGTTACGATTAATCCCATTATTCGATGGTAAAAGAGTAGCTCAAGAGTTGGCAGGGGCTTGAACCTACTCAGCCAGTTTTTGTACGTCATTAAGGTCAGGCAAACTAACTTTTCTCACTTCAAAAACTTGCACTCATATGGGTGGCTTAAAATACTTAACACCAATACTAACAATCTGTTATTCTATATTGGTTATTATAAATAGTATTTGGAACACTATATTTTTTATCAAGATATTGTACAACCTTGAGATAAGGTCTATTTTTGAAATTACCTTGAAGATTTAGGAAAGCTTTACCATTTATCAATAATAACTCTGAAATAGGTGCAGTAAACAGGAAGTCTAAAGCTCTTACCACAACAGCCACTTCAACATAGATAGATACAGGTTAACCATTATTATAAACAAAGAATAACACAAGGTTTAGATCTGAAACGCCAAAACTTCTTCGTATTATGTTGTGTATTTTTATATTAAATATTGATCTTCAATAAATTATATTTTCAATGCGAACTGTGAACAAATACATCGATGTCAGCCCAGCAATTACCTGAATTATCTGAATAAATGATTTTATATATTTAGGCAATTTTTGCATCGAATGTGTTCCCAGAAGTATACTTCCAATTGTTTTCCTTACGTATATTATACTTTGTTCTTGAACTTAAATCTTCCTAATTGTTCTGGGTTTCGAAATAACTACGTTATTTAGCGATGCGCTTCTCCATATATCAGACTGAAAAATCCCAAACAGATGCTTGAAAGGACCTCAGAATTTGTCAAGAAAGCTTACCTACCAATCAAACGAAATGCCAACGAACTTATAAGGAGCCAAATATCTCTACATAAGAGTAAATGCAAACTCAAGAGAGCACAAATATTTGAACATAAATCGGCAAAGTATTTATTATGGAAAGAAGTATCCACATGCAGGAAAAATACAGTTTTATCCGACACATATACAATGCAAGATTATAAACTTAGTTGTGAAAAAAATACTTGTATGTAGTAATAAACAAAACAACGACACCTATACGGCGAAGATCCAAACGCGCGTAAAGAACAAGGATATCAAGTACGTCTGGAGAAGCCAAGCAAGATAGAAGATCCACATGTAAAAAAATATCTTGTAACCAAAATGCACACACACAAAAGATAAAATTCGGTGTTAGTGGATCCAAACAGTTTCAAGGAATATGAAATACTGGTGTGTGTTAACGACGTCAAGAAGAAATTAAAAACATCTGCAGAAAACAGAGATGTTGCGTATATTTACATCCAACTAAGGCACAAAAAATTAGAAGATAGAAATCGGGAAGAATAGCGACTAAGAGTACATGGAATATAAAAATGAAACCAATTTACGAAAACACAAAAATATTACATAGCTCTTATTGATCCAATAGTTTGCACTTAACATGAAAATCGTTGTTGAACAAAGTGAACTATAATATTTATTCAAAAGGATAATGTGTTATATAGCTTCCTGTGGAATACTAATACTTCCTTATGGTTTTATTAACGATATTTCGGACTCTGAGGTGCGCTTTTCTTCAGGTTTTAGTAATTTCTATAAGGAAGAGTTTATATGTATGAACAACAGCACAGTTTTAGAAAGACGCTCAAAAGAAAAGTTACGCGTGAAATTTTCCAGTTAAAATCAATATAGGTGTTTTGTTTAGTTCTCTAGCCGGTAAATGCAACTAGTCAGCTATTTCCTTGATAACATCATTGTCCTAATTACTTACATAGTTTGTTTTGTTTGTTTGTTTGTTTTGGAATTTTGCACAAAGCTATACGAGGGCTATCTATGTTAGCCGTCCCTAATTTAGCAATGTAAGACGAGAGAGAAGGCAGCTAGTCATCACCACCCACCGCCAACTCTTGGGGTACTCTTTTACTAACGAATAGTGGGATTTATCGCTACATTATAATGCCTCCAAGTCTGAAAGGGCAGCATGTTTGGCGCGAAGGGGATGCGAACCGCTACCCTCAGATTACGACTCGCACGCCTTAACACGCTTGGCCATGCTGGGCCCATTTTGTTTTGAATCATAGGCTGGTTTATACAACTATATACTACGAACTAAAAAGTATTTAAATAATTTCAAACACTCGTGAAAATCCGAATATGAAATTGGCTGACAAACGTACTATCTACAGTCATGTGAAAAAGTTAAGACACCTTATAAAAGCCTGTGTATTTTTTAACATCTCAATTTCAACATTACTGAGAGATTATAGGAATATAACTAAACACTTGAAACTGAAGAAAAGACTTTGCAAGATCTTCTGTAAATGTAGTTCCACAAAAATGCATATTCTGACTGAGAAAAAAGTTAGGACACCCCCACATTTATTCCCACCTAAAATGGCTCAACTCACACGTAGATTCATCACACCAGATGCACATGATTAGAAGATCATTACTCAGCATTGTGAATGAGGCTTGCTCTATTTAAATCTCAAACATTTAGTTTGGTTTGCTCCTGACTGTTGAAGTGAGAGTAGGCACCATGTAAAGAGCAAAAGAGCTGTCTGAAGCCTTCAGAACGAATATTGTAGCAGCTTATAAGTCTGGTAAGGGATTTAATAAAATCTCAAAAGATTTTGGAAACAGCTATTCCACTGTCTGAAAAATAGTCAACAAGTGGAGGGTTTTCCAAACAACTGCCAACATGACCAGGTATGGTCGTCCAAGTAAGTTCACCCAAAGAGAAGACCGCAAAATGCAAAATAAGTCTCCAAACACCCTAACATGTCACCATGGGACCTACACCAAGCTCTAGCTACTGTTGATGTGAAGGTGATGCCTCTACAATCAGAAAGAGACTGCACAAGTTTAACTTGCATGGGAAGTGTGCAAGGAGAAAACCTTTGCTCTCTAAGAGAAACATCAAGGCCACACTGAAGTTTGCCAGAGAGAATGTAGACAAAAACCAGGACTTCTGAAATAATGTTCTTTGAACAGATGAGTCCAAAACTGAATTATTTAGGTAACAGAACAGAGGACGTGTTTAGCGTAAACCAAACACAGCATTCCAGGAAAGGAACCTCATACTAACTGTGAAGCATGGAGGGGGAAGTGTCATGGTTTTGGGATGCTTTGCTGCAGCAGGACCTGGACAACTCACAATCATATAATTCAAATTGAATTTTACTGTAAGGTGCTTGAGGAACATGTGAGTCTATCTGTAAGAAAATTAAAGCTAAAGCGGAACTGGACTCTGCAACACGACAATGACCCAAAACATACCAGTAAATTCACCAAAAACTGACTGAAAACTAAGAAATGGAGAGTCCTGCAATGGCCGAGTCAAAGTCCAGATCTTAATCCCATTGAGATGCTGTGGGGTGACTTGAAACATGCTGTACATGCAAGAAGCCCCTCAAACATCTCACAACTGAAAGAATTCTGCATTGAGAAGTAGGGTAAACTTTCTTCAGACCGATGTCAGAGACTGGTAGATGGCTACAAGTAGGGTCTCACTGCAGTTATTTCAGTCAAAGGGGGTAACACTAGCTATTAGTGGGTAGGGTGTCCTGACTTTTTCCTCAGTTAGAATATGCATTTTTCTAGAATTACATTTACAGAAGACCTTGAAAAGTCTTTTCTTCAGTTTATGCTTGTTCAATTATATTTCCATAATGTCTCAGTATTGTTAAAATTGAGATTAAATATCTATATATCCAAAAATGTTACAAAAATACACAGGCTTTCATAGGGTGTCCTAACTTTTTTACATGACTGTATAACTAATAACTCATCAAATGGAAGCATAATTTTCAGTAGTACTCACTTTCTAGAAAAGTTGTTATAGGAGGGGTCAGTAAATCGGAAGAGATGAAATGCAACAGTGAAGTCGAGAAATTTCGCAGAAATGGCAAAGCAGTTGCATCACTTTCTGTTCAAAGCAGCCGTTTTTCAGTGCAGATGTAGTCAAGATTTTTACTGTCTGAACATAGCATATTTGATACGGTTTTTAAGGAGATTTGTGCGGCTCTCGGACTATCTGTTGTGCCCCCGACTGTAATCGAAGTTTCTATTTTAGTGCTTTATATCCGAAGATTTATCATTGTCCCACCGTGGAATTTTTTTCAGGCTAAAAATTAGAGCATATTGCGGCTCTCGAAAGCAAAATAATAGTTGTTTAAGAAGTTTGCAACCCTTCATTTATTGCGTGAAATTCACTAACAATAATAATCTTAAATTTTGCTTGTTTGGAAGCGTATATTTTACATAAAGAACTATGAAACATCATAAAAATGTTTTAATTATGAAATACTTTTCTATTTCGGGCATAAATGTTTTTTTGTATTCTGGAATAAACTGGAAGTTAAATGATGTGAATCAGCAGAAAGAGCGGGAACTTAAACAGCAGAAATGCATTTAGTCTCTGTATTGTAGCTGACATTTAATTATTGTATGTTTGGATTATTATGGGAAAGGAGCCAAAATGCTGAAAATCTTATTCAAAATATTAGACTTGTTGAATTTGCTGTAGTGCGAATATTGTTCAATAGCTATTTAGCTATTGTAGAAACGACAAAGGTTTTATTGGATAAAATATTTTAATTTTTCGATACATAAGAAAGTTTCATATGAATTCAATTTGTTTTTGCACTACTGTGTTAGCAGACCATGTTTGGTTGGGATTGATCAACTGGATTAGGAGAAATATTTTATTAATATTGGATAGTTACCACATCAGCGTGGCTTTGAACTCGTATAACGCATATGTGAAAGACTCCAATTTGCGTCCCTTTGCTCAGCGGAACTGAATAATTATCAATTACCTTACACTTTATTCGGACAGATAAACAGTTTTATTATAAATAGAGTAAATAAAAAAATGAGAAAACGTTTGAAAAAAATAAAAAACAAAATAATATTAGTAGTTTAACAAATAATGTTTGAATTGTGATTAACGTGTTAAAGAAAATGATTACGAACAAAAATAAAGTAATTGCAATTTGTTTGTTTCAGCAAAAGCAAGTTAATTAGCTGTCTGTGTTCTATTAACTATAGTTTAGAGTTATAAATCCATAAACATGCTTTTAACACACCAAGGAACGTGGTAGTAAAACCGTAATTAAAGTGAATAGAATTGTTATACGATCAATTCTTGAACTCGGTGGGAAAATATTAAAATTTAATTTAAAGACGCGTCGGTAAGACTTCATATTAAAAACACTATTCAGATTTACAAAAAAAAATATTTTCCTTGTGTTAATGATAGCTTGGTTCTTTTCAGAAAAAAAGTCTAAAAAGACGTAGACTTCTTTCTTTCCAGCTACGTATAAGAGAATAAAAAAATTAATAAGTATAATCTTCTATTTCATACGGGGCCCCGCATCATTAGGTGGTTAAAGCACACTACTCGTAATCTGAGGGACGCGAGTTCAAATCCCCCTCACACCAAACATGCTCGCCCTTTAAGCCATGGGGGCGTTAGAATGTGGCGGTCAATTCCACTTTTCATTGGTAAGAGAGTAGTCAAAGAAATGGCGGTGGGTGGTGATGACTGACTGCCTTCCCTCTAGTCTTACACTGTTAATTATGGACTGCTAGCGCAAATAGCCCTCGTGTAGCTTTGTGCGAAATTTAAAACAAACCTATTGCATACTGCTTATAATTTTAAGTTGTGTAGTTTAATCAATTTTCATTTTGTATTTTAAATGTTGATGTTATTTTTAATTTTTTGTTTTATTTTCGAATTGTGTTTTGTTAATGTTCTGAAATAATTTAGTCGTACTTAAACGTTTAAGACATATCATACTTGATAATTATAAAAGCCTGCTGGATTTTGGTGATTCTCCGTTTGTCTGTATCGCTTAGGGACAAAAATGTGAACTTTTATTCTTGTTTTAAGTACATATATGTCGAATCATACTATGAATGTTCAAGACCGCTTGCAAGAATTCTACTTCAAAAAAACTTTTTACGTTTTGGTTTATTTGAATATTTATCGAAGATATTTGCGAGTCTTAAAACATTCATATTTCACGACAGTAACTATATTTCTTATGTCTTTATTAAGATTTTCCTGAAGAAAATGTTTAGCGTTATTATCATTCATTGGATAAATATCATTTTTCCTCCCTAACGTATTTGTATTGGTATTTAACTTATTCTGGAACTTGAAACTGTTTTGTTTTTTTTCAGGTTTAAATCTTGTAATAAAAATTTTATCATAAATCTTAGGTCTATTGCATTTGGGTGTGTAATTTTATTTCGACGTTTAAACCGTAATGTTTACATCAGATGACATTATTAGAAAAATAAATTCTGGTGCATTAGAACTATTGATGGAGTTGTAAAATATTCATAAGTAGCGAGAATAAATTGAAAGTAAAGAAAGTTTTGAAACCATGGCAAGTGTGGTCTTGATAAAGAAATTATTTACTGATTCGGTATAGAAGCGGTTTTTTAATCTAATTACTCAATTAATAAAATACGGTTCTGAATCAAACAACAATAGAATAAGATATCACACCTACACAATATAAACAACAAATAAATATTCCATTTTATCTATGAGATCAAATTCTTGTAGAAACATAATTGTAGTGACATATCTGTACACACTTGGAACACAGCATCATATTCAAAGTAAAATACCAACACAGAATATCAATTCCCTGTGAAATTAATGGCAAGTTTCAGTAGACTCCTACGATGATAATAATAATACGTTTGTGTGAAACTTTTTATCTTCAAACGTGAAGTATAGAAGGTACTTGCAAATAACAGCAATATCGATTAAAACGGTAAAGAAATATATATATCTGTACACATACACATGTACTGAATTCTCACATGCTGTCAAATTTTTGAACATCAAACCAATACATTATAATCACATGGAGAGAAACATGTGTCTCCTTTAAGGGCCCGGCGTGGCCAAGCGTGTTAAGGCATGCGACTCGTAATCTGAGGGTCACGAATTTACATCCCCGTCGCGCCAAACATGCTCGCCCTTTCAGCCGTGGGGGCGTTACAATGTAGTGATCAATCCCACTATTCGTTGGTAAAAGAGTAGCTCAACAGTTGGCGGTCGGTGGTGATGATTAACTGCCTCTTCTCCAGTCTTACATTGCTAAATTAGGGACGGCTTGCATAGATAGCCCCCGAGTAGTTTTGTGCAAAATTCAAAAACAAACAGTTTCCCTTAAAAATAGAGCCTTACGTACAAATAGTTAGAAACATCAGGATAGAGTTTGGTTTGTTTGGACAAACACTGTCAGGAAAATAGTCAACAAGTGGAGGGCTTTCAAAACAACTGCTACCATGTCCAGGTCTGGTCGTCAAAGCAAGTTTACCCCAAGATTAGCACAAGATGCTAAAAGAGGTATCTAAACACCCTATCATGTCATCAAGGGACCTACAGCAGGCTCTGGCTACTGTTGATGTGAAAGTGCATGCCTCTAATTCAGAAAGAGACACACAAGTTTAACTTGCATGGGAGGTGTGCAAGGAGAAAATCTTTGCTCTCTAAGAGAAACATTAAGGCCACACTGAAGTTTGCCAGAAAGAATGTAGACAAAGACCAGAACTTCTGAAATAATGTTCTTTGGACAGATGAGTCCAAAACTGAATTATTTAGACACCAGAACAGAGGACGTGTTTGGCGTAAACCAAATACAGCATTCCAGGAAAAGAACCTCATGCCAATTGTGAATCATGAAGGTGGAAGTGTCATGGTTTTGGGCTGCTTTGCTGCGGCAAGATCTGGACAGCTCACAATCATATAATCCACCATGAATTCTACTGTGTATCAGAGGGTTGCTTGAGGAACATGTGAGACCATCTGTAAGAAAATTAAAGCTGAAGCAAAACAGGACCCTGGAATATGACAATGACCCAAAAGATACCAGTAAATCCACCAAGGACTGGCTGTAAACTAAGAAATGGAGAGTCCTGGAATGGCCGAGTCAAAGCCCAGATTTTAATCCCATTGAGATGCTGTGGGGTGACTTGAAACGGGCTGTAGCTTCTTGTATCAAAATATAATAAATAATACAAACGAAAATTGTTTATGGAAAAGAAACGAAATTATGAAACAAGACATATTGCAGTTAAACACCACCTCAATTAGTGTCTGCCTTGTTGGATTTTCTCATTTGGGGTGAAATAAATGCTAGAGCATAAATCATACTTGAATATTAAATTCGTATATTATAGTTTTTTCTTTTAAGAAAAATCGTGTATTATAGATAGAAAGGCATGTGATATATGTATAAATAAACCCAGTCTTACATGAATAATGCACAAAAAACATACGTAATAAATGTATCATGTACAGTAGTGTGTAAAAGTGTAAGGACTAAGTGAAACATTATATTCCAGATTGGTTTAAGGAGTAATGGAAGGTAACTTTCAGGTTCAACATTAAACTTTTATCAATCTTCATATTTAGAACAGTTGGTAGTGACACGGGTGGCATAGATAGCCCTCAGGTAGCTTGCGTGAAATTAAAAACAAAAAAACCAACCAGTCATCAACAGTCCATTTTTTGTACTTTTCCGCTTATCTAAATCTCTTGACCATATTTTAACTATTATATGTCCAGATATTCCTTTGTCGTCGAGTCTTCTTGATATTGTAGATCTAGAAACTTTTCTGTCTCTTAGTACCTGGTCGTTTATCTTATGCTTGAAATCAGTGGGAGTCTTACTCCTGTCTCGTATACTCCAAAAACGAAAATAATTAACATCAATATCATTGGGTTTAGGTATTCTGCGTCTTGCGTTCCTATTTTCAAATTTACCTGACCCTGTTTCACGTTCTATGGTGTGCACGAAAGTGTTTGAAGCGCATTTCAAGTCTGCAGCAATTTATAGGAGAGTTCAACCAGCATCACGCAAAACTATTGTGTAACTTTCTGCTCTAATGACAAATCTACGCTTAATGAGCGGTGGCATGACAGCAAAACTTAATATATAATGTTAAACACTGTTTTTAACAAGCTTTATTTGTGGAGAGTTAAGAAATTAATTTCGTCTAACATATTCCAGTGCCATATGCTAGTTCCTTCTCAGTTTCAATATAGTTTAGACACTGTATGGGGACCAATGACAGTTATTTCAGACCTTAAATTTGAACAGTATATTTATTAAAGAAAACCTTTATGATATATCCTTAGTATAAGTGCATGAAAATTCTAAAGAACGGTAAGTAGTCGAACCCTGGCTCATTCGATTGTCAACAAGGGTCAGTGAAGCATTACCACATCGTTGAAATCTACATTCCGCAATGGCATAGAAGAAATAACTCCATCAAATTGAAAGAATGATAAAATACTCTCTTATACTAATACTTTAACTCAGTACTGTGAAAAAAAACTTATACGGTTATCAATTTTGTTCTCACAAGAAACTGTTTAGAAATGTTTTTTGTTTTTGCTTTTGAATTTCGTTCAAAAACTTTGAGGGCTATCTGTGCTAGCCGTCTCTAATTTAGCAGTGTAAGACTAGAGGGAAGGCAGCTAGTCATCACCAACAACCGCCAACTCTTGGGCTAGGCTTTTACCAAGGAATAGTGGGATTGACCGTTAAATTTTAACGCCCCCACGGCTGAAAGGGCGAACATGTTTGGAGTGACGGGGATTACTTAACACGCTTGGCCATGTCGGGCCACTGTTTACAAATAAGAGAATTTGCCATTACAGTAACAGTAATTTTTTGGAATATAGATTTATTGAAAATAACGAAATAAAAGTTTGTTCGTTTCCAAAGCAAACATGCAAAATGGTTAATCTGTGTTCTGGCCGTTTCAAGGAATCGAACTTTGAAGTTGCAGTTCCATGTAATCATCCATCAATGGACATGACTTTAAAATACAATTTTCAGAGAATATAATTAATCTTTAGTGTAGTTTTATGAATATAATGTAAATGAAGTTTTACTAAATTAAAAAAAATATATATGTTTTATCATTGAATATGTTCTAAAAGACAATTATCTATTTTTTAGAACTATGATCCAAAAAAACTGATATTTATGTGACGAAAATACAAAGAAATGTAGGGGCTGTCCTGAGCAGATAATTACACATCAACTAAATTATAAAATCATCACAAGAATTTTCATTAAACCGCATCTGTCACTGCCAAAAGAATTCACATCGGCTTAAATTCTTCATAGTTTCGTGTTGTTAAGCAGTGAATAAATTCCTGAAAAGGAACTTAAGAATAATTTCCAAACATTAAGAATTAATTTCATAACGTCCAGCCCTTCTTTTGAGTAGAAAGTATGCAAACTGATTGAAAAAAATCAGCATAACATTGGCTAGCTAGCAGATTAATTTTTTAATTTGATGTTGACAAAAATTAAATAATCTTACAAATACATCTTATATATGCATATAAATAGTCTACGGTAAATCAGTTAAAGATTTTTGTGCAAATCAGACAAATTTAGTTATCTTCTGGCAACATCGGAAATTTCAGTTACTCCTCTCACTATCTCAAATCAGTGGTTATGGTAAAGCTAAGATTTGTGAAGATAGACTTCAGACTTATCTCGACGTTTTTGCATAAGTTTTATATATTTGACACCTTTGAAGTGCTACTTGAACAAAATCACAAATAATCTAAGTATCAAGATCTTCTGCATAATTTTAATGTTCTTATGCGTTCTTAATTTCAGTAAAATAATGTGCAATAGAAGAGCGAACCATAGAATTATTTGTTTGTTTGTTTTCAAGTTCGTGAAAAGCTACGCAAGGGCTACCTGCGCTAGCCGTCCCTACTTTAACACTGAAGGCTGGATGGAAGGCAGCTTGTCATCATCACCCTACGCCAACTCTTGGGCTACTCTTTTACTAATGAATAGTTGGACTGACCGTAACATTATAACGCCCGCATGGCTGTTGTTGTGACCGAAATTCAAACCCACGATCCTTAGATTACAAGTCGAGTGTCTTCACCACTTGGCCATGCTGGATCACTGGATCATAGAAAGTGAAGTTACCATTACTATGAAAGTTAATGTTTTGTAATGCTATTTAATGATTATAAATATTTAACAATATCTAGTCATTTTATTAATAAATAAATAAGAAAATGGGAGCAGTTGAAAGCCTTGTATTATCTAGTTATATATTTAATATATTTTGTAACTTTGTAGCTCGTCATCATTTTGATTTCATAAAACTATTCAATGAATCCATCACAGGAATAAATAAAGCTAAATCATAACTTGTAGTTTTACATATTTTACACTCACTATGGATATGTGGAGATTCTTTGCAAATAATGTCAAATTGCCTTCTTTCATTTTACAGACAACACTGCAGAACATGAATATCACAAATATAGTGTATCCTAAAATTTATATAAAGTTAAAGTACAATCTAGATCATGTTCTAGTACTTAGTTTCAAAGCATTTTAAATTATACATAATTCATATAATTATTATTTTAAATGTAGTTTTACTGTACAAACTTAGGTATAAAATCGTAACCATCAAAATAATACATCATGCTTGGGTCTAAAATCATAACTAACGATGTGATTTATTTCTGTCTGAAAGTATAGCTAAAATTAAAAAAATAGGTTAGAAAGAAGGTTATAGAACTTGACTATTTTTTCACCTATTTTTAATTCCTGCATTTTTATCGCCTATTTCAAATCAGTAATAACAGGAATATATATCATAACCCCTTTAAATGATTATAAAACTATTACAATATACTATACTTGAGTCCTTATATAGCAGGATAAACTATTATATTTGGATCGAAAATCATACCTGTAAGGATGTTATGATAGGTTGAGTCTAAAATCATAACTGCCCAGAATTATAAAACCATACCCAGCATGATAATATACTATGTTTTGGTAAAAAAAAATAAAAGTTTAGGATATTATGGTATATTTAGTTCAAAAAGAATAAATAATCAGCTGTATAATTTATATTTACTGTGAAAACAATTACTTTGTAGAACAAGGAAAATATATTTTAGACGTTGTAGTTGCACTCGTGTCTAGAAAATAGTCACTTAACAAGTCAAGGACTGTTTTAAATATAAAAGAAATTACAAAATTCGACAGCACTGTTCTTGTCGACTACAAATAATACACGTATGTATATATAATTTCGTTTATTATTTCTCTTTCCGGTATATTCTTAACGTTAAAGTTGTTGAATGATAATTCTTGTATATTTTTAATACACATATTACAGAAATATCATTCAAGGCAGTAACTTTTGTTTATCTCCGGTTGTAATATTGACTATTAAGAACCATATCCTTCTTATCAAGAAGATTTGAAGATTATGAAAAAGTATTTCTTACAAAAGCAAACAACAAATATAAAATAAGCTTTCCAAATTAACTGTAAACAAAATAATAAAATAAATATAATTAGCCATAAACACAAGTTTTAGGATTAGACAGTCCGTAAAAAATAATTCAAACAAATAAATGTAGAATAATGATACTTATTTCGTTATAGAAATATACTATTAAATGCGAGACAATATGTGTTTCCTTTACTACGTATTTAAATAAATTGTGCCAACAAACGGTAATTTAACTGATTTTGATAAACTAATAATCATCCGTTATAATCATCATGTGTTACGTGTATAATAGGTTTGAACGAGCACAATAACATATTGCAAATGCCACTGATTTATAGCACCGCGTAATCATAACTCTGGGATTACTCTGAGCACACACAAATGTTTCACAGTTTCTTTATTAATACATAAACGAGCGAATTGGAAGATTTAAGGGAAATTATGAATTAGCGATGAATTGAAATTAGGCCAAGCATGACGTTTAGTAAACTCTAAGACGAATTCTAGAGTAAATGACAGACCAATTCAGGTCCGAGATATTTTTCATGAATCAAATATCATCATACATTAGTATTTTATATTAAAGCAAGATGGCTGCGCGATGTTGAATGGGATGCATTTCTTGATTGGATTGTCACAAATATTGAAATGTGTTTTGCAATAATTTTAGTCAGATACCAAATTATTACATCGTTATATTACAGAAGACAAAATTATATTACTTAACATTTTTCGTCAACGAATTTTCGAACTTGTTGCAATCTTAGGTCTCGTAACTAAGTCATGTGTTATTCTTTGCATAATGTTTCTTTAGCATAAGTATACTCAAAACATCTGTTTTTTGTGCAATATACTGACAGCTTTTTTGTTTGTAATTGTGCTTCGGTAGTTGTCATTCACATTACTTTATTTTTGAATTTTAGAAGTACGTTAAGTTTTGTGAAAAAATGCTTTCTTTGTTTAGGCAGTGAGTGGAACTGTTTGATATTACACAAATATAATTCTCGTCACTCTTGTTATTTTTCAAACTATAGTTTTACGACCAAAATTTATAAATATCAAACTACAAGAATGTGAATGTATACAGAGAAAAAATGTATTTTCGACTTCAGTAAATAGCGTTACCTCACAAAATAGCAACCGTGCAAATGAAGGCACAATCAATGTGTCTGAGAAACATATTTATTTCAAGTGGGTTTCTCGTCATCAAAAACGACTGAGATCCAGTATTGGTTAAACGTGTCACTAATGGTGAATTCATAGAAAGCTACTGGCATGTCAATAAAAACTGTTTAAGTTTGGTTTAAATATGTTTAAAACTGCATGATTGTATTTCCTCAGTTAATTATGATGTTTCAAAATAGGAAAGATAATTATGTACCATCCTCTATTGTCTATTAATTTTGTGAAACAAAACCCTGATCCTTAAATCACTGTTTGTATATCACAAAACGTTTGATTATACAATGAAAGTATAAGTGGGGTTTCTTACATGTATTTCCGGTAATATACGTTGTTTCACACATGCAGATATTACCCACAAAAAAGTAAAATTTTATATAAGAATACATTATATTTAGGTCTTATATTTGTGCTCTATCTCATCCAGGTACACACACACAAACTTTATAATAAGATGAAGTATAATTACTTTATATTACAGGTAATTTTGAGTTGTTTGTTTGTTTACTATCTTTGTTTTGCCCATCACTAGAATCTAAATCTGTTGTTGTTTTCAGGTTAAGCCACTGGGTGAGTTGGGGGTTTACTGCATTTGCTACAAAAAAAAAAAAAAAAAAAACGCCAATAAAAATATTAATATTTACTGCTCTATTAATAAAAACAAAAGTTTTGGTATATTAAATAGAACAGCCGAATTGTACAGAAACATAAACCATAATGTAGACGATCATACGAGATCGATAGTCATTATATTCAAACATTATCATCTAATTACTTTCCAGAACACTATCTATTAACGTTGAAGATTTATATTCATGCCTAACAAACTCCATATCTTCGTTAATAATACGATCATTTGTGAATTATTGCATAACATTCGTTTAATAATCAAGATAATATTGTCAAATTTGCACGTGATGTTAAATCAATATCTATCGCAAAACAGCAATTGAAAAATAGCTAAATATTTAGTGTGTTGCTTACAGTTTATTGAAAAATAATATGCAAAATAATATGCATATTCATTTATCAAAACGTAGCAAACTTATGATAAATCATTTTCTAAAAGGTTATGTCTGTATGTGTGTGGTATAACACAAAAATAAATCTCTAAATACTTTAATTCCTAAATAACCCGAAGGATTGTTATAGATTACGAATGAAACATTACTACAAATTAAACAGAATTTAAGGAAAACAGTTTAACTAAATATAAGAGAGAGTGTGTTCGTTCGTTTTTCTGAATTTCGCGCAAAGCTACACAAGGGCTATCTGCGCCACCCGTTCCTAATTTAGTAGTGTAAGACTAGAAGGAATGTAGCTAGTCATCACCACCCACCGCCAACTCTTGGGATACTCTTTTACCAACGAATAGTGGTATTGACAGTCACATTATAACAGTCTTACAGCTGAAAGGGCAAGCATGTTTGGTGTGACGGAGATTTGAACCCGCGACCTTTGGAGTACTGGTCGAGTTTCTTAACCACCTTGCCACGTCGGTCAAGTACTGTTAGCAACAACTATTTAAAGATACGCCTGATTATATAGTAACTGTATTACTGAAATAAAAATAGGGTTAAGAGGAATGTCACACAAGGACTGATGAAAAATAATTGTGATGAACGAGCATGTTTTGTGTGATGGGTATTTGAGTCCGGGATCCTCACATTATGAGTCGAATACCTTCACCATTTGACCATGTTGGGTCCTATAAGAGAGAAAGCGAGTGTGTTTGGAGAACGATAATTATTAGTGATTAAAAATAATGTGAAACATAATCTAAACATATACAGTAATATTTATGTTTTGTGTAAATACTGTCAAGCATGTCCTTGTTTTATTTCATATTTCTTAAGCTTCTGTTATTATCTAACTTGTCTTGGGGTTCAACTCTTTATATTATTGTTAGCATAAATAATCAAAAAATGTGCAGGTTTTACAAAATATATTCTCTTATTTTCGTTTACTTAATAACAGAGAACCATAAATCTAGATACACTTGCTTAAATCTTAATGCTAGAGAATTTAGATGTATTTTGTTCTAAGTGGTACATCTTTACCGATGTGCAACTTCAAATTATGGAATTTCTCACTTGCAGCCGTGAGATTAATTGTAAAAAATATATTGATATTTTTAGAGTAATCATTCACTTATTTATTCATCTAATATCATATGTAAAATATTAATCCCTTTTCAGAGAAATGTGATTTTTATTTCATGGAAAAAGTATCTCATTTCTACGAGACGATAATTTTTTTTCATATGGATCGAAAATGATGAATACGTGTATTGTGTATTTTATATTTTAAAATTTATATACATAGATGATGTTAGCAATTCAACTAGAGAGGAGAGAGAAATGTGGAACATGAAAGTGAAAATTAGTAAATGTGTGAAAAGGTAATTGGATGGATATGTCATAATTTTAAATGTCCTGACATTTGATTTAGTGGTACTAAAATATGGGAGTAAGAAGTTTGGTGAAACATTAAAGTATATATAATCGTGTGTTCAGCTAAAATTGGACATTATTAAGATATTAAATGTTCACCCAACTATCACCAGGGGTTATTCAAGCAGCAACAATCTGGGTATCACACGATTATAAACAGTTATAATTATAAATATGTGATAAAGTATATTCAGTCTAAACATAATTAATGCATATAGTATGTATGTTTTCTCAAAACAAAGCCATCTCGAGCTAACTGCTGTGTTCACAGAAAGGAAACAAACCCTTGATTCTGGTGCAGTGACTCCAATTTGGATGCTTCAGGAAGAAGGACTTTAAAATATCATACGGATTTTTCGTCACTGATCAGATTTTATTTCCGTAAAGTTCGTTGTATATTGAAACACTTGGTTAATTTGTGCAAAATATCAAAGGCTGACGTCGACGTCATTCAACTCATTATTTGATGAAATAGTCAATTTTTCTCGCACTCCACTTTACATAGCGTCGAAATGAAAAGTGGATTTTATGCATTATATATATACGAATTAATATATTTGTATGCATATATGAATGTATGCATTGTACAGATTAATTCCAAAAGGTTAGGGTACCTTTAGCATTAGGCTTGCAGAGAGATTGGGCAGACTATTGCCGTAATTCAAGAGCAGCGAGAAATATGTAAAATGGAAAAGCAAGCAATAGATCAATATGTATGCCACTATTAGAGAAGTGAAGCTTCACTCTTTGCACCTACTAGCTTCTCAGGAAGATTTTTTTATCGTTTTGTCCATTACTTGGGATGCATGCACCCTCTAAAAAAACTATGCAAGTAGAATCGATAATCAAATATAAAAAGGTTACTTTTCAAATTAAATAAACAGAATAAAAACGAGAACAACCATGCCTTTGGGACGATTTTTAATTAGTTCAAGTTGTTCCGCAGCTTGTTTTGTAATGAGGGTATTTTTAGTCGACGATTTTTCTTTGTTTGTTATGAAAAGTATTTATTAAATACTACGTTGCTCTCGTGCAGAAACATATTAATACTACGTTTGAATTTAATAAAAATGCATATGAAAGATAAGAAATAATTATGTACGCGTTCTCATTTTTAAAGAATATTTTTTTTTCGATAAAAGGATAACTGTTAAAGTCAAAATGGTTTCAAAAAATACTCTTAATAAGTAGATACAGTGAATGTTCCAAAACAATTGAGGATATTAAAGACATTTTATCTTTGAAATTTTCAATACAGAAGTTAATTATGCTAAATCATTCATGTTATGAATTAAACATTTTTTGCTCACAGTCATTAGTCCTAGTATTTTTTGCGAATTTGGTTCTCGCTCCCACTTAGTATCTATGTACATATATTTCATTTTATTAGAAAGTTAATAAAGACTTGTATTTGAAGGATTCATACGACCTAGCATGTGAATCAAATAACTATTTCTTATGTGTTTTGTAAATTAAATTTTATTATATTTCAAGTTATAGTTCACAACCAGTATTATTTAAAATACTCAATACATGCAGTGTATTTTCATATATTTTTTTTATTATGAAGATAATCCTGTAACTTTAAAGCTGGCCGAACCGCCCTCAGTGGAATAGCGGTACGACAGTGAATTTACAACGGCAGAAACCGAGTTTAAAATATTCATGGTGAGAAGAGCACAGATAGTCTATTGTATAGCTATGTGCTTAAACTAGAAACTAGCCGAATCTTATGAAATATTATACTTACATTCGCAAGTACGAGGGTACTCAACTGACAAGTAAGAGCATTCTAATAATCGTGTTTTTGTTTTAAATCCGTAAACACTCCTAGTTAAAACAATATTTTACTCTAGCTATATTAATTCTGCGTTAATAATTTTACGTGAAAAATGTGGTAAGCATTTTTTTTTCAAAATAAAATAAATAAGTTTTGTATTTTTATTAGCTGAAATATCGTACAGCTTTTATAATACATTTAATTTTTAAATTAAGTGTAAACAGTGGTACAAGACAACATTTTTATGGTGGTAATGCTGATAGCTAGACAATAAAACTGTAAACCCCATACATTATGGAAACGATTTATTTGGTTGCTATTGAGTCTTTCAAGCCAGGAAATTCTGCTGTATCAGTTTACACGCCCTTGACTACAAATATTTTAAAACTAACGCAACTCAGTACATGAAGAAAACGGACACGACACCGGACTGCGCCTAATTTGTAACGGATAAGTGTTAGAGAATACAGCTGGCAAAGAATGGTTAACGCATGAAGAACATTTATTTTATCTTAAAGTCATCATAAAGCTAGACGTTGGTTAAACTTAAATTGTGGAACGGCCGAAAAGTTAAGTATAAACAGGTTTTAGTTATGTAATTATAATAAGTACATATTCACCGCGTAGTAAAATAGATAAAAACAAGGATTGAATGTAACACAGACACTTCTGTGATATAAGTAAATAGTGATAAGAAAACAAAAAAACTAGTACCACAGATAAATAGTAAAAACAAAAACAAACGTTTTTAATGTTTCAATATTAAAACTGCTAGAAAAATGCTTCATACGCCGTAAAAATGAAAGACATATGTTTATCACTTGTCATTTTCTTCTATAAGATTTTCCTTTTTGATTTATAAGCAATTTAAAGTCTAACTTCTTCTGATGTTTTACATTATAAGTTATGGTAACTAGTCTTGCCCCTGTCCCTCGTGAGGTCTTATTACCACAAACCAATGTCATATGTTTCTACCTTAAGTTTCAGTTGCAATACAAAACATCACCCCATACTAGTTCATACCCACTTTCTTTTCCTTTGTTCTTCCAAATTATGCGCATTTTTTACATCGTCCAATGTCTTTCTGATCTCTCCAAGCATCGTTTAATTAAATGCAGTTACTAAATGTAATATTTATTTTAAACTCGAATTGTTGTTAGTTACGTGGGGATCATTTTCCCTCATCATATTAACCTTTTTCACAATATCTAAACATAACCTACCTGAATCTTCGTTTTACGTTTTAACTAGAAAAACATAATATTTGAATTAAGGTTAATTTTAAAACACTTTAGTGTTCATAACATATATTTTAATTGCAAGAAACCTAAGGTGGTCATTTAATCTCACCTCCTCTAATTTTCAGTTAATATTTTCTTTGGTTTACATGTAAAAATGAAATTTTATATTCAGCTGCAAACAGCTTTGAAATGTTAGCTTCTGGTTCACATTCATAGCTTGTACTATAATTTCCATCTTAACTTTTGCATAACATCATTGTCCTGTACTATAGTATCTCGTTTTCATTTCTAGATCACATCTGCAATGGATTTACTACTGCATATTTTATTTAATATTGATGTTTAAATTTCTAAGTATGTAACTTATATTGTTTAATGTATATTAAAAATAATACGGAGATTCTCGAGAGTGAGAATGAACATATGAGGGTATGTGTGTAAATGAAATATTGTTGCAAATTGAACTTTAAAGAACCTCGCCTAAATCTATAAATCGATGCGCCAAGAGGCAGTTTTATATTGTTAGTTTGCTACAGCTAGTATACTATAAACCTCGGAAGTCATAACAGTGATAAACTCTTATTAATCTGTAAGCTATAGATATTTTGCCAGAAACGTTGATAGATTTGGAGAGTTATAAACCGTTCCGCTTCAAAGAATTAACTTCAGACGTTAGTATTTTTACCATGGTAAGTCAGCATGTAAACTGCAAGAGACCAGCAAAGGATAGAGTTATTTGTTATGCAAACTATATTGAGATCAAGCTCGGTATAGCCAGATGGTAAGGGCACTCGACTCGTAATCTGAAAGTCACGGGTTCGAATCCTCGTCGCACTAAATATACTCGCCTTTTCAAATGTGGGCACATTATAATGTATGGTTAATCCCATTATGTGTTGATAAAAGAGTAGCCCAAACGCTGGCGGTGGGTGATGATGACTACCTGCCTTATCTCTAGTCTCATACTGCTATATTATGCGTAGTTAAGATAAATAGCCCTCATGCAGCTTTGCACAAAATTCCAACAACAAACAAAACAATAATGTTGAGTCTTCTATAGGATGTGAAACTGAATATTTTGCAGACGGTTCAATATTATTTGTAAAACTTGTTTATATAAATCGTTATATTTGTAAAAACCTTTATTGTAAATTGTATTGTTGTTTGTGCATTAAAATACATGTGTTAAGAATGAAAATTGTGTGTATCAATCTTGTTGGAAAATATCATAAATTTGATACATATCGACATTCAATTAACGTCCACATTAAAGTTTCACACTTTTAGAAGAAATTGTTATACGTAACGTAATAACTTGAAGGCACATTCAAGATAAATTATGATAGTAATACACACTAAGCCTATATTATAGTTCGACGTATATATTTCTTGATCACACTATTATCCTGAACTACATTTTTCTCAACTTCTGTATCATATTATTTTCGTTATTACGCATTATAGTTTCTTATTTTACTTGTGGGTCACATCCTAAATCTGTATTTCAGCTTTTCATGACAGCCTTTGAGTCATATTTTAAGTATCTGGTCTAGTTTCCCATGTTAACTTTTGGACCACATCTAATCTTCTATCCCAGTTTGTCTTTTAAACTTCAGGTAACGTCTTTAGAGTACACTCTAGTTCTTCATACTAACTTCACACCAAGTCTTACACTTCCCACATTAACTGCTAGATGACATTCTAAGCCTTATTTTAGGTTTTCATTTTAGATTCCAGATATTTTCTTAGTACGTCATTTGAAATATTACAAAATTGATAAATTTTTCTTTGCCATTAAATATCGCAGAAAAATTGATTTCATTATTTAAAACATGTTTGATAATATTACAAATGTATGTATTCTAGTGACAGTAATAATTATATTTCGTAATTTTTTCACTAAAAATTTAACATTGTTAAATAATCGATTAATATGTCACCACAATCCTCCTAAAAGTGATTATCACAGACAAGAATTGAAAACAGAAACTAGGCAGAAATGTCACCATGGAACACTTTAATTGATTTATTCTAGACTAACACTGTTGTGTTGCCTGCACAAAGTAAAAACGAAAATAAAACTTAAGTATTGTGCAATAAATAAAACTCAGGAGACATACGATGAAACAATGTTTCCTTCAGGAAAAAACAAATATATAAAAAAGACGCCGTCCGTTTGTCACACTGCTAGTTTGGAAAGCACTGAGATTCTTTTTTGTCTTCCGACCAATAGCATGCTAACTTTCGGGCAAACCGAATTCTTTCATCATAGAATTGCTAAAGGTATGCACTATGTGTAGACGGTCACTTTATTCCGAACAGAATAAGATCAATAATGATGTCTTTTATTATTATCAGTCACAGAGACATACGCGGTAAGGGCCATTTGCCCTTCAGTCCCGAGTCAGTTCGTGTGATTAGACAAGGAGATCCTTGCTTGTTCAGTAACTTGCAGGTATTTTCTGTCATTTCCTCTTCAAGTATTTGCGTGCTTCTCTCATCAACAACTTGTAGTTAGCCAGAGGAGGTAATAATACTTAGATGAAATGTGAATATAAGCAGTGTTTACTCCCACATCCCGAAGGAGTTTCAAGTTCCCTACAAATAATAGTCACTTTCAACTTGTGGCATGAATGACCAAAAAATAAAATAAAGAAAAGAAACTTCTCAAAATGAAATATTCTGCTGCTAAAAATATTATTAACAACTACCCTAGTGTATAAAATACATTAAAGTTACATGTTTAGAAAAATCGATACGAATATCAAGTAACACATTAAAATCAATTTGTTATATATATATATAAAAAAACGTTTATTTTTTCTTTATAAAACCGCTATGTGCACACAAAAAAGTAAAGATTAAGTTGATACGAGATTATTTTATATACCCTATTCATTATGAATAGTGTTTCACCAATAGATTTAAATAAGGATCTCACAATATTCAACATGGGACCCAGCATAGCCAGGTGATTAAGGTACTCGATCGTAATTCGAAGAACGCGGGTTCGAATTCCTGTCACACCAAAAATGCTCGCCCTTTCAACCGTGGGGACGCTATAATGTTACGGCAAATCCTACTATTCGTTGGTAAAAGAGTAGCCCAGGAGTTGGTGGTGGGTGATGACAGCTAGCTGCCCTTTCTTTAGTCTTACACTGCTAAATTAGGAACGTCTAGCTCAGATAGCCTTCGTGTAACTTTGTGCGAAATTCAAAAACAAAAGAAAACAGGTGTATCTTTTGAAATAACAGATACATATTTCTGATTTTCTTGAATAGCTGTCACCACTTGTCTTCTGTAATTTTATCTGCTTCTTCGTAAACAGTCTTCATGTTCTCCCTTCTTCCGACAACACGTTTACTTACTTTAATATGGGTGCTGTGGTTCACAAGTTACCATCAACTTCTGGGTCTATGTGTGTAACTCATGAAATGCTTTGTTACTAGTGAGATCATTGCAAATTATTTCGATAAGTTGGTATTTATAGTCATCCCAAAAAAGTGTTGCGAAAGATTGATAAAAATAAACGCCAACTTACGGAAATCATTTGTAGTGAGATTACTTTCATTGAAACTGAAATCTGATGGATTTTAATTGATTGTAGACACGTCTGAGGTTTTTGAGGCTGAATGGCCTGTATCATTCAAATATCACCTCAGGTACATATCACCTTAAAGAAGCTTCTTTTCAACGTAATTTCTAAAGTTATTAGCACAATATTAAACGGTACCGCTCACAGTCTAGTGTAAAATGTAGAAAATTGTCGAACCATCTATATTTGTATGTGATAAGTTTTGACGTATGTCTAACGGACACTTCCTTTTCACTTTGATATCATTAAAGTCATTTGAGGAGATAGAAATACATTATCGTGTATGCGATTTATAAATGATGATTTGTTTCGGTGATTTAAAATGTTTATACACACTGCTACGATATTATATAGAAATCTATTTTTTCGGTGGCCATACTGGACACCATCGTGGTGTTATTTCTTCTTAAAGATGCTTAATGATGACAGAGTGTTATCATGAAGAATGTTCAGATAGGTATTCTTGAGTTACAAGATGATTCGAGAGAAAACTATAAACAATCTTACATAGTCATCTTAAACTTTGGCTGGAGTAGAAGGAGTATCCTTTGGTTTGATAACATTTTAATTTAAGGCAAATAATGCACAGAAAGTATAGTACAGTGTTCTCGAACTGAACGATAACATATGCACACAAGGGTTAAATAGCCAGACCATATAACTCGTATGGTGTAGGTATAATCGCCTCTAATTTTGAATTACTGAATAGAGTGAAGACAGGTCATCAATAGAACCTGTCGATTAAGGGCTTTGTTAGCTTTTGAATCGAATATCAAGACTAACAGTTAATCGTATGAGGTATTCACAAAAAAGTGTGAATATTCGTATCCACAGCACGTATATTAATCAGTAGGCCAGTGCGAGCCTAAACTGTAAAAGCATTCTCTAATCTATAAGAAAATAATTTCAAGTTAGTGATTACGATAACATAGTGCTTATTGATTTAAACATAATGATTTCAGTTAGAGTCGATTTTAATGAAAGATTACTGTTTGAAACAATTAAGTGTCTATAAAAAGACATGAAAATTATATTGTTAAATCTGCATTACAAAATTCTCTCCTATTCACCAAAATTGTAGACAGTTCCCGAGTTATATTATATTAATAATATATGTTACACGAAAGCACCGGCATATCGCCAGTATTGTCGCAAAAAAGATATTTCTAGAATCTCGCCTAACTCTATAAAATTAACCAACGCAATCTGTTAAGTGATAGTATATACTATTGATTTTCTCCAGTATACTATAAACTTCGGAAGTTATAACTGTGATCAATGCTTATTAATCCGGAACTTCAGAGATTGACCAAAATCATTTGTAGATTTCAAACATTACGAACCGTTTAACTTTAGCCGATTAACATCAGACGTTCAATATTTACAAAACGCTGTATATCTTAATCATTGAAAAATTCTACTTGTTACTGATGTTTGATCAGCGACAAGGGAGCAAGCTAGCTCTCCGTTAAAGGAATTATACCAAAATCAACTGAAAATTAATCCACTCATCCTGAACCATCGACAGGATATGAAGGAAGCTCCAGATTAAATAGAGGGTTGAATATCATTCATAAACTTGTAAAACTTTTGTATATAAATCATTATTTATAATAAGAGTTTTTATAAATTATAATATTGTTTGTATATTAAAACATATTTGTTTCAAGAAAGAAAACTTTGTGACAATCTTGTTGGCAAATATCAAAATTCACACATGTCGAAACTTATTTAACTTCTAATTTAAATTATCATACAATTAACTCATTTTCAAACAATTTCAATTTGTATTACGTAGAATTATAAATTGGAGGCTCGTCCGGGATAAAGCATGGAACTTAATATTGCTTCTTTTACTCAGCTGCATACATATTTTAACACTTGGCAAAGGTTTAAATAATTACAACATTATGAACTCTAATTACCATGTCCTGGCGAAGTTAGTTATTTGTATCTTGCATTGGCGCTCTTGTTAATTATTTTTAGTTAAATCTCGTACAACATCATATGGATAGCTTTCAAATTCTTCCAACATCCGCAATCTAGTATTTTTCTTATAAAAGGCATTTCAAAGGTTAAAACCAAACCAAAGTGTCAGAACTCCTACATTCGTTTTTTTTTTTTTTTAATTTTGCACAAAGCTGCATAAGGGCTATCTGTACTAGCCGTCTCTAATTTAGAAATGTAAGGTTAGATTGAAAAGCAGCTAGTCATCACCACTCAATGCCAAGTCTTAAGCTACTATTTTAAGAGCGAATAGTGGGATTTACTGAACATAATAAAGCCCCATGGTTGAAAGGGCGGATATGTTTGGAGCGACGGGGATTGGAACCCGCGACCCTCAGATTAAGAGTCAATTGCCTTACCCATATAGCCATACAGGGTCTGAATTCCTATATATTTCTTAATGTAAGTTCTCCTATTTGTTTTCTTCAAACGAAATATCACTTTAAAATAGTAGCTTTTAAGAGGAAATCATACATATACTGTATATTAAATTTATCTTTATTACGTATGATGTAATATTATTGCTGTGAGTTTGTCTTCAAATCAATTACAACTGAATTCGATCTATTTAAAAAGGTGTTTTATCCCACGTAATTAATATTCAAATACATAATCAATCACAATCTTCTTAACAGAAGACAATCTAAATGAAATTTATTTGTTTTTGTTTGTTCTTTGAATTTCGTGTAAAGCTGCATGAAGGTTATCTGCGCTAGCCGTCCCTTATTTAGCAGTGTGAGACTAAAGGAAAAAAAAGCTAGTCGTCAACCCCACCGCTAACTCGTAGGCTATTCTTTTACCAACGAATAGTAGGATTGACCGGACTCTATAACGCCCCCACAATTGAAAGGGCAAGCATGCTTGGTGTGACGGGAATTAGAACTCGTGACCCTCAAATTACAAGTTGAGTATCTTAACCACCTGGCCGTACCAGGCCTAATTGTTTTAATATTTGTAATAAAGCAAAAAGCAACAAAATTGGCCATCACTCTAAATAAACCGTAAAAGTTTTGTTTGTTTGTTTTGGGAATTCGCACAAAGCTACTCGAGGGCTATCTGTGCTAGCCGTCCCTAATTTTGCAGTGTAAGACTAGAGGGAAGGCAGCTAGTCATCACCACCCACCGCCAACTTTTGGGCTACTCTTTTACCAACAAATAGTGGGATTGACCGTCACATTATACACCCCCACGGTTGGGAGGGCGAGCATGTTTAGCGCGACGCGGGCCCGAACCCGCGACCCTCGGATTACGAGTGCATGCCTTAACGCGCTCAGCCATGCCAGGCCTAAACCGTAAAAGATCTGATAGACTTGTGTATCAGTTAATCTTAATTATTTCAGTAATCTTTGATTTTCTCAAGTTAATAATAATACAATAATAATAAAATGTCCATTGTGGTAAAAGAAATACTAATTTTATGAAAGTAAGAGTTTTTTTTTCTTTCCGATTTATGAAAAATTTCGAAAGCTACGCAGCTAGATTGTGAAAAATCTGTTATTAAAACCGAAACAACATTTATGAAGACTATATTCACAGGCCTGTGTTATTAAACTATTGTATTTCATCCATTTTTTTCTACAAAAGAGAAGACAAAATAAATTTTCCTACCTTAATTCATGATAACTCAAGTACTTTACAACGCTGTTACCATATATATGTCTGAAATTTTATTCGCTCAACATTTTTGGCAGGTAGAAAATACTCAGAGATTCTAAAACTATATTTCAGCAATAGACACTTTTATAGAAATGCAAAACATTAATGCAATTAATTTAAGAAACGTCTTCAATTACAATAGCTTCCAAAAACTTTTGTTTTTATTTTTATATTTGTAATTAAGCACAAAACTATATTTTAGTTGTAGACACTTTCATAGAAATGCAAACATTAATGCAAATAATTTAAGAAACGTCTTTAATTAAAATAGCTTCCAAAAACTTTTGTTTTTGTTCTTATATTTGTGATTAAGCACAAAGCGACAAAATTGACGATCACTTTTAATAAATCGTAAAAGATAACAACGTTGTTACCTTATGTTTGACATTATATTCGCTCAACATTTTTGGCAGGTAGGAAATGTTCGGAGATTCTAAAACTATATTTTAATTGTAGACACTTTTATAGAAATGCGAAACATTAATGCAAATAATTTAAAAAAAACGTCTTCAATTATAATAGCTTCAAAAACCTTTTGTAATTGGAACATTTAAGCTATTTTAAACTCTTATAGTAGGCTATAATGTACTTTTGGTGTAAGATAGACGCATGTCGCGTGAGATATCATGTATTCCTAGGTTAGCCACGAAGTGAAAAAAATAATTGCTAAGAAATTGAAACTTGCAAAGTATGTTAATTTGATGTATCTCAATTATGCAGTTATGAAATTTTCACGGTGATAAATGATATGTAAGTTACTTTGATTTTGATGTTTTGCTTTTTCCTGAAAATTAGAAGGTTTAGTTAAAGGAATTCACAAATTTAAATTCACGTTACCAATATTTTTTGATATAACATACTTTGTAATTTATTTTTAATTTATAAACGCAAATATATTCTTATATTTCATTTTTTTATTTGGTCTCAGTGGCTCAGCAGCAAGTCTAAAGGATTGCAACAGACAGCCTATTGCATGGCTTTGTGTTTAACTATAGCTAAGCATACTTCATCTAGTTATCATTTTAGCAGATTCTAGTTATAACGCTTGCGTTAAAAGTACACATACCAACTTAGTTAAGCTTGACGTATGCGTAAAAATTTCGTCCATTAAGTACCGTAAGCTAAAGTTAAATAATGTATTTAAAAACAAAACGAAAAACAAAAGAAAACCTGCAACTAACTGATTTTAAATTAATTCATTGATATATTTGGTACAAATAAAGGGTCATATTTAACCTGCCAATGACCACAGAAGGTCGAAACGTTGTTCGCTCTTCCATGTAAAATATTTTTTCAACCCAAACGAGCCGTTTTTGCATATACATTTCTCTACAAGTGGGTTTTCTCGACATCACTGTTTATATGAATCTGTTCAAATATATAATTATAATATACACGTTCATTATCTGTTATTAAATTTTCATGTTTAATTTCTAACAACAAAGTACAGTGGAGAAAATAAAGATAAAAGGAATTAGTATAAAAGCCCTTTATGAACACATTTCGACAAGTTGCATAAAAGGTTTAATATTAGCATCACGTTCAAAACAAAGTAATAAAAACAGATTCTTGGAACACATTTTTTTTACATTTCTTGAATTCCAAAACAATTTCTAATTAACTCCTTCTTTCTATTTTCTCTTCTTTTTCTAAAGTATTACCGAAAAGCTACTAAGGAAACAGGTGTAAGTCAAGTGCACGCGAGAAGAGAAAGCCAAAATGCATTAGCGAAAACTGAAACAACCTCTGGCTTACGAATATCCTAATTAAGTGTTCGATCAATCTCATTTCGTCTTTAAATCTATAACTATAATTTAAGTCACAATTTTATCTTGTATCAGCTTTACTGCTTATTTATATATATGTTGTTTTTATTCATTTTCTTTTGAAATAATAAAAAGCTATGGGCCACAACTAAATATGTTTTAGTCTTCTTTTACGTATTTAAAACATCTATTTGTATTTATATTATAAAGATCCTACTCATTTATGCCTCTATGACGCAGTATCAGCTGAAGTTATTAAAATTCGTAATATCAGCTCAAAACTTTCACATCCCGCGCTTTGTAAAAAAATAAACAGAAACTATGACCGTTTTCCTTATTATTCTCCGAGAAATAGTAGATTTCTTTATTTAGATTTTAGTTATAAAGTTTGAAAGACAGCATATTAAAATATTTTATCAAATATTTCAAACAAAAGTTATAAAAAGGAAACGTAAAATTAGATACAAGCAGTTAAAAAGTATAAATCAAAACATATAAATCCTACGAGCATGAAAGATTACCCAGGAAACACTAAATTTCATACAAGGAGTAACAGTCAGTAAATGCAACATGTTACATAAGGAAAGGATGAAATAATGAAGGCAATTTTCTAAAGCAGTAACAGAAAAACAAATTCACCTTCACTCTAGAAAAGTAATGTGCAACGTAAATATAAGGTATTTAGCAATATCTAATATTAAAAACATTTTAATGTTAGGCAAATAATTCTCGACATAAAATTATCTAAAAGCATGAAAATTAGTTAAGTGGTAACAATAGTGCTTTACGATAGCAAAAAAAACTACTATATTATGGCTTAAAATTACATCTTTCCTTATTTATATTGGTATTCAATGATTTTACTGTATAAGATTCATGGAAAATTATCAGTACCGAAAAGGTGAGTGTGAAAATATTATTATGTTATGGAATACTACATAGGATGACGGAATGGAGAGAGAAGTTTCAAGCGAGAATAAAAAAAGCAATACAGTTTTGTATTCATTCAGAAATAATATCCAAGCTAAAATAATCTAAAAATTAATGTTGGTCGTTTAAGAACCATCACATACTTATACTCACTCGTTAAGTGTTTAGACTGTATTCATCAATAACTGGAGAACCCGTTACCTGGATGTCAGAGATATACATTCTTGACTAATTAAAGCTTATCTTACAACATGAAAAATTCCTTCCCTTATATTAAATTGTGAAAAAGGAAAAAAACGCCCAAAAAAATCAAAACATAAAATAAGAATACCCAAATTTACATGTATCTCCGAATAGAACTAATGAAACTCCATACAAAATATTGTAAGATTCATTTAAAAATGGCGAGGTAATGAGAGAAAATATAAAAACGCTAATAAAAACTTCAAAATGCAAAATTGAAAATTCGCATGTATCACCCCACACCTACAACGAATTTCCAGACCAAATTTGGTAGAGATCTATCAACAACCTGAGTTGTAGTTACATGGACATACAACATATAACAGGCAATACTATTATATTTATGTAAGTAAAGAGAAAACTACAAAGTACAAATCGAAGATAGTAGTTGTTGTTTTGTTGTTTTGAATTAAGCACAAAGCTACACAATGGGCTATCTGAGCTCGGCCCATCACGGGTATCAAAACCCGGATTTTAGCGTGTAAGTCCGCAGATATACCGCTGAGCCACTGGGGGGCTCAAAGATAGTAAGATGATGAGATAGATAAATGTTTCTTTTAATAAACTAAACTAAACTAACGTGGCAGGGGTTCAGTTTAGAGAGAGAGAAATCAGAAGAGTTCTCTCCCCAACTGGGGTGTTCAGGAGCTTTGTAGTTCCTCTTCGTCCCCTTTCGTGAGAAATTTTTGAAATGCCCGTGGAATTTTTATTTCATTTTTAATATTTCGACTCTGAAGTGGGGTATTTGTGAGTGAGAGGAAGGACGGGAAACCTGGACGAGAGCAGCGAAAGTGAGGTGAGCCAGACCTTGGCTCTAGGACGAAGTACGCTGACGAATTGATCTTTAAAATTTACGGTGATTATTCTAGGTGTCGCGGTAAACGGCTCTTTTCAGATACGGCTGGGACCTGCAGGTCCGATGCCAGAGATTTTGCTATGGAAGGAAACGGGAGAACCCCGAGAAAACCCACTTTCACGGCCTGGGCGCCGAATGATCTACCCAGACCGTGCCCGGAAGTAGCTTGGAATAGAAAATAAAATAAAAAACAAGAATTCTTCTAACTACAGTGCCTTAAATACATAGTGTATTAACAAAAAGTTTTTCTTAGCAATACAGCCACGTTCTGCAGAAAACGAAGAACTGTATTTTATTTTATATGCAAAAACGGATCGTTTGGGTTGAGAAAATATTTTAAATAGAAGAGCGAACAACGTTTTGACCTTCTTCGGTCATCGTCAGGTTCACATCTGGTAAACTAGGTTGAGATCAGGGTTTTGTGAGAACCATTCATTCATTTACATTACCCAAGCAGCTTCTCTCTTAGTTAAGTAATTTCTGTATAGGTTGAATGAGTGTTTGGGGTCTTTATTTTCTTAGTAGTCGAGTCCTTTTCAAATAATACACAAACCACTGGGTATATCATGACGGTTTTGTTTTTAAATTTCGTGCAAAACTGCACTAGGGCTATCTGCGCTAGCTGCCACTAATTTAGCAGTGTAAGACTAGAGAGAAGACAACTAGTATTCACACCCACCGCCAACTTTTAGGCTACTCTTTTACGAAGAATAGTGGGATTGACAGTCACATTATAATGCCCTCACAGCTAAAAGAGCGAGTATATTTGATGCGAGTGGGATTCGAGCCCTCGAGTCTCGAATTAAAAGTCGATTGTGTTAACCACCTGGCCATATTATGACGGATCACTAACTGATGCTGCGTGTGCTCGTCCATTATTCCATCTATTTTGTAAATATCACCTGTTTTCTTAGCAGAAAAAACACCCGCTGCCATTACACTGGCCCCCATATTTAACGGTAGGTGCTAATGTGACGGATACAATAAAGTGTATTGATTTTAATATCGATGTTTGCTTCGGATAAATATATATTTTTAGAAATACATGTAATTATATTGTTAAATCACTATTGAGAAATTTCTGCCAATTTGCTAAAGTTGTAGAAGATTCTCGAGTGTAATAATGTATACATATGTAACTGCCAATGTTGTTATCTAAGAGGAAATTTCTAAAAACTTTCCTCTCAAGCTTATAAATGGAAATCAATGCAATGCAAATAGACAGTATATTTTGTTATTTTGCTACAGTTGGTATATTATATACATTAGAAGCTATAATTTTGATTAACGATTAATAATCGGGAACCTACAGATATTTTACAATGAAGATTTATATTTTTCGAACATCACAAACCGGTTAACTTCTGAAAATTAGCATAAGATATTATTATTTTTTCAAAGACATTATATAACTTCAACCGTGAAAAACTTCCTTGTGATCAGCGAATAGCTAATTAGTTCCCATTTAATGATTGTACCTTCATCAATTCATAATTAATTCGTTCTTCATGAACCCTCGATAACACTGGTTTACAAAGAAGTTGAGGCAAGCACAAAAATAGCTGTTTTAACCTAATTCGGGGGTGCTGAATTCAGATGTGAAATCCGTTTTTACTCATCATTTCTAGTTTTTTAGATATGCATACTGTACACTTTGTACACATACTGTACATAAAGGCGTATATGCATTCAGGGTTAATTTTTAATATTGTGTGACTTATGTCTTCTTTTTTAGTTATCATGCAATAAATGTAAGTGATAGCATTACATTATATATATATATATATAGCTATATATCAAGACGGATTTTGACAGTTAAGCGTAGCCAACACGTCTCAATCAACAGCCAGTAGTGCACTGGCAGTCAGCGCAGGAGGTTGGTGTCCCTCGACAATTGTGTTACACGATCTTTTGGGTATATATTTGTATTACAATTTCCAACGACACACATAATTATTATTGCCTTACATATGATTTAATTTTACTTTTTTTTCAGATTCTCCAAAAGCTTCAAGCTCGTCAAAACACTGAGGATGCCTCAACAAGGCCAATTCTTTCTGCTACGTGTGTGGGGACTTCACGACAGTTGCACAGTGTCGAACCATCACTTCCCTCCTCAGAACTGCCTACTTTCATTATTTTGACTGTAAAATTGGTGATCAGGACAAATCTTGGGCTCCACACATCTGTTGTAAACCCTGCTACAATGGACTAACTGCTTGGTTTAATGGCAAGAAAGCGGCTTTTAACTTTGCAGTTCCGATGGTTTGGAAAGAGCCACGAAACCATGCAGATGATTGTTATTTTTGTCTAACAAATATAACTGGTTTCAATGCATCTTCTAGAAAAAAGATCAAATATCCCAACCTTCCATCTGCTATGAGACCCGTTCCCCATTCAGATGATCTTCCAGTCCCAACACCTCCAGTAAATAAGGATCTTCTTTCCTCATCAGATGAAGAAATGCCTCTAAGGGAAGATTCTGCCAAGTCAATCTCTTCCGAAGATATTGACTCTTCTTATTCAGGAACAAGTGGCAACGAGCCACACTGGATCACGCAAGAAGACCTGAATGACCTTGCTTGTGATTTGTATCTTTCAAAACAGCAGTCAGAGCTCTTGGCTTCTCGGCTTAAACAGTGTAACCTAGTCCAGGAAGATGTAAGGATCACCAGCATTGGAAGCTTTTAAGTCAGTCTGTAGTGGCTTCCTTGGTAACACACGCGTACCAAATTACCAAGCCTGTATTGAGAAGTTGCTAAAGACCTATGAGGATATGGGATGCCGAATGTCACTCAAAATTCATTTTCTCCATTCCCACCTCAACTTCTTCCCTCCAAACTTTGGAGAAGTAAGTGATGAGCACGAAGAAAGATTCCACCAAGACATTACGAAGATGGAGAGCAGCTACCAAGGCAAGTGGAACCCCAGCATGATGGGAGACTTCTGCTGGATGCTCTTGCGTGACATCCCGGAGGCAAAATACACCAGATCATCTGAGAAAACACACTTCTAATTGTCTGCGGTACTATGAATTGTGTACGTTGTGTCATACAAGTATATTTATTCCGTCAATGTTCTTTATCTATCCTGTTTTATCTGTAATAAGCTGCTGCAACTGTTGAAATAAGCACGTATATACTCTGTATATACTAAAATGAGACTATTTAAAAGCCAGAAAACTAGAGGTGATAGAGCAAAACTGTTTATAAATTTGAATCCAGCACACCCAAATTAGTAAAAAACATCTATTCACATTCTTGCCTCAGACAAAAAATATTTTTTTGTAAACCTGTGTAATCAATGAAGTTCAGAATCGGATGGGTTAAATATTTTTTTGTAAGTTTGTAAAACGTTGGTATATAAATTATTCTTTCTGATAACGATTTGTATTAATCATTATTATAAATTATATTATTATTTGTATTTTAAAATATATCTGTATTACGAAAGAAAACTGTGTATATCAATCTTGTTGGAAAATATCATAAATTAATATATCTCGACATTTTAAAGTATTTATAAACTTATATTACAATCAATTTATTCCAGTTTCCGGCTACATGAAATCGTAATACGTAATCGTAATTAGAGTCTCGTCCGAAATAAATTATAATACGGAACGACATTCATTGAGATTAAGATCTTTCACCTTTCTTCCGTCAGATATACAATCCACGCCTTGAACCAGATATTTCGAACTTGGAATTATCGGTCCATAATACACTTTACCAACTGTTCTATTTTTAAACTTTTTAGCAAAATTAAATCTCTTCACAATATTTTAATTGCTATATGCAGAAAAAAAAGAGACAAAATACTTAACATCAATATAATTCTCTTTACATATTTTGCCTTTTCCTTTTTTATTTTCATATTTATTTGTAGCGGTCTCACGACCTAGTATGTACTTAACAAAGTTTGAGGAGCATTTCATGTATACAATCAGTGATGTCGAGAAACCCACTTGTTGAGAATTTTATATGCAAAAACGGCTCGTTTGGGTTCAGAAAATATTTTAAATAGAAGGTCGAAACGTTGTTCGCTCTTCTATTAAAAATATTTTCTGAACCCAAACGAGCCGTTTTTGCATATAAAATTTCATGTCTACGTTTGTTTGTTGTCTTACAGCAAAGCCTAATCGGGCTATCCGCTGAGCCCACCGAGGGGAATCGAACCCCTGATTTTGGCGTTGTAAATTCGTAGACATACCGCTATACTAGCGGGGGGCTTCATGTCTGCAACAACTTGTTAGAAAGTTCAACCAGCATCATGTAAAGCGTTTATGCAATCTCTCTGCTCTTCTGACAATTATCTATGTATTTTTTTTGTCCGTGGCACGACAACAAAACTTAATATATAGTTTCAAATACTGTTTTCATCAATGTTTATTTGTGGATTGCTTATAAATTGATTTTTTCTAATGTATACTGATACCATACGCCAGTTTCTTTCTGCATAGCTAAAACAATGCACGAGATACTATGACTGTTGTTTCAGGCCCTAAATTTGATCAGTATGTACATTCAAGCAGAACCATTATGATACAAATATACGGTCAGTATTCTCAATCTGCCTCATTCAAATGTCAAAAAAAATCGGCGAAGCATGACTTTAGTGTTTAAATTTACATTTTTTAATGGCGTAGAAGAATCAGTCCGTAAAATGGAAAGAATGACAAAAAAGTATCTTGTCGTAACACTTTTGCAGAGTACTATAGATTCTAATATAACCAGTAAAAAAAACATCTTTAAAAAATAAAGTAAATATAGGAATGTATAATATAACTCCTTCATAAACAATAAAAGTGGGGATTGCATTTGCATCATCCCTACGTAAGAGCACAAGCGTATAATGCAGTAGAATGTTAACAGAGAAAAATAGGATAACTTAAAACTCAGTTGTGACTGACGAGTGATATATATTACTATGTTTTAATTCTTGCCTATGCTCATATGTAAGGGTAATGCAAAAGTCATCCCTACTATCTTCTTTTCATTGTTTTTGAAGAACTGATGTCAGTCTTCCCTACATTTACTTCCTTTTTTGAAAATTATTTCTTTACTTCTTTGATTTTTGTTTTCCATAAAGTATTTTAATAGACACGGGAAAGTTGTATTTATAAACAACAACTTTTTTAAATATACAAGGAGTTTCCAACTTTAATTATTATTGTTTATCTCTTGTTAGCTAGCGAATACTGTTTCACTCTGTACTTAAGTTTTTAAATGGAAAATCAAAGTTTTGTGAAAAAGCCAACTTCTAGAGGTATTGTTTATACTAACATTATTATTTTTGTTATGTACTACTAGTTAATATAAATTATTGTGAATACTCCGTTTGCATTATGTGACCTCAGTGAAATTGGTTCACACTTTTGTTTTGATTTTAGAATTAGCATATTATGAAAAAAGAAGCAGAAGATAGAAGAACAAGAAATTCAAACTATATGCCATGGTATTTACAAATACTCCCAGAACTTGTGACTCAATCTCCATATAGATATTTTTTATAAAAGAAAGCATTGTATACTATTGTAAAATTATGATGGCGTTTTGAGGAGATATTTAAAATACCGTTTCGATAAACAGTTTGAGCCATCTCTAAAACGTCAGTGCTACTTACCTTTTGCATGATGTTAAGAAATAGATATTTGTTAAATATAAACTAAATATAAATCTAAACGTATTTCAATCTACATAAACTATCATAGCTTACTATAGTCTTAATTATTTATATTAGGTAGAAACCTATAAGTATAATCAACATTTTCTTGCACTAACATTTACCGTCATGAAATATTCTAGAACAAGTAACTGTATCAAAATCTAAAACTAATTATATAAAATATAAAACATATATGTTTTATTTTATTATATTTTTCATAAATGGAGATGTTGGAGATTCAATTTAAAGAGGTGAAAGTTGCTAACCAACTTATGTAGTACTGTTGTAATTTGGCAGGTTCATCTCAATTTTAATTCGTAATTATATATTCTCCTTTTAAGTTTCATTACAAGAAATTTCTGTTTTTGTTAGGTTGAGTTTAAGGTTCTGAAATTTAGTACCTATAGTTGTTCTTAACCTGTTTGTTTTGTACATGTCACGCTTGGAACAAAGATTAAAACTAATCGTCGGCGTATCCTCGCTGATGATTTATTTTAGCAGAAACTCCTGTAACAGAGACAGATTTCATTATTCTCGCATTGTAAGTTACGCTCTAGTTTTATTTCATGTGGTTTTGACCTGTTTGTATTGGATTTTATTCTATACTATCATTCAATAAAAACACTATATAAAATACCAGTCAATAGCGTTGCAGTACAAACATAATTAAACAAAGAATTATAAAGGCCTGCACATGTCGATTAAATGAGCCCTAGTTTTTAGTCGTCACCGGATAATGAGAATAACTCTTTCTTCAAATAAACATAACATAACAACAGAAAACACACAAATACTAAATAAAAAACAAACATAAACAAACACAAAATTAAAGGATCCTTATTTATACAACAACTCAAGCCCAAATTAAACCAATACAAAGGAACACCTTTATACCTATATCAATAAATATAGCCAACATGTAAGTACGCCCTCTACATTCCTACACTCAACTACACAATTGTCTTCAAACATGTGGACATTTATCGGTCAGTTACCTCTTTCTTTCTTTGTGAACCTGACGATGACCGAAAAAGGTCGAAACGTTGTTCGCTCCTCTACATGATGCTTTCTCTATCCATATCAGCAATTTTTACATATATAAACCTGTAAATAAATCTGATACGAGATTAAACACCAAGGAAACTACCAATAAAAACTTTTGATATACAGGCAAACTATTTATTACAAATGATCCTTTTAATCTATTGCCTAACTAAACTTGAAATATTTTCGGCGGTCTGGGATTTATTATTTGTAGCTGTTTGTGAATAAATATATCCTTCTTTCTGGGACCGTGAGTTTGCTATTAGAAGAAGAATAAAATCCTATCCACTGTTACGTATTTTTTAATGTTTTAAGTTCTTCGTAGATTAAACGCAACAGAAAAACACAGATAACAGCTTGTATAATTTATTACACTAAACTATTAACAAATATAACAGATATAACATGAATTATATAATAATAGTGACAGATATTAAGTTACAACATTCGAAATTAATTACAAAACAAAATAATATTAGTTTCAAACTTCAAAATAAATCACAATACAAAACAGTACTGGCCTGTATCTAATGTAATGATCTAAAATTAAAGTCTCAAATTCCAGTCTAGGGTGTGAATTTGGTCCAACGAAGTAATTCCGAAACAGTTCACAGTTCAATAAATTCGCCGTCTCTCAGCACAAGCAGTAATTCAGATGTATCGTAGAGATTGACGAAATAATATCACAGCTTCCGTAGATCTAACTTCAGACACAAATCCAAGTTGAATAATCACACTAAACACTTAATCTTTCTCAAATAGCTGACTCTCTTCTTTTCTTCGAATAATAACTGATGTCTGAATCTCACACTTGTTCTTCGAATAAAACTAATGACTGAATCTCTCTCTTTTTCTTCGAATAAAACTGATGACTGATGACTGAATATCTCTCACGTCACCGTCTTTTTTATACCGATAGGCCTATTTCTCGAACAATCTCGCAATTTACATACAACTCCAGAGCTATCCACGCATATCCGTTCTTGCACGAGACTACACATCTAGACAGGAAGTCACCAGCACTCATTTACAAACATGTGATTGGTCTACTTAATTCGAGAAAGTTCTAAAATGTTACCCTAAATAAATAACATATTTTAGTTTAAACTTCGAAACAATAATATCAATATGAAAAAAATGAATAATACAAATGAAAATTCAAACACAATACCACATGTTGTCGTTTACAAAATATTTACACATATACATAACACTCTCCCCCTTAAAAGTAAAAAAAAAAGTTTGAACTTGTGAAAACTTTTTTGTTTTGCTTATTTGTCTTTTTAAACCAACTTAAAAGGGTTAAATCCAGTAGATCCTGAAATAACCTCGCGAACTTCAAACAGTAACAAGGGAACACCCTCAACCCAGTTCTTTGAGTGTTTGTGGCAGTAATTTGGTGGAAACGATCAAGAACACCTTGTGACTCAGGATGGTAGGCACTGGATGAAATTTGATGGACCCTTAATTCATGTATGGCTTGTTCAAATAGCTTGGACATAAAATTTGTGTCCTGATCTGATTGCACAACTTTTGGAATCCCGAACATGGTAAAGAATTTGACAAGAGTCTTCACAATGTTGGGAGCAGAGATTTTTCTCAAAGGGATTGCCTCAGGGAAACGTGTAGAAGCACACATGATCGTCAAGAGGTATTCATTTCCTGCTTTGCTTTTTGGCATTGGGCCAACACAGTCGATAATGACCCTTGAGAACGGTTCTTCAAAGGCAGGAATAGGTTGCAGTGGTGCTTTTGGAATCCCCTGATTTGGTTTTCCAGTCACATGGCAAGAATGGCATGTCTTACAAAAGTCAACAACATCTTGGCGCATCTTTGGCCAATAGAAATGTCGTCAGATACGATCTAGGGTCTTTCTTACACCTAAGTGTCCCGACAATACATGGTCATGTGCAAGACTAAGAATATCATTCCGATAGCATTTTGGAATGACGATTTGGTGAATAACATTCCACTCTTCATCAGCAGTAACGTCAGGAGGTCTGTATTTTCTCATTAGCACACCTGACTTCTGGTAGTAACAAATAGGGACAGTTCCTATTTCATTTTCATTAACAGCCAGTTGTAGAAGAGAATGAGTTTCAGGATCATTGTCCTGTTCCTCAATCAGTTTGTTTCGATGAAGAGAGTCGAAAAATGTCTTAGAGTCATCAGTAGAACTTAAAGTTGAGTCAGAAATCTCATCGATGTCAGACATGAACGTATCAGACAAAGAGAAATCCTCTTTGGACTCCTGAGAACGTGTCTGAGAACGAGTAACAGCACAGGCGGGAAAAACATCAGGAAACTCTTTAACGAGTTGCTCTGTACTGGGACTAACAACAGGTGCTTCAACAACACGAACCTCTGGTACCACCTTACTACCAGCCAAATCATTCCCCAAAAGCATAGACACACCTTCAACAGGCAATGAAGCTTTAATACCCACAGTCACTGGGCCTGAAACTAAGTCCGAATGTAAATCTAAACTATGAAGAGGAATAGAAACGACGCCACCTTCTACACCAGAAATGAGCACATTGGCCCCAACGGATGACTTTTCAGAAAACGGAAGTACACTTTCCACAATCAAACTCTGAAAAGCTCCAGTATCCCGCAGGATTTTAATTGGTTGTAGACGTGAATCGCCAACAAAAGAAACAAAACCTTCAGTATGAAAGGCTTAAATTTGTCCTCAACAATATCTTCAGGTACAAAAAGAATATTGGACTTGGAATCCACAGTAGACTGAACAGGGTCAAAAACATTGGGAACCAATGATGTATCAAACAAGGGCGAAATGAAACTATTGGGTGATGGCTTGTTTTTGAGCTTATAGCACTCAGAAATCAGATGGCCAGGTTTCCTACAATAAGCACATGTTTTGGATGAGAATGACACGTTTTTAGTAGATGATGAGCTTATAGAATAAGATGGAGTCTTCGTTTGAGAATTAGAAGTTTGCTCTTTTTTGTCTCTGTCGACATTTGCATAATATTTGAATAAGTCATTGGGTTTCTTTATTGTGTGATTTATTTTGCTTTTGTATGAGAAATCTTTGTGAGTTAAAGCATACTCGTCTGCCAAGGCAGCAGCATCATGAATTTTGGAAGCTTTTTGTTCATCAATATAAGTTTTTAGCTCTAGGGGAATACATCTTTTAAACTCTTCGACTAACATGAGTTCTCTGAGTTTCGCATAATCATCTTTAATTTCTCTGGAATCACACCACCTGTCGAACAGAGTTTCTTTTTCACGAGCAAATTCGACATAAGTTTGGTTGTCAAATTTTTTGTAAACACGAAATTTTTGTCTATATGCCTCTGGCACCAATTCATATGCATTCAAAATGCATTTTTTGACGTGCTCGTAATCATAACTTTGCTCGGCTGTGAGCTTGGAAAATACTTCCTGAGCTTTACCCTTGAGAACACTCTGAAGTAATACTGTCCAATATTCGGTAGGCCATTTTAGCCTAAGGGCCAATTTTTCAAATTGCTGAAAATATGTATCTACAGCTTTTTCATTGAAAGGAGGTACTAAGCGAATCTGTTTGGAAGCATCAAAATTATCCAACTGTATTTGGACAACCTTTTCTTCTGTCTGTGCCTTTCTCATATTGATTTCTTTATCGGCTTTAATGCGTTCCATTTGTATTTCGGCATCAAGGCGTTTGTTTTCTTGTTCTGCCTCAAGAACAAGGCGTCTGTTTTCCTGTTCTCCCTCAATACGTTTTTGTTCTGCCTCAAGTCGTTAGGTTTCTTTTTCTGCCTCAAGTCATTTAGTTTCTTGTTCTGCCTCAATACGTTTATTTTCTTGTTCTGCCTCAATACGTTTATTTTCAATTTCTAAACGAAATTTTATTTCCATTTCCATTTTTTTAAATTCGAAATCTGGGTCAAAATGAGCGACAGGCAATTGTTGTGCAACTGTTTGAGGTAATACATTTTGGCTGACCAAATGTTCAACAATAATTTGTTTAATATCTGCTTTCTTCATTGATTGCTTCACTTCTAAATTAAAATGTTTACCAACATCAAGTAATTCAGATTTTTTTAATTCACTGATTAATTCGAAAGAGGGATTCCGATTAAATTCGTTTATAAAATCTTCAAGTTCGAATACCATTTTAAATATACAAGCTGTCTATCTGTATAGAATATAAATCTTATTTTATAATAAAATTAAATTGTTTGTTCGATATCCCGGACGGGCCCCCAATTTTCTGTTACGTATTTTTTAATGTTTTAAGTTCTTCGTAGATTAAACGCAACAGAAAAACACAGATAACAGCTTGTATAATTTATTACACTAAACTATTCACAAATATAACAGATATAACATGAATTATATAATAATAGTGACAGATATTAAGTTACAACATTCGAAATTAATTACAAAACAAAATAATATTAGTTTCAAACTTCAAAATAAATCACAATACAAAACGGTACTGGCCTGTATCTAATGTAATGATCTAAAATTAAAGTCTCAAATTCCAGTCTAGGGTGTGAATAGGGTACCACGAAGTAATTCCGAAACAGTTCACAGTTCAATAAATTCGCCGTCTCTCAGCACAAGCAGTAATTCAGATGTATCGTAGAGATTGACGAAATAATATCACAGCTTCCGTAGATCTAACTTCAGACACAAATCCAAGTTGAATAATCACACTAAACACTTAATCTTTCTCAAATAACTGACTCTCTTCTTTTCTTCGAATAATAACTGATGTCTGAATCTCACACTTGTTATTCGAATAAAACTAATGACTGAATCTCTCTCTTTTTCTTCGAATAAAACTGATGAATGATGACTGAATATCTCTCACGTCACCGTCTTTTTTATACCGATAGGCCTATTTCTCGAACAATCTCGCAATTTACATACAACTCCAGAGCTATCCACGCATATCCGTTCTTGCACGAGACTACACATCTAGACAGGAAGTCACCAGCACTCATTTACAAACATATGATTTGTCTACTTAATTCGAGAAAGTTCTAAAATGTTACCCTAAATAAATAACATATTTTAGTTTAAACTTCGAAACAATAATATCAATATGAAAAAAAATGAATAATACAAATGAAAATTCAAACACAATACGACATGTTGTCGTTTACAAAATATTTACACATATACATAACACCACTGTTAGGATTTGTTTGTTTGATTGTTTGAGTTTAAGCACAAAGCAACAAAGATATTTGTGCTCTGTTCCCCCCAGGTAACGAAATACGGAGTAAGTTCGCATTGTCCGCATTGTAAGTCCGCAGAACTTCTATGGCACCATTATTTGGTTCAATAATAGGAGTTTAAGACTTTGTTTCCAAGTGTTATTCCATTGATAATTTCCGTCGAGTTTATCATTCCAAAGTCAGGTACGACTATATATATGTAACACATCATAAGAAAACGCGAAAATTCTAAAATGTGAAATATTAAAAACAATTTAGAATACCACTTTTTATTTTTCTTAAATAAATGTCAATTTCGAATTCTGTTTATATAAACAAAACTAGCATTAAGTGTAATAACAAGAAAATATGATTTGGTAAACTATTATTCTTCGAAGCGAAACATCACTAGAATATTAATTTCTCAAATTCACGACGTCCAGGATTTGTTTTTGTTTGTTTTTTCGGAATTTCGCACAAAGCTACTCGAGGGCTATCTGTGCTAGCCGTCCCTAATTTAGCAGTGTAAGACTAGAGGGAAGGCAGCTAGTCATCACCACCCACCGCCAACTCTTGGGCTACTCTTTTGCCAACGAATAGTGGGATTGACCGTCACATTATACACCTTCACGGCTGGGAGGGCAAGCATGTTTAGCGCGAACCCGTGACGCTCGGATTACGAGTCGCACGCCTTACGCGCTTGGCCATGCCAGGCCCAACGTCCAGGAACTAAATACTTACTGGAAGTAAATATATAGTAAAGAAGGCTGATATTAATATTAAACCCTTATTAAAAACACAAATTTGTTTAAACCAGGGTCCGGCATGAACAGATGGGCCAAGGCGTTCGACTCATAATGTGAGGGTCACAGATTCAAATCCCGGTCGATCCAAACATGCTCGCTTTTCAGCCGTGGGGGCGTTATAATTCTACGGTCAATCTCACTATTTGTTGGTAAAAAAAGTAGCCCACGGGTTAGCGGTGGGTGGTGGTAACTAGCTGCCTTCCCTCTAGTCTTACACTGCTAAATTAGAGACAGCTAGCACAGATATCCCTCGAGTAGCTTTGTGCGAAATTTAAAAACAAAGCACATTTGTTCAAATCAACACGTCGTTGCTTCTTGTGTGTTCTAAATAAAACTTTCTAATACCCATATCAACCGTCTCTGTCATATAATTCCTTTACCTTTTCTAAATTATGCAAGAGTTGACATGCATGAGTTTAAAGCTCAACATGAAAAAATTGTTATCATTGCGAGAAATAATATACATCTTTCAAGATTTATGTTACAATTTCCAATACTGTTATTTCTCAATTTATGTAAAGTCTCTCAGAACTCTTCTCATTCTGCAATATATTAAAATAGTTTTAGAATTTCTCGGTTACGGACATTTTTATCACAGTGCATAAAACTATGATAATTGAATAACTGTATGGGGCTTATGATGTGACTTCGAAAGGCAACTATATCGCTGTAGTAATGGGGGTGTTTTTACCGAAAAGTTAAACAGTGGAGATGGATATTCGCGCTTTCTCCATCGAGTGGAATCGAAACTAATATCTTTGTGCTATAAATACATGAATTTTCCACTGACCCACCGCCGGAGGACGCTTCTTCAGAAAGTAGTTTTCGACGAGTTGATTAAAATTTAATGCTTTTTTGTTATTTGTTTAACTACAAAAGAGTGATATCACTGTAGTTGAACAGGACTTTCTCTAATATATTATAGAAAAACATGTGAAAGTCCAGCTATGGTATTAGGTTTACGATAATCCATGATATTGATCTAAGTAAAAAGCGTTTTAATTGTTTTTTGCTTTAGAATATAGATCTTTGTATTGCACAAATTAAACAGCAAATGATTACTTGCAATTAATTAATTAATTTCCAAAACCTTCACTTTCTACGTTCTACTCTTTTGCCGCGTGCGATATTAATACAAACATAAAATATTTTTGATAAGAGAAAAAAATCATACTCTGTTGTAAATCAAACTATTATTTTTAATATTATGTATTTTAGTGCATCTGCAGATCTGTTCCTAATGATTCACATAGTCCTCTGTTACTTATTGATCAAATATCATATTTTTTCTAGAAAAAAAAGATAGATAGAGAAAAATATTTATCATTAATATTAGACCTTGCGTGAGACAATGGTATTTACTTTTAAATATCAGAAAAAATAACTGAGATATCTAATTTATAAGTAGGTAACGTCTGAAAATAAATTGGTTCAAATACAGCTAACTATAATGTAAATAAACAAATTCATAAACATCTATCATACATGAAATTCATAAATAATATCAATGTCTTTATCCTAAATTTAAAATATAATGAAATATTTTGTTTTGCACAAATATTAATGTCTTAAATATTATTTAAATTGATTTCTACACATTTCACATTAAAAGCTTAAAAACGTGTAAACAGCTTGTTCAACTCATACTAATACAGTATCAATCTTGGACATAAGCGAAATAATCAGTTACATCAAACCTTCTGCTATCTTTGAAATGAGTTGAACACATTTAAAACGAGGAAACAGAGAACGGTCAAGTGGTATATTAAAATATAAAAAAGTATTATTTCAATCATGATTCTACTTATACTCAGTATTTACAATTTTTTCATTGAACATATTAAACTCTGTGTCAATTAATATATAACTCTTCTCTGAAAGGTTCATAAATTTACGGTTTGTGTTTAAATCCTCAGGAAGACTATTGATTATTTTGGTTGTGCCCAAAGCGGGTACCAAAACCAATTTTAGCGCAATCAACACCTGAAAAAAAGGATGGAGCATTTAAGAATAATTATAAAACAACATCACTAAAACAAATGAGAATATGTTAAGACATATCGAGCGTACTATACCTACCAATCTAGTATCGACGAGGCCTTTCACCCAATGCTAGGTCAGATCAGGTGAAGTGGAACACTAAAGACACAGCAGTGATCCAGTCACTGTATTTTCCTTTCCAACTGTTAGGGTGTAAACGACTTTAAGAAATAAAAATGTAACCTAAGAATGTAATTCACACAATAACAGATAAATTTTAAATTATCGTCTAAATTAGTTCAAGATGTTTTTCCATACAAAGTTTTCGTTAATTGTGGGGTTTTTTATTTTTATGGATACAATATATTAATTTCTTTACTCTTTTATGATTAAGCGCTGATAAACTTTATAATTAGATTCATTTGATATTAGTTTACATTTCCTTATCATTCAGAGTTTAACAGAGAAAATATTGAGAATATATACCAGTGACTACGTGTGTCATTAAAGGAATAATGTAAAACTATATTAAAAAGAAATGTTTACTATAAAAGTTCCTTGCAGTTATTCAAAAGTTAAAACTGGATCAGTTTTACAAATAATACATGAAACAAAGTAATCTTCTAAGCCTTTCTACTTTCAAGAATGTGTGTGAAGATAGAACCCATAAATCAAGAAATTATTTTCAAAAAATGTGTTTTAATTTTAATGGGCTTATGAATATCACAAGAAAGAGACAAAATGTAGGAGAATGATAGATACATTATATAAAACGCCAAAAACAACAATAAAACAGTTGTGATATATGATTTTATTTTTAAAAAATACGGTACACCAGTTTTTATTGCGTAGTATTTCTTAGTTTCTTCAAAAATTTTCCAGCCTTAATATAAAAATATCTAATCCTAATATGAAATAAACATAGTTGTTTTACTGAGAGGTACGTTTGTTTGTTTTTTTAATTCAGCGCAAAGCTACACGAGGGCTGTCCGCATTAGTTATCTCCTTTTTAAAAGTGTAAAACAAAAGTGAAGACATCTAGTCATCACTACCCACTGCTAACTTTTGTTTGGTGTGAGAGGATGTGAACCGGTGACCCTCAGGTTAGGAGTCCAGCGTCCTAATTACCTGACTATGCCGAGCCTCTCAAAAATGTATGTCAAAACTTGTTGGGAAGCCATCGTTGAACCAATGAAATTGAATAGAGAAAAATAATAAAACGTGGTTCTCTCAAATATCAAATTGAAAAAGATAGGAATTCAAACGTATGATTAGAATGTGAAAATCATTTCAAATTTATAACCTCAATACCAAAAATGAGAACTCATCTAAAGAGATCGTTAGCAAAATTTGTGAAGCCAACAACAAACAAAAAGAAACGTTTAGGGACGTACATAATACGGGCTCTTTTGCATTAGACAAAGGAATCGTATGCTACAGCTCCAAATAATGAAAAAGATTTCCCGCACCGCAATTTTTACACTAGTTTTAAATCCGGTATCACCGAGTACCTTGTTAATATAGAATATTAATTATAATAGCAGCTATAATTTCGAATGAAATTACAATTCTTCTTTATGTTGCCGTATAATTTGTTATATTAATATGGATTTAATATTTTTTATGTAAATATAAATTAGTGTTTTTGTAATGGTTAATGAATCAAGAAAAAAAATTAGACATGTATGCATAGAAAACATAAATCATATTATTCTGCAAGATATTACCAAAAATATAAAATAAACAGTGAGTTTTATTAACAGAACTACTGACGTAAAATTTTATTTTATTTGTTTTTGGAGCCCGCGTCGCGCCAAATATGCTCGCTCTCGCAGCCGTGGGGGCGTATAATGTGATGGTCAATCCCACTATTCGTTGGTAAAAGAGTAACCCAAGAGTTGGCGGTGGGTGGTGATGACTTGTTGCCTTCTCTCTAGTCTTACACTGCTAAATTAGGGACGGCTAGCACAGATAGCCCTCGAGTAGCTATGTGAGAAATTCCAAAACAAACAAACAATTGTTTTTGGAGAGCAAAGCCACTCTGGGCCATTTGCTTTGCTCACCTCTGGGCATCGAACCTTGAATTTCACTGTTGTAAGTTCGTAAACTTACTGCTGTTCATCGGGGAATCTTACATTAACTAACTTTTATTCTAACACTGACTTTATTTTTGTAACAGGCAGATCTGACTACTATTTTATTTAAAATATTATCGATAAAATCACTTGTACATATACAGTATAAGTTATATAGGTATGCTTAGATTCGATATTGCTCCCCGCTAGTACAACGGTAAGTCTTCGGATTTACAACGCTAAAACCAGGGGTTTGACTCCTCTCGATGGACTCAGAAGATAGCCTAATGCGGCTTTGCTATAAGAAAAACAAATAGATTTGATATCATGTAATATGACTATTAACTAAAATTATTTTGAACATGAACTGGTGCATTCTTTGACTTTTTGAACTTGTCGTTTTAGTTTCTGTTCACACTTTCACATAAAAATTTGTTACAACAAGATAGACGTTCAAAAGAAATTCTGTACAATTGTTCATCATTACTTTGGCTTATACGTCATTTGAAATTCTCTTCACCCGAAGTTGAACTACTCTTGGGAGAAGTTATAGCTCTTGGTTGTAGAAAGATATAAAAATTTCGATAAAGTGTAACTAGACATGACGACAAAAGTGGTAAACCCACACTCAAGTAACCGCTCTGCTACAGTAATGCTTACCACGTTTTCTCACAGATTACCTTCTACGTTTTTAAAATAAAAGAAAACACGACGAAATTTCAGATTTATAATCTAACTTTCGCTTGCCACATCGAAAACCTACATTAAAGTTAAGAAATCAAATCATTAAAACGCTTATTTATTTTTAAAACAATTCAATAAATGATTTGTTACGTGATTGCAGAAAAAACAAAGTAGACTAGTTGCTTACTTTCTATTCAGTACCTGGTGCAGTTTGTCTCACTCAGAAATATATAGTTTTATTTCTTGGTGGGAATATTTGTAACTCAGCTTCAATGAAACCGTACGAAAAAGTTAGTTTTATAGGTTTGTTTTTCATTTTTTAAACGTTTCGATATACTTGCGTATGTACAAAATACATTGACATTTTCGGTTCATATTTATACTATTCACCAATAATATTAACTCTTAAAATAATCTGTTATATCGTTTGTAGTCCCCAGTTGGGAATAAAAAAAAACAACACCTGCGACGAATTACACTAATAAAAATTTTCATTGTGCTTCATTGGTTTTTAAGCTTAAACTATTTATATGTATGTTTTCAGCTTTTCGGCCTGGCATGGCCGAGCGCGTTAAGGCGTGCGACTCGTAAACTGAGGGTCGCGGGTTCGCATCCGTGTCGCGCCAAACATGCTCGCCCTCCCAGCCGTGGGAGCGTTATAAGTGACGGTCAATCCCACTCTTCATTTGGTAAAAGAGTAACCCAAGAGTTGGCGGTGGGTGGTGATGACTAACTGTTTTCGCTCTAGTCTAACACTGCTAACTTAGGGACGGGTAGCACAGATAGCCCTCGAGTAGCTTTGTGTGCAAAATTCCAAAAAAAAACAAAAAACAAACAAGTTTTCAGCTTATATTTCCTTAGTTATAGAATACCAAAAGTTGTTGTCATAATGTTAAATGTGGTTAGTATTTCTTCCTTTTTTTTGCATTTTCAAAGTATTTATACAGATATGTTGTTGTTGTTGTTGTTTTGAATTAAGCACAAAGCAACACAATGGGCTATCTGTGCTCTGCCCACCACGGGTATCGAAACCCGGATTTTAGCGTGTAAGTCCGCAGACATACCGCTGAGCCACTGGGGGGCATTTATACAGATAACAAATTTGTAGGTTATCCTTTTAAATAATGACAACTCAGAAGCAAGATATTTAAGCCCTAAAATTAAAAATAGTGAATCCATTCGTTACATGTAACTTTGTTCACGAGCACACATCTTCAAAGCAACTTTGACACAATAAACTGTCACATAGTACAATCTGATCGATTCAGTATATAAATCAAATTGATATATTGAAAGGTTTGCTATTTTTTTTTTTAGTTTTGAGGGAAGTTATTCAAGGGATATTTGTGCTAGCCGTCCCTAATTTAACAGTGTAAGACTAGAGGGAAGAAAACCCACATTTACCAACGAATAATGGGATTGGCCGTCACATTATAACGTCCCCACAACTAAGACGGCAAATATGTTTGATGTGACAGAGATTCGAACCGGGGACCCTCAGCCCACAAGTAGAGTGCCTTAACCACCTGGCCATTCTTGGCCATCTTACAAGTAATCATGTAAATAGCAAACGAATTTTTCAGAATTTAAAATTGTTTTGCAATGAAGATTCTGAAATGTTTTAAATGCTAAATCTTCCCAAATACAATTATTTTCTTCCGTCCCTAATATTATATTACTTATCATATACTTATATAATATACTTATTATATTGCTTCATTATTTCTTTACAATACAGCCGTGTTCTTCAATACAAAGTTACCATGTACATTATGTGGATAGATAAATATGCAAGAGTTTTTATGTTAAAAACAAAACTCGGTTTTCACTAAAAAGAAAATTTAATATACCAGTGTACAAGTCTCAGATTTTTTCTGAATCTTATCCCTTGTTTAAGCATACTTTGCTGTCCAGAATTACCCTCTGTTGCAATTCACTGGGCCATTATCACATTTTGATAAATATTATCAGCATATATTGGACCATGGTACTATGTATTAAAATTCTGCTTAAACCTTAATGTTTACAATATTTCCTCAATGTGATTAATTCTATATAGTTATATATATATATAATAATAAACAGTTGTGCATACCATAAAAATTGCAAACTAAACCGAACTATTTCTAGGAAAGCAACTAATATTTCCATTTCTATTTATAATAGAAGAGCCTGACTGTAAATTTTATTATTTTAGTTCATGTCCCGTAATTATACAGTTCCATCAAACTATCCGATAAAAAAATCTACCTTCACTCTTGTTTAAAACAAGTGATTGTCATGCGAAAATTGCCTTCGCATAGCTCTGCCCAAAATTCTGCATGAAACCTCATGACACAAATACAGCGGTACATCGGTTCTCAAACTTAATCCGTTCTACAAGGCTGTTCGAAAACCGAATCAATTTTTCCCATAACAAATACTGTAAATTAAATTGATCCGTTACAGACCTCCAAAAATTATGCATTATGAAGCGTTTCAAGTAACAATATTGCTTATTTATACTTGTATAACAATATTTACATACATAAAGTCAACCACAAAAACTGTAAACACAATAAAAAAACAATAAATAAAGATTTAACCGCACTTTATCTACGCTGAAGAGAGCTGATGGCGTACGTGAAAGGTAGTGAGAAACGTAAAGAGTAGGTGGGTTATTATTGTTTGGAAGGGGAGGTCACCTTCCATGAAAACGTCAGGTAACTCTCCTTCTGGGATTCTTTCTCTTTTCTGTCCCTTTGCACCGCTAGAACCTGCTTGAGACTCACTGGACCTATTTCTCACGAAAAACTAATTTAATAAGGTTTGTTTCTGCCTGCATTTTAAAATGTTTATGAAGTGAGACATGGCATTGTCATTAAAAAGGTTTATGTTGTGGTTTGCTACAGCTTTGTCAGGGTAAAAGTTTCCATAAAACGTTGTAACTCTCCCTGTTTTCCACACATTTCCTTGATTAATGAACTAGGAACATTCTCCCTTCCCTCCTCCTCATCTGAAGAAACTTCCTCAGCTGCCTTCTGTTGCTGCTCTTTCTGAATGTCTTGGAGTTCTTCCGTGGTAAGTCGCGGTCTTCCACCAACTCCTCCACATCATCACCACTCACATTCAAGCCCATACATTTGCCTAGTGAGACAATATACTCGACAACAGGCTCAGCTTAAAAGTCTCTATCTGCAACTGAGTCTGGCCACAATTTGTTCCAGGCTGAGTTCATGGTCCTCAAAGACATTTCCCTCCAGGCTTTGTCTATGATTCTCAAGCAATGGAAGATATTAAAGTGAGTTTTCCAGAACTCTCTGAGGGATAACTATGTGTCAGAGGTCACTTCAAAGCACCTTTGAAACAGTACTTTGGTGTAGAGTTACGTAAAGCTTGATATGACTTGCTGGTTCATGGGCTGAATGAGATGAGTTGTGTTAGGGGGCAGGGGCTTCAGCGTAATGAAACTGTACTCCTCCACCAATCCGTCCTCCAAGCCTGGTGGATGATCAGGTGCACTGTCCATCACAAGAAGGGCCTTGAGTGGCAACTGTTTTTCCGTGAGGTAATTCTTTACACTTGAGGCAAACACTTTAGGGACCCACTCCATAAAAATTGCCTGGTTACACATGCTTTACAATTAGCCATCCACATGACATTTAATTTACTTTTCAGGACATTATTTTTCTTAAAAACCCTCTGGTTCTTAGAATGGTACATAAGCAAAGGCTTAAGCTTTAAGTCCCCACTTGCATTACAATATAACAATGGAGTTAGCCTGTTTTTTATTGGGTTGTGTTCCAGCAGTGATTTCTCATCCTTGGTGATGTAGGTCCTCTTTGGCATTTTCCTCCAAAAGAGGCCTGTCTTATTACAGTTAAACACTTGTTAGGGAATAAAACCCTTAGCTTCTACGTAGTCCTTAAATTCCTAAACAAATTTATCACCAGCGTCTTTGTTAGAACTGGCACCCTCCCCATGTCTCACCACACTATGTATGTCACTTCTCTTTCTAAACTTTTCAAACCACCCCTACTAGCTTTAAAGGCACCACTTGTATCAGCACTTGTTCCAGGAATGTTTTTCAGGAGGTCAGCATGCAACTGCTTTGCTTTCTCACAAATGATGGTCTCAGAAATTCTATCACCAGCTAACTGTTTTTCGTTTACCCAAATCAACAACAGTTTTTCTACCTCTTCCATTATTTGTGATCTTTGTTTCGTAAGCACTGTCACTCCTTTTGCAACATCAGCTCCTTTGATAACCTCTTTATTTTTCAGTATGGTGCAGACTGTAGACTTCGCCGCACCAAACTGTGAAGCAAGGTCAGACACACAAACACCACTCTCATACTTCGCTATGAGATATTTTTTCACCTCTATTGTGGCTCTAACAACTTTTCTTTTTGGTTTGCTGCTTTCATTATCCTTCTTTGACCCCGTGGTAGCGTATTTAGTCAGAATATTTAGAAAAAAAAAGAAAAACGAAAATGTTCAAAGCAGATTTTATCGGGGTGTGGACTAAACGACAGGTGCGAGTAAAATGTTTTGGGCAAGCTTGGCGTGGGCCAAAAATGATCGAAGGGTCATTCAGGTTATTTCGGGGGTTCGGGCCACGACAGCTTCGTTTGGGAACCGAGTTTATGTTCGACAACCGAGATATTTTTTCTCAAACAATTTGTTCGAAAACCGAATTGTTCGAGAAGGGGGTTGTTCGAGAACCGAGGTACCACTGTACCTGAAACAGAAAAGCTCTAATAAAATGTCACTTTGGATGTTTCTACAAACACTTCCTCATGAAACTGTTTTCATTCAATGGCGGTTTTAACCCCTGAGAAAAATGGACTGTTGGCTAGAAACCCACACATTCTTATTTTATTATCATTATACGACCCCATTTACTGAATTTTGTTCAGGGATCCAGAATGAATAAGACTGTCCTGTCTTCACCACATCACAAACACAAGATATGTTTGGTGAGGGATGAATATCTTTAAAACTTTTAAATAAGAACTTAAATAGCTCATGATTTCAATGTCAAATTTTAAGACTTGCTATAAATTTAAGTTTCCCGTAAGAAAAAATATAGCTTACATCAACAGTAGACATGTGATATCAACACAATAATAGCAAAGTTATGATGATAAAAGGTGTTGGTGAGAAGATTAAATGAATGTATAATAAATAGTTATTTTATACTTGTTCTATGCAATTTGAAACAAAATCATCAGTAAAATCTTTTACCAAAACTCCTTATATTTAACACGATCCAATTTTTTTCGTTCGTTACTTTAAAGACTTTTATTGCTTTTAATTGTGTTGAAATAGAAATATTTGTAACCAAATCATGTGCTTTAGACGTGAGTAAAAATAGGAAAGAATCAAACATATGTCTTGCTTTTTGTTATACTATATCCTTAGAGTTGTTTTCCTCCCTGTATTTCAAATAAAAATAATAAACAAATATATATTTTGGGAAAAAACTTTTAAAGTTTTTGCTTTATCTACCAAAAGTGCATTAAATGCAGGATAGCATGTATGTGTTCTCAATTCAAAAAAGTTTAGGCAAAATAACATTAAACGAATAACGCTTCACTTCTAATATTTCATACTGCCCACATAGAATATTTGCATATTATAACTTGTACGCAGATTTGTTTCAAGACATTATTATTTCATAAAATCTGGAACTCTCAACTTCGGATGCAATTCCAGTTAAATTTATGAAAAGAAAAATGAACTAAAGTTTGTTTGAAGAGCAATTATATATAATGGTCCCAACAATAGAGGTACTGATATTCCCTTCACTTCTTAAAAATATTATATGCGGAACTCCTTTCCATAAATCATAATTAGATATTACCTCGACAAAGATTTATCAGAGTCGTAGTTAAAAGATGTTACAATTCACTACTAATTCCTATAGATAATAATGCAATATAGTTTGAGCGTAGTTATAGTTAAGCGTTGTTGTGTGCCATAACTACTTGTTATAAATCTCACTCTAACGTGATCCAGAAAGAACTAAATTCAATTAAACTGTCTTGTTAGTCAAAAATTCTGCCATATCAGAATGTAACATGAACTAAAGAGTTATAGTTTAGCAATTTTAATACTTGAGGCGATCGACGGCATATACTGCGTTAGTACAAAATGCATATTTTGTTATATTTCTATTCATGTTTGAAGAAAAACAAACAACAAGAAAGAGAACACATGTAAGTTGATTAAAATCTTTATTAACTAACCCGATTAATCAGCGAGTTCACTATTATTCATTAGAGAATGGTTCATCACTTATATCATTTTATGTCTCTATGCTAGAGTTTAGTTTGTATGCACAATTCATGTAAAATGTGGCTGAGTTTAAAAGCGATACACGTTAAAATCATTAATCATGAATTTATTACCATATATCTCTTTAATTCTATAAAATATGCATTTATTATAAAAGTAAATTTATTTAAGAATGTCTTCATGAGAGCGACATAGTATAAGATTAACGTTAAGGTTTTTATGTTCGTCAACTGTCAATTGAAGGTTTTTACTAATATTTCTTCATAGCATGTACTGTGATGTTTTTGACGTAGGATTATTGTACAGTATGTGACTTGTTGACGATAAATTCAAAGACAAATGAACAGCATACTACCCACTTGCTTTCAAAATAATATATGTGCTTGAAATATACTCTTCAAAAACAAACGCAAAAGGCAAAATTTAAAACAAATTGTTAACAAGTTTATTCCTGGTAGTTCTGTATGACATATGTCAAACTTTGCACATCCACTTCTGAACATCCAAAGTCTGCAAAGGCAAAGTCCACGCTCACTGGTTGAAGTTTAACGTCACTCAACGTCAGTAACGAGTATGCACCCCAAGAGCATCAATAACTGCTTGGTATCTCCTGCACATGGAAGCGATGAGATGACGAATCGCATCCTGTGGAATGGCTGTTCACTTAGCCTGCAAAGCTGTTGCAAGCTGAGATAGAGTCCGTGGTTGAGGTTGTCGCCGTCTCAGAGATAGGTCCAACTCGTCCCAAATATGATCGATGAGGTTTAAATCTGGTGATCTGGAGGGCCAGGGAAGAACGTTGATGTTGTGGTGTCTCAAGAAGACAGTGGTGAGTCGGGCTGCGTGAGGATGAGCGTTGTCATGTTGAAAAACATCGTTGACGTTCACCATGATGGGTTGAACATGGGGCCTAAGAATTTCGTCGACGTATCGTTGAGCCGCAAGACTCCCTCGAATGTGCAAAAGGTCTGTTCTGGCATTGTAGGCAATGGAAGTCCACATCATGACGCTGCCACCACCAAATCTGTCAACTTCCTGCACACAGTTTGCTACAAAACGTTCACCTCGGCGACGGTAAACACGGGTCCTTCCATCCTGTCAACGAAGCATAAAACGTGATTCATCGCTGAAGCAAACATGCCTCCATCGTCGATGAGGTCATACCCGATGTGCCCGAGTCCACTGAAGCCGTGCTTCATGATGTTGCTGGGTGAGGATTACTCCTCTGACCGGACATAGAAGTCGGATTCCTTCATCTCGTAAACGGTTGCGTATGTCTGATCGTAAATTTTACGCAGCCCTTTTATGGTGGTTCTATCCTGAAGGTGACGTAATCGGATGTAGCGATCTTTTGCGGGTGTGGTCGCACGAGGTCTCCCAGATCTAGACGGTCACGAGTTGATCCATGTTGTTGGTGACGATTCCATAGCCTTGTGATGGTGCTTTGGTGGACATTCACAGCTCTGGCAACATCTGATTGAGATTCGCCTGCTTCCAAGCGACCAATGCGTTGTGCTTCAGTCAGTCTTGGCGTAACTGTATTGCGTGTCGGTGGCTTAACACTGAGCTATGGAAAACGAGAACCCGTCACTTTTATAGGGATTTTGCACATGTTGCACTTGCAGAACATGCAGATCTATCAAACAAATTTATTGGACACGAATGCGTTTTTGCGAAAAATACAATGTTTTCCTCCGTTTTCAAAGTGCACAACTTTTATTGTCATTTTTGTCTGACAATCAGCGCCTTAATACTCTGAGCTTGTAACGTTATTACATACAATTCTTTTTAAAATAAAAAAATATCCCTTTTGCGTTTTTTTTTGAAGAGTATAGTTAAACCTAAGTACAACAAATTCTTTACACTATAGAGATCATTTGAATATCATAAACACTAGATGATTTTCTTCGTCTGAAAAGTTCTGTTGAGCATATTCAATTACTTTAAATTTTAACTGACAAGCTGAAGTATTTCTACTGCACCAGAATTTTGTGTATAATTCACTTACAATGTGATGCGAATTGTTATTCTAGGAATCGTTCAGTTTTTCTTCAAAGTATGCACTTTTTATTGTGTCAAAGTGCACTCAGACTGATTCAGTTACTTTAGAACCTACGTTTCAATGGAATAAATTATTCTTCTTATTTCATTTTCTACGGCTAGACTAATATATTAAATGTTAGGCCTATGTCAATCGTTAGGTCTATCACTTCTATACAGAACGCTTTATGCCGAACTTTTCTTTGAACGTGACTTTAATCTTTTCAGCTATTTATTTTCTTCGTCTCTCTACTTTTATCACTATTCTCACATTATTTATATTTCTGTTACTTAAAAGTATGTTCGCTTTATGCTCTACATCAATGAATTATAAACAGAACTTCCAAAAATTGAGTGCATTTAACTACTTTATAATAAAAAGAACTAAATGATCATAAATATTAATTCACAAAATTAATTAATTAAAAATATCTGCACAAAATAGTCTTTTATTTAATATATTACATATTATAACTTATTCCGGAAGATTCACAATTTTATTATGTTACGTATGTTAATGTATTATTGTTTCAAATAACCGGAAATTTTAATTTTAATCAAGAAGTTAATAAAATGTTAATCTGTATTAAATTTATGCTACTTGCCAACTAGATTGATACACACAAATTCCTTTTTTTAAACACAAGTATATTTAATATACAAACATAAAACTAATACAGTTTTTAATAACGGTTATTACTAATAGTTATTACAAATAATAGTTTATATACAACAGTTTTACAAATTTACATACAATATCGAGTCTTATATCCGGTCTAGAATGAAATATTTTATCGATGATGTAAGCTCATAACGAACATGTTAATTCTGAGTTAATATTGTTGCACCTCGCTTGAGTAAGCGAACTTGAATGGACTCATACCACTTATTTTTACTGGCGAAGAGTTATTTAATGTCCTCGTATAAATAATATCGTTAGAAGTAATTCACTGAAGTTCAACGGTTTTTAATGTTCGACATTTATAAACTTGTTTGTCAGTTTTTATATATAAATCAAGCGAGACTCTAGAACCTTCGCCAAAGTTAATTTGCAACAATACTGCGAATCACTGGTATTATATGCACACCTAGTACATTGTTGATCCTTACGCACAAGAACGTTCTCCAAATTTCGAGAACAGGCGAAACAAGCGCAATATACAATCAAAAATATACGTTACATACAAAAAGGAAAACTGTAGGAAACAAAATTAAGCACTAAAAAAAATGTAGAACAGTGAATCCGTTACAAATAACACATGGCTAATAATAAGTTCATTAAATAAATTTTATTAATTATTTATTTAAAATACTTCTTTTTCAAAATTTCAGCTATTTTCATCGATATTTGTTTATAACTTTATTACAAGTCTTTAATGTAGTTTGCAATAATTTATAAAACTTCTGTCAGTAAACAACTTAACTTTCTTACTTGATTATACAGTACAGTAACAATATTGCTTAGAATTAAGTAATCTTTTTTACCTTTCCAGTTGAATATGTGTTTTGATCAATATCAAGATTGTAATATCATTGGTTTGGTTTTTGGAATTTCGCACAAAGCTACTTGAGGGCGATCTGTGCTAGCCGTCCCTAAATAGCAGTGTAAGACTAAAGGAAAGGCAGCTCGTCATCACCATCCACCGCCAACTCTTGGGCTACTCTTTTACCAACGAAAAGTGGGATTGACCGCAAAATTATAACGCCCCACGGCTGGGAGGGCGAGCATGCTTCGGTGCGACTCGGGCGCGAACCTGCGACCCTTGGATTACGAGTCGCGAGCCTTACGCGCTTGGCCACGCCAAGTTTAGCACTTTTTGACTGAGTATCAATAAAACTATCAAATATAATAAACCTAATCGTAAAGTGTATTTCTGGTCTTGGTGTTTAATTACCTTCAAGATATAGCCATACGTTTCACTTCCACCTGTTATAGGCACAATATTAATAAGAACGTTCGTCAAAGGCTACTAGAAAATGGCTAATTTCTAAATGCATGACATGATGCTATTGTAATGCATATTCTGAAAGTTATATTGAAGATATTTAGTATTCAAAGATTGTTATTTGTTGGTTTCTGCTTCGTTCACTGAGGGGAATCGAATACATGATTTTATAGCTGAAACTGTATAGACTTACCGCTGTCCCAGCGAGGAACTCATAATTGAATAGACCATCCGATTAATTTTATAGCTTGTTTGTTTGTTTGTTTGTTTTGCTTGCTTTTTGAATTTCGCACAAAGCTACTCGAGAGCTATCTGTGCTAGCCGTCCCTAATTTAGCAGTGTAAGACTAGAAGGAAGGCAGCTAGTTATCACCACCCACCGCCAACTCTTGGGCTACTCTTTTACTAACGAATAATGGGATAGACCGTCACATTATAACGCCCCCACGGCTGAAAGGGTGAGGATGTTTGGCGCGACGGGGATGCAAACCCGCGACACGCAGATTACGAATCGCACGCCTTAACACCCTTGGCTATGCCTGACCTTTTTCTTTTCTATTTTGTTTTTAACTCAATGTAATCAACAGCCAAGGCCGGTGATCTTTCAGTGTTAGCATGGCAAGTCATCATTGTGCAATATAAGAGCTTTAACAATGAAAGTACAATTAATCTTAAGTGATTAATATCACATTTTTGTTGTCATTAATATGTTAAAAACTATAGCTCTTAATTCATTGAAGCAATGTTGATAAAAAAACGAGTGTGAAGAGTAAAGCAGTTTATAAATAATTTGGACAATAGGATGATAATAATTTTGCCTGAAATTCTAGGAGTATGTTAAAAATAATTTTGCATACAAATCAAGTAGTAATATTTCAGATGATCTGTAAAGAACAACAAAGTAAAAAAAAAAGAAAAACAGATCGTCATGGCAGCAGGTTGCTGTTAATCGATTGCGCACGCCTGAAATAATTTAGCGGAACTCTGAAAAGTGAAGTACCCATTTTCGATGCATCGTTATGCAAAGAAGCGTAAAGGGAACCTCTCTTGTTGAAATGAAAAGATTATTTGGATAAAGAACTATATTTTGCGTTTATTTAGAGCGAAGATAATTTAAATGGGGGAGGAATATGATGCTCGGTCCATTCATATCATAATAAACTTATTATTTACCATTAACCTCAAATTTAAAATATGTTATTTGGATAACCCGTTCAAGTAAGCACCGCAACACACTTTTAAGAACATTATATGAAAAATATACAGAATATGCTGTTCAAGATATCACTGGTAACAGAAGTGGTATATAAACATCCAACCGATGGATATACATGTTCACTTTCCACTATACGCCATTTTTGTATACATATATTTACACTAAATTTTGCAAACTAATCATAAAATTCTCATCGAATTGATAAATATTTAATAATATACAACGTACTTTAACTTCATGAAGCAGTAAGAATTGGTCGTGCATGACGTTGTTACTCGCAGCATAACAGATAAAAAGTTACAAGATATGCATAGTAATTAACATTCAATTTTTGAGAGACAAGAATGGGTCTTCAAAGAAATATATATGTAAAAACGGCTCGTTTGGATTCAGAAGATGTTTTACGTAAAAATTTTTCTCAACCCAAACGATCCGTTTTTACATATATATTTCACTGCAAGTGGGTTTTCTCGACTTCACTGATTGGGTCTTCAAAGAATTAATAACATATATATGATGATTGACTCTCCAGGTTTTAACATAAAAAAATAGTCCATGCAAGTACAAGATATACATCGTAATTAAATATTCAGTTTTATTTACCATTTATTTGCTGTATAATGTACAGGGAAAAATATTCAGCTCATGAACATTCACATAAAGATACCATCATCATTGTTCATATTTCGCTGTAACTGTCCGCTGTATCTTTTCACATATCTTACCACATTAACTGGATGCATAATTTTAACAAGTCGGAAACGAAATTTACGGCATGATCATTTATAAAACTTTGGAATCTCTATTGGAAACCAATATACATTACCGCACTGTAAGCAACACCTTGTAATATTGGGATCTATATTTATATCATTTTAGAATTGGTTTAAGATACACTAGGTCAATGTGTTGTAAATATATTTTACTTAATCTGACCTTCTGTCGCTCAGCGGTAACCTGGCTGCCTTTTAACTAAAATTTATTGATTGATCCGTGTGACGGGTGCATAAAATACACTCTACTCTGAAGCTTTGCGCCTAACACAAGGAAGTATTATGTATGTTAGCAAGAGAAGTATCACTAACACCATTACTCGAATGGTACTGGATAACCGAGATACTTATGTAACGACTAGTGTATGTGTGTGTTTGCTGTCGTAATTGCTACAGAAAGTCATACAAACAAACCTAAAGTCTCATTTCATACAATATAAGGTTAAAACACATGCTATTACTTTTCCTAAATACTTCCTTTCGATTTGATTCTGACATAAATGTAGTTTAAAGAAGAGCCACATAAGCTATCTGTGTTAGTTGAACATTAATTTTTAATGAAGACTTTAGGGAAGTGATTTAGTCAATAGAAGTTGGCTAATCTTCAGCTATGCTTGTCGAATAGCTGGGTTTGACTGTCACTTTAATAACGAATACAAGGCTTTAAAGTGTGGATAATGTTTTTCTCAGATACACATTTAAATTCTTTAATTCGTTTGTTTGTTTGTTTAGAATTAAGCACAAAGCTACTCAATGGGCTATCTGTGCTCTGCCAACCACGGGTATCGAAACCCGGTTTTTTAGTGTGCAAGTCCGCAGACATACCACTGTGCCACTAGGGGACTTAAACTCTTTAAACAGTAAATTATTCCTTTACCCATTCCAACCATGAGAGAAAAGAACAACATGGAATCATTGAATAAAGACAATCTAAATGCCTCGAAGATTCATTTATTCAGTTTTGAATTTCAAAATAACTCAGAGTAATCTAATGTTTAGCACGTTGAGAAACGGGTAAGAAACTACTTGGTATGAGCCACAGTACGTAAATGAAAACTACGTATTACTCATAACTTCTCCTTCCTCCGATCAGTTTTAAATTAAGGATGGTTGAGCCTGAATTTAAGAATCTTTGGACTTGTTTGTTCATTGTTGCATGAAGTACGGTTAATGACAAAAATGCAGAATATTAACTTTATGAGCATAGTTACATCATTATTATATGTATATTCAACAGACATACCCCGTCTTATATATTTACAAAGCAGTTTCTCTGCAAAAAGGTACCAATTAGTGAATATATAATAAGCAATGGCAATAATTTCTTTTTGTTTGCTTGTTTTACACAATATGACATGGTTGTGGAACTTTACTGGACTATAGTTTTACAAGGTTTCTTTTGGATATTATATATATATGGAAATATCCATATCACTTTCATTAAGAAAATTCATTTAATTCAATGTCAACGTTAAAAATATCTAGTAATGTCAGCAACACTAAGTATAAGCCTTGTTTAAATTATATTTTCACTTTTTCAACAACTACAATACACGAAATTATTTATCATTAAGTAACAAACGTTTCTTTACGGAAACCACGCGGAATGTTTAATTCCTCATTGTAAATACCTACGAATTTGGTATATTACAATTTAAGATATATCTTAATATTAGTGAGAGCTAAAAGTACTCACCTACGGCATGTGTCAGTACAACCATGATTAACGTGCCTAAGATTATACACGAGCAAATACATCTTTTTCTTTCTGACATGACAACTTCAGGACACGTTTGAGCCATGTCTGCAGTTTAACACTTAAAGTTGTTTCAGATTGAGGCTATTTCTGATAAGAAGAGATGACTTGAATAGATCATCACATACAACTAGAACAAGTTTTCAAAATGTTGCAGCGAGAAACACTACACGGTCGTGTTCGATAGCTAGTTTTTCGGTTTCAGTTTTCTGTAATACCCTTACGTATATCTTGTAAAACTAACGGTAACCTGCAATACAAAGCGCGTTCGCAACGAACCCCTCACTGAACGAAAGGAAACGTTTCACTGGTGATTTCTTCTGTCCATGATGGACAGCGTCACCTAGTGGTAAATTACTAAAATTGGGAAATGCATCGTCAGTAACTACATAAAAATTACAGTTTATTTTGGCTTAGTGCCAAATCTACTGGGCTCAGGTGTATTACCAACAACAGTTGGGATTAAAAATCTCTCGTGTACCGAACCACGGACGAAAGAGTTTGGCAACATGAGCACGGTGACATGGTTGTGAGTTTTTTTAGGAAATAATGAAAATTCTCGCTTTGTTTTCCTAACCGCTAGTTACTGCAAAAAGACTTTTTTACGAATAAATTTTCAATCAAATGTGTACAAAGTGGAAAAAGCATGTATATATATATATATATATATAACTTGATATTAGCTGTCAGATGTATATGCATGTTTTGTCACAAAATGTCTGTAATAATTAATTTTCATAATTATTGAGACACTACATACACACTTATACATATGTATATATGAAATATATTTATTAATGCAAAAAATGTTATTCACATATAAGATATATTTTGTTGCGTAAACAGTTTTAGCCAGCAAACAATGAGCATAAATGATACAAAACAAATACATTACCAAAGTAAAACGAATAAATATATGTATGTGAAAATAAAGTATCATGGTAGTTGTATGGATCGTCCATGCCTTTTAAAGAAATTTATAAGCATTCGAAAATCGTGTAAATTCCACAATCTTAAAATTATTTCATTCAAATACAAGAATAGTTAAATAAAAACTATACACAATATGAATATTTAAATAGTGATTTGATAGACGTTTCTGAGATGAAAAACACGCTGTATTCAAAAATTAATTTAGCATTTTACCAACACTCATTTTAAAAATGTTTTTTTATGCGGATAGCTGATATATACATGCTTAATTATAATATGTTTCATTATTTTCTTGTTTGATTTCGCATATTCTAATAACTGACAGCAATTACTAAAAAAGACTGCTTACATAAATGTCCTTAAGACATAAATTCCAGATTTTGCATTGCCCACAACATCGAGTTTTTAAACCTTATCACACTACTTCGATAAAAACAAAACAAAAATGTATCGCATCAAACTTGTTTATATTATACAGCTGTGCATAAAATCAAACTGCACAGAAAATAATATAGCTACTGTTACGTATTTTTTGATGTTTTAAGTTCTTCGTAGACTAAACGCAACAGAAAAACGCAGATAACAGCTTGTATAATTTATTACACTAAACTATTAACAAATATAACAGATATAACATGAATTATATAATAATAGTGACAGATATTAAGTTACAGCATTCGAAATTAATTACAAAACAAAATAATATTAGTTTCAAACTTCAAAATAAATCACAATACAAAACGGTACTGGCCTGTATCTAATGTAATGATCTAAAATTAAAGTCTCAAATTCCAGTCTAGGGTGTGAATTTGGTCCCACGAAGAAATTCCGAAACAGTTCACAGTTCAATGAAATCGCCGTCTCTCAGCACAAGCAGTAATTCAGATGTATCGTAGAGATTGACGAAATAAAATCACAACTTCCGTAGATCTAACTTCAATCACAAATCCAAGTTGAATATTCACAGCAAACACTTAATTTTTCTCAAATAACTAAAACTGATGCCTGAATCTCACTCTTTTTCTTCGAATAAAACTAATGACTGAATCTATCTTCTTTTTTCGAATAAAAACTGATGACTGAATCTATCTCTCGTCACCGTCTTTTATACCGATGGGCCTATTTCTCGAACAATCTCGCAATTTCCATACAACTCTAGCGCAATCCGCGCGTGTTCGTTCTTGCACGAGACTACACGTCTAGACACGAAGTCACCAGCACTCATTTACAAACATATGATTGGTCTACTTAATTCGAGAAAGTTCTAAATGCTACCCTAAATAAATGACAAAATATTAGTTTAAACTTCGAAACAATAATATCAATATGGAAAAATGAATAATACAAATGAAAATTCAACCACAACACGACATGTTGTCGTTTACAAAATATTTACACATATACATAACACTACCTTGTCTGAATCATAATGTTGTATATGAAATTAAACTGTACATAAAGTACCCTATTCTACTTGTCTAGCTATGTTACTGTACGTAAAATTAAACTACTGCATAGATGTTACTGTTGTTCATAAAAACAGACTGAAAAATTCAACGTATCAATCTCGTAGAATGGAGTTCGTTAGCTAAACGTGTAAAGGTGGGTCTGTGTACAAATGCGTTATTTTATCACACAGGTCCACTGTAAATTACAGTATATTAGTAAAGTTTACCTTTCCTACACGTTTGGCGTCGGCAGCATGCAGTGATATATCGAAATTATTTTTTAAATGCAAATTGTACGTTCGATTGCTTAAGCATTTAAACACAAGTTCTGTACTGAATGCAGTCGAAATGAATTTAATTTTTTTTTTTGCAACATGTGCCTTCAAGACATGAGACAGACAAAGAAACAAGCAAATCCACATATGTATTTATACATAAAGAGAGAGAGACGCTGTATGTTTTCTTTATTGGATAGATATAATACTTTAAATATCTTGAAGAACAGTGTGTTGTATTTTTTCCATAAGAAAGTCTGTATTTATAAATCTGTATTCGTGTTGTTTTTGATTTTTGAATTGAAATGAAACATTATTTACATATTTCCTCTAATCAAATTATCGTACCAGTGTCTGACATTTTTCATATCTTGGTGATTAAAAAATGTGAAATGGATGTGACTGTTATTAAAAAAAATTATGGTTACGTATTACGTTTAGGCGCCTCGTATTTAGCATGTAAATTAATTTTTTTAGTTTAAAATAATGTCAGTATCAACTTAATGAAGAATTTAGCTAACAATTGGAAATATAACTTTTTCATTAAATAAAAATGAACAAATATGAAATTCGTATCATAACATTTACCTGACTTTAGTACTATGTCTTATTTTAAATACACATTCATTTTTGAAATTTTAAATTTGCAACATTAAATCGATTTATAATATTTATAAAGTTAATTTATAAATTGACGTTGCTTACGTCAATAGAAAATATATTTCAAAATAATAAACAACAATTTTAGTTTGGTTTGAATTTCGTGCAAAGCTACACGAGGGCTAACTGTGTTAGTCTTCCCTAATTTTGCACTGTAAGACCAGAGGGAATATGGGTAGTAATCACTACTTACCGCCAACTGTTGGTAAAAGAGTAGCCCCAAAACGCGTCATAATGTGACAGTCAATCTCATGGCAGAAAGGGCGAGCATGTTTAGCGTGATGGGGATTCGAATCCGTAACTATCAGAATAAACAACAAATGATCTCTTATTAAAACTTTTTCAGCATAATGACACAACTATAATTTTAAAAATAACATATTAAAAAGCAATGACCCATAACTCACGAATATTTTATACATATTCAGACCTGCCGTGGCCCACTAGTTAGCGTACCGAACGATAAATATAATAATTTAATTTTCTTGTCAGTTGCCAAAAACACCCTCTGCACTTTGGGGCCACGAGTACGTTATAAGAGTGACGATCAGATACAACTCTTCGATAAGCATATTAAAAAAGAATTGGGATAAATAATACTGACTAGCTGTCTTCGCGTTTATCTTTTCAATATTATAGGCGGCTTGCGCAGATAACCTTTCTGTAGTTTTGTGTGAATTTTCGAACAAAGATACTTTATAGACTGATATATTTGAAGAAGATTTAGTGAACTTGATCAAATGTATTTGGAAATATTCCAGTTTCTTCTTCTTAGATATATCCAGTTTAATATCTAAAAAACTGTTTGTTTGTTTGTTTTGGAATTTCGCACAAAGCTACTCGAGGGCTATCTGTGCTAGCCGTCCCTAATTTAGCAGTGTAAGACTAGAGGGAAGGCAGCTAGTCATCACCACCCACCGCCAACTCTTGGGCTACTCTTTTACCAACGAAAAGTGGGATTGACCGTCACATTATACACCCCCACGGCTAGGAGGGCGAGCATGTTTAGCGCGACGCGGGCGCGAACCCGCGACCCCCGGATTACGAGTGCACGCCTTAACGCGCTCGGCCATGCCAGGCCATCTAAAAAACATTCATTTATTTATATAAATTAATAAATATTTTTTTATCATTCACGGTAGGTCGTGACGTGTGAAATTTTCTAAAGAACATGAAGCTTTTTGGTAGGCAAAGAAAAATGCACCTCTCTACCTCTTCTCAAAATTAGAATTACAGAATGTGTGTACTTATAATTATTATGTACTTTTATATTGATAATTGTATATGGTAAATATGATAGCATAACTATTGGATAAACCATACATGTTTTATTTTATAACCTTTCATGTCTATGATGCATGGAAGTATCTTAGAACTTTGAAAGTACACAAGAGACTTGAATAATCAAATATTTCTGCTGGATCGCATGGATCATTCAGTTAAAACTATCGTTCGTCTGGAACTGAAAACTGCGAAACATTAGAAAATGGAGTTTCAAGTTAGGGTACTTTCTGAATAATTTGTAAAATATATTTTACTTCAAAATTCGACGTAAGCTTGAAAAACTAACAGAATAAAATAATATTTGCAGACTGAAATCTGCTCTCGTATATTCTGTATCCAAATACTTTTTTTCATAGTTAATCAAGTAAAAAGAAGGCTTGCTTTGAGGTTTAAGAATAACAGTATCTTTTTATGTTTTCTAATACCAAGGAGCGAGCTAGCATGCACTAATTGCATTAAGGTTTCCGGTGGTTAACTCCGTATAAAAAGACATAGTTAACGATTCGGAAGAAGTCTAGAAAGAGAAATGAACGAACTAGAAATAAAACATGTTCTTTCTAACACTTTCACTTTATTCCGAAAAAACAAACAAAGAACGAATTCCCGGCTTTTTATAGTCACATGAGATAGCTGATTTTTGAAGGATGTGTATCTAGAAAAGGTGATATGGAATGTACTCATGAGGTTAAAGTAGGTTTGTTAGCGATTACAGTGGTTACGTATGTGCAGCGGGTGTCTGAATGTCATTTTGAAATTTATGTAACATAAACTATTGAAACACATCAAGTATTAGTTTCTTAATCCTATTATACAGTAGTTACAGAATGTTTCATTTTTATGTAATGTTAGCTGCTAAAGTTTTTGTTTGGGCTAACAGAGGTATAAAATTAAAAAAATCAGACCCTTCCTGCCACACCCATCTAGTGCTTCTTCTCTTTCATAATTCATTAGTAGATCACTCTTATGTTTAATTATATGTTACTTATAATCAATAGAAACTAAAGATTTTCATGTTCCAAATTACATGTTGTATAACGTGAAGTTCATAAACATTTTATTTCTTGTTTTTCATGTTTATTTTTTACGTGTGGTTTCAACAGCAACTGAAATGTTAAATTAAGGATATTTTAGGCTCGTCAAGATTAGTTTAAGTATAATAAGTAATAATAATATAAAATTGTTTGTATTTTGCCACCACGGGTATCGAAAGGCGGTGTGTAGGGGTGTCAGTTCCGATACATCCCGCTGGGCCACTGGGGTCTCTTCATGTTAGCGATTTATCTATTCATAATTTATAAAACTTCTTCACCTTCGAATGTAATGTATGTTCCAGTACATCAAAGCCAATTGTTGACGTTATTGTAAATCTCATCTAGAAAAGTAATGATTAAAAATATTGAAAATATAATTATGTAACAACTTAAATCCTTTTCTAATCTCATGAAATGCTGAATGTATATTTTTGTAGTTACTCCTGATGAGCTACAAAACACTATCTGATTTCGAGCTCTATGAACTAGAAGGCACTGATTTCCTTAATTTTATTTCAAAGAAAGTTTATCCATTCCAGTAGTTTTATTTGACTTTTTCTTTTATTTTAAGTAAATCTATTTCGAGAAATGTACATAAGAACATATTTCCCATGCTTTTTTTTTCAATTTTTAACAAGGGAGTATTAAAATTAACTAAAATAATAACGAAATATAAATGTGTATTTGTACAAACAAGTTATAAATTACTGTTTTTTTACATTTTACAACTTGCTGCCCCCACTGGCTCAGCGGTATGTCTGCGGACTTACACGCTAAAATCCGGGTTTCGATACCCGTGGTGGGCAGAGCACAGATAACCCATTGTGTAGGTTTGTGCTTAATTCAAAAAACATCAACTGCATTTACTACTTGTTGCGTCACAAAGACATCACTGAAATAATGAAATATTCCTAAATTAGAATAATATATAAGTTCTCAACAAAATTAACATTGACTAAATTTATCACATTGACCGGATAACAGTATTCGTATTTGACTTGAATGTAAACATTTTATATGGATAATAAGTCAAGCATTGTGTTAAACTATTATGACAAATTCTGTTTTCAAATTTTGATTTGATTCTAGGGAAGATATTTTGCTCAAATATCACAAAAAATAAAAAGGTATAATTATTTTTAATATATTTATAACGAATCTAATGATATATAATATTGGTTTGTTTGTTTTTGGAATTTCGCACAAAGCCACTCGAGGGCTATCTGTGCTAGCCGTCCCTTATTTAGTAGTGTAAGACTAGAGGGAAGGCAGCTAGTCATCACCACCCACCGCCAACTCTTGGGCTACTATTTTACCAACGAATAGTGGGATTGACCGTCACCTTATAACGCCCCCACGGCTGGGAGGGCGAGCATTTTTGGCGCGACTAGGGCGCGAAACTGCGACCCTCAGATTATGAAGCGCACGCCTTAACGCGCTAGGCCATTATGATATTGGAAAGGCCTAACATCAGATGTAAACTTTTTTTTTGTATTTAAAACAATCACAAATAATACTTTACTTGAATAAAAGATTTGAATTTTTAGACAAAGTAGTAGCTATAGTATTATTCTGGTAAAAAATAAGTATTATATAAATAGTTTTAAGGTGTAGATGTGTTATTTTGGAGTATTTTACTTAATTTTAATCGGGATTGTACGCTTTTGACTATTGTTACTACAGTCACAAAAATCATATAGTTTTAACATTTTGCTTAAAACTAGATTGTCAGGCTTTTGTTCTAGTTTTTAAGTCATCAGTACTGTTAGTACCGGATATAAGACAATAAAGCTGTTGAATATTATACAGAAATAAAACGTTTTATGATCTTTTATCTAAGTAAGAAGGGAAACTGTTTACCTTAAAAGTTTAAAATAGGGAACAAGAGAGCAAGGAATATCAAAAACTAAAAATCATGTTGTGAATGAATATATAAGGAGAGTATTGTTATATGTATTTCATATGTACGTCATATGGATAGGCTGCAGGTAAATAAAAAAAACAATTTTATTATGCTGGCTAGAGATAGGGGTGGCGACATAACTGACAGATCATGTAATAGAGTAAAACATGCTACCAGTGACGTATTTTTTGAAATGCACATAGGGGAAATTATGTAGAAAAGGTTAGGTAGAATGAGCCATTTTTAAACTAAAAGACATTGACAATGATAAGGCCTGGCATGGCCTAGCGTGTTAAGGCGTGCGCTTCGTATTCTGAGGGTCGCGGTTTCGCGCCAAACTTGCTCGCCATTTCAGCCATGGGGGCGTTATATTTTAATTATAATAATAAAAATGAATGATTCTAGAGAATTGATCAAAAAAGATCATTTTGATGTGAAGAGAATAACTGATGACTAAAGGTAGGCACTTCTGATGAGAAGATAACTTTCTTCGAAATATATGGCTATTGTATGTTCTAGCAATAGCGTATACTAAAATGATATGAATGAGTGGCTTCATATGCAAAATGTGAGTCACATATTGTTAAAGTTGAAAACAGTAAAGCTAATAGCAATGATATTGAATCTGTTTGAAATTTTGTTGGTGGTTATACAGGAAAAATACGTTTAGTTGGAACTGGTTATTACAGTTCATTAGATAAAATTGATAAAATTTGTAAAAAAAGTTGTTCGTCTGTGAATTATGTAACTGAATGAACTGTACATGTTTATCAAATATGAAAAACATTTCTGAAATAAATTTTGAATATTTCAGATAGACTAATTTTTGTAAAGAAAAATAATGCCTGCAAGCATTAATTGTTTGAAATTAAGCACAAAGCTACACAAAGAGTTATCAGTGCATTGTCCACAACGGGCATCGAAACCCTGTTTCTGGCAATGAAAGTCCTCAGACATTCCGCTGTGCCAATGGGGGATAAGGCTGCTAGTAAACAACCAAGCTTGCTCTGAAAGGGTAAAGGGTATAAAGAATATAAGAAAGTTTATATTGATTGCAATTATAGGAAATTTAAAAGAATTATGAAAGATGAAAAGGATTGGTCAAAGGGAAAATTAAAAATCGAGAAACAATATGAGAAAAGTTTGGCTGCAAGTTAAATATTAATACTTAGAATTTATTTGAGTACATTAGCACCAAGCAAAAATAATAGGTTGCGAGTAGCGCCTTTTAATATTAGCAACTTAAGCAATAATCTTAGCTCCTGCATAATTGTTAATTGGAAACAAATTTAAGTGATATGATGAAATTAATTATAATCTTTTCAGATGAAAATTAGGAAATGTAAAAACCAAACGATATTTATCCAAGAGTTTTGAAGTAGACTAAAGATTGTACTATTGTTTTCAGTGTTTTTGAATAGAAGGTAGTTACCGCTAGCTGGATAACGGCACTTCTCAAGGGAGGTAATAAAAATATCTCAGTAAATACTAGCCTATAAGTTTTCGAAACTCCAACGAAAGATAATTTGTAAAGATACTTAATGATATTCAAAATTTTCTTGAAGAGTCAGCATAGCTCACAAAGAGAAAATATTGCTTTACTTATGTGTTTTGTTTTTCTTTTTTTTAGATTTTTGAAGAGGTTTTGTAAATACAGGGGCAAGTGTTGATATGATATATAGATTTTCAGAAAGTCCCTGACAAGGTGCCATATAAAACATTTGATAAAACGTTATCTTTGCGGGTTTATGGAGTTGGTTAGCTCATTGCATAGAAAACTTGTCGTACAGAAGAAAGCAAATAGTTGTTGAAAGGAAGTTTAGGCAATATGTGCTCAGTGTTAAGACCTTTGTTTTTTTATATTAACATCAATGACACAGATAAAGAAATGGTTAATATATCATTGCTGATGATATTAAATTTATTGATGTTGCTGGTTGTGAGGATGCTACTGCTATATAAAAGGATATGAATTATTTGGTGATTTCAATAAATAATTGGTTAAATAGTTTTTAACTCTTATTCAATGTACGTAAAACTGGCTTACGGGTTGATAAATTTCTAAAGGTGGCAAAAATTGTGATGTTGCTGTTTGCAAAGCAAATATTATTCTATGTTATATGTACACAAATATTGAATACAAATCTAATGGAGTCATATGTGATTATCACGTTAGATAGGGAGTGCTGTGTTCAGTTTTGGACTCTTTATTATAGAAAAGATATTGGATTGTCAGATATGGTTCTATAATCGCCACTGTTATGATATCTTAGATGAAAAGGTTGTCATGTGAGGATAGGTTAAGATCTCTGAAAATGTTTTGCCTTGAAAAAGAACAAGTAGAGAGGATCTGGTTCAGGTGTTTAAAATTCTTAAGAGAATTGATAATGTTGATACGGCATTTTTTTCTTTTTCATATTTAATGGTGAAAATGGTAAGGTCAGGCGACGTATATATGCATACCTATAGTTTAGTTAAACAGCAATCATCTACATCTAAGAAAGCTTTATTTTTCTCGCAGTGTGATTGGTCTTTATAATGTATTGCTTTCAGATGCGATATATTCAGTTAATTTAAGGGAATTTAAAAGAAGACTTGTTAGGCATTTGAACGATATAGCTGGGTTTGAGGTTCGTTTTTATTTTAGAATATATTATTATAAATATAATGGCTTAGATTGTCAAACAGTCTCTTTGTTGTTCTTAAATTACGTATATATGTATGTATTAATGATGAACATGCTTTTTTAAAATATATTATGTTGTGACAAGACAAAACTGTTTCGATATAAATTTCAGGTGCTATCCACCAGGATAGAACTAACACATAAGCTTAAATTAATATCATTTGCCTTCAGATTAAATGGCTTAATTTGCATTTGGTAGTTGTTCCATATAGGTACATGAAAATATTAAATGTTTGTTACATTTTTTATGCTAGACAGTTTGATGATCACTGTAAATAAATAAGATCATTACGAAATGCCAGTCTACTGCTGATGGACATAATATGGACTTCATAACATCGATTTATAATGATATTTAGTGAACAACTACCAATAAACAGCCTTAAAGAAGAATACTTTCTTCAGACTGACCACGCAGTTCGTTTGCACTTTTTCTGAGATCATCAAAATTAATACCACTGTCTTTGTAGGATTATTGTAATATTAACAAAAAAAACTCCATGTTTCATTTAAATAAATAACATAGATGATCAAAAGTAAATAGTGATTTTATTTTCATTGCAACATATTTAAATAAGACCCTCTCTGAGGAGGTTCAGCTATGGTGTAAAGAAGTAAGAGTATTAACGTGTAGAAATATCTCATCGTTCTTCTAAAGAGCAGAAATAAAGACCGAATATATAAATAAATAAATATATGTAAAATAGAGAACTTATCTTTATAAACTTCTATAACAGACATTTAACCAAAATTTGTTCTGATCTAGAATGATGCCAAGTTTGTGAAGGTCCAACCTGAAAAAGCAGACTAGATAGAAAGTTAGAGTATTATTAAACAAGGAAGTCTGATATAAATGTCGTAGAAAATCTCATAGGAAGTTGCGTTGTATATAAACTTTTTAAAGCATCATGTCATAACACAAAGCCCCCCAGTGGCTCAGCGGTATGCCTGCGGACTTACACGGTAAAATCCGGGTTTCGATACCCGTGGTGGGCAGAGCACAGATAGCCCACTGTGCAGCTTTGTGCTTAATTCTAAAACAACAGCAACAACAACATAACAGAAAGGTTAGCCTGACGTTGATGAATGAGAAAAAAAATTATCCACAACGTTTCCGCCGACTGATCAGAAGCCATTATCTGCTGTTCCAAAGGCCACTTTCATATCAGGAAAAAAGGGGATTGCAAGCAAGTGTCTATTTAAAAAAAAAATTAAATACTTTATAAAAGTTATCTCTGCACTGATTTTGAACTCTAAAAGAACTTAAACAAATCTCCTCATTAAAATGAGAATATATGCAATTATTTGAAAATTGATTAGTTTTCCTAAAATATCATTGCTAATCATATAGTACTTGATTACAATTTACTATTTAGTTAACCAATTAGTTACGTTGGGGTTCATATGAGAAACGGAAAACGAACGAGTTATTAATTGCATAAATAAATAGATATACCTGCATAGGTTTTAACAACATAACAATTAAATTTTCAGTTGGTAACAAATATTGTTTGAGTTAGAAAGATGTCACGATTTTGATATATCACGAATTTATATAATTCAAGAGAATTGCAATAACAACTTAAATTGCATAAAACTCTGACATTTGGTAAGTTAAACGAAAGACCTAAAACTTCACGTCAAAGACGTAATATTTGTTGATGTTTTGTCCCAACTGTCTTAGTGTTTCTTCAGTGTAAAAACTGATAAATAATTCACAATAATGTAGCAACAATAAAATTACTTCTCATGAAATTACATTAAGGCTTTCAGAAAACACTATTCAAATTAACGAAGTTTGTCCTTATGGGATTATAAGCCACGAGATTTATGTTTATCGATAGAGTAATTAACGCATTACTCTAACGTTATTCTCCATGTTACGCTTAAACTTTACTCAGTAGGGGCCTTTTCTTTTGGAAACGTACGACTATAGAAAAAAAATGAAGTCGCATGCATATAACGACTCAAAAAACAGTTCAAATCAGTTCAATGCAGTTAAAATCATTATTTTAAAATCTCCATTCAATGCGAATTTCGACTTTTCCTATTATTTTATAAGTGTTAGATCTTAACTGACCCACTTTTCATATTTATATGGAAACATATATATGTGTCACACTTGATCATCCATTGTTTTTTAAAACTGAAGACATTAATTCAGGTTTATTTTTTAGTTTTTTAATCTCTGTTTTACTACTGGATTAGAATGTAGGTGATTGATTCATGAAAGTAATTAAAATGATTTCTCCTCTTCCAAATATTTTATCCATAAAGTATCGATATGCGTGGATCGTATACACGTTGTTTAACTATTGTAGATTATATTATTCTTTGTTACTTCTTCAAATTTATTCTTCCCAAATGTTAATGTACTGAACAGCCTTAACCTTTTTTGTGATAACGGTTTTAAAGAAACCGTAACATTCAATAAAGTGTCAACACCTACCACACAGTGTCACTAAAACTGCATGTGCTGTGTATTTGTAAAATTCAATAAAAGAACATAAAACCTCATAAACTTTTTCTGAAAGGTAAAGAGTTATAATGTTCTAATAGTCGATAAATCACAGAAAGCCATTTTCTTTACACTTTAATGTTTATTATACGCAAGTTCCTTTCAAAAATTTTAATACTTTTAATGTTTTTATATGAGCTAATTTGAATCGTAACCGTTTTTGCTTGCCATTTTAGTAGAATTTTATGATACTTTCTATGAAAATTTCTAATCTTTCTGTGCATATATGTATGTACATATATATCAGATTAATGAAAACTTATTTCTGAGGTGAAAGATTTGGGCAAATCTTATAACGTCAATCCTGTATATTTAATAATGAAAACAAATCTTTCTGAATAACATATTATTGAAGATGTATATATTTATAAAATATATCGAAATCCTTCAACAAGTTTTACATGTTTTGTGACGTTTATTGTTCCTGTCCATTTTAATTAAATATGCATGAAACAAACATCTACCTTTAAAAGCTTAGTTAATCAATAATATTTTGCAGTAATCCCTGGGGTTATTTTCATTAGTTCACATCTTGTTCCTCTTACTTTAGACTGTTATACTATCTTTAGCGGTGAATAGGTTCTTGCAGATACAGTTCCAACGTTATGTATTTTTAATATATTTCAAATTTTAAAAATTTTCCAGCTTAAAAGTATTATATCTAAATAAATATAATCAGTTTTCATTCATTACCATCACAACAATAGAAAGCTTAATAAATATTGCACACCTAAAAGTTTGGTTTCGATACTAGTCGTGGCAGAACATAGATAACTCTTTATGTAACTTTGTTCTTGATCTAGTTCTCTGATAGAAAGCTGAAAACATTTTTATAATTATACTTAAATCAGTGATTTTTCTGTTTGCTTATAGTAATTATCAGGTCATTCCATAAATAATGTCCAAAAATTTAATATAGAAAGTGCATCATCATGTTTCTCTTTGGAGAAGGCTTTAATGACTATAATATGTGTTCAGACAAATCAAATAAACTAAACCAGCTACACTCTTTCAAATGATTAATGAAATAAGCCCTTATTAAGATGGATAAGTTTAAGACAGGAAATAGTGCAACAAAAACTACACGAAACATCCAAGGTGTTTATGGTGCGGAGACTCTTTACGAGAGAAAATGTCGAAAGTGGTTTCAGAAGTTTAGATCAGCAGTAATCAGCTTAAGTGATGAGTTACTTTCAGGTCGTCCTATTGAGTTTAATGATGAATTGCTGCTGGCTACCTTTGATGAAGATTTTACTGTAACAGGTGAAGAACTAACACATAAGCTTAATTCAACTCATTCAACAATTCACCGTCATCTGCAACAGCTTGGAAAAGTGTCAAACTTGAAAAATGGGTCCCCCATGATTTGACAGAAGCCCACCTTAAAGAAATTCTCATTAATGTAACTTATCTTTTTTTTGGACAGGTTAGTGACTGGAGATGAAAAATGGATATATTATAAAAACATTAAGATATTGCTGTTGTGATCCACTTTGAGTTACTGCCACTCAATGTAATAATTACATCAGACTTCTATTGTCAACTGTGAGAGCGCTTGAATGTTTCACTGAAAGAAAATAGATCTACTTTGATCAATTGTAAAGGTGTTTTGTTTCACCAGGATAATGCACAGTCCCATACAGCAAAAATAGAAGAGCTAGACTGGGAAAACTTCCACATCCTCTTTGTTCTCCAGACCTTGTACCATCTGATTATCATCTATTTCAAAGTTTGCAGAACTATCTTGTTAAAAAAGAGCTTGGAACACATGAAGATGTCAAAACTACTCTGTCTACATTCTTTTCCTCCAAACCCCAAGAAGTTTATGGAAGTGGTATTCAGATGCTTGTGAATCGTTTGTTGGAAATGATTAATTGTAATGGAACAAACATTACTGACTAAATAACATTAAAAGTGTTTGAAATCCTTTTTATTTTCCTGAACCTAAAATCGGACATTACATGATGGATGATCTGATAATTACATTCGTTACTCAGTCATATTATGGTATAAAATGTCATTGAAAAAGTGTTTTATACTTGTAGTTATTATAATCATGAACTACGCAAATTATTTATCAATATGCTAAGTAAATAAGAAACTGTATAACCAGTCGTCATTAAGATAAACGTGATGTAAAAATAAGAGATGCCACGTATTAATCTACAAAATAATTCTAATTTTATTTCTTCTGTATTGTTCACCTGATTATATAGAAAATAAAAACATAGTATTTTAATATAAACTACACACACACATATATACAGAACTTGTAGTAACAATATTTTTTCTTTTTTAACGTGTTTATTGTAACCTCATCCTGAAATTCATACACTTTAAATATAATTTTTAAAGTGTATATATATATATATATATATATATAAATATGTCTTAAGATACATATATATTATATGTAACGTCTAAAATACTTAAATTTATCAGCATTTGCAAAGCAAAGCAACTAACTTATGAAATGTATTGAAATAATAGATCTTCGATTAATACTAATTTTAATATTTGAAAACATCACCACTCATATTTTTAAAACACACAGTTTTATTTTGTATGTGTGTGTTTTCTTATAGCATAGCTACATTGGGCTATCTCCTAAGCCCACCGAGGAGATTCGAAGCTCTGAATTTAGCCTTGTAACTCTGGAAACTTACCAGCAGAGAACAGTTGTATTTTACTGTGCAACAAGTAGATATTTTTAAAACCAAAAACACGAAATATTTAAGTGTCATAAAAATGTTCTTATTTGAAAAAAAAAAAGGTATTATTTCAAGCAATACAAATATTGTTTAGTATTTGTATATTTGTATTTGTGTGTGTGATAAGTCCATGTAACTACTTTGAAGGATTTGGATAGATCTTTACTAGAATCAGTACAGATATTTTTAATTCTATGTACAAATTTTCAGTTGTTTCATTTTGCGTGCTGTTGTTTCTATTGGCTTTTTTGGGGGGATTTTTCATTTTACCACTTCTTCATTTTTATGAATTGATTTTCATAAAATTTGGCATAAAGAATTTTTGAGAACCGTGCTAAAGTGCATGCAAATTTGCGGTTTCATATTTTACGTTTTGGAGCTCGTATGGGCGTTTTTATTTTGCAATTGCATATTAGAATGTCCTGAGTCAACTTTTCGTTATTCATAAATTTACTTTACTACTATGCAAAGGATTGAACTCCAGCCAGTATAAAAGTAAAGTAACTAAATATTATTGTACAATTATGATGAAATTTGAAAACACTTGTACAATTAAACTTTCATTTATTTTGACTAAAAGAAATGACTGTTTTTCGTCTAACTTAATCTCCTACAGCATTAATTATATATGAAACAGATGTTTCTCATATAGTTCTGTAGTATATATTGTTTTAAGTTTTAGTATCGAAAAAACCCAAAAACATTAATGACTAAGATTATTCTTGAATGTTTGATCGAGAATAATTGAGAATACACTACTTTTTATGTTAAACATAGGACACATCACCGTTGTTTGAGCAGATTATTTAAAACATGCACTCAGTTTGCTACCATAATATTAACTTCTAGAACTAAAGAGAAACAAATATATTAAGACATGGGGAACATACGTACTTGTTAGCAGAGAAAATCTTGTTCTAAGCCATCTAAAAGATAAAATGTATTATTGTTTTAGTTTTTGACCATTTTAAGAATCAATAAAACTAAACACTCGCACTGTCATAAAATAAATATTTCAAAAATGTCCAAAATAGTCTGGTAGACCTTTAAAAGAAGTTCTTTCGAACGTCGGTGTTACTTTCATAAAAAAATTGTACACTTGCACTGTGTTGGTACCAGAATATCTCAAACACATTAGGTACTCTACTTATAACTACCTGTCAAACAGTTTCTTTCTAAACATAAGGGTAGAGTAATTTTAATCAATATATGTATGTATCTATTTGTATACTTCACCCCCTGTTTATTGATCTTCATCAATTTTGTCTTAAATTGTTACTCTCCAGTGGCTCAGCGGTATGTCTGCGGACTTACACGCTAAAATCCGGGTTTCGATACCCATGGTGGGCAGAGCACAGATAGCCCATTGTATAGCTTTGTGCTTAATTCAAAAAAACAAAACAAACAAACAAACTTAAATTGTTATATTATCATAAAATTAAAAAGTTTGTTTCAAACAATTTAAAAGTACATGAAGTTAATAACTTACCTTTTAACTGTAGAAATAGCCTATTTATTGGCAATTTTCATAAGCATATTGCTATAGGTAACTTGGAAATTATGAAAGATAAACTATGATATGACATATTTAAGAAAAGGCTCTAAATACAGAATTGCCACCAAACATAATAAGCAAAATATTCTGTAATCTATTACATATTGTTGAACATTTTTTGAAACACAACTTTACTACATCTTATCCACTTAGATGGTTTTTGGAATGAAAGTTTTATGTAGTCATAAAAACAAAATTCAAATTATAAATCTATCATTATGAAAACGTCTAAATATTAATTTAAAGAATTACATAGGAACAAATGACTAACAATAACTTACAGTGAGTCTTTCCTTAAGTATTTGTAAATATCTAGTTGTAGATTTCAACTTGTAGAACTATTTATGTTTGCTCCGTGTAAGTGTATTGCGAGTGTTTTATTGTTTGCTTTTAGCTTTTCTTATATAAGGATTACTTAGTGGAAAAAAAATGTTGTTATAATATTTGAAAAAAATACACCCGGTGGAAGAGCTGAATGTCTGCAGACGTATATCGATATAAACTTGGTTTTAGTACCTGTGGTGGGCGGATCACAGATCGTTCATTTTGTAACTTTCAATTTTATAAAATATTATAACAGCTTATATAATTCATTCATTAAAACGCCATCTAATGAATTGAAATTAGTTATTCATAACAATTTATACAAATTCAGTGTTGAATCAAACTTTTATTACTGCCCATTTTTAGAATGGTGATTTTAACTATTTTTCACCTATAGTTATTTCTTTTAGTTCTTGTCTAAGGAACAAAATATGGTAGAAACCGCATATTCTTTACGAGAGACTGTCAGTTTCTTGCAGATAGAGTTGGTTTGTGTCACGATCTGTTATTCTCCATGTGAGGACTTCACAAAGCATTTCGACACTTTCTACTGATATCCCCCTACCATAGTCGAAATAGTCGAAGACCGTTCATCATTCGTCGAGGAGAGATCATTTGAAAGTAAAATTTCGCATTTGTAATTTAAGAGGGCCTGAAACATACGTGTCGTGTGCAGTAAAAGATTAAAAGAGTAAAAATGGAAAAAAAAATGAACAGGAATTCTCTTGAATGTATACTATCGTCACATATCTGGTGATAAATATTTCAAGTACGAGATGGCCAGTTTAATTTAAACAATAGATCAAATACGGAAATAGATAAGCAATCACAAATATTTTACTTTGAGCTAAAACTATAGTTTCAGTTTGTAACTGCGTATTTCCATTTCAATTTTTATTCTGAAATTGAATGCGTTGATAATATTGTAAAAAAGACGCATTTAATTTGACCACTTCTTTTATATTTTAAATTAAACCAGGAATATATTGTTATTAATAAATGAATGTGAAGTATATTTATAATTATTTGCTAACAGAAAGTGAGAAAAACCGAAAGTATTTTTTTTTCTTATAATCATTATTTCAGTTAAGCCCGGCATGGTCAGGTGATTAATACATTTGACTCGTAATCTGAGAGTCGCAGGTTCGAAACCACTTTACAACAAAAATGCTCGCACTTTCAGCTGTGGGGACGTTATAATGTATGGTCAATCCCACTATTCGTTGGTAAAAGAGTAGCCCGAGATTTGGCGGTGGGTGATAATGACTAGGAGCATTCCCTCTAATCTTACACAGCTAAATTAAGAATGACTAACGCAGATAGCCCTCGTCTAGCTTTATGTGAAATTCAAAACAAACCAAACTATTATTTCAAGAAACATTTCAGATTTTATCCGCATTTGATGTAAATTGTCAATTAATTAATATGGAAATTTTGTTATGTAACACCTTTATTTAGGTAAATGATTTTATTAAAACCTCTCACTTACGTCATTGTTGCACTACAAATGATAAAAGAGTTTGAAAAACCCAATATTTAAGTTAATTCCCTCTCATTGGAAAGAAATATTCAATGGCTCAGCAGGAATGTTAATGACATTGCTGTACAAAGAGATATTGGACATAAATTTGTTTATGTTCCAATAAATAACTGTTGGGAAAGATATAGCTATAGCTTTTCGTTACTTTGCCAACAAAGTGCTACATTTCATCATATTATTCTGGAGTTATTTTATAAAGAAAAAAAAAAGAGGAACGCCAAAATGTTTATACAACAAAGTCCCAGCATTAACAACCTCAAATCATGTTAGGGGTTCCATAGCACAGCACTGCTTCAGACACACAATTACTTCAAAATCGCACTTATCTCTTGTGCGTTGTCATTGAAGTACTGAATTTTTTACCAAGCATTTTTTTTTGCTTGTTAGAATATGCATCCAACAGGAACTATAAATAACAGCAAGATATTGTAATATATATAATTTTAAGTAATACTGTTCTAGATTTCTCTTAGGATAAGTAGTACGACAAAACAACTGCTCGTATGAATTAATGAAACATACAGAAATAGTGTAAGGTCCCTTCGTAAGTCTCTAAAATAAGTCAAAGTAAGTGCTCTTTACTGAACTAATATTAAAGAAACTTGTTTTTCACTAACAAATACAACATTAAAAATATTTCATGTAACTATGATGAAAAGTGTGATAAAAGAAAACCCTAAGATAATAATAACATTTTGTATTGTTAAACGGTTACCAGCGGCACAGCGATGTGTCTAGGGACTTATAACGCTAAAAATCCGGTTTCGATACCAGTGGTGGACAGAGCACAGATTGCCCTCCATGTGACTTTGTGCTTAACTTTAAACTAAAGGAATCTGAACATAATTTTCCATAACAATGTTAAGATTTTGTTTCAGGGAAAGAGTAAAATATAACTAGAATACGTGAAATCATGAAGAATGAAAAATGCATAACAATAAAAAACCTGATAATCTGAAAACTGTTGAAAAGCGTCTTTTTACTCTCTTTTATAGTGAACTATCTTCCAGCTGTGGGGATTTGTTGCCAGTTATAAGTATGCAAAAACGGCTCGTTTGGGTTGAGAAAATATATTACGTAGAAGAGCAAACAACGTTTCGACCTTCTTTGGTCATCGTCAGGTTCACAAAGAAAGAAAGGAGTAACTGACCGAAAGCTGACCACATGTTTGAATGGGGTTGCGTAACAGAGTGCCAGAATGTAGAGGGCGATGTTAGATGTTTGAATATATAATTTTATATTATTATATTTCATATAGGTATAAAGGCATTCCTTTATATTGGTTTATTTTGGGTTTAAGTTGTTGTATAGGTAAGGCTTCTTTAATTTTGCGTTTTTTATGTTTGTTTCTTTATTTAGTATTTGAGTGGTAATATTGTTGTGTTTGAGTTGCAGTGTTCGAAAACGTGTAAAGGTGACTTTTCATGTTCTTTGAATCTGGTCTCTATTTTTCCACTTCTTTCTCCAATATAGAAGTCGTGGCAGTTAATTCATTGTATTTTATAAATAATGTTGGTGTGGTGTTTGTCAGTGTAGTTTTTATATAGTATAGATCTCAGTTTTGTGCCTGGTTTTTGAATAAATTTGGTATTAACTGGAATGTCATTTTTTTTACTGGTTTTTGCCAAATGTTGGTTATTTGTCTGCTGATGTCGGGAATATATTGTATGCAGCAGTATATAGTTTCGTGATTTTTTTATTCGTGAGATATATTTACTTTTGTTGATTTATTTTGATTTTTGTCTAGGTGTGTACGTATAATGTTTTCTACGCTTTGTGGAGGAAACTAATTGATGTTGATGAAGTATTGTCTAATTCATCGTTAATTTTATTTGGTGAGCATAGTTTTATAACTGTGTATATCTGGTTTCTTAGTGTGTTGAGTTTTTGTTTTGTTTCATATGCTGAGTCCCAAGGAATGTGTAGTCCAGTATGGGTGATTTTTCGGTGGATTTCTGTTTTGAATTTTGTGTCGGTTCTTATAATTTTGAGGTTAAGAAATGATATTTGATTGCTTTCTTCCTGTTTACATGTGAAGTTAATGTTGGGATGTATAATGTTAATGTGATTGAAAAAAAATAAGTATGTGTTCTGTAAATCTGAGTCTCGCAACCGTGTCATCTACAAATCTGTACCAGTATAGTGGTGGATGTAATACTGTGTTAATTGCTTGAGTTTCAATTTGTGTCATAAAAATATTGGCTAGAACTGGTGATACTGGATTGCTCATGCTTAAGCCATTTGTTTGCATATAGTTGTGGTTGTGGTTGATAAAGTTTGTCTTTATCGCATTTGAAGTTAATCGGCGACAATGAATTGAATAATATTAATTTTTTTCTATCCTTTAAACTTAAGAATTTAAATAACATTAAGAGATAGCAAATTACTCCTTAATAAAAGCAAAAAACGTATTTTTCATATTATACATATTCTCTGCTGAATTGCTCAAGTAGTTAATATAATTTTATCAAAGGGAAATTGACAAAGAAGTATCCTCCGCCTCTACAAAACTAATATGGTTTTGTGGCAAAGGCGCACGATTCATAGTCTGCCGATCATGAGATCGAATTTCATCACCTACCATGCTTACAATTGCAGCCTTGGAGTTTTTATAATTTATTTGTCAATCCCACAGTTTGTAGAAAAAATCAGCTCAAGAGCCAACGGTAGAGAATGTTTTCTAAATGCCTTCCCTATAGTTTTGTTCTACAAAGATAGAGAGGTTTAGTGCATATAGACATCGATTAGGGCCTGGCATGGCTGAGCGCGTTAAGGCGTGCACTCGTAATCCGAGGGTCGCGGGTTCGGGCCCGCGTCGCGCTAAACATGCTCGCCCTCCCAGCCGTGGGGGCGTTACAATTTGACGGTCAATCCCACTTTTCGTTGGTAAAAGAGTAGCCCAAGAGTTGGCGGTGGGTGGTGATGACTAGCTGCCTTTCCTCTAGTCTTACACTGCTAAATTAGGGACGGCTAGCACACATAGCCCTCGAGTAGCTTTAAGTGAAATTCCAAAACAAACAAACAAGACATCGATTAGTTTTGCGAAAAATCCAATAAACAAACAAATAAGATGAAGAATAATAAGTTGCGTAAAAAAGTATGGATTTCTGAAATAGATGATCAATTTTTAAATACAAAATCTTTTAGTAGTTTATATTGTAAACCTGTTTCTATGAGACGTTGTCATGTTTTGGTCCAAAACATCGAAATCGGAGGTTTCCGTCTCATAATTCTCCTTGATAAAATCTGCTTATTAAGAAGCTAACCGTGAGATTATCGATAAGATCCATTTTAAAATACATTTTTTGCTATTTATGTATGAAATTTCTAGTGGTTCCACGTCATTTTTGGTTACAAGGTTCCTAATAATATATGAGAAATATACAAAAGTAAAGAAATTCCACCTCTCTTTTTTCACATAAAATATTTGTAATACTTACTTTATCATAGTAAGTTTTGAAAAGAGATGGAGCGTTTGAAAACGATTCATAACATTACTTAACTTGAGGCTAGAAAATTGCTGTCCTCCGCCTCATCTCGGACGTATCCTGCTGTGCTTCGTTACACAACTACAGTGGGAGTGCAGACAGATCTCTCTGTGCTTCCAAAAAAATCGTTTTCCAAACAAATGAAAAGTCTTTTGACTTCCATGGTTAAAAAGGTTGAGGAATCAACTTCAACGCTCCTCTATATCCCTTACATACATTCCAACAAACCCCAAGATCCACATCCTTTGGTTCTAGGTACACGCATTTCGTCAGATACATCTTCTTGTCTCACCCCAAGATGTCAAACAATCATTCGTTCATGTCCTCAGTCACTAAAATCCCCTCCAACAGCAAAGACCTGCCTAATTGACCCAGGGCAGGCAGTATCCATGGGGGTCGATAGACCTTCCTCGAATAAGGACATTAATGAAAAAGACATTATTGTTCTCCACCCAATTCGACTACATATAAATAAAAATGGCCACACTGATACAATGGAACTGTAGAGATTTACATTCTAATATAAATGACAGCCAAACACTGATTGCTGTTGATCTCTCAATTTGCTCCCTTTCATTATTTTTCTATTTTTCATGGAGGGTTGACAATAATCGACGAGGCAGTGATCATTTTCCTATAATTTTATAAGAGATTGGCCGTGTTCGATGCCACCCCACCCGTGTGCCCCGGTGGAAGCTGGATCAAGCATACTGGCACTCTTTCACTGCTTTTGCAGAACTTGATCCTGCCATCGCCTGTAAGCCATCAATAGACGACTGTGTGACAGCAGTAACTGACTGTATTATACAAGCAGCTGCTCAATATATTCCTGAATCCTCGACACGTTTTCCACTATAAGCTCGTCCATGGTGGAATCCTGCCTGCTACATGGCACTGAAGGCTCAAAAACAAGCCTGGGATACTTTCCGTAGATATCCCACACTCTCGAACCGCATCGCTTTCCAGCAAGTCCGTGCTCATGCTTGGTGGGTAAGACGTCAAAGCCAGAAGGAATCTTAGATTAAATTCACAACTGGCATATCGTTCACTGCCAGGTCCGAAGTCATATGGGACAAGATTCGAAAGGTCAGTGGACAATATAATTTTGTCCCACTCTCAATCTTGCTCTCTCATGGCCAGAACGTAGCTGATACCCGGAGTATCGCCAATACTCTTGTTGAAAGCTTTTGCCAGGTATCTGCTTCTTCTTCCATCTTTTTAGCCACTCGAGCAGAGCATTTACCTCTTGCCTTTCGAGCTGATTGTCTCTATGACTATAATCGTCTCTTTACACTGGTGGAACTCAAATTGGCCCTTTATCAGTCTGGCAGTACATCGGTTGGACCTGATGTTGCACACTATGACATGCTGCGCCATATATCTCCTCTTTTCTTGCTGTTCTTCTGATTATTTTTAACCGGATCTGGCAGGAGAATGTTTTCTGATGCCTGGTGCCAGGCTATTGTCCTACCTTTCTCTCAGCCTGGGAAGGATCTCAAGATTCCTTGAAACTACCGTCCAATTGCCTTAACGAGTTATTTCTGTAAGACATTAGAGAGGATGACTAATGCTCGTCTGGTTTGGTTCTTCGAATCAAACAACTTCCTCTTGCCCATCCACTGCGAGTTCCGACGACAGCGCTACACTATGGACCACTTAATTCGACTTGAAACGTCAATCAGAAAAGCCTTTATCAAACGAAAACATCTTGTATCAATATTCTTTGACATTGAAAAGGTTTATGATATAACATGGAGGTATGGCATTTTGCGAGACCTCCATACATATGGGTTGCATGACCATTTGCCTATTTTTGTTAAATCTTGTAATGGACAGGAGATTCCAAATCGTGTTAATTCGACACTTTCCCGTTCTTTTCTACAGGAACTTGGAGTCCCTCAGGGCTGTGTTCTGAGTGTCATATTTTTCAGTATAAAAATTAATGCCATCACTGAACAACTGCTTCTCATCGTTGCAAACGGGCTCTATCAGTGATGTCGAAAAACCCACTTGTTGAGAATTTTATATGCAAAAACGGCTCGTTTGGGTTCAGAAAATATTTTAAATAGAAGAGCGAACAACGTTTCGACCTTCTTCGGTCATCGTCAGGTTCACAAAGAAAGAGGTAACTGACCGGAAGCTGACCACATGTTAGGAAGGGGTTGTATAACTGAGTGTCGCAATGTAGAGGGCGCGGTTAGATGTTTGAATATATAATAATCTATAATATTAATATTTTCTATTTAAAATATTTTCTGAACCCAAACGAGCCGTTTTTGCATATAAAAAAACGGGCTCTATGTTGACGACTTTCATATCTCATGTTAGTCGTCAAACATGAAGTATATTGAGTGGCAGCTACAGACTGCCCTTAATCGTGTATTGAACTGGACCACAGCAAACAGCTTTAACTTCTCTGTCTCTAAACCGTTTGTATGCTCTTTTGCCGCCAAAGGTGTATTCACTCTGATCTTGAGCTTTGTATTGGCGAAGTAAGTTCTTGGGGCTTATTTTATATGCAAAAACGGCTCGTTGAGTTCAGAAAATATTTTAAATATATAAAATTCTCAACAAGTGGGTTTCTCGACATCACTGACTCTTGGAGCTTATCTTTGATTATAAGTTGACCTTTATACCACACATCAAGCAGCTACGGATCAGATGTACAAGAGCATTAAACATCCTCTATATTCTTTCTTCCACCACTTGAGGAGCTGATAGATGTTACATGCCAAAGATATATCGTGCTCTTATTCGATTGAAACTCGATTATGGATCACTGGTCTATGGCTCTGCTAGACCATCAGCCTTAAAGATACTGGGCCCAATTCATCATCAAGGACTTCGGCTCTACAATGGGGCTTTCCGCACTTCTCTGGTTCATAGCTTATACACAAAGTTTCATGAGCCTTCTTTGCACCTCCGCCGTTTGCAACATTCTTTACTACATGTTTTGAAACTTCGTTTCTTATCAAAGCATCTCACCTGTGATTGTGTTTTCCTTCCTTGGTGGGTCATTCTTTTTCAGAACAGATGATCTGCCATTGCTCTTTTTGGCCTTCGTATACAGGCGCAGTTGGATAATTTGGGTTTTTCCTTGGATAACATGGTCAGCCCATCCAATCATGGCTTCTTACAGTCCCCAATTGTGACCTATCTTTAAGTCATCTGAGAAAAGTAGACACTCCCGACTGGAAATATTGTCTGCTATTGGCTAAACATCTTTCGAACGATGCTTACACTCCTGTTTATACAGTTGGTTCGAAATCAGATGACTGTGTGAGCTCTGCCATGGTTTGATGTGGTTTGGTGGCTGTGCGTAGAATTTTCTCTGCAGCTTTTTTGTTCACTGTTGAATTATGCACCATTTTTCTTGCCCTGGATCATATTGAAGCTAAGCAGTACTCAAACTGCACTATTTATACTGAGTCGCTTAGTTTTCTACTGGTCCATGAATCGTTTCACGTTAGTTCACATCCTGTTCTCGCCGATATTCAAAACCAACTGGCCCATTTCTCTTTAACATCCACTTCTATTCAGTTTTTCTGGATACCGGGCCACGTTGGTGTTTTCTGGAACGAGTTTGCCGACACCGCAGATAAATATATCTGTTATGGCACTATCACCGCTGTACCTGTTCCATTCACGGACTGTGGGACTGTGGTTCTGTATTCAAGGCTCGGCTCCGTGCCAGTTGGCAGTCGCCTTGGAGGAAGCAACGCTAAATCAAGTGTTTTTTCAAATAAAACCGTATATTGGACTTTGGCCCCTTGCTTCCGGAAAGAGGAAGATGTTTCAACTAGAGTTCGCATTGGTCACAGTTTTTAACTCATCGATTTCTTTTATCTGGGACTGATGTACCAGTATGTAGTTTGTATAACACTCAGACCACAATAAGTCATATTCTACTTTCTTGCCGTCGTTACAACTCTCAACGACGGCGCATGGTTCTGGTCCAAGGTTTGTCCATAACATTAGACAGTGTTATTTGTGATGGTCACACTGTCCACCATTGTAATATTTTTTTTAATGCCATCTATGTTTTAACTTATATCTTACACCTTTTTTAATGTGGATCCCTTTTAAAAATTACAGTTCATCTGGTTCGATTTGATGTTGTTGTTGTTTTGAATTAAGCAGAAAGCTGCACAATGGGTTATCTGTGCTCTGCCTACCACGGGTATCGAAACCCGGATTTTAGCGTGTAAGTCCGCAGACATACCGCTGAGCCACTGGGGGCAGTTCGATTTGAAATCACAAACTGGCTATAACATTGAATAACTAGAAACCAGGACTGGATAGACCAACTTCAGGTGACTAACGCTGCTGTTTGAACTATCCCTTTGTCATCGTGGCGAGTTATTATTATAATTTTACAAAACGTTTTTTACGACTTTTTATCACTTTCCTTTTTAAAATACCCGTAGTGTCATGTAGCTCGGAACCAGGACTGGAAAGACCTACTTCAGATGACTGACGGTGGTTTTTGCACTTACCTGTTTATCATCCAGGCGACTTATGACAATTACAGTTACGCTACAGAAAGTCCTTTACAACGTGAATTACTGTAGTTTTTCTCTTAACGTTGTAGACTAGATGTAAACATTAATTTTATGCTATTTATGCGTTTTTTAAACTTTGTTTGTTTTACCTTAATTTCCTTTTATGAATTTTACTAAATTTACTTTTAACTTTTTTATCGATGTTTGGCGCAGATAACCTAGCTACTTTATGTTATAAAACACTAAATCAACTGAATAACCTGCCTTTACTTGGTTCATATATAACAGTGGCACATTGTGCGTCTGCAGAATTACACTGCTAGAAATCGGGTTTGATACTTGTGGTGGTCAGAGTACAGACAGCTCATTGTTTTGCTTTGTGCTTAACTTGTAAGAAACAAAGAATCAAATAATATATGCAGAGATCCTCAAAACCGGAGTAACTTTGTTTTTTTCTTATTCTTAAAAGATAAACAACTGAGTAATAAATCTTGGTGTACAATTAATGAATATTGGCGATATTTAGAGAAGGCAGTAGATAACCTCTAGAATCCTGCATCTTGCAGGCTTTGTTTTAAACTATTCAACTGTTTTAAGTAAAAGCTTTTCTATTTTTCCAGCAAAAAAAACCTCAATCCATCTCGTTTTTGTAAATAATTTTCCTTATTTAGCAATGTAAGTCTAGTGGGAAGGCAACATATTATCAGCAACTCTTAAGCAACTCTATTATCAGCGAATAGTGGGTTTTACCGTCAAATTATAACTCCCACGGCTAAAAGGCCGAGCTTGTTTGGTGTGACAGATATTCGAAACCGCGACCCTCAAATTACGAGTCGAGTACCTTAACCACCTGGCCATGCCGGGCCTGATGAACCGTTGTTTTTCTTTTATAACGAAGATAAAATATTAATGAGTAAAGCTCGATCAAGGAATGGTGCGCCTCCCTGCTTTTGTTTTTTCTGATTTCCAAACGGTAATTTTCGTCAAATTGTCAAATATGTATGTCCTTTTGTCATTGTATGATTACGGAATGTTAGTTAACCTAAGATTAATAAAAATAATAAAGTAATTGGAAAGCAAACAGTGTAAATATTATTATTTTAGGTTTCAGCATCGGTTTGAATCGTTGTTTTTTGTTTGTTTGCAATCGAAACTGAGAGCTTAAAAGAAAAAGTGAGGTTAAAACCGAAACTGAAACAAAAAAATGAACTTTTAAACGATTTTACGTTCTAATTTCTTGATTTTTGGTTTTTTTTAAAACCGAAACTGAAACCTGAAAAATTAATAATGAAGTAATTGGAAAGCAAAAGAGTGTGAATATTAAATTTTTTAGGTTTCCGTTTCGGTTTGAACCGTTGTTTTTTTTGCACTCGAAACTAAAACCTAAAGGAAAAAGTGTTGGTAAAACCGAAACTGAAACGAGAAAAAATAATAATGAAGTAATTGGAAAGCAAAACAGTGTAAATATTATTTTATTTAGGTTTCAGTTTAGGTTTCAACCGTTGTTTGTGTTTTTTTGCAATCGAAACTGAAACCTGAAGAGGAAAAATGTGGGTAAAACAAAAACTGAAACCAAGAAATTGAACTTTTTAAGAGCTTTACGTTCTAATTTCTTGATTTTTGGTTATTCTTTAAAACAGAAACTGAAATCTTAAAGAAAAATTAATAATGAAGTAATTGGAAAGCAAAAGTGTAAATATTAATATTTTCAGGTTTCAGTTTCGGTTTAAACCGTTGTTTTTTTTTGCAATCGAAACTCAAATCGAAAGAGAAAAAGTGTGAGTCAAACCGAAACTGAAACCAAAAAAATAACTTTTAAAGGTTTTGACATTCATATTTCTTGATTTTTGGTTTTTCTCTAAAACCGAAACTGAAACCTTAAAGAAAAATTAATAATGAACTAATGGGAAAGCAAAACAGTGTAAATATTAATTTTTTTACGTTTCAGTTTCGGTTTGAACCATTGTTTTTGTTTTTCTGCAATCGAAACTGAAACCTGAAGAGGAAAAGTATGGGTAAACCGAAACTGAAACCAAGAAAATAAACTTTTACAGAGTTTTACGTTAGAATTTCTTGATTTTTCTTTAAAATCGAAACTGAAACATAAAAGAAAAAATAATAAAATAATAATGAAGTAATTGGAAAGCAAAACAGTTTAAATATTAATTTTTTTACGTTTCAGTTTCGGTTTGAACAGTTGTTTTGTTTTTTTTCAATCGAAACTGAATCCTAAAGAGAAAATATGTGGGTAAAAACGAAACCGAAACCTAGAAAATGAATTTTAAAGGGTTTTACGTTAGAATTTCTTGATATTTGGTTTTTCTCTAAAACCGAAACTGAAACCTAAGAGAAAAGTCAATAATGAAGTAATTGGAAAGCAAAACAGTGTCAATATTAATTTGTTACGTTTCAGTTTCGGTTTGAACAGTTGTTTTTTTTTAATCGAAACTGAATCCTAAAGAGAAAAAGTGTGGGTAAAACCGAAACTCAAACCAAAAAATTGAGCTTTTAAATCGATTTTTGTTCTAATTTCTTGATCTTTGGATTTTCTTTAAAACTGAAACTGAAACATAAAATAAAAATAAAAATGATGCAACTGAAAAAAACCCGTATAAATATTAATTTTTTTACGTTTCAGTTTCGGTTTCAACCGTTGATTTTTTTTTTGCAATCTAAACTGAAACCTAAAGAGAAAAAGTATTGGTAAAATCGAAACTGAAAACAAAAAAAATGAGCTCTTAAAAGTTTTTTACTTTCTAATTTGTTGATTTTTAGTTTTTCTTTAAAACAGAAACAGAAACCTAAAAGAAAAATTAATAATGAAGTAATTGGAAAGCAAACAGTTTAAATAGTATTTGTTTAGGTTTCAGTTTCGGTTGTATTTGTTTTTTTGCAATCGAAACTTCAAGCTTAAGAGAAAAAGTGTGGTTAAAACCGAAACTGAAACCAAGATAATAAACTTTTACAGGGTTTTACGTTAGAATTTCTTGATTTTTTCTTTAAAACCGAAATTGAAACATAAAAGAAAAATTAATAATGAAGTAACTGCAAAGCAAAACGGTGTAAATATTATTTTTTTTTAGGTTTCAGTTTCGGTTTTAACCATTGTTTTTTTGCAATCGAAACTAAAACCTAAAGAGAAAAAGTGTGAGTAAAACCGAAACTTAAACAAAAAATTTAACTTTTAAAGGGTTTTACTTTTATATTGATTTTTGGTTTTTCTCTAAAACCGAAAGTGAAACCTAAAAGATAAAATAATAATGAAGTAATTGGAAAGCAAAACAGTGTAAATGTTAATTTTTTACGTTTAAGTTTCGGTTTGAAACGTTTTTCTTTTTTTATTATCGAATCTTTAACCTAAAGAGAAAAAGTGTGGGAAAAACCGAAACTGAAACCAAAAACTAGAACTTTCAAAGGGTTTTATGTTCTAATTTCTTGATTTTTGGTTTTTCTTCAAAACTGAAACTGAAACCTAACAGAAAAACCAATAATTAAGAATTTGTTTTCTTAAACAGTGTAAATATTAATCTTTTTAGGTTTCAGTTTCGGTTTGAACCGTTGTTTTTGTTTTTTTATGATTGAATCTGAAACCTAAAGAGAAAAATTGTTGGTAAAACCGAAACCTAAACCACAAACATGAACTTTTAAAGGGTTTTAGGTTTCATTATTTTGATTTTTCTTTAAAACCGGAAGTGAAACATAACAGAAAAACCAATAATTAAGTTTCTTGAAAGGAAAAAAGTGTAAATATTGTTTTTTTAGGTTTTTGTTTCTGTTTGAACTGGTGTTTTTGTATTTTTATAATCGAAATTGAAACCTAAAGAGAAAAAGTGCGGGTAAAAGCGAAACTGAAACCAAAAAATTAGCTTTTAAACTGTTTTACGTTCTAATTTCTTGATTTTTGATTTTTATTTGAAACCTAATCGAAAACCTATAATGAAGTCATTGGAAAGCAAAAAGTGTAAATATTATTTTTTTTTTGGATTTAAATTTGGTTTGAACCGTTGTTTTTGTTTTTTGATAATCGAAACTGAAACCTCAAGAGATAAAATGTTGGTAAAAGGAAACTGAAACGAAAAAAATGATCTTTTAAAGGTTTTACGTTCTAATTTCTTGATTTTTCTTTTTCTTTAAAACCAAACCTGAAACCTAAAAAAAAATCAATAATGAAGTAATTGCAAAAATAAGTCTAAATAATAATTTTTTTAAGTTTTAATTTTGGTTTGAACCATTGTTTTTTTTTTTTATCGAAACTGAAACCTAAAGAGAAAAAGTGTGGGTAAAACCAAAACTAAAACCAAAAAATATAAACTTTTTTCACGGTTTTACGTTCTAATTTCTTGATTTTTGGTTTTTCTTCAAAACCGAAACTGAAACCTAAGAAAAACCAATAATGAAGTAATTGGAAAAAAAAGTGTAAGTATTAATTTTTTTTAAGTTTTAATTTCGGTTTGAACCGTTTTTGTTTTTTTTATAATCGAAATTTATACCGATAGAGAAAAGGTGTGGGTAAAACCGAAATAGAAAAAAATGAACTTTTAAAGTGTTTTACGTTGTAATTTCTCGATTTTTTGTTTTTCTTTAAACCCGAAACTGAAACCTAAAAGAAAAAGAAATAATAAAGTCATTGGAAAACAAAAAGTGTAAATATTAATTTTTTTAGATTTTAGTTTCGATTAGATCCGTTTTTTTTGGTTTTTTATAATCGAATCTACAACCTAAAGAGAAAAAGTGTTTGTAAAACCGAAAAAAGTGTAAATATTATTTTTTTTAGGTTTTATTTTCGTTTTGAACCGTTGTTTTTTTTTTTATGAACGATATTGAAACCTAAAGAGAAAAAGTGTGGGAAAAACCGTAACTAAAACCAAAAAATGAATTTTTAAAGGATTTTACGTTCTAATTTCTTGATTTCTGGTTTTTCGTTAAAATCGAAACTTAAACCTAAAAAAAACCAGTAATGAAGAAATTGGCAATCAAAAATTGTAATAATTAATTCTTTAGGTTTTAGTTCAGGTTTGAACCGATGTTTTTGTTTGTTAATAATCGAAACTGAAACCTAAAAAGATAAAGTGTTGTTAAAACTTACACTGAAACAAAAAAATGAACTTTTAAAGGGTTTTACGTTCTAATTTCTTGATTTTTTTTTTAAAATCGAAACTGAAACCTAAAAGATAAACCAATAATCAATTAATTGGAAAGGAGAAAGTGTAAATAATATTTTTTTTTAGGTTTTTAGGCAATCAAAAATTGTAATAATTAATTCTTTAGGTTTTAGTTTCGGTTTGAAACGGTGTTTTTGTTTGTTAGTGATAGAAACTGAAACCTAAAGGGATAAAGTGTTGGTAAAACTGACATTCAAACCAAAAAAATGAACTTTTAAAGGGTTTTACGTTATAATTTCTTGATTTTTGGATTTTCTTGAAAACCGAAACTGAAACCTAAAAGAAAAAAACAATAATTAAGTATTTGGAAAGTAAAAAAGTGTAAATATTATTTTTTTTAGGTTTTATTTTCGTTTTCAACCGTTGTTTTTGTTTTTTGATAATCGAAACTGAAACCTAAAGAAATAAAGTGTTGGTAAAAGAAAACTGCAACCAAAAAAAATATCTTTTAAAGATTTTACGTTCTAATTTCTTAATTTTTCTTTTTCTTTAAAACCGAAATTGAAACCTAAAAAAAATCAATATTCATTAATTGGAAAAAAAGTCTAAATAATAATTTTTTTAAGTTTTAATTTTGGTTTGAACCATTGTTTTTTTTTATCGAAACTGAAACCTAAAGAGAAAAATTGTAGGTAAAACGAAAAAAATGAACTTTTAAAGGGTTTTATAATAATAATAATAATAATAATTATTATTATAATTATTATTATTATTTTTACGTTCTAATTTCTTGTTTTTTGGTTTTTCTTCAAAACCGAAACTAAAACCTAACAGAAAAACCAATAATTAAGAATTTGTTTTCTTAAACAGTGTAAATATTAATCTTTTTAGGTTTCAGTTTCGGTTTGAACCGTTGTTTTTTTTTTATGATTGAAACTGAAATCTAAAGATAAAAAGTGTGGGTAAAACCGAAACTGAAACCAAAAAATGAACTTTTAATGGGTTTTACGTTCTAATTTCTTGATTTTTAGTTTTTATTTAAAACATAAATTTAAACCTAAAAGAAAATCAATAATGAAGTCATAAGAAAGCAAAAAGTCTAAATATTAATTATTTTAGATTTATTTTTTTACGTTTTAGTTTTGGTTTTTTTTATAATTGAAATTTAAACCTAAAGTGAAAAAGTGTGGGTAAAACCGAAACCGAAACAAGAAATGAACTTTTAAAGTGTTTTACGTTCTAATTTCTTGAATGTTGGTTTTTCTTTAAAACCGAAACTGAAACCTAAAAAAAACCAATACTGAAGTCATTAGAAAGCAAAAAGTCTAAATATTAATTATTTTAGATATATTTTCGGTTTGATTCGTTGTTTTTGTTTTTTCAGAATCGAATCTGAATCCTAAAGAGAAAAAGTGTTGGTAAAACCGAAACCTAAAGCACAAAAATGAACTTTTAAAGGGTTTTAGGTTTTATTATTTTGATTTTTCTTTAAAACCGAAAATGAAACCTAACAGAAAAACCAATAATTAAGTATTTTGAAAGGAAAAAAGTGTAAATATTGTTTTTTAGGTTTTTGTTTCTGTTTGAACTGTTGTTTTTGTATTTTTATAATCGAAATTGAAACCTAAAGAGAAAAAGTGTGGGTAAAAGCGAAACTAAAACCAAAAAAATTACTATTAAAGTGTTTTACGTTCCAATTTCTTAATTTTTGGTTTTTCTTCAAAACCGAAACTGAAACTTAAAACAAAAAACCAATAACTAAAAAATTGAAAAGAAAACAGTGTAAATATTAATCTTTTCAGGTTTAAGTTTCGATTAGAACCGTTGTTTTGTTTTGGAGTGGAAACTGAAACCTAAAGAGAAAAAGTGTGGGAACAACCAAAACTGAAACCAAAAAGATGAACTTTTGAAGGGTTTTACGTTCTAATTTTTTGATTTTTGGTTTTTCTTCAAAACCGAAACTGAAACATAAAAGAAAAACCAATAACTAAAAAATTGGAAAAAAAAGAGAGTAAATATTAATCTTTCAAGGTTTCAGTTTCGATTTGAACAGTTGTTTTTTATTTTTGCAGTGGATACTGAATTCTACAGAGAAAAAATGTGGGTGAAACCAAAATCTAAATAAAAAAAATGAACTTTAAAAGGGTTTTACGTTTCATTGTTTTGTTTTTTCTTTAAAACCAAAACTCAAACCTAACAGAACAACCAATAATTATTTTGAAAACAAAAATGTGAAAATATTAATTATTTGAGGTTTTAGTTTCGGTTTGAACCATTGTATTTGTTTTTTTTATAATCGAAACTGAAACCTAAAGAAAAAAAGTGTTAGTAAAACCGAAACCAAAACCAAAACCAAAAAAATGAACGTTTAAAGTTTTTTACGTTCAAATTTTTTAATTTTTGGTTTTTCTTTAAAACCGAAACTGAAAACTAAAGGAAAACCTATAATGAAGTCATTGGAAAGCAAAAATTGTAAATATTATTTTTAAGAAAATTATAAGAAAAACCAATAATACCCACACTTTTTGTCTTTTAGTTTCAGTTTCGATTAGAAAAAAACAAAAAACGGTTCAAACCGAAACTAAAACATAAAAAAATTAATATTTACACTTTTTTGCTTTCCAATTTCTTCAATATTAGTTCTTTTATGTTTCAGTTTCGGTTTAAAAGAAAAACCAAAAATCTAGAAATTAGAACGTAAAATCCTTTAAAAGTTCAATTTTGGTTTCAGTTTCGGTTTTACCCACACTTTTCACTTTAGGTTTCAGTTTCGATTATGAAAAAAAACAAAAACAACGGTTCAAACCGAAACTAAAATCTAAAAAAATAATATTTACACTTTTTGCTTTCCAATTACTTCATTATTGTTTTTTTTTTAAGGTTTCAGTTTCGGTTTTTAAGAAAAACCAAAAATCAAGGAATTAGAACGTAAAACCCTTTAAAAGTTCATTTTTTCGTTTTACCTACAATTTTTCTCTTTAGGTTTCAGTTTCGATAAAAAAAACAAAATTTCAAACCAAAATTAAAACTTAAAACAATTATTATTTAGACTTTTTTTCCAATTACTTGATTATTCATTTTTTTAGGTTTCAATTTCGGTTTTAAAGAAAAAGAAAAATCAAGAAATTGGAACGTAAAACCTTTAAAAGATATTTTTTTTGGTTGCAGTTTCCTTTTACCAACACTTTATCTCTTTAGGTTTCAGTTTCGATTATCAAAAAACAAAAACAACGGTTTAAACCGAATTTAAAACCAAAAAAATAATATTTACACTTTTTGCTTCCCAATGACTTCATTATACGTTTTCGTTCAGGTTTCAGTTTCTATTTTAAAGAAAAAACAAAAATCAAAATATTAGAACGTAAAAAACTTTAAAAGTTCATTTTTTTGGTTTCGGTTTCGATTTTACAAACACTTTTTCTCTTGAGGTTTCAGTTTCGATCATAAAAAAACAAATACAATGGTTCAAACCAAAACCAAAGCACAAAAAAATTAATATTTAGATTTTTTTCTTTCCAATTACTTCATTATTGATTATTCTTTTAGGTTTTAGTTTCGGTTTTAAAGAAAAACCAAAAATCAGGAATGTAGAACGTAAAACCCTTTAAAAGTTCATTTTTTTGGTTTCGGTTTCTTTTTACCAGCACTTTATCTCTGTAGGTTTTCTAAAACTTAAAAATATTAATAGTTATACTTTTTGCTTTACAATTACTTTATTATTCGTTTTCCTTTCAGGTTTTTAGTTTCTCTTTTAAAGGAAAACTAAATATCAAGAAATTAGAACGTAAAACCCATTAAAAGTTCATTTTTGGTTTTAGTTTCGGTTTCACCCACACTTCTTCTCTTTAGCTTTCAGTTTCGATTATAAAAAAACAAAAAAACGGTTCAAACCGAAACTGAAACTTAAGAAAATTAATATTTATACTTTTTGCTTTCCAATGACTTCATTATATGTTTCTCTTTTAGGTTTTGGTTTCGGGTTTAAAGAAAAATCAAAAATAAAAAAAAAGTAAAACTTTTTAAAAGTTCATTTTTGTGGTTTAGGTTTCGGTTTTACAAACACTTCTTCTCTTTAGGTTGTAGATTCGATTATAAAAAAAACAAAAAAACGGTTCAAATCGAAACTAAAACCTAAAAAAAATAATATTTATACTTTTTGCTTTCCAATGACTTCATTATATGTTTTTCTTTTAGGTTTTGATTTCCGGTTTAAAGAAAAAATAAAAAAATCAAGAAATTACAACGTAAAACAATTCAAAAGCTCATTTTTTTGTTTCGGTTTCGGTTTTACCCACACTTTTTCTCTTTCGGTGTAAATTTCGATTATAAAAAAAACAAAAACGGTTCAAACCGAAACTAAAACTTAAAAAAAATTAATATTTACACTTTTTTTTTCCAATTACTTCATTATTGGTTTTTCTTAGGTTTCAGTTTCGGTTTTGAAGAAAAACCAAAAATCAAGATATTAGAACGTAAAACTCTGAAAAAAGTTTATTTTTTGGTTTTAGTTTCGGTTTTACCCACACTTTTTCTCTTTAGGTTTCAGTTTCGATTACAAAAGACAAAAACAACGGTTCAAACCGAAACTAAAACCTACAAAAATTAATATTTAAACTTTTTTGCTTTCCAAATACTTAATTATTGTTTTTTATGTTAGGTTTCAGTTTCGGTTTTAAAGAAAAATCAAAAATCAAGAAATTAGAACGTTAAACCTTTTAAAAGTTTATTTTTTTGGTTTCAGTGTTGGTTTTACCAACACATCATACCTTTAGGTTTCAGTTTCGATCATAAAAAAACAAAAACAACGGTTCAAACCAAAACTAAAACCTAAAAAAATTAATATTTACACTTTTTGCTTTCCTATTACTTCATTATTGGTTTTTCCTTCAGGTTTTTAATTTCGGTTTTAAAGAAAAACTAAAAATTAAGAAATTAGAACGTAAAACCCTTTAAAAGTTCATTTTCTTAATTCTATTATAATTTTACCCACACTTTCTCTCTTTAGGTTTCAGTTTGAATAAAAAAAAACAACGGTTCAAACCGAAACTAAAACATAAAAAAATTAAAATTTACACTTTTTTGCTTTCCAATTTCTTCATTTTTGGTTTTTTTAGGTTTCAGTTTCGGTTTAAAAGAAAAACCAAAAATCTAGAAATTAGAACGTAAAATCCTTTAAAAGTTCAATTTTGGTTTCAGTTTAAGTTTTACCCACACTTTTCACTTTAGGTTTCAGTTTCAATTATAAAAAAACAAAAAACAACGGTTCAAACCGAAACTGAAACCTTAAAATATTAATATTTATACTTTTTGCTTTCCAATTACTTCATTATTGGTTTTTCTTTCAGGTTTTTAGTTTCGGTTTAAAAAAAAACCTAAAAATCAAGAAATTAGGACGTAAAACACTTTAAAAGTTCATTTCTTTGGTTTCTGTTTTGGTTTTACCCACAATTTTGGTCTTTCGGTTTCAATTTCGATTATCAAAAAAAAGGTACAAACCGAAACTAAAACCTAAAAAAATTAATATTTACACTTTTTGCTTTCCAATTACTTTATTATTGGTTTTTCTTTTAGGTTTCAGTTTCGGTTTTAAAGAAAAACCAAAAATGAATAAATTAGAACGTAAAACCATTTAAAATTCATTTTTTTGGTTTTAGTTACGGTTTTTCCCACACTTTTTCTCTTTAGGGTTCAATATCGTTCATAAAAAAACAAAAACGGTTCAAAACAAAAATAAAACCTAAAATAAATAACATTTACACTTTTTTGCTTTCCAAATACTTAATTATTGATTTTTTCTGTTAGGTTTCAGTTTCGGTTTTAAAGAAAATCCAAAAATCAAGAAATTAGAACGTAAAACCTTTTTAAAAGTTAATTTTTTTCTTTCGGTTTAGGTTTTACCCACACTTCGTCTCTTTAGGTTTCAGTTTCGATTATGAAAAAAACAAAAACAACGGTTCAAACCGAAACTAAAATCTAAAAAAATAATATTTACACTTTTTGCTTTCCAATTACTTCATTATTGGTTTTTTTTTAAGGTTTCAGTTTCGGTTTTTAAGAAAAACCAAAAATCAAATAATTAGAACGTAAAACCCTTTAAAAGTTCATTTTTTTCGTTTTACCTACAATTTTTCTCTTTAGGTTTCAGTTTCGATAAAAAAACAATGGTTCAAACCAAAATTAAAACTTAAAAAAATTATTATTTAGACTTTTTTCCAATTACTTGACTATTGATTTTTTTTAGGTTTCAATATCGGTTTTAAAGAAAAAGAAAAATTAAGAAATTAGAACGTAAAATCTTTAAAAGATATTTTTTTTGGTTGCAGTTTTCTTTTACCAACACTTTATCTCTTTAGGTTTCAGTTTCGATTATCAAAAAACAAAAACAACGGTTCAAAACGAAAATAAAACCTAAAAAAAATAATATTTACACTTTTTTACTTTCCAAATACTTAATTATTGTTTTTTCTTTTAGGTTTCAGTTTCGGTTTTCAAGAAAATCCAAAAATCAAGAAATTATAACGTAAAACCCTTTAAAAGTTCATTTTTTTGGTTTGAATGTCAGTTTTACCAACACTTTATCCCTTTAGGTTTCAGTTTCTATCACTAACAAACAAAAACACCGTTTCAAACCGAAACTAAAACCTAAAGAATTAATTATTACAATTTTTGATTGCCTAAAAACCTAAAAAAAAATATTATTTACACTTTCTCCTTTCCAATTAATTGATTATTGGTTTATCTTTTAGGTTTCAGTTTCGATTTTAAAAAAAAAATCAAGAAATTAGAACGTAAAACCCTTTAAAAGTTCATTTTTTTGTTTCAGTGTAAGTTTTAACAACACTTTATCTTTTTAGGTTTCAGTTTCGATCATTAACAAACAAAAACAACGGTTCAAACCTGAACTAAAACCTAAATAATTAGTTATTATAATTTTTGATTGCCAATTTCTTCATTACTGGTTTTTTTTAGGTTTAAGTTTCGTTTTTAACGAAAAACCAGAAATCAAGAAATTAGAACGTAAAATAATAATAGTAATAATAATAATAAATTTATTAATTAACTAAAATACAAAATATAATAACGAAAGAGCCAAACACTGAGTTCAAGGACTCGTACTGTAAGGCTCAACAATTCATTACAAAATGGACTTAAAAAATAAAATAAAACACAAGTTAATAGAAAACAAGATAAAAATAAATCAAGAACACAAAAAATACAAAATCAGAAGAAAAAACAAAAATATTTACAAAAAATAATCTAACGAACAATACAAATCAGAAACAACAAAATTATTAGGCTGCTCAGAAGTAAATAGCCAATTTTTCAACAATAACTTCTGCTTGGCATGACAAGATTCCTTAATCAAATCAGTGGGAAGGTAATTTAAAAAATATGCAACTATTACCAAAAATTGATGAAACATAAAAGTGTATTTAGTTGTAGGAATGCGAAACTTAACATGACAAGAACTTCTTGTGTTATAATCGAAATTAACAGTTGGAAAATCACGTATATATTTCAAACCATAACAACCAAGTTTAAATAAATACAACTTGTGCAAAGTAAAAATATTTAAATTAGAAAAATTAATTTCATTGATAAAAAGCATATGCAAAAATCGATTATGAAAAATTTGTAAATGGTTAATGTGAGACTTATAAGCTCCACCCCAAAAAATCAAACCATATTGTAAAACAGACTGATAAAGGCCAATATATGTAGTTTTCAAAAACTTAAAAGGTAAAATAAATCTTAAAGGTTGCAGCATGATACCAATATATCTCAATTTCTGAGTTACAGAAACAATATGAGGAGCCCAGCTTAAATGATTGTCCAGTAAAATTCCCAAGTATTTATATTTAGCAACAAAATTAAAAACAGGACAACTACAATTATCAAACAGACAAGAAAAATTATGAAACTTAATAGGTTGCATATTACATTTTGAAAATCCAAATCTCATACACACAGTTTTTTTAATATTAACAGTCAATAAATTAGTTTGAAACAATTTCTTAAGGATTTTAAGGTCATGTATAGCGTCATTATAATTTTGGGAATCAGAATTTGATAAAACAAGAGCCAAGTCATCAGCATAACCAATCAAAGTACCCTTCAAAGGCAAACTAAAAACATCATTGACATAAATCAAAAACAAAATTGGGCCTAAGATAGAACCTTGTGGTACCCCACATTTAATAACAATATTTGAGGACTTTGAACCTTTAACATCAACAAATTGTTCTCTGTTTTGCAAATAAGATTTAAACCACTTTAGAGCAGTACCTCTAATACTATAATGTTCAAGTTTTTAATTAAAACAAAATGAGAAATTGAATCAAAAGCTTTTTTAAAATAAAAAAAAATAACCAAAGGACAATAATGAGCATTCATTGAGTTAATTACAAGAGTTAAAAGCTTAGAGATTGCATGTTCAGTACTTTTACCCGACTGAAATCCAAATTGGTTAGGATGTAAAATTTTAAACTTATTTAAAAAGGACATTAAACGAATTTTCATAATGCCTTCAAAAACTTTTGAGAAAGTAGTCAACAGAGAGATTGGTCTATAGTTTCCCACATCTCCCTTATTACCAGACTTAAAAATAGGTATTACTCTGGCTATTTTAAGCATAGATGGAACATGTCCATGAGCAAAAGAATTTGTAATTAAAGCAGTCAAAACAAAACAAAAGAAATCCAAATTCTGTTTAACAAAAGAAGATCTAATGTTGTCCCAACCAGGACTGCACTGTTTGAGAGCTAAAATGCAGGAACAAACCTCATTATAACAAGGTGGAAGCAAGAAAAAACTAGAAGGATTAGGATCACTGAGGCACTGGAAAGAAGAGGTGCCAAGAATTGAAGAAGAGATAGTACAACAATTTCCAAAATAATTATTAAAAGTAATAGCCAGATTTGTACAGGAAGGCAAAACAAACGGTTTATTTCTAAACCCAGTAATCTCGTTTACTAAAGACCATTGATCTCTCAAATTTTTCTTATTTAAAAATTGAAAAGAGAAATAGTTTAATTTTTGTTTACGTATTTTACCAACGACAAAATTTCGAAATCGCCTATATGAACGCTGAAGAGAAAAATCTAAAGGATTTTTGCGAGCTTTATAGGCCATTTTATCACGTCTATTGATTAAATGAATTAAATCAGTGGTAATCCATGGCTTCAACTTTCTAGTCTTTTTCACAGAAGAAATTAAGGTAGAAGATTCATCAATAACATGCAAGAAAGAACTTAAAACAACATTAAAAGAAAATTCAACAGATAGATCAAGATCCAAATAAGATAAGTCCAGACTGCTTACAAGGTTCGAGGCCAGAGTATTGTTAATTACAGCCTTACAAGGCTGCTGATCAATATTCAAATCCGAATAATTTACAAAGTAACTAACAAACAATGGAAAATGGTCAGTAACATTGGCTTCAAGTACAAAAGCTTGAAAATTATAACGACTATTAAAGGGAACAATGACATGATCAATACACGTTGAAAAACTCAGGTCAACATGAGAAGGAACATTCACTAACTGTATCAATCTATGCCTGAACAAAATATGTAAATACTCCAATGTTGCATCAGTAGGACTTAAAGATAACAAATCAAAATTAAAATCTCCCAATAACAATACATCTTTATCATTATACAAATTTAGCTCATCATTAAATTGAAGAAGAAAGGAATCATCAGAAAACGCAGGTGATCTATATATAGCAATGACAACTAGGCTTGTTTGACAAGACAAGTTACATTCAATAATAAAAAAATTCATTTTTTGGTTTTAGTTACGGTTTTCCCCACACTTTTTCTCTTTAGGTTTTAATATCGTTCATAAAAAAAAACAACAACAACGGTTCAAAACGAAAATAAAACCTAAAAAAAATAATATTTACACTTTTTTCGGTTTTACAAACACTTTTTCTCTTTAGGTTGTAGATTCGATTATAAAAAACCAAAAAAAACGGTTCTAATCGAAACTAAAACCTAAAAAAATTAATATTTACACTTTTTGTTTTCCAATGACTTTATTATTTCTTTTTCTTTTAGGTTTCAGTTTCGGGTTTAAAGAAAAACAAAAAATCGAGAAATTACAACGTAAAACACTTTAAAAGTTCATTTTTTTGGTTTTTCTTGTGATTTTACCCACAATTTTTCTCTTTAGGTTTCAGTTTCGATCATAAAAAAACAAAAACAACGGTTCATACCAAAACTAAAACCTAAAAAAATAAATATTTAACTTTTGGCTTTCCTATTACTTCATTATTGGTTTTTTCTTCAGGTTTTTAGTTTCAGTTTTAAAGAAAAACTAAAAATTAAGAAATTAAAACGTAAAACCCTTTAAAAGTTCATTTTCTTAATTCTATTATGGTTTTACCCACACTTTCTCTCTTTAGGTTTCAGTTTGAATAAAAAAAACAACGGTTCAAACCGAAACTAAAACATAAAAAAATTAAAATTTACACTTTTTTGCTTTCCAATTTCTTCATTATTGGTTTTTTTAGGTTTCAGTTTCGGTTTAAAAGAAAAACCAAAAATCTAGAAATTAGAACGTAAAATCCTTTAAAAGTTCAATTTTGGTTTCAGTTTCGGTTTTACCCACATTTTTCACTTTAGGTTTCAGTTTCAATTATAAAAAACGAAAACAACGGTTCCAACCGAAACTATAACCTAAAAATATTAATATTTACACTTTTTTGCTTTCCAATTACTTCATTATTGGTTTTTCTTTCAGGTTTTTAGTTTCGGTTTAAAAAAAACTAAAAATCAAGAAATTAGAACGTAAAACATTTTAAAAGCTCATTTTTTTGGTTTTTGTTGTGGTTTTACCCACAATTTTTGTCTTTAGGTTTCAATTTCGATTATCAAGAAAAAGTTTCAAACCGAAACTAAAACCTCAAAAAAATTATTATTAACACTTTTTTGCTTTCCAAATACTTGGGTGTTGGTTTATCTTTTAGGTTTCAGTTTCGGTTTCAAAGAAAAATAAAAAAAAAACGTAAAAATGTTTAAAAGTTCATTTTTGTTGTTAGGTATCGGTTTTACCCTCACTTTTTCTCTTTAGGTTAAAGATTCGATTATAAAAAAAAACGTTTCAAACGGAAACTAAAACCTAAAAAAATTAATATTTACACTTTTTGCTTTCCAATTACTTTATTATTTGTTTTTCTTTTAGGTTTCAGTTTCGGATTTAAAGAAAAACCAAAAATCAAAAAATTAGAACGTAAAACCCTTTAAAAGTTCATTTTTATCGTTTTATCCACAATATTTCTCTTTAGGTTCCAGTTTCGATAAAAAAAACAGTTTCAAACCAAAATTAAAACTTAAAAAAAATATTATTTAGACTTTTTTTTTCGAATTATTTCATTTATGATTTTTTTTAGGTTTCAGTTTCGGTTTTAAATAAAAACAAAATATTAAAAAATTAGAACGTAAAAAGCTTTAAAAGTTCATTTCTGTGGTTTCGGTTTCGGTTTTATCCACACTTTTTCTCTTTACGTATAAATTTCGATTATAAAAAAACAAAAACGGTTCAAACTTAAAAAAATTAAAATTTACACTTTTCTTTTCCAATTTCTTCATTATTGGTTTTCTTAGGTTTAAGTTTCGGTTTTCAAGAAAAACCAAAAATCAAGAAATTAGAACGTAAAACCCTTTAAAAGTTCATTTTTTTATTTTAGTTTCGGGTTTACCCACACTTTTTCTCTTTAGGTTTCAGTTTCGATTATTAAAAAACAAAAACAACGGTTCAAACCAAAACTAAAACCTAAAAAAATTAATATTTACACTTTTTGCTTTCCTATTACTTCATTATTGGTTTTTCCTTCAGGTTTTTAGTTTCGGTTTTAAAAAAAAACTAAAAATCAAAAAAACTAGAACGTAAAACCCTTTAAAAGTTCATTTTTTTGGTTTTTGTTTTGGTTTTACCCACAATTTTTGTCTTTAGGTTTCAATTCCGATTATCAAAAAAAAAGGTTCAAACCGACACTAAAACCTCAAAAAATTATTATTAACACTTTTTTGCTTTCCAATTACTTGAGTATTGGTTTATCTTTTAGGTTTCAGTTTCGGTTTAAAAGAAAAATAAAAAACGTAAAACCCTTTAAAAGTTTATTTTTGTGGTTTAGGTTTCGGTTTTACCCACACTTTTTCTCTTTAGGTTAAAGATTCGATAATAAAAAAGGAAAAACGTTTCAAACCAAAACTAAAACCTAAAAAAATTAATATTTACACATTTTGCTTTCCAATTACTTTATTATTGGTTTTTCTTTTAGGTTTCAGTTTCGGTTTTAAAGAAAAACCAAAAATCAAGAAATTAGAACGTAAAACCCTTTAAAAGTTCATTTTTTGGTTTTAGTGTCAGTTTTACCAACACTTTATCCCATTAGGTTTCAGTATCGATCATTAACATTAAGTTTGGAATATAAAAAATAAAAACAATGGTTCAAAACGAAACTACAACCTTGAAAAATTAGTTTTTACACTTTTTTGCTTTCCAAATACTTCATTATTGGTTTCTCTTTTAGGTTTCAGTTTTGGGTTTAAAGAAAAACCAAAAATCAAGATATTAGAAAGTAAAACACTTTAAAAGTTCATTTTTGTTCTTTCGGTTTCAGTTTTACCCACACTTTTTCTCTTTAGGTTTCAGTTTCGATTATCAAAAAACAAAAACAACGGTTGAAACCGAAACTAAAATCTAAAAAAAATAATATTTGCACTTTTTGCTTTCCAATTCCTTCTTTATTGTTTTTTTTTAAGGTTTCAGTTTCGGTTTTTAAGAAAAACCACAAATCAAGAAATTAGAAAGTGAAACCCTTTAAAAGTTCATTTTTTTCGTTTTATTCACAATTTTTCTCTTCAAGTTTTAGTTTCGAAACAAAAAACAATGGTTCAAACCAAAATTAAAACTTAAAAAAATTATTATTTAGACTTTTTTTTCCAATTACTTCATTATTGATGTTTTTAGGTTTGAGGTTCGGTTTTAAAAAAAATTAGAACGTAAAACCTTTAAAAGATATTTTTTTTTGTTTCAGTTTGCTTTTACCAACATTTCATCTCGTTAGGTTTCAGTTTCGATTATGAAAAAACAAAAACAGCGGTTCAAACCGAATTTAAAATCAAAAAAATAATATTTACATTTTTTGCTTTCCAATGACTTCATTATAAGTTTTCCTTTAGGTTTCAGTTTCGGTTTTAAAGAAAAACCAAAAATTAAAATATAAGAACGAAAAAAATTTAAAAGTTCATTTTTTGGTTTCGTTTCAGTTTTACCAACAATTTTTCTCTTTAGGTTTCAGTTTCGATCATAAAAAAACAAATACAATGGTTCAAAATGAAACTAAAACCTAAAAATTTAATATTTACATTTTTTTGCTTTCCAATTACTTCAATATTGATTATTCTTTTAGGTTTCAGTTTCGATTTCAAAGAAAATAAAAAAATCAAGAAATTAGAACGTAAAACACTTTAAAAGTTAATTTTTTTCTTTCAGTTTCGCTTTTACCCATACTTTTTCTCTTTAGGTTTCAATTTCGATTATAAAAAAACAAAAACAACGGTTCAAACAGAAACAAAAACCTAAAAAACAATATTTACACTTTTTTCCTTTCAAAATACTTAGTTATTGGTTTTATGTTAGGTTTTACTTTCGGTTTTAAAGAAAAATCAAAATAATAAAACGTAAAACCCTTTAAAAATTCATTTTTGTGGTTTAGGTTTCGGTTTTACTAACACTTTTTCTCTATAGGTTTCAGATTCGATTATCAAAAAACAAAAACAACGAATCAAACCGAAAATAAATCTAAAAAAAATAATATTTACACTTTTTGCTTTCTAATGACTTCATTATTGGTCTTGTTTCGTATTTTTTAATGTTTTATGTTCTTCGTAGACTAAACGCAACAGAAAAACGCAGATAACAGATTGTATAATTTTTTACACTAATCTATTAACAAATATAACAGATATAACATAAATCATATAATAACTGTGACAGATATTAAGTTATAACATTCGAAATTAATTACAAAACAAATTAATATTAGTTTCAAACTTCAAAATTAATCACAATACAAAACGGTACTGGCCTGTATCTAATATAATGATCTAAAATTCCAGTCTAGGGTGTGAATTTGGTCCAACGAAGAAATTCCGAAACAGTTCACAGTTCAATAAATTCGCCGTCTCTCAGCACAAGCAGTAATTCAGATGTATCGTAGAGATTGACGAAATAAACTCACAGCTTCCGTAGATCTAACTTCAATCACAAATCCAAGTTGAATATTCACAGCAAACACTTAATCTTTCTCAAATAACTAACTCTCTTCTTTTGAAATAAAACTGATGTCTGAATCTCACTCTTTTTCTTCGAATAAAACTAATGACTGAATCTATCTTCTTGTTTCGAATAAAAACTAATGACTCAATATCTCTCTTGTCACCGTCTTTCATACCAACAGACCTACTTCTCAAACAATCTTGCAATTTCCATACAACTCCAGAGCAATCCGCGCGTGACCGTTCTTGCACGAGACTACACGTCTAGACACGAAGTCACCAGCACTCATTTACAAACATATGATTGGTCTACTTAATTCAAGAAAGTTCTAAATTTTACCCTAAATAAATAACAAATATTAGTTTAAACTTCGAAACAATAATATCAATATGGAAAAATGAATAATAGAAATGAAAATTTAAACACAACCCGACATGTTGTCGTTTACAAAATATTTACACATATACATAACAGTCATTTAGGTGTCAGTTTCGGTTTTAAAAAAACCAACAATTAAGAAATTAGAACGTAAAACACTTTAAAAGTTTATTTCTTGTTTCGGTTTCGGTTTTACCCACACTTTTTCACTTTAGATTTAAATTTCGAATATAAAAAAACCGAAACGGTTCAAATCGAAACTAAAACGTAAAAAAAAATTATATTTACATTATTTTGTTTTTCGAATACTTTATTAATTGTTTTTCTTTTAGATTTGAGTTTCTGTTTTAAAGAAAAACTAAAAATCAAGAAATTAGAACGTAAAACCCCTTAAAAGTTCATTTTTTGGTTTCGGTTTTACCCACACTTCTTCTCTTGGGTTTCAGTTTCAATCATAAAAACACAAACACAACGGTTCAAACCGAAACTAAAACATAAAAATATTAATATTTATACTTTTTCCTTTAAAATTACTTCATTATTCGTTTTTCTTTCAGATTTTTAGTTTCTCTTTTAAAGGAAAACTAAAAATCAAGAAATTAGAACGCAAAACCCTTTAAAAGTTAATTTTTTGGTTTTAGTTTCGGTTTTTTCCCACACTTTTCTCATTAGGTTTTAATTTCGTTGATAAAAAAAAACAAAAACAACGGTAAAAAACGAAACTAAAACCTAGAAAAATTAATATTTACCCTTTTTTGCTTTCCAAATACTTAATTACTGTTTTTTCTGTTAGGTTTCAGTTTCTGTTTTAAAGAAAAACCAAAAATCAAGAAATAAGAACGTAAAACCCTTTAAAAGTTCATTTTTTGGTTTCAGTTTCGGTTTTACCCACACTTTTCCACTTTAGGTTTTAGTTTCTATAGTAGAAAAACGAAAATAACAGTTAAAACCGAAACTCAAACCTAACAAAATTAATATTTACACTATTTTGCTTTTCAATTACTTCATTAAAGGGTTATGTTTTAGGTTTGAGTTTCTGTTTTAAATAAAACTAAAAATTTAAGAATTAGAAGGTAAAATCCTTTAAAAAATCATTTTTTCGGTTTCTGTATCTGTTTTTAGTTTCGGTTTTAACAAAAAACTAAAAAGCAAGAAATTAGAACGTAAAACCCATTAAAAGTTCATTTTTATGGTTTCACTTTCGGTTTTTTTCCCACACTTTTCTCTTTAGGTTTCAGTTCCGATTATAAAAAAAACAAAAACCATGGTTCAAACCGAAACTAAAACCTAAAAAAATTAATATTTACACTTTTTTTTCCAAATACTTCGTTATTGGTTTTCTTAGGTTTCAGTTTTGGTTTGAAGAAAACCAAAAATCAAGAAGTTAGAACGTTAAAACCCTTTCAAAGATAATTTTTTCGTTTGAGTTCGGTTTTACCCACACTTTTTCTCTTTAGGTTTCAATTTCGATTATCAAAAAAAAGGTTCAAACCGAAACTAAAACCCCCAAAAAATTATTATTAATACTTTTTGCTTTCAATTACTTGAGTATTGGTTTATCTTTAGGTTTCAGTTTTGGTTTCAAAGAAAAAATAAAAAATAAACGTAAAACCCTTTAAAAAGTTTATTTTTGTGGTATAGGTTTCGGTTTTTCCCACACTTTTTCTCTTTAGGGTTAAAGATTCGATTATAAAAAAGAAAAACGTTTCAAAACCGAAACTAAAACCTAAAAAATTAATATTTACACTTATTTGCTTTACAAATACTTTATTATTGTTTTATCTTTTAGGTTTCAGTTTCGGTTTTAAAGAAAATCCAGAAATCAAGAAATTAGAACGTAAACCCTTTAAAAATTCATTTTTTTTTCTTTGAGTTTCGGTTTCACCCACAATTTTTCTCCTTAGGTTTAATTTCGATTATAAAAAAACAAAAACAACGGTTCAACCTGGAACTAAAACCTAAAAAAAAAATATATTTTCACTTTTTGTTTTCCAATTACTTCATTATTGATTATTCTTTTAGGTTTCAGTTTCGGTTTCAAAGGAAAACCAAAAATCAAGAATTAGAACGTAAAACACTAACTCATTTTTTGGTTTCAGTTTCGGTTTTACCCACACTTTTTCTCTTAAGGTTTCAGTTTCGATTATAAAAAAACAAAAAATAATATTTACACATTTTTTGCGATCTAATGACTTCATTGTTGGGTTTTTTTGAGATTTGAGTTTCGGGTTTAAAAAAATACCAAAAATCAAGAAATTAGAACATAAAACACTTTAAAAGTTAATTTTTATGGTTTCAGTTTCGGTTTTTTCCCACACTTTTCTCTTAGGTTTCAGTTCCGATTATAAAAAAACAAAAAGAATGGTTCAAACCGAAACTAAAACCTAAAGAAATTAATATTTACACTATTTTGCTTTTCAATTACTTCATTAATGCTTTTTGTTTTAGGTTTCAGTTTCGGTTTTAAAGAAAAACGAGAAATCAAGAAATTAGAACGTAAAACCTTTTAAAAGATAGTTTTTTTTTATTTGAGTTTCGGTTTTACCCACACTTTTTCTCGTAAGGTTTCAGTTTCGATTATGAAAAAAACAAAAACAACGGTTCTAACCGAAACTAAAACCTAAAAAAATTAATATTTACACTTCTTTCTAATGACTTATAATTGGTTTTTCTTTTAGGTTTCAGTTTCGGGTTTAAAAAACCAAAAATCAAGAAATTAGAACGTAAAACACTTTAAAAAAGCTCATTTTTGGTTTCGGTTTTAACCAAACTTTTCTCTTTAGGTTTCAGTTTCGACAAAAAAAAACAACGGCTCAAACCGAAATTAAAACTTAATATTTACACTTTTTCTCCAATTACTTGATTATTGTTTTTTTTAGGTTTTCAAATTCGGTTTAAAGAAAAACGAGAAATCAAGAAATAAGAACGTAAAATAATAAATAAATAATAAATATTATTCGTTTTTCTTTCAGGTTTTTAGTTTCTCTTTTAAAGGAAAACTAAAAATAAAGAAATTAGAACGTAAAACCCTTTAAAAGGTTCATTTTTAGGTTTCAGTTTCGGTTTTTCCCCACACTTTTCTCTTTAGGTTTCATTTTCAATCATAAAAAATTAAAACAACGGTTCAAACCGAAACTAAAACCTAAAAAAAAGAATATTTACACTTTTTTTCCAAATACTTAGTTATTGGTTTTTCTTAGGTTTAAGTTTCGGTTTTAAGAAAACCAAAAAACAAGAAAATAGAACGTAAAAAGCTTTAAAAGTTCATTTTTGTGGTTTCGGTTTCACCCCTCTTTTCTCTTTACATATAAATTTCGATAATAAAAAAACAAAAACGGTTCAAACCGAAACTAAAACTTAAAAAAATTAATATTTACACTTTTTTTTTCCAATTACTTCATTATTGGTTTTTCTTAGGTTTAAGTTTCGGTTTTGAAGAAAAAACCAAAAATCAAAAAATTATAACGTAAAACCCTTTAAAAGTTCATTTTTATGGTTTCAGTTTCGGTTTTTCCCACACTTTTCTCTTTAGGTTCATTTTCAATCATAAAAAAACAAAAACAACGGTTCAAACCATTTAAAACCCTTAAAAAATTAATATTTCAACTTTTTTTGCTTTCCGAATACTTAATTATTGTTTTTTCTGTTAGGTTTCAGTTTCGGTTTTCAAGAAAAACGAGAAATCAAGAAATTAGAACGTAAAACCTTTGAAAGTTCATTTTTATGGTTTCAGTTTCGGTTTTTCCCACACTTTTTCTCTTTAGGTTTTAGTTCCGATTATAAAGAAAAGAAAAACCATGGTTCAAACCGAAACTAAAACCTAAATAAATTAATATTTACACTTCTTTTTTCCAAATACTTCGTTATTGGTTTTTGTTAGGTTTAAGTTTTGGTTTTGAAGAAAAACCAAAATCAAGAAATTAGAACGTTAAAACCCTTTCAAAGATAATTTTTTGGTTTGAGTTTCGGTTTTACCCACACTTTTTCTCTTAAGGATTCAGTTTCGATTATCAAAAAAAACAAAAAGAACTTTTAAAACCAAAACTCAAACTCAAAAAAAATGATTTTTATACTTCTTTGCTTTCCAATTACTTCATTATTGGTTTTTTTAGGTTTCAGTTTCGGTGTTAAAGAAAAACCAAAAATCTAGAAATTAGAACGTAAAAAATTTTAAAGTTTATTTTTTTGGTTTCGTTTTGGGTTAACCAACACTTTTTCACTTTAGGTTTCAGTTTCGATCATAAAAATACAAATACAATTATTCTTTTAGGTTTCAGTTTCGGTTTAAAAGAAAAATGAAAAAAATAAAACGTAAAACTTTTTAAAAGTTCATTTTTTGGTTTCAGTTTAGGTTTTACCCACACTTTTCTCTTTTGGTTTCATTTTCAATCATAAAAAAACAAAACAAACGGTTCAAACCGAAACTAAAACCTAAAAAAAAATATTGTTTACACTTTTTCCTTCCCAATTAATTGATTATTGGTTTATCTTTTAGGTTTTAGTTTCGGTTTCAAAGAAAAACTAAAACTCAAGAAATTAGAACGTAAAACCCTTTAAAAGTTCATTTTTTGGTTTCAGTTTCGGTTGTACCCACACTTCTTTTCTTTTTAGGTTTCAGTTTTAATCATAAAAAAACAAAAACAACGGTTCAAACCGAAACTAAAACCTAAAAATTTAATATTTACACTTATTTGCTTTCCAATTACCTCATTATTGGTTTATCTTTTACGTTTCAGTTTCGGTTTTAAAGAAAATCCAAAAATCAAGAAATTAGAACGTAAACCATTTAAAAGTTCATTTTTTTGCTTTGAGTTTTGGTTTTACCCACAATTTTTCTCCTTAGGTTTAATATCGATTATAAAAAACAAAAACAACGGTTCAAACGGGAACTAAAACTTAAAAAAAAAATAAATACACTTTTTTGCTTTCAAAATACTTAATTATTGGTTTTTCATTGAGATTTCAGTTTAGGTTTTAAAGGAAAACCAAAAATCAAGAAATTAGAACGTAAAACCCTTTAAAAGATAATTTTTTTTATTTGAGTTTCGGTTTTACCCACACTTTTTCTCGTAAGGTTTAAGTTTCGATTACAAAAAAATAAAACAACGGTTCAAACCGAAACTGAAATTTAAAAAAATTAATATTTACACTTTTTTGCTTTTCAATTACTTGATTAATGGTTTTTTTAGGTTTCAATTTCGGTTTTTAAGAAAAACCAAAAATCAAGAAATTAGAACGTAAAACACTTTAAAACCTAAAATAATTGATATTTTCACATTTTTGTTTTGAAAATAATTATTGGTTGTTCTGTTAGGTTTCAGTTTCGGTTTTAAAGAAAAATCAAAATAATAAAACGTAAAATCCCTTAATAATTCATTTTTGTGGTTTAGGTTTCGGTTTAATCAACACTTTTTCTGTTTAGGTTTCAGATTCGATTATCAAAAAACAAAACAACGAATCAAACCGAAAAAAAATCTAAAAAAAAAATATTTACACTTTTTGCTCTATAATGACTTCATTATTGGTCTTTTTAGGTGTCAGTTTCGGTTTTAAAAAAATCCAACAATCAAGAAATTAGAACGTAAAACACTTTAAAAAGTTTATTTCTGTTTCGGTTTCGGTTTTACCCACACTTTTTCACTTTAGGTTCAAATTTCGATTATAAAAAAACCCAAGACGGTTTAAACCGAAACTAAAACGTAAAAAAATTAGTATTTACACTATTTTGTTTTTCAATTACTTTATTAATTGTTTTTCTTTTATGTTTGAGTTTCTGTTTTAAAGAAAAACTAAAATCTAGAAATTAGAACGTAAAACCCTTTAAAAGTTCATTTTTTTTTGTTTCGTTTCGGTTTCAGTTTCGATCAAAAAAAACCTAAATAAATTAATATTTACACTATTTTGCTTTTCAATTACTTCATTAAGGGTTTTTCTTTTAGGTTTGAGTTTCCGTTTAAATAAAAAGTAAAAATCAAGAAATTAGAACGTAAAATCCTTTAAAAATTCAATTTTCGGTTTCTGTATCTATTTTACCCACACTTTTTCTTTTTAAGTTTCAGTATCAATTATAAAAAAAAAAAAACAACGATTCAAACAGAAACAAAAACCTAAAAAAACAATAATTACATTTTTTTCCTTTCAAAATACTTAATCTTTGGTTTTTCTGTTAGGTGTCACTTACGGTTTTAAAGAAAAATCTAAATAATAAAACGTAAAACCCATTAAAAATTCATTTTTCTGGTTTAGGTTTCGGTTTTACCTACTCTTTTTCACTTTAGGTTTAAGTTTCGATAATAAAAAAACCAAAACGGTTCAAACCGAATCTAAAACCTAAAAAAAAATAATATTTACAATTTTTGCTTGCCAATTACTTCATTACTGGTTTTCTTTTAGGTTTCAGTTTCGGTTTTAAAGAAAATCCAAAAATCAAGAATTTAAAACCCTTTAAAAGATATTTTTTTTGCTTTGAGTTTCGGTTTTACCCACAATTTTCTCCTTAGGTTTCAGATTCGATTATAAAAAAAACAACGGTTCAAACCGAAACTAAAACCTAAAAAAAATAATATTTACACTTTTTGCTTTCTAATGACTTCATTGTTGGTATTTTTTTTTAATTTGAGTTTCGGGTTTAAAGAAATACCAAAAATAAATAAATTAGAACATAAAACACTTTAAAAGTTCATTTTTTGGTTTCGGTTTTTCCCACACTTTCTCTTTAGCTTTCGTTTTCGACAAAAAAAAAACAACGGTTCAAACCGAAATTAAAACTTAAAAAAATTAATATTTACACTTTTTTTCCAATTCCTTCATTATTCGTTTTTTTTCGGGTTTTAGTTTCTGTTTTAAAGGAAAACTAAAAATCAAGAAATTAGAACGTAAACCCTTTAAAAGTAAATTTTTATGGTTTCAATTTCGGTTTTTTTCACACTTTTTCTCTTTAGGTTTCAGTTCCGATCATAAAAAAACAAAAACAATGGTTCAAACCGAAACTAAAACCTCAAAAAAATTATTATTAATACTTTTTTGCTTTCCAATTACTTGGGTATTGGTTTATCTTTTAGGTTTCAGTTTCGGTTTCAAAGAAAAATAAAAAAATAAAAAAATAAACGTAAAATCCTTTAAAAGTTTATTTTTGTGGTTTAGGTTTCGGTTTTACCCACACTTTTTCTCTTTAGGTTAAAGATTCGATTAAAAAAAGAAAACGTTTCAAACCGAAACTAAAACCTAAATAAATAAATATTTTCACTATTTTGCTTTTCAATTAATTCATTAAGGGTTTTTCTTTTCGGTTTGAGTTTCCGTTTTAAATAAAAACTAAAAATCAAGAAATTAGAACGTAAAACCCTTTAAAAGTTCATTTTTTGGTTTCAGTTTCGGTTTTACCCACACTTCTTCTCTTTAAGTTTCAGTTTCAATCATAAAAAAACAAAAACAACGTTTCAAACCGAACTAATACCTAAAAATATTAATATTTATACATTTTGCTTTACAATTACTTCATTATTCGTTTTTCTTTCAGATTTTTAGTTTCTGTTTTTAAAAAAAACTAAAAATCAACAAATTAGAACGCAAAACCCTTTCAAAGTTAATTTTTATGGTTTCAGTTTCGGTTTTTCCCACACTTTTTCTCTTTATGTTTTAATTTCGTTTATAAAAAAACAAAAACAACTGTGTAAACCGAAACTCAAACCTAAAAAAAATTAATATTTACTTTTTTTTTACTTTCCAAATACTTAATTATTGTTTTTTCTGTTAGGTTTCAGTTTCTGTTTTAAAGAAAAACCAAAAATCAAGAAATTAGAACGTAAAAACCCTTTAAAAGCTCAATTTTTGGTTTTAGTTTCGGATTTACTCATAATTTTTCTCTTTACCTTTAAGTTTGGATTATAAAAAAAGAAAATAAAACTTTTTCTCTTTTGGTTTCAATTTCGATTAAAAAAAAAAACAATGGTTCAAACAGAAAAAAACCTAAAAAAGCAATATTTACACTTTTTTCTTTTCAAAATACTTAATTATTGGTTTTTCTGTTAGGTTTCACTTTCGGTTTTAAAATAAAATCAAAATAATAAAACGTAAAACCCTTTAAAAATTCATTTTGTGGTTTAGGTTTCGGTTTTACCTACACATTTTGTCTTTAGGTTTCAGATTCGATAATCAAAAAACAAAAAACAACGAATCAAACCAAAAATAAATCTAAAAAAATAATATTTACACTTTTTGCTTTCTAATGACTTTATTATTGGTTTTTCTTTTAGGTTTCAGTTTTGGTTTTAAGAAAAACGAGAAATCAAGAAATTAGAACGTAAAACCTTTGAAAGTTCATTTTTATGGTTTCAGTTTCGGTTTTTCCCTTACTTTTTCTCTTTAGGTTTCAGTTCCGATTATAAAAAAACAAAAACCATGGTTCAAACCGAAACTAAAACCTAAAAAAATTAATATTTACACTTTTTTTTCCAAATACTTCGTTATTGGTTTTTCTTAGATTTCAGTTTTGGTTTTGAAGAAAAACCAAAAATCAAGAAGTTAGAACGTTAAAACCCTTTCAAAGATAATTTTTTGGTTTGAGTTTCGGTTTTACCCACACCTTTTCTCTTTAGGATTCAGTTTCGATTATCAAAAAACAAAAACAACTGTTAAAACCAAAACTGAAACTTAAAAAAAAAAAATTTTATATTTTTTTTTGCATTCCAATTACTTCATTATTGGTTTTTTTAGGTTTCAGTTTCGGTGTTAAAGAAAAACCAAAAATCTAGAAATTAGAAAGCAAAACACTTTAAAATTTTATTTTTTTGGTTTCAGTTTCGGTTATATAATAAATAATAATTATAATAAATTTATTTTATTAAGCAATAAATTAAACACAAAAAATCAAATAACAATACAAAACCATCAGCAAAGAGTTAACTCGTCCTGTGATGGTTAAACTCAAAATAAAGTAAAATCAAAATTTACAAAATCAAGATAAAGTTCCCAGAATATTATCATCAGTATTCAAGATCCATTGTTTTAAGTATTTCTTTTGATTAACACGATTAATAGAAGATCTTATACTGCAAGGAATAAAATTATGAATACGAGGTGCCAAATAAAGATATTGATGAAGTGTAACTGTTTTACGTGGAGTGGGTACATTAATTGGAAAAAAAGATTGAAGTCGTGTAAGATATGAAGTGACTTTAAAAGGCCTATTAAAAGAAACATGCAGTGTAGATAAAGCTAAAAAATATAAATAAAGTTTATCATATGAAAGAGGGGAGTTAAATTTACGGGAATCGGTATCAAGCCTATGGGTAAAAATAAGAGAGAAAACACTTTTTTTGCAACTTGTAAATAGGAATTAAAAAAGTCTTATATGTGCCACCCCAAATTGAAATACAATATTGTAAGAAGGACTGAAAGAGGGCATAATATACACTTAACAAAATATGATAAGGAGCACAATGACTAAGTTCAAAAATTAGCATAGAACTATATTTTAATTTATTAACTAAAGAATTAATATGTAATTGCCAATTTAATTTTCGGTCTAAAATAGTTCCTAAATATTTAACAGAGGAAACTTGAGTCAATTTGGGACACTTACCATTAGGGTAAGTATAACAATCACTGGAATGATAAAAAATAGAAGGAAAAGCTGGAATGACACCATAAAGGTTAAACTGAAGAAGAAAAGATTTAGATATATTTAAGGATAAGCCATTACAGAAGAGCCATTTTTTAATTTTATTAAGATCACTAGAAATAATGGCTTCATTAATTAGATTTGACTTAATATAAACAACAGCAATATCATCGGCATAGGCTTGGATATCTCCAGAAAACTGTTGGTAAAGAATATCATTTATATAAATGAGAAATAATAAAGGACCCAGAACAGAACCTTGTGGTACTCCAGGATTAATTGTAAGCCAATCACTATAATTATTATGGAGACAAACCGATTGCTTTCTATTGTGAGAGTAAGAAGAAAACCAATCAAAAACAATACCTCTAAAACCATAATAAGATAATTTATTTAACAAAATTTTATGATTAACAGAATCGATAGCTTTGGCTAAAACAAGAAAAACAGCAATTGGATGAAGATCAGTATCCAAAGCTTCTGTAATACTTCCCACAAGTTTAGCAACAGCAACCTCCGTTCCAAGCCCAGGCCGAAAGCCAAATTGAGAAGGAGACAAAACTGAATGTCTATCAAGAAATGATAAAATTCTAATCTTCATAGATTTTTCAAATAGTTTAAAGAAATGTATTAATAAGGAAATAGGTCTATAATTTGTAATATCAAAAGTATTACCAGATTTATAAATCGGAATGACTAATGATAACTTTAAAGCATTAGGAAACTTCCCTTGAGTAAAAGATAAATTAATTAAAAAAGTCAAAATTGGTGCAAAAAGATTAGCATTAGCTTTCAACATCTTAACCGTAACACCATCTACACCATTGGAAGCGGAATTTGATAAAGAGAAAATATTATTCATAGTTTCAGATACAGTAACAGGATATAGGTAACAAGAAGAAGAAGAAGGAGCAGGAGGCATACCCTGAGAACAAAATTTAGGATCGGAGCAAGTAGATTTAGCAACATTAACAAAAAAATAATTCAAATCAGATAAATCAGTAGTACGAAAATTACAAAATTTCTTTTTTTTTGAACATCAATAATAGAGTTAACAATATTCCAATTCTGTTTAATAGTTTTAGCATTCTTAAACAGGTTATGATAGTAAGTCCATTTAGTCTTACGGGTCAAGCTAACAACATAATTCCTTAAACACTTAAATCTAATCTTTAGGTAAATATCATCAGGAAATTGATGTACTTTCTTTTTTAAATTGTCTCTTTTAATCATTAACAAAACCAATTCACTGGTAATACATGGCTTAATTTTTCTAAACTTTCGTGACACAGAAACAGTAGTAGTACAACTTTGAATACAATCAGTTAACACTTCAGCGAAATTATCATTAGCAACATTAACATCAAAACAATTCATAACACGGGACCAATCTGAAAAATTCAAACAAGAACTCAAATCATTAAACTTAATCTTTTGAACCTTTGACACATGTTCTAGATCCGATAAAATGTCTATACATAAAACAATTGGAAAATGATCGGTCAAAAAACTCTCAACAATATAAGAATAACAATTTTTAACAGTATTTCCACTAATTAAAAAATGATCAATACAAGAGTTAGTAACATTGGTTATCCGTGTAGGAGAAGAAATAATAATACGAAGATTGTTCTCAGACAAAAACTTAAAATATGCATTCTTATAACAAACATCATCAAATGCCAAAACATCTATATTAAAATCACCAACAAGTATATTAATATCATATTTGTATAAATTCAATTCTAATGAAAGCTCATCAATAAATTTCAATACAGGCAATCTAGGAGATCGATAAACAATAAAGAGAATAAATTTTTTTTTAAATCATACAAAACAAAATTAAAGCATCAGACTTATTGTACTGTACTTCTTTTATCATAGCCAGTATCTCAAATTTAACAAAAACTGCCACTCCACTAGCCTTATTTAGACCAGAAGATGAAGAATAAAAGGAGTAACCTGGAATCGAAAAGGGAACAAATCCATCCTCAACAAACCAAGTTTCAGAAAGAGCTATTATATGAAAATTAACAACGCTTGATTGTAAAAACACAAGAAATTGGTCAAAATTTTGAGTAAGACTTCGAATATTAACATGTATTAAATTTAAATGACCAACAGAAAAACATTTGGTAAATCAGAAAGAGAAGACAAAGTTGGTGTAACACCAACAATGTCATCAAAATCATCAGCCATTGCAGTGTTTATAATTTATTAAGATCAATCAAGCAGCGTAAAACAATGGGCTGAGTAGTTTCCGATTTCCTAATTAGAATATTACCATTCGATACCCAAAGAAATTTATAGCCAAGATCTTTCTGTTTACGTTTTGCTTGCATAAAAATATCGCGATAATATGGGGAGAGATGTTCGTTAACATAAACTGGATAAGATTCATTACAGACCTTAATATCATTAGTATTAAGTGAGCGAAATTTAGTTTTCTTAAGTTTAAGCAGATCAAATTTAATTTGCTTACGACAAAACTTAACAACAATCTGTCTCGGACTCTTATTTTCAGTTGCTTTCTTTCCAATACGATGAACAGTGTCAATATCTGTAGGAGCACACTCAACCCCTAAAGTGGTTCTAATCTTCTCAACAACTTCTTGCAAATTCTCATTAGGCTTCTCTGGAATACCTCCAATCGAAACATTATAGTTGTAAGAATATTGTTCCGCGTCACACATCTTCCTCCGAAAACTTGCCATCTCCTTCCACAATTCTTCATTTTCATGCTTTAATGTTTTATTTTCCTGTTTACACTCCTTAACTTCAGCTCTCAAAGTTGTGATATCCTGACTCATAGTTTCTATCTTCTCTGAATAAAATTGAAAGGAAGTCACTAATTCTTCGACCTTTACTTTAATTAAGTGGAAGTCGTCAAGTGTTTACAAAATTTCAGTAACTTTTGTCTTAAGCCACTTCATATCTGCCTCCCCCATATTTAAATCAAGCTCACTATTCTCAGCAAGTATCACTGTCTCCCCCTCTAACGAAATGGACTCAGTCCCTCTTAATGAAGATTCACTATTTAGGCTTAACTTTCTTTTTCTCATACAAAAATCACATTCATAACTTTTCCCAGTTTCCTTAAAATATTCCAAATCCTCATCAGTAAAGTTCTTACATCTTAAATGATACCATTTTTGACACTCACCAGAGCAATGAAGGGCTTTATCACCAACTTTATTATAGACTTTACTTTGAGTACAAAATCTTCATGGCATGCTAGTCAGCCATTTGAAAAAAAAAACAACGGTTTTAAACCGAAACTAAAACTTAAAAATATTAATAGTTATACTTTTTGCTTTACAATTACTTTATTATTCGTTTTTCCTTTCAGGTTTTTAGTTTCTCTTTTAAAGGAAAACTAAATATCAAGAAATTAGAACGTAAAACCCATTAAAAGTTCATTTTTATGGTTTCACTTTCGGTTTTTCCCACACTTTTTCTCTTTAGGTTTCAGTTCCGATTATAAAAAAACAAAAACCATGGTTCAAACCGAAACTAAAACCTAAAAAAATTAATATTTACACTTTTTTTTTCCAAATACTTCGTTATTGGTTTTTCTTAGGTTTCAGTTTTGGTTTTGAAGAAAAACCAAAAATCAAGAAGTTAGAACGTTAAAACCCTTTCAAAGATAATTTTTTGGTTTGAGTTTCGGTTTTAACCACACTTTTTCTCTTTAGGATTCAGTTTCGATTATCAAAAAACAAAAACAACTTTTACAACCAAAACTGAAACTTAAAAAAAATATTTTTATACTTTTTTGCTTTCCAATTACTTCATTATTGGTTTTTTTAGGTTTCAGTTTCGGTGTTAAAGAAAAACCAAAATCTAGAAATTAGAACGTAAAACACTTTACAATTTTATTTTTTTGGTTTTTGTTTCGGTTTTACCCACACTTTTTCTCTTTTAGTTTCAGTTTCGATTACAAAAACACAAAAAATCAAAAAATTAGAACGTAAAAAATTTAAAAGTTCATTTTTTTGGTTTCAGTTTCGGTTTTACCCACACTTTTCTCTTTAGGTTTCATTTTCAATCATAAAAAAACAAATACAATTATTCTTTTAGGTTTCAGTTTCGGTTTTAAAGAAAATGAAAATGAAAAAATAAACGTAAAACATTTTAAAAGTTCATTTTTTTGGTTTCAGTTTCGGTTTTACCCACACTTTTCTCTTTAGGTTTCATTTTCAATCATAAAAAAACAAAAACAACGGTTCAAACTGAAACTAAAACCTTAAAAAATATTATTTACACTTTTTCCTTCCCAATTAATTGATTATTGGTTTATCTTTTAGGTTTTAGTTTCGGTTTCAAAAAACAACTAAAACTCAAGAAATTAGAACGTAAAACCCTTTAAAAGTTCATTTTTTGGTTTCAGTTTCGGTTGTACCCACACTTCTTTTCTTTAGGTTTCAGTTTTAATCATAAAAAAACAAAAACAATGGTTCAAACCGAAACTAAAACCTAAAAAATTAATATTTACACTTATTTGCTTTCAAATTACTTCATTATTGGTTTATCTTTTACGTTTCAGTTTCGTTTTTTAAAGAAAATCCAAAAATCAAGAAATTAGAACGTAAACAATTTAAAAGTTCATTTTTTTGCTTTCAGTTTCGGTTTTACCCACAATTTTTCTTTTTAGGTTTAATATCGATTATAAAAAAACAAAAACAACGGTTCAAACGGGAACTAAAACCTAAAGAAATTAATATTTACACTTTTTTGCTTTAAAATACTTAATTATTGGTTTTTCATTGAGGTTTCAGTTTAGGTTTTAAAGGAAAACCAAAAATCAAGAAATTAGAACGTAAAACACTAACTCATTTTTTGGTTTCAGTTTCGGTTTTACCCACACTTTTTCTCTTAAGGTTTCAGTTTCGATTATAAAAATAAATTAATATTTACACTTTTTGCGTCCTAATGACTTCATTGTTGGTTTTTTTTTTAGATTTGAGTTTCGGGTTAAAAGAAATACCAAAAATCAAGAAATTAGAACATAAAACACTATAAAAGTTAATTTTTATGGTTTCAGTTTCGGTTTTTCCCACACTTTTTCTCTTTAGGTTTCAGTTCCGATTATAAAAAAACAAAAACAATGGTTCAAACCGAAACTAAAACCTAAAGAAAGTAATATTTACACTATTTTGCTTTTCAATTACTTCATTAATGGTTTTTGTTTTAGGTTTCAGTTTTGGTTTTAAAGAGAAACGAGAAATCAAGAAATTAGAACGTAAAACCCTTTAAAAGATAATTTTTTTTATTTGAGTTTCGGTTTTACCCACACTTTTTCTCGTAAGGTTTCAGTTTCGATTATAAAAAAAACAAAAACAACGGTTCAAACCGAAACTGAAATTTAAAAAAATTAATATTTACACTTTTTTCCTTTTCAATTACTTCATTATTGTTTTTTTTAGGTTTCAGTTTCGGTTTTTAAAATATACCAAAAATCAAGAAATTAGAACGTAAAACACTTTAAAACCTAAAATAATTAATATTTTCACATTTTTGTTTTGAAAATAATTATTGGTTGTTCTGTTAGGTTTCAGTTTCGGTTTTAAAGAAAAAACAAAACAATAAAACGTAAAACCCTTTAAAAGTTCATTTTTTTGGTTTAGGTTTTGGTTTTACCCACTTTTTCACTTTAGGTTTCAGATTCGATTATAAAAAACAAAAACAACGGTTCTAACCGAAACTAAAATTTAAAAAAATTAATATCTACAATTTTTTGCTTTCCAATTATTTCATTATTGATTATTCTTTTAGGTTTCAGTTTTGGTTTCAAAGAAAAATCAAAAATCAAGAAATTAGAACGTAAAACACTTTAAAAGATTTTTTTTGGTTTCAGTTTCGCTTTTACCCACACTATTTCTCTTTAGGTTTCAGTTTCGATTATAAAAAAAAACAAAAACAACGGTTCAAACAGAAACAAAAACCTAAAAAAACAATATTTACACTTTTTTCCTTTCAAAATACTTAGTTATTTGTTTTTCTGTTAGGTTTCACTTTCGATTTTAAAGAAAAATCTAAATAATTAAACGTAAAATCCTTTAATAATTCATTTTTGTGGTTTAGGTTTCGGTTTTATCAACACTTTTTCTCTTTAGGTTTCAGATTCGATTATCAAAAAACAAAAACAACGAATCAAACCGAAAAAAAATCTAAAAAAAATTAATATTCACACTTTTTGCTCTATAATGACTTCTATATTGGTCTTTTTAGGTGTCAGTTTCGGTTTTTAAAAAAAACCAACAATCAAGAAATTAGAACGTAAAACACTTTAAAAGTTTATTTCTTCTTTCGGTTTCGGTTTTACCCACACTTTTTCACTTTAGGTTTAAATTTCGATTATAAAAAAACCAAAACGGTTCAAACCGAAACTAAAACGTAAAAAAATTAATATTTACACTATTTTGCTTTTCAATTAATTCATTAAGGGTTTTTCTTTTCGGTTTGAGTTTCCGTTTTAAATAAAAACTAAAAATCAAGAAATTAGAACGTAAAACCCTTTAAAAGTTCATTTTTTGGTTTCAGTTTCGGTTTTACCCACACTTCTTCTCTTTGGGTTTCAGTTTCAATCATAAAAAAACAAAAACAACGTTTCAAACCGAAACTAATACCTAAAAATATTAATATTTATACATTTTGCTTTACAATTACTTCATTATTCGTTTTTCTTTCAGATTTTTAGTTTCTGTTTTTAAAAAAAACTAAAAATCAACAAATTAGAACGCAAAACCCTTTCAAAGTTAATTTTTATGGTTTCAGTTTCGGTTTTTCCCACACTTTTTCTCTTTATGTTTTAATTTCGTTTATAAAAAAACAAAAACAACTGTTTAAACCGAAACTCAAACCTAAAAAAAATTAATATTTACTTTTTTTTTACTTTCCAAATACTTAATTATTGTTTTTTCTGTTAGGTTTCAGTTTCTGTTTTAAAGAAAAACCAAAAATCAAGAAATTAGAACGTAAAACCCTTTAAAAGCTCAGTTTTTTGGTTTTAGTTTCGGATTTACTCATAATTTTTCTCTTTACCTTTAAGTTTGGATTATAAAAAAAGAAAATAAAACTTTTTCTCTTTTGGTTTCAATTTCGATTAAAAAAAAAAACAATGGTTCAAACAGAAAAAAACCTAAAAAAGCAATATTTACACTTTTTTCTTTTCAAAATACTTAATTATTGGTTTTTCTGTTAGGTTTCACTTTCGGTTTTAAAATAAAATCAAAATAATAAAACGTAAAACCCTTTAAAAATTCATTTTTGTGGTTTAGGTTTCGGTTTTACCTACACATTTTGTCTTTAGGTTTCAGATTCGATAATCAAAAAACAAAAAACAACGAATCAAACCAAAAATAAATCTAAAAAAATAATATTTACACTTTTTGCTTTCTAATGACTTTATTATTGGTTTTTCTTTTAGGTTTCAGTTTTGGTTTTAAAGAAAAACGAGAAATCAAGAAATTAGAACGTAAAACCTTTGAAAGTTCATTTTTATGGTTTCAGTTTCGGTTTTTCCCTTACTTTTTCTCTTTAGGTTTCAGTTCCGATTATAAAAAACAAAAACCATGGTTCAAACCGAAACTAAAACCTAAAAAAATTAATATTTACACTTTTTTTTTCCAAATACTTCGTTATTGGTTTTTCTTAGATTTCAGTTTTGGTTTTGAAGAAAAACCAAAAATCAAGAAGTTAGAACGTTAAAACCCTTTCAAAGATAATTTTTTGGTTTGAGTTTCGGTTTTACCCACACCTTTTCTCTTTAGGATTCAGTTTCGATTATCAAAAAACAAAAACAACTGATAAAACCAAAACTGAAACTTAAAAAAAAAAAAATTTATATTTTTTTTTTGCATTCCAATTACTTCATTATTGGTTTTTTTTAGGTTTCAGTTTCGGTGTTAAAGAAAAACCAAAAATCTAGAAATTAGAAAGCAAAACACTTTAAATTTTATTTTTTTGGTTTCAGTTTCGGTTATATAATAAATAATAATTATAATAAATTTATTTTATTAAGCAATAAATTAAACACAAAAAATCAAATAACAATACAAAACCATCAGCAAAGAGTTAACTCGTCCTGTGATGGTTAAACTCAAAATAAAGTAAAATCAAAATTTACAAAATCAAGATAAAGTTCCCAGAATATTATCATCAGTATTCAAGATCCATTGTTTTAAGTATTTCTTTTGATTAACACGATTAATAGAAGATCTTATACTGCAAGGAATAAAATTATGAATACGAGGTGCCAAATAAAGATATTGATGAAGTGTAACTGTTTTACGTGGAGTGGGTACATTAATTGGAAAAAAAGATTGAAGTCGTGTAAGATATGAAGTGACTTTAAAAGGCCTATTAAAAGAAACATGCAGTGTAGATAAAGCTAAAAATATAAATAAAGTTTATCATATGAAAGAGGGGAGTTAAATTTACGGGAATCGGTATCAAGCCTATGGGTAAAAATAAGAGAGAAAACACTTTTTTTGCAACTTGTAAATAGGAATTAAAAAAGTCTTATATGTGCCACCCCAAATTGAAATACAATATTGTAAGAAGGACTGAAAGAGGGCATAATATACACTTAACAAAATATGATAAGGAGCACAATGACTAAGTTCAAAAATTAGCATAGAACTATATTTTAATTTATTAACTAAAGAATTAATATGTAATTGCCAATTTAATTTTCGGTCTAAAATAGTTCCGAAATATTTAACAGAGGAAACTTGAGTCAATTTGGGACACTTACCATTAGGGTAAGTATAACAATCACTGGAATGATAAAAAATAGAAGGAAAAGCTGGAATGACACCATAAAGGTTAAACTGAAGAAGAAAAGATTTAGATATATTTAAGGATAAGCCATTACAGAAGAGCCATTTTTTTAATTTTATTAAGATCACTAGAAATAATGGCTTCATTAATTAGATTTGACTTAATATAAACAACAGCAATATCATCGGCATAGGCTTGGATATCTCCAGAAAACTGTTGGTAAAGAATATCATTTATATAAATGAGAAATAATAAAGGACCCAGAACAGAACCTTGTGGTACTCCAGGATTAATTGTAAGCCAATCACTATAATTATTATGGAGACAAACCGATTGCTTTCTATTGTGAGAGTAAGAAGAAAACCAATCAAAAACAATACCTCTAAAACCATAATAAGATAATTTATTTAACAAAATTTTATGATTAACAGAATCGATAGCTTTGGCTAAAACAAGAAAAACAGCAATTGGATGAAGATCAGTATCCAAAGCTTCTGTAATACTTCCCACAAGTTTAGCAACAGCAACCTCCGTTCCAAGCCCAGGCCGAAAGCCAAATTGAGAAGGAGACAAAACTGAATGTCTATCAAGAAATGATAAAATTCTAATCTTCATAGATTTTTCAAATAGTTTAAAGAAATGTATTAATAAGGAAATAGGTCTATAATTTGTAATATCAAAAGTATTACCAGATTTATAAATCGGAATGACTAATGATAACTTTAAAGCATTAGGAAACTTCCCTTGAGTAAAAGATAAATTAATTAAAAAAGTCAAAATTGGTGCAAAAAGATTAGCATTAGCTTTCAACATCTTAACCGTAACACCATCTACACCATTGGAAGCGGAATTTGATAAAGAGAAAATATTATTCATAGTTTCAGATACAGTAACAGGATATAGGTAACAAGAAGAAGAAGAAGGAGCAGGAGGCATACCCTGAGAACAAAATTTAGGATCGGAGCAAGTAGATTTAGCAACATTAACAAAAAAATAATTCAAATCAGATAAATCAGTAGTACGAAAATTACAAAATTTCTTTTTTTTTGAACATCAATAATAGAGTTAACAATATTCCAATTCTGTTTAATAGTTTTAGCATTCTTAAACAGGTTATGATAGTAAGTCCATTTAGTCTTACGGGTCAAGCTAACAACATAATTCCTTAAACACTTAAATCTAATCTTTAGGTAAATATCATCAGGAAATTGATGTACTTTCTTTTTTAAATTGTCTCTTTTAATCATTAACAAAACCAATTCACTGGTAATACATGGCTTAATTTTTCTAAACTTTCGTGACACAGAAACAGTAGTAGTACAACTTTGAATACAATCAGTTAACACTTCAGCGAAATTATCATTAGCAACATTAACATCAAAACAATTCATAACACGGGACCAATCTGAAAAATTCAAACAAGAACTCAAATCATTAAACTTAATCTTTTGAACCTTTGACACATGTTCTAGATCCGATAAAATGTCTATACATAAAACAATTGGAAAATGATCGGTCAAAAAACTCTCAACAATATAAGAATAACAATTTTTAACAGTATTTCCACTAATTAAAAATGATCAATACAAGAGTTAGTAACATTGGTTATCCGTGTAGGAGAAGAAATAATAATACGAAGATTGTTCTCAGACAAAAACTTAAAATATGCATTCTTATAACAAACATCATCAAATGCCAAAACATTTATATTAAAATCACCAACAAGTATATTAATATCATATTTGTATAAATTCAATTCTAATGAAAGCTCATCAATAAATTTCAATACAGGCAATCTAGGAGATCGATAAACAATAAAGAGAATAAATTTTTTTTTTAAATCATACAAAACAAAATTAAAGCATCAGACTTATTGTACTGTACTTCTTTTATCATAGCCAGTATCTCAAATTTAACAAAAACTGCCACTCCACTAGCCTTATTTAGACCAGAAGATGAAGAATAAAAGGAGTAACCTGGAATCGAAAAGGGAACAAATCCATCCTCAACAAACCAAGTTTCAGAAAGAGCTATTATATGAAAATTAACAACGCTTGATTGTAAAAACACAAGAAATTGGTCAAAATTTTGAGTAAGACTTCGAATATTAACATGTATTAAATTTAAATGACCAACAGAAAAACATTTGGTAAATCAGAAAGAGAAGACAAAGTTGGTGTAACACCAACAATGTCATCAAAATCATCAGCCATTGCAGTGTTTATAATTTATTAAGATCAATCAAGCAGCGTAAAACAATGGGCTGAGTAGTTTCCGATTTCCTAATTAGAATATTACCATTCGATACCCAAAGAAATTTATAGCCAAGATCTTTCTGTTTACGTTTTGCTTGCATAAAAATATCGCGATAATATGGGGAGAGATGTTCGTTAACATAAACTGGATAAGATTCATTACAGACCTTAATATCATTAGTATTAAGTGAGCGAAATTTAGTTTTCTTAAGTTTAAGCAGATCAAATTTAATTTGCTTACGACAAAACTTAACAACAATCTGTCTCGGACTCTTATTTTCAGTTGCTTTCTTTCCAATACGATGAACAGTGTCAATATCTGTAGGAGCACACTCAACCCCTAAAGTGGTTCTAATCTTCTCAACAACTTCTTGCAAATTCTCATTAGGCTTCTCTGGAATACCTCCAATCGAAACATTATAGTTGTAAGAATATTGTTCCGCGTCACACATCTTCCTCCGAAAACTTGCCATCTCCTTCCACAATTCTTCATTTTCATGCTTTAATGTTTTATTTTCCTGTTTACACTCCTTAACTTCAGCTCTCAAAGTTGTGATATCCTGACTCATAGTTTCTATCTTCTCTGAATAAAATTGAAAGGAAGTCACTAATTCTTCGACCTTTACTTTAATTAAGTGGAAGTCGTCAAGTGTTTACAAAATTTCAGTAACTTTTGTCTTAAGCCACTTCATATCTGCCTCCCCCATATTTAAATCAAGCTCACTATTCTCAGCAAGTATCACTGTCTCCCCCTCTAACGAAATGGACTCAGTCCCTCTTAATGAAGATTCACTATTTAGGCTTAACTTTCTTTTTCTCATACAAAAATCACATTCATAACTTTTCCCAGTTTCCTTAAAATATTCCAAATCCTCATCAGTAAAGTTCTTACATCTTAAATGATACCATTTTTGACACTCACCAGAGCAATGAAGGGCTTTATCACCAACTTTATTATAGACTTTACTTTGAGTACAAAATCTTCATGGCATGCTAGTCAGCCATTTGAAAAAAAAACAACGGTTTAAACCGAAACTAAAACTTAAAAATATTAATAGTTATACTTTTTGCTTTACAATTATTTTATTATTCGTTTTTCTTTCAGGTTTTTAGTTTCTCTTTTAAAGGAAAACTAAAAATCAAGAAATTAGAACGTAAAACCCATTAAAAGTTCATTTTTATGGTTTCACTTTCGGTTTTTCCCACACTTTTTCTCTTTAGGTTTCAGTTCCGATTATAAAAACCAAAAACCATGGTTCAAACCGAAACTAAAACCTAAAAAAATTAATATTTACACTTTTTTTTTCCAAATACTTCGTTATTGGTTTTTCTTAGGTTTCAGTTTTGGTTTTGAAGAAAAACCAAAAATCAAGAAGTTAGAACGTTAAAACCCTTTCAAAGATAATTTTTTGGTTTGAGTTTCGGTTTTAACCACACTTTTTCTCTTTAGGATTCAGTTTCGATTATCAAAAAACAAAAACAACTTTTAAAACCAAAACTGAAACTTTTGGTTTGAAGTGCTTTCCAATTACTTCATTATTGGTTTTTTTAGGTTTCAGTTTCGGTGTTAAAGAAAAACCAAAATCTAGAAATTAGAACGTAAAACACTTTAAAATTTTATTTTTTTGGTTTTTGTTTCGGTTTTACCCACACTTTTTCTCTTTTAGTTTCAGTTTCGATTACAAAAAAACAAAAAATCAAAAAATTAGAACGTAAAAAATTTAAAAGTTCATTTTTTTGGTTTTGGTTTGGGTTTTACCAACACTTTTTCTCTTTAGGTTTCAGTTTCGATCATAAAAATACAAATACAATTATTCTTTTAGGTTTCAGTTTCGGTTTTAAAGAAAAATGAAAAAAATAAAACGTAAAACATTTTAAAAGTTCATTTTTTTCGTTTCAGTTTCGGTTTTACCCACACTTTTCTCTTTAGGTTTCATTTTCAATCATAAAAAAACAAAAACAACGGTTCAAACTGAAACTAAAACCTTAAAAAATATTATTTACACTTTTTCCTTCCCAATTAATTCATTATTGGTTTATCTTTTAGGTTTTAGTTTCGGTTTCAAAAAACAACTAAAACTCAAGAAATTAGAACGTAAAACCCTTTAAAAGTTCATTTTTTGGTTTCAGTTTCGGTTGTACCCAAACTTCTTTTCTTTAGGTTTCAGTTTTAATCATAAAAAAACAAAAACAATGGTTCAAAACGAAACTAAAACCTAAAAAATTAATATTTACACTTATTTGCTTTCAAATTACTTCATTATTGGTTTATCTTTTACGTTTCAGTTTCGTTTTTTAAAGAAAATCCAAAAATCAAGAAATTAGAACGTAAACAATTTAAAAGTTCATTTTTTTGCTTTCAGTTTCGGTTTTACCCACAATTTTTCTTTTTAGGTTTAATATCGATTATAAAAAAACAAAAACAACGGTTCAAACGGGAACTAAAACCTAAAGAAATTAATATTTACACTTTTTTGCTTTAAAATACTTAATTATTGGTTTTTCATTGAGGTTTCAGTTTAGGTTTTAAAGGAAAACCAAAAATCAAGAAATTAGAACGTAAAACACTTTAAAACCTAAAATAATTAATATTTTCACATTTTTGTTTTGAAAATATTTATTGGTTGTTCTGTTAGGTTTCAGTTTCGGTTTTAAAGAAAAAACAAAACAATAAAACGTAAAACCCTTTAAAAGTTCATTTTTTTGGTTTAGGTTTCAGTTTTACCCACTTTTTCACTTTAGGTTTCAGATTCGATTATAAAAAACAAAAACAACGGTTCTAACCGAAACTAAAACCTAAAAAAATTAATATCTACAATTTTTTGCTTTCCAATTACTTCATTATTGATTATTCTTTTAGGTTTCAGTTTCGGTTTCAAAGATAATCATAAATCAAGAAATTAGAACGTAAAACACTTTAAAAGTTAATTTTTATGGTTTCAGTTTCGGCTTTTCCCACACTTTTTCTCTTTAGGTTTCAGTTCCTATTATAAAAAACAAAAACAATGGTTCAAACCGAAACTAAAACCTAAAGAAATTAATATTTACACTATTTTGCTTTTCAATTACTTCATTATTGTTTTTTTTAGGTTTCAGTTTCGGTTTTTAAAATATACCAAAAATCAAGAAATTAGAACGTAAAACACTTTAAAACCTAAAATAATTAATATTTTCACATTTTTGTTTTGAAAATAATTATTGGTTGTTCTGTTAGGTTTCAGTTTCGGTTTTAAAGAAAAAACAAAACAATAAAACGTAAAACCCTTTAAAAGTTCATTTTTTTGGTTTAGGTTTCAGTTTTACCCACTTTTTCACTTTAGGTTTCAGATTCGATTATAAAAAACAAAAACAACGGTTCTAACCGAAACTAAAACCTAAAAAAATTAATATCTACAATTTTTTGCTTTCCAATTACTTCATTATTGATTATTCTTTTAGGTTTCAGTTTCGGTTTCAAAGATAATCATAAATCAAGAAATTAGAACGTAAAACACTTTAAAAGTTAATTTTTATGGTTTCAGTTTCGGCTTTTCCCACACTTTTTCTCTTTAGGTTTCAGTTCCTATTATAAAAAACAAAAACAATGGTTCAAACCGAAACTAAAACCTAAAGAAATTAATATTTACACTATTTGCTTTTCAATTACTTTATTATTGTTTTTTTTAGGTTTCAGTTTCGGTTTTTAAAATATACCAAAAATCAAGAAATTAGAACGTAAAACACTTTAAAACCTAAAATAATTAATATTTTCACATTTTTGTTTTGAAAATAATTATTGGTTGTTCTGTTAGGTTTCAGTTTCGGTTTTAAAGAAAAAACAAAACAATGAAACGTAAAACCCTTTAAAAGTTCATTTTTTTCGTTTAGGTTACGGTTTTACCCACTTTTTCATTTTAGGTTTCAGATTTGATTATAAAAAACAAAAACAACGGTTCTAACCGAAACTAAAACCTAAAAAAATTAATATCTACAATTTTTTGCTTTCCAATTACTTCATTTTTGATTATTCTTTTAGGTTTCAGTTTCGGTTTCAAAGAAAAATCAAAAATCAAGAAATTAGAACGTAAAACACTTTAAAATTTAATTTTTTGGTTTCAGTTTCGCTTTTACCCACACTATTTCTCTTTAGGTTTCAGTTTCGATTATAAAAAAACAAAAACAACGTTTTAACAGAAACAAAAACCTAAAAAAACAATATTTACACTTTTTTTCCTTTCAAAATACTTATTTATTGGTTTTTCTCTTAGGTTTCACTTTCGGTTTTAAAGAAAAATCTAAATAATTAAACGTAAAATTCTTTAATAATTCATTTTTGTGGTTTAGGTTTCGGTTTTATCAACACTTTTTCTCTTTAGGTTTCAGATTCGATTATCAAAAAACAAAAACAACGAATCAAACCGACAAAAAATTTTAAAAAATTATAATTTACACTTTTTGCTCTATAATGACTTCATTATTGGTCTTTTTAGGTGTCAGTTTCGGTTTTAAAAAAAAACCAACAATCAAGAAATTAGAACGTAAAACACTTTAAAAATTTATTTTTTGTTTCGGTTTCGGTTTTACCCACACTTTTTCACTTTAGGTTTAAATTTCGATTATAAAGAAACCAAAACGGTTCAAAACGAAACTAAAACTTCATAAAAAAATAATATTTACACTATTTTGCTTTTCAATTACTCTATTAATTGTTTTTCATTTAGGTTTGAGTTTCTGTTTTAAAGAAAAAGTAAAAATCAAGAAATTAGAACGTAAAACCCTTTAAAAGTTCATTTTTTGGTTTCAGTTTCGGTTTTACCCACACTTCTTCTCTTTGGGTTTCAGTTTCAATCATAAAAAAAACAAAAACAACGGTTCAAACTGAAACTAAAACCTAAAAATATTAATATTTATACTTTTTGCTTTACAATTACTTCATTATTCGTTTTTCTTTCAGATTTTTAGTTTCTGTTTTTAAAAAAACTAAAAATCAAGAAATTATAACGTAAAACCCTTTAAAAGTTCATTTTTATGGTTTCAGTTTCGGTTTTTCCCACACTTTCTCTTTAGGTTTCATTTAAATCATAAAAAAACAAAAACAACGGTTTAAACCATTTAAAACCTTAAAGAATTAATATTTAAACTTTTTTGCTTTCCAAATACTTAATTATTGTTTTTTCTGTTAGGTTTCAGTTTCGGTTTAAAAGAAAAACCGAAAATTCTTTAAAAGTTCCATTTTGGTTTCAAATTCGGTTTTACCCACACTTTTCACTATAGGTTTCAGTTTCAATTATAGAAAACATAAACAACGGTTCAAATTTAAACTAAAACCTAAAAATATTAATATTTACACTTTTTTTTTCCAATTACTTCATTATTGGTTTTTCTTAGGTTTAAGTTTCGGTTTTGAAGAAAAACCAAAAATCAAGAAATTATAACGTAAAAACCTTTAAAAGTTCATTTTTATGGTTTCATTTTCGGTTTTTTCCCACACATTTCTCTTTAGGTTTCATTTTCAATTATAAAAAACAAAAACAACGGTTCAAACCATTTAAAACCTTAAAAATATTAATATTTAAACTTTTTTGCTTTCCAAATACTTAATTATTCTTTTCTCTGTTAGGTTTCAGTTTCGGTTTAAAAGAAAAACCAAAAATTTAGAAATTAGAACGTGAAATCCTTTAAAAGTTCAATTTTGCTTTCAGATTTGGTTTTACCCACACTTTTCACTTTAGGTTTCAGTTTCAATTATAAAAAACATAAACAACGGTTCAAACTTAAACTTAAACCTAAAAATATAAATATTTACACTTTTTGCTTTCCAATTACTTCATTATTGGTTTTTCTTTCAGGTTTTTACTTTCGTTTTAAAAAAAAAACTAAAAATCGAAAAATTAGAACGTAAAACCCTTTAAAAGTTCATTTTTTTGGTTTCTGTTTTGGTTTAACCCACAATTTTTGTCTTTAGGTTTAAATTTCGATTATCAAAAAAAAGGGTTCTAACCGAAACTAAAACCTCAAAAAAATTATTATTAATACTTTTTTGCTTTCCAATTACTTGAGTATTGGTTTATCTTTTAGATTTCAGTTTCGGTTTCAAAGAAAAATATAAAATAAACGTAAAACCCTTTAAAAGTTTATTTTTGTGGTTTAGGTTTCGGTTTTACCCACACTTTTTCTCTTTAGGTTAAAGATTCGATAATAAAAAAGGAAAAACGTTTCAAACCAAAACTAAAACCTAAAAAAATTAATATTTACACTTTTTGCTTTCCAATTACTTTATTATTGGTTTTTTCTTTTAGGTTTCACTTTCGGTTTTAAAGAAAAACCAAAAATCAAGAAATTAGAACGTAAAACCCTTTAAAAGTTCATTTTTTGGTTTTAGTGACAGTTTGACCAACACTTTATCCCATTAGGTTTCAGTATCGATCATTAATAATAATAATAATAATAAATTTATTAATTAACTAAAATACAAAATATAATAACGAAAGAGCCAAACACTGAGTTCAAGGACTCGTACTGTAAGGCTCAACAATTCATTACAAAATGGACTTAAAAAATAAAATAAAACACAAGTTAATACAAAACAAGATAAAAATAAATCAAGAACACAAAAAATACAAAATCAGAAGAAAAAAACAAAAATATTTACAAAAAATAATCTAACGAACAATACAAATCAGAAACAACAAAATTATTAGGCTGCTCAGAAGTAAATAGCCAATTTTTCAACAATAACTTCTGCTTGGCATGACAAGAATCCTTAATCAAATCAGTGGGAAGGTAATTTAAAAAATATACAACTATTACCAAAAATTGATGAAACATAAAAGTGTATTTAGTTGTAGGAATGCGAAACTTAACATGACAAGAACTTCTTGTATTATAATCGAAATTAACAGTTGGAAAATCACGTATATATTTCAAACCATAACAACCAAGTTTAAATAAATACAACTTGTGCAAAGTAAAAATATTTAAATTAGAAAAATTAATTTCATTAATAAAAAGCATACGCAAAAATCGATTATGAAAAATTTGTAAATGGTTAATGTGAGACTTATAAGCTCCACCCCAAAAAATCAAACCGTATTGTAAAACAGACTGATAAAGGCCAATATATGTAGTTTTCAAAAACTTAAAAGGTAAAATAAATCTTAAAGGTTGCAGCATGATACCAATATATCTCAATTTCTGAGTTACAGAAACAATATGAGGAGCCCAGCTTAAATGATTGTCTAGTAAAATTCCCAAGTATTTATATTTAGCAACAAAATTAAAAACAGGACAACTACAATTATCAAACAGACAAGAAAAATTATGAAACTTAATAGGTTGCATATTACATTTTGAAAATCCAAATCTCATACACACAGTTTTTTTAATATTAACAGTCAATAAATTAGTTTGAAACCATTTCTTAAGGATTTTAAGGTCATGTATAGCGTCATTATAATTTTGGGAATCAGAATTTGAAAAAACAAGAGCCAAGTCATCAGCATAACCAATCAAAGTACCCTTCAAAGGCAAACTAAAAACATCATTGACATAAATCAAAAATAAAATTGGGCCTAAGATAGAACCTTGTGGAACCCCACATTTAATAACAATATTTGAGGACTTTGAACCTTTAACATCAACAAATTGTTCTCTGTTTTGCAAATAAGATTTAAACCACTTTAGAGCAGTACCTCTAATACCATAATGTTCAAGTTTTTTAATTAAAACAAAATGAGAAACTGAATCAAAAGCTTTTTTAAAATCAAAGAAAATAACCAAAGGACAATAATGAGCATTCATTGAGTTAATTACAAGAGTTAAAAGCTTAGAGATTGCATGTTCAGTACTTTTACCCGACTGAAATCCAAATTGGTTAGGATGTAAAATTTTAAACTTATTTAAAAAGGACATTAAACGAATTTTCATAATGCCTTCAAAAACTTTTGAGAAAGTAGTCAACAGAGAGATTGGTCTATAGTTTCCCACATCTTCCTTATTACCAGACTTAAAAATAGGTATTACTCTGGCTATTTTAAGCATAGATGGAACATGTCCATGAGCAAAAGAATTTGTAATTAAAGCAGTCAAAACAAAACAAAAGAAATCCAAATTCTGTTTAACAAAAGAAGATCTAATGTTGTCCCAACCAGGACTGCACTGTTTAAGAGCTAAAATGCAGGAACAAACCTCATTATAACAAGGTGGAAACAAGAAAAAACTAAAAGGATTAGGATCACTGAGGCACTGGAAAGAAGAGGTGCCAAGAATTGAAGAAGAGATAGTACAACAATTTCCAAAATAATTATTAAAAGTAATAGCCAGATTTGTACAGGAAGGCAAAACAAACGGTTTATTTCTAAACCCAGTAATCTCGTTTACTAAAGACCATTGATCTCTCAAATTTTTCTTATTTAAAAATTGAAAAGAGAAATAGTTTAATTTTTGTTTACGTATTTTACCAACGACAAAATTTCGAAATCGCCTATATGAACGCTGAAGAGAAAAATCTAAAGGATTTTTGCGAGCTTTATAGGCCATTTTATCACGTCTATTGATTAAATGAATTAAATCAGTGGTAATCCATGGCTTCAACTTTCTAGTCTTTTTCACAGAAGAAATTAAGGTAGAAGATTCATCAATAACATGCAAGACAGAACTTAAAAAAACATTAAAAGAAAATTCAACAGATAGATCAAGATCCAAATAAGATAAGTCCAGATTGCTTACAAGGTTCGAGGCCAGAGTATTGTTAATTACAGCCTTACAAGGCTGCTGATCAATATTCAAATCCGAACAATTTACAAAGTAACTAACAAACAATGGAAAATGGTCAGTAACATTGGCTTCAAGTACAAAAGCTTGAAAATTATAACGACTATTAAAGGGAACAATGACATGATCAATACACGTTGAAAAACTCAGGTCAACATGAGAAGGAACATTCACTAACTGTATCAATCTATGCCTGAGCAAAATATGTAAATACTCCAATGTTGCATCAGTAGGACTTAAAGATAACAAATCAAAATTAAAATCTCCCAATAACAATACATCTTTATCATTATACAAATTTAGCTCATCATTAAATTGAAGAAGAAAGGAATCATCAGAAAACGCAGGTGATCTATATATAGCAATGACAACTAGGCTTGTTTGACAAGACAAGTTACATTCAATAATAAAAGAATCACAAGTAAGATAAACAGGTGCAACAGTTACAGTTTTAACAGCAGCAAAAGTAAAAATAACAATCCCACTAGCTCTATTCAAACGACAACTAGAGGCATGCATATCATAACCAGGAAGTGATATCTGTAACAACTTGTCATTTGCAAGCCAGGCTTCAGTAAGAACAATAACATGAATAGGAACCTGATAAGTTTGCAAATGCACGACCAATTGGTCAAAATTTTTCAAAACACTTCGTATATTCAAATGCAAAATATTAAAAGAAGAATTACCAATTAGTGTATTCAACTTTTCAGGCCCAGGAATACTTTGCACCATGAACTCACTCGACGGATCAAAATCAAAATCCAAAGCCATCAGAATTACAGGGAGTTCAGGTCACTTTCCCCTCTAATTACAATTAACAAAAACAACGTTAAAACCGAAACTAAAACCTAAAGAATTAATTATTACAATTTTTGATTGCCAATTTCTTCATTACTGTTTTTTTTTAGGTTTAACTTTCGTTTTAAAGAAAAACCAAAAATCAAGAAATTAGAACGTTAAACCCTTTAAAAGTTCATTTTTTGGTTTCAGTGTCAGTCTTACCAACACTTTATCCCATTAGGTTTCAGTATCGATCATTAACAAACAAAAACAACGTTAAAACCGAAACTAAAACCTAAAGAATTAATTGTTTGTTTGTTTGTTTTTGGAATTTCGCACAAAGCTACTCGAGGGCTATCTGTGCTAGCCGTCCCTAATTTTGCAGTGTAAGACTAGAGGGAAGGCAGCTAGTCATCACCACCCACCGCCAACTCTTGGGCTACTCTTTTACAAACGAATAGTGGGATTGACCGCAACATTATACACCCCCACGGCTGGGAGGGCGAGCATATTTAGCGCGAGGGGTGCGCGAACCCGCGACCCTCGGATTACAAGTGCACGCCTTAACGCGCTTGGCCATGAAAGAATTAATTATTACAATTTTTGATTGCCAATTTCTTCATTACTGTTTTTTTTTAGGTTTAACTTTCGTTTTAAACGAAAAACCAGAAATCAAGAAATTAGAAAGTTAAACCATTTAAAAGTTCTTTTTTTTGTTTCAGTCGGTTTTACCAACATTTTATCCCTTTAGCTTTCAGTTTCGATTATAAAAAAACAAAAACAATAGTTCAAATCGAAACTACAACCTTCAAAATTAGTTTTTACACTTTTTTGCTTTCCAATTACTTCATTATAAGTTTTTCTTTGAGGTTTCAGTATCGGTTTTAAAGAAAAACCAAATAATTGAGAAATTAGTACGTAAAATCCTTTAAAAGTTCAATTTTGGTTTCGGATTCGGTTTTACCCACTTTTTTCACTTTAGGTTTCAGTTTCAATTGTAAAAAACATAAACAACGGTTCAAACCGAAACTAAAACCTCAAAATATTAATATTTACACTTTTTGCTTTCCAATTACTTCATTATTGGGTTTTTTTTATGTTTCAGTTTCGGTTTTAAAGAAAATCCAAAAATCTAGAAATTAGAACATAAAACCCTTTAAAATATTTTTTTTTTCTTTGAGTTTCGGTTTTAACCACACTTTTTCTCTTAAGGTTTCAGTTTCGATTATAAAAAACAAAAACAACGGTTCAAACCGAAACTAAAACTTAAAAACAATTATATTTACACTTTTTGCTTTCCAATGACTTCATTATAGATTTTCCTTTAAGTTTCGGTTTCGGTTTTAAAGAAAAACCAAAAATCAAAAATTAGAACGTAAAACACTTTAAATTTTTTTTTGTTTCGGTTACGGTTTGACCCAAACTTTTTGTCTTTAGGTTTCAGTTTCGATCATAAAAAAACAAAAACAATAGTTGAAACCGAAACTAAAACCTAAAAAAAATACTATTTACACTTTTTTCCTTTCCAATTAGTTCATTATTGGGTTTTTTTAGGTTTCATTTTCGGTTTTAAAGAAAAACCAAAAATCTAGAAATTAGAACGTAAAACCCTGTAAAGTTCACTTTTTTGGTTTCAATTTCGGTTTTACTCACACCTTTTCTCTTTACGTTTAAGTTTGGATTATAAAAAATAAAAACAGTGGTTCAAACCGAAACTACAACCTTGAAAAATTAGTTTTTACACTTTATTGCTTTCCAAATACTTCATTATTGGTTTCTCTTTTAGGTTTCAGTTTCGGGTTTAAAGAAAAACCAAAAATCAAGATATTAGAAAGTAAAACACTTTAAAAATTCATTCTTTTTCTTTCGGTTTCGGTTTTACCCACACTTTTTCTCTTTAGGTTTCAATTTCGACAAAAAAAACAAAGGTTCAAACCGAAATCAAAACTTAAAAAAATTAATATTTACACTTTTTTTTTCCCATTACTTCATTATTCTTTTTTTTTAGGTTTCAGATTCGGTTTTAAAGAAAAACGAGAAATCAAGAAATTAGAACGTAAAATAATAAATAAATTTATTAAGTAATAAATTAAACACAAAAAACCAAATAGCAATATAAAACCATCAACAAAGAGTTAACTCGTCCTGTGATAGTTAAACACAAAATAAAGTGATATCTAAATTTAAAAAATCAAGATAAAGTTCCCAGAATATTATCATCAGTATTTAAGATCCATTGTTTTAAGTATTTCTTTTGATTAACACGATTAATAGAAGATCTTATACTGCAAGGAATAAAATTATGAATACGAGGTGCCAAATAAAGATATTGATGAAGTATAACTGTTTTACGTGGAGTGGGTAAATTAATTGGAAAAAAAGATTGAAGTCGTGTAAGATATGAAGTGACTTTAAAAGGCCTATTCAAAGAAACATGCAGTGTAGATAAAGCTAAAAAATATAAATAAAGTTTACCATATAAAAGAGGGGAGTTAAATTTACCGGAATCGGTATCAAGCCTATGGGTAAAAATAAGAGAGAAAACACTTTTTTTGCAACTTGTAAATAAGAATTAAAAAAGTCTTATATGTGCCACCCCAAATTGAAATACAATATTGTAAGAAGGACTGAAAGAGGGCATAATATACACTTAACAAAATATGATAAGGAGCACAATGACCAAGTTAAAAAATTAGCATAGAACTATATTTTAATTTATTAACTAAAGAATTAATATGTAATTGCCAATTTAATTTTCGATCTAAAATAGTTCCTAAATATTTAACAGAGGAAACTTGAGTCAATTTGGGACACTTACCATTAGGGTAAGTATTACAATCACTGGAATGATAAAAAATAGAAGAAAAAGCTGGAATGACACCATAAAGGTTAAACTGAAGAAGAAAAGATTTAAATATATTTAAGGATACGCCATTACAGAAGAGCCATTTTTTTAATTTTATTAAGATCACTAGAAATAATGGCTTCATTAATTAGATTTGGCTTACTATAAACAACAGCAATATCATCGGCATAGGCTTGGATATCTTCAGAAATCTGTTGGTAAAGAATATCATTTATATAAATGAGAAATAATAAAGGACCCAGAACAGAACCTTGTGGTACTCCAGCATTAATTGTAAGCCAATCACTATAATTATTATGGAGACAAACCGATTGCTTTCTATTGTGAGAGTAAGAAGAAAACCAATCAAAAACAATACCTCTAAAACCATAATAAGATAATTTATTTAACAAAATTTTATGATTAACAGAATCGAAAGCTTTGGCTAAGTCAAGAAAAACAGCAATTGTATGAAGATCAGAATCCAAAGCTTCTGTAATACTTCCCACAAGTTTAGCAACAGCAACCTCCGTTCCAAGCCCAGGCCGAAAGCCAAATTGAGAAGGAGACAAAACTGAATGTCTATCAAGAAATGATAAAATTCTAATCTTCATAGATTTTTCAAATAGTTTAGAGAAATGTATTAGTAAGGAAATAGGTCTATAATTTGTAATATCAAAAGTATTACCAGATTTATAAATCGAAATGACCAATGATAACTTTAAAGCATTAGGAAACTTCCCTTGAGTAAAAGATAAATTAATTAAAAAAGTCAAAATTGGTGCAAAAAGATTAGCATTAGCTTTCAACATCTTAACCGTAACACCATCTACACCATTGTAAGCGGAATTTGATAAAGAGAAAATATTATTCATAGTTTCAGATACAGTAACAGGATATAGGTAACAAGAAGAAGAAGGAGCAGGAGGCATACCCTGAGAACAAAATTTAGGATCGGAGCAAGTAGATTTAGCAACATTAACAAAAAATAATTCAAATCAGATAAATCAGTAGTACGAAAATTACAAAATTTCTTTTTTTTTTTGAACATCAATAATAGAGTTAACAATATTCCAATTCTGTTTAATAGTTTTAGCATTCTTAAACAGGTTATGATAGTAAGTCCATTTAGTCTTACGGGTCAAGCTAACAACATAATTCCTTAAACACTTAAATCTAATCTTTAGGTAAATATCATCAGGAAATTGATGTACTTTCTTTTTTAAATTGTCTCTTTTAATCATTAACAAAACCAATTCACTGGTAATACATGGCTTAATTTTTCTAAACTTTCGTGACACAGAAACAGTAGTAGTACAACTTTGAATACAATCAGTTAACACTTCAGCGAAATTATCATAAGCAACATTAACATCAGAACAATTCATAACACGGGACCAATCTGAAAAATTCAAACAAGAACTCAAATCATTAAACTTAATCTTTTGAACCTTTGACACATGTTCTAGATCCGATAAAATGTCTATACATAAAACAATTGGAAAATGATCGGTCAAAAAACTCTCAACAATATAAGAATAACAATTTTTAACAATATTTCCACTAATTAAAAAATGATCAATACAAGAGTTAGTAACATTGGTTATCCGTGTAGGAGAAGAAATAATAATACGAAGATTGTTCTCAGACAAAAACTTAAAATATGCATTCTTATAACAAACATCATCAAATGCCAAAACATCTATATTAAAATCACCAACAAGTATATTAATATCATATTTGTATAAATTCAATTCTAATGAAAGCTCATCAATAAATTTCAATACAGGCAATCTAGGAGATCGATAAACAACAAAGAGATTAAATTTCCTATATTAAATCATACAAAATAAAATTAAAGCATCAGACTTATTGTACTGTACTTCTTTTATCATAGCCAGTATCTCAAATTTAACAAAAACTGCCATTCCACTAGCCTTATTTAGACCAGAAGATGAAGAATAAAAGGAGTAACCTGGAATCGAAAAGGGAACAAATCCATCCTAAACAAACCAAGTTTCAGAAATAGCTATTATATGAAAATTAACAACGCTTGATTGTAAAAACACAAGGAATTGGTCAAAATTTTGAGTAAGACTTCGAATATTAACAGGTATTAAATTTAAATGACCAACAGAAAAACATTTGGTAAATCAGAAAGAGAAGACAAAGTTGGTGTAACACCAACAATGTCATCAAAATCATCAGCCATTGCAGTGTTTATAATTTATTAAGATCAATCAAGCAGCGTAAAACAATGGGCTGAGTAGTTTCCGATTTCCTAATTAGAATATTACCATTCGATACCCAAAGAAATTTATAGCCAAGATCTTTCTGTTTACGTTTTGCTTGCATAAAAATATCGCGATAATATGGGGAGAGATGTTCGTTAACATAAACTGGATAAGATTCATTACAGACCTTAATATCATCAGTATTAAGTGAGCGAAATTTAGTTTTCTTAAGTTTAAGCAGATCAAATTTAATTTGCTTACGACAAAACTTAACAACAATCTGTCTCGGACTCTTATTTTCAGTTGCTTTCTTTCCAATACGATGAACAGTGTCAATATCTGTAGGAGCACACTCAACCCCTAAAGTGGTTCTAATCTTCTCAACAACTTCTTGCAAATTCTCATTAGGCTTCTATGGAATACCTCCAATCGAAACATTATAGTTGTAAGAATATTGTTCCGCGTCACACATCTTCCTCCGAAAACTTGCCATCTCCTTCCACAATTCTTCATTTTCATGCTTTAATGTTTTATTTTCCTGTTTACACTCCTTAACTTCAGCTCTCAAAGTTGTGATATCCTGACTCATAGTTTCTATCTTCTCTGAATAAAATTGAAAGGAAGTCACTAATTCTTCGACCTTTACTTTAATTAAGTGGAAGTCGTCAAGTGTTTACAAAATTTCAGTAACTTTTGTCTTAAGCCACTTCATATCTGCCTCCCCCATATTTAAATCAAGTTCACTATTCTCAGCAAGTATCACTGTCTCCCCTCTAACGAAATGGACTCAGTCCCTCTTAATGAAGATTCACTATTTAGGCTTAACTTTCTTTTTCTCATACAAAAATCACATTCATAACTTTTCCCAGTTTCATTAAAATATTCCAAATCCTCATCAGTAAAGTTCTTACATCTTAAATGATACCATTTTTGACACTCACCAGAGCAATGAAGGGCTTTATCACCAACTTTAATATAGACTTTACATTGAGCACAAAATCTACATGGCATGCTAGTCAGCCATTTGAAAAAAAAACAACGGTTTTAAACCGAAACTAAAACCTAAAAATATTAATAGTTATACTTTTTGCTTTACAATTACTTTATTATTCGTTTTTCTTTCAGGTTTTTAGTTTCTCTTTTAAAGGAAAACAAAAATCAAGAAATTAGAACGTAAAACCCATTAAAACTTCATTTTTATGGTTTCACTTTCGGTTTTTCCCAACTTTTTTCTCTTTAGGTTTCAGTTCCAATTATAAAAAAACAAAAACCATGGTTCAAACCGAAACTAAAACCTAAAAAAATTAATATTTACACTTTTTTTTCCAAATACTTCGTTATTGGCGTTTCTTAGGTTTCAGTTTTGGTTTTAAAGAAAAACCAAAAATCTAGAAATTAGAACGTAAAAAATTTAAAAGTTCATTTTTTTGGTTTTGGTTTGGGTTTTACCAACACTTTTTCTCTTTAGGTTTCAGTTTCGATCATAAAAATACAAATACAATTATTCTTTTAGGTTTCAGTTTCGGTTTTAAAGAAAAATGAAAAAAATAAAACGTAAAACATTTTAAAAGTTCATTTTTTTTTTGTTTCAGTTTCGGTTTTACCCACACTTTTCTCTTTAGGTTTCATTTTCAATCATAAAAAAACAAAAACAACGGTTCAAACTGAAACTAAAACCTTAAAAAATATTATTTACACTTTTTCTTTCCCAATTAATTGATTATTGGTTTATCTTTTAGGTTTTAGTTTCGGTTTCAAAAAACGACTACAACTCAAGAAATTAGAACGTAAAACCCTTTAAAAATTCATTTTTTGGTTTCAGTTTCGGTTGTACCCACACTTCTTTTCTTTAGGTTTCAGTTTTAATCATAAAAAATCAAAAACAACGGTTCAAACCGAAACTAAAACCTAAAAATTTAATATTTACACTTATTTGCTTTCCAATTACTTCATTATTGGTTTATCTTTTACGTTTCAGTTTCAGTTTTAAAGAATATCCAAAAATCAAGAAATTAGAACATAAAACCCTTTAAAAGATATTTTTTTTCTTTGAGTTTCGGTTTTACCCACACTTTTTCTCTTAAGGTTTCAGTTTCGATTATAAAAAACAAAAACAACGGTTCAAACGGGAACTAAAACCTAAAAAAAATAATATTTACACTTTTTTGCTTTCAAAATACTTAATTATTGGTTTTTCATTGAGGTTTCAGTTTAGGTTTTAAAGGAAAACCAAAAATCAAGAAATTAGAACGTAAAACACTAACTCATTTTTTGGTTTCAGTTTCGGTTTTACCTAAACTTTTTCTCTTAAGGTTTCAGTTTCGATTATAAAAATAAATTAATATTTACACTTTTTGCGTCCTAATGACTTCATTGTTGGTTTTTTTTTCGATTTGAGTTTCGGGTTTAAAGAAATACCAAAAATAAAGAAATTAAAACATAAAACACTATAAAAGTTAATTTTTATGGTTTCAGTTTCGGTTTTTCCCACACTTTTTCTCTTTAGGTTTCAGTTCCGATTATAAAAAAACAAAAACAATGGTTCAAACCGAAACTAAAACCTAAAGAAATTTATATTTACAGTATTTTGCTTTTCAATTACTTCATTAATGGTTTTTGTTTTAGGTTTCAGTTTCGGTTTTAAAGAGAAACGAGAAATCAAGAAATTAGAACGTAAAACCCTTTAAAAGATTTTTTTTTTTATTTGAGTTTCGGTTTTACCCACACTTTTTCTCGTAAGGTTTCAGTTTCGATTATAAAAAAAACAAAAACAACGGTTCCAACCGAAACTTAAATTTTAAAAAAATTAATATTTACACTTTTTTCCTTTTCAATTACTTCATTATTGGTTTTTTTAGGTTTCAGTTTCGGTTTTTAAAATCAACCAAAAATCAAGAAATTAGAACGTAATACACTTTAAAACCTAAAATAATTAATATTTTCACATTTTTGTTTTGAAAATAATTATTGGTTGTTCTGTTAGGTTTCAGTTTCGGTTTTAAAGAAAAAAACAAAACAATAAAACGTAAAACCCTTTAAAAGTTCATTTTTTTGGTTTAGGTTTTGGTTTTACCCACTTTTTCACTTTAGGTTTCAGATTCGATTATAAAAAACAAAAACAACGGTTCTAACCGAAACTAAAATTTAAAAAAATTAATATCTACAATTTTTTGCTTTCCAATTATTTCATTATTGATTATTCTTTTAGGTTTCAGTTTTGGTTTCAAAGAAAAATCAAAAATCAAGAAATTAGAACGTAAAACACTTTAAAAGATTTTTTTTGGTTTCAGTTTCGCTTTTACCCACACTATTTCTCTTTAGGTTTCAGTTTCGATTATAAAAAAAACAAAAACAACGGTTCCAACCGAAACTTAAATTTTAAAAAAATTAATATTTACACTTTTTTCCTTTCAAAATACTTAGTTATTTGTTTTTCTGTTAGGTTTCACTTTCGATTTTAAAGAAAAATCTAAATAATTAAACGTAAAATCCTTTAATAATTCATTTTTGTGGTTTAGGTTTCGGTTTTATCAACACTTTTTCTCTTTAGGTTTCAGATTCGATTATCAAAAAACAAAAACAACGAATCAAACCGAAAAAAAATCTAAAAAAAATTAATATTCACACTTTTTGCTCTATAATGACTTCTATATTGGTCTTTTTAGGTGTCAGTTTCGGTTTTTAAAAAAAACCAACAATCAAGAAATTAGAACGTAAAACACTTTAAAAGTTTATTTCTTCTTTCGGTTTCGGTTTTACCCACACTTTTTCACTTTAGGTTTAAATTTCGATTATAAAAAACCAAAACGGTTCAAACCGAAACTAAAACGTAAAAAAATTAATATTTACACTATTTTGCTTTTCAATTAATTCATTAAGGGTTTTTCTTTTCGGTTTGAGTTTCCGTTTTAAATAAAAACTAAAAATCAAGAAATTAGAACGTAAAACCCTTTAAAAGTTCATTTTTTGGTTTCAGTTTCGGTTTTACCCACACTTCTTCTCTTTGGGTTTCAGTTTCAATCATAAAAAAACAAAAACAACGTTTTCAAACCGAAACTAATACCTAAAAATATTAATATTTATACATTTTGCTTTACAATTACTTCATTATTCGTTTTTCTTTCAGATTTTTAGTTTCTGTTTTTAAAAAAAACTAAAAATCAACAAATTAGAACGCAAAACCCTTTCAAAGTTAATTTTTATGGTTTCAGTTTCGGTTTTTCCCACACTTTTTCTCTTTATGTTTTAATTTCGTTTATAAAAAAACAAAAACAACTGTTTAAACCGAAACTCAAACCTAAAAAAAATTAATATTTACTTTTTTTTTACTTTCCAAATACTTAATTATTGTTTTTTCTGTTAGGTTTCAGTTTCTGTTTTAAAGAAAAACCAAAAATCAAGAAATTAGAACGTAAAACCCTTTAAAAGCTCAGTTTTTTGGTTTTAGTTTCGGATTTACTCATAATTTTTCTCTTTACCTTTAAGTTTGGATTATAAAAAAAGAAAATAAAACTTTTTCTCTTTTGGTTTCAATTTCGATTAAAAAAAAAAACAATGGTTCAAACAGAAAAAAACCTAAAAAGCAATATTTACACTTTTTTCTTTTCAAAATACTTAATTATTGGTTTTTCTGTTAGGTTTCACTTTCGGTTTTAAAATAAAATCAAAATAATAAAACGTAAAACCCTTTAAAAATTCATTTTTGTGGTTTAGGTTTCGGTTTTACCTACACATTTTGTCTTTAGGTTTCAGATTCGATAATCAAAAAACAAAAAACAACGAATCAAACCAAAAATAAATCTAAAAAAATAATATTTACACTTTTTGCTTTCTAATGACTTTATTATTGGTTTTTCTTTTAGGTTTCAGTTTTGGTTTTAAAGAAAAACGAGAAATCAAGAAATTAGAACGTAAAACCTTTGAAAGTTCATTTTTATGGTTTCAGTTTCGGTTTTTCCCTTACTTTTTCTCTTTAGGTTTCAGTTCCGATTATAAAAAAACAAAAACCATGGTTCAAACCGAAACTAAAACCTAAAAAAATTAATATTTACACTTTTTTTTCCAAATACTTCGTTATTGGTTTTTCTTAGATTTCAGTTTTGGTTTTGAAGAAAAACCAAAAATCAAGAAGTTAGAACGTTAAAACCCTTTCAAAGATAATTTTTTGGTTTGAGTTTCGGTTTTACCCACACCTTTTCTCTTTAGGATTCAGTTTCGATTATCAAAAAACAAAAACAACTGATAAAACCAAAACTGAAACTTAAAAAAAAAAAATTTATATTTTTTTTTGCATTCCAATTACTTCATTATTGGTTTTTTTAGGTTTCAGTTTCGGTGTTAAAGAAAAACCAAAAATCTAGAAATTAGAAAGCAAAACACTTTAAAATTTTATTTTTTTGGTTTCAGTTTCGGTTATATAATAAATAATAATTATAATAAATTTATTTTATTAAGCAATAAATTAAACACAAAAAATCAAATAACAATACAAAACCATCAGCAAAGAGTTAACTCGTCCTGTGATGGTTAAACTCAAAATAAAGTGAAATCAAAATTTACAAAATCAAGATAAAGTTCCCAGAATATTATCATCAGTATTCAAGATCCATTGTTTTAAGTATTTCTTTTGATTAACACGATTAATAGAAGATCTTATACTGCAAGGAATAAAATTATGAATACGAGGTGCCAAATAAAGATATTGATGAAGTGTAACTGTTTTACGTGGAGTGGGTACATTAATTGGAAAAAAAGATTGAAGTCGTGTAAGATATGAAGTGACTTTAAAAGGCCTATTAAAAGAAACATGCAGTGTAGATAAAGCTAAAAAATATAAATAAAGTTTATCATATGAAAGAGGGGAGTTAAATTTACGGGAATCGGTATCAAGCCTATGGGTAAAAATAAGAGAGAAAACACTTTTTTTGCAACTTGTAAATAGGAATTAAAAAAGTCTTATATGTGCCACCCCAAATTGAAATACAATATTGTAAGAAGGACTGAAAGAGGGCATAATATACACTTAACAAAATATGATAAGGAGCACAATGACTAAGTTCAAAAATTAGCATAGAACTATATTTTAATTTATTAACTAAAGAATTAATATGTAATTGCCAATTTAATTTTCGGTCTAAAATAGTTCCTAAATATTTAACAGAGGAAACTTGAGTCAATTTGGGACACTTACCATTAGGGTAAGTATAACAATCACTGGAATGATAAAAAATAGAAGGAAAAGCTGGAATGACACCATAAAGGTTAAACTGAAGAAGAAAAGATTTAGATATATTTAAGGATAAGCCATTACAGAAGAGCCATTTTTTTAATTTTATTAAGATCACTAGAAATAATGGCTTCATTAATTAGATTTGACTTAATATAAACAACAGCAATATCATCGGCATAGGCTTGGATATCTCCAGAAAACTGTTGGTAAAGAATATCATTTATATAAATGAGAAATAATAAAGGACCCAGAACAGAACCTTGTGGTACTCCAGGATTAATTGTAAGCCAATCACTATAATTATTATGGAGACAAACCGATTGCTTTCTATTGTGAGAGTAAGAAGAAAACCAATCAAAAACAATACCTCTAAAACCATAATAAGATAATTTATTTAACAAAATTTTATGATTAACAGAATCGATAGCTTTGGCTAAAACAAGAAAAACAGCAATTGGATGAAGATCAGTATCCAAAGCTTCTGTAATACTTCCCACAAGTTTAGCAACAGCAACCTCCGTTCCAAGCCCAGGCCGAAAGCCAAATTGAGAAGGAGACAAAACTGAATGTCTATCAAGAAATGATAAAATTCTAATCTTCATAGATTTTTCAAATAGTTTAAAGAAATGTATTAATAAGGAAATAGGTCTATAATTTGTAATATCAAAAGTATTACCAGATTTATAAATCGGAATGACTAATGATAACTTTAAAGCATTAGGAAACTTCCCTTGAGTAAAAGATAAATTAATTAAAAAAGTCAAAATTGGTGCAAAAAGATTAGCATTAGCTTTCAACATCTTAACCGTAACACCATCTACACCATTGGAAGCGGAATTTGATAAAGAGAAAATATTATTCATAGTTTCAGATACAGTAACAGGATATAGGTAACAAGAAGAAGAAGAAGGAGCAGGAGGCATACCCTGAGAACAAAATTTAGGATCGGAGCAAGTAGATTTAGCAACATTAACAAAAAAATAATTCAAATCAGATAAATCAGTAGTACGAAAATTACAAAATTTCTTTTTTTTTGAACATCAATAATAGAGTTAACAATATTCCAATTCTGTTTAATAGTTTTAGCATTCTTAAACAGGTTATGATAGTAAGTCCATTTAGTCTTACGGGTCAAGCTAACAACATAATTCCTTAAACACTTAAATCTAATCTTTAGGTAAATATCATCAGGAAATTGATGTACTTTCTTTTTTAAATTGTCTCTTTTAATCATTAACAAAACCAATTCACTGGTAATACATGGCTTAATTTTTCTAAACTTTCGTGACACAGAAACAGTAGTAGTACAACTTTGAATACAATCAGTTAACACTTCAGCGAAATTATCATTAGCAACATTAACATCAAAACAATTCATAACACGGGACCAATCTGAAAAATTCAAACAAGAACTCAAATCATTAAACTTAATCTTTTGAACCTTTGACACATGTTCTAGATCCGATAAAATGTCTATACATAAAACAATTGGAAAATGATCGGTCAAAAAACTCTCAACAATATAAGAATAACAATTTTTAACAGTATTTCCACTAATTAAAAAATGATCAATACAAGAGTTAGTAACATTGGTTATCCGTGTAGGAGAAGAAATAATAATACGAAGATTGTTCTCAGACAAAAACTTAAAATATGCATTCTTATAACAAACATCATCAAATGCCAAAACATTTATATTAAAATCACCAACAAGTATATTAATATCATATTTGTATAAATTCAATTCTAATGAAAGCTCATCAATAAATTTCAATACAGGCAATCTAGGAGATCGATAAACAATAAAGAGAATAAATTTTTTTTTTAAATCATACAAAACAAAATTAAAGCATCAGACTTATTGTACTGTACTTCTTTTATCATAGCCAGTATCTCAAATTTAACAAAAACTGCCACTCCACTAGCCTTATTTAGACCAGAAGATGAAGAATAAAAGGAGTAACCTGGAATCGAAAAGGGAACAAATCCATCCTCAACAAACCAAGTTTCAGAAAGAGCTATTATATGAAAATTAACAACGCTTGATTGTAAAAACACAAGAAATTGGTCAAAATTTTGAGTAAGACTTCGAATATTAACATGTATTAAATTTAAATGACCAACAGAAAAACATTTGGTAAATCAGAAAGAGAAGACAAAGTTGGTGTAACACCAACAATGTCATCAAAATCATCAGCCATTGCAGTGTTTATAATTTATTAAGATCAATCAAGCAGCGTAAAACAATGGGCTGAGTAGTTTCCGATTTCCTAATTAGAATATTACCATTCGATACCCAAAGAAATTTATAGCCAAGATCTTTCTGTTTACGTTTTGCTTGCATAAAAATATCGCGATAATATGGGGAGAGATGTTCGTTAACATAAACTGGATAAGATTCATTACAGACCTTAATATCATTAGTATTAAGTGAGCGAAATTTAGTTTTCTTAAGTTTAAGCAGATCAAATTTAATTTGCTTACGACAAAACTTAACAACAATCTGTCTCGGACTCTTATTTTCAGTTGCTTTCTTTCCAATACGATGAACAGTGTCAATATCTGTAGGAGCACACTCAACCCCTAAAGTGGTTCTAATCTTCTCAACAACTTCTTGCAAATTCTCATTAGGCTTCTCTGGAATACCTCCAATCGAAACATTATAGTTGTAAGAATATTGTTCCGCGTCACACATCTTCCTCCGAAAACTTGCCATCTCCTTCCACAATTCTTCATTTTCATGCTTTAATGTTTTATTTTCCTGTTTACACTCCTTAACTTCAGCTCTCAAAGTTGTGATATCCTGACTCATAGTTTCTATCTTCTCTGAATAAAATTGAAAGGAAGTCACTAATTCTTCGACCTTTACTTTAATTAAGTGGAAGTCGTCAAGTGTTTACAAAATTTCAGTAACTTTTGTCTTAAGCCACTTCATATCTGCCTCCCCCATATTTAAATCAAGCTCACTATTCTCAGCAAGTATCACTGTCTCCCCCTCTAACGAAATGGACTCAGTCCCTCTTAATGAAGATTCACTATTTAGGCTTAACTTTCTTTTTCTCATACAAAAATCACATTCATAACTTTTCCCAGTTTCCTTAAAATATTCCAAATCCTCATCAGTAAAGTTCTTACATCTTAAATGATACCATTTTTGACACTCACCAGAGCAATGAAGGGCTTTATCACCAACTTTATTATAGACTTTACTTTGAGTACAAAATCTTCATGGCATGCTAGTCAGCCATTTGAAAAAAAAAACAACGGTTTTAAACCGAAACTAAAACTTAAAAATATTAATAGTTATACTTTTTGCTTTACAATTACTTTATTATTCGTTTTCCTTTCAGGTTTTTAGTTTCTCTTTTAAAGGAAAACTAAATATCAAGAAATTAGAACGTAAAACCCATTAAAAGTTCATTTTTATGGTTTCACTTTCGGTTTTTCCCACACTTTTTCTCTTTAGGTTTCAGTTCCGATTATAAAAAAACAAAAACCATGGTTCAAACCGAAACTAAAACCTAAAAAAATTAATATTTACACTTTTTTTTTCCAAATACTTCGTTATTGGTTTTTCTTAGGTTTCAGTTTTGGTTTTGAAGAAAAACCAAAAATCAAGAAGTTAGAACGTTAAAACCCTTTCAAAGATAATTTTTTGGTTTGAGTTTCGGTTTTAACCACACTTTTTCTCTTTAGGATTCAGTTTCGATTATCAAAAAACAAAAACAACTTTTAAAACCAAAACTGAAACTTTTGGTTTGAAGTGCTTTCCAATTACTTCATTATTGGTTTTTTTAGGTTTCAGTTTCGGTGTTAAAGAAAAACCAAAATCTAGAAATTAGAACGTAAAACACTTTAAAATTTTATTTTTTTGGTTTTTGTTTCGGTTTTACCCACACTTTTTCTCTTTTAGTTTCAGTTTCGATTACAAAAAAACAAAAAATCAAAAAATTAGAACGTAAAAAATTTAAAAGTTCATTTTTTTGGTTTTGGTTTGGGTTTTACCAACACTTTTTCTCTTTAGGTTTCAGTTTCGATCATAAAAATACAAATACAATTATTCTTTTAGGTTTCAGTTTCGGTTTTAAAGAAAAATGAAAAAAATAAAACGTAAAACATTTTAAAAGTTCATTTTTTTCGTTTCAGTTTCGGTTTTACCCACACTTTTCTCTTTAGGTTTCATTTTCAATCATAAAAAAACAAAAACAACGGTTCAAACTGAAACTAAAACCTTAAAAAATATTATTTACACTTTTTCCTTCCCAATTAATTCATTATTGGTTTATCTTTTAGGTTTTAGTTTCGGTTTCAAAAAACAACTAAAACTCAAGAAATTAGAACGTAAAACCCTTTAAAAGTTCATTTTTTGGTTTCAGTTTCGGTTGTACCCAAACTTCTTTTCTTTAGGTTTCAGTTTTAATCATAAAAAAACAAAAACAATGGTTCAAAACGAAACTAAAACCTAAAAAATTAATATTTACACTTATTTGCTTTCAAATTACTTCATTATTGGTTTATCTTTTACGTTTCAGTTTCGTTTTTTAAAGAAAATCCAAAAATCAAGAAATTAGAACGTAAACAATTTAAAAGTTCATTTTTTTGCTTTCAGTTTCGGTTTTACCCACAATTTTTCTTTTTAGGTTTAATATCGATTATAAAAAAACAAAAACAACGGTTCAAACGGGAACTAAAACCTAAAGAAATTAATATTTACACTTTTTTGCTTTAAAATACTTAATTATTGGTTTTTCATTGAGGTTTCAGTTTAGGTTTTAAAGGAAAACCAAAAATCAAGAAATTAGAACGTAAAACACTTTAAAACCTAAAATAATTAATATTTTCACATTTTTGTTTTGAAAATATTTATTGGTTGTTCTGTTAGGTTTCAGTTTCGGTTTTAAAGAAAAAACAAAACAATAAAACGTAAAACCCTTTAAAAGTTCATTTTTTTGGTTTAGGTTTCAGTTTTACCCACTTTTTCACTTTAGGTTTCAGATTCGATTATAAAAAACAAAAACAACGGTTCTAACCGAAACTAAAACCTAAAAAAATTAATATCTACAATTTTTTGCTTTCCAATTACTTCATTATTGATTATTCTTTTAGGTTTCAGTTTCGGTTTCAAAGATAATCATAAATCAAGAAATTAGAACGTAAAACACTTTAAAAGTTAATTTTTATGGTTTCAGTTTCGGCTTTTCCCACACTTTTTCTCTTTAGGTTTCAGTTCCTATTATAAAAAAACAAAAACAATGGTTCAAACCGAAACTAAAACCTAAAGAAATTAATATTTACACTATTTTGCTTTTCAATTACTTCATTATTGTTTTTTTTAGGTTTCAGTTTCGGTTTTTAAAATATACCAAAAATCAAGAAATTAGAACGTAAAACACTTTAAAACCTAAAATAATTAATATTTTCACATTTTTGTTTTGAAAATAATTATTGGTTGTTCTGTTAGGTTTCAGTTTCGGTTTTAAAGAAAAAACAAAACAATAAAACGTAAAACCCTTTAAAAGTTCATTTTTTTGGTTTAGGTTTCAGTTTTACCCACTTTTTCACTTTAGGTTTCAGATTCGATTATAAAAAACAAAAACAACGGTTCTAACCGAAACTAAAACCTAAAAAAATTAATATCTACAATTTTTTGCTTTCCAATTACTTCATTATTGATTATTCTTTTAGGTTTCAGTTTCGGTTTCAAAGATAATCATAAATCAAGAAATTAGAACGTAAAACACTTTAAAAGTTAATTTTTATGGTTTCAGTTTCGGCTTTTCCCACACTTTTTCTCTTTAGGTTTCAGTTCCTATTATAAAAAAACAAAAACAATGGTTCAAACCGAAACTAAAACCTAAAGAAATTAATATTTACACTATTTTGCTTTTCAATTACTTCATTATTGTTTTTTTTAGGTTTCAGTTTCGGTTTTTAAAATATACCAAAAATCAAGAAATTAGAACGTAAAACACTTTAAAACCTAAAATAATTAATATTTTCACATTTTTGTTTTGAAAATAATTATTGGTTGTTCTGTTAGGTTTCAGTTTCGGTTTTAAAGAAAAAACAAAACAATGAAACGTAAAACCCTTTAAAAGTTCATTTTTTTCGTTTAGGTTACGGTTTTACCCACTTTTTCATTTTAGGTTTCAGATTTGATTATAAAAAACAAAAACAACGGTTCTAACCGAAACTAAAACCTAAAAAAATTAATATCTACAATTTTTTGCTTTCCAATTACTTCATTTTTGATTATTCTTTTAGGTTTCAGTTTCGGTTTCAAAGAAAAATCAAAAATCAAGAAATTAGAACGTAAAACACTTTAAAATTTAATTTTTTGGTTTCAGTTTCGCTTTTACCCACACTATTTCTCTTTAGGTTTCAGTTTCGATTATAAAAAAACAAAAACAACGGTTCAAACCGAAACAAAAACCTAAAAAAACAATATTTACACTTTTTTTCCTTTCAAAATACTTAGTTATTGGTTTTTCTCTTAGGTTTCACTTTCGGTTTTAAAGAAAAATCTAAATAATTAAACGTAAAATTCTTTAATAATTCATTTTTGTGGTTTAGGTTTCGGTTTTATCAACACTTTTTCTCTTTAGGTTTCAGATTCGATTATCAAAAAACAAAAACAACGAATCAAACCGACAAAAAATTTTAAAAAATTATAATTTACACTTTTTGCTCTATAATGACTTCATTATTGGTCTTTTTAGGTGTCAGTTTCGGTTTTAAAAAAAAACCAACAATCAAGAAATTAGAACGTAAAACACTTTAAAAATTTATTTTTTGTTTCGGTTTCGGTTTTACCCACACTTTTTCACTTTAGGTTTAAATTTCGATTATAAAGAAACCAAAACGGTTCAAACCGAAACTAAAACTTCATAAAAAAATAATATTTACACTATTTTGCTTTTCAATTACTCTATTAATTGTTTTTCATTTAGGTTTGAGTTTCTGTTTTAAAGAAAAAGTAAAAATCAAGAAATTAGAACGTAAAACCCTTTAAAAGTTCATTTTTTGGTTTCAGTTTCGGTTTTACCCACACTTCTTCTCTTTGGGTTTCAGTTTCAATCATAAAAAAAACAAAAACAACGGTTCAAACTGAAACTAAAACCTAAAAATATTAATATTTATACTTTTTGCTTTACAATTACTTCATTATTCGTTTTTCTTTCAGATTTTTAGTTTCTGTTTTTAAAAAAACTAAAAATCAAGAAATTATAACGTAAAACCCTTTAAAAGTTCATTTTTATGGTTTCAGTTTCGGTTTTTCCCACACTTTTCTCTTTAGGTTTCATTTAAATCATAAAAAAACAAAAACAACGGTTTAAACCATTTAAAACCTTAAAGAATTAATATTTAAACTTTTTTGCTTTCCAAATACTTAATTATTGTTTTTTCTGTTAGGTTTCAGTTTCGGTTTAAAAGAAAAACCGAAAATTCTTTAAAAGTTCCATTTTGGTTTCAAATTCGGTTTTACCCACACTTTTCACTATAGGTTTCAGTTTCAATTATAGAAAACATAAACAACGGTTCAAATTTAAACTAAAACCTAAAAATATTAATATTTACACTTTTTTTTTCCAATTACTTCATTATTGGTTTTTCTTAGGTTTAAGTTTCGGTTTTGAAGAAAAACCAAAAATCAAGAAATTATAACGTAAAAACCTTTAAAAGTTCATTTTTATGGTTTCATTTTCGGTTTTTCCCACACATTTCTCTTTAGGTTTCATTTTCAATTATAAAAAACAAAAACAACGGTTCAAACCATTTAAAACCTTAAAAATATTAATATTTAAACTTTTTTGCTTTCCAAATACTTAATTATTCTTTTCTCTGTTAGGTTTCAGTTTCGGTTTAAAAGAAAAACCAAAAATTTAGAAATTAGAACGTGAAATCCTTTAAAAGTTCAATTTTGCTTTCAGATTTGGTTTTACCCACACTTTTCACTTTAGGTTTCAGTTTCAATTATAAAAAACATAAACAACGGTTCAAACTTAAACTTAAACCTAAAAATATAAATATTTACACTTTTTGCTTTCCAATTACTTCATTATTGGTTTTTCTTTCAGGTTTTTACTTTCGTTTTAAAAAAAAAACTAAAAATCGAAAAATTAGAACGTAAAACCCTTTAAAAGTTCATTTTTTTGGTTTCTGTTTTGGTTTAACCCACAATTTTTGTCTTTAGGTTTAAATTTCGATTATCAAAAAAAAGGGTTCTAACCGAAACTAAAACCTCAAAAAAATTATTATTAATACTTTTTTGCTTTCCAATTACTTGAGTATTGGTTTATCTTTTAGATTTCAGTTTCGGTTTCAAAGAAAAATATAAAATAAACGTAAAACCCTTTAAAAGTTTATTTTTGTGGTTTAGGTTTCGGTTTTACCCACACTTTTTCTCTTTAGGTTAAAGATTCGATAATAAAAAAGGAAAAACGTTTCAAACCAAAACTAAAACCTAAAAAAATTAATATTTACACTTTTTGCTTTCCAATTACTTTATTATTGGTTTTTTCTTTTAGGTTTCACTTTCGGTTTTAAAGAAAAACCAAAAATCAAGAAATTAGAACGTAAAACCCTTTAAAAGTTCATTTTTTGGTTTTAGTGACAGTTTGACCAACACTTTATCCCATTAGGTTTCAGTATCGATCATTAACAAACAAAAACAACGTTAAAACCGAAACTAAAACCTAAAGAATTAATTATTACAATTTTTGATTGCCAATTTCTTCATTACTGTTTTTTTTTAGGTTTAACTTTCGTTTTAAAGAAAAACCAAAAATCAAGAAATTAGAACGTTAAACCCTTTAAAAGTTCATTTTTTGGTTTCAGTGTCAGTCTTACCAACACTTTATCCCATTAGGTTTCAGTATCGATCATTAACAAACAAAAACAACGTTAAAACCGAAACTAAAACCTAAAGAATTAATTGTTTGTTTGTTTGTTTTTGGAATTTCGCACAAAGCTACTCGAGGGCTATCTGTGCTAGCCGTCCCTAATTTTGCAGTGTAAGACTAGAGGGAAGGCAGCTAGTCATCACCACCCACCGCCAACTCTTGGGCTACTCTTTTACAAACGAATAGTGGGATTGACCGCAACATTATACACCCCCACGGCTGGGAGGGCGAGCATATTTAGCGCGAGGGGTGCGCGAACCCGCGACCCTCGGATTACAAGTGCACGCCTTAACGCGCTTGGCCATGAAAGAATTAATTATTACAATTTTTGATTGCCAATTTCTTCATTACTGTTTTTTTTTAGGTTTAACTTTCGTTTTAAACGAAAAACCAGAAATCAAGAAATTAGAAAGTTAAACCATTTAAAAGTTCTTTTTTTTGTTTCAGTCGGTTTTACCAACATTTTATCCCTTTAGCTTTCAGTTTCGATTATAAAAAAACAAAAACAATAGTTCAAATCGAAACTACAACCTTCAAAATTAGTTTTTACACTTTTTTGCTTTCCAATTACTTCATTATAAGTTTTTCTTTGAGGTTTCAGTATCGGTTTTAAAGAAAAACCAAATAATTGAGAAATTAGTACGTAAAATCCTTTAAAAGTTCAATTTTGGTTTCGGATTCGGTTTTACCCACTTTTTTCACTTTAGGTTTCAGTTTCAATTGTAAAAAACATAAACAACGGTTCAAACCGAAACTAAAACCTCAAAATATTAATATTTACACTTTTTGCTTTCCAATTACTTCATTATTGGGTTTTTTTTATGTTTCAGTTTCGGTTTTAAAGAAAATCCAAAAATCTAGAAATTAGAACATAAAACCCTTTAAAATATTTTTTTTTTCTTTGAGTTTCGGTTTTAACCACACTTTTTCTCTTAAGGTTTCAGTTTCGATTATAAAAAACAAAAACAACGGTTCAAACCGAAACTAAAACTTAAAAACAATTATATTTACACTTTTTGCTTTCCAATGACTTCATTATAGATTTTCCTTTAAGTTTCGGTTTCGGTTTTAAAGAAAAACCAAAAATCAAAAATTAGAACGTAAAACACTTTAAATTTTTTTTTGTTTCGGTTACGGTTTGACCCAAACTTTTTGTCTTTAGGTTTCAGTTTCGATCATAAAAAAACAAAAACAATAGTTGAAACCGAAACTAAAACCTAAAAAAAATACTATTTACACTTTTTTCCTTTCCAATTAGTTCATTATTGGGTTTTTTTAGGTTTCATTTTCGGTTTTAAAGAAAAACCAAAAATCTAGAAATTAGAACGTAAAACCCTGTAAAGTTCACTTTTTTGGTTTCAATTTCGGTTTTACTCACACCTTTTCTCTTTACGTTTAAGTTTGGATTATAAAAAATAAAAACAGTGGTTCAAACCGAAACTACAACCTTGAAAAATTAGTTTTTACACTTTATTGCTTTCCAAATACTTCATTATTGGTTTCTCTTTTAGGTTTCAGTTTCGGGTTTAAAGAAAAACCAAAAATCAAGATATTAGAAAGTAAAACACTTTAAAAATTCATTCTTTTTCTTTCGGTTTCGGTTTTACCCACACTTTTTCTCTTTAGGTTTCAATTTCGACAAAAAAAACAAAGGTTCAAACCGAAATCAAAACTTAAAAAAATTAATATTTACACTTTTTTTTTCCCATTACTTCATTATTCTTTTTTTTTAGGTTTCAGATTCGGTTTTAAAGAAAAACGAGAAATCAAGAAATTAGAACGTAAAATAATAAATAAATTTATTAAGTAATAAATTAAACACAAAAAACCAAATAGCAATATAAAACCATCAACAAAGAGTTAACTCGTCCTGTGATAGTTAAACACAAAATAAAGTGATATCTAAATTTAAAAAATCAAGATAAAGTTCCCAGAATATTATCATCAGTATTTAAGATCCATTGTTTTAAGTATTTCTTTTGATTAACACGATTAATAGAAGATCTTATACTGCAAGGAATAAAATTATGAATACGAGGTGCCAAATAAAGATATTGATGAAGTATAACTGTTTTACGTGGAGTGGGTAAATTAATTGGAAAAAAAGATTGAAGTCGTGTAAGATATGAAGTGACTTTAAAAGGCCTATTCAAAGAAACATGCAGTGTAGATAAAGCTAAAAAATATAAATAAAGTTTACCATATAAAAGAGGGGAGTTAAATTTACCGGAATCGGTATCAAGCCTATGGGTAAAAATAAGAGAGAAAACACTTTTTTTGCAACTTGTAAATAAGAATTAAAAAAGTCTTATATGTGCCACCCCAAATTGAAATACAATATTGTAAGAAGGACTGAAAGAGGGCATAATATACACTTAACAAAATATGATAAGGAGCACAATGACCAAGTTAAAAAATTAGCATAGAACTATATTTTAATTTATTAACTAAAGAATTAATATGTAATTGCCAATTTAATTTTCGATCTAAAATAGTTCCTAAATATTTAACAGAGGAAACTTGAGTCAATTTGGGACACTTACCATTAGGGTAAGTATTACAATCACTGGAATGATAAAAAATAGAAGAAAAAGCTGGAATGACACCATAAAGGTTAAACTGAAGAAGAAAAGATTTAAATATATTTAAGGATACGCCATTACAGAAGAGCCATTTTTTTAATTTTATTAAGATCACTAGAAATAATGGCTTCATTAATTAGATTTGGCTTACTATAAACAACAGCAATATCATCGGCATAGGCTTGGATATCTTCAGAAATCTGTTGGTAAAGAATATCATTTATATAAATGAGAAATAATAAAGGACCCAGAACAGAACCTTGTGGTACTCCAGCATTAATTGTAAGCCAATCACTATAATTATTATGGAGACAAACCGATTGCTTTCTATTGTGAGAGTAAGAAGAAAACCAATCAAAAACAATACCTCTAAAACCATAATAAGATAATTTATTTAACAAAATTTTATGATTAACAGAATCGAAAGCTTTGGCTAAGTCAAGAAAAACAGCAATTGTATGAAGATCAGAATCCAAAGCTTCTGTAATACTTCCCACAAGTTTAGCAACAGCAACCTCCGTTCCAAGCCCAGGCCGAAAGCCAAATTGAGAAGGAGACAAAACTGAATGTCTATCAAGAAATGATAAAATTCTAATCTTCATAGATTTTTCAAATAGTTTAGAGAAATGTATTAGTAAGGAAATAGGTCTATAATTTGTAATATCAAAAGTATTACCAGATTTATAAATCGAAATGACCAATGATAACTTTAAAGCATTAGGAAACTTCCCTTGAGTAAAAGATAAATTAATTAAAAAAGTCAAAATTGGTGCAAAAAGATTAGCATTAGCTTTCAACATCTTAACCGTAACACCATCTACACCATTGTAAGCGGAATTTGATAAAGAGAAAATATTATTCATAGTTTCAGATACAGTAACAGGATATAGGTAACAAGAAGAAGAAGGAGCAGGAGGCATACCCTGAGAACAAAATTTAGGATCGGAGCAAGTAGATTTAGCAACATTAACAAAAAATAATTCAAATCAGATAAATCAGTAGTACGAAAATTACAAAATTTCTTTTTTTTTTTGAACATCAATAATAGAGTTAACAATATTCCAATTCTGTTTAATAGTTTTAGCATTCTTAAACAGGTTATGATAGTAAGTCCATTTAGTCTTACGGGTCAAGCTAACAACATAATTCCTTAAACACTTAAATCTAATCTTTAGGTAAATATCATCAGGAAATTGATGTACTTTCTTTTTTAAATTGTCTCTTTTAATCATTAACAAAACCAATTCACTGGTAATACATGGCTTAATTTTTCTAAACTTTCGTGACACAGAAACAGTAGTAGTACAACTTTGAATACAATCAGTTAACACTTCAGCGAAATTATCATAAGCAACATTAACATCAGAACAATTCATAACACGGGACCAATCTGAAAAATTCAAACAAGAACTCAAATCATTAAACTTAATCTTTTGAACCTTTGACACATGTTCTAGATCCGATAAAATGTCTATACATAAAACAATTGGAAAATGATCGGTCAAAAAACTCTCAACAATATAAGAATAACAATTTTTAACAATATTTCCACTAATTAAAAAATGATCAATACAAGAGTTAGTAACATTGGTTATCCGTGTAGGAGAAGAAATAATAATACGAAGATTGTTCTCAGACAAAAACTTAAAATATGCATTCTTATAACAAACATCATCAAATGCCAAAACATCTATATTAAAATCACCAACAAGTATATTAATATCATATTTGTATAAATTCAATTCTAATGAAAGCTCATCAATAAATTTCAATACAGGCAATCTAGGAGATCGATAAACAACAAAGAGATTAAATTTCCTATATTAAATCATACAAAATAAAATTAAAGCATCAGACTTATTGTACTGTACTTCTTTTATCATAGCCAGTATCTCAAATTTAACAAAAACTGCCATTCCACTAGCCTTATTTAGACCAGAAGATGAAGAATAAAAGGAGTAACCTGGAATCGAAAAGGGAACAAATCCATCCTAAACAAACCAAGTTTCAGAAATAGCTATTATATGAAAATTAACAACGCTTGATTGTAAAAACACAAGGAATTGGTCAAAATTTTGAGTAAGACTTCGAATATTAACAGGTATTAAATTTAAATGACCAACAGAAAAACATTTGGTAAATCAGAAAGAGAAGACAAAGTTGGTGTAACACCAACAATGTCATCAAAATCATCAGCCATTGCAGTGTTTATAATTTATTAAGATCAATCAAGCAGCGTAAAACAATGGGCTGAGTAGTTTCCGATTTCCTAATTAGAATATTACCATTCGATACCCAAAGAAATTTATAGCCAAGATCTTTCTGTTTACGTTTTGCTTGCATAAAAATATCGCGATAATATGGGGAGAGATGTTCGTTAACATAAACTGGATAAGATTCATTACAGACCTTAATATCATCAGTATTAAGTGAGCGAAATTTAGTTTTCTTAAGTTTAAGCAGATCAAATTTAATTTGCTTACGACAAAACTTAACAACAATCTGTCTCGGACTCTTATTTTCAGTTGCTTTCTTTCCAATACGATGAACAGTGTCAATATCTGTAGGAGCACACTCAACCCCTAAAGTGGTTCTAATCTTCTCAACAACTTCTTGCAAATTCTCATTAGGCTTCTATGGAATACCTCCAATCGAAACATTATAGTTGTAAGAATATTGTTCCGCGTCACACATCTTCCTCCGAAAACTTGCCATCTCCTTCCACAATTCTTCATTTTCATGCTTTAATGTTTTATTTTCCTGTTTACACTCCTTAACTTCAGCTCTCAAAGTTGTGATATCCTGACTCATAGTTTCTATCTTCTCTGAATAAAATTGAAAGGAAGTCACTAATTCTTCGACCTTTACTTTAATTAAGTGGAAGTCGTCAAGTGTTTACAAAATTTCAGTAACTTTTGTCTTAAGCCACTTCATATCTGCCTCCCCCATATTTAAATCAAGTTCACTATTCTCAGCAAGTATCACTGTCTCCCCTCTAACGAAATGGACTCAGTCCCTCTTAATGAAGATTCACTATTTAGGCTTAACTTTCTTTTTCTCATACAAAAATCACATTCATAACTTTTCCCAGTTTCATTAAAATATTCCAAATCCTCATCAGTAAAGTTCTTACATCTTAAATGATACCATTTTTGACACTCACCAGAGCAATGAAGGGCTTTATCACCAACTTTAATATAGACTTTACATTGAGCACAAAATCTACATGGCATGCTAGTCAGCCATTTGAAAAAAAAACAACGGTTTAAACCGAAACTAAAACCTAAAAATATTAATAGTTATACTTTTTGCTTTACAATTACTTTATTATTCGTTTTTCTTTCAGGTTTTTAGTTTCTCTTTTAAAGGAAAACAAAAATCAAGAAATTAGAACGTAAAACCCATTAAAACTTCATTTTTATGGTTTCACTTTCGGTTTTTCCCAACTTTTTTCTCTTTAGGTTTCAGTTCCAATTATAAAAAAACAAAAACCATGGTTCAAACCGAAACTAAAACCTAAAAAAATTAATATTTACACTTTTTTTTCCAAATACTTCGTTATTGGCGTTTCTTAGGTTTCAGTTTTGGTTTTAAAGAAAAACCAAAAATCTAGAAATTAGAACGTAAAAAATTTAAAAGTTCATTTTTTTGGTTTTGGTTTGGGTTTTACCAACACTTTTTCTCTTTAGGTTTCAGTTTCGATCATAAAAATACAAATACAATTATTCTTTTAGGTTTCAGTTTCGGTTTTAAAGAAAAATGAAAAAAATAAAACGTAAAACATTTTAAAAGTTCATTTTTTTTTGTTTCAGTTTCGGTTTTACCCACACTTTTCTCTTTAGGTTTCATTTTCAATCATAAAAAAACAAAAACAACGGTTCAAACTGAAACTAAAACCTTAAAAAATATTATTTACACTTTTTCTTTCCCAATTAATTGATTATTGGTTTATCTTTTAGGTTTTAGTTTCGGTTTCAAAAAACGACTACAACTCAAGAAATTAGAACGTAAAACCCTTTAAAAATTCATTTTTTGGTTTCAGTTTCGGTTGTACCCACACTTCTTTTCTTTAGGTTTCAGTTTTAATCATAAAAAATCAAAAACAACGGTTTAAACCGAAACTAAAACCTAAAAATTTAATATTTACACTTATTTGCTTTCCAATTACTTCATTATTGGTTTATCTTTTACGTTTCAGTTTCAGTTTTAAAGAATATCCAAAAATTAAGAAATTAGAACATAAAACCCTTTAAAAGATATTTTTTTTTCTTTGAGTTTCGGTTTTACACACACTTTTTCTCTTAAGGTTTCAGTTTCGATTATAAAAAACAAAAACAACGGTTCAAACGGGAACTAAAACCTAAAAAAAATAATATTTACACTTTTTTGCTTTCAAAATACTTAATTATTGGTTTTTCATTGAGGTTTCAGTTTAGGTTTTAAAGGAAAACCAAAAATCAAGAAATTAGAACGTAAAACACTAACTCATTTTTTGGTTTCAGTTTCGGTTTTACCTAAACTTTTTCTCTTAAGGTTTCAGTTTCGATTATAAAAATAAATTAATATTTACACTTTTTGCGTCCTAATGACTTCATTGTTGGTTTTTTTTAGATTTGAGTTTCGGGTTAAAAGAAATACCAAAAATCAAGAAATTAGAACATAAAACACTATAAAAGTTAATTTTTATGGTTTCAGTTTCGGTTTTTCCCACACTTTTTCTCTTTAGGTTTCAGTTCCGATTATAAAAAAACAAAAACAATGGTTCAAACCGAAACTAAAACCTAAAGAAATTTATATTTACAGTATTTTGCTTTTCAATTACTTCATTAATGGTTTTTGTTTTAGGTTTCAGTTTCGGTTTTAAAGAGAAACGAGAAATCAAGAAATTAGAACGTAAAACCCTTTAAAAGGTTTTTTTTTTTTATTTGAGTTTCGGTTTTACCCACACTTTTTCTCGTAAGGTTTCAGTTTCGATTATAAAAAAAACAAAAACAACGGTTCCAACCGAAACTTAAATTTAAAAAAAATTAATATTTACACTTTTTTCCTTTTCAATTACTTCATTATTGGTTTTTTTAGGTTTCAGTTTCGGTTTTTAAAATCAACCAAAAATCAAGAAATTAGAACGTAATACACTTTAAAACCTAAAATAATTAATATTTTCACATTTTTGTTTTGAAAATAATTATTGGTTGTTCTGTTAGGTTTCAGTTTCGGTTTTAAAGAAAAAAACAAAACAATAAAACGTAAAACCCTTTAAAAGTTCATTTTTTTGGTTTAGGTTTTGGTTTTACCCACTTTTTCACTTTAGGTTTCAGATTCGATTATAAAAAACAAAAACAACGGTTCTAACCGAAACTAAAATTTAAAAAAATTAATATCTACAATTTTTTGCTTTCCAATTATTTCATTATTGATTATTCTTTTAGGTTTCAGTTTTGGTTTCAAAGAAAAATCAAAAATCAAGAAATTAGAACGTAAAACACTTTAAAAGTTAATTTTTTGGTTTCAGTTTCGCTTTTACCCACACTATTTCTCTTTAGGTTTCAGTTTCGATTATAAAAAAAAACAAAAACAACGGTTCAAACAGAAACAAAAACCTAAAAAAACAATATTTACACTTTTTTCCTTTCAAAATACTTAGTTATTTGTTTTTCTGTTAGGTTTCACTTTCGATTTTAAAGAAAAATCTAAATAATTAAACGTAAAATCCTTTAATAATTCATTTTTGTGGTTTAGGTTTCGGTTTTATCAACACTTTTTCTCTTTAGGTTTCAGATTCGATTATCAAAAAACAAAAACAACGAATCAAACCGAAAAAAAATCTAAAAAAAATTAATATTCACACTTTTTGCTCTATAATGCCTTCTATATTGGTCTTTTTAGGTGTCAGTTTCGGTTTTTAAAAAAAACCAACAATCAAGAAATTAGAACGTAAAACACTTTAAAAGTTTATTTCTTCTTTCGGTTTCGGTTTTACCCACACTTTTTCACTTTAGGTTTAAATTTCGATTATAAAAAAACCAAAACGGTTCAAACCGAAACTAAAACGTAAAAAAATTAATATTTACACTATTTTGCTTTTCAATTAATTCATTAAGGGTTTTTCTTTTCGGTTTGAGTTTCCGTTTTAAATAAAAACTAAAAATCAAGAAATTAGAACGTAAAACCCTTTAAAAGTTCATTTTTTGGTTTCAGTTTCGGTTTTACCCACACTTCTTCTCTTTGGGTTTCAGTTTCAATCATAAAAAAACAAAAACAACGTTTCAAACCGAAACTAATACCTAAAAATATTAATATTTATACATTTTGCTTTACAATTACTTCATTATTCGTTTTTCTTTCAGATTTTTAGTTTTTGTTTTTAAAAAAAACTAAAAATCAACAAATTAGAACGCAAAACCCTTTAAAAGTTAATTTTTATGGTTTCAGTTTCGGTTTTTCCCACACTTTTTCTTTTTAGGTTTTAATTTCGTTTATAAAAAAACAAAAACAACTGTTTAAACCGAAACTCAAACCTAAAAAAAATTAATATTTACTTTTTTTTTACTTTCCAAATACTTAATTATTGTTTTTTCTGTTAGGTTTCAGTTTCTGTTTTAAAGAAAAACCAAAAATCAAGAAATTAGAACGTAAAACCCTTTAAAAGCTCAGTTTTTTGGTTTTAGTTTCGGATTTACTCATAATTTTTCTCTTTACCTTTAAGTTTGGATTATAAAAAAGAAAGTAAAACTTTTTCTCTTTAGGTTTCAATTTCGATTAAAAAAAAAACAATGGTTCAAACAGAAAAAAACCTAAAAAAGCAATATTTACACTTTTTTCTTTTCAAAATACTTAATTATTGGTTTTTCTGTTAGGTTTCACTTTCGGTTTTAAAGTAAAATCAAAATAATAAAACGTAAAACCCTTTAAAAATTCATTTTTGTGGTTTAGGTTTCGGTTTTACCTACACTTTTTGTCTTTAGGTTTCAGATTCGATAATCAAAAAACAAAAAACAACGAATCAAACCGAAAATAAATCTAAAAAAATAATATTTACACTTTTTGCTTTCTAATGACTTTATTATTGGTTTTTCTTTTAGGTTTCAGTTTTGGTTTTAAAGAAAAACGAGAAATCAAGAAATTAGAACGTAAAACCTTTGAAAGTTCATTTTTATGGTTTCAGTTTCGGTTTTTCCCTTACTTTTTCTCTTTAGGTTTCAGTTCCGATTATAAAAAAACAAAAACCATGGTTCAAACCGAAACTAAAACCTAAAAAAATTAATATTTACACTTTTTTTCCAAATACTTCGTTATTGGTTTTTCTTAGATTTCAGTTTTGGTTTTGAAGAAAAACTAAAAATCAAGAAGTTAGAACGTTAAAACCCTTTCAAAGATAATTTTTTGGTTTGAGTTTCGGTTTTAGCCACACCTTTTCTCTTTAGGATTCAGTTTCGATTATCAAAAAACAAAAACAACTGTTAAAACCAAAACTGAAACTTAAAAAAAATTATTTTTATATTTTTTTTTGCATTCCAATTACTTCATTATTGGTTTTTTTAGGTTTCAGTTTCGGTGTTAAAGAAAAACCAAAAATCTAGAAATTAGAAAGCAAAACACTTTAAAATTTTATTTTTTTGGTTTCAGTTTCGGTTATATAATAAATAATAATTATTATAAATTTATTTTATTAAGCAATAAATTAAACACAAAAAATCAAATAACAATACAAAACCATCCGCAAAGAGTTAACTCGTCCTGTGATGGTTAAACTCAAAATAAAGTAAAATCAAAATTTACAAAATCAAGATAAAGTTCCCAGAATATTATCATCAGTATTGAAGATCCATTGTTTAAGTATTTCTTTTGATTAACACGATTAATAGAAGATCTTATATTATAAGGAATAAAATTATGAATTCGAGGTGCCAAATAAAGATATTGATGAAGTGTAACTGTTTCACGTGGTGTGGGTACATTAATTGAAAAAAAAATTATTATTATTATTTTACGTTCTAGTTTATTGATTTTTAGTTTTTCTTTGAAACTGAAACTGAAACCTAAAAGATAAACCAATACTTAAGTAATTGCAGAGCAAAATATTGTTAATAATAATTTCTGAAGTTTTAATTTCGGTTTGAACCGTTGTTTTTGTTTTTTATAATTGAAACTCAATCCTAAAGTGAAAAGTGTGGGTAAAACCGAAACTGAAACCAAAATTGAACTTTTAAAGGGTTTTACGTTCTAATTTATTAATTTTTGTTTTTCTTTAAAACCGAAACTAAAAACCTGAAGGAAAAACCAATAATGAAGTAGTATGAAAGCAAAAACTGTAAATATTAATTTTTTTTTAGGTTTTAGTTTTGGTTTAAACAGTTATTTTTGTTTTTTTATGATCGAAACTGAAACCTAAATGGACAATGTGTTGGTAAAACCAACACTGAAACCAAAAAAAAAACTTTTAAAGGGTTTTACGCTCTAATTTCTTGATTTTTGTTTTTTCTTTAAAACCGAAACTGAAACCTAACACAAAAAACAATAATTAAGCATTTGGAAAGCAAAAAAGTTTAAATATTATTTTTTTTAGGCTTTAGTTTCGGTTTAAACCGTTGTTTTTCTCTTTTGATAATTGAAACTGAAACCTAAAAAGAAAAAGTGTGGGTAAAACCGAAACTAAAACTTTTTTCAGGGTTTTACGTTCTAATTTCTTGATTTTTGGTTTTTCTTTAAAACCGAAACTGAAACCTAAGAAAAACCAATAATGAAGTAATTGGAAAAAAAAGTGTAAATATTAATTTTTTTAAAGTTTTAGTTTCGGTTTGAACCGTTTTTGTTTTTTTATAATCGAAATTTATACCGAAAGAGAAAAAGTGTGGGTAAAACCGAAACCGAAACAAAAAAATAAACTTTTAAATTCTTTTACATTGTAATTTCTTGATTTTTTTTTAAACCCGAAACTGAAACCTAAAAGAAAAACAAATAATGAAGTCATTGCAAAGCAAAAAGTATAAATATTATTTGTTTTAGGTTTTAGTTTCGATTTGAAGCGTTGTTTTTTTCTTTTTATAATCAAATCTACAACCTAAAGTGAAAAAGTGTTTGTAAAACCGAAACCTAAACCACAAAAATGAACTTTTAAAAAGTTTTACGTTTTATTTTTTCATATTTGATTTTTCTTTAAAACCAAAAGAGAAACCTAAAAAAAACAATAATGAAGTAATTGGAAAGAAAAAAAGTGTAAATATTAATTTTTTTAAGTTTCAGTTTCGGTTTGAACCGTTGTTTTTGTTTTTTTATTGAGAAAATGAAACCTAAAGAGAAGAAGCGTGGGTGAAACCGAAAGTGAAACCAAAAAAATAACTTTTAAACGGTTTTACGTTCTAATTTCTTTATTTTTGGTTTTCCTTTAAAACCGAAACTGAAACCTAACAGAAAAAACAATAATTAAGTATTTGGAAAGTAAAAAAAAAGTAAATATTAATTTTTTTTAGGTTTGAGTTTCGGTTTAAACAGTTGTTTTTGTTTTTTTATCAACGAAATTAAAACCTAAAAAGAAAAAGTGTGGGAAAAACCGAAACTGAAACCATAAAAATTAACTTATAATGAAGTAATTGGAAAACAAAAAAGTGTAAAAACTAATTTTTAAGGTTGTAGTTTCGGTTTGAACCATTGTTTTTGTTTCTTTATAATCGAAACTGAAAACTAAAGGGATAAAATGTCGGTAAAACCGACACTGAAACGAAAAAAAAAATTTAACTTTCAAATGGTTTTACGTTCTAATTTCTTAATTCCTGGTTTTTCGTTAAAAACGAAACTTAAACCTAAAAAAAACCAGTAATGAAGAAATTGGCAATCAAAAATTGTAATGATTTATTCTTTAGGTTTTAGTTTAGATTTGAACCGTTGTTTTTCTTTGTTAATGATCGAAACTGAAACCTAAAGGGATAAAGTGTTGATAAAACTGAAACTGAAACCAAAAAAATGAACTTTTAAAGGGTTTTACGTTCTAATTTCTTGATTTTTGATTTTTCTTTAAAACAGAAACTGAAACCTAACAAAAAAAACAATAATTAAGTATTTGGAAAGCAAAAAAAGGGGTAAATATTAATTTTTTTATGTTTTATTTTCGTTTTGAACCGTTGTTTTTGTTTTTTTATAAACGAAATTGACACCTAAAGAGAAAAAGTCTGGGAAAAACCGAAACTAAAACCACAAAAATAAATTTTTAAAGGGTTTTACATTCTAATTTATTGATTTTTGGTTTTTCTTTAGAACCGAAACTGGAACCTAAAAGAAAAACCAATAATAAAGTAATTGGAAAGCAAAAAGTGTAAATATTAATTTTTTTAGGTTTCAGTTTCGGTATGAACTTTTTTTTTGATAATCGAAATTGAAACCTAAAGACAAAAATTGTGGGTAAAACCAAAACAGAAACCAAAAAAATAAACTTTTAAAGGGTTTTACTTTCTAATTTTTTGAATTTTAGTTGTTTATTTAAACCGAAACTAAAACCTCAAAGAAAAACTTATAATGATGTAATTGGAAATCAAAAAAGTGTAAAAACTAATTTTTAAGGTTGTAGTTTCGGTTTGAACCATTGTTTTTGTTTTTTTATAATCGAAACTGAAATTTAAAGAGATAAAACGTTGTTAAAACCGACACTCGAACCAAAAAAAATGACCTTTTAAAAGGTTTTACGTTCTAATTTCTTATTTCAGGTTTTTCGTTAAAAACGAAACTTAAACCTCAAAGAAAGACCAGTAATGAAAAAATTTGCAATCAAAAATTGTAATAATTAATTCTTTAGGTTTTAGTTTCGGTTTGAACCGTTGTTTTTGTTTTTTTATAAACGAAATTGAAACCTAAAGAGAAAAAGTGTGGGAAAAACCGAAACTAAAACCAAAGAAATGAATTTTTAAAGGGTTTTACGTTTTAATTTATTGATTTTTGGTTTTTCTTTAAAACCGAAACTGAAACCTAAAAGAGAAACCAATAATAAAGTAATTGGAAAGCAAAAATTGTAAATATTAATTTTTTTAGGGTTTTTTTTTTCGTTTTGAACCGTTGTTTTTGTTTTTTAAAATCGAAACTGAAAACTAAAGGGATAACATGTTGATAAAACCGACACTGAAACAAAAAAAATGAACTTTTAAAGGGTTTTACGTTCTAATTTCTTGATTTTTGGTTTTTCTTTAAAACCGAAACTGAAACATAAAAGAAAAAAACAATAATTAAGTATTTGGAAAGCAAAAAAGTGTAAATATTAATTTTTTAGGTTTTATTTTCCTTTTTAACCGATGTTTTTGTTTCTTTATAAACGAAATTGAAACCTAAAGAGAAAGAGTTTGGAAAAAACGAAACTAAAACCAAAAATTGAATTTTTAAAGGGTTTTACGTTTTAATTTATTGATATTTGATTTTTCTTTGAAACCGAAACTGAAACCTTAAAGATAAACCAATACTCAAGTAACTGGAAAGCAAAAAAGAGTTAATAATAATTTTTTGAGGTTTTAGTTTCGGTTTGAACCGTTGTTTTTGTTTTTTATAATTGAAACTGAAACCTAAAGAGAAAAGTGTGGGTAAAACCGAAACTGAAACCAAAATTGAACTTTTAAAGGATTTTACGTTCTAATTTCTAGATTTTTGGTTTTCCTTTTAAACCGAAATTGAAACCTAAAAAAACCATTAATAAAGTAATTGAAAAGCAAAATAGTGTAAATATTAATTTTTTTAGGTTTTAGTTTCGGTTAGAACCGTTGTTTTTTTTTTATAATTGAATCTTTAACCTAAAGAGAAAAAGTGTGGGTAAAACCGAAACCAAAACCACAAAAATGAACTTTTAAAGGGTTTTACGTTTTTTTTTTATTATTGATTTTTCTTTGAAACCGAAACTGAAACTTAAAAGATAAACCAATACTCAAGAAATTGGAAAGCAAAAAAGTGTTAATAATAATTTTTCTGAGGTTTGAGTTTCGGTTTAAACTTTTTTTTTTATAATCGAAATTGAAACCTAAAGACAAAAATAGTGGGTAAAACCAAAACAGAAACCAAAGAAATAAACTTTTAAAGGGTTTTACGTTCTAATTTCTTTATTTTTAGTTCTTTTTTAAAACCGAAACTTAAAACCTGAAAGAAAAACCAATAATGAAGTAACTGGAAAGCAAAAAAGTGTAAAAACTAATTTTTAAGGTTGTTGTTTCGGTTTCAACTATTGTTTTTGTATTTTTATAATCGAAACTGCAAACTAAAGGGATAAAATGTTGGTAAAACCGACACTGAAACTAAAAAAAATGAACTTTTAAATGGTTTTACGTTCTATTTTCTTGATTTCTGGTTTTTCGTTTAAAACGAAACTTAAACTTCATAAAAAAACAGTAATGAAGAAATTGTCAATCAAAAATTGTAACAATGAAATCTTTAGGTTTTAGTTTCGGTTTCAAACGTTGTTTTTATTTGTTAGTGATCGAAACTGAAGCCTAAAGAGAAAAAGTGTGGGTAAAACAAAAAAAAACAAAAAATAAACTTTTAAAGTGTTTTACGTTGTAATTTCTTAATTTTTGATTTTTCTTTAAACCCGAAACTAAAAACCAAAAAGCGAAACAAATAATGAAGTCATTGGAAAGCAAAAAGTGTAAATATTATATTTTTTAAGGTTTTAGTTTTGGTTTGAACCGTTGTTTTTGTTTTTTTTATGATCGAAACTGAAACCTAAAGGGATAATGTGTTGGTAAAACCATCACTGAAACCAAAAAAATAAACTTTTAAACGGTTTCATGCTCTAATTCTTTAATTTTTGGTTATTCTTTAAAACCGAAACTGAAACCTAACAGAAAACACAATAATTAAGTATTTGGAAAGCAAACAAAATTTAAATATTAATTTTTTTAGGTTTTGGTTTCGGTTTGAACAGTTGTTTTTCTCTTTTGATAATCGAAACTAAAACCTAAAGAGAAAAAGTGTGGGTAAAACCAAAACTGAAACAAAAAAAATTAACTTTTAAATTCTTTTACGTTGTAATTTCTTGATTTTTGGTTTTTCTTTCAGCCCGAAACTGAAACCTAAAAGAAAAATAAATAATGAAGTCATTGGAAAGCAAAAAGTGTAAATATTAATTTTTTTAGGTTTTAGTTTCGGTTAGAACCGTTGTCTTTGTTTTTTTATGATTGAAACTGAAACCCAAAGAGAAGAAGTGTGGGTAAAACCGAGACTGAAACCATAAAAATGAACTTGTAAAGGGTTTTACGTTCTAATTTCTTGATTTTTAGTTTTCCTTTAAAACAGAAACTAAAAATCTGAAAAAAAACGAATAATGAAGTAATTGTAAAGCAAAAAATATAAATATTAATATTTTTAGGTTTTAGTTTCGGTTTGAACAGTTGTTTTTGTTTTTTTATCATTGAAATTGAAACCCAAAGAGGAAGTGTGGGTAAAACCGAAACTGAAACCAAAAAAATGAACTTTTAAAGGGTTTTACGTTCTAATTTCTTGATTTTTAGTTTTACTTTAAAACAGAAACTCAAACCTAGAAGAAAAACAATTAATAAAGTAATTGAATAGCAAAATAGTGTAAATATTAATTTCTTTTAAGTTTTAGTTTCGGTTTGAACCGTTTTGGTTTTTTTATAATCGAAATTTAAACCTAAAGTGAAAAAGTGTGGGTAAAACCGAAACCGAAACAAGAAATAAACTTTTAAAGTGTTTTACGTTCTAATTTTTTTTATTCTTGGTTTTTTCTTAAAACCGAAACTGACACCTAAAAAGACTTGGCATAAAAATAAATTAATGTGTGATTGTTATGTAAATGTGTAAATATTTTGTAAACGACAACGTGTCGTGTTGTGTTTAAATTTTCATTTCTATTATTCATTTTTCCATATTGATATTATTGTTTCGAAGTTTAAACTAATATTTTGTTATTTATTTAGGGTAACATTTAGAATTTTCTTGAATTAAGTAGACCAATCATATGTTTGTAAATGAGTGCTGGTGACTTCGTGTCTAGACGTGTAGTCTCGTGCAAGAACGGTCACGCGCGGATTGCTCTGGAGTTGTATGGAAATTGCAAGATTGTTCGAGAAGTAGGCCTACCGGTATAAAAGACGGTGACAAGAGAGAGATTGGGTCATCAGTTTTTATTCGAGAAAAGAAGATAGATTCAGTCATTAGTTTTATTCGAAGAAAAAGAGTGAGATTCAGACATCAGTTTTATTTCAAAAGAAGAGAGTTAGTTATTTGAGAAAGATTAAGTGTTTGCTGTGAATATTCAACTTGGATTTGTGATTGAAGTTAGATCAACGGAAGCAGTGATTTTATTTCGTCAATCTCTACGATACATCTGAATTACTGCTTGTGCTGAGAGACGGCGAATTTATTGAACTGTGAACTGTTTCGGAATTTCTTCGTGGGACCAAATTTACACCCTAGACTGGAATTCGAGACTTTCATTTTAGATCATTATATTAGACACAGGCCAGTACCGTTTTGTATTGTGATTAATTTTGAAGTTTGAAACTAGTATTATTTTGTTTTGTAATTAATTTCGAATGTTATAACTTAATATCTGTCACTGTTATTATATAATTTATGTTATATCTGTTATATTTGTTAATAGTTTAGTGTAATAAATTATACAAGCTGTTATCTGCGTTTTTCTGTTGCGTTTAGTCTACGAAGAACATAAAACATTAAAAAATACGTAACAAGACCAATAATGAAGTCATTAGAAAGCAAAAAGTGTAAATATTAATTTTTTTAGATTATTTTTCGGTTTCATTCGTTGTTTTTGTTTTTTTATAATCGAATCTGAAACCTAAAGAGAAAAAGTGTTGGTAAAACCGAAACTTAAACCACAAAAATGAACTTTTAAAGGGTTTTACGTTCTAAATTTTTTATTTTTATTTTTTCTATAAACAGAAACTGAAACCTAAAAAAAAACCATTAATAAAGTAATTGAAAAGCAAAATAGTGTAAATATTAATTTTTTCAGGTTTTAGTTTCGGTTTTAGCCGTTGTTTTTGTTTTTGTACTATCGAAACTGAAACCTAAAGAGAAAAAGTGTGGATAAAACCAAAATTGAGCTTTCAAAGGATTTTACGTTCTAATTTCTAGATTTTTGGTTTTTCTTAAACCTAAACTATAATCCTGAAAGAAAAACGAATTATGAATTGATTCTAAAGCAAAAAGTCTAAATATTTATATTTTTAGGTTTTAGTTTCGATTTCCACCGTTGTTTTCGTTTTTTTATGATCGAAACTGAAACCTAAAGAGATAAAGTGTTGGTAAAACCAATACTGAAAACAAAAAAAATAAACTTTTAAAGGGTGTTACGTTCAAATTTCCTGGTTTTTAGTTTTTCTTTTAAACCGAAACTGAAACCTAAAAGAATAACTAATAATGAAGTAATTGGAAAGCAAAAAAATGTGAATATTAATTTTTTCAGGTTTTACTTCCGGTTTGAACCACCATTGTTTTTGTTTTTCATGATCGAAATTGAGACCTAAAGAGAAAAAGTTTGGATAAAACCGAAACCGAAACCAAAAAATTAACTTTTCAAGGTTTTTACGTTCTAATTTCTTGATTTTTTGTCTTTAAAACCGAAACTGAAATTAAAAAAAAAACAATACTGAAGTAATTGGAAAGCAAAAAAATGTAAATATTAATTTTTCCAGTTTTAGTTTCGGTTTGAACCGTTGTTTTTGTTTTTTATAATCGAAATTGCAACCTAAAGATAAGAAGTGTCGGTAAAACCGAAACTGAAACCAAAAAAATGATTTTTTAAAGGGTTTTACGTTCTAATTTGTTGGTTTTTTCTTTTTCTTTAAAACCGAAACTGAAATGAAAAAAACAATAATGAAGTAATTGGAAATTAATAAAAGGGTAAATATTAATTTTTTTAAGTTTTAATTTCGGTTTGAACCATGGTTTTTTTATCCAAACTGAAACCTAAAGAGAAAAAGTGTGGGTAAAACCGAAACAGAAACCAAAAAAATTAACTTTTAAAGGGTTTTAAGTTTTATTTTTTTTATTTTTAGTTTTTCAATAAACAGAAACTGAAACCTAAAAGAAAAACCATTAATAAAGTAATTGAAAAGCAAAATAGTGTAAATAAATAATTTTTTCAGGTTTTAGTTTCGGTTTTAGCCGTTGTTTTTGTTTTTCTACTGTCAAAACTGAAACCTAAAGAGAAAAAGTGTGGGTAAAACCTAATCTGAAAACACAAAAATGAACTTTTAAAGGGTTTTACGTTGTAATTTCTTGATTTTTTGTTTTTCTTTAAAACCGAAACTAAAAACCAATAATGAAGTAATTGGAAAGCAAAAAGTGTAAATATTAATATTTTTATGTTTTAGTTTCGGTTTGAACCGTTGTTTTTTTTTATCGAAACTGAAATCGAAAGAGAAAAAGTGTGGGTAAAACCGAAACGGAAACCAAAAAAATGAGCTTTTAAAAGGTTTTACGTTCTAATTTCTTAATTTTTAGTATTTCTTTAAAACAGAAACTGAAACCTAAAACAAAAACCATTAATGAAGTAATTGAAAAGCAAAATAGTGTAAATATTAATTTCTTTAGGTTTTAGTTTCGGTTTTAGCCGTTGTATTTGTTTTTATCGAAACTGAAACCTCTAGAGAAAAAGTGTGGGTAAAACCGAAACTAAAACCAAAATTGAACTTTTAAAGGATTTTACGTTCTAATTTCTAGATTTTTGGTTTTTCTTTTAAACCGAAACTAAAAACCTGAAAGAAAAACGAATTATATAGTAATTGTAAAGCAAGAAGTGTAAATATTTATATTTTTAGGTTTTAGTTTCGGTTTCAATTGTTGTTTTTGTTTTTTTATGATCGAAACTGAAACCTAAAGATAAAAAGTGTGGGTAAAACCGAAACCGAAACCAAAAAATGAAATTTTAATGTGTTTTACGTTCTAATTTCCTGATTTTTGGTTTTTCTTTTAAACCGAAACTTATACCTAAAAGAAAAACCAGTAATCAAGTAATTGTCAAGCAAAAATTATAAATATCAATTTTTTTAGGTTTTAGTTTCGATTTGATCCGTTGTTTTTGTTTTTTTAAATCGAAATTGCAAGCGAAAGAGAAAAAGTGTTCGTAAAACCGAAACAGATTCCAAAAAATGAACTTTTAAAGGGTTTTACGTTCTAATTTCTTGATTTTTTTGTTTTTCTTTAAAACCGAAACTGAAATTAAAAAACCATAATAAAGTAATTGGAAAGCAAAAAAGGGTAAATATTATTTTTTTAAGTTTTAATTTCGGTTTGAGTCGTGGTTTTTTTATCCAAACTGAAACCTAAAGAGAAAAAGTGTGGGTAAAACCGAAACAGAAACCAAAAAAATTAACTTTTAAATGGTTTTACGTTCTAATTTTTTGATTTTTTGTTTTTCTTTAAAACCGAAACTAAAAACCTGAAATAGAAACCAATACTGAAGTAATTGGAAAGCAAAAAATAATATAATAATAATAAATTTATTAAGCAATAAATTAAACACAAAAAATCAATTAATGCAAAACCATCAGCAAAGAGTTAACTCGTCCACTGATGGTTAAACACAAAATAAAGTAAAATCAAAATTTACAAAATCAAGATAAAGTTCCCAGAATATTATCATCAGTATTCAAGATCCATTGTTTTAAGCATTTCTTTTGATTAACACGATTAATAGAAGATCTTATACTGTAAGGAATAAAATTATGAATACGAGATGCCAAATAAAGATATTGATGAAGTGTAACTGTTTTACGTGGTGTGGGTACATTAATTGGAAAAAAAGATTGAAGTCGTGTAAGATATGAAATGACATTAAAAGGCCTATTAAAAGAAACATGCAATGTAGATAAAGCTAAAAAATATAAATAAAGTTTATCATATGAAAAAGGGGAGTTAAATTTACGGGAATCGGTATCAAGCCTATGGTTAAAAATAAGAGAGAAAACACTTTTTTGCAAATTGTAAATAAGAATTAAAAAAGTCTTATATGTGCCACCCCAAATTGAAATACAATATTGTAAGAAGGACTGAAAGAGGGCATAATATACACTTAACAAAATATGATAAGGAGCACAATGACTAAGTTCAAAAATTAGCATAGAACTATATTTTAATTTATTAACTAAAGAATTAATATGAAATTGCCAATTTAATTTTCAATCTAAAATAATTCCTAAATATTTAACAGAGGAAACTTGAGTCAATTTGGGACACTTACAATTTGGGTAAGTATAACAATCACTGGAATGACAAAAAATAGAAGGAAAAGCTGGAATGACACCATAAAGGTTAAACTGAAGAAGAAAAGATTTAGATATATTTAAGGATAATCCATTAGAGAAGAGCCAATTTTTAATTTTATTAAGATCACTAGAAATAATGGCTTCATTAATTAGATTTGGCTTACTATAAACAACAGCAATATCATCGGCATAGGCTTGGATATCTTCAGAAAACTGTTGGTAAAGAATATCATTTATATAAATGAGAAATAATAAAGGGCCCAGAACAGAACCTTGTGGTACTCCAGCATTAATTGTAAGCCAATCACTATAATTATTATGGATACAAACCGATTGTTTTCTATTGTGAAAGTAAGAAAGAAACCAATCAAAAACAATGCCTCTAAAACCATAATAAGATAATTTATTTAACAAAATTTTATGATTAACAGAATCGAAAGCTTTGGCTAAGTCAAGAAAAACAGCAATTGTATGAAGATCAGAATCCAAAGCTTCTGTAATACTTCCCACAAGTTTAGCAACAGCAACCTCCGTTCCAAGCCCAGGCCGAAAGCCAAATTGAGAAGGAGACAAAACTGAATGTCTATCTAATTGTCATAGATTTTTCAAATAGTTTAGAGAAATGTATTAAGAAGGAAATAGGTCTATAATTAGTAAAATCAAAAGTATTACCAGATTTATAAATAGGAATGACCAATGATAACTTTAAAGCATTGGGGAACTTCCCTTGAGTAAAAGATAAATTAATTAAAAAAGTCAAAATTGGTGCAAAAAGATTAACATTAGCTTTCAACATCTTAACCGCAACACCATCTACACCATTAGAAGTTGAATTTGATAAGGAGAAAATATTATTCATAGTTTCAGATACAGTAACAGGATATAAGTAACAAGAAGAAGAAGGACCAGGAGGCATGCCCTGAAAACAAAATTTAGGATCGGAGGAAGTAGATGTAGCAACATTAACAAAAAAATAATTCAAATCAGATAAATCAGTAGTACCAAAATTACAAAGTTTCTTATTTTTTAACATAAATAATAGAGTTAACAATATTCCAATTTTGTTTAATAGTTTTAGCATTCTTAAACAGGTTATGATAGTAAGTCCATTTAGTCTTACGGGTCAAGCTAACAACATAATTCCTTAAACACTTAAATCTAATCTTTAGGTAAATATCATCAGGAGATTGATGTACTTTCTTTTTAACTTTTTTAAAAAGTGTAAATATTAATTTTTTTTAACTTTTAATTTCGGTTTGAATCGTTCTTTTTTTTATCCAAACTGAAACCTAAAGAGAAAAAGTGTGGGTAAAACCGAAACTGAAACCAAATTTGAACTCTTAAAGGATTTTACGTTCTAATTTCTAGATTTTTGGTTTTTCTTTTGAACCGAAACTAAAATCCTCAAAGAAAAACGAATTATAAAGTGATTCTAAAGCAAAAAGTGTAAATATTTATATTTTTAGGTTTTTTCAACCGTTGTTTTTGTTTTTATAATTGAAACTGAAACCTAAATAAATAAAGTGTTAGTAAAACCGAAACAGAAACCAAAAAATGAGCTTTTCAAGGGTTTTACGTTCTAATTTCTTGATTTTTGGTGGTTTCTTTAAAACAGAAACTGAAACCCAAAACAAACACCATTAATGAAGATATTGAAAAGAAAAATAGTGTAAATATTAATTTCTTTAGGTTTTAGTTTCGGTTTTAGCCGTTGTTTTTGTTTTTCTATTATCGAAACTGAAACCTAAAGAGAAAAAGTGTGGGTAAAACCTAATCTAAAACCACAAAAACGAACTTTTAAAGGGTTTTACGTTCTAATTTTTTTATTTTTTGTTTTTCTTTAAAACCGAAACTAAAAACTTGAAAAAAACCAATAATGAAGTAATTGTAAAGCAAAAAGTTTAAAGATTATTTTTTTTAGGTTTTAGTTTCGGTTTGAACCGTTGTTTTTGATTTTTTATCGAAACTGAAACCTAAAGAGAAAAAGTGTGGGTAAAACCGAAACTGAAACCAAAATTGAACTTTTAAAGGATTTTACGTTCTAATTTCTAAATTTTTGGTTTTTCTTTTAAACCGAAACTAAAAACCTGAAAGAAAAACGAATTATAAAGTAATTGTAAATCAAAAAGTGTAAATATTTATATTTTTAGATTTAAGTTTCACGTTGAAACCAAAAAATGAAATTTTAAAGTGTTTTACGTTTTACTTTCTTGATTTTTGGTTTTTGCAGAAAGAGTTCTGCAACAAGTCGTGCTCTGCCGTAGTAAGAAACGTTAAGTGTTTTGTAATTTGTGATAATCCACAAACCTCAGGCAACATTACACTACATAATCAAATAAAAGTCACTATCTGGTAAAGTGACACAAGTCACGTGTACACGAGTTTCTTCCACGACATATGCATGAAACTAACTGCACGAAACAGTAATATTGAACCATGAAAAACGGTGATAGTGGTGGCACTCTTCACTTAGTGACTGTAACAAGTCTTGTATTTCTACAGGTCAATGCACGAAACGAACTTCAAAAGTAATAATCAACATGCTGCAAATGTCAAAATATTTCATATTAATCGCTAGATACTGTAACAGGAACAAGCTGGATAGAAACAGAGGTCAAAGGTGAACCCTGTTAACATTCATAACAATGTTCTGTACTCGGAAACAAAGCCAGCAGAGTATGGTTTCACCAAGGTAAGACTTTGAGACATACCTCATGATCACTTATCGCACACAACAAACAACTGGATAATGAAACGGGTTTCTTTATATTCCATACCTCTCAAGTTGCTGGATTTCTGAAACTGATATTGCGAAAACGTGTTTCTCATATACTAGATGGATTATGAAACGCTTTGAACATGGCAACCTTTCAAGTAGTCTTTGGAATTAGAAACTGTGTTTCAGTGTTGTTGTCAATGATAGTAGAGATGTTAGATAGAGCACGACTGGACGTGAAGACGAAGATTGTAATTACGCAGTGAGGCTCCAAAATCATTTCAATTTAATGTAATAAACACTCCACACGAGATGGTACAACAGAAAGACATCTGTTAAGCGTTTTCATGAGTATTTTAAGCAAAATTAAATGTTTATATTTCAAGTAGCACACAGCTCGGTAGGTGTCAGCACGTCGCTGGTGGAGTAAGATTTATAAATGACTTTTTATATCTTTGGAGGCCTAACATGATCTAGTGGTTTGTTTGGAGGCCTAACATGATGTAGTGGTTTGTTTAGAGACCTAGCCTGATGTAGTGGTTTGTTTGGAGACCTAGCCTGATGTAGTGGTTTGTTTGTAGGGCTAACATGATGTATTGGTTTGTTTGGAAGCCTAGCATGATGTAGTGATTTGTTTGGAGGCCTAGCATGACGTAGTGGTTTGTTTGGAGACCTAAATTGATGTAGGGGTTTGTTTGGAGGCCTAACATGAAGAAGTGGTTTGTTTGTTCAATCGACTGTCAATCTGCATCATCCGGGATCGTATCAAACTGACAAACGACTGACAAAATGTTTAGAAGTAAGTAGTTTTTCGATATTTGCGACTGTAATGTAAATCATTTTCACGTGCCAGCCCCCAAAAATAGTCTCCCATCATGTTTTCGTCATACGAACCTTGGTAGCGGTGTTCAAAGTCCAGTATATCTTGGTGGAAACGCTCGCCTTGTTCCTCTAAGTATGCTTCCATGTTCTCCCTAAATTTATCAAGAAGAACGTCAAGGATACAGACTTTCAGGGACATCCTGCAGCCCATTTCGCCATAGTTCTTCACCAGAACCTCAACCAGTTCCACATAATTTTCGGCCTTGTGATTGTCCAAGAAGCCCCGAACCACTACGACAAAGCTGTACCAAGCTTTTTTTTCTTCCTACTGAGCTTCTTGGGAAATTCTGTGCACTCCAGAATCTTCTTTATTTGTGGTCCAACGAAGACACCAGCTTTGACCTTTGCTTCAGACAGCTTAGAGAAGAAGTCTCGAAGGTACTTGAAGGCTGCAGAGTCCTCATCAAGACTTAAGATAAACTGTTTTATGAGACCCAATTTTACGTGGGAACAACACCTTCTGGAGGTCCACTAGTAGCTCACACTTGACATTGTTCCTCCTCACAGAGAACTCGGTCCGTTGAGGCCAGTGCTCCCTGTTGTAATGCTCTGAGTAGTCCCTACTGCCCCAAAGGCAAAGATAACAGGGAAACTTGGTAAAGCCTCCTTGGCGACCCATCAGGAATGAAACTGTAATCTAAATCTTCAAACTCTACCTCTTCTTCTGATTTGCTGCTCTATTTCGAGAATGGCTGCTTTCTCTCTGGAGGAGTGGGTACAGGGACCTCAGGACAGTGTAGAACTGGATGATGGAAGGTCAGGATACATGATGGCAGATACATTCTTTATAGTTTATACGACGTCTATGTTTAAAAGGGACATGTTTCTCAAAATCTAATCCAAATTAATATTGTTTTTGAATTTGCGAAATAAAAGTTATTTAGCAAATAATGGATAATTAATTTATATTTTGTTAAAGTTATGAACTTATATTTTACTTTTAAAATGATCGTTTTTAATTATTTTTATTAATTTTTTCACTTCTTAGGGTGGAAGGTGTTTGTATGTGTTAGTAAGCACAAACAGATAAGATTTCCCCAGGTGATAACGTGTGTACCTCGAAGTGTTACTTCTAATTATGAAAAACAATGTGCGAGTTACAGCACACACACACAACTTAATTGCGTTAAAAATTAGATATTTTGCAGCAATGTATTGAAGAAAAAATACTATAAAAATAAATGTGCTTAGACCAATACATATTTTAATTAACACTTTACTTTTGAAGAGTTATCTTGTTAATTGGACGATGGAATATTGTGGTATATATTCAGGGGAGTAGATTTTTTACACCCGATGGAGGATGATTTTTGCAACGACTTATGTGGACTGTTCAATTTGCAAATTGGTAATCTGATTACGTGAACCTGAAAGCTGTAAACATGCAGTAATCTTGTTGCCAAGATACTTGCATATATACTTAGGCCTACTGACTGATACTCAGATCGAAAAGCTTAGAAGCACGCCTATATTAAAGATGTACATTTCGGCTACTGAAAAAGCCTACATCTATGCCTAATTATGTGATTCGATTGGTAAGAACACGATAATCACAAGAACAAAGACATAGTTTGTAGACCTGTGATGCAATAAAACAATTCAACAGACCAAACTGTAGGGAGGGATGATTGCATGCACCCCTACCTAAAATGAAGGGGGAATGTATCTCCCCTTCCCTCCCCATGATCTACGCACCCGTACATTTTAATTAATGGGTATACATTACACAGATGATGAATCTTGCTGCTATATATAAGTATGTTGAAAAAGTACAGGAGTGCATGTTTGAGTATAGTAAAAAGGAAGGCCTGGCATGGCCAGGTGGTTAAAGCACTCGACTCATGTGTAATCCCGGGGTTGCGTTTTCGAACCCCCTTCGCACGAAACATCCTAGTTCTTTCAGCTGAGGGGCGTTATAAAAACTGACGGTGAGTTCCACTATTCGTTGATAAAAGAGTAGCCGAAGGGTAGGCGGTGGGTGGTGATGATTAACTGCCTTCCCTCTAGTGTTACACCGCTAAATTATGGTGGAGTAACGCAAGTAGTCGTGGTGTAGCTTTGCGCGAAATTGAAAAAGAAGAAAGTAATAAAGATATTTACAGAGATATTGACAACATATAAGCTATAAATTATTGCATAGCGAATGGAAAGTAAATGTGTAAATACCGATGAGTATTCTAAATAAAAGAAAAATATACGTTTAAATATAATTTATGTGTTTGAAAATGATTCGAGAGGTCGCGAGTGTTGCAGAGTGAGAATAAAATTTGAACGTGTGACGGTTATATTTTTGGTATTGTAAAATGGTTTTGTTAAGTTATTTTAAAGTAATAAAATGTAAATTTAGGAAATATATGAAATAATAGAAGAATATATAAATAGATTTATATTGTGAACAAGTGAAATAGTACATGCTTCTATGTTACAAGTATAAATAGCATATAAGGATCCTTAATTCTCGTCCCGTCATAGTCTAGTTGGCTAGTAGACGTGGGGAACCTAGACTCCATGCTCACTTTCTTTTTTTCATTTTTTTTCTGCGTGATTTGATTTATTTTCTTTCGCACGCATTTTGTTACTGTTGGTGACTTTACATTTATCATTAATTTAATAAATAAATAATTAAATTGTTTTTATCTTAATCATTGGGCTAAATTTATGTTCCATTGATCCTGTATGAGATAAAATATTTTTGGTAATTATATAAGAAATAATAACATATGAGATTTAAACATTCAACGTTATCGTTTCCATGACGAAGTGTCTCATCATTTGGTGATTGAAAATTATTAAAAAAAAAACACGCGGTTTCCATTGCTGTTAACATATATGTTAAAGTCTCGTTGCTGAGAAGTTGAACTTTCGTGATCTAGAACGAATATTCTTCAAATAAAAAACGGTCCAGGTGGTTAAGGCACTCGACTCATAATTTGAAGACAAAAGAGTAGCCTCAGAGTTGGCGGTGTGTGGTGATGACTAGCAGCCTTTCCCCTAGTCTTACACTGCTAAATTATGAACGGCTAGTGCAGATAGCCCTCGTGTCGCTTTACGCGTAAATCAAAACAAACTGGTGTGCTTTGTGCTGCCATCTTGTGTCCAGTATTTACACTATTTATTTCGCATCGTGCTCGATGAATTTCACTTTTATGTTAAAACCACAAGATAAAAATTAAGGGATTCGTTAATTCTTACGAAATTAGAAAATAATTATATTTCATTGAGTACAGTTTCAATGTCTGCTCACGACCCGCACACTTAGTTTCCACAGCTGTGCGTCATGACTGCTAACAACCAGGGTATTAAGTTCATTTTTGTACTCCAACAGTTGTTAATACCTCCAAAATTTTGGCACTCTCTGTAAACACGCGTTTAAGGCTTAAGTGCTTTCCTACTCTTGTACAAACAGAAGCTTAGCACCAAAGAGATGTAGCTTGAATCTGAGATTACAGGCCGTTTCTTACACATGACATCGCGTTCAACATAAATTCTTTAGAATAAGATACTTAGTCTATGAGGTTAGTTTGAAACTGATGATGAAGGTGTTTTATTCCAGGATAGGACGATGTTCTCATAGTTCGCTGGTGAACAATAATAGCTAACATTTGGTGGTAGGTGGTGTTTACTTGTTTAGCTTAAATACAGAACCACTTGAAAGTTAGGGACACTGTTAATCTTCGTGTGAAGTTAAACTAACATAAACTGTATAACACGTGACTAAAATGTTAGTTCTTGCCACACTGATTATTATAAACTTTTTTGTATGTTTGAGAGAAAAGGTACATTTGGTTCTCCACTGTGTCCACTACGGGGAATCGAACCCTGGATTTTAACATTGTATTCACCTCTACCATTGGGAGACATAAAAGTACATCAGACAAATAACAATAGAACACCAAGTTCGAAGCATACATAATAAATCAACTCAGTATTCCCACCAAGCTTACGTTCGGAATATATAATATAAAGAAACAGTAATATTATTTAGGCCTAAAATGTTTAACTGTATGCCAGTAAATTAAAATACAAACTTCAAGCATTAATAAAATACTGTTCATACGACTGTGAGTAAATGGAAAACGTATTCGCATTGGTTAAAGAATTAGCCTGTTCAGTGCCGTATATGAGATAACTCGTACAAGCAGATCGGTAACACAGTGCCACGAACGAGTTAATTCGTTCTCGATAATACCTAACTTCAACGCAAGATTTCAGCACCATACATACATTTGACCTACTTAAAAATTGTTTCACTTTCGATCGAAAATGGCATCAGGAAAAAAGTTACAAAACGAGTTGCATTCTAGCACCTGAAATACTTGGCAATCAACAGGTTAATGCTGATATTGGAGATGTGATTCATCAGTTTAACTAGCATATAGACTTATTACACCTCAATGGTATCGAACATGTATATGTCTATTTTGGAAAAAAAAAATTGCACGCATTCAAACGACTCTGAACATTAAAGATTCTCTGAAAGCATCTTTTTTTCTTAACTGTAAAAATGTGAATTTACTTGAACCAAATATTGTTTAAAACGTAAGATGAATAAGAACTTAATTGAATTTCGAACCAAAGTATTCCTTTCTCCTCGGTCGTTTTCATATATCGAAGCTTCTCGCTTCGGGTGCGAGAGGTCCCGGGTTCATATCCCGGACGAGCCCCCAATTTTCTGTTACGGATTTTTTAAATGTTTTATATTCTTCGTGGATTAAACGCAACAGAAAAACACAGATAACAGCTTGTATAATTTATTACACTAAACTACTAACAAATATAACAGATATAATATAAATTATATGATAACAGTGACAGATATTAAGTTACAATATTCGAAGTTAATTACAAAACAAAATATTAGTTTTAAACTTCAAAATTAATCACAACACAAAACGGTACTGGCCTGTATCTAATGTAATGATCTAAAATTAAAGTCTCAAATTCCTGTCTAGGGTGTGAATTTGGTCCCACGAAGTAATTCCGAAATAGTTCACAGTTCAATAAATTCGCCGTCTCTCAGCACAAGCAGTAATTCAGATGTATCGTAGAGATTGACGGAATAAAATCACAGCTTCCGTAGATCTAACTTCAATCACAAAACCAAGTTGAATATTCACAGCAAACACTTAACCTTTCTCAAATAACTAACTCTCTCTTTTTTTTTAAATAAAAACTGATGACTGAATCCCTCACTTGTTCTTCGAATAAAACTAATGACTGACTCCGCGCCTCTTATCTCCGTCTGTTTATATATATTATTAGGAATCTTTTTCTCGAACATTCACCGGAAATTCGACAGAGTAATCTGCGCATGTATGTTTTTGCACGAGACTCTACGTCTAGACGCTTGGCCAAACATTTCCATTTATAGTCATATATTTGATCTACCTAATTCTAGAAAATTCTAAAATGTTACCCTAAATAAATAACAAAATATTTTAGTTTAAACTTCGAAACAATAATATCAATATGAAAAAAAAATGAATAATACAAATGAAAATTCAAACACAATACGACATGTTGTCGTTTACAAAATATTTACACACATACATAACATTGAATTTCAAACAAAGTTACACGAGAACTATATGCGCTAGCCATTCCTACTTTAGCAGTGTAATATCAGAGAGAAGGCAATTAGTTGTGACCACTCAAGGCAAACATTTAGTCTACTCTATTCCTTTGTAATGGAGGGATTGGCCAACACTTTATAACACTATCACTGAAAAAGCGAGCACGTTTGGTGTGGCTGGGTTCCATCCTTTGACCTACAGGTTAGGAGTCGAGCGCCCTACCAGTTAAGAAAGATTTGTATAAAATTATTATTACTCTCATAATAACACAATATTTAATAACTACTGATTAATACCTCACTGTCTACTCGAATCACCAAGTAGAGACTTTAAAATATATTTTAAATTTCAATGGTATCTTAATATGAAAGTAGTTGTGCCAAGTAACATTCAGTCGTATAACTTAATACAGTCATGTAAACACAGGATGAGTAAACGTTTTCACAGAGTTAGAAGTTAGTCTCTTAAAATCAAACACTGAAAAGTCTCTGTTAGAAGCCCAGCATGGAAAGGTGAGTTAAGGCATTCGACTCGTAATCCGAGGATCGCAGGTTCCAATCCCCGTCACATCAAACATGCTCGCCCTTTCAGCCCTCGTGAAGCTTTGCGCAAAATTAAAAAAACAAACAAGTTCTGTTTAGTTATGTTTCAATAATAACTTTTAGTTTAGTTATAATAATAGGTACATAGAATATCTACGTGATGTTATCATTCAAGGAAGAGAGGAAATAATGCGTAATAATATAAATATTATTTAGTGTTTTATAATTTTAAAGATGACACTTCTATATTGTAACATATAAATGATTTACCGTGTTTCAATAGTCTGGGTGTGGATAACCCAGATATCCTATTGTGTGGCTTTCTGCTTAATTCCAAACAAATAAACTTGTCACTTCTACACAATACTGTATGCGTGTGTGTTTTTTATCTTACAGGAAAGCCGCGTCGATTATATGCTGATTTCACCGAGGGGAATGGAGCCCCTGATTTTAGAGTTGTAAATCCGTAGACTTACCACTTTATTCAGGGATAGAATGTTATACTCTATATAATATATATCACAAATCATGAACATTAGAAGCTAGTAGGCCTGACATGGTTAGGTTGGTTAAGGCGTTTGACTCGTAATTCGCGGGTTCGAATTCCCGTCGCACCAATCATGTTCGCTCTTTCAGTCGTGGGCGTTACAATGTGATAGTCAATCCCAGTAGTCCAAGAGTTGGTGGTTGGTAGTGATGACTAGCTGCCTTCCCTCTATTCTTACACTGCTAAATTAAGGATTGATGGCGGAAATAGCCCTCGTACAGCTTTGAACGAAATTCAAAAACAAAGAGAAGCTAGTACGAGACATATTCTAAGGTGTATTCTTGTTTGAGTGACATCATGAACCGATATGACGTTGTGAAGTGATAAAGCTTGATTAAAAATAGTCGCAAAGGTATTTTTCGTTGGTTTTATTAATTTAATTCAAAGCTACACGAGAAGTTTATAAGCTAGCAGTCCCTACTTTAGCAGTGTAAGAGTAGAGGGAAGGCAGCTAGTCATCACCACTCACCGCCAAATGTTGGGCTATGCTTTTACGAAAGAATAGTGGTATTGACAGTCTCATTATAACGCTCCCAAGGGCGAAAAGGTAAGTATAATTAGAGGGACGAGGATTCGAACCCGAGACCCTCAGATTACGAGTCGTCGAACGTCGCCGAGCCTGACAAATTTATCACGCAAGAACAGCTTACTTTGTTGTTTTGATAAAAATCACAACTACATATAGTATCGGTCTGGACATACAAATGGCGTTTGGGAAATATTTTGTATCTCATTATATTATTTTTATATAGCACTTGATGCGCTTCGTTAACATGAAAAAAGTTCTTGTTGCTGTTAATCACACAAGTGTTTTAATTTTACTAATGCTATTTAGTGTTAATACGTTTTAGACGTACACTTTAAAGTAGGTAATAATAGCTCGATTTCATGACCAAAAGAGCTATTCTCAACTGTATTCTCGCCGAGGGCAAAGCACAGACAGCCCACTGTATAGAATTGCACTTAATTCAGAAATCTACCCTACAAAATAAAAACTAATGATGAAAAATTAATTAATTACCAGAGTTATTAAAGTTTTTAAATACGTATTACAAAAAAAAACAAATATTTTAAAGAAAAACATGTAGTTATTTTAGTTTCTTAATTCCGTTTGTCCGGTCATACACTACATTGTTACATTTTGAGCGTTTACTCTGTAGTTATTACATGTGTGTGGACCTCAACATCAATATAGAATATAAAACAAATATTTTATCCAAGACTTTAGAACCTCATACTTTGAGGGCTAGGCTACTCATACCATCAGCATAATTAAACAATTAATATAAAAAAGTACTGTTACACTCGGTAGGTACATCGTGATATGTTTATTTTGTTTTCAATTTTTCGCAAAGCTACACAAGGGCCACCTGCGATATCCGTCCCTACTTCAGCAGTATAAGAGTGGAGGGAGGGTAGTTAGTCATCACCTTCCAGTGCTAATTTGCTAACGAATAGTTTTACTGCACATTATAGCTCCAATACCTCTGACAGGGCTAGCATGTTTGGTGTAACGGAGATTCCAACCGTCAATTTTCAAGCATTCATGGCAAAAGTGTAATCACGTTCGGTGGTGTGGATTCAAACCCGCAGCTCACAGATTATGACTCCATTACACTGATTACAAGGCTATGCAAGACTAAAAACGCAATAATTATTATCACAGTCCCTTGATAGCAACAACAGTACGGTCAAGTTGTTGCTCATGTGATTTTTTTCGCGGTTAGACGAGTCGACAGTTTAACTCAATTACAAATTGTCATATACAGTAAAAATGAAATTATTATTAAAACAACACACGTTTTATAAGTTTCTTTATTCAATTGAGCGATATACGTGTTATGCACACAGTGTGATAAGTTGCCATGTCAGAGATACCTAGTGATTCAGGCTTAAGAGACGATAATTTTCAATTAGAATCCAGTGGAAAGGTAAACAGTCCATACAATTTACCGTCTAAAGAGTTTTTCTTAAAGTAAAAGTGGGATTGGCTGTTACTATTATAACGCACACATAGCTGAAAGAACGAAGCATGGTTAGTTGCACCACTTCTAAAACACAAGACCCAAACAAAATAAGAACATGGTGAACCTTTAGGTCATATAGGCGTTTGTAATCTAACTTTCAGTTCGTTACGAATAGCCCAAATGTTAGCGGTGATTGGTGTTAACTAGTTGTTTTCCCTCTAGTTTGTCACTTCAAAATCAGGGACTGCTGACACAGTCATTGCAGAATTAAAAACAACCAAATAAATCTCACGGGCCTGGCATGGCCGAGCGCGTTAAAGCATGCGCTCGTCATCTGAGAGTGGCGTATTTGCATCCGAGTCGCGCTAAACATGCTCGCCCTCCCAGCCGTGGGGGCGTTATAATGTTACGGTCAATCCCACTTTTCGTTGGTAAAAGAGTAGCCCAAGAGTTGGTGGTGAGTGATGATGGCCTTCCCTCTAGTCTTACACTGCTAATTATGGACGGCTAGGTGCAGTGGGCTAACAACCTACTCACTCACTTAAACAACCTGTTACGGAAACCGCAGTGATTGCAGCCCTATGTTCCTTAAAGGAATTGAGTGGCAAAAAAAAAAATCTCACAGGTCTTAGTACGTGGTATGGATTATATCGCATCCATACAGACTATTCATACCGAAGACGTCATACTGTATAAAACAAAATGCAAGAAAGCCTAGGGGTGAATTACCCATAATATAACTAGCTTTTAAGTCTGCTCCAGCCGCAAGTGGTTAAAAGAAATCTCTTCCATATTATCTGCCTTTACCAGAAGTCCATTGAGCAGCTTATCCGCAAACTTCCTTTCAGCAGATTCGTGAAAACGTAGCTCAGGATTTCAAGATTGGACTACGATTCCAGAGCTCCACCGTCAAAGCTCTTCAATTGGCCAGTGTGGCCAACTTGGTAGACCTGTTTGAAGACACCAACCTGTTTGTCGTCCATATAAAAAGAGTGAGAATCATGCCGATAAACATCTAGCTCACCCACCGAATCTGGGGCTAAACAACGAAAGCATTTGCGGACTATTGCTCACTTTTTAAACAAACTATCACGTTTACGGTCACAGAAATGGAAGAGAACAACCGTACCAGTGACGGAGACTGTCGGACTGAAGGTCCTTGCCAAAGTCCAATTACTACTGAACGAAATAATGTCCTGCACTTTGGTGCTATGATGACATACCATAAGAGTGACAGTTAAACAATAGTAGCTCAAGAGTCAAACACATAATTCAATCAAGAATTAGTGTTTAATTTATGTTTTCTTGAAATTGAAACTTCCCAAGAGGGAAGACAGATAGTCAGTTTATAGCTGAATCCACTATCATTTCAGTTACCTTCGGTTAGCCCGGTTTGGTCTGGTGGTTAGGGCGCTCGACTTGTAATCTGAAGATCGTGGTTTCGAATCCCACTCCCATCAAACATAAACTCATAGCTCTTAAATGTAAATTTTATAAGTTTGCTTATTTGTCATCAAATGCCGAATGTAACCCTCTGACCAAAATATAAATCATCATATATATATGCAAAAACGGCTCGTTTGGGTTGATAAAATATTTTACACAGAAGAGCAAACAGAAGGTCGAAACGTTTTTGCATATATATATTTCTTTACAAGTTTTCTCGACATCACTGATTAATATGCTTATCATTAAATCACCCCGAGCCCAATATTGCACTTCATTCTCCTTATTAGTACCGAGATTTCTGCGCATTTTAAACATAAACATAAAAATATTCACTGAACCAGTTCGATGAACTTGTGTTTTCAATCATATACCACGGTATAAATGAGAAACTCTTTAAGAACTTATAAGTGTTGCCAAAGAAAACTAGACATTAAGTGTACACTTTCAATCTTTATTGGTTTTTCAGACCCTAATAAAGCATAGAAAACAGTACTTGTAATTTTTATGTACTTACAAACAAACTTGTAACAAGTTAAAGTTTAATATTAAGATCACAATGTTGATAATAGTGGATACATACCTATGCTGAAGAATACTTGATATTATAAATAAGAGAAAGTTTGAATGCTCACGAACCTTTATCCATGAATCAAATTTTTAAAGTCTCTTCAGATTTGTAATCACATGCGATTATAGCAACTTGATATATCTTCAACATAATCTGAAGCAATCTTGCTAATTTATATGCAAAAATGGCTCGTTTGGGTTGAGAAAATATTTTATATAGAAGAGCGAACAACGTCAGAATTACAAGAACCGACACACAATTCAAAACAGAAATCCACCGAAAAATCACCCATACTGGACTATACATTCCTTGGGACTCAGCACATGAAACAAAACAAAAACTCAACATACTAAGAAACCAGATAAACACAGCCATAAAACTATGCTCACCAGATAAAATTAACGATGAATTAGACAAAATAAAACAATACTTCATCAACATCAATAAGTTTCCTCAACAAACCGTAGAAAACATACGCACACACCTAGACAGAAAGCAAAATCAACCAACAAAAGTAAATATGTCTCACGAATCAAAAAATCACGAAACCATATACTGCTTGTTACGTTTTTTTTATGTGGACTGAACGCAACAGAAAGACACAGATAGCAGCTTGTATAATTTATTATAATTATCTACTTATGTGATAGACACAAAATATATTATCTGATGGTAATAACAGATATCCAGTTTCAAACATCAAAACAACTTACAATACAAAAAAGGTACTGGCCTGTGCTTAATAATATGATCCAGGATAAGTGTCCAAATCCGAAATCCAAAGTTCTAATCTAGGCGTTGAATTCAGTCCCACGGAGAAATTTTCGAAGTTTGAATGGGTAATTTCAAACAAAGGTTCACAGTCCAATTCCTATTGACTTTCGATATAATCCGTAATCCGACTGATTGTAAAGGTTGACAGAATAAAATTTTTCACCGCTTTAGTCGATCTAGTTCTATCACAAATTCAGTTTAAACTTTCTCAAACAAGACAACTTCCTGATCCGAATAAAAGTGGAGACTTACTTCTTGACCCGAGTAAAAGTGGATGATTTACCTCGCATCGCCGTCTGTTTATATTACTATATCGCGTGACTTCCCAGAATTCCACAGTACAAACACCAGACCAATACAAGTGATCAATCTATTTAGTTTTAAAAATTTCTAAATGAATTTTAATTAATTCTAAAATGTTATTTTAAATTTCACAGATTTAAACCTCGAAACAATAATATAAATATAGAATTATAAATAATAAATATGGAAATTCAAATACGACATTACATTATATTTACATAACATATGCATGATATTTACATGACATTTACATAACACTCGACATGGTTGTCGTTTACATAACACTCTCGACAACATTACATGATATTACATAACACTGCTGTATACCATATATTCCTGACATCAGCAAACAAATAACCAACATTGGCAAAAACTAGTAATAAAATATAACATTCCAGTTAATACTAAATTTATTCAAAAACCAGGCACAAAACTAAGGCCTATACTATGTAAGAACTACACTGACAAACACCACACCAACATTATTTATAAAATACCATGTGATAACTGCCACGACTTCTGTATTGGAAAAACAAGTAGAAAAATGGAAACCAGATTCAAAGAACATAAAAAGTCACCTTCACACGTTTCGAACACTGCAAGTCAAATGAACACAACATAACCATAGAAAACACTCAAATACTAAATAAGAACAAACGCAAAATTAAGAAGCCTTACTTATACAACAACTTAAACCCAAAATAAACCAATATAAGGAACGCCTTTATACCTATATTAATATAATAAAATAAATAAAATTATATATTCAAACATCTAACACCGCCCTATACATTCCGAAACTCAGCTACACAACCCCTTTTAAACATGTGGTCAGCTTCCGATCAATTACTTCTTTCTTTGTGAACCTGACGATGATCGAAGAAGGTCGAAACGTTGTTTGCTCTTATATGTAAAATATTTTCTCAACCCAAACGAGCCGTTTTTGCATATAAATTTCTCATCAAGTGGGTTTCTCGACATCACAATCTTGTTAATGTTTGGGTTATCTGCATTCTATCCACTGCGTGAAATTGAAGCCCCGATTTAAGTAGTGTAAGGGCGTAAACTTGCTGTTGGTTCACTGGAGACTGTTCTTAACACGTTGTTATAAGTGACTTTTCGTTAACTTCAGGTAACAAATTCCACATCGAAAAAATTATACATTTATAATACAGCTTAAAGTGTTCAGTAGCATATTACAGCCATTCTAGTCCCAAGGTGTCATGCTGACACAAGGTTACACCAAGTCTCAATTAATGAGACGCAATTAATGCTTACGCAAAAGCAAATTTTTTCACAAGGCGTTGCGCAGTTATGTCCAATAAAACTGGTTTACTGTGACCAAGTTTATTTTTTATTTTGTGTTCCTTGGTCGGATGTAGGCCTGACACGGTGTGATTCTAGATATACGGGTTGGACTTGTCTTCACTGAACATATTCGTTCTGTCGGCTTCTATTGAAAGTGAGATATTTGACAACAGTGTTTTTCAGTCAATCAGTTATTTATATTTATTAACAGGATGCACTCATTGACGTTATCTTGATCTGAAAATTTTTGTATAAAAAAAGAAGTAAAAGAGAGAAGTCAGCGCGTTAGTTCAACTACCTCCACTTAAAGTAGAGAAACTCCTTCGTGAACTCGCTCATAATCACCTCAGATTGAAACTGAACACACCTTTGTAATCAGCCGTGTGTCAGAGTCAACAATCAATATCTACCAACATTTTCTTCTTTTAGACCACAAGTATATACAGTTTAATGTTATTGGGTTATTCATTGAATGTGGAAGAGAGAAGTGAAAGAAAAAGTTATTCCAGAAATTCCTTACTTTCCATGTATTTAATAATAATAAAAAACCTATTGTTAAGGCATGAATTATTACTTTCGGATATACTGTGTCCAACTGGAGAAATTTAAAATTCATCTTTAGAATTGATCGTGATTATCAATAAACCCTGAAAAAGAAATAAAAGAGTAAAATTAGTCATTTTGTTGAATATGATTTAAACCTTTTAAGAAAACCGAAATACTATGTATTGTAACCACGTTTCTATAACACTGAAACTGCATGTTTTTAGTTTATTTTGTCGTGGTTTTCCAGTGATGTGAATAGTCCAGTTATATAGCTGACAATCATAGTTCTAATATATGTTACTATAAAGAGTCAAATCACAAGTACAACAATTACCTCACCGTTAAATTTATAAGATCCTTGGTTCTTTTGGTAAAGTGTATTTTCAATACTTTGATTTTCATGTGTTCACACAAAATGCCTACCATCACAAACCAGCATAGTTCGCTTAGCTGAGCCAACATTTACAATAAACTGATTTTAAATATCATAGATTCTATAATAAACTGAGATTTAATTACACACGGCCCGTCATAGCCAGGTGGGTTAAGGCGTTCGACTCGTAATCCGAGGCTCAGCAGATTGACATGCGAGTGCAAATTATGTGAACAGAGAATATCATTGTTTTCTGTGTTTCTTTATTGTTCTGTCTTCTAAGACAAGTGACTGAAATTTAAAGATGTATTTGTAAATAAGAATATAAATATACATGTGTAATGTAGTACAACTGAAATGTGATTGTATTCTACAAAATACTGGTCCTCTAAAATAAAACAAATGAAAATCAGTTGCATTTGATAAAGGCCAGTTTAATACTAGTCTGTATCAGCTGTGGTTACATGTGACTAAATGATTTATGTATTAACAATATGTTGCATTGTTAAGTAATCAACTTTTTGTATTATCTTACTTTAGAAGTTTAAATTTGTTGAATGCCTGCAAGCATAATTAACTAAATATGTTACCATTTCTTACATTGACTTACTGTATCATATTTATTTCAGTTTCTATGACTCAACAATAAAAACTAGATAAGAAAAGTTTGCTTACCACACAGTTTGCCATTAAGGCTTGTTTGACTATGTTTGTGACATTAGTAACAGTGGTGCAAGACATACTCAAGTTGAGGGGTTATTACGTGTTGATACTTTGTGTTGAGTATGTACAGTGGGACTAGGAAGCTTTCATTGTGACTTAACACTATGATATATACATGTTTTCTTAGGATAATCTTGTATAAAAATGCTTTCTCCTGCTCAAGCAATAATGACTCCTATTTTCTATAAATAATTTGTAGCTTGGTATTTCAAAAACCTCTCATGAAGATTGTTAATATCCAACTAAGTCTCAGTGATAGTATTAAAATTTTCAGTTTTCAGAACAGCCAGTGACTCTGTGTTTTGTTGTCTCCTGTGCAATCGGAACAATTGACATTTATTTATAACAGTAGTTTTATCTTGTTTTAGCAAGCTAGTATTTGTGAACATACAAAATATAAATGTAAAACATTACTTAAAGCTATTGTCTGCTATTACAAATCTCACAATTTGGCACAATGCTTGAAATATATTTCGTAGTTTCGAGAAAACATTTATCAAATAGCTGATATCAATTTCATAATTTAAAATTTTTTTTATATAAACATTTATTCTGTTTTACTCATATTATAGTAAAATGATTGCTACATAAAGAATAAATTATATATTTTAAATTTTTTTATTAACTGATTATTGTAATTAAAACTTTTTTTTTCGATTGATGAGTGTTGCCTCGCTAATTATGATTTACATCTTTAAGCAGAAACACCAAAAGAAGTAAAAGAGGATGAACGTATCCAGAGGGAGGTGTCAAACAACATCAGGCCTCCCTCTACTAGACTTGTTCACAATGTTAATAAAATTATTACTGTGAGACTTGGGAGTAAAACAGAAAGTTACCAGAAACACGTTTTTATTGCTATTGAAAATGTTGAAAACCGAAACAAATTTATTGTTGGGAGAACTCCGAAACCAACACCCATGTGCCAATTAAAACGTTGCCGAAACGAAAATAATCTTATTGGACATGAAACTAAAAATAATAATCAGGTTAAATATGTTCACATTCCTCACAAGATTGTTTTTACAAGAGCTCCAAAACTGAAACCAAAACCCAAAAATTAAATAACCCATAGGCTGCTCAAAAGCATACCATATTATAAAGAATTACTCTACCTTATTTCAAAGTTACTATTTTTTACATTTTACTCACTGATATAAATAATAAATAAAACATACCAAAAAAAACAAAGAATATGATATTCTCCTGGGTCTTCTCTTTTTTGTTGTCAACTGTCATGAAACTTAAGCCCACTTTTTGATGTACTAAAGGTATTGATGCAATCAATAATGTTTTTATGCAATTAAATAATACAACTAAAAACATAAAATAATAACACACATGGCAGGGTGACCAGAGCAGTTAAAAGATACGATGAATTGTTATGTTCTGTTCTATGATATTAGCCATTATCTATTTATAACTATACGTTACTTTGAGAGGGTAAAACATACGGGTTTCTTCTTAATTCTAACTGATGTGTAAAGTTTGCTTTAGAAATTTTAACTCTCATTTTAAAGCAATACGTACCTCACTTCAGATATTTCCTAATTGCGATTTTAGGAGGATTTCGTGACAATTTCACAGGTGTAACTGTCCAAATAACTAATGTATATTTTATTTACATGACTTCAAGCGCAAATTTAGGTTGAACACAAATTTCACATATCACATTTAGTGAGTGTATTTGCGTACAGATGGCAGCAATATAGGCTATTTTTATTTTGTATTTTCAGGAGTGATTTGTTTTGTTTTTTTTTGGAATTTCGCACAAAGGTACACGAGGGCTATCTGTGCTAGCCGTCCCTAATTTAGCAGTGGGAAGGCAGCTAGTCATCACCACCCACCGCCAACTCTTGAGCTACTCTTTTACCAATGAATAGTGGGATTGACCGTCACATTATACACCCTCACGGGTGGGAGGGAGAGCATGTTTAGCGCGACGCGGGCGCGAACCCGCGACCCTCGGATTACGAGTGCACGCCTTAACGCGCTCGGCCATGCCAGGCCCTTCTGGAGTGAAGTTCAGCGTAAACCTGTACAATGGGCTGTGTGTGCTCTGCCCATCACAAATATTGAAACCCAGTTTCTTTGGAATTGTAAGTGCGCAGACATTCCACTAAACTTCTGGGGGTCGTTGAGAAAGTTCCAGAAAGAGTTTTTGTGATTGTTGTAGCACGAAGTTTATCAATGAACTTTCTGGGGCCTGGCATGGCCGAGCGCGTTAAGGCGTGCACTCGTAATCCGAGGGTCGCGGGTTCGCGCCCGCGTCGCGCTAAACATGATTGCCCTCCCAGCCGTGGGGGTGTATAATGTGACGGTCAATCCCACTATTCGTTAGTAAAAGAGTAGCCCAAGAGTTGGCGGTGGGTGGTGATGACTAGCTGCCTTCCCTCTAGTCTTACACTGCAAAATTAGGGATGGCTAGCACAGATAGCCCTCGAGTAGCTTTGTGCGAAATTCCAAAACAAACAATGAACTTTCTGTAATCTGCCCTCTCAAGAAATTGAAACCCAGATATTTACACTGTAAATCCGTAAAAAGCGCAACTGAAAGGTGAACATTCGAAGGAGATCTAAGATTTACAGCAGATGTTCTGAATAATTTAGTTAATTAATCCATTTATAGGTGTTTAGATATTTTGCTATTCTGGTTTAATATTTAAAAAAGTACTTTGTTCAACTCGAATAAATGGCTGCAAAATAGAAACACAGTAATGTAGAAAAGACTTAATTAACTTAAAATAGTACTTAACATGATACAATACAACACAATATTTCTTTGACCATTTGTTCGTTTTAGTTATAAGTACTTAACATGCACTCTCTGGCTGGTGAATTTTGTGCAAAGTTTCTAGAGGGTTACTGCATTGTCCTTAATTTTAAAGTGATAAATTATAGAGAACGGTAGGAAGTTAACACTATCCGTAACCAACTCTTAAGTTACTCTTTATCATCGAATATAAAGATTGATCATCAGATTTCTACACTCCAGTTTTCGGCAATTGGATTCGTTCCTGCGACCGGTAGATAGGCTATGTCTCAAAAGTTACTTTTTTGACAAAAACATCAGACACGTTTAAAAATCTGTAATACAACTTGCATCAAAACAAAGTATATCATGTAAAAACAATAATGAATTCAGATAAACATGGCTGTTTCAATTTTCTCAATATTTCGCAAAAATACTTCTCACTTGCCTTGTCACTCTCCTAGCAAAATTGCAATTCTTGAGATAGATGTAATTTTCAGATGAAGAAAGTAACGACAAATAAACAAAACAGGCGCTTTGCAAGAGACAACAAGAATATTTCTCTAAATAAATGACGTTGTTGTTGTTGTTGTTGTTTTGAATTAAGCACAAAGCTACACAATGGGCTATCTGTGCTCTGCCCACCACGGGTATCGAAACCCGGATTTTAGCGTGTAAGTCCGCAGACATACCGCTGAGCCACTGGGGGCCTCTAAATAAATAAAACGGACACTTTGCAGGGGAAACATAAGTAATGCCACTTCTGTTACGTATTATGATTTATCTCGGACGAGTCTCGGATTTATTATGTTACGTGTTAAT